>JARQAD010000004.1:57999916-60693666 GCA_029955455.1 Quercus agrifolia
AATGTACTATGAGGATAAATTTTTAAAATATATTTTTATATGAACTTATAATATACTCGCACATCAAATGCGACATCCACTAGTATATATAAAACTAAAGACATTTGACTTTTAGTTGACTTTATAACATTTTGCTACATAAATTTTTGAGGTCTTATAGTTTTACACTCCATTCTTCTAATATATATTTCTTAATTGAATTTAAATTTTATTCTATATTTAAGCCTCTATTAGAATTTTTGAACCTCATTTTTTTAATGGTAAACTATATATTGTACGTTTTTAGATCCCTGTAAACTAAATTGTTTAAACTAGATCGTTTAATCTAATTAATTAACCAAGTGAATACTTAGGTTTATTATTCAAATCTAGATTAAAACAATCATAATCATATCATGCAAAGCAGCGGAAAATAATGAACACAAAGATCTGATGATCCAAGAAAACCAAACCGGTAAAAAATCTGAGGAGGATTTAACCTAACTATCCTCAAGGTAAAAGAAATTTACTATGAAAGAATTGAAGTTTGTACAATAGAACTTAGACTATTAACATCCTATTGTTACCTCAAGTAGAAAACTTACTATCACGACCACATGACAGCTCCAAGTTCACGGACTACTTTTTTCTTTGATCCATAGCAACCACAAGAACTCTCCCTTGTGATTTTGAGACTCCACTCAAAGGTTTTAGATTTTCTTTAAAATCTTTATACAACAACTAAAGTGATCACCAAGTTCTTGACATGAATCTTGATCTTGATAACCCTAAGTGTATATGAAAGTAAATACATCTAGATCTCACTAGAGATTCAACACATAGCACAATAAAGACCTTAGAGAGCTTTTGGGTACAAAACCTTAGATCTACAAAAGAGGCACAAGATTCACTCTAATCTCTCTCTTAAAAAATCTTATAAAAACGTGCTTAAGGTTTCCTTTATATACTAGGAGAAGAAGATCTGAAACTCTAATCCTTAATGGACTTAACTGCTGTTTGGGCTTAATTCAAATTCTGCAGATACAATTCTCAATCGATCGAGCCTTACTTTCGATCGATCAAACTTTGCAATTTTGCACAATAAGTTTCTGCATTCAACTCGATTCAAACTATAACAAATAAACTTTAAGCAAGCGTAAACCTAGACTCATTGTTTTGATTGGTTTGCCAACATATACAAAGTGAAATTCTAATACATTTATTTTCTAAATTCTTAGAATCTAATATATATATATATATATTCATATAAAATATTTAATCATAATTAATGTATACTGGTAGAGTTTTTTTTTTTTTTTAAGAAAGATATTGGTTGAGTATTTAGTTCTATATACAAAGACAATCTTAATGAATGCTTATTAGCCACTATTATAATTATCAAATTTTTTATTTAGACCAAATAAGAGAAATTATATTATATAAAAACTTAATGTATAAAGTGTGGGTAACTAATTAGTAGTAATAAATGTTTGAGTAATTTTATGACCACAAATTATTTCATAACTATTTTTACTACAATTTAAACGTTGTAAACTGTGAGTGGTTAACCATCACTTAAATATGGACCTACTATATTTTTTCACCAATCATACTCTATCATGTCATAGTTGTGGCAAGACATTGTGAAAATTTTTGTCCTCCAAGACCATTTCTAAATGTTTCTCAAAAGGAAGAAAAAAAAAACTAATAGTAATAAATGGTGGGAGACACCATTGAGTTATGTTTTTGGAAGAATGAAAAGATCATATTCAATTCTATTCCTTCCTAAAGGGCATTGGAGTTTGCAAGGGAAGCTAGAGTTAGTGTGGTTGGAGGAGCCCCCTTTCTGCTCAGGATGCCTTGCACGTTGACAGTATTGGATTATGAATGAATGAGATGGGTTTGAGTTCCAAAAAAAAAAAAAAAAATTCTATTCCTTCCTAAGGATTCCTTTCAAGATTGGATGTAAAACCATTCTTTTCTTTAATAAAATGAAGGTGAAATATCAATTTTATTCTTATTTTTAAAAAAAGAAATATAAAAGGCAAAAAATTATAAATTTATTTCACTTCTATATTTTATAAACTTCCAAACACGCCTGCGGAGGAAATATATCTTAGCCGTTTATTATCTTTCTTTAAAATTTATCTGTTCTATTTCATTTCATTTTTTTATGACCTCGAAAACCGATAAGAAGCAAAATTAATGTGTAAAATTCTATAAAGGTAAAAGGCATTTGAAAATTTTATGGAAGTATAAAAAACATAATGTCAACAGGTATATATACTTACCAGGATGACACTTTTGATGTTGTTGGTAGTTAAGGAAAACTCATTGTCACCACCACTGTCCTGAAATTTTAAGAGAACATCTATGAGATCTTCTTCTCTTGCGTCATCATCTGCTTTTCTCGTTGCCTTGACCTCCACATGTTCATTGATAGTATTTTCCATAATCCTGTCAGCTTCTTCATGCATCCTCTCAAGTTTAGTCCTTACCCCACTGACCAGATGGAGCAGTTTAACGGATGGAAAAAAATCTGCTACATTGAAACCTGCACCCAACTCTATCGCTTGCTTCACAACGCATATGAACTTTTCTTGGTCTTTGAATTTCTTACCAAAGGCAGCCCTTGAAGTGATGCCATATGTTGTTGAGAACATTTTCTCTGTAAGATTGATAGTAGACCCTTCCTTTGAAGCAATCCAACGAATGAGAGTTGATAGTTCTTCTTCTCTAATTGGTTGGAAAGATTCAACACGCTTTGGACTCAAAAGCTCCAGCGAGCAAATTTTTCGTAGTTGTTTCCAGTAATTGCCATAAGGTGCAAAGATTATGTCCGTAGAATCATAAGACATCATGTTTTTACCTATAAGACTGGGCCTTGATGCAAAGTTAATATCGTTAGTTTTCATCACCTGTTCGGCAAACTCTGGTGATGAAACCACAACGGTAGAAACTTCTCCAAGTTGAAGGTGCATAAGGGGGCCATGTTTCATTGCCATATCTCTCAATGCACGATGGGGTAGAGAGCCAACAAACTGGTGCATGTTCCCTACAATAGGTAGCTTCCATGGCCCTGGGGGTAGATTCAAATTTGAGTGGTTGGTTTTGGATCTCTTCCATAGTTTGACTACCATGAAAGTAAAGAGCAAGAACGTGAACAGTGTCGGGAAGGAGAAGGCGTGGAGTTCCATGAGGAAAGTAGAATAGATTTTTTTTGCTGAATGACGAACGTAGATTAGATTGGAAGTGAATATTGCATCCTATATATGCATATATAGTGTGGAATCTAGGAGCAACTTTGTGCAATATTCACGCCTCAGTTGTAATTATTTTATCTTAGTTTGGACTTTTGCGCATCCTGATGATTCTTCTATATATATGCATTTTTTAACGAGGGATCACTTGCAAGCATGGACGGAGCCATGGTTGGACTTGGGAAGCAATGGCCCACCTCAAATTTTTTTTTTTTTTCATATTACAAAAATTACATTATTGCCCTCTTAAAAATATTATTGACTCATTTAAGGGCCAAAATGGCCCAATACCACAATTTTTGAAAATTTTTAGCAAAAAAACACTGTTTCGGAAATAAATAGCAAAGTACCACTTTTTCTAGAACTCGAGTTTCAAAAACTCGAGTTCCTCATTAGTTTTGCCACCGTGGCACTGTTGAGTTGGATTTGTGCGATTAAAAAAAAATTTGCGGTACTCAAGCTTGGTAAACTCGAGTACCATTTACACAGTACTCGAGTATACCAGGCTCGAGTACCTTTTTTTAAAAAAAATTAAAAATAAATAAATAAATAAATTACACAGTACTCGAGTTTGGTAAACTAGAGTACTGTGTAATTTTTTTTTTTTTTTTCTTGTTTGGGGATAATCAAAAAATAAACATAAAGATAAAAATAAGTAGCTTTTTTATTTTTTTTCATTTATTTAAATAGAAGCATTGTAAAATATAGAGATTTTAATTTCGAAATATGAATTTAATTTCTACATTAATTAAAACTAATGTATAACCCACACAATGTGCGGGTTAATTAGTTTTATTTATTTATTTTGAATTAGGATACTCTTATTTGTTATTTATGGTAAAATAAATAAAACTCTCTAATTTATAGATATGGTATCTTAAAATTTTAAAGAAGCTCTATTAATATGGTATTACAATTTTCACTTATTTTATGAAGCTAACAAAATGAAAATGAAGTGACGATAATTATTTTAGAATACCTGTCATCACTCACTTGAAGTGTCAATGCTAGGTTTGTAATGCCCTTGATAATAACAGCCTTCAATCTTCTATATGATCCAATCCTTAATACATATTGGGTTACACCTCACCCACATAAGTAATAACCACTAACCATATACTTAATAACCGCTAACCATATACAAAGTATATGGTAAACTTCATTCTAAAAAAAAAAAAAAGTAAACTTAATAAATTTAATATTGTGTTTTATTTTTAGGACCCAATATATAATGATTGTTAATTTTTTAAGTGAAAGAAAAATAAAAAGAGTGATTAGATTCTTATTAAAAATAAAAGCAAAAAATTTGTCCTAGTGTAAATAAAAGCAAAAAATTTGTCCTAGATACATATTGGGTATTTTGTGAAGCATGAACCTTCGAAGAATG
The DNA here is from genome assembly GCA_029955455.1 of Quercus agrifolia. Lineage (NCBI taxonomy): Eukaryota > Viridiplantae > Streptophyta > Magnoliopsida > Fagales > Fagaceae > Quercus > Quercus agrifolia. Next base: position 58,004,543 of record JARQAD010000004.1, read on the forward strand.
TTCCTATTAAATTACTTTTACTATTCCCAATCTCATCCATGATTGAGATTTATCTCACCTCTACTATTCCTATAAAGTTACTTTTCCTTTCCTCCATATTCTTCTTCAATTCTTTACTTCTTCCTCGTTAGTGAGCCTCTGTGAACTCCCATCACATTTTTTTTTTTTTTTTCCCTTTTCACCATGCTTTTCTGCTAACATTTTTAAGTTTTAGTTTTTTCTTTTTTTAACAATCATTCAGTGTCATGAAAAATAGCACATGAAAATATTCTCACCTTTCAACTGGCTGTAGTAAATCCAACAACTTTCTTGCCATAGTAAATTATTCTAGCAGAGCGAACATTAATTCAAAACTTCTATCACTTTTTGTAGGGAAAAAATGGTTCAAAAGGTAAATATAAATTGAGAGAGGTTTTGAATGAAAGATGGCCGTTGTAGTTAATTTCGCAACTACCTAAGATCACATTGTTTCAGATTTCTATTAATTGGCTGAAAGAGTTATGGGTGGTGTTTATTGATAAAAGTTGGCAAACAATAGTCCGCTTAAGCATTTTTTAAATGTAACGGTTCCTAAAGCATTTTTCTTTCAATGGTGAAGGAGTGCAATGCTTGATTTTTTAAATCCTGAAGACATGAAAGGCACAACGATTCGCTTTTTATTCCATGCTTTTGACTGGTAGCGTGGTAGATTTTTAAGTAGGATTTTTTCCTACATGTCACAACCTCCTCCTTAATTGCAGGGCAAGGTTTCTGCTATTATATATAGTAGCTAGTCGCTAACCCGGGATTATATAACTCTATCTAGTCGTAGTTGGTTGGGCATTGAGTTCTAGGAATTTTACCATTTGAATAGAGCTAACCAGACCCTGGAGGTAAATTTTACCATTTTACCATTAGGAGTTAACCCGCACATTGTGCGGGTCATACACTAGTTTTAATTAATGTAGAAATTAAATTCATATTTTGAAATTAAAATCTCTATATTTTACAATGCTTCTATTTAAATAAATAAAAACATAAAAAAGCTACTTATTTTTATCTTTATGTTTATTTTTTTATTATCCCCAAACAAGAAAAAAAAATGTAATTTTTTTTTAAAAAAAAAGGTACTCGAGCCTGGTATACTCGAGTACTGTGTAAATGGTACTTGAGTTTACCAAGCTCGAGTACCGCAAAATTTTTTTTAATCGCACAAATCCAACTCAGCAGTGCCACGGTGGCAAAACTAATAAGGAACTCGAGTTTCTGAAACTCGAGTTCTAGAAAAAGTGGTACTTTGCTATTTATTTCCAAAACAGTGTTTTTTTGCTAAAACTTTCCAAAAATTGTGGTATTGGGCCATTTTGGCCTATAAATAAATATATATATATATATATATATATATTGTAATACTGACACAATAAATTTCAAAATATTTTCACAATTATTGAGGTGTCAATTTCTTTTAAGTCAAAATAAAATAATAAAATATGAAACTGTAACCAACCATAACTGAAAATAAATATTTTGTGAAAATATTGTGACACTTGTTAGGGAAATGTGTAAAAACAACAGTACTTTTGGTTTGTTCAATATATATATAGGTACTAACTAGTACCTATATAAAAAGAGGCAATGCCTCTACAATGCCCCTTTTGGTGTAGTGAGCCATTTTGTTTCCCAAGTTTTGAACAATTACTCCAGTGTCATTTTGGTTTGTTCAAGTGGCACTGTAGCTACAACGTTTTTTTTTTCTTTTTTCTTTTTTCGTTTGTACTTTTTTTTTTCTTTTAAATATTTATAAGAACCCACATATATATTGTTATACTGACACAACAAATTTCACAATATTTTCACAATTATTGAGGTGTCAATTTTTTATAAGTCAAAATAAAATAATAAAATATGAAACTGTGGCCAATCACAACTAAAAATAAATGTTTTGTGAAAATTTTGTGACACTTGTTGGGTTTTATTTTACTTTTCTAAAAATTCTTTTCTAGTAGTTGAAGTTGGCAATTACCAAATTATCAAATTCCGTTGAAATTTTAACGAAAATTTCAATTGGAGCTAATCATAAGTAAGTGAGGTAAGTGTAAAGTGTAAGAGAGATCTATGTTAAAGGGGTAATTTCTCTTCTCTTTATTTTTTTTATTTTTTTATTACATATATAAATGCCACATGGCATCCACATCAGCATCACTTCATTACTTTAATCCTTCCATTTTGGCACCTCAAATTTTCCATCCACCAGTTAATAATGATGACCTTTTTGAAAAAAAGAATAAAATATTAAGGATTAAAATGTAATATTTGAAATGATAGGGACTATTTAAAAATATGGAGCAATGATTGAAGAGTAAAAGTGAAATCAAGAAATTATTTATTTATTTATTATAAATAATGAGGTGCTTATGAGTAAGGCTTGAATTTTCCTATGATAAAATGAATAATCATTTGTTTTAATTCATATGATATCTTTACTTCATATATATATATATATATATATATATATATATATATATATATTTGGGCCCCCTCTTTCAAAAGTTTTGGGTCCCCTCCCCGGTTAGTAATTTATGATTTTGCATTTAACTCAATTTTACTATTTTTGTTGAAATTCAGAATTTTACCACTTAATCTCGTGATTAGGGCAAATCAGAGTTTCATACAGTTTCTTATTCGTCCTAGGGGTTTTACTTTATTATTATTTATATGCGCTTTGTAGCCTCCAAGGGCAAATCAGATTATTATTAATAAAAATTTAGACTTTGTCTATTGTTTCTTTCTTTAATGGATTCCAGACCTATTACCCTGTGGATTTGAGGTTTACTACTAAAAATTAATAGTTTAATTTTTGTTTCATCAAAAAGAATATCGTATGAGCTTTTTTCAAGCTTCCGGGATATCAATTCTTTTGGTGAATACTCACTTGACCTCCAATACATGGTGGTTTACGACAATCTATGTGTTCTAATGATATGTAATATTAGGTTTTTTTTTTTTTTTTCATTAGATAGTTACAAGGGATGAGGGGACATTTGAACTCTAATTAAGGTTGCCCTTTGAAACATAAAGAAGCACCAATTTTATTACAAGATTATTGACAACAATTAAGTTAATTTATTTTATTTTAAAAAATCCTGTAATTAAAAGCATATCCACAAATATAGCAACCCGACTGAATGAATGGACAAAGAGATACAACCCTTCTCGTTTCTTTTTTCTGCTGCTTCCAACTTTGAATTACTTAGCTGTTACTCTCTTGGTGAGCCCGCGATCATGATGAATACTAGATTGGCATTTTGAGGACCAATTCAAACTGTGACCATGAACATGAAGTGACAAGGAAAGGGATGGCAAAGTCAGCGATGCTCATATTGACAACGTAGCAATTACCTCTCATTCTTTCATAGCTCTGTGTCTTTTTGTGGTGACGGAATGCTTATTTCAATTGGCAAATAGTTGGGTGTGGGATGAACTTTGCTTATCAAATGGGTTGGAGGAAATATTTGATCGGTCCTTATAAATTAGTCATTACTTGACAATTAACACTCCAATCCATATCTTCATTTTTCTAACTGGCCGTGCATTGGAGGAAAGAATCATTTCACTTTCGATGAAACTGAAGTGAGTAGAAACACGATTTGACTTAACTGTCCCTACTATTGCTTACTTTTCCATGTTTAACGTGGAAAGAAATTGAAAGCAAAATTTATGGAATATGTTAAGACTTAAGAAGAATGGGGTAGTCATTTTCACGAGTCTCTCTCTTTCTCAGCTACATTTTGGAAACATTTTCATTCAAACACCTCAAGAATTATGGGCTTAATAAAGTTAGGGAGCCAATAAAAAAATTACTATAGTTTCTCAACATTTCAAATTAGCATAACCCTGTTCACTACAATCTGCAATTAAAATTTTTTTAATGACCCATATTTGAGATGGTGGACTAATTTAAAATGGTTGTAAAAAAATTTTGCGTCCTAAAAAGAACTCCTGTAAACTACATTAGCATATTATTATTATTTTTATTATTATTATTATACAAGATAGAAATTCTACTCTAGTATAATTTAAATGTATATGTGTGTGAAGCTTCCTCTTAGAGACTTGAAATCCAATCCTTACCCCCCCACACCCCACAAACACTTATACTTGTAGAGTGGCCATTGTGCCAAGGGTTTACAATGGTGGCATATTCTTATATATGCGAACAAGCTTGATATTTTATTGACATAGCAGGTTAATTATTATTGGCTCCAATATTTTTAGTATTGATAAATACTAATTAGTTCAAATAAGGTGGGTTAGCACTTTTGGTGTTTTCAAGACATCCGTGGTTGAAATCTCCTCCCCGTTATAACTATTCATTTAAAAAAAATTAAGATGACTATAAAAAGTACTTTAAGTCAAATTTTTTGTCTATTATGTTATATTAACTACTCATTTTTATAAAATTTATAAAAAAAAAAAAAAAAAAAACTATCAATTGTGAAACTTTACTACTTAGCTAACCAAACCATTTTTGGTATGAAAATACTCTATTTCAATTTATAAAAAGAAAATCTTGAACCAAATTTAAAACTTTACAAGTGATAGTTGCAAAGGCACTATTTCTATTGAATACTTTTTATTTTTGAGCTAATATAGGTGTTCAAAGCTTTTCGAACACTTGATTGTTGGATATTTTTGTGTTTTTGTTTTTATTTTCTCTCGTATGATTCACTAGTGAAAAGGCCCTTGAAGACTAATAGGTGATGCTGTTTGCTTCCCTTTCAATTGTTTTCTTGACTAATTGGCCGTGTATTTAAGGGAAGAATTCACTGCATCAGGGAAAAGGACTATTCTAGCCGTGTATTTGGGTGAAGGAGACTTGGTCATGCATTAGAGAGAAGGACTACTTGGTTGTGACCAACTTCCTCTGCATTAGGGGAAAGCATCATTTCACAAATATGAATGAAAGACTGACTTGAACTGAGATGGTAACTCATGAGATAGTGTCATGAGAATCCTTTCACAACACACATCTATACATTTGGCAACTTTCCAACTTGCTGTTTATTAGAAATGATGACTATCGAAGATGATGACACTATTGCAGAATTTCATTTTCATCATTGAAAAGGTCAGAACTAAGAAATCTTTTTCCTATGGTTGAGGACATCAATGTTTGAGACTAATACCAAAATTACAAAAACGGTGTGGAATGTCTCTCCCCGAATTTCTTTAGAAATTTATTATTGAATGTGATAGGCAAGATTTATGAATTTAGCCGATGAAAAAAGTTATAGACCTCAGTGATGTACGTTGCCTCTACATTTGCTCAATGCTCATCAATGGAAACATCAATCTCCAAAAGACTCAAGTTTAGTTTTTTAATTTCATTTCCGTTTTCAGAATTTGGACCACCCCTTCAAATTTTTTATTAAGTTCCTCCATCAATGTGCTTGGATTCACAAAATGAACTTGATTAATTTTAATTTTAATTTTAATTTACCCCTTCAGAATTAATTCTCCATGCTTGCAAATTTTCAAATCGTGATCAAATCCATGGTGATCAAAGATTAATAGCCACGTCATCAATCAATCGTTTAAATTCAAATTTTTGTAGTTTAAAATAATGTAAAAAATATGATTAGATCGAATAGTAAATAACATCCAATTAACATGAAAATTGGCAAGAATTTTAAAAACATATAATTTTCGTTTAGTTCTTTAATTTAACTTCTGTTTTTAGAATTAAGACCACTCCTTCAAATTTTTTATTAAATTCCTCCATCACTGTGTTTGGATCTAGAAAATGAACTTAATTAATTTTAATTTTAATTAAATAACTTGAATATATCAATATTCAAGGGATTATTTTTAGAGTGGTCACTAAGAAACTTAAATTTTACAAAAATTAATAAAGAAATAACTTGAATATATCAATGTCACACACAAAAAAAAAAAAAAAAAAAAAAAAAGGATTGATAAGAGATAAAGTGGGAATTGAGAATGCTGAGATAAGAGTAATAAAGTAAGAGAATTGAAATGATAATAGAGAATAGAAAGAAAAATGGATAATGTTTGCTATAGTTGTGAGCTTAGTCACTAAGAAAAGCAAAATTATTGCCACTGCAAAGCCAAAAAAAGCATAACTGCCGGCACTATCAAGGATAACTCATGACTACAATATTATTCTTAAGGGGTCAAAATTATTTTTGGAGCTATGCTATATCTACAAAAAAAATTTTAATAAAAAAAGAAAATCTTATACAACAATATTGGAACCAAATTAGAATTAGTAACCGATTTCAGCTTATTACATAAGATTTGTTATAAAATTATTGTAAAAATGTTCATTATTCTTATTTTTATTGAATCGAAATTCTTGTAATTCTCAAATTAGGGTGGTCAATATTTTTGTTAGGGTGGTCAAAATAGGTTAGTTTAGTGTGTGTGTGTATTTATACACACATTTTTTGGCAAGTCAGGGTGGTCCAGGACCACCCTAAGATGCATGTAGCCCCGCCCCTGATTATAGATTCCATACACTATCTTTTTTTCATTTTTTGAGGCTGGCGAGAAAAAAAGATAAGGTAACTAAGTATATTTTTTTTTTTTTCCTTTTTTTACAACCTAAGTGTCACAACCCAAACCTGTACTTCAGAGTTTAGAGCATGACCGGCATGTTAATATCAAGTTTATCTCAATACTAACATGAACCAACCTAAATTGAAGATGCTTATCAAGAATTGTTTTTCTTAAAATCTTGTTTATATCTTACATAAAAACCACAAAATACAAAAATGATGAAAATCTTGAAAATTCATTTCATTTGAACTTTGCAAGATTGTCACTTAGCGGAAACTTAGGGTATAAGGGTAAATATTACATAGCTAAACGATTAGCAAAACTCTTATTACAAACCTAACCCCAAAGATATACAACTGGGGTTCAAAACAAACTAAGATACTGAATTACATCTGTGCTCAAGGATCAAGTATATCTTGATTCCTCCTATACAACAAAAGAGCTAACTGCTATACAACAAAACTCTACATTCTAACAAAACGAGGAAACACAGAATCCTTGCCACCTCTAATACTCTCGCTGCTTCCAGGAAGAACCTATGCACTGAAATATAATAGGGTGAGCTGCGAAGCCCAATAAGGTTTTAAAGCTCCATGGGCCTTTAATAAGAATGCATGTAAATCAAATATTTTATGGATATGCCAGATTTGATAAAATAGTCTTCATACTGTTCGTATTGTTCTTACATAACTTATGAACTTTCAGATAAAAAAATACTTCATCTTCCTTTCATATAATAAATAAAAGGACATAATAAGAAACTTAAATATAATTCAGTAATCTTAACTTTGAACAGACTATAACATTCTTTATCATAACTTCTCATCAAACTTATAACACCTTCAATATACTTTTCTTATCATCATACTTTTCTTATAGTTCCAAATAACTTAATAGTTCATTTGTAATACATATTAGTTAATCCAATTGTAAGTCTGTCACAACTTTGGGAGGCTTCCAGCACAAAGTGCCAGGCATCCAGCATTCCCCACAATGCCAGGTAATTCTGGAATCATATCATAATACATACTTTCAACCATGGGGGTAGGTTAACATCCTCCACAAGTTGGCTGTTACCAACAAGGGCGGGTACAGCAGAGCCAGTCCCACTTATAATGGCCAATCAGAATCTCCATAGAAATGCCAGTACTAGAACCCCTACTGGCTGAGTTCAGAACATAACAAAGGAATAACCCGAAAACTATATTTTCTTGATAACTTTGCTTTTACATAATGTTTCATAATAGTAGCATATCCACTTCATTCTTAAATATCATGTTCGTGATATGAATAATAGCATCAATATACTAAAATTATTATGTATATAAGATTGAACAACTCACGAACACGTATTTTACTTAAATCATGCATATATGTAATATCTCTAATCAAAAGCTTTAATGCATAATACGTTTTGAGATAATTTTTATACTTATCAAAAGCACATGTCACAAGTCCCTTACCTGAAAACAGAAGGCGCGAGAGATATTACACGAGGAGCTCAAGTGTCCGTGTTCTCGTTCTCGTCACCTAAATGAAAAACCAAAACTTATTACGGACAAACTCTTCCTAATATATAAACTTATACCTCAAACACAACCTAACTCTCAAACTCAAGAAAAACTTAATTCCCATCACATAAAGTTCCCCAAAGCATATGATACAATCATCAAACATATTATGCATCCAAACCATAGAGAAACCAATTCATATATGATCCTAACATAACAAGGAATAATCATATTAAATTATAGCTCAAAACATACACCCTAACTTGAGAATTAAAATCCACAAAGTCAGGGGTAGTATATGTTGTTCACTGCCCATTCCAGCAGCATATGCCCCATTTGTAAAATACAAACGGGCTGTCCACACACATCCAAATGTCATGAAATTTTACAAAAATACTCCCCTGTATGTCCAGTATACACCATAAAAATTTCGGAGTCAAAGCATCAACCCATGATTTATTAAAAATCACGCAAGACAGCATACTCAAATCTGTCCTGACAGAAATTCATACAACTTAAAAATTAAACCATTATTTTTCTACTCATCCAAATGCTGTGAGACCAATTCCATAACAACCATATGTGTCTTAGAATTCATAAAAACTACTCCTAGCCTCTTAATTCACAGCATATGATTTAATACATAATTTTCTTGTTGTAAACACCAACTCTGTCACAGAGACAGCTTCAGTACATATTCTTACAAAATCTTCAACAAATAGCAATAAGCCTTGATTCCATTTGGGTATTTTTATACCTTTAATAAACATACTAAAATATGTTATCAACCATTCAATAAACCATAATATCATCAAACCATCAAACCACTAAAACAGAATCATAATTCAGCCTATAAAATCAGGATAGAAGTTAAAGAGGTAGAACTGAACAAATGAAGTTTTGATTTCTTACCCCCAACAATTTGAAGCTGAAATTTTAGTCTTAACCCTGTAATTTCTTCTTTAGAGAGGGTTAAAATGTTTTGGTGAGAGAGGGAAGGCTGCCGTGTAAGAAGGGGAGAAGAAGGAAGCAAGAAGAAAGAAAGAGGAATAGAGAAAGAAGAAAAGGAGCTGCTGGACTTCAGATGCAGCCAAGAAATAAGAAAAGTGAGAAGACTTTTGGGCAGCAAAATCAGATAAAGGATGTGGACTTTTGGGGTGGGATACGTGTATGGCTAGGGAAAATATCACACCCACCTTTTCCAACTTTTGGAAATCATACATTTCACCCCTTATAAACTTATAATTCTAGAAAGGCCCAAAGAATAATATAACCTTCCATACATATAAATCCTTAACTTAATAAAGTTATATCCATCACATTAAAATAACATATATGTTCTATAATATCACAAAAATCAAAGCTTCATGCACTTAAAAATAATTAAGACAATAGCATGCATATAAACCCATAAATTAATTATGAATTTAGGTTGGGGTGTTACATTAAGGGGTATGGTTTGTTAGCTTGAGCCCACTCGTCCTTTCACACCGGACTTTGGCAGAAGGGAATTTCAAGTAGTGGTAGCCCCATCATGCCTTTGTATTTTTTACATGGTTTTAAAAACCGGAACGGTGAAAGAACGGGAAAAGTAGCTAATTACCGGTTTTATGGTCTGACCGGGGTCCGACCGATGGTCGAACCGATGACGTCATAAATAATTTAATTATTATTTATTTAAATTATATAAATAATTAATATTTTTTTAATATACTAAAACTAACAAACCTATAGTAATAAAAAAAAAATACAAGTATATAAGTATATAACATCTTTTTAAAGAACTTAACATAATAACATTACAAAACATTCATCCTTAACATAATAAACTTTCAACAAAACCAAATAAATAAGTTCATTAGTCATTACATTTACATCCAAATGACAAATAACAAATAAGTTTATTACATCCAAATAGCAAATAAGTTTTAAAGTTTCAAACAAACAACTACTAAGTTTTAAGACCCAAGCGGCCAAGCCTCATTTGTCATGAAGAAAATTGAAATCAATATCATAATGTGAACCAAATGCTCCACCACTAGCATCATTATCATCATCCTCATCCTCATCTTCTTCATCTTCAACATGAATAGGATGATTTTTATCTCTAAATCCGGGAGGAGCATCATCTTCATCACCAAATGATTCCAAATTGATGTCATCATCATCCTCAATCACTTCATTGTCCATATCTATACAAATTCCAAAACCAAAGAATAATAAATGAAATAAAAATTCTAATAATCATTTCTCATAAATCATAAATAGTCTAATTAAAATATGTAACAAGGCAAAGAATTGTTATAAGCTAACCTCTTTGTACATGGCTAGAAGACCCTTCTTCGATTGGATAGGCTCCCTCTTCATATAATGCATTCTCTATCTCCTCATGATCCAAAAATGGAGGTTCCTCATCTTCCACTACCCAAAATTCAGTTTTATCGATACTTGCATAATCAATAGGATCAAAATTGAACTTCTTCCTTTTGACTCTATATCATAAGATGAACATAATGAATAATTAGTAGCCAAGTCACTTATATTTCACAATCACAAAGAACCCACTTGACCAAAAACATTGAAAGAAAGTGATTATATAATATATAGTATATACCTTTCTTTCAATCGGTAGTTATAATGAACAAACACAAGATCATTAAGTCGTTGATGCTCCAATCTATTTCTTCTTTTGGTATGTATTTGTTCAAAAACACTCCAATTCCGCTCACATCCCAAAGAGGCAGCTATTTGGCTAAGGATTCGAATTGCAAACTTTTGTAAGGTCGGAGCACAAGATCCAAACAACTTCCACCACTCATCTAAGTTTCATATACAACACAAAACAAAGATACAATGAATCAATAAACACAGCTATACTTATCCCAAAAATATAAAAAAAAAAGCTATGATCTTTAAAACATATTTTCATTTTATTGTTAGTTAAAGTAAACAATATCTTACCCAGCTGAGATGTCTTGGCTGATTCTTGAGCAAGTTGGGTTCCAAAAGTTTGTTCACGCTCTCGAAATAGCCTTAATTCCTCCACCAACTTCAGTCGACCAACTAAAACTTTTGATTCAATAACATCTGTCACAGCAGATTGTGTTTCTAGCCTCTTATTAAGAGTGGATGAGTCATATTGGAATGCAGGATTCAACCAATAAGCAGCAGCATGAATATCTCTATAGAATTGATTATCCCATCGATCTTTGATAATATTAACATAAGGCTCCCATAGTCTCTTCTTGTCCTTGAAAATTTTTTTGATTCCATCAATTACTCTATACATGCCATCATATACATAACCCATAGCTGGTTTTTCATCAAAATCAACAATGCGCAATAAACGAATCAATGGTGACATAATATGCACAATTACATGACAATCATTCCAAAATTGATTGTCAAGAATGATTTTCACCATTGCCTTTGCTTTCTTATCTTTTGCATATCTTGATTCAACATAAAATTTGCTAGTCACCAATGCTTGTAAATCATGCTTATGTTCCTTAAGACTCCCTAAGGCAAGGAAAGTAGTAGCAAACCTAGTTGGCCCTGGACGCACAATTTCCGTCCAATTTTTTCTAGTCCTTAACCAAGCTTGCAAAGCCACATGATTATAGATAAACATTGTGATCTTGGATGCACGCTTTGCAAGTTTAGCCACATGATCCATCTTCCCAATCTCCTTAAAAATTAGGTTTAGGCAATGTGCTGCACAAGGTGACCAACTAATGTTCCTATATTTTCCACACAAAATTTTTCCAGCAGCTACATAATTTGCAGCATTGTCAGTAACCAAATGTACTATATTTGCAGGACCAACCCAATTAACAATTTCATCAAACAAGCTACTCAAATTAATAGCATCCTTAACCAAGTCAGAAGCATCAACAGAACGTATAAAAATAATTCTTTTAGGACAATAGAGAAGGAAATTAATCAATGTTCTATGCCTAGTATCAGTCCACCCATCAGCCCACCCATCAGCCATTATTGTACAACCTGTGTCAGCCCAATATGAACGATGAGAATCAACAATCAATTAGACTTCTCTTTTTGCATCTCTCAACAAAGGCACTCGAAGGGCATGATAATTTGGGCCTCTATATCCAGGACCATAAGAAGCTACAGCATTAAACATAGGTTGATAATAACTAGAATTCACAACATTAATTGGAATGCAAGCATCATACATCCATCTTGCTACAGCCATATCAACCCTCCACTTCTTTTCTTTACCAGCAAGCACACTTTTAATAGAAGGTTGAGCCCCCGGTGTTGTTCTAAGAGCGAAGTAATTACCAATATCACCAACCTTTCTCTTGCCAAGATTGGATCTTTGTGGAAAATTACTAGGACCACTTCTATTTCCCCTTCCTAAACCCCTACCTCTAGAAGTAATTTCTTGGACATCTTCAAATTCTGGTGAGTCCTCTAATGGCGAATAATTAGATGCTTCTTGATCCCTTTTTGTTTGCTCTTTAGATTTTGAAATTTCCTTCAAATTCTCAACCATTAGAAATCTAACATCATAAGGTACACCCATACATGCAGCCACATCACCTTTAATTCCAGCTAAATGTCTTTTCATCCTATTGATGCCCCCTCCTTTATAACTTCTCCCACAATGTATACATCTATAACTACTCTTTCCATCTTTCACCTCTTCAGTTACATGATCCCATGCAGGATCACATTTCGCTCTCACAGACGAAGAATTAGCATTAGACCCAGTTGTAGAAGCATGTTCATTAGATGGTATAGAGGCGGACTCCATTTCACTCAACAATTTCAGACTGGCAGCAACCATTTTATCAACACACAACATACATAAACAATAGTCAATAATTTCAAACTGACAGCAATCATTTTAACAACAAATAAATTCATCAACACAACATACACAATCAATAGTACAATACTCTGTAAACTATTAATCAATAATGCTCATTGCTCTGTAAATAAAATCCACAACATACACAAAATCACAAATAAACTAAAATGATATTCAAATAATTGAAGTTATCACTTACCAAAAGAAGAACCTGAGATGAAGCCGAACATGAATTGAGAATCTGAGATGAAGCCAAAAAAAAAAAAAAAAAGAACCGAGAAAATGATCAAAATCAATATCAATATCAAGTACTCAAAATCATAAAAAAGAAAAGAATACTAATTATTACGGTATTACCTGATGAAGCTGAGAGAAATGAAAAAAAAAAAGAACCAAGAAAATCAAAATCAAAATAAAAAGAAAAGAACATAAACATTACCTGATTAGCAGAGAGCAGAGCTCAAATGATGACGGCGTGAGGCAGAGAGCCGCTGTGCGTGTCGCTATGCGTGCCGCTGTGCGTGTCGCTATGCGTGCCGCTGTGCGTGCGTGCTGCGGTGCGTGCCTGCGTGCCGAGGCAGAGAGCCAGAGAGAGGTGAGGCCGTGAGGGGTGAGGCAGAAAACAGAGTGAGGCAGAGAGAGCTTGAGACTTGATGGAGATGAACTAAGTTGAGTGAGAGAGTGAGGGCTATGAGGCAGAGTCAGGCGTGAGTGATGAGAGAGTGATCAGAGTAGGCTTAGGGTTAGTTTTTAGGGACCAAAACGACGTAGTTTTAGGGGCAAAGTCAACAAACCTCAAACCGGGCATTAACGGTTCAACCTCCGGTTTTTTCGGTTCTTAGGTTGGACCAGACGATTTTTACTTTTTACCCTTTTTTTAGTTATTTCCGGTTTTTTATAATAACCGGACCAGATTTGATGCCGGTTCTCGGTTGAACCGGTCGGACCGGCCGGTCCGGTCCGGTTTTTAAAACCATCATTTTAGTAATGATGTTGGATTTCAATAATGACTTTGTCTAGAGAGAGAGAGAGAGTTTATTGACTATATTCACTTTTCTTTTTGTGTTTGGGAGATTGAAAATTGGCACTCTAAAAGTGTTGTAAATAGAATAAAATGCGTTAATACTAATAAAGTGCCCAACACTTGAAGAAGGATCATTTTTTAAAATAATTTTTATTGATTAAAATTTTAGGGCTTCATAAAATTTTTTCAATGTTATATATATAAAGTGTATTGCATTTGTCAATAGAGAACATTATCTATTTATTTATTTCCAAGTGAAAGGGGACCTTAAATAAAATTTCTACACTTTAAGATAGATACATAGGAGTATATTCTAATAGTATATAGAGTGGATCCTTCTTTCATTTAGGGGCCTTAGGCCAATGCCATTGCCTAAGTGACCTGGTGTTTGAATAAAAATGTTCCAAAATTTAGCTTATAAAGAGAGACTAATGTAAATAACTGCTAGGGCCATCGGTATAAGTAATTACTAATTAGTTCAAAATTATGCATAGAATATAATCTTATAGATCATATAGTAAATAATATATGATTGTCGCAAAATTTGACATGTGCATTAGGAGTGTAAAGAACATGCATTCCAATGGTTAGATTTTTGAAATATGTAGTAATGTTGATGATATTGAGTAAAGTTATAACCTTAAGTTACAATCAATTTTGTCTCAAAACTTTGCCACTTATTTTATGTGCATGTAAGATGATTGTGAACCTAACCCTCATAATGTTGCAAACATTAAACTGATTATTCTTATACCAATTATATTGTTACTTTAGCATTCTCTAAAAAAATTATTTAATAAAAAAATATATTGTTACTTTAACATAGTTGGCAGTCATTTAGGCTTCATTTGGGAGTTCTTATGGAAATAGAATGGAAATGAATAATCATAAGGGAAAGGAAAAGAATTGAATGTGTTTAAGTATGGGAATTGAATGAAAAGGAAAGGAATGAAATGGAATGTAACCTTATTTGAGAGTAACATAGAGAGAAATGAATGAATTATTTTATGATAATATTACTAATAGGCCCCTTTTTTTTTTTTTTGATTCCATCATACATGATAGAGTTGCACATCTAAGTTGAATTCTTTCTGGTTAAAGATAATGGATTGAATATATAGGGGTATTTTGGGAGTTTTAGTAAAAAATTCATTAAATATGTTAGGTTCTAAGACCTTAGGAACTAATGTATTAGAACTTCAATTTGTATATGTTGGCAAACCATAATCAAAACATTTAGTCTAGGTTTAGACTTGCTCAAAGTTTGGTTTAAATTAAGTTTGGAATCGGGTAATTGTAGGAAATTACTATTCAATTTCTGCAAGACTCGATCGATCAAAAATTAGATTCGATCAATCGAAAGTCACAGATCAGCAAAAATTAGCAAACATAAAAAGGCCATAACTTATTCGTTTGAAGCCCAAATCGTGATCCATTTTTTTCAGTATTTAAAGGACATCATAAGCTAACCCTAGGTAGGGTTTTCAAGGATTTTCAGAGAGAGATGAGTGTGCCTCTTTTGTATCTAGGGTTTTGTACCCAAAAAGCTCTCTGATGTCTACTACCGGTGTTATTCTTTGAAGAATCTCAAGATCTGGTGTTGTAGAAGTTGCTGCCTTCTCTAGTCATCAAAGGTGTTGATGATCTAAACCTTCAAGGGGGGTCTTGGAGTCACAAATAGGAGAGTTTGTGTTTTTTATCACAAGTGTGGGTGCTTGTGTTGCAAAGGCCAAGGAAAGAAGTAGTCCGTGGACTTGGAGCTATCATGGGGACGTGGTAGAAAGTTTTCTACTCGAGGTAGCAATATAATGTTAGTGGTCTAAGTTCTATTGTACAAACTTCAATTCTTTCTAGTGGATTTGTTTTTTACCTTGAAGATAGCTATGTTAAATCCTCCCCAGGTTTTTTACCGGTTTGGTTTTCTTGGGTTATCATATCATTGTGTTCTTTATTTTCCGCTGCTTTGCATGATATGACTTTATTGTTTTAACCTAGATCTGAATAATAAACCCAAGTATTCACTTGGTTAATTAATTAGGTTAAACAATTTAGGTTACAGGGGTCTAAAAACGTACAAAATATAATTCTAATTCCTCCCAATTTTGGGAGAACGAAAATTTGAGGTTTTGAGGAAATAGAGAGGAATGAGTATTCCCTCTTAATCATTTCATTCTCTCCCACTTTAAAGTCCCAAATAAGGGAATAGACTTTCCATTCCCTCCATTAAAACTCCAAAATAAGGGAAGGGACGAATATTCTAAAATTATTCTTTTTATTTCCTTCCATTCCATTCCATCCCCTCCTTCCATACAAGGGCTTAAGATTAGTTTTAAGTTTCTAGATTTGAGTTTTTCGCCCAAAAATAAATAAATAAAAAAATTCTCAAAAGAATGGTCCTCTTCTTTGTCTTCTTCTTCTTTATGTCTATGAATTTTTATTTTAGTAAAAGTATTATATGCCCTTCAATGTAAATTGGAGCAGAATAGTCTCTTTATATATATATATATATATATATATATATATATATATATATATATATATATATATATATATATATATATATATAAAATAATAACAAAAAAAATCTTTTCTAGTAGTTGAAGTTGTCAATTACCGGATTATCAAATTCCAATGAAGTTTTAATGAAACTTTCAATTGGAGCTAATCATAATTGAGGTAAGTGTAAAGTGTAAGAGAGATCTATGTTAAAAGGTTAATTTAACATAGATAAATGCCACATGGCATCCACATCCACATCAGCATCACTTCATTACTTTAATCCTTCCATTTGGCACCTCAAATTTTCCATCCACCAATAAATGATGATGACCTTTTTGACACATGAATAAAATATTAAGGATTAAAATGTAACATTTGAAATGATAGGGACTATTTGGAACTATGGAGTAATAGTTGAAGAGTAAAAGTGAATCAAGAAATTATTTATTCATTTATTATAAATAATGAGGTGCTTATGAGTAAGGCTTGAATTTTCCTATGATCAAATGAATAATCATTAGTTTTAATTCATATGATGACATATTTACTTCATATATATTTGGGCCCCCCTCTTTTAAAATTTTTGGGCCCCCTCCCCCGTTAGTAGTTTATAATTTTGCATTTAACTCAATTTTACTATTTTTGGTGAAATTCGTAATTTTGCCACCTAATCTCATGATTAGGGCAAATTAGAGTTTCAGACAATTTCTTAATTGTCTTAGGGTTTTACATACTTTATTATTATTTATATGCGCTCTGTAGCCTCCAAGGGCAAATCAGATTATTACTAATAAAAATTCAGACTTTGTCTATTGTTTTTTCTCTAATGGATTCTAGACTTATCACCTCGTGGATTCGAGGAATTCCTCGTGGATTCGAGGTCTACTACTAGAAATTAACAGTTTAATTTTTGTTTCATCAAAAAGAGTATCGTATTTGCTTTTTTCAAGCTTCAAGGATATCAATTCTTTCGGCGAATACTCACTTGACCCCCAATACATGGTGGTTTATGACAATCTATGTGTTCTAGAGATATGTAACATTAAGTTTTAATTTTTTTTAAATATTTAATTTTTTATAATTCGATAGTTACAAGGGATGAGGGGAAATTTGAACTCTAATTAAGGTTGCAGTTTGAAACATAAAGAGGCACCAATTTTATTACAAGATTCTTGACAACAATTAAGATAATTTATTTTATTTTAAAAAATCCTGTAATTAAAAGTATATCCACAAATATAATTGCGGCCACAAACGTGATTTACCTGATAAAGTTGGTCAATTGGATTTCTTGTTGATAAAATATCTAAAATATCAGCCTGAATAAACCAACTAGACTGAATGAATGGACAAAGAGATCTACTACTTAGCTGTTACAATCACGATGAATAATCGATTGGCATTTTGAGGACCAATTCAAACTATGACCATGTACATGAAGTGACAAGGAAAGGGATGGCGAAGGCAGCGATGCTCATATTGACAACGTAGCAGCGCTAATCTTGAACATGCAATTACCTTTCATTCTTTCATAGCTCTATGTCTTTTTGTGGTGACGGAATGCTTATTTCAATTGGCAAATAGTTGGGTGTGGGCCTCTTTGTTTTGCTTCTGTAATTAGGAAGGAAGCTAGCCTTTGATTGTTTTTTGTTTCTCAGTTCAATAAAGTCTTCTTTTCTATCCAAAAAAAAAAAAAAGAGATAGTTGGGTGTGGGATGAACTTTGCTTATCAAATGGGTTGGAGGTAATATTTGATCGGTCCTTATAAATTAGTCATTACTTGACACTCCAATCCATATTATCATTTTTCTAACTGGTCCTGCATTTGAGGGAAGAATCATTTCACTTTCGACGAAAATGAAGTGAGCAGAAACACGATTTGACTTAACTATCCCTTCTATTGCTTACTTTTCCATGTTTAATGTGGAAAGAAATTGAAAGCAAAATTGGTCATTTACCACTTTTAGAGGAAATTGTTAGTAACTGAAAGTTCAATATGTGTATAAAACACCCTTGAACGTTTAGACCCCCAATTTACAAATTAACAATTCAAGCTTAATGTCAAACAATTAATGTGCGGAATATGAACACAAACTTAATACAGAATTGATAAACAATCTAAACCAAATAAAATCACATCCACAGTAGAAATTAAATGGAAAAGATTAAGGGAAGAGAGATGCAAACACGAGGACAACATACGATGTGTTATCGAAGAGAAAATCGAAGCCCTCGGCGTAAAACCTCTCTGCCACTCTCCAAGCGGTAAGTAATCCACTAGAAAATGTAGTTGGGATACATGAACAGCAATAGACCCTCCAAGCCTAATCTACCCAGTGTACCTAAGCCCTCCAAGCTTCTTGCTCCAACGAGGTTGCGCCGAACCTATTTCTTTTCTAGCTTCCCGGATTCCGCTACTTGACCATAGCATCAACCAATGTAAAATTGGTTCCTTCCTAACTGCTTCCCAAAGCACCAAATAGCCCTCTCATAGAAATGGATATGGTGAGAAAATGTTTTGGTAATAAGTCTCTCAAGGATTTAACAATGGAGAGGAAGAGAGTTGAGGAATTTGAAAAGTCTCTTAATAAAGATTGGGGATGAATCAATCTTCTTTTTCTCTAGGGTTTCTCTCTCAAAATTATCTCTAGAAGCTCTCTTTCTTTCGTGGGTAAAAGGGGTATTTATATTGGGGTGAGAATGGAATGTGAAGAATCAGGTTTTTCAAAACAGGGCTGGCTCGCGGCTTGACTGAGTCGCAAGTTCCAGCCGCGAGGTAATTGAATGGCCAGTTGTCCTATTTTGTCCTGTAGTGCTCCAACTGGCGTGACGCTTCAACTTCTGGCATGCCTGGCACATGAGCAACTTCTGGTGGCTTGCAATCATGAGTCACCCACGAGATCCAATCGCGAGTCCCTGTTTTTCTTGAACACTCTTGAGCATTTCTTCACACTATCTCACTCACTACCCTTACAAGAATCTCACCTAAATACAGGGTTACTGATTACTGAAATACAAGCAAATTTGGCACGGAATAAAGCCAACAAGATAGTTGATAAAATTCAACCTTACAGCAACATACCATTGTTTGCAAAATAAGTAGGAAAATACCACTTTTTTGAAACTCGAGTTTGTTGTATAAATCGAGTTTTAAACACTCAAGTTTCATAAAAAAAATCCTTGTGCTGACATGGATTTTTTTATTGAAAAAATGCCACATGGAACTTGAGCTTGCTAAACTCGAGTTCCATGCAACACAGTACTCAATCTTAAATGCTCTCTTTTTTTCCCTTTTATGTTACTTGAGCTTACCAAGCTTGAGTTCCTTGTAATATGGAACTCGAGTTTGGTAAGCTCGAGTTCTTTGTACTTTTTTTTTTAATCAACAAATAAACATAAACATAAAAATAAGTAGTTCTTATTTTCATTTGAATCAACAAACATATGTTTTTATTTATTTAAATAGAAGCATTGTAAAATATAAAAATTTTAATTTCAAAATATGAATTTTTCTGGCCACTCATACCCCTTGTTCATTCATTTTTAACACACTTATCAATTTCTAACATCTCAAGCGTTATGGTCAAATTGGTTAAAATATTGGGGGTTACAATGAGAAATTAGAACAACATGTAAAAGAAAAATCTCACTCCATTTTTAGCCATGGTCACACCAAAAGAAGTTTAAGCTACATATTGTTACTTTATCAATCGAATTACCGTATGGTCAAATGATTGATAAGTATTGCAGAAAGATTGGACCACTTGAATATAAAGAAGAACTTATGTTTTACCACACCTGGATATGTAAGTTCTTGACTTGCAGTGTTTCTAAAAGGAATGTGAAATTTTTTTTATCTATATCTAAATGTTTGGCTGATGATTTGAAAGTTGCTTTGGCAACTTTTTTCTTGGCGAGTTGTAGCACACCATATTTAGATATTGTTCATTGTTTTCTCATAAATCAGCTCCTGAAATTGTGTTTTCTAAATTTATAAGCCAAATCTGAATGCTTTTTCATGTTTAAATTTCACAATAATCGAATCTCTTTTTCTGCATTGATAAAATCTATTTCTACATTAATAAAATTTGCTCTCTGCACATCATGTTTACTGTATATTAAAATTTGCTTACTGCATTCATAAAATTTGTATTCTACATTAATTAAAACTGTTCATTGTTTTCTCATAAAAATTGTTCACTATTTTCAACATAAACTATTTCTAGCATTTTGCATAAAATTATTTTCTGTTTAGCATTATTTAAAAAATTGTTCACTCTCTTTTCTGCATAAATTATTCTCTGTTCACTATTTTCTCATAAAACACCGGCCAAAATGGCCACATACCACAATATTTGGAAAATTTTAGCAAAAAAACACTGTTTTGGAAATAAATAGCAAAGTACCACTTTTTCTAGAACTTGAGTTTTAGAAACTTGAGTTCCTCATTCGTTTTGCCACCGTGACACAGCTGAGTTGGATTTGTGCGATTAAAAAAAAATTTGCGGTACACGAGCTTGGTAAACTCGAGTACCATTTACACAGTACTCAAGTATACCAAGCTCGAGTACCTTTTTTAAAAAAAAAAAAAATTACACAGTACTCGAGTTTGGTAAACTCGAGTACTGTGTAAATTTTTTTTTTTTTTTTTTTCTCTTGTTTGGGGATAATCAACAAATAAACATAAAGATAAAAATAAGTAGCTTTTTTATGTTTTTATTTATTTAAATAGAAGCATTGTAAAATATAGTGATTTTAATTTCGAAATATGAATTTAATTTCTACATTAATTAAAACTAATGTATGACCCGCACAATGTGCGGGTTAATTAGTTTTATTTATTTATTTTGAATTAGGATACTCTTATTTGTTATTTATGGTAAAATAAATAAAACTCTCTAATTTATAGGTATGGTATCTTAAAATTTTAAAGAAGCTCTATTAATATGGTATTACAATTTTAACTTATTTTATGAAGCTAACAATATGAAAATGAAGTGACGATAATTATTTTAGAATACTTGTCATCTCTCACTTGAAGTGTCAATGCTAGGTTTGTAATGCCCTTGATAATAACAGCCTTCAATCTTCTATATGATCCAATCCTTAATACATATTGGGTTACACCTCACCCACATAAATAATAACCACTAACCATATACTTAATAACAGCTAACCATATACAAAGTATATGGTAAACTTCATTCTCAAAAAAAAGAAAGTAAACTTAATAAATTTAATATTGTGTTTTATTTTTAGGACCCAATATATAATGATTGTTAATTTTTTATGTGAAAGAAAAAATAAAAAGAGTGATTAGATTCTTATTAAAAATAAAGGCAAAAAAATTGTCCTAGTGTAAATAAAGATACATATTGGGTATTTTGTGAAGCATGAACCTTTGAAAAATGTTCCTATTAAATTACTTTTACTATTCCCAATCCCATCCATGATTGAGATTTATCTCACCTCTACTATTCCTATAAAGTTACTTTTCCTTTCCTCCATATTCTTCTTCAATTCTTTACTTCTTCCTCGTTAGTGAGCCTCTGTGAACTCCCATCACATCTTTTTTTTTTCCTTTTCACCATGCTTTTCTGCTAACATTTTTAAGTTTCAGTTTTTTCTTTTTTTAATAATCATTCAGTCTCATGAAAAATAACACATGAAAATATTCTCACCTTTCAACTGGCTATAGTAAACCCAACAACTTTCTTGCCATAGTAAATTATTCAAATTTGAGCGAACATTAATTCGAAACTTCTATCACTTTTTGTAGGGAAAAAATGGTTCAAAAGTTAAATATAAATTGAGAGAGGTTTTGAATGGAAGATGGCCGTTGTAGTTAATTTCGCAACTACCTAAGATCACTTTGTTTCGGATTTCTATTAATTGGCTGAAAGAGTTATGGGCGGTGTTTATTGATAAAAGTTGGCAGACAATAGTCCGTTTAAGAATTTTTTAAATCTAACGGTTCCTAAAGCATTTTTCTTTCAATGGCGAAGGAGTGCAATCCTTGATTTTTTAAATCCTGAAGACATGAAAGGCACAACGTTTCGCTTTTTATTCCATGCTTTTGACTGGTAGCGTGGTAGATTTTTAAGTGGGATTTTTTCCTACATGTCACAACCTCCTCCTTAATTGCAGGGCAAGGTTTCTGCTATTATATATAGTAGCTAGTCGCTAACTCGGGATTATATAACTCTATCTAGTCGTAGTTGGTTGGGCATTGAGTTCTAGGAATTTTACGATTTGAATAGAGCTAACCAGACCCTGGAGGTAAAATTTGAGTTGGTATATGGCAAGATAATTCTTTGCCAAAAGCACATAGTTAGAGAAATACCATACCATATCATAAGCTTTTTGGAATCCAGCAGGCAAATCCATCATTGTTCGCTCTCTTTTTTGCATAAATTATTTTCTGTTCACTGTTTTCTCATAAAACACCTAGTGAAATCGTGTTTTCTAAATTTAAACGCCAAATCTGAATGTTTTTTCATGTTTAAATTTCACAATAATCGAAATTGTTTTTCTACTTTGATAAAATCTGTTTCCTTGTTAATAAAAAGATATTTCAGACTTCTCAGATTCAAGTAATGATGATTTCCAAAAATTTCTACCTACGAACATTAGACATTGTTGTTAATGTCTACACATTCTGCGCAATACAAAATGTTGTTGTTAATGTATGACAACTAATGATTATGTACATTCAACTTTTGCAAATCTAAAGATTAATTGTTCATTAACTGTTGAGTTTACACAATTTTGTTCATTCAACGATTTTGAATTTTTTAACAAATTCGGATGATCAATACATTAGTACACAGTTTTCCATTTAATTTTCACGATTTTGTACATTTAACGAATCCAAACTTTTCAACAAATTCAGACTATCTGTACATCTAATTTACACAATTTTATTTTGTACTTTCAAGAGTTTATACAATCAACAAATTCGAACGATCTGTACATCTAAATTTTGTTTTTTTCAAATTCGAATGATCTGTACATCTAATGTACACAATTTTCTCTTGAATTTTCACGATTTCGTACTTTCAACGAAATCAAATTTCTCAACAAGTCCAGAATATTTGTACATCTAATGTACACAACTTTCCATTGAATTTTCACAATTTGGTACGTTCAAAAATTTCGATTTTCCATTAAGATTTAACAATTTTGTATGTTCAACAATTTTGAAATTTTCATCAAAATAGGATGATTAGTACATTAGTACATAGTTTTAAATTGAATTTTCACAATTTTGTACATTTGACGACTTTAAATTTGGAAACAAATTTAGATGATCTGTACATCTAATGTAATTAATTTTCCATTAAGTTTACTCAATTTGTTATGTTCTTCAATTTTCATTTGAATTTTCACAATTTTACACAATCAACGAATTCAAAATTTTCAACAAATTCGTACTATCTGTACATCTAATATACACAATTTTCCCTTGAGTTTTCACAGTATGTACATCTAACGTACATACTTTTCCATTGAATTTTCATTATTTTGTACTTTCAACAAAATCAAATTTCTCAACAAGTCTAGACTATCTGTACATCTTATGTACACCTTCACAATTTGGTATGTTCATTGATTTTCCATCAATTTTTCTAGAATTTCTACATTCAACTAATTCGAACTTTTTTACAAATTCGAATTTTTCGAGGCATTTACCATTAGGTGATTTATACAAATCATTCATTTTTCTTTCATGGAGTTTGTCCATTATTCATATGGT
The DNA here is from genome assembly GCA_029955455.1 of Quercus agrifolia. NCBI lineage: Eukaryota > Viridiplantae > Streptophyta > Magnoliopsida > Fagales > Fagaceae > Quercus > Quercus agrifolia. The sequence continues at coordinate 58,028,728 of JARQAD010000004.1, forward strand.
TACATATTTAAAAAAAACACAAAAACCATTTAAGTGCAATAATTGCGCCAATGCTAAAAACTGTTTATGCAGAAAACAGTGAACAATTTTTATGAGAAAACAGTGAACAGTTTTACTTAATGCAAAAAACAAATTTTATGAATACAGTAAGCAAATTCGAATATACAGTAAACATGATGTGTAGAGAGCAAATTTTATTAACATGGAAACAGATTTTATCAATGCAGAAAAACAAATTCGATTATTGTGAAATTTAAACATGAAAAAACATTTAGATTTGGCGTTTAAATTTAGAAAACACGACTTCACTAGGTGTTTTATGAGAAAACAGTAAACAATTTTTTAAATAGTGAACAGAAAATAATTTATGCAAAAAAGAGAGCGAACAATGATGGATTTGTCTGCTGGATTCCAAAAAGCTTATGATATGGTATGGTATTTCTCTAACTATGTGCTTTTGGCAAAGAATTATCTTGCCATATACCAACTCAAATTTTACCTCCAGGGTCTGGTTAGCTCTATTCAAATGGTAAAATTCCTAGAACTCAATGCCCAACCAACTATGACTAGATAGAGTTATATAATCCCGGGTTAGCGACTAGCTACTATATATAATAGCAGAAACCTTGCCCTACAATTAAGGAGGAGGTTGTGACATGCAGGAAAAAATCCCACTTAAAAATCTGCCATGCTACCAGTCAAAAGCATGGAATAAAAAGCGAAACGTTGTGCCTTTCATGTCTTTAGGATTTAAAAAATCAAGCATTGCACTCCTTCGCCATTGAAAGAAAAATGCTTTAGGAACCGTTAGATTTTAAAAAATTCTTAAGCGGACTATTGTTTTGCCAACTTTTATCAATAAACACCGCCCATAACTCTTTTAGCCAATTAATAGAAATCCGAAACAACGTGATCTTAGGTAGTTGCGAAATTAACTACAACGGCCATCTTCCATTCAAAACCTCTCTCAATTTATATTTAACTTTTGAACCATTTTTTCCCTACAAAAAGTGATAGAAGTTTCGAATTAATGTTCGCTCAAATTTGAATAATTTACTATGGCAAGAAAGTTGTTGGATTTACTATAGCCAGTTGAAAGGTGAGAATATTTTCATGTGTTATTTCTCATGAGACTGAATGATTATTAAAAAAAGAAAAAACTGAAACTTAAAAATGTTAGCAGAAAAGCATAGTGAAAAGGAAAAAAAAAAAAAGATATGATGGGAGTTCACAAAGGCTCACTAACGAGGAACAAATAAAGAATTGAAGAAGAATATGGAGGAAAGGAAAAGTAACTTTATAGGAATAGTAGAGGTGAGATAAATCTCAATCATGGATTGGATTGGGAATAGTAAAAGTAATTTAATAGGAACATTTTTCAAAGGTTCATGCTTCACAAAATACCCAATATGTATCTTTATTTACACTAGGACAATTTTTTTGCCTTTATTTTTAATAAGAATCTAATCACTCTTTTTATTTTTTCTTTCACATAAAAAATTAACAATCATTATATATTGGGTCCTAAAAATAAAACACAATATTAAATTTATTAAGTTTACTTTCTTTTTTTTGAGAATGAAGTTTACCATATACTTTGTATATGGTTAGCGGTTATTAAGTATATGGTTAGTGGTTATTACTTATGTGGGTGATGTGTAACCCAATATGTATTAAGGATTGGATCATATAAAAGATTGAAGGCTGTTATTATCAAGGGCATTATAAACCTAGCATTGACACTTCAAGTGAGAGATGACAAGTATTCTAAAATAATTATCGTCACTTCATTTTCATATTGTTAGCTTCATAAAATAAGTGAAAATTGTAATACCATATTAATAGAGCTTCTTTAAAATTTTAAGATACCATACCTATAAATTAGAGAGTTTTATTTATTTTACCATAAATAACAAATAAGAGTATCCTAATTCAAAATAAATAAATAAAACTAATTAACCCGCACATTGTGCGGGTCATACACTATTTTTAATTAATGTAGAAATTAAATTCATGTTTCGAAATTAAAATCTCTATATTTTACAATGCTTCTATTTAAATAAATAAAAACATAAAAAAGCTACTTATTTTTATCTTTATGTTTATTTTTTGATTATCCCCAAACAAGAGAAAAAAAAAAATTTACACAGTACTCGAGTTTACCAAACTCGAGTACTGTGTAAATTTTTTTTTTTTTTTTTTATATATAAAAAGGTACTCGAGCTTGGTATACTCAAGTACTGTGTAAATGGTACTCAAGTTTACCAAGCTCGAGTACCGCAAAAATTTTTTTAATCGCACAAATCCAACTCAGCAATGCCACGGTGGCAAAACTAATGAGGAACTCGAGTTTCTGAAACTCAAGTTCTAGAAAAAGTGGTACTTTGCTATTTATTTCCGAAACAGTATTTTTTTGCTAAAAATTTCCAAATATTGTAGTATGTGGCCATTTTGGCCCTCTTTTAAGTGTATTGTTATAATCACCATTTTTTTTTTTTTATAATAGTTTTACAAACAGTTAGAGTAGCAAATTCTTATTAATTTTCATTTGAGCCTATCACTTATATTATCAGCAATTTCTAAAAAAGTTTGTTGTTTAAACATTTTTCCTCGTTTTAAGGACCATTAAAGAATATTTATAAGTCTAAAATTTTGAAAAGAAATATACAAGCTCAAAAAAATTAGTACAACAACAAAAATTACCATTAGTAAAACTATTAAAAAAAAAAGCATATTCAGCCAACTTTACCTAAAACAAACAATTTGACTCTTTAAAAAATTTTAAACAATTAACAGCTAAGTGACTAAGTAGCAATAAAGTTGGAGGCCGAAATCACTGCACACAACCAACAGCAAAGCCGCCCCCTAATTCTAAGTTCAGGATCCGCCCTTGCTTGCAAGCATCTTCAAGAAAGAAGACTCAGAGAATAAATTTTTTTTTTTTCTTCTAAAAGACTTTGTAATATTATTCTGGGTGAAGTAATCTTTTTGATCCAAATACATTATATATTTTCTTATGTTACGTTTGTTTTAGAGTACAATATTTTGTTAGGAAAATATTTAATGAAAATCATTTTTCAACAAAGGCGATTTGTTTCCTGTTATCTGGTTGAGACTGAAAAAAGGTTTTCTAGTATTTTGTTGCACAACAAATTTCTGTGCTAAACAACAAAAACCCACAAAAGTTTTTTTTTTTTATTTTATATTTCTTCTCACTAAAGCATGTTTCATCAACCCACCCTCATTTATTAAAGACTTCCGAAATAAAATCCCGGAACTTGCTTCTGGGTATAAATTAAATCTTAATTTTCTAAATTTGTCATAGTAAACTTTAGACTTTATAATTTGTTTATTGCTTTCTTTAGTAGGATTACGTTATGTTAGTTTTTTTTTTTTTTTTTTAATCAAATAATTTTAAAAATATTAAAATAATAATATTTTATTATTTGTTATTTTGTTTATCTATCAAAGTCTTAGTCCAGTGGCTTCTATTTGTAGCTATGATATTCTGCTCAACTTCAATTTTATTCTTATTAGGGTTATAATTCATTACAAAAAAATCACCCAAATATATAGAGGTACTTGCAATATTTGCACTCCAGATTATAAAAACTTACAATCACCACGCAAAATATAATCAATCTTGCAACCCAAAAAAAAAAAAAAAAAAACCTACTTAAATATTCCTCTTTCGGGTCATGGTATGAAACTAATGAAAGGGAATATTGCATCTTATATATGCATATTGTGGAATCTAGGAGCATCTTTGTGCAAAATTCACGTCTCAGTTGTAACTACTTTATCTTAGTTTTTTCTTCTAAAATAAATATTAAAATGAGGGCTAAATTTTAAAACTCATTCTCGAAGTTTCAGCACTCTTTTTCATTTTAGTCTTATAAGTCTATTATTTGTCATTTTAGTTCTCTAAGTTTCAAAATACCCCAATTCAGACTACCATTATCTTGTCATCCATTCTTGTTGTTAAATTACTAAAACTACTTCATTTTGCTCTTAATTAAAAATTTTTATTTTTAATTTTAATATTTATTTCCCAAAAAATTAATTAAAAAAATATCCAAAAATTATTCGGTAAACCCAACCTCCTCGTAAAACCAGAATCCCCAAAACTATTCCGCGAACCCAATCAAATTATAAATCATAAGGAGATTAGTTTGGAAATCACTTGGTATCTCTTTAGTTGGGGGTGTGCAAGACAGAAAACCTACGACTATTGGAAGAGTTTCACGACAGCATGAGGTTTTAAAGAACAGTTTTTACAGATCAATTTGATTGGGGGCCGTAGACCATTTAAATGATTATCATCATTGACACAGATAGAAGAAAAAGGGGATGGCCATCCCTGCAATACTTTCGCATTTAAATTACCTTTAGTCTTTAGATTGCTATGACATTTGCGTCTAAATTACGGCTGGTCACTTGTAGTTGCAACCGAGGTCATTATCTGAATTAGTTTTGTGGAACATGAGCGTACTAGACTTTGCAACTTGAAACTGTCAGACTTGCTTGTGGTGTTAGGCTCCCTGTAATTTATAATTTGATTGGGTTCACCGAATAGTTTTTGGGGATTTTGGTTTTACGGGGAGGGTGGGTTTACCGAATAGTTTTTTCTTCTAAATTTTTGGATATATTTTAAATTAATGTTTTTTTAGGAAATAAATAATAAGATAAAAATAAAAATTTTAATTATGGGCAAAATGACATAGTTTTGGTAATTTAATGGCAAAAATGGATAACAAGATAACAGAAATCTAAATTGGAGTGTTTTGAAACTTAGAAGACTTAAATGACAGATGACAAACTTAAATGACTGAAATGAAATATAGTAAAACTTAAAATGTTAGTTTTGAAATTTAGCCAAAAATAAATTAGAAATGGTGAATATTGTATAATTGAAGACAAATTCCAAAAACATGTTCTTCTTTAGTGGTTGTAAGGACCAGTTTTGGATTGGACCCTAAACAGGATTGGGTTTCGGCCCAACGAGGCCAAACAATAAATTTGTAGAGCGTGGGAAAAAGAACTAGTCTGATTATAGAAAAAAGATAACGATCATAGGTGGTTTAGAAGAAGTACTGAGAATATAAGATACAAAGATTGTCCTCGGCGTAGACTGAGTAACTTGGTCGTAATAATTTAATCAAGAGCCAAGAGTTCTTTTTTCAATAACTAATTCTATAGTATTTTTCTCCAGTCTTTTTTCGATCCCCTTTTTTTGCGACCTTCTCATGCTATATACCATGATTTGAGTACCATCTTTGCCATACACATGTAAGTTTGGTTTTGGGAGCTTCCTCCTATCCCATCTCACACCTCCCTGAACTTTCTATTGATAGCTATAAGGATGCTTGATCACTGTTCAGGTATCACCTCCACATTAATACGGCCAAATAATTAGTTTGGAAGCATTTAATGTGGAGGTAACAGCTCTCGTAGATATTTGTTATCTTCCTCCCTCATCCCTTATCCAATGTCCGACTCCCCGTCATGAGACCACTTTAAAGTAGTATTCAGAAGGACAGGAAGGTTTCAAACCACCTCGAACAAATGTTTCCAATGTGACTTTTCACCTCGGAAAGATGTGGGACTATCATTAATAACTTTCATTTCTTTCTTCAATGTCATTTCTATTATTACTTTAGTTGACCGTCCTCGGATTGGGTCATTCGACCATAGGCCCAGTCCATACAGCCTCAATAGTGTTTCATAGACAACTGGTCCCCACAGTGGTTTTTAACATATATAGACAAATCATGACATACAAAATCTGGGATATAAGATGGCAAATTTAAAAACTCAATTTCAAATTGGTCACAGTGTACAAACATTATGTGTTTTTTTTTTTTTTTTTTTTTTTTTTTAAATTTTAGAATTAGCACAAAAAACATCTTGTTTGTTAGCCCTCTGGAGTCTAAACAGGCATCCAAGTTTGTGTCTGTGACTAAACGAGGTACTCCCGCTCTCCACACCAAGCCCATGTCAAGGATGGCAATATTGAGTTGCATCGATCAATCCACGAGGAACTCACAACGGCATGAGCTTTCCTTTTAATATTACGAATTTGGCTACCTATAATGGTTCAGTAACTATCCTTGATACCCCCTTATGATTAACCTTCACAAGACCACATTGATATCTGTTAGGGTCATATTTTTTATATAATTGGTTAATCCTTGGAGAAAATGTACTTTACTTATAATTAGGTAGATCTAAATTGGGTTTAATGTATCAAAAAATATGTTATTCAAGCATATCAAGTGGTATCATTAAAGACATGAAGGTTGATCTGAAAAACAAGTGAAGAAAAGTTGTTTCATTAAGTCTCGATACAAGCTCGATAGATGCTGCTATCGAAGTTTAATGGAGAAGCTCAACAGCAGCTCGATCTATTGAGATCTATGATTTCAGAAATTCCAAATCTAAAATTCGACCCATGATGACTTGGATGAAATTCTACCAAAAATGTGGCACTTGCTTATGCCTTTTCCATCACACTCGGGCTTTTCAGCATTTCTGACATTGCCCATTCTATAGTTGTTGATGATGTCTTGCTACCGGCAATGAAAATGTCATGAAATTAGAAATTCATGAGTTAGATAATCAAACTTTTTTTTTTGTACATATAGCAGAAGGGATTATAGAAGAGAACAGGCAGCCCTTTTCCTTCTGGCAGATAATAACTTGGGGAGCATATCTGCTTATTGCTTTGTGAGAACAAGAAAACATGAAAAAATATTGTTACATAAAGTAGACAAGATTTCTAGTTCACATAGTTTGTTGCAGGAAGAAAAATACGAACCAAGATAACCGCTTTAATATTGTTGGATGTTAAAGGAAACTAAAGATCGCCATGCTCCGGAAGATTCAGTAGAACATCAACCAGATCATCTGCTTTTCCCTTGCCAGTCTTTGTCATTGCCTCCCTAACTTTATGCTCATTGACAATGTTCTCAAGCATTTTATCCATTTTTTGATGAATTTTCTCTAGTTTAGGTCTCAATTCACTGACTACATGAAGAAATTTAAGGGAAGGGAACACATCTGAAACACTGAAGCCTCCCGCCACCTCTAAATTTTCCTTAACTAGTGTAATAAATGCTTCTTGGTCTTTGCATTTCTTGCCACAGGCTGCCGTTGCAGTGATTCCAAATGTCCAGGAAAAACTCACTGAGGTTGATTGGTAATCCAGCATTTTAAGAGATAAAACAAATCAAATTGGATACCTCTTCTTCCCTGATAGATTGAAATAATTGTACACGTTTAGAATTTAGCAGCTCCGTTATGCAAATTTTCCGCAGGTGTCTCCAGTAAACTCAATATGGTGCAAAAGCAATGCCTGTAGAACCGTAAGACATGATATGTGGAGCAAGGAGATGAGGCCTGCTAGAAAAGAAAAATGTCATGGGTTTTCATGACCTCTTTGGCAGTTTCTGCTGAAGAAACAACAACATTGGAAACTTCACCAAGTTGTAGGTGCATCAAGGGTCCATACATCTTGGCCAAGTCTCTCAGGCAGTGATGGGGTAGAGAGCCAATTAAATGGAGCATGTTTCCAATGATAGGTAGCTTCCATGGCCCCGGGGGTAGCTTTGGTTTCAAGTTGTTGGTTTTGTATGTCTTCACTACTTTCAGAAACATGAAGACAAGAACGAAGAAAGTGAGGAGGACAGGAAAGGAGGGGGCTTTGAGCTCCATGAAGAAAATGGAGAACTAATTTTCTTTTGAGAAAGAAAATGGAGAAGTTAGAGAAAGTGAAATGAGTTTAACATTGAAACTGAATGCAATTTGTGACCGTTTGCTTTAAGCTGAATCTAGCATTTTCTACATTCACGTTTTCCCTTTTTTTTTTTTTATCCTGCACATGAACAGTAACCTCACATGAGTTTACTGTACAGAGACAAAAATCACTATTTATGCACTGTTCATTACTGTTCAAAACACTGTTCATGAACTAAAAAATATTTAAAATGGATCCCACGGTACTATTCACACATTTAAAAATTATTTTGCTACAGTACTTTCAGTTTTTAGTTTCAGCAACAATAAACTCAATCCAAATGAACACTTTATGTAAGTTTTTAGGCATCTTGATTAGCCTAGGAGCATGTATCATGGGAGATTCTCTTTCGGCTTGAAGTACTGTATTCAAGTGGCATGATATCGAATCATGGTTCTAATACGAAGAACTTAGGTTGATAATAGTCCAAAATAGCTTACTATTGATTAATTTAACTCAAAGGTTCGTTAGAAATGATTAAAAGACAAAAATTGGTATAAGCCACATCTAGATATTGGTATCATATGTAGTCAGATTCAATGTACATGAGTCTTTTGTTACTTTGTTTTTACTTGATGTCGTAGGTTTCTCTGTTTCCTTGTTCGCTGTAACGTCGTGTTTGGTCTGATAACTTCATCTGTCTTTTAATATATATCCTTTTATGAAGGGAGGGTGGGGGGAGCCATCCCATGTTGCATAATAACACATTCTTCAAGATAACTATATACTAAGTTTATAAGAAACAATAAATTTCTCGTGAACATTTCTCTTGAATCCACCCAGTGTAGTTTTGCTTTTTATGGCTTCTCTGTCTTTGGCAATTACGAATTATAAACTGAGTTGGGGAACAGGGCCGGCCCAAGGCCTAGGCCATTTAGGCTATGACCTAAGGCCCCCTAACATAGTAAGGCCCTCAAATGTAAGTTTTTTTTTTTTTTTTTTTTTTTTTTTTTTTAAATTAAAGAAAAAACGTGAGTTAGGTGTACATTTTTTCCCCCAAAACCTAAAATATTAGAGTTATGGTAGTATATTACAAGTTTTATTACATAAATCCTATAAATTGATATGTCACTAATCACATGAAGTAATTCAATATTCATTTTTTTTTTTTGTTGAAGTGTCACCTTATTGCCACGTCAATTTGTAAGTTTTTTGTAATAAAATTTATAGTAAGTTTAGCATTTTCTCCCAAAAAAAAACAATATGAATTAATAGAAATGAAACCTAATCTCCATTAAGTGAATGAAAAATGCTAAAACTAATATAAATTTTACGACAAAAAACTTATAACTTGACGTGACAGTAATATGATCAGTGTTATTTAAACAGTATAATAAATAAATGTTTGAATAACTTTTTTTTTTTAATTGGTGATATGCTACTCTTGTACTGTTGATGGAGAGACCAGCTGCTATGGCATGCTGTGATGGAAACTGCAGGAATTACAAAGAAGGCAATTGTAAATTTGTAAGTGATCTTGTTGGCTATAAAGTATTTCTCCCTTGAATGACCCTCCAAACTTGCCAAAAGTCTCAAAGGCAGCAAAAAAATAATTGGACTTTCTAAGGAAATCAACTTTTTCTGATGTGTTAAGAATGAAAATATCGGAATCATTGACATTCCTCAAAACCATTTGGTGTCATGACTAATTCATTAGCATAAGCTTCATTTTTATTTTTATTTTTTTAAATTATGAACCCCTTACGAAAAAAGAAAAAGAAAAAATGTGACAGAAACTAGAATAGATAATATGTCGTTGCAACGATACATTCAAATGCTCTGTCATCCGTTGTAAAATTTGCCTCAAAAGTGCCTGTCCTGACAAGCATCATTAATGTTCATCCGTGTAGAATTAGATTGAGTACTCAATGTTTTAATTTGTTTCGTGTTGTGCTTAGAAGCCAAAGCTCAATAATTTAAAAGCTTGCTTTATAAAAAGATAAAGGAAGCAAATAGGTGATGAATTCTGTTAAAGATTTATTTCTGCACAAATAGGCTACACACTATGCTAAAAGTAGATTAGAAAACCCTAGATATATTGGACTTTCAAGTGCAACTCATAACTTAGAGCCACCCTCAAGAAACAAGTTAAAGACTGGCATAAACTTAATAATTCTCAAGCCAGCGTAATTTTCAAATCCTGTCATACATTTCCACATAATTTTCTTCCAATTCCTCCATATAACCTTGACAATCAACTCAGGTAACCCTATAACAAACATAGCAGAACTTTTCATTTTCTGCAACATCTTTCACACTCTTCTTTTGTTTCTTGGTAATTGCATGTTATTCTTCCCCTTTTGGAAAGAAACACCTAAATGCAAGTATAATCCCACCATATCTTCTCTGTTTCAAGTACCTCTGTTCCACATTCTCTCAACTATATTAACTATAGTAATTGCATTCCCCTGCAGCTTATAGTTACATATTTTTTACTTTAATTTTGACAGGTGGTAAGACAACCATATCCTCTCATACAAGGTTTGTGAAATCTAAACAATTACAGCACTCCCTTTTGGTGCAGCAATGTAGTAATCATCTTCAGTTATATCCTAATCAAAATCGTATCCAAAAACCTAGAATGTAGCCCAAACCTTTCTCCAAAATTTTCATTCCTGATGGTGAAGAGTGAAAACTTGGACTTGGAACAAGTAGAGCATGACTACTTCCTCTACAAATACAAAGTGGAACTTCCTTTATTTCTTCCCCTTCTTTTGCCAATCTACTTTCTGTTTTCTCAATTATAGGGTAATCTTCCTTTAGAGACAGTGAACTACTTCTTACAAACAGTAATAAAATGACTGCCACAAGCATAGAAATAGAGATCAGCAACTTACAAACAGAGATTAAAGGCCTGCTAAAAGCATATCTCAGTAACAGAACAACTTAATCACTCAATGTCTACTATAAATACAATGACCTAGTGGCCTAATTCAAACTATTGACCTCAGCTTCATGAGGCTTGATCCCCGGCTAATTATGCTACCCATTGGGGTTAACTTAGTGGCCTAACTTTTGAATTCACAAAAACACATACTGATCATAAAACAAATAAATATATAAAAAGCATAAAGTTAGCAAGAAAATCATCCCATAATAAGCATAAAATTCTTTTTGTATTGTAGCACAACAGTCATGGCAATTTGCAATATTACCAATACAAGCTTCTTAACATACAAATATGTAATAGCTTCACAAAAACACATCCTGATCATAAAACAAATAAATATATAAAAAGCATAAAGTTAGCAAGAAAATCATCCCATAATAAGCATAAAATTCTTTTTGTATTGTAGCACAACAGTCATGGCAATTTGCAATATTACCAATACAAGCTTCTTAACATACAAATATGTAATAGCTTCAACTTTCAAGGCACTCTTGTTTGCCAATAGGAGAACTTCCATTCTCACTTATAACACAAACAAAGAAGCCGCTTTTTTGTAAGAAACTAAAGAAAAATGCCAAAAGAAACTTATTAATTAAAAAAAAACAACTGAGATAGCTAGCTAGGCCTCTAGATAACATAGTCAGACCACTCAGATATATGTGAAGTATGATCCATGGTTAAACTAGGAATCTTATCGAGCTTAATTGGGTTGTCTTTCCCTCCAATCAACCTAGCTGGGTTCCCAACTGCTGTTGTCCTTGCTGGCACATCCTTTAGCACAACAGACCCAGCTCCAATCTTAGCCCCATCCCCGATCCTAATATTCCCCAAAATACAAGTCCCTGCGCCTATCAACACCCCATCTCCAATCTTTGGGTGCCTATCCCCACACGCCTTCCCAGTCCCTCCTAATGTCACATTATGCAAGATTGACACATCGTTCCCTATCACAGCAGTCTCACCAATCACAACACCAGTTGCATGATCAAACAATATCCCACGTCCAATCTTTGCACCTGGATGAATATCCACCGCAAAAACCTCAGACACCCTATTCTGAATCAGCAAAGCCAACACCTTTCTACCTTGTGACCACAACTTATGTGCTACCCTATGCGCTTGACAAGCAAGAAACCCTTTAAAGTTCAAGAAACAATGCACATAGCTCACACAAGCTGGGTCTCTCTCTTTCACAGCTCTAAGATCATCCATCACAGCCATCATAATTTCTTTATCCTCTACAACAACACCTTGGAAAACATCAAATAAAGTACCACTAGGAAGACTAGAATTGCTTAATTTCATTGAAAGATGATTGGCCAACGCCCTTTCCAATGAAACCTGTGACAAAATGGAATTGTAATAGTAGTTTGACAATACCGGTTCTTGCTCCACATCGTACCTAGCTTCCTCTTGCATATTCCGCCATAGATCAACCTCGTCCACGGTTTTTGACCTGTCTGGGCAAAAGGGTACATAGGAAACACGATCAGCGCAACTGGGTCGGCAAAATTTCACGTAATTGTAAGTTTGGTCTTCGATTTGGGACCTGTTTGGGTCGCAGGAAAGTGGGCTGGGTTCGGTTATGGCAGTTCTTGAGGCTCCAATACAAGCGGCCATTGTGTTCTGTTTCAATTTTGAGAGACTTGGGAGAGAAAGAAAGCTAGGTGAGATAGCATTTGGGGCTGAGAGTGAAGGGCCGGCTTTGTTATATAAAGAAACTGAAAGGGACAGGTAGCGAGCTTGGAGGGTAAGAACTTTCATGGAAAATGAAAAAGTTTTCCCGAGAAAATTTTATGTATATTATTAAAACAGTAATAAAATAATAATATTAACAATAAGGTTTATTCGTGTGGATACCAGGATATTCGGCTGAGAGAGCGAGGTTTGAAATTTTTTTTCCTTCTTTTTGAGAAGGAGAGAGGTTTGAAATTGTGGAGGAAACCACGCGGCTTAAATAAAGGAAGGCATTCAGTACTTTACCAAAGTGGTGGAGCATCTTTTTTTTCCTTTTTTTATTATGAAAAAATATAAACATTCTAAAAAGTATTTTATGGAGTAATTAATCGGCGTAAAATAAAAATAGTGTGGATAATAAATTTATTTAAAATTAATATTATAGGTTTTAGTTGATTTAATTAGTAAAGTTTTTTGAACTTGAATAAGCAATCTAGGTTCGATCCCACCTCTCTCTCTCTCTCTCTAATTGGCGTAAAATAAAAATAGTGTTGATAATAAATTTATATAAAACTAATATTATAAGTTTTAGTTGGTTTAATTAGTGAAGTTTTTTGAACTTGAATAAGCAATCTAAGTTCGATCCCACCTCTCTCTCTCTCTACATATATATATATATATATATATATATATATATGAGTTAGGTTTAAATTACATTTGGTATAATTCTTTTTTTTTTAGAAAGCACTTGGTATAACTTTAAAAAATGTTACATCACTCAATATTTTTTTAATTAAATGTGAATTTTAACAAATTTACTATTGAATTATATTATTTTCGTGCATTCTCCATACTTGCAAAATTTCAAAATGATTAAATATTAATAATCATGTCACCAATTAATTATTTAAATTCAAGTTTTTGTAGTTTAAAATAATGTATAAAATATGAGTTTATGGATTTTATGATAAATAAAACTGATTAGTATGCGTGTTAAGAACATATAGAACATGTAATCCAACAGTTGAATTTTTAAAATATGAATTTGATAAAAAGTTATTAGATTATTTAACATTACTTAGAGTTATACCAAGTATAACTTAAATCCAACCATATATATATATATATATATAGAGAGAGAGAGAGAGAGAGAATCGTCCACGCAATAATATGTGTTATTCAAAACATTAATAAACTTCTTTTTGGTAAAGACAATATTTGATATCATACTTTTCATCAAGGGCGTCTCCACATTATGTCCAGGGTAATCACAAGACCACCCTGACTTGAAGTTTTATATATAAACTTTAAAAATTTATGATTTTTTTATTATTAAACAAAAATTTGTGACCACTCTAAATTTTTTTAGACCCAACATAATCAAACTCTAGACAAAATTTGGTGTTGAGGGCCATTTGTGGAAGCCCAGCAGACAGAAGAGCCCAATGATGAGGGCCACAAAGAATTAACAGGATAAATAGCAAAAAAGCCCATTAGGCCCAAGTGGCAGGAATAATGGGTCACTGGCTCAACAAATACATACATGGGTCTTGAAAAGGCAAGCGGGCTCAAAGAAGCCAGGAAAGAAAGAAATAGCATCCCATGGGCAGAGTATGAGTTAGAAAAGTGAGAAAGGGTCGCCGCAGGCCCAAGACAGTGTAAACTAAGAGAGTAAGGGGTTTATGGCAGGCTCATGAACCCCAAAGATAAGGATAAGGTTATTGGGCCGGGGAAGCCCAATGAAGTTAGTAAAAAGCCCATGGGAGTGTGGAATTAGCAAACAGGCCAAGGAAGCCCAAAGAAAGCAATCGGGCCGTGGATGCCCAAAGGGACATAAGAGCCCATGAGTAAAAGCAAAACAGTGCCCGTGACAGGCTACTGAAAAAAGGGATAAACGGCTGGCCCAAAAAGGGGTTCAGCAGGATTAAGTCACTATGGCAGGAATAACAATTCAACGTGGCAGGCAGTGAAGAAAACCAAAAGTGGGTCAAAGAAATGTAAAACCCATTATCATACGAGGCCCAGCTCCTGAATGGAGCGAAAAAACCAAAAGAAAGCCTGCATGAAAGGCCAGGAAATGCAGACGGAGAGTCTTCAGGTTGCGGCAGACACATGAGCAGCAGGCAGACTCTTGGACAAATTTGAAAGGGAAGCACGTGTAAGGCCCAGGCGCCACCAGCCTGTACCCAGCCAATATAGGACATGGTAGGGCCATGGGCCAGAGGTAAGAGGTAAAGGGGGGTGTGGTTTGGTGGTGGGGAGAGGGGAAAAAATCTATTCACGGCTCCTGCCCAAGCCTCTTTTGGGAGGTACGTCCTACTGGGATGATAGACCACCCAAAAGAGGCAATTTGAGAGGGAACCGTTGGGTGCATGCTCTGAGAGTGGAGAGAGAAGGCATTAATGTCGTGGCAGGAAGAAATGCTACGACATACAGAGGAATAAAACAAGTCCGCCTCTGTCTGGCGAGGGTGAGTGTCGCACAGTGTGGTCGGCAAATACACCCAGACCAGACAAAGGCGGTTAAGGGGCAAAACCGTAAAACACTAGCCACGGCAAGCACTATAAAAAGGCCCTTGCCGTGCCCTGTAGAAGGGGGATCGAAAAACAAAGTATATTTTACGAAGTGAAAAGAAAAAACAGAGCAAGAAGAAAAGAAAAAAGATAAGAAAGAAAACAGAGAAGAAAAGAAAGGAAACTAAGAAAAAAAAAGAGTTAGTTCAATGGGCATGCACCAATAGATCGGTTTCCCTCTCTCCCCCTTCAAATCTTACCTTTTTCCAAAACGCAAACAAGGACTCTTCCTTTTGGGGAAATAATCATTCAGGTCGGACTCCCTCAAAGTCATTAATCCCCACGGCAGGATCTTTTTCTTGGGGGATTATTTGCATTGAGAAGAGGCGTTCTCTCCTCTTTGGCTTTGCTGCGGCAGACTAAGCTTAAGACTTAATTTATGCCCATTTAAATTAGCCAGTATTATTCTCTTCATTTTTTCTGTGATTGATATCATTATGACTGTAATCATGCTTTATTAGCAGGGAATACATAGCAATTTATTTAAATAGGCAGAATACTCTGTTTTAGTTATTATTATATCTATCTGCCATAACTTATCTGCAACAGTTCAGCCTGTCATAACTTGTCTGCTACAGTTCTGCTTGCCGTAAATTTGCTCCTGGCAGACATGGCATAAGTTTGTGCACAAACCGGCCCAAGTTGAGTTACAATTAGACCGGCCCCAGCTCCCTTACTCAGGAATACTTGGGCCTATCATCGCAGGAGGCAGTCCAATCCTACCAAAAAAGGCCCCTACATTTGGCAACAAATTTTATTGTAGTTTTGTATACTAAGGTTTCAACTCCACTCAATATTTTTTTATTGGGTGTGAATTTTGCTAAATCCACTATTGTATTACATTTTTTTTTTTCTTATATCCTCTATACTCGCAAAACTCCATGAAGATTAAAGATCAATAACTATCACATCAATCAAATGTTTAAATTTCAAGTTTTAGTAGTCTAAAATTATACATCAAAAATAAGTTTATTGATCAAATACTAAATAAAATCTGATTGACATGAAATTTAACATGTGTTTTAAGAACATGAAAAACATGCAATTAAATTATTAAATTTTCAAAATATGTAATGAAGTTAATTTTTTTAGTGTGAGTTGTATCCTTAGGTTATAACTAAGTTTGTTACCAAACTTTTTCCTTAAATTTTGGTCCCTTTAACAATATATTAGGTCTCTATAGACAAAAAGAAAAAGCCTAAGAAAATTTTTATTTAACTAAAATTTTGAAAGATACGTAGCTTGCAACATTGATAATGAGACTATCATGCAATAATTTTAAATTAAGAAAATTCGTAGAAGGAAACCGTAAGACTTTATGTATTTGCGTGTTTTTTTTTTTTTTTTTTGTCAATATATGAAGTTTTTTTTTTTATATTAAATTTTATATAATTTAAATTTCTTAATAACCACCTTGAAAAAAAAATTCTAAAATCACCAGTGTTCTTCTTCCCTTAAAAAAAAAAAAAAAAAAAAACCTTAAAACTTATGATCCCAATGAAAAGTTATTGGGTACCTAGTGTTTAAGTGCACTACACTCCCTTCTCTCTCTCTCTCTCTCTCTCTCTCTCTCTCTCAAAAAAAAAAAAAAAAAAAACCTTCACAGTCCACATGAAAATGAAACTTCCTAATCCACATGGACAAAATAATTTTAAGAAAATATATTTAATTAATTGAACCAATTAAAACCCATGCTCCAATAATGCTCCAATTAAAAATATATTTAATTTTATGTCTTTAGAATTGCTCTAAAATAATGTTAGCATTTTTTAAGGTAGTGGATCATGGACCATATTTAAAAATATCTACATAGATAAGAAGGTATTATATTTTGGACTTTGGATTTTTAAGTAAAAAAAAAATAATGGTTTGGATTTTGTACCAATAAGATGGATTTGGTGGTAGATTATATCATTAAATTTTGGGAGGGGGGGGGGGTGTTTGTAAACAGTAGATAGAAGTCATAGAACCATTAAGATAAGATTTAGTGATAAAAATAAAATTGGCATCTTCTGACATTCTTATGAGATTAAATGCAGTTGAATAGATTGTATTCACTTTATACTTCCATAAAATTGTTCGGATAAAGACATTAATGTTTGTCAATGTCTATCTAGGAAAAAAAAAATGTGGATCAATACCATGAACAAACAAGTACAATTACTCTTTTTCATCTAAGGGTGTGTTTAGATACTACTTATTTACTGAAAATTGAAAACTTATTATTAAAAACATTGTAGTAAATTTTTTTTTAAATATATGAATATTGCAGTAAAACCCAAATTTATATTGAAATCTATGTATGGATGACTTTTGTAAATCCATAAATAGTACCATAAGACCTATATTTTTTCAACAAAACGCAGAAATACAAACGGTTCCCAAACGATAACTAAAAGAGGAGGAACAAACCAGTACAATAATAATTTATGGCTTGATAGTTCATCAAAAGAAAAAAAATGGCTTGATAGGCAAAAGAGAAAAGGACAATTAATAGTAATAATTCGGTGGCCATTTGCCTTGGCGTTCACGCAGAGAATATAAAATAGTGCACAGCGCAAGTTACACGATAAATTTAAAAAAGGAAAGGGTAAATATTATAAGGATTGGATCATTTATAGATGAAGATGATTGAAGATTACAGATTGGAGATTGTAAGGATTCAACACGTTTCACAACTAGGGACCACGAACGGTTGGTGCGTATACGCAATTCACGTTGTTGACTTTCTTCCCTTCATGAGGGGTGGCTGGTATTCCTCCTAATTTAATAGATAAGATAAAATAAAATAAAATAGGAATTTTTTTTAAAAAATTTTATATTTTTGACAATTTTATAAAAGCAAGACTTAGATACAATACTTAGGTGTTATTTCTTAAGTTCTCATTTTAAAATTTTGTCATGTGGATTTTTCTTATAAAATAGAAGTATATTTTTTAATTAAGTAGCCACATAGCTGAACTTAAAAAAAAAATTTAAGGAACAATATCTATGGTACTGTACCTAAGTTTTGTCATTTTTATAATATTTTTACAACAAATTTTAAATGATAGATTGTTATTCGTTATTATTGATGAGTAAAAAATAATTTCAATAATTAATTCAAATTAAAATTATTAATAACTTAACACTTAAAATTTGTAATGAAGATATTGTAAACTTAACACTTCTCGACTATTCATTTATTTAAATAGTGAAAAAAAATAGGTGTTTTTTTTTTTTAAGAATCTTATTTAATGTTGTGTCAAACGTCAATTCTTCATATTTTTAAAATGTGCTCAAATCTTTTGTCCTATATTTCTTACTCCACCAATATAAATTGGACACAGGCCACATCTTTTAATTAAATTCTTATTTTTAGCCTTTTTCTTATTTCAATTTCTTAAAAAAATAAAATTTAATAGTCAGTAGGCACTGTATGTCTTCATTACTGTTGACTTTTGGTAGTTTCTTTCTCCTCGTGGCTTGTTTTACTTCTAGTTCTTGTAAAACATAGTAAACTTCGCTTTTGTTTCTTGGAAAAACCAAAACAAAAGAAAACAAAAACCTTCGTTTGTTTCCAGGATCCAAACGTGTGTTAAAAAGGTGACCACGAGGTGGTGGCTAGTGGGCTCTAATGGGTTAGTGGTTTTTTTTTTTTTTTTTTTTGGGTACTATCGGATGTGGTGTATGGCCACTGATGACAGTTGGCAAGATCTTTCTAGTGGCACCGGCAAAGGACGTTGGTGGTGGATTGGTGGTGAGGCTGGTT
Source organism: Quercus agrifolia (assembly GCA_029955455.1). Classification (NCBI taxonomy): domain Eukaryota; kingdom Viridiplantae; phylum Streptophyta; class Magnoliopsida; order Fagales; family Fagaceae; genus Quercus; species Quercus agrifolia. The sequence goes on from JARQAD010000004.1 coordinate 58,047,414, forward strand.
TGAATTTTATTTTTTATTATTTATTTTAGGAAAAAAAACTTAAAATAAGAATTTATTTAAAAGAGGTAGGCATATGTTCATTTTTATTGGTAGAGTATAAAGTAAAGCAAGAATTATTAGACAAGTGATTTGGACTTAGATCATGTTAACGGATACTTTTAGAGCAATTATTAATAAGTTATTTTAGAAAAAATTTGACACTATTTTTATGAGTAATATAAAAAATCATCAAAAACATTAATTTTTTTTTTCTATTTTCTTTTTTTGATACCAAATAGAATTCAACTCTAATATGTGTATGAAACTTCCTTCCGGAAACTTGTACCCAGACTTTTGTCCTACACCCCACAAGCCCTTATGTTTATAGAGTAATCATTGCACCAACAATATACGGTGGTAATTTTTTTTTTTCTTAAACTAATGTCATTAGGACATTCATTAACTTTTTACTTTTAAAATATAAAATTAAATTATTGACAAATATCATAAATAGTTGACCCACATGGTTTTTTTTCCTTCTAAATAGTTAAAGCATTCAATGCAAAAATATTTATCAATTTTAGTATGAATTATTTTTTAAATAGTTACTTTTCAAAATATCTTATATTAAATTATTTATTTTACACTCCTATTGCGGCTAAAATTGTGGCCTTTAGTGTGGTACCAAAATTTTTCATTCAACACTAGTACAGTATCGAACCTATATCAAGTAACAACAGCTGCTGTGACGCATGAGATGACAACTGGGCTTTAAAATTGCTTGTCTTTCGGTTTGATTTGGGCTCCACAAATGGATAAAAAGAGATTTTGACCGTTTGACACTTTGACTTAGGCGGCCTTTGGTCACCATTACTTTTACTTCTATACCATCGAGGATTCTGGAACAATGCCTTATGTAATCAATTACGTCAGGAGTGAAAAATTATTTATTAAAAAAAAAAAAACCTTGATGTGGGAATCAAGCCATCTTTAACTATTTGTAGCCTTTTAATCCTTTTTGTCTATCAAAAAAAAAAAAAAAGCAATTAAATTGGTTAAATTATTAATTTTAATCCCTTTATCTATTTGACAAAATTCTTTTTTTTTTTTGATGCAGACAAAATTCAATTTGATTCCTCCATTATCAGTTGAAAAGGATTCTTGTCTGCCTTATTATGTAACCAATTACATCAGGTGTGTAAAAGTACACAAATGATCCGGGAATGAAGCCATCTTTCTATTTGTCGGCCTTTTAAAAAAAAAAAAATTTTGTAATAAAAAATTGGTTCAATTATTAATTTAATCCTTTAGCTATTTGACAAATTTCAATCTTGATTCCTCCATTATTTTGAGACTTTAAGGTAACATATGGTTTCTTTTATTAATTGAGATATGTTTCATCCATAATATTTTTATAACAAATTATAAGGGGCCGTTTGGATTGTCTTTTTTGATAACTCAATTCTCTGTTTCCATAACTCATAACTTAAAAATGGTGGGATCCATAGCAAAAAGGTTGTTTGGCAAACGATAACTCTGTTTCCATCACTCAATTCTCTGATTTTTGAGTTATGAGTTATGGAAACTGAAAACAATTTTTGGCTGTTTTCAGTTTCCATAACTCATAACTTAATGACATTTTTGTAATTAAAAACACATGAGGGACCCGCAAACAGTACCAGCCGCAACTTTTGACCACTTTTGACTTTTTCTTTTTCTTTTTCCTGGGTTGGCTGTTCTTTTTTTTTTTTCTTTCTTTCTTTTTCTTGGGTTGGCTGTTCGTTGTTTTCTTCTTTTTCTTTTTCTTGGGTTGGCTGTTCGTTGTTTTTTTTTCTTTTTCCTGGGTTGGTTGTTCGTTTTTTTTTTTTTTTTCACTATTCGGTCTTCAGTTCTTGTTTTTTTTTTTTTTTTTTTTTTTTTTTTTTTTTTTAATTTTTTAATAGATTTAGTGAGTTTGGGTACTGAAAAAAAAAAAAAAAAAAAAAAAAAAAAAAAAAAAGCTACACCAGCTGACAGGTATAGGCCCACAAATAGTGTAAAAAATATTGAGTGATGGAAATTGGGTGATGATGCCAAACGGATGTGAAAAATTGAGTGATAAGTGATGAGTGATGAAAAAAATGAAGCCAAGCAGCCCCTAAGTGGTTAGTTGTTATAATTATTAGTTCTAATTTGAATCTATCATTGAAATTACTTTTTTGCTCCACCAATAACAATCTATCACTTATAATTTGTTGTGAAAATGTTGTGGATATAACATTTCTCTTATTAATTAGTTTCTCAAATTTTAAAATGAAATCAATTTCATTTTTAAGTTTTCTTTAGTTAAAATTTTTAATAAGATTATCTAATTAGAAAAAACGAAATATACATCATAAGCACATTTTTATAATCACTTTAATCCCATAAAGGAGAGGAATTTAAGGATGAAATTAAATTAATACAATAAATAGAAGATGGGCCAATTTGAATTTTTTATCCAATAATTGGACTAAATTAATAATCTAACTATCTAACCAATAAATTTTCTTAATTTTGGTAACAAGCTGGTGCATAACAATATTGGAAGAAAAAAAAAAATATCTTTTGCACATTTAAGTATAGGTCTTGCTATTTGTCTATTTTCGCCTCCTATGTATACTCTTAAGAACCCAGATTTTCCTTTTAAAATATTGTTAGCCTTTATCTAGCATCATTAGCAGTTCATTTTGGCAAATCAACCTTTAGATTACATTCTCTTTATATATTCAATCTCCATATTTGCAAAATTTCAAGACAATTAAAGATCAATAAATATGTCATTAATCAAATGTTTAAAGTTTACGTTTTTGTAGTTTAAAATTATGCATCAAAATTGGTTTCTGGATTAAATAGTAAATAAAGTCCAATTGACATAAAATTTGGCATGCATGTTAAGAATATAACAAATATGTAATCCAATGGTGGGATTTTCAATTTATTAATACAATATTATTAGGTGATATAACATTCCTTAAAATTAAATCGTGTAATTTTAAACAATGTTACACCATCTAATAATTTGTTATTGAATTTACATTTCAAAAATCTCACCGTTAGATTACATGTTTTATGTGTTTTTAACATGCATGCCAATCAGATATCATTTACCTTTCGATTCATAAACTCATTTTTTATGCACTATTTTAAGTTACAAAAACTTGAATTTAAATTAATTGATTGATGACATGATTATTGATCACTGAGAGAGAGAGAGAGAGTTAATATATATATATATATATATATACACACACAAATAAACATCATATATGGATACTGATACAGTGTAAACTTTATTCATCGTGTGAACCAGATGCTTGGATCCCCAATTTAGTTTAAAGATTAATAATACAGCACATACTATTTTCAGAAATCAAATTGATTGACTCTCAAATCTTTGTTCACATCTCTAGTAGCAACTTCCAGGTTCTGTTAACTTTAGGCCGGGAGTCTCACACTTCATATGATATTCACATGCACAACAACAAAGACAAACCCGAATAATGAAAGTTACAATGCTTAGTATAAGAAACATTATACAAATCTGAGAAAAGAAAATGACTTAAAAAAAAAAAGTCATATATGATGTATGAAGGGGTATAGGACTTTTTGTAGGTTGAGTGGAATGGTGAATATATAATTTGATTAATTTCATAAGACAACAAATTAGTTTACAAATTGATGATTTGTTATGTTATTTTACTCTTTAGTTGAAATCTTATGTTATCTATTTACATGGTTTGTTTTTCATGTGATTACAAAGAACAATTATTTTTAAAATCATTAATGAGAAAATTAATAAGTGATTGTCAATTCTATTCCAATCCATTTTGCTAAATTTGGACTGATATGATGATTTAGTCGAAATGTAAACAAAGCATTTTTTTTAATAAGTTCATTTGCTTCTTTTTTTTTTCCTAAGAGGGCTACTTTACTCATTGTTTTTATTGCATTGTGAATTTTTTTTTTTTTCATTTATTTTACTCACATATGACATGTTATGTAATGATGATATTAACTTTTTTTTTTTTTTTAATACAAGATAGAAATTCTACTATATCCTAATTTAAGTGTATATGTGTGTGAAACTCCCTCTTAGAAATTTGAACCTTGACACTTATACTTGTGGAGTAACCATCGTACTAAGAGTGTGTAGTGGTAATAATGATATTAACTATTAAAAATTCATGTTATTGGATTTTAAGTTTCTTTTTTTTTTTTTTTGGTTTGGAAAACAGTATTTGATTTTAAGTTGATAATTTAATATGGTATAACACTATATCATTAAAAATTATTAGGTTTATGTATTTGTGTTATATAATATTAGTGATAATCTCGAAACAGTATGTCAGAATAGACCAAAAATTTATTAGGTTTACTTATTTGTGTTATTAGGCCTATGTATTTGATGACATTCTTCCTTATACTGCTTTGACAACAGTTGGAACAAAAAAAATCAAAATTCAAAAACAAATTTAATGATACACATGCAATCATATGTGTGTATATATATGATAATTATTATTATTTATATATTTAAATTAGTCATAATAATTAAATATTTGTAAATTTACTAAAGTAATATGTTCATATTTTTTTAATTATATAAATCTTAAAAATTTACATTTCTTAAATCCTTTTAATGTCATGTTTGTGCGGGTGTAACCGGGAAATTATTGTGTACTCCTGGAATACTATAAATGCGTGCTTTCTCCTCTCACATGAATGGTGGGTTCTACTAATTAATTAAATTCATGGTGGAACCCATCATTTATGTGAGAGGAGGGAGTACGCATTTATGGTACTCCGGGAGTACCTAATAATTTTCCGGTGTAACCAGTACTATACTAGTCTAAATTTTTAGTATATAATATTTTTTTTCATAGTTCGATAGTTGTGAATGGGAGGATTTGTACTTGAATGTCTCTATTGGAAACATCAAGAAAAGCTAACAAGTTGAGCTACAAGGCTTTCTATTGCTATGTAACTAAAAGTTGTATTGATAGGTTATCTCCATATATTAATTAGGAGTATTTATAGGTGGTATACTAATGATTCATGTAAAATGAACTTTTATGATTATTTTTATAAATTTAAATAACAAAAAAAAATGGAATATGACATTCCCATTCAAATTGATTTGCTTTGGCAACAATTGAAATAAAGTACAACAAAAAATAAAAATGAATTTATTTAAACACATTCAAGAATATAAAAAATAATTGTAGGCTTAAATTGGTGGAAATGAATAAATATTTTTCAATTTAGGGAAAACAATCATATTCTTAATTATCTCTCTTACAAATGGCACATTATTGTCAACATTGTATTTTGTCTGCCCCAAATTTTTTTATGAAAATAGCTTAATTTCTTTATAGACGCTATTAAACGAGTTACCTCAAATCTAAACCACCACTAATTGGCTATGTAATTCAACACCACCCATACACTCCTCACACGCTGCCACACGTAGCCATGAGAGTGTATTTCATCTTTTTCTTTGAAAGAAGTTGTTGTTGTTGTTGTTGTTGTTGTTGTTTTTATTATTATTATTATTATTATTATTATTATATCTCTACTCGCCGTAGCATGTGAGACACACGCCTCTTTTCCAAGATTTTTTTGGCCACGTAACTACCTTGAATAGGCCGGTCTTGGAAAATGGAGAACATTGGTGGCATTCACAAGGGGAAATTTTTTTTCTGGAGGAGACTCCTCTCGCTGCATTCCAGTGGTGCAAGTGGGTCTAGACCCCATGGGGTTGTCTTCAACCTCTAAACCCCTAATTTTTGTGAAAATTTTTCCAATTTTTTGAATCTAAACTATAATAATATTTTGTATCTGTCTCATTACTTATCCAAATAGAACAAACCATTACATTGTTGAAATCGAACAAACCATTACATTGTTGAAAAGCTTATGTGATATTAGATATAGATTCAAGCCATTAGCAAAAAGAAAAAAAAAAGAAAAGAAAAAAAGATATAGATTCAAGCCATAGAAATGAATATCTCAATATATAAAAAAATATGGCACAAAGTTTCGACCCATTAAACTAGGATTTGGTTTTTCTCAAAAAAAAAAAAAAAAAAAAAAAAGGAAGAAGAAAGAAAGAAAGAAAGAAATAGATTCAAGCCATAGAAATGAATACCTCAATGTATAAAAAAATATGGCTCAAAGTTTCGACCCATTAAACTAGGATTTGGTTTTTCTCTCAAACCATACAACCAATTGCCATGAAATTTTAGGGTAATGATCTTAACATAACAACATGTACAATTCTTAAATTTCATGGTCTGAGTCAAAGAAATGGGGTGTACTCCACGTGAGACTTACCTTCAAAAAAAAAAAAAAAAAATCAAGAAAAATTGAACGAAAAAAAAAAAAAAAAAGGGAGGGGGAGGGGGGGGGGGGGTTTCTTTTCTTATCTTCCTCATCAAAAAAACATTTGGAAACATTAATGTAACAAGAAAATGCTTAATCAAGGCCCTGATACTAGGGACGAAGCTAGAAGTTAGAGTTAGGGAGGACAGAAGTATAAATCAAAAAACAATTATGAAACTCACAAATACACAGAATTATTGTTTTTTTAATACATTACAATGCAATTATTTATGAAAAAAGAACTTCACTTTTTTTTTTTTTATAAAAATCTTACAAATCATTTGAACCTTTTATTCTATTTGGAAAGCATGGGGTGACAAAAGACATTTTCTCCTGATCGTCAAGGGCCAGTGGTATCTAATGGTATCATTGGAAAGCATCAAGGAAACTCATTCGAGGATGGTCTACCGTTGCATCGACCAACTGATCTATCCGAGAAAAAGGGAAAGGATCTTTCAGACAGGTTTTGTTCAAGTCTGTGAAGTTTACACATACCCTCCACTTTCCGTTCTTCTTTTTTACCACCACGGTGTTCGCTAACCACTCCAGATAAAAAACTTCTTTGATAGCCCCTACTCGCTTAAGTTTAGTCACCTCGTCCTTAACAGCTTCATAATGGCCTTTGGATGAGCGCCTAGGTGGTTGCTTTCTAGGAGCGATTGATGGGTTGACATTCAGGTGATGGCGGATAAAGTCAGGATCAATTCCTGGGACTTCACAAGCATCCCAGGCAAACATGTCAACATTCTTTCTGAGGAATTCAATTAGTGCCTGTTTTTCATGAGGAGGCAATTGTACCCCAACTTGAAAAAATTTCTCTGGATCAGTATCAATGATCACCCTTTCCAAATCTTCGTAACTCGCCTCCTTGGTTGACCCTCCCCCTGATGAAGCTGAAGCTCTTGATTGCTATATGGGCTTTTCAGTAAAGTCCAAGGGTGCAACCTCGGGTTTGTGCAAGATGGCTGCCACCATGCATTGTCTAGCCACAAATTGATTGCCCAAAATTTCTTTAACTAGGCCTTCAGATGGGTATTTCACCTTTTGATGCAGGGTAGAGGAGACAGCCCCTAGGGCATGGAGCCAAGGCCTGGCCACAATGGCTGTATAGGGGGAATATGAATCTACCACAATGAAATCCACCTCAACTATTTCTGAATCGGTTTGTATGGGTAGCCTGATCTGGCCTTTTAGAATGACAGTCTTTCCCTCAAAAATTACTAGGGGAGATTCATAGGCCGTTAAATCCTCAGGTTTCAGATTCAACCCCTTGTATAGATCAGGGTACATAATCTCAACGACACCACCCTGATCTACCAACACTCACCTCACGTCATATCCCCATATTCTGAGTGTGACCACCAAAGCATCATCATGGGGTTGGATGGTTTTGGCTTTATCCTCGTCTGAGAAGCCCAAAGTTGGTTGAGTTAGTACTTTAACCCTTTTCGGCTCTGAACTACCCTCATCGGCTGACAATCGAACCATTGACATCACCCTGAAGGGACAGGATCCAGTCCTCCAAGAGCAGCGAAGATGACATTGATTGTTCCCAAATGAGGCCCAGAAGGAGCATTTTTCTTGGAGTTTGAATTTGTCTGGTTCCCCTAGCTACTAGAATGATGCAAGAGTGATTTTAGTTTGCCCTCTCGGACAAGTTGGTTCAAATGATCCCACAGATTCCTACAATCTTTCGTAGTATGTCCTTGTTCCTAATGGTAATGGCAATAGAGGTTTTGATTGCACTTTGTAGGGTCTCTAGCCATTTTGTTTGGCCATTTGAAGAATGGTTCGTTCTTAATCTTCTTTAGAACTTGCCAAATCGGCTCTCGAAACACTGCATTAACTATCTGGGTATTGGTAGACCCTAATTGTCCTGTATAATCCCTTTTTGGCCGATTATTGTTGTATCGGTCTGACCTGAAATCCCTCATATCTTGAGGGATAACCTTAGCCTTCCCTTTTCCTTGTTGTTGGTCGTCTTCGATCCTTTTGTACTTATCAACTCGGTCCATGAGCTGCCGTAGACTGGTGACAGGTTTACCTGTCAGAGATTTCCTTAAGTCGTGCTCGGATGGTAGGCCGACCTTAAAAGTTTTAATGGCAACTTCATCAAAATCGCCATTAATCTCATTAAACATTTCCCAGTACCTTTCAAAATACACCTTCACGGACTCTCCCTCCCTCATTGACATGGACAATAAGGAGTCCAAAGGTTGAGGAACCTTACTGCATGTGATAAATCGAGAGCAGAATGATTGGGTGAGCTTCCTAAAGGAACTAACAGAATTTGTCCTTAGCCCGTCGAACCATCTCATTGCCATCGGTCCTAAACTGGATGGAAATACCCTACACATCAAGGCCTCGTCCTGAAAATAGATAGCCATCTTTTGTTTTAACTGACTTCCGTGTTCTACAGGATCCGTTTGGCCATTATACATGGCGAACGTTGGCTGGTGGAACCATCTAGGAAGTTTTGCCTTTTCTATCCCCCGTGTAAAGGGTGACTTAGAAATTTAGCTCAACGCCTTTTTCATAACATCAGTTCCTACTCCTTTGTGAGAAGGGCTCTTGCGTTTCCTTCGATGAAGATGCTCTTCCTCACAGGAGTAGGATTCGCTTGGTGGGGTTCTTGACCTCTGTCTGTATATAGTGTCCTCTTCATCATTAGAAGAGACATCAGAGCTAGAAGGGGATCATTTCTGTTGTGCTCGACGGAGTTACTTCTTCAAGTCATCAATCTCTCGTTGCATGGCTTTATCATCATCTCGCTCGTGGGATACATGACATTTCCTTTGAAAACCGCTTCCACCTGTGTGGATGGTATGTACACTGCCTTCTTGATAGGTCTCCTGATCTTTTTTACGTTCAAGGTCGAGGAAATCATCCGGTTGATGAACATTTGCGGACTCCGCCTGATGTGGACTTGATCCTGCCATATTGTCCGTTATACTTTACTAATAAACAAGTTCTTCCCACAGACAGCGCCAATTGTAGGGTCATAATTTGCAGCCCAAGCCCAAAAGGTATGAGATCTTGGCCCAGTGAGCCAAATACAATAAATTTGTAGAGGATAGGTCGAAGAACTAGGTTTTACTGAATTGAATAACGGCTAATATGGATGAACTCATTGCCTGAAGAATCAAATATTTATGTCCAATGAGACGAATGCCAATATTAATTTATTGAACAAAGTATCAATGCCACTCTGATTGCTACTCTCCCCCCTTATGAAAGATATTTCCCATTATATAATCCCCTTGAACCATCCTCCCCATATACTTGTCCATTATCTAAGCCACCACTTGAGTAGTTGTCCCATCAGTTTTCTTCTTTAGGTTTTATGAATGATAATCTCCCTAGAAATACTGTTTAGAGGTCTACTCCACATAAATGTGGGCATAATGGTAGGTACAATGCATTTAATGTGGAGGTAGCAACCTTTCTATAAATATTTTGGAGTCTTCCTTCCTCCCAGTGTGTCTGTGAGGTGTTTTTACATGGTGGGAACTTCGTGGAGTACTATTATAATGGTTCGAGTAAACAATTTGAACCGTATTCAATATATTCGAGGAGGAATTTCTCCTCGGAAAGGTTTGTTATTTTCCATACCCAAAATTTTAATGGGTAAATCTTAGTAGTCTTTAATCTCTTTTTTACCTCTTGGGTAATTCAGGTTTGTGGATAAGGATTAGGATTCAATACTTATTAATTTGGATTCTCACAAGCCCAAGGCCCAATACGCATGACTTTTTGACCTCCGCCCCCACAATATTAAATAATAAGTGCTATGTTTTCAATATTTCTATAATACTTTTACAACAAATCTTCGGCGGTAAGTTATTAATGATTCTAATTTGAACCCATCACTGAAATTATTTTTTCCCCACCAATAATAGTCAAAACTTAACTTGTCTTTTAAAATTTATTATAAAAATATTATGGACATAACATTTATTTAATATTAAAAAAAAAAAAAAATCTTTCTCACCCAAACTCACCGTTTTGGCTTGTTACAAAAGACAAAAGTTGAACAAACCAAAATCATTGTAGTTAGAACCATCGGCTCTTTTTATATGGTTAGTAGATATTGTCTATTTTATTAATTTGTTTCTCAAATTTTAAAATGAAGTCTGTGGGGCACAAGAATTTAAATAAAGTACTTGTGCCACATGTCATATCCATGGCCGAGGAGTCCATTATCGTGCCGAAGAGGTCACACGCTATAATAAGGCCACGTCATTAGCACGTTACCAGAGGAGGTCATATTGTAGAGAAAGAGATTTGAGGAGGGGGTTAACCCTGACATGACTGAAGGGATGGTGACTACCACGACATTTAATGCATCCCACCAAATCTCCTAGTTGCATTTACGTGGAGAAGACCCATGAATAGTGATGTGTTGATTGCCCCAACTCACAAAGGGTTTGAGAAGGTATCTGATGGGACAAGCACTCAAGTAGTGGATCAGACAATCAACAAATAGAGGTCCAGGATCATCTAAATGGAGCTATATAATGTAAGAGACTCTCCAAAAAGAAGGGATTGGAAAATCTATAAAGAACACACTGTAGCAACAAGAACTGAAATTATATCCAAGTCCAAAAGAACTATATTCAAGAATATTCTCCTCCAACTTCGCTGAGGAAGGATTTCCTTGCTTTAAACTTATCTTCTTTGCTTTCTTAATATCTTTGATCCATCGTGCGCGTGGCCTAATCCATTGAGGCCTAGTTTTTAAGCCCACTCTTTACAAATTTATTGTGTTGTGCTCTTTGGACCTGAATCCTTTTATCCTCTGGGCTCAGGAACCAAAACCTGCCCTTACAAAGTCAATTTCATCTTTTTAAGTTTTCTTTATGTAAAAATTTTAATAAGATTATCTAATTAGAAAAATGGAATATACATCATAAGCACATTTTATAATCACTTTAATCCCATAAAGGATAGGAATTTAAGGATGAATTTGGATTTGTTTTGAAGGTTGGGAGATTGAAATTAATGCAATAAATAGAAGAGGGACCAATTTGAATTTTTTATCCTATAGTTGGACTAAATTAATGACCTAATTATCTAACCAATAAATTTTCTTAATTTTGATAACAAGTTAGTGCATAATGTGATTACTCTCTCTCTCATTCTCTTTAGAATTGTAATAGTTTAGTACAATCTAGACCATGAGCTTGTACAAGTTATTTTTGGATAAGGGATTTTGAGATGAAATATATCTAAAGCTGGTTCTGATTTTTTTTTTTTTTGTTTTTAATATTTAGATTAGCAAGAAAGTTATTTATAAAATTATGTGAAATTTTGAACTTAGAAATTTAGATATTTGAAAATTTCAGGTTCAAATTTGATGGAGAAAGATGAACTGAGTTGGTTAACAAGAAGTTACAAAAACAACTCCATTCTCTTGTGGAGTTGTAATTTTATTTGATGGTAATGACATTTTACTATTTCCTTCTACACGTTTTCATATCTTGACATTATTATGAGTTTTCATTATCTAGTTAATGTAGCTAGGTGTAATCATTTTATTTTGTAAAGTTCGTATAACATTTAGTATTTTTAATGTAATTGTCATTGTCTATTTGTCATTGTTTTTGTAAAAATATTTTAAAGCGAATGACAAAACTCAACTCATGTATATTGTATTAATTAGTGACCCAAAGAGTCATAACCATCCATACATATATAATAATACAATATGTGTCTATTTAACCAATCAAATGTTTGAAGAATCGCTAATTTTACTATTTTTTTAATCATTAACTTATTAACAAAATATTATTATAACATGATAACAATGCACATACATGTGACAAACTCTCTATATTTTCTAATTATTAAATTATATAAAGTTATATTATATTTGTACTATACAGGCGTGCGTTCACTCAAATAACATTAGAACAAAAATAAATAAATAAATAACGCACACAATCACTTTCAAATAACATTCACACAAATAATATATAAATTTATAATAAAAAGAGATACACTTATAACTCACAAACACTCACTATTTACTCGTAAAGTCGGAGATACCAATAATTAGATAAAGAAAAGAGATTCATGAGAGAGAAATTTGTGATTTATGTTATTGGTTGGTTTTAGGATGGACTGATTTGTATTGTTTAGTTTTGACCTGAACTGATCTATGTCAGAGTGTGCAAGATTTAAGTAAGGTGTGCAAAAATATTTTTAAAGATTAATTAAACTAATAAAAATAATATTTTATACATATAATATTGTTTTTTTAAATGAACCCCGGAAACATTAGGGGTGTTTAGTGAGTGTTTCTAAATAACAATTTTCAGTTTTTAAACAATATTTTACGTATTTCCATATACTTTTTCACCCATACGTATTTCCATAAAAAATTTTAAACAACAATTTTTAGTTTTTAAACACATGTATCAAATGAGCCCTTAGTAACTCCGCCTCGGCATATATAGCAATACACATAGAACACGACAACACACCCACGTGTGGCCACATTCATGCACCTTTATAGTTCTAGATTCTACATGGTAAATTGGCAATACACTTTTTCAAAGGCCTTACAAATTGCATGCTTTCTTGTATGCTTCTAACACAGTACTGAGTACTGCTCCACGTACATGGCCTGTACCTTAGGCTTTGGGCGAGCATCAACTCAATTTGGGCGTTTTGGTCCAACTTATATGCTACTCCATGCTGGTCTTGACTCTTGATCACCATTTGGGTCTTGGTATCAAACCAAAATTTAAGTTATTTTTGTGGTATAAGAGAATCAGCACTATCAATTCACCATTGTCATCGCTACTATGACATCTAATTATTATTATCATCAAATTATTGTAACACAGTTCAAATTTTTTCTCCTCATTAGAAGTTAGAACTATTGAATTATTAAAAAAAAGTTATTGTCACTATCATTATTCATTAACACCATCTAAAAAACAATGGGCACCAAAATTATCTTTATTATTATTATTATTATTGAGTAAATATAATAAAACGATCCCAACTTAACTACGTTAAATCACTATCAGTCTTTCAGCCAAAAAAAAAATCACTATCAGTCTTGTTCATCAGAAAAAAAAATCGTTATCAGTCTGCTGATGTTATCCTAGTTGGTGGCCTTGGCCACTCAGATTCTCAGAAAGTTGATCAGTTTGTTCATATTTAGTAAAATACTAAAATCCATCCCAAAAGTCACCATCACTTTTGGGCTTTTCCATAAGCTAAAGAGCTCGGGACCAGGAGGGTGGCTCTTCAAATGCTGAAGAGACTAATATAAATATTCAGGAATACTCCCAAGTTCTTAGGGCCACTGAGACCTCTTGTATCTCTCTCTGTTTTCAATTGACTCTTGTTGCTTGATTAAATTCAGATATATGGTAATTGCTCATTTGTCTCTTGAATTTTCAATTTTAAACAATTAACCCCTTCACGTTAGGTTCAGGTTTATTACAAATTATTTATTAATAATTTTCTTTAAGTTACTAATCTCTTTGGAGGAAAAAAAAAAACAAAACAAACAAACTTGCACTCCGGCATTGACAATAGGAAAAATTGTGGAACTTAGGTAGGGTCAAAGCTAAAGATGACCTTGGCACACAAATAATAGATGAAAAGCCAAAAGGATGAATATTGTAGAGAAGGTTTGCCGTATTTGCATTTGTCGTGAATTCATGATTCATGATTGTGTTAAACGACCAAAATAAAAATATTAGTATTGCTCAAAGAAAGTAATTGTTATCATATTTTTGACCTTTGTCAAAAGGGTTAAAAAGTATAGCTACATTAATTGCATGCATGTTGGTTAATTCAGTCAGATTGAGTCCTCAATCATCTTTTTCGACAAAAAATTAGTGCTCCATTGGTCCTTACATTGTATATATAGTTGATTCGGTCATATCTAGTTGCTCAAAGATTTGTACCATTTGTTAAACAAGGACTAGAGAGTGGGGGTGCTTTATCTAAAATACATTTCGACCGTCCATTGTTGCAATGATAGAGTCATAGACATAATGGGCACCAAAGGAATCAAGCAATGGCACATATTCAAAATTTCAAATGCCCATACTCCAATTGGAGATTTCAATTTTCACTTTCAGATGTCCCATTATAAAAAATGATAATAATAACCCACAAGGACACAAGGATTTCAATTTATGAAAGTATTTCATATAAGCAATCTTTTGTTTTAGTCTTCTGGACAATATAGTTATAGTTTCACATATTGGTTGGTGGAAACAAGGTTTTTAGACCCGGATTGTTCATTGAACCGTAAAAGGGAGAGGTTTAAGGTTTTTGAGGTCGAACCGGGGTCAAACCGTGATGACGTCATAATTAATTTAATAATTAATTAAAGCCTAAATATAGATATTAAATTTATAAAACTAGTAAAATTGACAATATATCTATATATGCGAGGGAAATTTAATGATTTTCAAGCATATATTTAATAATTAAATAAGAAAGTTAATAAAATAAAATAATAACCATGAAAAAATTAAAATTTATGATTAATTTTTGAAGTAAAGTTGAATATCTTTGAAATATTTTAATTATAATTTTTTGTATTCCTTGTATGTGATGGATAATTTAATTAAGTAGAATAAAATTGTGTTAAGTTTTTTTTTTTTTAAATTGCTAAGGGGTTGGACCGCACGGTTCTCACCGGTTCGAGCGGTCCAACCCCGGTTTTAGCGGTTCACGGAATTAACAAAAAATCCGGTTCTTTAGGTTTAAAAAACTGGTTTTCATCTCGGTTTCCGGTTTTCACGGTCCGACCTCCCGGTCCAGTCCGGCCTCCCGGTCCGGTCCGGTTCTGAAAATAGTGGGTGGAAATACAAATGCTTTATAAAGCTGGTTGGAGGGGTCGTTAAAATATGGATTGAAGTTTCAAAGAGAGGTGCTACGTCTACAACATTTTTACAACAAATCATGAGTGGTTAGTTATTATTAGTTTAAATTTGAATTTAGTACTGAGATTATTTTTTTAACCCAACAATAACAACCTGTCACTTAGGATTTGTTGTAAAAATATTATAAAATTGTTATAAACATATCATTTCTCTATAAAATAAGATACTTTATCAATTGAGCTAATCATTTATTATTAATGAATTACTTGAGCAACAACCACTATCAATGAAGGAATAACTGGTTTCTCAAAAAAATTAAAGAATAACTGTATTTTTTTTTTTTTTTGAGAAGATGAATAATTGCATGTTTAATTATTATTATTATTATTATTATTTATGAGGAATAACATTATTTTAAATAGTGGAGTTAAGGGCCTTCTTCACCCTCCACTTAAGTTGGGCAGAAAAGGCCCAAAACCAATATTAAAGAATAGTGAAGTTTCATAAGATCTTTTTGTATATCTATTTCACTGATTCTCTCTCCGAGACAGTGCCCAAATCTTTACACTTTTTGCGCAGGTCGAAACTTACTTGACAAAGAATTTCGTAATTTTAAGACCGTTATAGTTACGGTGGAGTAGCTCATTCTTGAGCTAAAACCTTTATTTTTGTGCTGATTATGATACTCTACTGTTTAAGGAAATTTCTTCCCTTCTTTTGTATATTTTGTTGAATTATTTAAACTTAACTTGTAAGTTTTTAAAAAGGATTTATGCGTACGAAAATTTTTAAATTTCCACTATCAATTGTATGTCTTCGCTTGCTTGATTCGAATGGAGACCTATTGTTGGTACAATTGGGCATACATCATGAATCACTGCTTTATACATAAACTTTTATTTTTTTATTTTTTTATGAAAGCTTTATACATAAACTTGATTGGTCTAGCTTGTTTGGCTTGGCAAGAGAAGAAAAGCTTGGAGAATCAACCACTATTTTTATTCAGCAAAAAAAAAAAAAACCACTATTTCTTGGTTGCGCCTCATTCTCTGTTCCAGCACCTGCAGTTGACGAAGCAAGAAAGTTAGCAAACACGGTGACTAGAATGTACCTTAATTACTAATATGATTGTCAATTTTCTTGCTTAAAGGATAATTTGTGATGTAATTGTGAGGGTTCTGAAGCTTATAATTGGGATTTTAGGCAAAGGTTAATGAGAGTTTGGATTGTGCCTCCTCAACCATGAACTTGCTGCATAGGCAAGAATAAGGTTACCTAAATAAGTAATTGAAATTTGTCAATGTCTCCCTATTAGAATTGAAAATTCTGGAGGAAGAAAACAAAGCAACTATCTTTTGCACATTTAAGTATAGGTCTTGCTATTTGTCTATTTTCGCCTACTATGTGTACTCTTCAGAACCCAGATTTCCCTTTCAAAATATTGTTAGCCTTTACCTAGCATCATTGGCAGCTCATTTTAATCGAGGCGAATTTTGACAAATCTACCTTTAGATTACATTATCTTTGTATATTTGATCTCCATATTTGCAAAATTTCAAGACAATTAAAGATCAATAAATATGTCATTAATCAAATGTTTAAAGTATAAGTTTTTGTAGTTTAAAATTATCCTTCAAAATTGGTTTCTGAATTAAATAGTAAATAAAGTCTAATTGGCACAAAATTTGGCATGCATGTTAAAATTATAAAAAAATATGTAATCCAGTGGAGGGATTTTCAGTTTATTAATACAATAGAAAGTTATTAGATGATATAACATTCCTTAAAATTAAATTTGGTATAATTCTAAATAATATTACACCATCCAATAACTTGTTATTGAATTCATATTTCGAAAATTCCACCGTTGGATTACATGTCTTATATGTTTTTAACATGTATGTCAATTAGATGTCATTTACCTTTTGATCCATACACTCATTTTTTTATGCATTATTTTAAATTACAAAAATTTGAATTTAAATAATTGATTGTTGACATGATTATTGATCACTTATAACCTTAAAATTTTGCAAGCATGGAGATTATACAAAGATAATGTAATCAAATGTATTTGTCAAAGTTTGCATTCAATTAAAAAATATTGAGTAGTGTAACATTACTTAAACTTATACCAGGCGTAACTTAAAGTTTCATATATATATATATATATATATATATATATATAGAGAGAGAGAGAGAGAGAGAGAGAGAGAGAGAGAGAGAGAGAGAGAGAGAGAGAGAGAGAGAGAGAGGTTGGTTCAAGTTAATATATATATATATATATATATATATATACACACAAATAAACATCATATATGAATTCTGATACAGCGTAAACTTTATTCAACATGTGGACCAGATGCTTGGATCCCCAATTTAGTTTAAAGATTAATAATACAGCACCTACTATTTTCAGAAATCAAATTGATTGACTCTCAAATCTTTGTTCACATCTCTAGTAGCAACTTCCAGGTTCTGTTAACTTTAGGCCAGGAATCTCACACTTCATATGATATTCACATGCACAACAACAAAGACAAAGCAGAATAATGAAAGTTACAATGCTTAGTATAAAAAACATTATACAAATCTGAGAAAAGAAAATGAATTTAAAAAAAAAAAAAAAAAGTCATATGTGATGTATGAAGGGGTATAGGACTTTTTGTAGGTTGAGTGGAATGGTGAATATTTAATTTGATTAATTTCATAAGACAACAAATTAGTTTATAAATTGACTTGTTATGTTGTTTTACTTCTTAGTCGAAATCTTATGTTATCTATTTACATGGTTTGTTTTTCATGTGATTTAATTACAAAGAACAATTATTTTTAAAAACATTAATGAGAAAATTAATAAGTGATTGTCAATTGACTCAATTCTACTCCAATCCATTTTGCTAAAATTGGACTGATATGATGATTTAGTCGATATGTAAACAAAGCAGTTTTTTAATAAGTCAATTTGCCTTCTTTTTTTTCCTGAAAGGGCTACTTTACTCATTGTTTTCATTGCATTATGATTTTTTTTTTCATTTATTTTACTCACATATGACATGTTATGTAATGATGATATTAAGAATTCATGTTATTGGATTTTAAGTTGATAATTTAATATGGTATAACACTATATCATGAAAATTTATTAGGTTTATGTATTTGTGTTTTATAATATTAGTGGTAATCTTGAAACAATATATCAGAATAGACCAAAAATTTATTAGGTTTATTTATTTGTGTTATTAGGCCTAAGTATTTGATGACATTCTTCCTCATATTGCTTTGGCAACAATTGGAACAAAAAAATCAAAATGCAAAAACAAATTCAATGACACACATGCAATCATATGTGTGTTTGTGTGTGTGTGTATATATATATGTATAATTATTATATTTATTATTTATATATTTAAATTAGTTATAATAATCAAATTTGTAAATTTACTAAAGTAATATGTTCATATTTTTTTAATTATATAAATCTTAAAAATTTACATTTCTTAAATCCTTTTAATGACATGTGTGTGCATGTGTGTAACCAACACTATACTACTCTAAATTTGTGGTATATAATTTTTTTTTTTCATAATTTGATAGTTGTGAGTGGGGGATTTGTACCTGAATGTCTCTATTGGAAACATCAGAAAAAGCCAACAAGTTGAGCTACAAGGCTCTTTATTGCTATGTAACTAAAAGTTGTACTAATAGGTTATCTCCATGTATTAATTAGGATTATTTATAGGTGGTGCACTAATTATTCATGTAAAATTAACTTTTATGATTATTTTTATAAGATTTAAATAACAAAAAAATGTTTTGGAATATGATATTCTCACTCAAATTGATTTGCTTTGGTAACAATTGAAATAAAGTACAACAAAAAAATAAAAGTGAATTTATTTAAACACATTCAAGAATATAAAAAATAATTGTATGCTTAAATTAGTAAAAAGAATTAAATATTTGTCAATTCATAGAAACAATCATATTCTTGATTATCTCTCTTTTAAATGTCATATTATTGTCAATGTCGTATTTTGTCTGCCCCAAATTTTTTTATGAAAATAACTTAATTTTTTTTTATAGATGCTACAAAAGGAGTTCCCTCAAATCTAAACCACCACTAATTGGCTATGTAATTTAACATCACCCATACTCTCCTCACATGCCACCACACGCAACCATGAGAGTGTATTTCATCTTTTTCTTTGAAAGAAATTGTTTTATTATTATTATTATTATTATTATCATCTATATATAAATATATAAACTGAAGCTTTTGAAGCTCCCACAAATTTCCACATCATCACCATTTTCTTTTTCTTTTTATTTTAAATTCTTTTTATTTTCGTTCCCCACTATATAGAGTTTTGGCTGTGGTGATGTCCTTACTCCAAGGACACTTTGGAGGTAGTTTAAACATAGTATAATTCTAATTATTAGGCCATTGCACAACAAAAAACAAAAACAAACTTTGCTATACGTGTTTCAATCCATAAACATAACAATTTGTCTGCCAATTGTTTTGCTATACATTAGCTAATATTTTGTTTGGAGGGGGCGTAAAAAAAAAAATTTATTGATATTGTTTGTTATAATTAGAATTCTACAATACAAACCAACACTCTTCTAATCCGTCGTTTTAAAAAAACAATAATAATAAGAGAGAGAATTCTATTATAATTGTATCACGTACAAAGCCAGTTTTGTTATAGTATTGTTATAGTAGTATTGTTGGCTCAGTTTTGTGAAAGTATTTGGTTATGATTTTTTTATTACGCATCTCTATAGATTTGAATTTTGATTTAAATTATGAAATATGTTATTAATAACTCCTCTTTTCATTTGTTTGATGGTTCTTCATGTTTTCCTGTATTTGTTTTCCTTTTCATTTTGCAGGTTTCCTAGGAACACAACCTAACAGGTAAGAGAATCAGTAATGTTTTTATCTAATTTTTCTTTTAGGTACAATGATGTTTTACAATATTCCTCACTTAGTGTCACATATATTCTGGTATATAGAGAGTAGATAATTGAAGGTGTTCTACAACCATCAAAATCTAAACCTTCCAAAGGTGGTGTTTTACAAATATTAGAATCTAAATCTACAGCTACAAAGAACTTGGAATGTGTTTTTTTTTTTTTTTTTTTCATACGTGTTTGTCTAATTCTATGTTTTTTAATTCTTTAGTTTGATTTAAAAAATATGTGCATGTTTATGATTCCTTTTTTGTGGTAATAAGTTTCTATAGTTTAAAGGATAGGTATTTGTTTGCTTTTTATGTCAGAACATCCTCCTTCCTTCATTGTAAGTATTGAATTTAAAACAAAAAATCTTTTAAACTAAAATTTTTACTTATCAATTTTTATGTTAGAATATATTCATGAACTTTGAGGTTTGTAAGATTTATAGTTGGAGTTTGTGCAAGTATTTGGTCAGGAATATAATTATGTGCTCTCTACTGTGTGGGCTAATGATAAGTTTGTTAGAGAAGCTTAAAATGTAATATCAACTTTCTCATTATTTTTATTTTTTTATGAGAGAAGACCACAAACAGAGAAGTTCTTTTCTATTCAAAAGTTACTATCAACTTGCTTCTTCTTTTCTTTCAATCTATAAACATCTCACACAACTTTCATCCGCCAACTTCGTATTAGCTAAAATCATATTACATGTTTAATGTCTATTTTAGTGCAGAGATTTGTATGTAATGTTTCTTATTGGCAAATTTATGGACACCGAGAACATGCTCTATTAGCTTGAACTCACATGTCTATAACAAAAACTACTCAAAGAAGAGATAAACCCGTGCATCGCATGGTTTAGCGACTAGTTATTATTATTTTATCTCTACTCACTAGAGGAGACTCCTCTCGTTGCACTCCAATGGGTGCAAGTGGGTCTAGACCCCATGGGGTTGTCTTCAACCTCTAAACCCTAATTTTTGTAAAAATTTTCCCTTTTTTTTTTTATCTAAACTATAATAACATTTTGTATTTGTCTCATTACTTATCCAAATCAAACAAACCATTATGTTGTTGAAAAGCTTATGAGATATTAGATATAGATTCAAGTCATAGAAATGAATAACTCAATATATAAAAAATATGGCACAAAGTTTTGACCCATTAAACTAGGATTTGGTTTTTCTCTCAAACCATACAACCAATTGCCATGAAATTTTAGGGTAATGATCTTAACATAACTACGTGTAAAATTCTTAAATTTCATGACCTAAGTCAAAGAAATGGGGTGTACTCCATGCGAGCCTTACCTTCAAACAAAAATCAAGAAAAATTGAAAAAAAGAAAGGGGAAAGGGGGGGGGGGGGGGGGGGGGGGGGGTTTCTTTTCTTATCTTTCTCATCAAGAAAACATTTGGAGGCAATAATGTAATGAGAAAATGCTTAATCAAGGCCCTGATACCAATGTTAGAAAAAAGTAGATGTGAATATAGAACACAAAAATTAATGATTCCTCTTGTACCTCTCTTTAAATTAACCTTTGCAACAATAGCATATCTTTTAAGTATTTTAAAATTACTCGTACGGTGATGCTTGTTATGCTTATTATGAGAAAGAAACACTTAACATCCATAGCCCAAATGCCTGAATAAAAAGGTGTGTCCAAGTGATATAACTCTTTAATAAGGACACAAATTTTAATTATAAATTGGACTGGGCCCACTATTAATTAGGCACACTTTATTTGGATCTGATTTGGCCCAAATTTCTAACAAACATTATAAAATATTTGATAAATTAAAATAGCAAGAATTTTGAATGTAACCAAGCATAAAAGGTGCAGGTGTACAGTATATGTATAAGTATATTATGAATATTGATCAATATATGAACCCAAACTAACCTCAGTCTTAGTTGAGCGCTTGTCAAAAGAGTAATTTTAGGTTAATTTTAACTAACCTCAGTCTTGGTTTGGATTCAGCTTTTGCGTTTTAAGTTTGTGTTTTCAGCTTTTTTTTTTTTTTTTTTTTTTTTTTGTCAAGAGCCGGTTTTGTTGACTTTTCAATTGTGAACAGTATATGTATGCACTGTTTACAGACCCACAAATATCACTTTTCAGTCATTTTTTCATTAAAAATGGGTCTCACGGTACTATTTACACATTTAAAAATTATTTTGCTACAATGTTTTCAGTTTTCAGTTTTCAGTTTTCAATTTTCAGTTTTCAGTTTCAGCAAAATAAGTTCTATCCAAACAGACCCTAAATAAAAAAGAGAGGGAAAGAGATTACTTCATACCTAGTTATCAGCTTGTTTAATAAACTCGTTGTCAATTTTAATTGTTGAGACATGAGCAATCTTGTGCCAATCTTCGTCGATTTCTGGCTGGCATCTTCTACTCAATTCAGGACATTCCCTAATTTCGAAAAATCTTAGAGTTGGCAGAAAAAGCTTCCCCTCCGGCAAAGACGACAACTTGGGGCAGCCAAAAATTTGAAGTAGTTTTAGAGATGCAAGATTAGGCAGCCACTCTGGCAATTCTGTCAAGCTGTGACAACCTCGAATTATAATGTGCTGTAAAGTTCTTGTAGATTGTTTGAACCATTGCGGCACAGCCACCAACTGTGGCAATCTAGATAGAATTAATACTCGAATGCTCGGTGTGAATTCTTCTTGATTGTCTTCCAGTTTAGTCAAATCAAGTTTTTCACAATTATCAATACACAAAACCTCCAGAAGGGTTAGGCATTTTAGGAAAGGAAACAAAGAGATTAGACCCTCACAATCGCCAATAACCAACATTCGAAGGCCCATGTAACCTTGCTTCACTTCAGACAAATACTCTATGTTGCCACACTTCACTAGTGACAAAAATTGTAGGGAATTCAAGGACTCAGGTAGAGACTTCTGTTTAGTTGTTATTTCCAACAATCTGAGACTGATCATGTATCTCATGTTTTTTGGCAATTCCTCTAGTTTTTCACATTCGTCGAGGAGTAAAGTCTGCAAATTTTGAAGCTTGCAAATCGAACTTCGGAGTTTTGTAATCCTACGATTTCTGCTTAAATTCAGCCTCCTTAAATGCTTCATAGTACCGATGGATTTTGGTAACTCCTCAAAACATGAGTCACTTAAATCTAGGACTCGCAAGTATCTATATCTTGAGATGTATGTATCAACAAAGGATTCAGAGAAGGGTCCAAATCCTTCAATTGGACAATAAATGGTCCGTATACTCTTTTGTCTTTGTAAACATTTTAAGACATTTTCATTTTGCCAAGTTTTGTCAAAAAAAGACAAATGCCTAACCTCTTTAGAGATATTTTTGGTCTGAGAATTTATTACTAAGCACCCACTTTGTACCGATAGTGCTAGATCATGCATGAGATCATGTATTTTGAATACTCGTAAGGAAAAAAATCTTTATAATCTTCAAGGAAAGATCTTGAGTAGAGCTCTTCTATGTATTGGTTGCCAATATCTTCTACCTCTTGATTTTCAATTGGTGATTTTTGAATCAAGTCATGCGCCATCCAAAACTGAATCAATTCCATACTAAGGTATTTATGATCTTTTGGATAAAGTGAACAACAGGCAAAACATTCTTTCAAGTAAGATGGCATTAGATTGTAACTCAATTGCAAGGCTGACAAAATATCACCTTCCTTTCTTTCCAATTTCCACATTTCATTATCTTTTACGAATTTCCAATCCTTTTCATCAAGCTTTGAATATAGTAGGCTTCCTAACGATTTCACTGCCAGCGGAACTCCTTTACATTTCTTCACAATCTCATCCCCAATTTCCACTAAATTTGCGTGTTGCCTCTCTTCTCTGTCTTCAAATGCCCATTTTACAAATAAAGACATACACTCATTATGTGGAAGACCTTTCAAGTTGTACGGGGGCATGGTGCCCATCATAGAAGCAACACTTGGGCTGCGTGTAGTCACAAGGATCTTGCTTCCACTGGCACCCCCCATCAACAAATTCCTCAACTCAATCCATTTATTTCTATCCTTGTTCCATACGTCATCCAAGACAAGCAAGAATTTTCTGCCATCCAAAACATTTCGAAGATGCTTTTGCAATTGCTCTTCGTCCAAATCATTCCAATTTTCATTACAATTTTCATCAGGTATTGATCTCAATATTTTTACCAGTAGTTGTTTTAAAATGAAATCATCTGAGACACAAACCCAAAATTTTAACTCAAAATGTTCCACCACTCTTGCATCATTCAATACTAGTTTTGCTAGCACTGTCTTGCCAAGACCTCCAATGCCAACAACAGGAATAACAAGGACATTTTGACCATCAACAATATTCATTAGATGTTTAACAATGTTTTCCTTGTCATGCTCTCTTCCTATAACTTCTAAAGGATGGACAAAGGAGTGGGTCATCTCCCTCCCACGCACCACATGCATATTTTCTGCTAGTTCGCTTAGATGAAACTTAGCCTTATCGGCTGCAATGTCATCTAACCGTGTTCTAATTTCTTTGATTTTATGACCCATATTGATTCGGAATAGCAGTCGATTTGAGCAAGAAAGGAAATGACGTACCTTCATGGCTATACTCCCTTGTATTTCCACAACTTGGCTCCGCAGTGCTTCACATTCGAATTCATCAAGGACATCTTGAGCGTCTAAAAAGACGCCTTTAAGCTTCCCAAGCCAGACAGTCAGCTCCTGGTTATGACCCTGCTTCTTTTCTGCATCAAAGAGCACAGCTTTGACGGTGGATAGAGTGTTTTTTAGTCTTTCCAGATCGCTTTCAACACCCCATAGCAGGCAAAATTCTTTGTAAATCTGGGACTCTAGCTGCCCCAGGACTTTTTCTGCAATGTTAGTCACAATTATCTCTGCAGCCATCTTACAAAGAGAGAGAGAGAGAGAGTTTCTTTAAGAAGAGACTGAAAGAGGCGGCAGATTGAGAGTCTAGGAAGAAATGAGGAAAATGTGTTTTGATTTATGCTCTAGTTTTCAATATAACTTATATTAAAACATGTCTTTCTAGAAAAGGTGTAGAAATAAGATAGACAAAAGAAGCATTTTATTAAAAACAAAGACTAGACGCATAATATTCTATCAAGACAAGAACGAATGCTTATATCTATCCTTTGCGTAAATATGCTCATCTCTTTACAGCATCCAACGAAGCTTGAGCTTGTGCCTTACAGGTCCTTTGGCTTTTTCTATTTTCTTCCTTTGTCCTTTCTTTCTCTCTTAAGGTTGTGCTTTTCTTTGTTTGGTGGCAAAGTTCTTCTAACAGTTATATGCCAATATACTGATGGACAATGTACCTATTTTCCTTTCCAAGAAGAGTGTCACAAGACACAAATTATAAGATGAGATAGATGGCTAAACAAAAGAATTATCAAAAAATGCATCACATGAAAAAATTTTATGCTCTGATTCATGAAGTTCTTCCTTTTTATGTATATACTATATTAGACGGTCCTTTTGGCTTTTCCTCTTATTCTTTTCTTCCATTTTCATTTTCTTTTCCTCTGATTTTTTTTTTTTTTTTTTTTTTTGCTTTTTCTTTCTTTTTCTATTAAGGATTGTGCTTTTCTTTGTTTGGTGGCAAAGTTCTAACAACTTTTTATATACATCGACAAAATGTCACTACATAATTGCCTATGATCATGTTGAGTGCCCATGTGGGATTCTTTAGCCCTTCCAGATCATTATAAAAGCAGATAAGAAGAATATTAGTAGTACCTCTCTATGTCTGTTTGGATAGAAATATTTAAAAAGATGGATTTATATTTTAAATTTGATTCATGCTAACAAGTGTTCTTAGGGTATTTGTTAACAATCAATTTTTAAGAAAATTTTGATACCACTTTTATGGGAAATAAAAAAAGCTGTTAAAATATTAATTGCTTTTTTTTTTTTTTTTCTTTTCTCATAATTTTTTTTTAAAATTGATTATTAATCAATGCCCTAAATTTTAGTTTAAATATTTGAATAGAATTTAAATAATTATAAACACAAAATTTTAAGTTTTGAAATTTAACAAATGAAAATCTTTCACAAATATAAATTTGTATTGATGAGTGAGTGGGTACAATTTTTTATGTTTACATTCTATTACATTAGTATAATCCTCTTCTTCGATCTCCTTGGAAACGTCTTCATATCGAGAATTGTGTCAATACAATCTTGATTCGAACATAAAATGTCATCCACCTTGATTGGAAGATGGATTGAAAGATTTTTTAATAGAATTGCAATTAATATCCAGCTATTTGCTTGTTCAAGACTTCTCATTCTTCACATTCTTTGTGTTATTTGTGTATTCTTTGAATGTTATTCATCTTCGAAATTTTTTGATAAAAGTTCTTTGGAGTTTTAGAGGTTCGAATCTTTTGAATTTCACTGATTTGGAGTCTTTTGAAGTTTCTAAGCCCTTGGACCTTGCTTCCAGTAGAACTCTAAGACCTTGAAGGGTGATTTGAGTGAATGTACTTTGTATTCAAAGTCTTCATACAGTAGTTTTTCAAGGCTTTGGAGCTTGATCTGAAAGAGTTTTGAAGTTTGAAATTCTTGGAGATTTTGGAGTTCGATTCCAATAGAATTTTAAGGCTTGGAGAGATGAATGTTCTTCAAATATTTTTTTGTGAGTGGTGACATGTCAAAATTTGTAGTATCTTTAGTATCACTCTTTTTTTCCTTTGACAATAATTTTTACTTGTTGACTAATATTTGGACTCAATCAATACTCACATATAAGGAGGTATACTTATTGTTTAAAATTTGGGTGCCTTTTTCCACTTAGGGCTTTAGACGGTGGCCTAACTCGCCTAGTAATTGGGCTGGCTTGTTTTTAGTCACATAACTTCTTTAATGAATCATGTGTGTGTGTGTGTTAAAGCTGAGAGAAACTTCAATTAAATTTCAAATTAGAATCTAATTTTGCGTTAAGTGTACCATCTAAATTTTTAAATTTTTGTACTTGCATTTATACATAACACAGAAGTCAAGAAGACCACAATAATGTAGTCTCATTCGCCTAAGAATATCCCACCTACACACTTTTATGGTGGACTCAATAGATGTGTTTCACTTTCTAAAAGACATAAGGCATCTAATATCTCTAAACAGTTCCTAATAAGGCAAAGAGAGAGATCTATCTACCTGTGTGATAAACAAAAAATAATAATAATATTGAGAGCAGGTAGAGAGACAAATGTGGGGGAAAAAATTGGCCTTTTCCCTTTTTTAAAAAAAATGCAGCATTTTGTCCCATTTCCCAAACTAATTAGGGAAATGCCTCTTTTTTAAAACTTGATTTTCTCAAAATCGAGTTAAGCCTTATAGTGGCGTTTTTAAGGAGTTTATAGTGATGTTTTAAGGACCTATAGTGGTGTTTTGTAACTCAATCTCCTTAAACTCGAGTTATAGGCAAAAAAAAAAAAGAGAAAAAAATTGCATGTAACTCGACTTCATGGAGCTCGAGTTACAAAACGTCACTATAGTTCCTTAAAACGTCACGATAGACTCTTTAAAACGCCACTATAAGGCTCCAGATTTTTTTTTTTTTTTTAAAAACTCGATTTTGAGAAAATCGAGTTTTAAAAGAGGAGCATTTCCCTAATTAGTTTGGAAAATTGGGCAAAATGCTAGAATTTTTTTTTTTTTTTGAAAGGGCCGTTTGCCCATTTTCTCCCAAATGTGGGAATCAATAATCTGTTTAACTTTTAGTGGCGACCGTGAGTAACAACATTGGCAAAGTCCTTCAGAAAAAAGGGCATTGTCATTCTTTCCCATCTCTTTCAAGTTTAGTGTTTTTTTTTTCTTACCCCTTCTAAACTTCGTTTTAATACATCACAACCCTATTGATTTCTTGATTAAAACATATTTTTCAACCAAATAACAAAGCTCAAGTTACTCTATTACATCTCATAGAAGCCAGGAACAATAATACAATACATAGACCCTTTCTTCACTCACACCATTGACCATTAATCACCCATAATATGTGCACAATCAAGACCCAAATACAAAATTCTCCCTCTAAGACCCCTATAATGAATAATCCCTAATAGCTTGTTTGGATGGAAGGAGAGTGGAGTAGAGGGAGGGGAAGTAAGTTAAATTAACTTGTTTGGATGTTTTTTAAGGGAGGAGGGGGAGAGATTTGGAGAGGTTTGAAAGGGTTCTAACTATTTCTAACCCCCATTTTTTCAATTCCCCCAAATTGGAGAGATTTGGAGGGAGAGTATAGAATAGAAATGCTTAACCAAATGAATTACCAAATTTACCCTAATTATATTAACAAAATTACAAACTATGAAAATGCTAATTATTCCCCTTTCTCTTACTTAATTTTAAAAAATCCAAAAAAAGTGAAGGATAACCATTCCCCCTCTACTCTTCTCCCCTCTACTCTCTTCTCCCTCCAAACTTCCAAACATAGCATAAGTGTAGCATCTTAATTGTTCTTCTCCCTAAAGTTAAAGAGTCCGAATTTAGTAAGGATGTGATGTAAAACATATATTTTACACCATTCAATAAGATATTGTCACATCAGCATTTTTATTTTTACTTAAAACTCAATGCATCTTACTACACCTAATAATATTTCAATAAACTCCCAATTTGGTTGGATTTTTATATGGGTATTAGAATTAATTGTGTGTGATTGTACATATTCTTTTATATGTGATAAAATGATATGGCATATTGAGATTAGAGAGTATAAACCTTGGGTTTTACATCACACCCTTATAGAATTTAATTTCATAGTTAAATATGCCTTACAATTTTTCTTTAATTGTGTTAAAGAA
Source organism: Quercus agrifolia (assembly GCA_029955455.1). Lineage (NCBI taxonomy): Eukaryota > Viridiplantae > Streptophyta > Magnoliopsida > Fagales > Fagaceae > Quercus > Quercus agrifolia. The sequence continues at coordinate 58,076,416 of JARQAD010000004.1, forward strand.
CAATTAGCATTGATACATTATGTTGTGTATGCTAGAGTGGATGCGGAAGAGGAAGCATAGAATAGGAACACTGAGAACACGAGAGTTACGTGGTTCAGCCTTGAAGGCCTACATCCACGGAGGAATCCCTTAAGGGCTACATCTTTATTATGTATAAGAGTGTAGTACAATAACCTGTGTTACAATGAGCCATAACATGAGTATATATAGGCGACTAAACCCTAGACTACTAGTACAAGCAAGATTGGGCTTGGGCCTATTACATTGGGCTAATATGTCTAATATATATCTCTAACACCCTCCCTCAAACTCAAGGCGGAAGCTCGATGAAGGCTTGAGGTTGGATAAGCGTGAGAAGATCTCTTGAAGATGCCATGAATAAAGCCTTTGAAGAAACCACAATGAAGAATGTGCCAATTGACCAATTTTGGAGCTTCAAATGAAGAAAAGGAGCTCAAAATTGGAATCTACGCGAAAAACTGAGCAAGATAGGTCCTGTCGGAAATTTTGACTTTTGGTCAAAAGGTCAACACAAAAAGTCAAAGTCAAAGTCAACTGTCCAGGGTCAACGTCAACGGATACTAGTCCGGGTCGGTTTCGGGTTCCAGGTCGGGTCACGGGTCGAGCAGTAGATCCACTGACGTGGACTAGGGCTGACGTGGACATGCTTGCGTGGCTGCTGACGTGGAGTGATGACGTCATCATATGACGTCAGATGACATCAGCGGCAGTGTCGGCGCGTGAAGGAGCGTGCAATACGCACCGGCGCGTGAAGGAGCAATCGGAAACCCAAGTGGCGCGTGGCGGCGCGTGCAGTGTCGTATGACCACCATATTTTCAGGCCAAGTAGATCGGTGGACGACAAGGCCTTATTGGCGGCGCGTGTGACTGATATCTGGCCTCGGAGTTGACAATCTGCGGCGGCGCGTGTGAGAGTTCTATGAGCCATTGTCCGCGCGTGGTGGCGCGTGCGGCTGCCGTTGGAGGTTGGGTTCCTGGGTTTTGGTCGCGATATGCAGGGGAGCACGTCTGTGGTGTTGGCTTCGTCAGGCGAGGCTTGGATTTGCGCAGATCTGATAGGGAGAGGCACGGATTGCTTGGACTTGAGGATCTGGACACAGCAGTGAGCCATGGTGGCGGCGAGATGCTGTGGAGTCTAGATCCAGCAGACAAGCATGTGTGACTTCTGATGAGGTGTGCACGTGAGAATCTTCTTTGTTTGCTAGAGATGTTTGTTTGATGCCAAGAACGAAGTTTGGCTCTAATACCATGTTAAATATTAGCATTGATACATCAAGTTGAATATGCTAATATAGATGCGGAAGGGGAAGCATAGAATAGGAACACCAAGAACACAAGGATTACGTGGTTCAGCCTTGACGGCCTACATCCACGGAGGAATCCCTTAAGGGCTACATCTTTATTATGTATAAAAGTGTAGTACAATAACCTGTGTTACAATGAGCCATAACATGAGTATATATAGGCGACTAAACCCTAGACTACTAGTACAAGCAGGATTGGGCTTGGGCCTATTACATTGGGCTAATATGTCTAATATATATCTCTAACAAATTGAACAATTACAAAATGTGCCCATGCTTTGGCATACTGGTCTGTTATAACATTGATGATAACTTTTTATTTTAGGAACATACGCAGTGGTGACACTTTCTTTGGGGGATTCTGAAGCCATTATTGGTATGCACAGTGAGTGCCTCTCACTAGCAGATCTAATAGTTATAATAATTTATAAGTAGCACTTCAAATACATAAATTATATATGTAGTTTAAGCATTTAGGGATTGAATCTGTTTATTTGATTGTTAATTCTTATTTAATTGGGATTCCTTGCTTCCTAAGGTGCTGCAATACACGTGAAAAGGGCTTATGTTAACTGGCTGTTGTTCATATACAATTAGATTTTTTAGAATGGATTTTCAATGATGCCGTAAATCTCTGTGAACAAGCCCAAAGGAGAGGCATTTGTGAGCATTAAAATTTTCATTGGAGACCAATTGAGTAGATAAACACTCTCAGATTGGTCATTGTTCAATTAAAGAAAAATTGTTTTGTTTGGATGCTGAAGAAGCATAAATGCTAAGGTTTTGCGATAATTGTTTTTTGCCATTATAATTAGATTCAAAGCGGAGTTTTGACAATGCCATTGATCTCCGTGAACAAGCCCAATAGAGAGGAATTTAAGAGCATTACCATTTTCTTTGGAGACCAATTGGGAAAGTAAATACTCTATCTCCGTTAATTTTATTTTGTAACAGTACAATAAAAAACAATTAAATCTATTTTGTAACGGTTCAATCAAGAACAATGTGTCCTCTGTATTCTATGTAACAATAAAATTGATTGATGAGAGGGGTTATTGTAAGAATAACTAAGGAGCGAAACCAAATGATAATTTCTTTTATTATTATTATCGATGTAAATATAAGTTTATTTATATATTGCATTTAATAAGCCATGCTTAATATCATTAGTAATTTTTTTTTTTTTGAGAATAATATCATTAGTAATTTAGTACCACTACAACTGAACATTTTTGTGCATAAGCATGAGTTACAAGCTAGTTTAAATAATACGGTTGGGTTTGGATCCGCGTTTCCCACTCAGTGTTTGCGTTTTTTTTTTTTTTTTTTTTTTTTAGAGACCAGCGCCTGGTGCACTGTTCATGGGACATGAACAGTAAAAAAAAGAGTGAACAGTGTTTTTTCACACATTTAAAAATTATTTTACTACTGTGTTTTCAGTTTTCAGCAAAATAAGTTGTATCCAAACGGACCCTACATATAAATTGTCACCTAATTGATTAGAAATGATTCCTCCAAAGCAATTTAGAAGAAAACTTTGTCCATACTTTAATATTTCCAACAAGAAACAAATATTAGGCTCCATTGTATTTGTAGTAAAGCTATGGATTATTATATTTCTTTTATTATATTTTTACTTTTTCAAAATCTTTTAAATTTAGTAATATGTATTTTTTCTATTAGCAGAAATAAATAAATAAATATTTTTTAAGATTTTTGTTATTTTTTATTTTATTTTTTATTTTTTTCCTTATGAAGTCATTAATTTAGACAAAGCAGTGAATGAGATGCTAGAAAGTTCGCACCGCTTCAGGCCTATCTACTAACGCTAAGGGTAAAAAAGGTACCTCGAGACCTAAGGCTCCCAATCGAGAAGATACTAGAAACTCAAGTCAGATTCCTACCTTTGAGTATCAGTGCCGAACCAAAAATGCCTCCACTAGTAACAGATCCGTCCCTATTCTAGATGCAGATCAGCAGTTCCGATTCACAAGTTCGGCCACACCGAAGATGTTTGACAAAGCGGGTCGGAGTGATTTATTGAAGGGAGTGGGTACTGAAACCGCGGTGGGTTTTTCTTGCCATCATGCCGAGAGCAAGTTGAAATGGAGGACCTTCCCCTAGGTTTCTGCAATCCCTCAATCTTGCAAAGTAGACCTGAGGGAGATATGCTCGGAGAGACGGATCCTAACACCGCAACCGATCAATTCATGCTTCATGGACAACCGGCTCCTTCTGATGATTCTCTAAGTGTTCCAGCCCAGCACGAAGTTCTTAATTCTGCCGATATCCATAAAGATGGAGATGGGGATTCCTTGGCTTTATCTAACTCCTATTCTAAGGGAGGGGCAGATAAGAGATTGGGTGAATCAGATGGGATGGATTTTGACGGTGGAGGAGAAGCTCCTTCCTTGTGTTGAAGAGCACACGACCCCAGACCTGTCTATCATCATGAATATTGTTGTTTGGAACTGCAGGGGCGCCCTGAAGCCCGATTTTCAAGATCATGTCAGAGAGCTTGTCCATAATCACAACCCAGCAATTTTTGTGGTCATGGAGACTAAGGTAGGAGGGGCAAAAGCCAAGGAGATTACAGATAAGCTCCCTTTTGATGGCGCCATCCACACGGACACAATTGGTTATGCGGGTGGCTTATGGTTTCTCTGGGATGCAGGCAAAGTAGAGGTGGCTTTTCTATCGAAAACGGAACAAGAAATTCATGTTGCCGTGAAGGTACGTTCTCTTGATTTTGATTGGTTATTTTCTGCCATTTATGCTAGTCCCAGATTGGCCGAAAGGCACATTCTGTGGGAAAATTTATCCAAAGTTGCTGAGCTTCATACGTTGCCTTGGGTTATTGCTGGGGATTTCAATGAACCCCTTGTGGAGAGTGATAATTTTGGGGGAAGGGCGGTTAGCATTAATAGATCCCTGGATTTTAAGGACTGCCTAGATAGATGTAACATGATCGATTTGGGTTTTTCGGGGCCGCGATTTACTTGGACGAATAAAAGAGAGCTAAATGCTCTAATTCAAGAAAGGATTGATAGGTTCTTCGTGAACCCAGAGTGGTACAAAATTTTCCCAGAAGCTAGAGTTACTCATCTCACTCGGTGCCATTCTGATCCCTGCCCGGTCCTTTTAGAATCAAACCCTAGCAACTCTATTAGGCTCCCAAGGCCTTTTAGATTTCAAAGTTGTTGGATCACTGATCTTGATTTGCCCAGGGTAGTGTCGCAGGCTTGGGATCAGTCAAATCACCTAAGTGAAGCTATCTCTAATTTTGAAAAAGATGCAGTGAGTTGGAACAAAAATCATTTTGGGAATGTCTTTGGTAAGAAAAGAAGATTGATGGCTAGACTCCGCGGCATTCAAAAAGAGATGGCGGTCAGACCAACTGCCTCCTTAATTGATTTAGAGAAACAGCTTCTGCGTGATTTGGATACCATTCTTAATCAGGAGCTGGAATTGTGGGCGCTTAAATCAAGAGTGAATTGGCTAGTGCAAGGAGATAGAAATACCTCCTTCTATCACATATCCACTCTAGTGCGTAGGAAGAGAAATCGGATTGATGCAATAAAAAATAGTGTGGGTGAATGGATCTTTGAAGAGAGGGGAATCATGGAAGTTATCAGGAAAGGATATGAGGAGTTATTTACTTCGTCAAATACCGCAGTCTCCTAGGATCCCTCCCCTTTGTTATGGTGGCAAGTGAAGCTTTCGGATTTGGAAAGGGATAATCTCTCCTGCCCAGTGACTGAGGAAGAGGTTAAATCAGCTCTTTGGTCCATGAAGGCTTTCGAAGCCCCTGGGCCAGACGGTTTACATGCGGGATTCTTTCAATTCTTTTGGCCTACTGTGGGTGCCTCGGTGGTGCAAGAAGTGCAGAAGATTTTTTCAGAGAAAAGAGTTCCTCAGTATCTCAATGAAACTCTCATAGCCCTCATTCCCAAAATCCAAGGTCCGGAAACTTTTGGGAATTACCGTTCAATTAGCCTCTGCAACACTGTCTACAAAATTGTCACCAAGCTTATTGTCAATCGCATAAGACCACTGCTGGATAAGATCATCTCCCCCTCTCAAACTACTTTTGTGCCAGGTAGAAGGGGTACTGATAATGCAATTATCGTCCAAGAATTGGTCCATACTATCAGCAAGGCTAAAGGTAAAGAAGGATACTTAGCTATAAAAATTGACCTTGAAAAAGCCTATGACAAGCTGGAATGGGGTTTTATTAGGGACAGGTTGATTAGTGCAAACTTCCCTTTAGAGTTGGTTGAGGTTATTATGAGCTGCATCTCTTCAGTTTCAACCTCTATCCTCTTTAATGGGGGGAAATTAGAGCCGATTCTTCCTTCGAGAGGGATCCGTCAGGGAGATCCACTTTCTCCGTACCTCTTTATTCTTTGTTTGGACTACCTTGGTCAACTTATCCATGACAAGTGTGAGGAGAATCTTTGGGATCCGGTTAAAACATCCAGGAGTGGGCCGGCTTTCTCGCATTTGTTTTTTGCGGATGACCTTGTCCTGTTTGCAAAGGCTAATCAAGTAAGTTGTGCCACCATTAGAGAAGTGTTGGATAATTTTTATGAGCAGTCAGGGCAGACAATTAATGTGGCAAAATCTAGGGTCTTTTTTTCTCCAAACGTTGATGATAACTCCCGCGAGATGATGTGCGATACCCTCAAGTTCCAAGCCACCTCTTTGCTGGGAAATTACTTGGGAATCCCTATTAAGCAGTCGGGGTCCACAGGTCAAGACTTTAACTTTGTGCTAGACAGGGTGAAACAAAAACTCGCATGGTGGAAGGCTAATCTTCTATCAATGGCAGGTAGAGTAGTCCTTATTCAATCCTCTCTCTCAACTATCCCAGCTTATGTGATGCAATGTGCTCAGCTCCCTAGTAAAATGCTAGACAATGTTGATAGAATTAACCATAACTTCTTATGGGGCTCTACAGAATCTGTTAAGAAAGTTCACTGGGTAGGGTGATAGAAAGTTACTAAGCCCAAGAGTGAAGGTGGATTGAGGTTTCAAATAGCGAGGGGTAGAAATACGGCACTCCTTGCAAAGCTGAACTGGAGATTTCATACTAAAAAAAAGGCCTTATGGTCTCAAGTGCTAAGACAGAAGTACTGCAATCACCAAAGAATTAATTCCAGGAATATGGATAAGCTGCCTTGTTCCTATGTTTGGAAAGGGATGAAAAAAGGTATGCCTATTTTCCAAAAAGGGGTGAGGTGGATGCTAGGAAGGGAGAGCAATTTGAGCTTTTGGTTTGACAGATGGACTAACTCGGGCCCGTTGAGAGGTACTGTTCTTGGCCCTTTAACTTAGGAAGAGGCTAATCTTAAAGTCAGAGAGGTATCGAGGTTAAAGATTGTGTGGAAGTGCCTCCATAACAGTATTGAGGTTAAAGATTGTTTAGCCAAAAGAGGAATTCAAATTGATGCCACTTGTCCGCTATGTAGGAGGAATAATGAACTATCATTCATGTTCTTCGGGATTGTGATTTAATCAGACCTATGTGGACGGACTTGCAAGCTTCTGCTCAGGACAACCTCTTCTTCCAAACTGATGTGCATGATTGGTTTTCCAAAAATGCTAAGATAGGGAGGAAATTTGGTCAATCTTCCATGCCTTGGAATTGTGTCTTTTTGTTTGCTGTTTGGACCATTTGGCAAAGATGAAATGCCTTTATCTTCCAAAATAAACCCCACTCTAACAACATTACAGCTGAAATCATTCAGAGAGGGATGGAATACACCCATTGTGCTACTAATATCAGAAGACCAATCCGCTATGTGCAAAAACGTGTTAGATGGGAAAAACCGGAAGAATGATGGGTAAAGTTGAACACTAATGGTTCTTCCTTTGGCAACCTAGGAGCTGCGGGAAGGGGAGGGGTGTTTCGAGATGAAGAAGGGAATTGGATTCTTGGTTTCTCCTGTTGCATCAGTATCACTTCCAGCTATATGGCAGAACTTTGGGCTGTGCGAGATGGACTTTCCATTTGTGTTGATAGAAACTTTCATGCTGTGATCATAGAGATGGATGCTTTGGCTATTATTGAGGCTATTACTAATCCTAGCCAACCTAACGCTGTTCTCTCGGCCATTGTTTAGGACTGCAGACAACTAGCGTCCAGAATTCCTCGGACTAGATTTAGCCACTACTACAGGGAAGCAAACAGATGCGCAGACCACCTTGCCAAAACAGGGACCCATCACCAAGTAGGAATTACTATATATGATAGTCCTCCTGCCGACTTGGAGCATCTTTTTGATTTTGATGTCTCTGGATTGTATTTGAACAGGCGCTATCCTGAGTCTCTTGCTTTTTGTTAGTGTTATTGTCATTTCCCTTTTACCAAAAAAAAAAAGTGAATGAGATGCTTTTGAATGAGATGCTTGATTTCAAGTCCAACTGAAAGGAATACCATGCTTGCAAGGATAGCTTCGTCACATAAGAAGCAAAGTCCTTACTTCATAGCAATGTATAGGGATGAAAAAAATTTCTTGTACTACCCCGCTTTGTCTCGCACAAATTTTTTCTGCCCTATAATGGTGGCAGAAATAAGACGTATATGTTTAAATTTTTTATATATTACACTTTACTCTCTGTAATTTGGGTTAGTTTTACGCTGTTTACATGTATTTTGAAAAGTGCCACTTTAAACACATGAATTTGGCTTTGTTATGCAATTTTTTTTTTTTTCTAACATTTGAAGAGAAAACATAAAACAAGACGGATCTAAGAGCCTATCAGTATAAACTTTGTCTTACTATTTAGAAATCAAAGATCTTAACCCCAAATTCGTTTGATGGAAGGAGGACATATTCCATGATGTAAGGGATGAGAGGATGCGGCCAGCTTTTTTTCTTTTTCTTTTTTTATTTTAATTGATATAATAGAATTTAAAATTTATGACACTTACTTCATAATAATAATTTTTTATAATAATACTAATGGATTTATTTTTGATGTAGGCATAATTTTAATCCAAATCTCTTATTCTACAACAAAAAGTTATTGCATTTGAGCATCGAAACTAATTAGAACACACTAGAGATATGCTTACAAGCATACAGATTAAGAATTCACTTATTTAGAGTACTTCGAACCAACATTAATAATCCACATCCGCTTATCTATGTCATTCAGGTAGACCTAGACTAGACCCACTAAAATAGTTTGTAGAAATTTTCATATTATAGAGTCTGGGCCTAAAATATTTAACCGTCTCAAATTTTTTTTGATTGTTCTCAAGAACCCAATAATATCTGAATTGGTCCAAATAATCCAAACGAAATTAATCACTTGACCCAACTATTGGGCCCATGGTACCTCCAAAGTCCAAACTTAATACAACAAAAACACCCATCCCCGCCCAAACTACCTAGTCAGAAAAAAAAAAAAAAAAAAAAAAAAAAATCCCCAAATCACCTATCATAACCATAAAAATATCATTTAAAAAAAAAATCCTTTACTAAATAGTGTATGTTACACCATTCTCAAAAAAAAAAAAAAAAAAAAAGTGTATGTTACACTGTGGTAATTAATCTTGAAATCAATCTAAATTCATAGCAATTAATTCGTTAAAGTTGATTAATTCCGCTTTAAAATAAATCTAGGGTCTAAATTTGTCCCAACACTCACCATTCACAGAGCAATCTAGCCGAAACAATATGTATATATAGGTGAAAGATTTGACAAAATAGGCCGCAAATTTTATTTCATCATTAAATTCCAAAACGGCACTTTAATATAATATTGCCGGCATGGAACAAATATTAGGTTGTAGCTAGCCGAATAGGCTTAATTCAAGCCACATTTTCACATGTACAACATCATTCTCACATCACATGTAGTTCATACCAAAGTACGGTTAATTGAATCCTCTTTCTTTTGTTAGGTAGCCAAGTCCTTGGAGTTTTTAATCTCTCTCTCTCTCTCTAAGAAAATAGAGAGATACAGAGAAACACAACTAAAAAAAAGTGACGTATAATGGTATAGGACTTTTTGTAGGTTGAGTGGTATGGTGCATATATTTTTAAAAACATTAATGAGAAAATTATTGAGTAATTGCCAATTCTATTCCAATTCATTTTGCTAAATTTCAACAGATATGATGATTTTAGTCAATATGTAAACAAAGCTTTTTTTTTTTCGGCCATTTTACTCACTTATTTTTTTTTCATTAAAAATGTTTTATTTTTTTATTTTTTTTATATTTACTTTACTCATGACATGTTATGTAACAATGATATTAAGATTATATATTATTTGATTATGAATTGATAATTTAATATGACATGACAAAATGTCATGAAAATCTATTAGGTTTATGTATTTGTGTTATATAATATTAGTGGTAACCTTGGAATAGTAAGTCAGAATAAACCAACACTAAAATATTTCATTTCAATAGACAATGGATTAGAATTGGCAACCATATTATACACATAATTGTCAACACATGATTCATATTATGAATCGATTTTTTATTTTTCAGTATCATGCATCATATCGTATCGTATTGTATAACGTAAGATACACAAATTTATTTAGCTTTTTCTAAAATGAAATTTGTTAAAAGTGTGCTAAAGTACACTTTTAGAATTGGATTAGAATTGGCAAATATATTGTACGCATAATTGTCAACACATAATTCATATCATGAATCAATTATTTATTTTTAGTATCATGCATTGTATCGTATTATATATCGTAAGATACATAAACTTATTTAGCTTTTTTATAAAAAAAATTGTTAAAAGTGTACTAAAGTACACTTGTACCTTAGAAAAAGTGGGGAAAAATGAGAAAATGTAGGAAAAAAATGATTTTTTAAAAAGCTGTACATACAAATAAAAGCTAAAAGCTAAAAGCTGAAGCAGATGCCAAACACCAAAACACGCTTATGTCCATTCTCACATGTACCTTATCATAAGGGAACTATGGTAGTTCCACCCCTGCCTGTCATAATGAGAATTAATGCACGTTATCTGATTGAATCCTATATCTTTACAATTCTTTGGACTTCATAGTATCTCTCTTTCTCGTTGTTTAGTTGTAGCAAAAAAGCTATGTATTTGCTTCACAAGTTCTTGAACATTGTACTTCTTCCCTTAAATCTCATCGTGTTACTTTTCTTCATCCCACCATTTCTTATTCTCAAGTTTCTTTGGTCCTTAAAAAGATCCATATACAGTGAAAATGTGTCTGGCAAAGTCGTACTTATCACTGGAGCATCTTCAGGAATTGGCGAGGTTTGTATCAATCCCTCATTTGTCATTATAGATAGTGGCAGAGGCCAAAGGAATAGGGTATTATTCACGTCAGTCCATGTAAAATTTTCTGTCTATTTTAGCATAACAACTTACTTTTTCTATTTTTCACAACTAGTTTTTCAAAACACCTACATTAGTCAATCTATTTTAGAAGATATTTCAATAAAATATTCATCATTCATTAATTGTTTATTATTTTCTCTAATGGTTATACTTTTTTTAATTTAAACTTATATTTCAAGTAAACTATCAAAACTGGTGGCTCAGCCAATGGAGCCACTTGTACCGGAGGTCCGGTGGTCGAATCACCTGAATAGTGGTTTCGACAACCGCTACTGGATTGGTGCCTCTAACTAATGTACCACCAGACCACCAAAATAGTGGCTCCGACGACTGCTAATAGATCGGCGTCTCCGACCATCATACCGCCATCAATAAAATATTTTGGTGTGTCGTTTTAAGGTTACACATCAGATATATATATATATATATATATTATTTACAATTAGTATGGTGAATGATATAAAATTTTAGTTAAAAAAAAAAAAGGACTGATTTGAATTAAAAATTTTAATATAGACTTTAATAAAATTCCAAATAAAATCATCAACTTTGTTTGGGAAAAAAAAAACTCAATTATGATTCTTTTGTAATTAGATCATATTGCAGAGATATTTGCAAACTAGGAAGTTTCCTTTCCCACTCACTTTTAACCCCCACCACATAATATCTTATCCTCTTTTTTCTTTTTCTTTTTTCCTTTTTTATCTCACATAATCACATCTCACCTCTACTTCCCCTCCCACGGTCTTTTTTTTTTTTTTTTTTTTTTTTTTTTTTTTTTTTTTTTTTTCGCCATAGCTCTCAAGCACTTGGGTTTGGGTTGATGGGTTTTTTGTTGAAAGTTTTATTTTGGGTCCTAAGTTGTGGAGTTTTCCGTTGAAGGTTTGATTTTGGGTTTGAATTGATTTTTGGTTTGATTTTTCTTTGTTTTTGGTTGATTTTATGATCGGAATATCATGGGTTGTGATGAGTTGTGTTGGTTTGTGGTGGTGGTGATTGAGTGGTGGTTGGGCAGTGTTGGGTGGGTTTGAAGCAAATTAGGATGGACATAGTTGGGTGGATTTGCAGCAACCTAGGATGGACACAGACAAAGAAGAGAGAGAAAGAGAGAAATTAATAAAATATTGTAGACAAAGCTACAGTGACCATGCATATATGCACTAGCATTTTTGTATATATGCACAATTTTACAAGCACTGATGTGGGTGTTTTTTGAGTTAAAATGTGTAAATTTAAACACTTTTTGTTTTTTACACAATTTCGCAACCTCTAATGTGATTGCTCTAATCCTTCTATTTTTATCCACTTTTTTCCCCAACCTTGGAGATGAATTTTTCATACTCCTATATTTTTGTTTCTTTAAGTTAATAATTTTTTTTTTTAGTTTTCAAACTTTTTTTATTGTTTTTTATTAAAACTTTCTTCAAACTCTCTTAAAATTAATAAAACTTCTATTTCCTTTCAATTAATCAATTGAGAATAAGTGTATAAAGTATAAACAGCAAGCTTTAATCTTTCATAGCTGTTAAGATGGTATATAACGCTATTGATTTAGCAACAGTTACATTCATTATCACATTTATTTTACATATTAATATATAAATTGAGATATCTAGTTCCTTTATACTTAGATTGTTAATATGACATATTAACTTTGGGAGTTTGAACTGTGAAGCATGTTGCTTATGAGTATGCCAAGAGAGGTGCTCGTTTAGCCCTTGTTGCAAGAAGGGAGGACCGTCTTCAGGCAGTCGCCGATAAAGCTTGCAAGCTAGGATCCCCAGAGGGCGTTGTGGTACATGCAGATGTTTCCAAGGTTGAAGAATGTAAGCGGTTTGTTAATGAGACAGTGAACCACTTTGGACGTTGTGAGTGTGTGATATATATGTTTTGGGTGGTGTTTTTTTCGGTCTTTAACACAATACAGTACTGTGTGAAAGAGTTTTTACCCATATGTTTTCAACAATATTTTTTTAACTCAAATGTCATGTGCTTTCCTCGTAAAAGTAAGGTAGATGATAAGATCTAAGTTCAAGACCTACCAACTCTGTGTGTAACTTATTAATAAAGAAAATTGTGCCATATACTTTGATTTTTCTATGACTTTTGTGAGGGTGAAAAATTTTAACTCATGTTATGGTTGGTGGGGTTTTTGGAATAGTGGATCATTTGGTGAACAACGCTGGAGTAGTATTACAACTACGCTTGTTTGAAGATTTCACCCATTTCTCTGATATTGCTTCAGTTATGGTAATAAAACCAGCAGGCGTGATTGCATCCTTGTCCTACTTTTGTAACTAGCTTGTGATAATAGTAATTGTAATTCGAATTTAAAACAAAGTTGCAGCTATTGTTTGTTAGATAATGTCCCTTGGGGTAACTTCAAAATATACCATAAGGTAAATTATTATTGCATTTATAGGCCAAGTGACTAGTGTTAACGTGTTTGTCAAAATGAATTCGGCATTGGGGTTCAATTCAAATCGCACTGGCTATTCACATCCAAAAACATAAAATCTTGGCAACAAAACGCAGACCTTAAAGTTTAAAATTTCTCTCATATGATAGATTAGCAAAACAGCATATTGTCTGCACCCATTAACTACCTCCAACTTTATAATTTTTAGGATATAAATTTCTGGGGATCAGTGCATAGCACCCATTATGCAGTTCCACACTTGAAAAAAAGCAAAGGGAAGATTATTGTAATTGCTTCAGCTGCACAATGGTTTACTACTCCGGGATTGAGCTTCTACAATGTAAGAAACCTCCTTATTCGTGTTACTCCCACATTTTCTTTCTCATCAATTGCTTGTAAATCTGTGATGGTTTCAGGCAAGCAAAGCAGCCCAGGTATCCTTTTTTGAGACATTGAGGACTGAATTTGGACAGGATATTGGAATTACAATTGTGACTCCGGGAGTGATTGAGTCGGAAATGACACAAGAATTTCTACCAAAGGTAGGCTTTAGAAAAAAGTATATTGTGAATTATCAAACTTAGCTCATCCTTTACCCTACCAATGTACGTTGTATTTATATTAAGGCATTGAGCTGGTTAACCCATACAAGAGGGTTTGAAATCTTTTAAAAATTGTAATGTTATGGCAAACTTTCCCTAAGAAACAAGTTAGGTAATAGTATGGCAAACTTTCCCTAAGAAACAAGTTTTCCTCAATAACTACTTGTTTTGGATTGAGAGTAGTATATGACTCTGGTAGCTTCGCTAACTCTAAATTAGCTAGTGTAATACAAGATGGCCATTGGAACTGGGGGTCTGCTAGATCAGAGAGCCTAGTCACTCTACTGAGTCAATTGCCTTTAATTGAAATTGGAGATGCAGATCCAGCTTGGTGGATCCCTTCCAAAACAGGTGTGTTTTCTGTTGCCAGTGCTTGGTGGAAAGTTATATGGTTCTCTCAAGCTATTCCTATATGTGCTTTTATATCTTGGTTGGCAATAAAGAACAGATTGTCTACAAAAGAAAGATTAGTGAGCAGAGGACTAGCAGTTGATTTACTTTTTTATGTGCCATTTCTCTAGTAGAATTTGGAAAAGGGTTAAGTATTGGTGCTGCCAAGAATCCATAGGGATGATTGGGATAATATTGTTGAATGGGCAGAGAATCAATGGAAAGGAAATTCCTTGAAATCTGTTTGTAGTAAACTGGGACTTAGTGCAGCTATTTACCACATTTGGAGCCATAGAAATGCAATCATTTTTCAAGGATTGATTAAAATAGAAGATCAGATTGTGAGGCTTATCAGAAAGCCAGTCAAGAATTGAGTTGAATAGGGTAGCATGTTCCCTAGTAACGATACTAATCAGAAACTCTGCTGTTGGGGGGAATTCACAGATTCTGTTCTTCAGAGAACCCCTACTTAGCTTAAGGATGCTGCCTAGGCCTCCCTTAAGCTTTTTCAAGTAGATTGTTGTTTGCTTTGTTGGATATCTTATTGAGTGTTGGTTGTACTTTGTCTTAGTTGTGCTTTTATCAGTGGTTTTTTTTTTTTTTTTTTTTTTCTCCTTTTGGTATTGTAGTTCTGTTATGGTTTTGCAGGTTAGTGGGTTGTGTTGCCTTGTCTGGCTGGAGCTTAGTTGAGGTTCCTTTTGGTTTGTTGTTGTTGGTCTTCCTTTTAAGAAGCCTTATCTGTATTGTTGCTGGTTTGGGCTGTGCGGTTCTGTTTTGTTGCTAGCTCCAGCTCTTTCAATAAAGATTCCTGATTAAAAAAAAAAAAAAATTGTTTTGGATAAGGTTAATTGTGAGGGAGGGGACAAAAATAAGCTCCCCTTTATTGCGAGTCAGTACCAACAGAACCAAAGCTTGTTGGAACTTATAAAAAAGTTCCAACGACCATGTGGATGTGCTAGCTAGAAAATCTTATGCTTTAGAATTGTACCTCTTTAACTAGACAAAATACACAACTCAATTTTGACCTATGTTTTTTCTTTTCTTTTCTTTTAAATCAGTAGATACAACTAAGAAATGATTATTTGAATCATGAATGTTTCCATTTGAAACACTTAGGGTCCATTTGATAATGTTGTTCCAGTAACGTTGTTTGTATTTTTTGGAAATAGTATGTGAAAATACATGTAATGTTGTTTAAAAACTAAAAACTGTTATTTAAGTTATGGTACCAAACACTTCCTTAATTTGTCTATTGAGTATCCATAATCGAATTCAAATTTTGGAATTAAGGTTTGATTGTCATTGTTGTGTCACTTGTGTGGAGGCCTATAGGGCACTAGATATGTATATGAGTAGTTTGAGCATGGATGGTTTTTTTTTTTTTTTTTTTTTTTTTTTTTAAGAATACTAAGTATTTTTTAACACATACACGGGAAGAGGAGAGAATGGAGAAGGTTTTTTTAAAGAAACTTACAGTGGTGTATATCCAAAAGAGTCAAACTCTTGGATGGGTTATTGGATATGAGTAAAAATTGTCACCCCTAACAATTAGTAATAATCTGCCACTTAGAATTTGTTGTGAAAATATTGTAAAAATATTGTGGATATAGCATTTCTCTAAGAAAAATTGTGCTAACCTTTTTGTACCCTATTAAGTAGAAAATGCTACAACCTTACTTAATATCATTAAAATTACTACATATTTTGAAAATCTAACTGTTAGATTCTATGTTCTTTATACTCTTAATACATATATCAAACTTTGTGTCAATCGGATATCATTTACTATATAATCTATAAGTTACAAAAACTTGCAATTTAAACATTTGGTCAATGACATAGCTATTGATATTTAATTTTCTAGAAATTTTTCAAGCATAGAGGATATAAGAAGAAAATGCAATCCAATGGTAAATTTGTCAAAATCACCTCCAATAAAAAGATATTGAGTAAGGTTGTAACTTTGACCTATAACCAATTTTATAGTTAAAATTTGTACAACTTGTAATGACCTCTAATATTTGTAATTTCTACTTCCCA
Source organism: Quercus agrifolia (assembly GCA_029955455.1). Taxonomy (NCBI): domain Eukaryota; kingdom Viridiplantae; phylum Streptophyta; class Magnoliopsida; order Fagales; family Fagaceae; genus Quercus; species Quercus agrifolia. Next base: position 58,092,548 of record JARQAD010000004.1, read on the forward strand.
ATTTATTTATTATGTAGTATGTACACTTCCATTCTTATTCTCTTAAAACCATGATGGGGTCTTTTTTCATTTTCTTAATATGATGCTTGGTTAGGTTCAAGTTAACTGGATGCCAGCTGAGACAACAAAAGGGTGTGCTAAGGCGATTTTGGATAGCACTTGCAGTGGAGACAAGTACTTGATTGAGCCATCTTGGGTGAAGGCTACGTTTTGGATCAAAATATTGTGCCGTGAAGAGTTTGAATGGTGCTTACGCTCGATTCTTGTCAACAACATACCTCAGACTTCAAAAGACTCCTAGCCAGAACCTTGGGTTAGGGAAAAGCTACTTCACCCTCTTGCCTTGGTTGCTTTGCAAGCTAGCTTTGCTCTAAGATGACGTCTTCTCTTACCTTGAAAGGGTAATATTTCACAGTTTAATGAATCTTCCATTAATTTGAAGGAAGAGAGGGCTATTTATACTATTTCAAACATTCCTTGGCCCTTAAGTTCAGCCAATTAACTCCCAATTAATTCAATTAAATAAATTAACATTTATATCAATTAAATCCAAAGTTTAGTAATTAATTAATACTTTGTCCCTGAATCGAATTATATGTATACAAATCCATGATAAATTATATCCTCAATCAATAGTGTTATGAGACATTATTAAATTTAATTTGGACTAAAAGATTTGAGGTTCAATCTCCTCCTATACCAAAATTTGATATACTAAAAGATTTGAGGTTCAATCTCCTCCTATACTAAAAGATAGAGTGTAGCTCATTAGATGCACTAAAAAAGGTTGTTCCTTTTTCTACCATGTGTCCATATCATGGGCTACACTCTATCTCATTAGTGCAACCTTCTTTTCAAAGCAATAGTGGTTAGGGCTTAAGTACTTCTACCCAGTGGCGGAGCCACATGTATACTTGGGAGGCCTTGGCCCCTCCAAAATTTTTAATTTTTTATACAATTTAGGTATATTTTATAAATATTTAAAGGTTATATGAAAAAAAAAAAAAAAAAGGAGTTGGCCCCCCCAAAAGAAAGTATTGATAAAAAAATCTAGTAATTTTTCTCAAAAAAAGAGAGTTTAGAATTAATATACAATTGCAATAGAATGAAATAATTAGGCAGTAAGTTTTGTGAGTAAACAGTGGAAGTGTGGAACCCCTAATTTTTAGCTCAATTTCAAAACCTATTAATACATTCAAATCATTCAACATTGATAATATATGCAATTTTGTTGAAATTTCCTATTCTCAAGATTTTATCAAGAAAAAGAAAAAGCTCATACGAGACTTCAATTATAATATTATGATTTTGATTTGTCAAAAATGGATGAAGTTTTGCAAACAATTTATGTATTAAAATGGAAATTATGAATAATTTTGCTATAAAAATAATAATTGATGAAGTTTATTACGTGAAGTATTATTGTTGAGCATGATTTTGATGGAAGATACTATATTAATTTTTTTTTTCTTTTTTTGTTCTATATATTTGTATGTTGTATACCCAATTATACAATGTTTGTATACTTATTAGAGTTTAAGAAGATTATAAGTTTCTCTTATAAAGAGATTTTGTGTCTAAGTGTGTATATATAGATATTAAGGTTGATAATTTTGTGTATATGTACATAACTTACTTTAGAATAAGAAAATTAAAATTTATATTTTCATACACACATATATATTATGTGTATTTTTTTAGGGAAGTGTCTATTTGTGATTTGAGTTTATCTTAACAAAATAGTTTGGCCTCCTCAATTCAAAATTTCTGGCTCCGCCACTGCTTCTACCCAATTACAAATTAACCCAAAATTCAAGAAAATTGAGAAGAAAATACAAATAAATTTGGCATGTAAATAAGCCGACAAAAACAAGGAATTAACAGAACTCACGCTTAACAGAGAAGAAGTTTGGAAGTGCAGCAGCTATAGAGAAGCTCAAAAAAAAATTTAATAAAAATAAATAAATAAATAAACTCTATTATATGCTATGAGTGGAGAGTGACAAAATTTTCAGCAATTTGCACCAAAAACAATTTTAAAAATTAAGGTTTGAAATTGATATAAATATATATATATATATATATATATTTTTTTTTTTTTTTTTTTTTTTTTTTGTCTTTTGATTTCAATATTTTTTGTTGAGAGAAGTGTGTATTTTTTAGCTTCTGGGAGATTAAGAACTTTTACACTCTAAAACTCCATGGAGAAAACAAACGGATGGTAGCACATCCAACGAAAATATTTTTTATCTTTTTTTTTTTTTTGAAAATGTTAATTTACTACAATTTTTACTACAAAATGCTTACAAAACTAATGTCACAAATTAATATGATTGGTGACATTTCAATCATATAATAAATGAATGTCAAAATTATTTTTTTATGAATGGTGACATATCAAAATTTGTAATATCTTTAACATTTCTCTTTTTTTTCTTTGATATTAACTTTTACTTGTTGGCTTATAATATGTGAGTCTTTATTAATACTCACATATAAAGAGATATACTTATTGTTTAATATTTGGGGGTCTAATTCCACCTGGATTCTTAGGCAATTGCCTAACTCGACTAGTAATTGGGTTAGCATTGCTTTTAGTTACATAATTTTTTTAATTAATCATGTAACTTATTTAAATAATACATATGAATGATCTTATAACTTGTTAAAAAAAATTCCTCCAAAGTTCAAATCAATTTAAAAACAAACTTTGTCCCTACTTGAATATTTCCAGCCAAAAACAAATATTAGGCTCAAGCTGACCGAGTTAATGGTTTAATTGAAGCCACATCTTCACATATACAACATCACTCTCACATCACATTACATCATTACATGTACCTTATCTCAAGTCCTTCACGTGAGATCCCAAAGTAACGTAAAGCCACCTCTTCGCTAAATTGACAAATTGGTGATCATTTTCAAAGTTGTAAAAGATAGAAATACCAAAATCTTATCCAAATGATAATGAACGTTATCCAGTTGAAACCTCTTTCTTTTGTTAGGTACCCAATTCCTTGGAGTTTTTAATATCTCTCTCTTTCTCTCTGTTCATTGAAGCAAAGCTATGGATTTGCTTCACAAATTCTTGAACATTGTACTCCTTCCTATAACTCTCACCGTATTACTGCTCTTCATGCCACCATTTCTTTTTCTCAAGTTTCTTTGGTCCTTAAAAAGATCCATATATAGAGAAAATGTGGCTGGTAAAGTCATACTCATCACTGGAGCTTCTTCAGGAATTGGTGAGGTAATTTTTTTATATGTATATTTAGTCACACCAATAATTTACTAAATTCTATTTCAAATAAAAATTTTCTAGCAATTTAAAATAAATTAATATTTAGTTTAATTACTTTGATTATATATCATAATTTTACATTTTGATATAATAAAATTTACACATTACATACCTTGCTTGGATGAAGTAGCTCAATAAATTTACCTACTATACTTCACAAAATTAATGTGTTTTTTTATTATATGATTCACTAATTATTAATATAATTTTAATTTATTTATATATAATTTTCAATTAAGTCGTACATCACACATACATTATAATAGTTTTCAATAAAATTTGACAAAAAATGACATGTTATGATTGTTAGAATTGTGTAGTTAAATGATTAAATTTACCATGTCCTAATATCTTAAGTTTTTGGAAGAATCGGAGATTTAAAATGGTATCAGAGGGGTCCATGTCTCCTCCACTCTGCCTCCCTTTTAAAATCCCATGGGTTGGACCTCATCTATTAAAAAGGTAGTTTAGGTTCACAAGTGAGAGGAAGTGATGGAATTTGTGGTTAAATGATTAAATTTATCATATCCCAATAATTTAGGCTTTTGGGAGAATCGGTACTTAATTTAACATTGATTAGTACTAACAAAATAAAGCGATGTCAATGACTCAATGGTGGAATCATGTAAGAGTGAAGTTACTTCAATCACAATATCATGTGAAAATTTTAAGCTTATAATTTTTTTTTTATTACTTTTCAAACTCTTTTACTATATTTTTACCTTTTAACATTAATAATCCACATCCACTTATCTATGTCATCCATTCAACTACGTAGAACAAAAAATAAAAGTTCTAATAAACATTATATTTCATTATAATTAGTAGTTTCTAAGACCTCTTGAGATTTTGAATTTGAAACATCTTGTCAGCATCTTGGTGCCACCCTTAAGGGATTCCTCCCTGTAATAAACTAATGTGTGTGGGAAGAGGAGATTGAATACAGTCGAGGGAATAGTCAGATACTCAAAGAGATCTAGATATCCTTGTTAAAAGAAATAATAATTAAAAAAAAACCATCAATTTATTAATTTAACACACTTCTAGTGTCTTGTCACTTGACTATGAATGGTTTTACAAATAATTAATACAAACATTTCTCGTACCACTACATAGACTTGGCCCTAGTGAAAATTTTCTAGTTGTGCCTTTGTTTAATATATAGATTGATAGTAATGTGACATTAATTTTGTGGGTTTGAAGTATGTTGCTTATGAGTATGCAAAGAGAGGAGCTTGTTTAGCCCTTGTTGCTAGAAGAGAAGATCGTCTTCGAGCAGTGGCAGATAGAGCCCGTAAGCTAGGGTCACCAGAGGTTGTTGTGGTTCGTGCAGATATTTCCAAGGTTGAAGAATGTAAGCAATTTGTTGACGAGATAGTGAACCATTTTGGACGATGTAAGTGTCTTATTTTTTGTTTTCACAATGTCTTAACTCAAATGACACATTCTTTCCCTTGTAAAAATAAGGTAAAGGATTATGTCGTGAATTCAAGACCTATTGAGTGCATGTGTATATAATTAACTTATCAATAAATAATATTGTGCAATATGTTTTCATTTTCTATAGCTTTCTGTGAAAAAATAAATAAAAATTGTAACTCGTGTTGTGGTTGGTGTGGTTTTTGGAACAGTGGATCATTTGGTGAACAATGCTGGGGTATTACAAGCACGCTTGTTTGAAGAGTTCACCCAATTCTCTGATATTGCTTCAGTTATGGTAATAAAACCAGCATGCGTGATTGAATCTCTATCCTACTTTCTTAACAGCGATTGTTATTAGAATTTAAGAATGAATAGTGATCGCTATTGTGTTTTAGATAATGTCAATTGTTAACCATACAGAAACACCAAAATATTGAAAATTAATGCATGTCTAGGCTTACTGTTAACTGTATTAGGAATCTTTGCAATTAACCTTTAGATCTAAAAAAACAAAAAGCCTTAATAGTGAAATAAACTTTCTCCATATTTTAAGCAAAATTTAGAGAATCATATTCCAATATTTACATGTTTGTCAAAGTGAAATAGGTATTGTGGTTCAATCCAATTCCTTCAGGCTGTTCACACCCAAATACACAAAATCTTTGCAACAAAATTGCAAACCTTAGAATTCAAATTTTTAAACTATATTTTGTCTGAGTTTTAGGTTGCATACTAGCCCTAACTGACTCTAAATTTATGTTTTTTAGGACATAAATTTCTGGGGTTCAGTGTATAGCACCCATTGTGCAGTTCCACACTTAAGAAAAAACGAAGGGAAGATTGTTGTAATTGCTTCAACTGCAGCATGGTTAGGTACTCCAAGATTGAGCTTCTACAATGTAAGAAACCTCGTAATTTGTGTTACTCCCATATTTTCCTTCTCACTAATTGCTTGTGAAATCTGTGATGGCTTCAGGCAAGCAAGGCAGCCCTGATATCCTTTTTTGAGACATTGAGAACTGAATTTGGACAGGATATTGGAATTACAATTGTAACTCCTGGAAATGTAGTGTCAGAAATGACACAAGGCGAATTATTTTCAGAGGTAGGGTTTAGAAAAAGTATATTGTCAATTATCTAACATAGCTAATTGTTTACCCTACCATTTTTTGTTGAATTTATATTATAGACATTGAGGTGTTTAACCCATACCCAGAGGTTTCTAGGATCTTTGAAAATTTGTTCTTTCCAAAAAGCATCAGCTATTGGTATATGGCTAGAGTTCATGGAGGAGAGGGGGAAGGTTTTGGAAGAACATCAAAACATAATGATGCCTAATTTCTATATTTCACCTGTGTTTGACAAAAATGAGCTCTTCTTTATAGCTTATCAGTATCAATCAAACCAAAGCTTATATTAATTTTTTTTTTTTTAATATTTCCAGCCCCCATGTGGATGTGCAAGAAAATCTTGTGCTTATATCATTAACATATGCCAATTCATCAAGGGATTGTTGGTGAACTTGATTTTGTTTTGCAAATATACCTATTTCATAACACAAATTACACTGTTCAATTTTGACCATAATTGATCTGTGGAGAATCTATAGTCAACCTCAAATTTTTGAACTTAAGACTTGATAGTTGTTTGGAGTCCGACCGGATGGTTATCTGACAATATGAGTACCTAGGCCTAACAATAACTGTGCTCACCATTTTGTACCCTGTTCAGCGTAAAATTGGTAATGGCCTCTACTATGTGTGATTTCTATTGCCAACTTAGCCATTATCTGCAATTCAATTCTTATTCTCTCAAAACAAAGAGGTATTTTTTCATTTTCTTAATGTGATTTCTGGTTAGGTTCAAGCTAACTGGATCCCAATTGAGACAACAGAAGGGTGTGCCAAGGCAATTTTGGACAGCACTTGCAGTGGAGGCATGTATTTGACTGAGCCATCTTGGATGAAGGCGGGATTTTGGGTCAAAACCTTGTGTCCTGAAGTATTTGAATGGTGTTTCCACTCACTTTTTGTCAGTTGGCCTTGGACTTCAAAGAAGGACTAGTGCTGTAAATGAATAGACAGTTTGAGCTTGAGGTGAGAAAAAAATTAAATATGTTCATTTACTTAACGAATAAGCTAAGCTCAAGCTTATTTTATCCTCAACTATGAATAAGCCAAGCTCAAATAAAATAAAGCATTCTTGAACAAGTTCATGATTATGAAAGTTCGAGTTAAGTATATATGACATTATATGTTTATATGTATAGATGTATAAAAATATACTCATATAAACTTGATATTAGATTATGTAGATTTGTAATTTTTTTTTTAATTTAATGTAAGTTTGTAATTAAAGTCATAAGACATTAAATCATTATTTATAACTTAATGATAATATAAATAGTTTGATTTGTAGTAAAATTATATATAATTTATAAGTTCATAAACAGAAATTATTCTATCTTATTAACTAAAATAATATAATTTATGCAATAACTTTATTTATTTATTTATTATTATAGCATATATTTGTGAACATGTAATAAATTTTAGTTGTAGTGTACTAGTTTTTATTATATATAGAAAAGAAATAAGTTAATCAAGTAAGTTGAATCTATAGTATTAGGTTGGCAAACCATGAACAAATGTATCCATGTTGGAAAGTCTTAGTAAGTCTTGACGTGTGCTTGATGTCCTTTTCAAGTGCAAACCAAGACCAAGATTCGACTCAAGGAGAATTGCTAGTTATGTAATCTCAATGCATGTTGGACACCAAGCAGCCTGACCAATCAAGATTCATTACACTTGATCCATTGAGACCAATTCTCAACCAATCAAAAATATTGTTGAACGAAATCCATGTTTAATTAAGTTCTTAGAAAATGATGGATTTAATTACTTAACCACATAATTCTAACATCACTTGTGGAAGAATTCATGGTCTTGGAGGTTGGTAACTAAACCCACACAGTAATTTTTCTATCAGTTTTTCTATGTCACCATATGTTGTGCTATTTATTTAGTTGTTCATTGCACTCATTATAGTGTATGCTATACTGTATGGTAATTAATCTTGAAATCAATCTAAATTCATAAAAAATAATTTGTTAAAGTTTAAAACAAAAAAAAAATATATATATATATATATATATATTGTTAAAGTTGATTAATTCTGCTTTAAAATAAAGGTGAAAATATATTGTTGGTCTTTTGAGGTTTACGTAATAAGCGTTTTTGGTCTCTGAAATTTCAAATGAGCGCTATTAGTCTCTGAAGTTTAAAATATGAGTACTATTGGTCAATATTTTAACTTTCATTAGCATTTTTGCTTATGTGGCTAATGAAACAATAAAGTGGCATTTTTTAAGTGATGTGGCAGCACTTAGTGACTTGAATTGTATTTTAACCTATAAAAAAAAAAATCTGGGGGCCTAAATTAGGCCCAATACTCACCAGAATCTAGCCGAAAAAATATGTATATATAGGTGCTAGATTTGACAAAGTAGGCCGAAAATTTTATTTCATCATTGAATTCCAAAACGGCACTTTAATATTGCCCACCAATGAAATAAATATTAGGTTGAAGCTAACTGAATGGCTAATTAATTGTTTCTCAAAAAAAAAAATTTAATAAATAATAATGGCTAATTAATTCAAGCCACATTTTCACATGTACAACATCATTCTCACATCACAATTCACATGTACTTCATCCCAAAGTAAGTTAACTGAATCCTCTTTCTTTGGTTAGGTAGCCAAGTCCTTGGAGTTTATAATATCTCTCTCTCTCTCTCTCTCTCTCTCTCTCTCTCTCTCTCTCTCTCTCTCTCTCCTGTTCATTGTAGCAAAACTACGGATTTGCTTCACAATTTATTGAACATTGTACTCCTTCCTTTAACTCTCACTGTGTTATTTCTCTTCACGCCTCCATTTCTTTTTCTCAAGTTTCTTTAATCCTTAAAAAGATCCATATACTTTGAAAACGTGACTGACAAAGTCATACTGATTACGGGAGCTGTTAGGTTCTAAAGACTTAGGTTTTATATATTTAGAATCCTAATTTGTGTTGTTGGCAAACCATGATCAAAACAATGTATTTAAGTTGTTTTAGAACTGCTCAAAGTTGGTTCTTAGTTGTAAAGTTGGAATAACCCACTGAGCTAATTAAAAAACTGTTTCAGTACATTTCGATTAATCGAAGCTTAGGCTCGATCAATCGAAAATCATATCTGACGTTTTTTAATTAGATTTTCCAACTCAGCCCTAAGTGTTTTAATTGGTTTAGGTTTCTAATTTACCCTAGGTATATAAGGGAAACCCTTGCCACATTTTTGTGTTGCTTATATTACGGTTTATGTGAATTTCTTGTGAGATCTTTGAGGAGCTTTCCTTCACATAAACTTAGGGTTTTCAAGGAGAAGAATTTTCTACACCTTGATTATCATTCCAGTTGCTGCCATTGAAGTTTAAAGGAAACACAAGCGGGTGGGCTTGTATTTGGTGGAGAATCCAAGAAAGAAGGAGTCTGTGAATTCGGAGTTTGCACGTGGTCGTGTTAGTAAGTTCTACTGGTGGGTAGCAATAAGAAGTCGAGCGTGGGGGCTTGTAAGTCTTATTGTATGAACTTCGATTCTTTCAAGATAGTGGATTCAAGTTTACCTTGAGGATAGTTAGGTTAAATTCTCCCCAGGATTTAACCAGTTTGGTTTCCTAGGTGATCATATCTTTGTGTTATTTATATTTCTGCTGCTATACTTGATATGATTATTTGATTGTGTTAACCTAGATTTAATTAATTTGACTAAGTAACAACTTGGCTAAATTCCTAGTTTAATCTAATTGTGTTTTAAGGGGTCTAAAAACTAACAAGTGGTATCAGAGCGGGTAGCTCTTTTGTTTTTGATCCTTTGATCTTTGAGCTAATCCTTGACCCCTGTTGTCATGGAACACGAACACTTTCTAGTTATTCCTCCTCATTTTGATGGGAATAATTATACTTATTGGAAAGTAAGAATGAAAGCATTCTTGAAATCCATTGATGAGAGAGTCTGGAACTCCGTTGAATACGGATGGGAGAAGCCCACTACTCCTGTTAGTGAGTGGCAAACTTCTCAAAAAAAAGCAGCTGCGTTTAATAGCAAGGCAATGAATGCTATCTTTAACACTGTTTCTATGGAGGAATTTAAGAGAATCTCAAATGTTGAGGTTGCTTATACTGTTTGGAATATCCTCCAAACTATGCATGAAGGCACAAAGGCTGTCAAAATCAATAAATTGCAGCAATTAACTTCTAAATTTGAAAGCATTAGGATGTCTGATGATGAATCTTTTGATGAATATTATGCTAAACTGAATGATATTGTTAATTCTGCTTATAACTGTGGTAAAATCTATGATCAACCTAAAATTGTTAGGAAGATTCTTAGATCCTTAACTGAGAATTTTAGACCCAAGGTGACTGCCATAACTGAAAGTAAGGATGTGGACTCCATCCCTGTAGATGAACTTGTAGGATCTCTTCAATCTTATGAGTTGGACCTACCCAAGACTAGCAAATCCAAATCAATGGCTCTGAAGTCAGTTGATGATGTTGAGGTTGGAGGATTTGATGATGAGCTCTCTGCTACAGAGATTGCTTACCTTGCCAAGAACTTTAGAAACTTTCTCAGAAATAACAATAGAAAAGCAAGAGGTGTGAACACTGCTGAACCTAGAAATTTTAGGAAGAATGATCCCACTAAGGTTAATCTTCTAATAATTCTATGGGTCCTCAGTGTTTTGGATGTCAAGGGTATGGTCACATGAAATCTGAATGTCCTACTTCCTTGAAGTCTAAGGGTAAAGCTATAGCTGTAACCCTTAGTGATGGTGAAATTTCTGATGACGAGTCAGAATGTGACGAGGATGGAAACTTCATTGCTTTCACAGCTACTGCTGTAGTGAGTGAAAGCATATCTGTTGAAGAAAACCCTTCTGATGGGGAACTCTCTGAAGATGCAGATTTTCAAGAGGCCTACAATAAACTTTGCAAAGTTGCTGTAAAGGATGCTATGAATGTTGTACTTGGCCTGAAGAAAATTGAAACTCATGAGCTTGATAAGAAGAATTTGCTTGTTAAACTGTTTGATGCTAATGAACTTTTGAACAATGTGAAAACTGAGAATATGTTATTGCTTGATAAAGTTAAATCTTTGGAACTTGATTTATCTGTTGCTAGACCTGCTAGTTCTAAACTTGATCAACTACTAAGTGTTCAAAAGTCTCTTTCTGACAAATCTGGAATAGGTTTTGTTGAAAGCATCTCTGTGTCTGCTCCCCATTCCACACACTTTGTTCCTTCATCTTCTTCTGAACCTTTTGTGAGTGAAGTTATGAGTGAAATTGTTAAACCCCCTGTAAGTGAGGTTGTTAAACCCATAGAAGTTTCACCATCTAGGAAGATTAGGATTGATCTGAAAGAGTCTAAACCTAAGGTGTCTACCCTTTCTAAGGACAAGATGCATGGTAAGCCTGCTTGGGTGTGTCATTTTTGTGGGAAGTCTGGACACATTCGTCCAAACTGTTACAAGCTGCAAGCTGCTAAGAGAGCAAATAAGCCAAAATTGCCAATGCCTCAAGCACAAGATCCTATAGCACTTATTAGTGAATTGGTAAAGGCGCTCAACCTTTATTCCAATCTTGGAGTTGGAAATCACTCTAAAGTGAATACAAACTCCAATGCTTGTGGTGCATCTAAAAAGTTTTGGATGCAAAAGACTCAAACTAACTGAGTCCTTCTGACATGGTCCTTGTGCTTCATTGCTTTTCCTTTGTGACCGTTGGTCTTTGTTTCTTGGTTTTTGTGTTTTTCTCTTTTGTCTCTAGAAGTTGCATTGCATTACATTCATGCATTTCATTCTAGGTGTTTTTTTTATTTAATAAAAAAAAATAAAAAATAAAAAGGGAAAGAAAGGAAGGAAAAAGGAAGCACATTGTTGTTCTTGCACTATTCTCTTTATTTTTGAAAATAATGTTGGTCAATTTTTTTTCACATGACATGTTTGTTGTACTTTGTTTAGCTTTGATGAGCTTATTTATTGCACTTCACTAGTAAAAGTTTTGTAGAACATGTTGTGTGGGAAAGATGTTTATGGTGTTTATCACTTTGTCTTTATCTTGAAGTCGCATGTTATTTGACTGTCGAACTTGAATCCTTTTGAGAAAGGCATAAATAACCATCTCACCACTGTGCACTAGCCAATCATGAACACCTTAGTGCATATCATAAGATTTTGTACTCGAGAAAGTGTAGCACATGCACAAAAAGAACATAAGGTGAAGCTTCAATTTAAATGATAAATCTCTTAAATTAAAAATTGGTGTGTATATTATGAGGCAAAAATTCAAGAAACCTACATGATTGCAAGCTTATGTTCTAGGAGATGTGGGAGTTATATGATGTAACTCTTTAGGTGATAGTCTCTTTTAAATTCTATGTGATGAATTTTGTAGACTTTGTGGTTGATTTCTATTCACATATCACCTCACATGTATCTCAAGCTTTTGCTCGTTGCACACACAACACAAGTTACTCTTTGCTAAACTTTGTACATGTAATTGTGTGTGTTTATGGTCTGACCAACCACATTTTGAAAAATACCTTGAGTTTTATGCAAAACTGTTTTGTTACTTTAAAAATGGGGGAGATTGTTTAAAATTTAAATTTTTGGAAAATTAGGTTTAAAACTTGTGTTTTGGGAGAGCATTTCATCTCATACTCATGCATTTTTTCTTTATATTCAATGCTTTGAGGTAAGATTTCAAAAAATCATGTTTTTTTTTTCTCTCAAAAGTTGTTTTTTCTAGAATTTCGATTGATCCAATCTAATTTTCGATCAATCAAAATCTTGCTTTAAAAATTCTGTGAGCCTCTGCCTGGTTCGATTGATCGAACCTATTTTTCGATCAATCAAACATCGTATTTCAGGTTTTTTAAAAACAATTCTTTGACTGTTTCAAACATCCTTTCAAAAAGTTTTTCAACTTTTTCTCTCTCTCTCCGACTTGGCAATGCTGCACTTAAATTTTTTGTCGTTTTCTTTCTCAATTTTTGCTAGGTTTTCCTCCCTCAAGGCCGGTAAGACCATTCTATCCCTCTTTTTGGTTTTATTTTCATGTTTTCATGCATTTTTTCATGCATTTAAAGGGTATTTTCGGACCTCCTTAGATTTGAGATTTTTGTTGATTCAAGGCTATTTTTCTGAAATTGATCATTGGGTTTTGTTGGGATATTGTTATATTCATGATTGTTGTTGGTTAATTTGATCAATTTGGGGTTTTATGAAGAATTGAAAATTCTAAGGTTTATGTTGAATCCGATTTGGGGATTTTGTTCAATTTGGTTGAAATTGATGAAATTGGCTTGTTATTTTGATATAATTGATCATTCTAATCAATTTTCTAACTTGTGTAATGATTAATTGGTCAATTTATTTTGAAAAATTAACAAGTGGTTTAAATTTTTTTTAGGGTTTTAGTTAGAAACTCTATGCTCAAGCAAATTTTGTGAGTTTGAACTTATTTTGAACTTAATTTACTGCCTTAGCTCATGCATCATGTCATTTAATCTGATCATGCATCGTATAGTTCTTCTTGTTCTATATTTTTTGTGCTAACTTGCAGTCTGCCCTTGGTTTTTGTTTTTGGTTCTTTTTCCTATTTTTTTGCTGTGTGCTCTTGTTCCTTATTCCAGCACCATGCCTAGGAAGACTAGAGCTAATAGGGTTCCCTCTACCCCTTATGTGTCTCCTTCTAGGGTTCAGTTGTTTAGGAACGAGCGTTCGCGTAAGGCTTATGAGAAACTTAATAGTAAGCGTAAGATTTGGGCTGAGCGTTCTGTGATTCTAGATGAGGTCGATCCAACCATTAGGGCTAATCTTGAGTCTAGAGGTTGGTTGTCCCTTTTAGAGATAGATCATCCACCCCCAACTGCTTTGATTAGAGAGTTCTTCTCTAACCTCTCATGTCACATCTATGATTCTAACACCGTTGTTCGGAGTTGGATACGAGGTGTTGAGATCACCATTACCCCTAGGGTAGTGGCTAAGGCTCTTAGGGTTCTGGTCGACTCTGATCCAATCTATCCCTATGATGAGTCACCTCCTATAGATGAGGTCATGTCACACATCACTGGATCATCTATCCAGTGGGGTTCTGATCCTCAGATCATGTCTTCTGCGCTTTCTAAGACCGCATATTTGTTTCTTAGAGTTGCATGTCATTCCTTGTGGCCCATTTCTCATCTCCACACCATCCCTCTGGAGCGATGTATGTTTTTATATGCTTTTATGTCTGGTACCTCTATCAGTTTTCCTCATTTGTTCCTTCGTTCTTTGAACGAAGTTCATAGGAGTTCTATCATAGGACATGCACTTATATATACTATTTTCATTCATAGGATTCTCTTGTTTCTAGGACTAGCTGATTTTCCTTCTAGTGAACCTGTCCATGTTGTTGGTCCCCTAGGTGCTACCTTCCTTCGACAGAGGGCTGCTCATCTGAGAGCTGATCCTTCGATCTCTCGAGGTGCATCCTCTAGTAGTGTCCCCCTTCCTCCCTCTTCTACAGGTGCTGCTGAGACTTCGGGTGCTGCTACTGCTGCTACTAATGTTCCTCCATCGACTACTTCGGATGATTCAAACATTTGACGTACGTTGGATCATGTCTTGACCATTCAGGCGGCTCAAGGACAGGTTTTGGTGGACATTCTGGATGAGATTAGAGGTTTGAAAGCAGATTTGGCACGATTTCGGAGTTCTTCATCGCCACCCTCTTTTGATGATGGATTTTGATTGCCCTTTGGCATTCCGTCACAAAAAGGGGGAGTACATATAAGATGTTTTTGGCATATTTTGTACCTGTTTTTGTTTTTAGGGGGAGAGTTTACTTTTGATTGGTTGGAGCTTATGGAGTTGTTTAGATTGTATCTAGGTGCTTCACTGTGTACTTTACCTTTTTAGCTCTTGCCACATTGTTTTTACCTTATTGGGTTATTCATGTTAGAGGGAGTATATTTTTTGTTTCTTGTTTCAAACTTCTTATTGATTTATGATTATGAGTTCTTCATTGTTATATGTCTTTATTGTGTGTTGTTTGAAATCAAGATTTTTATTTTTCTTTACTTGTATTTTTTTCCACACATGCGGTTATGCATTTTGTTTAAGTGTTTCAGGAAATATACAGGTTGATTTAATTAAGTTGTTGTCTACTCTTACAACTAATGGATAAGTAGTTAGGATTGAATTTGTGTTTTTGAGCATTATTTTGTAAAGGACTTTTACTTGTAAACTTTGAGCTATTTAAGTTGTGTTTTGTCACGGATTGCCAAAGAGAGAGTTTGTTAGGTACTAAAGACTTAGGTTTTATGTATTTAGAATCCTAATTTGTATTGTTGGCAAACCATGATCAAAACAATGTATTTAAGTTGTTTTAGAAGTGCTCAAAGTTGGTTCTTTGTTGTAAAGTTGGAATAACCTACTGAGCTAATTAAAAAACTATTTTAGTACATTTCGATCGATCGAAGCTTAGGCTCGATCAATCGAAAATCGTACCTGACGTTTTTTAATTAGATTTTTCAACTCAACCCTAAGTGTTTTAATTGGTTTAGGTTTCTAATTTACCCTAGGTATATAAGAGAAACCCTAGCCACGTTTTTGTGTTGCTCATATTGCGGTTTATGTGAATCTCTTGTGAGATCTTTGAGGAGCTTTCCTTCACATAAACTTAGGGTTTTCAAGGAAAAGAATTTTCTACACCTTGATGATCATTCCAGTTGCTGTCATTGAAGCTTAAAGGAAACACAAGCGGGTGTGCTTGTATTTGGTGGAGAATCCAAGAAAGAAGGAGTCCGTGGATTCGGAGCTTGCATGTGGTCGTGTCAGTAAGTTCTACTGGTGGGTAGCAATAAGAAGTCGAGTGTGGGGGTTTGTAAGTCTTATTGTATGAACTTCGATTCTTTCAAGATAGTGGATTCAAGTTTACCTTGAGGATAGCTAGGTTAAATCCTCCCCAGGTTTTTACCGGTTTGGTTTCCGAGGTGATCATATCTTTGTGTTATTTATATTTCCACTGCTATACTTGATTTGATTATTTGATTGTGTTAACCTAGATTTAATTAATTTGACTAAGTAACAACTTGGCTAAATTCCTAGGTTAATCCAATTGTGTTTTAAGGGGTCTAAAAACTAACAGGAGCATCTTCAGGAATTGGCGAGGTATTTATATTAATATATATATATATAGACAGTGGTAGAGGATTTTATTTTTTATTTTTTATTTTTTTTATTCTTAGAGTTTCAACTTATGGCATCCGTTCTTGATGATAGCTATTTATCATCAGACCAAGACACCAATTAGTTTTTGGCGTAGGCGGGGATTGAATTCCAGATCTTTTATACAACCATCAGAGACTTTACCAATTGAGCTAACTGAAACCCACGTAAAGGAAGCTTATTTAATCCCTCCTATTTTTATCAAATTCATTCTCCAACTTAGAGATGTTATATATATTTATATGTATAAAAGTTAAAAATATTATGTTTAATATTATGTAGAGAATGAGTCACGACTATAAGGCTCGATTGCTTGTGGCAGAACAAGCTTAGGAGAACATTATTATATTTCAACTCAGCTTATTTAATAATTGACCTTAAACTTAGAGTCGAGATCGACTCATTTTCTAAATTAATGAATGTTGAGGGTCTTTTTTTTTTTTTTTTTTTTTTTTGAGGATCCAAGTGGAAGGCAAAAAGCCCAACAATAAGGGTAGCAAACAAGTGACAAAGCCATTAGGCCCAAGCGGCAAGAATGATGGATCACAAGTTTATGAAATAAAAAAATGGGCCTTGAGGAGGTAAATGGGCTTTAAAAAGCCTGGAAAGAGAGAAATAGCATACCCATGGGCAGTATATGATTTAGAAAAAGTAAGAATGGGCCACTGCAGGCCCAAAAGTAATGCATACAAAGAAAGTAAGGGGTTAATGGCAAGCCCATGAACCCCAAGGATGAGAATGAAGTAATTGGGTCAAGGAAGTCCAATAAAGTTAGTAATAGCTCATAGGAATGCAGAGTTAGTAAAAGGGATGAGGAAGCCTAAAGGAAGCAAACAGGCCAAGGATGCCCAAGAGAAAAAACAAAAGGGACACAGGGGCCCATAAATAGGAAGACCAATGGCCATGATAAGGTCTTGGGGGAAAGAGTAAACGACAGGCCTAAAGACGCCCAGCAGTATTGAGTCATTATGGCAAGAATGACAGAGTAATATGGCAGGAAATGAGGGCAATCAAGAAATGGGTCGAAGGAAGTGTAAAGCCCAGTAACAAATAAATATCAGCCCCTACGGGGAGCGGGAAATCAAAAAGCAGCTCACAGAAAAGGTCAAAGAATGAACGGCAGGCTGTACAGGCAAGCCTCCAAACCACGACGAACGAGAGAGCAACAGGCAGATTTTTGGACATACATGGAAGGAAGGCACGCGCAAAGCCCAGGCCTCACCAGCCTATACCTAGCCAATACAGGACATAGTGAGGTCATGGGTCAGAGGTAAGAGGGCATAGTTTGGTGGTAAGGAGAGGAAAAAACCTATTTGAGGTTCTTGCCAAAGCTCTTTTGGGAGAAGTGTCCTGTTGGAATGACACACCACCCAAACGGGCAAAGCTGAGCTGGGCCACTAGGTGCATGCCATGAGAGATAGGAAGAGAGAAGGCACCCACGCCGTAGCAGGAGGGGGTGCCACAACAGACTAACAAACAGTCCTCTTTGTCTGGTGATGGGGTGCGACACATAGATGTGGTGGTTGGCAAGTACACCTAGACCAGACAAAGGCAGTTAAGGGCTAAAATAGTAAAATCCAGCCACGGCAGGCACTATAAAAAGGAGCCCTTGCTGTGTACAAAAGGGACAATGACGGTGAGGAAGAGGATAGAATTGAGAACTTGAAAACCTAGAAATAGAAAACAATGAGTAACAAGAAAAAAAAAATTAGATAAGAGAAAAAAAAGAAAAATAGAGGAAGAAAAGAAAAGAGAAAAAAAGAGTTAGTTCCGCAAGCATGCACCAATAGGTTATTTCCCTCTCTCCCTCTCAAAATCTTGCCCTCTGCCAAAAAACAAAGAAAGGGGTTCCTTTAGGCATTAATCATTTAGGTCCGCTTCCCTCAAAGTGATTAATTTCCGTGGCAGGATTCCTTTTCTTGGGAGATTAATTGCTTTAAGAAGAAGTGTTCTTCCCTATCTAGTTTTGAAGTCTCGCAGGCTGGACTGACTCAAAATTATTTCTTCTTTTCTTTTCCTTTGATTGACCCATATGATGAACACTTATTCATTTGCCTTCTTTAATTTATAGTTGTTGTGATTATCGTTATTAGATATGGATTAACTGTTTATTATAGTCAAGAAGACGAAGCATTTTTCTGTTTTTTGCTTCACTATCATGCCTGCTTGCTGTAACTTATTCAGAACAGCTCTGCCTACGGTAAGCATGCTCCTGGCAGGCAAGGCATAATTTGCGCACAAGCTGGACCAATTTGAGTTCTAGTTAGGCCGGTCTCAACTCCCTTACTCAGAACACTTGGGCCCAGTACCGCAGGAGTCAACCCAGACCAGTACAACGATTGTACCGTAGGAGGCAGCCCAGCAAAACACAAAAAAAGCCCACTACAATAAACACAAACAAATTTTTTTGCATGAGAAATGTAAATTATTTTATAAAGAACTTAATTTATTTACAAAATAGATCCTTTTCGCTTTTTAGCAATGTGAGACTAAGCATACTGGGAAGGACATATTCTGATATTCCATCCTGTGGGTTAAGTTCCACTTTGCTAAGTAATGAGTGTAGAGTCGAGCTTACAAGTGTATAAGTTACTGAGAATTCCTTCTTTGAGTGGACGTAGAACCAACAATAAACCACATTTACATATCTATGTCATTCATTCATTCATTCATCCAACAATAAACCACATTTACATACATACATACATACATACATATATATATATATAAGCAATATTATACTAACCAATGATTTTTAATTAGATGCAAATTTTGACAAATCCACCATTAGATTACATTATCTTCATATATTCTCCATTCTTGCAAAATTTCAACATGATCAAAGATCAATAGCCATGTTATCAATTAATTGTTTAAATTCAAGTTTTTGTAATTTAAAATAATGCATAAAAGATTAGTTTATGGATCGAATGATAAATTACATCTGATTGGCATGAAATTTAGCATGTATGAAATTTTGCAAGTATGAAAAAAATACGAAGATTATGTAATCTAACGGTGGATTTGTCAAAATTTGCATCTAATTAAAAATTATTAGTTGGTGTAACATTATTTAAAGTTACACCAAGTATAACTTGAACCCAACCCTCTATATATATATATATATATATAGGGGGTAAGTTACAGACAATGCGGAAGTATACAAAAGAGAGGGCCGACTGAGGCCATCTGCTTACATGAAAACAAAAGGGGGGTAAGTTACAGACAATGCGGAAGTATACAAAAGAGAGGGCCGACTGAGGCCATCTGCTTACATGAAAATAAAAGGCCGACTGAGGCCATCTGGTTATAAACAAAAACTGGGGTTGCCATCTGGTTACAAGACTAAGTGTTGTAAACAAGAAGGGAGGTGTAAACTGGACCTCTGAGGTATTCCAGAAAATTAGACCTGCCGAAGAATGAAGTTGAGGGTTCCTTATATAGACTGGAGGATGCCTTGGATTCTTCAGGAGACTGTTGGAATCACGAAAGGTGAATTGCTTTTACCACGGGTGAATTTCTTTTTCAACCGAAAGTAAACAGTAAACTGAATGATGATGCTGGGACACTGTTTGATGAATAGTAATGGTCACTGTTCATGAATAGTGATTTGTCCCCTTGCTTTTCTGGAGTACTGTTCATTGCACAGTGATTGGTACTGTGAGATGAATAGTAATCTGACTTGAATCTGCTGGGTGCGGGTACTGTTCACTAAATAGTGTTTATGAATAGTAACCGGAGCCAATTTTGATTCTGATTAAGGACTGTCTAAATTGTATCCATCATAAGGATCCTGGAAGTCCTAGAATAATGGGTTATTTGGACAGAAACCAACTGAAGCTTCAGAAGAGGCAGGAAAGTTCTTTTCTGCTGACTCTAACTGTTCTGATTGAAGGATCAATTGCTGGCCAAGATCACGGAGTTCCTTGCTAGACTTTCCGAAAATCTGAACGGAATCTAGGGAGGTTTGTGACCTTGTTCTGTGAGCAATTACGATCTGGCAAGAAATGGCTTTCTAGAGAGGGGGGGGGGGGGAAATTCATGTGAATCTTCTCAATGATTTCTTTGAACCTGAGATTATCCCACCATTTTACCAGAAATTCTCTGTCTAACAGGTTATCGTTGATGGTGTATTTCCACATACTAATCCAGTGAATTCTGTACATGGCTGTCATGTGGAGAATGGCTGGAAATTGGGAACCATGAACAGTGGAATTGTATCTTGAGCTGAAATACCGGAGGGCATCCTGGAGGGGTTCCGGGAGAATTTGCGGTATTGGACCGAACATTTCCCACCACTTGAGGAACCAAGACGGTATAATGCTGTGGAACTTCTTGTGAAACATTATGAACCATGAATGATCATAATTTTTGTTCTGGAAGAACAAGATTTTTTCAAAGGCATCCATATAGTCATAATAACTATAGTAGAGTTCTGAACCTTTGTAGTCTGTGAGTTTCTTGAGAATGGAGGGATGTCCCCAATCTTGGCAGCTGGTAAAGCCTGTGATGATGAACTTATGATAGAGGACTTCTGAGGGGTCCCCATTTTTGTTCATAATATTTTCTACATGAGCAAACTTTTCTTGAATGAGGATGCTCTTATAGAACTTGATGTTTTTCCCTGGGTGTTTCGGGAGAAAATGCCAACCTTCGGGCAGTACTTCCATTGACAAAGCTAAAGGATCCTTGATATGAACTAGATATGGTTCAATGTAGGATATATGCTGGACAAATGGTTTCGTGACATAAGGGGATCTCTTTCTACCAGAGGGAAAGGAAGAAGAAGGCTTTTGGGACTGGATAGGGCCAAAAGGGTCTTCTATAGTGTATAGGGTGATTTGCTTAGGTGCAGGGGCAGCTACGGCTGAACTATAACTGGGTTGACCATGGGATGGTCTTTGGTAATTAGGTCTTGGAAGTGTGGATACCACATACCTATTTGCAATAGTAGAAAGGGAAAGGGGAACTATTTGGCCAGGGATGCTGTATCTTTTTCCCCGACATTGTGGTTTGGACTCTGCAAAAATTCACGGGTCAGGAAGTTAGGGATACTGTTTTGAGTTCCTTCAATGAATTCTATATCAAAGTCAAAAACTGAAAGGATGGCTTGTCATCGTGCAAAAATTTGTTTTAATGCAATGTTTTGAACATCTTTTTCTAAAACATGTTTTGCAGATTTGCAATCAATCCTTATTAAAAACTTTTGATTCAAAAGATCACTTTGAAATTTTGAAATGCATTGTACTATAGATAATATTTCTTTTTTAATAGTACTATAATTTAATTGAGTGGGTGTCCAAATTCCTGAATGAAAACGGACTATCTGTTCTGGAGAATTAGGACTAACACGCTGAAGAAGAATGCCACCATAACCTATGTTAGAGGCATCTGTCTAGACAATCTTAAAGGAATTTACTGAGGGAATTCCTAAACATGGGAGTGTCTTGACATATTTTTTGATTTCCTGCACAACTGAAGTATGAGCAAGGGTCCAAAGGGATGGATTGGTTCGAAGTCTATCAAAAAGAGGTTTGCATTACTGTCTGAGATTTTGATAGAAATCAGAAATGTAATTGAGGGATCCTAGAAATCTCTGAAGTTGTGTTTTTTCTAGGATTTGATCAGGAAACTTTTCAGCAAACTGGATCGATCTATCTATGGGTTTAATGACACCATGGTGAATATCAAAGCCTAAGAATCTGATTTTGGTTTGAAAAAGTTTGATTTTGGGAGCAGAGACAACAAGACCATTGAGCTTGACTGTATTGAGGAAAGCTCGGAGGTGTTTTTTGTGTTGTTCTAAAGACTCTGAAAAAATGAGTACATCATCGATGTAAACAATGGCATGGGTGGAGAATGGATTAAAAATCTCATTCATGATATTTTGGAATTCAAAAGGTGCATTTTTTAGGCCGAAGGGCATTACATTCCATTCGTAATGACCAAAGGGTGTGGTAAAGGCTGTTTTGTACCTATTAGATTCTCTGATTTGTATTTGCTAAAAACCACTTTTCATGTCAAACTTACTGAAAACCACTGCTCTATCAAGCCTATTTACTAAGTCTTTTTTGTTCGGGATTGGGTATCTTACCCATTCTAAGACTTTGTTTAAGGGCTTGTAGTTGATGACTAATCTAGGAACTCCTCTCTCAATCTCAGCGTTTTTTTGGACATAAAAGGCTGGGCAAGACCAAGGTGACCTAGAGTTCCTAATGATACCTTTTCTAAGGAGGTCCTCAATTTCAACTTTACAAACATCCATAAGTTCATGGTTCATTTAGATGGGTCTAGCTTTGGTTGGGATGTCCTTCTCATTAAAGTCTTTGACATAAGGGAGAGCTACCTCGTGTCTCTTTCTATGCCAAAAAGCAATGGGTAGATCAGAACAAACTTCCTGCTTGAGTTTTTCTTCAAAGTTTCTGATCTCATCTTGTATGTTCTTACAAGCAAGCTGTTCCTCAACTCGCGTGTGTCTAAGATCATCTTTTAAGTACTCAAGATGCTGGGTTTTGGCACTTATAAGGTTAAGGGTCTTGGAAACAAAGATATCCTGGAGAGTACTAATATCTCTAGGCTCTGGACTTTTAAGAAACTTAAACTTGACTGGTTGGCCAAAGGGTTAAGTAGTGATTCCTTCACCATCAACTGTGAAAGGATATAACAGACACATGAACGGGTTTCCTAAGATGACCCTATCTGTCATATTCTTTACGAGGACAAATGTGGTTTTGAAACACGTGTTGTCCTGACACACATGGGCTTTGGGTATCTTAAATTCAATCTGCATTTTTCCGCCACTTACAAAGGTTAATCTTTCCCTAGTCTTTTTGAATTATTTGGAGGGAATGATTCCTTCTTGGATGCAGTTGAGATCAGCACCTGAATCTATTAAGGCTATGACCTCGAATTCATAATTTTTGCTAATGACAATCCTAACTTTGGAGTGCCATTTTTGGAAGTTAATCCTATTGATGGTTTCAAGAAATTTCTCACTGGATTCTTCTTGCACCATTTCTGCTGTAGGGTTAACCGTCTCACCTACTTCATCAGAAGGGTTCTGAAATGAGGTTCCTTCCTCATTGCCTTGATGAAGAGTATTCTCCAAATGCTTTAATCTTTGGTTGTGGTCAATCCTAAGAGTTGTTAAGTTTTCTCTAAGGGTTTGAACTTCAAAATAGGTTTCTTTGATTTCTTTCTGAAGGTCATTGACCGTTATATCCTTCTTAGGTTTAGTACTTTTGGCTTTAGGAACATCTACTTGCGGTGCCTAAATCCTAGGCTCAGAAGTACTTACTGGTTCATTACTAATGTTGGTAAGGGTTCTATCCTTACTGTCACATTTGGTACGAAGATGGCCTCTTTTTCCACATTTAAAGCATTTTCCTGTGACTCTTGGTGTGGATGATTTCTTTTCGTTATAGGAACCTTCAGCTGCTCTTTCTTTGAGCTTCTGCTTCCTATACTCTTTGGAGTGAATCCTTTCCCTATGGAATTTCTCAGAGGATTCTTTTCCTCTAAATTTAGATATCCATATCTTTTTGGGAGGGGTAGCCTGGCTTTCAAGCTTTTCTATCTCACTATCAGAGGAGGTTTGGCTAGAACTGCTAGAGGCTGTGTGGACGTCTAAGACAACAAGTCGTCTAGACTCTGTGGGTTTGGGTGAAGATATGGTTGGTTTCTTCTTCATTGTACTTCTAGAGGCTTTGTGGGTATCTAAGGTAACAAGTCTGCTAGATGAAGTGGTATCTGGTGAAGGGGTGACTGGTTCCTTCTTCACGAGTTCTTCCATCTTTTGCAAACAGATTTCTAAGGCTGTTTGGTCCTTAGACTTAAGGCTGGCTTGCCTAGTGGTAGGAAGCTTAACTAGAGGCTTTTCAAGGGCTGGACAGGGTTTGGTAGGGTTTCCTGGCTGGAGGATAGCCTTTTTCTCAACCTTTTCTTCCATCCTATGAAGCTGTTTTCCTATAACATGGAGGCATTGGTTGGTGTAGTTGTTCTGTGCAATGACTTTGCTAACTACAACTTCCTCACTGGTAGGTTGTTGGAAAGGTGACGCAATTACATCAGCTTTCTTGTGTTTGAAAGTGATCTTATCCAAGGGTGGGTGACTATACCGAACTACTCCCTTAGTATCTTCCTTCATCCAATTTGTTTTGGTAATAACACAATTCTTTTTGTGCCATTCAAAATGGTTCTCAAAGTATTCCAAGAAAGAAACATTGTTGGATGTCTCTTTCATGAACTCTTTCCATTTTGCCAAAGCTTCTTGCTTCTGTTCACGGGTATGATTGGCTCTATAGGCTTCTCTTTTGACTCTATTTTTCTCTAGGTCAAATTCTTTACCTAAGGCTGCCATATCTGGGGTGAACTCTTTCTTGATGGTCATGAGTCCTTTGTAAGGGTTGATTGGCGACTCATCTTCTGGTTCAACAGGGGCTTCTAAATACAAATGGGATGGAGAAGGGGTCCTTTTGCTGTTGTTGTCTTCTTGATCAACAACTGACTCTTGTCTGGCTGTGTAGCAAGGCGTACTAACCTGAGATTTGGTTTGGACACCTTGGAGTTCTAGACCTAAGTCTCTCCTTGATCTGGGGAAAGGTACACGAGGTCTGGAAGAACTACACTGGGATGCAGGGCTATCTATAAGAGGGATAGGTGACTGCTTGCTGGGTAGGGGTAGATCTACTAGGGATCTAAACCTGGGGTCATCCAAGGATGGGGGAAATCTAAACCTAGATTGGTCGAAACTGAGTCTAACCAAACCATCGGCTAACTGCTGGACAAAATCTAAGTCTGGATTCCTATCTGGATCCTGGATCTGGAGAGGGTAATTCTCATTCTCTAGAGTCCAATTTTCTGGGAAGGTAACCTCTGACCATTTGAGGGTTTTGGGTACCTGGATGTTGGATCTAGGATCTGTGGTTTGAATGAGAGTTGTTTCTCTCGGTCTTCTTTTGTCAAGGGCTCCTGCATTGAGGTTGGTCCTTAAATACTTGTAATATATCCTGTATATCAAGGCGATCTGGCTGGCTCCCTGCACTATGAGGGTACCATGGGTCTTGATATTTAAGGTAAGGGTTTTCATGACATGGGGGTCATGGAGGTGAAGTACAAAATTAGGGAAACAGTTAAAATGAACTGGTCCACCACTAAGACTGGATTCTATGGTGCCTAGAAGACTGTCAGCAAATCTTAGGTGACGGGTGTCTCTAAGGGCCATAAGGATTGAACTATTCAAACCTTCTCTGATGAGGGGCTTAACTCTAACTTGGACTAAACCTATGTGTAGAAAGTTTTGTCCTTGCTTCTTGTGCGCTTTAATGGTTGCAGGAGAAAGCAAGTAACAAGTCTCAAATTCTTTGTTAATTCCATAGACCTGTTCTATGGTTTTAACATGGTAGTCTGTCTTGAAGATCTTTCTGTTGATTCACGAAGACAACATATAGATCTCACTAGTGGGCATCTTTGGGATTTTCCAATCTCCTAGTTTTAGATCTAGATCTAAAAGCTGGTAATCTTCCGAATTGATAACTCTATCTTCTTGAGGTATCTCTGGTATGAAAGGGGGAATGGATGATCTAGAACTGGTAGAAGAGTTACTCCTAGACAACCACCTATTCATCATTCTGTGATAAAAGCTTAAGAAAATACAATCAAAACCTAATCACCTTTATCCTCAAATTTCTGGATCTAACCTTAGATCTGAAACAGGGTATACACACGAGACTTTCAAAAAACCTTTTCTGTACTAGCTTCACACCTCCCACCGCTTCTTTGTCCTCACTCGCCTCGACGCCTAAACGCCTACCCTCGGCTAAACGGCTGCACGGCTATGGGACACTTGAAGACTTACTGGGTTGTAGACGGTACAGATCTGGACTTACTCTTTCCGTTCTCAACAGTATACATCTGCAACAAACTTTCAGGCTAAAAGACATAAACAAGAAAAAGCTGGTAACTGGGAAATGAAAGATTAACTTGAACAGTTAACATAGAAAGATAAACAGTTGGTTAGGACGGAGGCTCAGCCTACCAAATGATAGATCACAAAGAAGAGATAATAGATGTAGAAGATGATGTATGGTAATGGAAATGCTATCAGAAAATAAATGTAAAACAAAATAAAACTTGTAGGAGATAACATATTCAAAATAATGAATAATGCACAAAATAATGGATAACTATGGCGGTAGAACCTGCCAACTTGATTGAAAATTAACAGTAACTTACAACCGACCGGCCAAACTTGGCTCTGATACCAAAAGGGGGGTAATTATATATAATCAACACCACTTTTCAATTTATAAATAATTTTAGCACATCACACACACTTCTACGAGCTGTGTAGAACCAACAGTACTACTAAACCACATTTACTTATCTATGTCATTCATTAGGCTCAGCAAAACGAAAAAAAAAAAAAAAAAAAAAACAAAAATCAAAAAAAGTTTCATTATATTTCATTATAATCAATACAACTTATCAATTTATAAATTTTAGCACACCCCACACTTTCACGAGATAATATCTTGAGAAGACTCCAGTTGAGGAGTATATATTATATTAATTCTTCATTTTTTTTACTATATATTAAGGGTCTGTTTAAATACCGCTTATTATTAAAAACTGAAAACACTATAACAAAATAATTTTTAAATGTGTAAATAGTGCCGTGGAACCAAATTTTTTTTAAAAAGGTTGTTGAATTCCGTACTAGTGGGTCCCGTGAACAATGCACAAGACCTACAAAAAAAAAAAACACTTCCGCTGGGAAATGCACAAAACGCACTTCCCAAATGGAGGCTAAGGAAATGGATTCTTAAACCTTTTTTTTTTTTTTGCCACGTGAAGCGTAAATATCATATTATCTCCCAATTGTCTTGATCATATGATGCTGTACAATATGTTAAAACAAAAAGGTTTGCAATTTGCATTGCAGCTAAATCGATATTGGTTTCTCAGATTGCAAGAAAAATTTACAAACCAAATTTGTGTTCAAATACATAAATGTGTAATAAAAACCAATGATGTTTGGATCTTTCTATGATGGCCATAGCATGCACAAAATGTTTTGAAAAGAATCAATAGAACATGAAAGAGTGTTTGTCTAAGTGTACAGGGAAAAACAGATCATATACAAGTTATTTAGCTAGCTCCCTGACTTGTTGCGTACAGATAAAATATAGTATCTATTCAATGAAATAGAACACTAAAAATTAGTACCTTCTACGTAGAAATTATAGTATTGAAAAATTCTATAATTTCATGATGTTTATCTAAAGGGCTTAGTGCATATATATATATATATATATATATAGTTGGGGTGGGGAATTTAAACCTTGCATATCTCCGCTAAAAATACTAAGAAGTATCAATCAATTAAATTACAAGATATTTGACAAGTCAAAAGCATTGCTGAGCAAGCTCTCAAGAGATCAGCTAGATGGTCTGAAATAACCTAAAGTCTTCCATCATGAAGTCCAAGCACAGAAATCATTGTGCAACTTTCTTTCCTAACAAAGAATAGAATGATTTAAGATAAGTTTCAATGTCAAGTCTTCATTGTAAGCTTAGCCCCGATTCAAAGATTGGTTTAAAGAGTAATGCTATATACAAAAAATTTGACAACATTTTTTATATCAATTGAGTTGATAAATTTTTATTGATTCTTATCTGAACTCACTACTAATATAATTTTTCTTACTTGCCATTAATAATCTACCACATTAGTAGTTGTCATTTTTTTTTTTTTTTTGTGTGTTTTTAGACTTTCGCTTGACCTAAATCAAAATGATGATGGCCGCCTTCTCTTGAGGTCAGCTTTGCTGCCAATTTCTAACCGTGACAATTTTTTGTTTTTGAGAAAATTTCTAACGGTAACTTGGCCCTCCTAATTTGACAGAGTTAACTTGGCCCTTCAGTACTTTCTTGGGTACAAAAAATGAAAAAAGTCCAATACCCAATAGCCCAAACAAAACCAAACCGAACATCAAGACTGCCAGACTTCAAACCCATTTCTCTCTCTCTCTCTCTCTCTCTCTCTCAAAAATGGTTTGGCTGATCGATCTGTCTGTCTTTGTATTCTCCTTTCTACAAGAAATTATTAGATCCATTAAGGGAACTGATGATGTGATTCCTAACTTCCTAACTAATAAAATGTTATTATTTATGTAAATATGACATCATTTGGTAATTTTTATTTTTTATTCCTTGTGCTAATTAGGAAACTCATACATACATTTGCATAGATAACATCGTCTCATTGGTCAGGAAGGGCCACATTAGCGGTCCTCCTTATGTAAATAATACTTTCTCCTTTCTAACTCTTTCATCTGCTGAGGACACCACAGGCATGGCCAAGCTCCTAGCCTCCTTTAGAACCGCCCCAAAAGGCTGGTCCACCACCACAGACTGCTGCAAGTGGAAAAGCGTTGACTACGACGGAAGCAACCATGGCACCTCCATCAACTTAGTTTCTCAGTCTCTCACGGGGACTCTTCCTTCCAATCTCGGCACTCTCACCAAACTCACCACTCTCTCTCCAAGGCAACTCTCTCTCTAGACCTCTCCCTTCCCTTGCCAACCTCACTTCTCTCCAAAGTCTCTACCTTGACAAAAACAATTTCGCCTCCATTCCTTCAGGTTTCTTCCAAGGACACACAAACAGACCTTAACCTTGAGCCAAAACCTTAATCTTGCACCTTGGACCATCCTCACCGAGTTGACTCAGGCCACTATTTTAGTCACTTCTATGCTAGCAATGCAATCATTATTGAGTCTTTATCAAATTTCGTTGGTTCCTTCCTCTGTCTTCAAAATCTCTAACTTTCTTACAACAATCTCGATGAAAGTGGCGATTTTAGGATTTTTTTTTTTTTTTTTTATAAGATTGGTTACTTAAAAAACTTAAATTATACAGAATTTAATAAATAATTTTTTTTAAAAAAACTTGAATATATCAACGTATAAAAAATAAAGAAAAAAAAACCCAAATATATGAATTATTACAACTTTCTATTAACAAAGAGAAGAAAAAAAAAAAAAGATGAGTAAGATGAGAGCAATAAAGTAAGAGAATTGTTGGATCCAAATTAGATTTAGTACAGCTTACCACATAAGATTTGTTGTGAAATTATTGTAAATAAGTTGTAGACGTAGCATTATTCTTATTTTTGTTAAACTCAAATTATTGAGATTTTCATGTTAGGGTGTTCAACAATTTTTTTTAGGATGATCTTAATAAGTTAGTTTAGTATATATATATATATACATTTTTTTTTTCTTTTGCAAGTTAGGGTGGTCCTTTGACCACCCTGACATCAATGTGGAGCTGCCAATGCTCAATGGCACTTTACCTAAATCCTTAAGAGGATCCAGGATTCAAAACCTCTAGCTCAACAACCAACAAAATGGCTTTCAATTCCAAAGTGGATTTACTAGTCCAACCAGGTTAACCATGAACCGCTAATGAAACCGTTTTTATTATTATTATTATTATTATTATTATTATTATTATTATGTGAGAACTGGGCATGTAAGAAATGTGGAGTATTATTAAATTTACATGATTTAGGCAGTGTTTGGATTGAGGGGGAAGGAGGGAGAGCGAAGGGGAATAGAGGAAAGTTGACTGAAAATAAGCTAATTTTTAGCCAAATTTACTCTACTCTACTCTACTCTACTTTACTCTCTCTCCCTTCCCCTCAATCCAAACAAACCGTTATAGTTCTAAACTTCTATATCATCTCTGTAAGCACAAAATTTCCCAATTGCAGAAAATCAAACAATTAAAAAGAAATATGATTTGCAAATATAAATTTGTATTAATGAATAATGAGTATAATCTCTATTTCAATTCTTTTACAAAAGAATACTCTCTGATTCTGTCTTCATTGAACTTGACTCGAACAAGGAATCTTCTTGACTTTAATTGGAAGATTGATCGAACAGTCTCCAGTCTCCACAACAAATCTCTAGATTTGAGTTTATTAGAGATTCATCGTTCTTCAAGTCTTTGAATGTGAAGGCTTTTAGGTTGAAGTTCTTTGGGGCTTTAGAGACTTGATCCGTTGAGCTTTAAGGATTTGAAATTTGTTGAAGTCTATGGAGGCTTTTTTTTTAGCTTAATTCCAATAGAAATTCAAAGAATGTATTTGAATGTTCTTCATGTGTTCTTGAGGCAGAATTTCTCCAGAGCTTCGACATCTTAGAAAATTCTGTCCATGAGAGGAGGTATGTCCTCTATTTATAGTGGTTTCAAAGGATAAGTCCCACTTGGGATTAACTTCCTTGTAGATAATTATCTCTATTTTATTTATTTATTTTAATAGAGATAATGAATAACTATTATCATTCCAATTTAATTGAGATATTTATCTCTATTTAATTAGAATAATTATCATCAAGATATTTATTTTTATTTAATTAGGATAAATATTATCTTAAATGACACAGGTCAACACTTGATTTATCTAATTTAATGGCATATTAATTTAAATTTAGTGACTAAATTTTGATGTGGTATTTTATAATTTGATTAAAATTTTGCCTCCTACAACTGCCCCCTTGAAACTTGATTATGTCCACAATTTTAAGTGTGGAAAGTGATCAAGTCTCGACAAATTTCATGCTTTGATGCAATTAATTTCAGCACCTTTTATATATACATACCTTCTTCTTTTTTCATATCACAATGATCCCATTGTTGGTTCACTGCCCAAGTAGAGATTATCTAATGTAATAGTAGCCACGTTCAAATCCATTGGCCGAGGTATATCAAGACTTAAAAGAGTTCTAATGCATGCAAGAATCCACCCATATAATACATGCAAGACTCCACCATGCAAGAAGCCACGTTTCCTTTTCCTAGTCCAAGCTGAAGAAGAATTCCCTTCCCATGAGAAGATACCCTCAGGAAGGAATCGGTTTCTAGTCAAAGTGGTCTTTGATTAGATAGGTAGGAATTAAACAAATAACCTGAGACTGCTTGATATCAATGTCCCAACTATATAAGGACTGAAACTCCATCTTTTGGACAAGCCCCAACTTGCTTGTTTAATTGCAATGATGATTCTTTGCACTTTCTTAAGCGTAACAGACAGGAGTTAGTGGCCGTTGTAACTTAAAAAAAAAATTAGAATTTAATTCCCAGCTGAACAGAGGGACTCGCACTGCTTTTTCTATTCCATCAGGTACAAGAATTCTTCTTTATTTTGACTTCTTTTCCTAGCCAACCCAGTCTTGACTGGATGAGTTTTAGTTGCAATTAAACTCTCTCTGACCAGCACTATAAAAGGGCAGCTCCAGCTGCACATAATTCACAATTTTCCTCGCATAGCACATAAGTTCGGGAATCTCAAGAAAAATTCTTGAAGAAGGCATAAGATTTTTTTTTTCTTTTCTTCTTTCTCAGTCAGGTAGCAAGGCATGATCTCTTCTTTTTTTTTTCTTTTTCTTTTTCTTTTTCTTTTTTTTCTTTTTTGTAACCTCGTTTATTTATTTTTTTTTTTTTTTGGGTAAACCACCCGGCCTCACAATTTTCATTGCTTCTAAAGACCATCACAACTGTGTCAAATTTTGCACAAGCTCGATTATGGAACTTCCTCTTCGAGAGGTACATTCTTGTACTCAGTTTTTTTTTTTTTTTTTTTTTTTTCTTTTTTCTTTTTTCTTTTTTCTTTTTTCTTTATATGCAATATTTTCTTCTGCATGTTATGACTTTCTCTTGACATACATACTTGAGATGCGGGACTTGGTTTATCCACCTCTCTCAAGTGTGTAATTTTTTTTTGAAAGTACTTACTTGAGATGCAGGACTTGGTTTATCCATCTCTCTCAAGTGTGAATTTTTTTTTCTTTTAGAAATAATTGTGAAGACTAACTTTTGCTTCTTTTCCTCCCTTTTTAGCATGTCCAAGCCGTTTCCTTCGAAGATTTGTATATTGGCAACGAACCAACCCCATTCATTTATTCGAAGAAAGACAACATAGAAGCGAAGCCTTCAACTCTAATCATCCGTCCTCCCATTGTTGGAGAGTTTTCACCAAGTATTAAGATTTGAAAGTACTCACTTGAGATGCGGGACTTGGTTTATCCATCTCTCTCAAGTCTGTAATTTATTTTTTTGGAAAGAAAGTACTTGAGATGCGGGACTTAGTTTGTCCATCTCTCTCAAATATTAAGATTTGAAAGTACTCACTTGAGATGCGGGACTTGGTTTATCCATCTCTCTTAAGTGTGTAATTTTTTTTCTTTTTTTGAAAGAAAGTACTTGAGATGCAGGACATGGTTTATTCATCTCTCTCAAGTATTAAGATTTGAAAGTACTCACTTGAGATGTGGGACTTGGTTTATCCATCTCTCTCAAGTGTGTAAAATTTTTTGAAAATACTTACTTGAGATGCAGGACTTGGTCTATCCATCTCTCTCAAGTCTGTAATTTTTTTTTTTTTTTTTTTGTTTCTTTTAGAAATAATTATGAAGACTGACTTTTGCTTCTTTTCCTCCCTTTTTAGTGTGTCCAGGCCTTTTCCTTTGAAGATTCGTATATTGGCAACGAACCGGCTCTAGTCATTTATTCAGAGAAAGACAACAAAGAAGCAAAGCCTTCAACTCTAATCACCCGTCCTCCCACTATTGGAGAGTTTTCACCAAAATGGGATTGGGATATATGTCCACCTAACTTGCCGCAATGGTCACAAGTTGCTCCCCAAAATGTTGATGCAAGTGCAATGCTTCTACTCGCTTTCCACCACACAGACATTGCAAGTACGAAACCATACCCATCTCTAGGACGAGAAATAATTGCGGGTCGAACAAACTGGGAGTACTTCTTCAACGTGAATGGAGGAATTTCATATATTCCATTATATTGGGAATGGTTGGAAGAGGTACTCAGTCAATGCAAGGGACTTCTTAAGGCTACCAACCTTTATGAAGCTGATTTTGCTTCCTTGTTCACATATGATTACAATGAACATCTTGTGAAAGCATTTTGTGAATGTTGGAGTCCAACGACAAATACTTTGCATACTTTGGTTGGAGAAATTTCTATTACAACGTGGGATTTGCATAAGCTTGGTGGGCTTCCCATTAAAGGACTTTTTTATGATGAAGTGGTTCCCACTGCAAAGGAGCTTGAAGGAGTTGATGATCAAGGGAAAAATTACTTGCCTCGAAGTTGTCGCTATTTGTTTATAGTCTACCATCGTCTCCAACATCGAATGAAGAGGCAAAGTAAAGTTAATGTCAATAATTGGATTGCTTTTTGGTTTAAAGGAGATGAAAGACATCCTACTCCAAAGAAACAATTAAAGAAAGGACCCCATCCAAAATGCAGCCAAAATCCATCAGGCCTTATCCTTGACCGTAGGCCTTGGAAAGACAAAGAACACAGCTCTTTTTGATCTTTAGGTTCCTGAAGACCTTAAGAAAGAAACTTATTTGGCAGCTTTTCTTGCTTGCTGGCTTTGTGTATTTTTTTTCCTATTAAGGACTTGGGTAGCATTCGTCCTGGTACTTTTAAGATTGATAGTCTCATGGCTAGTGGTGAAGTTTTTGGCCTTGCCATTCTTATTTTAGCAAGCATCTATCGAGGGCTCAATACAATCTTTAACAATCCTGTACCAAGCAAGTCTAGCAATGGCTTTGCTGCCCATTATGTTTATGCATGGATAGCGCACTTCTTCAAAAGCCATCATGTTGTAAATGATGAACTGGGAAAGCCTATGATGACAAGATATTCTGGAGTAAGCTATGAGGCACCATTTGACAAAGTATCTGCACGTGACTGCATACGATCTGGTTAGGATTTCTTTTGGCATGGGACTTCATTTAGGTCGGACCTTGACCTAACTTTTGAGGACAATGGGGGACTATCTGTTCCAAGACTGGGTTATTTTATGTCTCTCCACTTTGGATATTTATCTCTCCGATGTGAAGATCATTGTGTTGTAGAGCCACATAGCCCACACTGATTTAGTAGACGCTTTGGGTTCTACCAAAACATTCCAGGTGACCTAAAAAAAAGCATTCAAACCGGTACTTTAAAGGAGTTGTACCAACATTATCAGTCAATCACCCGTTCCAACACATCTTCCATAGTACTTATACCATCTTCATCCGTAGACTTTGAAAAAAGAGTTACTCATAGCAACACCGATTGGTGGAAAAATATTTACAAGGATGACTTTACTAAAGGTACTGATACATTAGCCAAGACTGCACTTCTTCTTGCTAAGCCATCAGCTAGTAAATCTCGCAAAGGAAAGAAGGAACAAGCAACTATATATGAGTCCTAGCCATCAACTTCAATCTACTGAGAATCCTTCTAGCACTACTATGGCTATTCAAAAGAGAGGTACTAAACGTTCATGTGATATGCAATATGAGGATACACTTGAAGTTTCTGATGATGATGCAAGCAAGGATTCCGATGCTAACTGGAA
The DNA here is from genome assembly GCA_029955455.1 of Quercus agrifolia. NCBI lineage: Eukaryota > Viridiplantae > Streptophyta > Magnoliopsida > Fagales > Fagaceae > Quercus > Quercus agrifolia. The sequence goes on from JARQAD010000004.1 coordinate 58,127,031, forward strand.
ACATATAAGAAAATCATCAAAAGGTAGTAGTACGATGACCTTAGCTAACCATGTTCCTACTTCAACCCACAACGAACCTTCTGTTGTGAACTTGGAGACCAAAAAACATAGGGTTGATAACGCTATAGCATCTCCTAAACTAGTGAATGACACAAACAAGGTTTCTTCACAACAAGAACAAGAGATGTCTATGAGTAAACAAGGGGCCTTGATGCTTGGAGACCTCCTTTTGTCACAACTTTCAGACTTCCCTTTGAATAAGATCTTTCCCAAGGATGAGGTAAGCAAGATTTATCATGGGATACAAAATTTTGGGATTGACCCTCAACCATTGCAGGAGCATGTTGACAAATACTTAAAAAATGTTTCATACTACATAGAGAAGGAGGCATCTATGAGCAATCATGTGAGTCTAGAGATTCAAACACGTCGTGTGAATGACACTGAACTTCTTATTACAGAAGCATTGAGTAGGAAAGAATCTCTAGACGCTAAACTTCAAAATACCAATTCAAAGATTGATGACCTGAAGACAAAGCTAGATGAGTTAGAACAATTAGTGCCACAAATAAAGTCCAAGCAGGTTGAAGAGGATGGCATCACAGAAACTCTGCAAGATCAACTTGAAAGCATTAAGTCAACTACTGTGCTTGAAGACCAAGATGTAGAGGCCTTGAAGAAGATACAAAGCACCTTAGAGAGCAAGCGTTCCAATTTGAAGAACTTGAAGTGGATGCCTTGATCGTACTATTTTTTTTTTTAGAAGAATTCTGCAATGCATAGGATTTAGTCATGATGTAGTTTGGAATTTTCCTTCAATATGATTGAACTTCTTAGTCACTACTCTCCCTTTTTTTTGACATGTGATTGAACTAATTTTGCTCAATTTGTAGCATGTAATTGAACTTCTTAGTTGAAAACTAATTGATCAATTTGAAACACGTAATTGAACTTCTTAGTTAAAAACTAATTGCTCAATTTGTAACATGTAATTGAACTGCTTAGTTAAAAACTAATTGATCAATTTGAAACATGTAATTGAACTTCTTAGTTAAAAAACTAATTGCTCAATTTGTAATTGAACTGCTTAATTAAAAACTAATTGATCAATTTGAAACATGTAATTGTACTTCTTAGTTAAAAACTAATTGCTCAAAAAAAATTTCAACAGGTAACTAAACTTAGTATAGAATACCAAGCTCCTTACGTACCCCTTGAAAGGGTTCAAAACCATCATATAATTCAAAGGGCTTTTGTTTTAACATGTGACTAAACTTAATATGAAATACCAAGCGACCTACTTACCCCTTGAGAGGGATCAAGTCACCATGTAGTTCAAAAGGTTTTGGTTTGAGACATTACTAAACTTAGAATAAAATACTAAGCTGCCTACGTACCCCTTAAGAGGGATCAAGTCACCACATAGTTCAAAAATATTTGGTTTTCTTTTTTTCTTTTTCTTTTTTTCTTTTTTGGCTCTAACTTTGGTTAGGCCGCCTTTTTAAAGGTTTTCAACCTAGCGAGCTTTTAATACCTTAACTTTTGCCTAGGTCGCCTTGTAAAAGGTTTTCAACCTAGCGGGCTCTCTTTTATTTTTCTTTTTTTTTTAACACTTTCAAAAGTAATTGGAGAAACTCATGTACTTTTTTAAGTATTGAAGTAGGTAGTTTTAGGCTCTTGCCAATGAGCACTTCAAATTTCAAGCACAGTAACGTTCCAAGAATTTGCCGTTGATGGGGCCAATTCTCAAACCATCTTCAGCAACCAACTTGTATGCGCCATTTGTATAAGCTTCTTGAACAACATATGGTCCATTCCATTTTGACACAAACTTATTCTTGGTGCGATGAGTGATGATGATGGGTCTTCACACAGCAAGAACCAAATCTCCAACTTGGAAAGATCGGGGACGAACCTTCTTGTTGAAAGTCCTAGAAATGAAAGCTTGATAACACTCAAGGCGTTGTTATGCCTCAAGCCTTTTTTCATCCAAAGCTTCCAATTATTCAAGTCGTAGATGAACATTGTCATCATTAGAGAGGCCTTCATGAATGGCAATTCTTAATGAAGGGATTTGGCATTCAAGTGGTAAAACAACTTCTACCCCATAAACAAGAGAGTAGGGTGTAGCTTGGGTAGATGTTCGATATGTTGTGTGATACACCCACAATGCTTCTTCAACTCTTTCATGCCAATCTCTTTTTGACTTCCCTACAACTTTCTTGAGAAGATTGCATACAGTTTTGTTAAAAGCTTCTGCAAGACCATTAGCTGGAGCATTATACATTGAGGAGTTATGTTGCTTAAAACCAAAGTCATTGCAAAGCTTGTCTATCGACTTGTTGTAGAATTCTTTCCCATTATCAGTGATTATGTAACGAGGCACACCATACCTAAAGATGATTATGTTTCTTCATTTCTCGAAATACAACAACTTCAGCCCATTTGGAGAAATAATTTGTCCCAGCTGGGATATATGAATGTCCACCAAAGGACTTCGAAGGCAATGGTCCCACCACGTCTAATCCCCAAGCATCAAATGGCCATGAAGCTACAATAGGGTGTAAGGGTTCTGGAGATTGATGAATGAAATTTGCATGGAATTGACATGCTAAACATCTTTTTGCATAATCCATACAATGTTTGACCATAGTGGGCCAATAATAACCCATCCGCTTAATTTGAAAATGAAGTTTGGGACCAGATTGGTGAGCACCACAAATCCCTAAATGATCTTCTTCAAGTGCCTTGGCAGCTTCCTCATCATCCAAGCAACAAAGGAGAAGGCTATATAAAGTATTCTTATAATAAACAAATGTGGAATTTGTCGCCGAATCTCTGTTCTATGCCGAGGATCATTAGACAACTTCCCTTATTCTATGTAATCAATGATGGGTTGTCACCAATCCTCTCTTTCTATCTCAAACACTGAAATTACATTAACTTCTTCTTCTATCTCATCTTCATCAAAGTTTGGAGGTATTACCCATGTTTGGCATATTGGAATTTTCACCTCAAGCTCTTGTAGAGTAAGAGCTGTTGCTAATTTTGCCAAGGCATCAGCTTGGTTATTCTCATTTCTTGGGACATGTGTAATACTGATATGATCACACCAACCCAAAAGTCTCCTAGCGTATTTGCAATGTGGGACCAATTCAGGTTTCTTCACATCATAGTGCAAACGCACTTGATTTATGACTAATTTCAAATCACCAAAGACTTCCAAACGAGTTGTTTTCGCATCCATTGCCATTTCAAGACCTAGGATTAGTGCTTGGTATTCAGCAATATTGTTTGAACAACATTCTATGAGAGTGAATGCATATGGGAGTACATCTCCTTCTGGAGTTACAAAAACTACCCCAGCATTAGCACTACTACGTTGAGCAGTCCCATCGAAGAACATCTTCCATGTTTGCGAAATTTCAATAAGCATTACTTCTTCATCAGGAAGGTCATCAGATAGCTCCCAATCATCAGGAATAGGATGGTCAGCAAGGAAGTCGGCTAAAGCTTGTCCTTGCACTGCTTTTTGCTGGACATATATTATCTCGAACTCTTGGAGTAAGAGTGCCCATTTTGCTAGCATCCTCGAAAGAACTGGCTTAGTCATAATGTACTTGATGGGATCTGCCCGTGAAACGAGCCGTATTGAATGGGCTTGTAGGTAATGCCTTAGCTTTTGAATGGCAAACATCAAAGCTAAACATGTCTTTTCTATTGGTGAGTATTTAAGCTCAGCACCATGTAAGGTTCTACTCAAGTAATAAAGAGCATTCTCCTTTCCTTCTTCATTTTCCTGTGCCAAGAGCACTCCTAGAGATTGTTCTTGTGCTGCCATGTAAAGAATGAGCGGCCACCCATGTATGGGTGATCGTAGGACAGGAGGATTCAACAAGTATGTTTTGATGCTCTCAAAAGCATTTCTACATGCTTTATCCCATACAAATGGGACATCTTTCTTCATAAGACGATTGAAAAGTTGACAGCACCCAGCCAAGTTGGATATAAACCTCCTAATGTAGGCAAACTTTCCCTGAAGACTTTTAAGATCATGAATATTTCGAGGCTTTGGCATTTTTTGAATAGCATCAATCTTTGAACTATCTATCTCAATTCCTCTATGTTGAACTATGAATCCTAGGAATTTTCCCGATGTAACTCCAAAGGCACACTTCATAGAATTCATTTTGAGTTGGTATCTATGAAGTTGCCCAAAAATTTGACGAAGGTTTTGAAGGTGATCCAATCTTTTCTTCAACTTCACCACCAGATCATCAACATAGCATTCTACATTCTTATGGAGTATATCATCAAATATTTTTTGCATTGCCCTTTGATAAGTGGCACCAGCATTTTTTAACCCAAATGGCATAACTTTATAACAATAAATCCCTTTTGGAGTACGAAAAGCAGTGAGCTCTTCATCTTTCGAAGCCGTGCATATTTGATTGTAACCGGAGAACCCATCCATAAATGAAAGAGCTTTAGCATCAACCATAATTTATGTTAAAGGGAGAGGAAAATCATCTTTTGGACATGCCCTATTGAGGTCACAAAAGTCGACACAAATGCGGATTTGCCCATTCTTCTTTCTTACCAAGACAATGTTTGATATCCATGAAGGATACTTGACTTCACGAATAAAGCCGGCTTCAATAAGTTTGTTGACTTCACCTTCAATTTGGGAGATTAACTCAGGCCAAAACCTACGTTGTGCTTACTTTGTTGGTCGTACCCCATGTCTTATTGATAGATGATGAAACCTTTGGATCAAGACCGAGCATTTCTTTGTACGTCCAAGCAAAAACATCCTTATACTCTTTGAGGAGTTAGGCATCTTCCTCTTCTAGAGATAAGCTTGCATTTATAAAGACTGGCCTAGGGTCTTTAGTGGTGTCAATGTTGACTTCCTTCAATTCATCAACTGTAGCCTGTATGCCTTCTTCAAATGAGGGTGGAGCATCCTCAGTGTCATCTTCAATAGGGAGTTCTTCTTTCATATCTTCAATGATTGTTATATGATTTACTGAGGCAACAGCTTCATCTTCTAGTTCTTGGTTTGTGGTCACCATTGTACGCCTTTTTACAATCAAGGCTTCTCCAGTATTCACTTCCCAAATGGTTCTACATTTCATACGAGATGGAATGGAGTTTCGAATCTCATTTGAATCTTGATCAACAATAAGTGTGTCACTAGCACCTTTAGGGAGGAGATTTGTCCTCTCATTCTGCTCTCGCTTTGCCTTCTAATCTTTTGAGAGTCAAGAAGGGATTGCATGACTAAGCCTTGTGAAAACTGAACCTCGAGTGTCAGCTTGAGAAGGAGTTGAGTGACTGAGTGTTGTGAAAATAGAGTCTTAAATGCCAACCACGGAGTTATCTTCTTGTGTCCCCAACCTATCAAAGACTAAGATATGGGAAGTGGGTCACCCAATGCGGTCGAAAACAAATGAACTCTTTGATAGGTTTGAAGGCTATTCTTCTTCCTCAAAATTTGCTGAAATTACTGAAACACTAGCTTTTCGAATGGGAATATGAACAAGAGATGATGGAGTGTATCCAATTCCAGCCTTAGAATTTGTTACACTGAAACCTTTAGCCTTCAATACCTGGTGTTCCCTTTTTCCAAAGGCTTCAAGGATGAGCTTACCCAAACCATTCGACTTCTCATGGTCATAACCAGCTTTAGCCATGAGTCTATATGCATTAAGGTCATAACCCTCTTTGGTTCGTTTGGTGGGCAAGGTCCCATGTTCAATGATCAGTCCTTGGGATGGTCTTGTGAACCCTTTCAATGGTTGGCTTAAGATTCTTGGTTTTGTGATTTTAGCAATTGGGAAAGTTAATCCTTGCAGATCTTCCAATGTTGACTCTCCATCTCCTAAAAATGGTGATTGGCCCTCTTTCCTTTTGGTGATTAGGACATAGTGTAACATAAAAGCTACCTTAGTTGCTTCAGAGGCATGATGCTTCTTCTCTTTCATGGAAGTCTTTGTTTGCTTGGTTTCCTTCTCCTCAATTGGCTTGGTTTTCTTCTCATCAATTGGAGAGTCAATCTTTAAAGTTTTGGAAGGGAGGTTTACTTCTTTGCTAGATGGTGAAACAATGACTTGTGCTTCCTCTAGCGTATTATCTTCCAAGTAAAATTTTGCATCAGCAAAATGTGATTCAACTACAGTAAAGGGCTTGTGATCAGCTACTATCTTTTTTACTTGTCCATCTTGGAAATATTTAAGGTGTTGGTGATATGTAGATAGCACAACACCATACTAATGCAACCATGGTCTTCCAATAAGCAATTTGTAGGTGGTCTTGGCATCAATGACATGGAAGAGTGCACTTGATTCCATTTCACCTATGAGCATCTGAAGCCTAATCTTCCCAATGGCTCTTTGTCCACCTTGATTAAAGCCTTGAATCATCAATTTACTGGGAAGTAGTTCATCCAAGGAGATTCCGAGCTCTTTCAATATTTTGAGTGGCAGAATGTTGACTGCAAATCCACCATCAATAAGGGTACGATTGACTTTTTGTTCTCGAATGTAGCCAATCACAAATAAGGGACGATTGTGAATCTTGGATCCCAACAAACAATCATCATTAGTGAAAATGATTGAAGACCAATATGCTCTATACACAATAGCTCGCTCTGTTTCTTCCTTATTATTTGAAGAGTCTTCTTCACCATTTACTTGATAACATGTAAGAGATAAAAAGATATAATCCTCGGGAACTGGCACTAGGGAGAAAGGTACTTTCACCTCAATAGGCTCAAATGAACCAAATTGGATGGTGAGAATAGTAGAAATAGTTGTTGAGGCCACCATGGCTAAATTGGCAGTTGCAACTTCATCGTCAAACATGATCTTTCCTTGATGGGCTAGCTCCATGATTTTATCTTTCAACACAAAGCATTGTTCTATGGGGTGGCCTATGAGGCGATGATACTTGCAATACTTGGGATCATTTATTTAGTCAGCCTCTTTAAGACGTTTCATCTCTGGTAGCTCAATTAACTTCAACTCAAGCAAATGATCTAACATCTTAGAGATATCAGAATCAGGGAATGGATATTGATTTTCTTGCATCTCTTGTAATGTTGGTCTTCTTCTTCCCTTATCTTGAGTGAGAGTAGACATCTGTTCTTTAATCTTGGGCTTAATTGGAACTTTGAGAGGAGTAGTAGTTACAATCAAAAACTACTTGTTTTCCGGTTTAGGAAGGAATTTGCCCCCTTTACGAGTATCTAGTCTTTCTCTCCCATTACGGGGTTCTTGAACAGGCAGGCCTTGGTGGCCATTGGAAGCAATACTAAGCTCCATGTCATGGGCACGTGTTGCTAATTCTTCAAATGTTTTGGGCTTTATTCCTTGAAGGATGTAGCTTATAGCCCAATTCATTCCTTGAATACACATCTCAATTGCAAATGATTTAGATAATTTATTCTTGCAATTAAGACTAAGTTTTCTCCACCGTTGAATATAATCAATGACTGGCTCTTCTTTCCACTGCTTTGAATTGGTGAGCTCTATCATGCTAATAGTATGTCGAGTACTATAAAAACGGTTTAGGAATTCTCTTTCCATTTGATTCCAACTATCAATAAAGCCAGGTGCTAGATCAGTATACCAATCAAACGCATTTCCTTAAAATGATCGAACAAATTGCTTAACCATGAGATCCCAATAAGTACCAGAATTGTTACAAGTTTCCACGAAATGAGCTACATGCTGCCTTAGATTGGCTTTACCCTTAAATTGTTGGAACTTCGATGGCTAATAGTTTTAAGGCATCCTTAAGAGATCTGTCCTTTGAATGTATGGTTTAGCGTAGGCAATGGATGCTTAACTTCCACCCCCAACTTGGTCTTTGATAGCTTCCTTAATTAACTCCTTGAGCTAGTCAGGAAAGATAGACCCATCTGTAGAGAGTTTAAGATCTTTTGTTGAACTCTCAGGTTTGTCATTATGGGTTTGTTTCGGCTTAGAGCTTTCATCTTCATGATTCAGTATATTCCCCATCTTATCCATTATGAGAGTTATTTGTGCATCTCTCAATGCTTCCTTCTCTTTCATAGACTTCATTAATTCTTCTAAAGGCTAAGCTATAGTTGAGACTTGTTCCTCTAAAGATGTTGTGTTAGTCATCATGACTGGCATGGCAAATGAACTAACAGAGCGAGGGGATTCCCTAAGCTTGGAAGTAGGGATATTTTTTGAAAAAGAGAACTCAAAGCCATCAAGTGATTCATTCTCTTCTTCAATAATTGGAGCTTCTTGGGTCGATTATGGTGACAAAGCTAGTTGAGACAACATTTCTTTGATGAGGCTAGCTACATCTTTGCTTGCCCCCTAAGTAGATGAGGCTGTTTGTGACTTCTGGGTTTCAAAAGTGTTAAAAACAGGCGAGGATTGGGCTATGGCCATTGTTTGAGCATAGACTTCAGCAAGGGCTTTTATCCTTCCCCTTGCCATGGGTCCAGTATAGGGAATATCAGAACTTGATGAAGAGTTTGAATCGAGTGGATCAACTTCACTTGTTCCAAAAAGAGGATTGTTGATTTGAGTCTTCCTTGAAGCCATAGGGTTTCAAAAGATGTGACAATTTGATGAAAAACAGATGAGAGGTAGAGATGGTCCCACTGGGTGTGCCAAAAATTTGTAAACACAAAATTTCCCAATTGTAGAAAATCAAACAATTGAAAAGAAATATGGTTTGCAAATATAAATTTGTAATGAAGAATAGCGAGTACAATCTCTATTTCAATTCTTTTACAAAAGAATACCCTTTAATTCTGTCTTCATTGAACTTGACTCGAACAAGGAATCTTCTTGACTTTAGTCGGAAGATGGTCTCCACAACAAATCTCTAGTTTTGAGCTTATTAGAGATTTATTGTTCTTCAAGTCTTTGAATGTGAAAGCTTTTAGGTTGAAGTTCTTTGGGGCTTTAGGGGCTTGATCCGTTGAGCTTCAAGGATTTGAAATTTGTTGAAGTTTATGGAGGCCTTTTTTAGCTTAATTCCAATAGAACTTCAAAGAACTTATTTGAATGTTCTTCATGTGTTCTTGAGACAGAATTTCTCTAGAGCTTCAACGTCTTAGAAAATTCTGTCCATGAGAGGAGGTATGCCTTCTATTTATAATGGTTTCAAAGGATAAGTCCCACTTGGGATTGACTTCCTTGTAGATAATTATCTCTATTTTTATTTATTTATTTTAATAGAGATAATGATTAACTATTACCATTCCAATTTAATTGAGATATTTATCTCTATTTAATTAGAAGAATTATCATCAAGATATTTATCTTTATTTAATTAGGATAAATATTATCTCAAATGACACATATCAACACTTGATTTATCTAATTTAATGACATATTAATTTAAATTTAGTCACTAAATTTTGATGTGGCATTTTATGATTGGCTTAAAATTTTGCCTCCTACAACCTCTCTCTCAATGTATTAAATATAACTAATTTTATTTTCATTGCTAAACTAACTTGTGATTTAAGAATAATTCCTTTGCATAGAAATTTACTATTTATGAGTTTTTTTTAAAAAAAATGATTTTTATTTTATCAGAATGATTTCTACTTGAATGATTATTATACAATATTTTTTATGCTTATTTATGTTGTACTATTTTTTATTAACCTTATAATTAACTATTTTATGATAACCTTATAATATCATGAAAATTTATTAGAAAGTTTGTTTCAATTTTTAAAGATACTTTTAGTCAATTTTTCTAATATTTACAAATTTAATACGTTTTTTTATTTTAATTAATTCTAAATTAATTATGACATCATCACTGTTCATCCTCAATCGAATCTCAGTCCAACCTTAAAAACCTTGAACCTCTCCCTTTACCAGTTTTTTAAACGATTCAAGTCTGAAAACTGTTAGGTTCTGAAGACTTAGGTTTTTATGTATTTAGATCTCTAAGTTGTATTGTTGGCAAACCATGATCAAAACAATGTGTTTAGTCGTGTTTAGACTTGCTCAAAGTTGATTTGTTTATGTAAAGTTGGAATAAGTTGTTACAGGATTTAAAAAAGCAATTCAGCCTATTTCGATCAATCGAAGCTTAGGCTCGATCAATCGAAAATCGGGTCTGAATGTTTTTTTTCTGCAGAATTCCAACTCAGCCCTATTTTAATTAAAATGTTTAGGGTTTTCTAATTTGCCCTAGGTATAAAAGGCAAACCTTAGTCACGTTTTAGTGTTATTCATATTGCGGTTTGCGTGAATTCTTGTGAGATCCTTGAGAAGCTTTCCTTCACACAAGCTTAGGGTTTTCAAGGAGAAGAAGTTTTCAACACCTTGATGATCAATTCAACTGCTGCCATTGAAGCCTAAAGAAACACAAGCGTGGGTGCTTGTATCTGGTGGTGAATCCAAGAAAGAAGGAGTCCGTGGATTCGGAGTTTACACGTAATCGTGTCAATAAGTTCTACTAGTGGGTAGCAATAAGAAGTCGAGCGTGGGGGCTTGTAAGTCTTATTGTATGAACTTCGATTCTTTCAAGATAGTGGGTTCAAGTTTACTTTGAGGATAGTTAGGTTAAATCCTCCCAGGTTTTTACCGGTTTGGTTTCCTAGGTGATCATATCTTGTGTCTTTTATATTTCCGCTGCTTTACATGATATAATTGTTTGTTTGTGATAACCTAGATTTGGAATTTGGACTAAGTAACAACTTTGCTAATTAACTAGGTTAATCCAATTATGGTTTTAAGGGGTCTAAAAACTGTCAAGTGGTATCAAAGCGGGTAGCTCTCTTATTGTTGATCTTTTGATCACTGAGCTGATCCTTGACCCCTATTATCATGGAACACAGACACTCTCTGGTTATTCCTCCTCACCTTAAAGAGAATAATTATGCTTATTGGAAAGTAAGGATGAAAGCATTCCTGAAATCAATTGATGAGAGAGTCTGGAACTCCGTTGAATATGGATGGAAGAAGCCCACTACTCCTGTTAGTGAGTGGCAAACTTCTCAAAAAGAAGTAGCCGTGTTCAATAGCAAAGCTATGAATGCTATCTTTAACGCTGTTTCTATGGAGGAATTTAAGAGAATCTCTAATGTTGAGATTGCTCATACTGCTTAGAGTATCCTCCAGAATGTGCATGAAGGCACAAAGGCTATCAAAATCAACAAATTGCAGTAGCTAACTTCTAAATTTGAAAGCATTAGGATGTCTAGTGATGAATCTTTTGATGAATTCTATGCTAAACTTAATGATATTGTTAATTCTGCTTATAACTTAAGTGAAATCTATGATCAACCTAAAATTGTTAAGAAAATTCTTAGATCTTTAACTAAGAACTTTAGACCCAAGGTGACTGTCATCTCTGAGAGCAAGGATGTGGACTCCATCCTTGTTGATGAACTTGTAGGATCACTTCAATCTTATGAGTTGTACCTACCCAAAACTAGCAAATCCAAATCAATGGCTCTTAAGTTAGTTAATGATGTTAAGGTTGATGGATTTGATAATGAGCTCTCTGCTACAGAGATTGCTTACCTTGCCAAGAACTTTAGAAACTTTCTCATGAATAATAATAGAAAGGCAAGAGGTACGAACACTGTTGAACCTAGAAATTTTAGGAAGAATGATCCCACTAAGGTTAACAATAATGATAAACCTAGAGAAATAATAGGTCAATCTTCAAATAATTCTATGGGTCCTCAGTGTTTTGGATGTCAAGGGTATGGTCACATGAAATCTAAGTGTCCTACTTACTTGAAGTCTAAGGGTAAGACTATGGCTGTAACCCTTAGTAATGGTGAAGTTTTTGATGATGAGTCAGAATGTGACGAGGATAGAAACTTCATTGCTTTCACTGCTACTGCTGTAGTAAATGAAAGCATATCTGTTGAAGAAAACCCTTCTAATGGGGAACTCTCTGAGGATGCAGATCTTCAAGAGGCCTACAATAAACTTTGCAAAGTTGCTGCGAAAGATGCTATGAATGTTGAACTTGACCTGAAGAAAATTGAATCTCTTGAGCTTGATAAGAAGAATTTGATTGTTAAACTGTTTGATGCTAATGAACTTTTGAACAATGTGAAAACTGAGAATATGCTATTGCTTGATAAAGTTAAATTGTTGGAACTTGATTTATCTGTTGCTAGATCTGCTAATTCTAAACTTGATCAAATGCTGAGTATTCAAAAGTCTCCTTCTAACAAATCTAGATTAGGTTTTTTTGAAAGCATCTCTGTATCTGCTCCCCATTCCACCAACTTTATTCCTTCATCTTCTTTTGAACCTTTTGTGAATGAGGTTGTGAGTGAAACGGTCAAACCCCCTGTGAGTGAGGTTGTCAAACCCATAGAAGTTTCACCATCTAGGAAGATTAGGGTTGATCTGAAAGAGTCTAAACCTAAGGAGTCTACCCTTTCTAAGGACAAGATGCATGATAAGCCTGCTTGGGTTTGTTATTGTTGTGGGAAGTCTGGACACATTCGTCCAAACTGTTACAAGCTGCAAGCTGCTAAGAGAGCAAACAAGCCTGTGCCACAAGCACAAGATCCTATAGCACTTATTGGTGAACAAGTAAAGGATCTCAACCTTTATTCCAATCCTGGAGTTGGAAATCACTCTATTGTGAATACAAACTCCAATGCTCGTGGTGCATCTAAAAGGTTTTGGATGCAAAAGACTCAATCTAATTGAGTCTTTCTGACATAATCCTTGTGCTTCATTGCTTTTCCCTTTGTGACCATTGTTCTTGGTTTTTGTTTTTTTTTCTAGGATTTGCATTGCATAACATTCATGCATTTCATTCTAGGTGTTTTTATTCTTTAAAAAAAAAAAAAAGGTGGGGAAGGAAAAGGAAGCAAATTGTGTTTTTACACTATTCTCTTCGTTTTTGAAAACAAGGTTGGTCAATTTATTTTCACATGACATGTCTTTTGTACTTTCTTTAGCTTTGAAGAGTTTATTTATTACACTTGACTAGTTGAAGCTTTGTAGTGCATGTTGTGTGGGAAAGATGTTTATGATGTTTATCACTTTGTCTTAATCTTGAAGTCACATGTATTTGACTGTCGGACTTGAACCTTTTGAGAAAGGCATAAATAACCATCTCACCACTGTTTACTAGCCAATCATGAACACCTTAGTGCATATTGTAAGATTTTGTGCTTGATAAAGTGTAGTACATGCACAAAAAGAACATAAGGTGTAGCCTCGGTTTAATTGCTTAATACTTAAAATTTGTGTGTACTATTAGGCTTAATGCCAAATCACATAATTAAAATTGGTGTGTACATTATTCCGGCTATTTTAATAAGTTTCTAAATAATTGAAATTTATGTGAACTATATTGAGGCAAAATCAAGAAACTTACATGATTGTAAACTTATAATCTAGGAGATGTGAGAGTTATATGATGTAACTCTTTACGTGATAGTCTCTTTCAAATTCTATATGATGGATTTTATAAACTTTGTGTTTAATTGTTATACACATATCACCTCACATATACCTCAAGTTTTTGCTAGTTGCACACACTACACAAGTTACTCTTTGCTAAACATTGTACATGTTATTGTGTGTGTCTTTTGGTCTGACCAACCAAGTTTGAAATTATTTTTAGTTTTTGTGCAAAACATATTTTGTGTTTGAGAATTTTAAGGGAGGTTGTTTGAAAATCTTAAGTTCGGGAAAACTAGGTTTAAAACTTGTGTTTTGGAAAAGCATTTCTCTCATACTCATACATTTTATTTCTTATATTCAATGCTTTGAGGAATGTTTTCAAAAATTAGGTTATTTTTTCTAAAATGATGTTTTTCCAGATTTTCGATTAATCCAATCTGTTTTTCGATCAATCGAAATTTCTTTTAAAATTTTTTGTGAGCTTCTGTTTGTTTCGATCAATTGAAACTGATTTTCGATCAATCGAAAATCGTAAATGAGCTTTTTTTAAAAGTCAGATCTTGACTAGTTCAAAACATCTTTTTCAAAAGCTTTTCAAACTTTCCTTTCTCTCTCCAACTCAGCAAGGCTCCACAGAAATTTTTGTCGTTTTCCTCCCAAATTTTTGCAAGGTTTTTCTCTATTTAAGCCGGTATGTCCATTATACCCTTTCTTTTTCACTTATTTTCTGTTTTACATGCATTTTTTCATGCGTTGGAAGGCTATTTTCGGACTATGCATAAATTGGGGATTTTGATGTTTCAAATCGAATTTTGTGCAATTGATCAATGGGTTTTGTTGATATACTGTTATATTCATAATCTATGTTGGTTAATTTGATCAATTTGGGGTTTTAGGATGTTTTCAAAATTCTAGGGCTTGTGTTGAACTTGAATTGGGGATTTTGTTCAATTTGGTTTAATTTGATGAAATTGGCTTGTTGACTTGATGTAATTGATCATTATTTTGAGTAATCTGTCTTGTGGGATGATCAATTGGTCAATTTGTTACAAATTTTTCAAGTGGTTTTTCAAATTTTTGGGGTTTTTTGTTAGAAACTCTATGCTCAAGCCATTTTTTTGTCAAATTGAACTTAATTTGAACTTACATTGCACTGCATTAGGACATGCATCATGACATTTACTTTGTTCATGCATCATATAGTTTTTGTTCTATATCTCTTTTGTGCTAACTTGAAGTCTGCCCTTGGTTTTGTGTTTTTTCTTTTTGCTTTGTGTTTTGGACCTTCTTCTAGCACCATGCCTAGGAAAACTAGAGCTAATAGGATTCCCTCTACTCCATCTGTGTCTCCCTCTAGGAGTCAGCTTTTTAAGAACGACCGTTGTCGAGAGGCTTTTGAGAAACTGAACAATAAGCGTAAGATATAGGGTGAGCGTTCTGTGATTCTAGATGAGGTTGATCCGACCATTAGGGCTAACCTAGAGTCTAGAGGTTGGTTGTCATGTCAAACATCACTGGGTCTTCTATCCAGTGGGGTTCTGATTCTCGGATCACGTCTTCTGCACTTTCTGAGACTGCCTATCTTTTTCTTAGGATAGCGTGTCATTCCTTGTGGCCTATTTCTCATCTCTACACTATCCCTCTAGAGCAATGTGTGTTTTTGTATGCTTTTATGTTTGGTGCATCTATTAGCTTTCCTCATTTGTTTCTTCGTTCTTTGAATGAAGTTCATAGGAGTTCTGTCGTAGGGCATGCGCTTATCCATCCTATTTTCATTCATAGGATTTTGTTATTTCTTGGTCTAGCTGATTTTCCTTCTGGTGAGCCTGTTCATGTTGTCGCTCCCTTAGGTGCTACCTTCCTTAGACAGAGGGCTACTCACTTAAGAGTTGATCCTTCGTGTCCTAAAGGTGCATCTTCTGGTGTTATTTCCCCTCCCCCCCTCTTCTACAAGTGCTGATGCTGCTGAGATGTCTGGTGCTGCTGCTACTGATGCTGATGTTCCTCCACCGACTACTTCGAATGATTCAGACATTCGACGTACGTTAAATCATGTCTTGACCATTCAAGCGACTCAAGGACAAATTTTGGTGGATGTACTTGATGAGATTCGTGGCTTGCGCGTAGATTTGGCACGGTTTCGATGTTCTTCACCGCCACCTCCTTTTGATGATGGGTTTTGTTTGCCCTTTGGCATTCCATCACAAAAAGGGGGAGTACATAGATTTGAGAGAGCACTTTGTTTTGTTTTCAGGGGGAGAGCATTTCATTTTTGATGGTTAGAGCTTGTGGAGTTGTTTAGATTGTATCTAGGTGCTTCGCTTTGTATTTTACTTTTTTAGCTCGTGCCATATTTGTTTTGCTCTGTTGAGATATTCATGTTAGGGGGAGTATATTTTTTGCTTTATTTGTTTCTTGTTTCAACTGCTTATTGACTTATGTTTATGAGTTCTTCATTGATATATGTCTTTATTGTGTATTGTTTGAAATCAAGATTTTATTTTATTTGCGTGTATTTTCCACACATGCGGTTATGCATTTTGTATAAATGTTTCAGGAAATATACAGGTTGATTCAATTGATCTGCTGTCTACTCTTGCAACTGATGGATAGTAGTTAGGATTGAATTTGTGTTTATGATCATTATTTTGTAAAAGGCTTTTATTTGTAAACTTTGAGCTTCTAGTTGTGTTTTGTCACGGATTGCCAAATGGGGAGTTTGTTAGGTTCTAAAGACTTAGGATATGTTTGGTAACTATTTTTTCCCCTTGTTTTCTGTTTTCAAAAAAAAAAAATCTATTTTTGAGAATAAAAAACTTGTTTGGCAACTCAAAACGGACAGAAAACAAAAACTGTTTTCAAAACTCAATTTGTGAAGGAAACTGAAAACATGCAAAAAGCTGTTTTCAGTTTCTAATTTTCAAAAGTCAATGAAAACACGCATTTAACTTAATGAATCTATCTCATTTAATGAGTTAACATTAAAGTTCAAATCCTAATAACAACATATTTTAGTGTTTTCTATTTTTTTTCTTAAAAAACCATCTTTTTTAATTTCAACTAACCAAACATGTTTTGATTTCAAAAATACAAGAAAATTGTTTTTTCTTTATATTCTCAAAAACAAATTTTTGAAAATAGAAAACAAAAACTATTACCAAACATATCCTTAGGTTTTTATGTATTTAGAACTCTAAGTTGTATTGTTGGCAAACCATGATCAAAACAATGTGTTTAGTCGTGTTTAGACTTGCTCAAAGTTGATTTGTTTATGTAAAGTTGGAATAAGTTGTTTCAGGATTTAAAAAAGCAATTCAGCCTATTTCGATCGATCGAAACTTAGGCTCGATCAATTGAAAATCGGGTCTGAATATTTTTTTCTATAGAATTCCAACTCAGCCCTATTTTAATTAAAATGTTTAGGGTTTTCTAATTTGCCCTAGGTATAAAAGGCAAAACTTAGCCACGTTTTAGTGTTGCTTATATTGCGGTTTGTGTGAACTCTTGTGAGATCCTTGAGGAGCTTTCCTTTACACAAGCTTAGGGTTTTCAAGGAGAAGAAGTTTTCAACACCTTGTAATAGGAAGTCGAGCGTGAGGGCTTGTAAGTCTTATTGTATGAACTTCAATTCTTTCAAGATAGTGGATTTAAGTTTACCTTGAGGATAGTTAAGTTAAATCCTCCCCAGGTTTTTACCGGTTTGGTTTCCTAGGTGATTATATCTTGTATCTTTTATATTTCCGCTGTTTTACATGATATGATTGTTTGTTTGTGATAACCTAGATTTGGAATTTGGACTAAGTAACAACTTGGCTAATTACCTAGGTTAATCCAATTATGATTTTAAGGGATCTAAAAACTGTCAAGAACCATGATTAAGTTCTCCACTTAAATTCAATCATGTGATATTAGAAGCTATAAACACTCACAAGAAAATGCATTGGCCAATAAGCCAATAAACCATATATTTGTACTCTATCAACCAATAAGCTCTATGCCTGAATACCCCGATACATCCGGCCTAAAATGAATTGAAAGTTTGACCCAAGGGCATTATAGTTAGTAGGTCATATACAAAACTACGATATCCCTTGTGTAGAGAGGGAAAAATTCCCGACCTATCACAAGCTGACACATCATACTACTGAGTCCACAAAATACAACCAATTACAAAGCACCACGTATTGCTACTAGGTTTTACTATCACTACTCAGAAACCAACAGAAATTTGCCAAGTGTCATGCAAGAACCAATCACACCTCAGCACGTGTAAGCGATGACACAAGCAACCTCGCACGTGTAAGCGATGACACAAGCAAGCTCGCACGTGTAAGCAATGACACAAGCAATCCTCGCACGTGTAAGCAATAACACAGGCGGACCAATCAGGTGGTGACATGTGTCACCAATCGGACTTCGCCACGTGTCGCTCACCCACCCCCAAACTCCTATAAATAGAAGCCTTCCTAAAGCATTTGGGAGGAAGAGAAGATTCAGAAGTACAAAAGCTCTGCAAAAATCAAGTCTCCAAGAACTTCAAGAACTTCAAGAACTTCAACTTCGAATACGAAGAACATTCGAAGAGGAATCATCCAAATCATATTCCTAAATCTCAAAGTTCACTGGAATCAAGCTCAAAAGCCTCCAGAAATCTCAACAAACCACAAATTGGTGAAGCTCTACGAATTCAAGCCTCCAAAGCCCCGAAGAACTTCCACCACAAACCTTCAAATACGAAGAACATTCGAAGCAGAATCATCTAAACTACCTGCCTAGATCTCAAAGTTCACTGGAATCAAGCTCAAAAGCCTCCAAAAACATCACAAATCACAAATCAGTGAAGCTCTACGGATTCAAGCCTCTAAAGCACCGAAGAACTTCCACCACGAATCTTCAAAGACGAAGAACGCACGAAGAACACAAAGAACACGAAGAACAAAGAATTTCTAACAAGCTTATAGCCAGAGATTCATTGTAATTCCATATCAAAGATCTTTGATCCATTCTTCAGCCAAATTGAAGGATATCTTGTGTTCATATCAAAATCACATTACTACAAATCCCATCAACAAGTCTTTTAAGGAGATCGAATCAGAGGATAACTCTTTTGTAATTACAGAGAATTGTACCACACAATCATCAATACAAATTCGCATTTGTGAAACTATTTTGCTTGTTTGACTTATTTCGAACCGAGGAATTTAGTCGTCCACACCTTGTATCCCAGTGTACACGCTTTGAGCATTAGAAAGAAAAGTTTATCAAGGACCTGCTGCGAAAATGGACTGAAACGTTTTCTATTGCCAGATCTTTTTGGGGTAATAAATCTTAAGAACAGTCAAGTCATTGTATTCGTTGGAACTCTTCATCAAAATTTAAAGCAGAATACGCTATTTGTTTCTACAATTTACATTATTCACGGCGAGGCTTTTGTGGCCAATTCTTAAAAGCAGTCAAGTCATTGGTTAGTTGGAACTCTTTATCAAAATTTAAAGCAGAATACGCTATTTGTTTCTACAATTTACATTATTCACGGTGAGGCTTTTGTGGCCAATTCTTAAGAGCAGTCAAGTCACTGGTTAGTTGGAACTCTTAATCAAATTACGGCTCATTTGGATGGTACCACAAGTCCAAGAAGACTTTCTGACTGAATGATGGTACCACAAGTCCAAGAAGACTTTCTGACTGAATAAATGCTTGTAAGTTTATAAGAGCATTTACATTCGCTAATGCAAAAATTTCTATTTATTTTAATGTAAGAACCTATTTTATTTACTTTATTCAACAATTTTTTAAAAACACCAATATCAAATTATCTAGTTTATACTACATTTCATTATACTACTAAATAATAGATTTACAAGTGAATAGTAACGGCCATATACATAGTTATTGTGACAGCAATGTAAATATACACATTTATAAACTAATTGATGTGGATAGTTTTTTTACTTAAATATATAAATTTGACATATTTTTCTATTATAAATGCATTGATATTAGTGCTCTAAGGTTTCAAGGTAGACTCGTGGACTTGGATAAATATAAATGGGAAATGTCTTTTATACACACACACACACAATACATACGCACATGTTATTGAACTAAGAAGTCACGATTTCTATGCAAAAGTATGTGTATAATAGACATTACTCAATTTAAATTATTGAGTATAAATGTGTTAGTGAGTTTCAAGTGAAAAAAATAAAATAATTTTTTGATACATTGATAGTTCGGTGTAGGGGAATTTAAATCTTAAATGCCTTCATTGGAAAATCAAAGAAGTGTCAATCAAAGTTTTGAATTCCATTCCAGATGTCATTTTAGGTTGATCGTGGGAACGGAATATTCGTATCGGTGTAGGTCAATGCATCGTTCCGAAGTTACGTGCCAGATACATATATATTATTATAAATATAAGTATACTATAAATAAATAAATTTAATAAAGTTTTTTTTTTTTTTTGAAAAAATCCTAATAAAAATGAATCAAATTGGACTGAATAAAGTAATATTAATATTAATTAAATCCAAAGTTTAGTAATTAATTAATACTTTGTCCTGGGATTGAATTATATGTATGCAATTCCATGATAAATTATATCCTCAATCAATAGTGTTACAAGACATTATTATAATTAATTTGGACTGAAATTAGAACAACTAAAATTAAGGATTCATCACCACGCACCCTTAGTGTGGTGGTCACTCTACAAATATAAGTGCTTGTGGGGTGTGGGGGTAAAGGTCGAAGTTCAAGTCTCCAAGGGGGAGTTTCACACACATATATACTTAGATTAGACTAGAGTAGAATTTCTATCTTGTATTAAAAAAAAAATTAAGGGTTCATAATCACGTGTGGTCAGGACTTAATTCATGCAAGTGCACATTAACCGTTAAAACTTGATTTAATGATATCTTTCAATCAAATTGTCCAACTAAGGCTCATGACCTTTGATTTTAATCATTATGACTTCAAGATTTATTTCATGCAATACAATTAGAAATCAAATAGTCAAAATATTAATTTTACCCCTAAGATGTGAAATGATTGTTGTGATGAAATGAGTTTAAATATAAGTTGCAAAATGGGGTGTTTACACAACTAAATTAATAAATTAGAGGTAAAGAAATGCACACCACAAGAAAACATCGAATGTATTTTTGAAAATAAAAATTGAAGTCCTTAGGGTCAAAATCTCTCTGTGGCACCACTGTCAAACCTCCACTAGTGAATAGTTGTAATACAGATTTACAATAGATCTTTCAAGCCTAAAGCTAGCCTAGAAATCGAGTCCTCCATGCTCTTATTCGCAACTAACTTTGTTGAGTTGTTTCTTCACCTTGCCTTCAGAGTACACATGTGGAGTGGCCGGAAGCAAGCCACGAAGTTCTCTTGGAATTGTGGTATTACTCTTCAATGATTCCCAACACCAACCACTCAACCAAAGATCCCTAAAAGGTAATATGGAGTGTTTGGAAAAACTCCTCTCATGGCTTGGAAATGGTAAGTGAGAAAGAGAATAAAGAATGGTAAAGATTCACTGAGGGAACATAGGTTCTCTCTCTCAAATGGATGAACTCAATTATGCTCTAACAAACTCTCAAAGATCTCTAGGGATTTTCTCTCCAGCTCTTGCTAATAGGAATGGGGTAGAGTTGATTGGAATTGAACTAGCTAAAGGATAAGAATGCAAGATGTTAGGAAATATGTGGAACTTGTTAGAACATATGTTATGTAAATTGGCTAATCCTTTGACAAAATGCACTTTACTTGTAATTTGGTAGATCTATGATGGTTTAAGACTTCAAGAAACAGGTTGTCCAAGTCAAGTGTTAAAGCCATGAAGATTGGACCAAGAAACAAGTTAAGAAAAGTTGTTCATTAAAGTTGGATAAAAGGTGGACAGAAGCTTGACAGAAACTCGACAGAATCTCGAAAGAAGCTCGAGATTGAGATTTAAACAAAGCTCAACAAAAGCTCGACAGAAAATCTATCGAGATCTACGAAATCAGAATTTCCAAATCTGATTTTCGGCCCATGCTGACATGTATGTGTAGGGTTTCTTTTCTCACAACTCTAGACATATATAAGGTTTATTTTAAAGGCCGTCACATAGGAGAATACATAGAAAACACATACAGAAAGTGACCGAGTGCCTTATTCTCTCTGAAAGAAACTACTACGTCTTTACGCCTTAGAGTTTTGTAACCAAGTGCTTCTTAATCTTCATTGTTGATGGAGTGAAAATCTGTGCAGCCAACAACATCTTCAAGTTGTTAGAGTTATTCACATACTGGGAGCCGTGCATCATTGGTTAGTCAAGTACTAGGATCCATGCAAAAGGGTGGCGTTCATATATTGAAGAGTTTAGAGGTTTTGAAGCGGTAGAAGGTTTCTACTGTAAGTTCATCTACAGGGATTGTAGAGTTTAGGGACAAAGATTTTGTACTAGATCTGAAACTTCTCTTTACTATAGTGGATTACTTTTTGGGAAGGTTTCCCTCCAGGTTTTTTTCTATGAAACTAGTTTGTTTCATTGGTTTTCCTGGGTCATCATATCTTGTCTTATTTACTTTTCCACTGCGCACGATATTGACATGATATTGATGTTTGTTTGTTTTAACAAGGTTTGTTCATAATAAATCTAATTAACAACTTGGGTTTAAAACTTATTAATTCTATCAACCGGGGTCTAAATTTCCCAACACAAGATTAGACTCTATTCTCAAGCAACTCACGGGTGTGACTTGGTCGCAAGTTGCTCATTAGCCACACTGAAAGGTTGTTCCTTTTTCTACCATGTGTCCATCTCACGGGCTGCACTCTATCTCATTAGTGCAACCTTCTCTTCAAAGCAATAGTGGTCAAGCCTCAAGTACTTCTACCCAATTACAAATTAACCCAAAATACATGAAAATTTAGAAGAAAATACAAATAAATTTGGCATGCAAATAAGCCAACAAAAACAAGGACTTAACAGAACTCAAGCTTAACAGAGAAGAAGTTTGGAAGTGCAGCAGCTATAGAGAAGCTTTAAAAAAAATTTATTAAAAAAAAAAAAAACTCTATTATATGCTTTGAGTGGAGAGTGACAAAATTTTCAGCAATTTGCACCAAAAAAATTTTAAAAATTAAGGTTTGAGATTGATTTTTTTTTTTTTTCAATATTTTTTTTTGATAGTAGTGTGTGTATATTTAGCTTCTGGGAGATTAAGAACTTCTACACTCTAAAACTCCATGGAGAAAACAAACGGATAGTAGCACATCCAACGAAAATATCTTTTATCATTTTTTTTTTTTGAAAATGTTAATTTACTAAAATTTTTATTACAAAATGCTTACAAAACTAATGTCACAAATATGATTGGTGACATTTCAATCATATAATAAATGAATGTCAAAATTATTTTTTTGCAAATGGTGACATATCAAAATTTGTAATATCCCTAACATCTCTCTTCTTTTTCTTTGATAATAATTTTTATTTGTCGGCTAATATTTGAGTCTTTATTAATACTCACATATAAAGAGATATACTTATTGTTTAATATTTGGGGGTCTAATTTCACCTGGATTCTTAGGCGATCGCTTAACTCGACTAGTAATTGGGTCGGCATTGCTTCTAGTTACATAATTTTTTTAATTGATCATGTAATTTATTTAAACAATACATATGTATGATCTTATAACTTGCTAAAAAAAATTCCTCCGAAGTCCAAATCAATTTAAAAACAAACTTTGTCCCTACTTGAATATTTCCAGCCATTAGCTCAACTGATAAAGTCTCTGATAGTTGTATAAGAGATCTAGGGTTCAATCCCCGCCTACACCAAAAATTGATTGGTGTCTTAATTTGATAATAAAGAGTTATCATTAGGAGCGGACACCATAGGTTGAAACTCTCTAAAAAAAATAAAAAAATTTCCAACCAAAAACAAATATTAGGCTCAAGCTAAACGAGTTAAAGGTTTAATTGAAGCCACATCTTCACATATACAACATCACTCTCACATCACATTTACATGTACCTTATCTCAAGTCCTTCATGTGAGATCCCAAAGTAACGTAAAGCCACCTCTTCGCTAAATTGACAAATTGGTGATAATTTTCAAAGTTGTAAAAGCTAGAAATACCAAAATCTTATCCAAATGATAATGAACGTTATCCAGTTGAAACCTCTTTCTTTTGTTAGGTACCCAATTCCTTGGAGTTTTTAATATCTCTCTCTTTCTCTCTGTTCATTGAAGCAAAGCTATGGATTTGCTTCACAAGTTCTTGAACATTGTACTCCTTCCTATAACTCTCACCTTATTACTGCTCTTCATGCCACCATTTCTTTTTCTCAAGTTTCTTTGGTCCTTAAAAAGATCCATATATAGAGAAAATGTGGCTGGTAAAGTCATACTCATCACTGGGGCTTCTTCAGGAATTGGTGAGGTAATTTTTTTATATGTATATTTAGTCATGCCAATAATTTACTAAATTCTATTTCAAATAAAAATTTTCCAGCAATTTAAAATAAATTAATATTTAGTTTAATTACTTTGATTATATATCATAATTTTACATTTTGATATTATAAAATTTACACATTACAGACCTTGCTTGGATGAAGTAGCTCAATAAATTTACCTACTATACTTCACAAAATTAATGTGTTTTTTTGTTATATGATTCACTAATTATTAATATAATTTTAATTTATTTATATATAATTTTCAATTAAGTTGTACATCACACATACATTATAATAGTTTTCAATAAAATTTGACACAAAATGACATGTTGTGATTGTTAGAATTCTGTTGTTAAATTATTAAATTTACCATGTCCCAATATCTTAAACTTTTGGGAGAATCAAAGATTTAACATGGAATCAAAGTGGCCCATGTCTCCTTTGCTGTACCTCCTTTTTAAAATCCCACTTGTTAGACCCCATCTATTAAAAAGGTATTTTTGGCCCACAAGTGAGGGGAAGTGATGGAATTTATGGTTAAATGATTTAATTTATTATATCCCAATAACTTTAGCTTTTGGGAGAATCGGTATTTAATTTAACATTGATTAGTACTAACAAAATAAAGTGATGTCAATGACTCAATGGTAGAATCATGTAAGAGTGAAGTTACTTCAATCACAATATCATGTGAAAATCTTAAGCTTATAATTTTATTTTTTTTTTAATTTTTCAAACTCTTTTACTATATTTTTACCTTTTAACATTAATAATCCACATCCACTTATCTATGTCATCCATTCAACCATGTAGAACAAAAAAATAAAAGTTCTAATAAACACTGTATTTCATTATAATTAGTGGTTTCTAAGACCTCATGAGATTTTGGGTTTGAAACCTTTTGTCAATGTCTTGGCGCCACCCTTAAAGGATTCCTCCCTGTAATAAACTGGTGTGTGTGGGTCGAGGAGACTGCATACAGTCGAGGGAATAGTCAAATATTCGAAGAGATTTAGATATCCTTGTTTAAAAAAAATAAATAAATAAAAAATCATCAATTTATTAATTTAACACATTTCTAGTGTCTTGTCACTTGACTATGAATGGTTTTACAAAGAATTAATACAAACATTTCTCGTACCACTACATAGACTTGGCCCCAGTGAAAATTTTCTAGTTGTGCCTTTGTTAATGTATAGATTGATCAATGATAGTAATGTAACATTAATTTTGTGGGTTTGAAGTATGTTGCTTATGAGTATGCAAAGAGAGGAGCTCGTTTAGCCCTTGTTGCTAGAAGAGAAGATCGTCTTCAAGCAGTGGCAGATAGGGCCCGTAAGCTAGGGTCACCAGAGGTTGTTGTGGTTCGTGCAGATGTTTCCAAGGTTGAAGAATGTAAGCAGTTTGTTGATGAGATAGTGAACTATTTTGGACAATGTAAGTGTCTTATTTTTTGTTTTCACAATGTCTTAACTCAAACGACACATTCTTCCCTTGTAAAAGTAAGGTAAAGGATTATATCGTGAATTCAAGACCTAGAGTGCATGTGTATATAATTAACTTATCAATAAATAATATTGTGCGATGTGTTTTCATTTTCTATAGCTTTTTGTGAAAAAATAAATAAAAATTGTAACTCATGTGTTATGGTTGGTGTGGTTTTTGGAACAGTGGATCATTTGGTGAACAATGCCGGGGTATTACAAATACGCTCATTTGAAGTGTTCACCCAATTCTCTGATATTGCTTCTGTTATGGTAATAAAACCAACATGCATCATTGAACCTCTATCCTACTTTCTTAACGGTGATTGTTATTAGAATTTAAGAATGAATAGTGATAGCTATTGTGTTTTAGATAATGTCAATTGTTAACCATACACAGGGTTGGCCCAACAAAATTCGGGACCTAAGGCAAAAATTTTATATGGAGCATTTTTATATGTAAAAATTAATTAAATAAAATTATATAATACTAATTAAATTAAGACTAATTTGATGTAAATACAGAAATTGATGAATAATACTAGCTAAACTAAGATTAATTTCATATAGAAGATTGAATATTATAGTTGAATCAAAAGGAACTTACTTTAACTTGAATATATGATTATGCATAGTTAAGTACAGTTGTAATCTAAATTTTAATTTTATATATTCTTTTTAAGAGAAAGAGATAGATAGATATTATTTGGTGTGTGGCTTAGTAGAAGATTAGTCATCATTGATGATTTATCACATTTGAAGCATTTTATTTGAAACATCTTAGGGTTTCAATTGGGTTAACTTTTTATTGGTCTCCTATTTTAAAAGCCTGGTTAGAAATGAAAGAGAAAAATACTACAAATACTACAAAATGTTCACAATAAATGTGATTATGACTGTAATTGATAAATTTCAACAACTTAATTTATTTGTGTTTGAATTACTTTTTTCTGTAATTGATGATATGTCAATTAAATCTACATAAAATTTGTGGTATATTTAGCATCACTCTTAAAAAAAGGTATCCATTATTTAAAAAATGTTATATTTTTATAAAATTTTGGGCATTTTATTAAGGGAGATGGGGCTTTTTTTAGTAGGGAAATTTTTTATTTGTTGTGGGACCTTAGGCCTAGGCCTAAATTGCCTAGGCCTTGAGTCGGCACTGACCATTCAGAAACACCAAAATATTGAAAATTAACGCATGTCTAGGCTTACTGTTAACTGTATTAGGAATCTTTGCAATTAACCTTTATATCTAAAAAAACAAAAAACCTTAATAGTGAAATAAACTTTCTCCATATTTTAAGCAAAATTTAGAGAATCATATTCCAATATTTACATAGTTGTCAAAGTGAAATAGGTATTGTGGTTCAATTCAAATCCTTCTGGCTATTCACACCCAAATACACAAAAACTTTGCAACAAAATTGCAAACCTTAGAATTCAAATTTTTAAACTATATTTTGTCTGAGTTTTAGGTTGCATACTCGCCCTAACTGACTCTAAATTCATGCTATTAAGGACATAAATTTCTGGGGTTCAGTGTATACCACCCATTATGCAGTTCTACACCTAAGAAAAAGCAAAGGGAAGATTGTTGTAATTGCTTCAACTGCAGCATGGTTAGGTCTTCCAGGATTGAGCTTCTACAATGTAAGAAACCTCGTAATTTGTGCTACTCCCATATTTTCCTTCTCACTAATTGCTTGTGAAATCTGTGATGGCTTCAGGCAAGCAAGGCAGCCCTGATATCCTTTTTTGAGACATTGAGAACTGAATTTGGACAGGATATTGGAATTACAATTGTTAATCCTGGAATAATAAAGTCAGAAATGACACGAGGCGAATTATTTTCAGAGGTAGGCTTTAGAAAAAGTACATTGTTAATTATCTAACTTAGCTAATTGTTTACCCTACCATTTTTTGTTGCATTTATATTATAGGCATTGAGGTGTTTAACCCATACCAAGAGGTTTCTAAGATCTTTGAAAATTTGTTCTTTCTAAAAAGCATCAGCTATTGGTATATGGCTAGAGTTCATGGAGGAGAGGGGGAAGGTTTTGGAAGAACATCAAAACATAATGATGCCTAATTTCTATTTTTCACCTATGTTTGACAAAAATGAGCTCTTCTTTATAGCCTATCAGTATCAATCGAACCAAAGCTTGTATTAATATATTTCTTTAAATATTTCCAGCCCCCATGTGGATGTGCAAGAAAATCTTGTGCTTATATCATTAACATATGCCAATTCATCAAGGGATTGTTGGTGAACTTGATTTTGTTTTGCGAATATACCTATTTACACAAATTACATGTTCAATTCTGACCATAATTGATCTGTTGAGAATCTATAGTCAACCTCAAATTTTTAAACTTAAAGACTTGATAGTTGTTTGGAGTCCGACCGGATGGTTATCTGACAATATGAGTACCTAGGCCTAACAATAAATGCATGTGCTAACCATTTTGTACCCTGTTCAGCATAAAAATTGGTAATGGCCTCTACTATGTGTGATTTCTATTGCCAACTTAGCCATTATCTACAATTCAATTCTTATTCTCTCAAAAAAAAGAGGTATCTTTTTCATTTTCTTAATGTGATTTCTGGTTAGGCTCAACCTAACTGGATCCCAATGGAGACGACAGAAGGGTGTGCCAAGGCAATTTTGGACAGCACTTGCAGTGGAGACATGTATTTGACTGAGCCATCTTGGATGAAGGCGGGATTTTGGGTCAAAACCTTGTGTCCTGAAGTCTTTGAATGGTGTTTCCACTCACTTTTTGTCATTTGGCCTTGGACTTCAAAGAAGGACTAGTGCTGTAAATGAATAGACAGTTTATGCTTGACGTGAGAAAAAAACTTAAATATGTTCATTTATTTAACAAATAAGCTAAGCTCAAGCATATTTTACCCTCAACTATGAATAAGCCAAGCTCAAATAAAATAAAGTATTCTTGAACAGGTTCATGATTATATGTTGAGGTTAAAATATGAACATATTTTATGTGTATATGTATATATGTATAAAAATATACTTATATAAACTTGATATTAGATTATGTAGGTTTGTAATTTTTTTTATTTAATGTACGTTTGTAATTAAAGTCATGAGAGATTAAATCATTATTTATAACTTAATGATAATATAACTAGTTTGATTTGTAGTAAAATTATATATAATTTATAAGTTCATAAACAGAAATTATTCTAACTTATTAACTAAAATAATATAATTTATGCAATAACTTTTATTTATTTATTATTATAGCATATATTTGTGAACAGGTAATAAATTTTAGTTGTAGTGTACTAGTTTTTATTATATATGGAAAAGAAATAAGTTAATCAAGGAAGTTGAGTCCATAGTATTAGGTTGGCAAACCATGAACAAACGTATCCATATTGAAAAGTCTTAGTGCGTCTTGAAGTGTGCTTGAAGTCTTTTTCAATTCCAAGACAAGACCAAGATTCAACTTAAGGAGAACTGCTAGTTATGTGATCTTGATGCATGTTGGGCACCAAGCAGCTTGACCGATCAAGATTCATTAAACTTGATCTATTGAGACCAATTCTCAACCAATCAAAAATATTGTTGAACAAAATCCATGTTTAATTAAGTTCTTAGAAAATGATGGATTTAATCACTTAACCACATAATTCTAACATCACTCGTAGAAGAATTCATGGTCTTGGAAGTTGGTAACTAAGCCCACACAGTAATTTTTCCATCAGTTTTTCTATGTCACCATATGTTGTGTTATTTATTTAGTTGTTCATTGTACTCCATATGTTATACTATATGGTAATTAATCTTGAAATTAATCTAAATTCATAAAAAATAATTTGTTAAAGTTGATTAATTCCACTTTAAAATAAAGGTGAAAATACATTGTTGGTCCTTAAGGTTTACGTAATAAGCATTTTTGGTCCCTGAAATTTCAAATGAACACTACTGGTCTCTAAAGTTTAAAAAATGAGTACTATTGGTTATTATTTTAACTTTCATTAGCATTTTTGCTTACGTGGCTAATGAAACAATGAAATGGCATCTTTTAAGTGATGTGGCAGTACTTAGTGACTTGAATTGTATTTTAACCTAAAAAGGAAATCTAGGGGCCTAAATTAGGCCCAATACTCACCATTCACTCAAGAATCTAGCCGAAAAAATATGTATATATAGGTGCTAGATTTGACAAAGTAGGCCGCAAATTTTATTTCATCTTTGAATTCCAAAACGGCACTTTAATATTGCCCACCAATGAAATAAATATTAGGTTGAAGCTAACTGAATGGCTAATTAATTGATTCTCAAAAAAAAAAATAATAATAATAATGGCTAATTAATTCAAGCCACATTTTCACATGTACAACATCATTCTCACATCACAATTCACATGTACTTCATCCCAAAGTAAGTTAATTGAATCCTCTTTCTTTTATTAGTGTAGGGTCACAAATCGTAGCCCAAACCCAGGTAGTAACAGGGGATGGGCCCAATAAACCCAGTACAATAAATTTGTAAGAGAGTGGGCGAAAGAATTGGGCTGATAAAGGGTCTTACAATAATTAGTGGAGGCTAGGAGTTTATCCGAGGAGAATAAAACACACAAGCAAGTGATGATCTCAGGTACGAGGAGCAAGTTTTGGATGAATTGGTTATTCCAAGTAGTGTCCGAGGGGTAGGTTCTTAGATAAAATGGTTGTTTCAGATGGTGTTTCCAGATGCTACAGTAACTCTTCCTTAATGTTCTTTCTTTTTCTCTTCTGATCCCTTCTTCTGGAGGTTTTACTCCATTATATAGTCCTTCTTTATTCAATCATACCGTCCACTTGTCTACCATCTAGCTTGGTACTTGAGTTTCTGTCTCCCCTCCCACAGCTTTTTGATTTTCTGGGGGTAAAAGTGGTCGAAAACACTGTTCAGAGGTCTTCTCCACATTAATGCGGCCAGGAAAGCTGCTGTAACGCATTTAATGCGGTGGTAGCAGCTTTTTCCTTAGATATTTCTACATCCTTATCCCTTCCGTGTACATTTGTAGTCTATCTTCACCGCTGGAACTTCCTGGAAGGTGGACTAGGGTAAGACGAGACCCACCTCACCGACATATGCCAGATCCGAGGAGGATAATCCTCTCGGACCAACATCCCTGGACATTTACATGCTCTACTATTAGTTACGAGGTTCCCCCATGATTTCTTCTCCTCGGATGTATTGTTGATAAAATGTGGGACTTAAGCCTAATGCAAGGGCCCAAGTTTTTGCTCCCCCACAGTTAGGTAGCCAAGTCCTTGGAGTTTTTAATATATATATATATATATATATATATATATATGGAAAAAATTGACCTTTGCTCTTTTTTTTAAAAAACAATCCAGCATTTTGCTATCTTTCTCAAACTAATTAGAGAAATACCCCTCTTTTAAAACTCGATTTTTTCAAAATCGAGTTAAGCCCTATAGTGGCGTTTTAAAGAGCCCATAATGACGTTTTAAGAACCTATAGTGGCATTTTAAAACTTGATCTCCATAAAGTCAAGTTATAGGTAAAAAATAAAAAAATAAAAATAAAATAAAATAAAATTGCATGTAACTCGACTTCATAAAGATCGGGTTTCAAAACGCCACTATAACTTCTTAAAACGTCACTATAGGCTCCTTAAAATGTTACTATAAGGCTCTAGAATTTTTTTTTTTTTTATAACTCGATTTTGAGAAAATCGAATTTCAAAAGAGAGGCATTTCCCTAATTAATTTGAGAAATTTGGCAAAATACTGGATTTTTTTTTTGAAATGGACATTTACCTATTTTCTCCATATATATATATATATATATATATATATATATATATATATATATATATATATATATATATATCTTTCTCTCTGTTCATTGTAGCAAAGCTATGGATTTGCTTCATAATTTATTGAACATTGTACTCCTTCCTTTAACTCTCACTGTGTTATTTCTCTTCACGCCTCCATTTCTTTTTCTCAAGTTTCTTTGGTCCTTAAAAAGATCCATATACTTTGAAAACGCGGCTGACAAAGTCATACTGATTACAGGAGCATCTTCAGGAATTGGCGAGGTATTTATATTAATATATATAGACAGTGGCAGAGGAAGCTTATTTAATCCCTCCTATTTTTATCAAATTCATTCCCCAACTTAGAGATTTTATATATTTATATGTATAAAAGTAAAAAATATAATGTTTAATATTATATAGATAGTGAGTCACAACTATGAGACTCGATTAAACAAGTTTGTGGCAGAACAAGCTCACGAGAACATTATTATGTTTGATCTCAACTTATTTAATAATTGACCTTAAACTTAGAGTTGAGATTGACTCATTTTATAAATTATTGAACACAAACAAATTTTTTTGCACGAGAAATGTAAATTATTTTACAAGCAACTTAGTTTATTTACAAAATAAGAAGTTACTTTTCACTTTTTAGCAATGTGAGAATAAGCATACCGGAAAGGACATATTCCATCCTGTTGATTAAGCTCCACTTTGGTAAGTAATGAGTGTAGAGTCGAGCTTACAAGTGTATAAGTTACTGAGAATTCCTTCTTTGGGTGGACGTAGAACCAACAATAAACCACATTTACATATCTATGTCATTCATTCAACTAAGCAGAACAAAAGAAAGTTATATATATATATATATATATATATATATAATCAATACAACTTATCAATTTATAAATTATTTTAGCACATCACACAGTTCTACGAGCTATGTAGAACCAACACTACTAAACCACATTTACTTATCTATGTCATTCATTTAACTCAGCAAAACGAAAAAAACAGTTTCACTATATTTCATTATAATCAATACAATTTATCAATTTATAAATTTTAGCACACCCCACACTTCCACGAGATAATATCTTGAGAAGACTCCAATTAAGGAGTACATGTTATATTAATTCTTCATTTTTTTACTATATATTAAGGAAATGGATTCTTAAACTTTTTTTTTTTTGTTGTTGCCATGTGAAGCGTGAGGGTATATAATATATTCAACATATTTCTCGTACTATTAAATAGCCTTTATCCCCTTTGAAATTTCTTGGCCCCGACTTTTTTTTTTTTTTTTT
Source organism: Quercus agrifolia (assembly GCA_029955455.1). Taxonomy (NCBI): domain Eukaryota; kingdom Viridiplantae; phylum Streptophyta; class Magnoliopsida; order Fagales; family Fagaceae; genus Quercus; species Quercus agrifolia. The sequence goes on from JARQAD010000004.1 coordinate 58,159,492, forward strand.
GGGAACTAGTTTAAAAATACTACTAAATAGATACTTCACGTAGTGATGGCTCTAGCCTTCGTTAATATATAGATAACTAACTCCCTTATACATTGGGTATTAATGTTGCATAATGACTTTGTGAGTTTGAAGCATGTTGCTTACTAGTACGCAAAGAGAGGTGCTCGTTTAGCACTTGTTGCAAGAAGAGAGGACTGTCTTCGAGTAGTCGCAGATAAAGCCTGCAAGCTAGGATCACCAGAGGTTATTGTGTTATACGCCGATGTTTCCAAAGTTGAAGAATGCAAGAGATTTGTTGATGAGGCAGTGAGCCACTTTGGACAATGTAAGTGTTTGGCTTTTTATTTTATGTTTTCACCGTGAGTTTCAACTCATCCTTCCCTTGTAAAAGTAACGTAAAGGTTGATATCATGACTACAAGACCTACTGAGTGAATGTGCAACTTAATTATCAAAAAAGAAAATTGTGTGATATGTAATTTGGTTTTCGGACCTTTACATATTTACATTATACTTGCAATATAAATTTACATTGTAGACACAAAAAGTAGTAAATGTTATATACATTTACAAAAAGTGTATAATATTTACTATTTTTTGCAAATGTGTACAATATTTGTCACTTTTTTGTGTTAAATTTACATAGTAAAAAGCAGAATCTACCTTGGTTTCTATGGCTTTGTGGAAAAAAAAATTGTAATTTATGTACGGTGGATGGGGTTTTTGGAACAGTGGACCATTTGGTGAATAACGCTGGAATACTACAACTACGCTTGTTTGCAGATTTCTCCCAATTATCTGATATTGCTTCAGTTATGGTAATAAGACCATAACACTGTAACAGTACTTGTTATTGGAATTTAAAAAATGAATGGTAATACCAATTGTCTATTAGATAATGTCATCCAATATTATTGCATTTCTAGGCCTAGCGTTAACCACGTTAGGATTCTCTCTATTGAAAATAGATCTATTTTATAGTTTAGATTAAATGGTGTGACACATTGTAAACTGCCAAATCCAAAAATAAAATTTTAACTATGAAATAGACCTTCTCTATTTCAAGTAAAATTGAGAGGATCATGTTCCAATGTTTATGTGTTTGTCAATATAAAATAGGCATGGTGGTTCAATTCAAATCCTACTAGCTATTCACATCCAAATACGCAAAAACTTTGCAACTACATTGCACACTTTAGAGTTCAAATTTTCATTTGATGTTAAGCTGCGTTTGTTCAAGAATTAACCTATTTTTTGTCTGAGTTTTAGGTTGCATACTTTCCCTGACTGAACAAACTTTATGCTTTTAAGGATATAAATTTCTGGGGTTCAGTGTACATGTACAGCACCCATTATGCAGTTCCCCACCTAAGAAAAAGCAAAGGGAAGATTGTTGTAATTGCTTCAACTGGAGCATGGTTAAGTACTCCAAGATTTAGCTTCTACAATGTAAGAATGTTATTCCCATTTTTTCCTTCTCACTGATTGCTTGTAAAATCTGTGATGGCTTAAGGCAAGCAAGGCAGCCCTGATATCCTATTTTGAGACATTATTGAGGACTGAATTTGGACAGGATATTGGAATTACAATTGTGAATCCTGGAGTGATTGAGTCAGAAATGACACAAGGCGATTATCTATCAGAGGTAGGCTTTAGAAAAAGTATAATGTGAATTATCAAACATAGCTAATCGTTTACCCTACCAGTGTATGTTGCATTTGTATTATGGCTATGGTTAATGGAGGAGAGGGGTTTTGGAAGAGCATTAAAACATAATGACGCCTAATTTCTATTTTTCCCCGTGGTGGAGAAAAATGAGCTCTCCTTTATAGCCTGTCAGTATCAATTGAACCAAAGCTTGAATTAAAATAATAATAATAATAATAAAACCCTTCCAACCCCCATGTGAACTTTCTCAAAAATATTATAAATAAAATAAAATAACTCCCATGTGGATGTGCAGGAAAATATTGTGCTTATATCATTGATTTTACATATGCGAATTTGCATGTTCCAATTAGCTCAATTAATAAAGTCTCTTGTTATTGAATAAAAGATCTGGGGTTCAATCTCTGTTTACACTAAAAAAATCAATTGATGTCTTGGTATGATGATAAAGTTAGGATCCATGACCTACCTCAAAATTTTGGACTTAAGACTAGATTGTTGTTGTTTGGAGGCCTGTTTGGAGGCCTGCCGGATGTGTATATGACAATACGAGTGCCTAGGCCTAACAACAATTGTGCTAACCATTTTGTAATGACCCTACTATGTGTGACTTCTACTGCCAACTTAGCTACTATTTACACTTTGATTCTTATTCTCTCAAAACAAAGAGGTATCTTTTTCATTTTCTTAATGTGATTTATGGTTAGATTCAAGCTGATTGGTTCCCAACTGAGACAACAGAAGGGTGTGCCAAGGCAATTTTGGACAGCGCTTGTAATGGAGACATGTACTTGACTGAGCCATCTTGGATGAATGCAGGATTTTGGGTCAAAACCTAGTGTCCTGAAGTATTCGAATGGTGCCTCCACTCACTTTTGGTTAGTAGGCCTCGGAGTTCAAAGAAGGACTAGGGCTGAAATGAATAGCTAAACAGTTCCAACTTGACTTTAGAACAAACTTGAATATGCCCGTTTATTTAATAAAAAAGTCAAACTCAAGTCTAGTCTGGCTCAACTATTAACAAGCTGAAACAAAATAATGTATTTGTAAACAAGCTCATGAGCATGAGTCGATTTAAGTCTACATAATATGTTTGTGTGTATGAGTGTGTGTGTGTAAATATATTTATATAGACTAAAGATTGAATCGTGTAAATTTGTCAATAAATTCATAAAATATTAAATTATTATTTATAATTTACTGATAATATAAATAGTCCATTTCATAATAAAAGTTACATAATATTTATATGAAAAAATTAACTTTCAATAATCCAAGGTTGGTGGATCTAATTTTTATAAGTTCATAAACCAAAATCAAGCTATTTGATTAACTCAAACAATATAGTTTCAACTATAATTTAGTTATAAAATTTGTGAAGGGGTAAGAGTTTACTATATATAGAAAAATAATAAGCTAATCATGTTGCTTGTGAACAAGTTCGAGCTCGCCTTACAAGAGAATTAACCAAGTCTAAACATGTAATATACTTTGACGATAAGCTCAAGCGAGACATTAGAAAAAGGGGACTTATGATTTACAGTTTAGAATTAAAATATTAGGTTGACATGTTAAATCAATATCTGGTCACGAAGATCTTAAAGTGTCTTTGTTTTTTCTAATAAACTTTATCAAACTTTGTACAAATCAGATAATTAGATGTCATCAAATCAAAGTTTTTTCCCCCTACAAATAGTTTCAGCAGTATTAGGCGTCAAGATCGGCACTCATCAGTCTTCCCATTATAAGAGGCAGGGGTACCACTAAGCTATAGGGTAATGAAATCAAAGTAAATATTGAGATACATGACCGAATACATAATCAACATTCAGGTGACTCATCCCTCAAGTCTAATGGACTTCATGACTTTGGCAAGACGTGTATAAGTAACATGTGGTAAACTTTTCATCTCATTCTACCTTTTATATCAAATAAACTTCATATTTATGAAAAAAAGACAAGATAATGTGTCACAGCACATACTAATCTGACAAGAACTAGAAAATAGTAACACTGCTCATTAAACATTCAAGACGTCATGCATCTTGGTATTTTTCATCTAGCTCTAACAACTAATGCAAGCATAAGGAAATGAGAATGCCACAGGTCTATGCCTTTCTTCAAGAGGTCAGCAGTTTCAATTTTCTACGTGATATTGCTTACAAGAAATCCACAAAAGAAACTTTTGAGAAAAGGCCAACAGTTCAATGAACTTGTTTCTGTGATCACCCCTCTACAAGGCAAATCTCAACAATGACATCTCTAAGGGATATTTGCTCTAGGAAGTAATGCAGAACCTAAGAAGAAAAGTACATATGTGAAAGAAGAGGATAAAATACAAGCTAGATATCTTGTTGCAAGAATATTGGTGATTTTATGGATAAAAACTTTTTACATAGAAGACAGACTATATTGAAATATTTAGGCAAAATGGTGAACTAATCAATTCAGTTGAAATACTAATGCAACAGAAAAGGAACTACAGCCCCAGTGAGAGGTCATTTGGAAAGAACTTATAGTCAAACAATGAGGAGGGATACTCGCATGGATTTTTATTTTTATTTTTGAAATGGTTAGAAATCTCCTAAGCTACTACCCATACCCCCCTCCCCCCCCCCCCCTCACCCTCAACCCCTACCTAGGGAGGTGCCATCAGATCAAATGGGTCATTGGCCAGATATTCGCATAGAATTGCTTCTGCTATATCTCTTCAAGTTCACTGTCCCAGGATGCAACACATAAACCAGGAAATAAATACAAGGCCAACAACTGCCAGGGCACTTTGAGTGTCCAAAATAACACCTTTTGCTTCTTTCATCTTATCAAGATCATATTTCTGAGTGACATCACCATAACAAATTACCTGCCACTGAAAATGCCCTTCTTCAGCCATCATCAGTTCTCTTCCAATAATTTCTCAATTGAGAATGCAACCATCATATTTTATAATCATTAGTTTTTTATATTACACAATTTCAGTTTTAGCTTTCAAAAGTTAGTTTTCTCTTGCTCACTTTGTCCGGCTTTCACCATCTCATTGGTTAGACAATTACATGATAGAGCCAAACGGTGCCATTTTCCAGTAACTTTAAAAGTGGCTGATGTGTTGTAACAACAAAGTCGGGAAAGCCACTTTTTTGCACTTAAGAAGCTTAGTTGATCAAACCCAGTAGATTCAAAAGAACCTAAGAAGTTTATTTAAAAGCGATAAGAACAACGTAGAGCAGATGAAAGTCCACAACTAGGAATTTAAGGAATTAGTCTTAGCCTCTTAGGAATGAACTCAACATTGTGGTAAGCAATCCAAACATCCTTAATACTCTTTATTTTTAATGCATAGGAAGTTCAACAATTTTTTTGCAAAAAAAATTGGGACTGATGGCTTGACTTAATGAAGATGAAAGTTGGAGTAATAATCAAACTAGGAAAAGAAATATCATCTATCACAGTCTTCTTCTCTACTTTTTTCCCCCAAATAGCAATCTACAAATCATAGTTAACCTCATAGTTTGTAAATTCAAGAAATTTACCTAAGCTGCAGCACTGTTTCTTCAGAGCTTGACCTCCACATCAACACCAGCAGGAAGATCAAGTTGCATCAAAGAATCAATTGTTTGCGCAGTTGGGTAAAGAATATCAATGAGGCGCTGGTGTGTACGGATCTCAAAATGGAATCTTGCATCCTTGTGCACATGTGGTGATTTGAGAACGCAATAGATTCGCTTCTTGGTTGGTAATGGAACAGGACCCATGGTTTTTGCATTTGTAGTCCTTGCAGCATCCAATATCTGCTTGCAGGAGTCCTCGATTAGGGGCACCCAGTATGATCTAAGCTTAATTCTGATTTTCTGCTTTGGGGCCATCTGCAAACAAAACGTCATTTTAGATTATTACAATTCTACTAGAAAGGTAGAAAAAATGACAGACAAATAGTTCTAAACAGAAAAGATATATTTTGATTTTTCAGCCAGCCCTGACTTCTTTGTTGTTGGCCTTGTGGTTATTTTTCAACAACTTAAGGGTTGTTCATATGGCCATTTCATATATCCTTAATGGCCAAGCAGTAGTGAAGGATGTGAATTAAATCTCTAAAGCAACTAAAAAGTTCTCTTTGTTGCAAGCCAAAACATTTGCTGCTTAGCAAGGTGCTGCATTATAAACAAGGTGGTACTATTACTGAAGAGAGTGACTACATGATCTATTGGTTGATGTTTACACAGAAGTCCGTTCCAGAATCAGATAGGTGAGAGGAATAGTCGCAGCTCGTAGGCAACAGTTGAGTCAGAACTCTAGCATATGAATATATAAGAAAAGGCAAAACTGACATATGAGGATCTACTTCATCGACAAGAACATTTCCAGACTAAAAATTGAACTTAACTTGACTAATCCCAACTGTCTGAGGAACATCTTTTACATGGAAATAGGAAATGATTCACTTAACTCCAAATTACAATCTTGTACATGTAATCCCATAGCAACTTACTCCTCGGGATCATAGCTTCATCTTCAACTCCATTGAAAAACAGATTTTACAGTACAAGACTTCAAATCAATTTCTTTAGCAGTGAAAGTTACTCTCATGAAATAAAATCCAAATTGCACAAAGTATTACACACCCATTTCATCTAGTTTGTCATCCTATTGATCCCAACCATTACATATTGCCGCCCCCATTCAGACTCTTTCTTCTCATTGAAATTTAAAGTTTTCTTGAGTAAAAAAGTTAAATAAAATCTAACACTCAAAAATTTTCTCGTCTTTTTTTCACAATATGAAAATCAACCAAACATTAGTAAGATATATACCGAGTCTGAATCTGCACCAATACTGAGTGAAGAAGTACTGGGTGTCTCGGAATCTCCAACCTAAAACACAGATAATTAATGTTAAATTCAAAGCCATAAAAATCAAACTCCTTTAGATATTTGATGAACTGCACTAAAGAAAATATTTCTATTTTCCAATCCCACATTTTCTCAGCAACCAAACATAGCAAATGCTTTCATGCTCACCTGTTTTCAGTTTCCCAGAAATAAAAAACCATACCCATTTGCCCAAATAGCGTTTTAAGCTTAATTGAGGTCAAAAGGAGAAATCTTGATAAACAAATACATTTTCTTTTCCCACATTTTCTCTACAACCAAACAGAATTTAAACAAAACAAAACAAAACAAAAGTGCAAGAATTACAGACCTCAAAGGTTGTAGGGTCAGACTCATCTGGGGTTTCTAGAGGTGGGTCTAGAGTTTCTGGGGATTCCAACACTTCAGGAGCAGCATAAATCCTAGTAGATGGTAGTGAGGGTTTAAGGGCTTTGAGCTTTGAGGCTTTACAAGTGTAGAAAGAGAAAGAAGAGAGTTTAGGTTTGGAAGGAAATGGAGAAGAATTGGGCAATGGAATGGAAGGAATTAGCGTTGCAGAGATTGAAGAAACTGCCATGGAAGAAAGCTCTCTCTCTCTCAGTTTTTCTCTATTTTGCTGTGTGTATGAGTCTCACTCTGTGTTGCTTGTTCTTACTAGAATTATCCAAATAATTTTTTCTTTATTTCCTGTTTGATAATAAAAAATAAAAATAAAAATTTGTTTTGTGAAATTATATAATTGCCCCTTTTGGGCTAGGTGGAAAGTTTAAACTTGAAATCCATGTCTGCTTCAATTTGGGCTTTGGTTGATGTCCGAAACAAAAGGTCGAGGATCATTTTATTAACGTTATTGAATCGGCCCATATCAAAGGATGTGTCAATGGGTTTTATGTCGGGTCATCTTAAAAGAGTTGTAACTCGAAAGCGAGTTGGATTGTTCTTACAATCCCATATTTTTTCGGGTGAAAAAAAATATATTAAACATAAAAAATAACAAAATATTCAAAAACAAAAGTTAAATAATATATATATTCTTAAATTTACATGATTCAAAGTTCACTCATAATATCGTTATCATAAAATTGCAACAACAAAAAAAAAAAAAAAAAAAAACAACAACAACAACAACAACTCTATGTCATGCACTACGTCAAGTTATCAATCTTTCCAAGTGTATTTGTTCTTGTTGCATGTAAAATAATAATAATTTTATATTACCTAGGAAGATAACTAATAAACTTTAAAAATAAAACATATTAGGTACGTAAAGAAAAGTAAGTAAATATTAATATGAATTATGTCTCAATTTAATCAACGTTAGTAGTAAATCCAACCCTAGAAATCTTCATACTTTAAAATTATTATCTGTCATATAAATTTTTTCACACCATTTACACTTTGCCCTGCATTGAGTGATTTGTTGTAAAGTGATTGCATGAACTTTGTGCATAAAATTAAAAGTGGATCCGATTGTGTTTGGGCAAGGTAAGGTATGAAAAACAAAATAATAATAATAATAATAATAATGTGTCTATGTCCACGTAAACATATATGTTATTGTTTTAGTTCTAATATAAAATAGTGACATTGGTGTCACATAAAATGGCATAACTTGTGTTATAACTCGCCCATGCGACGAGTTGTAAGAAATAAAAGTGTGCCCTCACATAGACCCACCATCACATCTCTATTATTTACAACTCGTTACGTGAGTGAGTTGTGGTATAAATTGTATCATTTTACATGACACCAGCATTACTCAAAATAAAAATGTATGTTATACTTTTCTATTAATATCTAATACAGAGGGACTCCAGTAAAAGCATTAATAGTCCAATTGATGTAATATCATTTTGGCTGATCTCCATCATCAAATCAATAATGGGGGTATTCAGCAAAAATAAATATAAAAAATAAAGAATGGGGGCTAGTACAACAATTCATAAAACCAGCAATTACCTACAGGGACAAAGCCAAAGTTTTGAGTTAGGGGGGCAAAATTCTTCTAAGATTGAATCTCACAAAAGAATTAATTTTTTTTTTATAAGAAAAAAAGGACTAATTATTATTACTAAATAAAGACAAATATAAGAATGTGGAAAATATGCATAAGAAATTAATTATAAATTTATTACTTATCAATTCATAATTTATTAGTTTTCAATTTATTATAGCTAGTTACAGCTAATGTATTTCCCTCAACAACCCATTAGCCAACCAAATGTTTTTACTAACTATACAATAATTTTTTTTACTTTAACTATACATATATATATATATATGGATAAGTTTCTTTAACTATACTAAGTAACTTTTTAGTATTTACTCACTCTATCTATTCTCTTTATAAGTTATAATAAGTCATGCTCACATACACTCGACACTTCACAGTTTTGCAACATAGTTTAGAAAGAAAATTTTAATTTAAAGAAAAAAAAAAAAAAACAATACGGTCACACACAGAGACACAAATAACATAAATAAGTATGGAGAGAGATTCCAAGAGATAAACAAAATACATAAATGGGTAGGGAGGAAGAGAGAAGAAATGATTGCTATTCACGTACACTAGATTGTTTGGGTTGATCTGTCTTTTTATTTAGGCGTATTTTTTTATTAAAGGGGCCAAGAGTTTGGAGACTTTTGGGGCGGGGGGGGTTTAATTTTTTTTGTGAAAATACGTGTCAGTGAAAAAATGTATGGAAATACGTGTTGTGGTGTTTAAACAACAGTTTTCATTGTTTAAACATCGTTACCAAACGGGGCCATAGCTGTTGTTTTTTCAAAACCTTAGGAAGGGCAATGGCCCCTGTGTGGGCCAATTTTGCCCTATGTTCAAACAGTGGGCAAGGAAGGGCCCGGCCCAATATCCAGTGTGAGGGCAAACGAGTATCCGAGGACAGCCAGCCGAGGAATGGACAAAATTGCCATCCGAGGAGAGGTGGAGCATGTATGTGAGGAATTGGGCCGTGTCCGAGGACGATGGTCACCTCGGGACTTTTGTCCGAGGTATCTGGTGAACTCGTTAATCACTCAGAACAAACGCCTGGGACAAATCTTATAATAGAGCAAAGGGGGAAATATCAAACAAAAAGTAATGGTAGGAAATGACAAATATCTGAAGGTGCTGTCACCTCCACATTAAATGTCTCCCAGCTAACCTTCTGGCCGCATTAATGTGGAGGTGATACCTGAACAGTGAACGAACAGCTTTCCAGCTAAGAATGGAAGATTCAAGAGAGGGCAAGGAGGATGACGAAAAAGGACGTTAAATGCCAGATCCACACGTGGATGATAAAAAAGGCAAAAAGCCATGGTATATAAGGGGAGGAAAGGCAGAATAAGGGGGGACCGGAAAAAACAGAAAGAAAAGGAAAATCATATCTCTAGGGCATGTCCGAAGAGACTTATTGCTACATTCCATGTTCGTATCTTGAACCTTTTTACACTAAAATCCAATATTTTGGCCCAAGATCAGACTAGCTTCCTTTCCTACACTCTACAAATTCATTGTTTGGGCTACGTGGGCCCAGATCCATTCCCGTTTTGGATCCAAGTCTAATCTGGCCCTTACAATTGGCGCTGTCTGTGGGAAGCTGCTTGATCTGATCAGAAAGAGATTTGGGTTTAGTGCGCAAAATGGAGGAATCAGGTTCGCATCAACCAACGGTAGGGCCACATCAGGGCAATGACAATCCGCACCAGGCGGCATCAGGAGGTTCGCAGCATAATTACTCAGGAGTCCATCCTCAACAGAGGGGAGGTCGTGAGCAAAGTGGGCAAACAGTGCACAGTAATAGGAGCCAATCGCGTGAGAGAAGTTACGCATCCCATGCAGAGAATGACAGGGACATGCAACATGAGATTGATGAGTTGAAAAAGAAGTTACGCCGCGCACGGCGTAAACGAGCATCATTTGAGTCTGAGTCCTCTTCTGGGGATACAGAAGATGATACATATAGGCAAAGATCTAGGACTCCACCTAGTGAAACCTTCTCCGGTAGCCAAGAGTACAGTAATTATGGGAGGAAGGGCAAAAGTACCTCGCATAAGGGCCTGGGAAACAAAGCTATGAACGAGGCCTTGAGTCAAGTAGCCAAATCGCCTTTCACACGGCGGATTGAGGGTGCTAGCCTTCCTCGGCGATTTAACCAACCAACTTTCTCTCTTTATAATGGCCGGACAGATCCAGTGGAGCATGTAAGTCATTTTAATCAAAAAATGGCCGTCCATTCAAAGGATGAGGCTTTAATGTGTAAGATCTTTCCGTCCAGCTTGGGTCCAATGGCAATGAGATGGTTTAACGGCCTTAGGGCAAATTCTATTGATTCTTTTAAAAAGCTTACCCAGTCCTTTGGCGCCCGCTTCATCACGTGCAGTAGGGTACCTTTGCCTTTAGGATCCTTGCTATCAATGTCCATGCGTGACGGGGAGACCTTGAAAGCCTACTCGGATAGGTATTGGGAGATGTTTAACGAGATAGATGGGGACTATGATGACGTGGCTATTAGCACATTTAAGGCAGGGTTGCCGGCGGAGCACGACTTGAGAAAGTCTCTCACTGGTAAGCCTGTCACCAGTGTACGCTTACTGATGGATAGAATTGATAAGTACAGGAGAATTGAGGAAGATCAATCCCAGGGTAAAGGGAAAGCGAAGGTGACCCCCCAGGAGAGGAGGGATCCCAGGTCGGATCGGCTGCAAAACAATCGTCCTCGGAGGGACTTTTTAGGGCAACCTGCATCTGCCAACACTCAAGCGGTCAATGTGGTGTTTCGAGAACCAGTGCAAAAAGTATTGGAGAAGGTAAGGAATGAACCATTTTTCAAATGGCCGAATAAGATGGCAGGAGATCCGAACAATCGTAACCAAAACCTATATTGCCAATACCATCAAGATCATGGTCACGCTACTGAAGATTGTCGGAACTTATGGGATCATTTAGAGCAACTGGTCCGAGAGGGGAAGTTAAAGCATTTACTGCACCACTCTAGTGGCCGAGGAGGCCAGACCGGCGCAGCATTTCAGGGAAACCCTGCATCCAAGCCTCCTCTGGGGACCATCAATGTTATATTCGCCACTCCAGGGAGGACTGGATCCTGCCCAACCAGGATAATGTCAGTATCACATTTCACCGACGATGAGCCTAATTCAATGCCGAAGAGAGCCAAGACGAATGTCCCTTTAGTGCTGAGTTTTTCGGAAGCGGACAAACAAGGAACCATACAGCCGCACGACGATGCTCTGGTGGTTACCCTTAGAATTGGCGGATACGATGTGAAGAGAGTCATGGTTGACCAGGGAAGCGCAGCGGAAATTATGTATCCTGACCTCTTTAAGGGTCTGGGTTTGAAGCCCGAGGATTTATCTGCCTACAGCTCGCCTTTGGTGAGTTTTAAAGGTAAGACGGTGGTCCCTAGGGGCCAGATTAGACTGCCTGTGCAAACTGGATTGGATGTGGTTGAGGTAGATTTTATCGTGGTAGATGCCTTCTCTCCGTACACGGCGATTATGGGTAGGCCATAGCTGCATTCTTTGGGCGCCGTTTCCTCCACCCTTCATCAAAAAGTTAAATACCCCTCTGGAGGTCAAGTGTTGGAGATAGTGGGAAGCCAGTCTATGGCTAGGCAGTGCCTAATTGCGGCAATTCAGCACAAACCACAGACCGGCACCTCGGCCAGTGAAGGGAATGTCTTATAGCAGTTGGGGGCCTCGTCGTCGCTGTGTGGGAGGTCAGATGACGAGATGAGTTGTGAGGGTTTGGAAAGGGTGACAATAGGGGACGACCGTGAAAGATTCTTCCAGGTTGGGGCTCGGTTGCCCCCACAGGAGAGGGAAGAGTTGGTTGAGCTTTTAAGAGGAAACGCGGACGTTTTTGCATGGGACGCCTACGAAGCCCCTGGTCTGAACCCAGAATTCATTTGTCATCGTTTGAATATAGATCCTTCGGTGACTCCGAAAAAGCAACCTCCTCGACGACCCTCGAATGAGCACGTGGAGGCAATAAAGTCTGAGGTGGTTAAACTCAAACAGGCAGGGGCTATTAAAGAGATTTTCTACCCCCAGTGGTTGGCTAACACCATAGTGGTGAAAAAGAAGACAGGAAAATGGCGCGTCTGCGTAGACTTTACAGACCTTAACAAGGCCTGCCCCAAGGATCATTTCCCTATGCCGAGGATAGATCAGTTAGTAGATGCGACAGTAGGCCATCCCCGGATGAGTTTCCTGGACGCCTTCTAGGGTTATCATCAAATACCACTAGCAGTGGAGGACCAGGAAAAAACAGCCTTCGTTACTCCTGTGGGGAACTATCACTACAAAGTAATGCCTTTTGGCCTGAAAAATGCAGGGTCGACTTATCAACGGATGATGACAAAGATGTTTGAATCACGGTTGGGAAAAACTATTGAGGTCTACATTGATGATATGGTGGTGAAGAGCAAGTTAGCATCTGAGCACTTAGTAGATCTTACCAATGTTTTTGAAATTCTGAGGTGGCACAAGTTGCGTTTGAACACCTCTAAGTGTTCCTTTGGAGTGGGGTCAGGGAAGTTCCTAGGATACATGGTGACTCATAGGGGGATTGAGGTAAACCCAGATCAGATTAAGGCAATCAATAGCTTGCAGCCACCTCGGAATCCAAAGGAGGTCCAGAAGCTTACTGGGATGATGGCAGCTTTAAATCAGTTCATATCCAGATCAGCAGAAAGGTGTAGACCTTTCTTTCTTTTGTTGCATAAATGGAAAGAGTTTCAATGGTCCGAGGAGTGTGTCAGGGCCTTCTAAGAACTTAAACATTACCTATCCCATCCGCCTATAATGTCTAGCCCAGTGGTGGACGAGGTCCTTTTCTCTTACCTCGCTGTTGCCTCACATGCCATAAGCCTTGTGCTTATACGGGTGGACAGCGGTGTACAACGACCAGTCTATTATGTAAGCAAGTCGCTTAATGAAGCCGAGGTGCGTTATCTACCACTGGAGAAAGCAATATTGGCTGTGGTGCATGCCACGAGAAAACTCCCCCATTACTTTCAGGCGCATACTGTGGTCGTCCTAACTCAACTCCCCCTTAAGTCAGTGCTCAGGAGCGCCGATTATACAGGGAGGGTAGCCAAATGGGGTACGATTCTAGGGGCTTTTGATATAAAGTACATACCCCGTACCTCAATCAAGGGACAGGTGCTCGCCGATTTGGTGGCCGAGTTTGCCGAATTTCCGGAAGAGGAGGAAAGGGGAGACGAACCGATGGAAGGAAGAATGGTAGGCATAGCCTCTGTTCAGGGCCTACGATATTGGGAATTGTACGTTGATGGAGCGGCCAATCAGCGGGGATCAGGAGTGGGGCTAGTACTGGTGTCCCCCGAAAAGATTACCATAGAAAAATCCTTTAGACTGAATTTCTCCGCTACGAATAACGAGGCCGAGTATGAAGCTTTACTGCAGGGGATGCAGATGGTGCAAAAACTGGGGGGAAAAGCAGTAAGAGCTTTTTCGGACTCAAGATTGGTTGTGGGACAAGTAGGAGGTGATCTAGAGGCGCGAGATTCAAGGATGCTAGAATATTTGCATTTGGTCAGGAATATACAGGAAAGATTTGAAGCTTTTGACTTGGCTCATGTTCCCAGAAGTGGGAACACCCATGCAGATTCGCTAGCCACTCTTGCCACGTCCTCGGCTCAGGACCTACCTCGCGTAATCTTGGTGGAAGACCTGTATATGCGAGCTCTGGCGCATCAAGATGCACCACGGATACATCAGGTTACGCTGGGTCCCAGCTGGATGGATGCCATATCACTGTTCCTAGAAAAAGATGTACTACCTGTAGAAAAATCCGAGGCTGACAAAGTACGGAGGAAAGCTCCTCGGTTTTGGTTGTCCGAGGATAAAAAATTGTACAAACGTTCATTCTCTGGGCCTTACTTATTATGTGTGCACCCAAAGGCATCGGAGACACTTTTGGAGGAATTGCATGAGGGGGTTTGTGGAAGTCATACAGGGGGAAGATCATTGTCCCACAGGGCTCTTACCCAAGGATATTGGTGGCCGAACATGCAGAAGGAGGCGCAAGAATATGTCAAGAAATGTGATCAGTGCCAAAGATTTGCACCGAATATCCACCAGCCTGGAGGAACGCTCAATCCGCTTTCTAGCCCATGGTCTTTTGCTCAATGGGGCCTAGACATCGTGGGTCCCTTCCCCAAAGCTGCGGGGAACAGAAAATACCTCCTGGTATGCACGGATTATTTTACCAAATGGGTCGAAGCTGAGCCTTTAGCCAATATCAGGGATGTGGATGTCAAAAGATTCATCTGGAAGAATATAATTACGCGGTTCGGTGTTCCCAACATCCTCATCTCGGATAACGGTCTCCAATTTGACAGTAAAGCCTTCAGGAAGTACTGTTCTGATTTGGGAATAAAAAACAGGTACTCCACCCCAGCTTACCTGCAAGGAAATGGGCAGGCTGAGGCCGTAAATAAGGTCATCGTGAATGGATTAAAGAAGAGGTTGGATGACGCCAAGGGAAGATGGGTTGAGGAGCTACCCCACATGTTGTGGACTTACAGGACAACGCCTCGGAAGTCTACTGGTGAAACCCCCTTCTCAATGACGTATGGGGCTGAAGCCGTAATACCACTGGAGAGTGGTTTCCCTACAATGAAATCCGGTGGGTTCACTCCGGATGGAAATGAAGAATTATTAAAAAGGAACCTGGATCTAATTGAAGAACGGCGAGAAAATGCTAGGGTGCAGTTAGCCTACTATCAACATAAGCTAAAGCAAGGTTACGACCTTAACGTGAAGTTGAGACCATTGACCCCAGGAGATTTGGTTTTGAGGAAAGTTGTAGGAAACGCTAAAAACCCTGCTTGGGGGAAGTTGGGGCCCAATTGGAAGGGACCGTATCGCATCACGACGGTGGCAGGAATAGGAGCTTACTACTTAGAAGATTTAGATGAGAGAGCTGTACTTCACCCATGGAATGTAAATAATCTGAAAAGGTATTACTATTAATAATAAAAGTTATCTTGTTTTCCTCTTGCTTCTTAATATACTATGACATCTGCTGAAATATTAAACAGAAACTAAGTCATGTCAGGTCCTCGGACCACAGACTTAGTGAAAATTAATATACTATGACATCTGCTGAAATATTAAACAGAAACTAAGTCATGTCAGGTCCTCGGACCACAGACTTAGTGAAAATTAATATACTATGACATCTGCTGAAATATTAAACAGAAACTAAGTCATGTCAGGTCCTCGGACCACAGACTTAGCGAAAATTAATATACTATGACATTTGCTGAAATATTAAACAGAAACTAAGTCATGTCAGGTCCTCGGACCACAGACTTAGCGAAAATTAATATACTATGACATCTGTTAAAGACTTGGTGGAAATAAATATTGCAGAACATCTCTTAGAATGAAAAACAGTAAGTCATCCTTGTTTGGTCTTCAGACCATGAATCTGGAAAATATAACTGCCCGTGCAGTATTAAGGAATATATTCAATGAAATATATGCTGTGATAAAATCTTTAGAACATGGTCTTGAATATAAGTTATTATTTCCTGGATTAGGTCTTGGCCTGCTTTATAGGCCATGATTGACTTCGTGGTTGTCAAATAAGTGTAAGTATAATTTAATACGTTCACAATCTACTTGTCGTTTAAGTGAGGTAATATTGCCTGGAAATTGAGGAACTTATTTGGGAACTAAATAAAAGGGAGATACATTTTCTTTTGAAAGATCAACATTATGCTTTATTAATTCATCTTATTCCTCATTAATGTATGCTGGTTCTTTGATAATGGATCATGTTATGAAAGAAAATAAAGAACTGAGCAAAGTAAATATGATACAGTTAAGTAAAATGATGATGCTGACAAATATTACTTAAAATAAAGAAGAGTTTTTCATACATTATCAAAATTGGCCTTTTAGCACAGAAGAAGAAATTACAATTGTTGTCACTGCTGAAATGAATAAAAAAAAAAAAAAAAAAAAAAAAGAGATGATAATATTAATAAAAAATAAAACTAAGGCTTTAATTTGATCTGGAGCTTTGGCTTGGACGCCTGGTCAGCTGCCTCAGGGTTGGTCTCTTTCTCTTTGTCCTTAAGAGACTCCTGTGCAGGTAAAGTGACTAAAGCTAACTGCTTCTCAAAATCTTGGGAAGCTGTCCCTAGTTGGGGGGCTTCAGTCACTTCACCTGAAAGGGGCCCCTTTTGGATCTCTTTCTCTTTACCCTGGTCTGGCTGGGTAACAGAGGGAAGGGGCTGAAAGGGGGCCTCGGCGGTTGGCTGAGGCACGAGAGGGGCCGTCTCAACCTACTTGGGAATTTGCAGGGCTGAGGGGAAGATGATGTTTTCTGGCTTCCTCAGCCCTGATGAGGCCTCAACCCCAGCCTGGTTGAGAGCCTCTCCCCAAGTTTGGGCGCAGTAGGCGCGGCAGACAGCAGGGACCTCAGCCCGAAGAGCGTCTTCGGTCTCAGCCACGCCGACGTCATATCCGTGCTGCTCAGCCTCGTCTCTTTCCTTCTCGGCCTTGAGTTTATCCTCCTCCGCTTGCACTCTTGCTTTTTCAGCCAAGGCTTTAAGCTGGTTAGCCTCCTCCAGTTGCTGCCTTAGAGTTGCGATTTGCTCCTTGGCCGTAACCAACTGTCCTTTGACTTCAACCACCAGCTTCCTCTGGCTCTCAGCCTGGGTCTCAGCCCCCTTCAAGGCGGCCTCAGCACTTTTCCTTGACTGCTCCTCAGTTTTCAACTTCTCCTTAAGTTCAGTGTTGCTCTTCTCGGCAACCGACATCGTCTGCACCGCAGCGATCCTTCTTCTTCTCTCTTCCTCTAGCTGCTGAGCGACGAAGTGGTAAATTTATTCCATCCTAAACGTGCTCTGAACAGCCTGTTTAACAAAAAAAGAGGGAAATTTAAAAAAAAAAATGATGAATGATAAATAACAATAATAAAAAAATAATAATAATAATAATATTATTATTAATAACAAAGTAACAGTACATACCATCCCCAGACACCTTTTGGCTTGGAGGAAGACCTCATTCCTCCTCAATCCTCGCAGCTCCACCATGTCCTTGGGGAGCAAGAGGGTCTCTTCCAAGGCCGAGGCTACCTGGCAGCCAATGCCCCCGTTGTAATCCCTGATCGACGCATCGTCGGTCAGGGGCTCGCCCCCAAGCATGGGGGCTGGAAGCCATGCTCGGGGCTCAGTATGTTGAATCTCTCCCATTTCTAGTCCTCGGCTGGGGGCAGGGCCGAGTTTCAGTTGCTTCGTCGGCCTGTGGGCCTCCTCGTCATGGGAAGATTGAGTCCTCCCGGCCTCCACGACTTCCTTGCCCTTGGGCTCCCTTCTCCTCTTAGGTTCAGGTTGTTCGGCCCTGGAAGGAGGGGCTGGCTGAGGGACAGGTAGAGGAGATTTAGGAGGAGGGGGAGGAAGTTTTTGTTGGGTTGGCCTCCCAACCTCCCCCCTCCCAGGTTGGCTCTCCAACAGCTCCTGTAGACTCCGTTGGGGTTTCCTCTGAATGCCCATGTCTTCGGAGGTGTTAGGTGATGGAGTGAGTAAGTCAAAAACCTCGTAGTTGTCGGTGGCCGAGGAAAGATCTACGAAGCCTTCCTCCTCTCGGTCAACCTTTTCCTCCTCTTTTATTTGAGGAACGTGGAGGGAAGATGAAACAACTCCTGCGAGGCTGGCGACGGGCAGGGCCTCGGTATGCTGGGTGTCTTCTGGAAGAGGAACGCCTTGGGGGATTAGGAATCCTTCGTAAGCAACGCTAATTCTGCAAAGCCGAGGATCCTTTGCCTTTATCACGCACGAGGGAGCTTGAAACGCACGTGAAATGGGGGTGTAACCGAGGATGAGATGAGCCGCCCTTAACTGACCGTCTGAAGGATTGACGTAGATTTCGGCTCGGAGAACTCTATCCAAGCTGGCTTTGTTAACAAGGTGCAGCGATGGCGAAGTGGCGCGGGGATCTGCAATATCAGAAGAGACAAAAGAAGATCACTTTAATATCAGCCGAAGACAATGGGAATTCTAGAAGAAGGACGGTTAAACGTAAAGATTAAGTAAATTAGGTCCCCACCTGGCTCACCCTCTTTAACTGGGCATGGCAAGCCATCATGCCACTGCCCCGAGAAGATTAAGAAATCTTCTTTTAACCCCTTATTAGATTGTGGGAGACACTGGATCAACCTGACCTCTGCCTGTCTGGATTTTAGGTAATACCCCTGGCCTTTGAGGTGCTGGAGGTTGTAAACCCAGTTTATATCATGGTGGGTCAGATTCAGGTTCATTCTTTCGTTCAGGGCTTCTATACTTCCTAGTACCCTAAACATATTTGGCGCGCATTGAGTGGGGGACAACCTAAAGTACCTAAGGTAGTTCCTAGTGAGGGTGCCCATGGGAATGGTCATCCCCCCTTCTATGAAGGCGATCATAGGAATGACAACCTCATTCGTTTTTCATTCATCATACCATTCGCCCTGTGCCGCGTATCTGACGCCCACATGAGGGGGAATGTTATATTTAGTCCTAAAATCCCCCATTCTCTCCTCGGTATCAACTAACTCTTTAAATCTACCCATTTCTTAAGAGGCCCTAGGGAAGAAATTCTACAATGAAAGGAATAAAAGTTAAAGAAAGTTTAGGAGGACTTACAGGTGTGAGAAATGGTCCTCGGACAGGATTTATGTATTTGTAGACGCGCAAAGGAACGAGAAAAAGAAATAAAGTATCAGGTTCTAGAATAACGCAATCGTTTGAAAGTGACAAGAAATTGATTTGAAAGACTACTTATAGTTGCACAAAAATTAAAAGCGGGAGTTCGCCCACCCAAATTCCCAAAAGGCCCAACCACCGTTGGATTATCATCTCACCGTTGAACGTGGGAGACAGAGGGGTTGCCAGAATTAAATGAAGGCGCTCCCTGGACACTGAAGAGTCAGGGGCGAGTCGCGAGAAGAAAAACACGTGCTGCTATGATTTGACTCAACAGAATCCGATCATGAGGGAGATCCAAAGAGAGAATCAAAATCCTCCTTTTCTCCCGAGGAGCCGAAAAGCAAGATTTTGAGGGGCTATTGTGTGGGCCAATTTTGCCCTATGTTCAAACAGTGGGCAAGGAAGGGCCCGGCCCAATATCCAGTGTGAGGGCAAACGAGTATCCGAGGACAGCCAGCCGAGGAATGGACAAAATTGCCATCCGAGGAGAGGTGGAGCATGTATGTGAGGAATTGGGCCGTGTCCGAG
Organism: Quercus agrifolia; assembly: GCA_029955455.1. NCBI lineage: Eukaryota > Viridiplantae > Streptophyta > Magnoliopsida > Fagales > Fagaceae > Quercus > Quercus agrifolia. The sequence goes on from JARQAD010000004.1 coordinate 58,179,295, forward strand.
GACGATGGTCACCTCGGGACTTTTGTCCGAGGTATCTGGTGAACTCGTTAATCACTCAGAACAAACGCCTGGGACAAATCTTATAACAGAGAAAAGGGGGAAATATCAAACAAAAAGTAATGGTAGGAAATGACAAATATCTGAAGGTGCTGTCACATCCGCACTAAATGTCTCCTAGCTAACCTTCTGGCCGCATTAATGTGGAGGTGATACCTGAACAGTGAACGAACAGCTTTCCAGCTAAGAATGGAAGATTCAAGAGAGGGCAAGGAGGATGACGAAAAAGGACGTTGAATGCCAGATCCACACGTGGATGATAAAAAAGGCAAAAAGCCACGGTATATAAGGGGAGGAAAGGCAGAAGAAGGGGGGACCGGAAAAAACAGAAAGAAAAGGAAAATCATATCTCTAGGGCATGTCTGAAGAGACTTATTGCTACATTCCATGTTCGTATCTTGAACCTTTTTACACTAAAATCCAATATTTTGGCCCAAGATCAGACTAGCTTCCTTTCCTACACTCTACAAATTCATTGTTTGGGCTACGTGGGCCCGGATCCATTCCCGTTTTGGATCCAAGTCTAATCTTGCCCTTACAGCCCCCAATGCCAAACTGTAACTCCGTACCTAATTACCTATTACTTCTAAACTTTCAATTAAATAAAATGATCAATGAATCAATAATTGCATTTAGCGAGGGTTCCAACCAAATTCATTTTCTCTCAACATTTTGAATTATTATGAGCTTAACACTTTACACTAGGCCATCATTCAAAAAAAAAAAAAAAAAATTGTTTCAAAATGGATCGGGTCACAGATCAATCCATTTTCACTTCGTGTAAAAAATCTAAGGCTACTAGAACTGGGTCCAATTTTGTCATGACTAGTTTTAGATAACTCGAAAAGTATACTTTGTTATTAAATTAGAGAATTGGACTTCAAAGAATTTTTACACCCAATACTAAATTGATTTTTTTTTTATCGGATGTCCCCGAAGGGACAAATTGATATTTTGATATCGTCAACTATGGTAACGGAAGCATTCTCAAAAAAAAAAAAAAAAAAAAAGGCTATATATTTATATTAGACAAAAGACAAAAGAATCGTTCTAATACACAAAGTTTGATTTGAATCAGTACTAACTGCAAGTAGTAGTAAATATATGTAAACTACTATTGTCATCATAAATACAAGAGTGGACTCATTTACATTGGGATGGAAATTGGAAAGGCATAAAATATTGAATCTGCATACATATTAGTACTATGTTTTTTCAGTGATGGTGATGTTGGGTGTAGAATTCTATAAATCTTAGCCGGCATTGATTGCACATAGAGTCCAAGAGATGGATCAAAAGGCAATTTTGCTTATTAGTTATTACAATATGTGAGGATAAAATAGGGTTGGAAATCCAAGTTTCCTGTTAAATTCTTGCAAGGGATTGACTTCTAAAATAATTTAGAAGAAAAATTATTGGGAAAAAATTTTAGATTTAAAAATACATGTCATTTCCAACCAAAATTATATATATATTAATTGAGCTAATGAGATTAGAATTTTGGAGAATTTCATGTAGCTTTATTCAAGCTTGGTCGTATCATTTAAAACAAAAAAAAATAAAAAACAAAAAATAGGAGTTAATTAATCTACACCAGCTTTCAAACAAGACACTTAGGTTAAGATTTGACTGTAAATGAATCAAGCTGATCATGAACAACTCAGGCTTAGTTCAATAAAAAGCTTGTTCATGTTTGTTTGTTTATAAATAAACCAAGGTTAAGCCTTAGTTTTAGGCTTGTTTAATAAACAAGTTGAGCCCAAGCAAAATATTTGTTCACAAACAAGCTCGTGATCTATTAGGCTTGATACACAACAATTCAAGCATAGACTCATTTATAAGTTTTTATGTGTTAGCTAAATATACTCATTACACATATCTTAGTAATGACATGACCAACAGGAGACCACTACCTATATTACCTTAATTTTTTCATTCCCTTTAAACTAATCAAGAACCACTTTAGACTATAGTTACATTTAAAAATAAATAAATAATTAAGTAGGCCACATCTGATCACTCACTATCAATCATCTAAAGTAAAGTTATGAAACATGTTAATATTTTCTTATTCATAATAGTTACAAACAGGTATTTTTCTAGTCCTTTACCATCTAACGTGAATGTAAAAATTGTATTTTGGAAAATTGCTGAAACTGTAGACAAGGAATGATAAATGAATGAATTTAATTATGTAAATTATTAATTTGAATTATGGCTAATCATAAGTAAGACTAGATGCATGATAAAATGAGTATACTATTTTCTTTTTCTTTTTTCTTAATTTTAGAGATTTAAGCATTTAATAATGTAATTTTTTTAGATTTTAAACTCAAAAACTTGACCTGAACTCGAGTTTGAGTTTGATATTAAGCTTAAGTTTGGCTTGACTAATTATTCAAATCAAGCCAAGCCAAGCTGAAGCTTTTTGGCTTTCCCACGAGCTCAAGTTCAAACATTATTTTTAGGCTTGTTACAAGCTCAAGCCAAACTCAAGCTTTTAATTTTTCCTGACGAGCCAAGTTTAAACATGCACTACTCAACAAAGCTTAGCTCATTTACAGCCCGAAGATTCGTAGACCAACCCTTATGGATGCCCACTAGTCTAATTCAACTTTCAGCTTATTGTTGGAGAGAGAATTTATCAAATAAACAATAAATTTTGAAGAGAGAAACATAGACGGCAAGTTACTTTTATACTATGAAGACTTTTGGATGCCATTCATAACTGCATGCATATGTACTATATTTGGATTTCCAAAAGGGCCACTCGGTAATCATTACAATGAAGGACACGACGAAATGATTTTGGTATGGGACACCTTGAACTTTGCAGAAGAAGTACCGTCTATCTATGCTCATTTCTCTTCAAGGCATACGGCATTACTGCTGTAATTGCCAAGGAAATACACATGTTGAATGTGAAAGGTTATTTGTTTATATGCTAAAATTGTAAAAAGTACAATTGCACTAAAATGGAAAAATAAAAAGTTTTAAAAAGTTAAGTTTTAAAAAAGAAAACAAAGTTAATCGAAACTCACATCACTCAAAACTTTTATGTGATAAGCACATCTCGCAAAACTTTTAATTAGAAGAACTCCCCTAGAAGTCTAGAACATATATTTGAAAGGCTTGCTCAAAAGGATTTTTTTTCTTTTAGAATACTAAGTATTAACACACACACATGGAGAGAGGAGAAAATGTTTTTTAAAAAAATTTACAGTGGTATTGCTCAAAAGGATACCTCATTTGCTAAAGTTATGCAATGTCACAATCATTTTCATCCTTTTAAGTTTAAACAATTATTGTGATGTATGAAACAATTAGTAAGACCCATACTTGTCAATTTTATAGTTTAAATTTGGGCTTGTAGTAAGCTTAATTCATAAGGTTTCTTGTCAATGGAACATTAGAACATGTGATCAAGTCCCTCATTCAACAGGGGAAAAAAAGGTGTGATCAAGTTCCTACAGTATCAAAAATGTGGTTTCTCAACCCAAAAAAAAAAAGTTCCTTCAGTATCAAAAATAAATTCATTAATATATTAGCTTAATGGTAAAAAACAATCGTCACAAGGTTAATGACACTCTTTATGGTGCTGATACCTCTGATTCAGACCATTCTTTATGATAAATATAATTTGACAACTCAATTGTCACCTCAATTTATACTCATTTGGAGAGTCCAAATTTTCTAATCTTACAATGCTTTGTTAAATTTCCTCAACAAATTTTTTTTTTTTTTTTTTTTTTGGAAAGAAATTTCCTCAAGATTAGTCATCCTAATCTTGAGCCAAATGGGCAATTTTTGTTTCCAACATCAACATGTGATAAAAATCAGATTAATAGGGATCGTGGTAATTGCATAAACCCATTTTAGTAGGAAAATGGGCAACACCTCCTAACTTGGTGCGCGTGGAATGTCCGAGAAACATGCACTCTCTTTTAAGTCAAAATGAATAGCAAAGCACAAAAAATAAACCAACTCTCAACGTTCATGGAAAGACACTGCTCCTATTATAAACAAAAAACAATCATAATTTTGAAAATGCAAAGGTTTCTTTGTCATTGTTCAGTTTAATTTCTTCAGCTAAAGAACCTGTAAGGCTGTAACCGCTCTTGTGTTCACTGCTGTGTTTAACTTTTAATTACTCACTCACTAATAAAGTGACTAAAAAAACCACCTTCTGCATGATCAAAAAGCCAAAGAAACTCTTTGAATTCTTTCAAGTTTAAACTCTTATTTCAGTAGCACCATCTTTGTACTTATCCTCTTCTTCTTTGCAATAACTGCACCACTTAATAGTCTTTTTTTTCCATATATATAACTAGCATGGTTTATTCTTTCTGTTCTCGTGGTTGGAATCTAATAAGGACTTGCAAGAGACACTGCTACACTACGCTCCTATATTTATTACTCTCACTTCTTTCACACCCCTCCAACTCCAATACTTTGTGTAACTATCAAAAATCAAAATCAAAGCCACCCCACTAGGAAAAATAACAGTATTTAGATAGAGAAAGGTCAAGGAATTTTTCTGGTTGTTGTATTTGCTTGTGTTGGAGCACTTTTTTACACTAAAATCAGAGATATATAGAAGTACTATATATACTGGAAAGCTCATGGGTTTATCTGGTTGCAGTGCTTTTGTTGTGGTTGTCTTGGTGGTTTTATTTGTGAAAAGTGAAAGCTTTGCTGAGAATTATATTAGTTGGGATGATATGAAGGTTGATGAACATGAGGCTGGATTGAACACTAGATATGAATATAAAGGAAGACGGATTATTGTGGTTGACAAGAATGGTTGGGGAGATTCTCATACAGTTCAAGGAGCAGTTGATATGGTTCCAGAGCATAATACAGAAAGAGTGAAAATTTATATTCATCCAGGAATATACAGGTAATGTGAGGGAAGTGTGTGTGTGTGTGTAAAACTTCTTTTGGGGCCATAAATTGATCTGTCTTGTTTGAAATTTATCAGAATCATATAGAAGTTTTGTGATCTCAATTTTCTGTCCAATCTTAAGGCATTGCTTTGTTTGTTGTGATATACTTTTAGAGAACAGCCAAAATTAGTTTTTTTGAGTTTTGTACACATTTTAATCTTAACAGTTGTGTTGTTGGTATCAAAAAAAATAGTTGTATTGTTTATGGGGGTTGAGTAGGAACAAATAGTGGCTACGTGGGTATTAAAAAGTAGTTAAATGATTTTAAATGGCTTTCTCTCTCCCCCTCATAAGATCAATCTTTTCATTTTGGCCTTTGATCTACATGACCACATTGCTGGCCCATTATAACCAAAATGTGCAAATCTTCTTGATTTTGAGTTCTATTCTATTGAAAAAATGCGATGCATAATTAACTTAATATATATTCTTTCATTTCATTTTTTAATGCTAGTTTTTTCATATTATGAGAATTGAAACATGCTCATATTGTTGTGTACTTTTCTGCAGAGAGAAGGTACTTGTGCCAATTACCAAGCCATATATTTCGTTTATTGGGAGCCAGGATCAAACTGCAGTTACAAAAATTACTTGGAACAATAAAGCATCAGATAGAGACCGAATTGGACTTCCACTTGGAACCTACAGATCAGCTTCTGTGACCATAGAATCCGATTACTTTTGCGCAACTAATATCACTGTTGAGGTAACAACAAATTCTCTTCCATACAAATTAATAAAATGGAATATGAACCAAAGCATGCATGATTAAATTTTTCTTTGCAGCATTAACTAACTCATTTTCTAAGCTCATAAATAACTGCAGAACACAGTAGTTGCAGTGCCTGGAGGATTTGGAATGCAAGCAGTGGCACTTAGAATTGCTGGGGATAAAGCCATGTTCTATAGAGTCAAGATTTTGGGGACACAAGACACTCTCTTAGATGACACTGGATCACACTACTTCTACCACTCTCATATTCAAGGAAGTGTAGACTTTATATTTGGAACTGCAAGATCACTCTATCAGGTAAAGTGCCATTATTATTTTTGTGACGAGAACCCCAAAATTAAGTTGTAAAAGCTAAACTAGTCTACTTAAATGATCATTTTTTTCGTTTGAAATCTTGGGTTTCTCTTTGTGATTCTAATAGTTGAAGTGAGTATTTGGAAACAGGATTGTGTCATTCAATCAACAGCTAAGAATTGGGGAGCTATTGCAGCTCATCACAGAAATTCACCATATGAAAATACAGGGTTCTCTTTTGTAAATTGCACAATCAGAGGAACCGGCGAAATCTTATTGGGAAGAGCTTGGGGTGACTATTCAAGAGCAATTTACTCATACTGTGATATGGATAATATCATATCTTCCTCAGGATGGAGTGACTGGAGGCACCCATCTAGGCAGAGGTATAACTCAACTTAAAATATATAACTAAGATTTTCCTCATAGATAGTAAGATGATCTGAGAATTGAACATTTTGCACATACAGGACAGTGGTTTTTGGGGAATACCAATGCAGGGGCGGAGGAGCAGATACAAGAGGTCGGGTGCCATGGTCCAAATCTTTCAGTTATGATGAAGTTAGGCCTTTTCTGGACAGAAAATTCATAGATGGAGACCAGTGGCTTAGACTATAGTGCTTCTCTCACCTAGTTTGATTAACTTTAATCACTTCCCCATCATTATCTATTCATTCTTATATACCAAGGACTCTTCATGTCCTATAAGGCTAAAACAGTATTTAAGGCACAGAAATTTTGATCCTTTTTCCTTTTTTTGCTCTATATCTTGAAATGCAAACAATAAGGATAGTCCACATGGGCTATGCTAAAACTGTCACCTAATTATTCACATTGTAATAAGACATGATATATTCTTTACTTTTGAGTCATTTAGTTGTGTGGTGTTATTATAAAGCGATTGAAATTGACACAGATCCATGAATATATCACATTTGGGTGCGAATGCATGTACATACTGCAATGAGAGCACAGAGCAAATAGTGTTTCCAGCACATATGAAATAGCTTATTATTAAAAGGTTGGAGCAGTCCAAATGAAGACATAACTAATAAGTAGTAATTTTTTACTTTTATGGTAAGTCTTCATATTTGTTGATACAAGAAGCACATAAGAGAGTCAATCCGACTCATTTGGAGTGCTTCTAAGCAAAGAAATTTAAATCTAATACAATCAGTGGATACTGATAGCCATCATAAATCCTAAACCTCAAACCTGTACACCTACTAAGGCTACAAAGTCAAGTCCAATGGCAATGAGCTTTCCCTACACCCGTGTAACTATTTACAAATCCAAACAATCCACTCAAGCACTCAACATTAACCGAAAATACTTGCATCATCACCATCATAAATTAAGGCATACAAACTCCTGTTGGTCATCTTATGATGCCACTTCCATGAGTTCTACTGCTTCACAATCCTGCCCAGAATTATCCAAATTCTCAGTTTTGTCACCATTCTCACCATCATTTTCATGTTTGTCATCATCATCATTACCTTGGACATCATCTACATTATCACAACTGTCATTCGTCTCAACACCATCAACCTCCATTTTTATGTCATTTAATGATGAGGACTTCTTATCAAACCTGTCCATATCTTCAGGAAGGCCATCAGAACTGGCAAATGTAGATGAGTTGAGTTTTTCATCTTCAACAGTATTAAAATTAGTACTGCTAGGAGCTTCAACATATGACACAGAAAAACCAGATTTTGTATCTTGGACAAGGTTTGAGGATGTGGCAAGCTTGGTGTCTGAGCCAATAGTTTCAGATATGGTTGAGAGTATGTCAGGCTTTCCCTGTATATCAACCCACTGGTCCCCCATCCAATCTTTGGATTTTCTTAGATCCTTTTTGTGTATACTCAGAAGTAAGCTCTCTCCTGCCACCATGTAAGTCACATTACAAAGAGAGAGAGAGAGAAGATATAGAAGCAAAAATAAAAGAAACATGAAGCTAAATTAGCATACCTGGAATGAAAATTTGCATGGTACCATCACCAGAGTTATCCAATCCAGTTACAACTCCTTCCCACCAGCCATCACTCCACCATGCATCAACTGCAGTCCCAACCTCAAGGTCAAGGTCTACTTGCTCTTTAGGAGGGGCTGGCCTAATTGTTAAGCGACCCGAATGCCTCATGCCAAGTTTATCAGGCATAGCCATTTTGAAAGCAGGGATCCATTCCTACAAATTGGAGAACATCTTAACTACTTTTCAAGATAGGAACTCTGGTTTTAGAAGAAAATTAGGAGATACATATGACTTGTGTCATAGAAAATAGGAGATTTGTATAAAGTTATGTTAGAGCTGACTTTGCTAGATTGCAACTCATTATTGGTCTATTGAATTTTCTTTAAAATGTGAAATAAACTACAAATACGAGAATATATTTGATTGTGAATGGTTAATCAGAATTGAAACTTAAAAAAGATGTGGCATTACCTAAGGTAGACATTTAGCATAATATTCTTCAAAGGCTATGATGTCAACTTACCATAGAAGTTTTATTTATCAAATTATACCATGAATTAAATCATTTATTTAGTGTAATGAAAAATTCAAATGCAAACTATAATCCTATACTCCTCTATTCAAAGTTGGAAAATATTGTAGAGAGTAGTTTTAAATTACTGATCATACCTCAAGATTTCCGCATCCATCTTCATCCTGCAAGTCATCATATCGAACTTTCATCTGTTTTCGTGATACCTGCAAGACATTGCACCTGAACCAGCATCCTCTGATGCCGCTATCTTGGCAAAGCAACTCTATCTTTTCATCAACCTTAAATGGTGAGGTATACCAAGGGGGACATTCAATGCGCTTTAGAGAAAGCAATCTCCTGCTGCCTGAGAAGCCATAATTTAAGTTCTCATAAGGTTCATATGTCATCATCTGGTGAACTCTACCAGAATTTCTGACCCTTAAATTATCAGCCAGAAACCTTTGACAAACTCTACCACTTCTGGTCCTCTTAGCTCCTAGCTTTACATCGTCACCTGCACTTAACCGTTCTTCTTCCTCTCCATTCAAGCTATGGCATATAGACTCAGGCCTGACAGAGGGATCAGGACCCAAACAAGAGAGAATTGGTTGATCAAAATAGCCTTGCAATTTACTGAGATCAAAGGGCTTCACTCTGTTGCTTCTGAACTGCCTATAGCACAGGTGTACTCGGGCTAACAAAGCATGAGGAAAAGAAGCTACACATTTTTCATAATGTTCACGAGTTAAGACTGTGGCAGGGCCATCAACACATTCTGCACTAATGACCTGTGCATATGGTGTGAAAAAAACTTCTTTTGGGTGAGGATTTCGTACAGGAATTACCCCCTTGACTTCCTGATTGTAGTGAAACCACCTTACTTTCACCTTTTTCTGACCCCTCTTGTCTTCATACATATCTTCCAGATAAGCAAGATAGTGATTTTCTCCCTTCGCCATGACAAGGACAAAGGATCGAATCTAAAAATCAGAAAAGATGAAAAACTGTCAGAGCAACTGATATCATCATTAGAAATCAGGTGATCTTTCCATCAAAAGGCACTACTCAATGCAAGTCTTAAAAAATTATAAAGAATACTTGTCCCAAATCCCCAAAGGAAATGCATAAAGATGGCATGCTTGGATGAAATGTGCACTGCTTGCTATGAAGCCTATGAGGCGTGTAAGATATCAAGAGGAAATTAAAATATCTGTTACAGGGTTGTGACTTTAAAATCAATTTTCTTTCACTGCAGCAAGTTCTTGTTCTATTAATTTACTCTGAGAATTGAAAATGCAATTTTCTATAAATTACATGTGAAAGTTTATGCAATTTGGCCCATGCCTTAACACCTCATGCGCTTAACATTTAAAACACCCCATATCATGCATTCCCTTTAAAATTAACTAGCAGATGCTTACTGCTATTGTAATCCCATTCCTGCAAAATTCTGGGTAATGCTTGAGCTGTTTACCACATTTCCATGCAACACCAGACCAAACAATGTCTGAATGGTGTCCCTTGAAACTCCTTGCAAGTCGGCCCTGATACACAGTTGTCAGAAATATTGTGAGTTTTGGTTAGGAACAACAATTACATAACAACAACAACAAAAACAACAATAATAATACCGTATTATCTGGTACTTGAGTCCGCAGAGCGCTCACTCCATTCATTAGAGATTCAGAAGACCCTAAAGGTTGTATTGAGTCATGTTTTGGAGATTCTGTAATTGACAAATGGTATAGACAATGTAAATGTTCCAGACAAAACATTCCAACTTCTTGATTGCTAATAGAATAAATTTAAATAATAAAATAAAACTAATAAACTGAAGACTAATCCACTACTAATGAAGCTTATCAATAGGAATATAAAATTATATTACCACCTTAAAATTCTAATATTAAGAATAAAAAGCAAAAATCTCCTACACAGAAGGAAGGGCTCTTAATGCTCCAACTTGATTGATGTTTCACTTGTATTCCTGTTACAAATTACATCTAATACCACTATCCATTGCCTTGCCTGAACTAATATGTCCAAGCTCCACATCTGATGAACAAAATATACTAAAATTTCTTTTAATAAAAACCATGTACAACGCTATCTAATTTCAGAATACAGAAGGATAAGCACATAAACTTCCAAACATAGGATTTCTTGTACATCGTGACGGATTCTACCAAGTTCAGTTTGAAGAATCTTAATTGAATATAGTTCTATCACATTTGTATTGCGTATAAAAGGTTGAATGGTGGAAGTGGTGCAGCCTTATCCAAAACACAGATTTTAACTACTAGAATGTAACGAACTTCAATCTTGGCCTCAATGAGTTGCATCAATGGGACAAAAGACAATGTCATGTATCAATCACTTAAGCAAGTTAATATAATTATAGTACCCCAAAAAAGATTAAAAATCATTTTGAAACATATGGAGGAACACCAAGTTATATTTATGGTATGATCCACAAAACACAAGGCATAGAAGACAGCAAGGAGATAACAAGTCATTTCTAACATGAAGGACTGTAAAAGACACCGAATTTTGATTGAAGCCTTGGAAATTCTTGCCCATTTTATGACACACTAAACTTTCCATGCTGTCAGTGACTAACATCTAATAAGCTGTATAGCAAAATCCTAACATTAATTATATCAAATTTTCATGGGAATGAAAAATACATAATAGATTATCCCTTAGCCTTATTAAATCTCTTCACCATTCCCATGTATTCAGTGCAACTCATATAATGTTTTCCAATTACCCATGTAAATCTACAGCAATAACTGGTAAGTAAGTATGGGAAAACCAAATAACCAAAAGGGGGAACACATACCAGACCGATCTCCATGTACATTCTGCTTCGATAGCATAGAAGTAAGCCAGTCCACAACCTCTCTCCTTGACCGCCATTTATAACCAGCATGGATGGAACTTTCCTTCCCATAAGCCTGCAAAAACTCCTCAGCAACAACATAGAACATGTGCCTAACACTTCTCTCTGTTCCCACAACGGCACGGATGGATTCCCCAGTGGAATCTTTCAGGAAATAGTGAACCACTCGGTTACCACGCTCCTGTGATACAAATTGCTCTTTCCACTCCACAAAACAGTGACTATTTCCAGTCATCTTGCTCTCAAAAGTGGGAGAAAACAGCTATGACTATACAGGAGTACAGGACACCAAAACCCCACTTGATCAAATTACATAGCTGAAATACCACAATACAAGATCAAACCTAACCAAACAGAGCACGTTTTCAGACAAAGCTACAATCTTGCAATTATTTATAACCCTGGTGCCATTAACCCTAGGAAAATTCATGTTCTATCTGCTAAAACCTCAACTACCGTAGCAAAGAAATACAGGGTATTTCATCAAACTCACCAGAACTGGCAAAAAGCCCACAATTTGATATTCAAAAAGCAGATCAAAGAGCCCCAAGCACAAAGCTGAAGATGCCCCAAGTAAATGGGACACAGCTCAACACAATAAACCCAGATGCTTCAGTTGCCTTCAGAATCAACACCCTTGCTAGTTGCAACAATTCACAAAGGTTCTACCATTAAAGCACAAATTTTGAGAAACATTTACCCAATCTGATAAACCCTAGGAAGCACCACAAAGAAGGATTCTAACAAACCAGAAGTGGGTTTTTGACAAGGTTGACCAGAACCCAAAAGACAAGTACTTTGAAGGTTTACAAGCAGCAGATCAGGAACCTCAAAGTCAGAAAAAAGTAGGTCAGGACTTGAAGAGCCCCCCAAGAGGAACAAAGATGTGGCTTTGGCTGCTTTTGCCAAGAGAATCACCAAAAATATGAAATGGGCATCTCAATTTAGACCACAAGAGTGAAACTTTCAGCACCAAAAGATGGATTGTCAAAGTTTTGATGCTTGAAAAGAACCTGGTGATAGTGATGTTGAAAATTTCAAGAAAGAGGAGGGCAGTGCAAAAGGCCTTGTACCTGTTTTGTTGAGTACATGGGGGAGCAAAGGAAGAGAAGAGATAGAAGAGAAGATGAGGTAAGAGATGAAGAAAGGGCAATATACCTTAAAAAGGGCATGGACATGGACATGGAGAGTGTGAGAGTTGCAGAGCCTTGGAAATGTGCATCCCATGCAGCTGAGCTAATGAGGTGAGAGAAGAACAGAGGACTGGTAGAAGAAGAAAAGGTAAACAACAGATTGTAAATTGTTTTTATTTTTTTTTTGGTGATGCATAGGGTTTTTTTTTTTTTTTTTAATAGTAAAAGGGGCCTAGGATTAAGCATTGTTTAAAAATCATAATAATAACTTTGCTGAAAATAAAAAAGTGCGTGTGTGATAAGACTTTAATTTTTTATTCATCTTAATCTTAATTTGAGATGTTTTTCTCTTCTATCCAATTAAATCATATACATAATAATTTTTGTTTTGAACATAAAAACTATATTCATTAAAATAAAAAATAAATAAATAATATAAATAAATGTGAAGAGAAAACAATTCAAACACCAACCTAAATAAATAAATAAGAAAAAAAATGAGTACATTAAAAATCACTTTTTTTTAATAATTCAAAAATAAAGAAGAAGAGATTTGAAAAAAAAAAAACAAAAACCCAAAAAAAAAAATCTGAGATTAGAATTTAGAAGAAGGAAACCAAAGAAAAAAAAAAGGTACATGTAAGTTTTGATAAAGGGGAAAAAACATTAAGCTTAATGGTCCTATTTTATAACCACAAAAAACAAAAAAAAAATCCAAAAACAAAAAAAACAAAAACAAACAAACAAATGCGTCTTTATTTTTAATATGAAAATTTTATTTTGAAAATCTAATTTATAAGTTAATAAAATAATTTGAAAATCAACAAGGGAGTGCCCCTATTTTTTTGGCAATGTTTTAGTGGAAGTTAGAATTGTATTTTTACTCATATCCTTTAGTTTTGTTTCTACTTAAACATATGAGTATAGAGGCATTTTTTAACCAAAAAAAATTTGAGAATTCCAAATAAGGGACGTCCTTTAAATAGTAGTATAAATAAAATTGATAATTTTTTTTAAAAGATAATTACAATAGGATAAAATTTAGGTATAGTACCTTAGGTGTTATTCCTTAGGTTCCCTTCTTAAGATTCAGCCATGTATTTACTTAACTAAAAAATACATTTTCATCCCATAAGAAAAAATCTATATCGGAAAATTTTAAAAGGAAAATTTAAGGAACGGTACATAAATATTGTTCTTAAGTCTTACTCATTACAATATATTGTTAATTTTGCAACTTGAATATTTTTTTCTAAACCCCCAACTCCCCAAGCGCTTTATGTATAAGGAGATGTCAATTTAGGTACAAGATTTTTGACAAAATTGATTGATCACTTATTGACAAAAGGGACTAAATTCTTACATTTTTATTCATAAATTAATCGATGGGATTAGTCTTTCATATGAAATGACGTACAATATCTAATAATTATTCATTTGGATCTATGGCCCATTTAATGCAATAAATATTTTGTTGCTAATTTTTTTGAAGAAAAATAAATTTATATTTTAAATCCTGTAGTTTGGAGGGTTTAAATGGTTTCAAAACTATAAATTATATTATATAAATTCGAAACAATTTGGTCTATGGTTGACTTTATAATATTGTGCTATATTTTTTCAAAAAAATATTATGCCATATAAATTTTTGACGACTCATAATTTTACACATTATTATTCTAATATATATTTTCATTGATTTTAAAATTTTTTGTGTATATATATATATATATATTTTTTGGTATCTCCTTTAGTATCTTTTGTAATCATATTTTTTAAAATTATTTAGTAAATAAATTTTTATACAAATATAATCATAATAAAAATCTATCTATAACTACTATGATTATTAAAATTTTAATTTAGATAAAAATAAAAATAAAAGACAGAGAAATTTATATTTTGTTAAAATTTCCCATGCATTACACCGATTAATAATTGTTCATATATCATATATAATATATTAAAGTGGAAGCTCAATTAAGAATTCAAATTTTCTAGTTACACTCTAAATTAAAAGATAGAAAACCATATTTTGTACTCATGCGTATTCAAAATTATAAGCTAGTTAAATTTATTTGATTCTAAATAATTTTGTATAATTCCCAGTAAATCCTATGAGATTCTTAAGCAATTTCATATTTTGTTTTGAGGTTTGTGGAATCCCTTTTAAAATGTGGGTATTTATATACCCATAAATTGAGAATATTCTATTTTATAATAAAGTATTTATGCAATAGGTTCAATTTTATATATATATATATATTATGGTTATATGCACCTCTGTTGATCACTTTTTTTTTTTTTTTTTTTCCTATTCGGAATTTAAAATCGTTTAAGAAAATAAATATTTTGACTAACAATGCATGACTGCATGACATTTTTTTTTTCTTGAGAGATGATATTTTGATAAACTATAAAAATTACTATAATTTTATATGTGTTGTATGTGTAAATGTTATATTATTATTTTAGAATATTTGACTTAATTCATGGTTCATATTATTTCTTATTATTTATTTGTAGAAAACCACATTAAAGTAATAATGAATACACTTGAGAATATATTTATAAATCTAAGTATAATTTGGAAAGAGTAAATGATTCCTATTAGATTTCTCGGCTTAATCAGAAACTGGAGATCAAGTTAATTCATCCAACCAATTCACGGAGCATGTTGTCTAGAAATTTTTTATTTATTATATATATATATATATATATATATATATATATATATATATAAATTGCAGGCATGGGGACTCAAAACAACTTTCAATTTATTATTAAATTTAAATTTTAAAAGAGGTAAAATTTAGCATTTGGTTCATAAAATTTGGGTCAAGTTCTATTTTAATTCTTGAATTTGAAAGTTTTTGGTCCTAGGATTAATCCTTTCATAATTTGTATTATAATTATTACTTTGGTCCTAGGATGACATTTCTTTAAAGGAATCTCAAATTTCTGCAACTAAAATAATAACCTAATCTTTTCTTCTTCTTTTTTGAGAGAAAATAAGAACCTAATCCAAATTTTATGTACTAATTATATATTTCACCTTTAAAAATTAGTCAAGGTAACCAATCATTAGGAATAAAAACAAGTTTTCATTGTTAAAGGCTACACAAGAATACATCAAAACAAACTTATATCATACATTTTTGGGATGTCTTGTATACTTTCAGTTTAGTAGCTTTCACAAATTCAATTTATTATTTTTTATAAAAGTGAATTCTATTTAATTCATACTTACTTGCATATATGGAATTAAATTTGGAAAAGATTAAATTTGATTTTTCCTCCCTTTTGAAACTAAAGTAAACTTGGCTTTGTTCATCAAAATAAAATAAAATAAAATAAACTTGGCTTTGAAAAATTAAACAAAATAAATAAACAAATTCTCGTTTACTTTGTGCGTGTAAGGTATTTTTGATTGTGGCTTTGTGGTTGAAGGTTTAGGAGCTATCAACAGAACTTAATTGCTTCCTTGTTATATATTGGTTAATATTCAATGTCAAATTGTAAACTTAAAGTTTTGGCAAAAATAGACAAACAAAAAAATTATTTATAAAATACCCCCTGTTTTATTGGTCTCATCTAAACTGGCAGTCAGGACTCAGGCACACCAAAAAGGTAGCTGGCAGGTGGGAAAAAAGGTTTATAAACCTAGAAGAATCTTTGCAAATCTTTAATTCATTAAAAAATATTTTTTAATATATAAGATAGAATTTGAATACATAGTCTATTTTACAAAGATTGATCATATAAGTGCTGAATTACTGACACTGATAAATTTCTTTAAGATTTGATTTCAAATTTCCTATTTAACCGTAAAAAATTTTACAATTTTTTAATTAACTTAATTAAAATCCATGATTTTTTGAGTTAAAAATTATAAGAACTTTTTGGTTAATTAAAGAGTAATCTTGGTACTATATAAATATTTCTCAAAAATAAAAAAATCTTGGTACTATATAAAAAGTCACTACTTTTACTATAACTATATTATGTAGTAAACTGTGACTGACTGTATGTCATCACTTTCACATAAACTTATCATTTTTTCTTAATCACTCATATTTTGCCACATGAACAGTATTTATGACAAGAGTTGTGGATTATTAGGTGATCTAAGAATTTTTCTTTTGTTAATTCAAGTAACTACTTTCCCGGGCAGCACTCTTTTCTTAATGTCATATGGCAAAAAGCAGATGTTATTACTATTTCAAAGTTCAAAGTTCAAACTACAAATTAACCTAATACATGTTGTATATAATACATGCTTTACAGATGAAGCAAATGTCTTGTTTTTTAAAGAGGGTATATTCGATTCTCAAACTCGGTTTAAACCACATGACTCAACAATCTTTCACATGGTCAACTATATCGGTTCTAGTAGAAATTCAACTGATCTAGTGGCTATATTTTTTTCTGCTCACATTTTTTTAACAAGTGAGAAATGGGTTTTGAACATAATAGGTTTCAACTAAGCCAGATAGCGTTACTAAAATCATGAAAATTCTTTGCTAACTACGCATGGACTTTTATCAAAGAAAGAAAAGGGTACTTGCAAAGTGAGTTTTAAATGTAAGCTTTACGTACTGAAGGTACAGTGATGATTTACAGATTATAATTGTCCACACACAACAACAACATGGTATTGTCCCACAAAGTTAATCGTATATAGGGTACCTCATAGGGTCACAAAATGTGATCTGCTGGTCCACATTGCTGGCTAACTGCAACCACTTGCAAGATACGTGTATACAATTTCCCTTATCCAATTCAGTAGCTCAGTACTACCATCTATTTACCAAGAACCCCTCTGAAAAAAGAGGGAGGGGGGGGGGGGGGGGGGGCAACACATTTTCTATAGCTCATTAATTTGCTTATTTTGGAGAAATTATACTTTTCTACTCTAAACTATACCTCATTATATACTTGTCCTCTAAACTACAAGAATGCATGATTACCCTGTAAACTAAAACCTGTGTAACACTTTAATCTCTCTTACCAGTCTGTTACTTTATCAATTAAGTCTAATGGAATGTAGCATTAAAAAATCAATTTACCATCTACTGTTTGTTTTGGAGAGAGGAATAAATTGGTTTTTTAATACTAAATTTTGTTAGACTTAACCCCAAAATAAATGGTGCCATAGGAGTTAAGTGTTACAAAGTTATAATTTTGGGAGTATCAATTGTACATTTTCGATAATTTAGAGGCAAAATGTAAAATGTATAATTTAAGATGAAAAAGAAAAAAGGTTTAATTTGCCCCCTTATTTTTATTGACTCTGAAGTAATTTTATATTCACATTGATGATGTCAAAATTATATCTATTCCTCTGTGTCTCTGAATGATTCAATGTATTCTTCCCAAAGATGAAAAGAAAATCTTCAAGTATGACCATAACCAGAAGTTTCCAATGATAAATCAACCCTATTCTCATAGAAGCAATAGTTAAGAGCCACGTGAAGATATGACCAAATATATCCAACAACATTAGTTCATGATGTTGCACAAATGGGGGTTGGTGTAGTTATAGATAACGTATATACAACACTCCAACAGTTTTATTATAAGTTATAACATCCATTTGCAAAAAAAAAGTTATAACATCCAATGATCAGTGATCAATGACATTTTTGAAATTTTAATGCCGACATGACAGTAGGTGAGTGAAATGGATCACTTGTGTTGAGTAAATATTATGCTAGTGGTGGTTTCTTAGACAAAGCACTGAACATTAACCATTTGAATTTTGAAGTAACAAATGCTCTGGCCGAATAGGATTATATTGTTGTGATGATTTAGCCTTTAGTGTAATTATTAATGCTTCTTTGATACCCAAAAAGAAAACATCGACAATTTGAATGTTTTCCTTATCCTTTTCATCATTGGGACAATTAAGTCAACTTTATAAATTCACCTATACTTGTATGCCTCTTGTTATTTGCTAAAACTCATATTAATCAAAGGAATCACAAGGGAGTTTTCACCAAGTGGATTTCTTGGTTCAAGCTTCAAAGAGATCCCTCATATTACTTCTTCTATTACATTTTTTTTTTTTTGGGTACTCTAATGTAATTTTTGGTTTTTCTTTTTTAAACTAGTAATTAATAGAACATTGTAACTTTTTTTTTTTAGTAATGCTAAGAATACTACAAATGTTACTGATAAACTTTAGAAATTAATATATCATCAACTATTAAACTCAAAACAAAGAAGAAATTAAGAAATTAAGAAATTAATTTTATTGTATTGTTGATATGTCACAATTTAAATTCATTGTTATGTTAGTTTGTAACGCTTTTATAGTACTATTAATTAATAGTACCTTTAGCATTTTCCTATTTTATAACATTTTTCACAACTGATGATATAAGTTATTGTAATTGGACAAACATTACTTTCATATGTGTACATTACTTTCATATGTGTCCACCACTAACACCACTTATGTTTTGCGCTAGTCACAATAGGCCACTTACAATACTAACAATTGCAAAAAGAATTGTCCCTAAATTTATTGTTTTTTGTATTTGAAGCTCATACAAAAAAGAAATTAATAATCAAATTTCATGAGTTAAAAGGGAAAAGAAATATACATTTGAAACTAAATATTAGAGGGCATGTTTTGCCAAGAGTCTTATAGTTTATCTAGCACATTCTAATATTCCTATCAGAGACATTTACGGTTTAGATCATCTCTCAACAATAGAATTTTCAACGTTGGATTTGAACTTATAAGCCCCCCTTAAATACAGGATTAGATTGATCCATCTAATTCTTTTTTCTTTCTTTTTAAAATTAGACTTATATTGACTGGGTAATTGCCTAATTGGAGACTCAGATTTTTTTTTTTTTTCGATATAGATTTATATTGACTTGGTAATTGAGAATTGGTGTACCCAAGTGCCTCAACAAGCGTTCCCATTGTTCATTCTCAAAAAAAATAAAAAAAATAAATAAATAAATAAAAAAGGGCGTTCCCATTGCTAGGGAAACTAGGAGCCCAACTTATTGGACATCAGCCCAAATCCACGGTTTAAACTAAGCATTGTCCATTCAAGAGCTATAACCGATAGCAAATGACAAAACCTTAACTTTATTCCCGGCCTCAAATATGTAACTGGGATAGAAACTTCACCATCACAATTATGTAGACAGAAATTCTCGGAGGTCTTCCACCATGGATTACCAGCTTGCCTTTGTAGTTACCTCGAATTTAGGTTGTCTTAATAAAAAAACCACCAGAGAAATTATCATCACTGGCCAGTAAGTGTCCTGGTGCTGTCTCTATACAAGCAGTTTGTCCAGGATTCAAGCCTCAGCCATCTAACATTCAGTATCGAGTCTACTTGCCTTATGCCTTAATTGAGAAAAAGCAAAACTTATCGACCAATGATGCAATGCTTCTGAGAAAGTTCAAGAGATTTTTGAGCAGCAGCAGCATATAATAGAACTAGGACCTCTTATTTATTTAATTTAATTATTACTAGCCAGGCGCCTGGGCCTTTTCTTCTTTTGCATGCCAAAAAGGTTCCAAATGAGTAATAGCAGTCTGTTTTCCCCTTTCATGCTTTCATAATAACTCTGGTAGAATTAACAATAAAAGATTATAAAGCTGTGTTTGTGTTTTTAGTCAAATAGCCATGTAGGCCTACACCATACGGGATTTCTATTTCGATGCATTCAGGTCTACACAACTGTGAATTAACTTTCTTTCTAATATAATGTCAAGAGAAGGCTTCAGCACATGCCAATGGTTTGATATGCATGTACAAGTGCACATGCCAATGGTACAATCTCTATATTTCTCTTATTTCCTATGATCTTGCAATCACTTATATATTTACTTTAATAAGCTCCACAAGAGCAATCACACCGGTGTGTATAATACAAAAAGTGGTCAAATTTACACATTCTCCACAAAAAACTACCCACATTAATGAGTGTATAAGTTTGTAAATATGCATATCTACTACAGTAACCATGTAAATATACACAATTACTGTAGTTGTGTAAATAATTTTTTACTCTCACCTACTCATCAGACCTCTCCTTTTCTCTTTTCCCCAAAATCTCTTCTTTCACCATCTTCATCTTCATCTTTATCTTCATCTCACTCTCTCCCTCTCTCTTCCTCTAAACAAGACAAAGCTGGTCCCACCACTGTCCAGCCACCACACCCAAGCCAAAAATCCCACCTTTCTTAAACCCCAAAACCCAAATCAAATTACACCCACGACTCAGAACACCAAAAACCAAAGAAAATCACTAAGTCCCCATACCCAAGAGAGAACCCAAAGTTAAAAGCCTTTTGTTTGTGGTGGTTGATTGGCTGAACCCATGGTGGTCTAGGTTAGGTAGAATTCAGGTTTAGAGAGCTAGAAAGAGAAGGGGTTTAATTTATGTGGGTTTTGGCCTTTGTGATGGTTATGTGAGGTCCAGCCATGGCCATGGAGGTTTGGCTTTGTGATAGTGAAGAGAGAAGAGAGTTGAGATATGAGAGAAAACTTTTTACTTTTTTGAGGAAAATATGAGAATGAACGTGAAGAGAATAGTCATAAAGTATAAAGTAAAAAATAATAAAAATAAATTAAAAACTAGAACATGAACATAATTGTGAACAAAAAATTTGATTAAGAATTTTATAAATCTCATTCCCAAAAGAATGTCCATGACAAGTTAACCAAAAAGTAAATTGGTAAAGTTACTGTATATCCAATAACTTTTAAGAGTCAAAAGATACATGGGAGATCATTGGCCGATTAAATGGTACCTCTCAAGTGCTGAGATTAGGTTCTTGGAAATGAATTGATGGACACTGGTGGTCCATGTGAGTATCTCCACTGATCACACACAGAACATTTCTCCAACTTCACACTGTTTTCCAACGTACAAAATTTACAGGACCAGATTGTGTACTTGATACCAGCATCTTTTGGCTTTTGTGTGCTACAAACCTCACATACGAGAGCCAGCGGCTGCAGTAATACACCACCATTCACATGCAACACACTCATGAGTATTATAGTAGGAGTGCAGGCAAGTAAAATTTATATATAAAGACCGTAGAATAGGATAAAGTGGAGCATAAGAAACTGAGAGTAAGTACAAACTCAAGCAAGTCCTTATCATCTAACTAATGACCACTACCTTTTCACAATCTCTAGATTGCTTTCCATGGCATAAAATTTATTATGAAATGTTCATAGGTTTGACAATGGAAAGGACCTTCTAGTTCTGTGAACAATTCCCAGTTAAAGAGAGAGCGAGAGAGAGAGAGAGATGAAATGCTTGCTATTATGTGTAAGTCAGAAAGAGTAAACAAAAAACCAGGCACTTATCAAACAATTTTTTTTTTATTGGTCAGCTACACATGCATCCAATGGGTCTTGAATCCATGACCTCACCCTAGGGGAGAGAGTGCCAGTTGAGGTAGAGTTCATTGGTAAAACGGTATGTTTATCACCATAAGATAATTTACATGACCATTTCATAATAAACTTCTTCTAAGTGAAGTACAAGCAAAACCAATTTTTCTCTGCTTATGCTACAAAACTTGGTCTGCATTGGTGAACTTTGAAGCAACGTTCTCATTACATATCCAAAAGGAAATATACAGAAAAATATCCCTTCCATTAAAAACTGAATATATAAAATAATATTATGCATTGAAGCACTTACTGGATTCAATAAAGTGCATGTTCCACACTCCCACATAGCAGGTTCCTCTGAGTTCAGTGTTCTATCACACATTGTATCACGACCAAGCACTGGCTCAGAAGATGAAGGACAGGACAAATCCACGAAATCAGGTTCAGGCCGACAAGTAGACTGAGAAAATGAAGTGTTATCGGAATTACCAATTCTTTTTTTAGATCTATTGTCACAATCAAGCATGGACCCAGAGGTTGAAGCATCCATAGATAAATCAACAAAATCGGATTCCACATGATCTTTGGAAGATTGACCAAATGAACTTTGATCTGATTCCCGACTTCTTTTTCGAGATACTGCTGCAACTGCAGCACGTGACCTTGAACCACCATCTAGCCCTGAACCTCCTGCACTTTTCTCCATATGTACAAGATCCTGCAAGATATCAGAGCTACTTTCTTCATCCCCAGAAGCTTCACAAGACTGAGAACCACACCAGATATCATCCTGTAATCTTCTTTCTGCAGCCATTGCAGCAGCTTGTATTGGACTAAGTGCAACCATAATGGTGCTATCACCACCAAGACGCTTTGGTCCAGAAGGCAAGAGAGATTCCAAACGCACTCTCTTTTCTGCAGCTGCTAGTGCAGTTTTGCGGAGAGATGAAAGAGGAGGTTGATGGGAGAAACCACCCAACCGCCTCCCAGGAAGATCAAACCCGTCACCTGTGCCAGTTATACCCTTGGTCATCAGCTCCTCACATTCCTGTACATAATCAAAGGCATCACGCACAATAAAACAAACAAGAGAGACACAGAAGCTGCAAATTATGCAACTGAAAACCTGCTTTCTACATAGTTTTCTTTAAAAAGCGATTCCAAAGCTGGAAAACAGGGTTTAGGACGTCCACAACTCAAATACACATAGTAAAATTACTAAAAGAAAATGACAAATAAGTATAATTCTTTGAAAGCTTGAAAGCAAACATAAGATCCAAAAAAATGTTATCCAAATGGAGTGTGCAACGGTGAAAATCAGTGAAATATATAGGGTACATATTGCAGTACTGTACAACTGATCCAGCATAGTTTTTGTAAGAAAAGAAGTGCTTGCTTTTTTTTATAAAAGCAGAGAAAAAAGAAAAAGAATTACTTGAGCGGCTAACAAAGTAGAACTCAGATACAGTGGATATATCATGATTAACAATCCAACTATAACACTCCTTTTCTTACTGCATTAAGTATATTAATCCATCAAAAAGGAAAAATCTTCAAAAAATTTCAGGACTCTATACATTTGCTTATATGAATTGATCATCAATTGGAATTGGACATCAGCCCAAATCCACTCAAATATTTAATAGCCATAGATACATACAAGAAAAATATTTGGTTGCTTAAGACGCATGAAATGCATTTCAGATTCATTTTTTTTAATCCTCTTATAAGAAATGAAAAATTGAATGATAATTGTAATAAAATGAAAGGAGAATTAGAAAGACCTTTCTAAGTTCATCCCACAGCTTGTAGAAGGTGGCATTGTGAGGACCATGGGCATTATGGCAAAGCTCATGAAGCATAGTATCAAGAACTTGATCAAAAGGGAAGAAATCCCAATCCCTGTTTGGCCTTCGAAGCCTCAGCTTCACATGCACCCCACCTCCCACATTCAACCCCAGAAGAGCTGGATTTTTTGGACTGCCAATTTGTTTATTTATAATTATCATTCAATATGGAACACAAAACAATATAAACTTAGACCAAGATGTAGAAGAAAAAAAAACCCAAACTTATGTGCCTCATTCGACTACCAATAAATTTAACAAAACAAAATTGTAGAGTACTAACAATAGTGGAATGTACATGGGAGCTTAAGACAACATATCAAAAATCAATAAATATTCAACTTGGGCAATGAAATTTTTTTAACAAAGTCAAAATAAAAAACAAGTTCACAATTAAGTATCAGTCATATCCTTGTTTAATGTAGGAATGATATAAATGATTCACTTAATTTATCCCAATGCAACCATTCGGCTTGGTAAAAACTAAAATCTAAATCTCTCTTTAAAAAGGAAATAAAAATAAATAAAAATAAACCAAAAAAAGCAAATGATATCAAACACACAGTACTCTCTCTCTCTCTCTCATAAAAAATAATGGAATATTCAATATCAATAACCTAAAGTATTTGTCTAATAGCCTATTACATTAAAAAAAAAAAAAAAAAAGCAACTTTGAATGTTACATATGGGGTTTGAATAAACATCATAAATTTCCAAATTTAAATGAAATCAATAAAAATTCTATCTGCTTTTTTTATTAAAAAAAAAAAAACATATGGGTTTTCATAAGAATTATAAATTTCCAATTTTTCATTACTTCCCCATCACTTTTTGCTACAATTTTCTCTGGAAACAAACGGAAAAGTAGAAGAGAATACCAGAACTCAGAGAGGACCTTGACCCTCCATTTGTGTTTGCGCATAATGGGTTGGACCTGCTTGGCTATTTTCTCAAGCATCTTCTTTGCCTCGTCTTGTCCAGGCTTTTTCAGGGCTTTGGTTTCCCAAACCTTGTGAAGATCGCCCAAATTCATAGCTGAAATTGAAAATTACCCAAAAGCCCTAAAGGATCTTGAAGCTAAGGTAACCAAAGCTTGGGTAATTTCAACACTGGAATTATGATGTTCATTTGTGAATGATCGGTGAATCCGTGAGAGACTGGGAAAAAGTTTTCCGATGTGGGAATTGGGATTTGGGATTTGAAGTTGAAAGGAAAGTGGAAAAAAAGGTTGGCGGGATTTGAGTTTATGCTTTCTCACACGTGGGAGGTCGATTTTTTTTTTTTTTTGGTTGCAAATTACATTTTTCCCCTCTTTACTTTCTGCTTTTAAAAATTAGATCATGTAATTCCAAGAGGTGTTAAATTAAAGCCTGTACAAATTAAACTTTATAATTTTAAAAATTTTAAGTTGAATCTTTAAATTTTAAAATATTGTCAATTTAAACCCCTAAATCAAATAAAAAATTATGAGGTTTTAAGTTATTGTGATTTTTCGTTTTTTACCCTATTTACACATGTTGATGCTATTAAAGAAGGTTGCTTCACCACTACTTGACCTATCCAATCTATGATTTGCAATGTTGTAGACTTTAGCAAATTTTTTGTTAGTTGTAATTTTTTTTTAAGAGAAAAGCTGTAATTTTAACTAGGTAAGGAGAGAACTTAACTCTGAAACTCATTATCTAAGTTAAATTTGCAGTTGTTCATAGGTCTTCTATTTGTTGTAAATTTTTAATTCGTATTTTCTTTGCCTGGAAGAAGGATGCTGCTTTTACTTTGTTTTAATAATATTCTCGGTTTATTAGAAAAAAGAAAAAAAAGAAAAAAAAAAGAGCCCACATTCTTCAAAGAGGAACCGTTTTGATCTTTATCTTGATTTCTTCATGGACATGAGTGTTTTAGTAAGATTGTACAGTGATTGGATACCAAGAAGATTAGGTGTTTCATCTTTATTAATCATGATTTAGCTTCATCCATTCAAGAGTTTCCATAGTCGTGCCATGCGAACTTGGGATGATGCATTCTATGTTTTGTCATTTTAAACTTCAAACTTTTATAAGTCATGAAAATCTAAACACTTTGTCCATATATATGTTAAAAATTAATGATAGAAATCTTGTTTTTAATATTCATTACTTGAATTCCCCTCTCGGAGATATATGAACTTTAGAAAAAACAATGTTCTACCAGATTTATTTCTAAGCTGCACCACACAACAAGTCTCTGAAGAGGCTCAAGAATTGGGAAAGGAAAGAACTACGCCTTTTTCTCTTGGAACTAACCTAATTTTTTTGTGGTTATCAAAAAAAAAAAAAAAAATGTTTTCATTCTTTGCTATTTATCTTTATTGGTGTTATCCTCTATAACTTTTTCTTTTTTGAGAAGATTATCCTCTGTAACTTGGGGCCATTTGGTATATGTATTTAAACACATATTTTCAGTTTTTCAATAAAATTATACGTATTTTTACATACTTTTTCACCCACACGTATTTTCAAAAAATACAAACAACGTTACCAAACAGCCCATTGATTTGTGGTTTCTAATAAATATTGACAAAATGTTTAGATTGCCATATTCTATAAAATTTTAGTGGTTAATTTGACAATTAAAAAAATCTTTTTTTTTTTTTTGCATAATAATTAAACTCTACTTTTTTGCTAGACTTTTAAATCGTTGGACTTGACCAAAAACAAAACATAAACAAAGGGTTAAAACAAAAGTGACTCAAAAGAAAAAGGCACTCCTTCCTTTCACAAGCTCTCCTTTTTTTTTTTTTTCTTGTTTGGTTATAAAAAAAAAAAGGCTTTTAGCGCAAGGCAAAACCAAGCTGCAGTTAGGGATGGCAATTTATGCTCGATCTGCGGGTACTCAGTCCAACCCAACCTTAATGGATTGGATTTTACCTAACCCGATAAATAATAGGGTCAGTTATGGGTTAAAAAAAAACCCCGCAACGGATCCTGGTCGAGTTCGGGTTTTAGTAATACCCAGCCCAAACCTGACCCGTATACAAATATAATATTAAAAAAATTTAGGGGAAATTGCACTTTACCCATCTGTGGTTTGGCCCGTTTTAACAATGTCTACCTGTGGTTTAAAAGTTGTCACTTAACCGACTTGAGATGGCCTCCGTTAGACCCTTGTTACCCACCTCTCCCTTTTCACTGTTAAAAATTGGGGTAAATGTGTCTTTTTCATTATATTTTATGTCTCTCTCCTCTTTTCTCTCATTCTTCTTCTTCTTCTTCACAATCAAAACCCATAAATGTATACGGAATGATGCCCCAATGCCCATTGTAATTGCCAAACATACTTTTACAATGACAAGAAAACCAATACACCTATAGTCACAAACAAAGCCACAAATCCATGTGAACATACACCCATAGATTTGCTAAATCCAAAAATTGACTACTTAATTCTTCATAAAACGTTTCTAAAAAAAAAAAAAAATTCATAAAACAATCACAAAATAAAATACAAAAATTAAGAATAAATGGTATCCACCAGTTTGCTAGATTTTATCTGTACCCTAGGCTTTCTCTCTCTAAAACCTTAACCCCTTCTCTTTTGCTGGGTTCTCTAAAAAAAAAGCCAGATTTGTAAGTAAAAAAAAAAAAAAAAATCTTACATGCAAAAAAAGAAGAAATCTACAAAAAACCCTAGCAAAAACCAACAAGGCAACGGACGGTGGAGATCTGTTCCTTTCATGCATCCTTCGACTTTCGAAACCATCTCCATGGAAGAAGATCTCAAAAACAAGGTAAAGTCTTACCTCAAATCTTTCCTCAAAGGTTGTGAAGACTATACCCTATAAAGGTGGAGCTTTTATTGTATAATTAGAAATCAAGCTGGATTTCCTCAAAAAAAGAAATCAATTTGGATTCTTATCTTTTTTTGGGGTAAGGGTATAGATTTGTGTAAAAATAAATTTCATTCTTAATTGTTGTTGATGGCGGTTTTGTGAGAAGTACTTTATATTTGATTTTGGTTGATAGGGAAATTTACAGCTTGGAGATTTTTGATCCTGTGGAGTTCAATAAGTGGGTCGCGACTACCATTGCTTCAGAAATTGTTTTACAAAACAGGTTGTAAAATTACTTGTGCGTGCAAAGGATGGTGTTCATTTAAAGTGATGTTTTGATGGAGAGTGTGAAGAAGACTGGGCTAAAGTTGATACAGAGGAAAACCCAAGCTTCAATACACCTCATTACTTGCAAGTGTTCAGATTTCACTTGGGCAATCTAAGTGAAGAGACAAAGGGATTATGGGTTTTGGGGATTTTTAGGGATTCTCAGGTAAAGAGAGAGGGAGAGAGCTCGTTCTACTTTTTAGGGTTCTATTTGGGTTCTAATTTTGGCTTATATAGTAAAGGAGATTTTCTAATGAAAATGGTAGAGATGGGTAACGAGGGTCTAATAGAGGCATTTTCTAAAGATCTCAACCGCCTCCTCTCTCTCTCTCTCAACCTCTTAAGATCTTTGCCACCCTCTCTCTCTCTCTCTCTCTCTCAAGTTCACACCACCGGCCACCCTTTGTCTCTCTTAAGCTCTCAACACCGGCCACCCTCTTAGCCTTTAACGCTCCCCTCATGGCCTTGTTCAGCCTCACGCTCCTCACCTCGTTCAGCCCCACGACCTCACACAGCCTTGCCACCTTTTACCTCTCGGTCCTCTCATACTCTCACTCTCTTTTTCGACCCTCACCCAGTCATGGAGGAGCACGGATCTCGTGGTAGCTGCTGTTTGTCACGGAGGAGCACAAGATTGTTAAATCAAAACTTAGAGAGATGAGATGATTGGAGGACAGGATTGTGTTTTCTGTTTGTGATTTGTGTTTTTTTTTTTAGTAAAAAATTTGTATTAACAGAGAAGAGCCAAAAAAAAAAACAAGCTGATTTGTGTTTCTGTTTATGTGTTGGGATTGTGATTTGTATTTATTTTTTTGATAAGTGAAAAATCTGTATTAACAAAGAAGATCAAAAAAAAAAAAAAAAGTTGATTTGTGTTTCTATATATGATTGGGTTTGTGATTTGTGTTTCTATATATGATTGAGTTTGTGATTTGTGTTTCTGTGGTTGTGATTTCTGGATGTAAAATTGATTATTTATTTATTTATTTTAAAGATTGGGTCGGTTTGGGCCATGGCTTTAGATAAGGCCCATAATTGCTGGACGGGGCCCGTGAGGCCCGTTGGGCTTGACGGGGCGGGTTTGAAGCACAAATAAAAAATCTATTTATTAAATAGGCCAAGTTCAAGTTTCGAGGCCGGGCCCGCGAGTCAGTTTTGGATATAAAGAAATCTGACCTGAACTCAACCCGTTGCCATTCCTAGCTGCAGTTTGGTTCCTAGAATTTTCCCAACCTAAAATCCAACAAGGTAAAAAGGCACAGGTTACAATGATATGTTTGGCTCTAAATGTCTGTTTGGGAACAGCTTATTTAAGGTCTGTTTGGAATTTACTTATTTTACTGAAACTGAAAATTTGTTATTGAAAGTATTGTAGATAAAGATAAAAGTTAACTGAAATAGTATAGTAAGACTCATGAATATTACCAAAAAGTGCAGTGGGACCCATGAATAGCAACAAAAATAAGTTGAATAGTAAAATAAGTTGGCAAAAATAAACTTTTGGGATCCGCTTATTTTGATGAAACTGAAATTTTTTTGCTGACAGTACTGTAGATAAAAGTAAAAATTAACTGAAATAATATAGTGAAACTCATGAATAGTACAAAAAAGTGTAGTGGAGTCATAAATAGTAGCAAAAATAAGTTGAATAGTAAAATAAACTGGCTTTTGAAGCAGGAGCCAAACGCACACTAAGTCTGTTTGGGATTTGCTTATATTGCTGAAATTAAAAACTTTTTACTGAAAGTACTGTAGATAAAGGTAAAAGTTAGTTGAAAAAGGTAAAAGTCAGCTGAAAAATGTAAAAGTTAGCTAAAATAGTATAAAATGACACATAAATAGTACCAAAAAGTACAATAAGACCCATAAATAGTAGCAAAAATAAGTTAAATAGTAAAATAAGTTGGTAAAAATAATTTTTGCCAAACGGACACTTAGAGTTTATTTGGAAACAACTTATTTAGCTAAGATTGAATTTTTTTTGCTGAAAGTACAGTAGATAAAGCTAAAAGGTAGTTGAAAAAGTACGATAAAGCCCATGAATAGTATTAAAAAGTGCAATAGGGCTCATAAATATTAGTAAAAATAAGCTGAATAGTAAAAAAAGTTGGCTTTTTAAGCTAATGGCAAACACAACCTTAGTTGAAATTGAAATTTTTTTGCTAAAAATACTATAGATAATACTAAAAAGTAACTGAAATAGTACAGTGAGATTCATGAATAATACTAAAAAGTATAATAGAAACACATGAATAGTAGCAAAAATAAGTTAAATAGTAAAAAAAAACTGACTTTTTAAGTCAATACCAAACACACACTAAAGTTTGAGATTATTTTACTCCAACCCACTATACTCTTTTAATGAAAAAATTATCTATATATGATTTTAGTGATATTACTTTTTTTAATGAGTCATGTGACTTATTGAACTAATGCATAATTATAGTCATAAATAGCCTCGTAAACTTCATTTGTTTAATTTAAAAAAAAAATATTTACGTCAAAATATTTTCAGGTGCTTGGCATGACATAAAATTTTCAAACGTAAATCATCAAAATAGGTGCCTCCGAGTCCTTGTCACTAGTTTGGCCGCCCCCGCCGTTACACTGATGACCCAGCCACCAAATAAGGGGAGTAGAGCCACCATGTGTGTTATGTAAAAGAAATATATATATATATATATATATATATATTTACAAAATTTGACAAATAACAAAATCATTTTCAAATTTAACCAAATTTTACATAAAAATAAACTCACTAAAATACTAAAAATGTTACATTTTAGTTTTTAGAGTGAAACAAATGAATGAGTAGGATTTAAAAAAAAAAGTGCTATATCCATAATATCTTTATAATATTTTTATTACAAATCTTAAATAGTAGGTTATTATAAGTTTAAATTTGAACTCAATATTAAAATTATTTTTTTACTTAATAATAATAATAATAATAAAAATAATGAGTACCAACCTATCAAATACAATTATTAAAAAAATTTTATTATAAAATTACTTTTTATTCTTAAAGAAAAAGTTTAAGTGTGTAAAGCATTGTCCCAAGTGTACGTAGGCTTGCTCCCTCTAACTTAGCATTTTAACTTAGTTGTTTAATAATAGTTCCTTTTAACCCAAAAAAAAAAAAAAAAAAAGCATTGTCCCAAGGCTACAACTAGAAGCAAGGTTTTACTTTTCAGTAGTAGACTAGTAGTATTCAGTAGAACCTCTTTTGTTTTTTTTTTTTTTGAGGGAAAATATTCAGTAGATCCTAAAAACCCGAGAAACAAACCTGATAGGCCTTAGATTAACCACACGAGGGTACGGTAATTTGTCCCCCACTCTTCTCTATTTCACTCTCTCTCTCTCATAAGCCTGCACACTCAACCTACTTTGTCTCGTATCTCTGCAATATACTACTACAATAAACTCGATCTCTTTCACTCTTCTAAACCAAACCCAGTTATTTTCTCAGGGAAATAAGAGAAACCCAGAAAGAGTTTCCCAGAAAGTTGAGTTTTTTCTCACTGGGTATGGTAAAAAAGATAAGAAAGTTTGTATCTTTGTGATTGGTTTTGGGACAGTAGACACCAACAATGTCCGGAATTTCTATAATTTTGGATCTGTTAAGGAACAAACCAAGTTTATATACAGGCCAAAGCCTCCACTCTTATGGGTTGATCTCAGCCACCGCCGCCGCTTCTGCCGCCGCCGCCTCCGTCGCTGCCGCACACCCTTTTGCCTCAAGGGCTTTTTTTGGGTACTCTCTCTCACTCTGTGTGTGTGTGTGTGTGGATTGAGAATTCAATTGGGTGATAATAGTTTTGGTTGGTATTATATGGATTCATCATTGGGTGTGGACTTGTTTGAGTTAAGTGGGTATGGTCAATTGTGTGTGTTGAGTAGATGAAGTATTGAATTGCTTGATAATAGTTTGTATTGGTTTTGTATGGATAAGGCAAATAGGTATTTGTCAACTAAAGGTTATTGTTTTTCCAATTGTCTACTTTATAATTGTTGAAGAATTTGATATAAATTATCAGATTGGACTTGATTTTGTATGACTTGAGTTCGTAGGCAGAGTTTAAAGTTGGTAAAGTACATGAGTCACTAGGCTATTCTTCACTGGTCCATTTCATTGTTGTTGTAAAATGTGATTAAGGCTATAAGTTGGCCTTGATTTTTTATTTGATTGGCTGTGAATTATTATTAGGCATGATTTAAAGTCGGTATTGTAAATGAGTTGAGAATGGAGATATTAGGTATAATATAGACTTATCTATTATTGAGTGGCATGACAGGCAGTTGTTTCACATAGGAAATTTGTTGCTTCATTCTTTTAGATTTATATGTCAAAGCTCTCTGTTAGTTTGGTTTGGATGTGCCACACTAAATTACTCCTGAGATAGTTGCGTTTTCCGAGGAACCAGCAGTATATTTGTAATGATAGTATCTGAATGGGTATCTTGAAAAAATTAAGTGTATTAGAAATCAATGCAATTTTAGTGTATTTAATCTTAATCTGCATTTGGTTGCTGCAGAAAAGTGAGCTCCATAGCTACATGTGGTGATGTTTTGTCCTATGCAGATTTTTTTTGTCCCCTAATCTATAGACACCAAATAAAATCTTTTCTTAGATATTGCTTTCATTTGAAACCGGCTACTTGGTTCTTCTAGTAAATGTTTAGGGCTGTGTTAAAAAATGTGTCCTATAACTGTATATTGACTTATACACAAAAAAAAAAAAACCTGTATATTGACTTATATTATTTACACTGCAGAAATTTTGGGCCATCAGTTGCTTATTGTGATGCTGGTGCGGCATTGTCTGAAGATTACATTTCCAATATCCGAAGTGCAGCTTCAACTTTCTTTCAGAAAGATTCTCTGAATTACAGAACAAAAGAGTACACAATTGAGTTAAAACCTTTATTCTCGGCTTTTGAATTGAGGACATTTGGTATGACTACCTTGAGGTCATTTCTATTGTTTTATTTGCCTCTTTTGGAGCCTCGTTCAAACATGGAAGAGGATGATGAGGACTTCCTTCAGGACAATCAAGAAGAGCGCCGTGTAGATTTGGTTGTTCCTTTCAAAAAATCAGTGAAGCAAATCGTCCGTGAGGTGTGTTGTATTGATATTCCCTGCTGTCTATTTCATAATGGCTTATGGTTCACCTCTTCTGCATTCAGGGGAACTCATTTGTATGCATGTAATTTATTCGTCATGGGTGATAAATTTATATTCATACTATGATAGGGAACATAAAAAGAGTTGGATGAATCTCCAGTGTAGTGGTTACTTTATCTTTAAAAACCCTCTTAGTCCACTCCATCAAAATAAATCACATTAAACATTTCAGAACCACATTCCACACACTATTTCTGAATGATTTTGGTCATCATCAACGTCGCCACTCTTGTAACGTTCCTTTCACTGTCATTGGCATCACCCAACTAGCTCTAAAAGCTAGTAATATAAAGTGCCATAATCCCATTGCCACAAGATAATGAAGCAATAAGTGGTCCACCATTTCTTCACTACTTTTATTCATAACACGCCTATTTACCATCACCATACCCCCTTTTTACTAAGTTACATTTAGTAAGAACTTTCTCCCACGTTGCAAATTTGCAATCCACACAAAGAAAGCAACTTTATTTGGGATTTTAACCTGCCAAATAGCTCTCTAGGGGAAGTCCAAACGGCCTATGCCTTTCAACACCTCATAGAAAGAACAGACACTGAAGTGTTTGTCCTTACCAAGCTTCAAAGAATTCTACCCCCCTCATCAGTACCCATATTGAATAGAGGTGTAAAAAATTGATTAGACATTTGTAACTTCCAATCATGAGCATCTCGCATGAACGTAGGTTTCTAGAGGATTTCTCCATTTCTTACCTATCAAAAAGAGAGGAGGATTTTTCCATTTCTCAACTCAATACAGTCCGACACAATATCCTCTCTGTTTACAGCTAGCTGAAAAAAATATGGAGAATGAAGAAGTGGAGCCTCGTTTAGTATCCCAAAATCTTATCCTTCATCCGTCACCTCGGGAAAAGCCAACAAATCTAGTGAAAGAATCCTGTCCTGCTCTAAATGCTTTCCAAAGACTATAACCATAAGAATGTTGTACTGGCTGTGTGCTCAACTCCCCAACCTTCTACTAGTTAACCATATTTTGCACACAATGCCCCCCACCCACCGCCCCCCCCCCCCCCCCCCCCCCCCCCCGCGCCAGGGCTTAGTAGCAGTGCCCTAATCTACAAGGTGAATTTTCTTCTTGCCCTAATCCTCCCCCATAGGAAATCCCGTTGAAGCTTCTCCAACCTATTAGCTACATTACTGAGCATAGTGAATAGGGACATGATATATATAGATAAAGTAGACGGCATACTCTTGTTGAGTGTGAGTCGACCTCCCTTGGAATGGTATAATAATCTCTATTTTTCACATCTTGTCCTCAACCATTTAAGTTTTAGACATTTTTATGTGGATAATTTCTTTTTCCGCTAGATAGAGTAAAGTGAGGTCCATAATTTGATGCTCAATGTAATCCTCCAATAAGCTGCTCTCTTTGACTTTCTTCTCCTTGGTCTGAGCTGCTCCATCATTTAAGGTGGGGGCTTATCTTTATAAGTAACAAGGAGACAGTGAGGCCCAAAAAAGTCATAATCCATTTTAAGCATAGGTCCAATGAGAAGTGGAGGGCTCAAAACAATGAAAAAACCTTTGAGCCTAAGTTACAAATGGATTATGAGCTTTGTAGAATTATTTACAACAAAAAATGGCTTGAACTCTATGAATGAATTTGCCTATTTTGGCCTATTTTTACTGTTCTTGTGCTTTCCCTTATATCGACTGTCAGTTTCCTCTTTATGAAGATTTGAGCTGCCAGATGTGGCTCTTTTCATTTGCCCTTTTTAACTTTCTATGGGAAAGTATTTATCTACATATAACAATCAACCATGTACGGAAGTGTACTTATTGGATTTTGTATGATAATTGGTTCCTGCCTCCTGGACAGCTTTCTTGTCCTAGAATTTATTTATTTATTTATTTATTTTTATAAATTAACACTTAAAAGTATTGCGCTTTGACCGCCCTGGTATTGTTGTACTTAAACTTTTGTATTGCCCTTTGACAAGCTCTAATATTATTGTTTCTGAACCCCTTGTTGATAATGTTTACCTAAACTGGTGCCAGGGAGCCAGTTTTTTAAAGTTTATTTATGCAATTTTGCCTTCTCTTGATTTTGGAATTCAATTTTGTTTGCTACAAAGCTTTTACATTTTTTCCCCCATTTTCTTCACTCCCTTTCTGTGGAAGATACGAAACTCAACTTGTACCTTTTGGAGACTAACTTTACCTGGCGATCTTCTGTTTATTGTTACAGACTACTGTTGTAACTACTAGACGGGTGCTGGAACGAATTGTTGTCCACTATGTTTCACAGAGGATGGCATGGAAACTTCTGAAAGGTGCTTGCATTTAAAAGTATTTCAAATGTGTATTTGTTTTATTTTATTCATCAGATATAAAAGAAGAATCAATGGACTACTTACATTTGGTAGGGGAGATGGATTTAATTATGGCTGGAAGAGAAAATGATTCAGAGATATTTACTATAACATAAAAAAACTCTAGTCAGCTTTCTGAATAGTATTCTAAACAATTGATGCATATCATCAACATGTATAGATGTTCCCAAATCTGCTGTGCGGAAAGCTGCAAGAAGGATGCCTACATATGTTTACTTCTACTGTGTTAGCAGAACAACTCTCAGAGGTAAAGCCTTATATATTGGCATTCTTTCCGTTTTTTGTAATTCTTTGCCCGGGTGCCAACGTCATTGTTTTGTGCCTCATTTTGATACACAGGACACTTTTTAGGAGTTGCTGCATCATGGCTTGTCCAAGTTGGCATTGAAGTCTACAGATACTTTTCATCTATAATTAAAGATGGGAAAGATGATTTTGATAGAGAAGAAAAAGCTAAACTTCTTGGGAAAAAGGTCTCTTGTGCTACTGTGAGGTGTAGTGCATCATTAGCTTTTGCTTCCATTGGGGCTGGGATTGGTGCCACCCTTTTTCGGCCTTCAATTGGCCAGTGGATTGGTAAGCTTTTATTGGATTTTGATTAACAAATTGAATCTCCAGTAGATAATAATGTATTGGGCTTTTCCATATTTTATATTATCCTCCACTAAATTATGCACTACATTGCAGGCTGTGCTCTTGGGGATTTGGCCGGGCCCATTATTGTAACAGTTTGCCTTGATAAAGTTCTGCATGTGGACCTTTAAGCACTGGGTTGAATTATCTGACTTATTCTTTGCACTTGCTTAAAATTTGACTGGTGTATTATACAAATGTTGAGATATTTGATGGTATGTCTATGAATGATACCACTTACTGAGGCTACTTAAGAGAAGGTTTCGAAGCAGAAACCACTGTCATTCCTCAAAATTTTCCCTCTGTAGGGCCATTGTCATTCCTTTTGTTTCTGATGAATTATTCAAATAATATTTTATGCTTTTCATTTATCAAAAAAGAAGAAGAAAAACTTATGCTTTTCAGTTGAGTTATGATTGCTTTAATAACAACCTCTCTCTCTCTCTCTCTCTGTGCATGTGTGGTTTGAATAATGCATTATCTCTGTTTTCTGTTTTCTTGGGAGTTGTGATTTATCAAACTTTCTTCTACTAAAATCCATTTTGTATCAGAGCCCTAGCATGATGTACTTCCATGGTTGTGAAATTCTCAAAGCCTCATTGTTTCCTGGTTCTCAACGTTGATTTTTGTCTAGTTGTGAGAGCTTGCTAAATTGATCCACATTAATGATATTACTATTCTCTTAATGTTGCAACTATAAGTTGGTACTCAGAACTGCAGATTTGAACCTTTCCTGTCTTGATAAGGTTCATGCAATATTTTTTGAAAGAGTGATATTAAGAGTACTTAAAATTTTACCATATATAAGTCTTACTCTTATCTAACATAAATTGATGTGTCAACTTTAAAACACGAAACAGAGGATGTCAACTTTAAACCACATTTATTGCCATGTCAGTTCAAATTTTTTTTCCAGTAAGATGCCAACTCTTGATTATGTACTTGAGATGACAATTCCGATACGCTGTACTCCCTGGCTTGAGATGTTGAATTGTTTTGGTTGAGTCTCATCGTTTACTATTGATGAGAGACCTGGCCAAGGAATGAGCTTATACACGCCAAAAGGTGTTGCTTGCAAATTACAATTTTCACTCAGCGATCAGAGACGGAATCTGTGTGACTTGCTAGAAAGTGGCCACTATGAATGCCATTGCCAACACTTTTTAACATCTTGTAAAGGGAAAATAAAGAAGAAGAAAAACATATATACTCTGATTTTTGCTTGGTTCATTCCTCAGAATGACTTCTTAACAAGATAATAAAGAAAAGGATTGGCACTCAATCTATCTCTGTATTAGTTTCTAATAAATATGTCCATTCCAAATTATATAAGCAAGATTCCAAGTACAAAATGCAGTGGAATGTTCTCTTTCAATTGGAAATCTGTCCCAAGGATCGATCATTGGCAAAACAGGGTTTTAGAAAAACAGGACTAACCAATGGTAAATCTAAAATTTCAGTTCTCAGTCCCAAATCATCACGATAGCAATTACCCCAATGCCTAACAACACTGCCAAAAGCCTGTGATGGGGTGTGTCAACCGTGACAGTCTTCTGGGGTCTGTAACCCTTTGCTAGTAGATGATTTATGGATACATAAATGAACACTCCACATGCAATACCCATTGATATGGCAAAGATCCAATCAGCCACAGCACCCTGAGATGTGGCATCTATTATGATTCCAATGGCCACCCCAATTGGACTTGAAATGGCAAATGCAAAAGCATAGGCTGCACATGATAAGAAGGGACGGTTTGGAATCATACGAAGGAGAGCAATGCCCATGGCAATGGCAGCAAATATCTTGTGCAAAGAAATTGTCCATAAAGCTTTCCAGGCATCATCTTTTGTTTCTGCAACTCCAATTGCAATGCCCTCAAAAACAGAATGGAAACACAAGGCAACAATCAACAAAATGCTATCCCCAACCGAACCCGCAGGAGCCAGGAAGTGGTGCACCTATTAAGGCATACAAGCAAAAATTGATTCAGTCATAGAACCACTAACAAGTTATACACTAAATACTACAACCAAGGAGGAGCCTGCTTGTCTAATGCTAACATGAAATGAATGAGCACATATCTCACCTGATTCTGCGATTGTGAAGCCACACCATTTTTTGTGCCGTTTCCTTGCTCAACTCCACCTAAAATGAAGGAAAATCGAATAAAGTTATCAATCAAATAGGAAACAGCCATTACACATTTACATCCTCTTCTTGGAGTCAACAGAGGAGATTCACATTTATTTGATCTGTCTAGCTTGATTTACTTCTTGTGAGACTTTTTGCCTAGAGTTTTATTCGCTTCTTGTAAGATCAAACTTATTTATTTCAAAAGTTTAATCATCCTAACTCCTTTTGCACCCCAATAGAAAATCACCACAGAATCCAAATTGTTGCAAACAACACTGTTTCTTACAAACGTGGCCTTCATATCTATATGCTAAATCTGAAAAGCCTAATTACTCACCATGGATTTATCCAAGCTAGCAAACACTTGATAAAATTACCTACCTTTTCCATCTTATTTCTAAATTTTCATGTGCTAATTGAATACAATCAACCTTTCAAAATAAAACAACCAGTTTCACATCTTCCAAAATCAACCAAACCAAACAGTTTCATCAAAAAACCACATGTTAGTTAAACAAAACCAAAACACCCCTTTTTGCGCTTGTTCCCCTGGACCCTGGAAATTATTTACCTTTTCCGTCTTAATTCTAACTTTTCATGTGCTAATTGAATTCAATCAACCTTTCAAAATAAAACAACCAGTTTCACATCTTCCAAAAACAACCAAACCAAACAGTTTCATCAAAAACCCACATGTTAGTTAAACAAAACCAAAACATCCCTTTTTGTGCTTGTTCCCCTGGACCCTGGAAATTACTTTCTTCACTCTCTCTCTCTCTCTCTCTCTCTCTCTCTGTGTACTTTTCAGGGGAAAAGCCGAGAGGGGAAATAAATAAATTCAATAACTTTTTCCATCCCATCAATTAATCAAGACTATTATACCAACCTTTAGGATTAACATCTCATTCATCAACATTAATTGACATTATGCTAAGACTCCAAATTATTAAAAAAAATAAAAATAAAAATAAAAAAAGAGAGAAGAAGAAGAAGATTGAATTGGCTTACCTTGAAGCTCGATATCACCGGTCTTTTCGTCGTTTCTAAACGCATAGGAGACCACACAATCAGCAACCATGGTCAACAAGTATCCAGCACATGCCAACATGAATGCAAAAGGGTACGTTTTGGTAGTCAAGTCCTCGAAAGTTTCATTTGCATCACTCAAAAAGTGCATCATAGCCGTACCCAAAAACACACCCCCAGCAAACTGTGTCCCCAAAACCAAGAACCCCTCGTTCCATTTAAAGAAGTAAGGTGAAACACCACCAACAAAAGTGGCCACAAATATGATAATCAAGCACCATATTTTCACCAGTACCAATGGCTTTGCTCGAAGGTCAACGCTGGTGTTTTCACTGCTATCATCGTCGCCGTCATCGTGGCCACTGTGAGCCGAGGCAGAGAGGATGAGGAAGAGGAAGAGGAAAAAGAAGCCGAAGATGGAGAGGGAACGATACATGGTTTTGTATTGCATGTGGTCGTGTTGCAAATTTGCAAACAATGAGATGTATAGTGAGAATTTTTGGAGTTTTGGGTTTGTGATGTATAAATTTTTGGATTGGGTTTTGTGAGTTTGTGATTATCAAGAGGTCAAAGGAGGGACCAAGGTCTAGTTGGCATTGAATTGTTTGATTCATTTTAAGTTTGTAGTACACAGAAGAGGGAAAGAGTATGTACTGCAAAGAAGACGAAATAGGAAACAGGCTAAAAT
Source organism: Quercus agrifolia (assembly GCA_029955455.1). Classification (NCBI taxonomy): domain Eukaryota; kingdom Viridiplantae; phylum Streptophyta; class Magnoliopsida; order Fagales; family Fagaceae; genus Quercus; species Quercus agrifolia. Next base: position 58,219,241 of record JARQAD010000004.1, read on the forward strand.
GTATTTTGTACTACATAGAATATGAGAGAATATTTAGTTTTGAGGTGGATGGTAGTTGACGTTGTAAGTTGTAACAGCTGTGTTTCGTGGGAGTTTGGCGAACTCAAACCCACACGCTCTGTGGGCTGGTGGTCTTACACGTCGTGAGGATCTCGTGATTAGGTGTCATCCCAAGTATAGAGTAATACTAAAGATAAGAACTTTTTCGGAAGAAATTTTATAAATTTATGACGTGTTAAGTAATTATTGGTAAATAAAAAAATGATGTTAATGGTAGATCTAGATGAAAATTAATAAAAAGTTGGCCACATCATTAGCTTGTAAAAATGTTATAAAATAGTTTATGACTGTAGCATTAATCATAAGTTTATAACATGAGTTTGAATTTGGTAAGGATGAGATGTAAAACCCATGTTTTACACCATCTAATCTTACCACACCTAAAAATATCTCAATAAACTCCTAATTTAGTTAGATTTATATATGAGTATTAAAATTGATTAAGTGTGATTGTGTTTATTCTTAAATATGTAATAAGATGATGTGACATGTTGGGATTTGAGTGGTAAAACATGAGTTTTACACCACTTCCTTACAAAATTTAATCTCATATAATGACTAGCTTCATCACACGCGCGAAGCACATGCAACAAGACTTTTTATTTTTTGGGTTTACGCGTTTTACTCATGACAATTTTATTTTAAAAAGAAGTTGTACTACTTTTTTTTAAGAAGAGTTGTATTAGTACTTGACTACTAAAAATGTGGAGGTAGGAAAATAGTACATTTGTGTTAGTATTTGACAACTAACATGAGAGAGAAATATGGAGGTAATGAGTCTTATCCTCTTTTAGTCATTATCTTGTCTATGCTACTATTTAAGAATCTTCTCCTATTTGGACTGGATTTTTCTTTTATTCCAAAATACCCCTAGAGCCAACGTTTGAATAGGGACAAAATTTGGTAAAAATGTTTTTTTAACGTAAAACACTATCTACAAAATAGGACTATACTTACAGTACACTCATGTTGGTTTTCAAATTGAAATTACTTCTTCTTTAGTTCTCCAATTCTTTCAATTCTGTGTTAATCTTCTTTTCACCATTGTCATCATTCTTTCTTTTTGCTTTGCTCAAATTTGCTCCTGTTCAATGGTATGTGTATGTCAATGTACATTGGTCTTTTCTATTTTGGTTTTCTAATTCATGAACAACTTCTTATATTCTACAAAAAAAAAGGAAAAAAGAAAAATCAAATATTTCAATCTCATCTTTAATTTCTTTCACATATTTCTTTAAGAAATGTGCACTAGGCTGTCTATCTTAAAATTTTTTGTATCTAAACTTAAAGAAACATGCATTGGGATCTTAATGAAAAGAAATTGTAGATGATTTTAATCTTGAATACAACAAGAATCTTAGATGATCTTAATTTTTTAAGCATGTAAATTCTAGATAAACTTATATTTTACCCGATAAGTATAAATCAAGTTTGGAGTCAAAAAAAGAAAAAGAAAAAGGAAACTCATTGATTCCCTATGAAACAAAATTATACTTTGTTAGTCAAAGACCTTGTAGCTGAATTGGCACTTCCCCATGTATAAAGTACTTAGAGGTGTAGGGGAAAAAGGGTTCGAGCTATGAGGTTAACAGCATATTATAATTATCTCTTAAAAAAAAAATTATACTTTATCTTGGATTCATTGGATAGCAAATATCCAGCCTTTACTCTACTATCGAAGTGATGGGATGGTATTTAATTTTCAACTTGCAATTATGTAGATCAAGATCAAAGTATTTAATTTTCTAAAAAAAAAAAAATCAAAGTATTTCATATAAATAATAAAAAGGTAATTTTATTATGAAATATCTTTGTTCTTTTGAGAAACTATTATGAAATATCTATTCTATACTACTATTTAAAAGGCATCTCCTTTTGGATCAGATTTTTTTTGTTCCAAAATACTCCCAACATTCTTAAGTTTAAGTAGAGACAAAACTAAAGGATAGTCTGGTAAAAATACATGTCTAACTTGCACTAAAATATTACCTACAAAATAGAATCACTCTCCCACTAACCTACTTATTCCGTTTAAACTTTTCTCTTTCTTTATTTTTTTAATTGGCTGGCCGGAAATATATATATTTATATATATATTTTTAACCCACGTAAAAAAGTTTTTTTTTTTTTTTTTAAATTTTAGAAACTCACATTAAAAAGTTAAAACCCTACATTTCATTCCCTTACTATCCATTTTTTTTTTTCTAAAACATTGCCTATAAAATAAGATAAATTTAAAAGTTTTTTTATAGAAGAAAGTATTAGGAGATTTGAATTTCCTCCATAACTCCACATTTACACTTTTCTCTTTCTTTCTTTTTCTTTTTCTTTTTTTTGACATGATCTTTTTCTTTTTTAATTGGCCACATTTTTTTTTCTGCTATCTATTTCATTTTTGACGTGATCTTTTTTTTTTTTTTTTACCTCTTTTTTATTTCGATACTTACCTCTTTGTTTTTTTATTATTCGTTTTTGATATTAGGTTCTCTTTTTCTTTTCTTTTTTAAATTCATGTTTCCCTTACTCCTACTCCCTAAATATGAGATCTCACGTTTTCTTTTTCAAACAATTCTTCTTTATTTATTTATTTTTTGAAAGGGGCTTCCTCTGTTTGGATTCCTCATTTTTTAGTTCAAAAATGCCCTTACACCTCTATATTTAAGTAGAGACAAAATTAAAAGACATTCTGGTAAAAATGCAACTGTAACTCCCACTAAAACATTGCCTAAAAAATAGAACTACTTTTCTATAATTTTTCAAATTACTTTATCCACTTATAAATTAGATTCATTTTTCAAAAAAAAAAAAACATTTATAAATTAGATTCTCAAAATAAAAACACAGGGTTTTTTTTTGCTAAAAAAAAAAAAAAACCCTCACCACACGCGCGTAGCGTGTGTGATGAGGCTAGTTTTTTAACAATTCTTTTTTATTTTTTTTCTTATAACAGTTCTTCTTTATTTTGAAATTTAAGAGAGGAAAAAAAAAAAAAAAACTCATACTATAAAACTATCACTATAACTTTTCATCCATATCCCTTAAATTTAGATACTACTACTCTCCTATTGATTTTCAAATTGCTAACCGTATCACCACAATTTGGTTGGATCATTTTTCTAAATGAAAATTCCCACATCCATCACTCTCATATCTCTCTCACTTTTTTGCTTATTCCAAACCCATTTGTTTTCGCACCCTCACATGCATTCTCCAACTTCAATTTCAATCCATAGGAGTTTTTATTTTTATTTTTTTCTCTATTAAACTTTGGTTGATAATGGGCTCTGTTTTTTTTTTTTTCCCCCCTTTTATGATTTAAAAAAAAAAAATTATAATATGATTGTAAATTTTGGGGCAAAGGTAGCACAGTGTTTGTGGTGAAGTAGCACAAATACAATGAGCTTTTATTTATTTTTATAATATATAGTAAAATTTTCTATTCCATTCTTTATACACTCTTTTTAAGGAGTTTTTTTCCTCTCTCTCATGTCAAATAAAATTTTTTCTAATTATTTTAATATCTTTTTGCAGCATCATTCGGGCTTATGTAAAGGAAGCAATTGTGTAGTTCAATGCCACTGAATCAATGAAGTTTTATGATGTTGATTTAAATATAATTTTGTTTTCTTTAGATTGATGAATACTCCTGGACATAAAATCCTTTCATTCCAAAGGCATTACTAGGATTCACAAGGGTATGAGGAGCATTAAGAGAGAGAGAGAGAGAGAGAGAGAGAGAGAGAGATTCCATTGGATAAGATAGAAGAAATTTCTTACCCGTTGATAATTTTTGTTTGATGAACTATGTTTGCAATTTGTTACTCATCTCTTTTACGATTCTTTTGCATGTATAATTTCAGTGGCAACTCCAAAAATTTTGTCCAGGGTGTTCCTATTTCACTTTGAAAAATTTTCGAGTCATTTTGGTCTATTTCAGGACGTTTTAGTAAATACTGGCTAAAATTCAAGATTTGACCGGCATGAAGTTTGTGCTTAAAAAAAAAAAATGTTCTTAAAACCAAAACAAATTTACATTCTGTACACCAAAAAATCTCAGAAGGAAAAAAAAGAAAAAAAAAGGAATTAACAATGTGGTTTATATACCATTAATTGGGTGTCTCTTTTAACAATGTGTGTTTTTTTTTTTTTTTTTTTTTAACAAGTAGTACTCCTATTTTTAATTGTCAGCTAATGTTAAATTTTTGCCTAAAGGACACTATTTGCTAGAAAAGAAAAAACGTGTCAATATTTGCTTGGGTGCCCATTTAATATTTCACCTATCCTCACCTAATCCCACCATTTTTACTCGAATAGAGCCCCTAGTTTTCAAATTCTCTATCTTTGTGTTTTATACTTCTATCTTACAAGACACCATACTCTCTCTGTCACCCATTCTCTTTGTGCTACAAATATGTGAACATTGTGAAGGTCGAAGTTTCATTAGTAATTCACAGCTCAAAGAATTATCAAGGGTCACCTTCAATTTTTTACCCGCCTCACTCTTTCACTCTCTCTCTCTTACTTTTTTTTTTTTTTTTTAGATTTTTGTTCAAAATTTGTTTGGCATAAAAATTTTGAGGGTGTTCCTGATTTTACTTGAGGGTGTTCCTATTATTTTTTTTTAAGGTAAACAAATAAAAAAATTTAAACTATTATATATAAATTTTTTATTTTATTATTTATTTTATTTTATTTTTTAATTATTTTATTTATTTATTTATTATTTATTATTTTTTTCAGGGCAGGGTGTTCCTGGGAACACCCTGCCCTCCAAGTGGCGTCGCCATTGTATAATTTTAATCATATACTAGCCTCTGAACATGCGCTCACATGCGTGTTTAGAGGCTTTTTGGTTGTTGTAAAGGTTAATAATTTGTATTTATTATAATTTGAGATACAACATTTTCCAATCACAAAAAATTTCTACGGGTGTGATGAAAAATTTATTTTACCCACAAACATATTACTCATCACACCCCTAGGAATTTTTTGTGGTTGGAAAATATAGTATCTCAAATTATAATTAATGCAAATTATTAACTTTTACAAAAAAAGAAAAAAAGAAAAAAAAAGAAGAGCCTCTGAACACGCGCGTGGGCATGTGTTTAGAGGCTAGTATGTGTAATTCACTTGTATGAGTCTTATTAATATATAAAAAGACCATGAATAAACATATTGTAAAAGACAATTTTGAAATAATGAGAAAGTCAAAATATTTTTTATTTATTTATTTTATGTCAATTTTTTCTTTCACTTTTATGTGTTTATTTTTGGGAAGGGGCTACATAGTCTTATTCATTAGGTCATGTTGGTCTTATTAATCTAAGGTTAGTGTGTATAATAAAAAATTATACTCACAAAGTCTTCAATCAAAATTTCTTAAATATTTTATGAACAACATTTCATAAGGATTTGTGAACTGACTAATAGTGAAAAAAAAAAAAAAAAGGAAAAAATAAATACATGCTTGATGTTGTAGTGTCATGACCTTCAATATTCCAAAAATGTTTATAAAAGAGACGGTATAACATCAAAGCCTTGAGGCCTTTGTTGTATCTTAATGTCTCTTTCATCAGCAGCATCATTAAGCCCTAATTATCTGCCACTCAAAACGTTTAACATCATCTACTTTAACCGGAATTATAACAGAGCACCATCTAACCTTAACTTGATCTCATCATGAACATCTTGGTTATTGCTACTTATAAGATATCAAAGACATATTCTTGACATTCTTAGTCACCTAAAGACAAGGACGCAGAAAAGAATCTGAAAGCTCACTTGTCTAAATGGTAGAGCTAATTAAGACCTCCAAATTTTAATTACAGATAGATTAATTTTAGGCTAAAAACAATTAAAGCGGATACACGTATTAGCTAATTAATTGGCCAAATCATTCAACAATTGCATGAATGAACATAAAGATGCAATGCTATAATGTAAAAGGTGGTAGGGAAAAGAACATCAAACCCAAGATAACATGTGATATGTTATCAAAGAGGAAAACTGAAGAACTCAGCGTAAAAACCTCTCGACAACCCTCCAAGCTGAAATGATCCTCTAGTAAATAAGTTGGAGTACAAGGTTAATCAAAAAGACCCTTTAAGCCCAATCTATCCAGGTACTTGAGGCTTTCAAACTCCAGCTATCAATGGATTTCTTTAAGTTTTGTCTTCACTAGCCTTCTGGATCCTGCAATATCATCCGATTACAGTGCTTGCTAGCTTAATTTGGCTAAGTTCCAATGCTTCACAAAGGGTCCAAATTGTGTGTGTGTTGTGTTTGGGTAAAATCTCCTCTCAAGTTATGACAATAGGAGAGGGGAGACTATAAGGATTTCTCTCTTAAGGATATATATGTAGCACTCTCTAAAAGGTGGGTGTTATGAAAGCTTCAATCTCTAGGGTTTCTATCTAAAAGTCTTCTTACAATTTTATGGGTAATGAGGTTATATATAGTGTGGGTGAAGGAGAGGAAATATCACATTAAAAATCCAACTGTTTAGAGTGCCCGACGACTCACTAGCAAGTGGCCTACTTGTGAGATAGTCGTTAGAGGCATTGTCTTGAGCAAATCTTCACCCTCTTGAGACTAAAGCCATTACAATAAACCCCACAAAATACAAGAAAATAAAATCATGGAATTTACAATAAATTTGTCATGGAATACTGCCAACATAAATTTTATGGAAAACATAACTTAACAATCTCCACATTTGGCTATTCTGTGACAAAACATCTTATAATAGACTCTAAACTTAAACATGAGCTTGGGAAAATTAGCAAAACTTACTCACACTTGAATCTAAAACATGTGACAAACTTGGAACAAGCTACTTGTTTCCTGAAACACTTGCACAAGAGATGTTAGACCATCAAGCTTAAAGCAAGTAGGAAGAAAAACAAAAAATTTAACAAGTAAAAAGTAATCAAGTAAATATGGTACATACTATATAAGCAACATGATATATACATTTTTTTTGTCTAGTCGGGATGGTCTTGTCACCTGTGACCACCCTAAGTTACACATGGAGCCGCCCCTACTCTCCACTAGGCTAGTATTTTCCTTCTTTCCTTCACACGCTACCATTTTCTCCCTCTCTCTTGCCCGTCTCTTCTAAAACAGATCTAAGCAGATTCCTCTCTCTCAAAACCTCCCCTAAAACATCAATCTAGCGAACAAGATCTACCACTTTCGGCTTCTAGCGAACAAGATGACCCTCTCTATGATGAAAGATTCAAAACTGCCTACAAGTTTTCAACAAATATTTTTAAACAAAAAGCCTAAGCCTGATCAGAATACCCGTGCATGGTTTATCAAATCGGGCGATTTGACCATGATTCAAGTGGTTCTCTATAAAAATTAAATTTCCGATTTTTGTGTTAATAAAAAAAATTCAAATTAGTGACTGGTTCCTGGTTTAAACCAGGTTTGATAGTTTGTTTCGATTTTCAAAACCTTGAGAAATACGACAAATATAAGCTGAACCAAGATTTGGTATTGGATCCAAAAAAGATGCAAAACATGACATAAATTCTTTAGTATATAGCCAATACTGTCTTTCTTACTTTTAATTACATAAATGCATAATAACAATAGATTTTAAACAACAAACCAATCGCATGACTATCTAAAAAAGTTAAATCATAGAAGTTTCAATCCACACTTAATTTTTGTTAACAAGTTGAGTTCAACTTGTTTTCCTAATAAACATATTTCTTAACAAAAATATGTACTTACAAACATGCCTTTTAAACATATGGTAACAATTAATATTTTTTTTATGCTTGTTACATGTGTGTGTGTGGTGTAAAATGCACCATCACCTTTAAAATTTTGCCTAGTTGCATTGAACACTGCTTATACTAAAATTTTAGTAAAAATTTGGTACATATTATATGGCTTTGAAAAGAAGTTTAAAATTGAGAAAAAGAAAAATCTACTGAATTGTGGTTAGTTGACATTCCCCCACCTGTCTCCTTTTGGCATATAGTACAGTTCGAAATCAAATTTATGGGACAACCTATCTATTTTTTCTTTTAGAGTAAAAAATTTGATGTAAATAATTACTAAGTTGCATCTTCAACAAAAACCATAAAATTTAGCATTCTCTTATTAAGGGTTAGTTATTAGCAACGTTGATATTCGTTTTCAGTTGCATTGTTGTGAGTTTATAGTGATTGGAAAGTCGTCCATCAGGTTACCTTTTTAAGTGATCACTACTTTGATGGATATTTCAATGCAAGGAGCATTAACATCGATCAATGAAGAAGAAGACTAACAAAATGGAAACAGTTTGCAAATATTGAATAATAAATCTTTCAAAGAAAAAATTTGGCAAACACTACTTTGATAAAATTCACCAATACCTTTAAACTTTTGTCTAGTTGCACTGTTAACAAATATCAAATATAATATTATTTTTGTTACTTTTGTTTGTGTAATTGGAAAATAATTATTGTTTTTTTAGACAACAAACTAATGTTTAAACATGAATATTTTCATAAATGAAGATTAACTTATGTTATGGTGAATTTAAAATTTTGCAATTACTCATAAGTATAGAAGTATCAATTCACTTAAGTATTTGTTAATCTTTATTGACCTTAAGGCATATTTTTTCAAACATAAACATGTGCTCAACCATAAACATGTCTCTTAAATGTATACAAAAATTAAAAATGTTTATGTTCATTCTATTTATGTCATTTTTTTGGTCATATAACGCATGTAAAAATGTGAATCCAATATTTAGAAGACATTCGATAAAAATAAATAAATTACATAAAATATGGCACTATTACATTTGTGTGCACATGCTTGTGTTGTGTATGTATGTAAAAGTTTAGGTTGGAACCCACTCGATACGTGCAGTTTGATGCCTAAGAAGATAAATTTAAGTAAGGTCATTTTTATATTTAAATTCAACTATGTTTCAAACTTTTTAAATTTAAAATTCATTATTCTTTCTTTTTTAGATGCAAATATTTTTTTTGAAAAAGTTTTTGTATTTATGTTGAATTGACATCTCTTTGTCAATTAATAATATGACTAATCCTTGATTTCATCAATTTTAATTGTTTAAAAAGTTCTACAAGTATTGTCAAAAAAATTTTATAAGAATATAGCCTTTTCATATAATGAAGAATTATTATGTAACGAAGGTTGTTATGTAAAATTTTTATTAAATTTTCTATATTGCAAGTAACAAATTTTTTAAAAGATTCTATTTCAGATTCCATTAACTTTTCTATTCTTCTCTCTCTCTAAAAAAAAAGTTTTATAGATTGATACTTTCTAGTACACAATCTAAATATAAAGAGAATAAGCTAAATTACATATAAGGGATCAAATATCATGGTTAAGGTATGAAATGAAATGGAATAAAAATAAATGAAAATGTATTACTTGTTTTTTCAAAATGATTTTTTTTTTTTTTTTTGAGAGAGAGAGAGTTTCAATTAATGGCGTCCGCTCCTGATGATAGCTCTTTATAATCAGATCAAGACATCAATTAGTTTTTTGGTATAGGCAGGGATTGAACCCCAGATCTCTTATACAACCATCAGAGACTTTACCGGTTGAGCTAACTGGAACCCATAATGATTTTTAGTTTAACTTGGTAAGATTTGTTGAGTTGTTGGCTTTTACGTTGGTCAATACTCAACAGTGACGGTGTAATGCAAGGAGTTTTACTCCTTTGTTGGTTGCCGTGAAATACATAGAATTGTAAACTAGCTGTTGGTGTAAACACAATAATAATGTAAATAACAAAAAAAAAAAAATTGAATAATACTTATGAATATTATTTATTTGAATAAAAATTACACAATATTATTTGGACTGAGACGCGATACTCATTTTCTTTAAGAAAATTCAAGCTCTTGGTTGGCTAATTTTTGTAACTGATGTAGACTTTTTCTGGCTTGTCTTCTTAGGATATAATAGTCCAACAAATGTCATATGGCTAAAACAACTTTTGTACAAACTGTTCAAGCTCAAAACTCTACTAGAAAGAACATCATTCTTTGCCAAGAATCTCTCTATTTTTTAGTGTGTAGAATGCTTGTAATTGCTGTATTTTTTGCTATTGTAATGCTGTAACTTGTATTAGATTTGAGTGAGTCTATTTATATGCTCAATGGGCCTCACGAAATTAATTACCCAAATTAATCCGATTAATTAGATTCATAATTCTGATGTAGTGGGTGTTATTGTTATAAAATTAATTGCTAGATGTAATGCTGATGGGCTGGAGTTACACAATTAAATGGATCAGATAAGGAGTTTATGAAAAAATAAATAGGCCCAACAACTAGTCCATTAAGTGGGTGAATGACTCTTCATTTTCCATTATAAAAAGGTCATTTACTTACTAATGAATATGCTATTTATTTTTATTCTGAATGTATCTAGCCTGATATTTGCTCTTGTACATATTAGCCCATTAATCACCACACTTAAAAACAATAAAAGAGTCTCTCTCATCTTCAATATGGGATTAAACATTTCACTAAATCCTTATCTTCCATATTAATTCTCATATTATTTTATTTATATTATCATATTTATTCATTTTAATTAAATAATATTAAAATGCTACAACACTAGCCAACCCTTGATTATATATATATATATATTGTACCATTGCACATCATTAGTGCGATAGTCACTCTACAAGTATAAGTGCTTGTGGAGTGTAGGAGGCAAGAGTCATGATTCAAGTCTCTAGAATGGAATTTTACACATATATACACTTAGATTAAGTTAGAGTAAAATTTCTATCTTGCATCCAAATGTGTGTGTGTGTATATATATATATATATATATATTGTGTGATGCGGTCATTATAGTTTGTGAGAAAAGAGAGGTGCCAAAGCAATAGTAAAAAACAATAGGGTGCTCTTTCTTCTTCTTCTTCTTTTTTTTTTTTTTTTTTTTTTTTTTTTTTTTGGGGTGAGGGGAAGCTAATGGTGTATTTGGGGTTTAGATCTTGTGGAAGTACCCTATGTGCTATCATTGCAATCTATTTATTTTATAGTGAAACTTTCTTGATCACCATTGTGTCTATTTTCCGTCTCTCTTCTTTAATTGTGCGTAAATAAATTATTTTCACAACATATAATGCATGGAGGAAGAAAAATGAAATCTAATTTATCTTTGGTGTGTGTGGTGATATGAGAGATTTTGGGGCCTTTTGTAGGATAAGGCATAGCTCACAACCCAACTATGCTTGCTAGTTGCTACTTCTTTTTGTTTTGTACATGATTATAAAATTCTATTTGTGAAGTAAACTCTTGTCTTTATTTATATCACAATTCTCTCTTCCATTTTTATTTTTTGACAAATAGATGTGTTCAAATCTCTTCAAATATCTTATTATTCACTCGAGTATATGCAGTCTTCCCATCCCACACGCACCAGGTCATTTTGTTTTGTACATGATTATAAAATTCTATTTGTGATGTAAACTCTTTTGTCTTTATTTATGTCACAATTCTCTCTTTCAATTTTTTTTTAAAAACAAATTAGGGTATCCAGACCTTTTCAAATATCTAATTATTCTTTCGGATATATGCAATCCCCCTAGAGTGGTCTTAAGATGCTGGTAAGAGGTTTCAAATCTAGAGTTTTGTGAATATCATGAGATTTTAGAACCACTAAACCAAACCCCTTGAAATTCTCTTTCACTTTTTATTATTTAATTTTTTTGAAGAAGGCACACAGTGTTATTCATGAGGATGAGGTCATGTTGGCCACTCGGGATTATTCTTCTTTCAAGTCTAGCATTTCATTTCAATGAAAAGATTTTATTACTTCCCCATCATTTTTTATTAGTTGTATTTAGAAAATTTAATATATTAAGAGAGCAACATTGATGTATTATCTTTTAAATAAAAGTATAGTTTTCTATTTTTTTTTAATTTAAACTCCCAACCAAAAAAGTGCAATAATTTTTTAAATAAAATGAATTATTTTTAAAGAAAAGCTATTAATGCTGTAGCCATTTGATTTTCTAAAAAAGAACCAAATTTTAGGACATCCAAAAATAAATTAAAGAGTCACAAAAGAATATGAGAGAGAGAGAGAGAGAGAGAGAGAGAGAGAGAGAGAGAGAGAGAGAGAGAGAGAGAGAGAGAGAGAGAGAGAGAGAGAGAGTAGGGTTCAAGTTACATTTAGTGTAACTTTAAGTAATGTTACACCACCCAATATATATTTTTTAATTATATGTGAATTTTGATAAATTCATCGCTAGATTACATTATCTTCGTATATTCTCTATACTTACAAAATTTGAAGATGAACAAAATCAATAGTCATGTTATTAATCAATTGTTTAAATGTAAGTTTTTGTAGTTTAAAATAATATATAAAAGATGAGTTTATGGATCAAGTGATAAAAAATATCTGATTGGCATAAAAATGACATGCATGTTAAGAATATGTAATTCAACGGTTAGATTTTTAAATATATATAACATAAGGATTAATATTCGGCTTTGACTTGCTTGATTGGTAGAATATGTTGTCGTTAAATAAGAGATTTAGAGTCCCGTTAATTGGTGTCTTTAGGGTATTTGTTAATAAACTTGTGGGTACTTGCCCCGCCATTAAGCAGTGTTTATCTGCTTTGGGGAGCCAAGCCCTCACGGTTTTGTCACAAAGGGGTGGGATGTCTCGTGCGGTTTTGTCACAAAGGGGTGGGATGTCTCGTGCTAGGATAGCGACCGAGTCCCACATTGCCTAAGTAACCCTCCCACTCATGCTTTATATGCCCTTGGAGCTTGCATGAGTGGCAGGGTTACTTAGGCGATGTGGGACTCGGTCGCTATCCTAGTACGAGACATCCCACCCCTTTGTGACAAAGCCGTGAGGGCTTGGCTCCCCAAAGCGGACAAACATTGCTTAATGGCGGGGCAAGTACCCACAAAACTATTTAAGGAAAATTTTAATACAAATTTTATGAGAAATAGACGGTATTTTGTAATAAGTAATTATCTTGAATATATTAACTATTTCTTTTTCTGATCGCCTGGAAGGGACAAAAGAAAATCTGGAAATCTAGGAAGAGGGATAGGGATCAACAAGTTATTGAAAATTGTTTTTCTCTAAGAATTGAGTTAGAGAAACAAGTAAAAAAAAATCTTTAAGTTTTGAAAAAAAATAAATTGTTTTGGACAAAGTTTAGTTATAAAATTGGTTTTAACCTAAGGTTATAACATTACTCAATAAAATAAACATTACTATATATTTTGAAAATCTAACCATTGAACTGTATATTCTTTATGCTCTCAATTCACATGTCAAATTTTGTGTTAATCAGATATTATTTACTATATGATCTATAATCTTATATTTTATGCATAATTTTAAATTACAAAATTTTTTAATTTAAACAATTTATTGATGACATATCACATATTTATTAATCTTTAATTTTCTAAACTTTTGTAAGCATGAAGGATAAGAAGAAAATATAATCTAATGGTGGATTTGTCAAAATTCACCTTTAATAAAAAGATATCGAGTAAGATTATAACCTTAGGATACAATAAAATTTATAACTAAATTTTGTCTAATTATTATTTTTTTCTTTTCATTAAAAATTTTTAAAAATATTTTCCAAGCCAGCACCTTAGAGCATCATTCATTAACTTTGCCCTTCTATTAAAGGAATTAACAGCATGAATGGAGTGGAGTGTGCACGGCACGCTCTTCCACTCTACGTGATTTCATATATTTGCACGCTCTTCCACTCCGTGTGATTTCAGATATTTGCATTCTCGTTGATTAGAGGCAGCAGCTAAAAGTCTGTGTTTACATCCGTGACTGATTCGTTTCTAGTTCAAGGTTGACAGCTAAAGATGCAGTTTAGTGTCCAATTACAATTTAATGTCACAAACTCAACGTCATGACATGTCTGCTACGCTACATAATTATTAATTTCGTTGCACCTACTTCAGGAGAAAGAATATTATGTTTTGATAATACCAACTCATCATTTGTTTTATTATTTCCTACCTTATAAATGAGTTATTATACATATTTCAAAAAACCACGTCAAACTCTCCAATTAGACCAAGACAATGCTAGTCAATTTCCCAAAGCCATGACATGTCCGCTATGATACATAATTTCAATGGCTTAATTAATTTCATTGCACACACTTATTAGGAGTTGGAATAAATTCGGTTTTTATTAAGAGTTACACTTTACACCCTCATGAATTTTAATTCTTCAATAAAAGTTAACCCCAAATCATTAAAAAATTGTTCATATGGATCTTGTTTTCTGAAAATTAGACTCAGAAAGCAAAATAAAATCGTCATATGTTAAAGTATTACTTTTCAAATCATAACTAGACGAATCCAATCCAATCCATGTGTTGGCAAAGTATAATGAAACTTTTTTAAATATATATTGTTTTAATTCTATTGTTTTGGCTTTGGAAATTCAACTATTCACACACAACTTGTCAGAATAGTAGGAATACGACATATTGAACCCTCCCAATTTGATGGAAAATTCGACAAACCAAGTGCAAAGAAAGCAACACAAGTGCAAAGAATTCCAATATGAAATCCACATCTGGGCTGGGTCCAGAGAGACTTGTAGTGTAACATCCCAAGTCGTCTGGGACAGTGACGATTAGCCTAACACGCGGAGAAAGAGTGGCTTAACAAAAGAAAAAAAAAAAAAAAAAAAAATCTAAACCAAATAGGCAGCATAGAGTAACCAAGAAGATATTTTATACCTCTAGTACATGCATCATTCTTCTCATATTAGAAATGATATCTCTAGTTGTGAATACATACAGCAGGCCTCTCTCAACAGGTGGGACCCAACTATTGTGAGCACCTTGCATGTATCCAAAACATGTGATAATCATTCCTATATTTTGTCTTTATTATTATTATTTTTTGGTAAAATATATGGTGTGTCTCACATCAATATGAAGTCCACTGTGCATTAGATTAGGTGATTAGTGGGGTTGAGGTCCTTGAGGACCCATTTGGGAATCAGAAAAAGAGACTTTCGATCATGAGTCATGACCCACAAAATTTTTCGTGTACTTACAGGTGGGAAAGGGTTCCCCCACCCAAGGGTTCTTTTGCTTTTGTGGAGCTTATCATTCATATGACCTATAAAGTTGGTGCTCATTATGATCAACTCTTGGCTGCAGTCCAGTAACTAAATACTTAAATTAAACCAATATATAGTTGATGCTCATCATTCATGACCTATAGAATTGGTGCCAATTATGATAATCTCTAGATTCCAGTCAAAAAAATAGTATGCATACCAAATGGTTAAAATTCATCAAACAATGTTGATTTCTGTAAAAATTTAGAGCAGAGTATTCCTGTTGCTGGCAGGCATCACAAATAGAATGCGGGTTTTTCAAGCAACTAAATTACAACCCTCTTCTTCTGCAGGATAAACTTATGAACAAGTAGGACTTCAATTGCTGTAAGCTAAAATTCTGTTTTCCCACAAGGAATAGGAATATAGATGCAAAAAAATGTGAGGTCAACTACCTTAAAACAAAATTACATACTCTCTCGTCAGAGTTTATATGATGCAGGTCAAAATCATTGGCTGAAATGGCTTTTGTTTGCAAGAAAATTTTCATGTTACCTTCCACATCAGTACTTTTTTTTTTTTTTTTACCTCAAATTGTAATCCAGTCCTACAATTGCCTATTCTTGTTTTTACATTATCCAGGCCTCAACATCTCCAGAAATGTCTGTGCTGTTTTTGTTCTTGCATTTGCCTGCTTGACCATTAACACGTCGTTTGATCCTAAGTGGAAATCAGAAAACTTTTAACCTCTGATCAAGCTAAAAAATCCTACCTCCCCCACCCCCCAAAAAGGGTAAATTTTTACTTCTGATAGTCTTTAGAACTTGTAAATCACCTGAATTTGCACTACTTTCAAGTCTTGTATTGAAAGATTGTCACAATGGAATTTGAAGTGATAAATTGATGATCTATTGACATATGAGGACCTCCCTAGTGGCACATTTGTGAGAGGTTGATAGTTCAAGCCACCAAACTATATGTTAGCAAGAAATGATATCTGGAAATTAATCTGATGTACTGATTACCTTGTGCCCTGGAAAAAAGGGAGAGAAGGTTGGGGCGTGAAGGGAATTTAAGTTACATGACTAAAACTATTCACCTCTCCTGATGTTCAACTCTGCCATCTACATGACCGCAATAGGCAACTCCCAGAGGTTCACGACCATTTTATTCTGTGTCCTTTAACACTACTATTCCGCAATGTAATAGCTCACCAAAAATAACTAACTGTGTTAATCATGTTGAAACCAGGCATAGAAACACGAGAGATATCCATAAGTAATGTTCCAATAAATGACATGGTTAACCGAAATCCAAAATGACGGATATTTGATTATATGGCAATCCAATGTGGGTCACGATTGTTATTATGACATTGCGAAAGCGTTATGAAAACCCATATTGTAACGAACTCTTGTCAAATTATGAAGGCATTACTCTTGTCTCTCTCATAAACAAGAGTTGGGGCACTTCAATCATTACCAGGTGGCAAAGTGCTTGAATTGACCAAAGGTTCCGAATTCCTCGACAGTTTCAACTTAGACAACTCATTGTTATTGGCGAGATTAGATCACAACCTCCAACACTGATCTCAACTCATATGTCTCTTCTCCTCTGTGTTTTCCCTGTCGGTCTTGTGTCAAACTTAACATTCTCATTGGGATTTTCTCCCTACGCATACCCTCCATGTCCACCACATCTCCAAACTCAAAGAGGAAATGCTTTTCTCCACTGTGTGATGCCTCATGCCTCTATCCCACTCCTTTAATTCACTTCTTCATATTATACAGTACATGGTTGCATTTGACAAGTATTAATAATGGTACAAAACTTGATGTCTTGAAAATTTTATTAAAACCTTTTTTTTTTCATCAAGCTCACTCATCAATCATCATAGTTCTTTGTAATAAATTTGTGAGCAATGTCTATTTTGGACACTCACCACTTTTGCATAGAAGTCACAATTTCTATGTTGAAAATCGTAAGTTCAAGTCATGTTCTTTGTTCAAAAAATAGTGTGTAGTGTATGTGTAAGTGAGTGTGTGCAATAGACATTTCTTATATATAAACATTATTATAGATAGTATTAGAAGTAACGATTGATTATGACAAAAATAGGACTGACAATTACTGTACAAGTACAGACATAATTTAAATAAAAGATTTGGCATTGGATCCAGTATAGATGAAAAAAATGACAAATAAATATTAGGTCAAATTTTTCTTTTTTACTTTTTATTACCAAAAGGTAAATAATAATAAATTTTAAACAACAAACCAATTGCTTGAATGCTTTAACAAATGAAATTCAACTTTCATTCCAATGAATTTAGAAACTTTTTCTTGAAAAATCAAACTATAAGAGTATCAATTCACACTTACTATTTATTAACAAATGAAGTTCAACTGTTTGTTGACCAAAAAAAAAAAGAAGTTCAACTGTTTCTTAAAAAAAAAAAAAAAACTGAAGTTCAACATAGTTCCTGTTAAAATACATAAACATGTACTTAATAATATAAAAGTGATGTTATTGGTGGATCCAGATGAGAACTACTAAGAAGTTGACCACAACAATAGTTTATAAAAATGTTGTAAAATAATTTGTAGATATAGCATTACTCATGGGCATATTGGTCCAACAATCATGTAACTAACATCAGGGAACATTTTATGCTTAATATTTGTAAACAAATGAAGTTCAACTTATTTTCCTATTAAAGAATATAGGGGAAATTGCAAATTACACTCCTAAAGTTTAGGACGTTTGGATTTTACACCATAAAATTTCATAATTTAGATTTTACCTTCTGAAGTTTGGGATGTTTAGATTTTACTGCCTAACGTTTGAAAATTTAAATTTTATCTCCTAAAGTTTGGGAGTGTTTGGATTTTACACCCTAAATCCCCAAAATTTAAAACTTTAGGGTGTAAAATCTAAACATTCCCAAACTTTAAGGAGTAAAATCCAAACATTACTAAAATTTATGGGATAAAATCCAAATTCTGAAACGTCAAGATGTAAAATCCGAACACCCTCAAATTTCAAGAAGTAAAATCCAAATTCTGAAATTTCATGGTGTAACCCCATACACTCCCATAATTTCGGAGTGCAATTTACAATTTACCCAAGAAAATATTTAAACATAAGCATGTACTTAACCATAAACGTGCATCTTAAACATATAATAACAATTCATTTTTGTGCTCATATATATATATATATATATATATATATATATGGTAAATGCATTTACACCTTCAAAATTTGAGAAATGCTAAACGATAATATGTTTTACCATGTCAAAATCCTGAATCTTCGTAATTTAGTTGCTCTACAACCCATTTTAAAGCCTCTTTTTAGCATTTTTTATATTTCATACTAGAAAGGTTTGGACAGTGCAACAAATACTCACATATTATATATATACTTACACACTCACAGACACACAAACTTCAAACAAAAAATCAACACGTACACAAACTCTGAACAATGAGTGGAGTAAGACATGAAGAAATTATAGAGCCCCCTCTCAAAAAATCAGAAAAGTATAAACATTTCTTGAGTTGGTTAGCAGGGAAATTACAGTAAAAAAAAATAAATGGATCATACTTACAGGAGGTGAGGGCAGCATTGTTGATAATTGCCACCCTTATAGCCACACTCACATTCAGCCCAGCTGTTATTCCTCCCGGTAGCCTCTGGCAGGCTATGTCCAGTGAGGGTCCCAACTGTAGCAACGAGAATCCCTGCATTGTGGGGAAATTAGTAATAGCACACAAGAAAACTTCGGGATATGAGAATTTTTTTGTTCTAAACACCTTCTGTTGAAATATTAAATTTTCAACAAAGTATTTGACTTACCCTTGAGATTAAAACCAATTATCTCACCCAAAAGTAAAATTAGGTCGATGCTTAATTAAATACAAAGTATTTGACTTAAACGTCCATCATTTAAATTGGGCAAAATCAATTTGAGGATTTTAAATCTAAAACCTCAAATTAAGAACTACGAATTGACTTGATCCCCGCCAAGGATACGTAGGCAATCTAAATAAATTATTAGGTGCAGCCATAAATAAATAAAAACACATATTCCCTTAAACATGAAAATAAATGAACTTATGTAGAAAGACAATATGGTTGGAATTAAAGGGTCTTCCCTTGAAATAAGGGATTGTAATTAAGGGATACATTATCTTGAATGGGCGCTACTCACATCAATTAAACTCATACGCCAAAAGGCCTATCAGTGAAATTATGTTTTACGAATTTAACTAATTTGACAATTCTTGTTAAACATAATTTGACAATGTTTGTTAAACATAATTTGACAGCATTTGTTAGACATAATTTGACAATGTTTGTTAAACATAATTTGACAACATTTGTTAAACATATTGTTAAAAATAATTTAACAATTATTGTTAAACATTGGTTAACAATTTTCGTCAACATAATTTTTGGCATGCTCGGTGGGACCCATTCTCCTTTTCATCTTCAACTTTTTTTCTTATACATCAATTTTCTGTTGTAATTAGGTTTACCAATAGCTCCCCAAGTGATTGTTTACTTCCACAAGCTTCCTGCAACTGCACAAGGAGCAAGTGGTCGTCGCATGACATTCACCCTTGGTCGCCGTCAAGCTCGAGGTACCGAATGATGAACGCATGACCAACATCCAAGTTTCATTCACTTCAAAGACTTTAAAGAAGAGGAGGGCAAGGAAAAGTGCTAAAGCTAAAAAATTCCAAACCGAGGGTACAAATGAGAATGGCTCTAACACTATGGGTATAGCCTTAAGGCTTCTCCCTATCCAAATCATGATTGGCTCCATCCCAATCACATTGGGAACAACTGAGTTAGTAATGGTGACTTCAATTGAAGAAAGGGAAGCTAGTCATCCTGAAACCCCAAAAGTTAGGGTCACTAAGAAATCTATCAAGATTTCGAAGAAGGCATCAGTAAAGCAAAAGGTGACTCCTCAACCAAAGAAAACGTGGCCTCGCATTCTTGAATTAACTAGTGATCCTGTTGTCAAGGGAAAAGAAGTAGCCATGGACATTGATGCCTCCTTTGAAACATTGCCACCAACTAAGCAAGGTCCTAGAAAAAATGTAAGGAGAGAAGAAAGCCAAACTTCCGAATTATTTGATCACTTTCCATTAACTGCTCTTTGTGCTAACCAATAAAAAAGGGCCAAGTCAAACTTGGATGTTAAAAAATGGGCATTCTTTTCAAGCTATTTGTTGGCAAAAGAAGAAAATTTTGGATTAGGGACAAGTTGAAAGCACAAAAATGTGACAGAGATTTATGAGGAGGCTAATAAGTCACCAAGGCCTTACTCAAGTCCTATCACATGCTCTAGGGCCCGCCTCATGTCCCAATCCATCATCGATGATTCTTCAATCTCCACCACTTCTTCCGATACTATGGAAACACAAAGTGATTTTCATAGTCCACTATACGGAGATTCAGAGTCTATTTTTCAAGAAGAAGACTTTCCATAAATTCTAATGGATCAATTTGGCAAAGTGTTAAAGATCTCAGATGAAAGTGATTCTGAAGACATGCCAGTTCTAGTAACTAGCACCACAAATTTAGAAGTGCAACTTCAAGAGTTGCAAAGGAAACTCATTGAGAAAGATGCCGAAATAGCAACCTTGGCAACCCAAGTAGCTTTTCAAGCAAATACATCAGCTAGAACTCATGTGCCTACAGTCGAAGAAAGGCACACATCATCTAGTTATATATCACAAGATGAATTAAAGACACTCATTGCTGAGGGAATCAAAGAATTTCAAGCATCTATAAATTTACACGTTCATGGATATCAAAAACCTTATCCAGCTCATTATGATTCTATTTCATTCCCAATGGGTTGTCAAAAACCAAATTTTGAGAAATTTGATGGTTTAACTGGTTCCCCTCAAGAGCTTTTGGCACATTTTTATTCGGCGTGTGGAGCATCTACTTTGTCAGATGCCTTGTTAATAAGACAATTTGTCCAATCTCTCAAGGGTTCTGCGTTTACCTGATACACCTAATTACAACCAGGTCAATCCATATGTGGGACGATTTACAAAGGGCTTTTCTTGCCCAATTTTTGAGTTCAAAGAAGAAAGTTTCAATCACTGATTTAGTTGACACTCAGCAAAAATCGAATGAAAGTGTCAATGACTTCATTACAAGATGGAGAAGCCTAAATCTCTAATGTTCTAAAAAGTTGATTGAACAATCTACATTGTTCAAACAATCTCTTACCAGAGATTGCCACTTTCATAGGGATTGCAGAACCTCAAAGTTTTGATGCATTGGTCTCTAAGGCGAGCAATGTTGAAAGACAAATTGCCTGACAAAAGAGTAACACACAAAGAGGGTGTAATTTAGAAGAAAAAAATACAAAAGGAAAAAAGCCCTGAAATAGTGGAGTAGTAATGGCTACCTTTGTCAATAATGGAAGGCAAAATGGGAAAGGTAAGGAAGACTCAAATAAGCTCACTCTTAAAGAGATAAAGAAAATGAAATACTCATTCCATGATGAGATGTGGAAGGGATTTTTAATGAGTTGATGAAAGAAAGCAATACAACTCCTTGAGCCTAAAAGACCTTCTAAAGTTGATAATATAGATGACCCTAAATATTGTTGCTACCATCGAATCGTTAGCCATCCTTTATCAGAGTGCTATATCTTGAAGAATATAATTCAGAAAATGATAAATGATGGTGAAATCGAGGTAGATAGTTTCTCTCAAGCCCCAACTACTGCATCAAATAGCATTTCATTGCTTGAGGAGGAACCAAAGTCCACTTTGCCTTGCCTACTAGGGGCAAAACCAAATAATGATGAAAAGGTCAAAACAACTTTTAATGTCAAGGCCGAGCAAGCAATCTCCCAAGTCTTTATGAGCTTATGACTGAAGCAAAATTAGACTGTTGGGACAATTCCTTTAACATGAAAGATAGAAATGAAGAAGAGTGGCAAACATATATTGGTAAGAAATCCAAGAAAATGGATAAAAGGCCATTACCAATCATTGTGCCCTTTGAGAAGCCAAGAGTCAAAATCCATGGAAGGAAGGATTCCATGAAAAACAAGAAGAAAAGGAAGAACACTCAAAAGAAAAGCATGAGTTTAGAGGAAGAAAAATATATTCAATCTGAGAGAATGCCAATAACTCTAGTTGAATATCTTCCTAAGGAATTTCTTCAAAATCATTCCGAGGATGAGATGAAAGAGGAAGTTATGCAATGTTGCATGGGTTCAATTGATGACAATGAACGAGAGGTAGATGAAGTAACATTGCTTTCAGGCCAACATTTGTCATTACCACAGAAGGAGAAATTAAGTCAAAATGCAAAAGATGATGCTTCTAAAGGGAAAGAAGGCAATTCCTCAAAACCCTTGTCACCTAGACTATGTGTTTCATGTTTGGCATGCATAATGTTTAGTGATAAGGACCTCCAGCTTGGGGAAAAATTTCAGAATTGGTTCTTATATGTCAAGGACACAATTGTAGATGTATGGTTATCAAGAATCCTATTCGATTATAGATCAACTGTAAATCTTCTCCCTTATAAGACATTCAAAGTAATGGGGATGAAGTCCAAACAATTGTCCCTATCCAACTTGACCATTCAAGGCTTCAACCAAGTTGGACAAAGAACCATTGGAACCATCTCATTAAAAGTGGAAATAGGAGAAGTGTATTTTGAAGCTCTTTTCCATGTAATTGATACCAATACTTCCTACAACGTGTTGTTGGGATGCCCTTGGTTAGACACTTATGGCATAATCGGTTCTGCACTTCATCAATGCTTTAACTTTGTGATGAAGATGAAAATGTGATTAAGGTGTACACTGATCCTAACCCTTTCATGGTAGAAGTGGTGAATTATCTTGATGCCAAATTTTAAGCAGTGACCTTCCTTATGCATCTATTCAAAAACAAGGATACTGAGGAAGAAGGGTGAGGAACAATGTGTTTACCCTTGTGTAAATGAGAAGATCATTAAAAAGCTCTACCAAAAAAAAAAAAAAAACCCTCTAACTAGGCAAAAAAAAAAAAACTTTGCCCCTTGAACTACGTGTTGACTTGATCCCCTTTTGGGCATGTAGCTAGCTTGGTATTATTTATTGAGTTCAGTCACATTTTCAAAAAAAATCATCACTTTTGAATTACGTGTTGACTTGATCTCCTTTCGGGTATATAGGCAGCTTTGTATTATTTACTGAGTTCAGTCACATTTAAAAAAAAAAAAAAAAAAAAATCTCCCTTTTGAAAATCCCTTCTGAACTATGTGATGACTTGATCTCCTTTCAAGTACATAGGCAGCTTAGGCCTTGTTTGGATTTTGCAAAACTGAGTTTTGTTAACTCCTAAGTAGACGTGGCAAAACGGGCAGGTCGGGTTGAGTCAATTGGGTTTGCGGGTCAAAATAGGTCATTTTTAAATGGGTTAATTGGGTTGCGGGTCAATCGGGTCGAGTTGACCCGTATTTTTCAAAATTTTTTTTTTTTTTTTGAAATAGATGCAATCTGTCAATTGTTTATGAGTTCCTTAACTGTGATTAGATTCTCACTGGTGATATTGTTACCAATTACCACTAAATACTTGATACTCAAATTTGGTGCAACTCTTGTTTCTTTTTTCTAGAAGCTAATCTTGGTATAATCTTCTTTTTATTTAAAGTAGGAAGAGAGAATGAAGGTGGCAAGTAAAAGAATGACAAACTATAATGGAGTACATAACATATTAAATAAAGAAGAATAAGTAAATATTTTATAAGAATTACACCTCAATCTCAATCTACTTAATGTTGGTAGACATGGCAAAATGGGTGGGTTGGGTCAATCGGGTCGTGGGTCAAAACAAGTCACAGGTCAAAACAGGTCATTTTTAAACGGGTCAATCGGGTTACGGGTCAAATGGATCGGGTCAAAAAATTTTGACCTGTTTTGTCATGTCTACTCATGACTCAAAATTTGTGTGGCCCACAGCCATAACATTGTTTGGATGATTTTTGGGTGTGGTCACTCAGTTAACAAAACTGAGTTTTTAGAGAGTTGAGTTACTAATTTCAAAAACTGCTGGAGCTTGTTTTCAAATTATGAGTTTGTTAACTCAGCGGCAATTTTCGTAATTTTTCACATGCTATTGGGTCCCACAGCAATATCTCGTCCCATCCCTGCGCAGGCTTTTGCTCCAACGGGTCTTTTTTCTCCTTTCTCCAGCAGCATTCTCTCTTTCTCTTTCCCTTTCTTTCTTTCTCCTTCCCCCAGCAACAAACCAACATTTCTTTATAAATTTTTTACTCCTTTCTCTCTTGTCCTATCTTTACTTTTCCCCTCTTTATCTGAAGAACAACGATACCCATCTGAAGCTCTCCATCTAAAAGAAAACCCAAAAACCCAACAATTGTGAAGAACGAAACCCAGCAATTGAAGACCACCCGAATCTCTCCATTTGAAAGAAAACCCAGAAACCCAGCAGCTGCTATGAAGACCGAAACCCAGCAGCAGCTAACCGAAGCTCTCCCTCTCTCTATTGTCCTCTGCTCACTTTTGTTATGAATTTTTTTTTTAGGGGTATTTGTGGAGTAAAGAGTTGTTGCTCTGTGCAAATTTTCTAGTATGTGTGCTATCAATTTACTTTATGTAATTTGTTATTCTAAGCCAGATTTTGTTTGGATTTTTTTAGTTATTTTTTGTTTCTGCCCCCTGATTCACATTACTGAAAATATTTGGGTTTTGTGTGCTTCATGTTTGAGCTATGCAGTAGTATTTAACATCTAGAGCTGAAAATGAATGTAAAAAAATTTATGAAAATCAATGCTATTCTTTATATGAAATTCTTGGGAATTGTATAACTGCTATACTCATCTCTAGCAAGGTTGTTGGAGGAAGTGAGGAGGCGAGACAGAACAAAAATAATGAAGTGGAAAGAGGACAGATGAGAAGGACGCAGGTAAAGGGTTTATCGCTTTGACTGGCCACAGTATGTGGGCTCCACCAATTTATCAAAAATTTGAGTTTCAAAAGTGAGATATGCATGTGAGAACAAGAACCAAACAAAAATTTATGAGTTAAGGAAAAAATAGAGATAAAGATGTGTGTGATGAGAACTGAGTTTGAGTTTGAGTAAGGAGAAATGAGAAAAGGAAACTGAGTTTTGAGTAAGGTTCAATCCAAACAGAGCTTTAGTATCATTTATTAAGTTCAGTCGCATCTTCAAAAAAAAATTCCCCTTCTTGAACTATATAATGACTTGATCTTCTTTTAGGTACGTAGGCAGTTTGATATCATTTACTAAGTTTAGTCACATATCAAAAAAAAAAAAAGAGACATTTCCCATTAAATAAGTGATCGATCTTATGCACGCAAGAAATCTTGCAGAAGTATAAAGTGCAAATCAATGCCTAAGAAACAAAAAAAAAAAAAAAAAAAAAATCAAGACAAAAAAAATGCCAAAGCCAAATGAATATGCCACTTGGGACTTCAAATTCAAAAGGAGATTCCGAATTTTTTTTCTAAATAACAATAAATATTAAAAAATTTAGTTAGTTGTCACGTTTCAAAACAATATTGAAAACTAGCATCTCGAGTGTCTAAAACTCGAGTTCTAAGATAAAACTCGAGTTTTTAAGTCTCGATTTGAAAGAGAAGTGGTTTAAAGTGAGAAAAAAATCAATGTGAAAATCGAGTTTTAAAGACTCGATTTCCATAAATTGCGGAAAAACGCCGCTATAGGGCTTTAAAACGTCACTATAGGGCTTAAAAACGCTACTATAGGGCCCCCTAAACCTGGTACAAAAAAAAAAATTTGCAAGAAAACGCCGCTATAGATCTTTAAAACGTTACTGTAAGGCTTAAAAACGCTGCTATAGGTGAATTTGTTTTTGCATAAAACTCGAGTCTTAAAGACTCGAGATCTATGTGGCACCTTCACACTTGCAAGGCGAGTCTTTTAGACTCGATTTCTAATATGGATCTCGATTTTCTAAAACTCGAGATGCTATTTTCCTTAATTCTTCAAAACATTGTCTAACTAACTACATAGAAATCCTAAATATGTTTAGTCCGCTCATTCTCCCGGAGATTCCAAACCACACAAAAGAAAATCAAACAAAAACAAAAATCAAGATACGAGTGTTACGCAAGAATCATCATTGTTCTCACATGACACTTGGGGGGTACTGTTGAAATATTAAATTTTCAACAACAAAAAAGTGGTTACTTAAAAAAATAATGTCCAAGTAAGATTTATCAAAGAATTTAAATTTTGGACAAGTTTATAGGACAAAAAAAATGCCCTTCAAAATTAACAAAATTAATTAAAAAAATGGTGCAAAAAAAAAAAAAAAAAAAAAATATATATATATATATATATAAAAGGAAGATGTTAAAGAAAAAAAAGGGAAAAAATAATATTACAAAACCCCACACTCACATCACGTGAGTGTGGTTGTTTATGGCAGCACCGCCACAATGTCACATCCTTGTTTAAAAAAGAAAAAAAAAAAGGATTAAAGTGGGACGTGTTGCTGGGTAATTTCCTGCCACACACACCACTCAACAATTTCCAAAAAGCAAACGTACCTGAAATTCAGCCACAATCCTCACCAGCTATACCCGAAAGATGCTAGTGTAGTACTGCGCTTTCTTGGCAGTTTTGGCCTATGAACTGATCGGTTAAGAGAGAAAAAAAAAAAAAAAAAAAAAAGGAAAAACTGCCAAAAAAAAAGAAAAAGAGACACGGGTGAAGACAGAGAGCAACAAGCAAAGGAGGAACACACAACATTAGGTGGGGATTTTATCAGTCCCTTTCTTCTCTAAATCTCTCCCTCTTTCTCTTTTTCAAATCTGAATTTTTGTTTGGTAAAACAAATAGGATTGGGTTTCATGAGGAACTCCTAACTCTATGCATGAAATTTTAGATACGAGTCTCTAACTCGTAAATCCTATTTGAACATTACCAAATAAAAATTCTTTCAAGTTTTGGTTTAGTGTTTTCTCAACTAAAGTCCTTGACTCTACCAAATCAAATTCATCAATGGAGGCTTTGACTCTACCACATTTTAATGGAGTCCTTGACTATACTATTCTAATTGAGTCCTTGACTCTACTAATGAGACCAACGAACCTTCTTGCCCAAACGATACTATAAGCCGCCTTCGTCCACCTTGCCGCATCATGGACAAAGTAAGGCAAGCCACTTAATGAAGGATTAAATACCTCAGACAATTACAGAACAGACTGTTAGACCGTTGGAAGCTCATTAAAACATACATCACTGGGCCCAGAGGCATTACAAAAAGGCACTAAAGCCACAATAAAGGCCACAATGGCTTGGAGCAATGAAGCCATATATAAACACTCCCTAAGACCTAAAAAGGTACACATTCTGATATTCTAATACGCCATTGTTCTCTAAAGTAAGCGTTCACAAGCTAACTTTATCATCGGAGACTCTTTGGCAGGCACCACACCGGTGACCTCCTAAGGAAGGCCTTTAACGACGATTGTAGGACGAGGTTGCTAACTCATCTGGACGAGTTTACTCGACTGACAATTTTTGTTTTATCATCTACCATTTTAATGGAGTTCTTGACTCTACCAAAATAATGGAGTCATTGACTTTACCATTTTAATGGAGTCTTTGACTCTACCAAATTAATGAAGTCTTTGACTCCACCACATTTCAATGGAATTCTTGATTCCCAAAATCATTTTAAATAAAGTAGGGATCCTAATTCCTTCAAATTCCAACATGACTAATTTTTTGGGGATTCCTAATTTCTTAATCAAGATTGGAGTTAATAATTCACAAAATAAAATGACCATAAAAATTGATTTGAGGAAATTTTCCAATTCCCAATTCCTAAAACATGTTCATAAAAATTATAATTGCTTCAAAGGAGATTTCTTTCCCTTAATTAAACTAAAATATGCATGAATACATTTAAAAATATACAATAAGATGCATAATATAATTCCTATATATAATTGAAATATTATTGATAGTCATTTTTATATTTTGTTAACTCTTTAAAATTTTTTGTAAGGATATCATTAGGTATAAATTGTAACTTGTCCATTTTATTATTATTATTATTATTATTGTGCTTTTTTTTTTAATTTCTTTTTACGATTCATTCATTCTAGACTCTTTGGTTATGTACTTAATAATTCACTTGGATGAATATTTATGATGCGGTCCCATATTTGATTCTAAAATTAAGAAATAAAACTCTTTGAGAAAAAATAATTTAGGACACATGGCGTAAAATTGGAACTCTAATTTGGAATTCCAATTTGAGTTTCTCTCAACTTTACCTATTATTATATATATAGAGATTTGGGAACCTCAATCTAAATATCATTAAAATTCCTACAAGGAAGCAAATGAAAGAAAAGGGAAAATTTCTTGGACATTCAACTTCTCAAAAAGAGAATCCTTAATTCAATTTCCATAAAAATATGGTCCTTGACTTATCCTTGAGATGAAAACCAATTATCTCACCCAAAAGCAAAATTAAGTTGATGCTTGATTAAATACAAAGCATTTGACTTAAACGTCCATCATTTAAATTGGGCAAAATCAATTTGAGGATTTTAAATCTAAAACCTCAAATTAAGAACTACGAATTGGCTTGATCCCCACCAAGGGTACGTAGGCAACCTAAATAAATTATTAGGTGCAGTCACAAATAAATAAAAATAGATATCCCCTTAAACATGAAAATAAATGAACTTATGTATAAAGACTACGTGGTTGAAATCAAAAGATCTTTCCTTGAAATAAGGAATTATAATTAAGAGATACATTATCTTGAATGAGCACTACTCACATTAATAAAACTCATACGTCAAAAGGCCTTTGGGTGAAATTATGTTTGATGATTTATACATAATTTAATAATTGTTGTTAAACATAATTTGACAATATCTGTTAAACATAATTTGACGACATTTGTTAAAATAATTGCCAATGTTTGTTAAACATAATTTGACAATATTTATTAAACATAATTTAACAATTATTGTTAAACATTGGTTAACAATTGTCAACTGCCTCACATTTATAACTTTGCTTTTTTTTTTTTTTTTTTGTTTTGTTGTCCTTTCCTTTCAAATTTTTTTTTTTTTTACCATGCTACTTTCACTCCTGATTTCAACATTACTGATTTGCGTCTCACTGTCCTATGTTGGGACTATTTACCAAGTTACCCCTGAGAGAATACTCTCTCAGGGGTACAGTGGTGTAGTTTTTCCCATCTACACATTTATATCTGTAATTTGTGCTGTGATGTTGTATCATCTTATTCATTATATTGTTTATACATGTAATTGTGTGTTTCACATTCTGAAAAAGAACTTATATAGGTTTGATAGCTTGGAGGTGCTTCCACCTGGAACTATGTAATAAATGTGTTCGGTATACTTGGATATCAGTTTTTAAATTTCAATTGACAATGTAATTGAAAATTATTGTAATAATAACTTATAATAACTTGTAATGATTTGTGTAATAGACTAATCTCCTTAGATTCCCCTTTTTTGTTTGCCCCAAATTTTCATTACCGATACTATAAAAGAAATTATATTTCTAAAACGATCGATTTAGACCATCTAACAACGAAGGTAGGGAGTTTTCTAGTTAGGTGGTTATCCAAGTCATGTAGAATCCAATTGAAGACGTCCATTTGTAAGAGAACAAACATTCCAATTATTAAGTTTTAGACCCACGTTGATGTTTACTAATTTGTAAATTATCCAGTTATTCCAAATTATCCCAATTAACCAATTATGTGTAAATTAGTTGAAGCATACGAGGCATATCAAATAAGATGTCATTAATTACATAAATCAATCACAAGAACAAGGTGACATAAGGACAAAGTGAAAAACGGATAAGAAAAACCACTCCAAAGGAAACCTTTCCTAATAAAGCAATCCACAAGATAAATTTTTTTGAAGTTTTCAAACTCAATTATAAGTCTAAATTTATGTAAAACTTTCAATAAGAGGAAATAGAAATGAGGATTCTACAATTAAGCATCTCAGGTATCAAGGGGCAAATGAAACGTAAATTAATTGAGTTCTTCTATTAGGGAAAAAAAAAGGAAAAAAAGAAGGAATGAATGAGAGATGACAATTAAGTGGAGAGAGAGAGAGAGAGAGAGGAATGAAATGGAAAGTGAGTAATGTAGTATAATAAAAGACAAGCACAATTAATTATAAAGACTTCAATTATTATATTGCATAGATTTTATGGTTTATAATATTGGAAAGTTCAATACAAACAAAATTCGTTGTGATTATGTCTCAACTCTTGTTGTTGTGTTTAAGTTTAAATGTATGTTTTACATAGTATTCGAAAGGGTTTATTTATTTAAAAAAAAAAATAAAATTTGGAGACTTCTTATGAAAGAGATTTATTAGAAATTAGAAACATTTGTAAGATTTATAGTTGTATATATATATATATATATATATATGTTTAGAATTTTGTTTTAGATTGCAATTGAAAAGTGAAAAAAAAAAAAAAAAGCTTCTACTTAAAAGCTTGAATTTTTTTCTCAACTTTACTTCATCCTATAAGGTACAACCCACTGTGTTCGAAATGAAGTTGAAAAAACACAAAAGTTGAAATAACGTTTATCCAAAATAACATTAGAGTGGGTGAAGTTTAATAAGTGTTTGCATAAACAATTATTGTTACTGATATGTTTATAAATATGCTGAAGATGTTTATGTCTATAAGTACATTTAAGATAATAAGGTTATATGTCTTTGAATATGCTTATTAGTTGGTAAATTCTTTGTGTTATGCATAAATTTTGTAACTTCACCTTAAAGCACATCAAAACTAGATAGTGTAGGAATTCTCCAAAGGGAATGTAGAACCTATAAAAGGATATCACCACACCCACGATACTTTCGTGAATTAATTCATAAAGATAGAGTGGCATCATTACAGTGGACATTCTGATTTCGATTAAAGTCAAAATATTTCTACCAATTCAAAAAAAAGTACTTTGATATAAGAGATGTTAGCCGTTCCAATTGAGCAGGAATATCATAGAGAATTACTAGAGGAAATGCTACTATATCTAGTATATAAAAAAGTTTGTACCTTCTGCCAATTACTTAAACCAACCGACATTGTCAAACCCCCAACAATTATAATTAATTTATACACTATAACTATTTCTCTATCATCACAAATTTGTTTTCTCAAATAACTTTAACTTCAGAAATATTACAAGTATGATATTGAATACCCTTGAGACCGTCATATTAAGGTAAAAGGTTGCGTGCAAATACATTATGGCAAATTCAGGGAAAAGAAAAACTTGTTGAGTTTATGATTGTTACTTTTTTATGATGTCTGTTTTTTTTTTTTTTTTTTTTTGGGTGGGGGGGGGGGGAGGGAGGGGTTAACATTGCTAAAATTATGATGCTTTATTTTTAGTTGACGTTACTTTATTTCAATTTGAAAGCTAGAACTTTATTACTCAACTTTACATCAGCCTACAAGGTGGAACCCAAAATGTTATAAGTGAAGTTGAAGAAACAAAATTTTGAAATAATAATTACCCAAAATAACATTAAAGTGAGTGAAGTTGAATAAATGTTTGAGTAAAATAGTTATCATTGTTGAAATGTTCATAAATATGCTTAAAAAATATACTCCATCCGTTCCACTTTTTTTGTCCTGTTTGAAAAATCAAACTTTTTAAGGGAATATCATTTATTGTTTTGTCTACCTTTTAAAAATGTATAAATTTCCAAAACTACCCTTAAAAAAATTTATCAAAAAATTGAATTTGTAAATTAATAGGGGTATAATAGGAACATTAGTAAATTAATGACTTTTATTTTTAGAAACAGGACAATATTTTGGGACATCTCAAAATGGAATAGAGGACAAAAAAAGTGGGACGGAGGGAGTATATGTTTATAGGCATGTTTAACACTAATTTGATTATATATGTCTATATATATGCTTATTATTTAGTAATTAAATTCTTGGTCTTTACTTATTGGTGAAAATAGGTAAAAATAGATGAAATATATATATAATATTGATGTAACAACTAACAAGCATGTTTAGAATTTTTGACTTTTTGTTTCTTTTTTGGATAACTACACCCTTAATTGAAAAAGAAAGACAAGGGTCATAGTATTGATTATCGCTACTTATTAAGAACTTTCGGAGTATATACGATATAACACATTTGAAATGTTATTTTACACTAATAAAACAAGGTTTTTTTTTAGAGAAATTTTTTTGACGGAAAATAAGTCATCTAATAAAAACATTAATTTTTTTTCACAAGATTTTTTGAGTATATATCATATCATTTTACTAGGTTTTTTTTTATTTTATTTTTATTTTTTACTAAAATCTATTTCAGCTAAATCAGAAAAGGAATCAATCAACTACAATGACCAGAAACAAATAAAATTTTGAAGAATCACACTTGGATGTCACTATGAAGTCCATCTATGGACTTGTATTAGTAATAGGTGTAGGGAATTTAACCAAAATTCCAACCTGTGAGAAACAAAACAAATAGAGAAAACACACGTCAAAGAAAACAATCACACGCACAAGACAATATTTACGTGGTTCGGCAATTTTCCTACGTCCACGGAGTTGCAGGGATTTCACTATAAAATAAGGAGATACAATAGTGCACAAGAACACTCTCAAGAAACCTAATTCCCAATTACACTCTAGCACTCTCTCACATAAAAAATAAGAATAGAAGTTGGCTGCCTCTCTCTTCTCTATTTTCTCTCATGCGACTGCTCACTAGGTTAATTGGAATTTCTCTCTATTTTCATAGCACGCAGCTACAGTTGAAATATAATATATATATATATATATATATATATATATTAAGGTCGGCTGAATAAGGTTTCCTATTACAAATAGGATTCGGTCATAGCAAAGTGAATTTAGACTTGACTTGGGCTTGTGGCAATTCAAGCCACACACGGGCCCAATTCAACAAATCTCCACCTTGGCTTGAATTGATCAAGCTACACTAGCAAACTCCTCCATCAGCTCCACCTTAGCCCTTAAGGGCTCACAAGCTGTAAACATCAGCCACAATCCTCCATAACACAATCCCTCATCCCTGCAACTCATCCTCTTGTCCTCAAGGTAGAAGACCAATTGAAGCTGCGCATAGCTTTAACTTCTCAATAGTGACACCCTTAGTCAACATGTCTGCTGGGTTCTTAGATCCACAAATCTTCTCAAGCATTACCAGCTTATCTTCAACAAGGTAACGGATAAAGTGGTATTTTGTCTGTATGTGCTTCGACTTTGAATGAAAAGCCGAATTTTTGGCAAGAAAGATTGCACTCTGACTGTCACTGTGTAGAATGCCCATCTCCTGCTTTTTACCCAATTCATCTAAGAAACCATGTAGCCAAATCATCTCCTTTCCAGCTTCAGTGGCAGCAACATACTCAGCTTCTGTAGTAGACAAAGTAACAATCTTCTGTAGATTTGAAGCCCATGATATAGCTGTACCACCTAGAGTAAAAACAAACCCAGTAGTACTCTTTTTACTATCAATATCACCAGCAAAATCAGCATCTACATAACCCTGTAGTTTCAAACTTGCACATGTGAAGCAAAGACATGTATCTGATGAACCCTTCAGATATCTCAGAATTCACTTGACTGCCTCCCAATGCTGCTTTCTAGGCCTACTCATGAATCTGCTCACAACTCCCACTGCATGTGCAATGTCTGGCCTTGTACACACCATAGCATACATCAAGCTGCCAATAGCTGAGGTATAGGGCACCTTGCTCATATGGTCCCTTTCTTCCTCTGTCTTTGGTGACTGTTCTTCGCTTAGTTTGAAATGACTACCCAAGGGTGTGCTCACTAGTTTAGCTTCATTCATGTTGAATCTGCTAAGGACTTTCTTCACATACTCTTACTGTGAAAGCTTCAATGTACCATTAGCCTTGTCTCTAATGATTCTCATGCCAAGGATTTGCTTTGCAGCTCCCAAATCCTTCATTGCAAACTGTTTGGACAATTGCTTTTTCAGATTTTTAATCTCCTCAATGCTAGACCCTACAATAAGCATATCATCCACATACAACAATAATATAATGTAAGAATTGTCAAAAGACTTAACATAGCAACAATGATCAGCTTCACATCTCTTGAACCCAATTCTATGCATAAAATTGTCAAATTTCTTGTACTACTGTCTTGGAGCTTGTTTTAGGCCATACAAGCTCTTTCTCAGTTTGCAGACTAGATTCTCTTGTTCCTGAACAATGAACCCTTCTGACTGAATCATGTAAAGGTCTTCCTCCAAGTCACCATGAAGGAATGCTGTCTTCACATCTAATTGCTCAAGATGTAAGTTTTCTGCAGCCACCATTCCTAGTACCAGTCTAATTGTTGACATCTTCACAACTGGAGAAAATATCTCTGTGAAGTCAATGCCCTCCTTCTGCTGGAAGCCTTTAACAACTAATCTGGCCTTGTAACGTTTGCTACCATCATGCTCATTCTTTATTCTGTATACTCACTTGTTGTGCAAAGCCTTCTTTCCTATTGGCAATTCAGTCAGTTCCCATGTCTTATTCCCCAACAAGGAATCCATCTCATCTTTCATGGCTAACTCCCACTTGCTTGAATTCTCATCTCTCAAGGCTTCATCATAACACTCTGGCTCACCACCATCAGTCAACAGGAGATAATTTAGAGTGGGTGAATAACGATGTGGAGGTCTAATGTTCCTGGAAGATCTCCGGACTTCAGCTATAGGTGTACTCTGATTTACCTGTGAATTTACATTCTCCTTATCTTCTTCACCCCTTTTTGGGACAGTACTTTCAGTCAATTCATCTAAGTTGACAAACTCAGATTTCTTTTGATCTATCTCTGCAACATCTGATACTACAGTTGACCTGTCCTTGTACATAACCTGTTCATTAAATATTACATTTCTACTTCTGATGATTTTTCTATATTGTTCATCCCAAAACCTATAGCCAAATTTCTCATCACCATAGCCAATGAAAGAACATATTTTTGACTTTGCATCAAGTTTACTACGAGCATCAGAATCAATATGAACATAAGAAACACAACCAAAAACTTTTAAATGTGAAAACTTTACCTCTTTACCACTCCAAACCTCCTCAGGAAGTCTGAACTCCATAGGAACTGATGGTCCTCGGTTTATCAGGCAAGCTGCAGTGCTAACAGCATCAGCCCAAAAAGTTTTTGGTAGTCCAGCATGCAACCTCATACTCCTAGCACGTTCATTGAGAGTTCTGTTCATGCGCTCAGCCACACCATTCTGCTGTGGTGTCCCAGGAATGGTCTTCTCCATCCTAATTCCCTGTGCAACACAATACTCACTGAACCCTCCATCTATGTACTCTCCTCCATTAACTGATCTCAAACATTTTACTTTCAAACCTGTTTCTGTCTCAACCATAGCCTTCCACTTCTTAAAAGTTTCAAATACATCAGATTTATTTTTCAGAAAATAAACCCATACCTTTCTGCTTGAGTCATCAATGAAAGTGATGTAGTACCTTGAACTTCCAAGGGATGCAACCGGAGAAGGCCCCCACAAATCAGTACGTACTAACTCCAATTTTTTAGCCTTCAGTGTCCTGCCAGTTTTCAAGAAGCTCACATTTTTCTGTTTTCCTAAGATGCAACTTTCACACATGTCAAAATCAATGGACTTCAATTCTGGTAGTTTTCCTTTTGACAGCAACATCTTTATCCCTTTCTCACTCATGTGATCAAGTCTACGGTGCCATAGGCTTGTATCAGTACTTGCATCAGCAACTGCAATTGTGTCTCTTAGACTTGAAGTTATATATAGAGTACCAGTTTTCTTCCCATGAGCCAATACCCTAGCTCCCTTTGTAACCTTCCAAGTACCACCAACAAATAGTATTGCATGCCCTTCATCATCAAGTTGTCCAACAGAAATCAAATTTCTCCTCAGTTCAGGAATATGTCGAACCTTCTCCAGTAACCAAACAGATCCATTGGGCAACAATATCCGGACGTCTCCCATACCTACAACATCCAAGGCTGAACCATCAGCAAAATACACCTTACCAAAATTACCTGCAACATAATTCTGTATGATTTCTCGGTGTGGAGTGGTATGAAATGAAGCTCCTGAATCCAAAACCCAATCATCAAGTGGACTGTCTACTGCAAGAAGTAATGCATCCTGAATCTCTTCTGTTACAGCATTAGCAGAATCATCTTCATTCTTCTTCTTAGGACTTTTGCATTGATTCCTAAAGTGACCTGTTTTCCCACAGTTCCAGCATTGTACTTGTTGGCCTGATCTAGATTTATTTCTGTTTCGATTAGAATTTCTGGATTTTGATCTACCCCAGTTTGAATTTCTGTCATTACCTCTTCCTCTTGTCTCAAGGTTTAGGGCAGAACCAGATCCTGAGGTTTCACCTGCATCTCTTCGGTGAATCTCCTCAGCCAGAATTAAATCTCGTATATCATTGTACTTGAGCTTTTCCTTTCCTGTAGAATTGCTTACTGCCATCCTCATTGCCTCCCAACTGTTTGGCAAAGAAGCCAAAACGATCAGTGCACGGATCTCATCATCAAAATCAATTTCTACAGACGACAATTGATTTGTGATAGTGTTAAATTCATTCAGATGTTGTGCTACTGATGCATTCTCTGCCATCTTCAGATTGAACAGTTTCTTCATCAAGTGCACTTTATTGTTTGTTGACGGCTTTTCATACATACCAAACAAAGCCTTCATCAGATATGCTGCGGTCTTCTCCTTTACAACATTGTGTGCAACAGACCTAGACAGAGTTAACCTGATAATTCCTAGTACCTGTCTGTCAAGAAGAGCCCATTCCTCAGCCTTCATAGCCTCAGGTTTTGTCCCTAAAAGAGGCAGATGCAATTTCCTCCCATAGAGATAATCTTCAATCTGCATTCTCCAATACGCAAAGTCTGTGCCATCAAACTTTTCTATTCCAGACGCCTTTCCTGCTTCCTCTGCCATTGCTCCCACTCAAACCTAACCCTAGGCTCTGATACCAGTTGTAGGGAATTTAACCAAAATTCCAACCTGTGAGAAACAAAACAAATAGAGAAAACACACGTCAAAGAAAACAATTACATGCACAAGACAATATTTACGTGGTTCGGCAATTTGCCTACGTCCTCGGAGTTGCAGGGATTTCACTATAAAATAAAGAGATACAATAGTGCACAAGAACACTCTCAAGAAACCCAATTCCCAATTACACCCTAGCATTCTCTCACATAAAAAATAAGAATAGAAGTTGGCTGCCTCTCTCTTCTCTATTTTCTCTCATGCGGCTGCTCACTAGGTTAATTGGAATTTCTCTCTATTTTCATAGCACGCAGCTATAGTTGAAATATAATATATATATATATATATATATATATTAAGGTCGGCTGAATAAGGTTTCCTATTACAAATAGGATTCGGTCAAAGCAAAGTGAATTTAGACTTGACTTGGGCTTGTGGCAATTCAAGCCACACACGGGCCCAATTCAACAATAGGAATTTTGCATATAATATTAGAAGAACTTTATCTTCTTAATTTTATGGGGTCCAAGATGGGGCTTTCATGGTTGAAATTTCTTCTTGATAGCAGATAGATACAAATTGCATTATACTTTTTCTTTTTTTTATAATCAATTGCATTGTAGGAAGAAGATGCATGGCAACCCAACCGATAGCAAAGTTCTTAGATAAACTGCAAACTAATGTTCAGGAGACTTTTCAACTTGTATAGGAAAAGGAGGATCCACTTTAATTTTTTGTTTAAACAGACTGAAATGTCAACTTAATTCAATTTTTAGTTTTAATTGAAAAGATTAATTGTATAGTTTTTTCTTTCCTCTAGAGCAAGCATTTGTTCCAGTATAAATACTTTTCAATGGAAAAGTACTTCTCATTGGAAAACATTTTTAGCTAAAAATATTTATAGGGAGAACAATTTGCTTTCTAGTCTTGGTTTGCATTTTTAAAATCCTATTAAAAACATTTGCACACATTTGACTTGCATGGAAAAAGCTCCCAAAATTTTCAACTGGCAATCCCTACCTACCTAAATGCCACCATCAACCACAACATCCACCACCATTATCAATCAAGATTTCCTAATTCACAACCAGAATAGAGGGAAAAGATAAAGAAAATTCAATGAATTAAACCAAATGAACTAAATTCAAGTATCAAACTTACTGGAGAAAGAAGAAAATCATAGATGGTAGCCATGGTTGTGCCTCCCATTTCAATGACCCATCCAAAATCACCGATCGGTGTCTTTAAGCTAGGGAAAGTGTTTGAATATATATCTCTTTTCCCTTATTTATTTCTTTTGAGTAGTAGAAATGAAGCTCAATCTATCTGTTGAGACTCAAGACTTAGAAAAGAAGCCGGAACACACAGCTTGGGCTAGATCGGTTTTCGTTTTAAACTATAATTGAAATGGCATCAAAGAACAAGTCAAACCAAACCAATGGCGGGCATCAAAGAACAAGCACCAATGGTGGCAATAGCAAGGTGGCTGCATAGTGAATGGGCACGATGTTAAGGGAGATGAGAGAGGGAGCGAGGAACAAATCATGACACTTGAGCGGCCGTTCTTGAGAGAGGGAGAGAGGAACTCATGGGTGATGAGATGAAGGAACGGACCTCAAATATTTTGTTTAAATTTAAAATTTCAATTTGCACAAACGTAATGGTGTTAGCAGACGTTAGGAGAGAAACAATTATTATGCTAATCTGGCGGACAAGATGATGTGAGCCATTTTAGAATTGGTGACATTCTCTTATGATGTAAGCCATTTTCTTTCTATGACTTTAACACTCATAATGGTACTTTAAAACGGAGGACTATGTCATCAAAATTTTTACAGCAATCGCAACAACCGATTAAGACAACAAAATTTGTCTTACCGGCTTAGGATCATGAAGCTTCTTTTTAAGAGACGAAAAGTTTCACAAGTTAATTAACTTTCAAAAACCTATAACTAAAAGATGGTTGAATTCACCAAGAACTTTCTTTAAGAGACAAAAAGTTCTTGTCACTGACATTAAATAATTCAAAGTAAACTTGTGCTAGCAGCACAAGACTAAGAACTCCACCCACGCCAAAGCTTTCAAAATGCTCTACGAATTTTGGGGAGTACACTAAAAAAAATTCACTTCTTCATTTTTGTATTTTTATTTTTCATTATATAAAAGGATAATAATTATAGATTTCAAACAACAAATCAACTGCTTGAATACTTTAACAAATGAAATTCAACTTACATTCCGATGAACCTAAAACTTTTTTCTCGAGAAAAAACGATATAAGCATCAATTTACACTTAATATTTGCTGACAAATG
Source organism: Quercus agrifolia (assembly GCA_029955455.1). Classification (NCBI taxonomy): domain Eukaryota; kingdom Viridiplantae; phylum Streptophyta; class Magnoliopsida; order Fagales; family Fagaceae; genus Quercus; species Quercus agrifolia. The sequence goes on from JARQAD010000004.1 coordinate 58,258,822, forward strand.
AATTTAAACTTATTTTCTTATTAAAACATATTTCGAAACATCACCATCTACTTAACAATAAACATGAATCTTAAATTATGATTAAAAAATAATAAATTTTTTTACCCTCATTACATATATTGGGTAAAATGTACCAACATCTTTAAAATTTGTATGTTTTTAGACCCCTTAAAACACAAGTTGTTTAACCTAGTTATTTAGCTAAGTGATTACTTAGGTAAATTATTCAAATCTAGGTTAACACAAGTAAATCATATCATGTAAACAATGCTGAAAATAAAGAACACAACGATATGATAATTCAGGAAAACCAAACCGATATAAAACTTGGGGAGGATTTAACCTAACTATCCTTAAGGTAAAACAAATCCACTATGAAAGAATTGAAGTTTTACAATAGCGATTTAGACCACTAACATCTTATTACTACCTCGAGTAGAAAATTTACTACCATGACTACGTGACATCTCTGAGTCCACGAACTACTTCTTTTCTTGATCCACAGCAACCACAAGTACTCCCACTTGTGTTTTTCTTTAAGCTTTTGAAATAGAAACTGAAGCGATCACCAAGCTCTCGACATCAATCTTGATCTTGATAACCCTAAGTATGTATGAAGGCAAACACCTCTAGATCTCACAAGATATTCACACACATAGCATAACAACAACCTCTAAAACGTGGCTAGAGTTTTTCCTTTTATACTTAAGGCAAAACAAAAAACCCTACATGTCATATGGGTTTGGACTGAATTGGAAAATTCTACAAAAAAAAATCTACACGAGTTTCGATCGATCGAGTCTACTTTTTGATCGATTGAGCCTTATAGAATTTGTGGGGACCAATTATATCCTGTGCTCACACTGCGTTGGAAGAGGCCAGGCCCAATATCTAGTCTCATATATACAAACTGTGTAAGAAAGGGCCAGGTCCAATATCCAATCTGAGGGTAAGAGAATATCCGAGGACAATCAACAAAAGAAGAGATAAAATTACCCTCCGAGGAGAGGTAAAGAGTGCTTGTGAGGAATTTGACTATGTCCGAGGACGATAGCTACCTCGGAACTTCTATCCGAGGTATCTGGTAAACTTATCAGTCACTTAGAGTAATGCCTTGGACAAACCTTACAACAAAATGAAGGGGAAAATATCAAATAAAGGATAAGAGTAAGAAATAACAAATATCTAAAGGTACTGTCACCTCCGCATTAAATGCCGCCCAGCTAACCTTCTGGCTGCATTAATGTGGAGGTGATGCCTGAACAGTGAACACGCAGCCTTCCAGCTAAGAATGGAAGATTCAAGAAAAGTCAAGAGGGATGGAGAAAAAGAACTTTGAACGCCTAATCCACACGTGGATGGAGAAAAAGGTAAAAAAAGCCATAGTATATAAGACGAAGGAAGGAGAAAGGAAAGGGGACTGGAAGTATTCTCAAATCATAGCATTAAGACATGTCCGAGGATAATATTTGCATAGATTACGCGCATAGCTCTGGCCTTTTAACGCTAAAATCCAAGATCTTGGCCCAAGATTCAGACTAGCTTTTTCTCCCGCACTCTATAAATTTATTGTTTGGGCTACGCGGGCCTGGATCCATTCCTGTTCTGGATTCAAGTCAAATCTGATCCTCACAATTGGCGCCGTCTGTGGGAAGTTGCTTGATCTGATCAGAAAGAGATTTTGGTTTAGCGCATAAAATGGAAGAATCAGGTTCGCATCAACCAACGATATGGCCACATCAGGATAATGACAATCCGCACCAGGCGGCATCAGGAGGTTCGCAGCATAGCTACTCGGAGGTTAACCCTCAACAAAGGAGAGATCGTGAGCAAAGTGGGCAAACCATGCACACTAATAGGAGCCAATCGCGTGGGAAAAGTCACGTGTCCCATGCAGAGAATGAGAAAGACATGCAACGTGAAATTAATGAGTTGAAGAAGAAGTTACGTCGTGCGCGGCGGAGGTGAGCATCATTTGAATCTGAGTCTTCTTCTGGGGATACAGAGGATGATACGTATAGGCAAAGATCTAGAACTCCGCCCAGTGAGACCTTCTCCGGCGATGAAGAGTACAGTAATTACAGGTGGAAGAGCAAAAGTACCTTGCATAAGGGCCTAGGAAACAAAGCTATGAACGAGGCATTAAGTCAAGTAGCCAAATCGACTTTCACACGTCGGATTGAGAGTGCCAGCCTTCCTCGGCGATTTAATCAACCAACTTTCTCTCTTTATAATGGCCGGACAGATCCAGTGGAGCATGTTAGCCATTTTAATCAAAAAATGGCCGTCCATTCAAAGGATGAGGCCCTAATGTGTAAGATCTTTCCGTCCAGCTTGGGTCCAATGGCAATGAGATGGTTTAATGGCCTCAGGGCAAATTCCATTGATTCTTTCAAGAAACTTACCCAGTCCTTTGGCGCCCGCTTCATCACATGTAGTAGGGTACCTTTGCCTTTAGGATCTTTGCTATCAATGTCCATGCGTGAGGGAGAGACCTTGAAGGCTTACTCGGATAGATATTGGGAGATGTTTAACGAGATAGATGGGGACTATGATGATGTGGCCATTAGTACATTTAAGGCAGGACTGCCGGCGGAACACGATTTGAGAAAGTCACTCACTGGTAAACCTGTCACCAGTGTACGCTTACTAATGAATAGGATTGACAAGTACAAGAGAATTGAGGAAGATCAGTAAAGGGAAAGCGAAGGTGATCCCCCAAGAGAGGAGGGATTCCAGGTCGGATCGGTTGCAGAACAATCTTCCTTGGAGAGACTTTTCAGGGCAATCTGCATCTGCCAACGCCCAGGCAGTCAACGTTGTGTTTCGAGAACCAGTGCAGAAAGTCTTGGAGAAAGTAAGGAATGAACCATTTTTTAAATGGCTGAATAAAATGGCAGGAGATCCAAGCAATCGTAACCAAAACCTGTACTGCCATTATCATCAAGATCATGGTCATGCTACTGAAGATTGTCGGAACTTATGGGACCATTTAGAGCAGCTGGTTCGAGAAGGGAGGTTAAAGCATCTATTGCATCATTCCAGTGGCCGAGGAGGCCAGACTGGTGCAGCGTTTCAGGGAAATCCTGCATCGAAGCCTCCTCTGGGCACCATCAATGTTATATTCACTGCCCCAGGGAGGACTGGATCTTGTCCTTCCAGGATAATGTCAGTATCACATTACACCGATGATGAGCCTAATTCAGTGCCGAAGAGAGTCAAGACAAATGTCCCTCTAGTGCTGAGTTTTTCAGAAGCGGACAAACAGGGAACCATACAGCCACATGATGATGCTCTGGTGGTTACCCTTAGAATTGGTGGATACGATGTGAGGAGGGTCATGATTGACCAAGGAAGTGCAACGGAAATTATGTACCCTGACCTCTTTAAGGGTCTGGGTTTAAAGCCCGAGGATTTATCTACATACAGCTCGCCTTTGGTGAGTTTTGAAGGTAAGATGGTCGTCCCAAGGGGCCAGATCAGACTGCCTGTGCAAACTGGATTGGATGGTAGACGCCTTCTCCCCGTACACGGCCATTATGGGCAGGCCATGGCTGCATTCCTTGGGTGCCGTTTCTTCAACCCTTCATCAGAAAGTAAAATATCCTTCTGAAAGTCAAGTGCTGGAGATAGTGGGAAGCCAGTCTATGGCTAGGCAATGCTTAATTGCGGCAATTCAGCACAAACCAGAAACTGGCGCCTCAGCCATTAAAGAAAATGATTTATAGCAGTTAAGAACCTCATCGTCACTGCGCGGGGGGCCAGATGACGAGGGAATTGTGAGGACCTAGAAAAGGTGATTATAGGGGACGATCTTGATAGATTCTTCCAGGTTGGGGCTCGGCTGCCCCTACAGGAGAAGGAAGAGTTAGTTGAGCTTTTGAGGAGAAACGTAGACGTTTTTGCATGGGACGCCTATGAAGCCCCTGGTTTAAATCCAGAATTCATCTGTCATCGTTTAAATGTAGATCCCTCAGCTACTCCAAAAAAGCAACCTCCTCGGCGCCTCTCGAGTGAACACGTGGAGGCAATAAAGACTGAGGTGGTTAAACTCAAATAGGCAGGGGCTATTAAGGAGATTTTCTACCCCCAAATGGCTGGCTAATACCGTAGTGGTGAAGAAGAAGACAGGAAAATGACGTGTCTGTGTGGACTTTACAGACCTCAACAAGGCTTGTCCCAAAGACCCCTTCCCTATGCCGAGGATAGATCAATTGGTAGATGCGACAGTAGGCCATCCTCAGATGAGTTTCCTGGACGCCTTCCAAGGTTATCACCAAATACCATTGGCAGCGGAAGATCAGGAAAAAACGGCTTTTGTCACTCCTGTGGGGAACTACCATTACAAAGTAATGCCTTTTGGCCTAAAAAATGCAGGCTCAACCTAGCAACGGATGATGACAAAAATGTTCGAATCACGGTTGGGAAAAACTATTGAAGTCTATATTGATGATATGGTTGTGAAGAGCAAGTTAGTGTCTGAGCACTTAGCAGATCTTACAAACACCTTCGAAATCCTGAGGTGGCACAAGTTGCGTCTGAATGCCTCCAAATGCTCTTTTGGAGTAGGGTCAGGAAAGTTCCTAGGATACATGGTGACTCATAGGGGGATAGAAGTAAACCCAGATCAGATCAAAGCAATCGTTAGCTTGCAACCACCTCGGAATCCAAAGGAAGTCCAGAAGCTTACTGGGATGATGGCAGCTTTAAATCAGTTCATATCTAGATCAGCGGAAAGATGTAGACCCTTCTTTCTTTTATTTCATAAATGGAAAGAGTTTCAATGGTCCGAGGAGTGTGTCAGGGCATTCCAAGAGCTTAAACGCTACCTGTCCCATCCACCCATAATGTCTAGCCCTTTGGTGGACGAAGTCCTTTTTTCTTACCTCGTCGTTGCCTCACATGCCATAAGCCTTGTGCTCATACGGGTGGACGATGGTATACAACGACCAGTCTATTATGTGAGCAAGTCACTTAACGAGGCTGAGGTGTGTTATCTGCCACTAGAAAAAGCGATACTGGCTGTAGTGCATGTCACTAGGAAACTTCCCCATTACTTTCAGGCGCATACTGTGGTCGTTCTGACTCAACTTCCCCTCAAGTCAGTGCTCAGGAGCGCCGATTATACGGGGAGGGTAGCTAAGTGGGGTACGATTCTAGGGGCTTTTGATATAAAGTACATGCCCCGTACCTCTATCAAGGGACATGTGCTCGCTAATTTGGTGGCTGAGTTTGCTGAATGCCCAGAAGAGGTGGAAATGGGAAACAAATCTGTGGACGAAAGATTGGTAGGTGTGGCCTCTATTCAGGGCCCACCGCCTTGGGAGTTATATGTTGATGGAGCAGCCAATCAACGGGGATCAGGGGTAGGGCTAGTATTGGTATCCCCTGAGAAGATTACCATCGAGAAATCCTTAAGACTGAATTTCTCTGCTACGAATAATGAAGCAGAGTATGAAGCTTTGTTGAGGGGAATGGTGATGGTTCAAAAAATGGGGGGAAAGGCAGTAAGGGCTTTTTCGGATTCAAAACTAGTTGTGGGACAAGTAAGAGGTGACCTAGAGGCACGAGATTCAAGAATGCAGGAATATTTAGGTCAAGTCAGGAGTATACAAGAAAAGTTTGAAGTTTTTGACTTGTCTCATGTTCCTAGAAGTGGGAACACCCATGTGGATTCGTTGGCCATCCTTGCCACGTCCTCGGCCCAGGATCTGCCTCAGGTATTATTGGTGGAAGACCTATATACGCAAGCTCTGACGCATCAGGGTGCTCCACGGATACATCAGATTACGCTGGGTCCAAGTTGGATGAATGCCGTATCACTGTTCTTGGAAAAAGATGTACTGCCTGAAGAAAAGTCTGAAGCTGATAAAGTGCGGAGGAAAGCTCCTCGGTTTTGGTTATCCGAGGACAGAAAACTGTACAAGCGCTCATTCTCTGGGCCTTATTTGTTGTGTGTCCACCCAGAGGCATCAGAGTCACTTCTAGAGGAATTGCATGAAGGAGTTTGTGGAAGTCATACAAGGGGAAGGTCACTGTCTCACAGGGCTCTTACCCAAGGATATTGGTGGCCAAACATGCAAAAAAAGGCGCAGGAATATGTCAAGAAATGCGATCAATGCCAAAGGTTTGCACCGAACATTCATCAGCCTGGAGGGGTGCTTAACCCTCTGTCTAGTCCGTGGCCTTTTGCTTAATGGGGCCTAGATATTGTGAGTCCTTTCCCAAAGGCTGTAGGGAACAAGAAATACCTCCTGGTATGCACAGATTATTTCACTAAGTGGGTCGAAGCTGAGCCTTTAGCCAATATCAGGGATGTGGATGTCAAAAGATTCATCTGGAAGAACATAGTTACGCGATTTGGGGTTCCCAACGTCCTCATCTCGGATAATGGCCTTCAATTTGACAGCAAAGTTTTTAGGAATTACTGTTCTAACTTGGGAATAAAGAATAGGTATTCCACTCCGGCCTATCCGCAAGGAAATGGGCAAGCCGAGGCTGTTAATAAGGTCATCGTGAACGGACTTAAAAAAAGGTTGGATGACGCCAAAGGAAGATGGGTCGAAGAGCTACCACACGTTCTTTGGACGTACAGGACAACGCCTCGGAAGTCTACTGGAGAGACCCCCTTCTCAATGACGTATGGGGCTGAAGTTGTAATCCTTCTGGAGAACGGTTTTCCTACTATGAGATCTAGCACATTTACCTCGGATGGAAATAACGACTTGCTAAAGAAGAGCCTGGATCTAATGGAAGAACGACGAGAAAACGCTAGGGTGCAGTTAGCCTACTATCAGCACAAGCTAAAACAAGGCTATGATATGAGTGTGAAGTTGAGACCATTGGCCCCAGGGGATTTGGTTTTGAGGAAAGTTGTGGAAAACACTAAAAACCCTACCTGGGGAAAATTGGGGCCCAATTGGGAGGGACCATATCGCATTACGACGGTGGCAGGAATAGGAGCCTATTACTTAGAAGATTTAGATGAAAAAGCTGTACTTCATCCTTGGAATGTAAATAATCTGAAAAGATATTACTATTGATAAGAAAAGTTACATTGTATTTTTTCCATGCTTCCATTTATTCTATGACATCTGTTGAAATATTAAACATAAACTAAGTTATGTCAGGTCCTCGGACCACAAACTTAGTGGAAATTAATATCCTATGACATCTATTGAAATATTAAACAGAAACTAAGTTATGTCAGGTCCTCGGACCACAAACTTAGTGGAAATTAATATCGTATGACATCTGTTGAAATATTAAACAGAAACTAAGTTATGTCAGGTCCTCGGACCACAAACTTAGTGGAAATTAATATCCTATGACATCTGTTGAAATATTAAACAGAAACTAAGTTATGTCAGGTCCTCGGACCACAAACTTAGTGGAAATTAATATCCTATGACATCTATTGAAATATTAAACAGAAACTAAGTTATGCCAGGTCCTCGGACCACAAACCTAGTGGAAATTAATATCCTATGACATCTATTGAAATATAAAACAGAAACTAAGTTATGTCAGGTCCTCGGACCACAAACTTAGTGGAAATTAATTAATATCCTATGACATCTGTTGAAATATTAAACAGAAACTAAGTTATGTCAGGTCCTCGGACCACAAACCTAGTGGAAATTAATATCTTATGACATCTATTGAAATATTAAACAGAAACTAAGTTATGTCAGGTCCTCGGACCACAAACTTAGTGGAAATTAATATCTTATGACATCTGTTGAAATATTAAACAGAAACTAAGTTATGTCAGGCCCTCGGACCACAAACTTAGTGGAAATTAATTAATATCCTATGACATCTGTTGAAATATTAAACAGAAACTAAGTTATGTCAGGTTCTCGGACCACAAACCTCAGGTCCTCGGACCACAAACTTAGTGGAAATTAATTAATATCCTATGACATCTGTTGAAATATTAAACAGAAACTAAGTTATGTCAGGTTCTCGGACCACAAACCTCAGGTCCTCGGACCACAAACTTAGTGGAAATTAATTAATATCCTATGACATCTGTTGAAATATTAAACAGAAACTAAGTTATGTCAGGTTCTCGGACCACAAACCTAGTGGAAATTAATATCCTATGACATCTATTGAAATATTAAACAGAAACTAAGTTATGTCAGGTCCTCGGACCACAAACCTAGTGGAAATTAATATCCTATGACATCTATTGAAATATTAAACAGAAACTAAGTTATGTCAGGTCCTCGGACCACAAACGTAGTGGAAATTAATATCCTATGGCATCTATTGTAATATTAAACTGAAACTAAGTTATGTCAGGTCCTCGGACCACAAACTTAGTGGAAATTAATATCCTATGACATCTGTTGAAATATTAAATAGGAACTAAGTTATGTCAGGTCCTCGGACCACAAACTTAGTGGGAATTAATATTTCAGAACATCTCTTAAAATGAGAAATGGAAAATCATCTGTGTCTAGTCCTCGGACCATGAACCTTGTAAAAACAATTGTCCTTGCAGTGTTAAGGAATATATTCAATGGAATATATGTTGTGTTAAAATCTTTAGAACATGATCTTGAATATAAGTTGTTGTTTTCTGGATTAAGTCTTGACCTGTTTGATAGGTCATGATTGACTTCATGGATGTCAAATAAGTGTAAGTATGTTTTAATATGTTCACATCCTACTTATTGTTTAAGTGTTGCGATATTGCTTGGAAATTGTGAAACTTATTAGTGAACTTGGTAAAAGGGAGATACATTTTTGAAAGATTAACATTATGTTTTATTAATGCATTTTGTTCCTCACTAATATATGCTGGTTCCTTGATAATGTATCGTGTTTTGAAAGTAAATAGAGAACAGAGCGAAGTAAATATTATACAGTTAAGTAAAACAATAATGCAGACAAGTATTACTTGAAATAGTGAAAAGTGTTTCATACATTATCAAAATTGGTCTTTAAGCACAGAAGATGAAATTACAGTCGTTATCACTATCTTAAAAAAAAAAAAAAAAAAAAAAAACAAAACTAATGCTTCAATTTAATCTGGAGTTTGGATTTGGAAGCCTTGTCAGCTGCCTCAGGAGGGGCCTCTTTCTCCTTCTCCTTAAGAGACCCTTCTGCAGGTAAAGTGACCAAGGCTAGTTGCTTCTCAAAGTCTTGAGAAGCTGCCTCAGGCTGAGGTGCCTCAGTCACTTTATCCCGAGAAGAATCCTTTAAGGTCTCTTGCTCTTTGCCCTGGGCTTGCTGACTGGTTGAGGAAGGATGCTGAGATTGAGCCTTTTTGATTGGCTGAGAAGCAGGAGGAGCTGTATCTTTCTGATTAGGAATCTGCAAGGCCAGAAGAAAGACAATGTTCTAAGGCTTCCTTAGCTCAGAGGAGACGTCAATTCCAGCTTGGTTGAGGGCTTCCTCCCAAGTCTGGGTGCAATAGGCACGGCAGACTGCAGGGACCTCAGCCCGTAGAGCGTCCTCGGTCTCGGCTACGCCAACATCGTAGCCGTGTTGCTCAGCCTCGTCTCTTTCCTTCTCAGCTTTGAGCTTGTCTTCCTTAGCCTGCAGTCTGGCCTTTTCGGCCAAGTCTTTAAGCTTGTTAGCCTCCTCAAGCTGCTGCCTAAGGGTTGCAATCTGCTCCTTGGTCGTAACCAACTGCCCTTTAATATCATTGGCCAGCTTCCTTTGGCTTTCGGCCTGTGTCTCAGCACCCTTCAACGCAGCCTCAGCGCTTTTCCTTTGCTGCTCCTCAGTCTTCAACTTCTCCTTGAGGTCAGCATTGCTCTTCTCAGCGATGGTCATCGTCTGCACAGCAGAGATCCTTCTTCTTCTCTCCTCATCCAGCTGCTGTGCGACGGAATGATAAATTTCTTCCATCCTGAACGTACTTTGAACAGCCTGTTTTTTAAAAAAAAGACAACAACAAAACAAACACAAAAAAAAAAAAATTATATATATATATATAAATAAATAAAAAATATATATAAGAGTAATAACGAGTATACGCACAAGTAACACGGAATTAGGGTTATGCCAAGTAAAAAAAAAAAAAGAAAGAAAAAAAAAGGTTGAAAAAATAACAATACATACCATTCCTAAACATCGCTTGGCTTGGAGAAAGACTTCGTTCCTCCTTAGTCCTCGTAGCTCCACCATGTCTTTGGAGAGCAGGAGGGTTTCTTCCAACGCCGAGGCCACATGGCAGCCAATGCTCCCGTTGTAATCTCTGATCGATGCATCATCGGTCAGAGGCTCACCCCCAAGCATGGGAGCTGGAAGCCATGCTCGGGGTTTAGACTGTTGAACCTCTCCCATCTCAGGTCCTCGGCTGGGGGCATTGCTGATCTTTAATTGCTTCGTTGGCCTATGGGCCTCCTCTGCACTAGAAGAATGAGCCCTCCCAGTCTCCATTACCTCCTTGCCCTTAGGCTCCCTTCTCCTCTTAGGGTCAGGTTGTTCAGTCCTAGAGGGAGGAGCTGGCTGAGGGGCACGAGGAGGAGATTTGGGAGGAGGGGGAGGAAGTTTTGGTTGGGTGGGCCTCCCAGCCTCCCCCCTTCCAGGTTGGCTCTCCAATAGTTCCTAGAGACTGCGTTGGGGCTTCCTCTAGATGCCCATATCCTCGGGAGTGTTAGGTGATGGAGTAAGTAAGTCGAAGACTTCGTAATCGTCTGTGGCCGAGGCTAGGTCCACAGAACCTTCTTCCTCTCGTTCAACTTCTTCTTCCTCCTTTACTTGAAAAACGGGGGGAGAAGATGGAACAACTTCTGCGAGGCTGGCAATGGGCAATGCCTCGGTATGCTGGGAGTATTCTAGAAGAGGAATGCCTTGGGGGACTATGAACCCTTCGTAAGCAACACTAATTCTGCGAAGCCGAGGATCCTTAGCCTTTATCACGCACGAAGGAGCTTGGAATGCACGTGATATAGGGCTGTAGCTGAGGATGAGATGAGCTGCTCTTAACTGACCGTCTGATGAGTTGACGTAAATTTCAGCTCGGAGAACTCTATCCAAGCTGGCTTTGTTAACTAAACGTAACGATGGCGTAGTGGTGCGGGGATCTGCAATATCAGTAGAGACAATAAGGAGTCACTTTAGTATCAGCCGACGACAATGGGAATACTAGAATATGAAAAGTTAAACATGAAGATTAAGTAAGTTAGTTCCCAACCTGGCTCACCCTCTTTAACTGGGCATGGTAAGCCATCATGCCACTGCCCAGAGAAGATTAGGAAATCTTCTTTTAATCCCTTATTAGATACAGAGAGACACTGAATCATCCTGACCTCTGCTTGCCTGGATTTTAAGTAGTATCCCTGATTTTTTAGGTGCTGAAGGTTGTAAATCCAGTTTATATCATGGTGGGTCAGGTTTAAGTTCATTCTTTCGTTCAGGGCTTCTATACATCCTAATATTCTGAACATATTTGGCACGCATTGTGTGGGAGATAACCTAAAATACCTAAGGTAATTCCTAGTAAGGGTGCCCATGGGAATGGTCATCCCCCCTTCTATGAAGGCGATCATAGGAATGACAACCTCGATTGTTTTTCTTTCATCATACCACTCACCCTGTGCCGCGTACCTAACGCCCACATGTGGAGGGATGTTATACTTAGTCCTAAAATTCCTCATTTTCTCCTCGGTGTCAACTAACTCCCTAAATCTACCCATTTTCTAGGAGGTCCTATAGGGGAAATTTTACAATAAAAGGAATAAGAGTTGGAGATAGTTTAGGAAGACTTATAGGTGTGAGAAATGGTCATCGGACAGGATTTTGGTATTTGTAGACGCACAAAGGAGCGAAAGAAAGAGAGAAAATGTCAGGATCTAGAATAACGCAATCGTTCAAAAGTGACAAGAAACTGATTTGAAAGTCTATTTATAGTGATGCAAAAATTAGGAGCGGGAATTCGCCCGCTCAAATTCCTAGAAAGCTCAACCGCCATTGGATTATCATCCAACCGTTGAACGTGGGAGACAAAGGAGTTGCCAAAATTAAATGAAGGCGCACCCTGGGCATTGAAGAGTCAGGGATGAGTCACAAGAAGATAAACACGTGTTGCTGCGATTTGACCCAATGAAACCAGATCATAAGGCAGATCCGACGAGAGAATCAAAATCCTCATTTTCTTCCAAGGAGTCGAAAAGCAAGATTTTGAGGGGCTATTGTGGGGACCAATTGTACCCTGTGCTCACACTGCGTTGGAAGAGGCCAGGCCCAATATCTAGTCTCATATATACAAACTGCGTAAGAAAGGGCCAGGCCCAATATCCAATCTGAGGGTAAGAGAATATCCGAGGACAATCAACAAAAGAAGAGATAAAATTACCCTCTGAGGAGATGTAAAGAGTGCTTGTGAGGAATTTGACTATGTCTGAGGACGATAGCCACCTCAGAACTTCTATCCGAGGTATTTGGTAAACTTATCAGTCACTTAGAGTAACACCTCGGACAAACCTTACAACAAAATGAAGGGGAAAATATCAAATAAAGGATAAGAGTAAGAAATAACAAATATCTAAAGGTACTGTCACCTTCGCATTAAATGCTGCCCAGCTAACCTTCTGGCTGCATTAATGTGGAGGTGATGCCTGAACAGTGAACATGCAGCCTTCCAGCTAAGAATGGAAGATTCAAGAAAAGGCAAGAGGGATGGAGAAAAAGAACTTTGAATGCCTAATCCACACGTGGATGGAGAAAAAGGTAAAAAAAGTCATAGTATATAAGACGAAGGAAGGAGAAAGGAAAGGGTACTGGAAGTATTCTCAAATCATAGCATTAGGACATGTCCGAGGATAATATTTGCATAGATTACGCGCATAGCTCTGGCCTTTTAACGCTAAAATCCAAGATCTTGGCCCAAGATTCAGACTAGCTTTTTCTCCCGCACTCTATAAATTTATTGTTTGGGCTACGCGGGCCTGGATCCATTCCTGTTCTGGATTCAAGTCAAATCTGGTCCTCACAGAAATTAAAAAGTAATTTCCTACAGTTACTCGATTCCAACTTTACACATACACACACTTTGAGCAGCCTAAATCTAGACTAAACATTTTAATCATGGTTTGCCAACATATACATATTGAAATTCTAATACATTAATTCCTAATTTCTTAGAACCTAACAAAATTTGGTTTAGTTGTATTAATACTCCTTAAACTAAATTTATAGTCAATTACATGGCTCTGCAAAGAAATTTACATTTGAGCAAAGTAGAGTATGTTAAATTATAATTATTTGACTTTGGCCCTATATATCGTAATTTGGTCCAAAGAAGGGTTACTAGACCAAATAGGGCAACTTATCTTCATTTCCATTTAGAGTAAAAATAATTGATATACCAAAATGCTAGTTTAGATTTTTAACAAAAACTATGATGATTTTCAATTTTATCTATGACGTCCACCCCATGATAATTGCATATTATTTTTAGTCAAGACCCTAACTGGTTTTTATTGTAGACGGTGTTGAAACCTTGATTTTTTATTCGATGCTAAAACCTACGAAAAAAAAAATTCATTTATGACTTTCTCAAACCAAAATCCAAAAGACTCAAAGTAAATTATAACCTTCACAAAATCCACGATGTTCGACTGAAACATTAAAATTGTAAGCTACCGTCATTAGATAAAAAAACGCAAGCCCCCTTCCTCAGTCATAGCTTACTCATACAGGTTAAGATAAAATAATACTGCAATGTTGAAGCTACGTAAGTGTTGTTGAAAGATTGAAAGTAAATGACATTGTTTTTGGTCTGAGTGGCAATGAATTTCTTATATAAAAAAATTATAGAATTAATAAATAGTAAATAGAAAGTAATAATAAATATATAAATTAAAATTAAATAAATAATAAAAAAAGAGTACCTCTTTGCTTTCGTCTGCAAGATCCTTTTTTACTTTTACTACACACATATATAAAGGAGTAAAAGTGAAAATGGTGAATGGAAATGCAAAGAGTTTTTAATGTGTGAGAGAGAGAGGAAAAGTCGTGAAACATTGATTCAAATGAAACAAATGGTAATCTTAAAATATTGAATAAAAAATGTAATAAAAAGCTATCTTGAAACATTGAACAAAAGGAAATAAAGAACTATTTTTAAATTTGTTCTTATCTCTAATGTGGATTAAGAGTATTTCCATTCTTTTCATAGAGTGTGTCACATATCACGTGCTCTCCCGCATGAAATCATTGTTTTTATATAAAACTAAGCTTATAATCCGAACTTATACACAGTAACATTGAACTATAATAGAAAAGAAATAAATTGAATAATTGTGTCAATATTTTTGAGGTTATTAAATTATTAATATTATTTTATTCTTGAAAAGTATTGATTAATAATAATAATGTTGTTGTTAATATTTGTATAACAAATATAATACTTAATTTATATTGCACTTTGGGCATCCTAGTTGCTAGGCTAGTCATGAAGATTGCATGGTGTAGAGTGGTTATCCAAAGGTCCTTTTTTTTTAATCTTCTACTACTATACAGATCTTTGTATACAAAAATAAAAGAAACCCAAATTTGCTACCATACTAATCTATTGATTCCAAAATAAAAGTGTGGGGCCAAAGGATCTAGGTGCCCCGGCCCATTTTAATATCTAGACCAAAGGCCCAGGCCGAGGAGGAAAACGTCCGAGGATGGCTAAGGAAGGCCCAAAGCTGTTGGGAGGCATCGCCGAGAACCGTCCTGTCTTTGGCAAACCGGTGTCATGGAAAGGGAAGAGCGGCACACCATCCAAAGCAGCCCTCCCTGTCGTCGCAAACGAAAGGACTAGCGTAGGGGGATAGCTATGGGGGCATGGTGGGAGAACGATTATAGAAGAGTCAGTCACCCTCGCATTAAATGCCCGCAGCTGGCAGTTTGGCCGTATTAATGAAGGAATGACCCCCGAACAGTGTCACCTTGATTGCTGCAACTCACAGCAAGTTGAGGAAAGCGCTGGATGGGACAGGTACTCAAGTAGCAACCTGCATGATCAACAGATAGACGGTCAAGATGAATGGAGCAGGAGGATATATAACAACAGAGATCTCACAAGAGAGGACAGTTCGGAGGACAGCTGAAAGCCCTGGCCGTGAAGCATCGGAGAACTGAGAAGAAGAAGAATTCATCCTCAGATTAAGCCCGAGGACATACTTTTACCTCTCCTCCACGCCTTTGATGATCCCGCTCCCTAACGTTCCCGCCAGACCCTTGATGAAGTCCTCACTAAGGCCTAGTTCTTGAGCCCATTTCTTTACCAAATTCATTGTATTGGGCCTGTTGGGTTTGGGTTCGCTCACATCTACAGTGAAGGATCCCTCAAATTTGGACCTTACAAAAAGAAACACACAACAAATCAAAGCCAATGGATCTTACTCCATAGCCTTCTTCACTCCAAGGAACGATGTACTTCCTTTGCTTCTTTTACTCATTTTCGGGTTTGTTTCTTGAGTCTCAAACAAAAATGTTTTTTTTTTTTTTTTTGGGTGCTAAAACTATCAAATAAAAATGTTAATGCAGTAGAGAATGTGAATGAACACATCCTTTAACAATGAAAATTGCTCTAGAGATGCAACATTAATTCTGACGAATTGCAAATTGAGACAAATTCTTAGCTGCAACATTAATAGATTAGTAGCGCAGTAGATATCCCAAGAACGAAAGGAACATATAAGAACTTTTATCTCAGCAAAAATATGTCCACAACATCATTTAGGAGAAGAGCAAATTGCTTGAAGAAGTTCATATACAATGCCTTCCAATTATATATATTAAAAAAATAATAATAATAATAAAAAAAAACCAATCTTAAAAGCAAAAGCACAAACATGAAGTACCTATATACATCTTTTGGTCTAGGAAAAAAGGGAGCAGTTGTTTAACTCCTAATGGACAAGAACTGTGACCCAACACAGGAAACATTCTCACACCTCTCTTCTTGTTGCTCCTGAGTTTGAAGTTCACGCTTATTTCCTATTTGCAACCACTGATTTGTCCTAAAAATACAACCACTTCAAAGTTCAAACTATCAAACTATCCCATCCAAGAGTATGTACAAAATTAAGATATTGATGTTAATAGTCATCTAAAGCCAGTAATACCACTAATAATTCCAGCTTCATTATTAAAATACTTTTCACTTCAACATTAAATTGAGCCAAGGTTTGAATATCCTATGCACATGCTATGCAACGGGAATACCCAATACCACTTAATTGCAAACATTAAATTGATGTGTATATAGTCATAAATACTGTATTGAGATTGAAAATATTGTATTGAGACTGGTAAATATTATTATTGAGGCCATAATGCTTATCCGCAAGTCCAAGACAAATCAAGTGATTAATTCAGAATGGACATTGGAATTTTTGGCACCAGCAAATAATTTAGGACACGTGGTACAAAATTATACCTTAATTCAAATCCAATTTAAAATCTAATTAAATTTTCTCTGCAAGGCATTCTATTGACCCGTGTGAATAGTGATTCCAACTATTTGCATTCTCGTTAGACAGGTGAGTCAGAGTGGTTAACATGAGTGACTGATTCCTAGTTCAAGACACAGCTAAAGATGCAATTAGTGCTCTAATTGCAATTAGACCGAAGACAAAGCTAGTCAACGTCCCAACGTTAACATGTCTGCAACACTACATAATTATTAATTTCGTTGCAACCACTTATTAGGGGTTGGAACAAATTCGGTTTCTTACAAAAAGTTATACTTTTACACCCGCATGAATTTTAATTCTTTAATAAAAGTAAACCCTAGATCATTAAAAAAATGTTCACATGGAACACGTTTTTTTGGAAAATTAGCCTCAAAAAGCAAAAGAACAACCTCATATTGTTGGCAAAGTATAACATTTTTAAATCAAATTAGACGAAACGAATTCAATCCATATGTTAGCAAAGTATAAATAACCTTTTTTTAAAATATTTATTTCGCACATGTAAAAGATTTCAACTAGTTTGTAAATATTCATTACCGACCCTATAGTTTTGGGACTATTTTGTTGTTAATGATGTTATTGTTTTGGCTTCGGAAATTCAAATATTCTCATTCAGCATGTCAGGCTCGTAGAAAACTACTAGGAATTTGTTGGAAAATTCATCAAACCAAGCCCCATACATTTTTTTTGATAGGTACAAAGTATTCCAATATGGAACCACATCCAATAACTTTGCCCCAAAGCTGGGTTTGCTTGGTCCAAAGAGACATGTATTGTAACATCTTAAGTCGTCTCGGACAGTGACTATTAGCCTTTAACATGTGGAGAAAGAGTGGCTTAACCAGAAAGAAAGAGAACCTAAACCAATAAGGCAGCATGGAGTGAGAGAAAATATTTTATTCCTCCGGCATATGCATCCTTCCTCTCCTATTACCGATAAATGCAACAAGCCTCTCCCAACATGAAGTCCGCCATGCATACGATAATTAGTGGGATTGAAGACCCAATAGGGCATCAAAAAAGAGTTTCAATCATGACCTACAAAGTTAGAGCTCATTATTCATATGACCTATAAAGTTGGTGCTCATTATGATCATATCTTGGCTCCAATCCAGTAAATAATTACATTAAATCAATATATAGTTGGCACTCATCTTTCATATGACCTATAGAAGTGGTGCTCACTATGATCATCTCTTGGTTCCAGTCAAACAAAAATAATATGCATACCAAATAGGTAAAATTCATCAAAAAATGTTGATTTCTGTAAAAAAAATGTTTGGGGGTATTCTTGTTGCTGGCAGGCATCGTAAATAGAAACCACGTTTTTCAAGCAACTAAATTACAACCCTCTTCTTCTGCAGGTTAACCTTATGAACAAGTAGAAACTTCAATTGCTGTAAGCCAAAATTCTGTTTCCCCACAAGGAACAGGAATATAGATGCAAAAAATGTGAGGTCAACTACTGTGAAACAAAAATACGTAGTCTCTAGTCAGAATTTATATGATGCAGTTCAAAATCATTGGCTGAAATGGCTTTGGTTTGCAAGAAAATTTGCTTGATACCTTCAATAACAGTGCCTTATACTTTTCTTCTTACCCCAAACTGGAATCCAGTCCTACAGTTTCTCCTTCACCTGTTTTTACATTATCCTGGCCTCAACGTTTCCAGAAACGACCCTGCTGTTTCTGTTCTTGCATTCGCCTGCATGACCATTAACATGTCATTTGCATCATAAGTGAAAATCAGATAACTTTTATCATCAGATCAAGCTAAAAATTCTCTCTGTGAACACCCCCTCAGCCCCCCCAAAAAAAAAAGAAAAAAGGATAACTTTTCACCTTTGATAGTCTTTAGAACGCCTAATGAATTCTGATGGGATTTCACACCCTTGATATGATGCCAGTACTTGTCTGATATCAGAAGGACTGGTACGGGCAACAACTGCACACAAACCAACCAGGTGGTGATGCATTTTCACAAGGTCAGTTGTTTATTCAACAAACATGATAATGAAAATCACTATTAGAGGGTCTCATTATATATTATAATTACAGAAATTAAAGAATGCTTACATTCAAGAAATGGTATAAAGTCCAAAAGAGCTGTATCATCTGCATCATTCTTCTTCCACGGCTTAATAGGAACACAGTTCTCATGTTGAAGGCAACCTTCCAGTGCATGGCCACTCAAATACAGAATCTTTGCAGGATTTCTGTTAAGTTTTGAAAGATCCTACCAAGAGCAATTACATCTTATCATGTTCATTTCTCTATCTAGTCTAGCATCAGAATTGAATATTGATTCACTGCTTAATGTGATTCTCTATAAGTATGATATACACAATGTATTAATTAATTCCATATGAATGTTATATTCGATTTTTGCAGTCATTTTGCTATTGAAAAAAAAAAAAAAACCTAAGGTTGCGTTTGTGATAAGTTTATATTGGGCTGTTTCTTTTACTATGTAGCTTATTTTTGCTACTATTCATGGGTCTTCTTGCACTTTTTGGTATTATTTTTGGGTCTCACTATACTACTTCAACTAACTTTTAGCTTTATCTACAGTACTTTCTGCAAAAAATTTTCAGTTTCAGCTAAATAAGCTGTTCCCAAACAGACCCTAAGTTAAAACTTAACCCTAGTTCATCTTCTTTCACAGACGAAATCTTGACCTCCAACCTATTATATACAGCTATCACTCAAAAAATCATCACAAGTCTAAGCTTCAAAAGGTCCACACATGTATATAACTGTCTTACCAAGGCCAACTACAAGCAGCAGGCATCAATCTACCCCTGCAGCTGTAAGGACCCATATAACCAAAAGCATTTACTAGGACTTGTAAATCACCTGTGTTTGCAACTATACTTTTATGTCTAGTATTGATAGATTACGACAAATTGAATTTGAAGTGATAATTATTGATCTATTGACATCTGAGGACCTCCCTAGTAACACAATATGAGAATTTGAGAGTTCAAGCCACCGAACTGTTTGTTAAATCCTAATGTAATAATTACCTTGTGCACTTGAAAGAGGGAGAGAAGGTTGAAGGGTGAAGGCAATTGAAGTTACAAGACCAAACCTACTCACCTCTCCTAATATTCAACTCTGCCATCCACATGGCAGCAATAGGCAACTCTAGAAATACAGAGAGAGATCCAAATTTAATGTTCAAAGAAATGACGTGGTCATGTGGTTAAGCAAAATGATTGAGATAAATCAAGGGGAGAAATTTGATTTCATGGCAATCCAATTTGGCTCATAATTAAGTTATTAAGGTTGCAGCCAATTGAAACGCCAGAGGCCCCTTTCAACAAGTTATACCATATGCATGCAAAAACCAGGCCCAGCACCAGGCATTATCAAGTCAAACTTTCAACGCCAGAAACTGTATTGATGACAATATACAACTAACAAGCTATGAATTACTCATTTTTCCTCAGTTACAATTTGTTTAAGTGATATATGATATCTCATGGCTAACCATGCTTACATGTTGAGAGGAAGTTTTCACTTCCAATGAAACAAATAAAAAGGAAAAAAGAGCCAATAGGCTTGTAGCTCAATTGGCACCTACCCACAAACCCAGTCTATGTGTCACAGGTTCGACCCAACTCCCTCCTCTCACAACACCCCCCCCCCCCCCCAAAAAAATAAAAAGGAAAAAGAAAAAAACTGAGTAGTATAAAGAGGAAATAGGA
The DNA here is from genome assembly GCA_029955455.1 of Quercus agrifolia. Taxonomy (NCBI): domain Eukaryota; kingdom Viridiplantae; phylum Streptophyta; class Magnoliopsida; order Fagales; family Fagaceae; genus Quercus; species Quercus agrifolia. The sequence goes on from JARQAD010000004.1 coordinate 58,278,968, forward strand.
AAAAAGCTGAAAATTCCAAACAAATAATTTCAAATAAGAGGAAATAGGCAAAAAGCTGAAAATGCCATACTCTGTAATGCTTCCCATTCTGGTACTTAGTAGCAGCCTTAGATAGCCTATATCGTATGCAATGCTTGGGATCCAGCCTTTCAACAACAGGGTCTACAAACTGCACATACCCATAGAAAGCAGGATAAATAATTATATTTTGAGAAGAAATAATGGTAATAATTAATAACAAAAGAGCAGTGTAATGACCAACAATAGGGAATGAATAATCAGATTACCATACTCTGCTCATCAGAATACACAACAATTTCATAGAACTGAGCCAGATGTTCCAAGAAAGCATCAACTCCAGGTCTTTTGAAAGTTTGCCAGCCTTTCTCTCGCTTTACATACCACAAAGATAAAATTCTTATAAGCATTAAGCAACTTAACAAACAAATCTTTTATACATAATTGAGTATGAGAAGGATTTTAAGAGCTGAGGCACTTATATAATACAAAGAGATATGGCTAAAATAAAAAAAATAAAAAAATACTCATGAATCATGACATTGCATTCAGAGTAGACTAAAACTATAAAAGAATTTTAAGATAGTGCCAACCCATCTTAATGGTTTCTTGAAGAGCTTCCATTTTTTTTTAATAAAAAAAATTTTAAAAATAAAAAATAAAAAGGTTACTGGCCTCACCGTCCAATCATAATGAATTAGGGTCTCTTGTAGATCTAGAACAAGAGTAAAAACATGTTGCTCTGCAGGATGCAAATCAGGAAGAAGCTTTTCTGCGTATGGTTCTGAAAAACCCTGTAATGGAGTAAGAAGAATTTGTGGTTAATAATAAGAAAGGAAACAAAAAGAATGAGAATAAGATGTGCAAGACCAAAGTCACATTGAAAACCAGGCACAAACCTGAACTTGCTCTTCAACTAACCTCCTCAGGTCCAGGTAAACTTCAATTGCTTTAGCAGGCACTGAGATGTTAGAGATAAAAGGAATCAATCAGATACAAACCTAAGCTATAATCAGACAGATTTGGCATTCAAATAGTCTTCATTCATGTCCTGCAGTCTCAAAATCAACTAGTGAAAAGTGTCAACTTAACTCTATCGAGTTTCACAATGTAGGAATGGGCATACAGCATGTGATATTTACTTCAATTCGTTCCATATGGATTCTTAACTTGCTATTAAAGTAGACAAAGAAGGAGCTAATCAGGATTAGGCCCCTAATTATCATTGATATAATGCATCTAGCTCATAGGATTTTCCTCTCTCTCTCTCTCTCTCTCTCTCCTTTTTTTTGGGGTGGGAGCCATACTCACAATGAAATGGTGCCTACAACATGCTGAATATACTCTTCTGTAACATCATTGTTGTCAACATGACGTTTACTGATTTTCTCATAGCTTTAAAACAAAAAAAATATATATATATGAAATAAGTTTCCAATCCCACAAAAATGTTAAATATCCACACAAAAATCTTGCCTTTTCACAGAAAATAGAATCCTCTAATGTGAGAAAGAAGTGTAACCAATTCACATGATAAAATTTCAACAGGCTGACATTTGCTATGGATACGATGGTAGCAAAGCATACCCAGACAACCAGCTAAGCTACTACATGCAAATGTAGTATATCTCGCAGCACAGCAAATGACAAAAACCTACAAGAAAACTAGCATTCCTGCTGTTGCTGCTTCTGCCACTGCTAAGAAAAGTTGACTATTGACAGTAGTGATCATCTACACAGAATCTTTATACCTTGTTGTTCTAAATATATCTTAAGCTTATATATGTATAAGTGCATCTATCCTAAAACATTACCATTAAATTTTAAATAATAATATAAAATGATTAAATATAATCTATTAAGAGAGAATCAAAGAGCACTAAATTGAATTATGCCATCAAAATCAATATGAGAGAGAGAGAGAGAGAGAAAGAGAGAGAGAGAGAGAGAGGGAACAAATAAATCAAGCAACACATTCCTGGCAGCACGATCTGAAAACTAACTCATCCAGTGACAGACAACATAACAGAAAAGAACATAAACCTCAGCTAGAGGAGGACATAAACATAACACAAGGAGAAGAAGTAATAATCTGAAAGTGACACAAACTGAAAAGTAGTTCAGGGACCCTACCTGTCATTGCAGCAGAGTACAGCAAATTTTGAAATTTCTGCACAATAAAAAGATGATGACAAAATTTCACTCTCTGATATCTCACGTAAAATTGTAAACACTAGAACCCAACAACCTCATAAGCACAGGCATCCAAGCGAACACACCCACAGGCAAATGGTGAAGCTAGCCAAATTTTTTTTTTTTAAATAGTTAAATGGTGAAGCTACCCAATTTTTCAAGGGACAAAGCACTCATGAGATACTTACTTCAACAGCAGGCGCATCCTCTGCGACGGACAAATTTGCTGATGCCCGTAATGCCTTTGTCTTCTCATCTATTTCATCTGTACTGTATACTGCGAAATAAACCCAAAAATTTCACACTTCTCATTATCTCGTTCATCAACAAATGAATGGACCCCACTACATATTTAGCATTTACCGGCTTTTTTAGATAAGTAATAATTGCTTTATTGAAAAAAAAAAAAAAAAACTACTTTATTTACAATGGACACAATGAAATCTAAAGAATCACAACAAAAAAAGAAAATTGTGCAAAAAGGCTACATCTACGACTTCCACAACTAAGGTACTATTAGTGGACCCCCATGTGCAAGACCAATCAAACAAAGAACTAGTAAACATCTCTAATTACTGGGACTATGTACTTTCCGCATCCTTGAACCATTTCCTAGCTCTTTAACCCAAAACCAAAGCAAAAATCTTTACTTCCAAAAGCAACAAAAACAAACCAAACAACCCTTTTGGGATCCAAATGACTCCCCCATTATCTAATCATCATTTCATGCTCTTTTTCATTCAAAACCCAAATCAACTCTCATAAAAAAATAAAAATAAATAAATAAATAAAACCACTACATTATTAGCATTCCCTAACTCCCCCAAACCAAAACCAAAACCATAACCAAAATCTTTATTTCTAAAATTAACAAAATCACAAACCAAACAACCATTTTGGGACTAAAACAACTCCTCCATTCTTTAATTAATCATTTTTCAACTTAAGCATTACTCTAAAACAGACAAAATAGAAGAACAAAGAAAACCCAGAGCCAAGGCAAAGCAAAAACCTTTACTTCCCCAAAAAAAAAGCCCAACCAAACAATCCTTTTGGGCATCAAAACCACACCCCCATTATCCAATAACCATTTTTCTCAATTCTTTTCATCCAACACTAAAAACAACACCTTAGCACTAAATCTAATTTACCACTTAATTAACCATTTTCTAACAATAGTAACAAACAAAAACGAAAACTTAGAAGACACTAAAACGACACCGTATAATCCAAAAAAAAAAAAAAAACGAACCGTATGAGGCGTAGCCGGCGGTGGCGGTGCCGCCGGTGAGAGCTCCGATGAGACTGTACTTGAGAAACCTCCAACCTTTACTGTTGCTCGAAGACTCTACAGGAGCCTGATCAGCAACAGCACCAGCACCAGCACTTTCACCACCATTCCCAGCACTAGAAGAAGCCGTAGAAGTAGCGGAAGCAACGGAAGCAGAAGAAGGCGCCAACGGCTCCTTGGGAGCCCCCGAAACGACGTCGGAGCTGAGAAAGCGAATGTACCGTTTCGACAACGAGGAGGCCAGGCGGGATCTGAGAATCAACGCCGACGACATTGGTTGAAATTTCCTAGGGTTTCGAATTTGGGGGTTTCGAGGGTTCAGCTAGGGTTTTTGGCTCAGAGAGAGAGAGAATGGGGGGTGTTTGGGAATTTGGGGGTTTTGGAGGGTTTTGAGGAGGTGTGTTTGGGAGTCGGGTTTAGATTGTTCTAGTTGAGAGTATAATTTTCGAATTTAGAGTTTTACTGTTTGTCTTTGTTTGGTTCTAGGCTTTTCTTGTTTCCGCCGACTTCAATTACTTGCTGCTGGGTTTACGGACAGTTATATGTATCTCTACATAGAATATTCGATTTCTTAACCCCCAAGCTACGTTTTTTTCTTTTCTTTTTTTAATTGAATTCCTTATTTGTAGAACTATAAACAGAAGGGTGTATTGTATTTTAGGTGCTTAATTCTCAGGATCTCACTAATCTCTCAAATCACTCTTGACAACCTTGTGTCAAGAGTGATTAACAACATCAATCACTAGAGAAAATAAATATGGAACTTCTACATTACATGGACACAGGTATGACTTTCGAATCTTTTTTTTTTTTTTTTAATTCTTTTTGCTTTTCAATGATGCCCTTTAATTCTTGATTCTATTTGATTTTTAGGATTGACTCTGGGTTAGAGTTAAAAGCATGATTTGTTTGCAATTGTTTTACATGAATTTCTGTAGTTTTTCACTGATAAAAAAGCAAATATTTTGGGACCCTATTTAGGAAGTAGGAACTAGGCTCGTTGAAAGAGTTTAGAGCTTGGACAAACTTCGGCACATCATTTCGCAATCAAAATCTATCAACAATGCCTAAATAAGAAGTCCACCTATGGGTTTATCAAAAAAGAAGAAGTCCACCTATGGTTTTCTAGTAGTGTATTCTAGTTCTTTCTCCCACAATTATCACTTCTTTATTCATCTAAATTTCCTCATTAGAAATCATCATAACTTTTTGATTGGCGCATCATAAAGAACCATCCATTCTAGGCTTCAATTTTTGCTCTATCACATCACTTAAATAGCATGCTCATACCGGCACCTGTATTTTATAATACCTTCAAAATCCATAATGTGAAGCCTCTCGAAGCAACTATATTTGAAAACCATCTCAATAGCTAAAATATCCTAGTATTTTGTTAGCCTCAAAATGTGGTTGTGATTTCAAAGATCAAAAGCGACTAACAACTACTGCAATTAATATGACAATGGCTTGAGCTTGCCTCCATGGTAAGGATACCTCTTGCAAGTTGCAAAAAAGATATTTTTTTCAAGGCCTTCACATAATTGATGCATCTATTGTAGTTTATAGACCATGTTCTTGATTAGCCACCTATATATATTCATGCTAGCAGTAGGTTTCTCTAGCTTGTTATGAACACTTTCCTCTTAAAAGCTCCTTGAGTTATTTTGATTAATTTTTAATCTCTTTTTTGACCTTAGGGATGACTTCTTTGAAATGGTTTATAAACTATGCATTTACACAAGTATTGGGGCTTGTGGACAATGGTAGCATGCAGTGCAACCACATATCAGCAAGCTCAGATGAAGGACAGACTCAATCAAAAGACTCAAAGGAAGAAGGGATTGCCCAGATTATAGTTAGCAAGGAAGACTCTGCAAATGGGTTTGAAATGCCTCTTCATTACCCAAGGTACACAAAGGAAGATTATGAAAAGATGGAGGACTGGAAGTTGGACATGGTTCTCAAAGAATATGGACTAACTGTTAAGGGTGCTCTTGATGCAAAGAGGTCATTTGCCATTGGAACATTTGTCTGGCCAAATTAGCTTTAGTTATCTATCTTTCATTAATGATATTAGAATTCAATATGCTATGACTAAACGATGAAAGTGATTGTTATTTGTTCTACAATTAGGCTGCATGTGTTATAAATTTATTTTTTGAGAGATTTTGTAGCAGAGTCTGTAGGTGGTTAAGTCTGGAATTTGTTGTACTTCGACTCTTTAAGTATGTATTCTAAGCTGTGATCAGAATTCAGAAGTTATCTTATACGCATATTCGGTGTGCTATTTTGGTGCTAAACGACAATTCAATGCTTTGGATATTACAGTAGTTAGAAATATTAAAATCAGATTTCATGTTGTAATTTTTTTAGAAGAATTTTGTCAATCTAGATGTACATCATTTTTATTTTTTATTTAGGTATTAGACTAAGTGAGCAGTGGGCTTTTATATATATATATATATATATATATATATATATATATATATATAAAATTTGAAATTGATAATTTTCATAAGGTATTGATTAATGATGTTTGATCTGATATTCCCAACGCTTTTTGGCATAGGAAAAAGCATATTATTAAGGCGAAAACATCATTTTAGTCCCTACATTTTTGGGTTACAGTCAATTTGATCCCTGTTATTTTTAATTTGTAGTCAATTTAGTCCATACCGTTAACTCATTAACGAAAAATGCTTACGTGGCAAACAGTTTACCTTGTTGGCACACACGTGGTTAACATAATAATATAAAATCAATTAATTAACTATTATAAAAGCCACATCAACATTTTAATAATGAAAGAAATCCATGTCAGACAAAAAAAAATCTGAAATGATTAATTAAAAGAAAAAAAAATAAAGAAAATGAATTTTTGAAAAAATCTTCACTTTCTTTTATTTTCTTTAGAATTCTTGCACTTTCTTATTTTCCAAACACAATATACCCAGCAACACCCAACACCCAACACCCAGCAACACCACAATATGAAATCAAATCCCAATACCGAGTGTTTAGCCAAAAAAAAAAATCCCAATACCGACATCAGCACTAAATAAGCACTCTAGAATTAATTTGGACATATACACTACAGACTGGGTTTTTTTTTTACAGATTTCACATCCATAGACAAAATACCAGGCAAGGAATAGATCACCCTCGTCTTAATGTTGCACGAGACAATGCAATTTTCAAGTATCTGTAAGAAGACAATATCGCCATCCTTGGGGTGGAAGGCTACGAATTTCACAGGCCATGGGAGCTCCGCCCCTTTCATTTTAAAAATAGGATATTCTGGAAGTATGTCCCTGAAGTAAACTTTGTGTTTCAGTGACCATGTGCCTGCATTAGCGTAATCCCCAAGTTCCCAAACAGAAAATTCATATCATCGCCGGCGCAATAAGGACAATAACGAGGTGGAAGTCTACAATAGTGAGGGCACTGGAATATAGAATTTTGGAATATCAGAATACGCCCTTGGAACACTCCAAAGGAGATGAAACAACCAGTAGGAAAGATGGGCAGATCAATATAGCAGAGGTGGCATCCTTGTGGTTGGGTGTTGCTGGGTATATTGTGTTTGGAAAATAAGAAAGTGCAAGAATTCTAAAGAAAATAAAAAAAGGTGAAGATTCTTTTAAAAATTCATTTTCTATATTTTTTTTCTTTTAATTAATCTTTTCAGAATTTTTTTTTCTGACATGAATTTCTTTTATTATTAAAATGCTGATGTGGCTTTTATAATATTTAATTAATTGATTTAATATTATTTTGTTAACCACATATGTGCCAACAAGGCAGACCGTTTACCACGTAAGCATTTTTCGTTAGTGAGTTAACATTAGGAACTAAATTGACTGCAAATTGAAAATAACATGGACCAAATTGACTACTACTAAAATGTAAGGACCAAATTGACCATAACCTCAAAATATAGGGATTAAAATGGTGTTTTCGCCTATTATTAATTTACCTTATGTTAAAGATTTTAATGAAAAGAACATTCTTACTAAAGTTCGTCCCATTCAAATGAACGCTGGAATTCAAACATAATGGTCTTGTTGTCTCCACAAAGAAAATCAAATTATTTCAAACAAAAGTTCATTTCCTTGGCTATGACATTTCTAAAGGAAAAATTCGTCCCATTGACAGAGCCATTCAATTTGCTTATAAATTTTCCGATGTCATTATTTATAAAATGCAGTTACAAAGATTCCTTGGGTTTTTGAACTACATTGCTGAGTTTGATAAGGACATGAGGAAATAATGTAAACCTCTCTTTGATCGATTACAGAATAATCCACCTCCCTGGTCTGATTCTCATACTTCTCTTGTTAAAAATATCAAGTCTCACATTAAAACTTTGTCTTGTCTTGGTATCCCTACTATTAATGCTTTCAAAATTGTTGAAACCGATGCCTCTGACATTGGTTATGGAGGTATTCTAAAACAACTAGTTTCACCAGACACATCCGAAAAAATCGTTCATTTCCTTTCAGAAGTCTGGAATACTGCAAAAATATATTATAGTATTATTAAAAAAAAAAATTATATGTAGTCCTAGCATCTCCAAATTTCAAAGTGATTTACTAAATCAAAAGTTTTTGTTATGCATTGATTTCAAAAGTGATAAATATGTTATAGAAAAAGATGTTGAAAATATTGCTTCAAAACATATTTTTGCCCGATGGCAAGATATTTTAAGTTTTTTTTTTTTTGATATTGAATATATTAAAGGTTCTCAAAATGCTATCCTTGAATTTCTTACCCGTGAATTCCTTCAGTGCCACAATGGCAAGTAGAAGGTCCAAAGATAGACACACTGCTACAGATACTACTAAACAACTTGTTAAACAAGAACCTACTTCCCCTGTTGACATTGCTAACCATTTTACTACCCTAGGTACTATCCCTAGACCAAACTACTCCATTGTGTTAGCATCCTCTTATGATCCATATGCTACGGTCCCTACCAACCAACCTGTTAAAGCCACTTTCTCCAAAAACTCCAATGCTTCTCAATATATTAAAAAACAATATTTCCAAAACCTATTTTCCATAGAACCCAACAGAGCTATAATCAAAGACCCTCTTAAACTTGCCACAGATTATTTTCCCCTGAACTTCTACTGGATACCCGAACACAATGGCAAAAATTTAAATTGTTACTCAGCTATCCTGTTTCATGAAAAATCGGTATTTATCAAATCCATAACTGATAAAATTGATAAATCAAAAATTATATATGATAGTGTTTTCATCCTCAATGTTGTTACTGAAGAAAAATAGGGACTCCATCCTACTTCTACAAAACCTTTACTTGGTTAACTATTCCATATTCATACCATGATTATATTCATGCACAGTTCAAGTTCATGCTACACCAAGATGCTACTATGACCCACTCCTGGTTTGTTAAGTTTGATAAAGATTTCAATTCTCAGCTTCCTTTGTGGTTCATCCATTGGTGGAAACAATTTGGCCATATTACTGATATTTTTCTAAGACATCTAACTAGCTCCTTCAAGTATTTTACTTTAAATATCTCAATCTATTGTGCACTTCTGCCCCCATTATGGTATTACTTGGATTTGTCAAAATTCACCTCTAATAAAAAGAATTTGGCCCTATATATATATATATATACATATATAAAACAAGGCTTTCTATATATATATATATGTGTGTGTGTGTGTGTGTGTGTGTGTGTGTGTAATAATGGCATCCTTTATAAAAAAACTAATTATTTGGTAATCCATATAATGCAAGCAAAAATTTAATTTTTCTCTTTTTTATTTTATTCTAAATAGGAATGTAGGGTCACTATTTTTAAACCCAAGCCCAATGTGATTGGGATCTAAGCCCAATGGGCCAAATACAATAAATTTATAGAGAATGGGTGAAAAAGCTAGGCTCTAGACGAATGGAGTAATGACTAATAAGGATTTCAACTATAAACAAGCACAGAAATAGATATAAAACTTGAGGAAATCGTTGTCCGAGGAGATGAATTACTATTGAATTCACTGTTTATGAAAGTTGATACTACAGTAATTCTTTTTCTCCTCTTCCCTCTTAATTTTTTCTTCGACCCCCTTCCCTTAGGGAGTCTTTTTCATTATATAATCTCCTTTTAGACCATCTCGATCGCACACTTGTCAGCCATCCAAACCTTCACTCGAGTACATGTCCCATCAAGCATCTTCTGTGGCTCTCTGTGAGCTGTAGTGGTTGAGACTATATTGTTCAAGGGTCTTCTCCACATAAATGCGACCAGAAAAGTTGCTGCAGTGCATTGAATGCGGTAGTAACAGTTTTTCTCTTAGATACTTTTGCATTCTTATCCCCTTCGTACACTCTTGAAGCTCATCCTTACTGCTGGAAGCTCTTAGAAGGTCGGTTAAGGTACTTAAGTACTTGCTTAACCAACATTCATCTTATCTTAGTAGTATAACCTTCTCGGACTGTAACCTTCTACATTTTTCTTTATGTGGTCCTCCATTTTAGTGCTTATCTGATCGTTTTCTTCTCCTCGGACATATCCATGTTATTAATAGGACCTAAGGCCCAGTATACAAATTTGGAACCTTGTCCCCACAAGGAATTATTTAATAATTATAGTAGTTATTAAAAGACATTTACTATGGTTGCGTAAATAATAAATATATGACATCTATATTCTAACATTAAGCATCCCTCCCTCTTGTGCAAAAATATGTATTCATTTTTCTTGGACTTTTTATAGCAGTTTTCAATATGGCTCTACTCAAAAAAGGTTGTCATTTGATTCCTGAATGGCTGCATCTATTCACAAAACTAAGTACCAATCTAGTAGCAGCATTCTTTTCATGAGAAACTTATGAAGGCATAATTATTTGCTGCTAGCCTGCTAGTATTTAGGGTATCGTTTGGTACCTGTAATAAGAAATCAATATTACAAAGAATACAAGAAGTTGAAATGGAATAAGTATTCTTATTCATTTATTTAGTGCTCCGCTATGAGAAGATGATAGAATGACATCATATTTTAATCAATACCTTTAAAATACCATTTTAAAAACTATATTATTAATTTTTTCCCAAATTAAAATCTTCATAAATATTAAAAATTGATAACATCTTACTGTATATATAAACAGAGTAGTATAAAAATAACCTTGGATACTTAGATACAAAACTAAAGTGTATTAAAGAAATATTCCATTATTTTTATAAAAAAAAAAAGTCATCTAGCATATATTTTCACATCATTGTTCGTGAGAGAGAGAGATGTTTTGCTTGGATTAAGGAATAGCTATTATGAGTTTATGACCATTTTGGTAAGGAATAATTATTCTCCATTTTACACTCCTTTTGTTTTTTGTTTTTGTTTTTGTTTTTGTTTTTTTGTTTTTTTTTTTTTTTTTTTTTTGTGTTGTAAAATCTTTCAAATGTAAAATGTTTTTAGTAGCATTTTTACTAAAAGACTTTCAAGTGTTTGGTGTGACAAATAATTTTTCAAGCACAAACCACCAAAATTGGTGTTTATAGTTTCCCAACCACCAGACTAGAAGCCTAGTCCAAAGGACTGGTGGCTTAGCCATTAGATGGGGGTCAAGGGGAAAGCTACTATGTTTTTTTTTTTTTTTTTTTTTTGTTGGTAAAATGTAAATATTTTACCAATTTTTTGTTGTAAAATGTTTTACAAAATCTTACAAAGGATTTTATGGTCAATAAAAAATATTTATTAATTTTACCAAATTTTACAATGAAACAAACATAGTAAAATACGTAAAATGTCAGTAAACACAAATAGAGTGTTAAAGAATAAATATTCGCCTATTCTTGAGAAATAATTATTCATTTTAATAAAATAAGAAATTTTAACAATCAAATGGTAATTAGTAATGAATTGCTATTAAATTACAATGTCTATTATAGTATATCAAACCTATCCTTAGTGATGAGCATTAACACAATAAAGTCAAAGTCACACCATAAGATGAATAAGGGCTTTTTTTTAGGGCAAAATGTCTGTTATAAAAAAGGAAGAACCCATATGATCAATGACCTAGACCATAATGGAGAAGAAGTTAACCCACAACACTTTTCTTAGAAACAAGCCTTAAAGGCCTCCTCGAAGGCATTGTTGGCTACCTTTGATTGTATATATAATATAATTACAAGTCAGTATAAAGAACCACACGGCCCAACTAATACCTTTACAAGTTTTTATTTTTCGATAATTTGTTAGATTTTATGATCAAAAAATTTAATAAAAATATAAATGCAAGAATAAAATAATTAAAAGTGTTGGATTTTGCAAATGAAAATATAATATAAGTATTGTTGAGGTCCAAAAAATCACAACACCAAGGCCCAAGGAAATAACACAATGGGCCATGAAAAAAAAAAGTGAATCTGAAAAAGATTGAGCTTACCACAAGGGAAAAGGATGATAAGCCCAAAACCCACATTGGACAGGCCTTGGAACTCATAAAAAATAAAGGGAAGAAAGAGAGAAGGCCCAGCTTGCCTAGACTAGAGAATTGGAGAGAGTCCACTGGGAAGAACTAAGGCGGGATCCCAGAGGCTGTCAAAGGTTTGGGATCCCCCGAGATGTGTAAGATAGGATTAAGACAGCTCAAGGAAAATACCCAAAAAGTGCAAGAAACGAAGGGCAGATATGTCATTCTCAAGCGACTAGTGATGCAGCAAGAAAGCTGAAAGCTTAGGATAGCCATTCATAAGCAAAGGGATGGTACCTCGGGAATCCAGAATGAGGAGCTATAAGGGGAAGTAGCAGGGAAAACCTTCAACCCAGCAGGAATGGATTCTGCCCACTTGAGAAAAGTGACAAAAAGAAAGAATGACCAAAAGCTGAATCTGAAAGGGTGAGAAGCTTGGAAAAACAAGAAATCAAGAATTGCCCCCTAAGCACACCCTAGAATGGAAAGTCAGCCATGGGCTTTCAAAGAAACAGTACCAAAAGGAGGAAATTATGAGGAATAGGGAAAGAATCAGTCTTCTGGGTGATAGGCACATAACAGGCTTCGGTACCTAGGGGAGCAAGGGAGGGGAATCAATAAGACTCCGAGCCCTTGGAATGACACTATAAAAGAGGGAAGGCAGCCAAAATTTAAAGATAAGAGGGATCATAACGGAATCATAGAAGAAAACTTGGTCAGAACTCAGAAAAGTAGAAAAAGAGAGACATTTCCCGGTATCCCAGACAGCCATTATAGAACATACTTGGATTCAAAGGGATTTAAATTTTGCAAGTCTTAGAGGCTTGAATAGTCATCTAAGCTTATAATTTTTGAGCTTATTTGGACCTTGTAACATGTTTTAGTGAGCATTTTGTAATTTGTAATTGAGGAAAGACAACGAAATATTTAACATTGACTTGAGGATCCTTAACATTTATTCGTGTCCGATCCTTTTTTTTTTTTTTTTTTTTTACTTTTGTTTGCTATTCCAATATATTCTTGCTTGCTAGCATATATTTCTTGTAGGATCCCTGCTCTGTGCATCACTTGGTTTTTAAACAGTCATTTAGCTGTGGTGAACCAAGCCCAGTCCCTTCAAACCACAACAACCAGGCTCAGGGTCCTTGCTTCAATTTGGGCCTGGACTTTGTCAAAAAAAGGACCCTCACAAGTATAAACATACCATGTTAGTTATGTATAAACATATATATATATATATATATATATATATATATTATAATATGCACAATAATGTAGTAGTTGGAAACAAATAGAGACATATAGTTTAGGTTTATTAAATAATATTTATTGAACCACTCAAAAAAATTATATTTATTGAATTCATAAGCCTTAAACTAAAAATAAATATTATTATTATTATACTATCTACTAAAACAAACATTTTATTTTTGACATATAGAAACTGTAAAATTAAAGATAATTTAATTATTATTTATAATATGAAATTAAGTATCATTAACGATTGTTTGGATATAAATATTAACAATATTGAAAATACCTATTTATAATTACTAGTTAGGGCAGCACGTGCAAGGCACGTGCTTGCCGTGGAAAAAAATTATTGTAGTAATTAAGGTCAATTCTAGATTTTATTTGTATTACAAAACAAAGATATGAATCATTTGATTTTTAAAATATATAGAGATTTACATTAATCAAAAGAGACATTAATTTTAAGAATTTTGATAATTATGTCATAAAAAGTTAATCTCATTTGTTTAAGAATTTTGATCAACCACAAAGTTATGGTAGCTATTTAACATATAAATATTTATTTAACTATAATAGTTTTTTAGTACCTACTTGCTAAAGACAATATATCTATTCTCTAAAAACTTCTAAGAATGATAATGAATATCATCATCTTTCAACAATAAACAACTCAGTTTTGCTAAGAAATTTAAAATTAAAAGAAAAAAAAAAAGATAAGAAAAGGCTTGTGTCATTAAATATCATCATTCTAATTTTCTAAGAATTTTTATCATTTAAAACTCAAAATACGTAAAGAAAATTTTTAGGATGTTAAAATTTAGCAAGTGTAATTTATACATTACACAATAAAATATTTTAAGAATCATAAACTTTTATTAGGGTTTAACTGAGAGAATAACAATATGATATATTTGCTATTTTCCAAAATATTAAGGGAAAAATTGCATGATTTTAAAGTTTAAGGAAGAATTGTAAACAACCCCAAACATAAATGATGAAAAATGTTTTTTTCCTAAATTTTTGTTTTTGTGTGCAAAACTATGTGTTTTTACTTAATATAGTGTGTAAAAAAAAATATATACAAAAAGTCAACCTAAAAGAATTGTATGTGAAGTAGTGAATTTTGACTCAACAAAGTTAATTAAACCAACTTGGTACTATAGTTACTGTTCAATACTTAAAAAAAAAAAAAAAAAAAGTGGCTCAACAAAATGGCACTGTAGATGTACAGTGCAAAAACACTGTACGTGCATTCACACCTTTATATATAAGAAAAAAGAGTACAAATCAATGATTGAAAAAAAAAAAAATACATATTGAACAAACCAAAAGTACTGTAACTTTTACACATTCACCTAACAAGTGTCACAACATTTTCATAAAACATTTATTTTTAGTTGTGGTTGGTCACAGTTTCATATTTTATTATTTTATTTTGACTTATAAGAAATTGACATCTCAATAATTGTGAAAATATTGTGAAATTTATTGTGTCAGTGTAACAATATATATAAAAGAAAAAAAAAGTACAAATGGAAGATTGGGCCAAAAAAAAATTGTAACTACTGTAGCTACAGTGCCACCTAGTACTGTAACTACTATTCGAAACTTTTTAAAAAAAATGCCTCACCAAAATTCACGGTAGATAAACAGTGAAAAAAGTGGTATGAGTAGTATCAAAATACTGTAGCGACATTGTAGTGACATAACCGCTTTTTATATAGTTAATAGACAAAATTTAAAACCATAATATTGTATCTATATAAATAGTCGAGTTGTGAACATTAATATGTTTAAGAATGATAAAAATATGCTATGGACATCTAGTAAAAAACACTTAACTTTTTCTTATTTATAGGATGGTCATGAGAAAAGCAATATATGGTCAGTTTGACGTTGTAATTTAAAGTAAGGATGTCAATTGCCCTAGTGAGATTAGCAATTTAAAGTAAGTAGTCTAAGGTAAATAGCATGATTGACTTAAGAGGCTAACGGAATCATGAAAACCACAAGAAAATTGTTGAATATATATATATTTTTTAAAAATTTAAACAAAGATTTATGCAAATTATGCAAAAATTAAGATTTACTTTTTATATTTATTAACATATATTACTAAAAAAAATAATAGTACTATATAAAGAAAAAAAATTAAAGAAACTTAATTTTATTTTACACAAAAATAGTAGATAATAAACTAAAAAAAGTGTTTTCAGTGACTATATGCATCTACATTTACCAAAGCAAGAATAAAGGTTTATAAAAAATGTATAAATTTTAATTTATTTTGTTGAGTTGTTAAAGTTAGTGATATTTTGGTAGTTTAATGAGATTATATAAATAGGTTATAGTAGTGGTTTAGAATTGAAAAATTAATTATTTCTTTATCAAAAAAAAAAAAATTTTGAAATTAGATATCCCGTTAAATGCACACACTTTTAAATAACATTTGATACTCTAATTGATTTTTTTTTTTATGTGTATTAGAGATGTATTTACTTATGACTCATAGCGGCATATAAATTGTAGTTCAGTTTTGATAATGGTATGATAATTATAATTATACTTGAAATAATTTTTTTTGTGTATTGATAGCCTATGGTGAAATTTTTATTTATTGTCTATAATTTTATAAAATATAACATACTTAGAAGCTAGTGAAAGAACTACATGCCCCGATCAATACCTTTACAAGTTTTTTTTTATATAATTTTTTTGTATATATGATTAGAAAATTCAGCCAAAATGTAAAGTGAAGAGTAATATAAGACTCCGCAACTAAAAATATAATATAAGTATAAACATATAATAGAAGTATAAACATATATGTTCGTTATGTATAAACATTAGTCATGAACATATAGAGACACAGCATGTAGGATTATTAAAACGTGTTTGTAAAATTCATGAACATAAAATAAAATGAATAATATGAATATTTATACTATCTTATGATTTTTTTTCTATTAAGTCGCAATTCTAAAATTATAGATGTTTTTTCGTTTTAAATCAATAAAATTTTAAATAATTTGAATATTAGTTCAAAAAGAAAATTAAGTTTGATTAACGAAAAACATTTGGATATTAATAATAACAATACTTCAAAATACATATTCACTAGATTAAAATTATATCGAAACCATGTAATCAATGTCTTTGTTTATATGATCTAAACTTTCTTTCTCAACATGGTTTATTTTGTAATACTTTAGTTGTTCCTCGTGTAGTAGTTAAGGTTGTGTGGTGTTTTGCTAAACAGGCAGTTAACAGACCTTTGTATCACAAGTGGTACAATCTTGCTCTATATAACCATGTATGAACTCTTCCTTTGTTTGGTATCCAAAAAAAAAAAAAAAAAAAAATCTTTGTTTATAAACCCTTGCCTTCTATTAAGTTGTGCAAAATGTATTCCATCTTATCAAGTTAAAAGTTTTCATTTTAGGCACCTACAACATTGTTGTGATAAGGTTTAGGAGGCCAAAGGAGGCATAAAGACTAAATGAAAAGAAGATTAACATGCCATAATTTTTTTTTTTCAGAGATAATTTTAACGTATGGTATCTTGTTAACTGTTTCTAATGATTGTTCTTTGTCATCAAGTCAAAACATTTATTAGTTTTTTTTTTTTTTGTGTAAGTGAGAATTGAACCCTAAATATACCCACTTAACATGTCATAATTAATTGCAAGTATAGCCATTCATTATATTTGAGTTTGCTGATGCATAATCACTTAACACTTACCAGCCACCACTCAACCTCATATGAGCAAGGTTTGGCACCTATTTGCTTTTTAATGGCAAAAGGCGAAAAAGATATAGAATATTCTATCTTCCTTAAAAAAAAAAAAAGGATGGAGAAAAATCAAATCTTGACACCTTGGATGGAGAAAATTCTATCTCTTTTTTTTTTTCTTTTTTCTTTTTTCTTTTTTCCTTTTGCTTTTCAATGATGCCCTTTAATTCTTGTTTCTATTTGATTTTTAGGATTGAATCTGGGTTAGAGTTAAAAGCATGATTTGTTTGCAACTGTTTTACTTGAATTTCTGTAGTTTTCCACTGATAAAAAAAGCAAATATTTGGGGACACTAGGAACTAGGGCTTGATAAAAGAGTTTAGAACTTGGACTAACTTCAAGGCGGTTCAAAGAATTCATTAAGAAGGGCCTACATAAAGTTTTTTTTTTTTTTTTTTTGGTGGAGGGCCTGCTTAAAGTTAATCTGGCAATTGTTTGTTTTCTATTAGTTTAGAGATATACCAAGCCCAAATCCTAACCCAGCATGTTAGGTCCCATAGTTTTGCATTAGTTGTCTTTTGGGCCAGTTTTGAGTGAGTTCTTTTCGTTTTCTTAATCGGTTCTAATTTCAATTTTTGTTCTATCTCAACCAAATTTCAAAAATCAAAAGCTATATTTTAGCTTAACACTTTAGCATCTCCACTGCAACCATATGAAAGAAATAACTCTAATTTTGAATTTTACAAATTAGATTTCTAAATTGATCAAAAACTATTTTCATGCAATTTATTGTGTTTTAATGCACTTTACTGAGAATTTTCTTAATCAATCGTTCCACAAGAAAGCTACTATTACATGCATTTAAAAATCAATCATTCCACAAACAAAGCTACTATTACTTGCATTTATTAATTGAAAAGACATGAGGCATATCATTTGGCAATCAAAATATATCAACAATGCCTAAATAAGCAATCCACTCATGGTTTTCTAGTAGTCTACTCTAGTTCTTTCTCCCACAATTATCATTGCTTTATTTAGCTAAATTTCGTCATTAGAAATCATAACTTTTTGATTAGCACATCTTAAAGAACCATCTATTCTAGACTTCAATTTTTTCTCTATCACATCACTTAAATAGCATGCTCATACTAGCACCTGTATTTTATAATACCTTCAAAATCCATAATGTGAAGCCTCTCGAAGCATCTATATTTGAAAATCATCTCAATAGCTAAAATATTTTAATATTTGCTGAGCCTCAATATATGCTAGTGGTTTTAAAGATCAAAAGCGACTAGCAACTACTGCGATTAATATGACAATGGCTTGAGCTTGCCTCCATGGTAAGGATATCTCTTGCAAGTTGCAACAAAGATATGTTTTTCAAGGCCTTCACATAATTGATGCATCTATTGTAGGGATGACAATGGGGCGGGGCGGGGGGTGCAGAAGGATGGGGTCTTCGTCCCCACCCCGCATGGTTTTGTCTTGCCACATCTTTGCCTTGCATGACGGAGAAAATTTTCACCCCATCCCCATCCCCTGGGGCCCTGCTCCACCCCATAAAATTCTACTTTTTGTTAATTTGCCCTACAACTAGTAAATTTTTTTTAATGAAACCTATTTTATTAATAAATATATACTTGAAATTACAACTAAATGTATCCCATCAAATCAAATCAATTTTTAGAAAAAATTGAATAATATATTCAAGTGTTTAACAAGACAATCCTAAAAATAAAAAAATAAAAAATAAAATAAAAATCTCATAGTATAACATATAACAAAATTAAAGCAGAGAGCCACATTGGATAGAATAAAATAAGTTAATATTAATATGTTTGTTTAAATAGTAGGATTTTAGGGTATGAAAAATTTACAATTATAACTCTTAGCAACACGGGGCGGGGCGGGGTGGGTCTAAAAAGTCTAAACCCATCCCTACCCTGCCTCATATTATGGGACTAAAATCTTGCCCCATCACCTTTGCGGGGCGGGGAAAACCCTCACGGGGCGAAGCGGGGAAGGCAGGTTAAGCGGGAGGGGGGGGGGGGTGAAATTGTCATCCCTAATCTATTGCAGTTTCTAGACCATGTTCTTGATTAGCCACCTATATATATTCATGCTAGCAGTAGGTTTCTCTAGCTTGTTATGAACACTTTCCTCTTAAAAGCTCTATGAGCTATTTTGATTCATTTATAATCTTTTTTTTTGACATTAGGGATGACTTCTTTGAAATGTTTTATAAACTTTGCATTTACACAAGTATTGGGGCTTGTTGACAATGGTAGCATGCAATGCAACCTTATCAGCAAGCTCAGCTGAAGGGCAGGCTCAATCGAAAGACTTGAAGGAAGAAGGAATTGCCAGATTATAGTTAGCAAGGAAGACTCTGCAAATGGGTTTGAAATGCCTCTTCATTTCCCAAGGTACACAAAGGAAGATAATGAAAAGATGGAGGATTGGAAGTTGGACATGGTTCTCAAAGAGTATGGACTTACTGTTAAGGGTGCACTTGATGCAAAAAGATCATTTGTCATTGGAACATTTATCTGTTCAAATTAGCTTTAGTTATCTATCTTTCAATAATGATATTAGAATTTAGTATGCTATGACTAAAAGATATTAGTGATTGCTATTTGTTCGACAATTAAGTAGGCAGTGGCGACGCCACGTTGGTCCCAGGAACACCCTAAACTGAAAAAAAATAATATATATATATATATATAAATAATTAAAATTTTGTTATTTGTTTATCCTTAAAAAAAAATTTAGGAACACCCTAAAAAAAAACATATTTTATTTGTTCTACTTTCAAGCAAAAAAAAAAAAAAAAAAAAAAAACCTAACCTAATATACTGAAATCAGATCGGGCCTCAAACACTTCACAGACGCAAGTCACACAACAACCATGGACGACAACAACCAACAGAACAGACGGAGGAGATCGCCGCCAGATCGAGCCTCAAACTCGATCTCCCATTCAAATGGACGGAAGCTGCATCTCGACGTGCTGCCTGATCGGTCTTCCTCGCCTCGCCATTGTGCCCGACGGCGTCGCCCATCAACCTCAGGCCTCCCTGCTCCCATAAACTCCCTGCTCTCTCTCTCTCTCTCTCTCTCTCTCTCTCTCTCTCTCTCTCTCTCTATGAGTAATATTTACCCTGTTTTTGGCTTTATCCCTTTAGCCGGTGTTGGTGTTTTTTTATTTATTTTTATTTTTTATTTTGAGAATATCCGGTGTTGGTGTTGGTGTAACTCAGTAACTGTGTAAGGTCTTTATGAGTAATATTTACCTTGTTTTTGGCTTTATGCCTTTTTTTTTTTTTTTTTTTTTTGGGAGAATATCCGGTGTTGGTGTAACTTAGTAATTGTGTAAGGTGTTGTTGGTGAGTTTATTAATTGTCTTTTAGTATTGGTGTTGGTGTCTTTTGGTGAGACACAACAAATTGGCTTTATCCGATTGGTTCTAGTCTTGTGATTGGGGTCCATGGGGCATTGGGCTTTGTCTATTGAATTGAAGGGTAGATGGAGGCATGGGGCCGGGGTAGTGCAAGTGTGTTGTGTGCTAGTGCTAGTGCAACTGTGCAACTAATAATTAATAAATATGGCTATGTGTGTTGTGTGCTAGTTGATTAGTTCAACTAATGGTCAAAAAATATGTAATAAATCACTCTTTTTTAGACTTGGACTTAAGCTATACGGCCTATATATTTTTGTGTTGCAAAATTTATTGACTTTTTTTTTGGTTAAGTAATAGTATGATATTCCAAGTAGGGAAGTATCAAACAACCATAGTAATTAGTTGAACTAATTAATTTTGTTTGTTTGGGATATTAATTAACCAATAATTAATTGGAGAAAGCAACTAATAAATAATAAATAATATTTTAATTAATCAATATTTATATAAGACAAACAAATTAAATTACGTTAGGTTAAACAACAATTAATAATTTTATAATTAATAAAACAACAATATAACGAATTATAATTTATTAAAGACAAACAAATTAATGAAACAACTAAACAACAATACATTTGGGAAAAATTCCTGGAACTGTCACTGGGAAAAATTATGTTTCTTAAGGAACACCCTGGGAAAAATTTCTGGAGTCGCTACTGTAGGCAAGCTGTATGTGTTATAAATTTACTTTATGAGGGATTTTGTAGCAGAGTTTGTAAGTGGTTAACGCTGGAACTTCTTGTACTTCGACTCTTAAAGTTCTTAAAGTTAATTAAGTATACAATCTTCGTTGTGATTAGAATTCAGAAGTGTGGGGGAGCAAAAACTTGGGCCTTTGCATTGGGTTTAAGTCCCACATTTTATTAACAATACGTCCGAGGAGAAGAAATCATGGGGGGGGCTCCGTAACTAATAATAGAGCATGAAAATGTCCAAGGGTGTTGGTCCGAGAGGATTATCCTCCTCGGATCTGACATATGTCAGTGAAGTGGGCTTCGTCTTACCCTAGTCCACCTTTCAAGAAGCTCCAGCGACGAAAATAGACTACAAATATACATGAAAGGGATAAGAACAGAGAAATATCTAGGGAAAAAGCTGCTACCACCGCATTAAATGCATTACAGCAGCTTTACTGGCCGCATTAATGTGGAGAAGACCTCTGAACAGCGTTTTCAACCACCTTTACCCCCAGAAAATCAAAAAGCTGTGGGAAGGGAGAGAGAAAACTCAAGTACGAAGCTAGATAGTAGACAAGTGGACGGTAGGATTGAGAAAAGAAGGACTATATAATGAAGTAAAACCTCCAGAAGAGGGGGATCAGAAAATATTAAGGAAGAACATTAAGGAAGAGTCGTTGTAGCATTAGGAAGAACACCATTAGATACAATTATTTCATTCAAGAAAGTATTCCTCGGATATCACTTGAAATGACCAATTTATCCAAAAACTTACTCCTTGGACTTGAGATTATCACTTGATTATGTGTTTTATTCTCCTCGGACAAACTCCTAGCCTCCACTAACTGTTGTAAGACCCTTTATCAGCCCAATTCTTTCGCCCACTCTCTTACAAATTTATTGTACTGGGCTTATTGGGCCCATCCCCTTTTTTATCTGGGTTTGGGCTACGATTTGTGACCCTAAAAGAAGTATACGTATAATTGGTGTGCTATTTTGATGCTAGATGACCATTCAAAGCTTTGGATACTGCAGCAGTTAGAAATATTAAAATCAGATTTCATATTGCAATGTTTTTTTCAATCTAGATGACTAGATGTAAATAATTTTATTTATTTAGGTATTAGAGTAAGTGGGCTTGTATGACAAAGCTTTCTATATAATTTTGTATTAATAATTATGGCATCATTTACAAAGAACTAATTATTCGGTAATCCATACAATACATGCAAAGGTTTAACATAATGATAATATGATTTTTTCTCTTTTTTATTTTATTCTAAATATGAATTGTGTGATAATTATAAATATGGGGTCAAAGAATTTGGCCACCCCGGCCCACTTTATACTAGATCCAAAGCCCACGCCGAGGAAGAAGAAATGTCTGAGGGCGAATGAAGAAAGTCCAAATTGCCAAGAAGCACCGCTGAGGATGATCCTATTCTCGGCCAACCGAAATCATAGAAGGGAAGAGCGGCATGCCATCAAAGCCAGCCTCGCAGAGCATCCCAAGAAAAAGGATAAGTATAGTGGGTCAACCATGGGAGTCTGGTGGAGGAGCAATTCAAGAAGAAACTGTCACCTTTGCATTAAATGCCCACAACTAACGTTCTAGCAGCATTAATGAGGAAATGACCCCTGAACAGTGCTGCTTTGGTTGCTGCAACTCACAGAAGGTTTGGAAAGACGGCTAATGGGACAAGCACTCGAGAAGTGACCTACATGATCAACAAATGGAGGGCCAAGATCAACTGAAAGGGGATATATAATGTAAGAAGTCCTCTAGGAAAAGGGAGGACGGGAGCAATTTGTATGATCTTTGAAACCTTTGTAACGAAGCACTGAAGAAGTAATAAGAACAACAAGCTCCTCGGATGAAGGCAGAGGACAAAATTTCACACTTTAGTCCACGTCCTTGTTATTCAATCCACTCATAACCATATCTTGTTGTTGTAACCCTCACTAAGGCCTTGTTCTCAAACCCATTCTCTATAAATTCATTGTATTGGGCTAGTTGGGCCTAAATCCACTCAACTAATAGGAGGAGTGTCCATACCCAGTCCCTACAATAGTAGTTATTAAGAGACATTTATTATAACTGTGTATATATATGACATATATATTCTAACATTAAGCATCCCTCTTGTGAAAAAATATTTTTTTATTTGTTAGACTTTTTATAGCAGTTTTCAATATGGCTCTACTCAAAAAGGTTGTCATTAGATTACTGAATGGCTGCATCTATTCACAAGATTAATTAAGTACCAATCTAGTAGCAGCAATTTTTTTTTTTTTCATGAGAAATATAATTAAAATATTTTTTTTTTTCAAAAATTAAAATCTTCATAAATGTTAAAAATTTATAACATCGTACTGTACATATGAACTGAAAATATGCTATATACGACCTAGCAAGTATTAAAACCTTTAATATCAAATTTGACAGCTATGTTGGTTTTAACACTAAACTAAACAATAATTAAAGTGTAAGTGACTTAGCAAATTTCCAAACACACAAACTACACTACAAAACCATGGCAATATAGTAAGCTAAATGAAATAGGGAAAAAGATAAGCAAACCACATATAACACCACAAGTAAACATGGCAAAACGGGCGGGGCGAGGTGGGTTCGGGTCGGGTCAAATGGGTCGTGGGTCAAAACGGATCATTTTTAAACGGGTCAATTGGGTTGCCGGTCAATTAGGTCATAGGTGGAGTCGGGTTGAGTTGACCCGTATTTTTCAAACAAGTTTTTTTTTTTTTTGAAATAAATGCAATCTATGAATTGTTTATGAGTTCCTTAACTGTGATTAGATTCTCACTAATGATATTGTTACCAATTACCACTAAACACTTGACTTGATACCCAAATTTGGCGCAACTCTTATTCCAACTTTCTAGAAGTTAATCTTGGTATAATCTTCGATCTGTTTAAAGTAGGAAGAGAAAATGAAGGTGGCAAGTAAAGACTGACAAACTATAATGGAGTACAAAACATATTAAGTAAAGAAGAATAAGTAAATACTTTATAAGAATTACACCTCAATCTCAATCTACTCAACGTTGGTAGACGTGGCAAAATGGGCGGATCAGGTTGGGTCAATCGGGTTGTGAGTCAAAACGAGTCATTTTTAAACAGGTCAATCGAGTTGCGGGTCAAACAGGTCGGGTCAGAAAATTCTAACCCATTTTGCCATGTTTAACCATAAGTGTTATGGAAGAGGAAAACCCGAGCCTCGAGCGTAAAAACCTCTCACCTAATCACCTATCGGAAATCTCCACTAGGCAAGATAGTTGCAGTACATAAGGTCACAATGAACCCTCTCCAAACCCAAGCTCCTACATGTACTTGAGCCCTCCAAACTCTAGCTAGCAACCAAATTCACCGAGCCCTTTCTCTTCCTAACTTACCGAAGACGCTCCATTGAAGTTCCAATGGAATCACCACTAATGAAAATTGGATTTAGGTTGTGGATGAGGAATGTGTTTACAGAATCTTTATCAATGGAATTAAAGAGATGGAAAAGGGAGATGAACACTTGGTTTTTCTCTAAGGAAAATGCTCTCTCTTCTCATACAAAGGAATGGCTTCACTCTCTTGACACCTTTCAGGTTTCTAGAGTTTGGTCAATACTTATCCGAAACCCTTGCCATGCCTCACAGTTGTGTGTGTGTGTGTGTGTGTTGGCAAATTGGCAGTGGCAAGAGCAATTGTAGAGAATAGAGATCATGCAACTCACAACCTGTTCACCCTTTAAGGTCGCGAGATGGTTGCGAGGTGCACGGTTGCACTCTTAGACAAACACTTGCCATGTAGACTTCACAAGTAGCTAAGGTCGCCTCTAGGCTGCGAGATCTCTAGTTGATGCAGCTTTCAGTCTTCAAGGAGAGGCTCAGGTACACTACCCTAACTTACATGAAAACCCAGGAAAAAATACATCACCAATAAAAGGCATTACAAAAAAACTTTTCACTGAATAAAGCCTACATAAAACATGACTTCTCATAAATAAAGTGGTATAAAAACATATAGCTTTAGATGCTTTCAAAACTAATGTGTATAAAAAGAAATATTCCATTCGTTTTATTTTTTTTTTAAAAATGTCATCTAGCATATCTTTCACATCAGAGAGAGAGAGAGAGAGAGAGAGAGATGTTTTGCTTGGATTAAGGAATAACTATTACGAGTTTGTGACCATTTTGGTAAGGAATAATTATTTTTCATTTTACATTCCCTTTTTTGTTTGTAAAATATTTTCAAATGTAAAATGTTTCTAGTAGTATCATTTTACATTTGAAAACATTTTTAGTTAAAAAAAATTCAAATATTTTGTGTGATAAATAAATTTCCAACCACAAACCACCAAAATTGGTGTTTTATAATTTCCAACCATCAAACGAGTGGCTTGGTCCACAGTACTGGTGGCCTAGTCATTAGATAGAGAAGGGGGGTGGATTGGTGGGGGAGGGGGGGGGGGTGCCATTTTGTGTTTTTGTAAAATGTAAAGTTTTTCAAAATTTTTGTTTGTAAAAAATTTTACAAAACATTTTATAGTCAATGAAAAATATTTTCAAATTTGACTAAATTTTACTATGAAACAACACAATAAAATATATAAAATGTCAGTGAGACAAATGGAGTGTTAAGGAATAGCTATTCTCGATAAATAACTATTCTTCATAATAAAAACACAACTTTTAACAAGTCAATGATAATTACTAATGAATAGTTATTATATTATAATGTATATTTAAGTGTATATAACAATAAAGTCAAATTCGCACTGTAAGAAAAATAAGGGCTTTCTTTAGGGCAAATTGTCCATTATAAAAAGGAAAGACCCATGTGAACAATGATCAAAACGGAAAAATAGTTAACCTGCAACAGTTTTCTTAGAAACAAGCCTTACATTGGCCTCCTCGAAGGCGTTGCAGGTATCTATGATTATATAAAATATAATATAATTACAAGCTAGTGTAATGAGCCACATAACCCAACTAATGCCTTTTCAGGTTTTTAATTTTCATTAACTTGTTAGTTTCTATGATTAGAAAATATAATAATTAGTATTTTAGTATGATGATAAAGAGTAATTATTAGAAGTTGACGTCATAAGTCGTTAAAACTCTCTAAAAAAAGTTTAAATAAAAATATAAAGGCAAGAATAAAATAATTAAAACTGGATGCTACAAATGAAAACATAATATAAATATAAGTATAAACATATCATGTTATTTATGCGTAAACATATGTATTGTTTTAAAATGTACAATAATGTAGTAGTTGCAAACAAATAGATACACATAGTGTAGATTTATTGAAATATATTTATTGAGCTACTCCTGAATATATATATATATATATATATATAAAAGCCTAAATTAAAAATAAATATAATTTTTTTTAAAGAATATAATTATTATTATTATACTATCTATTAAAACAAACATTTTATTTCTGATAGATAGAAACTATAAAATTGAAGATAATTTGATTATTATTTCTAATATGAAATTAAATTTCATTAACTATTTTATGGATATTAATATAAGAAATTGAAAATATATATTCATACATTACAAAATTTTAAATCATATCGTATCTATGTAACTTTCTCAAAACAAAAACAAAAAAAATATCGTATCTATATAAATAGTTGAGTTGTGCACATTAATATATTTAAAAATTAATAAAAATATACTATGGACATCCAATAAAAAATGCTTATCTTTTTTTATTATTTATAAAATGGTTTGAGAATATGTATGTCAAGTCTCCTCCACCTCTTCAATTCGACGTTATAGTTTCAAGCAAATAAGCAGCGTAATGTCCTAGACTTATTAGGAGAAATTCAATTGAAACAGAAATGAACAACTGAGTTAAGAGGCTAAAGGACACATTAAAAAAAAAAAAAATTGTTGAATATATATCTAAAAGTATATTATTTTTAAACAAATTAAATAGTTATGCAAATTATGCATAAATTAAGATTTAATTTTTATATTTGTTAATATATATTACTAAAAAGCTAATAATACTATATAAATAAAAAAGTGAAAGTTAATTTTATTTTTCTCAAAAATAGAAGATAATTACTATATGCATCTACATTTACCAAAGCCGGAATAAAGGTTTTTTATTTTTTTTATTTTTTTATTTTTTAATGTATAAATTTTAATTTATATATTTTGTTGAGTTGTTAAAGTCATTGATATTTTGGTAATTCAATGAGATCATATTAATGAGTGGTGGTAATGGTTTAGAAATGAAAAAATAATACTATTTCTCTATAAAAAAAATTAATATTGAAATTAGATATCTTGTTTTTTTTTTTTGAAAGGTTAGATATCTTGTTAAATGCACGTATAAATTGTAGTTCACTTTTGATAATGGTATGATAATTATAATTATACTTGAAATCATTTTTATTTATGTATGGATAGCCTAGGGTGAAATTTTTATTTATTGTCTATAATTTTATAAAATATAGCATACTTAGAAGCTAGTGGAGAACTACATTCTCCAATGAATACCTTTACAAGGTTTTTTTTTTTTTTTTTTTTTTTTTTTTTTTTTTTATGATTAGAAAATTCAGCCAAAATGTAAAGTGAAGAATAATATAAGTCTCCACAAAAAGTATAATATAAGTATAAACATATTATGTTAAAAAGAAGTATAAACATGTATAAACATTAGTTACGAACATATAGAGACAGTGAGTAGGATTACTAAAATTGTATTTGTCAAATTCATGAACATAAACTAAAAAGGAATATTATTAATTTTTATACTATCTTATGATTTTTTTTTTTTTTTTGAATAGATCACAACTCTAAAATTATGGATGACTTTTCATTTGAAATCAATAAAATTATAAATAATTTGAATATTAGTTTAAAAATAAATTTAGTTTCATTAACGAATAAACAATTGAATATTAATAATAACAATACTTCAAAATACATATTCATTGACAAATATTAAAATTATAGGAATATATATAATCAATGTCTTTGTTTATAAACCCTTGCCTTTTATTAAGTTGTGCAAAACGTATTTCATTTGATTAAGTTAAATGTTTTTGTTTTAGGCATGTACAACACTGTTGTGATAAGGTTTGGGAGGCCAAAGGAGGCATAAAGACTAAATGAAAAAAAAAATATTAACACACTTAAGATCATAACATACCACCACGCTCCGCAATTGACACCCACGATGGCTAGCCTCTAGGTCGCCCCTTCCGGGATCCACAAAGCTGCAACTCATTTGATCTCATACTCAATGAGCTACACCCGATTAATTGGGGTGATGGTTGGCTTTGATATCAAATGTTACAAACTCATAGGTAGAACTCACCCTTGAAAACCGACTTGTAATGGGAGGGTGTCCAAGAGCTTATAAACATATGGTTAAGTTTACACTTAACCAATGTGGGACACTTAGGATCATAACACATAACATAATTAATTGCAAGTAACCATTCATAATTTCTGAGTTTGTTGATGCATAATCACTTAACACTTACCAGCCACCACTCAACCTCATCTACGTACGTTCTTTTATATTTGCTTTTTCATGGTGAAAGGCGAAAAAGAAATAGAATATTCTATCTTTTTTCAAAAAAAAAAAAAAAATGGATGGAGAAAAATCAAACCTTTTTAAAGGTTTGTTGTTAGGCATAGAACAAACATACATTCAGGTTGTGCCCACCAAAACGAAAGGGGATTTGATAATTGATAGTTTCATGGACACCAGAAAGTAAAGAAAAAAGATGATAGTGAAGAGAATCCAAATCACAAGAAAAGATAACTTCTTCAGCTTGCCATTTTAAATATTTTATCAGTTAAGAGTCTTATCATAAAAAAGTGACTAATATTCGAGATTCATAGATATGAGTAACTCCAAATTTATTCACCTTTTTTTTTTGGTTCATTTCGTGAAGTATTTTCAAAGTTGGTTTTGCTTCCTTGAGAAGAAAAAGAAATTGGGTGCCATTAATTGCTTCTCTCATGATTCATGCAGTACTCATTTACCCCCAAAAAGGAATTAAAGAAAATAAATTCATGAGCTCAACTAGTTTTTGACTACTTTTAACACATGCTTGGTATTGGTCTAAGAAATGTAATGCACCAAATGATGGGGGGAGTGTGTAGGAAATAGGATCCATTGGGGAACTTGTAAATGTTTTATAACATTTTGTTTTGTCCAAGGATGCTCAATTATTCAAATGGTAAAAATCTTGAAAAAAAAAAAGTTTTTGGGGATAAAAAAGTTTAGGTATCAAATGGTATATAATTGAATACATGCTCATAGTGAGTCCATAAGCATGCAACAAGGAAGGCATGCCATCTGAACATGACTATAGGGTGCATATGATTGTAGTTATAAGATGGTAATTACAATTATGCATAAGTTACCATTAGTTGAAAATTTTTGTTTTTTTTTTCAAAGCTTCCATTATGACAAGATAAACAAAAGGATAACTAACATGCTTGAAGCTCAAGCCTAGTACACAAAATCAAGACCAACCAGAATTCTATAGTGTCACTTGATTAATTTCCAACCACCGCCCCCACAAAGCAGAAGTTTTAGTGTTTCAGCCAAAGTGAGAGTGCTCTATGGACCATGCATGACTGATACATAAAATTTGACCCTTTGCGCTCACAGTCACTCTCAATTTATGGGTCTATTTTGGGGTGAACATGGTAACACATTCAACTTAAGGGGTTGGTATTGGGGTTTTTAGACCATATGTGATTTATAAGGTCCTAATTAAGGTCTTTTAGCTAATATTTTGTACTTTTAAAAAAAATTCCTCTCTATAATTATACTCGGTTTGAGACAGAATATAAAAATTAAGTACTCTAAGAACCCTTAATACAAATTTTTATTTTATGTAACCGATAAATAAAACATTACCTACCCATATCGTATATATATGTGGATACATTCTTTATATATATGTGGATGCATCAAATACTCCACAAACCCCCTCTCTCTCATATTAATGGCTCTCGGTCCAACCTCCGAGAAAAAGTCACATTAATGGTCCCAAACCCCAACCTACAAGAAAATGCCACCTCAGTTATTTCTATAGAAAGCTAGAAGCATATAAAGAATACTATTATCTAATAAGAAACAGCTAGAAAGTTGAAAATAGTAAATAGGAAAAGCCCTTCCATTTGTCAACCTTGAGAATTGACACAACTTACACCATGGGTATTTTGGGTAAGCCCACTATACCATGTAAATCATTAAGATTTAAGTAATTGAACTCCTATATATATGAGAAATACTGAAACCACAACAGAGCCTAAAACTCTTTCAAGTATCAACTCCCTTGAAAGTTTATTTAAACTCCTTTTCAATCCCACATCTTCCTCTTCCTAAGAGCTACTATTTCAGCCAGAGAAGACAGAAAAAAAATGGATCAAACTGAGTACCACAAGCTACAAACCTTGACAAAGTTGATGAACTTTGTGTTTTTAAAAAGGGTCACTCAACTACTACTCTCAGTTTCTGTGTTTTCTTTCTTGTTTACTCATTCCTCCTTGCTTTCTTGCTTCCAGTCTTTTAACTTCTACTTCTCTGCATTTCCTTCCCAATTATTTAGCCACACAATAGACAAAAACTGCATATTCCTCCTTTGCAATGGACTCCTAGTTTTCCTTGCAAAATACTCTGGCCTAACAAGATCTGTGTCTGGGGCTTATCATAATGAGGAATCTTTCATAAGTAGTGAAGATGGTTTGCAAAAGGAGGCTGTGACAGAAAGCAAAGCCTCTGCAGAAAATGTTGCAATGGAACAAGGAAGAGAAATTGACCATTTGATCAGAGAAGTACAAGAAGAAACTGGAAAGTCAGCTGGGGATGAAGAAGGAGAAGCAGGAGGAGGAGAAGAAAGCAGGTCTTCTATTTCAGAAGAAGAAGAAGAAACTGGTTCATTTGTCTTAGAAGAGAAAAAGGAACAAAATGAATCTGTGAGTGAATTTTTAATTGAAGAAAGAATAGAAGAAGATGATGAAGAAGAAGAAGAAGAAGAAGGAAGTGGGACGTTGAGCACAGAAGAATTAAACAAGAAGTTTGATGATTTCATTAGAAGGATGAAGGAAGAAATAAGGATTGAAGCTCAACAACAACTAGTCATGGTTTAGTTGTCCCTTTGAATTATCTTTTATTTCACAAAATTATGATACCACTTATCATCATGCTAGTGAATTATAACTTTCCAATGTTTGTTCACCATTATGCTACCTCTATATATGTAAATATAATCGAGGAAAACTATTTTCTTCCTTGTTACTTTTCTTTCTATTGTTTAGTCTTTTTTGCTTTCGTGGTTATAAACTTGTAATATATACTATATGTGCTCTTTGAACATTATTGTAATTGGAGTAATATTGTATATGTATAGACTATAGGCAAAAGAAGGTTGTGATATGTGCTCTTTGAACATTTAGTCTGCGGTCCTATCACAACCTTCTTTTGCCTATAGTCTATACACATACATATTACTCCAATTACAATTTATCAATTTAATCATTTGAAAAAGAAAAAAAATGTGTATCCCTAACCTTACTCTTTTGCTTTATTAGCTAAGTTATTATATTTCTTACATATAAAGCAATCTCATCCTCCACAACAATTCTCTGGTAATGGGGAGCAAAATTAGATGTGTCCATGTCGGCCTAAGTGCATTGCACATGTAATTATGTTATGATGTGATGCCTAAATCTCAAAATAAAGTATGATAAAAGTTACATAGTGATGGAGAAAAAGAATACACGTGATGATTCTAACCAATTTGTTAAAAATTCATAGTTAACCACTGCAATTTGTCCTCTAATAAACATGACATTCATTACCGAATCTATGGCCAATCTTTCATATGATATATAGCAAAAGGTCCAAAAGCACACTAGATATGTCTAAATAATTCTGTTTCCAAACCCCATTCAAATAGATAAATTTGGTTTCAAGTTGCAATAAGCAATGCACATCATGCACTATGTCAATAATGGCCTAGAAAGCCGTACAATAAATTTATCAATAATTGAAGTGGGACACAGTCCGTTTGGTGATTTCCATCCATTTCTCCAGCCGCACTCAGTTTACTAATATATATATCAAAGAAGCGGAAAGATATGTTCAAATATTAAATCTAGAGACATACCATTTTTCACCCAATTTAAAAACAAATAAAAAAATAATTATTGACCCTTTTTTTTTTTTTTTTTTTTTTGTAATTGGTACATAAAAAAATGGATGTCAATAATTTGTCTGTATTATTAAAGTGATGTTACTTCAATTATAGTTTACCACCTTAACAAAATATGAAAATTATTGTAAAAAAAATTGTGTATTCATATAATTAAGAATCAAATTGAAAGGTGATATCCATCTCAAAGAATTATAAACAACATTCAGATTGGAGAGAGTATCAGGTGATATGTGGCTCAAATGTCTCAATAATTTGGCAGATTTTTTGAAAATCTAAAATGTGTCATGGTAATCGAGATAGATCACTGTTTGATTCATGACCAAATTGGCACAAGTTAACCAATCAAAAACTACTTATTGATCTTCTTCTTCTTCCTTCTCTTCTTTTTTTTTTTGTTTTTGTTTTTGTGAGTATCTTATCTATATTGCTGATAAGAAAGATCAAGACATAGGATGAGTTTGACATCAACTTTTAGCTTTTAACTTTTATAGTTTTTTAAAACGATAAAGTTCAGTTACAAAATTGGTTGTAGTATTAAATTACAACCTTACTTAATATCTTTTTATTGGAAGTAAATTTTGATAAATCCACTATTGGAATATATTTTCTTCTTATATCCTTCATGTTTGCAAAATTTCTAGAAAATTAAAGATCAATAACTTTGTTATCAATAAATTATTTAAATTGCAAGTTTTTGTAACTTAAAATTTATGTATAAAATATAAGCTTATAGATCATATAATAAATAATATCTGATTGACACAAAATTTGACATGTGTATTAAGAGCGTAAAGAACATGCAATTCAACGGTTAGATTTTTAAAATATATAGTAATTTTTATTTTATTGAGTAAGGTTGTAGTCTTAGATTACAACCAATTTTGTAGTTTTAGACTACAACCAATTTTGTAACTAAACTTTGTCATTTTTAAAACCTCACTTTTTACAAAATACAAGTATATTTCAACACACTTTTAACAAAAAGCTAGATAAGCTGTTTTCAAATAGAAAGTATGGGAGGTGTCCATATATATCGTTTTGGCTCTTATTGTATGAAGAGTCTTTATTTTGAAGGATTTGAAAGGAGTGGGTGGCTATGCCTCCTATAATAATGGTTTAAGAAATAATATAACGTTATGTCATGTTAGGCAAAGAGGCCCCATATGAAAATGACCCTCAATATGCGTCCAACTTAAATATCATAGATTACAAAACAAAAACAAAATCACAGATTACCGACTTCTAAGCTTAAATATCTGACTTGGGCTTTTGTCTTGTATTATGCATGAGTGCTATAAGCCTGTAAGCTCCAATACTTGGAATTTAAGCTTTTGTAATTGTCCTTGACTTAAAATCCTCCTCTTCATTATAGAATAAAGTCAAGTTAAGTGGGTATGGATGTATGAAGTATGAACTAAGATTTTTTTTTTTTTGATAAGATGTACGAACTAAGATTAATTGTCAAGACACAACCACATATGTTTATTGAGCACATTATGGTTGGTGAAACTCCCACCTTTTATCACAATGTGGTTGAGTTCCATTTAATTACATTTGTGTTAAGTTTAAGAATAATGGTATTGCTGTTGCATATCAAGCATATAACTATCTTCTCATATAAGAATGTATCTCACAAGCGTAGAATCCACTTCTATGTAAGAGGGTGGTTATCTATATTCGTTATACCATATACCATTTAGGTGAAATTTTTCGTTCTTATTAGATTTAAGTTTATGCAAAATATTTATTTTTTAAATTAAATGTACAGTAGATTTCCTCAAAAAAAATAAAATAAATAAAAAAGAGAAAAAGATGTACAATAGATTTTATGCATTTTATATGGAATAAAATCCTTTCTTAATCAAATAATTAGTCTCTAAAAAAAATCAAACAATTAGTCTTTTTTTCCTTTTTTTCTTAAAGGATAAGTAAGTGACTCCAAAAAATGAAAGAGCCCCATTAAGGAAAAAACCAAATACCATTTTTTTTTATTAAATGTAATCCATGGCTATGCCGTTACACCTATCAAAATCAAAACAATAAACACATATTAGGTGAATTATGAATGGCAATATTCCAAAAAAAAATAAAAAAAGAGTAATAAAATTATGAGTGTCAATAATTTGCAGATATTCCTATGCAAATTTACTTAGCCATTTGATATATATCCACAGGCCACAACTTGGGTGAAATACAAATCTTCTACCACATTTTTGTGTTTCATTTTATTTTTTTCAATTTTAAATTTTGGGTATTATATAAGAAAATTAAAAAGAATATATGGTAAGTTATAATTAATAGAGCATAAAATAGTATACACAAGAAGTGATACTTAGGATTTAGACACACTTGATAAGACTTTCCACGTGCTCTATTTTATGGAAGCCAAACACCCCCTTTCATATACCCCAATATTGACAATATACAAATCCTTTGATCCACATATTGTGGGGAACACAAATGAAGCTTCAGATGTGACATGATAGTTTCAATATTCCCAGTTCCCACACATATTCATGAACAAGATCTGCTTCCCTAAAAAAAGTAACGAAACTCAGCTATAAAAATACCCAGTAAAATCATTTGTCAATCGAACAAGCCGACATTTTGTCTTTTCATGGCCTGAAAGTGAAAACTCCCCATCTCCCCCATTTCTTGATTAAGACTTAAGAGGATTGCTAATTGCCAATTCCATGTGTCAAATACGTACCCAGCTCCATATAATTTCAATCTAGATTTGTTGCATAGTGCCACAATTATTCAAGATTCACGTACAGTTCCAGCATTGTCAATGCAAATAGGTCTCAATCTATAATTAACAATTCATGTCACTGTTCATGCAGTGATAATGCAATCAAGTCTTAGTCTAAAATCTAAATCATGGCAGAACAATATAAGTTAAAAAAAACGTGAAAATAATATTATTAATGTGTACAATGAGAAAATGATAAAATAGGCATTTGTCTAAGCCGAAACAAATGCCTCTTTTTCTTTGGTGAGACTTGTAATTGTTTAAACAAACATAAATACAAGAATCGCAAATACAATGAGAAGAAATTTGCCTAAAATAAACTACCACCCCTGCTTGAATAGCATCAATGAACCAACATACCTAGAAAGACATTGCAATTCAAAAATTAAAAGAGAGAACCTTCACTACGTAGTTTCTTAAGAAAAAGATTTGGGAACCGTCATGGTTTAATGTCTGAGACATTGAGAAACTAATTAATGTATCATAAATCATTGAAAAAAATAGTAATTCAAATATTAATTATTATATATTAATGAAATGACATTGATCTATCACATTTTTTTTTCATGTTAATTTGTATAATCTTTATTAATAAAATTGAAAATAATTTTAGCATTTATCTGGATATTTTATTTTTCACTACTTAGATATGAAAGTTGGCATTTACTAGCATTGGTTAATAGAGATGGCTGAGGAATCCACGAATCCTTCTACAATTGTGGTTAGAAACTTAGGAGCTTTCATTTTCACATTTCACCGCCCATAATCATATATGTATAGATTTACATCAGAAAACAGCTTCCATCCAAATGGGTCCTCTTCTTCAGAGGGAAGTCGGTCTCATTTTAAATGAAGCATGGTTGATTTCTCACCCTCCGTTGGCTTAGGCTTAGCACATCAATGAATAGGGTCGGTGAGATCTAATAGGACCCCTCTAAGCTTGGTGGGACTGATGGAGGAGAGAGACGTAACATAATTGGAATGACTAACTCTCTAGATGCCTTGAATTGGAAGCAAATACTCAAGTCTTATATGTATCTTCATTATTGTACTGAACAGTTCAACAATCATTCAAAGAAAACAAATATCCCCACGAAGAAGAAGAATGAGCCATTGTTTTCATGAGGATGAGGGTACCATGCATATATGATAACAATCATTCGAAGAAAACAAATCCACAACAAAGAAGCATGAGCCATTGTTTTAATGATGATACCATATAATATCTATGATATCGATTGTTTGAAATCATGACTTAAAATCACATTTTTAGTTATTTTGAGCAATATGTGTAATAAACACTACCCTTTGCTGTTTATTGCACACATACTAACACAAATATTTGATTTCGGTATAAAACCTCGCATGTGTGTAAGTTGTTGGTGCTAGTGTGTGCGCAATAGCTACTATTCCCTTCTCTAGAATCAATTATGATATGGGACAGAGAAGTTATAATGCACATATGCATGAGGGTGATATTGATTTTAATATATGCTCTTTTTAATTTAAAATTAAAGACTCTAAGGAGGTCCTAAAATCTTAAATTAATTCAACCACCAAAATGTGGAAAACCTAAAGGCCTTGAACTTAACCTTTTATCTTAAAAATCCCAAATCCAACAGTACCATTTTTGAGAAAAATACAGACACAGAGTGAGATTATTTTTTTCCAGAGAGAGAGAGAGAGAGAGAGTTGACCATTGTTATGTCACAAAAATGATGGTAGGAACTATGATGATCACACTCAAACAGAGTATTCAATCAAATGGTTGCCTTATACCCTTTTTTTTAAATATTTTATTTTATTTTATTTGGAACGAAATCATAACCTCTTAGATTGAAAGCCAAAAGAACTTCTTTGTCACAAGGAGCTGAGTAGTATTATGACTGAACCCAAAAGAAAATCTCTATAGAAGAAGGGAAAAAAAAAAAGAAAAAAAAAAAAGAATCTTTGTCACATGAAGCAGTTTCTGGAAGTTTAGGTAATTGTGATGATATGAAGCACAAAATATGATCAACCATTTTCAAACCAGAGCTTCCAGTACCCTCCTAGAAAGGGATTTGTCTAAATGTGTGGTCACTTTCATATGATTAAATTTATAACCAGGATATGGTAGCGACCGCTTATTCAATTCTGGTCCGTTCTTTAATGTCTGTACAAGTCTTAGTATATTCTTGAAAGCTTGATTTGCCTTCTCAAACCTGAACCACTATTAAGAACCAAATGATGAACCATTACGTACGTAGTCGGAAATTGGTATAGAGAGAGCAGTGGGCAACATCAATTGAATCCAATGATGTACTTGAATCATTAAAATGTGACAACAAAGTTTATCTCAAATTGCAGTATTTTTATGTACATTTCTAGTAAGCTGAAGAAGAGATGGTCCAGAGAAGACAACTCCAAGTCTCCAACTATACCTCAAGGAGAGAAATAGAAGCAGTGAACATACTCAAAAATATATATATCAATGAAAGAGATAAATAAGAAATGAACCATTTAAAAAAAACAATGGAACAGGGAGCTAGCACTTTTAAGACATACTTCCAATTTATGCGTTTGAAGGGTGAAAAGTAGGAACTGAAGCCATAGTGATTTATGCTTTATAGCCACATAAACCGGGGTCATTGTCCCATTGATACCTTTAAAAGTTCCTATTATTTGCTGCTTTTGTTTTTCCCAGGTAAGAAAAAGTTGCCACAATGCAACCTTGGACAAGTCCTACCTACAATACCTTCTAAATTATCTTCAAATTCTTGGAAAATCAGGCACTAATCTTTTGTTTTAGATACAGGATCGAGTATGCAAACTCTGCAAATACATTGGATGTAAAACAAATCCTGTGTACTAATGTGCCACATACAAAAAAAAAAAAAGAAGGGATATGTGACACAACTATTTTGTGTCCAATGCTAAGAAGCACTACAAGCAAGCCAAATTCTGCACTGGATGTGCCATATATAAAGATATGGACATGTGACACATCTATCTGGTGTCCATTATTCAAGGCAAATCTTGAGCACTGCATGAACATTTTATGTGCTACATATACAGAGATGGATACATGGTCCATCTATCTTGCATCTATTATGCAATGGCATTGGATACAAGCTAAATCCTAGGCACTAAATGCAGATGTGCCACATATAAAGAAATGGACACATGACACATCCATATCGTGTCCAGTGTGTAAAGGCATTGGATATAAGCCAAATAATCTATTCATATTGTTATACTAAAATGCACATAACAGTGATTACTCAAGCACACTGCTGATTATTATAAACTTTTTAAAGTTTTAAATGTGTTGTTTCCTTTAACACCTACTGCTCCACACAATTTGCTATTACCTGCCTATGTAAATGGCTGTCCAATGATTTTGCATTTTCTAATTTCTTCAACTGTCCAAAATCGACTATAATAGCTATTTACCTAACAAAAGATGTGAAAAATTAAGAAATAGAAATACATTATTCTTATCTCAAAAAAAAAAAAAAAAAAAAAGAAAAGAAAAAAAAGAAATACATTATTCTGCTATACTTGTTCTATTCCAAGAGCCGCTGAAATGATATTACATTAAGAATGAAGACAGACTAAAAATTCACTACTTCAGTTATAAGTCAAATTAGGCACAAAAAAAAAAAAAAAGCAATTGTATCTTTGTATTGTATTCATGTATTACAATGCATGTCATTGCACCTTCATAAATTCAGACTTAGGGCCCTGACCTTAAAAAAAATCAAAGACAATAAAGAACAAACATAGAGATTCAATTCAAAGTATCATATTGTATTTGAACTCTCACTAACCAAGAATCCTGTATCAGAAATTCTTTCAAGTCGGATAAAGATTTCTCCAACCAACTACGTGATGATTCATAAGACCATCGGCATGTATTAATTAAACAAGTCACATGACACATTTAAAATGTTATGTGACAAAGTATATATGAATAGCTTTTTCAACCACCACGTAGTGATTTGGAGAAATTTTCCTTTAAATCAGTTTGCAAGTAAACTTTTTGTGCAATGAAATTCATACATGATGTACATATACCGTACAGTCCAGTAACTCACATCATCCTACAAGATTCATAATTACCACCATTTCTGGGCATTGGTTGGGGGGCCATTGGCCGTAGTGGCGGTGGCCCTGGTGGATACATAGGCGGTGGCCCTGGTGGCCGAAACATAGGTGGAGGCCCTGGTGGATACATAGGAGGTGGTAATGGCGGAATGTGGCGGCAGCTGTCATACCATGGGTAATCAAGGCCTCCATATGGTGGGTATTCATACCCTCCTGATACTGGATAATGGTATGACACCCCATATGGAGCAGGAGCATATGGAGATGGAACATATCCATTTTCACCATAATAATAGTAACCTCTTTCCCTAACCTCACCATCAAACCGAATCCATTTGACCTCTGCATGTCTCCCATACCTTTCTAGCACCCTCAATAGCGTATTCGGATTTACTCTCCCAGTAACTTTCACTGTCCCTTCCTCAGCATCTATAGAAATATTATACACTCCTAACAATAGAAAAGGTTTAAAAGAAAGTGTTATAGGAATGTGCAACTTGTCCTGCAATAACAAACCAACCTATGGTTTATTTCTAATGAAAAAAAAAAAAAAAAAAAATATGAGTGAAGAATTTATTCTGAAAATTAATACAAACTTGGTAATTTAAACTAAAGTAGCCATATTATCATAATGAGTTTTATAATTTAACTGACACTTCTTTTTCATATTGAAGAAAAAAAAAAACCCCTGAAACTTCCTATTATTTTTAATTTTTAACAAAAAAGTTCAGGGATCAAATTCCCCTTTTTCTGACTACGGAATTATAAAAAAAAAAGGCCACCCATCATCCCATTAATATCAATGAGTGTTGTTATTATTGTCATTATAAGTTCATACACAATTTCCTTGTAGTTTTCTATTTTATTTATTTACTAAAAAACACTCTATGAAATTAAACAAGATGAGTATCAAAAATAAATTAGCAAATTAAGATGCAACAAATTCGTCTAAAAAAACATACCACCGACATTCTGCAAGACTTCCATCACTTTTCTCTTGCAAGTCTCACACTGTGAATTCACTTTCAGAACACAAGTCTACAAAGACAACAATCCAAGAAAATTAAACAAAAAGACAAAAACCAAAAATAAAGATTATTAATTATTAAAATAAAACAACGATTAGGCGAGAAAAAGGTTTTTGTTTCTAATATCTAACCACTTCTGCGGAGGAGTATTCCATTGTAACCAACTTTGTTGGAGTTTTTTCAACTTTTTTCCAATGGGTTTTTCTGGAATGAAGGAGAACGAGAGTGATTTTTTAGCTATGACTAAGCTTCAAAAATTGTGTACCTTGACCTTCAAAAAAGGGTTACTAATGAAAATATATTCCTTAAATATACAATACCATATTGAGTTGTCATGCGTTGAGATTGTCCTAAAATCTCTCCCTCCATAAATTAAAAGTTATGATTATATTCATCTTTCTATAAATTCACCTAAGCTGAATCTTTAAAATCCCATAACACGCTCGAGATCTTATATAAGGTAAGGATCATGGAGAATTTGAATTGAGGCATTTCCATTCAACCAAAAGAGTCTTCTTTTCTTTCTTTTCCCCAAAATTATTAATTACCATTTAATATTTATTTTCCAAATCAGTTGTGACTTTTTTTTTTTGGGTTTCCATAGAGATAATTATAATATGCTGCTAATATTGTAACTCGAACCTTTTTTCTCCTAAACTTCCAAGCACTTAGTATATGGGGAGATGCCAATTTAACTACAAGGCCATTGATTGGTTATGATACTCAGACCATTAATCCAAAATGGTTGGAAATTGGCAAAGATTGGGTCCAATTCTCGTGTATTGGACCAAATAATGACATGTGACAAGTCCAATGCATAAGAGGATTGGATCCAAGCCATGTATGTGAAAAATTTTGCACTCTCTAAATAGGTCCGTGCAATAAACCTTCTAAGTTGCCCAACCCAAATCAACCCAACTCAATCCATGCAGGTCTATTAAGTGAGACGGGTCAAGTTGGGTGGGTTTGACAAATAATTTAGCGAGTTGGGTTGAATAACGGGTTGAGATATTTCTAACCCGCCACAACCCCACCCGCCCACCTATATATATAAAACTTTATTATGTTGCAAAATTCTACTTCACATACACATCCACTTCATTTCTCTCATCTCTATCTCTTTCTTTTTATTTTTTCATTTTCACATTTATCTTCCCTAATAAACTCTAGCGGCTCTCTCTAAGATTTATTATTATACTTAATCTATGTACATGTCCAATTTAAAGTGTGATAAAATTTCAATAATTTTTATAAAAATAATGTAGTATTTGTGATTATTTTAATAAAATTTGAAAAAAATTCATTCCTTTTTTATTTGAGGGGGGAAACTATTATTCAATTTAATTGAAATAATTTCATTTAGATTATTGTATTTGTCTACCCACCTAATTTGCTCAACCCGCCGAGTTAAAACTGTTAAAGATGTTCAATTGATCCGTCGTATTTATAGATTGGTAAATACATTGGTGTCGGCAGTGGATTGCAAATTTTCCAACCTTCCATTAGAGGGTTGGTTAAAAATATTTCCCTCCACCCTCTCAATTTAACCTATGCACACCCCTATCACCCAAAACAACCTTACCCCCATCATAGGTGTTTTTTTCATTATTTTTTTTCTAACTACATTTTATATTTTTTATATATATATTTTTTGTGTGTCAAGCCTCATCCTATTGTATCAATGTTTTTAAAAATTCAAAAGCTATAAAAAAAAAAAAATTAAGAAGCAAATGTTTTAATCGAATAGAAAAAATATTTAAAAAGTATTGTTATCTTTAAAAAGTGCAAAGACCAATATAGTTTAGGTAATAATTTATTATTTTTCATAAAAATGAGTGTTTTGTAATAAATTTTTTAATAATATAGCATTAATAATTTGATATTGGTTTCAAGCTAATCTCAAGGGTTTTAGATGCATAAATAGTCACTATATCTATATGGTTGTAAATTGTTATAATTTAATCATTTTTTGAGATTAACAAAAGCAGTCATTATAATTAATATTTATCAAATTACTTAAAACCATTACGTGAGAATTATAGTGGAATTTATACTATGAAAAAATATAACATGGTTTATTCATATATAAAAAGTCCTAACAAATACCCTCAATACAATTTATATACTATCTTTTTATAGGTTATTTAACATTAAAAATATTAATAAAAGTGGCATTTTATTGTCTGTATTGATA
The DNA here is from genome assembly GCA_029955455.1 of Quercus agrifolia. Lineage (NCBI taxonomy): Eukaryota > Viridiplantae > Streptophyta > Magnoliopsida > Fagales > Fagaceae > Quercus > Quercus agrifolia. The sequence continues at coordinate 58,321,338 of JARQAD010000004.1, forward strand.
TTTATTATTATGTGTGTGTGTGTGTGCGCATTTTGTATATATATAAGGAAATTGTAATACCCCAGATTACAAGGATTAAATTGGATAAATGTGTTGGATTAGATAAATGTAAACTATGTGGATATGTGACGAGTCCTAGATCAAGTGTTTACAGTTTACCAAGTCAAATTGAGATATATATATATATATATATATATATATATATATATATAAAACTAATTACTAGTAGCTCTAACTATAAATAGACTAGTTCTTTTAAGATTTAAGCGTAGATAGCTAGCATTTTTCAACAAAAAATTTAATCTGTGGGGGCCCGTTAATCAGGAGGTACTGTTAAGGCAATACTAATTGGGCCTATGGCCCAATCCGATGACATTAGTTAATTCGAGGATGTCCAGATAAAATTACAAAGGGAAAAGGAATAAAGAGAAAAGTAGAGATAATATGAGATAAGCCCAGCAAATGTCCGAGGAGAAAAGCCATCTCGGCAACAAGAGTCCGAGGTCAGTAAGAGTGCCATATCATCATAGGCTTTTTTCGAAGTTACATCACAACTAAGAGTTGGACGCTGGACAAGGGGTAAGAAAGGAGAAGAGCAACAAATATCTTCAAAAAACTGTTACCTCCGCATTAAATGCCTCCCAGCTAACTCTCTGGCCGCATTAATGTAGAGGTGATACCTAAACAGTGGTCAAGCTGCCTTACAGCTACTAGTTGATGGTTCTGAGAGGTGTTGGATGAGACAGAAAGGAGTTCCCATGATCTAACCTACACGTGTATGGTAGGGATGATACCAAGATTGTAGTATATAGCATGGGAAGATGTACTAAAAAAGGAGGAGAAATCAAGTAATTTTGACAAGAAGACGGTAAACGCTTGTAATTTTGTTCATCAACAAGACATTATACAAGCTCCTCAGGCCATTCCAAGAATAGTTTTTCTTATCTTACTTGTGTTTAATAGCCTTTAATTAGCAAACCTCATCGTTTTACTTCTGAAGTAGGTCTAGTTCTTTCATCCATACTCTACAAATTTATTGTTTGGGCTTTTTGGGCTAAAATCCAACCCTATATTGGGCCCACCCCAAGTTCAGTCCTTACATAATCTATTACATTATTGATGTTGATTTAATTACATTCATTATCATGTAAACTTGTAAATCATTTGTAAGAAAATTAACAACGTAACATATTAACTTAGGGAATTTGAACTTTGAAGCATATTGCTTACGAGTATGCTAGGAGAGGTGCTCGTTTAGCCCTTATTGCAAGAAGAGAGGACCATCTTTAGGCAATGGCGGATAATTGAAAGCCCACAAGCTAGGATCCCCAAAAGTTGTTTTGGTATGTGCAGATGTTTCTAAGGTTGAAGAATGTAGCGATTTGTTGACGAGGCAGTGAACCATTTTGGACGTTGTAAGTGTGTGTGTGTTTTAACTAAAATGACATTTCTTTTTCTCGTAAAAGGAAGGTAGATGATAAATTTAAGACTTATTGAGTATGGGCGTAACATATCAAATGAAGAAAATTGTGCAACATGTTTTGATTTTTATATGGCTTTTTGTGGAAAAAGAAATTGTAATTCGTATTATGGTTGGTGGGGGTGAACAACGCTGGAGTTGGAGAAATACGCATGTTTGAAGATTTCGCCCAATTCTCTTATGTTGCTTCACTCATCTATATATTACTAAAAGTTGAAGCGTAGCATTTAATGTTGCTACACTCACGTTGAGCCACATCAACAGTCATGTTATCATTTTTTGTTTCCAATTTTTTTAAAAAATATTTTTTAAACATTTTCTCATTTAAGGTGACTTAAAAACTCCATTATTTAAAAATTAAAATATCTTTTAACTATTATTCTTATTATTAATTTTCCAAAACTCTCCCTCCCTTTTACCTCTTCGTCTCCCCACTCCTTTCTACCTTAATATCATTCTTTCTCAACCTTTTTATCTTTATTTTGACTCTTCATATTCTCAAATCTTACTATAAATTTGATATTTTCTTTTTCATTCTATGCATAGTTTTCTCACAGAAAAAAGGTTACCTCTCTCTCTCTCTCTCTCTCTCTCAATTTGTTTTTCATTTTTTATTGATTTTTATTTTATTTTTATTGCATCAATTCTTTAGGTTGATGAATTTTTGTGTTAATTAGAATTCTACTTTGGGTTGATGCAATTTAGTTTTGTGTTTTCAGTTGTTATCTTTTATATTCTCTTTGATTAAATATTATATTGCATTATACACATAGTATATAATAATATAATGTTATTGTATTACATAGAATGACTTGGAAAATTTGATGTTTATTGCTATATATTTTATTTTTACTTTTTTTTCCTCTCATCTTATTTCATTCAACATTTAAATCCTGTCACATCCTTTAAACTATTAAATTATGCAGCACAAATCAAGAAAATGGCTACACACAAACCTGCCTTCCTTTACCATACATTGGGGGAATCAATATATTTGTGTGACATTATATAATTTATAATTTAGATAGCACCTTTTGAATGTGTCTAGACCCATAGATTGAGCAATTTGTAGACTTAAAAGGCTACTGAGAATGAACTTTTTGAATCAAGTCTAAAAAAATATGAACTACTATATCATTTAGATAAAAACTTTTATCATAGATACATTAATATTTTTTTTGCCACAAATTTAAATCACACAAACTTAATAATTTTATATTATGAGTTAGCATTGTCTTTGCCTTTCTTCTTCTTCTCAAAAATATTATGTATCATCTTTAAAGGATGCCAACAATATTGATATATGGGAAAATCTACGTAAAATATTGAGAAAAGAAATGTTTTATATTACAATCTACTAAAAATGTTTTTTTTTTATTATTTATAAATATTTAAACATTTCTATTTTTCATACCACTGACAAGTTTTACAACTACCACATGTGTTAACTAAAATCTTAATATTCTTAAGTTGTTTCGGCAAAAGGGAAAAAAAAAGTTGTCACAAAAGATGAGTTCATCTAAAGTTTTCCGCAAAATGAAATATTTGTTTTGTAAGGCCACTAAACTTGATAAATTGCTAATGATGGAACCACTCGCAACAATAATTGCATAGTTATATAGTTCCAGTTAAAGCAATTGTATATACTTTTAGTCTTTAAAAAACACACATCTACAAGTGGTTAAACCGATATCTTAGGTAGTTTTAACTTTTCATATAATTTTACCTATACATATTCATCTATTTTAATTTAGATATTTTTTCAAAAAGAAAAAAAACTTTAATTTAGATATTTATAAGTAAACAATGAAATAATGAATCATGAATAATAATAAAAAAAAAATTATCTATACATATTTATCTTGTGCGGTTGTAACTTTACATATAATTTTGCATTTATATATTCATCTACTTTAATTTAGATGTTTATAACTTAATAATGAAATCTATAAATAAGGTAATTAAAACAATCATATTTCTACAATTCAAAAAATCACAATTTCTTTTATCAAAAAAGGTCTTTTACATTTCTGTGGAATCATTTTTAAATTTCTTTTTTATAAAACCTTTGACATACCACTAACCTAACCACTTCATACATTAAAAAAATTTAAGGCTCATTATTACTTCCATTATTATATTATGGATATCTTAATTGATTGATATCAAACTAGAGAAATGTCTTTCATATTTCTTTGAAAAAAAAAAAAAAAAAAAAACCTTGGACATACCACTAACGTAACTACATCTATAACTATTTAAACCATCCATGACATCTATTTCTTATTGATAACCATAAAATTTACAACTAGCAAGGGAACATGCAAAGTAATAAAGAATAAATGGAGGAAGAAAAAAAGAAATGAAATCAAATGTCAATTAATAACCATTATTTAGAAAATAAAAAGGTGGTCAAGAGGAGTAAGAAATAAAATAAAGATGGCTATACAGAGTACATTGAAAACTTTATTGTGCAATAAAATCAACCATTACATTCACTTAATTAAATAAATAATCAACAATTAAATATAATAGTACAAATTTTAAACTTAAAACTAATCAAACTCTAACTAGGGAAATTATATATATATAGATAATCATAATCTTTATATACCATGACTTAAAAAAATTTAATGAATAGTTCTACCTCTTATTTAAAAATGTCCATGTTATGGAAATCATTAACCAATAAATATATGATAATGATAAAAAACGTTATAGACAAGATTATGAAAAATATGATACAACTATTTTTTATTTATTTTAAAAAAAAAAAAAAACTCTTTGTAAAGTCTAGGGACTAAAATAGTAGTTGTGGGGCCAAAAGGTCCTAGAGGCTTTGGCCCATTCCATCTCAAACCCAAGGCCTACGCCGAGGAGGAAGAAGTGCCCGGGGACGAATGAAGGGAATCCAAACTGCCAGAATGTACTGCCGAGGACTACCCTGTCCTCGGCAGGCCAAAATCATGGGAGAAAAAGCTGCCACATCGCCCGAGGACATCCACTCGAGGATCACCAAAGAGATTCCAAGCCATATGGGCTAGTCATAGGGGAATAGGTGGGGAGGCAACCCTAAGAAAAGCTGTCACCTCCGTATTAAATACACACAACTAACACCTTGACCTCCTTTGATGTGGATGTGACCCCTGGATAGGGCGATGGGGGCCACAGCAACTCACAGAGCGCCAGAAAGAATGGCTGAGGGGACATGCACTTGAGGATAGGCATGGATGACTGACAAGTGTAGGAGGAGGATGAACGGAAGAGATGAATAAATAACAACAGAGACCACCCAAAGAGGGGGGGTGCAGAAAGAGGAGGGAGGCCCAGAAATAGGAGGGAGGCTCCTGCGTGATCGAGAGGGGGTTGGCGCATTCTCGTCCTCGAGCGAGGGGTCCCTTCTCCCTGGGACGATTGGGCCGCCCGATTTTGTGCACCTTTCATCCCCAAAACAAGTCGTCGTCTCATCACAGCCCAACTTTTGGCCTCACTTTCTACAAATTCATTGTAATGGGCTCAGTCCGAAAACCGTGACCCTACAGTCCGGACAGCAGGGTTTTTAGGGGCTATTGTGGGGCCAAAGGATCTGGGTGCCTCGGCCTATTTTAATATCTAGACCAAAGGCCCAGGCCAAGGAGGAAAACGTCCGAGGATGACTAAGGAAGGCCCAAAGCTGCTGGGAGGCATTGCCGAGGACCGTCCTGACCTCGGCAAACCGGTGTCATGGAAAGGGAAGAGTGGCACACCATCCAAAGCAGCCCTCCCTGTCATCGCAAACGAAAGTACTAGCGTAGGGGGACAACTATGGGGGCATGGTGGGAGAACGATTATAGAAGAGTCAGTCACCTCCGCATTAAATGCCCGCACCTGGCAGTCTGGCCGCATTAATGAAGGAGTGACCCCTGAACAGTGTCACATTGTCTGCTGCAACTCACAGCAAGTTGAGGAAAGCGCTGGATGGGACAGGTACTCAAGTAGCGACTTGCATGATCAACAGATGGATGGTCAAGATGAATGGAGCAGGAGGATATATAACAACAGAGATCTCACAATAGAGGGACACAGCTCTGAGGACATTTGAAAGCTCTGGCCGTGAAGCATCGAAGAACTGAGAAGAAGAAGAATTCATCCTCGGACTAAGCCCGACGACAGACTTTTACCTCTCCTTCACGCCTTTGATGATCCCGCTCCCTAACGTTCCCGCCAGACCTTTGATGAAGTCCTCACTAAGGCCCAGTTCTTGAGCCCATTTCTTTACCAAATTCATTGTATTGAGCCTGTTGGGTTTGGGTTCGCTCACATCTACAGTGAAGGACCCCTCAAATCAGGACCCTACAGTAGTTTATCTAAAAAATGATAACGCGCAACGCGCGGATCTGCAACTAGTGGTAATAAAACCGGGGTGCATGATTGCATTCTGTCCTACTTTTGTAACTAGCTTGTGACAATAATTGTAAATCGAATTAAAAAAAACAAATGTTTATTATATAATGTCACTGAGGGTATGGTAACACTAAAATAAGGTATATTATTGCATTTCTAGGCCCAGTGTTGATGTGTTTGTTAGTATGAAATAGGCATTCGGGTCAAATTAAATCCCACTAGCTATTCACATCTAAAGACACAAATACCTAACAAAATTGAAAACCTTAGACTTAAAAGTTAATTTTTTTTCCTTGCAAACGATAGATTAGCAACACAACATATTTTCTGTACCCATTATACAGTTCCAAGAATTAACTTCATTTGTTGTCTAATTTTTAAGTTGCATATATACTTGCATTAACTGGCTTTAACTTTATTTTTTTAGGATATAAATTTTTGGGGATTAGTGTATAGCACCCATTATGCGGTTCCACACTTGAGAAAAAGCAAAGGAAAGATTGTTGTGATTGCTTCATCTGCAAAATGGTTAAGTACTACAAGATTGTGCTTCTACAATGTAAGAAAACTCCGTATATGTGTTACTACCACATTTTCTTTCCCACCAATTGCTTGTAAATCTGCGATGGTTTCAGGTTTCTTTTGAAGAATGATGGGTTCTTTCTTAGAAGTTCATTGGCCATGAATTGTGTCAAAGCCTTCAGACGTTTGATGACACAATCCATAGGCCGAGGTCACACTACTGTGAGTTATGACTATTATTTGTGATGGTGGGATGAGTCATTTGAGTAAGTTTTACAGTGCTTAATATCTGTCTCAGCAAGGATTGACACCCAAGGCTACTGGATTAGAGCCTCTTGGACATTAGATGAGTTAATGTGATCCAGAACTTTGACTAAGATGTTTATTGTTACTTCCATCCAAAGTTTGAGCAGGCCTATGCGACTATATCTCCCCAAGAAAATTCTGTATTTAATTCTAATTCATATTGGTGTTTATCCATCTGAATTCTTGTAGTTAAAAAGACACTGGAGCAGCAACACTAGAGCAAGATAAGACACATCTATGTTAGGATATTTTCAATTTTCTGTTTCATTCTATTCGGGACATCAATATGTATATTCCTTAAGAGGTGTACAATATATATTTCATTCAGAGCTGTGTACAAGGATGATTGAAATCATTTTTTCAAGATAAGTTGAATGAATTAATGCCAATGTACCAGTTATTATTGTCTATGGTAATGTCATGAGGAAATAAGTTTGCCAGACAAATTTGAGTGTTTAGTTCATTTTACTGTGAATAAGACTCTTAGAGCATCATTGTAGAAGGATATTAACAATGAATACTACTTATCTTCCTTGGGTTTGCCTTCTAATCTCTAATCTCTTCCTTTTAATCTCTTAAATTTTGAGTCATTGTGAACTAGGAACACTTGAAATCAACCTGTTGGCATGCCTGAAACATTTTGATATGTGATAATGTGAATATGTTTATTATTAACTGGTCCCACTCTCCGAGTATTCATCAAATGCAAATCATCTTTAATGGACAAGACAAAGGACACAATGCTTTGCATGGCTAAATGAACATACCAACCAAAATTTCCATTGTTATTAAGCAACTGGCGAAAGCAAGTTGAATTTTTCAACATTGAGAATATTGTTATAACCACACATGTATAATAATTCAAAAATAAAACTCGTTAGTGTGGCTCTTAATGTCCACCCTTGATTCTCCATCATCCAGTGGCCTAGTGTCCACAACAACTAAACTCTGTGTGTGTGTGTGTGTGTGTGTGTATTCATGCTATTGTTTGTGACTGTCCTCTGTGATAGTGCGATGAGACATCTGTGTATGTATTGCAATGCCAAATATCTGTCTCAGCTAGTGTAGATTGATACCCAAGGTTGGATTAGAGTTTTTGGGCATCAAATGAGTTAGTGTGATCTGGAGTCTTGACTTCGCTGTTTCTCATCACTTCTATCCAATGTTCAAGCAGCCCTATGCAGCTATATTTCTCCAGCAAAGTTCCCTTAGAAGGTGCCTTCTAAATTTAAGAGGATAGCAATGAACTAGAGCAAAAACACTAGAGAAGGTCTAAGCACATCTCTATTTGTTAGGATAATGACATTTTGGTTTCATATTTTTCAGGACAACAATATTTATCTCATTCAAAAGCGAAGGTGTTGACTACAATTATTTTAGTTAGATGATCAATTGTGGGGCAATAAGTTATTTAATGAAGTTTTGACCCAAATTCACATGAATGATTAAAATTTAAGACTATTTTGTAAAGAGAACAAGGCTTGCCAAACTAAATTGAAAACTCAACTTCAGTATAAACACATTTTACATTGAAATTGTGTTTTTGGAAACTTTAATTTCATAGTATAATTTGAATTTTCAATGCTTAAATAAGAGGCTATTCTAGTTGGAAAGGTACTTTGATGAACCAAATTAGAAATAATCAACCATGGAACAAGTCTCTCAATTTGCCCCAAATCTTTGGTAACATCTATCATTGTTAGCGTTTTCTCTATATCTTCCTCAGTACATGTCAAGGCAAGGAACAATACAACTTGATTTGGACTTGGCAATGGTGTTTTGGTTGAGATCCTAATGTGGATTAGTATGATTGACTGAGGAGGGTGGTAGTGTTTGAATGCTTCGATGAGTTTGGTTTCAAAAGCTGCATAAAGTTGTGGTCATTTTGGGTTGCGAATTTCAATACATGGATCAAATTTTTTGCTCTGCTACCATATTTGATGTAGTACTACAAGATTTGTAAACTTGTCTAGGGATTTATAAAGAAAGACCATAACAAACCTAGGGCTTTACCACTTAAGGCTGCTTGAAATCACCACCAAGTTAGAGAAAAATTTCAATTGAATATTATCTATTATCAAATTCACCATGCCAAAATGATTTGCCTTTTTTTTTTGGGAGCCTTTGAAGTATGACCTCCAAAGCAAGAATCAAGAAGGAAAGAAACAAAACAGTAAATTACACATAATTCAGAAATAAAATCAAAATTCAAACCAAATCAAATAAAACCTATTATCAATCCTCCATCATCAAGGGGCCTAGTGTTTGCACCAACAACACTTGCTTTTTTGGCAAACTGTGTTGGTGCTATTGTGACTATCCTTTTTGATTGTGGGACAAGGCATCTGGATATGTTTTACAATGCCAAATATCTGTCTTAGCATAGATTGATACCTAAGGCATTAGAGTTTTTGCACAGCAAATTAGTTAGTGTGGGTGTGTGACCTAGAGTTTTGTCTTTGATGTTTCTCTCCACTACGGTACTAAGTTCAAATAGCCCTATGCAACTATATTTCTCCAGCAAAGTTCCATTAGAAGGTGCCTTTTGAATTTAAGAGGATAAAAATGAACTGGAGCAGTAAAAGTAGAGAAGGATTAAGCACATCTCTATTTGTTAGGATAATGACATTTTTGTTCATACTTTTTAGGACAACAATATTTATCTCATTCAAAGGGAAGGTGTTAACTGTAATTACACCAATTAGAAGATCAATTGTGGAGCAATAAGTTATTTAACGAATTTTCGACCCAAATTCACATGAATGATTAAAATTTAAGACTATTTTGCAAAAAGAAAAAGGTTTGCCAAACTAAATTGAGAAATCATATATATTCTAAAAAAAGAAAATTTACAAACCAACTAAACAATACAAGGTCTTTTTTTCCCTCACCAAACCACTATACATAGCCAATTACTAAGACCACGAACTACTTAGTTTGCATTCCTTTTATTCAAACAAAAGAACAATTATCAAACTCCTTTGCCAATAACAACCTATCCACCAGTTCTTATAGCATCAATACATACCTTAAGGGTCTGCCATAATGATAACTTCCCAATGACAGGTTAAAACTGCCATACAAGCTTTGTCATCATTCAGTTGCATCACAATCAAATTCAAGAGGCTTTTCAGAGGCTTCGTTCACTGCTTGGATTTCATCACTAGAAGCATTCCTTTTCAATGATGCAGAAGCAATCTCTTCAAAACTCTCATGAAGCTTTAAATTCTGCAAATTTCCCAAAAGCACTTCACCGGTTTGTGTGAACTTGTGTGATTGAGAAATACCATTAGCTGATCTCATAGAGAATTCTCCTTCATTACTTAAGATGAATACCAGTTTGTTAGGACTGTTTCTTAGTAGCAATGGGGATTTAATAATGTCATTAAATGGCTCTCCATCAAATTAGCTTTTTTAACTTTTCTAAATTCTATCCATGGCCATTTGTTTGAAAATCAAGTGAGTAAATTTTGTTTGTTGTCATGCCTAAATCATTTGGATATGCAATAATGTGAATCTGTTTATCTATAACATATGATTGGATGAAATCAAGTGAATAAATAATTACTGATCGAACGAACCTCTCAATCCGTTTAAGTTGTTTGGTGACATCAACCATAGTTGGCCTGGTTTGTGGATCTTCCTCTGTACATGTCAAGGCAAGGTCCACCACAGATTGTAATTGATGCTCTAAACTAGCACCTCCATCCGCATCTTCAGCCAAGATTGTAGGGTCCACAATCTCGTTTATGCAACTACCTTGAGCACGGTTATGTATATATGCTACTAAAGTAGAATCTTTATCAATTGTAAATCGGGTTATATTAAGAGAATCCTCTCCAGTTAAAAGTTCTAGAAGAATCCGACCAAAATCATATACATCAGCTTTCTCAGTTACCTTGCCTATTGCTTTAAACTCAGGGGCGCAAAAACCAAACTGTCGAATGCCGTCAAAACCTTCCACGTCAGCTTCACCTTCAGGAATTGATACAGAATAATAAAAGCTGGACAATTTGGGAACATCATGTTCATGAACCCCATTGCCAAATAACAAAGGGTATTTAACAATATCGTTAGTTGCCCTGTTTTAAAACAATTTATATTAATAGCATCTCGAGTTTCTAAAACTCGAGATTCAATTAGAACTCGAGTTAAATGTTTTTTACTAATCTGACCTGGACAAGATTGCCAGGTGGCGCCACCTGGATATCGAGTTTATAAGACTCGAGATATGGTTAAATATATCACAATCCCTCTTTCAACGGTTCATTACAAACAAGAGAAGTTCAAACACACAGTCTAGTACTCACACCCTTTCTCTCCGCCCTCTCAAACTCACTCTCACTCTCTCACTCACTCACTCACTCATTCATAAAGCAAATTTGTGGCCCTAATCTGAAGCAAATTCATAGCCACTGTGAAGAAGGTAGTCTCTCAAGCAATCGGAGCTCATTCTCAACGCCGTTCGTAGCTCACCGTGCCGAAGGTACTCTCCATTTCTTCTGAATGCTTTCGCGTTTTTGCTTCTTAGATTCCTTTGTCTCTCTTTCTCCAATTTTAGATTTTGGAATTTCATGATTTTGACCTAGGGTTGTTCGGATCTTTTTGGGTTTTTTGTTGTTTGTGTTTTTTTTTGTTGGTGTTCTAAGAATATGGTTATTTTTTGGCAGTGACATTAGTTTCTTGTGATTTTTCGAATTGAAAGAAAAAAAATTTTAATGTAGTATTTAAAGGAAACCCAAGTACCCATTTTTGGATTTGATTCAAAGATGGGATTTTGGAACTTTGATTCACTTTTGAGGCAAATGCTTTGCTGAAATATTGTTTAAAGGAAACCCAGTGCTTTATTTCTAGCAATGACCACCTGGGAACGAGCACCCATGTTTTGAAGTTTTAGGAATTATACAAATAGATGGTTATGGAAAAGCATGTTGAAAGAATGTAATTTCTTAAGAGCACACTAAACATGCAATCCTAGATATGAGAATGTAAGATAACTTTGATTTATCATCAATGCAAGGCTGAGATATTGAATTTCATTTCACATAGTACCCGTATATTAGAAAGAAATAAACCTGTTTTTTGTTACCTTATGTTGAAATTTTAGTTCAATGGTACTTGCAAAGACTTTCTCTGCCAATTTGTAGATTTGTTATGAAGAAGGGGATTTTGAGAGCAGGGTTATAAATCTTGGCATCTTGGAATGCTTAAACATGAAATTTGGGGAATATAACGGCAAGAAAAAAATTCGTAAGATTAGAAGTCTTAATTGTAGGACTCTAGAATTGTGCAAATTTATTGGAACAAAATAAAATTCTTTAGGACCGTGGAAGAATAAAATCTTGTAGTCATAGAAATACACTATTGAACACAACTACACTTCTTAACAAAAAAAGGCAGAGGTTAATATCAAAACAAAATGCCAATTAACTAAATTGATATGATGCAGTAAAGAAAGTAAGATACATAGGTACATACATAATCTACTACTCCAGGGAAAAAGGGTGGAGAGATTATTTCTTGAACTAATGTAGGCGTAAGGTCTTCTCATGCCTCTATAAAAAAAAAAAAAGGTCTACTCATGCCACATAGCCAGGCTGAATGAGTTTTTTCTCATTTTCTTCATCCATTTTTCAGATTACAAACAATATAAAATCCAGGCCCCAAGTAGCACCTAAACTGGGTGAATGCTGTCCATAGCGGAATTAAAATAATCAATGAGTTCCAAACTCTATCACTGATATTTCTTAGTTACTGCCCCCACACCATAGGCTAATAGGGGATTGGTTTTTTTGCTAAGTAATATCAATAGATGTGTCATATAGATTTGACTGAGACAAAGTTCTAGCTACTGTTTGCTTGATCAATTCTTAAACATTGTATATGTTGGGAAGCCGCAACTGATATACAATAATTATATAGTAGAAAAGAAGAGAAAAAGGAAAAAAATTATTATTAATAATTTTTTTTTCCTTTCTTTCTCCTGGAAATCACGTATCCTTTCATAGATGGAAACAAGTAGTCAAAGAAACCTCTAGAAATCACCATTGGGAACAAGTGATGATTTGTAGTAACACCAGTAACATCTACCCTGCAATTAGCAACATGATGTATCTACAAGAGATTAGTTCACACCTAAGAATAAGATAATTTCAGGCTAGAATAATTAGTTTCTCTAATTACTTTAGACAGTCATCATAATATCAATCTATTCCACAATTATGTATTTTCAAAAAATTACCGAAGACTATGCCTATCTTATTGTTAGAATAAGTAGAACATTTAGTGAGGTTGTGTGGAGAAATGGCCATAAGCATTACTTATAAACCTCGCATGTCTTTATATATATAAGCATTACTTATAAAAAAAGAAAAAAAGAAAAGAAAAGAAAAAGAGGATGTTAGTGGTAGTAAACGTGGCATGTCTTTTACCTCAAGCCCCACTTATTTCAAAGGAATTAATGTTTTATTTTGAAGGGCAAACTACTACATTGTTTTTCTTCTTATTTGCATCTTGTATTATTATTCTTTTTTTTTTTTTTGAAAATTTTATACACAAGGAGAATGGTGGTGCCTTACATAAAAATAGAAAAAGAAAAAAAGAAGACATTTCCAGTACACAAGGCTCCTGCTTATGCAGGGTCTGGGAGGGCCGGTTGGTAGATAGTCCTATTTTTGGAGAGGTTGATTCAAGGAATGGTGGTGCCTTACATATTATTGAAAAGAAAATAGGTGACTTTTTTGGGACTACAAGACAAAGTATGGCTAACACATGCTTAGCAATTAAAATGCAGCTACTGCTGTTAGATGATGTGGCTACTGGAACCATAATGACTTTTGATCGACATAGTCCTATCTCAATTAAATCCTGATTCTGCCTTTTCTTTTTGTATGACATTCTTCCCTATGATTTCCTAATTGGTTGCAAAATATTGTATTATTTTAGCTCAAGTTGTTGCCTATCTGCATAATAATTCAATGCAGTAAAGATGCTGCAAAATTTTTTTATTTTACTTTTAATTCATATAATTTTTTGTATGTGGTAGTTAGGCATGCAATCCATGTGCCCAAATTCTAGTATAAAGAATAATAAAAATATCATAATGTGCCTAAATGCTAGAATGTGGTTGCTAAGCATATAATACAAAAAAAAAAAAAACCATCCCACCATACAATACAAAAAAAATTTCCCCAGTTCATTTTATACTTTCTAAATTATGCTAATTGTTATTTTGGTCTTATCTAGTTTATAGGCACTTGTAATGTCAACACTGTCATTTTAATCTTGTATATATACATATAATTTTGATGCTGATGGAATGAAAATATATGTACTCTTACCAGACACTGGCATAGAAAAATTGGGGTTTTCATAACCTTTTTAATTGTGTATACTCTTCGCAGTATGGAGCCTCGGATCGATGAGGAGCTAGAGATCTTGCACCCCGGTCCGCTTCAGAGGTCATTGTTGACGCGGCAACCATATCATCGATCAGAGGCCATTTGGAATGGCGAGGTGAAATTTCTAGTTCTAACAACCGCTTTAATTTTTACGTTGTAATTTCCTTTTAGTTAGCAAGTTCTTTGAAAGTTGTATTTCTAGTTCTAACAATCGCTATAATTTTTATTGATTTTGTAGGACCCGGGCCCACTTATGTGTCGTGGTCGCACTAAGGAGATGGCAAACGTTCAGATGCAAGACAATCGGGTCCTAGACATTATCAAATTGCTAAGGCTGGAAGGATTGTTTAGAGTCCCTTCGAAAGAGATAGATCATTGCCTAGTATCGGCCCTAGTTGAACGATGGCGGCCAGAGACTCATACATTCCACCTTCCACATGGTGAGATGTCAATCACCCTACAAGATGTGGAGGTGATTTTCGGACTTCCTATAGACGGTGAGGTCTTGGTTGGGCCGACTGCTGTGGAGGATGGGGATTGGAGTCAAGTGTGTGGGGAGTTGCTTGGTTTTACTCCGCCAAATGACAATAAAACTTTGGTGGGGCAAAGAATTATGATCAGCCGACTTGTTGAGGCCATTGCAACGCCACTGCCTCATGATGCAACAGAGATTCAGATACATCAGTATGCCCGATGCTTTATTTTAGCGCTACTAGGGGATACACTTTTTGTGGACAAGTCAGGAGATAGGGTGCATCTGATGTTCCTGCACTTCATGCGCAACCTTCATGATCCGCCACAGTATAGTTGGGGTAGTGGTTGCCTTGCCTGGCTGTACAGGGAGTTGTGTCGGGCAAGAGAGAAAGGGGCATCGCAAATTGGTGGGGCGTGCACCTTGGTCCAGTATTGGGCATGGGAAAGGTTGCCATTTTTGTGCCCGAGGATAGAGCCCCCACCTGGATGTGATTATGGCCCATGGCCATATGCTCCACTTGCATTTAAGTAAGTCTTTTTCTAATATTTAGTGTGTTATGCAATGTACTCATCTTAATAACTAAATTGTATTCTTGTGCTTATGTTATTCGCTCGTCATTGTAGGTGGGTGCGGGTGCCAAGCCCGAAGAGTAGGCCATCCAGCACGACCTTGGTCCACTATCGTGAGCAATTAGTGACAATGCAGCCAGACCAGGTAATAATATTCAAAAATTCGGTTTGCTTCATCCTTTAACATATCTTTTGTTAAATTTTTTTTTTCCCTTTATCTATGTATTCTCCCTTGTTCCACATTTTAAGATGCTATGTTTATTTTTTTTTTTTTTCTATTGTAGATTGTGTGGCAACCATACGAGGCAGACTTCGGCCACCTTCCTGAGTTCTGCGTTGCGGGGAGGGATACGTGGACAGCAAGGGTGCCGCTTGTGTGTTTTTGCATAGTAGAGAGACACCACCCGGACCGTGTCCTTTGACAGTTTGGGTTGGCGCAGCAGCGGCCTGACGATGTTGTCTACGATGATAGACTGCATAAAATTGACCTACGTGGGAAGGTTGAAAAGAATTGGAGGGAGGAGCATGGACCGTATATCATTTCATGGGAAATGAGACGACAACAAGTTTGTCATGCACCTTCTCAGATTGGTGAGATGCCCCCCGATCATCCCTATTACCTCTGGTACCGTCCGGTCACTCGAAAGTACGTCGACCGCAACAGCGCTAAATTACATCAACTGGTAATGTGTTCTAATTAGAGTTTATTGCCTATATCCTCATTATTTGAGTACATGTATGAACGTAGAATAAAATTGCATGACTTTTTTTCCCCAGATGTGGTTTGAGTTGACTAACATCCAATTAAAGAGTTTCCGTTACATATAGTATTGTAATAAAACTGTTCATTAGTTGATATCCAATTAAAGAATTTCAGTAGATTAATAAGTACTACATTATCCATTCATTAATTATTAAATAACTGTCTCAAATATGATTGTAATTGCGCTTCTTTCTCCGTTTCAGATTCAAAGCCATTTAGCGCTGTTGGAGATGCTTCCCAAAGGCAACCAAGCTCACAACCATATCCGGCGTGTCCTAAATGGTGTGGCTGGCCTTGGTGGTGGTCCTGCAGCAAATGATGAGGCAAACAATGGGCATGAGACTGAACCAACAGCTACTGCAAGCCCAAGCACAAGCGCAGCACCTATAAGTACACGGACCCGTGGTCAGCGTGCTATTGCAAGCCCAAGCACAAGCGCAGCTAGGGGCCGTGGTCAGCCTGCTACAACAAGCCCAAGCACAAGTGTAGCCAGGGGCCGTGGTATGCCTGCTACAGCAAGCCCAAGCAGAAGTGTAGCCAGGGGCCGTGGTAGGCCTACTACAGTAAGCCCAAGCACAAGTGCAGGCAGGGGCTCTAGTCGGCGTGCAACAACCCCTCGGGTTGCAACTACTCCTGAGATGCCTGCACCCATCCCGCACTCATCTCCTCAGCTTGAGGTCCCTCCACCCATCCCAGATACATCTCCTCAGCCCAAGGTCCCTTCACCCAGCCCACCTTCGCCACACAATTTTGATCTCCGTATTGATCAAAATTCGACCCCTCCTATATTCCTCGAGACACCTTCTTACCCACCCACCAGCTCTACTGCACCCACTCCTGGCCTCTACATAGAGCATCATTACCCACCTACCGCATCCTCATCTGACCCTCTAGGACCTCCGGTTGGGATTGACACTCCACAGCCACAGACTGATGTACCAGACGAGCATTCCCCTCATCAGCCCTCACCCCCACAAGGTAGACCGCAGCGCACTAGAAGAGCACCCACTTGTGGCACAGGTGGACACAAAATAGGACACCGAGGCAATGCTATGGTATGATAACATTAATTAGAATGTAATGATATATTTTGTAGTGATATTTATTCTTATCATTATACCGAATATTGATTGCATGCATCTAATGGAATTTGCAGCACGATGATGAGCCTAAGGATGATGCCCCGCAGCCTCCTCCTCCCTCGCCCAAACATTACACGAGGGCTAAAAAACGCAAAATTGGTGAACCTTGAGTAAGTGCTAAAGTCATCGAATCGGACCATAATATCGACGTCTGAATATGCATTAGTGAATTGTTTTAATTGATGGATGGAGTTGCCCTTTCTAAGATTAGAGATTAATGAATCTTTATGCTTCTAACACAATATATTTTTTGTATTTTTGTTTTACATTTTTTTGTAAAATGAATCTTTAAATATATATAATCGTTACTGATTTTGTTCACTTTTGCGCTGTGTATTGACTGCCTTCAGGATTGCATTTATTGGTAGAGCAAGTTATTGATGGGCTTGATAAAGTTGTGATGACGATGAAGAAGGGTGAGTAAGCAATTGCATTTTTCCCTTCTCATATTGTGGCTCTGTGACATGTACTTAGCTGCATTAACAAATTATATATGGCTGGATAGATGTGTTCATTATTTAGTATTTGGTTATGAACACTTTTCTGACTCGAGATTGATTTGGCGAAACTAGTAACTGAAAACATACCTATTTGTATGGCTGCTTACACATCTACGAAAAGAACAACCCTGACATTTGTATTCTATGATGTGTAGTTCCTGAAGCATAGGTGTTGTGATTGATCGCATTATTGGCAGTGTTAATGGTTTACTTTTCTTTCAGATTTTTGCTCTAAAACCAGCTGTTCACCGGGCATTCCTTAATCATGTTCCCAATAAGGTAGTGAGGGCATTGAAACAAATTCTTCTTTCACTTTAATTGTGAAGAAAATTTTTATTACCTATAAAAAAAAATACTTAATAATTTTAATTTCTCATATACTTTACTCAAAGTGTGTATTGGTGTTTTTTTCCCTTGACTTTTGTATTCCAGATGACAGAAAAGGATTTCTGGACAAAATATTTTAGAGCAGAATATCTCCATAGTACGAAAAATGTTGTTGCAGCTGCAGCAGAGGCTGCTGAAGATGAGGAGCTAGCCATTTTTCTGAAGGATGATGACATATTGGCAAATGCAGCTCGGCAGAAGGTACTCTTTCTGAGAGTTGGGGCTTCCCTTTTTTTCACGGGATACTCCCGCATTATTTTGTATGATTACTTGAGCATCTGTGTTATGAGTTTCAGATGTTAAAGAGTTCTGCATTATCTTATGATCAGGAGAACCAAGTGATGGCATTGAAGGAGAAAGGAATTGCGGCTGAATATCTCTCTTCAACCCAAACATCGGATGTTAAAAACAAGGTGAATTCAATTATTCGGCTTTTGATATGCCGCTTTGCTTAATAAATCACTTGTGCTGTCCTGATCCTTGGAATTAATTAACTTAAATTGTAATGGAGTGTCAAGCTTGAGCTTTTCTGGAATAGGGAAGCTTGCTAGTTGCGTTGGGTGATCACCTTATCCTGGATTTATTGTAGGAGACTATTTGTTTTACAAAAATAAAGTCTTTCGGTGTTTTGGATTTTGTGTATGTTATTGTAATTTGGAATATTTGACAGTTCTGGTTTACTTTATAGATCCATGAGGACCTTGATTCTGGCAAACCATCAGTTAGGCTGCTATATGTAACACCAAAATTGATTCTGGTGCACTGGGATTTATGTCAAAGCTGACTAAGATTTACACTAGAGGGTTGTTGAATCTCATTGCCATAGATGAGGTGTGAACTGACTTGGCCTATTTACTTTTGTGTATTTGGAATTTGATTGTTTCAGCTGGAAGTTTCGAGTGTTTGTGTATAATTTGCGCCTTTTTGTAAATTCAGGCACATTGCATCTCAAGTTGGGGCCACGATTTCAGGTTCGTAACATATTCTGCAATGAGTAACAATTGATGGTCCTTTAATCTAGAAGAAGAGGGTAGTTTCTCTTATTGATCATTTTGGGTATCCATGTCACATTCTTTCATTTGTTTTTTCAACAAACGCATTCTTTGATTTGTTTGATATACCCAAAATTTCTAGTTCCCTTGTTGTGTTTTATCCAAAATGATGAAAACCAGATGACGACCTCCAAACTTAACAACCTTCATGTGTGTGCCTTTGTACATATAAGCATATATATAATGACTACTGTCATCTACTTTCTTACTTGTCTATTTGAGCAGGCCTAGCTACCGTAAGCTTTCATCTTTGAGGAGCCGCCTTCCAAATGTACCAATATTGGCTTTGACAGCTACGGCTGTTCCTAAGTGAGTCTTCAAGATGCTTTCCTCTTGGCTTCATTCCTTTTGAGCATCTTTGGATTCCTTGCATTTCAATACAAATCCAAAACATTTTGGTACTAGAATAATTGATATGTGTATCCAATCCTTGTTCTCCTCAAACTTGCAATTGTAGTATGGCAGAAAGATTAAAATATTCTTTTATTATTTTTTTAATAAAATTGACAGAGCAATATTAATTCATTGATTGTTTTCTTGTTCTACAGAGTTCAGCAGGATGTGATGGAGTCCTTATGCCTGCAAAATCCTTTAGTCCTACAATCTTCATTCAATCGTCCTAATATATATTATGAAGGTGGGTCCTGCAAGTTTAATTTGATGACATCCAATTTGTTTCATGTTCCTCGATTAAATTATTTAGATGTGGAAAATTTAGACAATATTGTTTGATTGCCACCACCCTACGTTTCTTTTTAATGTGTTTCCTGATGTTTTACCTCAATTACATGCATGATGATGTGACAGGTTTCTTGCTTATTGTAGTATGGTGTTACATGACAGTTCATATATTCATGTTTTTGCATCCTGCACCCAATTTTCTTGCTGCAAATGCACTTAAATTACATCAAAAGGTGCTCTCAATAGGCACCAAACTATACAGATTTTTGCGCTCTCTACAAAGACATGGTTTTCCAATGCAAATGCACTTACGTTTGCAAAAAAGACATTTTTAATATCAACATTCTAAAAATGCCCAAGCACGCTTAATTTGCAGTTCTAACCATACTACTCAAATCACAATCTTCATAGAGGTACATTAGATAGAGAATTACAAGTACATTGAACAAAAACCAAAAAGTTCACATTGGCCCAATACAGCGTAGTCACATTTCCTAAGATCGGTGGTCCGCACGAGGAAAACGTCATCCATGGAAGCATGCCTAAAAAACATAGAGTAATCACATTAGGAGACAAGATAGTAAAAATTAGGTAAACATGGAATGAACAACAATGATATAACTGATGCAAAACTTTTTGCTATCTACCTACCTACCGTGGAACATGACCGCTTGTGGAAGCGCCACGGGACTGCGGACATTTTCTGCGGTTATGCCCGGAAGCATGACACAGTCCACATGTCTGCTTGGGTTGACTTTCTATCAAATCTGCATCCTCCCTCCACCATCCTGGTTCTCGATCCTTATTCCTCACTCCATCCATCTCATTCCTTATTCTCAATTTCACTGGTCGACCTTTGGCCCGCAACAATGCTGGATTAGGCAACCACTTTGGCCCTATGGGATCCCTCCACAATGACTGCGATTTAGGAACCACAAATGCATGCTCATAAGTTTTAAGGGCATTATTCAAACCATAACATGGGTGAATATATGTGGTCGAATCAATAGGTAAATAGTCACATACTCTAATTGCATGTGAACACGGGATCCCTATGTTTTGCCATTTCCCGCAACTGCATGTTCTTTCTTGTAACTGAACTTCATAACTGTGGTTTCCCCCTCCTGCGCTACACGTGTTCAGTTGGGTAACTACTTGAAATATCAGCTCTTCATTGCTAAATGGCTTGAGACAGTGTTTCTCAGATTTACACTTATTTCCATCCCACGTGGATAAGGCATATTGACTCCATTTCTTACCCTCTGACAACTGATAATGGTATTCTTTGTTACGGTCGTGGAAATATTGAACAAGTTTGTTCCAGGTGAACTCAATCAACGCGGCAATAGGAAGGCCCCGTGCACCTTTCAGTACACCATTGAAGCACTCTGATATATTGGTTGTCATTGCCCCAAAACGTCTCCCACCATCATGTGACTGGGTCCACATATCCACAGACTCGCCCATTAGGTATGTGTATGGAAGATAATCTTGATTCTTTTCCTTGCCATCCTTCCCCGTCAACTTCTTCTTATTTCTAATGGCCTCAATTTCCACCTCCTTAATGGTCTCCATTATGGTATAAAATTTCACTACCTGACTAGCATATCCCGCCCTCAATGCCGCTGACTTTAGAGTCGAGTTCTGAAAATGTGTGTTGAAGTTGATAGCAACATGTCGAAGGCAATATCTATGAAATACCAGTGGTCTTCCATCATCCCTTCTAGGCCAGTTTGCAATGGCGTTTTTGATACCGAGATGTCGGTCAGAAATTATGCAAATGCCTTCGTTAGGTATCACATGGCCAATCGCATCACGAAGGCATTGTAAAAACCATCTCCAACTAGACCCTGACTCAGAATCCACAATAGCAAAGGCAAGAGGGAATACCTTATTGTTAGCGTCAGTTGCCATTGCAACCAACAACTTCCCCTGATATTTACCATATAGATGGGTCCCATCAATACTGATAACCGGCTTGCAATATTTGAATCCATCAATGCTTAGACCGAAAGACCAAAACACATAATTCAAAAATACTGTGTCATCTTCATCGGTGGATGTGGTACGATAGAACACCTGGGTAGTCGGATCCTGATCCATATATGCCATTAGCAACTTTTGCAACCTCTGGTAAGACTCTTCCCAATTCCCAAACATCTTCCCAATCGCCTTTTGTTTCGCATCCCATACCTTGTAGTAAGATGGCTTTTGTCCCTCATATTTCGACTCTATCATAGATCGAAGATGCTTAATTGGGGTAGTGTGATCCTCACATAACTTCTGAAGGATGTCATCTGCAATAAATTTACAACTCATCATTCTACCATCATTTCGCACCCCAGTCCGTATACACGTGTGAGGACCCTTGTACACGGTGATCATCCATAGATTGTGCAACTTGGGTTTCATGACTGCACAGACATACCACGTGCATGATTCATCCACGCATTTCGCACAAAGTTTTGTCGTGCTTGACCTACTAATGGTTGACAACCGTCCAATGTCTCATCGTCATCAATATCCCTCTCAAAGTCCCTAAAGTCCCCTTGTTCAATCCTGTCTTCAATCTCATCTCTATCGGCAAAATCTTCACCGTTAATGGCAATATTGTCATCAACATCGTCGTCATCATCATCATCATCATCCTCATCCTCATCCTCATCCTCATAATCATCATCATCCTCATCCTCATCCTCATCATCATGGGCATGAACTTCTTCATCGGCATGAACATCAGCATGCTCTACATGTGTAAAATACTCATATTGAGCATCTGGAACTGTAACTTGCAAACTTGTTTGTGTTTGTTGGATTTCCACGATACCAACTTCTCCACGTGCCTCCAACTGTATGTACAACTCAATGTTAATTACTTCCGGTATTCTCTCCAACTTGTCAAACATGATCTTCACATGTTTGTCTGTTTTTATCGCCATATACTTGTAATTAATCTGGTGCTTCAGGATTTCATTTGGCATACGATACGTAATGTGTATGTTGTGCACAGCAGGGTTCTCACACAACTCTTCCATAACCATCATCTTCAATTCGTCAAGGGTCTTCAACCTACGATCAATTTGGGTATAATAGGTCTTTATACCCGGCCCTTCAAATGGCAATCCCTTGTTCGCATTGGCATTCTTCAACGGACCACCGTGGTATATGATAATATCAATTTCAGGCATTGTGAACCTGTTAAAGTCAAGTTACTATGTTAGTTAACAAACATTTTCAAGAAAGATGTTGTCTAAAAGAAACGTATCAGCAGGTCTTTAACTTTCTAATAAAAAGAGGCTGTAGTACGACTATATTTAACAATTTGACATATACAAATCCATCTGTCCTTCCTATATACAAGAGGCTAATTAAAGCAGGATGGTATGAGAGGCAAACACATGTAAAGCAAAAGATAATTGGGAAGGTGATTTTTTGTACCACATACAAAATTGCAAAAGATAATGGGGGACTAAATAATTGCAAAAGATATATCATATAATTTTGTAACACAAACACAGCCACATTTTTGGGTAACACATACAAACCCCCCCCCCCCCCCCCAACAAAAAAGAATCGAGACCTTTTCAGTATTTCCAACATATTTCATACTTAAGACATTAGTATCAAATGATTGCACCAGTCAACCATTTTTTTAGATTCCAAGACTACCTTTAATAACCACATTAGAGTGGACCTTTTAGCCTAATGAACACACGATACACACTCATTACAAATTAAATCTGCATCAAGATTGTGACTGTTCTCAACAAAAGCCCCTTCAAAAATGAATAAGAGAACCTCTGCTATTCTGTACAGACCACTTTGGTAATGATTCCATGAAAAGTCGTTACAAGACTAAAGTCCATAATATTTTTTTCACACACACATTTATATTAACCTGTACTAGAAGTAGATAGCATATTTTCTAACCTTTTATCCACAACAAGTAGAGAGAGCTTATTATTGAACAAAGCGGAAGATACCAAAACCTTGATTACCTTAAATTTCTAACCTTCCTATTGGACAAATATTTACTTCTTACATGCTTGAAAGCAGGTTAAAAGTTGATCTTAAGAGGAATTTCCAATACGCTAAGGCTAGCAGCATGTTTAACCCATCAATCAAATACAAAGAACCATCTCGTAGAAAACTACAACTAATACCCATGGACCGAAACACACTGAGAACCATTGGAAAGTTTTCTCAATTTAATCAAACACTTTTACTCAACCATTATTTAATTCCAATCCATAAACTCATATTTTTCCAAACATTTTTAAAGCACTTGCTGCAAAATAAATAAACAAAAAACACCCTTCAAATTTACATATATATCTACTCATCTGCGAATTTTGCAAGCATGGAAATCCAATGAAAGTTATTAATTTAATAGTGCAACATTGAAAAAAGTTACACAATTCAGGTGTAATATAAGCTTATATATCTTACATATGTTGGTAACTCAAAAGCCCAAAATCCTTACAAATAAATAAATTTTGTTACAGCTCAGAATAAATCAAATAACAAAACTCAAAACAAATAAATTAACACAGCATTTGGCAGTAGAGAATGGGAACATGAATTGTGATAAGAAGTCAATAAAAAGATTTAAAGACACTAACAACCATTGGAAAGTTCTCTTAGTGGCAAAACCCATACACAACTAATACCCAACTACAATAACAATCAATTCAAAAAACCCTTACCTGAAATATGAAATTGTTGAGAGGGAAAAGCAGTGAGAGAGGCAATGTGATGAGTGAGAGTGAGAGTGAGAGTGAGAGGTGTGAGAGTTAGTGAGGATATGGGTGAGAGTTGAGGATGCTCTATTTTTGGGTGAGAGGGTTACTGAGCTGAGATAGAGACTTAAATAATGAACTGCTACGGTGAGACTGTGACCTGAATATAAGGTCTGGTCTGTTTAATTGAATCTCGAGTCTCAAAGACTCGAGATTCAATTAAAAAAGCGTTTATACATGTCATTGAATCTCGAGTCTCAAAGACTCGAGATTCAATTAAATAAATGTTATATATAGTTGAATCTCGAGTCTTTGAGACTCGAGATTCAATGACACAGATCTCGAGTCTTAAAGACTCGAGATCTGCGTGGCACATATTGCCACCACACCAGCTCAGAAAAACAGCAAAGCGAGTTTTTAAGACTCGCTTTTTAACTTGAATCTCGAGTTTTTAAAACTCGAGATGCTAGTTTTCAAAATTCTTTCAAACCGGGTCTAACTTACGATTTTGAATAGCTGAATATGTCTGTTCTGCACATTCCCTCTCATGTTCATCTAATAAGATACTGTACAGACCAATAGCCATGTGGATGACAGGTCTTGGGAAGGCAGTATGGAGATAAGAAAGAGCATGAGCAATCTGCCTTGCAATCTTTAACCTTCTCTCCCACACCATCGGTTCAGTAACACGGGAGACATGAATTCGATCTACAAGGACACCATTGGCGGCATATTCAAACACTAAAAAGGGAGATGGAGTGTGGAGACAACAGACTATGGGCTTTAATACATTGCTGTGACCACTCATTTGTGCAGAAATCACTAAATCATTGATGGCTATATAGGCCAATATATCTAAACGCTTAATGAGAACAATTCGTCCTTCAAGAGAACCCTTGTACCAATAACTTCCCATATGTTGAGCAGGATAATTGTTGGTTGCTTGGGGGAGTTGTTGAGGGGAGAAGGTAGGGAGGGGAATAGGCCTGGCATTGCAAACAAAAGAACCCTTAATGAGAACAATTCGTCCTTCAAGAGAAACCTTGTACCAAACAGATAACTCCATTACCAGCTTTTCAAAAGAAAAGTTGTTGGTTGCTTGGCGGAGCTGTTGAGCGGAGAAGGTACGGATGGGAATAGGCTTGGCATTGCAAGAGGCAATCAGCTTCTCAAGTAACACGCTTCCATTCTGATAAAAGTAAAACGCTCTCTCTCTTTCCTCTCTTCTTTTATTAAAGAAATGATGATATGGCATGAACCAACTCCAGCGCATAATAGCTTGAATGTGGAACGTCCTTCCTTGCTCTCTTTTGTTTGTGCTCTACTACTCTGCTAGCTGAATGAGAATGACAATGAGGGCATGCATTTTTATTGTAAATTCATTTCATTTCAGGAGGGAGGTTTCATCGAAAGTAAAGTGGAGCTTTCCTCCTCATTAGCTTTTTTGGGAATTTCAAAAGGAAAGTGCAGCTTTTGCTTTTCATATGAACCGTTCAATGCCAATCCATACCGTGTGTTGACTCTGGAGGGCCCCCTATAGTATTTGCTTTTATTTATTTATTTTATGGTCCTCTATTTTGGTCATGTTTTTAATTTGGTCCTCTATTTTCCTCCTCATTAGCTTTTTTTGGAATTTCAAAAGGAAAGCACATGTTTTGCACATTAGCCGATCAAGGCCCATACCGTGCGTTGACTTGGGTGGGCCCCACCGCTTCACATTAGTCGGCGATTTTGTCATCCACATTCCACGCATCTCTCTCCTTTTTTATTTATTATTTTTTTTTTTTGGGAATTTCAAAGGAAAGTGCAGCTTTTGATGGTGACATTTGAAAAAATTATTAAATATCCAGAGAGAATCATAAATGTTTATTCTTCCCTTTTACATGAATTGTAAATCTTATTTTAAATTTAATTAGTAGGATTCATAATTATATGAGATAAAGAAGTACACATTTATAGTACTCCGAAAGTATACAATAATTACCCCCTTTTGGTAGTTTTTATGTTTGGATTTACAATTTTAACTAAATAAATATGAACAAAGTTTAACTATAAAACTGGTTGTAACCTTATACTATAATTTTACTCAATATCTTTTTATTGGATGTAAATTTTGACAAATTCGCAACTAGATTATATCTTCTTTTTATATACTCCATACTTGCAAATTTTCTAGAAAATTAAAAATCAATAACTATGCCATTAGTAAATTGTTTAAATTGCAACTTTTTGTAATTTAAAATTATGCATAAAATATAAGCTTATAGATCATCTAGTAAATAATATCAATTTTTATAACTTTATTTTGATCTCTATATTTTTAAACTTGTTGTCCTTTTGGTCCCTTTTATCATCTCATTTACAAAGAATGCCTAAGTAGTAAATGGACTTATTTACAAAAAATGCCTTAGTATTAAATGGAATACACTACTAGTTTGAAATAACTTCTTTTTTTCTTCTTTTTTTTTTTAAGTGAGATGATGTCGGGATCAAAATATTAGTAAGTTTAAAAATATAAGAAAAAAAAATGAAGTTATAAAAAATTGAGGACCAAATTAAAAACATGACCAAAATAGAGGACCATAAAATAAATAAATAAAAGCAAATACAATAGAAACCGTTGGGGCCCTCCAAAGTCAACACACGGTATGGATTGGCTTTGAAGGGCTAATGTGAGGGTAATTATTGGGTACTTCCGGAGTACTATAAATGCGTATTCTCTCCTCTTACAAAACTATGGATCTCACTGATTAAATTTATGGTGGGACCCACAATTCATGTGAGAGGGGGGATTACACATAGAATTCGACATTGCTAATGCCGAGTTCCACCTGTAACTCGATTTTGTTGAAATGGGTTTTAAAACAGGGACATTTTGCTACATAGTTTATAAATTAGGGGCAAATACCCATTCTCTCGAATTAATTTTGACCTAATTTTTCTATTAACTATTCATAACCATATTTAAATTTTGAAACTAAGGCTGCGTTTGGTTGCGTAAAAGCATTTTCGGAAAATATTTTATTTTCCGGAAATGCTATTTTCCGGAAAGGAAAATGTATTCAGGTGTTTGGCTGCGCACGGAATTCGTTTTACGGAAATGAGATTCTGGTGTTTGTTTCCGGAATTCGTTTTACGGAAATGAGATTTACGGAAAATCATTTCCAGCGTTTGTTTCCGGAAAATATTTTCCGGAAAATGAAATTCATTTTTTTACAGAAAATCATTTCTCATGTTTGGTTTGTGCAGCATTACCTAAATAAACCTGTAACAATACATAAATATTCATCCAAATTCAAGCATCTGCATTGCCTAAACACATCTGTAACAGTACAAAAATATTCATCCACTTCAACATCAAAAATAATACTTTGAATATACCCATCTTCATTCAAATAAAAATAGCCGCATCAATCGTTCTAGTGTTTGCCATTACACCTCCACGGTGTACAAAAATGATACCTACATTTGGTATCTGAATAATACAAATACTTGATTTACGTCAATACTAGTACTACAACTCCAATTAACTCCTAAAGCTACGGTCATAGTCAACATAAAATACACAAATACTCAAAGTTGCGTGAACAAAAAACTATCCAACCACAGCTTCCTCAACCTAGCATTCTTTGCTAGAAATCCTCGTGCTGTCTTTTCATTCTCACAGAGATGGTCAAACGCAGTAGCGAGCATATCTTCGCTATACCCATCTGCCATCATAGTCATCACCTCATTATAAAGAGCTGTGTAATCAACTGGGCCTCGGTTGATTTCTTTCAAAGCCACCGCTATTTCCTTCAGCTGATCAGATAGATCAGTCAGCACACTTTCATCAGCATTAGAAACTGAATGCTTTCTTTTCCGGGACTTGGAAATTCCCGACCCTGTTGTGGATGACTCAACAGTATTCTTCCCTTTTTCGACTACATCTTCTTCCACATTGTCTGCGACATATTCAGCACTTTCATCGGCATTATGTGGCTCACGCTCAAGATCCACATAAGACTTAGAGAAGCCTCCTGTGGCAGTGTCCTTCCCGACAACTATGGCTAGTTCATCATACATGTCAATTTTTTTGTTCAGAAATTCGGCATGCTTTCTATGCGCCTGTAAGGGAGAAAGAAAGGTATAATAACAATGCAATAATCACTGCACTCATAAATTCAATATTCAATTCAATATTTATGATCTTTTGCAAGTGAGTTTCTCAACCAACACAATTGCATAAAGAAATTATACAGTTGCATAAAGTATAGTTGGAAGCCATACCATGACTTCTTCTTGATAAGTCTTTGGGTCGCATGTTATCATTTTGAGGTTGTCATCCCAACCAAAACCACTCTTCTTCCGAATGGTTTGAATGGTGGACCACATAGTCCTTAAAGTCCGCATCCGATTCTCTACATACGATGGGTGGCACTCGACCCCAAATTGGGCAGTTATCTCCTTTGTAACAAGTGCAAAGGACCCTGCCTTGAAAGTGCTTAAGGGCTTATTGCCCTTATGCGCCTCTTGTGCAAGTATCCTAAGCATTGTTTCATGCATAGGCGGCAACCACCTGAATTGTTTGCTGCTCACTTTTTCTTTACCCTTTGACATCACTACATATGAAAATTGTATAGTGAGAGTAGCATTTACAAATGAGAGTAGCATTTAGTAATTACGCTCGAAATATGAAAAACTATCCAAACACAACTCCAATACACATACAACCACGCTTATAAATTCGCACAACAAAATGAAACATGCTAACACTAAAAATGGCAATGTAATACCATAAAATAACAATGTAATACCATAAAATAACAATGTAATGCTGCAAATACTTTTTCATTACACCACTACAAGTTTCTAATAAATACATTGTCTTCACAATACACATAAAGAACAAACACATATTACAACAATAGAAATCTAAACATGTTACTACTCTACACTCATAGTATAATCAGACCACATAGCTTGGCATATCTCATCTCTCTTAGCATTCCACAGTCTACTGTCTTCAATGGACTCCTGACGTGATTGTGTTTCTCGTGGGGGGTCACTAGACTCTACTTCGTTCATTGCATCTTCCATAATATGGTCATTTGGTTCAACACCCATAATGTGATTATGAACCACACAACATGCTAAAACCACTTTCACTTGGGTTTCAAAAGACCAAAATGGTTCTGCATCCAACACTCGAAAACGTTTCTTCAACACTCCGAACCCTCGCTCAATGGTAGTTCTCAATGAAGAGTGTCGGAGGTTGAACAATTCTTGCGCATTCGCAGGAGGACGATCACTAAACTCTTTCAAGTGATATCGCACACTCCGATAAGGTGACAATATACCATTTTTATTACCATACCCAGCATCACCGAGATAATATTTACCTACATATATTAAAAAATAAAACCAAATCACTACTATGCTTAGGAAAACACATAATATTTATTAAACTAATAATCCTAAAAGGTGAAGTAATCGTATAATACCTTCGGGAATTGTAAATCCCCCTGGCCTAGCAAACGCATCATTTAACACACGTGAATCATGTGCACTGCCTTCCCATCCAGCCAATACATAAGTGAACTTTAAATCAAAACTAATGGCAGCTAACACATTTTGCGTGGTTCCATCTTTACGACCACGAAATCTTCCTTGTATTTCAGGTGGCACAGATGCACGAACATGTGTACCATCTATTGCTCCAACACAATCCTAATTTTCGACAGACATAATGATTTAAAATTACACTTGGTTCATTCACAATTTACAAAAATACACAAGTCGGAATATTTACCTAAAAATATGGGTAGAACCTTCTGCTATTCCTTATCTCTAGGGGTGTATCTTCGCTACGCAGTCTTATTAGAGATCTATATAATTTCAAGACCCCCCTAAGGACGACTTTGAAATATCTATGAACAGTCTCAGTTGATCTATAGATCCGACTACCCATTACACGAAACCTCACATTATGACCAATAATGTGTAAGAAAATAAATACTTGCTCCGTAATAGACATGTGAACAGTCGGGCGTACGTACTCCCCCTCAGTGAGGATGTGACATAAGTTGTGGAAAGCTATAGGCTTCATCCTAATTTGATTCACACAATGACCCTCACTTCCATGCAGAATACTATTTATCTATTCCTCTCTCTCAACTGCATGATTAACATAAGGCGCCCTAGGCAATTGTCTACGTCTACGTCGCAATGTCTTTAACAATGTAACCCCCGCAATGAGGACAGATGCAACTGAGGCAAGAATTGCGGATTTGGTTTTTTTCTTCATCTAAAAAGTCACAAACATTGTCGTTTAAGAGGTATGTAAACAAATATGCTATTAATTACACAGTAAATAAAAACAGCCACTTATAGAAAACATCAAAACCACATTAATAACAAGTACAAAATTTTCAGTATATTCTGATTTTCACAATCAATATATTTATCAACAAATCACAACATTCCTTTTATGTATAATTGTACTACCAACAAAATTAAATTCTTGAAGAATATTTAATTAATAGCATGTTCAATTGTAACAGCAACAGCCACTCCAATACACAGTATACAACAACCAGTTCCAGTACAGAATATAGAACTCCAATATAGAATACACATTAACCAGCTCCAATACAGAATTCACAACTCCAATACACAATACACAACAACCAGCTCCAGTACAAATTTCACAACTCCAATACACAATACACAACAAGCAGCTCCAATACACAATACACAACAAGCAGCTCCAATACACAATACACAACTCACAGAACAGCAACAGCAACAGCCACAGAACAGCAACAACTCTCACCACAACAACTATTTTTACATCAACAAAATTTGTACCGAAAGCAACGGTACCCACATCTAATTTTTGCAACCCACTGAACAAATCAACTACACCCAATACTCATTATCAAGGAAATAAAAATGCCACAGTCAACCAAAGAGAGAAAAAAATACAATAAATTAATTCCACATTTTACAGTCATATTTACGGAAAATTTATATATAATAATAAAAAAAAAATTAATGAACAAGCATGACAGTGGGTCGGAGTGAGAACGGAAGTGATGATTTGTGGATCGGAGAAATGGGGTTGTCGGCCAGAAATGGAAAAACAGTGGACCGGAGAAAAATGAGATCGGAGTGAGAAACATGTTCAGAAAACTCACCGTGAGCGTCGACTTAATCGGAGCTTGGATCGGAGTGGATCGGAGTGGATCGGAGTGTGGGTCGGAATTCGATTGGAGTGGATCGGAGCGGATCGGAGTGGATCGGAGTGTGGGTCGGAATTCGCTTGGAGTGGATCGGAGCGGATCGGAGTGGATCGGCGCGATTTCCGTCGGAATTCGCTTGGAGTGGATCGGAGCTTGTTTCGTTTCCGGTGTGGAGTGGATCGGAGCTTGGCTCGTGAGCGGATCGGAGTTGGGTTCGAGTGGATCGGAGTGATGTTCGTCGAGTGCGTCGAGCTTGGATAGTGAGCAGATCGGAGTGGATCGGCGCGATTTTTGTCGAGTGCGTAGAGCTTGGATCGTTACTGGGCCATTTTCCGGATCGGAGCTTGGCTGCGTCGAGTCATGAGCGGATCGGAGCTTGACAGAGTAGTGCGTGTGTGAGAGGTTTATGCGTGTGAGAGAGGGGAGGAAACCAATTGAAGTGAAAATAACGACTGAAACAAATTTCAGTCGTTTTAGGCTTATTTTCCGGTCAAACTGAAAATGTTTTTAGTTTGACCGAATTTTACAGCATAACCAAACGCGCGATTTTCCGGAAATTGATTTCCGGAAATCAATTTCAGTCGAAACAAACAGAGCCTAAAACTTGGTTGTTGTTTGAAAGCCCACTGGGTACTAGATATGTTTATGAGCACGTATGCCTAACAATAATTGTGTTGACCTTTCTGTACCCTATTATGTACACTTCTATTCTTATTCTCTTGAAGTAAAGAGGGATTTTTTTCATTTTCTTAACGTAATGTTTGGTTAGGCACTTAGGCTCAAGCTATGGATCCCAGTTGAGTAAATTGAAGAATGCACTAAGGTTATTTTACATAGTGCTTGTAGTGGATTTAGTTTATGAAAAAAAGACTTGTTTTTGTTTGTTTATTTAGTAAATAAGCCAAGCTCAAGTCAAGGTTAGAATTGACTACTAAACAACCAAAACTCAAACACAATAATGTTCTTGTGAATAAGCTCGTAGACATAGACTTTTACATCAAGCCAAAAGAATTTTCTTTACTTTCTTTTCCCCCGAAAATTATTACTATTTACCGTTTTATTGTATCATTCCTTGCCTCTATTAGCCAAAGCAGCTATGATGCTGGCTGTAATACGCGGACCATTAATCCCAAATAGGTGGAGACTTGTTATGTGATGATGTCATGATGTGGTTGTGTGATTCTTGTCTTTAATCTACCGACTTGTTAGGTTTCATATAACATTCGTCCGTGACGGTGAATTGTACATTTGTAGTTTACTGTGATTTATCAATATATATATATATTTGTATAATGTCAAATTTTGTAAATGGACTTTGATTTTCTGCTTTTCGCCGTGTGTTTCTAAAACATTCAAGAAGACATTTGGGCCTAATTGGAATAAGCTTGAATTTCCCAGGACAAAAAGCTCATATCCAGGCTATGAATGTTTGTGAGAGCTGTGAATTGTAAGAAACACAGCAGGCCTTCCTAAAGCCCAGTCGCCCAGAAATTCAAGAATTTGGTCCTTCTAATGAAGAAAAAAGGTCTTAGATCACCCTTTCACCCACAGAAAGTGATCACTGTGGCATTTTTATTTTATTTCATTAAAATAAAATATTGAAATCCAATATTTTTGACATGGCCAAGCAACATGTAAATAGGATCCATATGAAAACCAATAAATTTTTTCACAAAAAGGATTAAAAAAAAAAATCCATTGCTTTTTCTTTTTATCCATTCCTTATTCCATTTTTTGATTGGATGAACCAGTTGGTTTAAACCAAAGATTGATCACGTTATTTTATTGATTTAAATTAACAAACTGTCAAGAGCCTTATAACTCAAATTAATTAGCGCCTCGTGATGTTTCAACGAAGACAAGCAACATTTAAGTTCTCCACCCCCAATTCTTTAATTATTAAAAAAAAAAAAAAATCAAATCAGGCAACCTACAAGCATCAACTTTTGAAGGTTTTCAATGCTTTACTCAAATAATGATTTCTGTTTGCCACATCCAAACCCTTTCCAAAATCCTTTTTTTTTTTTCCTCATTTGAAGGTTGTTAGCAATTTACTTGACCATTTTTAGATGATGCTCCAAAACTATGAACGGGATCTTTCATTCACATTCTTTTCCCCATCAAGAACGTTTTATAAAACTCTTGGACTCTCAAATTTGGAGCATCTTATTTTCAATTCAGAGGGTTCAACAAGAAATTGATAGTTCACGAATCAAGAGTGTAGTACTATTTTTAGCATTGATTCTTATATATCGCATTAAAAAATGGAAGATGGTTGCGAGAAAATTCTCTATTTGATAAGACTTCTTCCAATACCTAAGAATTTCATTGGACCCAAAAATGATACATTGTAAGACTCTTTTGCCTCTTCCAATATCAATAGGCTGTGTTTCACTCTTGTATCTTCCAAAAGGAAAAAAGATCTCTAAGAGCCGTTTCTTGGATCCAACAGAAAGTTCTTGGGCTCTATTTGACTGGACTTCTTCCTATAGCTATAGAACATTGTTTAAAGATTATGTTTTAACTTTTAAATCTTGCAGATATCATATAAATGTTCTCCCAGATGGTAGCAGGTACACTGAAAATTTTCAGACGAGTTAAATGTGCACTCCACCTTGAATCCTAGATGTTATGTACTCTTTTGACAAAAAGGATAGTGAATGCACAGACAATGCTTCAATCTCAAATTTCACCCCTCTTTGCAGCATCAACTCTAGTTCCAACCTTTCATGATGAAGTAAAACTTCAGAATCTGTGTAGTCCAGGCAAACAAGGATAACAAAAAAATGACAGGTTATTTTACAGAATTTTACCTCCATCTTGGGACTTCTCTTTGCAGGTAGCATCTATTTAGCATAGCTTCAGCTTTCTTCTTGTCTGGCAGGAATATCAGGAACATTAGCAGAAGACTACGAACATAAGAAAGCCTATCTGAAACACTACAAGTACCATCTATCACCTTCTGTTGTCAGAGAAAGGAAACATTGCTGTGGAAGACAGTATATCACAGATTCTGAAGGAAAAACTCCAAGCCAGCATACCTCTGGGCAACGCAGTTGCTTTGCATCATAGGCCATTTGCTAACAAAATAGAAATGTAAGAGAGGAAAAAAAAAAAAAAGATCTTGTTAACTTTTCAAAAAAATTGGAAATTTACATAGTTTTTAGAGTTTCATATACACAATCCTAGACTCCTAGTTGCCAGTATACATGTTGTTTAGCTTGCTCGAGTGGATGATAAATAAACAACAATATCATTAACAATTTAATAAACCTAACCATTGAACCAAACCGATATGTGGTCAGAATGTCGAAGCCATATGGATCACAATCAACCAAACAATAGGTAGGTAGACACAACTTTTCAATGAGCAGCCGCAAAAACCTATTGGTACAAACGCATATATTCACAGAAAGCCCAAATAGAAACATGAAAACAAAATGATAAGTGACATATATGGCAATATGGTGAGAAACATTGTAAACTGAAAGTGAAAGTTTTCACCTTCTGGTGGGGATATCTGGATAGCCTCTTCCCTGTGAAAAAAATGGTCAAAAAGGATTTTGAGATGAGCCTAATGACCTAAGGAAGAGCTTACAGTGATAACAATGCAACGGTTTGCATTGCAGAACTGGTCATTAGCTAATCGCTCAAATACTGCATATCATTAATAATTTAGTCAAAAGGAAGAATGTTAGAACTTAGAAGTTGTGCTTCCTATAGGTATTACCAGTATAATTGCTTACCTGATTCCTTCTCCACAACTAGAATGTATTCAGCAACACTAACAATGTCTACATGCAAGAATTAGGAAAATTTCAATTATCTGCTCTCTGTATTCCAGACAATATGTGACACCAAGTGAGGAATACCATAAAAAATCCTTGCACCTAATGCATAGGAAAAAAATAGATAAATCTTATTGCCAATGCCTGCATCAATTATAAACATAGATTGTTCTAAATTGTCCTGCACATTATCTTAGTAATTGGATACCTTTGACTTCTTCAACTTGAACAGGGATGGGGTGGGCATGCAATAGAACCAGTTCAGACATATATAAATTGCAGACAATTAAATAACCATACCAGTTCCTGTTCTTACCGTGTTAGGACGATTTATGCAATCAAACTTCCTTCCACCTTCTAAGAATCTTATCCAGCCCATCACCAACCTGTAACAGAAATATTGGGATCAACAAACTTTAACAGTTAAGCACATTGGCTAAGGATGCTACAGAAAAATCAACACAGCATATTATGGGTCAAAGGGTCAGCTTTGTAGTTGAGAAAACTCAAAAATGAAAAAACAGAGTGTGAAGAACTATTTAAGTAGTAAAGTACCATCGCTCATCCAGAGCCCCCCCCCCCCCCCCCTCCTTTCTCTAAAGGACTATTTAATCCCCGTCACAAAAGAGGGTTTTTTTTTTTTTTTTAATTATTATTATTATTTTTATTTTTACTTGAAGAAAGGTCTGCCTTGTTGGAGTCCAATGGAAAGTACATAAACTGAGGGTAGATCTGAAAATTTTATGATCACTGGAAATAATTAGTTCAGCATATAGAAATTATTAGCTATCCCTAATGAATGCCATATATCCAAAAATTTATAAACTACTCATGTTGATAATCATTCAGTTAAACGTATATTACATTTCAGTGGCTATAAAAATCCTATGACATGGAAAGATATGATATATTCACCCAGTAGCAAATATATGCTATTGGCAAACAACACTTTGAGTACGATCTTAGAAAGAGAATTCAGACAGAAAAAAATGATGATTGTCTACTTATCTTAAAAGGTCTGAGTGTGATCTCAAGTACCTACCCATTGCCCACAGAAACCTGCCAAAAGAGACAAGATATAAATGTCTTAATAAGTGTAGGTTCTTTGTAATTGACAACAAAGTGACAGAGGTTTTACAAAAATTTGAGGCTAGTGCAGCCATGCACTTGGAAATTTCTTAAGCCTTCCCCTGATTTGTTCAGTTTAAACCACAAAGGCTTTATACACTCCAGCAGAACCAAAAACGAATTAGCAATATTCAGGTGAAAAAGAAAGCATAAGGAAAACACCTACCACATTTAGATTGTGGCGACTGCATTGCATAAGGATGCAAATGTCATTGATTGCCCGGTCTACAACTGACTGTTCTGGATTGCAGAATAAGCAGAAGATATTTAAGAAAGCAATGAAGCTTGTGACTTTTAAGGGCAGATACTCAAATTTGTTCCACTGAACATGCATTTTTCAGATTCCTATCACAGTTATAGGGAAACTTGAATATAAAAAGAAATATCATTTGAAATTGGGGCTGAAGCTTAATTCAGATTTACCTGAAAATACAGATGGATGCATGTAATATATATCTCTCTTGGACCCATGCCGGTTTTCTTGCAGAAGTTGCTGAACAATCAATAGTACTCTTAGCAAGACATCTGAAATAGAATTCAATAACTCATCAATAGTTTTATAGTATTCCATACAATTGAGGACTCATTGTAAGGTTCTCATAAGTGGTTAAGGTCAAAACCCGCTCACCGAGCCTATGCACATGGTTTTCCCTTTGAAGTGTGAGAATTTCCTTCCCATTTGGCAAAACAGAGCTGCAACAGCTACATAAAACAATAAAAATTAAACCTTAGTTCCAAAATTTTGGGATCAGCAAAGTTGCATACAACAATAGTAACATTTTCAACTACATCCCAATCATGCTTGATGAATTTAAAGACAAACACTAGTTACCTCATGCTAGCAACATTTTCAACTACATCCCATTTTTATTCAAAGGTCTGGCTTGCATCCAATGTGCTGGATGCACCGCATACAAGAGATGGACGCATGGCATGTCTATCTCGTGTTCGCAAGCCAAATCTTGTGAAGCATGCGAAATATAAAAAGATGGACATGTGGCGTGTTTATCTTGTGTCTAATGTGC
The DNA here is from genome assembly GCA_029955455.1 of Quercus agrifolia. Classification (NCBI taxonomy): domain Eukaryota; kingdom Viridiplantae; phylum Streptophyta; class Magnoliopsida; order Fagales; family Fagaceae; genus Quercus; species Quercus agrifolia. Next base: position 58,358,901 of record JARQAD010000004.1, read on the forward strand.
AAAGACACTGGATGCAGGCCAAACCAAATCTCAAGCAATAGACAAACAATAGATGCACCGCATATAAAGAGATGGACATGTGGCGCATCCATCTCACATCCATTGCACAAAGGCGTTGGACGCAAGCCAAATCCTATGCATTCAATGAACACTAGAATGTAAAGAGATGGACACGTGGCACGTACATCTTGTGTCCAGTGCTGTAATCACAACTTCCTAGTGGTGCCTGCAGTCCCAACTTCCTAGTGTTAAATGTGTTATTTTCTCTAACTAACACCTTAGGTCCAATACTATTTGCTATAACCAACCTTCATAGCCAAATAACACTGCTATGTTGCACGGACACGGACACGGACACGGACACGACACGGACACGGATACGGGGATACGGCAATTTTTGAAAAATAAGGACACGACACGGCGGGGACACGGCGGTTAAATAATTAATTATATTTTATATTTAGGCATATTTTTTAATATTTTTAGATATAAAATACGTTTATGTTTAGAATTTAAATTATATAAGAACTACAAATAAGTAAACTAACACTCAAAGTAGTACAATAATACACAATATTTAAAACTATAGCAGGACACATAAAAAAAAATCACTAAAGTCATAATAAATATTATAATTTTTAAGGCAAAACAAAAGACTGAGTAAAGAAATACATTAACTGTGAGAGTGGGATTTAAAAAATAAAAAAATAAACGCGTTATAACTTATAAAGTAACAGTTATATAAGTTAGTAACAGACCCATTACCATTCAGTCACCAAAATCCGAAGGAAAAAAAAAAAAAAAAAAAAACACAGAGGGAGGTCAGACCTGCTGTCCACGCCGAGAGAGAGAGAGATCGTCGGAAGGGACAGGGCACGGCGTCACTCGACGCCTATGGAGCTCGCCGATCGGCCCGATCTTGCTCCGGCGAGGGACAGAGAGAGGAGGTCGGACCTGTTGTCCATGCCGAGAGAGAGAGATCACCGGAAGGGACAGGGCACGGCGTCACTCGACGCCTATGGAGCTCGCCGATCGGCCCAATCTAGCTCCGGCGAGGGACAGAGGGCAGCGGCAGAGGTCAGAGGGAGGGTGGGTTGAGAACTTGAGAGGTGGGTTTCTCAAAATCTGTGATTTTCCTTTTTTTTTTCTTCACTGCTGGCGTGTCGGACGTGTCGGAGCAGCGTCGGAGCCGTGTCGGAGCCGCGTCGGCGCCGCGTCGGCGCGTGTCGGAGAAACGAAAAAAAAAAAAAAAAAGAGGACACTCGCCGGACACCGGTATCCGGCGAGTCGTACCCGTTCCGGTGTCCGACACGTGTCCGACACCGACACGACGCCAAAAATGGCGTGTCCGTGCAACCTAGAATAACAGTTGGATGGTGATTAGCCTACTATAAAAGTTCATTAAATTTTAATAATCACTATTTTGCTATAGAGCAATAACCAAATTCTCATCTAAACCTATAAAGCCTAATTCCGTTAAATAAACTAATGAACAATTTTTTTTTTAAAGCAAAAAATATTTTAAAATTAAAGGTCTTTAGCAAATCAATTACGCGCTGAAAATTAATGAAGCTTTTAGAGATTCTACAAAACAGTGGTGTTTGATCTTCGAATCAATTTTTGAAAACCTAAATATGATCGTCAATGTTATTGAAACAAATGGAAAAAAAAAAAAAATACTAATTAATAATAATTATTACTATTTTGCTACGAGTAATAACCAAATCCTCATCTAAACCTACATGGCTACATTTCCTTCACACATGTTTTCGTTAAAAAAATTAAGGAACAAGAATTTTTTACAAAAATTCGCAATTAGGAGATAAAAATGAATAAATTTTTCAAAAACTATGAACATATTCTACAAAACGGTGCCGTTTGAAGTTCAAATCAAAATTTCGAAACCTAAATATTGCCATCCATGCAATTGAAAGAGAAGAAACCGAACCAGTTTGCGTGAGGATTCGTGCAGTGGACTCTGAACCGATCGATGAGAACGATCGGTGACCGTCCGATGCTCAGATCTTGTACTATAGCTCGAGTGAACTCTGAAAATTCAAAGAAAATATAAATTATAAGAATTTGAATTGTTGATTACAGTGTGATAGAAGAATGTGAATGTATTTCAATGCGTTTTTTTTTTTTGAATTTGAAATTGAATTTTCTGACCTCTGATTTTTTGTAACAAATCGCAGCGCTGTGAGCTCCCACGGTTTCCCTCCATTTTTTTCTTTCTGTGACTGTGAGTACGATTTTTTCAAATTTTAGATTTTCATTTTCCGGATATTTATAGGTAGGTTCCAACCCGGAATCATGCTGTAAAAAAGTCGGGTCGACCCGGTTTAGAGCTTGGTTACTTATTTTGTTATTATTATCCTATAAACTGAAACTTCCTATTATTTTTAAATTTTAACAAAAAAGTTGAAGGATCAAATTCCCCTTTTTCTGACTATGGAATTATAAAAAAAAAGGGCCACCCATCATCCCATTAATATCAATGAGTGTTGTTATTATTATCATTATAAGTTCATACACAATTTTCTTGTAGTTTTCTATTTTATTTATTTACTAAAAAACACTCTATGAAATTAAACAAGATGAGTATTAAAAATAAATTATCAAATAAAGATGCAACAAATTCGTCAAAAAAAAAAAAAACATACCACCGACACTCTGCAAGACTTCCATCACTTTTCTCTTGCAAGTCTCACACTGTGAATTCACTTTCAGAACACAAGTCCACAAAGACAACAATCCAAGAAAATTAAACAAAAAGACAAAAACCAAAAATAAAGATTATTAATTATTAAAATAAAACAACAATTAAACGAGAAAAAGGTTTCTGTTTCTAATATCCACTTCTGCGGAGGAGTATTCCATTGTAACCAACTTTGTTGGAGTTTTTTCAACTTTTTTCCAATGGGTTTTTCTGGAATGAAGGAGAACGAGAGTGATTTTTTAGCTATGACTAAGCTTCAAAAATTGTGTGTCTTGACCTTCAAAAAAAGGTTACTATGAAAATATATTCCTTAAATATACAATACCATATTGAGTTGTCATGCGTTGAGATTGTTCTAAAATCTCTCCCTCCATAAATTAAAAGTTATGATTATATTCCTCTTTCTATAAATTCACCTAAGCAGAATCTTTAAAATCCCATAACGAGCTCGAGATCTTATATAAGGTAAGGATCGTGGAGAATTTGAATTGAGGCAGTTCCATCCAACCAAAAGAATCTTCTTTTTTTTTTTTTCTCCAAAATTATTAATTACCGTTTAATATCTATGTGCCAAATCAGTTGTGACTTTTTTTTTATTTTTTTTTCATAGAGATAATTATAATATGCTGCTAATACCGCAGCTCGAACCTTTTTCCTCCTAAACTCCCAAGCATTAGTATATGGGGAGATGTTAATTTAGCTATAAGGTTATCAATTGGCTATGATACCCAGACCATTAATCCAAAATAGTTGGAAAATTGGCAAAGATTTGATCCAATTCTCGTGTATTGGACCAAATAATGACATGTGTCGAGTCCAATGCACAAGAGGATTGGATTCAAGCCATGTATGTGAAAAAATTTGCACTCTCTAAGTAGGTTCGTGCAATAAACCTTCTAACTTGCCTAACCCAAACCAACCCAACTCAATCCATGCAGGTCTATTAAGTGAGACAAGTCGGGTTTGGTGGGTTTGACAAATAATTTAGCGGGTCGGGTTGAATAACCCGCCACAACCCCACCCACCCACCCACCTATATATATATATATATATATATATATATATATACACAACTTTGTTATGTTGCAAAATTCTACCTCACATACAAATCCACTTCATTTCTCTCATCTCTATCTCTTTCGTTTTATTTTTTCATTTCCACATTTATCTTCCCTAATAAACTCTAGCAGCTCTCTCTAAGATTTTGTTATTATTCTTAATCTATGTACATGTCATATTTAAGATTCTTAGATGTTTTTATTTTTAGTGTGTTAAAATTTCAATCATTTTTATAAAAATAATGTAGTATTTGTGATATTTTAATAAAATTTGAAAAATTTCATTCCTTTTTTTATTTGAGGGGGAAACTATTATTCAATTTAATTGACATAATTTCATTTAGATAATTGTATTTGTCAACCCACCTAATTTGCTCAACCTGCCAAGTTAAAACTGTTAAAGATGTTCAACCGATCTGTCGTATTTATAGATTGGTGCCAACAACGGATGCAATTTTTCCAACCTTCCATTAGAGGGTTATAAAAATATTGCCCTCCACCCACTCAATTTAACCTGTGCATACTCCTCTCACCCAAAACAACCCCACCCCCATTGTAGGTGTTTCTTTCATTTTTTTTTCTAACTACATTTTATATTATATTATATATATATATATATATATATATATATATATATCTTTATTGTGTGTCAAGCCTCATCCTATGTTATCAATGTTTTTAAAAATTCAAAAACTATAAAAAAGAAATAAAGAAAAAAAAATTAAGAAGCAAATGCTTTAATCGAATAGAAAAAATATTCAATAAGTATTGTTATCTTTAAAAAGTACAAAGACCACATATAGTTTAGGTAATAATTTATTATTTTTCATAAAAATGAGTGTTTTGTAATAAAATTTGTTTATAATATAGCATTAATAATTTGAGATTGGTTTCAAGCTAATCTCGAGGGTTTTAGATGCATAAGTTATAAATTGTTATATGGTTGTAAATTGTTATAATTTAATCATTTTTGAGATTAACTAAAGCCGTCATAAGTTATAATTAATATTTATCAAATTACTTAAAACCATTACATGAGAATTATAGTGGAATTTCTACTAGAGACGATGCAGAAGGACGAAGATTGAAGAATCCATTTGACACAATTACAGAAGGACTTAGAAAATATAGGTTAGCACAGAATTTCATGATGGCAAAACTTGATGGGACTTTCAGAGGCACAGATTTGAAAGGTGTTGAAATGTCTTGGTTAGAGCATGCCTTTGTTTTTTTAAAGTGATATATTTTTCTGATAGGATGAGAATGAAACCAATGGGAAAAAGATTCTGCCAATTCTACCAGTTTGTTGTTTTGTTGATTCTATTGCGGATTTTTTCCCTTTTTGGTCCACCATTAATAATTGTCAGACGATGAAACATAAAAAATAAAAATCCATTCTTTCACCCATTTTCCTTTGCTGGAACATAAATACTTTGTGTGTGTTTCAATGCTATGCTTCTTGAACTTTTATCAGGTTTCTTTTGAAGAATGATGGGCTCTTTCTTGGAAGTTCATTGGCCATGAATTGTGTCAGAGCCGTCAGACGTTTGATGACACAATCCATAGGCCCAGGTCACACTATTGTGAGTTGTGACTATTATTTGTGATGGTGGGATGAGTCATTTGAGTAAGTTTTACGGTGCTTAATATCTGTCTCAGCATGGATTGACACCCAAGGCTACTGGATTAGAGCCTCTTGGACATCAGATGAGTTAGTGTGATCCAGAGCTTTGACTTAGATGTTTATTGTTACTTCCATCCAAAGTTTGAGCAGGCCTATGCCACTATATATCTCCAAGAAAATTCTGTATTTAATTCTAATTCACATTGGTGTTTATCCATCTGAATTCTTGTAGTTAAAAAGACACTGGAGCAGCAACACTAGAGCAGGATAAGACACATCTATGTTAGGATATTGTCAATTTTCTGTTTCATTCTATTCGGGACATCAATATGTATTTTCTTTAAGAGGTGTACAATATATATTTCATTTAGAGCTGTGTGCAAGGATGATTGAAATCATTTTTTCAAGAGAAGTTGAATGAATTAATGCCAATGTACCAGTTATTATTGTCTATGGTAATGTCATGAGGAAATAAGTTTGCCACACAAATTTGAGTGGTTAGTTCATTTTACTGTGAATAAGACTCTTAGAGCATCATTGTAGAAGGATATTAACAATGAATACTACTTATCTTCCTTGGCTTTGCCTTCTAATCTCTAATCTCTTCCTTTTAATCTCTTAAATTTTGAGTCATTGCGAACTAGGAAGACTTGAAATCAACCTGTTGGCATGCCTGAAACATTTGGATATGCGATAATGTGAATATGTTTATTATTAACTGGTCCCACTCTCCTATTATTCATCAAATGCAAAATTTCCGTTGTTATTAAGCAAGTGGCGAAAGCAAGTTGAATTTTTCAACATTGAGAATATTGTTATAACCACACATATAATAATTCAAAAATAAAACTCATTATTATGGCTCTTAATGTCCACCCTTGATTCTCCATCATCCAGTGGCCTAATGTCCACAACAACTAAACTCTGTGGACATTAGGCCACTGTCCTCTGTGATAGTGGGATGAGACATCTGTGTATGTATTGCAATGCCAAATATCTGTCTCAGCTAGCGTAGATTGATACCCAAGGTTGGATTAGAGTTTTTGGGCATCAAATGAGTTAGTGTGATTTAGAGTCTTGACTTGACTGTTTCTCTCCACTTCTATGCAGCTATATTTCTCCAAAAAAGTTCCCTTAGAAGGTGCCTTCTAAATTTAAGAGGATAGCAATGAACAAGAGCAGAAACACTAGAGAAGGGCTAAGCACATCTTTGTTTGTTAGGATAATGACATTTTGGTTTCATATTTTTCAGGACAACAATCTTTATCTCATTCAAAGGGAAGGTGTTGACTACAATTATTTTAGTTAGACGATCAATTGTAATAAGTTATTTAATGAATTTTTTACCCAAATTCACATGAATGATTAAAATTTAAGACTATTTTGAAAAGAGAACAAGGCTTGCCAAACTAAATTGAAAACTCAACTTCAGTATAAAGTATAAACACATTTTACATTGAAATTATGCCTTTGGAAACTTTGATTTCATAGTAAAATTTGATTTTCAATGCTTAAATAAGAGGCTATTCTAGTTGGAAAGGTACTTTGATAAACCAAATTAGAAATAATCAACCATGGAACAAGTCTCTCAATCTGCCCCAAATCTTTGGTAACATCTATCATTGTTAGCGTTTTCTCTATATCTTCCTCAGTACATGTCAAGGCAAGGAACAATACAACTTGATTTGGACTTGGCAATGGTGTTTTGGTTGAGATCCTAATGTGGATTAGTATGATTGATTGAGGAGGGTGGTAGTGTTTGAATGCTTCGATGAGTTTGGTTTCAAAAGCTGCATAAAGTTGTGGTCATTTTGGGTTGCGAATTTCAATACATGGATCAAATTTTTTGCTCTGCTACCATATTTGATGTAGTACTACAAGATTTGTAAACTTGTCTAGGGATTTATAAAGAAAGACCATAACAAACCTAGGGCTTCACCACTTAAGGCTGCTTGAAATCACCACCAAGTTAGAGAAAAATTTCAATTGAATATTATCTATTATCAAATTCACCATGCCAAAATGATTTGCCTTTTTTTTTTGGGAGCCTTTGAAGTATGACCTCCAAAGCAAGTTATTAAGACCATGAACTACTTAGTTTGCATTCCTTTATTCCAAACAAAAGAACAATTATCAAACTCTTTGCCAATAACAACCTATCCTCCAGTTCTTATAACATCAATACATACCTTAAGGGTCTGCCATAATGATAACTTCCCAATGACAGGTTAAAACTGTCATACAAGCTCTGTCATCATTCAGTTGCATCACAATTAAACTTCAAGATGCCTTTCAGAGGCTTCGTTCACTGCTTGGATTTCATCACTAGAAGCATTCCTTTTCAATGATGCAGAAGCATGCTCTTTAAAACTCTCATGAATCTTCAAATTCTGCAAATTTCCCAAAAGCACTTCACCCGTTTGTGTGAACCTGTGTGATTGAGAAATACCATTAGCTGATCTCATAGAGAATTCTCCTTTATTACTTAAGATGCATACCAGTTTGTTAGGACTACTTCTTGGTAGCAATGGGGATTTAATAATGTCATTAAATGGCTCTCCATCAAATTAGCTTTTTTAACTTTTCTAAATTCCATCCATGGCCATTTGTTTGAAAATCAAATAAATTTTGTTTGTTGTCATGCCTAAAACATTTGGATATGCAATAATGTGAATCTGTTTATCTATAACATATGATTGGATGAAATCAAGTGAATAAATAATTACTGACGGAACGAACCTCTCAATCCGTCTGAGTTGTTTGGTGACATCAACCATAGTTGGCCTTGTTTGTGGATCTTCCTCTGTACATGTCAAGGCAAGGTCCAGCACAGCTTGTAATTGATGCTCTAAACTAGCACCTCCTTCCCCATCTTCAGCCAAGATTGCAGGATCCACAATCTCGTTTATGCAACTACCTTGAGCACGGTTATGTATGTATGCTACTAGAGTAGAATCTTTATCAATTGTAAATCGGGTTATATTAAGAGAATTCTCTCCAGTTAAAAGTTCTAGAAGAAACCGACCAAAATCATATACATCAACTTTCTCAGTTACCTTGCCTGCTGTTTTAAACTCGGGGGATCTGATCCTTGTAATAAAAGGAGCATCCACGCCAGCTTCACCTTCGGGAATTGATACAGAAAAATAAAAGTTGGACAATTTGGGAATATCATGTTCATCTAATAAGATACTGCAAATATCTATATTCAAGTGGATGACAGGTCTTGGGAAGGCAGTATGGAGATAAGAAATAGCATGAGCAATCTGCCTTGCAATCTTTAACCTTCTCTCCCACACCATCGGCCGATGTTGTAGTTCAGTAACACGGGAGACATGAATTCGATCTGCAAGGACACCATTGGCGGCATATTCATACACAAAAATGGGAGATGGAGTGTGGAGACAACAGCCTATGGGCTTTAATACATTGCTGTGACCACTCATTTGTGCAGAAATCACTAAATCATTGATGGTTATATAGGCCAAATTATCTGAACGCCTAATGAGAACAATTCGTCCTTCAAGAGAACCCTTGTACCAATAAAATCCCAGATGCTCAGCAGGATAATTGTTGGTTGCTTCGGGGAGTTGTTGAGGGGAGAAGGTAGGGAGGGGAATAGGCTTGGCATTGCAAACAAAAGAACGCTTAATGGGAACAATTCGTCCTTCAAGAGAAACCTTGTACCAAACAGATAACCCTATTACCAGCTTTTCAGAAGAAAAGTTGTTGGTTGCTTGGAAGAGCTGCTCAGCGGAGAAGGTACGGATGGGAATAGGCTTGGCATTGCAAGAGGCAATCAGCTTCTCAAGTAACAGGCTTCCATTTTCATAAAACGCTCTCTCTCTTCTTCTTTTATTAAAGAAATGATGATATGGCATGAACCAATTAGAATGACAACCCTCATGACACTTAGAAAAATCAAATTGTGGATCTAATTTTTTAGTTAAACTTATTCCTCGACGCCACTTGTGAACGTAGATCTAAGGTCAATCCACATAAATTTTGTACTTCACATGTATATGTTTTTAATTTTTTTAATTTTTTTTTTTGCATAAATCCATTATATTTAGAGTGTGTTATGGACGTAGCACCACCTTTTTTTATTTTTTTTTATTTTAGTGTTTATCAAAAGATATGGTATTTGGTAATTTTTATGTTAAATTTGTTACAAAAAGCTAAAAGATGGATTATTTTCAAAAAATGTTGAGGCAAAAAAAAAAAAAAAAAAAAACTAAAAGTTTGACGACAATACTTTTTGCTTTCTATATTTTGGTCATATTTATAATTTGGTCTTTAAGTTTTTATAACTTTATTTTGATCTCTATATTTTTAAACTTGTTGTCCTTTTGGTCCCTATTATCATCTCATTTTACAAAGAATGTCTAAGTAGTAAATGGACTTATTTAAAAAAATTCCTAAGTAATAAATGGAATGCACTACTAGTTTGAAATAACTTTTTTTTTTTGTAAGTGAGATGATGTCGGGATCAAAATATCAGTAAGTTTAAAAATATGAGAAAAAAAATGAAGTTATAAAAAATTGAGGACCAAATTAAAAACATGACCAAAATAAAGGACCACAAAATAAATAAATAAAAGCAAATACTATAGAAACCGTTAGGGCCCCCCAAAGTCAGCACACGGTATGGATTGACTTTGAAGGGCTAATGTAAGGGTAATTATTAGATACTCCCGGAGTACCATAAATGCATACTCACTCCTCTCACATAACTGTGAGTCTCACTGATTAAATTTATGGTGGGACTCACAATTCATGTGAGAGTGAGGAGTACGCATAGAACTCGACATTGCTAATGTCGAGTTCCACCTGTAACTCAATTTTGTTAAAAAGAGTTTCAAAACAAGGACATTTTGCTACATAGTATATAAATTAGGGACAAATGCCCATTTTCCCAAATTAATTTTGGCCTAATTTTCTATTAACCGTCCATAACCATATTTAAATTTTGAAACTAAAACCGGTTGTTGTTTGAAAGCCCACTGGGAACTAGATATGTTTATGAGCACCTATGCCTAACAATAATTGTTTTGACCTTTTTGTACCCTATTATGTACACTTCTATTCTTATTCTCTTAAAGTAAAGAGGGGTTTTTTCATTTTCTTAACGTAATGTTTGGTTAGGCTCAAGCTAGTTGGATCCTGGTTGAGTAAACTGAAGAATGCACTAAGACGATTTTACATAGTGCTTGTAGTGGATTTATTTTATGAAAAAAAAAAAACAAAAAACTTGTTTTTGTTTATTTATTTAGCAAATGAGCGAAGCTCAAGTTAAGGTTAGAATTGACTACTAAACAACCAAAACTCAAACATAATAATGCTTTTGTGAATAAGCTCGTAAGCGTAGACTTTTACATCAAGCCAAAAGAATCTTCTTTACTTTCTTTTCCCTCCATAATTATTACTATTTACTGTTTTTTATTGTATCATTCCTTGCCTCTATTAGCCAAATCAGCTGTGATGCTGGCTGTGATACGCGGACCATTAATCCCAAATGGGTGGAGACTTATCTAGACATGATGTCACGATGTGGTTGTGTGATTCTTGTCTTTAATCTACCGACTTTTTAGGTTTCATATAGCATTCGTCTGTGATGGTGAATTGTAGATTTGTAGTATACTGTGATTTATCAATATATATATATATATATATATATATATAATTGTATAATGTCAAATTTTGTAAATGGACTTTGATTTTCTGCTTTTTGCTATGTGTTTCTAAAACATTCAAGAAGACATTTGGGCCTAATTGGAATAAGCTTGAATTTCCCAGGACAAAAAGCCCATATCCAGGCAATGAATGTTTGTGATAACTGTGGATTGTAAGAAACACAGCAGGCCTTCCTAAAGCTCAATCGCCCAGAAATTCAAGAATTTGGTCCTTCTAATGAAGAAAAAAGGTATTAGATCACCCTTTCACCCACAGAAAGTGATCACTGTGGCATTTTTATTTTATTTTAATAAAATAAAATATTGAAATCCAATATTTTTGACATGGCCTTGCAACATGTAAATAGGATCCATATGAAAACCAATAATTTTTTTCACAAAAAGGATAAAAAAAAAAATCCATTGCTTTTTCTTTTTATCCATTCCTTATTCCATTTTTTGATTGGATGAACCAGTTGGTTTAAACCAAAGAACGATCACGTTATTTTATTGATTTAAATCAGCAAATTGTCAAGAGTCTTATAACTCAAACTAATTAGCACCTCATGATGTTTCAACAAAGACAACCAACATTTAAATCCACCACCCCCAATTCTTGAATTATTAAAAAAAAAAATCAAATCAAATCAGGCAGCCTACTAGCATAAACTTTTGAAGGTTATTGATGCTTTACTGAAATAATGATTTCTGTTTGCCACGTCGAAACCCTTTCCAAAATCTTTTTTTTTTTTTTTTTTTTTTCTCCTTTGAAGGTTGTTAGCAATTTACTTGACCATTTTTAGATGATGCTCCAAAACTATGAATGAGATCTTTCATTCACATTCTTTTTCTCATCAAGAACGTTTTACAAAACTCTTGGACTCTCAAATTTGGAGCATCTTATTTTCAATTCATAGGGTTCAACAAGAAATTGATAGTTCACGATCAAGAGTGTAGTACTATTTTTAGCATTGATTCTTATATATCGAATTAACAAATGGAAGATGGTTGTGAGAAAAAATCTCTATTTGATAAGACTTCTTCCTATACCTAAAAATTTCATTGGACCCAAAAATGATACATTGTAACTCTTTTGCCTCTTCCAAAATCAGTAGGCTGTGTTTCTCTCTTGTATCTTCCAAAAGGAAAAAAGATCTCTAAGAGCCGTTTCTTGGATCCAAAACAAAGTTCTTGGGCTCTATTTGACTGGACTTCTTCCTATAACTATAGAACATTGTTTAAAGATTATGTTTTAACTTTTAAATCTTGCAGATATCATAAAAATGTTCTCCCAGATGGTAGCAGGTACACTGAAAATTTTCAGACGAGTTAAATGTGCACTCCACCTTGAATCTTAGATGTTATGTACTCTTTTGACAAAAAGGATAGTGAATGCACAGATAATGCTTCAATCTCAAATTTTACCCCTCTTTGCAGCATCAACTCTAGTTCCAACCTTTCATGATGAAGTAAAACTTCAGAATCTGTGTAGTCCAGGCAAACAAGGATAACAGAAAAATGACAGGTTATTTTACAGAATTTTACCACCATCTTGGGACTTCTCTTTGCAGGTAGCATCTATTTAGCATAGCTTCAGCTTTCTTCTTGTCTGGCAGCAATATCAGGAACATTAGCAGAAGACTACGAACATAAGAAAGCCTATCTGAAACACTACAAGTACCATCTATCACCTTCTGCTGTCAGAGGAAGGAAACATTGCTGTGGAAGACAGTATTTCTCAGAATCTGAAGGAAAAACTCCAAGCCAGCATACCTCTGGGCAACGCAGTTGCTTTGCATCATAGGCCATTTGCTAACAAAATAGAAGTGTAAGAGAGAGAGAGAGAGAGAGAGAGAGAGAGAGAGAGAGAGAGAGAAAACTTGTCAACTTTTCAAAAAAATTGGAAATTTACATAGTTCTTAGAGTTTCATATACACAGTCCTAGACTCCTAGTTGCCAGTATATATGTTGTTTAGCTTGCTCAAGTGGATGATAAATATACAACAATATCATAAAATGATAAGTGACATATATGGCAATATGGTGAGAAACATTGTAAACTGAAAGTGAAAGTCTTCACCTTCTGGTGGGGATATCTGGATAGCCTCTTCCCTGTGAAAAAAATGGTCAAAAAGGATTTTGAGATGAGCTTAAAATGAAGGAAGAGCTTACAGTGATGACAATACAACGGTTTGCATTGCAGAACTGGTCATTAGCTAATCGCTCAAATACTGCATATCATTAATAGTTTAGTCAAGAGGAAGAATGTTAGAACTTAGAAGTTGTGCTTCCTATAGGTATTACCAGTATAATTGCTTACCTGATTCCTTCTCCACAACTAGAATGTAGTCAGCAACACTAACAATGTCGACATGCAAGAATTAGGAAAATTTCAATTATCTACTCTCTGTATTCCAGACAATATGTGACACCAAGTGAGGAATACCATAAAAAATCCTTGCACCTAATGCATAGGAAAAAAATAGATAAATCTTATTGCCAATGCCTGCATCAATTATAAACATAGATTGTTCAAAATTGTCCTGCATATTATCTTAGTAATTGGATACCTTTGACTTCTTCAACTTGAACAGGGATGGGGTGGGCCTGCAATAGAACCGGTTCAGACATATATAAATTGGAGACAATTAAATAACCATACCAGTTCCTGTTCTTACTGTGTTAGGACGATTTATGCAATCAAACTTCCTTCCACCTTCTAAGAATCTTATCCAGCCCATCACCAACCTGTAGAATATTGGGATCAACAAACTTTAACAGTTAAGCACATTGGCTAAGGATGCTACAGAAAAATCAACACAGCATATTATGGGTCAAATGGTCAGCTATGTAGTTGAGAAAACTCAAAAATGAAAAAACAGTGTGTGAAGAACTATTTAAGTGGTAAAGCACTATCGCTTATCCAGACCACCCCCCCAAATCTCTAAAGGACTATTTAATCCCCTTCACAAAAGAGGGCTTTTTTTTTTTTTTTAATTATTATTATTTTTACTTGAAGAAAGGTCTGCCTTGTTGGAGTCCAATGGAAAGTACATAAACTGAGGGTAGATCTGAAAATTTTATGATCACTGGAAATAATTAGTTCAGCATATAGAAATTATTAGCTATGCCTAATGAATGCCATATATCCAAAAATTATAAACTACTCATGTTGATAATCATTCAGTTAAACGTATATTACATTTCAGTGGCTATAAAAATCCTATGTCATGGAAAGATATGATATATTCACCCAGTAACACATATATGCTATTGGCAAACAGCACTTTGAGTACGACCTTAGAAAGAGAATTCAGACAGAAAAAAATAATGATTGTCTACTTATCTTAAAAGGTCTGAGTGTGATCTCAAGTACCTACCCATTGCCCACAGAAACCTGCCAAAAGACACAAGACATAAATAAATAAATATGAACAAAGTTTAACTATAAAACTTGTTGTAACTTTATACTATAATTTTACTCAATATCTTTTTATTGGATGTAAATTTTGACAAATTCACAACTAGATTACATCTTCTTCTTATATACTCCAAACTTGCAAATTTTCTAGAAAATTAAAAGTCAATAGCTATGCCATTAGTAAATTATTTAAATTTCAACTTCTTGCAATTTAAAATTATGCATAAAATATAAGCTTATAGATCATCTAGTAAATAATATCCTATTAATACAAAATTTGACATGTTTATTAAGAACGTAAAGAACATGCAATTCAACAGTTAGATTTTCAAAATTTGTAGTAATATCGATTTTATTGAATAAGATTGTAACCTAAAATTATAACCAGTTTTTTAACTAAATTTTGTCCAATAAATATATATTAGGGGTTCGTTTGGATACCGCTTATTTTGCTGAAAACTGAAAATAATTAAAAATAAATAAAGTTACTATTCCTACTACAGTTATTGTTTATTAGCCTAAATGCACTATTCATGTCCTATGAACAGTGCAATAGGCGCTGGTTAAAAAAAAAAAAAAAAAAAAAAAAACGCAAGCAGAGGCACAGGGGGAGAGACGCGCAAACCAAACGCTCACTAGATATGAACTCGATCTACTCTAAGCGCCCACATATTTATTTTCACCAAGTTTTATCTCTTTAAGAGCATCTCTAATAGGCTAGCCAAGGTCATTTTTTGGAATGCACACCAAAAAAATGAGCTCTAACAGTCTCTTTAAAATACAAACTTTTTCAAATTTTTTTTTTTTAATAGAGTTGCTACAATAGCTCTCTTGAAGAAGAGAGTACTATAGCAATTACTATAGCAACTCTAAACATTTTTCTCACTTAAAATAATCTACACTCAAATAAATCTAAATAACAAAATTTAGCACAATAAATTAAAATTTTAGCATTTATTTCAACCTCAACAGCTACAAAGACACCAAAACACAATTAGAACAAAATGCAAAATGCAATCGAATCACAGGACACGATCTTTCTCATAAAACTAATGAAATTAGAACAAATATTTAAATATATATATATATATGACCCATCTAGGCTACATGAGGTTAGCGAGAGGACGAGGACAAGTGGTGGAGGTGGAGCAAGCGATGGAGGACGAAGACTATTTCTCTCCCTTGGTGAAGCATAGTGGTGATTACCCCTCTATGTGATGAGAAGATGAATGACATGTTTTAGTGTTTTTAGTGTGTGTTTGGCAAAAATTATTTTTGCCCACATATTTTACTATTCAGCTTCTTTTTGCTACCATTCACGGGCTTCACTACACTTTTTGGTACTATTCATGAGTCTTATTGTACTATTTCAGCTAATTTTTACCTTTATCTACAATAATTTCAGCAAAAAGTTTTTAGTTTCAACAAAATAAGCGAATCTCAAATAGAGCCTTAGTCCAAGAGAAAGAGGGAGATAGCTAGAGATAGAAGTAGAAAAAGAGGTAGAAAATTGAAAGCAAAAATGAAGATAAAGATTAGAAGTGGGGATACATGTGAGGAGGAAAATAAGAGAAAAAAAAAAAGAAAAGAAAAGAAGAAATGTATGAGAGATAAGGAAAAATAAAATAAAATTGAGAAATGCTACAACAACATTTTCAAAAATCTTAAATAAGCGAATTCTAAACAGACCCTTAGTCTAAGAGAAAGAGAGAGATAGCTAGAGACAGAGGTAGACGAAAAGGTAGAAAATTAAAAGCAAAAATTAAGATAAAGAGGAGAAGTGGGGATAAGAGTGAGGAGGAAAATAAGAGAAAAAAGAAAAGAAAAGAAGAAACGTATGAGAGATAAGGAAAAATAAAATAAAATTGAGAAATGCTACTACAACATTTTCAAAAATCTTAAATAGCGAGTTGTTACTGGTTATTACAGTTAAAAAAAAATAAAAAAATTTGTGGTGGGTTCAAATTAGAACTAAGAACAACTTATCATATAGAATTTGTTATGAAAGTATTGTGAAAATATTGTGAACATAATATTTCTCATTAAAATGAGATGATCCTACAACTCACTATATCATTGTCACAAGTGCTCCACGAGATTTGTTAAAAAATATCACCAAAAAATTTAAATATTAAAGAAAGAATTAATGAAGAAAAAATATTTAAATGGAATAGAGAAAAAATAAAAATTTTATTAGAAAGTATATTTGAAAAAGTAGGTAGGAAAAGTTTTATGTCTTTCACAATGAATACGTCATTACTTTTGGTATGAATGCTACAATATATATATTTTGAGAAAGAAATGCTATGCAAATAGTTCCATACAATTGGGAACTGTTTGTAGACATGAATTTTTTTTTTTTTAGTTTTACATAGGTACAGGTACTTACCAACTTACCCTTAAAAAAATCGTTGCGTCTATCCTAAAAATTTGTAAGCCCAATAAAACTAAACATTGGTCCATAATATGGTCCCTAAACAATATATCAAGGGCTTTCAACACAAAAAGAAGAAGCCCAATTTTTTTTTCTTTTTTTTATCGAACTAAAATCTAGAAAATAATAATGATTATAATAACAACAAGCCCAATAAATTAAAATCTCCAATAGATTTAGATCTTAAATTTAAAAAAAAAAAATTTTTAAAAACCCAAGATCGGTCCTCCCTCCTAATTCAGTTTTTTTTTTTTTTTTTTTTTGAGATAAAGATAGAATCCTCATTCAGATTTTAAAATCAACAAAAACCGATTGTGTTCAATCTCTGCTTATACCAAAAATTGATTGGTGTTTTGATCTAATGATAAAAAGTTAAAATCACATAAACCGGTTGAAACTTTATAATAATAATAATAATTATTATTATTATTATTATTAAATTGCTATAAACCAAATACCCAATAAAAAATTTAAAAAAAAAAAAACCAATAAAATTTTAAACCAAAAACTCATAAAATAAAAGGAAAACAATTTGTGGGTTCTAGTTAGCTCAACACTAGTAAAGTCTTTTATAATTGAATAAGAGATCTGAGGTAATTATTGGATACTCTCAGAATACCATAAGTACGTACTCCCTCCTTTCACATAACTATAGGTCCCACTAATTAAATTTATGATGGAACCCACAATTCATGTGAGAGGGGGGGAAATACACATTTATGGTACCCTCAGAATATTTAATAATTTTACTGTTGTAAGTACATAGCCCATGTTCCTGCCAAAATAATAATTGTTAATGACTTAGTTCTTAGAAATCGCTCCCAAAAAAAAAAAAAATCTTAGGAAAAAACTAAAACAATTAAGACTTTTACTATAAAAACTCACGAACTAATACCAAAATGATTGTGAATAGTAACATTTCAAAAAAATAATAAATGAGAATTTGAATCACTCGCTAGAGGTATTTCAAATTTTCTACATTAGCTTACAATTACATTCATTGTTACATCGGTTTGTGAGATTTTTTAAAATTAGAAATATGTTAATGGTACTACAAGTTTTACTACATAATGTTTAAAAACTAGTGTGGCAATAGATGTGATTGGTGAGTTTTTTTTTTTTTTGATATGTGATTGGTGAGTTTTAATCACCTCATAAATGATTGTTGAGTTATCTCTTTGTGATTGGTGACACATTAGTTAATAAGTTCAATGTAAAAAAACTTGTAGTACCTGTCACACTACTTTTTGTAGTAAAACTTGTAGTATTTTAGCATTTTCCTTGCTTTTGATGACACATTAGTGTGTAAGATCTATGTAGTAAAAATTGAAAAAACTTAATGTCACTCTTAAAAAAATTTAGGAAGTTTTAAAACTTAAATCAAACTTGACTTGAGTTAAAATTTCATAACACAAAGATTATTTATATTTATTTCAAAAAAGTAGATGGATATATGGTAAATATACTTGTATTTTTGTTACTAATTTCTTAAAGATAAATGTAATATACTCGTACTATACACATATCATTCTTTTTCCGTTTTTGTATTTTTATGCCGAGCTTTTGACACGTACTTTTAAAAAGATGCCAAATTGCACCCATTCGTATACCTACTGTATTAAATGTGTAACGTATTTTATTAACTATAGGGTAGACAAATATAAAAATTTTAAATTATTGTCATTCTAATTTTTTTGTTGAACTTTTTCCTCGACACCACTTGTGAACGTAGATCTAAGGTCAATCCATCCACATAAATTTTGTGCTTCACATGTATTTGTTTTCCATTTTTTTTTTAAAATTTTGCATAAATCCATTATATTTAGAGTGTGTTATGGATGTAGCACCTTTGTATTTTTATTTTTATTTTTATTAGTGTTTATCAAAAGATATGGTATATGGTAATTTTTATGTTAAATTTGTTACAAAAAGCTAAAAGATGGATTATTTTCAAAAAATGTTGAGGCAAAAAAAAAAAAAAAAAACCAAAAGTTTGACGACAATACTTTTTCTTTTCTATATTTTGGTCATATTTATAATTTGGTCTTTAAGTTTTTATAACTTTATTTTGATCTCTATATTTTTAAACTTGTTGTCCTTTTGGCCCCTTTTATCATCTCATTTACAAAGAATGTCTAAGTAGTAAATGGACTTATTTACAAAAAATGCCTTAGTATTAAATGGAATACACTACTAGTTTGAAATAACTTCTTTTCTTTCTTTCTTTTTTTTTTTTTTTTGTAAGTGAGATGATGTCGGGATCAAAATATTAGTAAGTTTAAAAATATAAGAAAAAAAATGAAGTTATAAAAAATTGAGGACCAAATTAAAAACATGACCAAAATCGAGGACCATAAAATAAATAAATAAAAGCAAATACAATAGAAACCGTTGGGGCCCTCCAAAGTCAACACACGGTATGGATTGGCTTTGAAGGGCTAATGTGAGGGTAATTATTGGGTACTTTTGGAGTACCATAAATGCGTATTCTCTCATCTCGCATAAGTATGGGTCTCACTAATTAAATTTATAGTGAGACCCACAATTTATGTAAGAGGGGAGAGTACACATAGAATTCGACATTGCTAATGTCGAGTTCCACCTGTAACTCGATCTTTTTAAAATGAGTTTTAAAACAGAGACATTTTGCTACATAGTTTATAAATTAGGGGCAAATACCCATTTTCCCGAATTAATTTTGACCTAATTTTTCTATTAACTGTTCATAACCATATTTAAATTTTGAAACTAAAACTTGGTTGTTGTTTGAAAGCCCACTGGGAACTAGATATGTTTATGAGCACGTATGCCTAACAATAATTGTGTTGACCTTTCTGTACCCTATTATGTACACTTCTATTCTTATTCTCTTAAAATAAAGAGGGATTTTTTCATTTTCTTAACCTAATGTTTGGTTAGGCACTTAGGCTCAAGCTAATTGGATCCCAGTTGAGTAAATTGAAGAATGCACTAAGGTTATTTTACATAGTGCTTGTAGTGGATTTAGTTTATGAAAAAAAGACTTATTTTTGTTTGTTTATTTAGTAAATAAGCCAAGCTCAAGTCAAGGTTAGAATTGACTACTAAACAACCAAAACTCAAACACATTAATGTTCTTGTGAATAGGCTTGTAAGCGTACACTTTTACATCAAGCCAAAAGAATCTTCTTTTCTTTCTTTTCCCCCGAAAATTATTACTATTTACCGTTTTATTGTATCATTCCTTGCCTCTATTAGCCAAAGTAGCTGTGCTGGCTGTGATACGCGGACCATTAATCCCAAATAGGTGGAGACTTATCTAGACATGATGTCATGATGTGGTTGTGTGATTCTTGTCTTTAATCTACCGACTTGTTAGCGCCTCGTGATGTTTCAACAAAGACAACCAACATTTAAATTCTCCACCCCCAATTCTTTAATTATTAAAAAAAAAAAAATCAAATTAGGCAGCCTACTAGCATCAACTTTTGAAGGTTTTCGATGCTTTACTCAAATAATGATTTCTGTTTGCCACATCCAAACCCTTTCCAAAATCCTTTTTTTTTTTTTCTCGTTTGAAGGTTGTTAGCAATTTACTTGACCATATTTAGATGATGCTCCAAAACTATGAACGGGCTCCAAAACTATGAACGGGATCTTTCATTCACATTCTTTTCCCCATCAAGAACGTTTTATAAAACTCTTGGACTCTCAAATTTGGAGCATCTTATTTTCAATTCATAGGGTTCAACAAGAAATTGATAGTTCACGAATCAAGAGTATAGTACTATTTTTAGCATTGATTCTTATATATCGCATTAAAAAATGGAAGATGGTTGCGAGAAATTCTCTATTTGATAAGACTTCTTCCAATACCTGAGAATTTTATTGGACCCAAAAATGATACATTGTAAGACTATTTTGCCTCTTCCAATATCAATAGGCTGTGTTTCACTCTTGTATCTTCCAAAAGGAAAAAAGATCTCTAAGAGCCGTTTCTTGGATCCAACAGAAAGTTCTTGGGCTTTATTTGACTGGACTTCTTCCTATAACTATAGAACATTGTTTAAAGATTATGTTTTAACTTTTAAATCTTGCAGATATCATATAAATGTTCTCCCAGATGGTAGCAGGTACACTGAAAATTTTCAGACGAGTTAAATGTGCACTCCACCTTGAATCCTAGATGTTATGTACTCTTTTGACAAAAAGGATAGTGAATGCACAGACAATGCTTCAATCTCAAATTTCACCCCTCTTTGCAGCATCAACTCTAGTTCCAACCTTTCATGATGAAGTAAAACTTCAGAATCTGTGTAGTCCAGGCAAACAAGGATAACAAAAAAATGACAGGTTATTTTACAGAATTTTACCTCCATCTTGGGACTTCTCTTTGCAGGTAGCATCTATTTAGCATAGCTTCAGCTTTCTTCTTGTCTGGTAGGAATATCAGGAACATTAGCAGAAGACTACGAACATAAGAAAGCCTATCTGAAACACTACAAGTACCATCTATCACCTTCTGTTGTCAGAGGAAGGAAACATTGCTGTGGAAGACAGTATTTCACAGATTCTGAAGGAAAAACTCCAAGCCAGCATACCTCTGGGCAACGCAGTTGCTTTGCATCATAGGCCATTTGCTAACAAAATAGAAATGTAAGAGAGGAAAAAAAAAAAAAAAAAAAAGATCTTGTCAACTTTTCAAAAAAATTGGAAATTTACATAGTTTTTAGAGTTTCATATACACAATCCTAGACTCCTAGTTGCCAGTATACATGTTGTTTAGCTTGCTCGAGTGGATGATAAATAAACAACAATATCATTAACAATTTAATAAACCTAACCATTGAACCAAACCGATATGTGGTCAGAATGTCGAAGCCATATGGATCACAATCAACCAAACAATAGGTAGGTAGACACAACTTTTCAATGAGCAGCCGCAAAAACCTATTGGTACAAATGAATATATTCACAGAAAGCCCAAATAGAAACATGAAAACAAAATGATAAGTGACATATATGGCAATATGGTGAGAAACATTGTAAACTGAAAGTGAAAGTTTTCACCTTCTGGTGGGGATATCTGGATAGCCTCTTCCCTGTGAAAAAAATGGTCAAAAAGGATTTTGAGATGAGCCTAATGACCTAAGGAAGAGCTTACAGTGATAACAATGCAACGGTTTGCATTGCAGAACTGGTCATTAGCTAATCGCTCAAATACTGCATATCATTAATAATTTAGTCAAAAGGAAGAATGTTAGAACTTAGAAGTTGTGCTTCCTATAGGTATTACCAGTATAATTGCTTACCTGATTCCTTCTCCACAACTAGAATGTAGTCAGCAACACTAACAATGTCGACATGCAAGAATTAGGAAAATTTCAATTATCTACTCTCTGTATTCCAGACAATATGTGACACCAAGTGAGGAATACCATAAAAAATCCTTGCACCTAATGCATAGGAAAAAAATAGATAAATCTTATTGCCAATGCCTGCATCAATTATAAACATAGATTGTTCTAAATTGTCCTGCACATTATCTTAGTAATTGGATACCTTTGATTTCTTCAACTTGAACAGGGATGGGGTGGGCATGCAATAGAACCAGTTCAGACATATATAAATTGGAGACAATTAAATAACCGTGTTAGGACCAGTTCCTGTTCTTACCGTGTTAATACCTGTTCCTGTTCTTACCGTGTTAGGACGATTTATGCAATCAAACTTCCTTCCACCTTCTAAGAATCTTATCCAGCCCATCACCAACCTGTAACAGAAATATTGGGATCAACAAACTTTAACAGTTAAGCACATTGGCTAAGGATGCTACAGAAAAATCAACACAGCATATTATGGGTCAAAGGGTCAGCTTTGTAGTTGAGAAAACTCAAAAATGAAAAAACAGAGTGTGAAGAACTATTTAAGTAGTAAAGTACCATCGCTCATCCAGAGCCCCCCCCTCCTTTCTCTAAAGGACTATTTAATCCCCGTCACAAAAGAGGGTTTTTTTTTTTTTTTTTTAATTATTATTATTATTTTTATTTTTACTTGAAGAAAGGTCTGCCTTGTTGGAGTCCAATGGAAAGTACATAAACTGAGGGTAGATCTGAAAATTTTATGATCACTGGAAATAATTAGTTCAGCATATAGAAATTATTAGCTATCCCTAATGAATGCCATATATCCAAAAATTTATAAACTACTCATGTTGATAATCATTCAGTTAAACGTATATTACATTTCAGTGGCTATAAAAATCCTATGACATGGAAAGATATGATATATTCACCCAGTAGCACATATATGCTATTGGCAAACAACACTTTGAGTACGATCTTAGAAAGAGAATTCAGACAGAAAAAAAAGATGATTGTCTACTTATCTTAAAAGGTCTGAGTGTGATCTCAAGTACCTACCCATTGCCCACAGAAACCTGCCAAAAGAGACAAGATATAAATGTCTTAATAAGTGTAAGTTCTTTGTAATTGACAACAAAGTGACAGAGGTTTTACAAAAATTTGAGGCTAGTGCAGCCATGCACTTGGAAATTTCTTAAGCCTTCCCCTGATTTGTTCAGTTTAAACCACAAAGGCTTTATACACTCCAGCAGAACCAAAAACGAATTAGCAATATTCAGGTGAAAAAGAAAGCATAAGGAAAACACCTACCACATTTAGATTGTGGCGACTGCATTGCATAAGGATGCAAATGTCATTGATTGCCTGGTCTACAACTGACTGTTCTGGATTGCAGAATAACCTTTGAGCCGTTGTAAATCATGAAATCAACTAAGTAGTTATAACTGTTGACATGCCTAAAACATTTAGACATGCAGTAATGTGAATCTTCTGCATGATTAACCGGTTGCACTGTTCTCTTATTCATAAATTATTATATTGAAAGGACAAAATACTTTGCTTGTCTAAATGAACATACCAGTCCAGATTTCCGTTGTTACCAATCAATTAGCGAAAGCTAGTTGAAGTCTTCAACATTGAGAATTTTAATGTTGCCACACGTTATAATTCATTAATAAAATTCCATTTTACTTGCATCGAGATTGAAATTTACAAGCCAACTAAACAGTATAGAAGCTCTGTAATCACTCAATAAGCTAGTTGGAAGTCTTCAACATTGATAATATTAATGTTACCACACGTTCTAATTCATTAATAAAATTCTATTTTACTTGCATCGAAATTGAAATTTACAAGCCAACTAAACAGTATTGAAGCTATGTAATCACTCAATAAGCTAGTTGGAAGTCTTCAACATTGATAATATTAATGTTACCACACGTTCTAATTCATTAATAAAATTCTATTTTACTTGCATCGAAATTGAAATTTACAAGCCAACTAAACAGTATTGAAGCTATGTAATCATTCAATTTCATTGTAATTAAGCTTCAGGAGGCCTTCCAGAGGCCACTTTTACTACACAACTTGCCTTTCATCAATGATCAACAGAAGCCTTCCCTTTCAACGATGCAGAATCGTGCACTTCAAATTTCTGCAAAATTTTGGAAGGGAATTGCTTGGAAATTTATTTTTTTATTCTCAAACATCACTTGATTTCTCAACCTCCAAATGTGATCCATAATTTTTGCTGCCATAAGAACAAACTGCTCCTTTGTGACCTGCTCATGTAACACATGAGCTGGAGGATTGACTATACTCTTAATGAGATCAAAGCTGTTATTAGCATTCAAAGATTCAATAAAGAACCCCCAGCTTGAGCTAAACCAAGCTGCTTTTGCTACAGAACAGTTTTTGAACAAGTGCAGGCATGTTTCTTCTTCAGTTTCACACAAAGGACAGCAAGTAGTTTCCATCACACATGTTTGCTTCATTCGAGCTCTTGTTGGTAAGATCTCATTTGCAATCTTCCATAATAACATTTCAAGACGCTCATGAAGCTTTAAATTCTGCAAACTTCCCAACAGCGCTTCACAATCCTGTGTGAATCTGTGTAATTGAGAAAAACCATTAGCTGATCTGATAGTAAATTTTCCTTTACCATGCATACAGGTTAACTAGGCATGCTTCACAGTAGCAATGGGAATTTGATAATAGCATTATATGTTTCTTCATCAAGTGAGCTTTTAACATGTCTAAATTCCATTCATGGCCATCTGTTTTAAAATTAAGAAAATTCTGCTTGTTGTCATGGCTAGAAGATTTTAATATGCAATAATGCGAATCTATTTAGCTATATATTAAAGCTATTGGCAAAATTGGGTCGCACTCATTAAGAATAATATATGATTCTTTGTATGAGCAAATTACCATAACAATTGAAATTCGTTTTATATCATAATTAAATCGAGTTCAATCTATCATCCTAGCATTTGACATTAGTTAATTTAAGCTAATAACTACGTAGCTAATAGATGTTTGGATGAATGCAAGTAATTAGTGATGGAACGAACCTCTCAATCCACCTGAGTTGTTTGGTGACATCAACCATAGTTGGCCTTCTTTGTGGATCTTCCTCTGTACATGTCAAGGCAAGGTCCACCACAGCTTGTAATTGATGCTGTAAACTAGCACCTCCATCCCCATCTTCAGCCAAGATTGCAGGGTCCACAATCTCGTTTATGCAACTACCTTGAGCACGGTTATGTATATATGCTACTAAAGTAGAATCTTTATCAATTGTAAATCGGGTTATATTAAGAGAATCCTCTCCAGTTAAAAGTTCTAGAAGAATCCGACCAAAATCATATACATCAGCTTTCTCAGTTACCTTGCCTGTTGCTTTAAACTCGGGGGCTCTGAGCCTTGTATTAAAAGGAGCATCCACGCCAGCTTCACCTTCAGGAATTGATACAGAAAAATAAAAGCTGGACAATTTGGGAACATCATTTTCATCTAATAAGATACTGCGCATAATTATACCCATGTGGATGACAGGTCTTGCGAAGGCAGTATGGAGATAAGAAAGAGCATGAGCAATCTGCCTTGCAATCTTTAACCTTCTCTCCCACACCATCGACTGATGTTGTCGTTCAGTAACAAAAATTCGATCAGAAAGGAAACCATTGGCGGCAAATTCAAACACTAAAAAGGGAGAGGGAGTGTGGAGACAACAGCCTATGGGCTTTAATACATTGCTGTGACCACTCATTTGCGCAGAAATCACTAAATCATTGATGGCTATATGGGCCAAATTATCTAAACGCTTAATGAGAACAATTCGTCCTTCAAGAGAACCCTTGTACCAATAAAATCCCAGATGTTCAGCAGGATAATTGTTGGTTGATGGGCGGAGTTGTTGAGGGGAAAAGGTACGGGTGGTAATAGGGTTGGCATTGCGAACAAAAGAACCCTTAACTAGAACAACTTGTCCTTCAAGAGAACCCTTGTACCAAACAGATAACCCTATTACTAGCTGTTCAGAAGAAAAGTTGTTGGTTGCTTGGAAGAGCTGCTGAGCGGAGAAGGTACGGATGGGAATAGGCTTGGCACTGCAAGAGGCAATCAGCTTCTCAAGTAACAGGCTTCCATTCTCATAAAAGTAAAACGCTCCCTGTCTTTCCTTTCTTTTATTAAAGAAATGATGATATGGCATGAACCAATTCCAGCGCATAATAGCTTGAATGTGGAACGTCCTTCCTTGCTCTCTTTTGTTTGTGCTCTAAATCTAATACTACTACTCTGCTAGCGAGGTATGGAGGCTCAACTGAATGACAATGAGGGCATTTTTATTGTAAATTTCATTTCAGGAGGCAGGTTTCATCGAAAGTAAAGTAAGGTGGAGCTTTCCTCCTCTTTAGCTTTTTTTGGAATTTCACAGGTTTTGCTTTTTTCAGGACATTAGCCGATCAAGGCCCATACCGTGTGTTGACTTGGGTGGGCCCCACCACTTCACATTAGTCGGCGATTTTGTCATCCACATTCCACGCATCTCTCTCCGTTTTTATTTTTTATTTTATAAAGTGCAAGTGCAGCTGAATTCCTCTATTTGCCTCTGTTTGTGTTTTTTTTTTTTTTTTTTGGAATTTCAAAAGGAAAGTGTAGGTCAAATTTGGAAAAATTATTAAATATTTCGGAAGAAATATAAATGCGTACTCTTACTTCTCATATGAATTGTAAATTTTATTTTAAATTTAATTAGTAAGACTCACAGTTATGTGAGAGGAGGAAGTACATATTTAGGGTACTCCGAGAGTGCCCAATAATTACTCCCTTTTGACAGCTTTTATGTTTGGATTTACAATTTTAACTAAATAAATATGAATAAAATTTAGTTACAAAATTGATTGTAACTTTACACTATAACTTTATTCAATATTTTTTTGACGAGAACCACATTTTTGTCCCTACATTTTCACTCGATTCCCATTTGGTCCCTAACTTTTTTTTCCACCACTTTTGGTCTCTATCCTAGAAAATACGTCTCGTTTTTGTCCCTATTGTCATCTATATATATATATATAAAACCGAAACTTTTGAAACTTCTACAATTTTCTACGTCAGCATTATTTATAAAAATAAAATTATTAAAAATAAATAAAACCCTAAACACCGTAATTATGTCTAACCTAATATTTATTTCTCCCCAAAACAAACCCGATAATCTTCAACTTCTAAACAATACCCGATACAAATGCAAATGCCATACTCTTCTCTCTCTCTTTGTCTCTGTCTCTCCTTCAAACGCAAACTCAGCCTAACAAACACTGCAAGACCCATACCCTTCTCTCTCTTTCTCTATCTCTCTACCCTTCTCCTTCCCCAAAACCCAAACGCCAATCAGATCTAACATACCGCCTCTCATGGGACATTGGGACAAATCAAGTTTCAGAGACTAAAACAATTTCGTTGGAGAGAGGCTGCAGTTATTTTGCTTAATGGGTTTTCGCTAGAATCATCTGGCTGTTAGGGGGACGATATGGTATGTTAGGTTTGGTTTTTGATTTTGTTATTAATCTTGATTTGCATTGCTCTAAATTTTCAGATCCCACACCCCCCTTTTCTCAGCCTTTCCATTTATCAAGTTCCAAAATCAACCAAAGCCTCAACTTTGAACATACCCATTTGTATATCAAGTTGAGGCATACTTCAATTTTATTTTCTATGTATATTTAAAAATTTTGGGGTTAATTCTTCTGTGTTTTTCCGTTTGGCTATTGAGTTTGAGTTTATGGTCTGCAATTTTTTGCATTTTTAGAGAAAAGCTCAGAAATTAGGCCCACTCTGTGATTTCTCAGACACTATTACCAGTAAGTTTTCTAATTTTGTTTTATAAGTTTTCATGTTAAATATGATTTAGGGTTTTGTTGGGGAGTGTTTTCTCTTTTAGATTGATGGGTTTGGAGCCAAATAGATTTTTTGAGGGGTTTTGTTAGATTCTTTGTTTGGTTGAAGACCCCAACTTCTTCTCCAATTTCCTCCTTCATTAACCTTGGCTTTGCCGTTACTGCCATGCCCAGCGAAGGGCTGAATCTATAGAGTTTAGAAATTGTCTGCAAAGTGCATAATTTGGAAGTTAAGGGAATAGGTATCAATTTTTTTTGTTGCTTTGTGTTGTGAGGGTAATGGCAGAGAAAGCTTAATTGGTGTAGTTTTGCTGAAGGATTTTAAGGTTGATGTGGAAGCAATTGGACTTGCTTAATGATTTTGCTGAAGGTTATCAATTGGACTTGCTCAATGTTTTTGAAATGCTTAGGCGATAATCAGAGCCTTTGCAAATCTAATGTCGTGTTTATTTTTAATTGCTTTATTTCTGAAATTTTTAGTTATATTTTTCTTTCAAGAATAATTCAGAGGTACCCAAATGAAGGTTTTTTGTTATTGTTTATAGTGACACAACTGATTATATTAATGAGCTGGGTTTTGGGTTTTTGACTCATGTGTGCATGTGAGAGTTTGATGTGCTTTATTATGTTAAATTAACCATAAATCTGTTATGGATCAGAAGAACTTAGTAGTTACTTCTTTAATGGTTAATCATGGATAGAGTTTGGTGTGCTTTGATTTGTTAAATTAGCCAAATCTGATATGCCTTTCAACTTTTTAATCATGGTTATGTTGGCTTTGCTGACTTTGTGTTAGTAACAAATTGACAATACTTTCGGTTCCATGTTTAACTTGCCAATAAAAAGAAGGGGAAAAAAACTGGTGGTTTGGGTGTCTCCAAGTTGTATAACTTAAGAGCCTCAAATAGGAAAGTGGACTGCAAAACGAAAATCTACATGAAAAACAAAGTGGAAGGTTCCCTGCAACAACAAAGGTTCCATTCTTACATTGTTTATGCCTTAATACTTCTATATTGTTCATTGTTGTTAAGATTCCATCTTCCTAATTAATTTCTGATTTCTTATTTTCATTCTTTTTCGTCTTTTTCTCCAATTGCAATATACCGTGTTTTTTGTACCAGACATTGGGTCTTATGCCAAAAATAATAATTGAATCAGGGTTAAAGGTACCCTGATTTCCCATTTTATTTTTCCAATTTCTGGGGATCTGTTTGGTCAATTATTGTTTTTTGGTTAGAATATTTTTCCCTGTTTGATATACTTTTGTGAGATTTTAAAGTTTTCTTTATTTAGGTTATGGTTTTGTCATTGGTAGAGGATTTGTTTCAATTTCTTTATGCCATCTTTTTCATTCAATTTTAAGTTTTGTCATAGGATGTTCTGAGCATCCTAAGACTCTTATATCAACATGAGTTGCAAGTGCTGTAATATATGTGATTCCAATTTTCTTTCCTAATGTTGGTTGCGAAATTTCAGTTATAGGTTGCTACAAATGATCTCCTCAACAATTTCCAAGAAGCCAGCATAATCAAAATTGGGGGCCATAAAGTTCTGAATATTGTGTTTATGAGTTGCTTCTTATAAGAGATAGTAGCATAGTGCCCCATGTGTTTATGTGGCATATTATTCCCTGGCAACAAATGCATGGTCTTGCTAATGTTGTCATGAGATTATTTGCACATTTAAATATTCATGTTATCAATAAACAACTTTGGCTAAAAGAAGCTTTTGTGTTTGATTCTCCTAATTGTAAAAAATGGCTCTGTCATAACTAAACAACCATATCTTATAACAAATTGACATTTACTTGAATCTTCTTTGTTCATGAAGGTAGTAAATAATGAACTTTCTCTGTGATCATACTTGCGTTTTTTTTTTAAATGGAGGAGGAACATTATAAAATGCAAAAAAAGGTGAATGTGCAGTGCATGATATTGCTCCAATATTAAGATTGTCTAATATTCATTCTTTTGATATTTGGGTGTTAATGAACAATTAGATTCTTGGACTGCACAAGATGCAGCTATTGTTAATGATACACCATATACTAAATATTTGCTTTCTACAAACACTATAGTCTATGAGATCATATTAACTGCAATTTCATTCTCTAATTCATTATAAACTGTGTGTATGTGAATGTGAGGTCATACCTTGGAAATTTTTATTGATTTTTTTGACCATTGGTTATGAGATTGATATTGAACTTGGACTTGGTTCTATCCATTTGGTATATAATTTTAGAAGATAATTTCAAGCTTTGTGAATGAGGGGTTGGGAAATTGTGAAGTGGATCTGATTTGATTATGATTTATTTCATGGCGTGATTATGAATTTTAGTGTGATTTAAAGGTGACTTGGTGTTTTTCAATATATTATTGGAAATGAATTGTGAGTCTACAATTGTAAAGTCTCATTACATTAGAGTTTTGCAAATTTGATAGGGCATTTTATGGTGGTGTTGGTATTGAACATTGAATTTTGATATTCTTCTTTTGAGTTTTAATTTCGTGTTCTTTTTTAGTATTTTCAGTTTAGTTGGATTTGAAGTTTCATAGGAAGGATTTTTTCTAGGTTTCAACAAAAAATGATTTCATGATAGTGGGACCAATAAATTTTTTTTTGGAAGAACAGTGGACCCTTTTTTATTTAATTTTATTAAATTTGCTTGAATTATTTGAACATTTACCCCAAAAGAAGCTCTTTAATTTTTCCTCTTCCTCATTTAATTTACATAGACAATTGTTTTTCTTGGGCTGAATGAATTGTTTACTCTTTTAAGGTTACAACTGAGACATTATATAGCACTTACATCCATTCAAACAAGCATGTAAAGCTGTACATTGAGGTCTATACAAATAAGACAAAGACAAACGATCACGTCAATTAACATCAATCACTCACACATGAACCATTCTTCTTTTTTCCTTGCTTTACCTTCTTTTTTTATTTGCTAAGATAGAGTAAATTTGTGGTTTGGTAAGAGTACTTGCAGCACACAAATGAGAATTACTATAGTTCACAATCGAATGAGTTTTACTATAGCTCACAAATGAGTGTTTTTTGGAACATGCAACTCCTACTGCCAACGGTTTGAAGCCATGTCATATCTGTAATGCAGTAAAGATAAAAAGCAAATGAGTGTTCCCAAGTAGATCAAAGATGACTTTTGTTAATCATGTGGAACTAACAAAAATGTGAAAACCATAAATGCAGGGTTCTAAACTGATCATTAACATATCAAAGGGAACAGCAATAGTTAAGGCCACCATATGCCAGTCAAGTCTTCATAGTTTTGCTTTTGTTGGAGGATTATTAACAAGTCCACAAAATCAGGTAAAGGTAAAGGCAAAGGAATAGAAGTGAGCACACCAAATGAACATGCATGGATTTGGGTGTACATGGCTTATGATTTAAGAAATTGTATATTAATTGCATACATAATGCTACCTTCAGCAAAATTAATCAAATAATGTAGTATGAAGTCCCATAAAATTGTGCCACTTCTTTTCTTAGGTTATTACAAGCAAGATTCCAACCATTGTCATTGCATAATTTTTATTTTATTAATTAATCAGTCAGATGCAAGACCTTAATTGATAGTTTAAATTTTAAAATTAAAACAAAAGAACATATTTAGTGACTATTACGAAGCAACAAAGGAAGAAGATACAAAAAACACTTTAAATTTTTTTTTCTCAATTTATTTGAAATATTGATTAAGTACTTTAAATTTGTGTTTCATACATTTTATGGATAGTTGAGGATATTAAAGATTTAATTCTTCATTTTATTTTAAACTTAAATTTGTGTTTCATACATTTCTATTTCATTAAATTTATACACAATAGTTTTTCCGTGCATCGCACGAGTTAGCAACTAGTTGCCCTAACGGTAAAGTCCTAGGTGACAGATAGAACTATAAAAATAGTAATAATAAATTTTATTTTGGCATTAAAAAATGCCATATCTGCATTTAAATTAAAAAAAAATTATTAATTTTAACTAAATAAAAAAATTAAAAACAGAATTAAAAACCAAAAATTACATGAATTGAGATTTAAACGTACCTTGAACAAGAACGACAAGAACACAAATCCAAAAATTAAAATCTAAAAATTAAAAATTTCAAAATCACAATTTTCTCAAACCCAACAAAATCATCAAATCCTAAAGCCCCAAATACCAAATCAATCCAAAAATATAACACAACCAATCCAGTCTGAACCCCACAACAACAACGAACCCAATCAACCAACCCACCTTACAATCTGAAACTCACATGAACAAATCAGACCACCAATCACCACCCCTACCACCGATCAGTCACCAAACCAACGATCCACCCCACCGATCAGTCACCAAACCCATCGAAGGAGTCTCCCCTGCATCGTTCTGCAGGGGTGAAGTCTCGCAACGCCTTCTAGAAGCTTCACTCTTTGGCGATCTGAAGTTGGCGTTGGAGCTCATCGTTGATCCGTCTGTCGACGTTAACTTCGTCGGCGCCGTGTGCTTGAAGAGCAAGAAGATCGAGATGATACTGTGTGATGAATCGGCGAGTCAGGTTCGAGTCAAATACGAGTTCAAGACTGATGTCACTGCCTTGTTCCTTGCCATACACTGTGGCAACGTCTCCCTCATGAAGAAGCTACTGATGACTCTCTCAGACTTAGACTCACTTTCACTCAAGCTTGAGGTTTTTTTATTTTATTTTTTATATATATTTATAAAATTGTTTCATTCGCATTGGTGATTCTCAGTAAGTGAAATTGTTTTCTATGTTTTGAAAAATATTGAAAGTGTTTTGTTTTAGCGATCAAATTTGAGATCTGTTTCTGTTTTTGATTTTGAATTTTTTCTCTTTTGTAAAGTGTTCTGTTTTGTTTTTGAAAATATTGACAGTGTTTCTGTATGCATTTTGGTGATTCAGATTGAGATTATTAGCTGAAAAATGTGTTCTTGTTGTTCTTAGATCTGGGTTGTTCTTAATTTTTTTTTTTTTTAATTTCTAGGTTTGTGATTTTACATCTGGGTTTGTGTTCTTATTGTTCTTATTCAAGACACACTTAGATCTCAATTAATGTGATTTTTGGTTTTTATTTTTTTTATTTAGTTAAAATTGATAAATTAGTTTTTTAAATTTAGATACTGACGTGGCATTTTTTAATGCCAAATAACTTCTTTTTTTTTTTTAATTTTAATGGCCATGTTAGCTTTTAGTGTGCCAATTGTGCATTCCATTTGTCACGTATGTATTTTCCATCTTTGATGTAACGGCAGAGACAAAAATGAGACGCATTTTTCAGGATAGGGAGTAAAAGTGGTAAAAAAAAAAGTTTGGGACTATAGTGAGAATTGCATGAAAATATTGGGACAAAAATGTGGTTTTCGCCTATCTTTTTATTGGACGTGAATTTTAACAAATTCACAACTGGATTAAATCTCCTTCTTATATAGTCCATACTTGCAAATTTTCTATAAAATTAAAGATCAATAGCTATGTCATTAATAAATTGTTTAAATTACAACTTTTTGTAGTTTAAAATTATGCACAAAATATAAACTTATAAATCATCTAGTAAATAATATCTTATTGATACAAAATTTGACATGTTTATTAAGAACGTAAAGAATATGCAATTCAACGGTTAAATTTTTAAAATTTGCAGTAATATTTATTTTATTAAGTAAAATTGTAGCCTAAAGTTACAATCAGTTTTGTAGTTAAACTTTGTCCAATAATATATTAGATATGAACTCAATCTACTCTAAGAGCCAACATATTTATTTTCACCAAGTTTTATCTCTTTAAGAGCATCTCTAATAGGCTAGCCAAAATCATTTTTTTGGAATGCACACCAAAATAATTAGCTCTAACAGTCTCTTTAATATACAAACTATTTCAAAAAAAAATTTAGAGTTGCTAAAGTAGCTCTCTTGAAGAAGAGAGTCCTGTAGCAATTACTATAGCAACTCTAAACATTTTTCTCACTTAAAATAAACTACACTCAAATAAATCTAAATAACAAAATTTAGCATAGTAAATTAAAATTTTAGCATTTATTTCAACCTCAACGGCTACAAAGACACCAAAACACAATCAAAACAAAATGCAAAATGCAATCGAATCACAGGACAGAATCTATCTCATAAAACTAATGAAATTAGAACAAATATTAAAATAAAATAAAAATTTGACCCATCTTGGCTGCATGAGGTTAGCAAGAGGACGAGGACAAGTGGTGGAGGCGAAGCAGGCGATGGAGGACGAAGACTATTTCTCTCTCCCTTGGTGAAGCACAGTGGTGATTACCCCTCTGTGTGATGAGAAGATGAATGACATGTTTTAGTGTGTGTTTGGCAAATATTATTTTTGCCAACTTATTTTACTATTCAGCTTTTTTTTACTATTATTCATGAGCTCTATTGCACTTTTTGGTATTATTCATGGGTCTCACTATACTATTTCAGCTAACTTTTACCTTTATCTATAGTACTTTCAGCAAAAAGTTTTCACTTTCAGCAAAATAAGCGAATCCCAAATAGACCCTTAGGGTTCGTTTGGATACAACTTATTTTTGCTGAAACTGAAAACTGAAAAAACTATAGCAAAATCATTTTTAGTGTGTGAATAATGTCATAGGACCCGTGAACAGTACATGAACAGTGCGTGAACAATGTTTTTTGTCTCCTGCACAGTAAATTCATGTGATATTACTATTCACGCGCTAGGAGAAAAAAAAAAAAGGTTTGAAAACGCAAACGTGGATTTGGAAACACGGATCCAAACCCACACTTAGTCCAAGTGAAAGAGAAAGATAGCTAGAGATAGAAGTAGATGAAGAGGTAGAAAATTAAAAGCAAAAATGAAGATAAATAGGAGAAGTGGGAATACGTGTGAGGAGGAAAATAAGAGAAAAAAGAAAAGAAAAGAAGAAACGTATGAGAGATAAGGAAAAATAAAATAAAATTGAGAAATGCTACTACAACATTTTCAAAAATCTTAAATAAGTGAATCCCAAATAGACCCTTAGTCTAAGAGAAAGAGAGAGATAGCTAGAGATAGAGTTAGACGAAGAGGTAGAAAATTAAAAGCAAAAATGAAGATAAAGAGGAGAAGTGGGGATAAGTGTGAGGAGGAAAATAAGAGAAAAAAGAAAAGAAGAAACATGTGAGAGATAAGGAAAAATAAAATAAAATTGAGAAATGCTACTACAACATTTTCAAAAATCTTAAATAACGAGTTGTAATCGGTTACTACAGTTAAAAAAAAAAAAATTGTGGTGGGTTCAAATTATAACTAAGAACAACTTACCATATAGAATTTGTTATAAAAGTATTGTGAAAATGTTGTGAACATAACACTTCTCATTAAAATTAGATGATCCTACAACTCACTATATCATTGCCACAAGTGCTCACTGAGATTTGTTAAAAAATATCACCAAAAATTTTAAATATTAAAGAAAAAATTAATGAAGAAAAAATATTTAAATTAAATAGAGAAAAAATAAAAATTTTGTTGGAAAGAATATTTGAAGAAGTAAGTAGGCAAAGTTTTATGTCTTTCACAATGAATACGTCATTACTTTCTGTATGAATGCTACATTTTTTTTTTTTTTTTTGAGAAAGAAAAGCTACGCAAATAGTTCTATACAATTGGGAACTGTTTGTAGAAATGATTTTTTTTTTTTTTTTTTTTTTTTTTTTTTTTTTTTAAGTTTTACATAGGTACATGTACTTACCAACTTACTATTAAAAAAATCGCCACAACTATCCTAAATTTTTTTAAGCCCAATAAAATTAAACATTGGTCCATAATTTGGTCCCTTAACAATATATCAGGGGCTTTCAAACAAAAAGAAAAAACACAATTTTTTTTTATCGAACTAAAATCTAGAAAATAATTATAATTATAATAACAACAAGCCCAATAAATTAAAATCTCCAATAGATTTAGATCTTAAATTAAAAAAAATTAAAAAACCCCCAAGATCAGTCCTCCCTCCTAATTCTTTTTTTTTTTTTTTTGTTGAGATAAAGATAGAATCCTCATTCAGATTTTAAAATCAACAAAAATTAATTGGTGTTTTGATCTAATGATAAAATGTAAAAAATCACATAAACCGGTTGAAACTTTATAATAATAATAATAATTATTATTATTATTATTATTATTATTATTATTATTATTATTATTAAAAAATTACTATAAACCAAATACCCAATAAAAAAATTTAAAAAAAAAACCAATAAAATTTTAAACCAAAAACTCATAAAATAAAAGGGAAACAATTTGTGGGTTCTAGTTAACTCAACTAGTAAAGTCTCTCATAGTTGAATAAGAGATCTGAATAATTATTAGATACTCCCGGAATACCATAAATGCGGTGTCCCTCCTCTCACATAAATGTGAGTCCCACTAATTAAATTTATAATTGAACTCACAATTCATGTGAGATGGAGGAATACGCATTTATAGTACTCTCGGAGTATTTAATAATTTTCCACCAAAAGGACTCAAAAGTCAAAACACAAATACCAATTTTTATTTTACTGCTGTAAGTACGCAGCCCATGTTCCTGCCAAAATAATAATTGTTAATAATGGAAAATTATTAGGTATTCCTGGAGTACTATAAATGCATAGTCCCCCTACTCACATGAATGGTGGGTCCCATCATGAATTTAATTAGTGGGACCCATCATTCATGTGAGAGGAAGGAGTACGCATTTATAGTATTCCGGGAGTACATAATAATTTCCCATTTAAGGACTTAGTTCTTTGAAATCTCTCTAAAAAAAAAAAAAAACCCCTTAGGAAAAAGCTAAAACAATTACAAATTTTACTATAAAAACTCACAAACTAATACCAAAATGATTGTGAATAGTAACATTTCAAAATAATAATAAATGAGAATTTGAATCACTCGCTAGAGGTATTTCAAATTTTCTACGTTAGCTTACAATTACATTTATTGTCACATTAGTTTGTGAGATTTTTTAAAATTAGAAACAAGTTAAAGATATTACAAGTTTTACTACATAATGCTTAAAAACTAGTGTGGCAATAGATGTGATTGGTGAGTTTTAATCACCTCATAAATGATTGTTGAGTTGTCTCTTTTGTGATTGGTGACACATTAGTTAATAAGTTCAATGTAGAAAAACTTGTAGTACCCGTCACACTACTCTTTGTAGTAAAACTTGTAGTATTTTAGCATTTTCCTTTCTTTTGATGACACATTAGTGCGTAAGATCTATGTAGTAAAAACTGAAAAAACTTAAAATCACTCTTTAAAAACTTTTAGGAAGTTTTAAAACTTAAATCAAACTTGACTTGAGTTAAAATTTCATGACACAAAGATTATTTATATTTATTTCAAAAAAGTATATGGACATATGGTAAATATACATGTATTTTTGTTACTAATTTCTTAAAGATGAATGTAATATACCCATACTATACACATACCATTCTTTTTCCATTTCCATATTTTTATGCCAAGCTTTTGACATGTACTTTTAAAAAGATGCCGAATTGCACCCATTCGTATACCTACTGTATTAAACATGCACTGTATTTTATTAACTATAGGGTAGACAAATATAAAAATTTTAAATTATTGTCACTCTAATTTTTTAGTTAAACTTTTTCCTCGACACTACTTATGAACGTAGATCTAAGGTCAATCCACATAAATTTTGTGCTTCACATGTATTTGTTTTCCAATTTTTTTTTTTTTTTTAATTTTGCATAAATCCATTATATTTAGTGTGTGTTATGGACGTAGCACCATTTTTTTTTTCATAGTGTTTATCAAAAGATATGGTATTTGGTAATTTTTATGTTAAATTTGTTACAAAAAGCTAAAAGATGGATTATTTTCAAAAAATGTTGAGGCAAAAAAAAAAAAAAAAACCAAAAGTTTGACTACAATACTTTTTGCTTTCTATATTTTGGTCATATTTATAATTTGGTTTTTAAGTTTTTATAACTTTATTTTGATCTCTATATTTTTAAACTTGTTGTCCTTTTGGTCCTTATTATCATCTCATTTACAAAGAATGTCTAAGTAGTAAATGGACTTATTTACAAAAAATGCCTAAGTAATAAATGGAATGCACTACCAATTTGAAATAACTTTTTTTTTTTTTTGGTAAGTGAGATGATGTCGGGATCAAAATATCAGTAAGTTTAAAAATATAAGAAAAAAAATGAAGTTATAAAAAATTGAGGACCAAATAAAAAAACATGATAAAATAGAGGACCATAAAATAAATAAATAAAAGCAAATACCATAGAAACTGGTGGGGCCCTCCAAAGTCAACATACGGTATGGATTGGCTTTGAAGGGCTAATGTGAGAGTAATTATTGGGTACTCTTAGAATACCATAAATGCGTACTTCATCTTACATAACTGTGGGTCCCACTAATTAAATTTATAGTAGGACTCACAATTTATGTAAGAGTGGGGAGTACGTATAGAACTCAACATTACTAATGTCGAATTCCACCTGGAACTCAATTTTGTTAAAATGAGTTTCAAAACAAAGAAATTTTGCTGCATAGTTTATAAATTAGGGGCAAATGCCTATTTTCCCAAATTAATTTTGACCTAATTTTTCTATTAACTGTCCATAATCATATTTAAATTTTGAAATTAAAAAAAGGTTGTTGTTTGAAAGCCCACTGGGAACTAGCTATGTTTATGAGCACCTATGCCCAACAATAATTGTGTTGACCTTTTTGTACC
Source organism: Quercus agrifolia (assembly GCA_029955455.1). Classification (NCBI taxonomy): domain Eukaryota; kingdom Viridiplantae; phylum Streptophyta; class Magnoliopsida; order Fagales; family Fagaceae; genus Quercus; species Quercus agrifolia. The sequence continues at coordinate 58,397,834 of JARQAD010000004.1, forward strand.
CTATTATGTACACTTCTATTCTTATTCTCTTAATGTAAAGAGAGAATTTTTCATTTTCTTAACGTAATGTTTGGTTAGACTCAAGCTAATTGGATCCCAGTTGAGTAAACTGAAGAATGCACTAAGGCAATTTTACCTAGTGCTTGTAGTGGGTTTAGTTTATGAAAAAAAAACTTATTTTTGTTTGTTTATTTAGCAAATAAGCCAAGCTCAAGTCAAGGTTAGAATCAACTACTAAACAACTAAAATTCAAACACAATAATGTTCTAGTGAATAAGCTCATAAGTGTAGACTTTTACATCAAGCCAAAAGAATCTTCTTTACATTTTTTTCCCCCAAAATTATTATTATTTACCGTTTTATTGTATCATTCCTTGCCTCTATTAGCCAAATCAGCTGTGATGCTGGCTGTGATATGTGGATCATTAATCCCAAATGGGTGGAGACTTATCTAGTCATGATGTGGTTGCGTGATTCTTGTCTTTAATCTACCGGCTTGTTAGGTTTCATATAACATTCGTACTTGATGGTGAATTGTAGTATACTGTGATTTATCCCCACCACCCCCCCCCCCCCACCCCCAAAAAAAAAAAAAAAAAAAATTGTATAATGTCAAATTTTGTAATTGGACTTTGATTTTCTGCTTTTCGCTGTGTGTTTCTAAAACATTCAAGAAGACAATTGGGCCTAATTGGAATAAGCTAGAATTTCCTAGGACAAAAAGCCCATATCCGGGCTGTTTGTGGGGCTTTAGATTTTAAAAAACACATCAGGCCTTCCTAAAGCCCAATCGCCCAGAAATTCAAGATTTTGGTCCTTCTAATGATAAAAAAAGGGTCTTAGATCACCCTTTCACGCACAGAAGGTGATCACTGTGGCATTTTTATTTTATTTTATTAAAATAAAATATTGAAATCCAAAAATTTTGACATGGCCAAGCAACATGTAAATAGTATCCATATGAAAACCAATAATGTTTTCCACAAAAAAGATAAAAAGAAATCCATTGCCTTTTTTTTTTTTTTTAATAAATTTTTTTAATCCATTCCTTATTCCATTTTTAGATTGGATGAACAAGATTAAAAGAACCCAGCCAGTTGGTTTAAACCAAAGGCCGATCACATTATTTTTTTTATTTAAATCAGAAAACTATCAAGAGTCTTATAACTCAAACTAATTAGCACCTCATGATGTTTCAACAGAGACAACCAACATTAAATCCTCCACCCCAATTCTTGAATTATTAAAGAAAAAAAAAAAAGAAGAAAAAAGAAAAAGGCAGGCAGCCTACTAGCATAAACTTTTGAAGGTTTTCGATGCTTTACTCAAGTAATGATTTCTGTTTGCCACATCCAAACCCTTTCCAAAATCTTTTTTTTCTTTTTCTTTTTTTCTCCTTTGAAGGTTGTTAGTAATTTACTTGACTGTTATTAGATGATGCTCCAAAACTATGAATGGGATCTTTCATTCACATTTTTTCCCCATCAAGAACATATTATAAAACTTTTGGACTCTCAAATTTGGAGCATCTTTTTTTCAATTCATAGGGTTCAACAAGCAATTGATATTTCACGATCAAGAGCATAGTACTATTTTTAGTATTGATTCTTATATATCGTAATTGAAAGATGGTTGTGAGAAGAAATCTCTATTTGATAAGACTTCTTCCTATACCTAAGAATTTCATTGGACCCAGAAATGATACATTGTAAGACTCTTTTGGCTTTTCCAATATCAATAGGTTGTGTTTCGCTCTTGTATCTTCCAAAAGGAAAAAAGATCTCTAAGGGCCATTTCTTGGATCCAAAAGAGAGTACTTGGGCTCTATTTGACTAGACTTCTTCCTATACCTATAAAACATTGTTTAAAGATTATGTTTTAACTTTTAAATCTTGCAGATATGATATTAATGTTCTCCCAGATGGTAGCAGGGACACTGAAAATTCCAGACGACTTAAATGTGCACTCCACCTTGAATCTTAGATTTTATGTACTCTTTTGACAAAAAGGATAGTGAATGCACAGACAATGCTTCAATCTCAAATTTCACCCCTCTTTGCAGCATCAACTCTAGTTCCAACCTTTCATGATAAAGTAAAACTTAAGAATCTGTGTAGTCCAGGCAAACAAGGATAACAGAAGAATGGCAGGTTATTTTACAGAATTTTACCTCCATCTTGGGACTTCTCTTTGCAGGTAGCATCTATTTAGCATAGCTTCAGCTTTATTCTTGTCTGGCAGGAATATCAAGAACCTTAGCAGAAGACTACGAACATAAGAAAGCCGATCTGAAACACTACAAGTACCATCTCTCACCTTCTGCTGTCAGAGGAAGGAAACATTGCTGTGGAAGACAGTATTTCTCAGAATCTGAAGGAAAAACTCCAAGCCAGCATACCTCTGGGCAACGCAGTTGCTTTGCATCAAAGGCCATTTGCTAACAAAATAGAAGTGTAAGAGAAAAAAAAGACTCACCAACTTTTCAAAAAAATAGGAAATTTACATGGTTCTTAGAGTTTCATATGCACGGTCCTAGACTCCTAGTTGCCAGTATATATGTTGTTTAGCTTGCTCAAGTGGATGATAAATAAACAACAATATCATTAACAATTTAATAAACCTAACCATTGAACCAAACCGATATGTGGTCAGAATGTCGAAGCCATATGGATCGCAATCGACCAAACAATAGGTAGGTAGACACAACTTTTCAATGAGCAGCCGCAAAAACCTATTGGTACAAATGCATGTATTCACAGAAAGCCCAAATAGATATATGAAAACAAAAGGATAAGTGATACATATGGCAATATGATGAGAAATATTGCAAAATAAAAGTGAAAATTTTCACCTTCTGGTGGGGATATCTGGATAGCCTCTTCCCTGTGAAAAAAATGGTCAAAAAGGATTTTGAAATGAGCCTAATGACTTAAGGAAGAGCTTACAGTGATGACAATGCAACGGTTTGCATTGCAGAACTGGTCATTAGCTAATCGCTCAAATACTGCATATCATTAATAATTTAGTCAAAAGGAAGAATGTTAGAACTTAGAAGTTGTGCTTCCTATAAGTATTACCAGTATAATTGCTTACCTGATTCCTTCTCCACAACTAGAATGTAGTCAGCAACACTAATAATGTCTACATGCAAGAATTAGGAATATTTCAATTATCTACTATACAATAAAAAAATCCTTGCACCTAATGCATAGGAAAAAAATAGATAAATCTTATTGCCAATGCCTGCATCAATTATAAACATAGATTGGTCTAAATTGTCCTGCATATTATCTTAGTAATTGGATACCTTGGACTTCTTCAACTTGAACAGGGATGGGGTAGGCCTGCAATAGACCGGTTCAGACATATTTTAATTGGAGACAACTAAATAACAATACCAGCTCCTGTTCTTACCGTGTTAGGATGATTTATGCAATCAAACTTCCTTCCACCTTCTAAGAATCTTATCCAGCCCATCACCAACCTGTAACAGAAATATTGGGGTCAACAAACTTTAACAGTTAAGCACATTTGCTAAGGATACTACAGCAAAATCAACACAGCATATTATGGGTCAAAGGATCAGCTGTGTAGTTGAGAAGACTCGAGAATGAAAAAACAGTGTGAAGAACTATTTAATTGGTAAAGTAGTATTGCTCATCCAGAGTCACCCCCCCCCCCCCCCCCTCTTCTAAAGGACTATTTAATCAACTTCACGAAAGAGGGTTTATATTATTATTATTATTATCATCATCACTGAGGGTAGATTTGAAAATTTTATGATCACTGGAAATAATTAGTTCGGCATATAGAAATTATTAGCTATGCCTAATGAATGCCACATATCCAAAAATTTATAAACTACTCATGTTGATAATCATTCAGTTAAATGTATATTACATTTCAGTGGCTATAAAAATCCTATGACATGAGTGGCTATAAAAATCCTATGACATGGAAAGATATGATATTTTCACCCAGTAACACATATATGCTATTGGCAAACAACACTTTTGAGTACAATCTTAGAAAGAGAATTCAGACAGAAAAAAATTATGATTGTCTACTTATCTTAAAAGGACTGAGTGTGATCTCAAGTACCTACCCATTGCCTACAGAAACCTGCCAAAAGAGACAAGATATAAATGTCCCAATAACTGTAAGTTCCTTGTAACTGACAACAAAGTGACAGAGGTTTTACAAAAATTTGAGGCTAGTGCAGCCATGCACTTGGAAATTTTTTAAGCCTTCCTCCGATTTGTTCGGTTTAAACCACAAAGGCTTTATACACTCCAGCAGAACCAAAAAAAGAATTAGCAATATTCAGGTGAAAAAGAAAGCATAAGGAAAACACCTACCACATTTAGATTGTGGCGACTGCATTGCATAAGAATGCATATGTCATTGATTGCCCGGTCTACAACTGACTGTTCTGGATTGCAGAATAAGCAGAAGATATTTAAGAATGCAATGTCATTCAAGCAGACAAGGACTGAAATCTATGGAAGAAAATAAAATACTATCTAATTTTAAGTTCAGATTTCTCCGAAATATTTAAGTGCTGACTTATGCCCTTTAAAATAACTGACAATGTTGACAAATGGAAACCTGAGCACAATCAAAGATATCAAATTATCTCTCATAAAGTTCTCCACATGATGATGCTGGTGACTTTCTTTAACATAAAGGGATTGCACAAAGTATAATTTTTTTTGATAAGTGATTGCACAAAGTATAAATTAAGGGCAGATACTCAAATTTGTTCCACTGAATGTGCATTTTTCAGATTCCTATCACGGTAATAGGGAAACTTGAATATAAATCTCACAAAACGCAAGACTACAAGATCTAAAATTTTAAGTTACAAAAGAAATATCATTTGAAATTGGGACTGAAGCTTAATTCAGATTTACCCGAAAATACAGATGGATGCATGTAATATATATCTCTCTTGGACCCATGCCGGTTTTCTTGCAGAAGTTGCTGAACAATCAATAGCACTCTTAGCAAGACATCTGAAATAGAATTCAATAACTCATCAATAGTTGGATAGTATTCCATACAATTGAGGACTCATTGTAAGGTTCTCATAAGTGGTTAAGGTCAAAAACCCACTCACCGAGCCTATGCACATGGTTTTCCCTTTGAAGTGTGAGAATTTCCTTCCCATTTGGCAAAACAGAGCTGCAACAGCTGCATACAACAATAAAAATTAAACCTCAGTACCAAAATTTGGGGATCAGCAAAGTTGCATACAACAATAGTAACATTTTCAACTACATCCCAATCATGCTTGATGAATTTAACGACAAACGCTAGTTACCTCACCTTAAAGGTTTGGCTTTTTATTCAAAGGTCTGGCTTGCATCCAATGCACTGGATGCACCGCATACGAGAGATGGACACATGGCACATCTATCTCATGTTCACAAGCCAAATCTTGTGAAGCAGAGTCACAAACTAGATGTGCGACATATAAAAAGATGCGGCGTGTTTATCTTGTGTCTAATGTGCAAAGACACTAGATGCAGGCCAAACCAAATCTCAAGCAATAGACAAACAATAGATGCACCACATATATAGAGATGGAAAAGTGGCGCATCCATCTCACATCCATTGCACAAAGGCATTGGATGCAAGCCAAATCCTATGCATTCAATGAACACTAGAATGTAAAGAGATGGACACATGACACGTGCATCGATCTCACATCAAAATGTGCAAAGGCATTGGACCCTAGCCAAATCCGGTTCATTTGATGAACACCACGTGGCGCGTCCATCTTGTGTCCAGTGACATAATCACAACTTCCCAATGGTGCCCGTGGTCCCAACTCCCAAAAAAAAAACACCTTAGGTCCAATACTATTTGCCATAACCAGACTTCATAGCCAAATAACAGTTGCATTGTGATTAGCCTACTATTAAAATTCATTAATTTTGATAAAAAGTTAAAAACAACAACAACAACAACACAATAATAATAATAATAAATATAACAATATTTTTCCATAGAGCAATAACCAAATTCTCATTTAAACCTACAAATTCCTTCACGCATATCTCATTTCAACCAAATAATTAGAAATTCTACAAAACAGTGGTGTTTGATATTTGAATCAATTTTCAAAAACCTAAATACGATCATCAATCAGTAATAATAAATAACAATAATTACTATTTTGTAATAACCAAATTCTCATCTAAACCTACATTTCCTTCACACATATTTCCGTTAAACAATAAAAAATAAATAAGGAACAAGATTTTTTTACAAAAAATGGCAATTAGAAGCTAAAAATGTGTGAATTTTTCAAAACTCGGAAGATATTCTGCAAAACGGCGCCGTTTTTGAACTTCAAATCAAAATTTCGAAACCTAAATACGATCATCCATGCAATTGAAAGAGAAGAAACCGAACCAGTTTGCGTGAGGATTCGTACAGTGGACTCTGAACCGATCGATGAGAACGATCGGTGACCGTCCGATGCTCAGATCTCGTACTATAGCTCGAGTGAACTCTGAAAATTCAAAGAAACCATAAATTATAAGAATTTGAATCGTCGATTACAGTGTGATTGAAGAATGTGAATGTATTTCAATGCGTTTTATTGAATTTGAAATTGAATTTTTTGACCTCTGATTTTTCGTAACAAATCGCAGCGCAGTGAGCTCCCGCGGTTTCCCTCCATTTTTTCTTTCTGTGACTGTGAGTAGATTTTTTCAAATTTTAGATTTTCATTTTCTGGATATTTATAGGTAGGTTCCAACCCGGAATCATGCTGTAAAAATGTCGGGTCGATCCGGTTTAAAGCTTGGGTACTTATTTTGTTATTATTATCCTAAGCCCAATTTTTTTTTTTTTTAATAAAAAATGAAAGTAATTTTGTTTTAATCATAACAAATCATTTCAATAATTATGAAAACAATGTCTCTAACATTACTTGTTTATTATTGAATTACAACACAATTTAATTGTATATCTTTGTAAAGTATATAAATGAAAAGGTATTTCATCATTTTCTTTCTTTTATCATTTTTTTTTTGAGGATTCAATTGAATGAAAGTAAAATTAAAGAATTGAAATGAATTTTAATCAAACTTAGTAATTAAACTACATCGTTTTGTGATTATAGCAACAACTTTTTTAAAAGACTGTGGATGAAAGAACCACATTAGTAATATTTATAAATGAAGAAATTAACAAAATTAAAAGTTTAGAAACAAAAATAAAAATTACTCCAAATTTAGAGAATACAATTTGAATTTTAACAAATGCTAGTAAAACTTGGTATGGTCGCTAATATTAACTAATAAGAAGTAGAAATTGAGACATATCTTAAGTATAAATTGAATTAAGTAAACAACCAACCTAATGAACCAAAATAACCACGCACATTGTGACTATGTAACACTATTCATATAATGTTTCCAACAAAGACATCAATTTTGGTTCAATTGCACCATTAATTATGGCTTTGAGTCTAGCATTTTTCAAGGCATCAAAGACAAACCTCCTTGTGGTGCATTTTTTATTCAGGAAATTCACATTGGAGTAAATTCTGTCCAAAAACTAGTGTATAAACTATAGACTACACAAAATAAAGAAAACACTAAAAGGAAAAATGATCACCAACTAATTTTTCAACTCATTCTCAAAAAAAAAAAAAAAAAAAAAAATTTTCAACATTTTAAAAATCAGCATTAATGAAATAAAGCAAACATTAATATTATTCGTACTACATAATTTTTTCCGCTCTCTTTGTTTTTCTGTTTCGTCACTCTGATTCAACCTAACAATCTCGCTATACATTATGCTCAGATGTTAATGTTACGTTCATCCAAAAAAAAAAAAAAAATGTTAATGTTATAAACTAATGAGAAAATACTAGTACACATATCCCATTATACACATTGAAAATCATGACTTGAAATTACGATTTTATGTACTTTAAGCGTATGTATAAGAATTAGTGGCAAAGCCAAAATTTTGGTTTAGGATAGGAAGATTAAATATAAAGATACATGTAAATTATATTTTGTTCTCATCTTTTTTCAAAAAAAATTTCCGTGCCTATAGTTTTAGAATTGAAATTTAATGGTCACTATTATCCTGAAGGTATTCTAAATTCTAAAGTAATTATGAGTTTGAGTATATATTTTAAACAAGGAAAACACATAAACATGAATGAAAAAGGGGTAAATTAACAGAGAAGTTTTCATACTAAATCTGTATTAGGGAAAAAAAAATGGTGATCCAGCTTTTTAAAATCTCTAATTTATTTTTCTAACTTTATTTGTAGCCTGCTTATAATCCAATAAGGTATTGGTATATCATAATCGAAAGAAGCTTTTTTGACTTAATAACGTTAGAAATATATATATATATATATATATATATATTTAAAGGAATACATTTAGGTGTATAATATAAAGAGAATAATGCTATAGGCACAAATTATTCTACAAAGATTTTACAAACTGCTAATGTGGCATGCTCCACCTCAACTTTTTAAAAACTAAAATACCACGTCAGATATTAACAAAGAAAATTAATAAAAGAAAAAAGAAGCCCAGATTTATTTTGCTTCTGAACCCTCTCTTTGCGCCTCCCTCTCTGCCTCAAACGTACGACGCCTCCCTCTCTTCCTAAATCCATTCGCAATCAAATAGGCCAACATTCTACCATTCAAAAAGTATTCATTCTATAGAAACAAGGAAATTATATATATTATATGATTACAAATCAATTTGGTAGGTAAGCATATAATTTTGTCACTCAAAGAGATTCAGTAGTGAAATTATTGCAAGTGGTATTAGTGATTATTCATTCATATTCAACAAATAAGTTTGTTGTTTTCCGTAATGTGACAATTTTATTTTTAAAGTGTTGCAATCCCATCTAACAGTATTTTATGGGACAATTTTTTTTTTTTTTAAATTTTTGTGCGAGGCGCTAGTCGGAGTGTGAGGCCTGGGTTTAGGAAGAGAGGGAGGCGCAGAGAGAGGGTATAGAAGAAAAACAAATCTGGGTTTCTTTTTTCTTTTATTAATTTTTTTTGTTAATATCTGATGTGGTATTTTGGTTTTTAAAAAGCTGTGGAATATGTCACATCAGCAATTTGTAAAATTTTTGTAGAATAGTTTGTGCCTGTAACTCATATAAAGAATAGTAGAGATAATAATTGATGCGTGGCAACAAATCAACATAGGGAAATCATTCACAATACAACAACATTTTAAAGAGGAAATGTAGGTGTAACTTAACCCCGTTGCCAGCTTATGGTACTCCTTGTTTAGTTTTTCATCTAGATTTTAGTGTGGCACGATTTTAGTGTTAGAAGAAAAATGCATAACTGAGTTTGATGTGGGGCTTGGGGTGAGGTTGGCTCTGCTCTTGGTAAGAATGTGTATAATAAAGTGTGTGTAATAAACACTACTTTAAACTAATCTCATAGTTTAATCGTGGTACTGTCAGATCTTTATATTTATATTCTGCCATTCTTAAAGTGTTAGTCAACTTGTTTGCTTTTATTCGTAATTTTCCAATTATGAGACGAATCAAGCCCCCACCTCCCAAAGTATTTGTATGCCACGATAATTACAGAAGTTCGGATGAGAATCCAATGCAAAACTTTGTACATGACACATCCTAATAAATCAAAAAAGAAAAAGAAAAAGAAAAAAAGACAACTGGGTCTAACAAACATACGTAGTTTCATAGAGATGAATGAAATATATGTTTGAGCTGTCCCTTGTTCATTTTCCTATAAAAAAATATGTACATTCGGCCGGCACTAAAATTTGACTCCAGATATATGGGTTTGGTACTTTAATCATGAAACAAAAATCGAAGAAAGTGACAAAAGAACTCTGGAAATACCCATTCCATGGAGTATTTCCCAAGAAAACACTTGGCATATAGTCTTTGTAACGCATGTCAATGTCAACTCACATGCAGTTCATTCTCGTTGTGCACCAAGAAATATGATTGTTGTTGATCGAGGTCAAAATGGAAGGAAAAGTTTTGTTGTGTTTAATTCAGTACATAAACTTTGCTGCTTATAAAAGTTCACTTTCTTTGATTGAAAAATTGGATGGTATTTACATGAAAAATGGGACTAACATGCTACCTTTAAACTCTAATGCGTGTATGCTGGTATATAAATACTAGTTGCTGATTCATCACAATGGCCTTCAATGGTGCTGAGAAGCTTACTACTCTGTCAGGATTGGAAGAGCCTACACTCCAAACAAATAATAGTAAGGAAGATGGTCTTAAGAGAAGAATGTATCGCACGTACTGCAAAAGTGCTTCCCTTGCAAATTCTGTTTTTCGAAAGGCAAATGGCACCGCCCCAACTCCTCTATCTGAATCCATTTCTGCAAAACTAGAGCCAGCTTATAAGCAAGTAGGCATACTCTTCGGCATCTACATGGTTGTGGGAACTTTGTGCTTCTACTTCTTGTCACCCGATTTCAAGGGGGAAGGAAACAAATGGACTTGTTGATTCTATCTACTATGTTGCTTCCACAATGACCACAGTTGGGAATGGGGACCTTGTGCCTGATAACGGCTTTACGAAGCTACTCTCCAGTATTTTTGCCTTCATCGGAATGGGACTTGTTGGACTAGTCATGGGCAAAACCGGAGAATTCTTGGCGGCCAGGCAAGAGAGAATCCTAGTGAAAGCCATACATATGCATCATAAAGTTAGTCCAAATGAATTTGAGAAAGAGCTTGAGGCCAACCTAGTTATAAAGAAGCGTATGGTGATCAGTATTGTTACTTCACTGCTTCTATTTGTTGGGACAATTTATCTTACTGTAATCGAGGGATTCAGCTTTATTAATGCATTTTCCTGGGTTTGTACTACTATCACAACCCTCGGCTATCCGGATGAGAGTTTCAAAGATACAAGAGGGCGTATTTTTGCAGTACTTTGGATGCTGTCAAGTACTATGTCTTTGATCCAATTTTTCCTAAACATTATTGAGCTAAAATTTGATTGCTGGCATATGGCTTTGGTCAAGTTAGTTCTTGCTCAGATGACAAAAAATCAAGATCTTGAGGCTGCAGATCTTGACGGTGATAGGGTTGTAAAGTAAGTTGATATTTGGTCAATTGGGGCCTATTTTTTGCTGATTGTTCTCCCATATCCTCTACTATCTATATGTACAATTTATTTTTTGCTGATTGGTCAACTAGGGTCTAATTTATTCTTTAACTTCTTCATTTCAACAGTTCCAGTGAGTACATCTTATTTGTGTCCTTGTTATGTGATGTAGGACAGAGCAATTATTTAATTTTTGTAATTTATTATTTTTTGTATTTAATTTGTAGTTTTCATTATTTTAGGTTTAGGGTTATTGTTTCATTTTTTTAGGTGTTTTTAATGCTTTTTAGGTCAAATTTGGTTTTTATTATGATTAGGTATTAATTAAGACTTATTTTAGAATATATTTTCTTGTCTGTCAAGTTTTATGGAGCCCTTAAATAGGCTTCTAGGTCTGTAAACGTTTTTTAGTGTTATTGATATTAATAAAAATTTAGACTTTTATTTATTATTTCTCTGAAGTTTTTACCTTTTGTTTTATAAAAATAGACGTGTTCTGATTCTAGTCTCTTTCGCATCTTGCATCATTATGTTAATAAAAAATATTTTTTTATTGTAAATATATTTTAATTTTAGACATGTTTTTAAAGTATTTGATAGTTATTATTTATCTTGAAGAATAAATCTTATAAATAAATATGAAATATGTGTATAAATGCATATAATTACCCTAATTAATTAATTATAGTATCTCCACCGCGTTTTGCCTTCAGTGCACAGTGTCTCGTGTCGTGTCATATCATGTCGATATCTATGCTTTATAGATCAAATTTCGTCAAAATTTATTAACAACAAAATCAAAGCATCTTTAACACTAAGCATTGGAAGAGCACTAGATGCACCACATATAAAGAGATGGACCTGTGGCAAGTCCATTGATCTCATGTCAAAATGTGCAAAGACATTGGAGCTAAGCCAAATTCTAGTTCATTCGAAGCACACCACGTGGCATGTCCATCCTGTGTCCAGTATTGTAATCACAACACTAAAAAACACAAAATCCCGGTTACATGTACAAATAATGGTGCTTGTGGTGCCAACTTCCTAGTGTTAAATTTGTTATTTTCTCCAGTTAACACCTTGGGGTTCAATACTATTTGCTATAAGCAGCCTTCATAGCCGAATAACAGTTGCATTGTGATTAGCCTATTATAAAAAATTCATTAAATCTTAATAACGACTACCACAAAAACACAATTACTAATCACTATTTTTCCATATAGCAAATTAGCAATAACCAAATTCTCATCTAAACCTACACTTCCTTCAAGTATTTTTCATTTCAACCATAAATAAAAGCCTAATTCTGTTTTAAAAAAAAATGGAGGAACAATAAAATATAATAAAATAAAGAGCAAAAATTAGCTTAGAATAAAAGGTCCCTAGCGAATTAATTATAATCACTGAAAAAGAATGAAGTTTTTAGAAATTCTACAAAATGATGGTGTTTGATCCCCGAATCAATTTTTAAAACCTATGGTTATGACTGTTATCTCCATAATTATTGTCTATATAAAATCTAAAAGTTAAAACATAATATTTATTATTACTGCGCTTATATTAAGCCACGTTAGCATAGCATTTCAGATCACTTTTGTCCGGTTTGATCCATTTCATTCCATCTCAGTCCATTTGGTTCATTTTGGTATGTTCAATCAATTTTGGTCCACTTCAGTCCATGTTAGTCTGTTCAATCCATTTTAGTCCCTTTGGTCTACTTTGGTAATGTTTTGGGAGGAGAGATTTATGTAGAAAAATGAGCTACTTCATTGACAATTATTTAACATCCTTTGCGTAATGTTGCTTTGTTTTTTTATAAAATTATATTATTCTTATGTTATTAAAGTTTTGTATTTTTTTTCCTAATATAAGTGATGAATCTACTTATATACACTTCCTTTTTAGGTCATTCAAGACGTATAGATGATAAACATTTGTAATGTGTTAGGTTCTGAAGATTTAGGATTAAATATTTAGAATTATATTTTATTTGTGTTGGCAAACCAAGAACAAAACATGTCTGGTCTATGTGTTGGGCAATGCTTAAAGGTATAGGTTTTAAGCTTCAAGTTTGAGTTGACTGTAGAAAAAGGGAGTCACTTTCTGCTTAGCTCGACCAATCGAGAAATTAGACTCGATCAATTGAGAATCACAGAAATCAGATTCTGCAGAATGTTTGAACAAGGCCCAAGCTCGTGAAAACGTTTAGGGTTTCATTCTAACTTGTCCACATATAAAAGGGAAATCCTAACTACATTTTTCAAACTTTTGGAAGACTTGTGTGTTACTCTTTATGAGATCTGAGAGATTTTGTACCTTCTAACTACACAAGAATTTACCGTAGCAAGATCTACAATTATGCAGTGGTAGAACCTAGTTGCTGATACAAGATCATTATTGATGGTGATCTGAAACCTTTGAGTGGGATCTCAGAGTCACAAGTAAGGGTGCTTATGTTGCTGTAAATCCAAGAAGAGAAGGAGTTCGTATATTTGAAGCTTACACGTGGTTATGTCAGTAAGTTACTACATGAGATAGCAATAGATTTAGGGTTAAATCTTTAGTAAAAATTTTGATTCTCTTATAGTGGATTTGCTTTACCTTGAGAATAGTTAGGTCAAATCCTCCCTAGGTTTTTATCTTGAAATGGTTCGTTTCATCGGTTTTTCTGGGTCATTTAGTGTTATTTACTTTTCTGCATTTGTGCATGATATGATATATACTTGTTTAACCTAAATCTGAATAATATACCTAATAATCAATTTGGTTCATTAATTTGGTTAAACAATTTGGTTTAAAGGGTTTAAACGAACAAACATAATGCATTACATTATTTACAAAATATCTCACCTTATATAATAATTAAATTTAAAAAATGCATTTTGTTTCCTTAAAAAAAAAAGTTACAAAAATTTAAACACTTTCAAATAACAAATAGAAATAGCTGAATTTAGAAAATCCAATATATTGTATTGACTATACTTTATTAGAAAATAATCATATCATTTAATTAAGAAGGGATTGAGACTAATATAATAGTACTATAAGTCTCATCTACTATTTTTATTTTTCACTTACCCAAAAAAAAAAATCATCTAATTTTTCCACTCATTATATACACGGATCTGCAACTAGTGACAACTAAAATTCAAGCAACAGTCCTTGATTTTGTATACCAAGCAACAACTCAGCTAACATGATATTGAAAATTCTCAAGATTCCTTTTTGAAAAAGATAATATAGGTATCAATTATTTTCATTCTAATTTCAATATAGATAATAAACTGACTTAAGTATTGAAGATCTCGTTGCCTACACTACATCGATAAGCTTTCTAATTCTCCTTTTTGTTAGTGTCACTTATCCATGCCAGTCATACAATGAACTGCTTCATCAATAAAGATTACGCTAAATATTAAATTGTGTACTCTAAGTTTAGGGTGATTATTATTTTGATTCCTAATTTTGTCAATAGTACTCTTCAAACTTTACAAATGCTGATAATACGATCATTACATCCACAATTATAAAGAAAAACTACCCCTAGCACCACAAAATGACATTTTCGGGTGGTGATGGAGAAGGAAAAACAGAGTAAAAAAAAAAAAATCTACATCGCTTTGTGTTATTAACGACAACTTTTTTAAATGGTTGTGGACAAAAGAACCACATTAATTACATTTATAAAGTTTAAGAATGAGGGGGACACAAAATTTAAACTCTAGAAACTAAAATAACAATATGTTGCCCCAAATTTAGAGGATATAATCTGAACTTAACCTAAAAATTATTCCTACATAAGTGTAAGTAGACTAAATACTAATTAGAATTTTTTTTTTTGGGTTCTAAAAGTAAAAGTTTAGTTTGGTAACTAAAATGCACTAATAAGAAGTAGAAACAGTGAAGTCATATAAATTGAATCAAGCAAATTCACTTAACCAACCTAATGAACTAAAATAGTCAAGCACCTTGTGACTCAATGACACTGTTCACAAATACATCAAGTCGAGCTAATATATCAAGCTTGGCTTTGTTCAAGCTTAGTTCATTAGTTAATCGAGCTTCAAACTTGAGTTCAAGATAATTCGAATAGAAATCTTAACGAGCCAAAGCCAAAACTTGAGTGATTCATAGGCTGATTGTATTCTTGGCAAACCGGATTTTTAAAGAATCTACAAATGATAAACCGTTTAGAGGAGACGGCACATAGGGTTTAAAGAATCGACAAATGATCATTGTATTTTCAGTTCTCAATCTTTCAGTTTTCAATAATGGAACACAGGGTGCATTGAGACCATTTTACCTTGAAAGCTCAGCGGCATTAACAAGAAACTTTCTCCTAAAGACACCCTGAGTTACTTCCTTTTCACGTAAAAAAAAAAAAAAAAAAATCTTTACAAGAAAGAGGTACACATGTCCTAAAAACAGCTCCAAAATCAGTCACAATAAAGAGCTACTTCAATTTTTGAGTAACAAAAATGATTATGGGTACATGCTTGTCATGACAATGATCGAATTGTATCACATAATTGGTTATATAATTGCCAGTCACAATCTTATTGCAGGTAAGATGTAAACATATATGATTCAACCAAAAAGATAACAATGTGAGAAATTAAATTATGTTGGGTCAGCTGCAAGACTAGTATTCAAAAACTAAATATATGGTGGAATTTCCTCATCTTACTTAATAGCGTCCAAATAGGCAAGTGAGAGAATGTAGCAATATTTGTGGGACAATGGTTAGGGCCAGGGACGGAGCCATTCTTTGGCTTTGGGGGGCAGTGGCCCCCCCTAAAATTTGGGAAAAAAATTATTAGTATATAAACCCAAGAAAACCCAAGAAAATAAGCCCCATAACAAAATCAACAATAAGGAAGTTACAAAATTTAGCCTAATCTACCAATTTTACCAAAATTAAAAAAGCCCAGCCCTTAAAAATTTTTGAAACAAAACTATTATGTGAATTTAAATTTTTGATCCTTCCATCAAATTCCCAATTAAAAAAAACAAAAACAAAAACCTAAATGAGAGAGACGTTGAACTGCAACACAACTTGGCAGCAGATTAAGCACATTTCTAGCACAACACATATGACAAAGCTACACTTCAGCTTCTAAACCTGGTATTTCTATCTCTCTCTCATTTGAGCAGGAGATCTCTATCTTTTCACTTTCTCAATTCCCTTATACTATCTGAAATAGAGAAGAGAGGGGCAGAGAGCTTAATGCCTTTATCTTTCTCTCTTTCTCTGTTTCAATAATGACTCGTGTTGTGCAATGAGTCAGTACATTGAAAGATATTTTCTCTACAATAAAAAAATAAAAAAAAACAAAAAAACTAGTGGATCAAATGGGTCCAAAATTACAGTTTGGATAAAAAATTTCACCTACATTCCTGCAACTATTTAAGTATAGCGATAAATACATGAGGCGGGACCCAATTATGTTAGTGGGTGATTTTTATTATTATTATTATATGCTTATATAAATTGAATTTGTTTTAGTGTGCGTTTGTTTGAGCTTTTTGAAGCCCAAAAAGCGCATAAATTAAAAAGTTGACAATATTTTGTGTTTGGCTGAGCCCAAAACGCAACTTTTTAAAAAAAGTTGCGTTTTGGACTCAGGCAAAACTGAAGTCCAAAACGCGCTTCATTTATGGACCTCAGAGGTCCATAAATGAAAACGCGCAGGAGCGCGTTTTGTGATTTGTTACCGTTGGCAACGCTTTTACCGAAATACCCCTCCCTCATCTCACAGACAGACACACAGACAAACGCACCAAACTCATTTCTCTCACACTGAACCCTCATCCCTTTGCTCTTCACGCCGCACGCCTCACCCCCACGCCTCCCAACCTCGCTCTGCTCTGCGCTCTACTCCGTGGTAAGCTTCTTCCTCTTCTTCTTCTTTCTTTCTTTCGTCTTCTTCAACGCGATTTTGATTTTTTTTTTTTTTTTTAATTTCTGTCTAATCTGATCTGAGGAATACGTTTTGAAGGTAGAGATTTGCTACCAAAACACCAAGCAACACTGATCTGCTACCACAAAACACCAGGTACCAACTAATTCAGAAGCTTTTATTTTTATTAATTTTTTTTTTTTACCGAGTGTGGGAAAAAAATTTTCAGATCTTGCATGCTTCTGTTTTCTTCAGCTTCAGCTCTCTTTGATTTGTTTTCTCGCAACCCAGAAATAGATTAATGGGTATTGTTTTTGTTGATTGGAATTTTACTTGATTGGAATTAGTTTTTTTGTTTTCTCGGTAACAATGTTTTGGGTTTTTCTGTTTGTAGTTCTGTTTGGATTTGATTGAAAAATCCTAACTCCCACTGCAATTTAACAAATCCCACTGCAGTTTTTTTGTAGTTCTGTAATTTAACAAATTGGAGTTACCGGGTTGGGTTTTTCTGTTTGTTTGCTGAGAATGATGGGGGGGAATAAATGAAAAGACTTTTGTTTAATGGGGGCTTGGAAAACAAATGGGTTTGCTCAATTGAGGCTAATGTAACCAGTTGACTTAGTTTTTTTTTTTTTTTTGAATAGTTAGGCTCAAAGTTATGTTCTGTTTGCTGGCATCTCTGTGTTGGCATGGGGTTGAATTTTATTTCTTCTTGCCGGAGACTAAGGGAAAGTCCTTGGAAGAGATGGAACACTGTTTTTTTAATTGTGCTGGCATCTCTGTGCTGGCATGTCTGTGTTGGCATCTCTGTGTAGGAATGTTACTGTGGCGACCCCAATAGCCTGGTGAGATAGAACACTATTTTTTTAATTGTTAGGATATGTTTGGAATGCTAAGTATGACTTAGAAGCTATTCTATTTTTGGGTTGTATTTAATACTGATTTGTGACAGAAGATAGTCTACTTGTGCTTGTGGTGTGCTTCTGGTTGGGAGATTTTGTGGATGTAAGGTTTTAAAAGAAAGGTTTAGGGTTCAAAGAGTGATTAAGGTTTTGAAACAATGGGGAATAAGGACAAGAGCACTGTTTCTTTAAAAAAAAAGGTTCCTGCCAAATTCTAGATAGCAGCTGTGTTTTGGAATTTATGGCTGGTTTGGTAGATTACTTGCTGACTGTTTGGTAGATTCCCCATTGCTTCCAAATCCCCACTGGTTTTGCTTGTTAAACCTCCCAAAGTAGCTTGCAAATTGGAGGTAAAGTACTGTCCGGTGGTCTTGTTAGTGTGAAATCCAGTAGAAATAAAATTGAGAAGCATGGAAATCCGAAAGAAAGTCATAAGAGTGGGAAAAAGAGAAGTAAAGATGATCGTGGTTCCAAATCAAACAAAAAGAAGAAATCATAATTATATTGACTCGAGAAATATCAAGATGAAAGCAGATTGTCATGGACTGTCTATGGAGGCAGCTGTAGAGGGACCCCTTTTTTAACTCATGATCATGAACAATTAAATCATTGCTGTACTTACCTCTTCAAGTGTACTAGTATGTTAGCAATTTAGTATATGGTCATGCTCAACTTTGACATAGGAGCAAAGTCATAGGCCCACAAACTGTAATCTGTTTCATTTTACTTGAAAAATTTTGACATTGTAATTTACATTTTTTTGTAATAATTATTTTTAAAGTTTTGCCGATGTTAGTTACTTATTTCATGATTAATTAGTTTCAATGAGACTGGTTAGCTTAACTAGCAGGTTTTTTTTTTTTTTTTTTTGGTTATGAAGTGTTCATATAATCCCCTTCACACTCCCATCCTCCTTTTTCTATGTGAAAAGCATTGAAGTGTTCAAATTTGAAAAGCATGGGTCTCCCTTTGTAGATTTAACAAAGTACATATGTGTGGTCTCCCTTCCTAGATGCTACATTAGTTGGTTAGGATTGTAGAGACAAAGTTTAATAAAGATTAATTTTTTTAGTTTGCTTGATATGGTTTTGCTAATATGCTTCAACCTCACTGGTTAACTTTATAGATGGGTAAAAATACCACTTCCAATCCCGAGGCAAAAAAGGCTAGAGCATTATGGGATAATGATCCAAGCTGGACAACTACTTTTTGTCACGTAGGGAGATGTTCCTAACTTTCAAAGAGCCAGAGTCACAGCTGGAGTGGCTACAAGAAATGATTTGTTGGAACCAAAAGAAGTGACCAACTTCTATGTTATATTAGTTATGTTGTATTAACTTTAAACTAAGTTATGTGATATTTAGTATTTGTTTTAGACTAATATATGTGTAATGTAAACACATTTGAAGCAACTGTTACAGTGTTATGTACTTGATGTTTTTAATTGTGTTGGTATGCAACGTGTTACAGTGTTATGTACTTTGTTGATTATTATGTTGATTTATATTAAATATTAGCAATGGTTGATTATTTGTTATTTTGTTGTGTAGACTAAACCAATATGGATGATTATAATGGTACTTGTGAGAACAATTTCTAGAAGAGAACGTAATAGTGAAGTAAATAGCAGTGATGAGCAGAACTCAGGATCTTTAACAGACCCTGTGATGGTTGTTCTTCGTGATTCCATTGCTAATTCCATTTGGGGGGATAATAATTAGTAGTTGTCTTTTTATTTTATTTTATAATCTCATGTAGTACATTTTAAATTTGTGTTATTGGTATGTATTTTATTATCTTTTTTACATTTTTGTGCTGTACAATTTAAACTTGGATTATTGATATGTATTTTTATATGTTTTTACATATTTATGTAGTACAATTTAAACTTGGATTATTGGTATATATTTTATCATCTTTTTACATTTTTATTTCGTGCTTCATGATGATAAAAATTATTTAGATTTAATTAATATTAATAAGAAGTCATTAATAGTAATAACAAATAATTATGACATTAAAAAAGAAAAATTTCTCAAAATTCAATTAAAATAATACCAATAATATATATTTATTATTATTATTATTATTATTATTTTTTAGTAAGTATATGAAATAGATGATTTAATAAGTATGAAATAAACTCACATCCACAAAAAAAAAAAAAAAAAAATGTATCAAATAAATTCCCTTATATATACATTGTCCTTTTTGGTCATTTACCCCTCAAAAAGCCACTTTTATAAGTACTAACCAAACACTCAGCTTTTTCATTATGCACTTTTTAACAGTTTTTACCAAACACTCAGCTTTTTGAAACTCCACTTTTTCATTATGCACTTTTAACAAAACTCCACTTTTTCATTATGCACTTTTTCAAAAAGCCGAACCAAACTCACCCTTAGCCACAAATGATACAAAATTGATAAATGTTATATGTTTTACAATGCCAAATATCTGTCTTAGCATAGATTGATACCTAAGGCATTAGAGTTTTTGCACATCAAATTAGTTAGTGTGGGTGTGTGACCTAGAGTTTTGTCTTTGATGTTTCTCTCCACTACGGTACTAAGTTCAAACAGCCCTATGCAACTATATTTCTCCAGCAGAGTTCCATTAGAAGGTGCCTTCTGAATTTAAGAGGATAAAAATGAACAGGAGCAGTAAAAGTAGAGAAGGATTAAGCACATCTCTGTTTGTTAGGATAATGACATTTTGTTTCATACTTTTTAGGACAACAATATTTATCTCATTCAAAGGAAGGTGTTAACTGCAATTTTACCAATTAGAAGTTCAATTGTGGAGCAATAAGTTATTTAAAGAATTTTCGACCCAAATTCACATGAATGATTAAAATTTAAGACTATTTTGCAAAAAGAAAAAGGTTTGCCAAACTAAATTGAGAAATCATATATATTTTCTGGAAAAAGAAAATTTACAAACCAACTAAACAATACAAGTCTTTTTTTTTGCTCAACAAACCACTATATATAGCCAGTTATTAAGACCATGAGCTACTTAGTTTGCATTCCTTTATTCCAAACAAAAGAACAATTATCAAACTCCTTTGCCAATAACAACCTATCCTCCAGTTCTTATAGCATCAATACATACCTTAAGGGTCTGCCATAATGATAACTTCCCAATGACAGGTTAAAACTGTCATACAAGCTCTGTCATCATTCAGTTGCATCACAATTAAACTTCAAGATGCCTTTCAGAGGCTTCGTTCACTGCTTGGATTTCATCACTAGAAGCATTCCTTTTCAATGATGCAGAAGCAATCTCTTCAAAACTCTCATGAAGCTTTAAATTCTGCAAATTTCCCAAAAGCACTTCACCGGTTTGTGTGAACCTGTGTGATTGAGAAATACCATTAGCTGATCTCATAGAGAATTCTCCTTCATTACTTAAGATGAATACCAGTTTGTTAGGACTGTTTCTTAGTAGCAATGGGGATTTAATAATGTCATTAAATGGCTCTCCATCAAATTAGCTTTTTTAACTTTTCTAAATTCTATCCATGGCCATTTGTTTGAAAATCAAGTGAGTAAATTTTGTTTGTGGTCATGCCTAAATCATTTGGATATGCAATAATGTGAATCTGTTTATCTATAACATATGATTGGATGAAATCAAGTGAATAAATAATTACTGACCGAACGAACCTCTCAATCTGTCTGAGTTGTTTGGTGACATCAACCATAGTTGGCCTTGTTTGTGGATCTTCCTCTGTACATGTCAAGGCAAGGTCCAGCACAGCTTGTAATTGATGCTCTAAACTAGCACCTCCTTCCCCATCTTCAGCCAACATTGCAGGATCCACAATCTCGTTTATGCAACTACCTTGAGCACGGTTATGTATGTATGCTACTAGAGTAGAATCTTTATCATTTGTAAATCGGGTTATATTAACAGAATCCTCTCCAGTTAAAAGTTCTAGAAGAAACCGACCAAAATCATATACATCAGCTTTCTCAGTTACCTTGCCTGTTGCTTTAAACTCAGGGGCGCAAAAACCAAACTGTCGAATGCCGTCAAAACCTTCCACGTCAGCTTCACCTTCAGGAATTGATACAGAATAATAAAAGCTGGACAATTTGGGAACATCATGTTCATCTAATAAGATAGTGTACAGACCAATACCCATGTGGATGACAGGTCTTGGGAAGGCAGTATGGAGATAAGAAAGAGCATGAGCAATCTGCCTTGCAATCTTTAACCTTCTCTCCCACACCATCGGTTCAGTAACACGGGAGACATGAATTCGATCTGCAAGGAAACCATTGGCGGCATATTCAAACACTAAAATGGGAGATGGAGTGTGGAGACAACAGCCTATGGGCTTTAATACATTGCTGTGACCACTCATTTGTGCAGAAATCACTAAATCATTGATGGCTATATAGGCCAATATATCTAAACGCTTAATGAGAACAATTCGTCCTTCAAGAGAACCCCTGTACCAATAAAATCCCAGATGTTCAGCAGGATAATTGTTGGTTGCTTCGGGGAGTTGTTGAGGGGAGAAGGTAGGGAGGGGAATAGGCTTGGCATTGCAAACAAAAGAATCCTTAATGAGAACCCTTGTACCAAAAAGAGAACTCCATTACCAGCTTTTCAAAAGAAAAGTTGTTGGTTGCTTGGCGGAGCTGTTGAGCGGAGAAGGTACGGATGGGAATAGGCTTGGCATTGCAAGAGGCAATCAGCTTCTCAAGTAACACGCTTCCATTCTGATAAAAGTAAAACGCTCTCTCTCTTTCCTCTCTTCTTTTATTAAAGAAATGATGATATGGCATGAACCAACTCCAGCGCATAATAGCTTGAATGTGGAACGTCCTTCCTTGCTCTCTTTTGTTTGTGCTCTACTACTCTGCTAGCTGAATGAGAATGACAATGAGGGCATGCATTTGTATTGTAAATTCATTTCATTTCAGGAGGGAGGTTTCATCGAAAGTAAAGTGGAGCTTTCCTCCTCATTAGCTTTTTTGGGAATTTCAAAAGGAAAGTGCAGCTTTTGCTTTTCATATGAACCGTTCAATGCCAATCCATACCGTGTGTTGACTCTGGAGGACCCCCTATAGTATTTGCTTTTATTTATTTATTTTATGGTCCTCTATTTTGTTCACGTTTTTAATTTGGTCCTCTATTTTCCTCCTCATTAGCTTTTTTTGGAATTTCAAAAGGAAAGCACAGGTTTTGCACATTAGCCGATCAAGGCCCATACCGTGCGTTGACTTGGGTGGGCCCCACCGCTTCACATTAGTCGGCGATTTTGTCATCCACATTCCACGCATCTCTCTCCTTTTTTATTTATTTTTTTTTTTTTTGGGAATTTCAAAGGAAAGTGCAGCTTTTGGTGGTGACATTTGAAAAAATTATTAAATATCCAGAGTCATAAATGTATATTATTTACTTTCGCATGAATGATAAATTTTATTTTAAATTTAATTAGTAGGACTCATAATTATATGAGATGAAGAAGTATATATTTATAGTACTCTAAAAGTACACAATAATTACCCCATTTTGGCAGTTTTTATGTTTTGATTTACAATTTTAACTAAATAAATATGAACAAAGTTTAACTATAAAACTGGTTGTAACCTTATACTATAATTTTACTCAATATCTTTTTATTGGACGTAAATTTTGACAAATTCGCAACTAGATTACATCTTCTTTTTATATACTCCATATTTGCAAATTTTCTAGAAAACTAAAAATCAATAACTATGCCATTAATAAATTATTTAAATTGCAACTTTTTGTAATTTAAAATTATGCATAATATCATCTAGTAAATAATATCAACTTTTATAACTTTATTTTGATCTCTATATTTTTAAACTTGTTGTCCTTTCGGTCCATTTTATCATCTCATTTACAAAGAATGTCTAAGTAGTAAATGGACTTATTTACAAAAAATGCCTTAGTATTAAATGGAATACACTACTAGTTTGAAATAACTTCTTTTTTTCTTTTTTCTTTTTTTTTTAAGTGAGATGATGTCGGGATCAAAATATTAGTAAGTTTAAAAATATAAGAAAAAAAAATGAAGTTATAAAAAATTGAGGACCAAATTAAAAACATGACCAAAATAGAGGACCATAAAATAAATAAATAAAAGCAAATACAATAGAAACCGTTAGGGCCCTCTAAAGTCAACACATGGTATGGATTAGCTTTGAAGGGCTAATGTGAGGGTAATTATTGGGTACTTCCGGAGTATCATAAATGCGTATTCTCTCCTCTTACATAATATGGATCTCACTAATTAAATTTATGGTGGGACCCACAATTCATGTGAGAGGGGGGATTACACATAGAATTCGACATTGCTAATGCCGAGTTCCACCTGTAACTCGATTTTGTTAAAATGAGTTTTAAAACAGGGATATTTTGCTACATAGTTTATAAATTAGGGGCAAATACCCATTCTCCCGAATTAATTTTGACCTAATTTTTCTATTAACTATTCATAACCATATTTAAATTTTGAAACTAAAACTTGGTTGTTGTTTGAAAGCCCACTGGGAACTAGATATGTTTATGAGCACGTATGCCTAACAATAATTGTGTTGACCTTTCTGTACCCTATTATGTACACTTCTATTCTTATTCTCTTAAAGTAAAGAGGGATTTTTTCATTTTCTTAACGTAATGTTTGGTTAGGCACTTAGGCTCAAGCTAATTGGATCCCAGTTGAGTAAATTGAAGAATGCACTAAGGTTATTTTACATAGTGCTTGTAGTGGATTTAGTTTATGAAAAAAAGACTTGTTTTTGTTTGTTTATTTATTAAATAAGCCAAGCTCAAGTCAAGGTTAGAATTGACTACTAAACAACCAAAACTCAAACACAATAACGTTCTTGTGAATAAGCTCGTAGGCGTAGGCTTTTACATCAAGCCAAAAGAATCTTCTTTACTTTCTTTTCCCCCGAAAATTATTACTATTTACCGTTTTATTGTATCATTCCTTGCCTCTATTAGCCAAAGCAGCTGTGATGCTGGCTGTAATACGCGGACCATTAATCCCAAATAGGTGGAGACTTGTTATGTGATGATGTCATGATGTGGTTGTGTGATTCTTGTCTTTAATCTATCGACTTGTTAGGTTTCATATAACATTCATCCGTGACGGTGAATTGTACATTTGTAGTATACTATGATTTATCAATATATATATATATATATATATATAATTGTATAATGTCAAATTTTGTAAATGGACTTTGATTTTTTGCTTTTCGCCGTGTGTTTCTAAAACATTCAAGAAGACATTTGGGCCTAATTGGAATAAGCTTGAATTTCCTAGGACAAAAAGCTCATATCCAGGCTATGAATGTTTGTGAGAGCTGTGAATTGTAAGGAACACAGCAGGCCTTCCTAAAGCCCAGTCGCCCAGAAATTCAAGAATTTGGTCCTTCTAATGAAGAAAAAAGGTCTTAGATCACCCTTTCACCCACAGAAAGTGATCACTGTGGCATTTTTATTTTATTTTATTAAAATAAAATATTGAAATCCAATATTTTTGACATGGCCAAGCAACATGTAAATAGGATCCATATGAAAACAAATATTTTTTTTTTCACAAAAAGGATTAAAAAAAAAAAAATCCATTGCTTTTTCTTTTTATCCATTCCTTATTCCATTTTTTGATTGGATGAACCAGTTGGTTTAAACCAAAGATTGATCACGTTATTTTATTGATTTAAATTAGCAAACTGTCAAAAGCCTTATAACTCAAACTAATTAGTGCCTCGTGATGTTTCAACAAAGACAACCAACATTTAAATTCTCCACCCTCAATTCTTTAATTATTAAAAAAAAAAAAAATCAAATCAGGCAGCCTACTAGCATCAACTTTTGAAGGTTCTCGATGCTTTACTCAAACAATGATTTCTGTTTGCCACATCCAAACCCTTTCCAAAATCCTTTTTTTTTTTTTTTTCTCATTTGAAGGTTGTTAGCAATTTACTTGACCATTTTTAGATGATGCTCCAAAACTATGAACGGGATCTTTCATTCACATTCTTTTCCCCATCAAGAACGTTTTATAAAACTCTTGGACTCTCAATTTTGGAGCATCTTATTTTCAATTCATAGGGTTCAACAAGAAATTGATAGTTCACGAATCAAGAGTGTAGTACTATTTTTAGCATTGATTCTTATATATCGCATTAAATAATGGAAGATGGTTGCGAGAAAATTCTCTATTTGATAAGACTTCTTCCAATACCTAAGAATTTCATTGGACCCAAAAATGATACATTGTAAGACTCTTTTGTCTCTTCCAATATCAGTAGGCTGTGTTTCACTCTTGTATCTTCCAAAAGGAAAAAAGATCTCTAAGAGCCGTTTCTTGGATCCAACAGAAAGTTCTTGGGCTCTATTTGACTGAACTTCTTCCTATAACTATAGAACATTGTTTAAAGATTATGTTTTAACTTTTAAATCTTGCAGATATGATAATAAATGTTCTCCCATATGGTAGCAGGTACACTGAACATTTCAGACGAGTTAAATGTGCACTCCACCTTGAATCTTAGATGTTATGTACTCTTTTGACAAAAAGGATAGTGAATGCACAGACAATGCTTCAATCTCAAATTTCACCCCTCTTTGCAGCATCAACTCTAGTTCCAACCTTTCATGATGAAGTAAAACTTCAGAATCTGTGTAGTCCAGGCAAACAAGGATAACAGAAAAATGACAGGTTATTTTACAGAATTTTACCTCCATCTTGGGACTTCTCTTTGCAGGTAGCATCTATTTAGCATAGCTTCAGCTTTCTTCTTGTCTGGCAGGAATATCAGGAACATTAGCAGAAGACTACGAACATAAGAAAGCCTATCTGAAACACTAAAAGTACCATCTATCACCTTCTGCTGTCAGAGGAAGGAAACATTGCTGTGGAAGACAGTATTTCTCAGAATCTGAAGGAAAAACTCCAAGCCAGCATACCTCTGGGCAACGCAGTTGCTTTGCATCATAGGCCATTTGCTAACAAAATAGAAGTGTAAGAGAGGAAAAAAAAAAAAACAACTTGTCAACTTTTCAAAAAAATTGGAAATTTACGTAGGGTCCGTTTGGTACATGTGTTTAAAAATTGAAAATTGTTGTTTGAAAACATTTATGGAAATACGTGTGGGTGAAAAAGTGCATTGAAATACGTAAAATGTTGTTTAAAAACTGAAAATGGTTGTTTAAAAATACAAACCAAACACCTCCTACATAGTTCTTAGAGTTTCATATACACAGTCCTAGACTCCTAGTTGCCAGTATATATGTTGTTTAGCTTGCTTAAGTGGATGATAAATAAACAACAATATCATTAACAATTTAATAAACCTAACCATTGAACCAAACCGATATGTGGTCAGAATGTCGAAGCCATATGGATCACAATCAACCAAACAATAGGTAGGTAGACACAACTTTTCAATGAGCAGCCGCAAAAACCTATTGGTACAAATGCATATATTCACAGAAAGCCCAAATAGATACATGAAAACAAAATGATAAGTGACATATATGGCAGTATGGTGAGAAACATTGTAAACTGAAAGTGAAAGTTTTCACCTTCTGGTGGGGATATCTGGATAGCCTCTTCCCTGTGAAAAAAATGGTCAAAAAGGATTTTGAGATGAGCTTAAAATGAAGGAAGAGCTTACAGTGATGACAATGCAACGGTTTGCATTGCAGAACTGGTCATTAGCTAATCGCTCAAATACTGCATATCATTAATAATTTAGTCAAAAGGAAGAATGTTAGAACTTAGAAGTTGTGCTTCGTATAGGTATTACCAGTATAATTGCTTACCTGATTCCTTCTCCACAACTAGAATGTAGTCAGCAACACTAACAATGTCTACATGCAAGAATTAGGAAAATTTCAATTATCTACTCTCTGTATTCCAGACAATATGTGACACCAAGTGAGGAATACCATAAAAAATCCTTGCACCTAATGCATAGGAAAAAAATAGATAAATCTTATTGCCAATGCCTGCATCAATTATAAACATAGATTGTTCTAAATTTTCCTGCATATTATCTTAGTAATTGGATACCTTTGACTTCTTCAACTTGAACAGGGATGGGGTGGGCCTGCAATAGAACCAGTTCAGACATATATAAATTGGAGACAATTAAATAACCATACCAGTTCCTGTTCTTACCGTGTTAGGACGATTTATGCAATCAAACTTGCTTCCACCTTCTAAGAATCTTATCCAGCCCATCACCAACCTGTAACAGAAATATTGGGATCAACAAACTTTAACAGTTAAGCACATTGGCTAAGGATGCTACAGAAAAATCAACACAGCATATTATGGGTCAAAGGGTCAGCTACGTAGTTGAGAAAACTCAAAAATGAAAAAACAGAGTGTGAAGAACTACTTAAGTAGTAAAGTACTATTGCTCATCCAGAGCGCCGCCCCCCCCCCCCCCCCCCCTCCTCTAAAGGACTATGTAATCCCCGTCACAAAAGAGGGTTTTTTTTTAATTATTATTATTTTTATTTTTACTTGAAGAAAGGTCTGCCTTGTTGGAGTCCAATGGAAAGTACATAAACTGAGGGTAGATCTGAAAATTTTATGATCACTGGAAATAATTAGTTCAGCATATAGAAATTATTAGCTATCCCTAATGAATGCCATATATCCAAAAATTTATAAACTACTCATGTTGATAATCATTCAGTTAAACGTATATTACATTTCAGTGGCTATAAAAATCCTATGACATGGAAAGATATGATATATTCACCCAGTAGCACATATATGCTATTGGCAAACAACACTTTGAGTACGATCTTAGAAAGAGAATTCAGACAGAAAAAAATAATGATTGTCTACTTATCTTAAAAGGTCTGAGTGTGATCTCAAGTACCTACCCATTGCCCACAGAAACCTGCCAAAAGAGACAAGATATAAATGTCTTAGTAAGTGTAAGTTCTTTGTAATTGACAACAAAGTGACAGAGGTTTTACAAAAATTTGAGGTTAGTGCAGCCATGCACTTGGAAATTTCTTAAGCCTTCCCCTGATTTGTTCAGTTTAAACCACAAAGGCTTTATACACTCCAGCAGAACCAAAAACGAATTAGCAATATTCAGGTGAAAAAGAAAGCATAAGGAAAACACCTACCACATTTAGATTGTGGCGACTGCATTGCATAAGGATGCAAATGTCATTGATTGCCCGGTCTACAACTGACTGTTCTGGATTGCAGAATAAGCAGAAGATATTTAAGAAAGCAATGAAGCTTGTGACTTTTAAGGGCAGATACTCAAATTTGTTCCACTGAACATGCATTTTTCAGATTCCTATCACAGTTATAGGGAAACTTGAATATAAAAAGAAATATCATTTGAAATTGGGGCTGAAGCTTAATTCAGATTTACCTGAAAATACAGATGGATGCATGTAATATATATCTCTCTTGGACCCATGCCGGTTTTCTTGCAGAAGTTGCTGAACAATCAATAGTACTCTTAGCAAGACATCTGAAATAGAATTCAATAACTCATCAATAGTTTTATAGTATTCCATACAATTGAGGACTCATTGTAAGGTTCTCATAAGTGGTTAAGGTCAAAACCCGCTCACCGAGCCTATGCACATGGTTTTCCCTTTGAAGTGTGAGAATTTCCTTCCCATTTGGCAAAACAGAGCTGCAACAGCTGCATAAAACAATAAAAATTAAACCTTAGTTCCAAAATTTTGGGATCAGCAAAGTTGCATACAACAATAGTAACATTTTCAACTACATCCCAATCATGCTTGATGAATTTAAAGACAAACACTAGTTACCTCATGCTAGCAACATTTTCAACTACATCCCATTTTTATTCAAAGGTCTGGCTTGCATCCAATGTGCTGGATGCACCGCATACAAGAGATGGACGCATGGCATGTCTATCTCGTGTTCGCAAGCCAAATCTTGTGAAGCATGCGAAATATAAAAAGATGGACATGTGGCATGTTTATCTTGTGTCTAATGTGCAAAGACTGGATGCAGGCCAAACCAAATCTCAAGCAATAGACAAACAATAGATGCACCGCATATAAAGAGATGGACATGTGGCGCATCCATCTTACATCCATTGCACAAAGGCGTTGGACGCAAGCCAAATCCTATGCATTCAATGAACACTAGAATGTAAAGAGATGGACACGTGGCACGTACATCTTGTGTCCAGTGCCGTAATCACAACTTCCTAGCGGTGCCTGCGGTCCCAACTTCCTAGTGTTAGATGTGTCATTTTCTCTAACTAACACCTTAGGTCCAATACTATTTGCTATAACCAACCTTCATAGCCAAATAACAGTTGGATGGTGATTAGCCTACTATAAAAGTTCATTAAATTTTAATAATCACTATTTTGCTATAGAGCAATAACCAAATTCTCATCTAAACCTATAAAGCCTAATTCCGTTAAATAAACTAATGAACAAATTTTTTTTTTAAAGCAAAAAATATTTTAAAATTAAAGGTCTTTAGCAAATCAATTACGCGCTGAAAATTAATGAAGCTTTTAGAGATTCTACAAAACAGTGGTGTTTGATCTTCGAATCAATTTTTGAAAACCTAAATATGATCGTCAATGTTATTGAAACAAATGGAAAAAAAAAATACTAATTAATAATAATTATTACTATTTTGCTACGAGTAATAACCAAATCCTCATCTAAACCTACATGGCTACATTTCCTTCACACATGTTTCCGTTAAAAAAATTAAGGAACAAGAATTTTTTACAAAAATTCGCAATTAGGAGATAAAAATGAATGAATTTTTCAAAAACTATGAACATATTCTACAAAACGGTGCCGTTTGAAGTTCAAATCAAAATTTCGAAACCTAAATATTGCCATCCATGCAATTGAAAGAGAAGAAACCGAACCAGTTTGCGTGAGGATTCGTGCAGTGGACTCTGAACCGATCGATGAGAACGATCGGTGACCGTCCGATGCTCAGATCTTGTACTATAGCTCGAGTGAACTCTGAAAATTCAAAGAAACCATAAATTATAAGAATTTGAATTGTTGATTACAGTGTGATAGAAGAATGTGAATGTATTTCAATGCGTTTTTTTTTTTTTTTTTTAATTTGAAATTGAATTTTCTGACCTCTGATTTTTTGTAACAAATCGCAGCGCTGTGAGCTCCCACGGTTTCCCTCCATTTTTTTCTTTCTGTGACTGTGAGTACGATTTTTTCAAATTTTAGATTTTCATTTTCCGGATATTTATAGGTAGGTTCCAACCCGGAATCATGCTGTAAAAAAGTCGGGTCGACCCGGTTTAGAGCTTCGTTACTATCCTATAAACTGAAACTTCCTATTATTTTTAAATTTTAACAAAAAAGTTGAAGGATCAAATTCCCCTTTTTCTGACTATGGAATTATAAATAAAAAAGGGCCACACATCATCCCATTAATATCAATGAGTGTTGTTATTATTGTCATTATAAGTTCATACACAATTTTCTTGTAGTTTTCTATTTTATTTATTTACTAAAAAACACTCTATGAAATTAAACAAGATGAGTATTAAAAATAAATTATCAAATAAAGATGTAACAAATTCGTCAAAAAAAAAAAAAAAACATACCACCGACACTCTGCAAGACTTCCATCACTTTTCTCTTGGAAGTCTCACACTGTGAATTCACTTTCAGAACACAAGTCTACAAAGACAACAATCCAAGAAAATTAAACAAAAAGACAAAAACCAAAAATAAAGATTATTAATTATTAAAATAAAACAACAATTAAACGAGAAAAAGGTTTCTGTTTCTAATATCCACTTCTGCGGAGGAGTATTCCATTGTAACCAACTTTGTTGGAGTTTTTTCAACTTTTTTCCAATGGGTTTTTCTGGAATGAAGGAGAACGAGAGTGATTTTTTAGCTATGACTAAGCTTCAAAAATTGTGTGTCTTGACCTTCAAAAAAAGGGTTACTATGAAAATATATTCCTTAAATATACAATACCATATTGAGTTGTCATGCGTTGAGATTGTCCTAAAATCTCTCCCTCCATAAATTAAAAGTTATGATTATATTCCTCTTTCTATAAATTCACCTAAGCAGAATCTTTAAAATCCCATAACGAGCTCGAGATCTTATATAAGGTAAGGATCATGGAGAATTTGAATTGAGGCATTTCCATCCAACCAAAAGAATCTTCTTTTTTTTTTTTTCCTCCAAAATTATTAATTACGGTTTAATATCTATGTGCCAAATCAGTTGTGACTTTTTTTTTTTTTTTTTTTCCATAGAGATAATTATAATATGCTGCTAATACCGCAGCTCGAACCTTTTTCCTCCTAAACTCCCAAGCATTAGTATATGGGGAGATGTTAAATTAGCTATAAGGTTATCAATTGGCTATGATACCCAGACCATTAATCCAAAATAGTTGGAAAATTGGCAAAGATTTGATCCAATTCTCGTGTATTGGACCAAATAATGACATGTGTCGAGTCCAATGCACAAGAGGATTGGATTCAAGCCATGTATGTGAAAAAATTTGCACTCTCTAAGTAGGTTCGTGCAATAAACCTTCTAACTTGCCTAACCCAAACCAAGCCAACTCAATCCATGCAGGTCTATTAAGTGAGACAAGTCGGGTTTGGTGGGTTTGACAAATAATTTAGCGGGTCGGGTTGAATAACCCGCCACAACCCCACCCACCCACCCACCTATATATATATATATATATACACAACTTTGTTATGTTGCAAAATTCTACCTCACATACAAATCCACTTCATTTCTCTCATCTCTATCTCTTTCGTTTTATTTTTTCATTTCCACATTTATCTTCCCTAATAAACTCTAGCAGCTCTCTCTAAGATTTTGTTATTATTCTTAATCTATGTACATGTCATATTTAAGATTCTTAGATGTTTTTATTTTTAGTGTGTTAAAATTTCAATCATTTTTATAAAAATAATGTAGTATTTGTGATATTTTAATAAAATTTGAAAAAATTTCATTCCTTTTTTTATTTGAGGGGGAAACTATTATTCAATTTAATTGAAATAATTTCATTTAGATAACTGTATTTGTCAACCCACCTAATTTGCTCAACTTGCCAAGTTAAAACTGTTAAAGATGTTCAACCGATCTGTCGTATTTATAGATTGGTGCCAACAATGGATGCAATTTTTCCAACCTTCCATTAGAGGGTTATAAAAATATTGCCCTCCACCCACTCAATTTAACCTGTGCATACTCCTCTCACCCAAAACAACCCCACCCCCATTGTAGGTGTTTTTTTCTTTTTTTTTTCTAACTACATTTTATATATATATATATATATATATATATATATATATATATATATATATCTTTATTGTGTGTCAAGCCTCATCCTATGTTATCAATGTTTTTAAAAATTCAAAAACTATAAAAAAGAAATAAAGAAAAAAAAATTAAGAAGCAAATGCTTTAATCGAATAGAAAAAATATTCAATAAGTATTGTTATCTTTAAAAAGTACAAAGACCACATATAGTTTAGGTAATAATTTATTATTTTTCATAAAAATGAGTGTTTTGTAATAAAATTTGTTTATAATATAGCATTAATAATTTGAGATTGGTTTCAAGCTAATCTCGAGGGTTTTAGATGCATAAGTTATAAATTGTTATATGGTTGTAAATTGTTATAATTTAATCATTTTTGAGATTAACTAAAGCAGTCATAAGTTATAATTAATATTTATCAAATTACTTAAAACCATTACATGAGAATTATAGTGGAATTTCTACTAGAGACGATGCAGAAGGACGAAGATTGAAGAATCCATTTGACACAATTACAGAAGGACTTAGAAAATATAGGTTAGCACAGAATTTCATGATGGCAAAACTTGATGGGACTTTCAGAGGCACATATTTGAAAGGTGTTGAAATGTCTTGGTTAGAGCATGCCTTTGTTTTTTTAAAGTGATATATTTTTCTGATAGGATGAGAATGAAACCAATGGGAAAAAGATTCTGCCAATTCTACCAGTTTGTTGTTTTGTTGATTCTATTGCGTATTTTTTCCCTTTTTGGTCCACCATTAATAATTGTCAGATGATGAAACATAAAAAATAAAAATCCATTCTTTCACCCATTTTCCTTTGCTGGAACATAAATACTTTGTGTGTGTTTCAATGCTATGCTTCTTGTACTTTTATCAGGTTTCTTTTGAAGAATGATGGGCTCTTTCTTGGAAGTTCATTGGCCATGAATTGTGTCAGAGCCGTCAGACGTTTGATGACACAATCCATAGGCCCAGGTCACACTATTGTGAGTTGTGACTATTATTTGTGATGGTGGGATGAGTCATTTGAGTAAGTTTTACGGTGCTTAATATCTGTCTCAGCATGGATTGACACCCAAGGCTACTGGATTAGAGCCTCTTGGACATCAGATGAGTTAGTGTGATCCAGAGCTTTGACTTAGATGTTTATTGTTACTTCCATCCAAAGTTTGAGCAGGCCTATGCCACTATATATCTCCAAGAAAATTCTGTATTTAATTCTAATTCATATTGGTGTTTATCCATCTGAATTCTTGTAGTTAAAAAGACACTGGAGCAGCAACACTAGAGCAGGATAAGACACATCTATGTTAGGATATTGTCAATTTTCTGTTTCATTCTATTCGGGACATCAATATGTATTTTCTTTAAGAGGTGTACAATATATATTTCATTTAGAGCTGTGTGCAAGGATGATTGAAATCATTTTTTCAAGAGAAGTTGAATGAATTAATGCCAATGTACCAGTTATTATTGTCTATGGTAATGTCATGAGGAAATAAGTTTGCCACACAAATTTGAGTGGTTAGTTCATTTTACTGTGAATAAGACTCTTAGAGCATCATTGTAGAAGGATATTAACAATGAATACTACTTATCTTCCTTGGCTTTGCCTTCTAATCTCTAATCTCTTCCTTTTAATCTCTTAAATTTTGAGTCATTGTGAACTAGGAAGACTTGAAATCAACCTGTTGGCATGCCTGAAACATTTGGATATGCGATAATGTGAATATGTTTATTATTAACTGGTCCCACTCTCCTATTATTCATCAAATGCAAAATTTCCGTTGTTATTAAGCAAGTGGCGAAAGCAAGTTGAATTTTTCAACATTGAGAATATTGTTATAACCACACATATAATAATTCAAAAATAAAACTCATTATTATGGCTCTTAATGTCCACCCTTGATTCTCCATCATCCAGTGGCCTAATGTCCACAACAACTAAACTCTGTGGACATTAGGCCACTGTCCTCTGTGATAGTGGGATGAGACATCTGTGTATGTATTGCAATGCCAAATATCTGTCTCAGCTAGCGTAGATTGATACCCAAGGTTGGATTAGAGTTTTTGGGCATCAAATGAGTTAGTGTGATCTAGAGTCTTGACTTGACTGTTTCTCTCCACTTCTATGCAGCTATATTTCTCCAAAAAAGTTCCCTTAGAAGGTGACTTCTAAATTTAAGAGGATAGCAATGAACAAGAGCAGAAACACTAGAGAAGGGCTAAGCACATCTTTGTTTGTTAGGATAATGACATTTTGGTTTCATATTTTTCAGGACAACAATCTTTATCTCATTCAAAGGGAAGGTGTTGACTACAATTATTTTAGTTAGACGATCAATTGTAATAAGTTATTTAATGAATTTTTTACCCAAATTCACATGAATGATTAAAATTTAAGACTATTTTGAAAAGAGAACAAGGCTTGCCAAACTAAATTGAAAACTCAACTTCAGTATAAAGTATAAACACATTTTACATTGAAATTATGCCTTTGGAAACTTTGATTTCATAGTAAAATTTGAATTTTCAATGCTTAAATAAGAGGCTATTCTAGTTGGAAAGGTACTTTGATAAACCAAATTAGAAATAATCAACCATGGAACAAGTCTCTCAATCTGCCCCAAATCTTTGGTAACATCTATCATTGTTAGCGTTTTCTCTATATCTTCCTCAGTACATGTCAAGGCAAGGAACAATACAACTTGATTTGGACTTGGCAATGGTGTTTTAGTTGAGATCCTAATGTGGATTAGTATGATTGACTGAGGAGGGTGGTAGTATTTGAATGCTTCGATGAGTTTGGTTTCAAAAGCTGCATAAAGTTGTGGTCATTTTGGGTTGTGAATTTCAGTACATGGATCAAATTGTTTGCTCTGCTACCATATTTGATGAGGTACAAGATTTGTAAACTTGTCTAGGGATTTATAAAGAAAGACCATAACAAACCTAAGGCTTCACCACTTAAGGCTGATTGAAATCACCACCAAGTTAGAGAAAATTTCAATTCAATATTATCTATTATCAAATTCACCATGCCAAAATGATTTGCCTTTGTTTTTTTGGGAGCCTTTTGAAGTAGGACCTCCAAAGCAAGAATCAAGAAGGAAAGAAACAAAACAGTCAATTACACATAATTCAGAAATAAAATCAGAATTCAAACCAAATCAAATTCAAATCAAATAAAACCTATTATCAATCCTCCATCATCAAGGGGCCTAGTGTTTGCACCAACAACACTTGCTTTTTTGGCAAACTGTATTGGTGCTATTGTGACCATCCTTTGTGATTGTGGGACAGGCATCTGGATATGTTTTACAATGCCAAATATCTGTCTTAGCATAGATTGATACCTAAGGCAATTGGTTTAGAGTTTTTGCACATCAAATGAGTTAGTGTGGGTGTGTGATCTAGAGTTTTGTCTTTGATGTTTCTCTCCACTACGGTACTAAGTTCAAACAGCCCTATGCAATTATATTTCTCCAGCAGAGTTCCATCAGAAGGTGCCTTTTGAATTTAAGAGGATAACAATGAACTAGAGTAGTAAAAGTAGAGAAGGATTAAGCACATCTCTGTTAGGATAATGACATTTTGTTTCATACTTTTTAGGACAACAATATTTATCTCATTCAAAGGGAAGGTGTTAATTGCAATTTTACCAATTAGAAGTTCAATTGTGGAGCAATAAGTTATTTAAAGAATTTTCGACCCGAATTCACATGAATGATTAAAATTTAAGACTATTTTGCAAAAAGAAAAAGGTTTGCCAAACTAAATTGAGAAATCATATATATTTTCTGAAAAAAGAAAATTTACAAACCAACTAAACAATACAAGTCTTTTTTTTGCTCAACAAACCACTATATATAGCCAGTTATTAAGACCATGAACTACTTAGTTTGCATTCCTTTATTCCAAACAAAAGAACAATTATCAAACTCCTTTGCCAATAACAACCTATCCTCCAGTTCTTATAACATCAATACATACCTTAAGGGTCTGCCATAATGATAACTTCCCAATGACAGGTTAAAACTGTCATACAAGCTCTGTCATCATTCAGTTGCATCACAATTAAACTTCAAGATGCCTTTCAGAGGCTTCGTTCACTGCTTAGATTTCATCACTAGAAGCATTCCTTTTCAATGATGCAGAAGCATGCTCTTTAAAACTCTCATGAATCTTCAAATTCTGCAAATTTCCCAAAAGCACTTCACCCGTTTGTGTGAACCTGTGTGATTGAGAAATACCATTAGCTGATCTCATAGAGAATTCTCCTTTATTACTTAAGATGCATACCAGTTTGTTAGAACTGCTTCTTGGTAGCAATGGGGATTTAATAATGTCATTAAATGGCTCTCCATCAAATTAGCTTTTTTAACTTTTCTAAATTCCATCCATGGCCATTTGTTTGAAAATCAAATAAATTTTGTTTGTTGTCATGCCTAAAACATTTGGATATGCAATAATGTGAATCTGTTTATCTATAACATATGATTGGATGAAATCAAGTGAATAAATAATTACTGACCGAACGAACCTCTCAATCCGTCTGAGTTGTTTGGTGACATCAACCATAGTTGACCTTGTTTGTGGATCTTCCTCTGTACATGTCAAGGCAAGGTCCAGCACAGCTTGTAATTGATGCTCTAAACTAGCACCTCCTTCCCCATCCTCAGCCAAGATTGCAGGATCCACAATCTCGTTTATGCAACTACCTTGAGCACGGTTATGTATGTATGCTACTAGAGTAGAATCTTTATCAATTGTAAATCGGGTTATATTAAGAGAATTCTCTCCAGTTAAAAGTTCTAGAAGAAACCGACCAAAATCATATACATCAACTTTCTCAGTTACCTTGCCTGCTGTTTTAAACTCTGGGGATCTGAGCCTTGTAATAAAAGGAGCATCCACGCCAGCTTCACCTTCGGGAATTGATACAGAAAAATAAAAGCTGGACAATTTGGGAACATCATTTTCATCTAATAAGATATTGTACAGACCAATAGACATGTGGATGACAGGTCTTGGGAAGGCAGTATGGAGATAAGAAAGAGCATGAGCAATCTGCCTTGCAATCTTTAACCTTCTCTCCCACACCATCGGCTGATGTTGTAGTTTAGTAACACGGGAGACAAAAATTCGATCTGCAAGGACACCATTGGCAGCAAATTCAAACACAAAAATAGGAGATTGAGTGTGGAGACAACAGCCTATGGGCTTTAATACATTGCTGTGACGACTCAATTGTGCAGAAATCACTAAATCATTGATGGTTATATAGGCCAAATTATCTGAACGCTTAATGAGAACAATTCGTCCTTCAAGAGAACCTTTGTACCAATAAAATCCCAGATGTTCAGCAGGATAATTGTTGGTTGCTTCGGGGAGTTGTTGAGGGGAGAAGGTAGGGAGGGGAATACGCTTGGCATTGCAAACAAAAGAACCCTTAATGAGAACAATTCGTCCTTCAAGAGAAACCTTGTACCAAAAAGAGAACCCTATTACCAGCTTTTCAGAAGAAAAGTTGTTGGTTGCTTGGAAGAGCTGCTGCGCGGAGAAGGTACGGATGGGAATAGGCTTGGCATTGCAAGAGGCAATCAGCTTCTCAAGTAACAGGCTTCCATTCTCATAAAAGTAAAACGCTCTCTCTCTTTCCTCTCTTCTTTTAATAAAGAAATGATGATATGGCATGAACCAACTCCAGCGCATAATAGCTTGAATGTGGAACGTCCTTCCTTGCTCTCTTTTGTTTGTGCTCTAAATCTAATACTACTACTCTGCTAGCGAGGGATGGGATGGAGGCCCAGCTGAATGACAAGACAATGAGGGCATTTTTATTGTAAATTCATTTCAGGAGGGAGGTTTCATCGAAAGTAAAGTAAAAGTAAAGTGGAGCTTCCCTCCTCACAATCCAAACCGTGTGTTGACGTGTGTTGACTTTGGAGGGCCCACCGATTTCTATAATACTTGTTTTTATTTATTTATTTTATGGTCCTCTATTTTGGTCATGTTTTTAATTTGGTCCCAATCTTTTATATCTTCATTTTTGTTCTTATATTTTTAAACTTACTGATATTTTGATCCCGACATTATCTCACTTACAAAAAAAAAAAAAAAAAAAAAAGTAATTTCAAACTAGTAGTGCATTCCATTTATTACTTAGGCATTTTCTGTAAATAAGTCCATTTACTACTTAGACATTCTTCGTAAATGAGATGATAATTGGGACCAAAAAGACAATAAGTTAAAAAAATATAGAGATCAAAATAAAGTTATAAAAACTTAAAGACCAAATTATAAATATGACCAAAATATAGAAAGCAAAAAGTATTGTCATTAAAATTTTTGTTTTTTGTTTTTTGCTTTTTGCCTCAACATTTTTTGAAAATAATCCAACTCTTAGTTTTTTGTAACAAATTTAACATAAAAATTACCAAATACCATATCTTTTGATAAACACTACCCAAAAAAATAATAATAATAAAGATGCTACGTCCAATAGATTTATGCAAAAAAAAAAATTTTAAAAAAAAGGAAAACAAATACATGTGAAGCACAAAAATTATGTGGATTGACCTTATATCAACGTTCACAAGTGGCATTGAGGAAAAAGTTTAACTAAAAATTTAGAATGACAACCCTAATGACACTTAGAAAAATCAAATCCCAAATGCACTCAAAGGACTCTCTCTCTCTCTCTCTCTCTCTCTCTCTCTCTCTCTCTCTCTCTCTCTCTCTCTCTCTCTCTCTCTCTCTCTCTCTCAAAAGCAAAAGCTAAAATAATTCTTGTTTTCTCTAAACAAAATTTTGGATACTCTATTAGAAATATAAACATATGATGGAATATACATATATTTGAATTTTCAGAATATTAACCCAATATCCTTCTAAAAAAATAAAGAATATTAAAATCCAAT
This sequence comes from Quercus agrifolia, assembly GCA_029955455.1. Classification (NCBI taxonomy): domain Eukaryota; kingdom Viridiplantae; phylum Streptophyta; class Magnoliopsida; order Fagales; family Fagaceae; genus Quercus; species Quercus agrifolia. The sequence goes on from JARQAD010000004.1 coordinate 58,438,000, forward strand.
AATATATAAAGTTATAGATTAGTTTAACATCTCTAAGAGTTACAAACTTACATTATATGCACAACTTAATCCTAACTCATATTCTCTTTCATATATATATATATATTATAACTTTTGTGAAGATTACATCATTTAATATTTTTTTATTAGATTAATACGTTGAAAATCCCTTTGCTAAATAACACGCTCTTGTTATTTTTAATATGAACGCCAAACTTTGATTTAATTGGCTATCATTTAATATAGATTCATCCTATTGTGTGAATAAAAAAATTATTCAATGATATTAACTTCAACTCAAATCTCTGTATATTCACACATATAATATTCCAAGGTCAGCATTAGTTTTTGGTAAAAGTTTTTTTTTTTTTTTGGGATAATTTGATAGTTAAAGGCGAGAGAATTACGTGCAAATCAATTAAGCTTTTACTCAAGATTTAATTCAAAGCATAGTTGGCTTCAGCTTTGCTAACTGACTACATTTGGACATTATCACACATGGGCCACCTAATGTTGTGCACCTCATTCAAGGTTTTCAAGCCATAATCCTGGGGTTTTAAATAACAAGCAAAATTCCGCTTGAGGTTATTATCATCAATTTTTTTTTTCAAGATCTAACAATGACCCAAACTTAAAGTGGAAGGAGCACAAAATAAGAGAAGGGCCAAACACGAACTGTAGCAAATACAACCCAAACATCAGAAATGCTACTGAAAGAATCTTTCGCGGCAAAAGCAAATCTCAAAGGCCTGGTTGAAAATTTATTGTCAAAATACATAACCTTCTATAAATTTAGTCTCCAAAGATAACCCTGTGTGCCAAGTTTAAAAAGCTCTCAAATATTCCACTCATTGGGGAATCTACTTCTTAAGCTGAGACTCATGACAATGTGGGTCTAGCCAATCCCTGGTAGAGCCCTTTGCCATGTTGACAATGTGGGTCTAGCCAATCCCTGGTAGAGCCCTTTGCCATGTTGGCGGTGGCTTTGCCACCACCCACAAGTTCTCTGAGACTCTCTAACTTATTCTCCCAACCTGTCCCACTGGTCCTCTCATCTGCTTCCTTCAATTTTTGCTTGAACAACTACTTACAGCCAGCAGAATTTGGCTCTCGTTGCTTTGTGTGGACCTAGGTAGATATTCTCTTCTTTTTTGGCCTGCAAAAGTGAACAAAACACAGATTTTAAAATACAGAGTTAAATACATAATCTACAGACAATATTTTTTTTCCTTTTCTTTGGTAATGAATAGTGTAGGATGACCTTTGGAGAAGGAGGTTTTGAGGCTTCTACTTCTGAAACATCAATTTTACTCCAATCTAAGTCTCCTATTTCCAGGCTTGGAATCACGAATCCATCAGTGTCTGATGCATATAAAGGACATAGATTAATGTAAGCACAATAAGAGACACCTAAAAAAATTTAGAGAAGTTAATGCTGATGACACCCACACAAACCCATTTTTTAAAAAATTTGATCAGTCACAAAAACAGGTCACTAAAAAGTGAAAGAACATATTCATCAAGATCACAATTACCATCACATCTACTCACTATTACACTAACATATAAGGTTAAACTACAAAATCAATCTGTGAATACAAACTACAAGGGATATTGTAACAAGATGAAAACACTCTCTCTCCAATATGATAATTATTAATGATGTAACAAGTAAGGACACAACTAAAGACATTGTTCCTTGAGATAGTGATAGATGTTACACCTTCCACTCTTGCAGACCACAAACAGTCCACCAATTAGTTACATGTCAATTCATCAGGTATGGCCTGTGTGAAGGCTGCATATTACTGCCATCAAAATGAACAATACTTACGCCAAAGAAAGAAACTTAACATTTACTATTCTTCAATTGGTAAACAGGAAAAATGAGATTTTAACAATTAAGACATATCAAACTTAACTTCAAATTAGAGCAATTCAAAGACTACAAAGACTCCAAATTTATCAAGTGCCACATGAAAGGCATTACGTTCTATACTCGCTGAATCCCCTACTCATAGCATTCTCTACTAAATAATTACTCATATTCTTACTATGTCTTCTAAAAGATGGAAAGATAGAGACTGCATAACCATATCAACATTAAAAAAAAAAAAAAAAAAAGGCAACAACATATACATATATAGTAAATAATGTATAATTCATTTAATTGCTTAGGAAACCGTGAAAGCGAAAAAGCACAGGAATGGATGAAACAAATTGTCCTTGTGAAAAATTAGCCCGTCAATGATTAATCACATAATAATCATCATGTGTGACCTCAAGACACAACAAACAAATTCAGAAACATACATTAGAGTTATGAACATTAGATAGTTATAAACTTCTAAGGACCAAGCTCATACACATGGAGTTCCAATCATCCTAATGTAAGATGTATGCGCAAACAAAGCATAAAGATCACTAAGTCTAATTTATGGTCAATCTACTAAACCCACTAAATGAACTACAAGAAATGAGTTAGTAAAAAGATATGTGGAAATGGCCCATTGAAACAATAATAAACTCTTCCAGGGACATAACAGTCTCCACTTTGATAGGAAACTCAAGCATAATTGCATTGCAAATAACCATATATTAACAGATGATCTGACATTTATGTGTAATATAGTGCCACCTATAGCTCAGTGCATACATGTAAGTAAGAAACATTGCTTTTGTGATGTTTCCCTCACACTGACAACTTAATCCTCAGCTAACTATATTCACCCATGTTCATTAGAATGGAAACTCATTTCACAGTTTTATAGTTATTCCCATCAAATAAACATAATAACATCGGGAATGAAGATATCAAATCAGTAGGCCACATATTCTCAATTTCTTTTCATGACAACAACTAAAACAACTTTTTAGGCATATACTCATTCCCTTCATAAATTTTAAGTAAAATATAACTTCTGATTTCAGGTCCCTATTTTTTTTTTCCCAGGTTCCATGATTTAGCTATATTAATAGATAAGAAATTCTTTTATTGGCTAAGTAAAAGACATTTTTGAAACATTAGAGATGGTCATCTTTCTAATACAACAATTTAATCTCTTCAACTCTAATGTCTAAAGAAAACCCCTTAAAGTATTTCAGCGTCTCTACATTTCTTTTCAGAACAAAAATTTTCTGCAATTTGAAATGTGCAAACAGCTTCTGAGACAAAATCAAATACTAAATACATTTAAAAAAAAAAAAACTTCTAATGCCCACACATACCCAATTTAACACTGATGGGTTAAAAAGAAAAACTTTAACACAATGCAGTCTAGAACTGAGAAATCACACAATACCAGACATGCCCAATTCCAAATATTCATGCAACACCAAACTCACAACTCCACCAATAAAAATCAACAAAAACCACAAATCCAAATCCAAATCACAAGCCCTACGCATCAACAACTATACACTAACACATCCAATTTAAATTAGTAGTAATTCATTTTAAACTAGTAGTAAGTGAGATGATAATAAAGACCAAAATGACAAGAAGTTTAAAAAATATATAGACCAAAATGAAGTTATAAAAACTTAAAGACTAAATTTTAAATACGATCAAAATATCGAAATCAAAAAGATATTGTCCTCAAATTTTTTTTTTTTCTTTTTGTTTTTGTCTCAAATCCCATATATATATATATATATATATATATATATATAAATATTTGTTGAATTAATACATTGCAAATCTCTTTATTGAATCACACACTCTGTTTATGTTTAATATGAATGCCAAAATTTAAAGTTTTTAACATGAACGCCAAACTTTGAGTTAATTAACTATCATTTATTATAGATCGTAACCTCTATCGAGTGAATAATTTAAAAGTGCAAAATATCTCAAAATAGAGAAAATCCAAACTATCATTTTATATAATAAATAATTATCCATCTCTTATTAACTTTATATTTTACAAACTTGAAAAATATATAGGCCTGTTTGGTAGTAAATATATTCTTTCATTTTTATGTAGTTATTTTAAAAAATACAATGAAGGGTTTTGTGATAAATTTTGTTAATTTTATGAAATACATTTATATAAAATAAAACTCATAAAATGCATAAGTAAATATATTCTTTCATTAATATGTTTATCATAATTAAGAGAAATCCTAATGGGTACTTCACTTGAGCATATGTGAAAAATGCATATACATACCATACATGGTAAAGGAGAAAGAAAAAGTTGCTAATCCCTTTTAAAAGGGTTAATTGCTTTGCCTTAATCAGTCGCCCAAACAACACACCACTTATTCATACCACAACCACAAATGACAATGCAGCAACCACAAATGACAATGCAGCATTAGCCATCTGTAATTGCTAAACTGTAAGTGCTAAACTGTAAGTACAAATTTCTTTAATAGCTCTACCTTCGTTTCTTTTGGCTAATATGTCTTTACTGAATCAAAATCAAACCACAAAAATCATATAAAAATCACCAAATTAGAGTTTAAAATTATAATTAAATTTTTAAAAGAAATCTAGGCACAATTGCACAAAAATTCCATGTAACTAAGTCACACTTAGGAATATTGGACCATTTTTTCTTTGTATAAGTAGAGGGGTCCGTGGGATGAGGGGGCTAACAATTTTCTCTCCAAAACTTTTATTGTAGGAATATAAAAGTTTTCCATTATAGACTTTTCACGATTAAAGAACATGACTTGCCAACTAATTAAACTATAGTTTTTAGTACCTATAGCAATTTAATAACATCAAGAACAAACCCTAGTGTATACATTGTCAAATTCCATAGTATCCTGCTACATCAAATGAGTGTTTAATTTTTCTTGCAAAGTATTGAATAGTAAAGCTTCTGGGCCATAGTCTCAATTACAACTCTCAATCATGTTGGACTTGGATAACACCAATCAACAACATATCATTATGAGATGCAGAAAAAATTTGGAGTGTACACAACGTTTAGTGTGGGTGGGAAGAAATTTCATCCTATTCCAATTGGTTAGGTTAGTAAGGGACTTATTCCAACTTAATGATCTTGAAATTTTGTATACAAGGAATAATCAAGGAAAATTCTGCCTAAAATAAGTCGGACCTTTGGCAAGAGAGAAAATTGATGTCTAGGCAAATTAAGCTAAGGCCAACCAAAATGGACCATATTCTTAATTTCTTATCTCTATTTGTTCCATGTACAAGACTTACAATCAATGCTTGGCATATAAAAGTTGAACATCTTATCTAAAGTCCATTTAATTTTTCTCACAAAGTATTGAATAGTAAAGCTTCTAGGCCATAGTCTCAATTACAACTCTTAATCATGTTGGGCTTGGATGACACCTATCAACAACATATCATTATGAGATGCAAAAACAATTTGGAGTGTACACAACGTTTAGTGTGGATGGGAAGAAATTTCATCTTATTCCAATTGGTTAGGTTAGTAAGGGACCTATTCCAATTTAATGATCTTGGAATTTTGTAAACAAGTAATAATTAAGGAAACTTCCTCCTAAAATAAGTCGGACATTTGGCCAGAGAGAAAATTGATGTCTAGACAAATTAAGCTAAGGCCAACCAAAATGGACCATATTCTTAATTTCTTATCATTATTTGTTTCATGTACAAGACTTACAATCAATGCTTGGCGTATAAAAGTTGAACATCTTATCTAAAGTCCATCCTCTGAAAGCTTGAGATAAAAATCATTTAAACCAACACAATATATAAATTATAAAGGAATCACAGAAAAAATGTCAAAAATAATGAAAATTTAATCTATACTTAAATTCTTATAAGGATGAACACAATAGCAATATCCTTTTTTCCTTTTTTTTTTCTTTTTTTTTAAAAAAAAAGATAAAAAATCTATGCTTATTTTGTACATATGATAAAGTCATATTACAAAGTTTTTTAAGACTCATGTTGATTAGTGATTAGGAGTTATAAAGGAATAATCATCAATATATATATATAAGCAGAGATCTCATGCGGGAGTGCATGATGTCTTGCCAAGTGACGCTCTAATTTAGCATTTAGCATTTTTTTACTGTTACCCAAAAGTTTACATTAACTTATTTTATTGTTATCTCATTAGTCTCTCATTAATGACCTAAGCTTACATCACACATTTCTCTCTTTTTCATGTCTTTTAGCATACTCACCATTTTAATATTTTTTTTTTTTAAAAGCTGAAAAATAATAATTAAGGACTAATAGTAATAACCAAATAAGGCCTTGGAGGAAGATAGAGAGACAAAAATATGTTGTGGATTGTTAAATAAAACGCATTATTTCACTACAAAATCAAAATGCATTGTTTCATTATAAAAAACCTGAGACTGACAAAACATTTGAAAGAGAGAGAGAGAAATCTAAGGGGCCATTGCCTCCATCATATTGGCCTCCCACCACCATCAAAACGCTGAAACCCCTACGGGTATTTTTTTTTCTTTTTAAATTAGGGGATTAAATATGATTTAGGTTTGGGTAATTTGGTTGGATAATTTTTGTTTTGGGTATATAAGTAGAGAGAATATTTGGTATGCAATGTAAAACCATATTCTACCATGATTTTAAATCATCTATAAGACATGTGCATACACGCTTGCCCATGCCATATTTTAATGTCGCATTTTCAATGAGTGGAAGACAATGAGAGAGTTTATTTTTTTATTTTTTTTATTTTGAGAATACTAAGTATTTTTAACACACACACACACAGGGAGAGGGGAGAAGGTTTTTTTTTTTTAAAGAAACTTACAGTGGTGTATATCCAAAAGAGCCTAACTCTTGGATACATAGCACATGATTTAAATCTCTTTTACTCAAACTCATTTTCCAATGTGGGATTAACCCACTATTTTTTCTTTTGAGAATACTAAGTATTTTTAACACACACACACATGAGGAGAGGAGAGAAGATTTTTTTAAAGAAACTTATAGTAGTGTATATCCAAAAGGGCATACTTTTATTTCATAGTATTTAATATGTGAACACAACACAAATTATTTGATTTTCATGGTCATGTTACTCTTTTGCATTTATTTTTGGTTTTATTATTTAAAAAATAATAATAATAATCTTACCTTGAGAATGCTTTAAATATGCAGTGAAACAACAATTATAAATTGCACACATATATAAACATTATAATTATTCAGTTAAAGAAATGAGTAAAAAAAAATTTCTAGAGGAATATTGAAGAATAAAAGTTGTTACAAAATGTCTCTCTCTCAAAGACCTCATGTGAAAGTGCATGAGGTCCTATCAAATGGCACTCAAATTTTGCATTTAGCCTTTTTTTACCTCTTTCATTAAGCTCCTTTTTTTCTTTTTCTTTTTTTATTGTTACCCAAAAGTTCACATTATCTTATTTTACTGCCATCTCATTAATATCTCATTAATTGTCTAAGCTTACACCACACCTTTTACTATTCTTCATGTCTTTTAGCATACCCACTGTTTTAATATTTAAAAAAAATAAATAAATAAGTAAGGACTAATAGTAATAACTAACAAGATAAGACTCTAGAGAGAGACAGTGAGACACAAAAATTTTGTAGATTGTTAAATAAAAGACACTATTTCACTATATATTATCAAAATAAAAGACCTGAGATTAACAAAATATTTGAAAGAGAGAGAAGGAGGAATCTGAGGGGTCACCACCTCCGTTATATTAGCCTCCCACCACCATCAAGACACCGAAACCCCTACGGGTAATCGTTTTTTCTTTTTAAATTAGGGGCTTAAATATGATTTAGGTTTAGGTAATTTTGTTAGTTAGTTTTTGTTTTTTGTATATAAGTAGAGAGAATATTTGGTGCTTAATGTAAAGTCATATTCTACCATAGTTTAATTTTAAATCATTTATAAGACACATGTATATACACTTGTTCACACTATGTCTTAATGTCGCACTATCGATGAGTGGAAGACAATCAAAGAGTTTAGTATACTTTTATTTCATAGTATGAAATATATGAACACAACACAAATTAGTTGATTTTGATGGTTGTAGGGGCCTTTTTTGGTAGGATTGGGCTGCCTCCTGCGGTAATGGGCTGGGCTACCTCCTGCGATGATAGGCCCTAGTATTTCTGAGTAAGGGAGCTGGGGCTAGTCTAATTGTAACTCAACTTGGGCCGGTTTATGCACAAACTTATGCCATGTCTGCCAGGAGCAAATTTACGGCAAGCAGAACTGTAGCAGACAAGTTATGACAAGCTGAACTATTGTAGACAAGTTATGGCAGGCTGAACTGTTGCAGACAAGTTATGGCAGACTGATATAATAATAACTAAGACAGAGCACTTTGACTTATTTTAATAAACGACTAGGTATTCCCTGCTACTAAAGCATGATTACAATCACAATGATATCAATCACAGAGAAAAAATGAAGAGAATAATACTGGCTAATTTAAATGGGCATAAATTAAGTTTTCTTGTAAAACTGTCTGCCGCAACAAGGCCAAAAAGGAAAGAACGCCTCTTCTCAACGCAAATAACCCCCCAAGAAAAGAATCCTGCCGTGGGGATTAATAGCTTTGAGGGAGTCGGACCTGAATGGTTGCTATTCCAAAAGAAAGATGGTCATTGTTTACGTTTTCTGAAGGAGATAGGATTTGAAGGGGGCGAGAGAGAAACTGATCTATGGTTGCATGACCTCTTTGAAATAGCTCCCGTTTTTCTCAGTTTTCCTTTCTTTTCTTTCTATTTTCTTTCTTATCTTTTTTTCTTTTGGCTCTTGCTCTGTTTCCTTTTTTTCACTCCCCAAAATGTGCTCTGTTTTCGATCCCCTTTTACAGGGCACCGCAAGGGCCTTTTTATAGCGCCTGCCGTGGCTAGTATTTTACGGTTTTGCTCCTTAACCGCCTTTGTCTGGTCTGGGTGTACTTGCCGACCACACTGTGCGACACCTACCCTCACCAGACAGAGGCGGACTTGTTTTATTCCTCTGTATGTCGTAGCATTTCTTCCTGCCACGACATTAATGCCTTCTCTCTCCACTCTCAGAGCATGCACCCAACAGTTCCCTCTCAAATTGCCTCTTTTGGGTGGTCTATCATCCCAGCAGGACGTACCTCCCAAAAGAGGATTGGGCAGAAGCCATTGGCGGCAAATTCAAACACTAAAAAGGGAGATGGAGTGTGGAGACAACAGCCTATGGGCTTTAATACATTGCTGTGACCACTCATTTGTGCAGAAATCACTAAATCATTGATGGCTATATATCTAAACGCTTAATGAGAACAATTCGTCCTTCAAGAGAACCCTTGTACCAATAAAATCCCAGATGTTGAGCAGGATAATTGTTGGTTGCTTGGGGGAGTTGTTGAGGGGAGAAGGTACAGATGGGAATAGGGTTGACATTGCGAACAAAAGAACCCTTAATGGGAACAATTCGTCCTTCAAGAGAAACCTTGTACCAAATAGATAACCCTTTTACCAGCTTTACAGAAGAAAAGTTGTTGGTTGCTTGGAAGAGCTGCTGAGCGGAGAAGGTACGGATGGGAATAGGCTTGGCATTGCAAGAGGCAATCAGCTTCTCAAGTAACAGGCTTCCATTCTCATAAAAGTAAAACGCTCTCTCTCTTTCCTCTCTTTCCTCTCTTCTTTTAATAAAGAAATGATGATATGGCATGAACCAACTCCAGCGCATAATAGCTTGAATGCGGAACGTCCTTCCTTGCTCTCTTTTGTTTGTGCTCTAAATCTAATACTACTACTCTGCTAGCGAGGGATGGGATGGAGGCCCAGCTGAATGACAATGAGGGCATTTTTATTGTAAATTCATTTCAGGAGGTAGGTTTCATCGAAAGTAAAGTAAAAGTAAAGTGGAGCTTCCCTCCTCACAATCCAAACCGTGTGTTGACGTGTGTTGACTTTGGAGGGCCCACCGGTTTCTATAGTATTTGCTTTTACTTATTTATTTTATGGTCCTCTATTTTGGTCATGTTTTTAATTTGGTCCTCAATCTTTTATAAATTCATTTTTTTTCTTATATTTTCAAACTTACTGATATTTTGATCCCAACATCATCTCACTTACAAAATAAAAAATAAAAAAGTAATTTCAAACTAGTAGTGCATTCCATTTATTACTTAGGCATTTTCTGTAAATAAGTCCATTTACTACTTAGACATTCTTCGTAAATGAGATGATAATTGGGACCAAAAGGACAATAAGTTAAAAAAATATAGAGATCAAAATAAAGTTATAAAAACTTAAAGACCAAATTATAAATATGACTAAAATATAGAAAGCAAAGAGTATTGTCATCAAACTTTTGGTTTTTTTTTTTTTTTTTTTTTTTTGCCTCAACATTTTTTGAAAATAACCCATCTTTTAGCTTTTTGTAACAAATTTAACATAAAAATTAGCAAATACCATATCTTTTGATAAACACTAAAAAAAAAGGGTGCTACGTCCATAACACACTCTAAATATAATGGATTTATGCAAAAAAAAAAAAATTAAAAAAATGAAAAACATATACATGTGAAGTACAAAATTTATGTGGATTGACCTTAGATCTACGTTCACAAGTGGCGTCGAGGAAAAAGTTTAACTAAAAAATTAGAATGAAAACCCTCATGACACTTAGAAAAATCAAATTGTGGATCTAATTTTTTAGTTAAACTTATTCCTCTACACCACTTGTGAACGTAGATCTAAGGTCAATCCACATAAATTTTGTGCTTCACATGTATTTATTTTCCTTTTTTTTTTTTTAAATTTTGCATAAATCCATTATATTTAGAGTGTGTTATGGACGTAGCACCACCTTTTTTTATTTTTTTTTTATTTTAGTGTTTATCAAAAGATATGGTATTTGGTAATTTTTATGTTAAATTTGTTATAAAAAGCTAAAAGATGGATTATTTTCAAAAAATGTTGAGGCAAAAAAAAAAAAAAAAACTAAAAGTTTGACGACAATACTTTTTGTTTTCTATATTTTGGTCATATTTATAATTTGGTCTTTAAGTTTTTATAACTTTATTTTGATCTCTATATTTTTAAACTTGTTGTCCTTTTGGTCCCTATTATCATCTCATTTTACAAAGAATGTCTAAGTAGTAAATGGACTTATTTAAAAAAATGCCTAAGTAATAAATGGAATGCACTACTAGTTTGAAATAACTTTTTTTTTTGTAAGTGAGATGATGTCGGGATCAAAATATCAGTAAGTTTAAAAATATGAGAAAAAAAATGAAGTTATAAAAAATTGAGGACCAAATTAAAAACATGACCAAAATAAAGGACCACAAAATAAATAAATAAAAGCAAATACTATAGAAACCGTTAGGGCCCCCCAAAGTCAGCACACGGCATGGATTGACTTTGAAGGGCTAATGTAAGGGTAATTATTAGATACTCCCGGAGTACCATAAATGCATACTCACTCCTCTCACATAACTGTGGGTCTCACTGATTAAATTTATGGTAGGACTCACAATTCATGTGAGAGTGGGGAGTACGCATAGAACTCGACATTGCTAATGTCAAGTTCCACCTGTAACTCAATTTTGTTAAAAAGAGTTTCAAAACAAGGACATTTTGCTACATAGTATATAAATTAGGGACAAATGCCCATTTTCCCAAATTAATTTTGGCCTAATTTTCTATTAATCGTCCATAACCATATTTAAATTTTGAAACTAAAACCGGTTGTTGTTTGAAAGCCCACTGGGAACTAGATATGTTTATGAGCACCTATGCCTAACAATAATTGTTTTGACCTTTTTGTACCCTATTATGTACACTTCTATTCTTATTCTCTTAAAGTAAAGAGGGATTTTTTCATTTTCTTAACGTAATGTTTGGTTAGGCTCAAGCTAGTTGGATCCTAGTTGAGTAAACTGAAGAATGCACTAAGACGATTTTACATAGTGCTTGTAGTGAATTTATTTTATGAAAAAAAAAAAAACAAAAAACTTGTTTTTGTTTATTTATTTAGCAAATGAGCGAAGCTCAAGTTAAGGTTAGAATTGACTACTAAACAACCAAAACTCAAACACAATAATGCTTTTGTGAATAAGCTCGTAAGCGTAGACTTTTACATCAAGCCAAAAGAATCTTCTTTACTTTCTTTTCCCTCCATAATTATTACTATTTACTGTTTTTTATTGTATCATTCCTTGTCTCTATTAGCCAAATCAGCTGTGATGCTGGCTGTGATACGCGGACCATTAATCCCAAATGGGTGGAGACTTATCTAGACATGATGTCACGATGTGGTTGTGTGATTCTTGTCTTTAATCTACCGACTTGTTAGGTTTCATATACCATTCGTCTGTGATGGTGAATTGTAGATTTGTAGTATACTGTGATTTATCAATATATATATATATATATATATATATATATATATAATTGTATAATGTCAAATTTTGTAAATGGACTTTGATTTTCTGCTTTTTGCTATGTGTTTCTAAAACATTCAAGAAGACATTTGGGCCTAATTGGAATAAGCTTGAATTTCCCAGGACAAAAAGCCCATATCCAGGCAATGAATGTTTGTGAGAACTGTGGATTGTAAGAAACACAGCAGGCCTTCCTAAAGCTCAGTCGCCCAGAAATTCAAGAATTTGGTCGTTCTAATGAAGAAAAAAGGTATTAGATCACCCTTTCACCCACAGAAAGTGATCACTATGGCATTTTTATTTTATTTTATTAAAATAAAATATTGAAATCCAATATTTTTGACATGGCCTTGCAACATGTAAATAGGATCCATATGAAAACCAATAATTCTTTTCACAAAAAGGATAAAAAAAAAAAAATCCATTGCTTTTTCTTTTTATCCATTCCTTATTCCATTTTTTGATTGGATGAACCAGTTGGTTTAAACCAAAGAACGATCACGTTATTTTATTGATTTAAATCAGCAAATCGTCAAGAGTCTTATAACTCAAACTAATTAGCACCTCATGATGTTTCAACTAAGACAACCAACATTTAAATCCACCACCCCCAATTCTTGAATTATTAAAAAAAAAAATCAAATCAAATCAGGCAGCCTACTAGCATCAACTTTTGAAGGTTATTGATGATTTACTCAAATAATGATTTCTGTTTGCCACGTCCAAACCCTTTCCAAAATCTTTTTCTTTTTTTTTTCTCCTTTGAAGGTTGTTAGCAATTTACTTGACCATTTTTAGATGATGCTCCAAAACTATGAATGAGATCTTTCATTCACATTGTTTTTCTCATCAAGAACGTTTTATAAAACTCTTGGACTCTCAAATTTGGAGCATCTTATTTTCAATTCATAGGGTTCAACAAGAAATTGACAGTTCACGATCAAGAGTGTAGTACTATTTTTAGCATTGATTCTTATATATCAAATTAACAAATGGAAGATGGTTCTGAGAAACAATCTCTATTTGATAAGACTTCTTCCTATACCTAAAAATTTCATTGGACCCAAAAATGATACATTGTAAGACTCTTTTGCCTCTTCCAAAATCAGTAGGCTGTGTTTCTCTCTTGCATCTTCCAAAAGGAAAAAAGATCTCTAAGAGCCGTTTCTTGGATCCAAAAGAAAGTTCTTGGGCTCTATTTGACTGGACTTCTTCCAATAACTATAGAACATTTTTTAAAGATTATGTTTTAACTTTTAAATCTTGCAGATATCATAAAAATGTTCTCCCAGATGGTAGCAGGTACACTGAAAATTTTCAGACGAGTTAAATGTGCACTCCACCTTGAATCTTAGATGTTATGTACTCTTTTGACAAAAAGGATAGTGAATGCACAGATAATGCTTCAATCTCAAATTTCACCCCTCTTTGCAGCATCAACTCTAGTTCCAACCTTTCATGATGAAGTAAAACTTCAGAATCTGTGTAGTCCAGGCAAACAAGGATAACAGAAAAATGACAGGTTATTTTACAGAATTTTACCACCATCTTGGGACTTCTCTTTGCAGGTAGCATCTATTTAGCATAGCTTCAGCTTTCTTCTTGTCTGGCAGCAATATCAGGAACATTAGCAGAAGACTACGAACATAAGAAAGCCTATCTGAAACACTACAAGTACCATCTATCACCTTCTGCTGTCAGAGGAAGGAAACATTGCTGTGGAAGACAGTATTTCTCAGAATCTGAAGGAAAAACTCCAAGCCAGCATACCTCCGGGCAACGCAGTTGCTTTGCATCATAGGCCATTTGCTAACAAAATAGAAGTGTAAGAGAGAGAGAGAGAGAGAGAGAGAGAAAACTTGTCAACTTTTCAAAAAAATTGGAAATTTACATAGTTCTTAGAGTTTCATATACACAGTCCTAGACTCCTAGTTGCCAGTATATATGTTGTTTAGCTTGCTCAAGTGGATGATAAATATACAACAATATCATTAACAATTTAATAAACCTAACCATTGAACCAAACCGATATGTGGTCAGAATGTCGAAGCCATATGGATCACAATCAACCAAACAATAGGTAGGTAGACACAACTTTTCAATGAGCAGCCGCGAAAACCTATTGGTACAGACGCATATATTCACAGAAAGCCCAAATGGATACATGAAAACAAAATGATAAGTGACATATATGGCAATATGGTGAGAAACATTGTAAACTGAAAGTGAAAGTTTTCACCTTCTGGTGGGGATATCTGGATAGCCTCTTCCCTGTGAAAAAAATGGTCAAAAAGGATTTTGAGATGAGCCTAATGACCTAAGGAAGAGCTTACAGTGATGACAATGCAACGGTTTGCATTGTAGAACTGGTCATTAGCTAATCGCTCAAATACTGCATATCATTAATAATTTAGTCAAAAGGAAGAATGTTAGAACTTACAAGTTGTGCTTCCTATAGGTATTACCAGTATAATTGCTTACCTGATTCCTTCTCCACAACTAGAATGTAGTCAGCAACACTAACAATGTCGACATGCAAGAATTAGGAAAATTTCAATTATCTACTCTCTGTATTCCAGACAATATGTGACACCAAGTGAGGAATACCATAAAAAATCCTTGCACCTAATGCATAGGAAAAAAATAGATAAATCTTATTGCCAATGCCTGCATCAATTATAAACATAGATTGTTCAAAATTGTCCTGCATATTATCTTAGTAATTGGATACCTTTGACTTCTTCAACTTGAACAGGGATGGGGTGGGCCTGCAATAGAACCGGTTCAGACATATATAAATTGGAGACAATTAAATAACCATACCAGTTCCTGTTCTTACTGTGTTAGGACGATTTATGCAATCAAACTTCCTTCCACCTTCTAAGAATCTTATCCAGCCCATCACCAACCTGTAGAATATTGGGATCGACAAACTTTAACAGTTAAGCACATTGGCTAAGGATGCTACAGAAAAATCAACACAGCATATTATGGGTCAAATGGTCAGCTATGTAGTTGAGAAAACTCAAAAATGAAAAAACAGTGTGTGAAGAACTATTTAAGTGGTAAAGCACTATCGCTTATCCAGACCACCCCCCCCCCCCCCCCCCCCCCACCAATCTCTAAAGGACTATTTAATCCCCTTCACAAAAGAAGGTTTTTTTTTTTTTTTTTTTTTAATTATTATTATTTTTACTTGAAGAAAGGTCTGCCTTGTTGGAGTCCAATGGAAAGTACATAAACTGAGGGTAGATCTGAAAATTTTATGATCACTGGAAATAATTAGTTCAGCATATAGAAATTATTAGCTATGCCTAATGAATGCCATATATCCAAAAATTATAAACTATTCATGTTGATTATCATTCAGTTAAACGTATATTACATTTCAGTGGCTATAAAAATCCTATGTCATGGAAAGACATGATATATTCACCCAGTAACACATATATGCTATTGGCAAACAGCACTTTGTGTACGACCTTAGAAAGAGAATTCAGACAGAAAAAAATAATGATTGTCTACTAATCTTAAAAGGTCTGAGTGTGATCTCAAGTACCTACCCATTGCCCACAGAAACCTGCCAAAAGACACAATACATAAATAAATAAATATGAACAAAGTTTAACTATAAAACTTGTTGTAACTTTATACTATAATTTTACTCAATATCTTTTTATTGGATGTAAATTTTGACAAATTCACAACTAGATTACATCTTCTTCTTATATACTCCAAACTTGCAAATTTTCTAGAAAATTAAAAGTCAATAGCTATGCCATTAGTAAATTATTTAAATTGCAACTTTTTGTAATTTAAAATTATGCATAAAATATAAGCTTATAGATCATCTAGTAAATAATATCCTATTAATACAAAATTTGACATGTTTATTAAGAACATAAAGAACATGCAATTCAACAGTTAGATTTTCAAAATTTGTAGTAATATCGATTTTATTGAATAAGATTGTAGCCTAAAATTATAATCAGTTTTTTAACTAAATTTTGTCCAATAAATATATATTAGGGGTTCGTTTGGATACCGCTTATTTTGCTGAAAACTGAAAATAATTAAAAATAAATAAAGTTACTATTCATACTACAGTTACTGTTTATTAGCCTAAATGCACTATTCATGTCCTATGAACAGTGCAATAGGCGCTGGTTAAAAAAAAAAAAAAAAAAAAAAACGCAAGCACAGGCGCAGGGGGAGAGACGCGCAAACCAAACGCTCACTAGATATGAACTCGATCTACTCTAAGCACCAACATATTTATTTTCACCAAGTTTTATCTCTTTAAGAGCATCTCTAATATGCTAGCCAAGGTCATTTTTTGGAATGCACACCAAAAAAATGAGCTCTAACAGTCTCTTTAAAATACAAACTTTTTCAATTTTTTTTTTAATAGCGTTGCTACAATAGCTCTCTTGAAGAAGAGAGTACTATAGCAATTACTATAGCAACTCTAAACATTTTTCTCACTTAAAATAATCTACACTCAAATAAATCTAAATAACAAAATTTAGCACAATAAATTAAAATTTTAGCATTTATTTCAACCTTAACGGCTACAAAGACACCAAAACACAATTAGAACAAAATGCAAAATGCAATCGAATCACAGGACACAATCTTTCTCATAAAACTAATGAAATTAGAACAATCTAGGCTACATGAGGTTAGCGAGAGGACGAGGACAAGTGGTGGAGGTGGAGCAAGCGATGGAGGACGAAGACTATTTCTCTCCCTTGGTGAAGCACAGTGGTGATTACCCCTCTATGTGATGAGAAGATGAATGACATGTTTTAGTGTTTTTAGTGTGTGTTTGGCAAAAATTATTTTTGCCCACATATTTTACTATTCAGCTTCTTTTTGCTACCATTCACGGGCTCCACTATACTTTTTGGTACTATTCATGAGTTTTATTGTACTATTTCAACTAATTTTTACCTTTATCTACAATAATTTCAGCAAAAAGTTTTTAGTTTCAACAAAATAAGCGAATCTCAAATAGAGCCTTAGTCCAAGAGAAAGAGGGAGATAGCTAGAGATAGAAGTAGAAAAAGAGGTAGAAAATTAAAAGCAAAAATGAAGATAAAGATTAGAAGTGGGGATACATGTGAGGAGGAAAATAAGAGAAAAAAGAAAAGAAAAGAAGAAATGTATGAGAGATAAGGAAAAATAAAATAAAATTGAGAAATGCTACTACAACATTTTCAAAAATCTTAAATAAGCGAATTCTAAACAGACCCTTAGTCTAAGAGAAAGAGAGAGATAGCTAGAGACAGAGGTAGACGAAAAGGTAGAAAATTAAAAGCAAAAATCAAGATAAAGAGGAGAAGTGGGGATAAGTGTGAGGAGGAAAATAAGAGAAAAAAGAAAAGAAAAGAAGAAACGTATGAGAGATAAGGAAAAATAAAATAAAATTGAGAAATGCTACTACAACATTTTCAAAAATCTAAAATAGCGAGTTGTTACTGGTTACTACGGTTAAAAAAAAAAAAAAAATTTTGTGGTGGGTTCAAATTAGAACTAAGAACAACTTATCATATAGAATTTGTTATGAAAGTATTGTGAAAATATTGTGAACATAATATTTCTCATTAAAATGAGATGATCCTACAACTCACTATATCATTGTCACAAGTGCTCCACGAGATTTGTTAAAAAATATCACCAAAAAATTTAAATATTAAAGAAAGAATTAATGAAGAAAAAATATTTAAATGGAATAGAGAAAAAATAAAAATTTTATTAGAAAGTATATTTGAAAAAGTAGGTAAGAAAAGTTTTATGTCTTTCACAATGAATACGTCATTACTTTTGGTATGAATGCTACAATATATATATTTTGAGAAAGAAATGCTACGCAAATAGTTCCATACAATTGGGAACTGTTTGTAGACATGAATTTTTTTTTTTTTTAGTTTTACATAGGTACAGGTACTTACCAACTTACCCTTAAAAAAATCGTTGCGTCTGTCCTAAAATTTTTTAAGCCCAATAAAACTAAACATTGGTCCATAATATGGTCCCTAAACAATATATCAAGGGCTTTCAACACAAAAAGAAGAAGCCCAATTTTTTTTTCTTTTTTTTATCGAACTAAAATCTAGAAAATAATAATGATTATAATAACAACAAGCCCAATAAATTAAAATCTCCAATAGATTTAGATCTTAAATTTTTAAAAAAAAAAATTTTAAAAACCCAAGATCGGTCCTCCCTCCTAATTTAGTTTTTTTTTTTTTTTTTTTTTTTTGAGATAAAGATAGAATCCTCATTCAGATTTTAAAATCAACAACAACCGATTGTGTTCAATCTCTGCTTATACCAAAAATTGATTGGTGTTTTGATCTAATGATAAAAAGTAAAAATCACATAAACCGGTTGAAACTTTATAATAATAATAATAATAATAATAATTATTATTATTATTATTATTATTATTATTAAATTGCTATAAACCAAATAACCAATAAAAAATTTAAAAAAAAAACCAATAAAATTTTAAACCAAAAACTCATAAAATAAAAGGAAAACAATTTGTGGGTTCTAGTTAGCTCAACACTAGTAAAGTCTTTTATAATTGAATAAGAGATCTGAGGTAATTATTGGATACTCTCAGAATACCATAAGTACGTACTCCCTCCTTTCACATAACTATAAGTCCCACTAATTAAATTTATGATGGAACCCACAATTCATGTGAGAGGGGAGGAAATACGCATTTATGGTACCCTCAGAATATTTAATAATTTTACTGTTGTAAGTACATAGCCCATGTTCCTGCCAAAATAATAATTTTTAATGACTTAGTTCTTAGAAATCGCTCCCAAAAAAAAAAAAAAATCTTAGGAAAAAACTAAAACAATTAAGAATTTTACTATAAAAACTCCCGAACTAATACCAAAATGATTGTGAATAGTAACATTTCAAAAAAATAATAAATGAGAATTTGAATCACTCGCTAGAGGTATTTCAAATTTTCTACATTAGCTTACAATTACATTCATTGTTACATCGGTTTGTGAGATTTTTTAAATTTGAAATATGTTAATGGTACTACAAGTTTTACTACATAATGTTTAAAAACTAGTGTGGCAATAGATGTGATTGGTGAGTTTTAATCACCTCATAAATGATTGTTGAGTTATCTCTTTGTGATTGGTGACACATTAGTTAATAAGTTCAATGTAAAAAAACTTGTAGTACCTGTCACACTACTTTTTGTAGTAAAACTTGTAGTATTTTAGCATTTTCCTTGCTTTTGATGACACATTAGTGTGTAAGATCTATGTAGTAAAAATTGAAAAAACTTAATGTCACTCTTAAAAAAATTTAGGAAGTTTTAAAACTTAAATCAAACTTGACTTGAGTTAAAATTTCATAACACAAAGATTATTTATATTTATTTCAAAAAAGTATATGGATATATGGTAAATATACTTGTATTTTTGTTACTAATTTCTTAAAGATAAATGTAATATACTCGTACTATACACATATCATTCTTTTTCCATTTCTGTATTTTTATGCCGAGCTTTTGACACGTACTTTTAAAAAGATGCCAAATTGCACCCATTTGTATACCTACTGTATTAAATGTGTAACGTATTTTATTAACTATAGGGTAGACAAATATAAAAATTTTAAATTATTGTCATTCTAATTTTTTAGTTGAACTTTTTCCTCGACACCACTTGTGAACGTAGATCTAAGGTCAATCCATCCACATAAATTTTGTGCTTCACATGTATTTGTTTTCCATTTTTTTTTTAATTTTGCATAAATCCATTATATTTAGAGTGTGTTATGGATGTAGCACCTTTTTATTTTTATTTTTATTTTTACTAGTGTTTATCAAAAGATATGGTATATGGTAATTTTTATGTTAAATTTGTTACAAAAAGCTAAAAGATGGATTATTTTCAAAAAATGTTGAGGCAAAAAAAAAAAAAAAAAAACCAAAAGTTTGACGACAATACTTTTTCTTTTCTATATTTTGGTCATATTTATAATTTGGTCTTTAAGTTTTTATAACTTTATTTTGATCTCTATATTTTTAAACTTGTTGTCCTTTTGGCCCCTTTTATCATCTCATTTACAAAGAATGTCTAAGTAGTAAATGGACTTATTTACAAAAAATGCCTTAGTATTAAATGGAATACACTACTAGTTTGAAATAACTTCTTTTCTTTCTTTCTTTTTTTTTTTTTTTTTTTTTTTTGTAAGTGAGATGATGTCGGGATCAAAATATTAGTAAGTTTAAAAATATAAGAAAAAAAATCAAGTTATAAAAAATTGAGGACCAAATTAAAAACATGACCAAAATCGAGGACCATAAAATAAATAAATAAAAGCAAATACAATAGAAACTGTTGGGGCCCTCCAAAGTCAACACATGGTATGGATTGGCTTTGAAGGGCTAATGTGAGAGTAATTATTGGGTATTTTCGGAGTACCATAAATGCGTATTCTTTCATCTCGCATAAGTATGGGTCTCACTAATTAAATTTATAGTGGGACCCACAATTTATGTAAAAGGGGAGAGTACACATAGAATTCGACATTGCTAATGTCGAGTTCCACCTGTAACTCGATTTTGTTAAAATGAGTTTTAAAACAGAGACATTTTGCTACATAGTTTATAAATTAGGGGCAAATACCCATTTTCCCGAATTAATTTTGACCTAATTTTTCTATTAACTGTTCATAACCATATTTAAATTTTGAAACTAAAACTTGGTTGTTGTTTGAAAGCCCACTGGGAACTAGATATGTTTATGAGCACGTATGCCTAACAATAATTGTGTTGACCTTTCTGTACCCTATTATGTACACTTCTATTCTTATTCTCTTAAAGTAAAGAGGGATTTTTTCATTTTCTTAACCTAATGTTTGGTTAGGCACTTAGGCTCAAGCTAATTGGATCCCAGTTGAGTAAATTGAAGAATGCACTAAGGTTATTTTACATGGTGCTTGTAGTGGATTTAGTTTATGAAAAAAAGACTTATTTTTGTTTGTTTATTTAGTAAATAAGCCAAGCTCAAGTCAAGGTTAGAATTGACTACTAAACAACCAAAACTCAAACACATTAATGTTCTTGTGAATAAGCTTGTAAGCGTACACTTTTACATCAAGCCAAAAGAATCTTCTTTTCTTTCTTTTCCCCCGAAAATTATTACTATTTACCGTTTTATTGTATCATTCCTTGCCTCTATTAGCCAAAGTAGCTGTGCTGGCTGTGATACGCGGACCATTAATCCCAAATAGGTAGAGACTTATCTAGACATGATGTCATGATGTGGTTGTGTGATTCTTGTCTTTAATCTACTGACTTGTTAGCGCCTCGTGATGTTTCAACAAAGACAACCAACATTTAAATTCTCCACCCCCAATTCTTTAATTATTAAAAAAAAAAAAAATCAAATTAGGCAGCCTACTAGCATCAACTTTTGAAGGTTTTCAATGCTTTACTCAAATAATGATTTCTGTTTGCCACATCCAAACCCTTTCCAAAATCCTTTTTTTTTTTTTCTCGTTTGAAGGTTGTTAGCAATTTACTTGACCATTTTTAGATGATGCTCCAAAACTATGAACGGGATCTTTCATTCACATTCTTTTCCCCATCAAGAACGTTTTATAAAACTCTTGGACTCTCAAATTTGGAGCATCTTATTTTCAATTCATAGGGTTCAACAAGAAATTGATAGTTCACAAATCAAGAGTATAGTACTATTTTTAGCATCGATTCTTATATATCGCATTAAAAAATGGAAGATGGTTGCGAGAAATTCTCTATTTGATAAGACTTCTTCCAATACCTGAGAATTTTATTGGACCCAAAAATGATACATTGTAAGACTATTTTGCCTCTTCCAATATCAATAGGCTGTGTTTCACTCTTTTATCTTCCAAAAGGAAAAAAGATCTCTAAGAGCCGTTTCTTGGATCCAACAGAAAGTTCTTGGGCTCTATTTGACTGGACTTCTTCCTATAACTATAGAACATTGTTTAAAGATTATGTTTTAACTTTTAAATCTTGCAGATATCATATAAATGTTCTCCCAGATGGTAGCAGGTACACTGAAAATTTTCAGACGAGTTAAATGTGCACTCCACCTTGAATCCTAGATGTTATGTACTCTTTTGACAAAAAGGATAGTGAATGCACAGACAATGCTTCAATCTCAAATTTCACCCCTCTTTGCAGCATCAACTCTAGTTCCAACCTTTCATGATGAAGTAAAACTTCAGAATCTGTGTAGTCCAGGCAAACAAGGATAACAAAAAAATGACAGGTTATTTTACAGAATTTTACCTCCATCTTGGGACTTCTCTTTGCAGGTAGCATCTATTTAGCATAGCTTCAGCTTTCTTCTTGTCTGGCAGGAATATCAGGAACATTAGCAGAAGACTACGAACATAAGAAAGCCTATCTGAAACACTACAAGTACCATCTATCACCTTCTGTTGTCAGAGGAAGGAAACATTGCTGTGGAAGACAGTAATTCACAGATTCTGAAGGAAAAACTCCTTGAAGAAAGGTCTGCCTTGTTGGAGTCCAATGGAAAGTACATAAACTGAGGGTAGATCTGAAAATTTTATGATCACTGGAAATAATTAGTTCAGCATATAGAAATTATTAGCTATCCCTAATGAATGCCATATATCCAAAAATTTATAAACTACTCATGTTGATAATCATTCAGTTAAACGTATATTACATTTCAGTGGCTATAAAAATCCTATGACATGGAAAGATATGATATATTCACCCAGTAGCACATATATGCTATTGGCAAACAACACTTTGAGTACGATCTTAGAAAGAGAATTCAGACAGAAAAAAATGATGATTGTCTACTTATCTTAAAAGGTCTGAGTGTGATCTCAAGTACCTACCCATTGCCCAAAGAAACCTGCCAAAAGAGACAAGATATAAATGTCTTAATAAGTGTAAGTTCTTTGTAATTGACAACAAAGTGACAGAGGTTTTACAAAAATTTGAGGCTAGTGCAGCCATGCACTTGGAAATTTCTTAAGTCTTCCCCTGATTTGTTCAGTTTAAACCACAAAGGCTTTATACACTCCAGCAGAACCAAAAACGAATTAGCAATATTCAGGTGAAAAAGAAAGCATAGGGAAAACACCTACCACATTTAGATTGTGGCGACTGCATTGCATAAGGATGCAAATGTCATTGATTGCCCGGTCTACAACTGACTGTTCTGGATTGCAGAATAACCTTTGAGCCGTTCTAAATCATGAAATCAACTAAGTAGTTATAACTGTTGACATGCCTAAAACATTTAGACATGCAGTAATGTGAATCTTCTGCATGATTAACCGGTTCCACTGTTCTCTTATTCATAAATTGTTATATTGAAAGGACAAAATACTTTGCTTGTCTAAATGAACATACCAGTCCAGATTTCCGTTGTTACCAATCAATTAGCGAAAGCTAGTTGAAGTCTTCAACATTGAGAATTTTAATGTTGCCACACGTTATAATTCATTAATAAAATTCAATTTTACTTGCATCGAGATTGAAATTTACAAGCCAACTAAACAGTATAGAAGCTCTGTAATCACTCAATAAGCTAGTTGGACGTCTTCAACATTGATAATATTAATGTTACCACACGTTCTAATTCATTAATAAAATTCTATTTTACTTGCATCGAAATTGAAATTTACAAGCCAACTAAACAGTATTGAAGCTATGTAATCATTCAATTTCATTGTAATTAAGCTTCAGGAGGCCTTCCAGAGGCCACTTTTACTACACAACTTGCCTTTCATCAATGATCAACAGAAGCCTTCCCTTTCAACGATGCAGAATCGTGCACTTCAAATTTCTGCAAAATTTTGGAAGGGAATTGCTTGGAAATTTATTTTTTTATTCTCAAACATCACTTGATTTCTCAACCTCCAAATGTGATCCATAATTTTTGCTGCCATAAGAACAAACTGCTCCTTGGTGACCTGCTCATGTAACACATGAGCTGGAGGATTGACTATACTCTTAATGAGATCAAAGCTGTTATTAGCATTCAAAGATTCAATAAAGATCCCCCAGCTTGAGCTAAACCAAGCTGCTTTTGCTACAGAACAGTTTTTGAACAAGTGCAGGCATGTTTCTTCTTCAGTTTCACACAAAGGACAGCAAGTAGTTTCCATCACAAATGTTTGCTTCATTCGAGCTCTTGTTGGTAAGATTTCATTTGCAATCTTCCATAATAACATTTCAAGACGCTCATGAAGCTTTAAATTCTGCAAACTTCCCAACAGCGCTTCACAATCCTGTGTGAATCTGTGTAATTGAGAAAAACCATTAGCTGATCTGATAGTAAATTTTCCTTTACCATGCATACAGGTTAACTAGGCATGCTTCACAGTAGCAATGGGAATTTGATAATAGCATTATATGTTTCTTCATCAAGTGAGCTTTTAACATGTCTAAATTCCATTCATGGCCATCTGTTTTAAAATTAAGAAAATTCTGCTTGTTGTCATGGCTAGAAGATTTTAATATGCAATAATGCGAATCTATTTAGCTATATATTAAAGCTATTGGCAAAATTGGGTCGCACTCATTAAGAATAATATATGATTCTTTGTATGAGCAAATTACCATAACAATTGAAATTCGTTTTATATCATAATTAAATCGAGTTCAATCTATCATCCTAGCATTTGACATTAGTTAATTTAAGCTAATAACTACGTAGCTAATAGATGTTTGGATGAATGCAAGTAATTAGTGATGGAACGAACCTCTCAATCCGCCTGAGTTGTTTGGTGACATCAACCATAGTTGGCCTTCTTTGTGGATCTTCCTCTGTACATGTCAAGGCAAGGTCCACCACAGCTTGTAATTGATGCTGTAAACTAGCACCTCCATCCCCATCTTCAGCCAAGATTGCAGGGTCCACAATCTCGTTTATGCAACTACCTTGAGCACGGTTATGTATATATGCTACTAAAGTAGAATCTTTATCAATTGTAAATCGGGTTATATTAAGAGAATCCTCTCCAGTTAAAAGTTCTAGAAGAATCCGACCAAAATCATATACATCAGCTTTCTCAGTTACCTTGCCTGTTGCTTTAAACTCTGGGGCTCTGAGCCTTGTATTAAAAGGAGCATCCACGCCAGCTTCACCTTCAGGAATTGATACAGAAAAATAAAAGCTGGACAATTTGGGAACATCATTTTCATCTAATAAGATACTGCGCATAATTATACCCATGTGGATGACAGGTCTTGCGAAGGCAGTATGGAGATAAGAAAGAGCATGAGCAATCTGCCTTGCAATCTTTAACCTTCTCTCCCACACCATCGACTGATGTTGTCGTTCAGTAACAAAAATTCGATCAGAAAGGAAACCATTGGCGGCAAATTCAAACACTAAAAAGGGAGAGGGAGTGTGGAGACAACAGCCTATGGGCTTTAATACATTGCTGTGACCACTCATTTGCGCAGAAATCACTAAATCATTGATGGCTATATGGGCCAAATTATCTAAACGCTTAATGAGAACAATTCGTCCTTCAAGAGAACCCTTGTACCAATAAAATCCCAGATGTTCAGCAGGATAATTGTTGGTTGATGGGCGGAGTTGTTGAGGGGAAAAGGTACGGGTGGTAATAGGGTTGGCATTGCGAACAAAAGAACCCTTAACTAGAACAACTTGTCCTTCAAGAGAACCCTTGTACCAAACAGATAACCCTATTACTAGCTGTTCAGAAGAAAAGTTGTTGGTTGCTTGGAAGAGCTGCTGAGCGGAGAAGGTACGGATGGGAATAGGCTTGGCACTGCAAGAGGCAATCAGCTTCTCAAGTAACAGGCTTCCATTCTCATAAAAGTAAAACGCTCCCTGTCTTTCCTTTCTTTTATTAAAGAAATGATGATATGGCATGAACCAATTCCAGCGCATAATAGCTTGAATGTGGAACGTCCTTCCTTGCTCTCTTTTGTTTGTGCTCTAAATCTAATACTACTACTCTGCTAGCGAGGGATGGGATGGAGGCCCAGCTGAATGACAAGACAATGAGGGCATTTTTATTGTAAATTTCATTTCAGGAGGCAGGTTTCACCGAATGTAAAGTAAAGTGGAGCTTTCCTCCTCTTTAGCTTTTTTTGGAATTTCACAGGTTTGCATTTTTCAGGACGTTAGCCGATCAAGGCCCATACCGTGTGTTGACTTGGGTGGGCCCCACCATTTTACATTAGTCGGCGATTTTGTCATCCACATTCCACGCATCTCTCTCCGTTTTTATTTTTTATTTTATAAAGTGCAAGTGCAGCTGAATTCCTCAATTTGCCTCTGTTTGTGTTTGTGTTTTTTTTTTTTTTTTTTTTTTTTGGGGAATTTCAAAAGGGAAGTGCAGGTCAAATTTGGAAAAATTATTAAATATTTCGGAAGAACCATAAATGTGTACTCTTACTTCTCATATGAATTGTAAATCTCATTTTAAATTTAATTAGTAAGACTCACAGTTATGTGAGAGGAGGAAGTACATATTTATGGTACTCCGAGAGTGCCCAATAATTACTCCCTTTTGACAGCTTTTATGTTTGGGTTTACAATTTTAAATACATAAATATGAATAAATTTTAGTTACAAAATTGATTGTAACTTTATACTATAACTTTATTCAATATTTTTTTGACGAAAACCACATTTTCATCCCTATATTTTCATTCGATTCCCTTTTGGTCCCTAACTTTTTTTTCCATCACTTTTAGTCCCTATCCTAGAAAACGCGTCTCGTTTTTGTCCTTGTCATCATTACCCTAACGGCAAAGTCCTAGGTGGCTGATGGAACTATAAAAATAATATTAATAAATTTTATTTTGACATTAAAAAATGCCACATTTGCATCTAAATTTAAAAAAAAAAAAAATTTTTAACTAAATAAAAAAATTAAAAATAGAATTAAAAACCAAAAATTACATGAATTAAAATCTAAACGTGCCTTGAACAAAAACAACAAAAACACAAACCCAAAAATTAAAATCCAAAAATTAAAAATTTCAAAACCACCATTTTCTCAACTCAACAAAATCATCAAATCCTAAAACCCCAGATACCAAATCAATCCAAAAATATAGCACAACCAATCCAATCTGAACCCCACAACAACAACGAACCCAATCAACCAACCCACCCTACAATCTGAAACTCACATGAACAAATCAAACCACCAATCACCACCCCTACCACCGATCAGTCACCAAACCAACGATCCACCCCACCGATCAGTCACCAAACCCATCGAAGGTGTAATACCCCACATACTTTTATTTGAGGTTATAATTATATTTTTATTTTAAAAAAATAATTGATGGGCCATGGGTATTCTTTTATTAGTATTTGCAGCCTGCTAACCCACTAAGCCCACATCTCTAATACAAACTACAGGGTAGAGGAAAAGACAGTCAGAATTTTCATAGAAAGGGTTTTATCAGAGAGGCTAAGAGGTTTTCTTGGAGTTAAGAGCACATACCATTGAAGAGGCAATCAGATTTTAAAGGTATGATTTTCTCACCATTAGAGCAAAGAATTAAAAGTTTATAAGAATTATCTTGGAATTGATTATTCAAAAGTTTGATTTTTGGTCCTAAAATTCTACTGATACTTTACGATTTGGACTGCCGTTGTCGTTGTGTACGTTCATGGCATGACTTCTAAGTTTGCATTAGGAGATATATATATATATATATATATATATATATAATTAGTTATAAGTCAACAATTGCTGTCATTGTGTGAACCCTTGAACAAAAGCCGAAATTGTTGAAATCTTGTATCAAGATTGCGTCACTTTTGTAGGGCATAGGAACTTTTGGGCTGCTGCAACTTTAATTCTAATTGCTGGAGAAATTTGCACCAACCCCACCCTTTTGTCACTTGTTATCTCTCATTTTTTTTGTCAAGGATGTAGGCTTCTTATTGTTACTTTAATGGTCTTCTACATAGGTGTTGACTAAGTCCAAACCAAGTGATACTTTAAGGTCCAACTACTATTCTTAAAGGGACAAAGTCAGATTGTGTCTTTTATCCAAATTGTAATATTGTGGTATTAAATCCATTAGGATCAATGAAATTAAGTCTTTGAACAAAGTCATAACAGATTTGGTCCACAATTTTTCTTTGGGGTTATATATTTAAATCCTATAGTATTAGTTGTTGCCTATGAGATTTGATAAATTCAAGGAAAGACATATTTTTTTGGGTAGAGATGCTTTACATTAGTGCTATCATTTAGTTCAGCAAAGTATTTTACTAGCGAGTCAGTTTGTATAGTTTAGTAAAATTTATATTTTATGGAGGATATTAAGTAATTTCCATGATTGATTCTAGGTCCTATCTAAGAGTATTTTGAGACCTATTTGGAGGGTGTTTCAGCTGGATTTTCAGAGTGATCCAAGTTCTGTAAGTAATTATGCATAATGTGCACAAGTTTTGTCCATTAGGTTCTTAGAAGTTTTCAAAAGTTTTGCATTTCAAACTTATATTTTCTAAAGATTGCCAAAAGTATTTTTGTATCATTGGAAGAGAAATTTCGACTATTAAATAATGTTTTAAGGAGATACTTCTTATTTTAAATAAGTTTTGAATGGCCAAATCTCACTTAAAAGATTATTTTTTTTAAACTAATCTATTTTCCGCAAATAATTGAGTTTCAATGTAAGATCTCTAAAAAGGTTCTTGTTCTTTAAATTTGTTAAAACCAAGTGATTTCAAGGGCATATTCCTATTCTCCAAATGGTATTTAAAATATTTCTTTTAGCAAATTTAATTTTGAAATTTACTCAAGAATTGTAATTTATTCATATAAACTCCTCAGTCTCTATTCGTTTCCCAAGAGAGTCAAGCATCATTTGATTTATATTCTGTTCAATATTGTGATCTTTGATATGCCTCTATATTTGAAAATAAATTGTTAATATCAAGTAAATTACTATATTTTGTATAAATTTTGCTTTGTGATATGTGACTTAAAATAAGTGTTTTTAAAATTGATCAGATATATCAGATATGTGTGTAAATCCGCTCACAGGATTGTATATGAGAATATGTGTTGATCCCTCACCAGTAGGGGTTAGATGTTGGTATCCGCTCACAGGATTGTATGTGAGAATATGTGATGTGTATATGTGATACTGTGCTCTGATCAATTATCTGTATGTATTTTCGAATAACTTTAATATTTGATTATATATATGTGTTCAGTGGTTCTTTATATGTTTGGAAAACTATACCAAATACTTTGAGTGAAATTGTGAAATCAAATTCGTGCTTTGCTTGACTCTATTCTGTTGTATATTGTGCATAATTGCTTACTGGATGTGTGGCTCACCCCATCAATTACCATTTTCAGATTAAAGTTTAGTTGGGGAACAGAACCTTTGGATTACTCGTAAGGTGCAAAGTAGAGCATGGGAGCTGTAGGCAACGTTAGTATTACTTGAAGCTTTAAAGGATTTTAGTTACCCCTAATTTGTAATTCATGTTTTTGTTATGGTGGAGATTAACTTCCCATTTGTGGTGCTTAGATTTTGTAAGAGATTTTTTTTAAAAGTACTGTTTCTTTGGAGTATTGAATTATTTTGGATTGATTATGCTTAGTTAGTCATGTATCTAAATTCATGTTCAATGGATTTGGGTCGTGACAGAAGAAGTCTCCCCTGCATCGTTCTGTAGGGGTGAAGTCTCGCAACGCCTTCTAGAAGCTTCACTCTTTGGCAATTTGAAGTTGGCGTTGGAGCTCATCGTTGGTCCGTCTGTCGACATTAACTTCGTCGGCGCCGTGTGCTTGAAGAGCAAGAAGATCGAGATGATACTGTGTGATGAATCTGTGAGTCAGGTCCGAGTCGAATACGAGTTCAAGACTGACGTCACTACCTTGTTCCTTGCCATACACTCCAGCAACGTCTCCCTCATGAAGAAGCTACTGATGACTCTCTCAGACTTAGACTCACTTTCACTCAAGCTTGAGGTTTTTATATATATATATATATATATATATGTGTGTGTGTGTGTGTGTGTGTGTGAGGACCAGATTTGACTTGAATCCAGAATAGGAATGGATCCAGGCCCACGTAGCCCAAACAATAAATTTATAGAGTGCAGGAGAGAAAGCTAGTCTGAATCTTGGGCCAAGATATTGGATTTTAGCGTAAAGAGGCTAGAGCTACAAACGTAGTTTATGTAAAGAGTCTCCTCGGACATGCCCTAGTGCTATGATTTTAGAATAGTTTTTCAGTCCCCTTTCCTTTCTCCTTCCTTCGTCTTATATACTATGGCTTTTTTTACCTTTTTCATCATCCACGTGTGGACTTGGCGTTCAAAGTTCTTTTTCACCATCCCTCTTGCCATTTCTTGAATCTTCCATTCTTAGCTGGAAGGCTGCCCGTTCACTGTTCAGGTATCACCTCCACATTAATACGGCCAGAAGGTTAGCTGGGCGGCATTTAATGCGGAGGTGACAGCACCTTTAGATATTTGTTACTGCTTACTCTTATCTTTTATTTGATATTTTTCCCCTTCACTTTGTTGTAAGGTTTGTCCGAGGTGTTACTCTAAACGACTGATAAGTTCACCAGACACCTCGGATAGAAGTCCCGAGGTGACTATAGTCCTCGGACACGGTCAAATCCCCCACGAGCATTCTTTACCTCTCCTTAGAGGATAATCTTATCTCTTTTTTTGTTGATTATCCTCGGATATTCTCTCACCCTCAGATTGGACATTGGGCCTGGCCCTTTCTTACACAGCTTGTACATATGAGATCAGATATTGGGCCTGGCCTCTTCCAGCATAGTTTGAATACTGGATACAATTGGTCCCCACAATAGCCCCTCAAAATCTTGCTTTTCGGCTCCTCGGGAGAAAATGAGGATTTTGATTCTCTTGTCGGATCTGCCTTGTGATCTGGTTTTATTGGGTCAAATCGCAACAACACATGTTTATCTTCTCGCGACTCGCTCCTGACTCTTCAGTGTCCAGGAAGCGCCTTCATTTAATTTTGGCAACTCCTTTGTCTCCCACGTTCAACGGTGAGATGACAATCCAACGGCGGTTGAGCCTTCTGGGAATTTAGGCGGATAAACTCCCGCTCCTAATTTTTGCGCAACTATAAGTAGACTTTCAAATCAATTTCTTGTCACTTTTGAATGATTGCGCTATTCTAGAACCTGATACTTTCTTTCTTTCTCTCGCTCCTTTGCGCGTCTACAAATACAAAAATCCTGTCCGATGACCATTTCTCACACCTGTAAGTCTTCCTAAACTATCTCCAACTCTTATTCCTTTTATTGTAAAATTTCCCCTATAGGACCTCTTAGAAAATGGGTAGATTTAAGGAATTAGTTGATACCGAGGAGGGAATGAGAAATTTTAGGACTAAGTATAACATTCCTCCTCATGTGGGCGTTAGGTACGCGGCACAGGGCGAGTGGTATGATGAAAGAAAAACAAACGAGGTTGTCATTCCTATGATCGCCTTCATAGAAGGGGGGATGACCATTCCTCATGGGCACCCTTACTAGGAACTACCTTAGGTATTTTTGGTTATCCCCCACACAATGCGCCCCGAATATGTTCAGGGTATTAGGATGTATAGAAGCCCTGAACGAAAGAATGAACCTGAACCTGACCCAACATGATATAAACTGGATTTACAACCTCCAGTACCTAAAAAATCAGGGGTACTACTTAAAATTCAGACAGGTAGAGGTCAGAATGATTCAGTGTCTCCCTCAATCTAATAAGGGATTAAAAGAAGATTTCTTAATCTTCTCTGGGCAGTAGCATGATGGCTTACCATGCCCAGTTAAAGAGGGTGAGCCAGGTGGGGATCTAACTTACTTAATCTTCACGTTTAACTTTTCATATTCTAGTATTCCCATTATCGTCGGCTGATACTAAAGTGATTCTTTATTGTCTCTACTGACACTGCAGATCCCCGCGCCACTACGCCATCGTTGCGCTTAGTTAACAAAGCCAGCTTGGATAGAGTTCTCCGAGCCGAAATCTACGTCAACCCATCAGACAGTCAATTAAGAGCAGCTCATCTCATCCTTGGCTACAGTCCTATATCACGCGCATTCCAAGCTCCCTTGTGCGTGATAAAGGCTAAGGATCCTCGGCTTCGCAGAATTAGCGTTGCTTACGAAGGGTTCCTAGTCCCCCAAGGCATTCCTCTTCCAGAATACTCCCAGCATACCAAGGCATTGCCCGTTGCCAGCCTCGCAGAAGTTGTTTCATCTTCTCCCCACGTTTCTCAAGTAAAGGAGGAAGAAGAAGTTGAACGAGAGGAAGAAGGTTTTGTAGATCTTGCCTCGGCCACAGACGACTACGAAGTTTTCGACTTACTCACTCCATCACCTAACATTCCCGAGGATATGGGCATTTAGAGGAAACCCCAACGTAGTCTACAGGAACTCTTGGAGAGCCAACCTGGAAGGGGGGAGGCTGGGAGGCCCACCCAACAAAAACTTCCTCCCCCTCCTCCTAAATCTCCTCCTCGTGCCCCTCAGCCAGCTCCTCCCTTTAGGACCGAACAACCTGACCCTAAGAGGAGAAGGGAGCCCAAGGGCAAGGAGGTAGTGGAGACTGGGAGGACTCATCCTTCCAGTGAAGAGGAGGCCTATAGGCCAACGAAGCAATTGAAAATCGGCCATGCCCCCAGCCGAAGACCAGAGATGGGAAAGGTTCAACAGTCTGAACCCCGAGCATGGCTTCCAGCTCCCATGCTTGGGGGTGAGCCTCTGACCGACGATGCGTCGATCAGAGATTACAACGGGGGCATTGGCTGCCAGGTGGCCTCGGCGTTGGAAGAAACCCTCCTGCTCCTCAAAGACATGGTGGAACTACGAGGATTGAGGAGGAACGAGGTCTTTCTTCAAGCCAAGCGATGTTTAGGGATGGTATGTATTGTTATTTTTTCAACCCCCTCTTTTTTTTTTTTTTTTGTTTATTTTGTCGTTGTCTTCTTCCCTTTTTTTTTTTTTAAACAGGCTGTTCAAAGCATATTCAGGATGGAAGAAATTTACCATTCCATCGTACAGCAGTTGGATGAGGAGAGAAGAAGAAGGATCGATGCGGTGCAGACGATGTCCGTTGCTGAGAAGAGTAATGCTGACCTCAAGGAGAAGTTGAAGACTGAGGAGCAGCAAAGGAAAAGCGCTGAGGCCGCATTGAAGGGTGCCGAAACTCAAGCTGAGAGCCAAAGGAAGCTGGCCAACGATATTAAAGGGCAGTTGGTCACAGCCAAGGAGCAGATCGTTGCCCTAAGGCAGCAATTGGAGGAGGCGAACAAGCTCAAGGCCTTGGCTGAGAATGCTAAAGCGCAGGCTGAGGAGGACAAGCTGAAGGCCGAGAAGGAGAGGGAAGAGGCTGAACAACATGGCTACGACGTTGGGGTAGCAGAGACCGAGGACGCTCTTCGGGCTGAGGTCCCTGCTGTCTGTCGTGCATATTGTGCCCAGACTTGGGAAGAGGCTCTCAACCAGGCTGGGGTTGAAGCTTCATCAGGGCTAAGGAAACCAGTCCCTTAGCCCTGCAAACTCCTAAACAGGCTGAGTCAGCCCCTCTTCCGCCACCAATGACTAATGAAGCCCCTCCTCAACACCCCCCTTCTGCTGCTCAGCCAGAACAGGGCGTCGCACAAGAGACCTTGAAAGGCTCTTCATCGGGTAAAGTGACTGAGGCCCCTCAATCTGAGGCAGCTTCTCAGGACTTTGAGAAGCAACTGGCCTTAGTTACGGTACCTGTTGAAGGGTCTCTTTAAGAGAAAGAGAAGAAGAGCCCCCCAAAGGCAGCTGACCAGGATTCTAAACCTAAGCTCCAGATTAAGTTGAAGCCTTAGATTTTATGTTTGTTTTAGGATAATGATAATTGTACTTTCATCTTTTGTACTTAGAGATCAATTTTGGTAATGTATGAAATATTTTTCTTTATTTGAAGTAATACTTTGTCAGAATTATTATTTTACTTAGTTGTATGATATCTGCTTTGCTTTGTTCCCTATCTACTTCCAAAACATAAAACGTTTTCAAGGAACTAACCTGCATTTTTAAGGTACATTAATATGACCTAACGTCAACTTTCAAAAATGGATTTCCCTTTTGCCAAGTTCACTAATAAGTTCCGCAATTTCCAAACAATATCACAACACCTAGACAATAAGCAGGATATGAATATTTTGAAACACACTTACACTTATTTGACATTCATGAACTCAATCAAGACCTATGAAACAGGCCAAGACTTAATCTAGAAAATAATAACTTGTATATTCTCAATCATGTTCTAAAGACTTTGACACAACATATATTCCATTGAATATGTTCCTCAGCACTGTAAGGACAACGATTTTTACAAGGTTCATAATCCGAGGACAAAACAACGATGATTTACTATCTCTCATTTTAAGAGATGTTCTGAAATATTAATTTCCACTAAGTTTGTGATCCGAGGACCTGACTTGACTTAGTTTCTGTTTAATATTTCAATAGATGTCATAGGATATTAATTTCCACTAAGTTTGTGGTCCGAGGACCTGACTTCACTTAGTTTCTGTTTAATATTTCAATAGATGTCATAGG
Organism: Quercus agrifolia; assembly: GCA_029955455.1. Classification (NCBI taxonomy): domain Eukaryota; kingdom Viridiplantae; phylum Streptophyta; class Magnoliopsida; order Fagales; family Fagaceae; genus Quercus; species Quercus agrifolia. The sequence continues at coordinate 58,472,972 of JARQAD010000004.1, forward strand.
ATATTAATTTCCACTAAGTTTGTGGTCTGAGGACCTGACTTAACTTAGTTTCTGTTTAATATTTCAATAGATGTCATAGGATATTAATTTCCACTAAGTTTGTGGTCCGAGGACCTGACTTAACTTAGTTTCTGTTTAATATTTCAATAGATGTCATAGGATATTAATTTCCACTAAGTTTGTGGTCCGAGGACCTGACTTGACTTAGTTTCTGTTTAATATTTCAATAGATGTCATAGGATATTAATTTCCACTAAGTTTGTGGTCCGAGGACCTGACTTGACTTAGTTTCTGTTTAATATTTCAATAGATGTCATAGGATATTAATTTCCACTAAGTTTGTGGTCCGAGGACCTGACTTGACTTAGTTTCTGTTTAATATTTCAATAGATGTCATAGGATATTAATTTCCACTAAGTTTGTGGTCCGATGACCTGACTTAACTTAGTTTCTGTTTAATATTTCAATAGATGTCATAGGATATTAATTTCCACTAAGTTTCAGGTCGAGTTAAGTTTCTGTTTAATATTTCAATAGATGTCATAGGATATTAATTTCCACTAAGTTTGTGGTCCGAGGACCTGACTTAACTTAGTTTCTGTTTAATATTTCAATAGATGTCATAAGATATTAATTTCCACTAAGTTTGTGGTCCGAGGACCTGACTTAACTTAGTTTCTGTTTAATATTTCAATAGATGTCATAGGATATTAATTTCCACTAATTTTGTGGTCCGAGGACCTGACTTAACTTAGTTTCTGTATAATATTTCAATAGATGTCATAGGATATTAATTTCCACTAAGTTTGTGGTTCGAGGACCTGACTTAACTTAGTTTCTGTTTAATATTTCAATAGATGTCATAGGATAAATGAAAACAAGGAAAAAAAAAACACAATGTAACTTTTCTTATCAATAGTAGTATCTTTTCAGATTATTTACATTCCAAGGATGAAGTACAGCCCTTTCATCTAAATCTTCTAAGTAGTAGGCTCCTATTCCTGCCACCGTCGTAATTCGATATGGTCCCTCCCAATTGGGCCCCAATTTTCCCTAGGCAGGGTTTTTAGTGTTTCCCAAAACTTTCCTCAAAACCAAGTCCCCTGAGGCCAATGGTCTCAACTTCACGCTCATATCGTAGCCTTGCTTTAGCTTGTGTTGATAGTAGGCTAACTGCACCCTAGCATTTTCTCGTCGTTCTTCAATTAGATCCAGGTTCTTCTTTAGCAAGTCGTCATTTCCATCCGAGGTAAACGCGCCAGATCTCATAGTAGGGAAACCGTTTTCCAGTGGGATTACAGCTTCAGCCCCGTACGTCATTGAGAAGGGGGTCTCCCCAGTAGACTTCCGAGGTGTCGTCTTGTAAGTCCAAAGAACGTGTGGTAGCTCTTCAACCCATCTTCCTTTGGCGTCATCCAACCTCTTTTTAAGTCCGTTCACAATGACCTTATTAATAGCCTCAGCTTGCCCATTTCCTTGCGGATAAGCCGGAGTAGAATACCTGTTCTTTATTCCCAGGTCAGAACAGTACTTCCTAAAAGCTTTGCTATCAAATTGAAGACCATTATCCGAGATGAGGACGTTGGGAACCCCAAATTGCGTAACTATGTTCTTCCAGATGAATTTTTTGACATCCACATCTCGGATATTGGCTAAAGGCTCAGCCTCGACCCACTTAGTGAAATAATCTGTGCATACTAGGAAGTATTTCTTGTTCCCTACAGCCTTTGGGAAAGGACCCACAATGTCTAAGCCCCACTGAGAAAAGGGCCACGGACTAGACAAAGGGTTAAGCACCCCTCCAGGCTGATGAATGTTTGGTGCAAACCTCTGGCATTGATCGCATTTCTTGACATATTCCTGCACCTCTTTTTGCATGTTTGGCCACCAATATCCTGGGTAAGAGCCTTGTGAGACAGTGACCTTCCCCCTGTATGACTTCCACAAACCCCTTCATGCAATTCCTCTAGAAGTAACTCCGATGCCTCTGGGTGGACACACAACAAATAAGGCCCAAAGAACGAACGCTTGTACAGTTTTCTGTCCTCGGATAACCAAAACCGAGGAGCTTTCCTCCGTACTTTATCAGCCTCAGAATTTTCTTCAGGCAGCACATCTTTTTCCAAAAACAGTGATATAGCATCCATCCAGCTCGGACCCAGCTTAACCTGATGTATTCGTGGAGCACCATGATGCGTCAGAGCTTACGTATATAGGTCTTCCACCAATACTACCCGAGGCAGACCCTGGGCCGAGGACGTGGCAAGGGTGGCCAAAGAATCTGCATGGGTGTTCCCACTTCTAGGAATATGAGACAAGTCAAAAACTTCAAAATTTTCTTGTATACTCCTGACCTGGCATAAATATTCTAGCATCCTTGAATCTCGCGCCTCTAGATCACCTCTTACCTGTCCCACAACCAGTTTTGAGTCCGAAAAAGCTCTCACTGCCTTTCCCCCCATTTTTTGCATCATCTCCATTCCCTTCAGCAAAGCTTCATACTCTGCTTCGTTATTCGTAGCGGAGAAATTCAGTCTTAAGGACTTCTCTATGGTAATCTTTTCAGGGGATACCAGTACTAGCCCCACCCCTGATCCCCGTTGATTGGCTGCTCCATCAACATACAATTTCCAAGGCTGTAGGCCCTGAATAGAGGCTACGCCTACCGATCTTTCATCCACTGATCCATCTCCCATTTCCACCTCTTCTGGAGATTCAGCAAACTCAGCCACCAAGTCAGCAAGCACCTGTCCCTTGATAGAGGTACGGGGCATGTACTTTATATCAAAAGCCCCTAGAATCGTACCCCATTTAGCTACCCTTCCTGTATAGTCGGCGCTTCTGAGCACTGACTTGAGGGGGAGTTGAGTTAGAACGACCACAGTATGCGCCTGAAAGTAATGGGGAAGTTTCCTCGTGGCATGCACTACAGCCAGTATCGCTTTTTCTAGTGGCAAATAACGCACTTCAGCCTCGTTAAGCGACTTACTCACATAATAAACTGGTCGTTGTACACCATCGTCCACCCGTATAAGCACAAGGCTTATGGCATGTGAGGCAACGGCGAGGTAAGAAAAAAGGACTTCGTCCACCACTGGGCTAGACATTATGGGCGGATGGGATAGGTAACGTTTAAGCTCTTGGAATGCCCTGACACACTCCTCGGACCATTGAAACTCTTTCCATTTATGCAACAAAAGAAAGAATGGTCTACACCTTTCTGCCAATCTAGATATAAACCGATTTAATGCTGCCATCATCCCAGTAAGCTTCTGGACTTCCTTTGGATTGTGGGGTGGTTGCAAGTTATTGATTGCTTTAATCTGATCTGGGTTTACCTCAATCCCCCTATGAGTCACCATGTATCCGAGGAACTTTCCTGACCCTACTCCAAAGGAGCATTTAGAGGCATTCAGACGCAACTTGTGCCACCTCAGGATTTCGAAAACATTTGTAAGATCTGCTAAGTGTTCAGATACTAACTTGCTCTTCACCACCATATCATCAATATAAACCTCAATGGTTTTTCCCAACCGTGATTCAAACATCTTTGTCATCATCCGTTGATAGGTCGATCCTACATTTTTTAGGCCAAAAGGCATTACTTTGTACTGGTAGTTCCCCACAGGAGTGACAAAAGCCGTTTTTTCCTGATCTTCCGCTGCCAATGGTATTTGGTGATAACCTTGGAAGGCGTCCAGGAAACTCATCCGAGGATGGCCTACTGTCGCATCTACCAACTGATCTATCCTCGGCATAGGGAAAGGATCTTTGGGGCAAGCCTTGTTAAGGTCTGTAAAGTCCACGCAGACACGCCATTTTCCTGTCTTCTTCTTCACCATACGGTATTAGCCAGCCATTGGGGGTAGAAAATCTCTTTAATAGCCCCTGCCTGTTTGAGTTTAACCACCTCAGTCTTTATTGCCTCCACGTGTTCACTCGAGGGGCGCCGAGGAGGTTGCTTTTTTGGAGTAGCTGAAGGATCTACATTTAAACGATGACAGATGAATTCTGGATTCAGACCAAGGGCTTCATAGGCGTCCCATGCAAAAACGTCTACGTTTCTCCTCAGAAGCTCAACCAACTCTTCCTTCTCCTGTAGGGGCAGTCGAGCCCCAACCTGGAAAAATCTCTCAAGGTCGTCCCCTATAATCACCCTTTCCAGGCCCTCACAATTCATCTCGTCATCTGGCCCCCCGCGCAGTGACGACGAGGCCCCTAACTGCTATAAATCATTTTCCTTACTGGCTGAGGCGCTAGTCTCTGGTTTGTGCTGAATTGCTGCAATTAAGCATTGCCTAGCCATAGACTGGCTTCCCACTATCTCCAGCACTTGACCTTCAGAAGGATATTTTACTTTCTGATGAAGGGTGGAAGAAACGGCGCCCAAGGAATGCAGCCATGGCCTGCCCATAATGGCCGTGTACGGAGAGAAGGCGTCTACCATGATAAAATCTACCTCAACCACATCCAATCCAGTTTGCACAGGCAGTCTGATCTGGCCCCTAGGGACCACCATCTTACCTTCAAAACTCACCAAAGGCGAACTGTATGTAGATAAATCCTCGGGCTTTAAACCCAGACCCTTAAAAAGGTCAGGATACATAATTTCCGTTGCACTTCCCTAGTCAATCATGACCCTCTTCACATCATATCTGCCAATTCAAAGGGTAACCACCAGAGCATCATCATGTGGCTGTATAGTTCCCTGTTTGTCCGCTTCTGAAAAACTCAGCACTAGAGGCACATTTGTCTTGGCTCTCTTCGACACTGAATTAGGCTCATCATCGGTGTAATGTGATACTGACATTATCCTAGTTGGGCAGGATCCAGTCCTCCCTGGGGCAATGAATATAACATTGATGGTTCCCAGAGGAAGCTTGGATGCAGGATTTCCCTGAAACGCTGCACTAGTCTGGCCTCCTCGGCCATTGGAATGATGCAATAGATGCTTTAACCTCCCTTCTCGGACCAGTTGCTCTAAATGGTCCCATAAGTTCCGACAATCTTCAGTAGCATGACCATGATCTTGATGATATTGGCAATACAGGTTTTGGTTACGATTGCTTGGATCTCCTGCCATTTTATTCGGCCACTTAAAAAATGGTTCATTCCTTACTTTCTCCAAGACTTTCTGCACTGGTTCTCGAAACACAACATTGATCGCTTGAGCGTTGGCAGATGCAGGTTGCCCTAAAAAGTCTCTCCGAGGACGATTGTTCTGCAGCCGATCCGACCTGGAATCCCTCCTCTCCTGGGGGATCACCTTCGCTTTTCCTTTACCTTGCAATTGATCTTCCTCAATTCTCCTGTACTTATCAATCCTATCCATCAGCAAGCGTACACTGGTGTCAGGTTTGCCAGTGAGTGACTTTCTCAAATCGTGCTCCGCCGGTAGCCCTGCCTTAAATGTACTAATGGCCACATCATCATAGCCCCCATCTATCTCATTAAACATCTCCCAATATCTATCCGAGTAAGCCTTCAAGGTCTCTCCCTCACGCATGGACATGGATAGCAAGGATCCTAAAGGCAGAGGTACCCTACTGCATGTGATGAAGCGGGCGCCAAAGGACTGGGTAAGTTTCTTGAAAGAATCAATGGAATTTGCCCTGAGACCATTGAACCACCTCATGGCCATTGGACCCAAGCTGGACGGAAAGATCTTACATATTAGGGCCTCATCCTTTGAATGGACGGCCATTTTTTGATTAAAATGGCTAACATGCTCCACCGGATCCGTCCGGCCATTATAAAGAGAGAAGGTTGGTTGATTAAATCGCCGAGGAAGGCTGGCACACTCAATCCGACGTGTGAAAGGCGATTTGGCTACTTGGCTTAAGGCCTCGTTCATAGCTTTGTTACCTAGGCCCTTATGCAAGGTACTTTTACCCTTCCACCTGTAATTATTGTACTCTTCGTCGCCAGAGAAGGTCTCACTGGGCGGAGTTTTAGATCTATGCCTATACGTATCATCCTCTGTATCCCCAGAAGAAGACTTAGATTCAAGTGATGCTCGCCTCCGCCGCGCACGACGTAACCTCTTCTTCAACTCGTTAATTTCACGTTGCATTTCTTTCTCATTCTCAGCATGGGACACGTGACTTTTCCCGCGCGATTGGCTCCTATTAGTGTGCATGGTTTGCCCACTTTGCTCACGGTCTCTCCTTCGTTGAGGGTTGACCTCCGAGTAGCTATGCTGCGAACCTCCTGATGCCGCCTAGTGCGGATTGTCATTATCCTGATGTGGCCCTACCGTTGGTTGATACAAACCTGATTCTTCCATTTTATGTGCTAAACGCAAATCTCTTTTTGATCAGATCAAGCAGTTTCCCACAGACGGCGCCAATTGTGAGGATCGGATTTGACTTGAATCCAGAATAGGAATGGATCCAGGCCCACGTAGCCCAAACAATAAATTTATAGAGTGCAGGAGAGAAAGCTAGTCTGAATCTTGGGCCAAGATATTGGATTTTAGCGTAAAGAGGCTAGAGCTACAAGCGTAGTTTATGTAAAGAGTCTCCTCGGACATGCCCTAGTGCTATGATTTTAGAATAGTTTTTCAGTCCCCTTTCCTTTCTCCTTCCTTCGTCTTATATACTATGACTTTTTTTACCTTTTTCATCATCCACGTGTGGACTTGGCGTTCAAAGTTCTTTTTCACCATCCCTCTTGCCCTTTCTTGAATCTTCCATTCTTAGCTGGAAGGCTGCCCGTTCACTGTTCAGGTATCACCTCCACATTAATGCGGCCAGAAGGTTAGTTGGGCGGCATTTAATGCGGAGGTGACAGCACCTTTAGATATTTGTTACTGCTTACTCTTATCTTTTATTTGATATTTTTCCCCTTCACTTTGCTGTAAGGTTTGTCCGAGGTGTTACTCTAAACGACTGATAAGTTCACCAGACACCTCGGATAGAAGTCCTAAGGTGACTATAGTCCTCGGACACGGTCAAATCCCCCACGAGCATTCTTTACCTCTCCTCGGAGGATAATCTTATCTCTTCTTTTGTTGATTGTCCTCGGATATTCTCTCACCCTCAGATTGGACATTGGGCCTGACCCTTTCTTACACAGCTTGTACATATGAGATCAGATATTGGGTCTGGCCTCTTCCAGCGTAGTTTGAATACCGGATACAATTGGTCCCCACAATATATATATATATATATATATAAAATTGTTTCATTTGCATTGGTGATTCTCAGTAAGTGAAATTGTTTTCTGTGTTTTGAAAAATATTGAAAGTGTTTTGTTTTAGCGATCAAATTTGAGATCTGTTTCTGTTTTTGATTTTGAATTTTTTCTCTTTTGTAAAGTGTTCTGTTTTGTTTTTGAAAATATTGACAGTGTTTCTGTATGCATTTTGGTGATTCAGATTGAGATTATTAGCTGAAAAATGTGTTCTTGTTGTTCTTAGATTTGGGTTGTTCTTAATTTTTTTTTTTTTTAATTTCTAGGTTTATGATCTTAGATTTGGGTTTGTGTTCTTATTGTTCTTATTCAAGACACACTTAGATCTCAATTCATGTGATTTTTGGTTTTTAATTTTTTTATTTAGTTAAAATTGATAAATTAGTTTTTTAAATTTAGATGCTGACGTGGCATTTTTTAATGCCAAATAACTTTTTTTTTTTTTTTTTTTAAATTTTAATGGCCATGTTAGCTTTTAGTGTGCCAATTGTGCATTCCATTTGTCACGTATGTATTTTCCATCTCTGATGTAACGGCAGAGACAAAAAATAAACGTATTTTTCAGGATAGGGAGTAAAAGTGGTAAAAAAAAAAGTTAGGGACTAAAGTGAGAATTGCATGAAAATATTGGGACGAAAATGTGGTTTTCGCCTATCTTTTTATTGGATGTGAATTTTAACAAATTCACAACTTGATTAAATCTCCTTCTTATATAGTCCATGCTTGCAAATTTTATATAAAATTAAAGATCAATAGCTATGTCATTAATAAATGGTTTAAATTGCAACTTTTTGTAGTTTAAAATTATGCATAAAATATAAGCTTATAAATCATCTAGTAAATAATATCTTATTGATACAAAATTTGACATGTTTATTAAGAACGTAAAGAATATGCAATTCAACGGTTAGATTTTTAAAATTTGCAGTAATATTTATTTTATTGAGTAAAATTGTAGCCTAAAGTTACAACCAGTTTTGTAGTTAAACTTTGTCTAGTAATATATTAGATATGAACTCAATCTACTCTAAGAGCCAACATATTTATTTTCACCAATTTTTATCTCTTTAAGAGCATCTCTAATAGGCTAGCCAAAATCATTTTTTTGGAATGCACACCAAAATAATCAGTTCTAACAGTCTCTTTAATATACAAACTTTTCAAAAAAAATTTTAGAGTTGCTATAGTAGCTCTCTTGAAGAAGAGAGTCCTGTAGCAATTACTATAGCAACTCTAACCATTTTTCTCACTTAAAATAATCTACACTCAAATAAATCTAAATAACAAAATTTAGCACAGTAAATTAAAATTTTAGCATTTATTTCAACCTCAACGGCTACAAAGACACTAAAACACAATCAGAACAAAATGCAAAATGCAATCGAATCACAGGACACAATCTTTCTCATAAAACTAATGAAATTAGAACAAATATTAAAATAAAATAAAAATTTGACCTATCTAGGCTGCATGAGGTTAGCAAGAGGACGAGGACAAGTGGTGGAGGCGAAGCAGGCGATGGAGGACGAAGACTATTTCTCTCTCCCTTGGTGAAGCACAGTGGTGATTACCCCTCTGTGTGATGAGAAGATGAATGACATGTTTTAGTGTGTGTTTGGCAAAAATTATTTTTGCCAACTTATTTTACTATTCAGCTTTTTTTTGTTATTATTCATGAGTTCCACTGCACTTTTTGGTACTATTCATGGGTCTCACTATACTATTTCAGCTAACTTTTACCTTTATCTATAGTGCTTTCAGCAAAAAGTTTTCACTTTCAGCAAAAAGTTTTCACTTTCAGCAAAATAAGCGAATCCTAAATAGACCCTTAGGGTTCGTTTGGATACAACTTATTTTTGCTGAAACTGAAAACTGAAAAAACCATAGCAAAATCATTTTTAAGTGTGTGAATAGTGTCGTAGGACCCGTGAATAGTACATGAACAGTGCGTGAACAATGTTTTTTGTCCCCTGCACAGTAAATTCATGTGATGTTACTATTCACGCGCTAGGGGGAAAAAAAAAAAAAAAGGTCTGAAAACGCAAACGTGGATTTGGAAACACGGATCCAAACCCACACTTAGTCCAAGTGAAAGAGAGAGATAGCTAGAGATAGAAGTAGATGAAGAGGTAGAAAATTAAAAGCAAAAATGAAGATAAATAGGAGAAGTGGGAATACGTGTGAGGAGGAAAATAAGAGAGAAAAGAAAAAAAAAAGAAGAAACGTATGAGAGATAAGGAAAAATAAAATAAAATTGAGAAATGCTACTACAACATTTTCAAAAATCTTAAATAAGCGAATCCCAAATAGACCCTTAGTCTAAGAGAAAGAGAGAGATAGCTAGAGATAGAGTTAGACGAAGAGGTAGAAAATTAAAAGCAAAAATGAAGATAAAGTGGAGAAGTGGGGATAAGTGTGAGGAGGAAAATAAGAGAAAAAAGAAAAGAAGAAACGTGTGAGAGATAAGGAAAAATAAAATAAAATTGAGAAATGCTACTACAACATTTTCAAAAATCTTAAATAGCGAGTTGTAATTGGTTACTACAGTTAAAAAAAAAAAATTGTGGTGGGTTCAAATTATAACTAAGAACAACTTACTATATAGAATTTGTTATAAAAGTATTGTAAAAATGTTGTGATCATAACACTTCTCATTAAAATTAGATGATCCTACAACTCACTATATCATTGCCACAAGTGCTCCATGAGATTTGTTAAAAAATATCACCAAAAATTTTAAATATTAAAGAAAAAATTAATGAAAAAAAAATATTTAAATTAAATAGAGAAAAAATAAAAATTTTGTTGGAAAGTATATTTGAAGAAGTAAGTAGGCAAAGTTTTATGTCTTTCACAATGAATACGTCATTACTTTCTATATGAATGCTACATTTTTTTTTTTTTTTGAGAAAGAAAAGCTATGCAAATAGTTCTATACAATTGGGAACTGTTTGTAGAAATGATTTTTTATTTATTTATTTAAGTTTTACATAGGTACATGTACTTACCAACTTACTATTAAAAAAATCGTTGCGACTATCCTAAATTTTTTTAAGCCCAATAAAATTAAACATTGGTCCATAATTTGGTCCCTTAACAATATATCAGGGGCTTTCAAACAAAAAGAAGAAACACAATTTTTTTTTATCGAACTAAAATCTAGAAAATAATTATAATTATAATAACAACAAGCCCAATAAATTAAATTCTCCAATAGATTTAGATCTTAAATTAAAAAAAATTAAAAAACCCCCAAGATCAGTCCTCCCTCCTAATTCTTTTTTTTTTTTTTTTTTTTTTTGAGATAAAGATAGAATCCTCATTCAGATTTTAAAATCAACAAAAATCAATCGTTGTTTTGATCTAATGATAAAAAGTAAAAATCACATAAACCGGTTGAAACTTTATAATAATAATAATAATAATAATAATAATAATAATAATATTATTATTATTATTATTATTATTATTATTAAAAAATTGCTATAAACTAAATACCCAATAAAAAAATTAAAAAAAAACCAATAAAATTTTAAACCAAAACTCATAAAATAAAAGGGAAACAATTTGTGGTTTCTAGTTAACTCAACTAGTAAAGTCTCTCATAGTTGAATAAGAGATCTGAGTAATTATTAGATACTCCCGGAATACCATAAATGCGGTGTCCCTTCTTTCACATAAATGTGAGTTCCACTAATTAAATTTATGATCGAACTCACAATTCATGTGAGAGGGAGGAATACGCATTTATAGTACTCTCGGAGTATTTAATAATTTTCCACCAAAAGGACTCAAAAGTCAAAACACAAATACCAATTTTTATTTTACTGCTGTAAGTACGCAGCCCATGTTCCTGCCAAAATAATAATTGTTAATAATGAAAAATTATTAGGTACTCCCGAAGTACTATAAATGCATAGTCCCCCTACTCATATGAATGGTGGGTCCCACCATGAATTTAATTAGTGGGACCCATCATTCATGTGAGAGGAGGGAGTACGCATTTATGGTATTCCGGGAGTACATAATAATTTCCCATTTAAGGACTTAGTTCTTCGAAATCTCTCTCAAAAAAAAAAAAAAAAACCCTTAGGAAAAAGCTAAAACAATTACAAATTTTACTATAAAAACTCACAAACTAATACCAAAATGATTGTGAATAGTAACATTTCAAAATAATAATAAATGAGAATTTGAATCACTTGCTAGAGGTATTTCAAATTTTCTACGTTAGCTTACAATTATATTCATTGTCACATTAGTTTGTGAGATTTTTTAAAATTAGAAACAAGTTAAAGGTATTACAAGTTTTACTACATAATGCTTAAAAACTAGTGTGGCAATAGATGTGATTGGTGAGTTTTAATCACCTCATAAATGATTGTTGAGTTGTCTCTTTTGTGATTGGTGACACATTAGTTAATAAGTTCAATGTAGAAAAACTTATAATACCCATCACACTACTCTTTGTAGTAAAACTTGTAGTATTTTAGCATTTTCCTTGCTTTTGATGACACATTAATGCGTAAGATCTATGTAGTAAAAACTGAAAAAACTTATAATCACTCTTAAAAAATTTTAGGAAGTTTTAAAACTTAAGTCAAACTTGACTTGAGTTAAAATTTCATAACACAAAGATTATTTATATTTATTTCAAAAAAGTATATGGACATATGGTAAATATACCTGTATTTTTGTTACTAATTTCTTAAAGATGAATGTAATATACCCATACTATACACATACAATTCTTTTTCCATTTCCATATTTTTATAACAAGCTTTTGACACGTACTTTTAAAAAGATGCTGAATTGCACCAATTCGTACACCTACTGTATTAAACACGCACTGTATTTTATTAACTATAGGGTAGACAAATATAAAAATTTTAAATTATTGTCACTCTAATTTTTTAGTTAAAATTTTTCCTCGACAATGACACTACTTATGAACGTAGATCTAAGGTCAATCCACATAAATTTTGTGCTTCACATGTATTTGTTTTCCAAATTTTTTTTTTTTAATTTTGCATAAGTCCATTATATTTAGAGTGTGTTATGGACGAAGCACCATTTTTTTTTTCATAGTGTTTATCAAAAGATATGGTATTTGGTAATTTTTATGTTAAATTTGTTACAAAAAGCTAAAAGATGGATTATTTTCAAAAAACGTTGAGGCAAAAAAAAAAAAAAAAAAACCAAAAGTTTGACGACAATACTTTTTGCTTTCTATATTTTGGTCATATTTATAATTTGGTTTTTAAGTTTTTATAACTTTATTTTAATCTCTATATTTTTAAACTTGTTGTCCTTTTGGTCCTTGTTATCATCTCATTTACAAAGAATGTCTAAGTAGTAAATGGACTTATTTACAAAAAATGCCTAAGTAATAAATGGAATGCACTACTAGTTTGAAATAACTTTTTTTTTTTTGGTAAGTGAGATGATGTCGGGATCAAAATATTAGTAAGTTTTAAAATATAAGAAAAAAAATGAAGTTATAAAAAATTGGGGACCAAATAAAAAAACATGATAAAATAGAGGACCATAAAATAAATAAATAAAAGCAAATACCATAGAAACCAGTGGGGCCCTCCAAAGTCAACACACGGTATGAATTGGCTTTGAAGGGCTAATGTGAGAGTAATTATTGGATACTCTTAGAGTACCATAAATGCGTACTTCATCTTACATAACTGTGGGTCCCACTAATTAAATTTATAGTAGGACTTACAATTTATGTAAGAGTGGGAAGTACGTATAGAACTCAACATTACTAATGTCGAATTCCACCTGTAACTCAATTTTGTTAAAATGAGTTTCAAAACAAAGAAATTTTGCTGCATAGTTTATAAATTAGGGGCAAATGCCTATTTTCCCAAATTAATTTTGACCTAATTTTTCTATTAACTGTCCACAATCATATTTAAAATTTGAAATTAAAAAAAGGTTGTTGTTTGAAAGTCCACTGGGAACTAGATATGTTTATGAGCACCTATGCCCAACAATAATTGTGTTGACCTTTTTGCACCCTATTATGTACACTTCTATTCTTATTCTCTTAATGTGAAGAGAGAATTTTTCATTTTCTTAACGTAATGTTTGGTTAGGCTCAAACTAATTGGATCCTAGTTGAGTAAACTGAAGAATGCACTAAGGCAATTTTACCTAGTGCTTGTAGTGGATTTAGTTTATGAAAAAAAAACTTATTTTTGTTTGTTTATTTAGCAAATGAGCCAAGCTCAAGTCAAGGTTAGAATCAACTACTAAACAACTAAAATTCAAACACAATAATGTTCTAGTGAATAAGCTCGTAAGTGTAGACTTTTACATCAAGCCAAAAGAATCATCTTTACATTCTTTTTCCCCCAAAATTATTATTATTTTCCGTTTTATTGTATCATTCCTTGCCTCTATTAGCCAAATCAGCTGTGATGCTTGCTGTGATATGTAGATCATTAATCCCAAATGGGTGGAGACTTATCTAGTCATGATGTGGTTGCGTGATTCTTGTCTTTAATCTACCGGCTTGTTAGGTTTCATATAACATTCGTCCTTGATGGTGAATTGTAGTATACTGTGATTTATCCACCCCCCCCACCCAAAAAAAAAAAAAAAAAAAAATTGTATAATGTCAAATTTTGTAAATGAACTTTGATTTTCTGCTTTTCGCTGTGTGTTTCTAAAACATTCAAGAAGACAATTGGGCCTAATTGGAATAAGCCAGAATTTCCTAGGACAAAAAGCCCATATCCGGGCTGTTTGTGGGGCTTTAGATTTTAAAAAACACATCAGGCCTTCCTAAAGCCCAGTCGCCCAGAAATTCAAGATTTTGGTCCTTCTAATGATAAAAAAAGGGTCTTAGATCACCCTTTCACGCACAGAAGGTGATCACTGTGGCATTTTTATTTTATTTTATTAAAATAAAATATTGAAATCCAAAAATTTTGACATGGCCAAGCAATATGTAAATAGTATCCATATGAAAACCAATAATGTTTTCCACAAAAAAGATAAAAAGAAATCCATTGCCTTTCTTTTTTTTTTTTTTTTTTTTAATAAATTTTTTTAATCCATTCCTTATTCCATTTTTAGATTGGATGAACAAGATTAAAAGAACCCAGCCAGTTGGTTTAAACCAAAGGCCGATCACATTATTTTTTTGATTTAAATCAGAAAACTATCAAGAGTCTTATAACTCAAACTAATTAGCACCTCATGATGTTTCAACAGAGACAACCAACATTAAATCCTCCACCCCAATTCTTGAATTATTAAAAAAAAAAAGAAAAAAGAAGAAAAAAGAAAAAGGCAGGCAGCCTACTAGCATAAACTTTTGAAGGTTTTCAATGCTTTACTCAAGTAATGATTTCTGTTTGCCACATCCAAAACCTTTCCAAAATTTTTTTTTTTCTTTTTCTTTTTTTCTCCTTTGAAGGTTGTTAGTAATTTACTTGACTGTTATTAGATGATGCTCCAAAACTATGAATGGGATCTTTCATTCACATTTTTTCCCCATCAAGAACATATTATAAAACTTTTGGACTCTCAAATTTGGAGCATCTTTTTTTCAATTCATAGGGTTCAACAAGCAATTGATATTTCACGATCAAGAGCATAGTACTATTTTTAGTATTGATTCTTATATATCGTAATTGAAAGATGGTTGTGAGAAGAAATCTCTATTTGATAAGACTTCTTCCTATACCTAAGAATTTCATTGGACCCAGAAATGATACATTGTAAGACTCTTTTGGCTTTTCCAATATCAATAGGTTGTGTTTCGCTCTTGTATCTTCCAAAAGGAAAAAAGATCTCTAAGGGCCATTTCTTGGATCCAAAAGAGAGTACTTGGGCTCTATTTGACTAGACTTCTTCCTATACCTATAAAACATTGTTTAAAGATTATGTTTTAACTTTTAAATCTTGCAGATATGATATAAATGTTCTCCCAGATGGTAGCAGGGACACTGAAAATTCCAGACGACTTAAATGTGCACTCCACCTTGAATCTTAGATGTTATGTACTCTTTTGACAAAAAGGATAGTGAATGCACAGACAATGCTTCAATCTCAAATTTCACCCCTCTTTGCAGCATCAACTCTAGTTCCAACCTTTCATGATAAAGTAAAACTTAAGAATCTGTGTAGTCCAGGCAAACAAGGATAACAGAAGAATGGCAGGTTATTTTACAGAATTTTACCTCCATCTTGGGACTTCTCTTTGCAGGTAGCATCTATTTAGCATAGCTTCAGCTTTATTCTTGTCTGGCAGGAATATCAAGAACCTTAGCAGAAGACTACGAACATAAGAAAGCCGATCTGAAACACTACAAGTACCATCTCTCACCTTCTGCTGTCAGAGGAAGGAAACATTGCTGTGGAAGACAGTATTTCTCAGAATCTGAAGGAAAAACTCCAAGCCAGCATACCTCTGGGCAACGCAGTTGCTTTGCATCAAAGGCCATTTGCTAACAAAATAGAAGTGTAAGAGAAAAAAAAGACTCACCAACTTTTCAAAAAAATAGGAAATTTACATGGTTCTTAGAGTTTCATATGCACGGTCCTAGACTCCTAGTTGCCAGTATATATGTTGTTTAGCTTGCTCAAGTGGATGATAAATAAACAACAATATCATTAACAATTTAATAAACCTAACCATTGAACCAAACCGATATGTGGTCAGAATGTCGAAGCCATATGGATCGCAATCGACCAAACAATAGGTAGGTAGACACAACTTTTCAATGAGCAGCCGCAAAAACCTATTGGTACAAATGCATGTATTCACAGAAAGCCCAAATAGATATATGAAAACAAAAGGATAAGTGATACATATGGCAATATGATGAGAAATATTGCAAAATAAAAGTGAAAATTTTCACCTTCTGGTGGGGATATCTGGATAGCCTCTTCCCTGTGAAAAAAATGGTCAAAAAGGATTTTGAAATGAGCCTAATGACTTAAGGAAGAGCTTACAGTGATGACAATGCAACGGTTTGCATTGCAGAACTGGTCATTAGCTAATCGCTCAAATACTGCATATCATTAATAATTTAGCCAAAAGGAGGAATGTTAGAACTTAGAAGTTGTGCTTCCTATAAGTATTACCAGTATAATTGCTTACCTGATTCCTTCTCCACAACTAGAATGTAGTCAGCAACACTAATAATGTCTACATGCAAGAATTAGGAATATTTCAATTATCTACTATACAATAAAAAAATCCTTGCACCTAATGCATAGGAAAAAAATAGATAAATCTTATTGCCAATGCCTGCATCAATTATAAACATAGATTGGTCTAAATTGTCCTGCATATTATCTTAGTAATTGGATACCTTGGACTTCTTCAACTTGAACAGGGATGGGGTAGGCCTGCAATAGACCGGTTCAGACATTTTAATTGGAGACAATTAAATAACCATACCAGCTCCTGTTCTTACCGTGTTAGGATGATTTATGCAATCAAACTTCCTTCCACCTTCTAAGAATCTTATCCAGCCCATCACCAACCTGTAACAGAAATATTGGGGTCAACAAACTTTAACAGTTAAGCACATTTGCTAAGGATACTACAGCAAAATCAACACAGCATATTATGGGTCAAAGGATCAGCTGTGTAGTTGAGAAGACTCGAGAATGAAAAAACAGTGTGAAGAACTATTTAAGTGGTAAAGTAGTATTGCTCATCCAGAGCCACCCCCCCCCCCCCCCCCTTCTCTAAAGGACTATTTAATCAACTTCACGAAAGAGGGTTTATATTATTATTATTATCATCATCATCACTGAGGGTAGATTTGAAAATTTTATGATCACTGGAAATAATTAGTTCGGCATATAGAAATTATTAGCTATGCCTAATGAATGCCACATATCCAAAAATTTATAAACTACTCATGTTGATAATCATTCAGTTAAATGTATATTACATTTCAGTGGCTATAAAAATCCTATGACATGAGTGGCTATAAAAATCCTATGACATGGAAAGATATGATATTTTCACCCAGTAACACATATATGCTATTGGCAAACAACACTTTTGAGTACAATCTTAGAAAGAGAATTCAGACAGAAAAAAATTATGATTGTCTACTTATCTTAAAAGGACTGAGTGTGATCTCAAGTACCTACCCATTGCCTACAGAAACCTGCCAAAAGAGACAAGATATAAATGTCCCAATAACTGTAAGTTCCTTGTAACTGACAACAAAGTGACAGAGGTTTTACAAAAATTTGAGGCTAGTGCAGCCATGCACTTGGAAATTTTTTAAGCCTTCCCCCGATTTGTTCGGTTTAAACCACAAAGGCTTTATACACTCCAGCAGAACCAAAAAAAGAATTAGCAATATTCAGGTGAAAAAGAAAGCATAAGGAAAACACCTACCACATTTAGATTGTGGCGACTGCATTGCATAAGAATGCATATGTCATTGATTGCCCGGTCTACAACTGACTGTTCTGGATTGCAGAATAAGCAGAAGATATTTAAGAATGCAATGTCATTCAAGCAGACAAGGACTGAAATCTATGGAAGAAAATAAAATACTATCTAATTTTAAGTTCAGATTTCTCCGAAATATCTAAGTGCTGACTTATGCCCTTTAAAATAACTGACAATGTTGACAAATGGAAACCTGAGCACAATCAAAGATATCAAATTATCTCTCATAAAGTTCTCCACATGATGATGCTTGTGACTTTCTTTAACATAAAGGGATTGCACAAAGTATAATTTTTTTTGATAAGTGATTGCACAAAGTATAAATTAAGGGCAGATACTCAAATTTGTTCCACTGAACGTGCATTTTTCAGATTCCTATCACGGTAGTAGGGAAACTTGAATATAAATCTCACCAAACGCAAGACTACAAGATCTAAAATTTTAAGTTACAAAAGAAATATCATTTGAAATTGGGACTGAAGCTTAATTCAGATTTACCCGAAAATACAGATGGATGCATGTAATATATATCTCTCTTGGACCCATGCCGGTTTTCTTGCAGAAGTTGCTGAACAATCAATAGCACTCTTAGCAAGACATCTGAAATAGAATTCAATAACTCATCAATAGTTGGATAGTATTCCATACAATTGAGGACTCATTGTAAGGTTCTCATAAGTGGTTAAGGTCAAAAACCCACTCACCGAGCCTATGCACATGGTTTTCCCTTTCAAGTGTGAGAATTTCCTTCCCATTTGGCAAAACAGAGCTGCAACAGCTGCATACAACAATAAAAATTAAACCTCAGTACCAAAATTTGGGGATCAGCAAAGTTGCATACAACAATAGTAACATTTTCAACTACATCCCAATCATGCTTGATGAATTTAACGACAAACGCTAGTTACCTCACCTTAAAGGTTTGGCTTTTTATTCAAAGGTCTGGCTTGCATCCAATGCACTGGATGCACCGCATACGAGAGATGGACACATGGCACATCTATCTCATGTTCACAAGCCAAATCTTGTGAAGCAGAGTCACAAACTAGATGTGCGACATATAAAAAGATGCGGCGTGTTTATCTTGTGTCTAATGTGCAAAGACACTAGATGCAGGCCAAACCAAATCTCAAGCAATAGACAAACAATAGATGCACCACATATATAGAGATGGAAAAGTGGCGCATCCATCTCACATCCATTGCACAAAGGCATTGGATGCAAGCCAAATCCTATGCATTCAATGAACACTAGAATGTAAAGAGATGGACACATGACACGTGCATCGATCTCACATCAAAATGTGCAAAGGCATTGGACCCTAGCCAAATCCGGTTCATTTGATGAACACCACGTGGCGCGTCCATCTTGTGTCCAGTGACATAATCACAACTTCCCAATGGTGCCCGTGGTCCCAACTCCCAAAAAAAAAACACCTTAGGTCCAATACTATTTGCCATAACCAGACTTCATAGCCAAATAACAGTTGCATTGTGATTAGCCTACTATTAAAATTCATTAATTTTGATAAAAAGTTAAAAACAACAACAACAACAACACAATAATAATAATAATAAATATAACAATATTTTTCCATAGAGCAATAACCAAATTCTCATTTAAACCTACAAATTCCTTCACGCATATCTCATTTCAACCAAATAATTAGAAATTCTACAAAACAGTGGTGTTTGATATTTGAATCAATTTTCAAAAACCTAAATACGATCATCAATCAGTAATAATAAATAACAATAATTACTATTTTGTAATAACCAAATTCTCATCTAAACCTACATTTCCTTCACACATATTTCCGTTAAACAATAAAAAATAAATAAGGAACAAGATTTTTTTACAAAAAATGGCAATTAGAAGCTAAAAATGTGTGAATTTTTCAAAACTCGGAAGATATTCTGCAAAACGGCGCCGTTTTTGAACTTCAAATCAAAATTTCGAAACCTAAATACGATCATCCATGCAATTGAAAGAGAAGAAACCGAACCAGTTTGCGTGAGGATTCGTACAGTGGACTCTGAACCGATCGATGAGAACGATCGGTGACCGTCCGATGCTCAGATCTCGTACTATAGCTCGAGTGAACTCTGAAAATTCAAAGAAACCATAAATTATAAGAATTTGAATCGTCGATTACAGTGTGATTGAAGAATGTGAATGTATTTCAATGCGTTTTATTGAATTTGAAATTGAATTTTTTGACCTCTGATTTTTCGTAACAAATCGCAGCGCAGTGAGCTCCCGCGGTTTCCCTCCATTTTTTCTTTCTGTGACTGTGAGTAGATTTTTTCAAATTTTAGATTTTCATTTTCTGGATATTTATAGGTAGGTTCCAACCCGGAATCATGCTGTAAAAATGTCGGGTCGATCCGGTTTAAAGCTTGGGTACTTATTTTGTTATTATTATCCTAAGCCCAATTTTTTTTTTTTTTAATAAAAAATGAAAGTAATTTTGTTTTAATCATAACAAATCATTTCAATAATTATGAAAATAATGTCTCTAACATTACTTGTTTATTATTGAATTACAACACAATTTAATTGTATATCTTTGTAAAGTATATAAATGAAAAGGTATTTCATCATTTTCTTTCTTTTATCATTTTTTTTTTTTGAGGATTCAATTGAATGAAAGTAAAATTAAAGAATTGAAATGAATTTTAATCAAACTTAGTAATTAAACTACATCGTTTTGTGATTATAGCAACAACTTTTTTAAAAGACTGTGGATGAAAGAACCACATTAGTAATATTTATAAATGAAGAAATTAACAAAATTAAAAGTTTAGAAACAAAAATAAAAATTACTCCAAATTTAGAGAATACAATTTGAATTTTAACAAATGCTAGTAAAACTTGGTATGGTCGCTAATATTAACTAATAAGAAGTAGAAATTGAGACATATCTTAAGTATAAATTGAATTAAGTAAACAACCAACCTAATGAACCAAAATAACCACGCACATTGTGACTATGTAACACTATTCATATAATGTTTCCAACAAAGACATCAATTTTGGTTCAATTGCACCATTAATTATGGCTTTGAGTCTAGCATTTTTCAAGGCATCAAAGACAAACCTCCTTGTGGTGCATTTTTTATTCAGGAAATTCACATTGGAGTAAATTCTGTCCAAAAACTAGTGTATAAACTATAGACTACACAAAATAAAGAAAACACTAAAAGGAAAAATGATCACCAACTAATTTTTCAACTCATTCTCAAAAAAAAAAAAAAAAACTAATTTTTCAACATTTTAAAAATCAGCATTAATGAAATAAAGCAAACATTAATATTATTCGTACTACATAATTTTTTCCGCTCTCTTCGTTTTTCTGTTTCGTCACTCTGATTCAACCTAACAATCTCGCTATACATTATGCTCAGATGTTAATGTTACGTTCATCCAAAAAAAAAAAAAATGTTAATGTTATAAACTAATGAGAAAATACTAGTACACATATCCCATTATACACATTGAAAATCATGACTTGAAATTACGATTTTTATGTACTTTAAGCGTATGTATAAGAATTAGTGGCAAAGCCAAAATTTTGGTTTAGGATAGGAAGATTAAATATAAAGATACATGTAAATTATATTTTGTTCTCATCTTTTTTCAAAAAAAAATTCCGTGCCTATAGTTTTAGAATTGAAATTTAATAGTCACTGTTATCCTGAAGGTATTCTAAATTCTAAAGTAATTATGAGTTTTGAGTATATATTTTAAACAAGGAAAACACATAAACATGAATGAAAAAAGGGTAAATTAATAGAGAATTTTTCATACTAAATCTGTATTAGGGAAAAAAAATGGTGATCCAGCTTTTTAAAATCTCTAATTTATTTTTCTAACTTTATTTGTAGCCTGCTTATAATCCAATAAGGTATTGGTATATCATAATCGAAAGAAGCTTTTTTGACTTAATAACGTTAGAAATATATATATATATATATATATATATATATATATATATATATATATATATATATATATATATATGTATATATATATTTAAAGGAATACATTTAGGTGTATAATATAAAGAAAATAATGCTATAGGCACAAACTATTCTACAAAGATTTTACAAACGGCTAATGTGGCATGCTCCACCTCAACTTTTTAAAAACTAAAATACCACGTCAGATATTAACAAAGAAAATTAATAAAAGAAAAAAGAAACCCAGATTTATTTTGCTTCTAAACCCTCTCTTTGCGCCTCCCTCTCTACCTCAAACGTACTACGCCTCCCTCTCTTCCTAAATCCATTCGCAATCAAATAGGCCAACATTCTACCATTCAAAAAGTATTCATTCTATAGAATCAAGGAAATTATATATATTATATGATTACAAATCAATTTGGTAGGTAAGCATATAATTTTGTCACTCAAAGAGATTCAGTAGTGAAATTATTGCAAGTGGTATTAGTGATTATTCATTCATATTCAACAAATAAGTTTGTTGTTTTCCGTAATGTGACAATTTTATTTTTAAAGTGTTGCAATCCCATCTAACAGAATTTTATGGGACAAATTTTTTTTTTTTTTTTAAATTTTTGTGCGAGGCGCTAGTCGGAGTGTGAGGCCCGGGTTTAGGAAGAGAGGGAGGTGCAGAGAGAGGGTATAGAAGAAAAACAAATCTGGGCTTCTTTTTTCTTTTATTAATTTTTTTTGTTAGAGCCCGTTTGTTTAGGCGTATTGAGAGAGCTAAAGGCCCGTTTATCAAATCGCAGAAATCAGAATATGTTTGGCTGGGCGAAATTTGTGGGATTGCGTTTTTGAATCAGCAGATTTTTGCGTTTCAGGAAAAGCAATTTCCCATTGCGATTTTGATATCGCGTGATTTGCAAATCGTGATTCCGCCAATATTTTTTGCTGAAAACCAAAAATAGCCTCCAGTCCTCTCCCTTTACCGTTGCGTCTCCAATCCTCTCCCTTCACCATATATATCAGTGGAGTCAATACCGGTACAGAAACACAGCTATTTCATACCGCTTTTTGCACCGGAGCTTACCAGGTTGTACCGGCAAAACTAGGAAAAAAATTGGATACTGGACGGTAAAAGAAAAACAAGAAAAATGGAAATTAAGTGATTTACAGTAAAAGAAAATATCATGTAACCTATGATACTGCCATCGCCAGCACTGTTCCGAAAGTGACCAGCCATTCTTCTTCTTCTTCTTCTTCACGCCCATCCCTGCATCCGTCTGCACTTTTTAAGTTCTTATTTCTAAAGGCTTTAGTTGATTGTTTATAACTTGTGACTTTTATTGGTAAAAAACTAAAAAGTAAAGGAGGTTTGCTTTTTGTTTGTAACTTGTGGCAGTGTGCCCTCTGACACACCCACGTGAATTGTTATAAAATTTTGAGGTTTCAAATTTGATTTTTTTTTTTTTCCTAATGCAAAGAAGTTTAAAGAGTATTTTAACTTTTAACTTTTTATTTATTATTATTATTATTAAAAAAAAGTAGGAACATCAATTCCCTATTATTGTTAACATTACCTGGTTGAAATTTTAACTAGAGATTAACGTATTAAATGAGATAAAAATTTATAAATTTAAACTTTTTAATAAATAATATAAATTTTGGTTATATATATATATATATATATATATATATATATATATATATATATATATATATATATATAATAGTGGTAAATCTGAAACGATATACAGGAAAAATGACAATGTAACCTTCAAAAAAAAGTTAAGTCCTTTTTTGGAATTTACATTCAAAACAGCTATTTTTAAAACAATTTATCCAAACGCTTAATATGGCTTTAAAAATAGAAAACGCATATTTTCACATATTTACCAAACACTTATATGTGGTTTTTAAAATGGAGTTTTCAAAACGCACATTTTAAAAACGCTTGTTTTTAAAACGCACATTTTGAAACAGCATATCCAAACAGACCCTTAATATCTGATGTGGTATTTTGGTTTTTAAAAAGTTGAGGTGGAATATGTCACATCAGCAGTTTGTAAAATCTTTATAGAATAGGTTGTGCCTGTAACTCATATAAAGAATAGTAGAGATAATAACTGATGCGTGGCAACAAATCAACATAGGGAAATCATTCACAATACAACAACATTTTAAAGAGGAAATGTAGGTGTAACTTAACCCCGTTGCCAGCTTATGGTACTCCTTGTTTAGCTTTTCATCTAGATTTTAGTGTGGCACGATTTTAGTGTTAGAAGAAAAATGCATAACTGAGTTTGATGTGGGGCTTGGGGTGAGGTTGGCTCTGCTCTTGGTAAGAATGTGTATAATAAAGTGCGTGTAATAAACACTACTTTAAATTAATCTCATAGTTTAATCGTGGTACTGTCAGATCTTTATATTTATATTCTGCCATTCTTAAAGTGTTAGTCAACTTGTTTGCTTTTATTCGTAATTTTCCAATTATGAGACGAATCAAGGCCCCCACCTCCCAAAGTATTTGTATGCCACGATAATTACAGAAGTTCGGATGAGAATCCAATGCATAACTTTGTACATGACACATCCTAATAAATCAAAAAAAAAAAAGAAAAAGAAAAAAAGACAACTGGGTCTAACAAACATACGTAGTTTCATAGAGATGAATGAAATATATGTTTGAGCTGTCCCTTGTTCATTTTCCTATAAAAAAAATATGTACATTCGGCCGGCACTAAAATTTGACTCCAGATATATGGGTTTGGTACTTTAATCATGAAACAAAAATCGAAGAAAGTTACAAAAGAACTCTGGAAATACCCATTCCATGTAGTATTTCCCAAGAAAACACTTGGCATATGATATAGTCTTTGTAACGCATGTCAATGTCAACTCACATGCAGTTCATTCTCGTTGTGCACCAAGAAATATGATTGTTGTTGAGGTCAAAATGGAAGGAAAAGTTTTGTTGTGTTTAATTCAGTACATAAACTTTGCTGCTTATAAAAGTTCACTTTCTTTGATTGAAAAATTGGATGGTATTTACATGAAAAATGGGACTAACATGCTACCTTTAAACTCTAATGCGTGTATGCTGGTATATAAATACTAGTTGCTGATTCATCACAATGGCCTTCAATGGTGCTGAGAAGCTTACTACTCTGTCAGGATTGGAAGAGCCTACACTCCAAACAAATAATAGTAAGGAAGATGGTCTTAAGAGAAGAATGTATCGCACGTACTGCAAAAGTGCTTCCCTTGCAAATGGCAAATGGCAAATGGCACTGCCCCAACTCCTCTATCTGAATCCATTTCTGCAAAACTAGAGCCAGCTTATAAGCAAGTAGGCATACTCTTCGGCATCTACATGGTTGTGGGAACTTTGTGCTTCTACTTCTTGTCGCCCGATTTCAAGGGGGGAGGAAACAAATGGACTCGTTGATTCTATCTACTATGTTGCTTCCACAATGACCACAGTTGGGAATGGGGACCTTGTGCCTGATAACGGCTTTACAAAGCTACTCTCCAGTATTTTTGCCTTCATCGGAATGGGACTTGTTGGACTAGTCATGGGCAAAACCGGAGAATTCTTGGCGGCCAGGCAAGAGAGAATCCTAGTGAAAGCCATACATATGCATCATAAAGTTAGTCCAAATGAATTTGAGAAAGAGCTTGAGGCCAACCTAGTTATAAAGAAGCGTATGGTGATCAGTATTGTTACCTCACTGCTTCTATTTGTTGGGACAATTTATCTTACTGTAATCGAGGGAGTCAGCTTTATTAATGCATTTTACTGGGTTTGTACTACTATCACAACCCTCGGCTATCCGGATGAGAGTTTCAAAGATACAAGAGGGCGTATTTTTGCAGTATTTTGGATGCTGTCAAGTACTATGTCTTTGATCCAATTTTTCCTAAACATTATTGAGCTAAAATTTGATTGCAGGCATATGGCATTGGTCAAGTTAGTTCTTGCTCAGATGACAAAAAATCAAGATCTTGAGGCTGCAGATCTTGACGGTGATAGGGTTGTAAAGTAAGTTGATATTTGGTCAATTGGGGCCTATTTTTTGCTGATTGTTCTCCCATATCCTCTACTATCTGTATGTACAATTTATTTTTTTGCTGATTGGTCAATTAGGGTCTAATTTATTCTTTAACTTCTTCATTTCAATAGTTCCAGTGAGTGCATCTTATATAAGCTCAAAGAGATGGGGAAGATTACACGATATATTTCACTTACAATGAAGGCTTTGGAGGACCTTGATCAGTCTGGAAGCTAATCAACATCTGATATCAAGCCTGCTAAGCCATCTCAAACAGACAAGTGAAAGTACTACAAAGTGTATTGAGTATTTACATTCTATGCTAGTGAACATAATAAGGGCAAGTCCGTGTCGACACTTTAAAGACACTTCTACATTTGTGTCCTTATTATGTTGATAAAGAAATATGTTTTTATTGTAAAAAAATATTTTAATTTTAGACACGTTTAATTTTAAAGATTTTGATAGTTATTATTTATTTTGAAGAATAAATCTTATAAATAAACATGAAATATGTGTATAAATGCATTGGAAGAACACTAGATGCACCGCATGTAAAGAGATGGATATGTGGCAAGTCCATCGATCACATGTCAAAATGTGCAAAGACATCAAACCCAAGCCAAATCCTAGTTCATTTGATGTACACCACGTGGAGTGTCCATCCTGTGTCCAATATCGTAATCACAACACTAAAATACACAAAATCCCGGTTACATGTACAAATAATGGTGCTTGTGGTGCCAACTTCCTAGTGTTAAATTTGTTATTTCCTCCGGCTAACACCTAGAGATTCAATACTATTTGCTATAAGCAGCCTTCATAGCCGAATAACAGTTGCATTGTGATTAGCCTATTATAAAAAAAATCATTAAATCTTAATAGCTACTACCACAAAAACACAATTAATAATCACTATTTTTCCATATAGCAATAACCAAATTCTCATCTAATTACACTTCCTTCAATCATTTTTCATTTCAGCCATAAATAAAGCCTAATTCTGTTTTTAAAAAATGGAGGAACAATAAAATATAATAAAATAAAGTGCAAAAATTAGCTTAGAATAAAAGGTCCCTAGCGAATCAATTAATCACTGAAAATGAATGAAGTTCTTAGAAATTCTACAAAATGGTGGTGTTTGATCTCCGAATCAATTTTTGAAACCTAAATATGATCGTTGGTGTAATTGAAATTTGAAAGAGAAGGAAACGAAACCAGTTTGCGTAAGGATTATTCGTGCTGTGGACTCTGTACTAATCGATGAGATGATCGGTGACCATCAAATGCTCAGATTTTGTACTATAGCTCGAGTGAACTCTAAGAATTCAAAGAACAAAAAAAAGAAAAAGAAAAAAAAGGTGTGTGTGTGTGTATATAAAAGAATTTGAATTGTTAATCAGAGTGTGATTGGAGAATGTGAATATATTCAATGCATTTTTTAAATTGAAATTGAATATATCACTATCCATTTCATAAAATAAAAAAATAAAAAATCATTATTCATAACAATGATGTAAAAAGTAATCAATATTTTCTAGTAATGGTCACATTTAAAAATGATATTGCTTCAATTATAATAATTCATATCAATTGTGAAAAATTGTAGTCCCTAACATTACATAGGGGGGCGGCTCCACTTGGAGCCCAGGGGTTCAAATGAACCCCCTGAATTGAACCAAAAAATTATTATTGTAATATATTTTATTTTATATTTCCTGTTTTGACACTTAAAATAAAAATTTGAACAACTTAACCTTAAGCCCAACTGAAATAAACTTAAATATAATCATTTTAACAATATCTCGACCTTTTTAAACACAAAGAAAAATCTCAATAACAAATCAATTTGATCTAAAATTTGGGAAATTTTTTTTTAATTAGCCCAACTACAAAAGTAGATTTGCTAAATCTTAAACCTTAGAAAAAACTCATTTAGATTTTAAGAAATATTAAATAAATAAATCAAATGGAAAATAAGTAGATGAATGATTGCTTGACTATGTACATTGAAAGAGATGTAGTTAGTAGAATTGATAATGAAGATATCATGCAACAATTTCAAAATACGAAACATCATAGAAGGCAGTTGTAAAAATTTATATATTAAAGATTTTTTTGTTTTTGTTTGTGATGTCAATATATTTAATTTATCTTGTTTAAAATTTTGTATAATTTATGTTTCATATATTGAACCCCTTAGAAAATAATCCTAGCAGAGTTGCCACTGACATTACACGTTGCTTTGTAAATTATATAGGTGAAAAGAAATATGCCACACGATATCTACTCAATCAAACTAAACTAATTGAGGTCTAGCTTAACTAGGGCAATTGCAGGGTTTATCGAGCAAGTTCGTGACTAGACATTACCCAAGGTTGGTCAGTGCAAGAGTAATAATGATTGTGACCCCATTATTCTTGCCTACTATTATGATTAGTAGTGAAGCCAGGATTTTAGTTCATGGGGAGCAAGAATGGAAGCAAAAGTAATTCCAAGAATATTAATTGCAGCTTGACATTAATTAAAATAAAGAAATAGTTATATAATAATGTAATTGTCATATAAAATGTAATGTGCATAATATAAAAAAAATTCATGTTTCATAGCTAGGTTAATTTACCATTAAAAGTATACAATATACTTGAAATATTGTACATATATTACTTCACTGTCTTGATTGCTTTTAAAAATTATATAGAATTCAGCTTTTATTCTCTATTTTTCTAATCATTTAAAATCTTAGTTTATAACCAAAACCTAGTATTTGATATTATGAAAGAATCAAGATACTAAATGTAGGAGGTTTTGGAGGCATAAAGAATTTAATGTTATAAGAAAATAAGGCAAAGTAATAAATTTCTTTTTTATAATTAGTTTAAGTTTAACTAGCAATTTTTAGTTTAAAGGCCGTAAGAAGGATGAATTTAATTTGAACTTTTAAAAATGACATGATATCAAAATTGAATTTCAATTGTTATGAAAGATCATAATTACTGTGAAATTTTTTTTTTTTTTTTTTTTTAGAGAGTTTCAACTTATGTCGTCTGCTCTTAATAATAGCTTTTTATTATCAGACCTAGACACTAATCAGTTTTAATGTAAGCGGGGATTGAACCCCAGATTTCTTATACAAATTTTACCAGTTGAGCTAACTGGAACTCAAATTTTTTTTATTTTTTTTAATAACATCTTTATCTCTTTGTTAGAATTAGGACAAACTAATCTAAAAGTACTATTTCTTTACTAATAGAAAGGAGTTTTGGGGGACGGGTGGGGTCGCCCCCACTTAACCTATGGTTATGACTGTTATCTCCATAATTATCTTTTATATAATATTTAAAAATTAAAACGTAACATTTATTGCTCTTCCACTTATATTGAACCACGATAACATAGTATTTCAGACCACTTTGGTTCATTTCATTCCACTTTAATCTATTTGGTCAAGTTCATTCCACTTTAATCTATTCAATCAATTTTGGTCCTTTTCAATCTGTTCAGTCCATTTCAGTTCCTTCGGTCTACTTCGGTGATGTTTTGGGAGAATAGATTTATGTAGAAAAATGAGCTATTTCGTAATGTTGCTTTGTTCTTGATAATATATATATATATATATATATATATATATATATATATATATATATATATATATATATATATTTTAATGTTATTAAAGTTTTGTATTTTTTTTCCTAATATAAGTGATGAATTTACTTTTATCTACTTCCTTTAGGCCATTCAAGACGTATAAAGGATAAACGTTTGTAATGCATTACATTATTTACAAAGTATCTCACCGTATATAATAATTGAATGTAAAAAATGCATTACGTGTATATTTGAATACCGTTTATTTTGCTGAAAACTGAAAACAATAAAAAAAAAATATTCTGAACAGTGCACTGTTCATTTGCCTTGATGCACTGTTCATGTCCCATGAATAATGCACCAGGCCTTGGTAAAAAGAAAAAAAAAAGCTGTTAGATGCGGACGCAGACGCAAACCAAACAAAGCTTACGTTTCCTCGAAAAAAAAATTACAAAATTTTAAATAATTTCAAATAACAAATAGAAATAGATTAATTTAGAAAATCAAATATATTGTATCGACTATAATCTATTAGAAAATAATCACATCATTTTAC
Source organism: Quercus agrifolia (assembly GCA_029955455.1). Lineage (NCBI taxonomy): Eukaryota > Viridiplantae > Streptophyta > Magnoliopsida > Fagales > Fagaceae > Quercus > Quercus agrifolia. The sequence continues at coordinate 58,502,759 of JARQAD010000004.1, forward strand.
GAATGAATTGAGACTAACAATACTATAAATCTCATCTACTGTTTTTATTTTTCACTTACAAAAAAAAAATTGCCAAAATTTTCCACTCATTAATCGGATTCACGACTAGTGACAACTAAAATTCAAACAACACTCCTTAATTTTGTATACCAAGCAACAACCCAGCTAACATGATATTGAAAATTCTCAAGTTTCCTTTTTGAAAAAGATAATATAGGTATCAATTATTTTATTCTAATTTCAATATAGATAATAAACAGATGACTTAAGTATTGAAGATCTTGTTGCCTACACTACATCGATAAACTTTCTAATTCTCCTTTTTGTAAGTGTCAATTATCCATGCCAGTCATACAATGAACTGCTTCATCAATTAAGATTACGCTAAATATTAAATTGTGTACTCTAAGTTTAGGGTGACTATTATTTTGATTCCTAATTTTGTCAATAGTCTTCGAACTTTACAAATGCTGTTAATACGATCATTCCATCCACAATTATAAAGAAAAACTACCACTAGCACCACAAAATGACATTTTCGGGTGGTGCTGGAGAAGGAAAAACAGAGTTAAAAAAAAAAAAAAAAAATCTACATCGCTTTGTGTTATTAACGACAACTTTTTTAAATGGTTGTGGACGAAAGAACCACATTAGTAACATTTATAAAGTTTAAGAATGAGGGGGACACAAAACTTAAACTCTAGAAACTAAAATAACAATATGTTGCCCCAAATTTAGAGGATATAATCTGAACTTAACCTAAAAATTATTCCTACATATATAAGTGTAAGTAGACTAAATACTAATTAGAATTTTTTTTTTTTTTTTTGTTGTTGCTGAAAGTAAAAGTTTATTTTGGTAACTAAAATGCACTAATAAGAAGTAGAAACACTGAAGTCATATAAATTGAATCAAGCAAATTCACTTAACCAACCTAATGAACTAAAATAGTCAAGCACCTTGTGACTCAATGACACTGTTTACAAATATATCAAGTCGAGCTAATATATCAAGCTTGGCTTTGTTCAAGCTTAGTTCATTAGTTAGTCGAGCTTCAAACTTGAGTTCAAGATAATTCGAATAGATATCTTAACGAGCCAAAGCCAAAACTTGAGTGATTCATAGGCTGATTGTATTCTAGGCAAACTGGATTTTTAAAGAATCTACAAATGATAAACCGTTTAGAGGAGACGGAACATAGGGTTTAAAGAATCGACAAATGATTTTTGTATTCTCAGTTCTCAATCTTTTAGTGTTCAATAATGGAACACAGGGTGCATTGAGACCATTTTACCTTGAAAGCTCAGCGTCATTAACAAGAGACTTTCTCCTAAAGACACCCTAAGTTACTTCCTTTTCACGTTAAAAAAAAAATACTTACAAGAAAGAGGTACACATGTCCTAAAAACAGCTCCAAAATCAGTCAGTTTAAAGAGCTACTTCAAGTTTTGAGTAACAAAAATGATTATGGGTACATGCTTGTCATAGGGAAATGATTATATACTCCCGGAATACCATAAATGTGTATTCCATTCTTTCACAGGAATTGTGAGTCTCATTAATTAGATTCATGGTGAGACTTACCATTTATGTGAGAAGGGGGAGTACGCATTTATGATACTCTTGAAGTATTTAATAATTTTTCCTTGTCATGACAATGATCAAATTGTATCACATAATTGGTTATATAATTGCCAATCACAATCTTATCTTATTGCAGGTAAGATGTAAACATATATGACTCAACCAAAAAGATAACAATGTGAGAAATTAAATTATGTTGGGTCAGCTGCAAGACTAGTATATAAAAACTAAATATATTGTGGAATTTCCCCATCTGACTTAATAAGGTCCAAATAGGAAAGTGAGAGAATGTAGCAAGATTCGTGGGACAATGGTTAGGGCCTTGGCAGGGGTAGGTTTTGATAGTTGAAACTTCTGTGAGTGACAATGTGACACTAATTCGACTTAAAGACGATTATATCTTCCATTACCTGAAATTATTGTGGGCTTAATTATCTAAACTCCTTAGATATTGGTTCCTCAACAATAATAAGTTACTAGGATCATATTTGGGTAAAGTTGTCAACTCTGTGATACCTAATAAACTACCATTTATTTTAAAAATCTAAATAGTTAAGAAAATAATGAATTAATCATTTTTTATAAGTGATTAATTTAATTATTTAATCATTATTTTAATACTTTCCTTCATATTTAGACCTATACCTCTTATAATAAGTGGGGTAAGTGACATAAATTTTTAACTTTTTAAATAAAAGATAGAGTAGATCTACTCTAGAGGCAAATATTGAGATTAAGACCACCTACTCTGATATTATGATAAACTACTATTTGTACAAAGATTTTAAGTTAGATAATGAATTTGATCATTTATCTATTATTCTAACATTTTGTTATTGATTCCTCTACTAGACAGTTAGTAGGGTCATGTCTAGCTCCTTCCCTTGCCTATTTTTTATTAGACAAAAAGGGGAGAGAATCCATCAAGATTTCTTGCTAATTGTAACCAATCCAGCTAGCAGCAATTGGCAGTAAGCCAATCCATGAAAGCTCCTGGATAGATTTGCTTGTGATTCTGGGTAATTGTTTGTAGCCTTTAATGTGTGTCCACTCCAAAGTGAAGCTTCCTTGCTATAGTTTCCAACTTTAGCGAAGTACGTAACATGTGGGAAGCTTCCTCTAGGAATAGACAAAGTTAAATCTATTTGACGTCTTATGGGAAGTTGCCATGCATGCACGTCCAGCCAACCAGCCAAACTAGTTTAAAGCATTTGCGGTTCAAACTTCACCAACTGAAATCCAAACCTCCCTTCCAGTACTGGTAAGCCAAAGTTCAGTTCAAGCTTGGTTTTTGTAAAGAATCTCATTTAGTGCTTAATTCAGTACAAAGTTTTTACTTCAATTCAGTTCATCTTCCAAAATTTAATTTGGGCATAAATTTCTTTTTCAATGCAGCAAAACTTGTATAGGTAACATGTGGTCATAGCTACTTCTCATATCATCATATCATCAATTATTTTTAATCCACTTATTTCTTTGGCTTGCCATTGTTATAATTTGCATCATTGAACAAAATATAAGTCCAGCAAGAGTGAATCGTATTATGCTTCATGCTATAGTAATAGAAGTATAACAGAAACTTATGGTTAGTGGTACATTAATAGTGGGAGATGAACCTATATTCTTGACAGAACTAGCATTGGAAGTAGTATATATGTACATGAACAATATTGAGACTAAAATGATAGCTTAAAACTTTAATTTGTGTATGCAGGTCTTAAAGTACTAGTTGCTGAATCATCACAATGGCCTTGAATGGTACTGAGAAGCTGACTCTGTCAGGATTGGAAGAGCCTAGACCGCAAACAAATCAGAAAGAAGGTCTTAAGAGTAGAATATACCGCTGGTGCAAAAGTGCTTTCTCTGCATATTCTGTTTCTCCAAAGGCAAATAGCACTGCCCCAACTACTCAGTCTGAATCAATTTCTGTGAAAATAAACCCAAGTTATAAGCAAGTAGGCATAGGCTTTGGCATCTACATGGGTGTGGGAACTTTTTGCTTCTACATCTTCAGGCACCACTTCAAGGGGAAGGACACAAATGGACTTGTTGATGCTATCTACTACGTTGTTTCCGTAGTGACCACAATTGGGAATGGGGACCTTGTACCTGATAATGGCCTTACGAAGGTACTCTCCAGTGTTTTTGCCTTCATCGGAATGGGCGTTGTTGGACTAGTCATGGGAAAAACAGGAGAATACTTGGCGGAAAAGCAAGAGAGAATGCTAGTGAAAGCCATACATTTGCATCAAAAACTTGGTCCAAATGAAGTTGAAAAAGAGCTTGAGACCAACATAGTGATGAAGCAGCTTATGGGGATCAGTATTGTCACTTCAGCGCTTGCATTTATTGGGACATTCCATCTTACTGTAGTCGAGGGATTCGACTTTATTGATGCATTTTACTGGGTTGGCGTCACTATCACAACCCTCGGCTATCCAGATGAGAGCTTCAAACATACAAAAGGGCGTGTTTTTGCAGTATTTTGGATGATGTCAAGTACTATGTCTTTGGCCCAGTTTTTCCTGAAGATTATTGAGCTGAAATTTGAATGCAGGCAAATGGCATTAGTCAAGTTGGTTCTTGCTCAGATGACAAAAAATAAAGATCTTGAGGCTGCAGATCTTGATGGTGATGAGGGTGTAGAGTAAGTTGAATTTTTTCAGTTAGGACATATTGTCTGCTAATTGTTCTCCCTTATCCTCTACTATCTACATGAACAATTTATTATCTCATCTTATAGGCTGTCTAATTTATTCTTTAACTTCTTCATTTCCATAGGTCCAATGAGTACATCTTACATAAGCTCAAAGAGATGGGGAAGATTACCCAAGAAGACATTTCACTTGCAATGAAGGAGTTTGAGGACCTTGATCAATCAGGAAGCTTATCAGCACCTGATACCAAGCCTGTTAAGCCATCCGAAACAGAGAAGTGAAAGTACTTTAGCAAAGTGGTTTGAGTATTGACATCTATATATGCTGGTGAACAAAATAATATTGATAATAATAAATGAGAAGCATTCTAAGAGCTGCTTGTGAGTTTGTAATAGTCAATTTCATGTTTTTACTATGAGTAAAAAATTTAGTAAAGTAGAAGCGCTTTCTCCCCATATGTTTTGTATAACTAGGCTTTTTAGTAACATGTGGATGTCACTTGTAGATAAAATGGATTACTGTATTTTTATGTCCAATAAAGATGAAACAGAGGGCTTGCTTATATGTGTGCCAATTGATTTGTGTCACAGAACTTGTGGTTTCCTAATTGCTGAGTATTGATCTCAATTTACATTCCATAATTCAATCAAGAATCACAATCTGGGAAATCAAACTAGAAAATGGACATTACTGAAAGAAGTTCATGTAGTTTCTTCTTTAGGAGTAAGTATATTAATTGGCTGACAAGGGAACTAATAAAATGATGTAAAATCATTATCTCTCTAATCTTAAAGAAGCAATAAGGTTGCTAAATGAGATCAGTCATTAAGCTTGCCAAGGAAACAGTTTGCCTCTCATTTCAATACATAAGTAGGTTTGAAACTACCTTAGATTCTTGAATGAACCTAGTCCAACTACTGTCCAAGTTCAAACATCTGAATGGTCAAATCTTTGATAAATTATCACTTGATCAGAAGGGTTGAATTCAATCATTTAACATTATTCTATTAATTTTTCGCAAGAGTTATGTAGGATTTACAACAGTAATTGTTGAAGATTTCTGTTTTTTTGGAATTTTAGTGAAAAATAGAGAGAGAAAATTAGAGAATTAATGAATTATATGATTTGGTAGTATGCCTAATCACATGCAGAAGCGAACAGCCAAGCACTCCAATACACAAAAAATGAGGGTTTACAATCCCAAACGAAAACCTTTTTCATTTTCAGAACTTTTTCTAGTGATACATGAACATGAGTCAACTTCTAACTTAATAAATAAATAAAGGAATATTTTACATATTCTTTTCTTTATTCTGAAGGAATTTGCAAAGTATCCATTGTTGATTACTTGATTAAGATAAACTTCAAGTATTAAAGTGGGGAGAAGCGCTTCTAAAATTTATTTAGCTTATTAGAGTACTCACAATGATGATCTTAAATTGCTAAAATACTAAATTTAACACCACAAACCACAAAAATTGTGCCACATCAATTGCGTCATATCTAAAAAAATCTAACAACTTGCTACATAACAGTTCAATGTAGCAAGTTGTTACTTGCGTTTATTCTCTCTCCATCTACCTTCTCTAGTCCATGTCTGCTATCTTGCTTTCTTGACTCGCATGGAGAGAAGCACTTCTTACATACCTGCTATCTTGACTTGCATGGAGAGAAGCACTTCTTAAATTTATTAATTAAATTTGGTTTATTAGAAGTTCAATTATATATACACGAGAAATTCATTGGCCTATAAGTATAAGCTAATAAACCACATGATTATGCTATAGTTGAATTTAATTGAAAACCTTTGTTATAGCACCTCTTTCATACCTCCTATCTTCTTTTCGCCATGGTAATGGCACATCTTTGGTGACCACTGACCAGTGTCAAAAAAGTCAAGGTGCTAATAGTGAAAAGTAGCGTTTATGTGCAAGAAAGTAAAGAGTAGTAGTTAAGCTTAAGCAGTAATAAAAAGCCAAGGTTCTTCGAGAAAAATATTGACAAATGTACCGGATCTTTTTTGTGCTTTCCACCGTATCATAACCAAAAATTAATATTTTATACTTATTTACCTCCACTATTTTTCACATATATTTTACAAATATATTTACAATTAATGGGAAAATGTCCCCACTTTAAAATTTAAAAGTGAATGTAAAATGATTCTAAATTTTTTTTTTTTAAAAGTGAATATGGCATAACCAATGTAAAAAAATATTGCGCAAGAAAATAAAAGCTGTATCATATATATATATATATATATATATATATATATTGTGGGGGTAAAAGCTTGAACTTTTATATTGGGCTTTAAGCCCCATTTGCTAATGGGAATGCGTTCGAAGAGGAGCAAACGACTGGGAAGGTCCCAGAATAGATAGTCGCGTCAGGAAAGAGTAGAAGGTCGTGGTCCGAGAGGGTCATCTTCCTTGGACCTGACGAATATTAGTCAAGCAGGCATTTGGGTGACTTGGGTAATCTTCTAGGAGATTCCAACAATAAAGATAGATTTTAGGCACGTATGGAGGTGATAAGGATACAGAAATATCTTAGGGAAAAGTTGCTACCACCGCATTAAATGCACTGCAGCAGCTTTCCTGGCCGCATTAATGTGGAGAAGACCTCTGAACAGTGTTTTCAATAACTACTGTTCACAGAGAGCCAGAGAAGATGTTCGATAGGACACATACTTGAGTGCAGAATTGGATGATGAATAAGTGAACGATGGAAATGGCTTGGAAGACTCTATATAATGTGAGAGACCCTCCATAAGATATGGATCGAAAATATTTCATAAAGAAATATTAGAAGAGAATTACTATAGCACGGTGAGGAACCAACTTCCAGAAATAGCAATTTGACCATCAAACTTACTCCTCGGACGTATACTCCATCCATAATTATGTATCCTTTCCTGCTCGGACACATTTGAAACCTTGATTAACCGTTAGACAATCCATTAAAAGCCCAGTTCTTTCACCCACTCTCTATAAATTTATTGTATTGGGCTCATTGGGCTTATAACCCAACACTTCTGGGTTTGGGCTACAAATTGTGACCCTATATATATATATATATATATTTATATATTCAAGTAGTCAATATTGTACTCAAAGTGGTTTGATTTAAAAATGCAAGTCCATGTCTAGCCCAATACCCTAGGCCAGCAATATAACTAAAAGTCTAAAAGAATACACTGCCCTTGAACATTCGCATCGATTAATATAAAATAGCCCAAAATCTAAAATATAATTAATAATGCTCAAAATCAACTGGATCAGATTATGAAACGGTTGTGCAAAATGAGATTTTGCTATAGTGCTAATGTAAATATATAAGTAATGGTAGGTTATGCAAAATGATTTTATATAACTTTTTTGTGTTTCTCAAATGATGAAAGAAAAGAGTGAATAGTAATTGTTGTATATATATATATATATATATATGAGAGAGAACCATTTTTTTAAATAAAGAAAATATGACAGTTTTATAAAATAGAGTATAGAATATATAATCAAATGTGGGTGTTGTGAAAAATGGTATCATGTATAATATTGTTTTTTATTTATTGATTTATAATTAATAGTGAACTAATAACTCAATATATTGTGAAAATATTACAAGATTTTTAGTTTTTTTTGGGTCAACTCATTTCAAATTACAGACAATTTTGAACGGTCTTCTATATCACCGACAATATTTTATATTGTGACTTCTGCCAATTAAAATGGCACAAGCTCCAATCCTACTTATCCATATTCTCCCAAGAAGAGCAGAAGACCCACAAAATTCTACACACCATTCCATCCACTCTACGACATGCCGTGGCCACCTCTCTATTCTTTCTATCTCATTTTTTGCTTCTTCTCCCTTCTCTCAGGGATCCAAACCGACGACCTTCAAATTCTCATGCAACTAAAATCCTCCCTTCTTGAAACATCAAACACCAATGCCTTCATTTCTTGGGAAGCCAACAATTCCATGTGCAACTTTACTGGAATCACCTGCAACTCAGATGGTTTCGTTACAGAAATCAAACTTTAATACCAAAATTTAACTGGGGTTCTTCCTCTTGATTCCATATGCCACCTCCAATCATTGGAAAAGCTCTCATTCCAATCCAACTACTTGCACTGTCCAATTATGGATCACTTGAACAATTGTGTCAACCTGCAGTGCTTGGATTTGAGCAATAATAATTTCACAGGGTGTTCAGTTCCTGCAGACATGTCCTCTCTAAGTCAATTACAGTATTTGTATCTCAACGAAAGCGGATTTTCGGGGACTTTCCTGTTAGTGTATAGCTTAGACTAGTTTAGCCCATTGGGCTTAGCCCAATATACTATACTTGTAGTTTACTCCTTTTGCTTGTACTGCACACATACCTAGCCTATATAAGGCTCTCTATTGTACATTATTATTCACACATTAATATACAGACTATTCAGTCTTTCTCTTTCACTTTATATTGTTAACATGGTATCAGAGCAATTCCTCTGACTTTCTGGTTCCTGTGGACATCTCCGGCGTTCTTCCGCTGCCCTCGCCTTCATCCAGTCGTCACTGTCAGAAGCGAGCCACCGCCGTCACACCCACAGTACTGCAACACTCGGATATCAACGTTCTGTGCATTCAACTGCCAAAGAACAGGCATAGAAAGATAGAACAGCCAATCCCGAGCAAAACCCAACCAAGAACGGCCAGAAACTGCATCACACGCGCCGCCTAAAGTTTCTGCCTCACGAGCACGCGCTCCACGCGCCGCCACGCGCCACACGCGCCTGCTGCTGCGTCTCTTCCTGCCACGTCAGCCCTAGGTGACGTCACACTGCCACGTCAGCACACGTCAGCAGTTGACCGTTGACTCTGACCGTTGACTTTGACCGTTGACCGTTGACTTTGACCAAAGTCAAAATTTTTCAACAGGACCTGTTTTGCTCAGTTTTTCGCGTAGATTCCGAGTTTGAGCTCCGTTTCTGCATTTGAGGTCTCTAAATCCCATTTTTTGGTCATTTTCTTCATTATGGCTCAACAAAATGAACGAGATATCATCCATCCTATCACTATTATGTTGGATGGTCCTACTAGTTATCATGCGTGGTCTCAGAATATGACTGTCTTTCTCAAGGGGCGTAAACTATGGAGATATGTGACTGGTTCAATTCCTAAGCCAGTACCAAACCCTAAGTATAAAGCCACAACTGCTGAAGAGTCTTCGAAGACTGCTGTTACAACAGATGATTATGAAGAACGCCTAGAGGAATGGGAGAGTATTCAAAGCGAGATCTTATATCCAAACTCCCGTTGGCTTCTTCCTTGCCACCTCGAGTTTGAGGGGGGATGTTAGTGTATAGCTTAGACTAGTTTAGCCCATTGGGCTTAGCCCAATATACTATACTTGTAGTTTACTCCTTTTGCTTGTACTGCACACATACCTAGCCTATATAAGGCTCTCTATTGTACATTATTATTCACACATTAATATACAGACTATTCAGTCTTTCTCTCTCACTTTATATTGTTAACATTTCCCATGGAAATCTCTTCAAAATATGACTGGTCTTGTTCACCTAAGCCTCGGAGACAATCTTTTTAATCCTTTTTCATTTCCAAAAGAGGTGTTGAAGCTTACCAACCTGACTTGGCTAAACCTATCCAACTGCAACATCCAAGGAACAATTCCAGCAGAGATTGGAAACCTTAAAGAGCTAATCAACTTGGAACTTTACTTCAATAACTTGACAGGGGAAATCCCAGTTGAGATTGGGAACCTACCCAACCTCTCATGGCTTGACCTCAGCGACAACTCATTCACAGGAAAACTCCTCACGAAGCTAGAGATGTTTGATGCTTCAAGAAACTATCTTGAAGGTGATCTATTCGAGTTAAGGTTCTTGAACAACCTGGTTTCTCTGCAACTATCTGATAACAAGCTCTCTGGCCATGTACCGGTCGAGTTAGGCGAGTTCAAGAAGCTTGAGATCCTTTCTGTAAGCAGGAATGGCTTTACAGGTCCCCTGCCTCAGAAACTTGGCTCTTGGGCTGAATTCTCTACAATTGATGTGTCTAAGAATTTCTTTACTGGTCCAATACCGCCAGATATGTGCAAGCAAGGTACTATGCGCTATCTTCTAATGCTTCAGAACAATCTCACCGTGAAATTCCAGCTAGTTACACCAACTGTTCAACTCTACGTTTTTTCAAAGTCAACAATAACTCCCTTTCGGGTATTGTTCCTGCTGGAATCTGGGGATTACCAAATGTATACACAATTATATTGCGTTGAATTATATCGAAGGCCCAATTGCGTCTGATATAAAAAATGCCAAGAGTCTTGCACAATTATTTGCGGCAAACAATCGCTTATCTGGTGAATTACCTGCAGAGATTTCAGAAGCCACGTCTTTGGATTCAATCCAATTGAATGACAATGAGCTTTCAGGTAGTATACAACAACTTCCAACTTTTCTAACATCCTTTCTTATCTCAAACAATGGACTGACTGGGGAGATTCCATATACGATTTGCAACTTAAGTTTACTTCAAATCTTGGATATCTCTAATAATAGTTTGAGTGGTAAGATCCCAAAATGTTTGGGAAATTTTAGGGATAATCTTCAGGTGATGGATTTTCGAATGAATAACTTCTACGGCACCGTCATTGATACATTTGCAAAGGGTAATCAGTTGAGAACTCTTGTCTTTAATGACAATCATTTAGAAGGGTTGTTACCAAAATCTTTGGTCAATTGTACGAATTTGGAAGTTCTTCACCTTGGAAATAACAACATAAATGATCTTTTTCCCCATTGGTTGGAAGCACTTACCACTCTACGAGTTCTTGTCTTGAAATCCAATAGATTCTATGGTCCTATAGGAAATTATTGAAGCAGCTAAACTACAGATATTGAAGCAACTAAACTATAGAGTTTGTAAATGTAAAGCTAAACTACAGTAGCTTAGTTTAGATTAGTTTAGAAAGGTATAAACGACTGCCGTTTTGTATATATAGGTTAATGAGTTTGTTATTTCTCATTCCACATGTAAAGCTTAGATTGGTTAGGTAGTTAGTTATTTTTGTTTCCTATTTTCCCGCCTCTGTTCTCCCTATATAAAGAACAGAGCATTGTAATTTAATTCAATGAATTGATACACAAGTTTTACATCATCTTTACTCTCTCTTTGAGTTTTCATTTCATCATTGATGTGCCTTCAAGCTTGTGAGAAATTCAATATGGTATCAGAGCTGAACTAGGTCAGAGATCATTCAAGTCTGGTATCCTCTGAAATTTCCTAGTTAAATAACGTTTTTCATTGATTTCTTAATGCTTCTTTCAGTTCAACTAGAAATTCACTCGTTGTATCTTCAAGGTTTTAATTTCTTTAATGTGTTGAAACCTTGATTTTTCTGTTCTTCTGTTCATAATTAAAATTGAAATCTTCAATCTTAGGGTTTCAATTCAATTTTTTCTTTCTCTCGATCCTAGGGTAGTTCCATTCCCAATTTATTTTTTTCTGTTGTGGATCCATCAAGATCATGATTGTATCTTGATCGATTTTTATCATCACATAGAATCCAATTCTTGTTTCTTGAAAATTTTCTCGAGAAAATTAATTCTTGAATTTTCGTTTCTGTTCTTGGTTTTAGTTGGTTGAGACCTTGAATCTTCATCATTTTCTTTTGACAAGTATGACTGAGAGCACCCCTAGTGCTATTGTTCCCATTGTCCAACCTTGGGAAAACACAACTAGCCCATATTTTCTATCCAGTGGTGATAATCCAGGAGTTTCTTTGGTGGTCCAACATCTCACTAAAGAGAACTATAACACCTGGAGCAGAGCAATCCTTATTTCCTTGGATGCCAAAACCAAATTGGGCTTCATTGATGGCTCTATCCCCAAACCTCAATATGTTGATCATCCATATTACACAGCATGGAATAAATGCAATAGTACAGTCCTAGCTTGGCTATTTAATTCTGTTTCTAAGGAGTTGCAGTCAAGTATAGTTTATTTCAAGACTGCTAGAGATGTGTGGCTTGATCTGCAAAACAGGTTTGGGCAAGGAAATGGACCTAAAATTTTTGACTTAAGAAAGGAAATTAGTTCTTTGGTTCAAGAGGATTTAACCATCAACACGTATTATGCCAAATTTAAAGGCCTTTAGGATGAGTTTTCCAATTATAGAACATGTACATGTGGTCATCAAGTTGAGGAATGCACCATGTCTTTCTTGATGGGGCTGAATGAGACATATGCAGCTGTTAGGAGTCAAATTCTGCTTATGGAACCTGTGCCTCCTTTAAGCAAAGTGTTCTCTCTTCTACTACAAGATGAGAAGCAAAGAAAAGTAGGTGTTGGGAAGAAGGTCTTGATTGATACATCATCAACTTTGGCAGCTTTTGGGTCTAAACCTGGTAACACCAAGACCTTTGTTAAGTCCAAGAATGGCAGGCCACAATGCACTCATTGTGGAGCTATGGGGCATGTTGTTGACAAGTGCAGCAAGCTGCACGGATATCCTCCTGGGTATAAGTTCAAAAACAAAGGTGGTCAACCTTTTGCAAACAATGTTGTTGCTGCTGAAGATAATGTCAGTAAACCTATTACTCTCAATATCAGAAATTGGTTGGTTTATTGAACTCTTAATGTCACTTTGGCACCCAAGCACCACCAAAGGCATGTTTGGAAAATGTTCATCAAGCTGCCACCATCATTACTCAACCTTTAATAGATGTTCAAGCCCAAAGCCTTTTAGGTATCTGTTTTTCTCCTTCTCTTAAGCATTCGGTTTTTTCTTCCAGTGTCAATACCTCCCAGGTTAGTCCTTATGACTGGATTCTTGATAGTGGTGCAACAGACCACATGGTCCATTCCATTCATTTCTTCACTTCTGTCACTTCTTCTGCTCAGATTTCTGTTAGACTACCTAATGGTGACATGGTTAAGGTGATCCATATTGGAACTGTTCAAGTCTCAGCCACATTAACTCTAGAAAATGTTCTCTGCATTCCTACTTTCTCTTTCAATCTTATTTCCACAAGCAAACTAATCCAAAATCCTTCTTGTTGTTGCATCTTCCTTTCTCATTACTGTTTTCTCCAAGACTTACTGCATTGGAAGATGATTAGGTTGGGTAAGAGACATGGAGGGCTATATACCTTGCAGTGCACTGACTCCATCACCTTACCAGCTTCTGTCTCTAAGGTTCTGTCCAGATTGCAATCTTCTTTTTGTAATACCAGTATCAATGCCTATAATCTTGATTCTTCTCCTGTTATTGATACTTCAAATAATGCTACTAGATTGTGGCATTACAGATTAGGCCATCCCTCTTCACAAAGACTAGCTTTGTTGAAATCCATTGTACCTGATCTGAGTTCTTCTAATAATAACAGCATTTTTGATTGTCAAATCTGCCCTTTAGCAAAACAGCACAAATTACCTTTTCCTAAATCCACAAGTGTTTCCTTAGCTTGTTTTGATTTAATCCATGCTGATATTTGGGGCCCCTATTCTGCTCCTTCATTAAATGGCTCAAAATACTTCCTTACTTTGGTTGATGACCATAGTAGGTGCACTTGGGTCTATTTAATGAAGTCCAAATCTGATGCTTCTTCTCTGATTCAAGTTTTCTTTCAAATGATTCTTAATCAATTCAAAGTGTCCATTAAAGTCATTAGAAGTGATAATGGTCCTGAATTTGCTCTCTTTACCTTTTATGCTTCCAAAGGTGTTTTACATCAACTGTCCTGTGTTGAAACACCACAGCAAAATGCTGTGGTTGAAAGAAAACACCAGCATTTATTGAATGTTGCTAGAGCCTTGAGGTTTCATGCCAACTTACCTTTAAAATTCTGGGGAGATTGTGTTCTTACAGCCACTTATCTCATCAACAGGCTTCCTAGTCCTCTTCTAGGTAATCTTACTCCATACCAGAAGCTTTTAGGTCATTCTCCTTCATATCAGGACCTTAAATCCTTTGGTTGCCTTTGCTATGCCTCTACTTTAACAAGGAATAGATCAAAATTTGATCCTAGAGCAAAGGCTTGCATCTTTCTTGGATATCCTTTGGGACTAAAGGATATAAGTTGTATGATTTGTCCACTAGAACCATGTTTTTGTCCAGAGATGTTATCTTCAAAGAGAATGTTTTTCCTTTTAAACACTGGTAACCTAAACTTGTTTCTAGCTCTCCTTCTCCTTCTCACAATGTTTTTCCTTTTCAGTCCCATGTTCCAGATTCTATTCCTCCTATTTCAGCTGAATTTTCTCTTCCTTTTAATTCTGTTGATACTGCTGTGCCTCCTGATGACTTCCCAGATCTTGTCCACCCTGATCTAGCCTTTTCTCAACCTATTCTTCCTCCTCAACCTGAGCCTTCCACTTAACCTACTTTACCTATTGTACCACCTGACTTACCCCTTGTTCGAAAATCCACTAGGTCTCATAAACTTCCTTCTTATCTTCATGATTACCGCTGCAGTCTAGCCTCCACTCATCACTACAACTTGGCTTCCACTTCTCTACCTTCCCATGATTCAATCTCCATTGCCAGTCTAGGTATCCTTTATCCCCTTTCTTCATCTCTCTCTTATTCTAAGCTGTCTAATGCCCATAAAGTTTTTTCTGTTGCCTTGACCATTACCAAGGAACCCACATCCAATGCTGAAGCTTTACCTAATCCATTATGGCAAGCTGCTATGAAGACTGAGCTTGATGCACTTCAGGCTAACCAGACTTGGGTCATGACCAACTGCCTCTTGGTAAAGTGCCTATTGGGTGCAAGTGGGTATTCAAAATCAAACTTAAAGCTGATGGATCTATAGAGAGATACAAGGCTAGATTGGTTGCTAAAGGCTTTACCCAAACTGAGGGAGTTGATTACTATGAGACCTTCTCCTCTGTGGTGAAATTTGTGACTGTTAGGACCCTTTTGGCTTTGGCTACTGTGTATGGTTGGCATCTATCTCAATTAGATGTCAATAATGCCTTCTTACATGGGGAGTTGACTGAGGAAGTGTTTATGGTTCCTCCTCCTGGATTTGACAGCAAGGGGGAGGTGTGCAAACTCACTAAATCTGTTTATGGATTGAAACAAGCCAGCAGATAGTGGTTTGCCAAGCTTTCATCCATTCTCCTTGATCATGGTTTCATTTAATCCAAATTTGATTATTCTGTCTTTACTAAGATCAACAAGGGTTCTATTCTCATCTTGCTAGTCTATGTGGATGACATTTTGATAGCTAGCAATAATATAGAGGCAGTTAATACTTTCAAGGTTTTCCTAGATGCCAAGTTCAAGCTCAAGGATCTTGGCACCTTGAAGTATTTATTAGGTCTTGAGGTTGCTAGGACTGAGAGAGGTATTAGTTTATGTCAAAGGAAGTTTGTTTTGGAGCTGCTATCTGACACTAGTCTGCTAGCATGTAAGCCTGCTAATGTGTGGATCAATCAGCCAAATTTAGGAGTTCAATGGGAGAGGCTACACCAGATCCTTCTTTGTATAGAAAAATTATAGGCAAATTACTTTATCTGACTCTAACCAGACCTGACATTTGTTACTCAGTGCATAAATTGAGTCAATTTATGAGTTCACCTCAGATTCCTCACTTACAAGCAGCTTATAAGGTACTTAAGTACCTTAAGAAAACACCAGGGCAGGGTCTATTCCTATCTGCAATCTCTGAATTGAAGCTCAAAGCCTATTGTGATGCTGATTAGGCAGCCTGCCCAGATACCAGAAGATCAGTTTTAGGATTTTGTGTTTTCCTTGGTGATTCCCTTATATCCTGGAAATGCAAAAAGCAACAAGTAGTCTCCAGATCATCAGCTGAATCTGAGTATCGTGCAATGGCCACTGTCACAAGTGAGCTTGTCTGGTTGTTGGCGTTACTTAGAACTTTTGATTTGGATCACAATCATCCAGCTTCTTTGTACTGTGATAGCAAGGCAGCTCTTTATATTGCTGCAAATCCAGTATTCCACGAGTGTACAAAGCACATAGAGGTTGATTGTCACTATATTCAAAGCAAGATTCAAGATGGGGTGATGAAGACTTTTCATGTGCCTACTAGACACCAGATTGCTGACTTTTTCACCAAAGCTCTTGGATACAAGCAATTCTACTTCCTTCTGTCCAAGATGAACATGATCAACATCTATGGTTCATCTTGAGGGGGAGTATTGACGCAGCTAAACTACAGATATTGAAGCAACTAAACTACAAAGTTTGTAAATGTAAAGCTAAACTACAGTAGCTTAGTTTAGATTAGTTTAGATAGGTATAAACGACTGCCGTTTTGTATATACAGGTTAATGAGTTTGTTATTTCTCATTCCACGTGTAAAGCTTAGATTGGTTAGGTAGTTAGTTATTTCTGTTTCCTATTTTCCCACCTCTGTTCTCCCTATATAAAGAACAGAGCATTGTAATTTAATTCAATGAATTGATACACAAGTTTCACATCATCTTTACTCTCTCTTTGAGTTTTCATTTCATCATTGATGTGTCTTCAAGCTTGTGAGAAATTCAATAGAAATCATAACATTAGTGGGATATTTTTCCCTAAGATACGAATTCTTGACCTCTCGCAAAATGAGTTTAATGGTCTTTTACCAAGAAATTATTTTGAAAACTTGAATGCCATGATGATTGACGAAGAAGGTAACCATGAACCAATGTATTTGGGGAAAAATTCTTATTATCATGATTCTGTGGTGGTGACCGTGAAAGGGTTGGAGATTAAACTGCAAAGAATTCTAACTATCTTCACAACAATTGATTTTTCAAGTAACAAATTCGAAGGAGAGATTCCAGAAGCACTTGGAAGGCTTATAATTCTCCGATTGCTCAACCTTTCCCATAATAACCTAACCAACCATCTCCCATCATCATTGGCAAATTTGTCACAACTTGAATCTTTAGACCTTTCTTCAAATAAGCTCACCAGACAAATTCCTATTCAATTAACAAGTCTAACATTTTTGTCCAAGTTAAACCTTTCACAGAACAAGCTTACTGGACCCATACCTCTTGGCACACAATTTGGTACATTTGAAAACAGCTCATATGATGGAAACTTGGGATTGTGTGGATTTCCTTTGTTAATCAAATGTAGCACCAGTGATCCATTGCCACCACCACTACCATTAATATTTGAAGAAGACAATGATTCGATATTTGCAAGTGGATTTGGTTGGGAAGTCATGTTATTGGGCTATGGATGTGGATTTTTGGTTGGATTGGCTATGGGATGCATTGTGTTTAAAAGAGGAACACCTCAATGGCTTCTAAGGTTTGTTGAAGGAGAACGCAATGGAAAGATGAGAAGGCATAATAATTCAAGACCCAGGAAAAGAAGAAATTAATGCATTCGATGGTGCTCTAATTGGTGAGTTTGACAAACTTCTTTTTAGAATACTATGTGTTATGGTTTTGTATAAATTTGCCTTAGAAATAACATCATTATTAGTATTTTGTAATATATAATCCCTTCCCCTATCTTCTTGATGATTGCAGGCATCTAATCTCTCAATTTCAGCAAGTGAAGGTGAGCGGCGTGAGCCACTGTTTCGGGGAATGCAATAAGTGCGCTGATGGCTTTAGCGAAGAAAAAGACCAGCCTTGCCTCTGATTTTGTTTATTTTAGTAGTCCTCCTGTGGACTTTTGCTTTCTGCTTTGTGCTTTATGTTCGGACTGTAATGGATGTTATGTAAACAGGCTTTGTCCTGTTCCTGGCTCTCTGTAGCCTCTTTTATGAAGTTTCCGTTTCTTGTACCAAAAAGAAAAACAGAAGGGTGGCCTAAGGTTCAATTAGAGTTCTAATATTTTTCTTTTGGTCAAATCCATAAAGTGAGAGAGTGGGAGATAGGGGAAATCGTTTTGGTAAGTCGAGGAGTGAATGTAATTTTTGAAACTATGGTGCAACAATTGGCAAAAGCTAGTCACACCAAAAAAAAAAATAATAATAATAATAATAATCAAGCATCAATTAATCATCATTAGTTAGAAAAATTAAAATAAAGGAGCAAGTAAATTAGAAAAAATAATTAATAGAATGGGGTAATTGAACAGATTTGATAGGAATACAAATCCTTTATCCTAAATGAGAAGGGTGTGGCTTGTGTCCAGTGGATACCTGTCCAAGAGTGGACACGTGTCCACAATCCAACGTGTCTAGTGAAAACTTCTACTGGACACAAACCATTTCCAAATGAGAAATCATTCATTCTTATGGGAGGAGTTCTCGCTCCTCTTGCAAAAGGTATGGGCCCGGAAGAGGATTGCTTTAGTAGGAGTGAAAAATTTCTGGTCTAGACTTTTGTATTTTACTTTATACTTTATCAATCATGATTTGTCATGTATTCTTTTTTCTACTTTACTTATAAAATAATTAAACTTTAAAGTGGCAATAAGATCAAATTCTTCATGTTCTTGTCAAATTTATTCTGCAATTTGCACTCTAAAAGGATTAGATTGTGAAAATTCTTTCTAACATTGACTTCTAATACTCTTTTTGGAAGATAAGAGTTAAGACAGTAATAAAAAAATTAATTAAAAAAAACATAGATACAAGATTCAAAAAGTAGCCAATTGTTTTTGAAATGTGTCTAGCTTAGAACAATTATCTCGACCTCGAAGAACAAAATGCTGTGTAGAAAATCCAGCACTTATAACCCCTGATAGAAAATCTAGTATAAGTTTAGAAAATTGTGAATACAGTTCCATTTAAGAACAAAGTTACATTAATCATTGGACCTCTAGTTGCTTTTCATGTGATTTAGCAAGACAGAGCTGTGTGGTTTGGAAAAACTCCCACATCTAGAACATGTTGCCTAATCAAATGCAACCCAAATAATTGAACAAAACAAAGTATTCAAACTTTTGAGAGAGAGAATAACAATTAGATAGCAAGGTCATGTGCACAAAATATATGTTGCCTTAAAATATGACACACAACA
Organism: Quercus agrifolia; assembly: GCA_029955455.1. Taxonomy (NCBI): domain Eukaryota; kingdom Viridiplantae; phylum Streptophyta; class Magnoliopsida; order Fagales; family Fagaceae; genus Quercus; species Quercus agrifolia. The sequence continues at coordinate 58,521,964 of JARQAD010000004.1, forward strand.
TATGCCCAAAAAATAAGTTTTTATATCTTATACTTCTTGAATAAAAAAATAAAAAAATAAATCTTTTACTTGTGGTGAACAAATAAAATATAAAATTTCAAAAAAAAAATAAATATAAAATAAAAGGAAAAAATATGTAAATTGTTGCTTATGTCAAACATGTTTCTAATTCAAATACTACTAACAAAGTTGGCAGGACTAGTAGGAGAGCGAGCTTAGGTTTAAATGGGTAAAGTTCAAGAGAGGGAAATTTCTTCAGGAGAGAGAGAGAGAGAGAGAGAAAGAGAGAGAGAGGAAAATGTTTTGGGAAGTGGAGTAGTGAATGTAATTTCTGAAATTATAGAGCAACAATTGGCAATAGCTAACCGAAAATAGAAAGAAATAATAAAGAGTAAGGCGTTAAAAGAGGGAAGACAAAAAACCAAGCATCAATTAATCACCATTTATTATGAAAATAAATTGATGGAGTAAGAAAATAAGAAAAAATAATTAATGGATTTTTTTTTTGGTTTAGAATAACAATTGAATTGATTTAAGTATTTAACAGAGAGTGGAAGAGAGTCAAGAGACAAATGAGGAAGGAGAGTTTTTTTTTTGAGAAAGTAAGAAGTGTCATTTTCTAAAAATAATAGAAGTATTATGTTAAAAATAATAATTTAAATTGACATTGTTTTGGAACTATTTGGGAATTTAACATTTTTTTTTTCTAAAATCAAGTTAGTTGAAATCGTGTTTTTAAAACATGTTTTCAATTTGAACTTAACCAAATCAGGTATTTTAAACCAAAAAAAAAAAAAAAAAAATTACATTCCCAAATAACTTCAAAACAATACTAATTTGAATGATTAATACTAGCCCCTGAGCACGCGCGGCTCTTCTATTTTTTTAGTAAAGATTAATAATTTGCATTTATTATAATTTGGGATTTCTACTTTTTCTAATCACACAAAAAAAAAAAAAAAAAGTGGGGTGAGTTTTGTAGATTGTAGGAGTTTTAAAACTAACAAAAGAGTGATCCTATTTTGTAAGGAGTTAGAGAGTAGAAGTAGTAATTTAAATTAACGTAAAAGTAGGAGTTTATTAGAAGCAGGAACGTTCAACGTAGAAGTAGGAATTTATTATTTTTGTCAATCTACTATTTTAACCCAATTTTTAAGTTTTAGGTAGGGGTATTTTTTATAGTAAAAAAAGCAATAATTAACTTTCTTTTGCCAATTTACTATTTTAACCTTATTTTTAAGTTGTTGGTTAATTAAATTAGGGGTATTTTTGACAGGAGAAAAATTAATAATTAACTTTCTGAATCCTCTTAATATACACAGATTAAAAAGAGATTAATTTATAAATTTTGCCGAAAACTTGCACCGTTGCAAATGCTAACTCTTATTTATTTATTTATGTATTTTTAAAAAGCAAAGCATATCAAGCTGTCAAAGGTCTGAATAGCAGTAAAGAAGAGCAGAGCTCTACTACTCAAGCACGGCAAGCCATCAAAAATGAAGAAGAAGAAAGAAAAGATGCAAAGCAGAACAAGAAAGTCATTTCAGTTAAAAACGACAGGTAGTTTAGATGTGTGAATGTAAAGCTACAAGTAGTTTTAGCAGTGTACTAAAATGACAATAAGAAGCATGTGTAAGAGTTTGTTATGCACACGTGTTAGTGCAGCGAGAGTAGGATTGCTTTTCTGTTTTTCAGTTAGTTGGTTAGACTCTATATCCTTCTTTTTCACAGCTATAAATTAATAGCTAGATGTAATTAGTTTCTAATTAATGAAATCATTCTCTCAATTATTCAGATTTCATAAAGCATGACGCATGGCAACTCGTAATTGTTAACATTAATCGTAGTCATGTTTTTCTCAACAACTTCCTCCAAGCCCTTTCTCCCCATGTAATTTATAAATTTTGTAAACTAGGTCTTCAGAAAATTTTGGTGTCTCTTCCTTAAAGGACTTGGATTGATGGTACTTCAATGCAAAAAATTGCAGAGGGCATGCTTGCTACTGTGCTGACTGATTTATGTAAAACAATTGGCCATCACTAGTATCTGGAGTAATACACTCAATGACCCAAATAAGTAACCGATTCATAAAACTCAAACTCGGAAATCAAATATAAATATTGCTGGCAATGGAAAAGGTTTAATTTTCATCTATAGTACTAGATTATTCTTGGCAAATATATCAAATTTAATCACTGATACTCTAATCTTAGGGTCTATTTGGGATCTGCTTATTTGGTTGAAATTAAAAACTTTTTGCTGAAAGTACTGTAGATAAAAGTAAAAATTAGCTGAAATAGTACAGTGAGACCCATAAATAGTACCAAAAAGTGCAGTAGAACTTATGAATAGTAGCAAAAATAAGCTAGTTTTTTAATTTAGAGCCAAACGCACACTTAAAGAGGCAAACAAATTGCTTACGGGTCATTTAATCACATATTTAGATTTAGATTTCTTTAGAATAGGATACTAGAGTATAAAAAATAAAATCCATCATTTTATTGATTGATAGCACATGGAAGAATGCGATTCGAGGAATGAGATACTGGTACTAAACTAGGGTAATGATATTTTAGCATTTCAATGCTGGATGGAATTTCCGGGAATCATATTCTTGTGTTAGATTAGATCTCCATTTTCATGGGAACATCACAGATTCCACACAAAGAGATTCAAACTTTAAATTTGGAAAAATTATGGAGACAGCCTTTTTTTTTTTTTTTTTTTGGTGTGTGGAATTTTGCAAATATTATTATTAGTATATTATGGTATTACCCTTGAATTTTGACGGGAATGTGAATTTAGTCCTTGAATTTTTTATTTGAATAATTAATTCCTTTGACTTTGAGTTTGTCACAAATGAAAAATTATGTTAATATTTTATTAAATCCTTACCATTCTCCCATTTTTTTTTTAAAAAAAAATCCCTAACGATTCTTATAATGTGATCTATACATGGAAAAAAATGATATTTTCAAAATTATCGATATGTGGCAGAACCACATACAAATAAAGTAATTTGTCACAACTTTAAATTTTAGAGGTTGATTCAAGGACTAAGTCGTTATTCTTGTTAATGTTTAAGGATGTTATTTGTATAGACACTTGTTTTTGGGATTAGAATTCATCCCAGTCTCTTATGATAACTTTACAGTGGAATTCTTAAAATTTTCACCTTTTATTGGTAAATTAGTGGTTTATATTTACTACGTCATCAACATCAAACAAACATGAAATATTGATATTCCTATAAAAAAAAATATTTATATCATCATTTTGAATATAAATCCTTAGTGTTACTTTTTGTAATTAGTAGAACATGAAATGGAACATAAAAAGTGGTACATAAAATTTTTATTTCATTATTTTGACATCTATTTGAATAATTAATGATATGATATAAAAAAAAAAAATCAAAACCACTCATTTATGTTTGAAAAATTAAGATTTTAAGAATTGTAAAGTATAATTACCTTAGAGATTCCCTGTATTAAAGAACACTCGTGAAAGTTATTCAAACCCACCCAAATCAACTGCAAATCAAACAACGCTTTATTGGGAAGGTGAAGAATGTGTAAACAGTTTTTTTGTGTAACTAAGGGCATGTTTGGTAGAATATAATAGGCGCTGTAATGTAATAATTATTCCTATGGTTTAGTTATTCTTTAGTTTAGTTATGTTTTTATTATAAAGAATAATTATTCATTATGAATAGCTATTCTTTAAAATCAGTAATAACGATTCCTCTTTAAAAGGTTGTATTAGATATTTCTTAATAAGTGTAATAATTTTAAAATTTAATATATTTCCAAATAAACAAACTTTCCTTATACATCTAACAATTATAAAAATAAAAAATCATAAAATATAATACATATCTCTCTTAAATTTAAAAATAATAATTTTTAAGGAGATATAATTGTATGAGTAAGAAATTTTCTAAAATAAATTTTAAGTTTCCTTCTAATATTATAACTCACAACCAAACTAATGAATAGGTTTAGTTATTACATTACAACACATTTTATTCCTAGTAATAAAGATTACAATTCCTGTCGTAATCCCCATTCAGTATACCAAACGTACCATCAGTTTTAACTAGACACCTCCGAGTTCATAAAAAAAACTAGATTCCTCTTAGGAATCTTCACAGTTCACATACTCACAAAAAAGCAAAAACAAAAAAGAGATACAAGAAATTGGGCATCATATTCACAAATTATTTGGGAATGTGGTTCCTATGTCGTACAATTTCTTATATGGTTTTTTTTGTTTTTTTAATTTAAATAAAATACATCAATCAAATTTTACCGATGAAGTATTTGTATTTTGGAAATGACCTTAGGAATATTTCTTGTGAGCTGGTAATCTATGGAACACATGAGGAACAAATAATATTTTTTTCTTTATTCCAAAGGACATTTCAAAATTTCTATGTTAATTAAGAATCTCCAAACAATATTTTTTCCTGTTTCTATAATTAGCACAAAGAATTACATAAATTGTCTTACAGAAGAACCATCTCTGAACTCTCTCTCACTTGCTCTCTCTCTTCACTGGTAGCCCTCTTGTGTGTTTGTAGTTCCAATTGTTAGAGCTCAACAAGTTCAAAGGTTTTTGTTTTTCTGGTTCATGGAAATCCATTATGGGCTTCATTTTTTTTTTCTTTTAATGCCTTGAATATAAAGTTTCATTAATTTATATCTTTTGGAATGCTAAATTCTTACTGATGTGATTTTCTTCCATTCCCTCCTTTTTATTTTTGGCTGGCCTGCATCCATTCCTAGAAACAATGAAGTTACTGAATGATGCTTCATATAATGTACTATTATTTGACTTGTGAAGTGTGACCATCATACAAGACCAATCACGTGATATATCTGAGTGAATTTTGGCTATTTTGACTTCCTAAATTGGATTTGTTATTATTTATGAATATTGCTATTTTATCTGAAGCTGTTTTTACCTCAAAAGGAGAAATTATATTGTATTTAGACACTATTATTTTAAGAGATTTTTGGAAATAGAATCTGGGCTCTGAATTTGGGAGGTAATATTAACAATAAATTAATATAAGTACTTCAATTAACTGGGAAAAGAGCATGAACAGTTCAATGGCAATTATGTTTAAAAGCAGAACTTTCAATCTATCAGAAAAAAAAAAACTAATGCTGGAGTTTTACTGTCAGAATAATGTTATCTATCATGCGCTAATAATTGTAAATTGTTTAAACACTAAAATTTTATTGCTTGTAAATGTTGTTTAGATGGTCATTTGAAAGTACTATTACATAAACAACCTGGCTAACAAGGCTAGTTTTTTGAACTATGATACAACTGCACAGGTACTCTTTTGGAGAAACATTTTCATGGCCAGCAATGATGCAAAAGGGAAAGGGCCATTTCAGGAAGGCTTAGTAAATCGTACACCTCAAGCAAGTATGATCGATGCTCCAAAGAGAAGTTATCGGCTTTGCAGAAGTGATCCCCTTACTGATTCTGTTTTTAGGGGGACAAGTAACGTTGAACCAAGTCCTTCTTCTACATCTGATTTTTGGGAATCACATCATACTTTAATGCTAGTAACCATAGTCTTGGTTATCTACTTAGTACTAGGAACCGTATGCTTCTACCTCCTTGAGCCCCAGATGATGGGACACAAAACAAATGGACTTGTTGATGCACTCTACTTCTGCATTGTAACAATGGCCACTGTTGGATATGGAGACATTGTGCCTAATACTGTCCTTAGCAAGATATTCGTCTGTTTTTTTGCCTTCACGGGAATGGCCTTGGTTGTGCTAGGCCTGTCCAAAGCAGCAGACTCTTTCGTGAAGAAGCAGGAAGACATGCTAGTAAATGCTTTACATACGGATCAAAATGCCAGAGCAGCTGATACTAACAAGTATGAAAAGCATTATAAACGAGTGAAATGCAAGTGTTTATTGGTCTTTATCTTTATTTTGATGCTCATGATTGCTGGGACAACCGTCCTAGCTACCGTGGAGAAATTGGACCTTGTTGATGCATTTTATTGTGTTTGTGTAACCATCACAACATTGGGATATGGAGATAAGAGCTTCAAAACTAAAGGAGGGCGTATTTTTGCAGTGTTTTGGATATTGGCAAGTACTATTTCTCTGGCTCAGTTTTTAGCCTACATTACTGAGCTATTTGCTCAAAAAGCACAAAGTAAATTGGTCAGGCGGGTTCTTAGCCGGAAATTGACACGTGAAGATCTGGAGGAAGCAGATCTTGATAAAAATAAATCTGTAGAGTAAGTTTTTTTCCCCCTAAGCTCTCTTATTTATGTGCGCAACTTATTATCTCATTGTAAGGATTTCTTTTGCTTAGTTTAACTTTCTTGTTTTTCCCTTTTTTTTGTCCATAGTATTGCTGAGTTCATCCTACTTAAGCTCAAAGAGATGGAGAAGATTAGTGAAGATGATATTGCACCTATAAGGCAGGAGTTTGGAAGTTGTGATGTTGATAAGTCAAACACCTTAACTACATCTGATATTCTGCAATCAACTCGAGCAGAGAAGTGACTTTACCCATGTGAAAGTGGCTACCTTCTTCTGCACTTGTGAATTAGATAAAAATTGTGAAGCATCCCAAAGATAGCTACTTAAAAGTGTGTAAGATCAATCATCAATGTCATCATGTTTTTAATATACGGCTGTAGCAAGTTCCTCAACATGTAAGTTATATATAGATTGGATAAACTAGGTCCTTTCAGAACATGTGGATATATATCTCTTCCTTTGGAAAGAATATGGTTGTAAATTATTTTATGTAAAAAAGATTAAATAAAGACAATGTTATCAATATGCTGTTTGATTTGTGTCATACAAGGGTCATCTGCTTCTCTTTCTTTTCTCTTAAATTCTAAGTCTATGCCACAGATTGTTTTAGGTCTTTTTTTTTTTTTTGATGAACTGCAAATCTTATTGTTTTAGGTCTAATTAAACTCATTTTGGATCTAAATATGTATAACATGTGCTTATTGTTCATGTTTCCAATGAGAAACTAGGGGAAAAAATTCCAAAAATGTACTCTCCATGTGCCTTTTTGTTGATCGTGTTTAAATAGTTTAATTTTTTAAGTGGACATTATTTAATAGGTTGTATTTGAAATTAAACTGTACTCTCATAAATTTTCAAACTACCCCCTGTAGTCTAACTTAGGTATATTTTATGATAATTGACTAATTTTTTGGGCTCACAAAATGGAGGTTGTAACACGCGCAAGATATATATCACAGTTTCAAGGTAAGAATAAGATAAGTTACTAAAATTCTATCAATTTACTTTTCTAGGAAGAGCATATTTTATAATAGATTCATCATTTGGGTCATCACAAAGTGAAATAAATTAACAAAAAGAGGCAGAGAAGTACTATAAGTTGCTTAAAAGTACAATGAAAAAAACCTACAAGTTCACATTTAAAAATAATAAAAAATAAAAAATAAAAACTATAAGTAGTTTTATCTAATTCTGTAGGCCAAGACTTGTTTACAAGACTGGGCTCAAGCATTGAAAACAAAGCCAGAATCCATGGGCCTATACGTTATAACATAATAGCTTAGTTAAAGCCTGGCCTAGTCCAGCCCATGATTAGGCCTTGGTAACTCAAATAAACAAAACAAAAACTTTGGATTTGTTGGGTACACAGTTTTCGTTATTTAAATAACATAACACGTATTTCCACTACACTTTTTTACCAACACTTATTTTCACAACATTTAAATAATGTTACTAAAAATCTCTTACCAAACAAACTGCAATGCATCAATATGGATCAAATATTCTCTTGGGTCATTGACAGGCTGACAGCTACTAACTAAGGGTTCTTTTTATGATAGTTTATTTTCATTGAGTAATTGTAATTGAAAATAAAATAAATAAAAATACATACCTAAAAAATTGGGTTATGCACAACTATTAAGTGAGGTTAAGATATGTGGTAGAACATTTACATAGTTTTTTTTTTTTTTTTTTTTTAGGATTCCACATTGTGTAAATTTATAATTGAAAAACATTAACAAAAGGTTTATTTGTGTCAAAATTAAAGTTCAAGGGTTGATTACTCAAATAATAAAAATACAATTATACGATGACTAAATTGACACTCATGCTAAAGTTCAAGAGTGATTTGTAAATGTCCTTAAAAAAAAAAAATCAAAATCCTCCAACATTCCTATGGTAGCGTTATTAACAATTTATCATACATAAGTAATAGGACACCACAAACATAGGGCACTATAAAGAATACTATTACCATTGAACTATTACTTGAATTCATCTAAGTAAAATAATTAGTGATGAATAATTAAGATTTTAAGAATTGTACAATGACCTCTCAAAAACAAATAAGAATTATACAGTAAATTTTCCTTAAAAACTCTCCATACAGAACATTTTTTTTAAGTTACTCAAACCCACCCAAGGCGACAACAAATCTAACCCATTCTCCCAATTATACTTAAGGGTTGGAAGGGTGAGGGATGGGTAAACCACTTTGGGGATTGGGAAATTTTTGTGTAGCTAGGTTTTAACAAGAATTCCATAGCCGGGAAATCTCTCAAAAGAATTTTTATTTTTTTATTTTTATTTTTATTTTTAATGAAGAATATAGAAGAAACAATCTCATACACGTAGTCATATAGGCATCATATTCTCAAAATATGTGGGAATGTGGTTCCCGTGGGCATCCAATGTCTTAAATGGATTTTCATGAAAATTTGAATCAAACACATCGAGTTTGGCTTATTTTCAGTACTTTTTAAACTAAACATGTCCTTTTATTTTAAATATACAATGACAAGTTGTAGTTGATTTTAATCTTCACATTTTACTTAATTAGTGGGTGATGTGGCTATCTCTGATTAAAATAAAAAGATATTATTTTTAAAAAAAGTATTAGAAGTAAGCCAAACTTGAACACATCAATCGAAAATTTATCAATGAAATTTTTAGAAATGATCTTAGGATTCCATGAACTAATTATTCCTTGGTGTTTCCTTTTCTAGTGAGCTGCTAATCTATGGGACATACAAGGAACACGTACTGCCTTTACGTTTCTTTATTCTAAAGGAAATTACACTACTTCTATGTTAATTAAAGAATCTCCAGGCTTTTCCCCCCCTTTTTTCTGTTTGTATAGCACCAAGAAATATTATATAAACTGTCTTCCAAGTTCCAACACAAACATCTTTGAACTCTCTCCCTTGCTCTCTTTCTCCATTGGTAGGCCTCTTGTGTGTTGAGCTTCCAATTGTTAGACCTCAATACAAGTATAAAGTTTTTTTTTTTTTTTTCTTTTTAATTTATTGAATATAAATTTTCATTAATTTATATTTTGTTGAATGCTAAATTCTTGTCGGGTTTAGTTTACCTCCAGTACTTTTTTAACTGGAGATTTCCTTTTGTTTTAAATACACAATAACAAGTGATAGTGGGTTTTAATCTCCACATTTTATTTAGTTAGTGGATGATGTGGCAGTTTTTCATTAAAACAAAAGGAGATTCCAGTTAAAAAAGTACTGGAGGTAAGCTAAACTCAATTCTTGCTGATATAATTTGCTTTCATTCCCTCCTCATTTTTGTTTTTGGTTGGCCAGCATCCATTCCTAGAAACAATGTGGTTACAGAAAAATGTTTCATATCATGTTGTATTTTTTTGAAATGTGAAGTATGACCATTCTACAGGACCAATCATCTGATATAGGGAGGAATTTGGGCACTTTTGACTTCCCAAGTTGGATTTGTTATTATATATGAACATTGCTATTTTTTTTTAATCAGAAGCTGCCACTTTTTTCCCCTTTAAAGGAGAAATTATATTGTATTTAGACATCATTATCTTAAGAGGTTTCTGGAAATAGAATTTGGGCCCTGAGTTTGTTAAGGATTATTAACAATAAATTAATTAAAGTACTTCAATATTGGGAAAAGAACATGAACAGTTTAATAACAATAGCTGAACATTTAATCTATCACCAAAAATAAAAATAAAAAAACTGTTCTAGTTTTACTTTCAGAAAAATGTTATCCATCATGGACTTGCAGGCCGCACTAGAGCTATTCCAGGGTTCAAATAAACCCTTGACTTGAGAAAAAGATAAACAAAATTTTATATATAATATTTTTTTTGGTAGAAATACCTTTTTCGTCCCTATAATTTGATCCTATTCTTATTTTGGTTCTTACTTTTTTATTTTATCGCTTTTAGTTCATAGATGAAAAAAGTGTTCCATTTTGGTCCCTTCCGTTACTCACATAACGAAAATATCCTACTTAGTAAATGGAGTGCACTATTGGCACATTAAATGCTAATGTGACCATTAAAATAATAATAAAAAGATGCCATATCGTCCACGTCAACCTCTAACTTAAAAAAAAAAAGCATAATTAAAAAAATGGTGGAATTTAGATCCAGGTATGTTTTTGTTTGTACTCGTTTCTTTTTCTTTCTTCTTTCTTTTTCTTTTTCTTTTTCTTCTCCAGATCTCTTTCTCTCAGTTTCTTCGCCTCCCATTCTTTCTTCTTCTTCTTTTTTCTTTCTTTTTTCTTTCCTTTCCTTCTTCCTTCATCTTTCTCTTCCTAGATCACTATTTCTCCATCCTCCTCTTAGTTATTTTCTTCTCTCTCTCTCTCTCTCTCTCTCTCTCTCTCTCTCTCTCTCTCTCTCTCTCTCTCTCTCTCTCTCTCTCTTGTTGTTTTCTCTTTCTCTCTTGATAGAACCCCATGGTTTCTTTCTTTTGTTCTTCCAAATTGTCGGTATGATGTGGGTCCTTGACTAGCGATGGAGTAATGTGGGATCGGTGGTGTTTGCAGGTGGTGGGTCAATTTTTTGGTTGTGTGTAGGGTGTGGTGTGGCTTTCCAGGTAGATGTGAAGCCCATCTGGGATTGAATGCGAATCCTCTCCCTCCTCACTTTCTCATCTCACTCTCTCTCTATCTTGGGGTTGATTCTAAAGCCGATCTTGGGTTTGTTGGATTTGTATAAGGGAATTTGTTGGGTTTGTGAAAAATGTTTAGATCTGACATAAAAAAATTTGGTTGGTTGCTGATCTCTTTTTTTTTTTTTTTTTCTTTTTTTTTTGGTGAAATTGAAAACTTTGTTTAGTTGCCAAGAAAATGGATAGTAAAATGTTATTTTCTTTTAATTGTCAATGTAGGGGTGGCAAAATTGGACACGACTCGTGAACCCGACACAACACGACACAAAATTAACAAGTTATGCATTGAGGCTTAATGGGTTCGTGTCATTTTCGAGTTGACATGACTGACCCGTTTAATGAACGGGTTGGGTTAGTGTTCAACATATAGAACTCGTTTGACCCATGTGACACGTTTAATTAAATGACATTTTACCAATATATCTTACAAACTTTAGGTATATAAACTTATTAGTTGTTGTGATTTATTTTCTTTGATATATTGTGATTGATTATTTGTGATATTGAGATATGCTTTAATTTTGAATGATTATTTATGATGCAGTTACTCATTAATTCTGAATTTTATATTAAAAATATTTATTTATTTATTTTTTTTTTTTTATTTTTTTTTTTTTCATTTTGATAAAATCTGATAAACAAAACGACATGACTGACCCGTTTAATAAATGGATCATGTTAGGGTTAAGGAATCTTGACCCGTTTAATAAATATGTTGAGTTAGTGTTGACCTATATAGTCGGATACTCATAAGTTAACACGACATGAATCCGACACGTGAACACGAATTGTCACCCTTATGTCAATGAGTTTTGATGTGTTTAGTTATAAATAAAATACAAGAAAGACAAAGAAAAAAATGATTAATTTACTAAGAATATGAAGAACATAAACATGACCAGTTCTATTTTGGGGAAGAACATAAAGAAGATGAACATGTTCTTACCAAAAAAAATGAAATGAATAAAAAAAATTTAATTTAATTTATTGGTTTTACTTTTAAAAAAATTGAAATTCAAAATTTTATCCTAATTGTTTTATTTGATGTGGCTTTTAAAAAAAAAATTAAATTGTTGACATGGCATTTTTAAAATGCCAAATAAAATTTATTATTATTATTTTTGATGGCCACATCAGCATTTAAGTTGAGTATGGCATTGGCTAAAAAATATAGTTTTTTTAACTATTTAACTATTTTTGTTACTATTTATGGATCTTATTGCACTTTTTGGTACTATTGATGAGTTCCATTATACTATTTCAATTAGCTTTTAACTTTATCTAGAGTATTTTTAACAAAATGTTTTTAGTTTCAGTTAAAGAAGTTGTTCCCAAATGGACTCTTAGCGTGCCAATAATGCATTCTGTTTGCCATGTAAGATATTTCCGTTAAATAAGTAACGGTAAGGATCAAAATGGAACAGTTTTTTTTATTTAAGGACTAAAAGCGGTAAAATAAAAAAGTAGAGACTAAAACTAGAATAGGGTCAAAATGTAGGGACGAAAAAGGTATTTTCGCCTTTTTTTTTTATAAGCTTAATTTACCATTAAAAATATTATTGCACAGCCTGACTTAAATCTTGCACACTCTAATCATATATCAATTTAATCTAAAACCAAATAACAACACAAATCACATATCTCTCTTTAATGAATCTCATCTCATCTTTCTTCTCTATTTGACTATCCCGGTATCTCCTGACTTTAAGAGTAAAGAGTGAATATTTGTGAGTTGTGAGAGTCTGTCTTTTTATTATAAAATTATATCATAAATGTGTGTGAGTGTGTCTCTAATATGTGTGTTATTATTATTATTATTATTATTATTATTATTATTATGTTATTTGTGTGAATTGTGATGTATGTGAATATATATGTTCATGTATAGTATAAATATAATATAATTTTATATAATTTAATAATTAGAAAATATAGAGGGTTTGTTATATGTGTGTATACTGTCAACATGTTATAATAATTTTTGTTATAAAGTTAGTGATTTCAGTTAGTGATTGTTCAATAATTTAATTGGTTAAATAGACATTTAGTGTATTATTTATGTATAGATGAGTGTGGTCGTGTCGGTTAATAATTGGCAAAATTTGCTGAATAGTAGTTTTTTAGAAAAAATTTGGTACATAGCATGCATTTGAAACTATTTTGTAAGTTGGACTGTTTTTAGAACTCGAGTTCCAAGCACTACGCAACAATATTGAATGGAATTAGAGTTTGACAAACTCGAGTTCCAGCCCAAACTCAAGTTTGCTAAACTCAAGTTCCAAAAACAATCTAACTTACAAAATAGTTTCATCGGTGTTCTGGTTTCCTAAAATTTTTCTAAAATCATGCTATCTGGCAAATTTTGCCTTGATAGTTAACACAATACAAGTGAGTTCAGTTTTGTCATTTAGTTTAAAATATTTTATAAAAAAAATGAGAAGTAGAAAATGGAATTTGCATAAAAATAAAAAAGATATATAAACTTAACAAAATAAAATGGTCACTCGTATTTACATTGACAATAAATAATGATAAATTATAATAAAATATCATGTAACGATTTCAAAATATGAGAACTTATAAAAGAAAATTGTAAATTTTATGACTTTGCGATTTTATTCGTCGATAACTAAGTTCAATATATTTAAATTATCTTTACTTAAATTTTGTTTATTTAAATTTCTTAATGACCCCTAAAAAATATTCTTGGAGCTGCCATTGCATGGACTGATAAATGTGCAGTGTTTAAAGTTAAACACACAAATTTTATTGCTTGTAAATGTTGATTTTGAAAGAACTAGTACATAAACACCTTAGCTAACATGGCTAGTTTTTCAACTCTTATACAACTGCACAGGTCCTTAAACATCCTCATGGCTAGCGACGACGCAAAAGGGAAAGGTCCATTACAGGCAAGCTTGGTAAATTCTACACCTCAAACAAGTATGACAGATGCGCCAACACATAGAAGTGATCCCGTCACCGGTTCTGTTTCTAGGGGGACAAGTAACACTGATCCAAGTCCTTCTACATTTCATTTTCGGAAATCACACCATACTTTAATGCTAGTAGCCATAGTCTTCGCTATCTACTTAGTACTAGGAACCGTGTGCTTCTACCTGCTCGAGCCCCAGATGATGGGACACAAAACAAATGGACTTGTTGATGCACTCTACTTCTGCATTGTAACAATGGCCACTGTTGGATATGGAGACATTGTGCCTAATACTGTCCTTAGTAAGATATTCGTCTGTTTTTTCGCCTTCACGGGAATGGCTTTGGTTGCACTAGGCCTGTCCAAAGCAGCAGACTCTTTTATGAAGAAGCAGGGAGACATGCTAGTAGATGCTTTACATACGGATCAAGATGCCAGAGCAGCTGATATTAAAAAGTATGAAAAGCTTTATAAAGGAGTGGAATGCAAGTGTTTATTGGTCTTTATCTTTATTTTGATGCTCATGATTGCTGGGACAACCGTCCTAGCTACCGTGGAGAAATTGGACCTTATTGATGCAATTTATTGTGTTTGTGTAACCATCACAACATTGGGATATGGAGATAAGAGCTTCAAAACTAGAGGAGGGCGTATTTTTGCGGTGTTTTGGATTTTGGCAAGTACTGTTTCTTTGGCTCAGTTTTTAGCCTACGTTACTGAACTATTTGCTCAAAAAGCACAAAGGAAATTGGTCAAGCAGGCTCTTAGCCGGAAATTGACACATGTAGATCTGGAGGAAGCAGATCTTGATAAAAATAAATCTGTAGAGTAAGATTTTTTCCCCCTAAGCTCTCTTATTTATGCGTGCAACTTATTATCTCACTGTATGGATTTCTTTTGCTTAATTTAACTTTCTTGTTTTTCCCTTTTTTTGGTCCATAGTCTTGCTGAGTTCATCCTACTTAAGCTCAAACAGATGGAGAAGATTAGTGAAGATGATATTGCACCTATAAAGGAGGAGTTTAGAAATTATGATCTTGATAAGTCAAACACCATAACTGCATCTGATATTCTGCAATCAACTCAAGCATAGAAGTGACTTTACCCATGTGAAAGTGGCTACCTTCTTCTGCACTTGTGAATCAGATAAAAATTGTGAAGCATCCCAAAGATAGCTACTTAAAAGTGTGTAAGCTATAAGATCAACCATCAATGTCATCATGTTTCTAATATACGGCTGTAACAAGTTGCTCAACATGTAATTTATATATAGATTCGATAAACTAGGTCCTTTCAGAACATGTGGATATATATCTCTTCCTTTGGAAAGAATATGGTTCTAAAGTATTTTATGTAAAAAAGATTAAATAAAGACAATGTTATCAATATGCTGCCTGATTTGTGTCATACAAGGGTCATCTGCTTCTCTTTCTTTGCTCTTAAATTCCAAGTCTATGCTACAGATTGTTTTAGGTCTTTTTTATTTATTTTTTATTTATTTTTTTTTTTTTATGAACTGCAAATCTTATTGTTTTAGGTCTAATTAAACTCGTTTCGGATCTAAATATGTATAACATGTGCTTCTTTTTCATGTTTCCAATGAGAACTTAAGAAAAAAAAAAAAATCTAGAAATGTACTATTCGTGTGCGTTTGGCATTGGCTTAAAAAACCAGTTTTTTTTACTATTCGGCTTATTTTTGATACTATTCATTGATCCTATTGTCCTATTTCAGTTATCTTTTAGTTTTATCTAAAGTACTTTCAGTAAAAAAATTTCAGTTTCAATTAAATAAGTTGTTTCCAAATAGACACAAATTGATGTCTCTTTTTGTTGATCATGTTTACATAGTTCAATTTTTTAGGTGGACATCATTTAATAGGCTGTATTTTAAATTAAAGTGTACTCTCATAAAATTTCAAACTATCCCCTGTAGTCTAAATTAAATATATTTTTGACTCATTTTTTGGGCATTACAAAATGGAAGTAGTAACATGCGCAAATATATATCACAATTTCAACGTAAGAATTAAATAAGTTACTAAACTTCTATTAATTTACTTTTCTAGGAAGAGCATATTTTACCATAATAGATTCATCATTTGGGTCATCACAAATTGAAAAAAAGTAACAAAAAGAGGCAGAGAAGTACTACAAGTTGCTTAAAAGTACAATGAAGAAAACTACAGGTTCACATCAAAAAAAGGGAAAAATAAAATTACAAGTAGTTTTATCTAATTCAGTCGGCCAAGCCTTGTTTACAGGACTGGGCTCGAGCATAAAAACAAAGCCAGAATCCATGGGCCTATATGTTATATCAGAATAGTTTAGTTAAAGCCTGACCCAGTCCAGTCACTGTAAATTTTTTTAAAAAAAAACTTTTTCTCTCGTGTGTTAAAAATACTTAGTATTTTAAAAAAAAAAAAGTCATAATCATGGGCTGGACTGGGCCAGGACTTGATTACTCAAAAAAAAAAAAAAAAAAAACCTTCATCTGCCGGCATTGCATCAATATGGATCAAATATTCCCTTGGACCATTGACAAGCTGAAAGCTACTAATGTTGATAGTTTATTTTCATTGACTAATTGTAATTGAAAATAAAATAAATAAAAATACGTACCTAAAAAATTGGGTTACGCACAGCTATTAAGTGAGGGTAAGATATGTGGTAGAACCATTTACAAACTGTGTATTATTTATTTATTTATTTATTTATTAAGAATCTGCATTTTGTAAATTTATAATTGAAAAATATTAACAGAAAGGTTTAATTTGTCACAAAATTAAAGTTCAGAGGTTGATTACTGAAATAAAAAATACAAGGACTAAATTGACACTCATGCTAAAGTCCAAGAGTGATTTGTAAATGGCCTTAAAAAAATTAGAATCCTCGAAAAGTCTTATGGTAGCATTATCACCTACCATACATATATGATAGAACACCACAAATATAGGACACTACAAAGAATATCATTACCACTAAACTATTACTTAAATTCATCTAAGCAAAACATTTATTGATGAATAATTAAGATTTTAAGAATTGTACAATAACCTCTCAAAAACATATAAGAATTATTCAGTGGATTTATCTTTAAAACTTTCCATACAAAACACTTTTTAAATGTTATTCAACCCACGCAAATCAACAACAAATCTAACCCATTCTCCCAATTATACTTAGGGGTTGGGAGGGTGAGGGATGGGTAAACCACTTTTGGGGATAGGGAAGTTTTTGTGTAGGTAGGTTCTAGCTTGAATCCCATAGCCGGGAAATCTCTCTACATGTCACATCAAAAGATTTTTATTTTTATATTTTTTATATTTTTTATTTTTTATTTTTTATTTTTTGAAGATAGAAGAAACAACCTCATAGACATAGTCATATGGGCATCATATTCGCAAAATATGTGGGAATGTGGTTCCCATGTGCATCCAATGCCTTCAATGGATTTCCATGAAAATTTGAATCAAACTCATCAATCAAAATGTTTATGAAAATTTTAGAGATGACCTTGGAATATTGTGAACTAATTATTCTTTGGTGTTTCCTTTTCTAGTGAGCTGCTAATCTATGGTCCTATGGAACATATGACAAACACATACTGTTTTTACTTTTTACTTTTCTTTATTCTAAAGGAAATTGCACTACTTCTATGTCAATTAAAGAATCACCAAGCTTCCCCCCCCCCCCTCTTTTCTGTTTGTATAGCACCAAGAAATATTACACAAACTGTCTTCAAGCACAAACATCTTTGAACTCTCTCCCTTTCTCTCTTTCTTTACTGATAGGCCTCTTGAGTGTTGAGCTTCCAATTGTTAGACCTCAATACAAGTACAAAGTTTGTTATTTTTAATTTTTAATCTATTGAATATAAAGTTTCATTAATTTATATTTTGTTGAAATGCTAAATTCTTGCTGATATAATTTTCTTTCATTCCCTCCTCTTCTTTTTTTTTTTTTTTTGGGGGGGGGGGGGGGGGGGGTGTGGGGGGTGGCTGGCCTGCATCCATTCTTAGAAACAATGTGGTTACAGAAAAATGTTTCATATCTTGTTGCATTTTTTTGGAATGCGAAATGTGACCATTCTACAGGACCAATCATATGATATGGGAGAAATTTGGGCACTTATGACTTCCCAAATTGGATTTGTTATTATTTATGAATATTGCTATTTTTTTTTCTGAAGCTGCCACTTTTTCCCCTGTTTAAAAGAGAAATTATATTGTATTTAGATATCATTATTTTAAGAGGTTTCTAAAAATAGAATCTGGGCCCTGAGTTTGTGAAGGATTATTAACTATAAATTAATTAAAGTACTTCAATACTGGGAAAAGAACATGAACAGTTATATCCATTTTGTTATTAGTTAAAAGCTGAACTTTTAATATATCACCCAAAAAAAAAAAAAATGTTGTAGTTTTACTGTCAGAAAAATGTTATCTATCATGGACTGATAAGTGTGCAGTGTTTAAAGTTAAACACACAAATTTTATGCTTGTAAATGCTGTTTAATGTAGATTTTGAAAGAACTAATACATAAACACCCTGGCTAACATGACTACAACTGCACAGGTCCTTAAACATCTTCATGGCTAGCAATGATGCAAAAGGGAAAGGTCCATTACAGGCAAGCTTAGTAAATCCTACACCTCAAACAAGCATGACAGATGCACCAACACATAGAAGTGATCCCCTCACAGGTTCTGTTTCTAGGGGGACAAGTAACAATGATCCAAGTCCTCGTTCTACATCTAATTCAAGGAAATCACACCAAACTTTAAAGTTAGTAGCCTTAGTCTTGGCTGTCTACCTAGGACTAGGAACCGTGTGCTTCTACCTGCTCGAGCCCCAGATGACAGGACACAAAACAAATGAAATTATTGATGCAGTCTACTTCTGCATTGTAACAATGGCCACTGTTGGATATGGAGACATTGTGCCTAATAGTGTCCTTAGTAAGCTATTCGTCTGTGTTTTTGCCTTTGCGGGAATGGCTCTGGTTGCACTAGGCCTGACCAAAGCAGTAGACTATTTTATGAAGAAGCAGGCAGACTTGCTAATAAATGCTTTACATATGGATCAAAATGCCAGTGAAGCCAAGTATGAAAAGAATTATAAAGGAGTGAAATACAAGTGCTTAGTGGTCATTATCATTATTTTGATGCTCATGATTGCTGGGACAGCCGTCCTAGCTACTGTGGAGAAATTGGAGCTTATTGATGCGTTTTATTGTGTTAGTGTGACCATAACAACATTGGGATATGGAGATAAGAGCTTCAAAACTGAACAAGGGCGTATTTTTGCAGTGTTTTGGATATTGACAAGTACCATTTTTGTGGCTCAGTTTTTATGCTACATAACTGAGCTACGTGTTCAAAGAGGACAAAGGAAATTGGTCAAGCAGGTACTAAGCCAGAAGATAACAAATAAAGATCTGGAGGCAGCAGATCTTGATAAAGATAAATCAGTAGAGTAAGTTGGATGCTTTTATTTTTTTGTTGAACCTATGCTCTCTTATTTATGTGTGCAACTTATTATCTCATTGTATTGATTGCTTTGCTTGGTTTAACTTTCTTGTCCCTCTTTTTTGTCCATAGGCTTGCTGAGTTCATTGTAGATAGGCTTATAAAGATGGAGAAGATTAGTGAAGATGATATTGCAGATATAAAAAAGGAGTTTGGAAAACGTGATGTTAATAAGTCAAACACCTTAACTGAATCTGATCTTCCTCAATCAACTCAAGCAGAGAATTGACTTTACCCTGGTGAA
This sequence comes from Quercus agrifolia, assembly GCA_029955455.1. Classification (NCBI taxonomy): domain Eukaryota; kingdom Viridiplantae; phylum Streptophyta; class Magnoliopsida; order Fagales; family Fagaceae; genus Quercus; species Quercus agrifolia. Next base: position 58,541,636 of record JARQAD010000004.1, read on the forward strand.
AATGGCGAATTTTCTGCACTAGTGAATAAAATAAAAATTGTGAAGCATCCCATGAGAGCTACGTAAGTATGTAAGATCAATAATCTATGTCATGTTTTTCTATACCTGGCTGTAACAAGTTGATCAACATGTAATTTATATATAGATTTGCTAAACTAGGTCCTTTCAGAACATGTGGATATATATCTCTTCCTTTGTAAATAATATGGATGTAAAGTATTTTATATAAAAAAAAAAGATGAAACAAAGACAATGTTATCAATATTCTGACTGATTTGTGTCATACAAGGGCCATTTGCTGCTGCTTTTTTTTTTCATTGGCTAAATAACCAAGAAAAGGAAGGGAGGATGAGATCCATAAGCTCAATCCAAAAAGTATACTAGGGTCATTTGATGATTGTTGAACTACCATTCTTATATTCTAAGTCTGTGCTACAGACTGCTTTAGGTCTAATCAAACTCATTTAGGAATTCTAACGACCATCTTTGATTTAACTTAAATATGTTTTACGATAATTAATTCATTTTCTAAGTCATCATAAAATAAAAGTTGTAACGTGCAAGATACACAAAAAATTCAAGGCAAGAGTTAGGGAATTTATTAAAATTCTATTAATAATTGATTCATCTTTTGGATCATCACAAAATGAAATAAATTAACAAAAATAAAAAGAGGCAGAGAGATTACTACAAGTCTACAAGTTGCTTACAAGTACAATGAAGAAAACCACAAGTTGTTTAGGCCAAGCCTTGTTTACATGACCGGGCTCAAGCAGAAAAGGAAGCCAGAATCCATGGGCCCATTTTACATAATAGCATAGTTAAGCCCAGCCCAATCAAGCCTATGATTAGGACTTGACAGTTAACGAGACACACTGATCCTTTCCTTTAGAATTTAGAAATCAGAAAAGAATTCAATATAAAATAAAATAATAATTTATGATAAATATTTAAATTTATAGAGTAGATTTTGTAATGGTATCCTACAAATCATTCCGGAAGTTTCGCTAGAATTTGCCAATTTGGTGATCAAATTTCTCCAACTGAAATCCGCTTGAACCTTGAAAGTCTAAGGCTAGTACAAGTTTTCACTGGTAAGCCTCTCTGAGTCTCTGTTTTTTCTCTTTTTGTTAGATCTCTGTGTTGATGTAAATAGTGTAGTTTCTAAGTTTTAACACTCATTTGAAGGAAACCCATTTGGGTTATTTCGGTAGAAACATATTTAGACACCTCGGTTTACAACAATGTGAGTTTTTGTGTTTGTCCCTTCATTTTTTCTTTATAAAGTTTTTGACTTTAATAACTGATTTTTGCTATAGTTCAATGTCGCTGTGTATCTGGAGTAAAACTGTCACTGTGGAAACTTTGAGCTGCTGATCATGTAAATTGTTAGAATTTGGCTGATTCAATCATGTAAGGTAGTTGGGTTCATACCCAGTTAGTTACTTCTGTTAATTTATGAATCTTCATTTGGCCAATGAACAAAATGGGAATTCTGATGAGTTTCAGCTATGAAATCAAGTTTTTCTGTAGAGATCAATAAGAATTGTTTAATCAAACCCATCTTTCTAAAAGGGAATATCCAGTAGATTTGCCCCTTGTTTCTCACTATTGTATTTTATTTATCTCTGTATTCGGTTTGATGATCAATTTGAAAAGTTTTATGTACTTATGCTTAAGATAGACAAATGGAAGTAGAGCATGGCAGAAAAGAATAAATGTAACTAACTTTGATTAGTTTGTTGAGGATCCATAGCCGGCCCAAAGTTTTGGGATTAAGGCTTGGTTGTTGTTGAAAAAATTGTCTGAATAAAACTTTCATTTGATTATAAACAAGCACTTAATATGGTATATGAACTGATATGCGCACTTTTGTGGTAACTGCTCTTACATTTCAATTGCTAAATTGGCTGCTGGATTACTGTTTTCAATTGAATTGGTTTATAAATCTTGGCTAACATAGCTAATTTGAATTCCAGTGTGACTATATGGGTTTTTAATACAGGCACTCTTTTGTTGGATATTAATGGCCTCTAATGGTGTGGAAGAGCCCTTGCTGTCAGGAATGGTAGATCCTTCAGTTCAAACCAAAAAGAAAAATTCTCTGAAGAGAAGAAGATATCGCCGTTGTAAAAGTACTCCTCTTGCAGAATTTGTTCCTCCAGAAACGAAAGGGATTGGCCAGATTCCACGCACTGAACCAATTCCTGGGAAGCTACATCCAAGTTTTAAGCAAGTAGCCATATTCTTGGCTGTTTACTTAGGTTTAGGAGCTTTAACCTTCCTTCTTGTTAGGAACCAGATTGAGGGGAAGAAAACAGATGGATTTCTTGATGCTGTGTATTTTTGTATCGTGACAATGACAACTGTTGGGTATGGAGACCTGGTTCCTGATAGTACCCTTACAAAACTACTTGCTTGTGCCTTTGTTTTCACTGGAATGGCTCTGATTGGACTAACCCTGAGCAAAGCAGCAGACTATTTGGTAGAGAAGCAAGAAACATTACTTGTTAAGGCCTTACATATGAGTCATAATGTTGGTACCACTGAAATTCTAAAAGAGGTAGAGACCAACAAAGTGAGATATAAATGTTTAATAGTCTTTATCCTTCTTTTGGTGCTTATAATTATTGGGACAATCTTCCTAGCTACTGTTGAGAAATTAGACCTTGTTGATGCGTTTTATTGTGTATGTGCTACCATCACAACCCTGGGCTATGGAGATAAGAGTTTCTCAACAGAAGTGGGGCGTGCTTTTGCAGTAATTTGGATATTGACTAGTACTATTACCTTAGCTCAGTTTTTTCTCTACATTGCTGAGCTTAACACTGAAAGGAGACAAAGGGCACTGGCCAATTGGGTTCGCACTCGGAAGATGACTAGTGCAGATCTTGAAGCAGCTGATATAGATGATGATGGGGTTGTTGAGTAAGTTGTGTGTTTTCTATTTTAAGCACATATTTCTTGAAATGGCCATCTTTGTTACTACTTTTTATGGTTTCTCCACAAGCTGTCTCTAACATACATACTGGTTTTTTTAAGTCTTAATGTACAACTTACTCATGCTCTTTTTTCTAATTTATTTTTTATAGTGCTTCGGACTTCATCATATATAAACTGAAAGAGATGGGGAAGATAAGTCAAGATGATATTTCACTGTTACTAGAAGAGTTTGAAGATCTGGATGTTGATCAGTCAGGAACTCTGTCAGTGTCTGACATAACGCTTGCTCAGTCTTAACCAGAGAGGTGGCTGTGGCCATCCATCACAAACTGGTAACGGATTGTGTACTGTATACATACATTTGAAAAGAGACGTGAAGTAATGTAAGAGTTAATAACCTTGTAAATTTGTACATCAAATTTTGTTTATCAATATATCACATTCATGGCTCTTTACACAATCAACAGACTTGTTGCACAATACTTCAGGCAATCATGATTCACATTCAGAACAGCAAAATAGTGCTGGTAATTATATGCTAGCTCAGCTGCAATTATGTTTTCGTATACATCATGGTCTTGAATGGGTGACTATACAAGTAATAGGCCGAAGTTGGATCAGAATCATCAAGTCACTTGGGATTTAAGGAAATTAAGGATCAGTCCTAATGTTCATTAGGAGTTTTTGTTTGTTATCAGTTGTGAGAGCCATCTTTTGTCCGTATCTTTTACTCATAATGTAACAGGCGATTAAGCCTTTTCCAGCCACCAGTCTTATGAGTTATGTGCATACTGTCAAATTACTAGCTTCTTACCTTTTAGGGTCTTGGAGAAGAAACAAGGAAACAAAGGATGTTCGCTCATAGATTCTCATCTGAGTGAAAATGGAAAAGGTTAAGTCATATTACTTCATGTTGAGGAAACTAACCTTTCCAGTTGGTCTGAGTTCCAAAAAAGAGGCTTCTAAGCCTTCATGTTATTGCCTTTATTTCCATTTTAATGTTGTTTTAAAGGATTGCTCGTTTGTGTCTTCTTTGTGTTGTTGACATGAGCATCCAGGGCTCTTAGAGAGCCTGACTAATCATCCAAGTGAGTGTAATCCTCCCATCTTACACACACCAAGCAATTACGGGGAGGAATTCATTGAGGGTGGTCCCAAGCTAGATACTGGCTAAAAGGCTTGAACTGATGATCTCATGGATCGCATGAAACTTGAATATCATTTGCTCTCACCAGTGATTACTTGTAAAGTTGTGACACACTTCTGTTTGCTAAGCTACTTTGTACTGCAATTAATTTTTTTTTGGGTCTAAACTAAACAACTTGTGGCAGATATGCTCAACCGCTTGTAGCATAAATTTTCCAGTAAGCTACCTGTAGCTTTCCTTTTGGGGCCTAAACTCATCGTACAAAAGAAAAAGAGGACAGTTTAGTAGATCCATATTTAGCAACAACCAAAAGCATATGACAATCTCACCTTGAAAACTTTGTAGACTTCGCAGGTCAATGCTGTATCAAGGCCTTGCTGCTTCTTTACACCATAAAACAAACAAAAACATTCATCTGCCGGCATTGCATCATTATGGATCAAAATATTCCCTTGGGTCTTTGACAACTACTGACTAGGGCTCTTTGTGATAGTTTATTTTCATTGACTAATTTTAGTTGAAAATAAATTAAGTAAAAATGCATACCTAAAAAATTGGGTTATACACAATTAATTGATGTTTTGTTTGGAATATTTTTTTTTTTTTCGCTTAAAAAAATTAGATTAAAAAACAAAACAAAACAAATGTACCCATACAAAAAAATAAAATAAAATAAATAAAAAAATAAAAAAATTGTAACATTGAGATCCTTACAAAATCCATTTTCCTGCTACAACTTTACAAACACTGTGCCACTCACTAGAAAGATAAGGTTTTGAGATTCAAAGCCACCATAATTTCTACAAGTAAAAGTCAAAATGTTTAAAATTACCCTTAGCGATGTTAGATGGGGAGAATGTGACCTAAGGCAAAATAATTGAATTAATACTATGGGCATCTTTTTCTTTGTTGTTGTCATGTCCTTTGGGGGGCAATCAACAAAATAGAAAGACGTGTCAATGACATATCATGGATTGAGCTCAAAGTAAAAACACACCAAATGTTTTATTATCAAACTAAGGCATCATTTGATTTTATATGTAGGCCAAGATTGAATATCGTATTCGATAATAAGAGCTTTTATTAATTAAGCCAATTGAAACTTAAAAAAAATTATTTTAAATTGTGATAGGTCTCAATCTTTTTTTTTTTTTTTTTTTTTTTTTTTTTTTTTTTTTTTGACTTATGATGGGCTAACACTTCACTTATTGAAAACATATTGTGAAATTTTGTTTTGCCGGTAAAAGAACTAATCTTTTTAATAGAAGTCTTCTTTATTTTTCAAAAGCAAAAATTTTATATTTATCATTTAGAAAAGTAAAGATATAGATATATTCATAGTTTTATATATATATATATATATATATATATATTATTTTAGAAGAAAAGAAAATTGTAAACTTCATGGTTATGAATTAAAGGCATATTGCATTTATCATCAATGAAAAATAAGATTTCTTTGGTTTGTATTATTTTTATAGTATTTTTTTATTATTATATTGAGTTGTATATATTTGACATGTAAAAAAGAGATGGATGTTATTTAAATTATTTTAAATTGATTAAATGTTTATATGTTTAACAATTTTTAAAACTATTAGTATACTACTATACTCTAGTTATGGAATCTAATATTTAAATCACTGTGATTAATATTAAAAGAAAGTTCACAATTTACAAACTAACTGAAAAATGTATTTTGAATTATGTGAAGACAATATTTTTTTAAGTGAATGTAAATATTTTGTAAGATATTAAAAAATTTTCTAACTCCACCACCTGGTGTAATATCATTTTTTTTTGTCCCATTATAAACATTATTTTTAATTGTATATAAATCATAACGTACCATTTTAACTAATAAAAATTTTCTTATAAAAAAAATATTAATAAAATTGTCTCATTACAAATCACATTTTATATCCCATTAATTATGTCTGGGTATAATTTTTAAACACTTAGATTTTAATTATTTTAGAATAAAGGACGTGTAAAAAATTTGATCGAGGGAATATAGAATAAAATATTTATATTGGGCATAATTTTTATTTCATTTCATCAATTATTAAAAAAAAAAAATCATTAATTTTCTTATGTGATTAAACTTATGGAGTTATGGTACAAATAAGTGGGTGCACTTACCCCCAAAAAATAAAATTAAAAAATAAAATAATTAGTTACACCTAGGTAAATTAATTTCAAAATGAACGGTTGTGGGGCCCATGAAGGTGGACCCCACACCCAACATAAAATTAGATAACCATCATACAACCTCTTGAAGTTTCGCGCAGCCACAAGTTTGTGGGACCCACAACCCACTGGGTTGATTTCCCATCAAATCAATTTCTAAAGGCCGTGATCATGGGCCCACCACATATACTTTATCAAACGTCCCACATCACACTTCGGAGAATATACGGTACGCCACAAGTATATGTAACGAGCATTTTACTTTGCAACACCCCTTGTGTGCCACGCAGTGGTACAGTACGAGTGCACAACTTTCAAAGCCCATAAATAATTATACAGGATCGAGGATTGGATTTAGTGCATAGATTCAATGAGAATGGTTTTAAAATCGGACTGGACGCCGATTCAACCGGTTTAATAGAGAATAAAATCTCAATCGGTTGGATAAAATACATAAAATCCTGTGGCTCAACTGACTCTATCTGTTTTACTTGTAAAAATTAGGAACCAGACTTTTTTTTTTTTTTTTTTTTTTGTGTGTGGGTATGATCAATTATAAATGGTTAATCAAGTTTCTTAAAAAAAAAATGTTAATCAATTATGTATGATAAAATGATAAATTCATATGAAACTCAGTGTCCACTTCACTCGATTATTTCATCAAGTTCACAAATATAGTGTATTAGAAAAGAAAAATTTTAAGCCGCCACCAATTCTACGATCACTTTCACAACTGTTTGATTTAGCTGACTACTAGTAGCAAACAAATTGTAAATTCATGTAAAACTGACCGACAGCTAATAATAATATGCCTAACTAATAATAATCTATCATTACGTATCCTTAATGATTACTTTATAAGTATAATTTTTTATGAAATGTGAAAGATAAAGATTGGAGACACCCGTATACGTTTAGAATGAAGTAGAGTAAATTTTGTATAAAAATAAATAAAAATAATCCGCCTCTGTAACGGTAAAAAGAGGGGTGGAATTGGATCAAGTTCTAGAATAAGTCTAAGCAGACAAACTGTTTAATCACAGTTTGCAATTGTAGCTCACAATAGGTACTAGACTACTAGTACTAGCAAAGCCAACAAAAATAATTGGTACTAGCGGTCTAGTACAACTTTGCTTAGAATTTAACACCAAATAATTTTTAATGCTTTCTCAAAAAAAAAAAAAAAAAATTTAATGAGACAAACTTGCTCAAAACCAACAAAAATGAGTGGTCGGTGTTGAATGCTTCAAAAAGGTTTCAGGAATCTTTGCACAGTACAGAATTTTAGGGCTGACGTGGCTGAATAAGAAAATTTAAAAAACTAAAAAAAACTTTAATTAGTAATAACTAATAATCATAAATCTATGAAAAATAAATAAAACATGTGCTGTTTAGAAATAAAAATTCTAAACTCTATAATCTAAAATAAATAAATATATATAGGAATTATAACTCTCAAGGAAACACTAATGTGAAAAGATAAATGAAAAAGAATATTTGGTTTTTCTTTTCAACTCTCTTAATATTTTGAGAAAATGAAACAAAAGTTAGTCTACGAAACAAGTAAAGAAAAAAAAAAAGCAAAAATAGACTTCCTTGACACGTAGTACACTGGTTTGATGACTGACTTAACTAGATTCCAACAATTGGTAAATTAAATCAATCACTATTCAATCGCAGTCTAGTCTAAATAGCCAAAAACTTTTTTTTTTTGGCAAGAAATAGCCAAAAACATAAACTTTAGTTTTACTTTCTTTCTTTTTTGTTTTTTTTAAAAGGAAAAACTACATGTTTTACTTTTTAATTGTACCTCACCGTTCACACACTATTCACTATTTACTGTAGCAATACAAATATTTTCTAGCTTGAAACAAAAATTCAAAATTAAAAAAAATATAGCCAATCAAAAAAAAAAGAGGGTCCAAATGTCATTAACAAAACAAAGTGAAACAAAACAAAAAACAAAAGGTTGGAAATTACATAAGAGTTTTGAGAGTAACTAAATAGTACATGGTTTATTTTGAGCTTGTGGGCACTACTCCTCAGACTTGAAACTCTCTACTACCGGATGTTCCGGTTGCCCAGCGACGTAATCAAGGAGCCCTTCACCGGCCTTGCCACCGGGAGCGTCGGTAGACGGTGGCGATGTCTTGCCAAACACAAGCACAGCGAAGAGAAAGAGAGCGGTGGAGAGGAAGAGAGGCCAAAAGTAAGCCAAGATGGTGAGGAACCTCGGTGCTAGGAAGAAGAGGGAGATGAGTGTGACTGATAGAATGAGAGCAAAGAGGAACTGGAACTTGTACTGGAGGAGCTTTGCTGGGATCTCCATGAGTTGGGTTTAGATGGGTATGAGAGATTGTGAAGTGGGTTGGGTTGGTGTTAGATTTTGTAGAGAGAGAGAGAGAGAGAGAGAGAAGATGTAAAGAAGGGATTTTTGGAGTTTTATCTGTGTTTTGTGTGCAGAGATTCTCTGAAGGGAAAGTTTGTGTTTTTTGGGTTTTGGGAGAGAGAGAGTGAGAGTGAAGTTTTTACAGAGTTTAATCACCTTTGCTTGCTTTGTGGTGGTGACTGGCTGTTTGTTTACTAAAATGCCCACCCTTATTACCTTTTACCCTCTCTTTTTGCTCCCAAGCTACATTTTTAATCTTTTGATGATGAAGTAATTTCTTCCTTTTAACTTTTATGATGAAACTTAAAAGTCAATTTTCTTCTCAAAAACAAAAAATATAACTCAATTTTATTTATTGATTAAATCAACATCTTAACTACTCTAAAATTTCATTAAAAAAAATCAACATCTAACTAATTTTGAAAGACTTGATTTCAAAATTTGAGGATAAAGATGTACATTCAATTCACCGACTTAATAAATCTAACTTAACACAACCTAATCAATCTAACATACTTTAAAATTTTGAGATGGGTTTTGTGTTGGAATTTTTTTATTATTATCATTTATTTTTTAAAGTTTGGTTATGTAACGGGTTCAATTTGACAAAATTTTCAACTCGAGTAACTTGACCCAACCAATGATTTTTTGATTGGTAAAATTATGATATGCCACCTTAGGAATAATGAACTCAATTGTGATTGTGTGGCAACTTGAAATAGAGACATAGTGGCTTGCCCAAGATGCTAGGAACTCAGCACACCTTAGCTCTCCTAAGCGTAAAAACAACTAAGTCCACCAAAGTTCCCATATGGAAATATAATTAATTTGATTTACCACTACCGTCCTCTCCAAATTTTATATCTCTCATCATGGCAATAGCCTCCAAAACAACGTGGGATGTTCAAGCTACACTGACAAAGGAATCCATTTCTAATTGACCCGACCCGTTTCTAATCTACTTAAAATGACTCATTTTTTATCCGTAACCAGATTGACCTAACCAGAATTTGACCTGACAATTTGACATGTCTACTCCCAAGAGAAGTATAAAAAGGAAAGTAGGGCTTCTAACGATGATATACAGACACTTTACTCTACAAATCACCTCCTTAATAGATTTTCTAAATAAGCCATATTTGCTAACTTAAGTATTGTAGAGTTCTTCATCTGCACATCCTTGACAGTTCTTTCGTTTTCAAAACTTACTTTTGCAAGTGTATATGAATAAGGTTTCACCATTAATGAACTGTATCATCATTAATAATATTTAAAAGAATATGTGTATTTAAATTTGTTAATTTGATTTATTTTCATATTTTGACTTTTGAGACTTATTAGTGTGGATGAAATAGAAAAAGTAAACCCAATTGTATAAATGGTAATCATTTCTTGTATAATAATAATAATAATAATAATAATATATTTAAATATTTGAATGAAAACCCAAAAATTTTAAACCATCTTGAAAAAATGGGCCCAACTTGACAACCCAACTCAAGCCAACTTGATACCTAAAAATTTAGTTTGGTTGGTTTTGAGTTTTCATAGTTGGGTTAATATGGGTTAGGAATATCTCAATATGAGGAAGTTGGATTGGTTAAGTTAAAAATACTCTAACCCAAAACTCATGCACGCCCCTAGTTAAGGGATGAAATTGAATCAATCAATAGTTGATGGATATTACTTTTGAAAAATGAAGGAAGAAATTGGCCAATTAAATGTATAGAAATGAAATTGAAAATTTGAAACCATAAAAAATGTTAAAGGTCCAAAATTGTAACTTCACCTTTTACCCCCTCAAAATGGAATCATTTTATTATAAGATATTATAACCGATAAATAGAAAGCAGATCTAGATTCTAGACCCTTTATTGTGAAAAAAAAAAAAAAAAAAATCCTTATGAATAGTTCGATATCTTTTGGAAAATATAATATGATCGTTGTATCTCCTTGCTTTGTAAACTTGTGGTGAGACTTAAATCGTTTGCAAATTTTCTTCAAAGACAAGCAAATTACTATAAGGACAAAAAAAAAAAAAAATTTCTAGATGGTTGGTAGAGAGGGAGAAAAATCTTGATTCTTTCTTTAATTAGATGATTGTATTATATGCACGGTTATGAGTATCAATTAAGACATTATTTTGTCAGTTAGAAAATTTTTACCTAATCCTTTCCATATTTATCAATAAATTGTATATTTATACTATTGAAGTACAACATATACATATATAATCTCTCTCTCTCTCTCTCTCTCTCTCTATATATATATATATATATATTATATAATCGTTTCAAAATTAATATATATATATGTATAAACAATTTGACTTTCGATTAGACTCTAAAAAAAAAAAGTTTGACTTTCGATTCATCCATAATATTGTGAAACATAAGTTTTTGAAGTGTTATAATTTTACATGTCATTATTTCTAATATATATATTAAATTTAAATTTTATTATATATTTAAACTTTAAATTAAAATCTTGACAAAATTCATATTTTCTTTAAATGATAAAATATGTAATTTTATATATAAATACAATAACAATAAATTCTCATTAATAACTATAATATAGAATCTCATATTTAGACCCAAAAAAATGAAAAGAAAAAAAAAATTATGTCATTTTAAACTTCCTTTAGAAAATAAGGGTGTTAAGGTCATTTTATAAAAAAGAAATAAATTCATGTGCAAATATATATATATATATATATATATATATATATATATATATATATATATATATATATATATATATTTATATATTTTATGTTTGGTCATTTGCTTCAGAGTTCAGACTTGGGTGGTTTGTCGGCTACTAGTTTTTTTCAAATGAACCTCATCTGGCTTTAATCAAAGTTTTTGGAAGTTAGTGGGAAAGATAAGATCTAACACATGATTGTGGTAATTCGAGGCCGAAAGTTAACCCAAATGAGAATGAGAATGATTCTATTCCAAAATCTTTTTAAATTGGTGTTTAGGGGGTGCACGTGGGCTTGAACCTAGTTTAAATTTGGGGTAAAGCTTAGTGTCTTTTTTTTTGAGAAAGGTAAAGCTTAGTGTCTAGCTGCACTGGTTGGTCACAATGATAACACATGTTCATTTTTGCCACATATAATTATCTCAATGGATCCAATACACCATATATACTGCACTCAAGTCAAGTCCTTTAAAACGTAGATTTAAAATATTCATCACAATAGTAATACGTGTTCATTTTTGCCACTTATTATCATTCTAATAAATTCAGAGCATTGGATGTATTGGACTTAAGACAAATCTTTTAAAAAATAGATTCAAAATTTAAGAAATGCACGAGTTCTTTTCTGCCCTTTATTATGATGTTTGAATCTATTATGGTGCTTAATGCCAAAATTTAGTCCACTTTTTGAATTTGCACTTGGGAAGGATAACTTCCTGAAAGGTATAAGGGACCAAATTAGATTGCTTTCCAACTAGGAATACCCTTAACTTGAAGTGACATTTTTGTTGACCATAAAGCCATGAAATGAATGTAGAAGTTGAACTTTCTGTTGTTTTTGAATGCGGTCCAATTTGGTTTTAAAATATCTTGAAAAGTTTTTGACTTTTAAATTCTAATCATACTTCCGTTGATGGATCAATAAAGAAACTACTGGTGGTCATTTAGATGCATTTCAAGTGTTAGTGTTTCCAGGATTGTCCAAGTCAATTTTGTTCCACTCAACTTATGAAAAAAAAAAACATTTTCTATTCCCTCAGTAAATCTTCTTAGTCATGTTGTGTTAAATAAGTCAATGAATCCCTTCTTACATGCATTCAACAGTAGAAAAAAGATCCAAGTAAAAAGTGCTTCCAATTAGATCCAGATCGGTTTTGGTTTGTTGAATAAGGTGATAAGGATTGTGAAGTACACTAAATAAAATTTTTTTTTCCTCTAATGAAAATTCTTTATTAAATAGAAGCCAAGGGCTTTATATTTAGTGAGCTAAATCATATCACAAGGTATTGTTGCAAAGAGGGTTAACTTTCTTTCATATTCTGTAAGTACTACTAAGAGCTTAGCTTGATCCAGTCACCAATATTCAAAATTCTTGGGTATGAGGGACCTAGGGACTGTTTCATACTTCACATCCTATTTTGTCTCCCACCTTCAAGCATCCTCTTGTCCTTATTAGCTCATTACTTTCCTAGATGGACCTCAACACTCACGAGCTATTAGAATTAACCCTCTTTGTGCTGATGGATCTTCCTCTTTTGAGTATTTTGCTTTTAAGTTTTTAACACCTTCATCCACATTTTTATCTTCCTTGGTCCAAATCCTCCATCCTAGTTATGCTATTAGTGCCTTAACAAAATCTTCCATCTTCCTAAAAATCTAGACCTCCCGATGCTTTAGGTTTGCGCATTAAGTCTCAAGCTTTAAATTACAAAGCTCTCTTGTTTTCTTCCTTGCCCCACTAGAAGAAGTCCCTCATCATCCAGTGCATTTTATCATGGTAGCATTTGAAATTATTTAATTTATGCTAATAACTAGTCTAACATTATTTTTTAAAAAATTTATTGAAGAAAGAAACAAATCAAGAATTAGTACACATAACACACATCAGACTAGCTGCATAACAGCAACTAAGTTCAACACATAGAAGACCCAGACAACCTAAGAACTGAAGAAGTTATTCCCCCAATTCCATCACAACAATTAATTTAAAGCCAAACTCCTAAGTCCTCCACAAAATTCAATAGGAGACCCAATGTCTAGTTTCAAACACTACAATTTAGATTTAACATTGCCATCGTAAACTCTTGCACATCTCTGTTTCCAGACGTGATAAACTGTGGTAGACAAGACTAATTTGCATGGTACAACCCTTCCAAACTCTGAAATATAGAAACTTCTCCCTTTCAAATCTCATGCCAATAGCCTATTATCTTCCGAGCATAACAGCGTCACATGAGTACATATCCTTTAGGTAAAAAAAACGTCTAACATTTGGTGGTTGGAAAAGAACTTGGATGAACCAAGAAAATAATTAATCATGTAACATACCTCTCAATCAGTTTAAGTTCTTTAGTGACATCTACCATTGTTGGCCTTCTATGTGGATCTTCCTCTGTACATGTCAAGGCAAGGTCCAATACAGCTTGTAATTGTCGCTCTAAACTAGCACCTCCTTCCCCTACCAAGCTTGCAGGATCCACAATCTCATTAATGCTATAACCTAGAGCACAGTTATGCATGTATTCTACTAAGCTAGAATCTTCATCGATTATCAATCGGATTGTATTATAAGAATCCTCTCCAGTTAAAAGTTCCATAAGAAGAACACCAAAATGATACACATCAAACTTCTCTGTTACCTTGCCTATTGCTTCGAACTCGGGGCCTTTGAACTTTGGATGCCAAAGACCATTATAAGCTTCCACGTCAGTTTCATCTTTAGGGATTGTTACCGAAAAAAAGAAGTTGGACAATTTGGGAACATCATGTTCATCTAATAAGATACTGTGCATATGTATAGCCATGTGAATTACAGGTCTGGAGAACGCAGTATGGAGATAAGAAATTGCATGAGCAATCTGCCTGGCAATCTTTAACCTACTTTCCCATGCCATGGGCTGATGTTGTCGAGTATCACTGCATATGTAAATTTGATCTGCAAGGAAACCATTCTTGGGAAATTAATACACTAAAATGGGAGGTTGATTCTCGAGGCAACACCCTATGTGTTTCAACACATTATTGTGAGCGCACATCTGTGCAGAAATCACCAGATCATTGATGGCAAAATCAACTAATGATTTAGAGTCAGGAAATAGCTTAATGAGAACAATTCGTCCCTCAAGAGAACCCTTGTACCGATGCATTCCCAGATAAGTATAATCATGATAGTTGTGGGTTGCTTGGCAGAGCTCTTGAGTGGAGAAGCTACGGATGGGAATAGGCTTGCCATTGCAAGAGGTAATCAGCTTCTCCAGTAACTTGCTCCCATACTCAAGAAATGCTCTCTCTTTCCTTTCTTTCCTTAATCTCTCTAAAGAAATGATCTCTCAACCAACTCCGCATAGCTTGAACTTGCGCTACCCTCTAAACGGGACTTTTTAGAATACTGCTATAGAAGCTCAAGGGTCATTTATTTATTGGGGGTGACATGCTTAAAATTGAAGCAAGTTCTGGTAGGTTTCATCGAATGTAAAAGTGGAACCTTCATTTTTCTTTCGGTTCCTCTATGGAATTTCAGTTGTAAGGGGAGCTTTCATCATTAAAATTTTTGCACTTCCTTATTGGAACTTTATTAGTTTATTAGTGAGAAGAGCTTTTATCATTAGACACAGGATCAATGGTTATTTGTCGGGGTAACACGTTTAACAGTGAAAGGTTTGGTCAAAACCAAGTGGAGCTTTTCTCAATAGCCTTTTTAGAAAACTCCTCACTCCTCAGGAGGTTAATATCCATTCCTTTGGACAACGAATAGAAGTCTAGAATAGTGCATGGAGAAGCCACCGAATATGTTTCACATGACAAATATATTTTACTTACTCATAAACAAAAGAGGAGGAAGAACCTTCCCCATCTTCCTCAACATTGCAGCGAATAGAGAACATGGAATTAGTCCCTCTCTCTCCAACCTGAAAGTTACACATGCATCTATGTCTCTGCTATGAATAGTGTTGGTGCAAACACAATAATAATTAAAACTAGTCGTACATCCGCACGTTATATGTGATAATTTTTTAGATAAAATACTATTTTAGTTCCTAGATTTTATAATGAGTTTTTTTAAAATAGTTTTATCATATTTATCATAATTTTGTCTATAACGTTTTTTTTACCATTATCATATATAATTATTGGTTGATGATTTGCATAGCATAGACATTAAATAAGAGGTAGAACTACTCATTAAATTTATATGATTATATATATATATATATATATATATATATATATATAATTTCCCTAGTTAGAGTTTGATTAGTTTTAAGTTTAAATTTTGTATTATTATATTTAATTGTTGATTATTGATTTAATTAAGTGAATGTAATGGTTGATTTTATTGCATTATAAAGTTTTCAATGTCCTCTATATAGTCATCTCTATTTTATTTCTTACTCCTCTTTACTAGCTTTTTATTTTCCAAATAATGGTTATTAATTGACGTTTGATTTCATTCTTTTTTTTCTTCTTCATTTAATCTTTATTACTTTGTAAGTTCCCTTGCTAGTTGTAAATTTTATAGTTATCAATAAGAAATAGATATCATGGCTTAAATAGTTATAAATGTAGTTATGTTAGTGGTATGTCAAAGGGTTTTTTTATTTTTTTCCTTCTAAATTTTCAAGGAAATATGAAATGCATTTCTCTAGTTTGGTCTCAATCAATTAAGATATCCATAATATATTAATGGAAGTAATAATGAGCCTTAATTTTTTTTTTTTTTTTAAATGTATGAACTGGTTAGGTTAGTGGTATGTCAAAGGTTTTATAAAAAAAATTTAAAAATATTTCCAAGGAAATGCAAAAGGCCTTTTTTTGAAAAAAGAAATTGTGACTTTTTGAATTGTATAAATATGATTATTTTAGTTACCTTATTTATAGATTTCATTATTAAGTTATAAACATCTAAATAAAAGTAGATGAATATATAAATGCAAGATTATATGTAAAGTTACAACCGCACAAGATAAATATTGTGGGGGCCAATTGAGCCTTACGTTCAAACTGCATTGGAGGAGGTCAGGCCCAATATCTAGCCCCATATGTACAAACGGCGTAAGAAAGGGCCAAGCCCAATATTAGGTTTGAGGGTAAGCGAATATCCGAGGACAACCAACAAAAGAAATGATAAAATTACCCTCCGAGGAGAGGTGGAGCGTGCTTGTGAGGAATTGGGGAGTGTCCGAGGACGATGGTCACCTCGGAATTTCTGTCCGAGGTATCTGGTGAACTTATTAATCACTCAGAGCAACGCCTGGGACAAACCTTACAGCAAAGTGAAGGGGAAAAATATCAAATAAAGGATAATAGTAATAAATAACAAATATCTAAAGGAACTGTCACCTCCGCATTAAATGCCACCCAGCTAACCTTCTGGAGGTGATACCTAAACAGTGAGCGGGCAGCCTTTCAGCTAAGAATGGAAGCTTCAAGAGAGGGCAAGAGGGATGGTGAAAAAGAACTTTCGACGCCAAGTCCACACGTGGATGATGAAAAAGGTAAAAAAGCCATAGTATATAAGACGAAGGAAGGAGAAAGGAAAGGGGACTGGAAAAAAAAAACTATTCTAAAATCATAGCACTAGGGCTCGTCCGAGGATACTCTTTGCTTAAACTATGCTTGTAGCTCTAGCCTCTTTACGCTAAAATCCAATATCTTGGCCCAAGATTCAGACTAGCTTTCTCTCCCGCACTCTATAAATTTATTGTTTGGGCTACGTGGGCCTGGATCCATTCATGTTCTGGATTCAAGTTAAATCTGGTCCTTACAAATATGTATAGATAATTTTTTTTTATTCATGAATCATTATTTCATTGTTTACTTATAAATATCAAATTAAAGTTTTTTTTTTTTGAAAAAAAAATCTAAATTAAAATAGATGAATATGTAAAGGTAAAATTATATGAAAAGTTAAAACTACCCAAGATGAACGTTTAACCACTGGTAGATGCGTGTTTTTTTAAGTCTAAAAGTATATACAATTGCTTTAGTTGGAACTATATAACTATTCAAATATTGTTGCAAATGGTTCTATCATTTGCAAATTATCAAGTGTGGTGTCCTTACAAAACAAATATTTCATTTTGCAAAAAACTTTACATGAACTCTTTTGTGACAACCTTTTTTTTTTTTTTTGCCAAAACTACTTAAGAATATTAAGACTTAAGTTAACACATGTGGTAGTTGTAAAACATGCCAGTGATATGAAAAATAGATATGTTTAAATATTTAAAAAACATTTTTAGTCGATTGTAATATAAAACATTTTTTTCTCAATATTTTATGTAACTTTGCCCATAAGATCAATATTGTTGGCATCCTTTAAAGATGATACATAATATTTTTGAGAAGAAGAAGCAGAAGTAGAGATGATGCTAACACATAATATAAAATTATTAAGTTTGCGTGATTTAAATTTGTGGCAAAAAAAAAAAAATTTAATATATCTATGATAAAAGTTTTTATCTAAATGATATATAGTAGTTCATATTTTTTTAGACTTGATTCAAAAAATTCATTCTCAATAGCCTTTTAAGTCTACAAATTGCTCTATCTATGGGTCTAGCCACATTCAAATGGTGCTATTTAAATTATAAATTATATGACCATTTATCACACAAATATTTTGATTTCCCCAATGGATGGTAAAGGAAGACAAGTTTGTGTCTAGCCATTTTCTTGATTTGTGCTACATAATTTAATAGTATGGAGGATGTGACTGGATTTAAATGTTAAATAAAATAAGATGAGAGGAAAAAAGAGTAAAAATAAAATATATAGCAATAAACATCAAATTAGCCAATTCATTCTATGTAGTATAATAATATTATGTTATTATATACTATATGTATAATGCAGTAGGATAATATTCAATCAAAGAGAATATAAAAGATAACAACTTAAAACACAAAATCAAATTGTATCAACCCAAAGTAGAATTCTAATTAACACAAAAATTCATCAACCTAAAGAATTGATGCAATAAAAATAAAAAAATCAAACAAAAAAATGAAAAACAAATTGAGAGAGAGAGAGAGAGAGAGAGAGAGAGAGAGAGAGAGAGAGAGAGAGAGAGAAGTAACATTTTTTGTGTGAGAAAACTATGCATAGAATGAAAAAGAAAATGTCAAATTTATAATAAGATCTTGAGAATAAGAAGAGTCAAAATAAAAGAAGATAAAAAGGTAGAGAAAAAATGATATTAAGGTAGAAAGTGGTGGGAAGATGAAGAGGTAAAAAAGAGGAAGAGTTTTGAAAAATTAATAATAAAAATAATGGTTAAAAGATATTTTAATTTTTTATAATGGAGTTTTTAAGTCACCTTAAATGAGAAAATGTTTTAAAAAATATATAAGAAAAATTGGAAATAAAAAATGATGATGTGGTTGCTGATATGACTCTGCGTGAGCGTAGCAACATTAAATGCTACACTTCAGCTTTTAGAAATATATAGATATAGATAACACAAAGAGAAACTGAATAATATTTTGAATATTATTAATTTGAAAAAAAAGGAAATACACATCATTATTTTGGACTAAGGTCCTTGCACACGTATCTAGCTCAATATCTGAGTCAATTCATATTAGCCCATTAATCGCCATAATTAAAAAGAATAAAATAGTCTCTCTTCTTTTCAATGTGGGATTAAACAGTTTCACTAACTCTTCATCTACCATATTCACTCCCACATATTTACATTTATGTTGTAATATTTATTCATTTTAATTAATTTATATTAAAATGCTCCAACAATCCTCCACTCATTTAATATTAAATTTTTAAGTTAAAGAGAGATTATCAGGCAAAGACGAGTCACTATGCATCATGAAGGTGTGCTCTACATTGAATCTTCACTTAGTAAAATAACGATCTCAACTCCAAAGTCGTAGTGGTCTCCGACTTGAACTAAGACTGCTTTGGAGAAATTAAGTGTTATTGCTTACATATAACAACCCAGGTGTTAACATGAGCTTTTATAGCTAGCACTTTACGGTCATGTGCTGATCCTAGTTTCATGAGTAGTGTATTTAAGATTAAGTCCAAATCTCATAGGGAGTGGCCCCACCCCAACCCCCACATAGGTGAAATTTTGTCAAGGGTGTTCCTGTAATTCTGAGACCCCACTCATACGAGCTACAAATTTCATTAAGAGTTTTTTACTCAACCTCTCCACATTACATGATAAATGCATTTACATCATAGGGATGAACAATTAAAACAATTATTTACAAAATAAATATTTGAAGAAATAAATAGTACATATATTACGACCATCTTATGGTTCATTCTTCCCATTGAACCCAATTCTCAAGATCTCTAGTCCTTGGGTTGGGTATCCTCATAAATGGCTCATGAATCTATGGACTTTAGGCCCATCCCCCTCGATGTATTCCAGACTCTATCTTTTGCCAAGGCCTTGGTAAATGGATTTGCAAGATTATCATTAGATTTAATATAATCCACAGTTATGATGCCACTACTCAAATAAGATCGCACGGTACTATGCTTTCTTCTTATAGGTCTAGATTTATAATTGTAGTAATTGCTTTTAACTCTATCAATTGCAGCAGTGCTATCACAATGAATTAATATAGATGGAATTGGCTTTTCCCAAAGTGGAATTTCATATAGCAAATCTCTAAGCCAATTTGCCTCTTCACTAGCTAAAGCTAATGATATTAATTTAGCTTCTATTGTTGAATTAGAAATTATTGTTTTCTTTTTAGATTTCCAACAAATAGCACCACTACCTAAGGTAAAAATATAACTGGTGGTAGAGAGAGAATCACTTGACAAAGTATTCCAATCGGCATCACTAAAAGCTTCAATCACAGTAGGGTACCTTTTATAAAATAAGCCATAGCTTTTGGTACCAATTAAATATCTCATGACTCGCTCAATAGCTAGCCAATGATCTTTACCAGGCTTTCTAGTAAATCTGTTAATCACTCCTACTGCATATGCAATGTCAAATCTAGTACAATAAGTAGCATAACGTAATCTACAAATGATACTAGCATAATTCTTTTGATTAAAAGTCTTATCATCATTATTCCCAAGAAATAAATGAACACTAGAATCAAAAGGAGTAGCTACACTTTTGTGATCATGAAAATTATATTTTCTCAATATTTTATCAACATAATGTGATTGGTCAAGAAATATTTCATCACATGTTTTTGTAATTTTCATGCCAAAAATAAAATTAGCCTCACCAAGATCTTTCATATCAAAATGGCTTTTAAGCATATTTTTTTTGTCTCATTTATAACATGCACATTTGAGCCAAAAATCAACATATCATCCACATAGAGGCTAATAATAACATGTAAATTATTCCATGATTTAGAATAAATACATTTATCATATTTATTTGATTTATAACCATTCTCAATCATACAGGAATCAAACTTTTCATGCCACTGCTTAGGTGCTGTTTTAAGCCATATAGGGATTTAGTTAACTTACATATCTTACTTTCTTGTCTAGGCTCTATAAAGCCTTCAAGTTGGTCCATATAAATCTCTTCCTCTAGGTCCCTATTTAGAAAAAAAGTTTTTACATCCATTTGATGAATTTTCAAATAAAAAATTGCAACAATAGCAATTAACAATCTAATAAATGTAATTCTTGTTATCGGAGAAAAAGTATCAAAGAAATCAAGATCAGCTTTTTGTTTAAAGCCTTTTGCAACAAGTCTAGCTTTAAACTTACCTATTGATCCATTTGGTTTCAACTTTTTTCTAAGGATCCATTTACAACCAATGGTCTTACAACTTGGTGGAAAATCTACTAATTTCCAAGTTCTATTAGAAATTAGAGATTTCATCTCATCATTTACAGTCTCTTTTCAAAATATAGCATCAAGTGATGTTAAAGCCTCTTTTAAATTTTGAGGATTTTCCTCAATGTTAAAAACATAATAATTGTTGACACCCTATTTTGCAATCCGCATTTAACCTCACATGGAGGGTAAAAGGGTAATTTCACATTGGAAATATGAATCTTAATTCTGGTCATTAGATCCTTAATCTCATTTTACCAAAATGATCTTGATGTTGTAACGATCAAATCGACTGGTCATGAGCCCTAATCAGACCACCAGATTGAAAGTTATCATCAAATCAAGTTTTAATGGTTGAAATGCACCATCGCAAATTGAGTCCGACTATATGTGATTATGAACAATTGATTTCAATTGGTTATAAGTATAATCAATTTGAGATCGATGATGTGTCGTAATTTGATTGGTTAGGACTACATTTTATGGTGAGATTGCATACACCTAATTAATTAGATAGTTAAACATTAATTATTCAATGAGTAATTTGTGCAATTATCTTTTAATTAGAGTAAATTTAGAACCAATTAAGTCTGAAATGGGAGTGATTGGTGCCATTTAATGTTAATTGGGAGCTAATTTGGGACATATTAATGTTAATTGTGCTGAAACCATTTTCTAACAAATGACCTCTGCTCACAATTTCATCAATATCTCTCAGAATATTTTGAATCTGTGAATAAGATTAATTTTCCCAGAAACTAGACATCCGGGGCTTCAATTTGAGCATAAGAATGAGGCAATTCCGATCAGAATTGAGTCAGATATGATTTTTCGAAGTTGGCTCTATATGCTGTTACAGCAGCTACGGGAAAACCGAACTTTGCTTGCTCCTCACTCTAACCAATCTTCCCATTTAATGCACCAGATTTCCCCAAAGGCTAAAATGAGGTCTAGGTTCATGATTCTTTGTCAACCCTCATTAAATGGCCTTCCATTCATATTTTCTCCACCACTACTATATAAACCCCCCCTCTCCTTCATTCCAGGACACACAAAAAACCCCCATCTCTTCTCCTCTCTTGAGTTCTAGTGAAGTAGAGTAGTCTTGTCATATCTTGGTCTTCCTGAGACTCAAGGTATTGAGTGAGACTCACTCTTCCTCTCCTAACTCTTCTTTTCCTCCACCCTTAGGACCTCCCTCAAGAGTCTCCTCCTCCACCATATGGATCTTGCATGAAGGTATAATCCCTTTCCCTAATTGTTTTTTGTATTTCCATGATGAGAATTTAGGATTAAGGCATGATAGTAACTATTTAAATCCTCTTGAATATGTTTGAATGTTCTTAATTGTTCTTATGTGTTCTTCACATGTTCTTGGTTGTTCATCACATGTTCATGCATAAACACTAGTTTTGATCCTAAATCCATATCAAAAATAGGAAAAACATGTTTATTTCATAATTCTTTCAAATTCTTGAATCTAGGTTATCACATGCACACACATTAAATTCAACATGTAAATTGATTGACATATTGGATGATATGATATGAATGTTGGCCACCATAGTCTAGAAGACCGGTTTCACCGGGCAAGGTGGGTGCTTAACACCTTCCCACCTTGTAACATAGCCTCCGAACTTAGATCAAGGGTTAGTAGATCAAATGCTTATCCGTGTAATTTTTCAATTTCTAGATTGTAACTAGGAAATAAAGCCATGTACTTTATCTTAGATTGTATCTAGGACCAAAACCATGTAATTTTCCTATGATCAATGTAAATTAAATTACAAATTAATACAATGAGAAATTTTTCAATTATGGTTTTCTTGTTTTTCTAATAATTAAATAAGCGGCGACTCCATTGTAAAACCCATAATCTAAGGGGGAAAATATAACTAGTCGAACCTCCATTTTGAGAGGCAACAACACGACTCCACCCATTCACGTGGGTTTGGCCCAACACATATCATAAAACGGGCTGGGGGCGCGGTCTCTCACAATAATTAGTACCAAATT
Organism: Quercus agrifolia; assembly: GCA_029955455.1. Taxonomy (NCBI): domain Eukaryota; kingdom Viridiplantae; phylum Streptophyta; class Magnoliopsida; order Fagales; family Fagaceae; genus Quercus; species Quercus agrifolia. The sequence goes on from JARQAD010000004.1 coordinate 58,564,811, forward strand.
CCTTTTCAACGCTAGCTCTTTTACTCATTCTAGGTTCCATTTCAAAATTTTCTTGATTTTGTAAATGTGAAGTAGAAGAACTACGTTGTGACACAATATTTTCTTCACCCCCACTATTTTTCAATTTAAAAGGAAATTTTTCTTCATGAAAATTTGCATCACCAGATTCAAAAGTTATTTTGTTTTCAAGATAAAAAAAATCTATAGACTACACTATTAATCGCATAACCAAGAAAAACACAGGTAATAACTCTTATACCTAATTTAGGTATTTTAGGGTCAGTAAGCCTTACATAAGCAAGACAACCCCACTCTTAAATATCCCCAATTTGGCTTATGTCCTTTCCACATTTCAAAAGGTGTGGTATGTGACTTTTTATGTGGCACCCTATTCAAAACATGACATACAGTTAAAATAGCTTCACCCTAAAAATGTAAAAGGTGCACCAAATTCAATTAATATGACATTTGTTAACTCAATTAGAGTTCTATTTTTCCTTTTAGCCACACGATTAGAAGCAAGTGAATATGGTGCAGTAGTTTCATGTATAATTCCTAAAGACTGAACAAATAAGTTGAATGTATTTGAATCATACTCATGGCCGCTATCACTTCTTATTCTTTTTTATTTTTCTATTGAATTGATTTTCAACTTCTTTTAAAAAATCTTGAAATTTTTCAAAAGCATCACTTTTATTTTTCAACAAATAAATAGTTGAATATTTTGAGAAATCATCAATAAAAGTGATAATATATCAATTTCCTCCACAAGTTAAAATTCCCTCAAATTCACATAAATCAGAGTGAATTAACTCAAGCAATTCGGTATTTCTTACAACACTATGAGGCCTTTTTGTAATCTTTGCTTGACTACAAGTTTCATATTTTTCAAAATCTTTTGATAGTCTTAGAATTATTCCTAAACTATCAATGATTCCCACATATCTACTATTTATATGACACAAACGAGCATGTCAAAAACTAATAGAAGAAAGCATATAAACTGAACTGGCAGATGTTTTATTATTCTCAACATTCAATTTAAAAATTTCATCACAAGCATAACTCTTGCCCACAAATAATTCGTTTTTAGTGATTACATAGTTATCAAATTCCAAAGTTTGCTTGAAACTAGCCTTGTTAAGCAAAAAACTTGACATCAAATTCTTTCTTATGGATGGAGTGTAAAATACATCTTTCAATGTTAACACACATCCAAAAGTGAATTTCAAATCAACCTCACCACTCCCAAGAACTTTGGTTTAGCTAGAGTCACCAAGCATAACAGTTTTTTCTTCTTCAAAAGGAGTGTACAACTTGAACCAATTTTCGTCATAGCAGACGTGCCTATTTGCACCAGAATTTGCCCACCACCCTTCAACATATTGCACCATATTGATGTCTATAATCATAGCCACTAAAGGCTCTTCAATTACGTTAGGCTACAGGATAGATTCACGTTTCCGAAATTTGCAAAATTGAGCAATATGCCCACTCTTGCCACAGACAAAACAGGATCTATTAAATTGATCTTGTGAAGGGGGTCCTTCTTTGAGGTCTATTATTATTTTTGAAAACTTTTTTTAGGCTTCAATTGACCATTTTTAGGAAAATGATTTTTGGGCATATTATTATTGGCTGGAATTATCATTGCTCTCTGGTGTCATGAGTGCATCTTGTCCTCTAGCCTCCTCATTCACACGGATGCGTGTGATTAAAGTCCCAAGAATGTCTCCTTTTGTTTGCGCTGCAAAGTCTTTTGGAACTCCCTCCAAGATTGTGGCAGTTTATCAACTATGCTAGGTACCACCAAATTGTCTCCAATCTTTATGCTTTCGAATCTCAATTCTGCCACAGTCATTTGGAAGTCTTGTGCTTGATCCACTACCAATTTTTTTCTTCAAAAGGAGTGTACGACTTGAATTAATTTTTGTCATAGCAGACGTGCCTATTAGGACTAGAATCTGCCCACCACCCTTTAACATATTGCAGCATATTGATATCTGTAATCATAGCCACTAAAGGCTCTTTGATTATGTTAGCCTGCGGGACAGATTCACGTTTCCGAAATTTGCGAAATCGAGCAATATGCCTACTCTTGCCATAGATAAAACAGGATCTATTAAATTGATCTTGTGAAAGGGGTTCTTGGTTCTTATTATAATTTTTATTCGGGTTTCCCCTACCTTGAGGTCTATTATTATTTTTGAAAACTATTTTTTTAGACTTCAATTGACCATTTCTAGGAAAATGATTTTTGGGCATATTATTATTGGTTGAAATAAGGTTTACCTTCGTGGTGGAATTACCATTGCTCTCTTGTGTCATGAGTACATCTTGTCCTCTAGCCTCCTCCTCCACACGGATGCGTGTGATCAAAGTCCCAAGAATGTCACCTTTTGTTTGTGCCGCAAAGTCTTTTAGAACTTCCTCCAAGATTGTGGTAGTTTATCAACTATGCCAGCTACTACCAAATTGTCTCCAATCTTTATGAATTGAATCTCAATTCTGCCACAATCATTTGGAAGTCTTGTACTTAATCCACCACCGATTTTCCATCCACCATTTGGTAACGGAAAAATCTACTAGCAGCATACTTCTTTGCACCAACCTCCTTGGTATCATACTTGCTTTGTAAAGCTTTCCAAATTTTATTGGCAAAATTATAAGTTGTATCATAATAATCATAGAAACAATCAACAAGACAATTCAAAAGATAAGAGCAAAAATTATATTCATCTTTTGTATACTTATCTATTTTTTCTTGATGGAGACTAAATTTTTCCTCACTCATTTCATCGGTAGAAACCTTTGATGGATTCTTGTCAGTGAGGATGTAGGTGACTTTGAGAAGACTCCAGTAAAAGAGGACTTTCCTTTCCACTTCTTGAAGTATCTAGCCCAATATTTGAGTCAATTCATATTAGCCCATTAATCACCACAATAAAAAAGAATCAAATAGTCTCTCTCATTTTCAATGTGGGATTAAATAATTTCATTAATTTCTCATCTTCCATATTCACTCCCACATCTTTACATTTATGTTGTAATATTTATTTATTTTAATTAATTAATATTAAAGTGCTTCAACAAATAGAATCATTCCAAGTCTGGTTTGTTATGTCTAGTGCCTGGTTTGGTTTTTGTTTTTATTTTTATTTTTCACTAAAAATAATTTCCTAATATTTATAATTTGATGAATGTGAATGGCTCAATCTACCTAGCCAAAAAAGAAAGGAGAGACCACAAGGAAGAAAATAAATCTACGACAATAGAGGGGAAAAAACTATATATATATATATATATATATATCTAAAACTTAGCACTATTGTTGTTACATTTTTATTGAGTCACATTAGTAGCTATATTATCCATCTATTTCCAATCATTTCTCTCTTTTTTTTGCTCTTCTACTTTTTATTAATTTTGTACTTTACTGTTACATTTCCTTCAACCTTTCTTTATCCTTTTTACATTTTTATCTCTTCACTATTCTCAACCTTAATGTCACTCTTTCTTTATCCCTTCCTTTTTTTTTTTTTTTTTGGCTATTCTTATCCCCATCCTATCATTATAAATATGTTATTTTATCTCTCATTCTATACGTATTTTCCCATACAAAAAATATTATTACTCTTTCTCTCTCTCATTTTTTTTTTTTTTTTGTGTGGATATTTTATTTTTGTATCTCTTGTTTAGGTTGATGATTTTTTGAATTATTTAGAACTCTACTTTGAGTATATGCAATTTGGTTTTGCGTTTTTAAGTTATTATCTTTTTTTTTTTCTTTGACTGTTAAATGTTATCCTATTGCATTATAAAGATAGTATATAAGAATATAATGTTATTATATTACATAGTATGGCTTTTTGATAATTTGGTGTTTATGATTCATGACTATTTTGTTTATTTTGAGCTTTACTTCTTCTTTTAATCTTATTTTCTATAAATTTGTCATTCCCTCTCACATTATCTTATGAAAAAGGTAATTACTCTCTCTCTCTCTCTTGCTCTCTCTGAGTTATATATTTATTCTTTCTTACAACTCTTCTTTAGGTTGATGAATCATTGTATTTTTTTTATTACACTATTTTGGGTTAATACGATTTGGTGGTGTGTTTTTTGAGTTCTAGATCACAAGTCTTCTCTCTCTCTCTCTCTCTCTCTTATAGCTTTTGTTTGATTTTTTTTTTTTTTTTTTTTGACAATACTTAGTTATTTTGGAAGTGGGAATTTGAATTTATATCAAAATACAATCTTGTATTTGAATGTACTTGTCAACTATTTGAGTAATATAAAATGTACTTTTGTAATGAGTTTTGATTATCATGACAATCTCCTTTTAAGAAAACTTGTACCTTGCCCATATAATGCACGGATAATTTTGTGATATTTTATGTAAAACGATTTTGGATAATATTGTACATTTATTATAAAGAAAAAGTCAACTAAATAAGAGTAAAGAAACATGTACGTTTTGAGATATTAAAAATTGGTTTAATAGCTTCACTGCATATTTGTAGCCTTTCTAAGGTAAGATTATTATTTTCTTAAATCATGAAACCAAAAATAAATGCAAAAGAGAATGGGACCGTGAAAATCAACAAATTTGTATTGTGTTCACATATTTCATACTATGAAATAAAAGAATTCCCAACTCTCTTACTGTCTTTCACTCGTCGATAGTGCGATATTAAGACATGGTGTGAGCAAGTGTGTATTCATCTGTCTTATAGGATTTAAAATTAAACTATGATAGAATATGACTTTACATTGGGTACCAAATATTCTCTTTGCTTATATACCCAAAACAAAAACTAACTAACGAAATTACCTAAACTTAAATCATATTTAAACCCCTAATTTAGAAAGAAAAAAAAAAATTACCCGTAAGGGTTTTGGTGTCTTGATGGTGGTGGGAAGCCAATATAACGAAGGTGGTGACCCCTCAGATACCTCTTTCTCTCTCTTACAAAAGTTTTGTTAGTCTTAGATCTTTTATTTTGGTAATATATAGTAGAATAATGCATTTTATCTAACAATCCACAACAATTTTTTTTTTTGGTCGTGGGTTTCAGTTAGCTTAACTGGTAAAGTCTTTGATAGTTGAATAAGAGATCTGAAGTTCAATCCTCGCCTACACCAAAAACTGATTGATGTCTTGGTCTAATGACAAAGAGCTATCATCAGGAAAGGACTCTAAAGATTGAAACTCTCTAAAAAAAAAAAAAAATTTTTTTTGTCTCTCTATCTCTCTAGAGCCTTATCTCGTTAGTTATTATTATTAGTCCTTATTTATTTTTTATTTTTTAAATACTAAAACAGTGGGTATGCTAAAAGACATGAAGAATTGTGAAAGGTATGGTGTAAGCTTAGGCAATTAATGAGATATTAATGAAATAAGTTAATATGAAATTTTGGGTAATAGTAAAAAAAAAAAAAAAAAAGAACTTAATGAAAGAGGTAAAAAAAGGCTAATTACAAAATTAGAATGCCACACATATATATTGATGAGAAATTTGATATATTTGAAACTAAAATAGTTTAGTTGAATAGAGGGGAAAAAGAAGAAGAAGGAAAATATAACTCACCATAACATAATTCAGAAAAATATAAAGCACCTAAAAAATGAATAATATCAATCATACACATTCAAAATAATAAAATGATATATTTGTAGAGATGGATAAATAAAAAATATTTTAAAAATTGTTTAATTTTTAGGGAGATCAAATTATTTTCCACAAAATTTAGAGAAAAAATTATATATTATATCACAATTACAAAATAATTATTTATTCTCATGCATTGCATGGATCTACGACTATATATATAAGTTGAATCGTAACATTTATTATTGCTACACTTTTGTTAAACCACACTAGCGGCCCCATCATCCACGTATTTCCAACCTTCTCTCTTATTTTTAACTTTTTTTTTTCTTATTAATTTCCCAAATCACCTTCCCACTATTATCTACCCTAATATCACTTTTCTTATATCCCTTTATCTTCCATCATTTTTGGCTTTTCTTATTCCCATCATCTTACTATAAATTTACAATTTTCTTTCCTATTCTATGCATAGTTTTCCAATTCGTCCATAAGAGTCGTACAAAGCTAAGAGTCAACCATTCACAAGAAGGTCGTCCGTGATGGTCATCCTTATACTTAAGGGTCATCTATCTAGGAAAAAACAAGGACGACCCCTCAACACTTGGGAAATTTCCGGATATGGATTTGCCTACAACAGCTTGTAATTCGGGCCACGCGTTACTATTTTAAAGCATGAGCAAAACTCTTCTTTATCACTATGGCAGTTGTAGAAGATAAGACTTATTATTCTAATTGTTGTAGCAGTTGTGGGAGTTGAGTCTAAACCTTCAGAATCTCCACAAATATTGGAGCGGTTACTAAAAAAGTAACTGCTATAAGGCCTACTATATAAGGACTCATCTAGACAAAATAAGGTGAAGTTTTTCGCTATTCCATAAAAGTTGGGAATTTCCGAGTTTCCAGAAGACAAAAACTAACTTAAGCATCGGAGGGTTTTTGGCCGGTCTACCTCAGTCACCTTTGATCCTTTGTCTCTTTCTTTTCAGGCCTTCCAAACAACCACCAGACCATTGAAGCTCAGAGCATTTAGTCTACTAGTTTTTTGTGCATTATCACTCTTTTTTTCTCATCTTATTTTCTATATATTTTTTATTATTCTCTTTCACATTCTCTCCTAAAAAAGTGTTTACTCTCTCTCTCTCTCTCTCTCGATTTTTTTTATTCTTTCTTGCAACTCTACTTTAGGTTGATGAATCATTGTAAATTTTTAAAACTCAATTTTTGGTTCATACGTTTAAGTGTTGTATTTTTTTAGTTCTCTCTCTCTCTCTCTCTCTCTCTCTCTCTCTCTCTCTCTCTCTCTCTCTCTCTCTCTCTCTCTCTCTCTCTCTCTCTCTCTCTCTCTCTCTCTCTCTCTTATATAGATTTTGTTTGAGTTAATGCTTAGTTATTTTGGAAGTAAGAATTTGAATCTTGACTATGCTAATTACATATTAGCATTTGGTCCATTTCAGCCTATTTGGTCTACTTCGATTCACTTTACTCCATTCAGTCTACTTTAGCCCACTTTGGTCCAATTCAATTTACTACAGTCCAATTAGGTCCATTCAACCCAGTTCAGTCATTTCAGTCGGTGTACTCTGGACTATTTAGTCTAGTTTGGTCCATTCATTTGACTTCAGTCTATTTCAGTCCAATTCGGTCAATTAGGTTTTGTTCAATCCTAGTCAATTCACTTCAGTCCAATCCGTCCAATTTGGTACATTCAGTCCACTTCAGTCTACTTCGATTAGTATGGTGCAATTCAGTCTACTTCGGTCTAATCGGTCCATTCAATCCCCATTTTTGTTTATTTGTTGCATTCAATCCCTTTCGTTCCATATCGGTCCGATTTGATTCAATTTGGTCTATTCTATCCACTTCGGTCCATTTGGTATAATCCATTTCGGTTAACTTTAGTCAATTTTGTGTACTTACTTAAGAATGAGAAAAGACAAGTTTAGGTTGAGAGTACTATCAATTATTTGAGTAATATCAATTGTAATTATATGATAGGTTTTGGTTATCATAATAATCTTCTTAAGAAAATGAGAATTTGAATAATAATTTTGAAACTTAAAAATTTTAGTTGTACCAAAGGAAATTAGGAAAATATAATGCATAATAACAATAGTTAGAAGAATGTGGACAATTTCAAAAAAGAATAATATCAATCAAAAACATCAAAATTTTATATTTGTAAAAATAGAGTTATGAGAATTACTTTTTTGAAATTGTTTAATTTTTAGGGAGAATAAATTATTTACAATAATATTTAGAGAAATAAATTACACATATTCAATATAACTTTGTTATGAGTTTTTATTATTATGATAATCTAATTTAAGAGAATGAAAAATACTTTAAGATAATCTACTTTTGTTTCATGGGTTTCTTTTGAGTTGGATCAAATAACTATGTTCTTAAAATTGTGATTTTAGTGGGTAATTTCTTATTAATTGTGATTTTATAGGGGTAATAACATGTTATTTGTGGGTGGGTTTTGGATCTGAGGGCTTTTTTTACTTAAATTTTAAAGTTTCAAAGTATTGCTCATAACATGTTTGATAAAGTGCTTAAGTGAGTCTAGATTGTCAACTTGCATAAATTTGTATATTGTAGCTATATATGGATCTGTGTTTATTGTTTATTTTTATATAAACACTTGCAATCCTATTAGTTCGTGATATATGGATGAACTATGGTTAATCCTAGGCTTTGTGATTGTGTATACCATGTAAGTTTGATTTTGGCAAGGACAATAGTTTTAGTAAAGAATTATAGCAAGGAAAGAGAGATTCTTATTTAAGTTCTTCCTCGGGCAGGTCAAGGAGGGATGGTTCTTTTGATACACAGTCCTCGGTTATACAATGATCACTTTCTCTCTCTATTTCCCTATTTCTCTCTCTCTGAAGTTTTTCTGATCCCCACCCAGTGGGATCTTCCTAGCCCTCCACTTGGATGGTCTTTGATCCCTTCTTAGATACTTGTCCCATCATTGCCTTACTGGTGCTGATGTAGTATGGTGTATTAAATGTGGAGATGATGGGTGCTTTATATGAAAGCTTTTCTCTTCCCTTGCATGCATGTCACTACTACTTTCCTTGGCCTTCATCCTTATGACTTGGGTGGTTTAACTCTAGCCTCCCAAGAAATATTTGCTTCTCGAGTGGGTTGTCCATCTCGGTTTCCCTGATTGGGTTATCTTGATTGGATTGGGCCTAGTCTAATGAATAGTTGGGCTCAGTTGCCCCTTGAGTGGACTCCACTTGATGATTCCCTCTCTTCGGGCTTCCCCTTCCCACAATTTCAATATAAGTTTGTTATGAGTTTTAATAATCATAATAATTTCTTTTAATAGAATGAAGAATTTGAATAATTTATTTGAAACTTAAAAAACTTAATATTACAAAAAAAATTAGAAAAACATAGCATATTATTACATAATTTCAAAGAATAATATTAATAAAAAACACCCACAATAATAAAATGATATATTGGTAGAGATAGAAAGATGAAAAATAATTTTAAAATTTTGTTAATTTTTAGGAAGAACAAATTATCTTCAACAAATTTTAGAGAACAAATTATACATTATATTACAATTAAAAAATAATTATTTATTTCCACGCATCGCGTGAGATTACGATTAGTATATGTAAAAGCAGAGAAATCACGTAGGAGAGCAACTTGGACAAAAGACCCTTTAAGCCTAGTCTACCCAATGAACTTGAGCCCTCCAAGCTCCTGCTACCAACTGACTTAACGAAACCTTGTCTTCTCTAACTTTCTTAGATCATGCAATTCAACCTGATTGCATCCGCCAACGATTGACTTCTTCCAATGCTTCCCAGCAGTACCAAAACCTCACTTTACACTCAGATTGTGTGTGGTAAGTGTTTGGGCTATCAACTTCTCATGGATTTGGATATGAAGAGGCAGGAGTAGAGGAAAACCACAAGGAAATGTATAGATGATTGTGGGTATAACAATCTCTAACTCTCAAGAGTAATTTCTAGGGTTTTCTCTCTGAAAAACACTCATTACAATATGTGGTTAATGAACGTATATATAGTGTGGGTAAAAACTTGGTGGAGCACAAATGACAAAATAGCAAAACAGAATGTTTTGCAAGTATTTCGCGGGAATGTCTTACCTACGAGTTACTTGCAAAAACTCTAGCTATCGTGACTCTTCGTATTCCAGTCATGTGCTATGCACGTGGCTACTTCGCGGGATAGCTTCTCGTGAACTTCTCACGAGCTTCTCGCGAAATCCACTTGATCTTCAATATAAGCTTGAGTCTTCATACTCTTTCTCACACACAACCTTTACAGTAAAATCCCACATAAAATACAAGGAAAAAAATGATTGAATAGAATTACAATCAAATTTGGCATGGAATTAAAGCCAACACAAAATAGTTGTAAATAACAACTTTACAGTATGTATCAATAGAACCGTTGCATTCATTGTCCAATATTGATTTGACAATGGATAGCCGAAGACTTAGTCAACAAAATAAAGGATAAAACATTGGAAGATACCGCTTGAGAATACTTGACTGAGCTTATTAACAGAAGCCTAGTTCAAGTTGGGAGAAGTTGCAGTGTGTGAAATCCATGATCTATTGCGTGAGGTCATCTTACAAAAGATGAAAGATTTAAGTTTTTGTCATGTTTTGTAAAAAAGAGTCTAGTTTTGAAGGACTAACATGACGCATGTCAGTGAATAGAGTTTCACTTGGTGTATTGGAGCAATTTAAGAAATCTCATATCCATTCTCTTTTATTCTTCAATATTGATGAATTTCCAATGTCCTTTATGAGTACATTTCTTAAAAATTTCAAGCTTATGAAAGTATTGGATTTTGAGAATACTCCACTAGATTATCTTCCTGAAGAGGTGGGAAATTTATTTCACTTAAGGTATTTGAACTTGAATTATACAAAAGTGAAGACACTTCCAAAATCTATTAGGAAGCTACAGAATCTAGAGACTTTGTCTTTACGGCAAACACTAATACAAGAGATACCAGTTACGATCAACAGGCTTCATAAGCTTCATTTTCTTTTTGCCGATCATTTTGATGCCAAGATGGATTTCAATCTAAATACTATAAGAGGAGTTAAATTACATTGGAGCATTGGATGCTTAAAGGAACTAGAAAAGCTACTACTCGTGGATGCAAATCATGTAGGGGTCAAATTGATTGAAAATTTGGGAAAAATGAGCCAACTGAGGTATCTAGGCTTGGTAAACTTGTCTAGGGAAACTGGAAGGGCTATATGTGCTTCTATGGAGAACATGAGCTGCTTAAAAGATCTATATGTTAGCTTGATGAACAAAGATGAGATCATTGATTTACAGCCCATTTCGTCTCCACCTAAATGTCTTGAACACCTATGCATAAACGGGCACATAGACAAGTTGCCGGGCTAGATTTCAGAACTTCAACACTTAGTCAAATTATACGTTTATTGGACAAGGTTTTGTGATGACCCACTCAAAGCCTTTCAAAATCTACCTAATCTAGTGGAGCTCGTACTGGGAATGGAATCATACAATAGAGAGCAATTGCAAATTAGGAAAGGAGGATTTCCAAAACTCATGATGCTATGGCTCATAGATTTATCTGAATTGAATTCACTGGATATAGACAAAGAAGTGTTGCCCTTTCTTAAAAAATTGAGCATTGAACGTTGTCCACAACTGGAGGTACCCTTTGGTATTCAACACCTGAGAAACCTAAAAGAACTGAGTTTTGCAGATATGCCTAAAGAATTTGAAAAAAGTTTGGATCCAGAGCAAGGGTCACATTATTGGATCATTGAGCATGTACCATTAAATCTTACTTTGTCACAAGGTTCGCAAAGGTTTTTTTGGTTATAAGTCCCACAATCTCCATTCTACGTCTTTGGAGAGGTCAAGAGGGAAAACAATTGACAAAGATGATGACGACGACGACGACAACAACAACAATGGCGATGGTATCAATGCTTCAGTTGAGAAAAGTTAGTCATGTTAGTGAAATGTAGCTAAAATCAGTTTTTGCATTTTGATGAGATTTATGCTTTTTTTTTTTTCTTTTTTTTTTTCCAAAGAAAAAAAAAATATTGGGAATAACGCTATTATGGCTGCGTCATTTGAGGCAAATTGTATCTCAAGTCAGAGAAATTATTGTGTACTTTCGGAGTAAAATAAGTGCGTACTCCCTCCTCTCACATGAATGGTAGGTTCCACTTATTAAATTCATGGTGGGACCCACCATTCATGTGAGAGGGGAAGACTATGCATTTATGATACTTCGGGATTACCTAATAATTTTTCCTCAAGCTAAATGAGATAGTTCTCTTGTCATTTTAGAAATTGTTACTATAAGCAAAGATAATACTAGATAGGCATGGGAAGAAATAGAATTAAGGCAAAAATGCAAAACTGACCCTCTAATTTTCAATCTATTTCATTTCAATTCTTTAACTTTTAGTTTTGTTATTTCAGTCCTCTAACTTTCAATTTTTGTCAATTTGGTACTTTGTTAAACCTCAGTTATGTCCTGCAATTAATTGAGTCAAATCTACGTCGTTTTGGCTTTTTTTTTTTTTTTTTCATTTTTAAATTTCGAAATTAAAAGAAATTAAAAAAAAAAAAAAACTGATATTAAAAAAAAAGAAAAAAAATTAAGACAGGAGACAACAACGACTTTGAGGTTCAATTCTCTATCCTCACATACGGCACACTGAAGCGAGGTTTTTTAAACCACGGCCTAATGCAATCCCTGATAGACCAGAACGACACCGTTTTCCTGGGCACCCACGTGACCCTACATTCCTACCCACTCGTGTGCGGACCCAACGGTATCCCATACTTGATCAACCTCCCCAGGTTAGGTCACCAGGTCAAGGGCGAGCTCTACTCCATGTCAACCCGCGGACTTGGCCACCAAGACGAGCTGGAGGGCACCGCCCTCGGCCACTACAAGCGGCTCCCCATTTAGACTCAGGCTGAGGCGGAGGCAGAGGCAAAGGCGTACTACGTGCACCGCAGCTTTGGGGAGGAGCTGTGGGAGAAGGATAGGAGAGAGGGGTTGAGTGAGTACACAGAGAGAAAGGTGAGTGGGTTTGTGAGAAGAGAGGATAGGCCTAAGGATCGGAGTTTTGTTGATGAGGTGCGTTTCTTTTTTTCATCTTCTTCCTCTACTCCAGAATGATGTGTTGGTCCTGAAATGGTTTTTTTTTTTTCTTTTTCTTTTTTAATATCATTTTTTTAATTTTTTTTTAATACTGAAATTTATTTTTATTTAAAAAAAAAAAAAGCCAAAATGACGTCGTTTTAGCTCAATTAATGGCATGATCTAACTGAGGTTTAACGGAATACCAAATTGACAACAATTGAAAGTTAAAGGATTGAAATGACAAAACTAAAAGTTAGAGGACTGAAATGAAAAAAACTGAAAGTTAGAGAGTCAGTTTTGTATTTTTACCTAGAATTAATTATTGGAAAATGGAGAAATCCATATGATTTGCCACAGTTAAGAAAAAAGACATGAAAATGACAACATATAAGAAAAGCATGAGTGATTTTTTTTAAGCACCTATTATGATTAGCCTTGCTCTCTTATGAAAATAAATATAGTTCTCTGTTGGAAAATAAAGGAGAAGTTTATAATTCGAAGAATTGACATTTGTTGGATATTGCGTGTAGGTTTCATCAAACCTTGGTATACTTTCTTGCATTATTTGGAATCATAAGTAATTTGAGGGAAAAGACTCTCAAAGTGTCAAATATTCTAAGTGACTGCATTTCATATGTTATATATGAAGCTTGGATTCTAGAGCTTTGATACCAAAGGAACTTACATAATGAAGAGATGTCATGAGGTGGGGCACGCTGTATATCACGAGACAAGTTAAAGTGGTCAAACTAAGACTGAAAATTGCATAGTGTGGAGGGAATGTAAAGTGAAGAAGGAAGAGATACACCCAAGTGTGGAACTATCATGCTATTATCTATATTTCAATAGAACTCTTGTTATTGTGGCATTGAAATCAAAGTGTACAATTTAATAAAATTTTGTTCTTTTTTGGATCAAATTCCTTCTTGTCTACTTCTCTCTTAGATCAAATTTTGATTATAACGCAACATCAAAATTGTTCAACTTGAAGCAATTGCTTTATTGTTGATGATGCATTATGAATTCAGTCGTGTAGATAATACATATTCCGAGGCTAGAAATGTATTTACAGAAAGCATTATTAAAATATACTATATATTATGAGGCTAGAAATATTTCATTCAGATGCGTTATATAAGGATTATTAAAATAATTTTGTGTTTACCAAAAAAATAATAATAATAATAATTTTGTTAAGAGAAATGGAATGAATTAGGTGCAATTATACCAGTCATTGTGATCAATTGTGGGGAAGTTAATTATTCAATGAATCATTTACCCAAATTCGCACGAATGATCTAACGTCAGGAGGAAAATGTTTGCCAGGTTATTTTTACTTTAAATACAACTCTATGAACATCTTTTAAGAAGGATATTAACTTTGAATACTACCTATCTTGTTTGGTTTAGCCTTCTAAGTTCTAAGTTCTAATCTCTAGCATTGAGCCACTATGAACTAGGAAGCCTTTTGAAAATCCATGAAGTTCTGCCTGTTAATGTGTCTAAAACATTTGGATATGAATTTATGTGGAACTGCTGCATGATTTGATTGTTAACCAGTTCCAATGTCCCTTTTCTATTTTATTTTTTAATCAGATGCAAATTATCTTTAAAGGTAAATTACAAAGTACATGATGCTTTGCATGGCTAAATGAACATACCAGTCCAAATTTCCAAGGTTGTAAATCATGTTGGGAAAAAATTTATATAATTGTGAATAAATTTCAACTAGTACAACAAAAGTACATCCACACAAGAACACTAAGATTTACATAGAAACTCTTTCTTCTTGAATGGAAAAACTACTAAACAAATTTCAAATAATTTCATTATATTAAATAAAAATTAAAACATTTAGAGATATAACTTGGAAAAAAAAAAAAAAAACCTTTTTTTTTCACTCACTATTCTCTTCCTCATAGTGTGTCTCACAATTTTCTCATACTCTCTATTTTTCTCTTCTCTTTGCTTGCTCTCAGTCACGCAATTCTTAAAGACTGTACCATCCTCAGTCTCACTCACTGGAACTTCTCTTCTCCTCTTCACCAAATGGCCGAATGGTCTTTCCCTTTATTTCTTCACCCTTTTCTTCTTTTCTTCCTTCCACACTCTTCACATCAAGTCACAATAAATGCAAACCAACTTGTCTTGACTTTTGTACATAAAGATGACTTCAATTCTTCTCATTGGAAAGCTTCTCCAGCAAGTTCAATTTGATTTGCTGACTTCTTGCTACTAGCCAATTTTTCAACAAGCTCATTTAATGAGCTAAGACGAAGTGTGGCTGGACCATGGTGCAGTGCACACAACAAACCACACATTTTTATAACTCAACAATGAACCTTCATCTACATTGCAGTATTTGAAACGAGTTCATTTGACATTTGTTAATTCATGCCAATAACTAAATGCCTTAACATTTTTGTCGTTATAAATAAGAGCAATTTATTAAAGAAAGAAACATATCAAGAATCAGTACACGGAAACACAGCAGAGTATCTGCACATTAGCAACTAAGCTGAAGACACGTAAGAACCAAACAAAATAAAATAGAACCAGTAATTAGCCAACTCCGACACAACGTTTTGTTTAAGACTGAGTACCTAATTCCTAAGAACCAAACAAACTAAAATAGCACCAGTAATTAGCCATTGTGAACTCTTACACATCTCTGTATCAAGATGTGATAAACCATGGCAGCCAAACAACGGCCTATATCAAGTTCGAAGCATAACAATGTCACACAAGACCAAATCCTAGTGGTAAACACATGCCTAACATTTAATAGAAAATAATTAATCATGGTACAAAGCTTTCAATCCGCCTGAGTTCTTTGGTAACATCTACCATTGTTGGCCTTCTATGTGGATCTTCCTCTGCACATGTCAATGCAAGCTGCAAAAAAGCTTGTAATTGTGGCTCTAAACTAGCACCTCCTTCTGCTGCCAAAATTGTCGGATCCACAACCTCGTTTATGCAATAAACTTGAGCATGGTTATGCATGTAGGCTATAAAGCTAGATTTTTTGTCAATTGTCAATCGGGTTATATTATAAGAATCCTCTCCAGTTAAAAGTTCGAGAAGAAGCTTACCAAAGTAATACACATCAGTTTTTTCAGTTGCCTTACCTGTTGCTTTAATCTCTGGGGTTTTGATCTTCGAATACAAACAATTGCCATCAGCTTCCACGTCAGTTTCACCATCAGGGATTGATACTGATTTACAAAACTCAGACAATTTGGGAACATCATGTTCATCTAATAAGATATTTGTCATATGTATACCCATATGGATGACAGGTCTTTGGAAGGCTGTATGGAGATAGGAAATTGCATGAGCAATCTGCCTTGCAATCTTTAATCTGCTCTCCCAAACCATGGGCTGATGTTGTCGTCTAGTAACATGTGAGACATAAATTCGATCAGAAAGGAAACCATTGGTAGCACATGCATACACTAAAATGGGAGTTGAAGTCTCGAGACAACACCCAATGGGCTTTAATACATTACTGTGAGCACTCATTTGTGCAGAAATCACTAAATCATTGATGGCTAAATCGGCCCAGATTTTAGAGCCAGGAAATCGCCTAACGATAACGATTTGTCCATGAAGAGAGCCCTTAAACCAAAGCATTCCATAATGATTGTTATAGTTGTTGGTTGCTTGTCGGAGCTCTTTAGCAAAGAAGCTACGGATGGGAATTGGCTTGCCATTGCAAGAGACAATAAGCTTCAATTTTGGACTAAATTTTCTTTACGGCTTTCAATTGCATTGTCAAGTCAACTCGTTTGGTCTTTAGGTCATTTTTTAACTTCACTTCTTTCACCAGATACTTTACGCCCGCTCCCACACGCAGTTATATTTACTTAGCAGTTTGCACAGTCTACGCTCCTCAAAAGTCCACACGTCGTGAATGGGACCTACCCACCATCTTGTCACATTGGGAACTATACGATCGTGCCGTGCAGCAAATTTTCATTGATAAGATATTATCTTACTTGGAAGTGACGTATATAGGGTGTTTGGATACAATTTATTGTATCGAAAAGTAAAAATTGAAAATACTGTAATAAAATAATTTTTAAATATATAAATAATATCGTAGAATTTTTTTTTTTAAAAATAAAGTGACTGTGGGTCCTATGAACAGTGCCTGAACAGTATCGAAACAGTTTGTAAACAGTACGTGAACCGTGTATAAAAAAGGATATATATATATATAAAAGAAACAGTTGACACGTAAAAAAATATGACAAAACTGACCCTTAAAATAGATGAAGAGTTAAAAAAAAAAAAAAACATAAAAAAATGAGTGAAACAGGAAAAAAATATGTCTTAAAAAAAAAAAAAAAACTACTAATGAGAAGTCAAAGGAAGTTGGTTCGGAAATTAATAGAAGGAACATTGCTCAATAATGGAAAGTAGAAAACAAAGAAGAAGAAGAAGAAGAAGAAGAAGAAGAAATTAAGAAGGAGAAAGTAGCAGAGAGGAACATTTTTGTCCAAAAAACATGTCTAGTTTTCTCCCTATTTTAGGTAGAAAACTTTTTGATGCGCAAGAGGAGAAAACACCCAACTCCACCATTTTTTTTTTTCTTCTCCCCTTTCTAACCAAACACCATTTAAAAAGTTTTTCCTCCTCACTTTCTCTAAAACAAACACACTTGTAGCCTCTCCCTCAAGAGTCCAAACTTCATGAGTGGGACCTAGCCACCATCTTATCACATAGGGGTTTATGACGTCTTGCACGACGTGCAAACTACTTTACATATATTAAGACTAAGGGTATGCATGGGTCGGGTTAATGAGATTTTTTTACCCAACCCACTATAGTGAGTTAAAAAAAAATTCAACCCAACCCAACCCACATGGGTCGAGTTGAACCCATGGGTTAGACAATTTTTTTTATTACTATTATTATTAAATTGAGCAGAAAAAAATATAAATATATATAAAAAAATTAATAAAAAAACCTCAAAGATTAATATCAATGTAACTCCTTAAAGGCAAACAATACTAATGACTAAACAACAAGAGTAATTTACTAGGGTTTGTATGAACTAATTGGCTTTTGTATAAGATAGGAAGAGCTGGTTATTTAAAAAAATTTATTCATTGTATAATATATTTTAAATATATGGGTAGGTCAGGTCGGGTTTGACAAGTTTGGAATTTTATAACCCGAACCCAACCTAACCCGTTATCAAAAAAAAAAATTTGTAACCCAACCCACCAAGCCCTAAAAACTAACCAAACCCGGCAGGTTGGTTTGGGTTGGGTCGGTTTTGACAGGTTGGCGGGTTGGCTGCACGCCTCTAATTAAGACCTTTGTATAATACTTATTTTATTGTAAATATTTATGTTTATCCACAATATTTTTGAATATTTTGAAATTTGATTTTCTTAATTCATATTTTATTAAAAAAAAATTGTATAACACTAGAAGATTATAACATATAATGATATTTACTGTTAACAATAGATTTTATTTTTTAAAACTAATTAAATAATTTTGGAATCTATAAATAAAAATTTAAAACATAAAATATTTTTATATCTTAAAATTACATATATTTCAGCATTCTCTCAAACATTTTTTCAACCATTGTATTCTCACAACCAAATATGGAGACACCTCAATCGCAAACACCCAATTCATTATCTTAATGAAATTAAGAAAATCATTTGTATATATAAACACAAAGAGAATGTGATTAAACAAAAGGAAATTGGCTAAAAATACATCCATTTATAAAAATTTAATTTTCTTTAGTTAGGCTTCAACATCATTAAAAAAAAAATAATACTTTGAAATTATAATCGATTTTTATTTTTATCACTATGCCTCATACTGCACAAAATAGCACCCAAAAAAACTTGCAAATTATGAGTTCTAACACCCCAAAAAAAAAAAAAAAAAGGCGTAAATGCACTTTTAGTCCCTACATTTTGATCCGATTTCTATTTTGGTCCCTACATTTTATTTTTACCACTTTTAGTCGCTAAACCAATTAACGAGTGACATTTAAGTCCTTACCGTTACCCAACTAACAGAAAATGCTGACATGGCTGACGGCATAGTAAAATAATAATTAAAAAATCTATTTTGGCATTAAAAAATTGCCACATCAGCCTCTAAATTAAAAAAAAATTAATTTATTAATTTTAACTAAATTAAAAATTAAAAAAAAAAAAAAAACTCGGGAAGAACATGATGAAAACAAGAACTCCAACCCAAATCAAAGAACTCAAGAACACAAACCTAAACACATAATTTTCTTTCCTGACCCGTGACTACCCTTAAATCACAACCATAAATCCACCGGAATCTGCCACAAAACCATCAACTATCTACCACAAATCCAAAACAATAAACCCATCCACTACCCACACAAACCCATCGGAGTAAACTACCCCACCCAAATCTAATTAAAAAAAAAAAAAAATCTCAGCTAGTCCAGGTGCCATTCCTCTTCGATCTAAGAACGAAACCCATGACCAAACTCCAATCTGTGAACGAATCCCACCACCAAACTTCGATCTGTGCCATCATTGAAACCCACCACCAAACTTCAATCCAGCCATTGAAACCCACCACCAAACTTCAATCTAGCCACCAACCATTACCAATCCAACCACCGAACAATCATGCAACCCATCACCGACCAACCCAAACTCTGATCTGTGCCATCACCAAAACTCCACCACAGACGCCGATCACCACAAGCCTACGCCCTCCACCACGCCGATCCACAAACTCAGACCTCCACCACACCAATCCCCACACACCCACGCCCTTCACCTCACCACGGCAAGTCAACAACACCATATGCACAAAAACCCACAAAAAAAAAATGCCAAAGAGAGAGACCCATTGATTTTGAGAGAGGAGCCTGAGGCATATGGGTTTGAGCAAAATCAAGAGATAAGGAGAATTCAAGAAGGCTAAGCACCAAGATTGAGGGAGAAAGAAGAAAAAGAAGAAGAAAGAAAGAAGAAAAAGGAAAGAATGGAGGCGGAGAATGATCTGGGGAAGAAAAAGAGTATGGTGCTTGTGTATCTGATGAACCTAAGAACCCAAGCACCATATCAAGAACACAAGCACCGTTGTTTTTAATTTTTTTCATTTGGTTAAAATTAATAAATTAATTTTTTTTTTAATTTAAATTTTGACGTGGCAATTTTTTAATGCTAAAATAGATTTTTTAATTATTATTTTACTGTGCCATCAGCCACGTCAGCATTTTCTGTTAGTTGAGTGACGGTAAGGACTTAAATGTCACGCGTTAATTGATTTGGGGACTAAAAGTGGTAAACATAAAATGTAGAGACCAAAATAGAAATCAAGTCAAAACGTAGGGACTAAAAGTGCATTTACGCCAAAAAAAGAAAATCTAACTTCATAAATAATCAATTAGAATTTTTTTTTTTTCTTTATTTCTAAAAAAAAATATTTATGACTTTCCCAAACCAAAATCCTAAACACCCAAAGACTAAAAGTAAATCACAACATTTACAAAACCCACAACGTTTGACTTCAACATCAAAATCGTAAGCTACCTTCCTTGGTCATAGCCTACACATAAAAACGCAAGCCTCCTTCCTTGGTCATAGCCTACTTATTCGTGTCAGGATCAAATGATACTGCAATGTTAGTGTTATGTAGGTGTCATTAAAAGGTTGGAGATAAATAACATCATTTTTTGTGTGAGTGTATTTGAGAAGGAATGGCATGAAGGGCTATAGGCATGTGTATATAAAGGAATAGAAGTGAATATGGTGAAAGGAAATGCAAAGAGTTTTTTGTGTGTATGAGAGAGGGAAAGTCTTGAAACATTGAATCAATTGAAACAAATCATAGGTTTAAAACATTGAATAAAAAATGTAACAAAAAATAGTTTTAAAATATTGAACCAAAGGAAATAAATAGTCCATATTTTTAAATTTATTTTTTATCTCTGATATGGCTTAAGAGTATTTCAATTATTTTCATAGAGTTTACCATATGACAGAACCTCATGCTCTCCCACATAAGACCTCTGCTTATATATATATATAAATATATATATATATATATATATTGATTTTTTTGGAGAAATTATATTTTATCACCCTAAACTATACATTCAATTACACTTTGCACCATAAACTTTTTGAATGCACATTTTGCATCCTAAACTATGATTATTGTTACACTTTACACCTCAACGTTAAGTTTATTAACTTGTATGGAAAAGTATGACACCACGTGAAAATACCTTGAAAGCTCGAAAATGTGTTAAAACACAAGAGCTGTTTAGATCCCCAAATTGAAAATTACGATTCTATAGATTTTACTCTAACTTATACTAAGTGCGAAATAGAGTAAATGGGAGCAGATAAACAAATAAACTACTCTAAGCCATTATCAATATAACACAGCAGTAATATGAAAGCTAAAAGAGTAGGGAAGAAGAATGCAAACATAAGATAACACGTCGATGTGTTATCAAAGAGGAAACCGAAGTACTCGGCATAAAACCTCTTGCTTGCTCACTCCCAAGTGCAGGAGATCGTAGCAATATAATTCTCGGAGTACCGAGGTTGAACCACAAGGAGTAGGGTAAATTCAAAGACAATATAATTAAATAAAAATTTAGGTGAAGAAGAAAATTACTTTTGCTTGGTTATTGTTAACAAGAATAATAATAAAAACTGATTTAAATCAATAATGTAAATACTAGGGCGTCGGGGTGTTTCCCTATATTGATATGAAATTCTTTGTGATCTAAGAAATCATATATTTCATAATTGATTGTTCTTATACAATTAAAAATTTATGATTCGGTTGAACTGAGACAATTCAAGAACGTATGATAATCTCGATTAATAATGTGGTTAGAAAAGTTTTCAGAAAAAACCCATTTACTTTAAAACCTGATTTCTATTTGAAACTATTAGAAATTCATCTAAACAATAATAAAAACATAATTGAACTTATTGCAAGTATGGAAGAACTAATACATCAAAAGAAATCTAATTGAACAATCAAATATGTTGTTGATAAAATCCTAGAAAGAATCACATTGAATATTTATACCGTATAGAAGAAATATAACCCCTATCCCTAGCAAAGAGTTTAGGCTGCCATTAGAGAAAGGAGAATACAATGTTTTCTCTCCAAAATTCGTTCTTCCCATCCTCCCTTCAAAACCCTAATGTCTACGTGTCCAAAGAAAATAAAACTTCTATTATTTTAATTTCCATACAAGTTTACAGCAGTAACTTGTGAGCTAATTTCGGCCTTCAAAAATTGAGAATTTTGAAAAACTCAAAACTGGAAACTTGTAGATATTTAAGTCACAGTTCCAACTCATCTAGCCTTGTGTCAATTGGATTTTTTAGGAGAGAGATATGCCCAAATTACTGATCAATGCTCAAATCAGATTTTTCCTTTTTAGATTCTGCCCCTTTGATTTCTTTCCTTATTTGAAGCTTCCAATTATAGTAGATGATCCAAGCACTCTAGCTGCACCTCCTTAGACATTTAAGCACGGTCCTTTAGCTTCACTTTAATTCTAGTTAGGTCTCCATTCTCTCACAAATTCCTGTAAACTCATCTTTCTCACAAAATTTCCTGAAAGTGGAAAATTACACACAATGAATAGCATCTTATTTAAGAAATTATGTAAAGATAAATAATAGGGACTAATGCAAATCATGGCTTAATTATACAAATTAAACATAGTAATAAGGAGATAACGCTCACATAAATATATAACAAATACACATTTTAAGGCGTTATCACATCCCCCCCAACTTAAATCTTGCTAGTCCCTAGCAATCCACAAAGCACCCATGTCTATTAAAAGTGAAAAATTAAAACTAAAATACAAGCCACTTTTGTAGGCTACATGACTGCACTTCCCATGTGCAGCGAGTCTTTGAACCCCTAAGTCACCCTAGTGGACGAGTTTACTCTCGTGAGGGTTTGCAGTGACTCTACCCACAAAAGTCAAAGGTTTCCTAAAAATTCCTGCAGCATCAGCAAATGTTAGTTTGCTTTATCCTTTTATCATACAAATGAACTTTCAATTTTGAGTTGGGATACTATTCATCATATTAAAGAGTTTTCACTAGCTTCACTTTTGGAGTGTGTGTATGCATAGCCCACCCAATCAAACTGGCTTTTCCAAACATGCATAGACCAAGAATAATCTAGATTAGAGCCTCTACTCCAAAACCTCTCTTAAGTCATCAACACTCTGAAAGAACACACATAGAAATAATGGTTTCTCTCTTCAAATCACATGTGAACAAAAAGGAAAGAAAAAGTTTTAAGAATATCACATGTGTATACAAAAACAGCCGCTCAAACAACGGAAAAAGATCTCTTGGAAAGGATGTTGAATTCCTGGAAACATAAGGTTAATACCATTCTCATCCCTAGTTTTTATCCCAAACACATACCAGTCATGCACCTTTAGGATCAAGTAGGACTTTAAGCTTAGTGGTGGTATAATCTTATGGCTAGGTAAAGGCAAACTGCTCTCTTTGAAATATGAGATATATGAATCAAATGAAAAAAATTCAGGCCAAACCCAACTCATAGCGATAACAACCAACTTGAATCAAAACAACCTTTATTCAACCATATAACCCTTCTGAGATACATGAAAGATTTGTAAGACACCAATGATTTATTGATTAATTATGTATGTCTCCTTTTTATTTTTCTTTTTCTCTTTATTTATTTATTTATTTTTATCTTCTTCTTTTTCTTTCTTTCTTTCTTTCTTCTTCTTTTTGATTTTTTTTTGGGAAGAAAAGAGTGACAATGGTGGTATCTAAACACATCAATTGCTCAAAATTTGAACCTCCATGAGAATACCCATAAATAAAAATGTTTTGTGATATTGTAGAAGTATTTCTCATGGCTCAAATGATGGTGACAAAGGTTAATGTAAAGGTAGGCTGAATATTTGTTTAGCTGGTGACAAAAAATTGGTGATCTTAGGCTCTCATTTCCTAAAATTCCACATAAACCAGTATGCCTAAGGACAAAAAGAAGTAGGATTATGGTATATCTCCCCATAATGTTTCCAGTAGTCAACCAAAAAATATAGAGATCTTTTACAAAAACTGAAGCATATGAGAGAAATTTAAGAGTTCAAACAAAGATATACTCTCACAAAGAAAATTAAGTCTCAAGAACTCTCCATATGGGTTGAGTTTCAGCTTATATCTAGCTTGTTCATGATCCATGCATATCCAACATCCAACCGTCCGCTAACCTAGCTATTGTGCTCAAAAGTTTCCAATTGTGCTCTTCATGAAAGAGTCTTAATATAGCAAATAGTATAACCAACTCAGCATTATTCATTCCATCACATGATATAAAAATAAAGCTTATAACTCTTCTGCATTCAAATTCAAGGTTGTTTTATTTATATATATATATATATATATATATATATATATATATATACACATTTTAGAATTGAAAAGTTACAACCAAAAAGAAAGAAAGAAAAAAAAAACATGCAAGGTGCAGCAAAAAGTTTAAACCTCTCCCCCCAACTAAAATATTACATTGTCCTCAATGTATCAAAGCCAAAATAAATTCAAGTATAAAGGGAAGAAGTTACCTTAAGAATTTTTATTTTTTATTTTTTAATTTCTTTCAAACCTGCAAATGTTAGCTCACAAAAAAAAAAAAAAAAAAAAAAAAACAAAAAACCAAAAACAAAAACAAAAACAAAAACAAAAGGCAAAAAAAAAAAAAAAAAAAAAAATTAAAACAAATATGGTACAACTTCACAAGGCTCTTTCAGAGTTCACGTAGCATCCCAATAGGCAGGATCTCCATTGACATAGTCTCATCCTCTAGTATAACTCCCCCTAAGAATGGTTTTAACCTTTGTCCATTTACTTTCAAAATCCTACCATCTCTAGGGTCTTCAACTACTACAACTCCATGGTTAAACACTTCCCTTACAATGAAAGGGCCATCCCACTTAGGTTTTAACTAATGTGGGCTTAAATATGCATATTTAAGACCACCAGGCAACAGCTTAAGCTCCAACTGTGGTGCATCTTCACTTGAATGCACGAGCTTTTTTTCATTTTCTAGTAGCTCCTCAAATCAAGGCTTCCATCCTTTATTAATTGCCATCATCTGTTGTTTTTCCAAAACCTGTGAGGAATCCAACAAAGAAAAATTTCCAGATACTTGAATATCACATTCTAAATCATAAGAACCAATAGAATTATCAAGAAGAGTTTTAAAAGGATCAGAAAAACAATTCTTATTAAACTCTTCTTGAACCACCGCCCTAATGAGGTTCACATAACCACAGTCATCATCCTCATGTAGTTGTTTAGCCACATAAAATATGTTTAGCTCCAAAGTCATGGAACCAAAAGTGAGTTGCATTCTTCCATTCCTACAATTAATTAAAACATTAGTTGTGGCAAGAAAATGTCTACCCAAAATAATAGGGGTATGAACACTAGGATGTAAAACAAGTTGGTAATCTAGAACAATAAAATCAACTGGATAATAAAATTGTTCAATTTTTACCAACACATCCTCAACAATCCCCCTCGGCTCCCTTACAAAGCGATCAGCCAACTGTAAAGTTATTGAATTAGGTTTCGACTCACCAAGTCCAAGTTTTTGATATACACTGAAAGGGATCAAATTAACACTTGCCCCAAGATCTAGCAATGCATGCTCCATGATGTAATCTCCAATGGTACAAGAGATCGTAGGACAACCTGGATCCTTATGTTGGATAACTGCACTTACCTGTTCTGTTAGGAATGCGGTCTTCTTCACATAATGCTTTCTCTTGATAGTGCATAGGTCCTTAATTATCTTGGCATATGCAGGCACTTGCTTGATAACATGCAATAATGACAAATTTAACTTGACTTGATGCAAATGCTCTAATATCTCAGATGTGGTGTCCAATTTCTTAGGTAATTTTAAGGCTTGTGGAAATGGTGGAGGGATTGGACATTTTTCAATGTCATCAAGCCCAAGTGACTTAATTTCTTCCTTCTCTTTTTCAACTATGGTCTCCTTAGATTTCTTAGTTACTAAAGGAGAACTTTTACCAATTTCTTTACCACTCCTCAAAATGGTCATAGCTTTTACTTCCTCATGTTTATCCTTAGAGCCAATTTTTAGATTTTGATTGATGGGATTGGGTTGAGTTTAGGAAGGAAGCTTCCCTCTCTCTATCCCACTCAATGAATTTGTAAGCCTAGTTATATGACTCTTAGTCTTTCTTCCCTCTTCATCTAGTCTAGTGAGCATGGATTCAAACTTTTGATTTTGCTCACTTTGCCTTTGAATGAAAGTACTAAGTGCATCGTCCAAGGAAGTTCTAGATGATGATGATGATGATGATGCATGTGGTGAATTAATATTGCTTGGAACAGGAGGATTCAACACATTGTCACTCTTATAACTCAAATATGGATGGTTTCACATATTTGGGTTATAATTGTTAGAATATGAAGAATTATTTGGCCAATATGAATTAAATGCATGTACTTGTTCTTCTAGCACATTTAAGAATGATGAAAGTGATGCACATTCATTTGTAGTATGGTTTATCTTATGACAGATTTTACACACCTCCATTGGGTCCTCTCTAAAGGTAGCACTAACACTTTTACTTCCTTTCATTTTGAGTGTCTCAATTTCTTTAGTTAACATGCTGATTTTTGCACTCATGTTATCATCTTCTCTCAACTTGAAAACACTTCCACTAGAAATGGTAGCGTTAGTTCTAGTCCTATCAGTGGAGTCCATAGGGCTACGTCCAGTCCATGTGTTAGAGTTTTCAGCTATCTCATCAAGATAATCCATTGCATCTTCGGGTTCTTTTTGTAAAAAGTCCCCTCCGCATGAGAGTTGAATAAACTGTCGGTCCTTAAGTGTAAGTCCTTCATAAAAATAGCTAACCAACCTCCAATCTTCATACCCATGAGTTGAGCAAAAATTGAAAAGATCTTTGTACCTTTCTCAAGCTTGGTATAAGGTCTCATTTTCTCCTTGGACAAAACTATCTATCCTTCTTTTTACTTGCTTGACTTTGTGAGGAGGAAAATGTTTCTTAAAAAACTCTTTGGCCATCTCCCCCCAACTACCTATAGACCTAGGTTTCAAGGTGTAAAGCCAACTTCTTGCCTTATCCTTAAGTGAAAAAGGAAAGAAACGTAACTTAGCAGTCTCAATAACATTTTGTGCATAGAAACTACTAATTACCTCTTCAAAAGCTCTAACATGGACATAAGGATTTTCATTTTCTTGTCCCCTAAAGTCAGGAAGTATTGCTAATAAACCTTGTTTCAGTTTTACATGTGGTGCATTAGGTGGAAACATGATGCATGAAGGAACATAATTTTGTGTGGGATGCAATAATTCATACATAGTTCTTCTATTCTCCTCATGATTACTACGTGTTTCATCACCCATGATTGATGAAGAAGGTGAAGGCAAAGGTGTGTCAAAAAGATTACCAAGGTAAGTTTCAAAATTTTCTAATCTGCCTCTCTTGTTTCTAACACAAATGCTCATGCAACAATGAATGCCAATCAAATAAAATAAATTAAAAACAAACAAAAATTTTTTTAAAAAAAAATTAGGGAAAAAAAATTGAACGAAGTTACCAATAGAAGAATTTCCACCAGTTGTGCTTTGCTCCCGAAAATTGCCTTTGAACACACAGCAGCTCCCCGGCAACGGTGCCAAAATTGCTTGCTCACTCCCAAGTGCAGGAGATCATAGCAATATAATTCTTGGAGTACCGAGGTCGAACCACAAGGAGCAGGGTAAATTCAAAGACAATATAATTAAATAAAAATTTAGGTGAAGAAAAAAAGTACTTTTGCTTGGTGATTGTTAACAAGAATAATAATAAAAACTTATTTAAATCAATAATGTAAATACTAGGGCATCGAGGTGTTTCCCTATATCAACATAAAATTCTTTGTGATCTAAGAAATCATATATTTTATAATTGATTGTTCTTATACAATTAAAAAATTTATGATTCGGTTGAACTGAGACAATTCAAGAACGCATGATAACCTTGATTAATAATGCGGTTAGAAAAGTTTTCAGAAAAAAAAAACCCATTCACTTTAAAACCTGATTTCTATTTGAAACTATTAGAAATTCATCTAAACAATAAGAAAAACATGATTGAACTTATTGAAAGCATGGAAGAACTAATACATCAAAAGAAATCTAATTGAACAATCAAATATGTTGTTGATAAAATTCTAGAAATAATCACATTGAATATTTATACCATATAGAAGAAACAGAATCCCTAGCCTTAGCAAAAAGTTTAGGCTGCCATTAGAGAAAGGAAAATTTAATGTTTTCTCTCCAAAATTCGTTCTACCCAACCTCCCTTCAAAACCCTAATGTCTAAGTGTCCAAAGAAAATAAAACTTTTATTATTTTAATTTCCGTCCAGGCTTACAGTAGTAACTTGTGAGCTAATTTCGGCCTTCAAAAATTAAGAATTTTGAAAAACTCAAAACTGGAAACTTGTAGATATTTAAGTCACAGTTCCAACTCATCTAGCCTTGTGTCAATTGGATTTTTGAGGAGAGAGATATGCCCAAACTACTGATCAGTGCTCAAATCAGATTTTTCATTTTCAAATTCTACCCCTTTGATTTCTTTCCTTATTTGAAGCTTCCAATCATAGTAGATGATCCAAGCACTTTAGCTGCACCTCTTTAGAAATTTAAGCACGGTCCTTTAGTTTCACTTTAATTCTAGTTAGGCCTCCATTCTCTCACAAATTCCTGTAAACTCATCTTTCTCACATAATTTCTTGAAAGTAGAAAATTACACACAATGAATAGCAACTTATTCAAGAAATTATGTAAAGATAAATAATAAGGACTAATGCAAATCATGGCTTAATTATACAAATTAAACATAGTAATAAGGAGATAACATTCACATAAATATATAACAAGTACACATTTTAAAGCGTTATCACCTCTCCGCTGCCCTCCAAGCGGTAATCAATCCACTAGAAAATCAGTTGGGATACATGGGTTAGTAAAAGACCCTCCAAGCCTAATCTAACCGATGCACCTAGACTCTCCAAGCTCCTACTCTAACAAGGGTTCTCGAAACCGTGTCTTGTTTAGCTCTCCGGATCCCGCAATACGCCCGATTGCATTCGCCAAAGTCTGTCTTCTTCCAATGCTTCCCAGCAGCATCAAAATCTCACTGAACACTCTGAAAGGGTGTGATAAGTGTTTGGGTTATCAACCTCTCAATGGTATGGAAATGGAGAGGTAGGAGTTGAGGAAAATTCACAAGCAATTGTGTAGAGAATTATGGGTATAACAATCTCTAACTCTCAAGGTTTGTGGCTAGGATTTTCTTTCAAAAGCACTCCTCAACATCTGTGGGTAATGATGGTATATATAGTGTGGGTGAGGATGTAGTGGACCAGATAGGACAAAATAGCAAAACAAACTGTTTCGCGAGTATCTCACGGGATGGCCTTACCTGTGATACACTTGTGAAAACCAGTTGTCTCCATCTTGTCTTTGACTCTTCGCATTCCAGTCATGTACAAGGCACATGCATCACTTCGCGGGCTGCTTACTCGTGAGCTACCCGCAAAAACACTTCAGTCTTCAATTTGCCTTGAGTCTTCACACACTCTCTCTCTCACACACACACATAACCCTTACAAATAAATCCCACAATAAATACAGGGTACAAAAGATTGAACATAATTACAATCAAATTTGGCAATGAATAAAAAGTCAACAAAAACATAGTTATAAATTACAACTTTACAATCACCCCCTTTGGCTATTCCGTGACAAAACCCATAAAACAGACTCTAGACTTAAACGTGAGTTTGGGAGCAGTGGCAAAACTCATTCACACCTAATCTAGAAACCGTGAAGCACTTACACGTATATACCTGTAACCTGAAACACTCACACACAAACAAAACTTTCATTAAGTTTATGACAAGTTGAATACATGGTACATATATGAGCAAGTAAAGTGCGATCATGTTTGTAAACACTATAAAACATGTAAGCATATCTTGATCAAACAAGGTCAATCATTAAAGAATGACTAAATTGAACATTAACTAGTAAATGCTTATCTGGACATGCAAAGAAATACAGACCAATCACAATGATCAATTGCATGTCCAACACACAACCAATGCAAAATACACGAAGTATATGCATCTAGGATACAAGATCCTACAAGGGTACAAGTGCGACGTACTTAAGATAGTTTAACAACATCTAGAAGTACTAAAAAATTGCTACAAAGCAATAAAGTAAATACAAGTACTGAATATTAAATTGAAATTAAAAACAAAGTACTTAAGCTTTAAAAGAAAGCAATAAAACAACTATCCAGGAGTTATAAAAACTAAAACAATTTAAACTAAACAAAAATAATGCTAAACCGCCTGAAATGAACCAATATCTATGTTCTAAACTATGCTCCCCCTCAATTGTGCAAGCTCCCTCTCAAAATTTTCTCCTCCTTTTTGACTGGAATGACCCAAGAGACTAGAACTGGTTGGACTCTGAATTTGATCCCTACTACATGGAAAAATCCTCGATCTGTGAAGATAACGCAGTGATCTGACCCTGGATGTATGCAAACTGGTCCGCGGTGTGCTGCACATGGGAGTCTAGCATAGTATACATTTGCTCTACTCTAGCAAAGAAGTGACCAAGTCTTTCGGGTCCCCGTGCTGGTGCTAAAGATGATGGTTGAGCAGAACTTTCTAGAGCAGTGGTGAATCTCTCAATCTCCTCCTCTGTATCTCCTCCCTCTTCCTCTACATGATCCCTCGATATTTGAGACACACCAGTTTTGGATCCTTTAATGTGAGCTATGCTACAAGTCACTGTGTGTGTCCCAATAGGGTAATCTCTATGTTCCATGATGAGACCACTCGGAAGTTTGAGCCTCGCCTTTGCAATGAGGCCCATAATGAGAGAGGGGAATTGGCATGATTGTTCTTGAATTCCTTTTAGTGATGCTCTTGGTCAGGAGGTGGAAGATGTGTCCACAAATGTCAATCTCTTTGTGTGTGAAGAGATCATATAAGAAAATTGTCCTTGGAGCGAACAATGTTGTCAAATTGGTGACCGGATACAAATTGTGGATCATCACATATGCTAAAGTCCTTATCTCCAGATTGAATGGAATTGTGTTCATGGAGGACTTTATAAGTGTACCACCAAGAATGGTCACCATCTCATCTATAGATTCCAAGCGATCATCATATTGCACTGTGATTGGCTGTGAAAGAGGACGAACTTCCAAGAACTCTTGTATGATTTCCCTTGTGATAACAAACTCTTTGTGTCTCACCCAGCAGTTTATATGATCTCCTTCCACGCTAGCATTTGAGAAGAATTCTTTAATGATTTCTGAGTACACAACTCCACTCAGATTTAGCAACTTCGTCCACGTCCTTTCCTTAAACACTTCAGGTATACAAGTGTCCTCAAGGGTTTCCAATTTAACAACCCTTTCCATGATTATCGTGGCTCGCTTGTAGTAGTCGTTATAGGCCATGTCTGCTTCAACATACTTGAAGTTGTCAGAATCTATGCGAGCACACTTAGAGGATTTCTTGGACGCTAAATGCTTGGTGGGAGACATCTGCACAAGTACACAAAAGCTTTTGTAAGAAGTTTTTAGTCGCGAAACAATCGAGATAGCCTTTGTATGAAACTTGTGTTTTTCCAATTTTTGCCTAAAAATCATTTTGCAGGAAGTGCTTGGTCACGAAACACTCATGAGACAGTCACGATACTCTCTGTATGAAAATGAGATTTTTAGATTTCCCTTGAACCCTTTTTGTGGGAATCTCTTAGTCACGAGCTTCTCGCAAAAATGCCTCTGAACAAGTTTTTGAAGAACAACACAAAAATGCATTTTGAACAAAAACTTAAATCACGAAAGTATAAAATCACTTTCAAAAACATATAAAATACTCAAAAATATTTTTGGGTTTGATCGGCAAGCAATTGAGCATACACATCACATTTGAGCATGTACAATCACACAAATGAAATAAGCATTAATTGAACTAAGACTTATGTGTTGTGGGTGAGTATCAAATGTGGAATAGTCCTTAGACTAGAGTGAAACTTCAATGATCAATTCAATCAAGTCATACACAACTAGTACTAAGTCAAGTGGACTATCTCAATTATAGAAATAAGCATATATGACCTCCCACAAGAAAATGATTACAAATCTTAAAAGCTTTTCATTTGGATTCTGCATAAATCATAACATTTGATCATTTTTGAACAATACATCTCATTTTTTAGATCGGTGTTTGAAATTTTTGATATTTCAATATTGAGAGTGAGCCTTTGGCTTTTAGAGCACCATACATTTCAATTTAAAAGTCGCTTTCCCTTTTTCTTAGTCAAATACTAGTATGTGTGATGACTTTTGCAGCTCGTTATCTCTTTTCATTTTGAGATTTACATTGGTTGAGCTCTTTTAGCAAAAACATAAAAAATAAAGTGGGAAGAGATATAGGCACAGGTCTATGCAAGTATCAAGATTATTGACCAATCATACATGACAAACTTAAAGATCTATTTACAATAATCACACATAATTTTCAAGATTTCTCCCACAAAAATATATGTGCATACAAAACAAGCTAAGCTCGTAAATACACTACGCCATTAGTAGAAGGGTACTAGGTCAAACTCACATGTAATATACACAACACAAGCGATCAAACTTTTTGGAGATTTTTCAATTCTTATGGGTTTTTGAATTTTTGAACACATTCAAAAATAGAACAAGTAAAGTAAGATCAACAAAAACAAGTACAAAACAAAACTTGTAAAAGAAACATGCTATAAACTGGAAGCAGTGCATGACATGATGCATGAACCTATGACCCTAAACATTGGAAGTATTAATGCATGGATATAGAAAGTGATCATGCATAAGTACCCTTCTTCACCCACTCTCTATGAGTATTTTGGGTGAGAGCCTTAGATGGTGGGGTATGACCAACATAACTTTCAAACCTCGAAGTGAAGCTAGCAAGGCACAATGATATGTTCTTAAGCATTTCCATAACGTCTCCAATGAGATGTCCTTCACTATCTCCCTTAACTTGTGCCCCCTTTGGTCTTCTCCTTGAACTTTCTTGACCACGCATAGAATCAACCTTCTTGAGTGCATGAAGCTTGAAACAATTCGGCGTTGCGTGTCCTTGTGTGCCACAATGATGACATAAGTGCTTTACTCGAGGCCCCCTTTGATTTTTGGGCAATAACTTCCCTTTTTCCTTTGGCTTTGCACTAATGGTTCTCTTTACTACAGCAGGGGTCTCAATCTCAGGCTTCACTTCTTTAAGTTTCTCTTCATTCTTGGTTGATACGAACCTTACTTCCTTCTTGGGTTTAGTGCTAGAACTTCCTTCTCCAGTGTAACCGAAATCAGTCTTATCATGTGAAGATTTTTGAGAGGACAATACATTGTCAAGTTTCTTGGTGGAGATGCGCTCGACCTTAACATTAAATTGGATAATTTCAAGTTCAAGGAACTTGATCTTAGAGTATGCTTCGATCAACTCCCTCTTGAGTCCTTCTACTTCACACTTTGCTTCCTTGAGTTGCACAAGTATTTCCCTATGCTCTTCTTCAACCTTTTTCATCTTTTTCACAGCAAGGTTTGCAACTTTGGCATATTTGCCACAATCTTCTAGTAAAGAATCATATGCTTCTTGTAGGTTGTTCTCGCCTTCATTTTGGTACACGTCTTCATCTTCCGATTCTCCAACTTCCTCATCCTCGGAAAGATCACCAAGTTCATCAACCAATTTGCTCAAATCATTCTTTGAATCAACGGAGGCAATTGTTATGAAGGCTCAGTAGTTCCCTCACTGTAACATTCTCCTTCAATGTTTGAATTTGAACTGTTAGAATCACTAAGAGTAGTGGCAAACACTTTGCCCTTCCCTCTCAAGTAGTTAGGACACTCCTTCTTGAGATGCCCACAGCCATTGCATTCGTAACACACAATTCCTTAAGTGGATTGAAACTCTTTCCCATCTTTCTTCTTAAACTCCTTCCTATCACCCTTGGAGGATGAAAACTTTCCTTTGCTGAATGGCTTCCCATCGTTTTTCATCTTCAAAAATTTTTGGAATTTCTTTGCAAGGAATGCTACCTCCTTCCTACATCATCTTCGAAGGAGGAGTCATCCATTTTCTCGGTGATGGTTTTAAGAGCAAGAGATTTGCTCATCTTGTGAGAAAGTAGTCCCAGCTCATATGTTTGGAGAGATCCAATGAGTTCTTGGATTTTGATCTCATCCAAATCTTTACTTTCCTCTATAGCTGTGACTTTTGCTCGAAAACTCTCCAGTAGTGACCTCAAAATCTTTCTCACCACCTTAGCATCCTCAATCTTCTCTCCGAGATTGAACTTAGCAATTACAATTTCAATAAGCTTTCCATAGAATGAATCAAAAGACTTATAGTCACCCTTCTTGAGCTCTTCAAATCTGGTGGTAAGCATTTAGAGCTTCGCCTCTTTGACTTTCTTGGTACCCTTATAGGTAGTCTCAAGAATTGTCCAAGCTTCCTTGGCTATCTCTACATGTGATATCCTGTGAAATTCATCAGTAGACACACCACAGAATATAGCGTTAATAGCTTTACTGTTTGCATTAGCCAAAGCAAAAGCTGTCTTGTCCCACTCGAACTTGGCTGTCGTGGGTTTAACATACCCATTCTCGACGGAGTCCCATACCGACTCATCTATAGCATACAAGAAAGCCCTTATACGGACCTTCCCAAAGGCATAATTGCTCCCATTAAAGAATGGTGGGGCATTGAGAGATTGTGACTGGTCCATCACAAAAGGGTCAAGGATCACACTCAGGTAATAAAATCACAACGAGTGTACCCGTTCTGATACCAATTGAAAGCTCAAAAATGTGTTAAAACACAAGAGCTATTTAGACCTCCAAATTGAAAATTACGGCTCGATAGATTTTACTCTAACTTATATTAAGTGCGGAGTAGAGTAAATGTAAGCAGATAAACAAATAAACTACTCTAAGCCATTATCAATATAACACAACAGTAATATGAAAGCTAAAAGAGTAGGGAAGAAGAATGCAAACACAAGATAACACGTCAATGTGTTATCGAAGAGGAAACCGAAGTACTCGGCGTAAAACCTCTCCACCACCCTCCAAGAAGTAATTGATCCACTAGACAATCAGTTGGGATACATGGGTTAGCAAGAGACCCTCCAAGCCTAATCTACCCGATGCACCAAGCCCTCTAAGCTCCTACTCCAACAAGGTTTCTCAAAACCATGTCTTGTCTAGTTCTCCAGATCCCGCAATACGCGATTGCATTCGCCAAATCCTGGCTTCTTCCAATGCTTCCCAACAGCACCAAAACCTCACTAAACATTCTGAAAATGTGTGGTTAGTGTTTGGGTTATCAACCTCTCAATGGTATGGAAATGGAGAGGTAGGAGTTGAGGAAAATTCACAAGCAATTGTGTAGAGAATTGTGGGTATAACAATCTCTAACTCTTAAAGTTTGTGGCTAGGGTTTTCTCTCAGAAGCACTCCTCAACATCTATGGGTAATAATAGTATATATAGTGTGGGTGAGGATGTAATGGAGTAGATAGGACAAAATAGCAAAATAGATTGTTTTGCGGATATCTCGCGAGAAGGCCTTACCCGCGAGACACTCGCGAAAACTAGCTGTGTCCATCCTATCGTGACTCTTCGCATTCTAGTCATGTGCAGGACACATGCATCACTTCGTGGGATGCTTACTCGCGAGATACCCGCGAAAACACTTCAGTCTTCAATTTGTCTTAAGTCTTCACACACACTCTCTCTCTCACACACATAACCCTTACAAATAAATCCCACAATAAATACAGGGTACAAAAGATTAAACATAATTATAATCAAATTTGGCACAAAATAAAAGCCAACAAAAACAAAATTGTAAATTACAACTTTACATACCTAATTACTCATTTTCTCATTCCTTTAAAAACAAAAGAAAAGTTACACTTTACTGCTCTAAATTATACTCTTGATTATACTTTGCATCATAAACTTTGAACTTCCATCAAAGTTAACAAAAAACTTAATGTCGAAGTGTAAAGTGTAACAAGGGTCATAGTTTTTTTCTTTTTTTTTTTAGGGGAAACAATGGTCATAGTTTAGGGTGCAAAATTATAGTAAAAAATTTTAAGGTACAACGTATAATAAGGGGTATAATTTAAAGTAGTAAATGTAATCTCTCCTTTTATTTTTATGAACCGAAAAACTTTATTCCAAGAAAAGAAGATTACAACACAGCAGACAAACTTGCCTCATCCCCAAGGACACCACTCAAATAGGGAGGACAGTAGCTAAGATCAAAAGATCCTATCGTCCTACTTTTAAGAGACCAATTTGCAATTACATGGGCTGACATGTTGGCTTACCCAACAGAATATGGGATTACGAACTCCCGTCGCCTAAGAATTAATATCAAGGATGGTGTTCGGATCCTTCATGGTATCTCTTGGGTTTGAGAATTTATTGCCTGGATGCAGCTCAAGGAATTGCTTTAAAAAATTATTTAAGTCATAACTGAGCCGGGTCGCCAGAGTAACTGCCCATTTCAATGCTTCTGCTAGAGTTTAAAAGGCCCATCGTTAATTAGAGTCGAATCCCTCCATATAAGGCTTAGGAGTTCCCCATGCTTCGGCAATGTATGATATATGTTACATAAAAAAAAGGGTTAGTTAGACATTTGTCCTTTGTAAACTTACTTCAGTGATGGTCCTTCTCTAATGCTTATTATAGGAAAAGCAACATTGTAGTCACATATCTTAGTTAGGAGAACAAGATTTTCTTTTTTGCTTTTAGTCTTGATAGACTCGTTTTCTCGAGACATCTTTAATTTTGTTATAGCTTATTTACCATATTTTGAATAGAACTTGCTGATTTGTTTCTAAAAATAATAATAATAAACCTTTGAGCCATGTGAAGCTTTTTATAAAAAAAAAAAAAATGAAGTATGGGGAGTCCTGGTGCAACAGGTAGAGGTGGCCTCATACGTGACCATAACCAGGGACGGAGCCAGAACTTAAAGTTGGGGGCGGCGGCTTTACTGTTAATTGTGTGTAGTGATTTCGGCTTTCGACTTCGTTGCTACTTAGTCGCATAGCTGCTAGTTGTTTAAATTTTTTTAAAGTGTCAGATTGTTTGTTTTAAGTAAAATTGGTTGACAAGGCTTAATTTTTTTTTTTTTTTTAGTTTTACTAATTTTTTTGGGCTTGTATATATTTTTTTTTAGATTTTAGACTTATAAATATTTTTTAATGGCCTTTAAAATGTGGAAAATGTTTGAACTATAAACCTTTTTACAAATTGCTGATAATGTAAGTGGTGAGCCTAAATGCGAACCAATAAGAATTTGCTATCTTAACCGTTTGTAAAAATGTTATAGAAAAATTTATGACTATAATAATGCTCTTAAAAGAATCAATGATATTTTTAAGGGAACAAAAGTGTAATTTTCTAAAACAAAATTGCTAAAATTAGTACCCATATATTTAATAATATTTAAAAAAAAAATAGGGGGGGCATCCAACCATGGCTCCGTCCATGACCATAACGGTGATTGGATAGCAGGATTCCTTAGAGCTCTCAGCTCAACTAATAGTATCATTGTGGAGCTATGGGCCCTAAGAGATGGGCTAACCCTTGCCAAGGAACTTTGTTTAAAAAGTTGAATGTAGAGATGGATGCTCTAAGTGTTATTCAGTTGATGAGCAATAATATTGTAAATGTGTTAATGGAACCTCTTTTGTTTGACTGCAGGAACATGTTCAAAGTTATCCCCAACAAATGGATAGAGCATGCATACTATGAAGCCAACCAATGTGCGGATGTATTAGCAAAGATGGGAACTAGTAATAACTTTTCTTTTGTTGTATTTACTGAACCACCACCTTTGGTAGATACCTTGTTAGCCTTTGATAATGCTAATATGTTTTGTAATAGACTTATTAATTCTAATATATGAGTATATCCTAGGGGTGTCTACTGACTCGCTTCAACCGACCCGCCCGCCTGAACCCGCCTGAACCGAAGGTCCATGGGCCGCTCCGAATCCACTCTACGGTTGGTCACGGATTGACAAGTGAAAAATCTGAATAGTTCGGTTCGGATTCGGGTTTCAAAATATTTCACCCTAGAAATCCGAACCGATCGAATTATTTATAATAAAAAAAAAAAACGATTTGACATCAGTAGATAGTAGCTTCAGTACATCACATGCCACTTGCCAGGAAGTAGGAACAGCCCATGCCCACTGCCCAGCAATGCTAGCCCGAGACTCAAAGCAAGCTTTTCCCACACACCTTCCCAACATTAATATCAGCCGTTCATCTTAAATTAAAATTTAAAATTGATGGTGTTGATGAGAGTAAACTGAGCATGATATGACCGGTCACAGTGGCATAATAACCCATTCTAAATCAACGGTTATAATCCAAAGATGAAAAGCTAATCTAACGGTGAGAATAAAATGGGAAAGATGAAATATCTCTAAGACTCTAACGAGTCTATTCAGTCTTCAGTCTTCACTCTTCAGTTTTCACTTCAGAGACAGCGTTCCAGGTCATGGACATGGCTTCCCATTCACGCCTCCTCCTCCCCATTACACTCTTCCTCACCTCTTCGGCCTTCACTTCTTCAGTCTCAGACTCTCAGTTGAGTCAGTTCTTTACTTGCTCTCTCATACTCTCTCAAACTCTCACAATCTCACACTCTATAAAGTCTAGACCGTTTCTCTCCAAATCCAAATTCCAAATACAAACTCTAGCCGCCTTTAATGCCGTTACCCAGTCCCCTCTCCGCCTCCAAAGCCTAGCGCTGCCGCCGCCGTCCACTCCTCTCTCCATAGCTACCGCCGGTGTTTAGTCCTCACCTCGTGTACTCTTCACTGAGTTAGTGAGGTAATTTTTTTTTGTTTCTCATCTTTCTTTTTTGTTAGTCTTGTTGCTTCATTTGTTATGGAAATCAATTGTTAAAATCAAATAAACACAAAGATTCATACTATGAAACCCTAACTAATTTAGTTTTGTTCTTTGTTCTTTTCTTTAATCAATTTTGATCCCGTTTTAATTTTATACAGGATTGAAAGCTGACTCCAAGTCATTATCTGCCCTCAAGTTTGAAACCCATACACCCACGATTTCTTAAAGGTATGGTTTTTGCTTTCCTTTGTGTTTAGTAAAAATAAAAATAAAAAATGTAGTGACTATGGTGATTGTTTGATGTTTCCTTTTACAAAAGGGGCAGAGTAATTTAAATGATAAATAGAATGTTGAAAGGGAAACTATTGAATGTAATTCATGAGAGTTGCATTAATGTGGCTTGCAGATGATTTTGATTTTGCTTTTCTATTAGTTTGTAGCTTTGTATGTTCTGTATTACCCAAATTAGACAAGGTTTATTTAACATTTTGGTTATAGCATCTTATGTAAGTTTTAGTTTACCTTGCTTTGTTTTTAACACATTTAACTTCTAGAAGTTGATTATATGAGAAGATTGTTATGATGTGAACAAAGTTTATTTAACATTTTGGTTATAGCATCTTATGGAAGTTTTAGTTTACCTTGCTTTGTTTTTAACACATTTAACACCT
Organism: Quercus agrifolia; assembly: GCA_029955455.1. Lineage (NCBI taxonomy): Eukaryota > Viridiplantae > Streptophyta > Magnoliopsida > Fagales > Fagaceae > Quercus > Quercus agrifolia. The sequence goes on from JARQAD010000004.1 coordinate 58,604,323, forward strand.
AGAAGTTGGTTATATGAGAAGATTGTTATGATGTGACTTTCTAATTTTCTTTCTAACACCTAGAAGTTGCTTTGTTTTTAACACATTTGTAGGAGAAGATTGTTATGATGTGATTAGTATGATCATGCAATTTGTCACTGCTAAGAAGAGATCTGTGATCTTGCATGTCCCTAATTAATTTACTTAATTGAGTTATCTGTGATCTTGCTAAGAAGAGATCTGTGATCTTTCTTTCTAATAATCTCTTTTGATTCTATTTATTAAAATGTGTGGTTCCAGGATACTGGTTTTTCTTTTTGGTGTGTGTGGTTATTATTTTTTATTATTATTATTATTATTATTATTATTATTATTATTATTAAAGCTATTAATTATACTTGTTACTCTAGTTTGCTAATATGTATTTTTGTTTTTTTAGGTCATGGAAACCCCCACTAATGAATCCTCTGTCCAAACACTAGCTGCTACAGAAGATGATGGTGCTATTCCCACCCAAGTTGAAGATTCTGCTGCTACCCAAGCTGAAGCAGCTGCTGCTTCTGAGTAGCCCCCAGTTCCACCATACCAAGTGAGTATGACAGCTCCTATTAGTGGTGCTTGTAGTGGTAGGAAAAATTCTATTGTTTGGGGTCACTTTGAAAAAGTAAAGATAGGTGAGGGTGATGCTAGTAGAACTAAGGCTATTTGTAATTATTGTCAAAAATCTTATAATGCTGATAGTAAGAGTTGTGGTACTAGTAATTTGTTAGCTCATGTGCCCATATGTCCCAAGAACCCTAATAGAGAAGATCTAGTTAAAGGGCAGAAAACATTAGCTTTTGTACCCAAAAAGGATGGAGAAGATGGATTCCACCTTGTGTCAACATCCTTTTCTGTTGAGGCTTCTAGGAAGGCATTGGCCGAAATGATTATAATTGACGAGTTGCCTTTTAGGTATGTCGAGGGGTATGGGTTTAAGAAATATGTAACTACTTTACAACCTAAGCTTCAATTAAAGGATATCCCATCTCGTCAAACTGTGGCTAGGGATGTGATTGGTGTTTATAACAGTGAGAGAGAGAAGCTAAGGAAATCCTTGAAGGGTTGTAGGGTGTGTCTCACTACGGACACATGGACTTCTATTCAAAATTTAAATTACATGTGTCTAACATGTCATTTTATTGATGATGCTTGGAAATTGCATAAGAGAATTTTTAATTTTTGTCAAGTTGAAGACCACAAGGGGGAGACTATAGGTAGCAAGATTGAGATGTCATTGCGTGAGTGGGGTATTGATGGGATATTCACCTTGACAGTGGATAATGCTAACTCAAATTTAACAACAATTAAATTTTTGCAAAGGGTGACTAAAGATTGGAATGGGTTAGTTTTAGAAAATGAGTACATGCACATGAGGTGTTGTGCCCATATCCTAAATCTCATTGTGGGGGGAGGGTTTGAAAGAGATAGATGCATCTGTTGCTAAGATGCGTGAAGCTGTGAGGTATGTGAAGTCCTCACCTAATAGAAGTCAAACTTTTAGGAGTTTTATGGAGAGGGTAGGTATGGAGTCCAAGAGTCTTCTTAGTCTAGATGTCCCTACTAGGTGGAACTCGACCTATATCATGTTAGAAACTGCTAAAAATTTTGAGAAAGTGTTCCTTTGAATGGATTTTGAAGATGATGGTTATTCGTCATACTTTAGGACCAAAGAAGATAATGGTGGTTTGGGGTCTCCATGTATGACTGATTTCCAAAATTGTAGGGCATTTGTGACTTTCTTAAGGCTTTTTTATAATGCAACAAAGAAATTTTCTGGTTCATTGTACGTTACTTCAAATGCCTTCTATGATGAGATCTTTGTTATTCAGGATAGTATTTCCAATTTAGTAAAATCCCAAAACACTCTCTTGAAAAGCACAGCCACAAACATGCAAACTAAGTTTGAGAAGTATTGGGGGGAAGGGGAGAAAATTAATCCTCTTTTCTATGTGGCTGTGGTCTTTAATCCACGTAAAAAATTGAGGTTTTTGAAATTTTCATTTTCTGAAATTTATGGGAATGCAGTTGCAGAAGTGATGGTTGATAAGGTGAAAGATCTTTTGTTTAAGTTGTATAATTTCTACACTTCTATTCATTCACCAAATGTGCAAGATCAAAATGGGAGTGAGAGGACATAATTGGAAAGTGATGCTAGTGATCCATATGTGATGGTTCACTTGCGATATGAACGTTTTTTGCAAGTTGAGCAGTCTATAGGTTGTAGTAATGAGCTTAAGAAGTATTTGGCTGAAAACTGTGATGGTAGAAAGGATAGGAATTTTGAGATATTAGAGTGGTGGAGGGACAATTGTAATAGGTTCCAAGTACTGTCAAAAGTTGTTAAGGATGTGCTGACTGTACCAGTTTCCATTGTTGCATCTGAGTCAGCATTTAGCACTAGAGGTCGAATTGTTGATCCATTTAGAAGTTCACTATCTCCTCTCATGGTTCAAAACCTTGTATGTTCACAAAATTGGCTTCAAGCCACAGTTCTCATTTCTCATCGCCAGTCAAGGGATGATGTAGAGGCATTGGAGGAGGAGTTACTTGGCTTAGGTAATATGCTTAAATTCTGAAACTTAGTCTATTAATTTTATTGAATGTCTCATGTATTCAAGCAAGATTTAATATATTGTGTGTATTTCCTATTCTGTTCTAGCTTTAAATGAACAACCAACAGCAAGTGCAACAGCAAATTCCAGCTCAAGCAAGGGTTCCACTTCAGGCAAAAGACCCTTAGTTAGCATTGATGATTAATCACTCACTTGGTATGATTCTGCCTTTAGCCTCCCACTATTATAAACTTGGTTTCCTTTCTAATGTATTGTACTTGGTACTAATGTATTGTTTGTTGAATATTTTTTTGTCTATTGTAGGAGGATGATAATTTATTTTGTAAAGAAGGCAGCATTTTGGGAATATTTTGGAAGCTTTTTTTGGACATATTGCTTTTCTTAACTTGTAACAATACTCAATTGTCAATGCTTATAGAAAAGAAATCTTAGTTCATAGGTTTTCTTTTCTATTAGTTATAGAATTATAAACTATAGAATAGTCATTTAATGCTTTGGAAAAGCTATTTTTTAGAAATACCTATGGTATTTGATTGTTGTAATTAATTATATTTGCTTGGAACATTGTATAACAAGCAGGCTTTCTGCCTTATGGGTTATTGCCCAAAAAACTTGCTGTGACTGCCTCTATGTTACTAATTATATGTATCTGTTGGAATATTGCAGTATAGTATAATCTGTTGTGATTTATTTTATTGCTGGAAATATTATTTGTTGTGGTTTGCAGGTTTTATAGGTGTTGAGCATCCTACTGGTGCTTATTGTGTTGTTTAGCAGATTACATATTATATTGTGTTTATTTTTTGTTGTTAATGTGGGAAAGATTATGTATTGGGATTGATTGGTGCTTCTTGTTTCAGATCACAAGTGTTTAAAAAATAAGAAAGACTTTTTGGTGTGTTGTGTTGATCACAGGTGATAAAAAGAATAGGCCATATTTGGGCCTTTTTGATTTGTCCTGATTAAAGGCCCAATAGGCCTAGTGTAGTTAAGTTGAAAGCCCTATTTTAAAATAAATTAAGTAAATAGAGGCCAAATTTGGAATATATAGGGAATTTAATAAATTTGAAGTCAATGGGTTTTTAGTAACTGCCAAACGGCCCAAACCATGTAATTTGGGCTAAAAAGGCCCCAAAAAAATGAATTTACTGTAATTTTAACTATGGCAAAAAGTCTGGCCCAATTTGAGGCTCAGACCCGTCAAATCGATGACTCCGACCCGGACAACCGATTATCCGATATGTCGGATCCGACCTAAATATTCGGTCAAATACGGATCTGAAATTTAGTAACTCGATCCAATCGGGTCGAGTACGGTTTGGGCCCAAAACCGACCCGGCCCGACCCGTGGACACCCCTAGTATATCCATTTATAACCAAGAAAAAAAAGAGGCATGTACAGAGAAGCCCTTAAGAAAACAATAAAACTGTTTTCTTTTTAGTAGGCCAGATTACACCAAAGTGGGCCAGTCCATAGATTCGGCCCACTCATCTTCCGCACCCGTTTAAACTTTAAACACCGAACTCTGTCGTCCGGTTTCTCTCTATTCTCTAGGCACATCAATCAGTGTTGTAATCTTAATAAGCTTTTGGTCCGAGGCTTTGGATTCAAAGTGCTACAATGGCGCCTGTGAGTACCACAGGCACTATTGTGACTACTGCTGTTGCTATCTCAATCTCCATGGCGGTGCTCTCTTACTTTTGGTCGGAGACCAACTTGCCCCTTCCAAAGAGGAAGAATTGACAAAACACTCTCAATCTTACTGTTACTGTGTTAATCAAGAAACAGAAATGAAAAACAGAGACTAAAGAGATAAACTAACAAAAGCTCAAATGTATTGCTATAGAAGAGAACAATCAATACAATTCCATTTACAAGAGAATAGACATGTATATATAGGTACACCAGAGAAGGAAGAAGAGAGAAGCCCAACGGAATCTGTTGCAACAGTCTTCTAACCGTTTCACACGAGTAATAACAGAACATCACACGTGCTGGCTCCTTCAGTCTTCAATAACTATTACTACTCAAAACGGTATCGTTTGGTTTAATGAGAAACGACACCGTTACACTTTAGGCGTGTTTTGTGTTTAGCTATTTTACTACACGACATCGTTTTGGACTGAGAACTAGCCGTTGGAACATTTGCTTCTTCTTCTTCAATGTTTGGTTCTAAGGTTGCTAAGCTTGCACTGTCAAGAATTAGAAGTTCAGAACTGGGCTTACTGATGCCATTGGAAACGCACCTTTGATTCGCATCAACAGCCTTTCTGAAGTCACTGGTTGCGAGGTACACAAAAAGCAATCTGCTTTTTCAATTTTCATTTGAATTATCACCTGGGTTTTCTTTAATTTTTGTTGTTGCTAAGTTTTTTGTTCAATTTGTTATCGGGGTTTCGTTTCATTTTCATTTTTGGAAATAAGTTTCATGTGCCAAAGATTAAAAGGAAGGTAAAAGATTAGTTTTTTTTTCCTTAGTTGATGTTTTTGTTTTGTTCTGTTTGTGGGGCTATCGAGATTCTTGGGAAGTGCGAGTTATTGAATCCTGGAGTGAGTGTGAATGATAGACATTTAAATTAATATTAACAATAATTCAGGGTGTTGGAATAATTTAGGGGGAAAGAAGTGAAGTTTGAATGCTGGGGTTTAATTATTCTTTATTTGGGTCTAGCATACTTGAGAATTTTCCGGAAACTGAATTTTTACCAAGCCATGTATTATTTATCAGTATATCTGTGTGTGTGAAACCATCAGGCACAAATTATAATAACTCTTTTGAAGAGAATCTTAACTGATTCGTAAGTGCTTTGCTTTGTTAATGATGGGTAATGCTAAATATGAATGAAAGATCTCTGAATTAATAAACAGATAGTGATATACCTTGATGTATAGTAAAGAAGGTAATGAGTACTGTTGTGGAAATTCACATTTAGTCTAGGATGATGAGTACTGTCATAATGATGTCAGAAAGGGTGGCTTGAAGAAATCGGGTGCAGATGTTAGGACGCCTTGGTGGTGGAGTTTCAGATTGTCCACAACCTTCTGTCCCCAACCCCGGTTGTTAGTGATGAGGTCAGATGGATCCTCCCAGTTGATGACTTCTATAAGATAAACATCAATGGGGCAGTGTTCAAGCAACACAGTGAAGCAGAGATTGGTGTTAGTGTTGGTTTTATTTTCTTTGCATTCGTGGCTCTATGCAGGCTTTGAAATCTCAATGGGAATGAAAGATCTTCAAACTAATTCAAGTAATTATTTCATTTTACTGTAAATATGATTCTTAGAGCATCTTTCAAGAAAAATATTAACTTTGAATACTAGCTTTGAGCCACTGATCTTGGAAGCCTTTTGAAAATCAACTAAGGTTGTTCTTCCGGTTGACGTGCCTAAAACATTTGGATTTTCAACAATCTGAATCTGTTGCAGGATTATTAAGTGGTTCCTCTCTCTCTCTCTCCCTCTCTCTCTCTCTCAATAAAAAGCAAATCCTCTTTAAAAATAAGGACAAAGGACCTGATGCTTTTCATAGTTAAATGCACATACTAGTCCAAATCTCCATGTTTATAACCACACCTATCTCATAATTCAACAATAAAACTTTGTTTTACATTGTGATTGAATTGAGTTCATTCAATCATCATTCATCATAATATTGACATTACTTAATTTATGATAGTAACTACATATTTAACAAATTCTGGTTGGAAAGGAACTTGTATAAACCAAGTTAGAAAAATATTAATCATGGAACAAATCTCTCTATTCGCCTGAGTTCTTTAGTGACATCTACCATAGTTGGTCTTCTCTCTGGATCTTCATCTGTACATCTCAAGGCAAGGTCCAGTACACCTTGTAATTGCCACTCTAGACTAGTACCTTCTTCCCCTACCAACATTGCAAGATCCACAATCTCATTTATGCAATGACCTTGAGCATGGTTATGCTTATGCATGTACGCTACTAAACAAATGTATCTATTATTACTCAATCTTATTTTGTCATAAGAATGTTGTCCGGTTAAAAGTTCTAGCAGAAGTATACCGAAGCTGTACACATCAGCTTTCTCTGTTAACTTGCGCGTAGCTTTATACTCAGGGGGTGCATACCCAGGATATGCTGCCACCACATCAGTTTCCACATGAGTTTCACCCTCAGGGATTGTTAATGAAAATCCAAAAGTGGACAGTTTGGGAACATCTTGTTCATCTAAGAATATATTTTGTATATTTATACCCATGTGGATGATGGGTCTAGAATAGGCAGAATGGAGATATGAAGTTACATGAGCAATCTCCCTTGCAAGCTTCAATCTGCTCACCCAAGTCAAGGGTTGTTGTCCTTGAAGGTCACCAGTGCCATGAATTCGATCGTCAAGGGTACCATTTGCAGCAAATTCATAAACTAAAGTAGGAGGCCGAGTGTTGAGGCAGCATCCTATGGGTTTAAGTACATTATTGTGAGCACTCATCCTTGCAGAAATCACTAGATCATGAATGACAAATCCGGTCCATACTTCACGACCCGGAAACACCCTAATGAAAACATTTCTCCCTTCATGAGAACCCTTGTACCAACCCAGGCTCTGGCAATTATCAAAGTTGTTGTTTGCCCTCATGAGCTCTTCAGTTGAGAAGTTACGAATGGGAGTGCACCTGCCATTGCAAGTGGCAATCAGCTTCTCCAATAGCATGCTTCCATTCTCAAGAAACGCTCTCTCTTTTTCTTTTCTTTCCTTACCCATTCGGAAGAAATTATCTATCCACCAACTCCGCATAGCTTGAAAGTTGAAAGTGAAGCCTTCCTCGCTGGCCTTCTGTAGCTTTTAGGAGATTGCTACAAGTAAGTTCAGGGAGGTTTCTTTAACACTATTGAATAAGCGGAGTTTTCCTCAATCTTATTCTGCCTAAAACTAATAATAGGGTCAATGGCCATTCATTGGGCAACATGTACCTTGGAAGTCAGCGGGAGAGCGCGAGGACCGGTTTTATGATTCCCATGACAATTGCAAGGAACTTGCTCATCTTGTGGTGTGTGGTATATTTTACTTGAATAATACGAGTAGTCTATGTGCTAAACTACTAATGCTTTGTTCCAGACCTAAGACTATTCTCATCCTTATAAAAAAAAAATTAAAAAAAAAAGAGACTATTCTCATCAATGCATCACCACCTTTAGACATTGTACCTCTTTTCGTATTTTGATAATAATTCTACAAACAACGTTCAAGGAGCTGCCATCGACTGTCGAACCTTCCTCGCTAGGCTTTCTCGAAGACGTTCCCAAGTGGAGCTTTTCTTGATAGGCCTTCCTAGAAGGTTCGTACTGAGGGTTAATGTCCATTCCATTGGGCAACGTGTACACCTGTTATATCATAGAGAGCCCACCGATTCTATGTTTAGCATGAGTCATGACAATTGCGTGTTTCCATTCTCATCTCCACCTTTATACGTTTTCCCTTCTTTTTTTTTTTTTTAATAATTTGATAGTTGAATGGAAGGATTTGCATCGATGTCTCAGAATGAACGTGAGGAACATTTTTTTGATAATTCTAAAAAGTATGTTAATAGTATGGTTTACAGTATTTTTCCCTCTTCTTAATTCTGTAGTTTAGAAATATCACTTGATTCTTCTCTCCCCCAAATGATTTTAATTAAAAAAATCAATACCAAAAAAAAAAAAAAAGCATGAGATTCTATTGAGCAAGAAAAATTCAACTCAGATTGCTGAGGTTTCCATTTTAAATGATGGCAAAAGCATCTTTTCCAACAATATATTTAGGGGTATTTACGTTTTGGTTCTTTTTCTTTTCTTTTTTAAAATGATGGCAAAAACAAGTTCATTTGACATTTGTTAATTCATGCCAAATTGTACTACATGTCTAACATTTTTGTCTCTGAGAAATTTATTAAAGAAAGAAACATATCAAGAATCAGTACGCAGAATACATAGCAGACTATCTGCACACCAGCAGCTAAGCTGAAGACACATAAAAACCAGATAAACTAAAACAGAACCAGCTATTTGAAACTGAGTTCCTAACTTTCTTCCAAGACTCAATTTGAGACCTAGTGTTTAGCTTCAAATACTGCCATATTGCTTCTTCAATTATTTAACGTTGCCTGTGAACTCTGGCACATCTATGTATCCAGATGTGATAAGCCATGGCAGACAAGGCTATTTTACATAAACTTCTCCCCTTTCTATTCCAAGCATAGCATAGCCATCAAGGGAGACCAAATCCTTTTTGGTAAATACATGTCTAACATTTGATGGTTGGATTGGAACTTGGATCAATATTCAATTAAGAAAATAACTAGTCATGGAACGAAGCTCTCAATCCGCCTGAGTTCTTTGGTGACGTCAACCATAGTTGGCCTTCTTTCTGGATCTTCCTCTGTACATGTCAAGGCAAGGTCCACAACAGATTGTAACTGCTGCTCTAAACTAGCACCTCCTTCCCTAACCAAGATTGCAGGATCCACAATCTCGTTTATGCAATAAACTTGAGCACGGTTATGCACGTATGCTACCAAGCTAGAACCTTCATCATTTGCCAATCGTGTTATATTATCAGAATCCTCTCCAGTTAAAAAGTTCTAGAAGAACCACACCAAATTTATATACATCAGTTTTCTCATTTACCTTGCCTGTTGCTTCAAGCTCGGGGGTTCTGAACATTGGATGCCGATTCTGAAAGCCTTCCACATCAGTTTCGCCCTCGGGGATTGACACGGAAAAATAAAAGTTGGACAATTTTGGGAACATCATGTTCATCTAATAAGATATTTTTATATCTATGTACATGTGGACGACAGGTCTAGAGAAGGCAGAATGGAGATAGGAAATTGCATGAGCAATCTGCCTTGCAATCTTTAACTTTCTCTCCCACACCATGGGCTGATTTTGTTGTTGAGTAATATGGTAGACAAAAATTTGATCTGCAAGGAAACCATTGGCAGCAAATTCATACACTAAAATGGGACATGTAGTCTCAAGACAACACCCTATGGGCTTTAATACATTACTGTGAGCGCTCATCTGTGCAGAAATCACTAAATCATTGATGACAAATTCGGCAAATGATTCATTTTTAGGAAATCTCTTAAGAAAACCATTCGCCCTTCAAGAGAACCTTCGTACCAATGCATTCCATAACGTTTGTTATAGTCGTTGGTGGCTTGTTGGAGCTCTTGAGTAGAGAAGCTACGGATGGGAATAGACTTGCCATTGCAAGAGACAATTAGCTTCTCCAGTAATTTGCTTCCATTCTTAAAAAACGCTCTCTCTTTTCTCTCTTTCCTCATCTTTCTTACTCATTTTAAAGAAACTATATCTAAACCAACTCCGCATAGCTTGAATGTGGAACCTTGCTATCTTCCTAGCCTTTTTGCCTGCTCTGCTCACAAGGAGTTTTTAGAATACTACTGTATAGCCATAGGGACGCTCAAAGGCCATATATGGAGGTTACACACTAAACCAAGTGCAGCTTTTCTCAACAGCCATTCTAGAAGGCTCTTATCAATGTCCATTCCTATATATGGTATGGGCAACCAACGTGTGCACCTATTACTCCATGGAGAGCCATATGTTTTGACCAAGATTGCTCCTTTTGACTGGTCTGACTCAAAGTCATATGTGTGCTCATGCTTTGACCAAGATTGCTTCTTTTCCATCATCATGCATCTCTGGTTCTTCTGACTTCCCTCCTTTTTATTTGTTAGGTAGAAGCAGGTGTCTCATTCATTCTCATTTGTTTATGTTGACTGTTTCACACACACATATCCATAATTAATGCAAAAATTGTCTATATTTTAACGTGATATGAAAAAAAAGAGATAACAACCACCGCATACTCTTGGTGCGATAGTCATTCTATAAGTATAAATGCTTATAGGGTGTGAAGGGCAAGGGCTAGAATTCAAATCTACAGGAGGGAGTTTCACACACATACATTTATATTAGGTTAGAGTAGAAATTCTATCTTTAAAAAATAAAAAAACAAAAACAACAAAAATACTAAGCTTAAAGAATTGCAACAATGGTGTTCACACAGTGAAACACTCAGTGCGAAGCTACAAACTCAGAGAGGAAAAGGAGAGAAAGTTTAGAGAGAGAGAAGAAGAAAGAAACGAAAATTCTGGAAGAATAACAGCTTAGCTTTTCATTACACTGATGTACAATATATATAGATACAAGAATCAACAACTACCTAATCAGAGATTCCGAAAATCATGTGATTGATCCGTAAAGGGTGTAGGGAAATTAGGAACTAAGTAACTGCTAATAACTACCCAACAAACTAAGCCTAAGCATTAACAACAACTATACAAAACGTAGCGTATCAAAAAGCTAATGACAAAAATATAAAACGCAGTGTTTCATTAAATACATTCATAAGCATGCATTTAAATAGAACGACATCGTTCTGATGAAGAGCTGAGTTAGCCATTGGAAAACTAGGCATTTGAAGAGCAATGCTCTATTGTCTAGAACTACTCTCAACATCCCCCCTCAAACTCGAGGCAGTTTAAGCCAAGAGTTTGCTACGCAGAACAAGAAAATGAGGACCAGGCAAAGGTTTTGTAAAAATGTCAGTGAAATTGTCACGACCAGAGATGAACTTAACCCCCAAAGTACTACGAAGAACACAACCCCTCACATAGTGATAATCAACCTCAATGTGCATGGTTCTAGAATGGAAGACAGGATTAGAGGTGAGAGCAATAGCAGAGTTATTATCACACCAAAGGATGGGAACGTGAGGAAGAAACAACTTAAGCTCCTTAAAGAGAGTGCGAAGCCAAGCTAATTCCGCTACTGTTGAAGCCAATGCGCGATACTCTGCCTCTGTGGAAGAACGGGAAACAATGGATTGTTTCTTGGAAGACCAAGAAATTGGGCTAGAACCAAGGAAAACCAACATCCCAGTAGTAGACTTCTTGTCAATAGGATCTCCATCCCAATCTGCATCAGAGAAGGCAGAGAAGGTGAGAGGACCAGGAGCAAGGTGAATTCCAAAATGTAAAATACCTCGCACATAACGAAGAACACGCTTGGCTGCCTCCAAATGAGAAGTAGTGGGATGATTCATAAATTGGCATAGCTAATGTACACTAAAAGCCAAATCAGGGCGTGTGAAAGTCAAGTATTGGAGAGCACCCACCATACTTCTATATTCAGATGGATCAGGCAAAACATAACCATCAAAAGGAGTAAGAAGTACATTAGGACAACAAGGAGTCTTTGTGGGCTTGGAATTCTCCATGTTGAATCTGTGAAGTACATATGAGGCATACTTGGATTGGCATAAAGTGAGACCAAATCTGGAAGGCACAATTTGAATGCCTAAGAAATAGCAAAGAGAACCCAAACCCTTAAGCTCAAAAACCTTACTAAGGGTAATGACAAGATGAGAGACTTGGGAAGATGAATTGCCTGTAATGATAATATCATCAACATACACAAGGAGATAAATGATGATCTGATGAGAATGATACACAAATAAAGAAGAATTTTCCATGGAAGCTTCAAAACCAAGATGCAACAACTGAGAAGTAAATCTATCAAACCAGGCTCTTGGGGCTTGTTTTAAGCCATACAAAAATTTATGCAACCTGCATACATGATAAGGAAATTGATGGTCCACATACCCTAGAGGTTATTGCATATAAACCTCCTCCTTCAGAAAACCATGGAGGAAGACATTGAAGATGTCTAGCTGTCTAAGAGACCAGTGGAAGCTCACTGCAATAGAAAGAACAAGTCTCACTGTAGTTGGCTTCACAACTGGACTAAAAGTCTTAATGTAATCTATACCAGCCTGTTGATGAAATCCTTTGGCCACCAATCTAGCTTTATAACGAGCTATAGAACCGTCACTATGCAATTTCAACTTGTAAACCCATTTACACCCAACTAAGTTGACACCAGGTGGAGCAGGAACAAGAGACCAAGTTTTCTGTCTTTGTAAGGCAAAAAATTCTTCATCCATAGCTTGAACCCATTGAGGAAACTTAGAAGCAACCTTGTAGGATGGTGATTTAGTAAAAGTGTAATCAAGTACAGCCTTGTAACAAAGTTTAGGTTTAGATATATCATTCTTTGATCTGGTGGTCATAGGATGGGTATTGACAGGAGCAGGAGCAAGAGCAGAAACTTGGGAAGAAGCTGAAGTTAGTGGAATGGATTAGGAAGGAGCTGAAGGATGAGGTAAGGGAGCCGGTTGTAAGGTAGCTTCTCACTGAGTATTTCACTGTGTGAACACTATTGTTGCAATTCTTTAAGCTCAAATTGATTCTTTTCGTGGTATCAAAGCTAATGATAGAAATATAAAACACAACGTTTCATTTAAATCTAAAACGCAGCGTTTCATTAAATACATTCACAAGCATGCATTTAAGTAGAACGACATTGTTCTGATGAAGAGCCGAGTTAGCTGTTGGAAAACTAGCCGTTGGGCATTTGAAGAGCAATGCTCTGTTGTCTAGAACTACTCTCAACAGTCTGATAATCAAAACCCAAAATCATTATATATTATATAAAAGAGAATTATAAGGAAAAAAAAAATGATTTTAAGGAAAAAAAATGATGCATATGTTTTACCAATAAGTATTAGTATGTAAATCATGCAATGCATGTGATTTTTAATTTTTTATATAAGCTAGTCGGTTACCGATGCAAGGCATGAGAAAGTTTAATATATATATATATATATATATTTTTTTTTTCTCTCATTTATTATTATTATTATTTTTTTGTAAATATGAAATTTGATAATTATGATAATTATTACTAAGTATTTATTATGATTGTGTTGTATATAGAATTATATATTCTAGCATTAGCCATTTATTATGATTGCATTTGTACATAGAATTATATATTCCACTATTTAAAGAAAATATAGTATACCAAAAATCTAATGGAGGGTTTATATCAAAAAAAGACTAGACAAAATTTAGTTATAAACTTGGTTGTAGCATTAAAGTGTGCTAACCTTTTATCACCCTCTTTCTGCTACCTCCCATACAAAAGTAGAGCCTTCCTCATTACCCAATTGCCACAGAGGTCCAATGATCTTTTATTGGGGTAAACACGCTTGCAAGTTAAGTTAGCTACGTAGGCAGAGTCATCAACTCTATGTGACTATGTTTCACATGACAATTGTATTTAATTAATTGAACCTAATTAATCAACTTGAGTAATTGAATTAATTAACCGGGATCAAGCTATCTTAATCCAATGTATTTAATTTTGGTAATGTATATCAATGTTTATCTCCTTTAGAAAGTGCAATCTGATTTTTTGTGTGAGCAGATTATGACATACTGGAGCAGCAGCACCAGATTAGGCACATCTGTTAGGATAATGATAATTTTTGTTTCATTCTTACTAGAGCAGAATTAGGCAAATCTCTCTTTGTTAGAATACATACATACATATATATATATATATATATATATATATATATATATATATATAAATATTGTTTCATTCTTCTTGAGGGTACATGTATTTCATTCTGATGTGTATACAAGGACGATTGAGATCATATTGTCAAGAGAGATGGATTGAATTAGATGATCTATTTCCATTCAAACATTGCAATATTGCCTCTTTCAGATTTAACATTACCCTTGTGAACTCTTTCACATCTCTGCATTCAGATGTGATAAACCATGGCAGCAAGACTAATTTAAATAGCAGGACCTATAAACTTTTCCCCTTCAAATCTTTTATGGGCTTTAATACATTATTGTGAGTGCTCATTGTGCAGAAATCACTAAATCATTGATGACAAAATTGGCCAAAAATTTCCAGTCAGGAAATTGCTTTAAGAGAACCTTGAACCAATAAATTCCCTGATGATTATGATAGTTGTTGAGCAGAGAAGCTATGGATGAAAATAGGCTTGCCGTTGCAAGATACAATAGCTTCTCCAGTGGCTTGCTTCCATTCTCAAGGAACGCTCTTTCTTTCCTCACCTTTCTTACTCATTTTAAAGAAACCATCTCTTCAGAAACCCTGCATAACTTAAACGTGAGCTCAATATCTAACCCTTTACCCTCTTTCTCCTGCAGCCCACCAAAATAAATATTCAAAGGATCTCATGGAAAGTAAAGCCCTCCTCAGTTCTCAATAGCCAATTGTGCTCGTTCTGTTCACTTGGAATTCTTAGAAGACTACCACAGAGGTTAGAGGGTCATTGGTATATAAATTGGGGTGACATGCTTACCAAATACCAATGGACTAAGTGCAGTCGTGCTGGTAGGTTTGTTCAAAACCAAGTTGTTAGTCCATGGATAGCTCAGCGATTCTGTGTTTCACATTACTACCAGAATCTTTTAAATGCACTTATACCAGTTATTATAACGAAACTAGTCGCTAATCCGTGCGATGCACGGGATTCATTGAAAAAAGACGATAGTGCAATTATCTATTGGATAGTGACTTTCTTTGAATATGATGTTTGCTTCAAAATCACTTAACACATACTTCAACAATCCTACATTATAAGTATATGTAACATGACTACAATCATCAATTTACATAATTTGCATATTTTAGAAAGTAACATGCATCATAAACTTGACATCACACATAATGTTCATAAATTACTGTTAAGAAAATTCTAGTGCACCTATGTTCATAAGAAACTTACCATGATACATACTATTTTTTTAGGCAACCAATCATGGGTAGTGAGTGGGCCACGCAAGCAACTCCATCTGCCAAGGAATTCATTACAATATAATAAACAAAATGTTATATGTCTCATAACTAAAAAGCATTGCTACAATCTGTTTTTGAATCAATAATTGTAGTGTTGGCAGTCATGATGCAAATGAGCAAAGAATGAAAAACTATGTAAAATATTTGTCATGGTAAGAACATGTAAACACATACTTACAAAGATGCCCTTAAATCAATGTCATAATTGTGAAGCTAAAATTTTTCTTAACAATGACTTATGAACAATTACAAAGCATAAGACATATATTTATCTCCTTAAACATATTACTTATTAGTGAACTATTTCATTTTACCCATAAACAAAAAATAAATCATTAAGCAAACTTTTTTCCAAAATTAACCACATAGATAACAAATACTCACAGAGCTCTAGAAATATTGTTCAAGAGCTTCTCAAAATCATCAAAGAAAATAGAAAATCAACCACAAAATCTAGATTGTTCTCATTTTGTAGCAGTTTTTGAAGTTGTTCAAACTGGTCATCCAAATATCCTTTTTTATCACCAATACCAATAATTAGAATTCCTCTACCAATCCAAACTAAATTAATTATCAGACTAGTAAAAATTTTGTTTAATTCAATGAAAAATAGGCTAGTTTTCTAGGAAAGTAACAAAACCAAACAAATACAACATAAATATCCTTTCAAAAATAACAAATCTTAGGGGAAAAAGAAACATTCCCAAAAAACAAATAAGTGCTTAAAGAGAACAAAATCCACCTAGAGTAGAGATCCACTTCACACCCAATTTTTGAACAATCTCTCAAAAGCAAATATAACCCCACCAAAAAAAGAAAAAAAAAAAAAAAAAAAAAAAAAAAGATCACCTCATCTAGATAAGTAGAGTGTTTTGGCCACTATCTTTGAAATTGAGTCATAACATCGATGGTGGCTTCTTTTTCTCAATAGCATGAGCTTTTATCACTCAATAAGACTAACCCATAAAACAAAGTGCTGGACTGAAGCAAATCTTATTATAATCTTAGAGGTTAGAGAGGGCTTTGACTAAATAGTTATAGTATGCATAATCTTTAGAGTCATAGATAATTCAATAAAATTTTAATTATATAAATCCCTAAACCCTTTAATTTACAAAAGTAATGCAAGCAGAAAAGTTTAAAAAAAAAAAAAAGAAAGATATAAAGCATAAGTTTGAGGAATGGCCTTTTGCATATACATTTTGAACATGGCTTGCAAAAGATTGGGGTTAAATGTCCTTCTGTTTCTCTACACCAGGGTTATATTGTCCTACTATACTGAAAGATGTACACCTTCCTTGCATTCCTCAGGTGCCTCATTTAAGTCCAACAGATATGTAAATGCAAATCAACACATATTGAAGATTAAAGTCCACATTAGCTCTAAAGCTTGGATATTTAGCTCTCAAATATTAGTTCTTATACTCCTATAATTATATTGAAAGGGCTAACTATATACTAAGTCTTTATCCTCTTTAAGTATGGAATTTCTTATCAATCTAACAAAGAATAGGACTCTCCTTTAGGCCTTGAAGAAATACAATAAGGAGTATGAATAGCTGCAAAATAACATAATTAAGTCCACCTTCAAAATAACATAATTCTTTCCTCTTTCCATTTCAAAAAGATCTAAAATTCCAATCTGCATAATCTGGTTCTTCTTCCAACCCCAAGAAACCCATAAACACCACTCCATACCTAATCCCTACTAGTTTTCGCTCGCCATACCGAATTCTATGCATATTTAATATCACAGAACTTGATTAGAATTCCCAAAAACAAATCTGATTTCCCTAAACCCAAAACTTCTTCAACAAATTTCAAATTGCATTTGTAGAAGCCTCAACCTTTAAGGTAATCTTATAGATCTACTAACAATCTCAAAATTGATGGCCAATGATATTATTTTGTTGAGTTTCACATATATGGAAAATGATGCAAACGATTTGACATGGTTGTATAAGATTGTACGCAATTTAGGTAGAAATCAAATGCTCTAAGTTATTGAACTTACAATTTCTTGAATCCGTATAAGACTATAATTTCTTGAATCTAAAATACTGTATGCAATTTAGGTAGAAATCAAATGCTTTGTCAATGCTGACATAATTATGTAGGAATAAAAGTTCTTGACTTCAAGAACTAGGAATCAAAAGATAATATGCTTGGCTGTATAAGACTATAATTTCTTGAATCTAAAATACTGTACACAATTTAGGTAGAAATCAAATTCGTTGTCAGTGTTGACATAATTATGTAGGAATAATAGGCCTTGACTTTAAGAACTAAGAATCAAAACGTTGAGAAATTTAGACCCCGGTTGATATAATTAACAAGTTTTAAACCCAAGTTGTTAATTATAGTTATTATGAATAAACCTTGTTAAAACATACTAACATCAATATCATGTCAAAATCATGCAGCGGAAAAAAATAAATAAGACAAGATATGATGATCCAAGAAAACCAATGAAACAAACTAGTTTCACAGTAAAAAAACCTGGGGGAAAACCTTCCCGAAAAGCAATCCACTATAGTAAAAAGAAGTTTCAAATCTAGTACAAAACATTTGTCCCTAGACTCTACAATCCCCGTAGATGAACTTACAGCAGAAACCTTCTACCGCTTCAGAACCTCTGAACTCTTCAATATATGAACACCACCCTTTTGCACAGCTCCCAGTTCGTGACTAACACACCAACTTGAAGAAGATTTTTGGCTGCAAAGTTCTTCACTTCATCAACAATGAAAATCAAGAAACACTTGGTTACAAAACCCTAAGGCGCAAAAGACGTAGTAGCTTCTTTCAGAGAGAATAAGGCATCAGTCACCTTTTGCATATGTTCTCCTTGTCTTCTCTTATGTGACGACTTCTAAAATAAGCCTTATATATGTCTAGGGATGGGAGAAAAGAAGTCTTAAAGACACATTCACGGATTCCAAGAAAACATATCAAAATTTTTGTTTCTTTCTTAAACCTCGACAAATAGGAGGTGTCGAGCAGCTGTCGAGCAGGTGTCGAGCACATGGGCTGAACAGCTTCTTAAACCTCGACACATGCTAGTTGTCGAGCTAGTTGTCGAGATTTAATAAACTTGCACTTCTCAGCTTGTTTCTTGGACAGATTTGATGACTTTAATACTTTGATCTTGAAACACAGTTTCTTGAAGTATTAAACACACCTAAATCTACCTAATTACAAGTAAAGTGCATTTTGTCAAAGGATTAGTTAATTACATAAAATAGTGACATATGTTCCTAACAAGTTAATCACATATGTCCTAACACAAAAGATAATCCATCTAATGGACATTCATTACTATCAATTCATATTAACATTGTCTGTAAGTATTGAATCTATTGATGTGTATGACAAAGCTCCAATTAAAAACCACAACAATCAAAACAATCGTCCACACCACAACACAAAGTACTGAACCAAAAAGACAAAGCTCCAATTAAAAACCCCAGCATTCAAAATTTCAGAATATCAATCATCCACACCACAGCACGAAAGAGGCAGTAACAAAATGTATAAAAGGAAACAAAAAGCATCAAGCAAAAGAATGGAGCACAAGAAGAACTGGGATTTAGAGATACCTCAATTAAATCCTCCAAGTCCTGTCAGTATTTATATAAGCTAAAGAGAGGAAGACAGGAAGGAAGGAAGTCAGATAAGCGGCTGTTACTATGAAAACATAGAGCAGGAAGGTGGGGAGATTTTCACGGCTTCAAATCGTATCAGATTCTTTCCCCTTTACTGTGAAATGATATGAAACTGTAGAGTAGAAGTTCAAACCATTTGTTTATACATAACCGTAGAACAGAAAGGTGGGAGAAATTCAAACGATCTGTTTCCCATTCCCCACGCTGTGTTTTTCACACAATACCTTTTGTCAAACCCTGTTTCACGGTTTTAAATTTCCTGTTGTCCTTAAGTTGAAAAGGCTTTGGGTTTGTGCTTTCTAGTAAAATTAAATAGATAAGAAGTGGGTTTTATGGTGGAGATAGGATTAGGATTTATTATATAGATTTATTATGATTTCGAAATTTGTAAAAACTATTTAAAAATTGTTGGACAAAAAAAAACAAAATGATGGAAATGACATAGCTGCTGAAGTGGCGCAATGTGAGCATAACAACATTAAATGCTACGCTTCAGTTTTTAGTAATATATAGAATATAGACGTGGGGCAATAAGTTATTTAATGAATTTGTTACCCAAAAAATTAGAAGGAAAAATGTTTCTAACTGAATGGTGTCAATCATTATTTAATTATACTGTAAATAAGTATGACTCTCAAAAGCATCTACCAAGATGTGACAGTAACAGTGAATACTAACTATCTTGCTTGGGTTTACATTTTGACTGGGATGCACGGACATGGCGCCAGAGGAGCCACACCCGCGTCTGATTCGGCACGACGCGGCGACGTGCGAGGGATGCCGCTGACCGCGTGTTGGTGCCGCGTCGGGCCGCATCCTGCTGAAACGCCGAAATTCAAAAAAAAAAAGTGGAGAATCTTCTTCTCTTTCTCTCTCTGTCTTGTTTTCTTGCCTCTACTCAGTCTAGATGTTGCGTAAACTAGTTTAAGAAAACTAAAGAAAGGTTAAAAAAAGAAAAGGTATGAACTGGGAAGGGGAGTGACGGAAGAAACAAAGGTTAAGGTAGAAGACGAAAGAAGTAAAAATACGTAGAAGTGATAGGCTGACTTGGTGTAGAGATTTTTTTATAAAAAATGTGTGGTGTAGATTAAGCTTTGGAAAAGGGAAGCCTTGGGGAAATAAAATAAAAAAAAAGGTGAAGTTGATATTCTGATGAGACCGTGACTTGTTGGCACTGGAGTGGCAGGTGAATGGAGAGAATAAAAAAAAAAAAAGATTAATATTGTGGGTTTTATTTAATTTATGAACATCATGTTTTAATTATTATTTATTATTACTCTTAAATTTAGTATATGTATATATAATGTGAAAAAATATGCTTAGTAATATATTAAAAATATAAATAAAAATATTTTTATTAATTTTTTAATCACCGAGTCCTGCCGCACCCGCACCCACCTTTTTCAAAAATTGCCGAGTCCAGCACCCGCACCCGCACCCGCACTCGAGTCCCGAAACGCACCCGTGCTTCCTAGCATTTTGATCTCCTACCTTTGACCCATTATGTATCAGGAAGCCTTTTGAAAATCAACTGAGTTATGCCTGTTGTTGTGCCTAAAATAGTTGGATATGAAATAATGTGAATCTGCTGCATGATTATTAAGCAGCTCCATTTTATTTTTCACATGATTGAGAGAGATTTAAAAGTAAAAATAAAAAAATAAAAAATAAAAATAAAAAAAGAAGAAGAAGAAGAAGAAGAAGGAGAAGAAACAAATCAGTTTTTTATGATTGCGAGATTTATTAAAGAGACAAACAAATCAAGAATTAGTGCGCAGAAAACAATAGACTAGCCACACAACAGAAAACTATGCTAAGACATAGGAAACCAGACAAACTAAAACAGAACCATCTATTCCCCAACTGCATCACAACATTTTTTTGAAACTGAATTCCTAACACCTTTACAAAACTCAATACAAGATCTACTGTCTAGTTTCAAACACTGTATCATTGCCTAGATTTAACATTGAAATTGTGAACTCTTGCAAATCTCTGTATTTGGATGTGGAGACTCTGTAGCCAAGAATAATTTGCATTGCACGACTTGCAAGACCTCATGCTAACAGCAACCCATATTATTTTCCAAGAAAAACAACATTGCATCAGACGAAATCATTTTGGTAAACACGGCTAACAGTAACAATTGATAGTTTGAAAGGAACTTGGATGAACCAACTGATTAAATAATTAATCATAGAACAAACCTCTCAATCCGCCTGAGTTCTTTGGTCACATCCGCCATAGTCGGCCTTCTCTGTGGATCTTCCTCTGTACATGTCAAGCCAAGGTCCAGCACAGCTTGTAATTGCTGCTCTAAACTAACATCTCCTTTCCCTACAAAGATTGCAGGATCCACAATCTCATTTATGCAACAAGCTTGAGCACATGTATGAATGTATGCTATTAAGCTTGAATATTTATCAGTTGCTAATCGAGTTATATTATATGATTTCTCTCCGGTTAAAAGCTCTAGAAGAAGCTCACCAAAGTAATATACATCCGATTTTTCAGTTACCTTGCCCGTTGCTTCCAATTCAGGGGGGTTGAAGTAGACATTCCAAAGGCCATCATAAACTTCCACGTCTATTTCACCCTCAGGGATTGATACTGAATAAAAAAAGTGGTCCAATTTGGGAACATCATGTTCATCTAATAAGATATTTCGCATATGTATAGCCATGTGGATGACAGGTCTAGAGAAAGCGGTATGAAGATACGAAATAGCATGAGCAATCTGCCTTGCAACCTTTAACCTGCTGGACCACTCCATGGGCTGATGTTGTTGTCGAATATCATGGGACACGTAAATTCTATCCATAAGGAAACCATTCATAGCAGATTCATACACTAAAATGGGAGATTGAGTCTCGAGACAACACCCTATAGGCTTTAATACATTTTTATGAGAGCTCATCTGTGCAGACATTACTAGACCATTAATGGCAAAATCAGCCCATATTTTATTGTCAGGAATTGGCTTAACAAAAAAACTTCTTCCTTCAAGATAACCCTTGTACCAAAGCTTTCTCAGAGGATTTTTATAGTTGTTGGTTGCTAGTTGGAGCTCTTGAGCAGAGAAGCTACGAATGGGAATAGACTTGTCATTGCAAGTGACAATCAGCTTCTCCAATAGCTTGCTTCCATTCTCAATAAACGCTCTTTCTCTTCTTTCTTTTTCCTTTCTTTCCTCACTTTTCTTACTCATTCTAAAGAGACAATCTCTCCACCAACTCCACATAGCATGAAAGTATGCTAATCTCTTATTACCCTCTTTCTCCTGCCACCCACCAAAATAAAAATTCAAAAGATCTTATACAAAGTAGAGCCTTCCTTATTATCCAGTTGCCACAGGCGCTCAATGATCATATATTGGAAGTAAACAAACTTACAAAAGTAATTAAGTTAGCTGTGCAGGCAGTGCCACCAACTTTCGTATGACATTTGTATTTAGCTAACTTCTCTTTATAATGCGTGGTAAATTGTACTTTGACCAAGATTGCGTGTTTCCATTCACATCTCAACTTTAGACGTTTTCTCTCTTTTCTTTTTTCTGTAATTTTTTATGTTTATTTTTTGATAATTTGTTAGTTGCGTGGAAGGATTAGGATTTGAATCGATGTCTCAGAATGAACGTGAGGAACATTTTTTTATAATTCTAAAGAGTATGTTTATAGTAAGGTTTTCTTATTTTTCCCTCTTCCTTAGTTCTGTAGTTTAGAAATATTACTTTATTCTTCTCTCCCCGAATGATTGTAATTAAAATAAAAAAATAAAAAAAACTAAGTCAAGTATTAGGTTCTATTGAGCAAGAAAAATTCAACTCAGAGCATTCACATCCGCAACTTCCATCCTATTCTATTTTACCATCTCAAAAAGTTACTTTATCAATTATACCGTACTATTTTACAACACAACCAATATCTCAACTTTTATTTTCCTATTTTACTCATTAAAATAATATATAGTTATATACTCCATCCGTTCCACTTTTTTTGTCCTCTATTCCATTTTGAGATGTCCCAAATATTGTCATGTTTCTAAAAATAAAAGTTATTAATTTACTAATGTTCCTATTATACCCCTATTAATTTATTAATTCAATTTTTTGATAAATTTTTTTAAGGGTAGTTTTGAAAACTTATACATTTTTAAAAGGTAGACAAGACAATAAATAATGTTTCCTTAAAAAATTTAACTTTTCAAACAGGATAAAAAAAGTGGGATGGAGAGAGTATTACCTACTCAAATAATATAATATATTCCAATACAATTCTCTCTCTTTCTTCTCCTGCATCTCTCTTCTACTTTATCAATTAAAATATATTATAATATTTACTAAAGTGTAGCATAATCATAAAAAAATTTGCAATTGTAAGATTTTACAAGTCCAATTCCGGGCTCTTTTTGTGCCTTTATGCCAAATTTTTCCTATCATATACAATTGCTAATGGGAATGCTCTTAGATGGCTGAGGTTTCCATCTTTTAAAATATTTTAAAAGATGGCAAAAGCATCTTTTCCACCAATATGTTTAGGGGTATTTACGCTTTGGTCCTTTTTCTTTTCTTTTTTAAAATGATGGCAAAACAAGTTCATTTGACATTTGTTAATTCATGCCAAATTGTAACCACATGTCTAACATTTTTGTCTCCTAGAAATGGGAGAAATTTATTAAAGAAACATATCAAGAATCAGTACACAGAATACACAGCAGACTATCTGCACACCAGCAGCTAAGCTGAAGACACATAAGAACCAGACAAACTAAAACAGAACCAGCTATTTGAAACTGAGTTCCTAACTTTCTTCCAAGACTCAATATGAGACCTATTGTTTAGCTTCAAACACTGCCATAAGAACTCTGGCACGTCTATGTATCCAGATCTGATAAGCCATGGCAGACAAGGCTATTTTACATGAACTTCTTCCCTTCAAATCTCTTATGCCCCATTACAAGACCTAAAGCCAACAGCCAATATTATTTTCCATTCCAAGCATAGCATAACCATCAAGGGAGACCAAATCCTTTTGGTAGATACATGTCTAACATTTGATAGTTGGAAAGGAACTTGGATCAATATTCAAGTAAGAAAATAACTAGTCATGGAACCAAGCTCTCAATCCGCCTGAGTTCTTTGGTGACATCAACCATTGTTGGCCTTCTCTCTGGATCTTCCTCTGTACATGTCAAGGCAAGGTCCACAACAGATTGTAATCGCTGCTCTAAACTAGCACCTCCTTCCCCAACCAAGATTGCAGGATCCACAATCTCGTTTATGCAACAAACTTGAGCACGGTTATGCATGTATGCTACCAAGCTAGAACACTCATCATTTGCCAATCGTGTTATATTATCAGAATCCTCTCCAGTTAAAAGTTCTAGAAGAACAACACCAAATTTATATACATCAGTTTTCTCATTTACCTTTCCTGTTGCTTCAAGCTCGGGAGTTCTGAACATTGGATGCCGATTCTGAAAGCCTTCCACATCAGTTTCGCCCTCGGGGATTGGCACGGAAAAATAAAAGTTGGACAATTTGGGAACATCATGTTCATCTAATAAGATATTTTTTATATCTATGTACATGTGGATGACAGGTCTAGAGAAGGCAGCATGGAGATAAGAAATTGCATGAGCAATCTGCCTTGCAATCTTTAACCTTCTCTCCCACACCATGGGCTGATTTTGTTGTTGAGTAATATGGTAGACAAAAATTTGATCTGCAAGGAAACCATTGGCAGCAAATTCAAACACTAAAATGGGAGATGTAGTCTCAAGACAGCACCCTATGGGCTTTAATACATTACTGTGAGCGCTCATCTGTGCAGAAATCACTAAATCATTGATGATAAATTCGGCAAATGATTCATTTTCAGGAAATCTTTTAACGAGAACCATTCGCCCTTCAAGAGAACCTTCGTACCAACGCATTCCATAACGTTTGCTATAGTCGTTGGTGGCTTGTCGAAGCTCTTGAGCAGAGAAGCTACGGATGGGAATTGACTTGCCATTGCAGGAGACAATTAGCTTCTCCAGTAATTTGCTTCCATTCTCCAAAAACGCTCTCTCTCTTTTCTCCCTTTTCTCATCTTTCTTACTCATTCTAAAGAAACTATCTCTGAACCAACTCTGCATAGCTTGAATGTGGAACCTCGCTATCTCGCTAGCCTTTTTGCCTGCTCTGCTCTGCTCACAAGGAGTTTTTGGAGTACTACTGTATAGCCATAGGGACGCTCAATGGCCATATATTGAGGTTACACGCTAAACCAAGTGCAGCTTTCCTCAACAGCCATTCTAGAAGGCTCCTATGAGTCCTATCAATGTCCATTCCTATATATGGTATGAGAAACCAAAGTGCGCACCTGTTACTCCATAAAGAGCCATATGTTTTGACCAAGATTGCTCCTTTTGACTGGTCTGACTCTAAATCATGTGTGTGCCCATGCTTTGACCAAGATTGCTTCTTTTTCATCATCATGCATCTCTGGTTCTTCTGACTTAATTCCCTCACTTTATATTTATTGGGGTAAACAAGCTTGCAAGTTAAGTTAGCTGCGCAGGCAGAGTCACCTACTCTATGTGACTATGTTTCACATGACAATTGTCTTTAACTAATTCCCTTTATGATGCGTGGAAAATTATAATTTTACCATATATATATATATATATATATATATATATATATATATATATATATATATATATCTACCGTGAATACTTTTCTTGGAAATACAATTAAGTTAAACCATAAAGTTGATTCTAAAAAAAAAAAAAAGTAAAATAACGGCTGTAGGTTTCAGTTAACTCAACTGGTAAAATCTCTGATAGTTGAATAAAAGATCTGAAATTCAATTCCCACCTACACCAAAAAACCAATTGATATCTTGATCTAAAAGAGCTATTATCAGAAACACATTTCATAGGTTGAAACTCTTTCTTAAACAAAATGTAAAACAACAGTATGTCTAACATTTTTTTTTCTCATAAATGGGAAAAATTCATCAAAAAAAGAAACATATCAAGAATCAGTACGCAGAATATACAGCAGACTACCTGCACACCAGCAGCTAATTAAGCCAAAGACACATAAAAACCAGACAAACTAGAATAGAACCAACCATTTAAAACTGATTTTTTTTAACTCCCTTACCAAACTCAATATGAGACCTCCTGTTTAGTTTCAAACATTGCAATTAGACATGGCAAAACGGGTCAGACCCGTTTGACCCGACCCGTTTGACCCGCAACCCGTTTGACCCGTTTAAAAATGACCCGTTTTGACCCGTGACCCGATTGACCCGATCCGAACCCGACCCGACCCGACCGTTTTGCCATGTCTACCAATGTTGAGTAGATTGAGATTAAGGTATAATTTTTATAAAATATTTACTTATTCTTCTTTATTTAATATGTTATGTACTCCATTATAGGTTGTCATTCTTTACTTTCCATCTTCATTTTCTCTTCCTACTTTAAATAGATCGATACCAAGATTAGTTTCTAGAAAGCTGGAATAAGAGCTGCACCAAATTTGGGTATCAAGTCGAGTGTTTAGTGGTAATTGGTAACAATATCACCAGTGAGAATCTAATTATAGTTAAGGAACTCATAAACAATTGACAAATTGCATCTACTTCAAAAAAAAAAAAAAAAATTTGAAAAATACGGGTCAACTCGACCCGACTCGCAACTCGACTCAACCCGCGACCCGTTTGACCCGCGACCCGTTTGACCCGCAACCCGATTGACCCGTTTAAAAATGACCCGTTTTGACCCGTGACCCGTTTTGACCCGCGACCCGATTGACCCGACCAGAATCCGACCCGACCCGCTCGTTTTGCCATGTCTAATTGCAATATTGCCTCTTCAAATTCAACTCTGCCATTGTGAACTCTTGCACATCTATGTATCCTGATGTGACAAACCATGGCCGACAGGACCTTGAAACACCCTTCAAATCTCTTATGCCCCATTGCAAGACCTCATGCCAACATCACCCTAAATGCCTATATTATTTTCCAATCATAACAGCACAACATGAGACCAAATCCTTTTGGTAAATACATGTCTAACATTTGATAGTTTTTTTTTTTTTTTTTTTATAGGAGTCTAACATTTGATAGTTGGAAAGGAACTTGGATCAATAAGTGAGAAGATAACTAATCATGGAAGCAATCTCTCAATCTGCCTGCAAACTTTTATATTTTCTTCCTAATCAGAGATTGAAACTGCTATACAAGCCCTGTCATCCCTCTATTGCATCACAATTAAGCTTCCGGAGGCCTTTCACAGGCTTCTTTCACTGCTTAGCTTTCATCATTAGAAGCATTCCTCTTCAATGATGCAGAAGCATGCTCTTCAAGCTTCCATGAAATTTCAAAAGGAATTGCTTGGAAATTTACTTTTTCATTCTGGAACATCACTCGATTTCGTAGCCTCCAAATGTAATCCATAATTATTGCTGCCATAAGAACAAACTGCTCCTTGGTGACCTGCTCATGTAACACATGAGCTGGAGGAACGACTATAGTCTTAATGAGATCAAAGCTGTTATTAACATTTAAAGATTCAACACAAAACCCCTAGTTTGAACTAAACCAAGCTGCTTTTACTACAGAACAGTTTTTGAATAAGTGTAGGCATGTTTCGTTTTCAATGTCACACAAAGGACAGCAAGTAGTTTCAATCTGATCACATTTTTGCTTCTTTTGAGCTTCTGTTAGTAAGATATCATTTGCAATCTTCCATAGTAACATTTCATAACGCCGATGAAGCTTTAAATTCTGCAAACTCCCCAAAAGCTCTTCACCCACCTCTGTGAATCTGTGTGATTAAGAAATACCATTAATTAGCTGATCTCATATAGAATCCTCCTTAATTATTTAAGATGCACGCGTCCCAGTTTATTAGGCCTGCTTCTCAGTAGCAATGGCGATTTGATAATGGCATTAAATGGCTCTTCATCAAATAAGCTTTTTAACTAGCTGAATTCCATCCATGGCCATTTGTTCGAAAATCAAATAATGCAAATCTAATTTTCTACATATTAAAGCTGTTGGAAAAGCAGGTTCAACACATAAGAATATTATATGACCACATGATTCTTTGCAAGGGCAAATTAGAGATTACTATAACAGTTGAAAAATTGTTCATTCAGTCATCCTAGCATTTGATATTAGTTAATATAAGCTAATAACAACAAATATAATAAATGATTGATGAACCCAAGTGAGAAAATAATTAGTCAAAGAATGAACCTCTCAATCCGTCTGAGTTGTTTGGTGACATCTACCATAGTTGGCCTTCTATGTGGGTCTTTCTCTGTACATATCAAGGCAAGGTCCAACACAGCTTGTAACTGTCGCTGTAAACTAGCACCTCCTTCCCCATCTGCGAAGATTGTAGGATCCACAATCTCGTTTATGCAAAAACCTTGAGCACGGTTATGCATGTATTGTACTAAGATAGAACCATCATCAATTTTCAATCGGTTTATATTTGAAGAATCCTCTCCAGTTAAAAGTTCTAGAAGAAGCTCACCAAAGTAATATACATCAGTTTTCTCCGTTACCTTGCCTGATCCTCTAAACTCGGGCGCAGAACCTTGTTTTCCGAAAGCCTTGATAACCTTTCACGTCAGTTTCACCCTCAGGAATTGATACAGAAAAAAGAAAGGTGGACAATTTGGGAACATCATGTACATCTAATAAGATACTACGCATATGTATATACATGTGGATGACAGGTCTTTCGAAGGCTGTATGGAGATAGGAAATAGCATGAGCAATCTGCCTTGCAGTCTTTAACCTTCTCTCCCACACCATAGGCTGATGTCGTAGTTCAGTAACACGGGAGACATAAATTCGATCTGCAAGGATACCATTGGCAGCGAATTCATACACTAAAATGGGACATGGAGTGTCAAGACAACACCCTATGGGCTTTAATACATTACTGTGACCACTCATCTGTGCAGAAATCACTATATCATTGATAGTTAAATAGGCCAATATTTTAGCATCAGAAAGTCGATTAACTAGAACAATTCGTCCTTCAAGAGAACCCTTGTACCAATATTCTAGATGAGGTTCACAGTAATTGTTGGTTGCTAGGTGGAGCTGTTGAGCAGAGAAGGTACGGATGGGAATAGACCTGCCATTGCAAGAGGCAATCAGCTTCTCTAATAACTTGCTTCCATTTTCAACAAAGGCACTCTCTCTTTCTTTTCTTTCCTTTCTTTTTTTGAGATCTCTCAACCAACTCCGCACAGCTTGAACGTAGAACATTGCCATCTCGCTAGCCTTTCAGAATACTGCTGTATAGGGAGACTCAATGGCCATTTATTGGGGTTGTACTCTTACGACTTATGAGTGAAGTGCAGGGAAGTTTCTTCCCACTACAAAAAAAGAGGGCTATTGACCAGTGTGCACCCTGTTGACCAAGATTGCTTCTCTTCCAATCTCCGAGACGAGGAGGTATACCAGGCACGTGGGGTCCACCTCCGTGTGTGAGAGAGAGGAAAGATGCTTTTGATGCATGGTGTATTTTCTACTCTAAGAGTTTGTCATCTTCCTCCCTTATTAATTCTTGCTAGGTAGAAGATATCTCATCCATTATGCATTTCATAGGAAGAATATTCTTTTACATTTTATTAATAAATATCTATAATTATTATGAAAATGTCTACATTTTAACATATAAAAATTAATTTGAAAAAAAAAAATGGATGTATAGGAATCTAAACCCGAAGTAATCATTATGTAAACAAAGGAACTCTATTATAAAAAATATTTTTAAAAAATAATGATGTGTAATGTACAAGATTATTTTTTCTACCATCAAAGATTAAAAAAGATTTGTGAATATATTTTTATAGATTATATATATATATATATATATTTTTTTTTTTTTATTCATTGATTTCATTTTTTTAGTTATAAATATCTAAATTAAAGTAGTTGAACATGTAAAAAAAAATTTATATGAAAAGTTAAAAACTCCTAAGATGAATATGTACATACAATATTTTAAAAAAAAAATCATTGATTTATTATTTAGTTATAGTATAAAAATTAAAGTGGATAAATATATAAAGTTAAAACTATCTAAGATGAATTTGTAAATATATATATGTATATATTTATATATTTAATATTGTCAAAAAATTAAAGATAAAAAATTAAATAAGAAAAAGAATAATGATGTGATCAATGATGTGGGGAACTCATGCAATGCACTAAAAAGTATAATATATTTTGATTTTTTTTTCTCTTTTATTTTTGGTTCTAAATACAAATTTTGATAATTATATTAATAATTAATAAACAGTTATTATGATTGTTTTTTTATATAGATCTATGAACACAGATATTTTGTACCACTTTTTTGTGTTCCAATTTACATTACACCAAAAACACTCTTATCTCTTTCTTTTCTATGCTTGATCATTTTTATAAAAAAGAGCATTATTTTACTATAATCCTAGAGTATCTAATAAGAATTTTCCGTCTGCATAAGTATTGGGGGAGGTTCAATGGCCAGTTTTTGAGGATTGGTATTAAGTGCCAGAAGGTTTCCTACTGAGGATCTGAGTTGATGAACAGGAAATTTTATTCACAAAAGATAGAATAAGAAAATTACAAAGAGGAATCAAGAGCCTCAGCTTAATGATAAACTAAAAACAAGGACAGCCCAATTCAAATGAATGCATTGAATTTACGTTGCTTATGATGTGTGGTATATATATACTTTGACTAATTCTAAGCCATATGTGGCCAATGTTTTGGCCAAGATTGACTCTTTCCGATATGAAGATTGTCATGCTTTCGATGGTGTCCCTCTCTGCTCTATTATTCTGTTAGGTGGTCTCCAAGAGAAGGTATATAATCTATTTCCTATATCTATATCATAACTTTTACCATCTATGGGGCCCATACACTATGACAAGAATGATGTAAATACTAAATATATATATATCAAAAGCATACAATGAGAGACACTAAAGTTTTAAAAAAACATAACGACCTGTGTTTTTTTTTTTTTTTTTCAATTTTTGGTTTAAATTGGTTATTATGATTGGCTAATCTATTTGGAGTGTCCATTCAATTGGTACAAAGAGGGAAATTGAAAATAGTTTTGAGGCCTTTTGTTTGTATTAATTGATTCTTGTTTTTCCCTCAACAAGAGGTATTATAGCAATATTTTCATTGGTGTAAATATTCTATGGTTCTAACTTCTACCTCAACAAAGTTTGCATTTATATCAAAGTCATTAAATTAGCAAATAAAGTAAATGTATATACTAATTATTTATAGTTATGCATTAATTATTTTTATTAGAGAGGTTTATATGATTACTTTTTAAAAATTTATATAAGAAATTATTTTTATTTAGAATAATAATACTCCCTCCGTCCCATTTTGTTTGTCCTGTTTGAAAAGTCAAACTTTTTAAGGGAACATCATTTATTGTCTTGTCTACCTTTTAAAAATGTATAAGTTTCCAAAACTACCCTTAAATAAATTTATCAAAAAATTGAATTAGTAAATTAATAGGGGTATAATAGGAATATTAGTAAATTAATGACTTTTATTTTTAGAAACAGGACAATATTTTGGGATATCCCAAAATAGAATAGAGGACAAACAAAGTGGGACGGAGGGAGTAATAATAATAATAATAATTATTATTATTATTATTATTATTATTATTGATTTGGAATATGATATTTTACTTGGTGTTATATATTAAAAATATTATTCTACGTAATTAAAAATATTACTAATAGGATAAATACATTTTTTAATATTAATTATTTTAAGTGATGCATTAATTAATTAATTATAATAAAATTTTGATGTTTTTTTTCTTCTAAGATTTATATGAGAAACAATTGATTTGAAATATGGTATTCTTGGTCAAATTTAGTTACTTTTGCAACAATTGAAACAAAGTCCAACAAAAGAAAAAGAAAATTTTAATAACACACAATTAAGAATGTAAAAAAATATTTATTGCATGATATTTGCATTTTTAATTATGAAAATAATATTTACATTCTTGAGTAGGCATGAAACATGCCTATTTATATTAGTCACTATATCATGCAATGTTCAAATTTGTAAATACATATAGCATATTCAAATTATTACACCATTCTTATTGTCTTTCTATTTTGCCCATAAAAAATAAAACATTAAATATTACAATTTTTTACAAAAAATATATATATATATATATTGAAATATTGGAGAAAACTAATAACAAAATGCACCGCACATAACAGCTGTCTTCTAAGGAGACTATTGCCATTGCTAGCTAGCTTTCTTAATCTTCCTCTCCTTCCTTAATAAAAGTTGTGTTAGACGCTATCGTTGCTTTAAGTTATTGCATCAAATTGCAACAATTTTTTAGATAAAAACTATTAACTTTTCCTCTACTCCTTTATCCATTTTTTAGATTGACACAAAAAATTAATTGTTGATATCAATTATGTCCTTCTTCTGTAATCTACTTGCTCTTAGTTACGTTTTTAATTCTTTTGAAGGAAGAGTTCCATTATCAATTATCCACTTGGTCTTAGTTACATTGTTCATATGACCATGGTTTTTAAACTTGGAATGTTCAATGAATCGGAAAAGAGAGGTTCAAGATTTTTAAGATCAAACCGAGGTTGAACCATGATGATGTCATAATTAATTTAATAATTATTTAATAAATAAATATATATATTAAATTAGAAATAATAGAAAATTTGACTAAAATAAGAAAAATTTTAGATACCAAAAACGTAATTTTATTTTTTTTTTTTTTTTTTTTAAATGAAGCCTACGTCTAAATTAAGCCCATGCCTTAGGCACAAATTAAACCAAGCCCATGCCTTAATGCTCAAGCCCATTTGAACGGTCAACTTTCCAATAAAATTTAAAAGTGGAAAACAAAAAAGATAAAGGACTTAAAAAGAAGAAGCTAGAAGTGTACTCATTAAATAATAGCCTAAATACAAAACAAAGCCCAAGAATAGGGATTAGGATCCTCTCCATTTCCTCCAAGAATAGAGTGGTTGGTCAGTGAGTAGATGACAACCAAGCATTACTTCACCATCTCCATCATCTGCAAAGCAACTCCAGAGTCAAAAAACGCATAAAAATTAGAGAGAAAGCGCAAGTGAGACAGAAAAGAATAAGAGAGGCAATGCGACCTAAAGGTCTAACAACATCTCATGGTGGTTTGAAGCATCAACAATGGTGGTAAGTACCAAAAATAAAATCCAGATCTGAACTGCAAGAACCGTCAACGATTTTCAAACCTGAGAGGTTCAACTGCGGTTTGTACGATTCACTGCTCTTCTTGTATAGGCCGGTTCTTGAGAGTTAAAAACCGTATTGATGAACGGTTTCCAGTTAATCCGATCAGATCATACAGTCTGGTCTGGTTTCACAACCTTGCATATGACCTCTTATTTTAGAGAATTTTATTTCCTCTAATGCGCATTAAACATTCAATATCCATGATTTTAGATATTACAATTTTGAGATCTATATATCTTTTTTAATAAATTTGGATTTAGAATTGGTGCTCTCACCCAAACAATTTTTCGTCTTTTCCCTATATGTAAATACACAAATGGACCAAATTGGACTAAAGTGGATACAAATGGATTGAATTGGGCCAAATGGAATGAAGTGGATAGAATAAGACTGAATGAGAACAAGGTGAACTGAATTGGACCATGTAGGACCGAAGTGGACCAAATAGGATAGAGTGGACTGTATAGAACTAAAGTGGACCGAATAGGACAAAGTGGACTAATGTGGACTGAAGTAGAATGGATAGGACCAAAAGAGTAAGAATGGACAGATTAGAACCAAAGTGGGCAGAATGGACTGAATAGGATCCTAATGTGGACAGAATAAAACCAAAGTGGATAGAATGGACCGAATAGGAGCAAAGTAGACAGAATGGACTAAACAGGACCAATATGGACCAAATTGGACAGAAGTGCATAGAATAGGACCAGTGTGGACTGAATTGGACTGATGTGAACAGAATAGGACCAATGTGGATTGAATAAACCGAAGGGAACCAAAGTGGACCAAATAGGACGGAAGTAGACCAAATAAAACCAATATGGACCGAATAGAACTTTTGAATACTTATCATTTTATTGCATTTTTAGTGCTCATATTTTTAATTTCTAATGTGAATTTTTTTTTAACACAAAACTAAAGAGTTTGTAATAAAATTTTATACTTATCAACCCAAAAATTAAGGGGAAAAAATGAAATTTTGAGTTAAACTTGAATGAGAAACCTAAAAAAAAAAAAAAATCAATTTAAGGCCCAATTAGTCCAAAATGGACTGAAGGGGACCAACATTGATCGTGTGGACCGAAGTAGACCTAACTAGACCGAATATAAATTGTTTAATTTTTAGGGAGAACAAATTAACTTCAAAAAATTTACATAACAAATTATACATTATTTTACAATTACAAAATAATTATTTATTCCCACGCATTGTGTGGATCTGCGACTAGTAATAAGGAACAACCAAATCTAATTTTTCCAACAAAACTTAAACAGAACCAGCTATTACCCAATTCCAACACAACATTTTGATTAAAATTGAATTCCTAACTCCCTTACAAAACTCAATACGAGACCGTGTCTAGTTTCAAACACTGCAATATTGCCTCTTCAGATGTTAACATTGCCATTGTGAACTCTTGCACTTCTCTGTTCCAGATGTGATAAACCATGGCAGCCAAAACTAATTCACATAGCGTTGATAACAAGACCCTGAAACTTCTCACCTTCAAATATCTTATGCCCCATTACAAGACCTCACGCCAACAGCCTACATTATTTTCCAAGCATAACAGAGCTATCATATATACAAGTCCAAAATGAAGCACGGGTGCGTTTTCGGATTCGAGTGCGGGTGCGAGTGCGAGACTCGGCAATTTTTGAAAAAGTAGGGTTCGGGTGCGGCAATTAAAAAATTATTAAAAATATTTTTATTTTTATTTTTTATATATTTTTACTATTAAAATATTCTTAAAAAGCACATTACTATGAACTTGGTCACAAAACAAAGAAAGGAGAAGGCAAGAAACACAAAACAAAAAAGAAATTACAAAACAAGCAACAAATAATAACACATGTAACCTGCAAGTATCAACAAACAGCATCCAAGTCCATGCAATTATTTGATCATCAAAATGTGAAATCTTGGCCATCCTATGAACCAATATAAAAGGAAAGAAAAAAAAATCAAAGAAAAGGAACCAATCTATTCTGCATCTAACTTTAGTGATCCAATTCTAACTGAGCAGGAATCTTTTTTAGGTGGAGAAGGAGGTTCTGAACTGGAGCACGCAGGAGATAAAGGGCAAAGAATGACAGATTTAGGATGTTTGGGCCTCATTTAAAACTGATTTCGGCTTTTCCAGCATGATTCAAGGCCGATTTTGGCATATTTTGGCTGTTTCGGCCATCGGCCGATACGATCCAATTCGGCCTATACGACCTGATTTTTGCCAAATCAACCCAGTTCGACGTGAATCGACCTGAATTGGCGCTAATCGAAACCGAGTCAGCGTGAATTGGAGCCAAGTTGGTGCAAATCCGAAAAAAGAAAAAAAAAAAACTTAGATGCGGCACTAACGTGCGGGCAGCGGTGTTGGTGGCCGCACCCCTCGTTGGTGCTTCCTTGGTCCAAATCCTTTTGGTAAATACGACATGTCTAACATTTGATAGTTAGAAAGGAACTTGGATCAATCAAATGAGAAAATAACTTCATGGATCCGCCTGAGTGCTTTGGTGACATCTACCATCGTTGGCCTTTTCATCAGTGGGTGTTCCTATGTACATGTTAAGGCAAGCTGCAGCACAGCTTGTAATTGCAGCTCTAAACTAGCACCTCCTTCTACTGCCAAGATTGTAGGATCCACAATCTTGTTTATGCAATAACCTTCAGCACGGTTATGCATGTAGGCTATTAAACTAGATTTCTTGACAATTGCCAATCGGGTTATATTATAAGAATCCTCTCCGGTTAATAGTTCTAGAAGAAGATTACCGAAGTAATATACATCAGTTTTTCTGTTGCCTTACCTGTTGCTTTAATCTCAGGGGTTTTGAACCTCGAATACCAAACATTGCCATTTGTTTCCACATCAGTTTCACCCTCAGGGATTAATGTTGAAGCCAAGAAGTTGAACAATTTGGGAACATCATGTTCATCTAATAAGATACTATCCATATGTATACCCATGTGAATGACAGGTCTAGAGAAGGCAGTATGGAGGTAGGAAATTGCATGAGCAATCTGCCTTCCAATCTTTAACCTGCTTGCCCACGCCATGGACCGATCATGGTGTCGTTGAGTAACACGAGAGGTATAAATTCGATCTGAAAGGATACCATTGGCAGCAAATTCATACACTAAAATGGGACATGGAGTGTTGAGACAACACCCTATAGGTTTTAATACATTACTGTGAGCACACATCTTTGCAGAGATTGCTAAATCATTGATGACACAATCGGTCAAAATTTTCGAGTTAGGAAATTGCCTAACGAAAACAACTCTTCCTTCAAGAGAGCCCTTGCACCAACGTATTCCACGATGATTATTGTAGTTGTTGGTAGTTAGGCAGAGCTGTTGAGCTGAGAAACTACGGATGGGAATAGGCTTGCCATTGCAAGAGACAATCAGCTTCTCCAATAGCTTGCTTCCATTCTCAAAAAAAGCTAATCTTTCTCTTTCCTCTCTTTCCTTAATCCTTATAAAGAAATGATTTCTCAACCAACTCCGCATAACTATTGAGGGAGGCTCAATGGCCAGTTTTGAGGATTGGGATAAAGTGCAAGAAGGTTTCGTCCAAACCAAGTGGAGCTTTTCTCAACAGACTTCCTAGATATTACTGTATCGATCTTAGACTGCACTCTTGTTTAGTCCATGGAGAGCCCCACCGATGACAACTGCATTGAATTTACGCGTATCGTACGTGGTATACTATATACTTGACTAATTCAAAGTCATACTCATATGGGGCCAACGCTTTGACCAAGATTCTTTCCAATATCAAGACTTTGTCATCCATGCATGTCCTTCTCTCCAATCTCCATGTCGTGAATTAGAGCACTCAAATATAATAGGAAAATATCACATTTTCTCCGATTATAAGCCCAAAATTTAACAACATTAGACTTTACAAAATTATGTAAAAATACATGATTAGTATAGTAATTGTATAAAATTATATTGACATTATTCATTTTATATTTAATTATTTACTTATTTTTTACATATCTTGAAGAAAGTGAATGATAATGATTGTATGTAAAGAAAGATAAATAATTAAAAAATTAATATTTTAATGAAATATAGTGTAAAAAAGATAATTTGACATAAAGTGTTTTAAAAAGTGAGGATCTAAAACATAAAAAGAAGTAGATTTTCATACTAAAATAGATATGAGTTCCATTCTCAAAAAAAAAAAAATAGATATGAGTTTTTGCAGGGCATAAAAAGTGAGGTTTTTATACTTTTTTTTCTTTTCTTTTCTTTTTTTTATAAAGAGTTTCTAAAAATATTTCTTAGATCAATGCCAGAAATGAACTTTTTTTCATATATCAAACTCATAAAATAATTATTGTATATGAGAGTCACTTTCTCTTAAAAAAAAAAATAGCGTGGTGGATACGTACGTGTGTATGTCTCAAAGTTAACTTTACTAACCGTTTCTTAATTTTTTTCTTAAAAAAAAAAATCTTAGTTTTAGTGGGACAATGGAAAACTAGAAGAATTGTGAGAGAAATAATATGTACCCAAACCCGAGTGTGATAGAGAAAGAAAATGAGAAGAAAAAAAAAATACAAAATCCTTTCAGGTCAAATTAAAAGGTCATTTCAGCCTTTTGTTATTGTTAGAATCCGCATTAGTTTGAATGAATATTTGCTGTAATCTAAGAATGGTTAATTCTTGATATTTTGATAGCATTTAGGGTTTATCATAGAGATGATTGATGTAAACTCATTATTTGATTGTGGAAGTTTGTAACGGATTAAAATGGTTTTCCCTTGTCGTAGAAGGTTTTTCCACACAAAAAAATTGATGTCCTAATTGTGGAATTTTATTGGTTTTTATTTTGTTTTGTTTATATTGTTTATTATGCTTGGCTAATTTATTTGGAGTGTCCGTTCAATTTGCTTGCACAAAGAGGGATGATGAAAATATTTTGTGGCCTTTTGTTTATATTAATTGATTCCTTTTTTTCTCAACAAGTGATATTGTTGAGAAAAAAGGAATCAATTTACAGTTTGGTGTGAATATTTTTGTGTAAATTATATGGAGAGATATTCTAGTACAATGATAAATTTTCAGTTTCGAATTATTCGGTGTTGAAGACTAGAAGAGAGATTTTTTTTTTTTTTTTTTAATAAAAAAATTTATAAAGAACTGTTTGAGCCTATTAAGTTGAATGGAATGGAAAGAAAGTGAAACCATCAACTAAACCGGTGATGAATGTGTTTTCCACCTGTGGCCAAAGAAGTTGATACCTACATAATCTTTGGATGAAAAAAAAAATAGTCTTTATGAGAGCAAGATCGAATAATAAAGCCTTCATGGTAAGGACTCCGAATATGGAGTATATGAATAGGCAAAGGGTTGCCGAATACTTACGTGATTTCAAAGAGGTGTTACATGAGTAGTCTATAATTAAACTTGTGTAGATGATGAGGTAAAAGCATTACTTTTGTTGAGCTTATTGCTAGATAGTCGGAAAAACTTAGTTGTGTATATTACAATTCAGCTCCTAATGGTGTGATCACCATGAGTATAAAAAAAGACAACATGTTCAATGAAGAGGTAGGAAGGAAAGAATTAGGTATTTAGTTGAAATTGCCATGATGTAAATAGTGTAACTGATTCACTCATATGGCAGCTTTGGAACAGCTCAAAAAAGAAAAGGAAAGGTTGTTGCCAACCTTATATGTGACTGAATCAATTACACTATTTATTTCATCAGGGCAATTCCTACTAGGAGACCAGGATTAGATCACTTTCATCTAGCAAGTAAAGAACACAGATAATGAAAATGTTTGTGACTAGTGAAAGTAGATTATAAATGTTACACAGTTGCAAGCTTCTTTCAAATGATTCAAGGACCAATTCTGTTACCAAAGTGTCGCTGGGTAACATGACAAACATACCAACCTCATTTGTCTCAAACACTCATGGTTAATTTCTTCCACCATGTGGCTCACAACATTACATTCTTAATGATAAGCAACTGCATCCAAGAACATAGCCTGGGTCCTTGGTGCCTATGCACATAATGGGAAAGAATCTGAAAAAAGTGAAAATGAAAGAACAAAAGAAATTGATACCATTCAAAAGCAAATGCAAGTGGGGCTCCTTGCCTAGCAAAAGTCTCCACAGACAAGATTATTTTGCTTTGTTTATGTCTAGTGTCCGTTTGAAAACAGAGTTTTCTGCTAACATTTTAGCTTATTTATTTATATACAACTTTTTATTTTTAAGCTTCACATGTTTATGTACAATTACACTTTAATCAGGTACTTTTAGTAAATAAGCTGTCAACAAAATGCTCTCTAATATATACAACAAATACATAATGAAGTGGAATTTTGATATATAAACTTTAAAGGGGTTACAAAAAGGCTCTGTGGTAGGCATGCTTTACTAATAAGAATTGAAGCCTTCAGAGAAAGCCAAGTTAATGAAAACGCAATATTGTCATAAGGTTCAGCATTAAATAAATAAGCAGAAATTAAAAAAAGAAAAAAGAAAAAAGAGCAACCCTATCCATTAATCTAAACATCATTCATGGAGATCAAAATTTAGAACATGTTGACCTCTTGAGTCTTGATAATGACAACTCATTCTTCAATCTCTAACCTTGAACACTTGATTGATGGAGCCCATTGAAAGGTCAATCTCTATCAAGTTTTCTTCCTCATTCATCTCATTAATCTCTGCTAGGAGTTCCATTAAGCCTTGCTGCTGGAAAATAGACTCTGGCAAGAGATCTGGCAAATTTGACTGTGCCTTTTGCTTTGGCTCTTCATCTAGGCCACCAGACTTGCTGCCTGGGAGGGAGATTTCAATGAGGCTATCATCATCTTCATCAGAAACTGAACCATCTGAGATTGCTAGATCTTGATCCATATGGTTGGAACACATCAAATTGACCTCAAAATTTTCACCAATTAAGGAATCATTGCTGCTTTCACTGTCTGAAGGAAAAAGAGTATCTGGGGGTGACTCAACTTTGTACTCATGCATCACACCAACTTCATTTTGTTGTGTAACCTCAGGTTGGATAGCTGTTTCTAAAAGTGGCTGTGGTGTCTGAGTCTGACCAACTTCCTTTCCAAGTAGGTGTTTCTGGTCACAGATGTGACCCTCATCTTGGACTGGATTCTCATCCAAAATCACATTTTTCTTTCTGAATGCGATAACAAACAAAGTTGATAGAACCAAAATTGGAATAGTAACAAGGGAGGGATAGAACCCAAAACTGAGAAAGTAAGCAAAGACTGGAACAAGGACTGCAACACATAGCAATGAGGTTCTGGAAAACCACATTGAGGAACAGATTTGATTCTCAGCTGGTTTTTCCATTTTCATATACTCATCAAAGAAGATGAAAGAGAAGGACCTAACCAAGTAGAAACTTTTAGGGGTACCAAAAGAGACTTTCCAGAGCTAAAAGATTTTCTGGAGCAAAAAAGTAACAAACTTTAATTTTTCTTATAAACTAATATTGTTGCTCATATATCAAGAAATGAGCAACAGAAATGGGAGTGAGTTGAACAATCAATCCCAAGTAGAAAGATGATATGAATATAGAATAAGACCAGCTTCCATTTACCTGACTGAGCTTCCAAGGAAAAATGCAAGTAACCCTATGGTAATTAGCTCTTGTAAGACTTTGGCACTTCCCTCCCTTGCACAGCCTTTACTTTAAAGACCTAGCAAATATGGTATTTTTTTGTTTTCTCTTACACCAAACACTATGGTCTCATCTGCAACTGATTCTCTTGAAAGAAGCAAAACCCTTGTTTTCCATTATCATTTTACAACCTCAAAGCCTAGGAATTACCGAATCATGTGCAACACATCTTTGCTCCCCACATGGCACGATGAGACCCTTCAAAACAAAACCCA
The DNA here is from genome assembly GCA_029955455.1 of Quercus agrifolia. Taxonomy (NCBI): domain Eukaryota; kingdom Viridiplantae; phylum Streptophyta; class Magnoliopsida; order Fagales; family Fagaceae; genus Quercus; species Quercus agrifolia. The sequence goes on from JARQAD010000004.1 coordinate 58,645,521, forward strand.
TTAGCAGAAACGAGATATCCATATACAGTACTTCAAGGTAAATAAATAAAATAAAATAAAAGGAAAATCCTTACTAGTCACTTTAATCTTTTTCACAACCAAACAAAAAAAGTCAATATACTCAAAAGGGTCACTTCAAAGTCAATTTTCCATAAAGATTACCTATTGTGTACAACAAATTTTCCCAGTAAACAAACATCAATTAATCAGTTTTTATTTTTTGATTTTTTTGGGTTTTCACAACACTATTCTAAAGCCGGCCAAATCTCTGTAGAAATGAAAAATTAGTGCTTGACTCGAAATAATAGCACCCTGCAGTTTTGTCAGAACTCAGAAATCCAATTATAAAAGAGAACTGTGCTCACTGATTATGACCCATTTTCTACTGTCTGCATTAAAAGCCATCAATTGGAGGTACATTTCTATTTCTACTTATCCTCCAAGTTTTTAGTGGAAGCCCATTTCCTTGAAGAGACCTTTCGGCTAGTTAGGTCAGGTTCCACTACTCCTTTGTCCTCACAAGCAAACAGAGCGGATAAAAGGGTCAGGTGCAAAGTATCCGCTGCATTAATTTGATAATTTCATGCATTCGATAATCTATTTAATAGGTGTCATCTAGTTAGTGTGATACAAATATTCCACTAAATTTCATCCCAAAATATTGCTAAATTGGCTTCACAGAACAAAACAGAAAAAGAGAAAAGAAAAGAAATTCACAAAGCAATTCTATGTCATGTTAAAGGATAATGTATATATTTCATACACTCGATATATGAATTTTTTTTAAAGTGATTGAATTTTGCACAGTTATGAAATTTACATAATGTGAGAAAGAAAATTCATACATTGGATATATAAAATAAATATTGCACGTCAAGATTCTATCGGTCCAAAATATTTTGGAAAGTTACAAAAGAAAAAGGGAAAGTAGATGGGAAAATGCATAGGATAAACAAATTTTGACAGCAAAAAAATTCCACTACAAATGTCATCACATAAAATGTCAAATTTGCTTCTAAAAAATTCTTCAATTTTTTTTTTTTTTAATTTAAAAAAAAAAAATGTGCTTTCCAAAATGTGACCATAACAAACCATTAACCATGAGTCCATGACACAGAGCACTCATAAGCTTATGTTATGTTAAGGATCGCATCTGAAATTGAAAAAAAAAATTCTTTAAAGTTTGAATTGTTTGAAGTGAGTGGGCAAAATTATGGAAAAAGGCGAAAGGAAAAGGTAAAAAAAAAAAAAACTAGATAGGCAAAAACGCATAGCGAAAAGACAAATTGACAGCAAAAAAGAAGTGTCCCTATTAGATTTTTCCACTTTATTTTGTTGAAACATTTCCTCTGCCTAATCATTTTCTCGTGCAAGAAAAGTAATTATGATTATAAAAAATAATTTCAAAATATATGCTGTCAAAGTCTTGTTAATCCATGTCTAGGTAACAAGGCATCACTAACAACACTGGTGCTTTTTTTTTTTTTGGAGACTTGGGTGCATTTTAACTGTGACTCTCTTAACTCAATGACAAAAGCTAGTGGAAGGTGACATTACCCTAGTTTAAAGATATATTAAAAAGGTATGCACTCCAATATTTATGTTCCAATTAAGTTTCCTCTTCATTTATGAGAAATTGAGAAGAATATATCTTCGATATTATAAAATAGACTAAATTACAAATTATTACCCTTAATTTTGAGTGATTTTAGTCTTTTAGATTCAATTTTTTAAGTTTCATATTTTTTATTCTTCTCCTTTAACTTCTTTTTTTTTTTTTTTCTGTTTTCTTTTTTCTTTTTAGTTACATAACTTCTATTCATTTTCAATATAGTCTTTTCATCCAATCCGCCCTATTACATCCACTAAAATGACGTTTTTTAAAGTAAAAATCACTAAAACTACCAGCACATAGAACTTGATAGAATAATTAAATTAAAAAAGATTAAAATCAAAGAACTAAAATGAAAATAAAATAAACTTAAAAAACTGAATTAAAAATATTTCATAATTAGAGAATGTAATTTATAATTTAGTCTATAAAATATTGTCCTAATTTTTGGGGGATAGTGTAAAATACTATTGAATTACCAAAAAATTGTTCATGATGATATCTAAAACGCCTCACATCACTAAGGACAATATAAAGTTAGATGAGGCAGCAGCATTTGTAGACATTTTAATGTCATTAATAATGTAATAATAGTATTCTTCCTTAAAGTTTTACTCTTGTCATTTCAAGCGAAAAAAAAAAGCAGTAATGATCCATTAGATGAATTTTTACCACTCAGAACAATTTGCTTGACTCATGCTGCATTCTCAAGTTTATGATTATAGAATACGCAAAAGAGAAATCCTAATTGGGACAAGATAATGATTTTAATTATTACCATGCATAACAAGTAATAATACTATAGAAATCTAACACTTTTTTATATATAAGATTAGCTTCTTCTTTTTTTCCTTTTACTCTTTTTGATACTATACATATAAGATTAGCTTGATTCCTGTTCGAGTCAGGTTAAGATATCTTTAAAAAACAATTGAATCTTTAATGTGTCGGTGGCCACACAATTAAATTACTCGAAACTCACAATCCTTATTTTCCACCGAAGGAATTAAAGTAGTGAGAATCACTAATAGGTCCCACTTGGATATTGACCTCCACTGAGGCATCATTATCAACTTCATCTTCTTAATCTACTCTAATATAATTAGAGCATCCACAGCAATAGAGCTAAAAATTTAGCTATTTAATACTACAAAAAGTTACTTTATTTATTTTATCTATACATATACCGCAGCAGTAGATCTATTTTAGCTTTTAATATAATAAAATAATATAAACATCATAATAAAATAAGATATTTACTACAAGAAAATAATATATCCACTACACAACCATCACAGGCACACAGACAACCGGGCAAGGAATAATTTTTTTTTTTTTTAAGCTCTAAGCTACAGTGCACATCCATAGATAGATGTGCACTATAGCAATGAAGCTAAAAAAAAATATGTTTAGTTCCACTACTGTATGGGTTTTTTTGTGTTTTAGTGGAGCTAAAATAACTTTTTAGCTTTTTAATTCCATTGTTACAAGTGCTCTTAGAGTAACATTAATTAGTGCTTACTTCATAAATATCTTATACAAAAACAGCTCCTAAGAGCATTCACAACAGTGGGGCTAAAAATTTAACTATTTAGCACCATTAAAAGTTACTTTATCTATTTTACCTACACACATACTACAGTAATGGATCTATTTTAGCTTTCAACACAATAAAAATAATATAAATATCACAATAAAATAATATATCTACTACAATAAAATAATCTATCTCACTACAATAAAAACACCACAAACCGATCCACCGCCACAGCTAACCACCCAACAACAACTAGCAAGCTAAGAACAACCACCCACAACCACTGCCAAAAATCCAAATTAGCCAAAAACCACCACACAAATTACTACCAACATAGCCATACCACGACTAACCCATGAAACCAAGCCACCATGAAACCTAGCCAAATCGTCATCACAAAACCCAAAGAAACCCATGAAATCCAGCCACAACCACGAAATTCGCAACGCTCTTGAGTTCGATGAAGGCGGTGCTGGTGGAGTTTGGATTGACAATGAAGCTTAGGTCAGCAATGGAGCTTGGATCGGCGATGAGATGGAGGACTAGGTGATATGGGTCAACAGCGTGGGACGACGATGAAGATGAACCTAGAACAGATCGGTGATGAAGATGAAGATGAAGATCCAGAACAGATCGGCAAAGCAGAGAGTAGATGAGGGAGAGAGAAAAAAAAATGAGAAGGAAAAAGGAAGAAAGAAGAGAAGCTAGAGAGAGAAAAAGAAAGAAAGAGAAAATAATTTTTAAATGAAAAAGGAGTTTTAGCTCTCAACTACAGTATACATCTATAAATAGATGTGCACTGTAGCAATGAAACTAAAAAAAAAAAGCTTTAGCTCCATTGCTAGATAGTGGTTTTTTGTGTTTTGGTGGAGCTAAAATATTAACTCCACTGCTGCAAGTGCTCTAACGATTTAGGGTTTGGCAATTCTTTGTGCTCTGACTTTGTCACTTGGGACTGATTGTCTGTATTTCTGCATTATGTTCTAAGGGTTAGGGATTTAGGATGTTTACTTGTTTAGAGTTTACCCATTAAAAAATTAAAACCATACTAAATTGGGTTTAAACGTCATGACATAGATTTGACGCGAGTTTAAATTGTTAAAAGTCTTGTAGTTCAACGATTGGTTGTAAATAAAACACATTTGTTTCTGTTTTACCAATTATTTTGTTGATAACAAATGTTGGGTAGTCAAGTCCTTTTTTTTTTTTTTCTTTTTCTTTCTTTCTTTCTTTCTTTTGAGGAAAATCAAGTCCAATTAAAATGAGTACTCTTTCTTTTTTGATAAGTAAATGGGTACTCAATACCACAGTTAGAAAGATAAAATATAAACATTAATTTAATAAATAATAGTATGTACGCATCAAGGGGAATTGAAGTATCCAAATAGATTATTCAACTAAGGTAATTAAATATTGAAATATAAAATCAACATTAATATTATTTTAAAACTTGAATTTAGTATGCATTGAGATTAGTTTTTTTGTTGATCTGATGAAAGTGATAGTTATATCTAAAAATAATGAGAATTTAAAAGGTTATACTTAAACAAATAAGTTAAAAATTGAAAAAAAAAATTTAAAATCTAATTTAAATGACCATTCATTTTATTCGAAAAACCTTGAATTGTATCGCATAGACAATATATATACCATGTTTAATATGTCTACTCATAGAAAAATTTAAAATTTTGATAAAGAATAATGTTAAGAGTCAAAATTTGTTACAATATTTTTTGTGTGACTTATTAAGGATACACGTTTTGATTGGTTCACCACTTTTACATGATTCCACAATTGAAATTACTTATATTAGGCACCAATTACAACAAAGGCACATTATCAACTTTATTAAAAAAAAAAAAAGAATTATAGAAATTTGGCTAAAATTCAATTTAGCACATTGACTTGTACGTCAATTGTCAAAATAGTTCTTAAGGTTTAATTTTTGTCAATTTAGTTTCTTACTTTGTTAAAAATAATTAATCTAGTTATTATGACCAAATCTATTAGCAAATAAAATCATTTAAAACTTTTTTGTTATAAATTATTTAAAATAAAAATATTTATGAAATTCATCATTTAATAAATATTTTTTTTATGAGTATTTAAAAAAATAGAAAAGAAAAAAAGATTTAAACCATATCATATAGACCATAAACTACACTTAACATGTCTACTCGTACTTAAATCTAAAATTTACTTGTTAAGAGTCTTATAAGTTAACTAGTTGACATCTTTGGATGTTTCTAATAGAAACATCCAAGATTCAAATTCTTCATCTCCAACTATCGAATTATAAAAAATAAAAAAAACAAAATCTAAATAGTGATAAAGAAAAACATTATTGTGAATTTGTGATAAAGAAAAACATTCTTTTAATGTAGAAAAAAATATTATATATATAAAAAAATGTTAAAGGACACAATATTTTGCACAAATTATTAGTTTTGATTGATGTAACATCATTCTCATAAACTATTTTATTTAGAATTTTTTTATTATATATCAATCAAAATAAATTATTTAAACGATTTTTAAAAAAAATCTAAACATCTTGTATCTCTGATTTACTTTATGGGATAGGTTAATTGATATCCTTAGGGTAATAATTAATAAATCATTTTAAGATAGTTTTGATATTATTTTTATTGAAAATATCAAAACTACATTTTTTATTTTTTCATAAATTTTTTTAAAAAAATATTTCTTAAACTAATGCACTTAAAAAGCAGCTGTGAACACTTCCCTTACTGTTTAAATTAATCTCATGCAGATGTATCAATGCCAGGTGCTCCATATTCTCCTCAACCCCAAATCTCCACCACTAATCAAGCATAAAAACACCAAGTCAACCAAATTCCAGCAATCCCTGAAATGACGAAATCACCCTCAGTCCCTTCCAACAACGTAAACCAAAACTATAGGGGCATACTCGGTGATAAGAAATTAAAATCCAAATTGGGACTAGTAGGAGCAATCTAGGGTTAGGGTTTAAAATCGAATTAGTACAAAGCTTCCAAATTTGGGGTTGGGAGTGATTGATTCTTTGGGGTTTTTCACTATAAAGCTCTGAACTTTGCGTTGTGTAGTGAATCGGACGGCACGGAAGCTCGCTCTGAGGTTTTTTGGTTTCTTATTGGGCGTGTGATTGTGATTCTCTCTCTGGGCTTTAGCGCCCTGAGGTACCGTTGAAATCCATGATCATCAGCGTCTCATGGATCCGTCTACAGTGCCAACCACTCCTCCAGTTGAAGAAGAAGATGAGTGGGGTATCATTTTTTTTTTTTCAATTTTTTTTAAAAAGATTTTGTCACTAACCGATTATTTGGTTTCTGAGAAAATGTGGGAAAGAAGAGGAAAGTTTTTTGTATTTTTTTTAATATTGGGTTTTCTGGATTTATGTCTACATGTCTTTGACGTAATTGTTTAATTATGCTATTGTGTTATGAGTGTAGTATTTCATTTGAAAATTGTGGGTTTCACTATGCTTTTTTTTTTTTTTTTAACACTAACACGCCACAACCAAAACTGCATGCAACAGTTAGTTTCACTATGCATGGTTTTTGGTGATGGCATTGCAATTGGATGTGTTAGTGTATAGTTGTTGATGCGCAGGGCTTGTGATTTGGATTTGGATTTGGATTTGGATTTGTGGGTCTTGTTGATTTTTATTGGTGGAGTTATGAGTTTGGTGTTGCATGAATATTTGGAATTGGGCATGTCTTGTATTGTGTGATTTCTCAGTTTTGGACTGCATTGTGTTAAAGTTTTTCTTTTTAACCCATCAGTGTTAAATTGGGTATGTGTGGGCATTAGAGGTTTTTTTAAAAAAATGTATTTAGTATTTGACTTTGTCTCAGGAGCTGTCTGCACATTTCAAATTGCAGAAAAGTTTTGTTCTGACAAGAATTGTATAAGTTGAAATACTTTAAGGGGTTTTCTTTAGACATTAGAGTTGAAGAGATTAAATTGTTGTATTAGAAAGATGACCATCTCTAAGGTGTCAAAAATGTCTTTTACTTGGCCAATAAAATAATTTCTTATCTATTGATATAGCTAAATAATGGAACCTGGGAAAGAAATAGGGACCTGAAATCAGAAGTTATATATTACCTAAAATTTATGAAGGGAATGAGTATATGCCTAAAAAGTTGTTTATTTGTTGTCACGAAAAAGAAATTGAGAATATGTGGCCTACTGATTTGATATCTTTCATTCCTGATGTTATTATGTTTATTTGATGAGAATAAATATAATACCGTTAAATGAGTTTCCATTCTAATGAACATGGGTGAATATAGTTAGCTGAGGATTAAGTTGTCAGTGTGAGGGAAACATCATAAAAGCAATGTTTCTTGCTTACATGCATGCGCTGAGCTATAGTTGGCACTATATTACACATAAATGTCAGATCATCTGTTAATATATGGTTTTTTGCAATGCAATTATGCTTGAGTTTCCTGTCAAAGTGGAGGCTGTTATGTCCCCGGAAGAGTTTATTATTGTTTCAATGGGCCATTTCCACATTTTTTTACTAACTCATGTCCTGTAGTTCATTTAGTGGGTTTAGTAGATTGACCATAAATTAGACTTAGTGATCTTTAAGCTTTGTTTGCACATACATCTTACATTAGGATGATTGGAACTCATGAGCTTGGTCCTTTGAAGTTTATAACTACCTAATGTTCATAACTCTAATGTATGTTTCTGAATTTGTTTGTTGTGTCTTGGGGTCACACATGATGATTATTATGTGATTAATCATTGACGGGCTAATCTTTTCACAAGGATAATTTGTTTCATCCATTCCTGTGCTTTTTCGCTTTCACTTTTTCCTAAGCAATTAAATGAATTATACATTATTTACTATATATGTATATGTTGTTTCCCATTTTCTTTTTCTTTTTTTGTTGATATGGCTATGCAGTCTCTGTCTTTCCATCTTTTAGAAGACATAGTAAGAATATGAGTAATTATTCAGTAGAGAATGTTATGAGTAGAGGATTCAGCATAGAACATAATGCCTTTCATGTGGCACTTGATAAATTTGGAGTCTTTGTAATCTTTGAATTGCTCTAATTTGTAGTTGAGTTTGATATTTCTTAATTGTTAAAATCTCATTTATCCTGTTTACCAATTGAAGTATAGTAAATATTAAAGTTTCTTTCTTTGGCATAAGTATTGTTCATTTAGATGGGAGTAATATGCAGCCTTCTCACAGGCCATACCTGATGAATTGACATGTAACTAATTAGGTGGACTGTTTGTGGTCTGCAAGAGTGGAAGGTGTAACATCTATCACTGTCTCAAGGAACAATGTCTTTAGTAGTGTCATTACTTGTTACATCATTAGTAATTATCATATTGGAGAGAGAGAGTGTTTTCACCTTGTTATAATATCCCTTGTAGTTTGTATTCACAGATTGATTTGGTAGTTTAACCTTATATGTTAGTGTAGTAGTGAGTAGTTGTGATGGTAATTGTGATCATGATGAATATGTTCTTTCACTTTTCAGTGTCCTATTTTTGTGACTGATCAGTTTCTAAAAAAAAAAGGGTTTGTGTTGGTGTCATCAGCTTTAACATCTCTAAATTTTTTAAGGTGTCTCTTATTGTGCTGACATTAATCTTTGGCCTTTATATGCATCAGACACTGATGGATTCGTGATTCCAAGCTTGGAAATAGGAGACTTAGATCAGAGTAAAACTGATGTTTCAGAAGTAGAAGCCTCAAAACCTCCTTCTCCAAAGGTCATCCTACACTATTCATTACCAAAGGAAAGGAAAAAAAATAGTCTATAGATTATGTATTTAAGTCTGTATTTTAAAATCTGTGTTTTGTTCACTTTTGCAGGCCAAAAAAGAAGAGAATATCTACCTAGGTCCACACGGAGCACCTCCTTCACAGTCAAAGCAGCAAGAGCCAAATTCTGCTGGCCGTAAGCAGCGGTTCAAGCAAAAATTGAAGGAAGCAGATGAGAGGACCAGTGGGACAGGTCGGGAGAATAAGTTAGAGAGTCTCAGAGAACTTGTGGGTGGTGGCAAAACCACCGGCAACATGGCAAAGGGCTCTACCAGGGATTGGCTGGACCCACATTGTCATGAGTCTCAGTTTGAGAAGTGGAATCCCCAGTGAGTGGAATATTTGAGAGCTTTTTAAACTTGGCACACAGGGTTATCTTTGGAGACTGAATTTATATAAGGTTATGTATTTTGACAATAAATTTTCAACTAGGCCTTTGAGATTTGCTTTTGCTGCGAAAGATTCTTTCAGTAGCATTTCCGATGCTTGGGTTGTATTTGCTGCAGTTGGTGTTAGGCCCTTCTCTTATTTTGGGCTCCTTCCACTTTGAGTTTGGATCACTGTTGGATCTTGAAAAAAAAAATGATGATAATAACCTCAAGCGGAATTTTGCTTGTTCTTTAAAACCTCAGGATTATGGCTCGAAAACCTTGAATGAGGTGGCCCATGTGTGGTAATGTCCAAATGTAGTCAGTTAGCAAAGCTGAAGCCGACTATGCTTTGAATTAAATCTTGAATAAAAGCTTAATTGATTGGCACCCTCTTGCCTCTAACTAAAAAAAAAAAAAAACTTTAACCTAAATAGGCTCTCTAAAGCTAATTTTGGAGAGCAAACACACAAAATGACCTCCAACAGCCTCTCCCAACTCCAAATTTATTTTTAGAATTGTTACAGTAGCTCTCTTGACCTGGAGAGCTCTGTACCAAATCCAAACATTTTTTCCTATTAAAAAAAATATCCCACTGAATAAAAGAATGATTATTTCTCTCTTATCCCTTCCCTTTCTCTTTTCTCTTCTCTTTATTTCTTCATTCTCTCACTTCTCATCAGAGAACAAGGCAGCTCTCTCTCAGAGCCTTGAAGAAAGAAAAACCAAAGACAATTTTACTCACAAATTGAGAAAACGAGAAAAAAAATATCAAAATCTTTCTAATTTTTGTAATGCATGCATTCTCTTATTGAGATCAGAATCAAAGGATTTTTTATCCCAGAAAAAATTTTGAAGGCAAAGATCTCTCTCCTCTTCTCAATCAAAACACACCACAATCTTATTCTCATAAAACCAATTAAATTAGAACAACAAAGCTAAAAATCTGAACAAAGAAAAAAAAATTACAAAGAAGACGATATGACCAAATCCGGTCACATGCACAGAGACTAGCAAGTCGAACCATCAGCACACACCTCCACATCTATGAAAACCTTCTCAATCTACCGTTGGAACTAGGACAACTTGACGAAACCAGAGCTTCAAGACCTCCAGATCGATGCGAAAGGCTTTGGGCAAATGGTCCTAGATGCTCTGAAATTATTTTAGATAGAAAATTTTTTACAATCAATACAATGGTATAGAGGCTGAAGAGGAAGAATCGGCTGGAAACAAAAAAGGAAGGGGGTTGAGAAAAAAAAAGGAAACGTGTGGTGTCTGCCTACGAGGTGGTGTTGATTTTAATAATAACCAATGAGTTGCCGGCACGGATAATTTTGTAATATTTTATGTAAAACAGTTTTAAATAAAGTTGTATATAAATTATAAAGAAAAAATAAATTAAATTAGAGTAAATAAACATATATATTATGAGATATTAAAAATTGGTTTAATAGTTTCACTGTATATTTGTAGTCTTCTTAAGGTAAGATTATTATTTTTTTAAATCATGAAATCAAAAATAAATGCAAAAGAGTTATGGGACCATCAAAATCAACTAATTTGTGTTGTGTTCATATATTTCATACTATGAAATAAAAGTATACTAAACTCTTTGATTGTTTTCCACTCATCGATAGTGCGACATTAAGACATAGTGTGAACAAGTGTATATACATGTGCCTTATAAATGATTTAAAATTAAACTATGGTAGAATATGACTTTACATTAAGCACCAAATATTCTCTCTACTTATATACAAAAAACAAAAACTAACTAACAAAATTACCTAAACCTAAATCATATTTAAGCCCCTAATTTAAAAAGAAAAAACGATTATCCATAGGGGTTTCGGTGTCTTGATGGTGGTGGGAGGCTAATATAACGGAGGTGGTGACCCCTCAGATTCCTCCTTCTCTCTCTTTCAAATATTTTGTTAATCTCAGGTCTTTTATTTTGATAATATATAGTGAAATAGTGTCTTTTATTTAACAATCTACAAAATTTTTGTGTCTCACTGTCTCTCTCTAGAGTCTTATCTTGTTAGTTATTACTATTAGTCCTTACTTATTTATTTATTTTTTTAAAATATTAAAACAGTGGGTATGCTAAAAGACATGAAGAATAGTAAAAGGTGTGGTGTAAGCTTAGACAATTAATGAGATATTAATGAGATGGCAGTAAAATAAGATAATGTGAACTTTTGGGTAACAATAAAAAAAAAAAGAAAAAAAAGAGCTTAATGAAAGAGGTAAAAAAAGGCTAAATGCAAAATTTGAGTGCCACTTGATAGGACCTCATGCACTTTCACATGAGGTCTTTGAGAGAGAGACATTTTGTAACAACTTTTATTCTTCAATATTCCTCTAGAAATTTTTTTTTACTCATTTCTTTAACTGAATAATTATAATGGTTATGTATGTGTGCAATTTATAATTGTTGTTTCACTGCATATTTAAAGCATTCTCAAGGTAAGATTATTATTATTTTTTAAATCATAAAACCAAAAATAAATGCAAAAGAGTAACATGACCATGAAAATCAAATAATTTGTGTTGTGTTCACATATTAAATACTATGAAATAAAAGTATGCCCTTTTAGATATACACTACTATAAGTTTCTTTAAAAAAATCTTCTCTCCTCTCTTCATGTGTGTGTGTGTTAAAAATACTTAGTATTCTCAAAAGAAAAAATAGTGGGTTAATCCCACATTAGAAAATGAGTTTGAGTAAAAGAGATTTAAATCATGTGCTATGTATCCAAGAGTTAGGCTCTTTTGGATATACACCACTGTAAGTTTCTTTAAAAAAAAAAAGCCTTCTCCCCTCTCCCTGTGTGTGTGTGTGTGTTAAAAATACTTAGTATTCTAAAAAAAAAAAAAAAAAAACTCTCTCATCGTCTTCCACTCATTGAAAATGCAACATTAAAATATGGTATGAGCAAGCGTGTATGCACATGTCTTATAGATGATTTAAAATCATGGTAGAATATGATTTTACATTGCATACCAAATATTCTCTCTACTTATATACCCAAAACAAAAATTATCCAACCAAATTACCCAAACCTAAATCATATTTAATCCCCTAATTTAAAAAGAAAAAAAAATACCCGTAAGGGTTTCAGCGTTTTGATGATGGTGGGAGGCCAATATGATGGAGGCAATGGCCCCTTAGATTTCTCTTTCTCTCTCTTTCAAATGTTTTGTTAGTCTCAGGTTTTTTATAATGAAACAATGCATTTTGATTTTGTAGTGAAATAATACGTTTTATTTAACAATCCACAACATATTTTTGTCTCTTTATCTTCCTCCAAGGCCTTATTTGGTTATTACTATTAGTCCTTAATTATTATTTTTCAGCTTTTTTTTTTTTTAAAAAAATATATTAAAATGGTGAGTATGCTGAAAGACATGAAAAATAGAGAAATGTGTGATATAAGCTTAGGTCATTAATGAGAGACTAATGAGATAACAATAAAATAAGTTAATGTAAACTTTTGGGTAACAGTAAAAAAATGCTAAATGCAAAATTAGAGCGTCACTTGGCAAGACATCATGCACTCCCGCATGAGATCTCTGCTTATATATATATATATATTGATGATTATTCCTTTATAACTCCTAATCACTAATCAACACGAGTCTCAAAAAACTTTGAAATAGGACTTTATCATATGTACAAAATAAGCATAGATTTTTTTATCTTTTTTTTAAAAAAAAAAAAAAGAAAAAGAAAAAGGAAAAAAGGATATTGCTATTGTGTTCATCCTTATAAGAATTTAAGCATAGATTTAATTTTCATTATTTTTGACATTTTTTCTTTGATTCCTTTATAATTTATATATTGTGTTGGTTTAAATGATTTTTGTAGGGTCACAAATTGTAGCCCAAACCCAGATAGAATAGGATATGGGCCCAATAAGCCCAGTACAATAAATTTATAAGAGAGTGGGTGAAAGAATTGGGCTGGTGATGGGTTTTACAACAATTAATGGAAGCTAAGAGTTTATCCGAGGAGAATAAAACACATAATCAAATGATAAATTCAAGTTCGAGGAGTAAATTTTTGGGTAAATTGGTTATTTCAAGTGGTGTCCGAGGAGTAGGTTCGTGGATGAAATGGTTATTTTCTGATGGTGTTCTTCTTAATGCTATAGTGATTCTTTCTCACTGTTTTTCCTTAATATCTTTTGATCTCCTTCTTCTGGAGGCTTTACTCCATTATATAGTCCTCATTTATTCAATCTCACCGTCCACTTGTCTACTATCTAGCTTCGTACTTGAGTTTCTGTCTCCCTTCCCACAGCTTTTTGATTTTCTGGGAGTAAAGGTGGTTGAAAATACTGTTCAGAGGTTTTCTCCACATTAATGCGGCTAGGAAAGCTGCTGTAATGCATTTAATGCGGTGGTAGCAGCTTTTTCCTTAGATATTTCTGTGTTCTTATCCCTTTCCTGTACATTTGTAGTCTATCTTCGTCGCTGGAGCTTCCTGGAAGGTGGACTAGGGTAAGACGAAGCTCACTTCACTGACATATGTCAGATCCGAGGAGGATAATCCTCTCGGACCAACACCCTTAGATATTTACACGCTCTACTATTAGTTACGGGGCTCCCTCATGATTTCTTCTCCTCGGACGTATTGTTATTAAAGTGTGGGACTTAAGCTCAATGCAAAGGCTCAAGTTTTTGCTTCCCCATAATAGCCCCTCAAAATTCTAATTTTTCTCTCTTATCCGAGGAGAAAAATTATAATTTTGATGTATATCCGTAATTACAATGTAGTCCATAAGGATACTTAAACCCAGGCACGTGTAAGGGTCATTTCTGCCATTTCACGAGAGCTTCTGACGCTTGGGAACTCGCACAACCATCATTAAACGCTTAGGACTGCGTTACGCTCCAGACATCCAACGGTAGAATATTAATCCAATGGTTCAGGTCTTATCTTCAATATTTGGGCGGGATTGTGTCTCCTTCTTTTTTCGCTTCAACTATAAAAGCCTTCAGACCTTATTCTTTCAATTTCTCATCAGAGTTTGCAATTTTAGAGCGTTCGTATCTCAGCATTCACCATACCTTCACAAGAGAGAGTTTAAAGATCCTCCAGTGACAAGAAGATCAGTCCGCACCCTGCCCCATGTAAGTTTTTCTCTTCGAACTTCTACTATCTTCTCGGCTAACCTCCTCGACTAACCATTCTACACTCCACAAGCTAACAATGGGTAGATTTAAGCGTTTAGTACAGACTCCGGCCTTGATAGAGTTATTCAAAGAAAAGTACCACATTTCTTAGGAGGTGGTGGTATGTCACTGCACAACAGAAGGGGTGGAGTTTGACCGAAAAGTAGGGGAGGTCGTAATCCCTATGATTGCCTTCATAGAAGGAGGTATGACCATTCCCATGGGTAGGATTACACGGGATTATCTACGTGATAGACTCTGCCCCCACTAATGTGCTCCTAATTTTTTTAGAATCCTAGGATCAATCGATACTTTGGACCGACATCTGGGGCTAGGATTGACTTGGCACGACGTCGCCCATTTATATGAAGGCCATATAGAGTCCCGGGCAGGATTTTACCTTAATTCTCGTTCCAACGTGGTCAAATTGATTTCCTATCTCCCCAAATCTAACAAGGGGATGAAAGACAACTACCTTATCTTGTCGAGCCCTTGGAGTGACGGCCTAGCCTGCCCAATCAAGCTAGGAAAACCAGGTGGAGCAATCTAGATCTAGGATTTCTAACTTTAGATTTAAGGAGTACTCGGTTTTACTTTACCGCACTTAGATATCGTTTTAATACATTTACATCTATTTGTTTAGTTATTTTTTGTATTGCCGAGGTTCTTAACTGTGTGATTTGTTCGCTTGACAGATAAATTGTTTACCAACCCCAAGCTTAGCCTGATCAACGTCTCAGCACTGAACTACTTGCTCAGATCGGAAATTTTTGTGAACAACGATGGGCAGCTTCGTGCAGTTCACCTAATTTTGGACTTTGAGCCAATTTCAAGGTCGTTTCTGGACGTCGGCAATTCCATCCGAGCAGGCGACCATTGTTTAGCGCGTATAGACATATCTCGGCCAGACTTCCTCGCCCCATATGATCTTCCCCCTATCGACCATCCTATCCCACAGGGGATACCCACCGTTGCCCAACCGTTACAAGAAGTACCACTTGGGGAGGCTATCTTCAGAGAAGGCACAGCTTCCTCTTCCTCCCTTGAACAAGAGATTGACAGATTCCAATTTGAAGAAGAAACAATCCTTGTATCGGAGGCCGAAGAGGGGGCGAACGAGCATTCGTGTGTGCAGACTCCTGCTCAAGTGGTAACTTACATCGTTGATACATCAGACGAGGAGGAAGAAATGGCTCCCAAGACTAGTCCAAGTCTGAAGGAGCTGATGAGGAACAGGAATAAGGCGCCATCCCCCCAAGATAAGAATAAGTCAAAACATCCTGCAAATCCTCCTCCTCCTTCACCTCAGGTTCCTGTCGACCTCGGGCTAAAACCTAACCCAGATTTAAAGAGAAAAAGGCCAGTAAACTCTGCTGAGGAGGGGGAGTTGGGCCCTTCAAAGGGAAATAAACAGGCTAGACAGACGCAGGACCACAGAAGTAGGAGGTCCCACTCTGTGGACAACCGAGAAGAGCCCCCGGCGGCCCTAGTACGTCGGTCTCCGCGAACTTGGTCCCCTGTATTGGAGGTTGATGGTGCCCCCATCGCGATTGATGCCACACTTAGGCATTTTCGCGGGGGTCATGCAGGCCTGATGGCTGAGGCTCTGCAACAGCCTCTCCTCATTCCCCAAGACATGGCAGCCTACAGGAGTTTTAATCATGCTGACCTCTTCCTTTCCCTAAAAGGGACTTGGCCATGGTAAGCTATTCTACTCATTTTTCTTTCATTTTCATTTACTTGCATTATTTTTATTTTTTTTAACCTAAGCCACTTTATCACGATGCATACTAGGTCACGCAACAAGTTTACGTGGTCGAGGAGTGGGTGAAGAATTCTCGCGAAGAGACGAGGGCTGCCCACGACGCCCGAGAGACTGCGGAGGCTCATCTAGGTGCACTAAAAGACCAGGTGAAGCAGGCTCTCCAGGAGAAGGCCAGTGCCGAAGCAGGCTTAAAAACGACTGAAAAGCAAGCTGAAGGCCTTCACAAGGAGCTACACTACTGCGAAATTAATCTGGCAACAAAAAAGCAGACGGTAAAAGATCTCTGCAAAGAAATCCGTAAGGCTAGGGAAGCTACCCAACTACTAAAGGAGGCAGTTGAGGCCGAGAAGCAGGCTTCGTATGCTTTGGGGGTGCAGGAGACTCAAAGTAGGCTTACTGAGGAATTTTCTGCCGTTGCTAGGGACTACTGCGACATCACTTGGGGTAAAGCCCTTGATGCCGCTGGGGTCCCTGCTGATTCCAGCCTAAGACAACTTGAGAGCATATACTATGATTCCGACATCCAAGAGCTCCCAGGTTCTGGCTTTCCTCCCCCAGAGCAACTAGCCCAAGTGTCTGAAGCTCCTGCAGCAAATCAAGCCCTTTCTGCTCCTGTGGAAGTCCCAACAGATTCTCGCCAAGGTACTGCCCAAGGAGAAAAAGTTGTGGCTCCCCAGGGCGAGGACAAGAACCAGGATAAGGGTAAAGGTAAGGCTTCAGATGCTGCCATTTCTTAGTCTAAGGAAGTTGCTGACCCCCAAGTTCCCAAGACAAAAACTTAGGACTGTAGTTTTGCTATTGCGTTTGTTTTCTTTGTTTACTGTTTTCGTGTATATATTTTTTTTAAAGACTTGTATTTCGTTTTCATTATTAATGAAGATACACTCCTTTTGTTTTAAATGTCATGACAAATAATGGTGAACTCTTCTGCTGTCATTTCATTTTTTTTTTTTTTTTACTTGTGTTATACGCATGGCTATATTAGGCAAATAAAGAATGTTAGAAGACTAATTCAACTAAAAAGTTCTGGAACTTGGGTTAATATAGAAACCGATTAAGCATTTCTAATAGTAGCAAGGCCACAATAGATATAACCAAACCAAACAGGAACTGTAAATCATATGCTTTAGCTTATATTTGAATACTTAAAGGAACTTAGAACAAGTGTTAACTAATCCAAATCATCTAGTCCGAGGACTTCAGGTATGATGGGATTTAAGTTTAAACACCTAAAAGCACTAGAAGAGTGTTAACTAATCCAAATCATCTGGTCCGGGGACTTCAGACATGATTGGATTTAAGTTTAAACACTTAATAGAACTGGGAGAGTGTTAACTAATCCAAATTATCTGGTCCGAGGACTTCAGGTATGATTGGATTTAAGTTTAAACACTTGATAGAACTGCAAGAATGTTAACTAACCCAAATCATCCGATCTAAGGACTTATGCATGATTGGATTTAAGTTTAAACATTTAATAGAACTGGGAGAGTGTTAACTAATCCAAATCATCTGGTCCGAGGACTTCAGACATGATTGGATTTAAGTTTAAACACTTGATAGAACTGCAGAAATGTTATACACATTTCACACAAAGAACAAATATTGATCAAATACACATTTATTAATAATAATACCTTTTTAAGTTATTGACATTCCAAGGGCGGGGTACTACAAGTCCGTCTAGGTCTTCTAATAAGTATGCTCCAATACTAGCGTTGGAGGTGATACGATATGGTCCTTCCCAATTTGGCCCCAATTTTCCCCACGCCGGGTTTCTTGCCGAGCCTACAACTTTGCGTAGTACCAGGTCGCCAGGGGCCAAAGGTCTTGTCCTTACGTGGGCATCGTAACCTCGCTTCAGTTTCTGCTGATAATGGGCCAATTGAACCATCGCGTTCTCTTTCTTTTCGTCAATCAGGTTTAGACCTCTTGCTAGGTGTTCATCGTTGTCTTTTAGATTGAATGAACTGGTTCTCGTCGTCGGGAACCCAGACTCCAAAGGGATGACAACTTCAGCTCCGTAAGTCATTGAAAAAGGGGTCTCTCCGGTGGACCTACGAGGCGTGGTTCTGTACGTCCAGAGTACATGTGGAAGTTCTTCCACCCATTTGCCTTTTGCATCATCCAATCTTTTCTTCAATCCACTTAGTATGACTTTATTCACAGCTTCAGCTTGTCCATTCCCTTGTGGGTAAGTCGGAGTAGAATATCTGTTAGTCATCCCCAGCTCGCCACAATAATTTCTGAACATCTTGCTATCAAACTGGAGTCCATTATCTGAGATGAGTACATGAGGAACGCCGAACCGAGTAACAATGCTTTTCCAGACGAATCTTTTTGCATCCACATCTCGGATATTGGCTAGAGGTTCTGCTTCAACCCGCTTCGTAAAATAGTCTGTGCCGACTATGAGATATTTCTTGTTTCCCACAGCTTTAGGAAATGGTCCGACGATATCTAAGCCCCATTGAGCGAATGGCCATGGACTAGATAATGGATTGAGGACTCCCCCTGGTTGGTTTATACTTGGTGAGTACCGCTGGCATTGATCACACTTTTTGACATATTCCAAAGCTTCTCTCTGCATGTTCGGCCACCAATAACCTTGTGTAATGGCCCTATATGCTAAGGATCTGCCTCCAGTATGACTTCCACAGATTCCTTCATGCATCTCTTCCAGGAGTAATTCGGTTTGATCAGGATGAACACATAGCAAATAAGGCTCAGAAAAGGAACGCCTATATAGCTTGCTGTCCTCCGACAGCCAATAACTAGTAGCTTTCTTTTGTATTTTGTCAGCTTCGATTTTCTCCTCGGGCAAAATATCTTCCTTTAAGAATTGCATGATAGGATCCATCCAACTTGGCCCCGCTCTCACTTGATTAATTTGAACCACGTTCACTGTTGCCGAGGGTCGATGCAGGTCCTCAACAAGGATTATTCGAGGCAAGTTCTGTGCCGAGGAGGTTGCAAGCATGGCCAAAGAGTTCGTATGCACGTTGCCACTTCTTGGGATATGTAGCAAGCTAAAGGATTCAAATTTCGTCTGCATAATCTTAACTTGACTAAGATATCCCCGCATTCTTTCATCCTTGGCTTCGAATTCCCCTTTTACTTGACCGACAACTAGCCTTGAGTCCGAGAAGAGTTTTATGGACTTTCCTCCCATCCTTTGGACCATAGCCATTCCCTCTAATAGAGCTTCATACTCCGCTTCGTTATTCGTAGCAGGAAAGTCTAACCTCAGAGACTTTTCAATGATAACCATCTCAGAAGACGTCAGTACTAATCCAACCCCTGCACCTTTTTGATTCGATGCTCCGTCTACATGCACTTCTCATGTCGGAGGGCAGTATTGGGAGATAGTACCCACCAATTTTTCATCCTCGTCTCTCTGTGCTAGTAATTCATCCGCTTCAGGTTCGGTGAATTCTGCCACCAAGTCGGCGAGTACCTGTCCCTTCACGGAGGTGCGAGGCATGTACTTGATATCAAAAGCTTCCAGAATTGTACCCCACTTGGCTATCCTTCCCGTGTAATCTGCACTTCTAAGTATGGTTTTTAGTGGGAGTTGTGTAAGAACAACTACTGTATGCGCTTGGAAATAGTGAGGCAGCTTGCGCGTGCCAAGCACCACTACCAGGATAGCTTTTTCCAGTGG
This sequence comes from Quercus agrifolia, assembly GCA_029955455.1. NCBI lineage: Eukaryota > Viridiplantae > Streptophyta > Magnoliopsida > Fagales > Fagaceae > Quercus > Quercus agrifolia. Next base: position 58,665,455 of record JARQAD010000004.1, read on the forward strand.
TAGATAACGCACTTCCGCTTTGTGCAATGATTTACTCACGTAGTACACTGGCCGCTGTACGCCGTTATCTACCCGTATCAACACCAAGCTTACTGCATAGGAGGCCACAGCAATATAGGCAAAAAGAACCTCGTCTGGCTCAGGACTAGGCATGACCGACGGCCGAGCTAGATAGTCTTTGAGTTGCTGAAAGGCTACGTCACAGTCCATTGTCCATTCAAAGCCCTTCCATTTGTTGATCAATAGGAAGAAAGGTCGGCATCTATCTGCTGATCGAGATATGAATCTATTCAAAGCGGCGGCCATTCGAGTTAGTTTTTGCACTTCTTTTGGGTTCCGAGGAGTTCGCATATTGGTGATGGCTTTAATCTGGTCGGGATTAACTTCGATTCCCCTGTGAGTAACCATGTAACCCAAGAATTTGCCCGATCCTACACCAAATGAGCATTTGGAAGCGTTTAAACGTAGTTTATAGCTTCTGAGAATTTCAAAGACAACTTGAAGGTCTCCAAGGTGCTCCGACACCTTTTTGCTTTTCACCACCATATCGTCTATATAAATCTCCATATTCTTTCCCAGTAATGATTCGAACATCCTCGTCATCATTCTCTGATAGGTGGAACCTGCATTCTTCAAGCCAAATGGCATCACTTTGTAGTGGTAATTCCCAACTTGAGTAACAAAAGCAGTTTTTTCTTGATCGTCCAAGGCCAAAGGTATCTGATGATAACCCTGAAACGCGTCCAAGAAGCTCATCCGAGGATGGCCGACAGTGGCGTCTACCAGCTGATCGATTTTGCGCATGGGGAATGGATCTTTAGGGCAAACTTTATTCAAATCTGTGAAATCAACACACACTCGCCACTTCGCACTCTTTTTCTTGACCACTACAGTGTTTGCCAACCATTCAGGATAGAAGACCTCCTTGATAGCCCCTGCCTATTTGAGTTTCGTCACTTCCTGACGGACTGCTTCTGTATGCTCTTTAGATGGACGATGAGGGAGCTGCTTCTTAGGAGACGTTAACGGATTAACATTCAAATGGTGGCAAATGAAGTCTGGATCCACCCCTGGAGCCTCATAAGTATTCCAGGCAAAGACGTCGATGTTTCGTTTAAGAAACTCTACCAGTTCCTCCCTCTCTTGAAGAGGTAGCTGTGATCCGACCTGAAAAAACTTCTCCGAATCGTCTCCTATGGTGATTTTCACAAGGTCTTCACATTTCACCTCTTCGGATGTCCCATCAATAGGTGTCATTGGGGGTTTTAACTGCTATAACTCCACTCCGTGAGTCACAAATTCTTCTTCAAGTTTATGTCGGATGGCTGCTATCATGCACTCTCGCGCCATGGTTTGATCACCCAAAACTTCTTCTATTTTGCCTCTGGATGGGTATTTGATCTTCTGATGTAGGGTGGAGGAGACTGCTCCCAAAGTATGAAGCCAAGGTCTGGCAACGATTGCTGTATAAGGAGAATATGCATCTACTACAATAAAATCAACTTCCACCGTTTCCGAACCGGTTTGCACTGGTAGTCTAATCTGTCCCTTCGGAATAATTACCTTCCCTTCAAAACTTACTAGAGGAGAATTGTAAGGAGTCAGATCTTCAGTTCTTAAATTCAGCCTCTTGAAAAGATTAGGATACATGATTTCAGCCGCGCTACCTTGATCCACCATCACTCTCTTCATGTCATAACCTCCAATTCGGAGGATGATTACTAGGGCATCGTCATGAGGCTGAATAGTTCCAATCTTGTCCTCATCCGAAAATCCCATGACCAGGGACTGATCTAGTTTAGCCCTCTTCGGCTCATATCTGCCGTCCTTGGGGGACAGGTGAGCCACGGACATTACTCTTGAAGGCCATGACCCCGTTCTGCCAGGCACCGCAAAAATAACGTTGATAGTTCCGAGGGGGGGTCGTGAAAGATTCTCCCTTTCCGACCGAGCATCGGTCTGACCACCCAAACCACTAGAATGATGCAACAGCTGTTTCAATTTGCCTTCTTGGACAAGTTGGTCCAAATGATCCCATAAACTTCTGCGGTCCTCTGTAGTGTGACCATGGTCTCGATGGTATTGGCAATAGAGATTTCGATTTCTCTTTTCAGGGTTTCCCATCATCTTATTAGGCCATTTGAAAAAGGGTTCGTTCTTAACCTATTCCAAGATTTGATGGACGAGCTCTCGGAATATGGCTCCGACCATCTGATTGTTATTTGATGCCTGCTGCTCAGTATAATCCCTTCTCGGCCGGTTATTATTGTATCTATCCGACCTAAATTCTCTCATATCTTGAGGGACAAACTTAGCTTTCCCTTTTCCCTGCTGTTGATCATCTTCTATCATTTTATACTTATCCACCCTATCCATTAGTTGTTGCAAACTGGTGACCGGTTTACCTGTCAAGGATTTTCTTAAACCATGTTCGGAGGGAAGGCCGACCTTGAAAGTTCTAATAGCGACTTCATCGAAATCGCCATCAATCTCATTGAACATCTCCCAGTACCTATCAGCATATGACTTCACAGATTCTCCTTCCCTCATTGTCATAGAGAGCAGAGAATCTAAGGGCTGAGGGACCCTACTACATGTAATAAACCGGGAACAGAATAATTGTGTAAGCTTCTTAAAGGAGCTGATGGAATTAGTCCTCAACCCATTGAACCATCTCATCGGCATCGGTCTAAGGCTGGAGGGGAATACTCTGCACAGCAAGGCTTCGTCCTGAGAGTGAACTGCCATCTTTTTTTTGAATTGGCTCACATGTTTTACAGGATCGGTACGTCCGTTATACATGGGGAACATAGGTTGGTGAAAACGTCTGGGAAGCTTCGCCTTTTCTATTCCCCGAGTAAAGGGGGACTTAGAAATTTGGCTCAGAACCTTCTTCATGACCTTCGTTCCTACCCCCCTTCCAGACGAACTTTTTCTCCTCCTCTTGTGTGAGTGCTCTTCTTCATAAGAATAGGATTCACTGGGTGGAGTTTCTGAGCATTCCCTGTAACTACCATCCCCTTCATCGTTGGAAGAAACATCAGAGCTTGAAGGGGTTTGCTTTCGTTTTGCACGACGAAGTTTCTTTTTTAAGTCTTCAATTTCTCGTTGCAAATCCTTCTCATCAGCTTGTTCGTGTACTAAGTGACCCCTTCATCGATAGCCACTTCTACCAGCATGTATCGTCTGCGAGCTGCCCTCTTGCTGGTTGTCTACGTGATTTCCCTGTTCCAGGTTGTGGAGCTTGCCTTGTTGATGAACATTAGCGGACTCTGCATGGGGTGGACTGATCTGCTGTGGTCCTGAACTCGCCATAACTGTTATAAACTTCACTAGTGCTAATTCTTCCCACAGACGGCGCCAATTGTAGGGTCACAAATCGTAGCCCAAACCTAGATAGAATAGGATATGGGCCCAATAAGCATAGTACAATAAATTTATAAGAGAGTGGGTGAAAGAATTGGGCTGGTGATGGGTTTTACAACAATTAATGGAAGCTAAGAGTTTGTCCGAGGAGAATAAAACACATAATCAAATGATAAATTCAAGTCCGAGGAGTAAATTTTTGGGTAAATTGGTTATTTCAAGTGGTGTCCGAGGAGTAGGTTCGTGGATGAAATGGTTATTTTCTGATGGTATTCTTCTTAATGCTATAGTGATTCTTCCTAACTGTTTTTCCTTAATATCTTTCGATCTCCTTCTTCTGGAGGCTTTACTCCATTATATAGTCCTCCTTTATTCAATCCCACCGTCCACTTGTCTACTATCTAACTTCATACTTGAGTTTCTGTCTCCCTTCCCACATCTTTTTGATTTTCTGGGAGTAAAGGTGGTTGAAAACACTGTTCAGAGGTCTTCTCCACATTAATGCGGCCAGGAAAGCTGCTGTAATGCATTTAATGCAGTGGTAGCAGTTTTTTCCTTAGATATTTCTGTGTTCTTATCCCTTCCCTGTACATTTGTAGTCTATCTTCATCGTTGGAGCTTCCTGAAAGGTGGACTAGGGTAAGACGAAGCTCACTTCACTGACATATGTCAGATCCGAGGAGGATAATCCTCTCGGACCAACACCCTTGGACATTTACACGCTCTACTATTAGTTACGGGGCTCCCTTATGATTTCTTCTCCTTGGACGTATTGTTATTAAAGTGTGAGACTTAAGCCCAATGCAAAGGCTCAAGTTTTTGCCCCCCCCACAATTTTTATCTCAAGCTTAAAGAGGATGTACTTTAGATAAGATGTTCAACTTTTATATGCCAAGCATTGATTGTAAGTCTTGTACATGAAACAAATAGAGATAAGAAATTAAGAATATGGTCCATTTTGGTTGGCCTTAGCTTAATTTGTCTAGACATCAATTTTCTCTCTTGCCAAATGTTCGACTTATTTTAGGAGGAAGTTTCCTTGATTATTACTTGTTTACAAAATTCCAAGATCATTAAATTGGAATAGGTCCCTTACTAACCTAACCAATTGGAATAAGATAAAATTTCTTCCCATCCACACTAAACGTTGTGTACACTCCAAATTTTTTTTGCATCTCATAATGATATGTTGTTGATAGGTGTCATCCAAGTCCAACATGATTGAGAGTTGTAATTGAGACTATGGCCTAGAAGCTTTACTATTCGATACTTTGTGAGAAAAATTAAATGGACTTTAGATAAGATGTTCAACTTTTATACGCCAAGCATTGATTGTAAGTCTTGTACATGGAACAAATAGAGATAAGAAATTAAGAATATGGTCCATTTTGGTTGGCCTTAGCTTGATTTGTCTAGACATCAATTTTCTCTCTTGCCAAAGGTCCAACTTATTTTAGGCAGAAGTTTCCTTGATTATTACTTGTATACAAAATTCCAAGATCATTAAGTTGGAATAAGTCCCTTACTAACCTAACCAATTGGAATATGATGAAATTTCTTCCCACCCACACTAAACGTTGTGTACACTCCAAATTTTTTCTGCATCTCACAATGATATGTTGTTGATCGATGTTATCCAAGTCCAACATGATTGAGAGTTGTAATTGAGACTATGGCCCAGAAGTTTTACTATTCAATACTTTGCAAGAAAAATTAAACACTCATTTGATGTAGCAGGAGACTATGGAATTTGACAATGTATACACTAGGGTTTGTTCTTGATGTTATTAAATTGCTATAGGTACTAAAAACTCTAGTTTAATTAGTTGACAAGTAATGTTCTTTAATCGTGAAAAGTCTACAATGGAAAACTTTTATATTCCTACAATAAAAGTTTTGGAGAGAAAATTGTTAGCCCCCTCATCCCACGGACCCCTCTACTTATACAAAGAAAAAATGGTCCAATATTCCTAAGTGTGACTTAGTTACATGGAATTTTTGTGCAATTGTGCCTAGATTTCTTTTAAAAATTTAATTATAATTTTAAACTCTAATTTGGTGATTTTTATATGATTTTTGTGGTTTGATTTTGATTCAATAAAGACATATTAGCCAAAAGAAACGAAGGTAGAGCTATTAAAGAAATTTGTACTTACAGTTTAGCAATTACAGATGTCTAATGCTGCATTGTCATTTGTGGTTGCTGCATTGTCATTTGTGGTTGTGGTATGAATAAGCGGTGTGTTGTTTGGGCGACTGATTAAGGCAAAGCAATTAACCCTTTTAAAAGGGATTAGCAACTTTTTCTTTCTCCTTTACCATGTGTGGTATGTATATGCATTTTTCACATATGCTCAAGTGAAGTACCCATTAGGATTTCTCTTAATTATGATAAACATATTAATGAAAGAATATATTTACTTATGCATTTTATGAGTTTTATTTTATATAAATATATTTCATAAAATTAACAAAATTTATCACAAAACCCTTCATTGTATTTTTTAAAATCACTACATAAAAATGAAAGAATATATTTACTACCAAACGGGCCTATATATTTTTCAAGTTTGTAAAATATAAAGTTAATAAGAGATGGATAATTATTTATTATATAAAATGATAGTTTGGATTTTCTCTATTTTGAGATATTTTGCACTTTTAAATTATTCACTCGATAGAGGTTACGATCTATAATAAATGATAGTTAATTAACTCAAAGTTTGGCATTCATGTTAAAAACTTTAAATTTTGGCATTCATATTAAAAATAAACAGAGTGTGTAATTCAATAAAGAGATTTGCAATGTATTAATTCAACAAATGTTTATATATATATATATATATATATGGGATTTGAGACAAAAAAAAAATTTGAGGACAATATCTTTTTTATTTCGATATTTTGATTGTATTTAAAATTTAGTCTTTAAGTTTTTATAACTTCATTTTGGTCTATATATTTTTTAAACTTCTTGTCATTTTGGTCTTTATTATCATCTCACTTACTACTAGTTTAAAATGAATTACTTACTAGTTTAAATTGGATGTGTTAGTGTATAGTTGTTGATGCGCAGGGCTTGTGATTTGGATTTGGATTTGTGGTTTTTGTTGATTTTTATTGGTGGAGTTGTGAGTTTGGTGTTGCATGAATATTTGGAATTGGGCATGTCTGGTATTGTGTGATTTCTCAGTTCTAGACTGCATTGTGTTAAAGTTTTTCTTTTTAACCCATCAGTGTTAAATTGGGTATGTGTGGGCATTAGAAGTTTTTTTTTAAAAAAAATGTATTTAGTATTTGATTTTGTCTCAGGAGCTGTTTGCACATTTCAAATTGCAGAAAAGTTTTGTTCTGAAAAGAAATGTAGAGACGCTGAAATACTTTAAGGGGTTTTCTTTCGACATTAGAGTTGAAGAGATTAAATTGTTGTATTAGAAAGATGACCATCTCTAATGTTTCAAAAATGTCTTTTACTTAGCCAATAAAAGAATTTCTTATCTATTAATATAGCTAAATCATGGAACTTGGGAAAAAAAAAATAGGGACCTGAAATTAGAAGTTATATTTTACTTAAAATTTATGAAGGGAATGAGTATATGCCTAAAAAGTTGTTTTAGTTGTTGTCATGAAAAGAAATTGAGAATATGTGGCCTACTGATTTGATATCTTCATTCCCAATGTTATTATGTTTATTTGATGGGAATAACTATAAAACTGTTAAATGAGTTTCCATTCTAATTAACATGGGTGAATATAGTTAGCTGAGGATTAAGTTGTCAGTGTGAGGGAAACATCACAAAAGCAATGTTTCTTACTTACATGTATGCACTGAGCTATAGGTGGCACTATATTACACATAAATGTCAGATCATCTGTTAATATATGGTTATTTGCAATGCAATTATGCTTGAGTTTCCTATCAAAGTGGAGACTGTTATGTCCCTGGAAGAGTTTATTATTGTTTCAATGGGCCATTTCCACATATCTTTTTACTAACTCATTTCTTGTAGTTCATTTAGTGGGTTTAGTAGATTGACCATAAATTAGACTTAGTGATCTTTAAGCTTTGTTTGCGCATACATCTTACATTAGGATGATTGGAACTCCATGTGTATGAGCTTGGTCCTTAGAAGTTTATAACTATCTAATGTTCATAACTCTAATGTATGTTTCTGAATTTGTTTGTTGTGTCTTGAGGTCACACATGATGATTATTATGTGATTAATCATTGACGGGCTAATTTTTCACAAGGACAATTTGTTTCATCCATTCTTGTGCCTTTTCGCTTTCACGGTTTCCTAAGCAATTAAATGAATTATATATTATTTACTATATATGTATATGTTGTTGCCTTTTTTTTTTTTTTTTTTTAATGTTGATATGGTTATGCAGTCTTTATCTTTCCATCTTTTAGAAGACATAGTAAGAATATGAGTAATTATTTAGTAGAGAATGCTATGAGTAGGGGATTCAGCGAGTATAGAACGTAATGCCTTTCATGTGGCACTTGATAAATTTGGAGTTTTTTGTAGTCTTTGAATTGCTCTAATTTGAAGTTAAGTTTGATATGTCTTAATTGTTAAAATCTCATTTATCCTATTTACCAATTGAAGAATAGTAAATGTTAAGTTTCTTTCTTTGGCGTAAGTATTGTTCATTTTGATGGGAGTAATATGCAGCCTTCTCACAGGCCATACCTGATGAATTGACATGTAAGTAATTGGTGGACTGTTTGTGGTCTGCAAGAGTGGAAGGTGTAACATCTATCACTGTCTCAAGGAACAATGTCTTTAGTTGTGTCCTTACTTGTTACATCATTAGTAATTATCATATTGGAGAGAAAGAGTGTTTTCATCTTGTTACAATATCCCTTGTAGTTTGTATTCACAGATTGATTTCGTAGTTTAACCTTATATGTTAGTGTAATAGTGAGTAGATGTGATGGTAATTGTGATATTGATAAATATGTTCTTTCACTTTTCGGTGACCTGTTTTTGTGACTAGTCAAATTTTTAAAAAAATGGGTTTGTGTGGGTGTCATCATCATTAACTTCTCTAAATTTTTTTAGGTGTCTCTTATTGTGCTTACATTAATCTATGTCCTTTATATGCATCAGACACTGATGGATTCGTGATTCCAAGCCTGGAAATAGGAGACTTAGATCGGAGTAAAATTGATGTTTCAGAAGTAGAAGCCTCAAAACCTCCTTCTCCAAAGGTCATCCTACACTATTCATTACCAAAGAAAAGGAAAAAAAAATATTGTCTGTAGATTATGTATTTAACTCTGTATTTTAAAATCTGTGTTTTGTTCACTTTTGCAGGCCAAAAAAGAAGAGAATATCTACCTAGGTCCACATGGAGCACCTCCTTCACATTCAAAGCAGCGAGAGCCAAATTCTGCTGGCTGTAAGTAGTTGTTCAAGCAAAAATTGAAGGAAGCAGATGAGAGGACCAGTGGGACAGGTTAGGAGAATAAGTTAGAGAGTCTCAGAGAACTTGTGGGTGGTGGCAAAGCCACCGCCAACATGGCAAAGGGCTCTACCAGGGATTGGCTAGACCCACATTGTCATGAGTCTCAGCTTGAGAAGTAGATTCCCCAATGAGTGGAATATTTGAGAGCTTTTTAAACTTGGCACACAGGGTTATCTTTGGAGACTGAATTTATAGAAGGTTATGTATTTTGACAATAAATTTTCAACCAGGCCTTTGAGATTTGCTTTTGCCGCGAAAGATTCTTTCAGTAGCATTTCTGATGTTTGGGTTGTATTTGCCACAGTTCGTGTTTCGCCCTTCTCTTATTTTGTGCTCCTTCCACTTTAAGTTTGGGTCACTGTTAGATCTTGAAAAAAAAAAAATGATGATAATAACCTCAAGCGGAATTTTGCTTGTTCTTTAAAACCCCAGGATTATGGCTTGAAAACCTTGAATGAGGTGCACAACATTAGGTGGCCCATGTGTGGTAATGTCCAAATGTAGTCAGTTAGCAAAGCTAAAGCCAACTATGCTTTGAATTAAATCTTGAGTAAAAGCTTAATTGATTTGCACGTAATTCTCTCGCCTCTAACTATCAAATTATCCAAAAAAAAAAAAAAACCTTTTACCAAAAACTAATGCTGACTTTGGAATATTATACGTGTGAATATACAGAGATTTGAGTTGAAGTTAATATCATTGAATAATTTTTTTATTCACACAATAGGATGAATCTATATTAAATGATAGCCAATTAACTCAAAGTTTGGCGTTCATATTAAAAATAACGAGAACATGTTATTTAGCAAAGAGATTTTCAACGTATTAATCTAATAAAAAAATATTAAATGATGTAATCTTCACAAAACTTAGAAAATATATATATATATATATATATATATGAAAGAGAATATGAGTTACGATTAAGTTGTGCATATAATTTAAGTTTGTAACTCTTAGAGATGTTAAACTAATCTATAACTTTATATATTATTGGATTTTAATATTCTTTATTTTTTTAGAAGGATATTGGGTTAATATTCTGAAAATTCAAATATATTTATATTCCATCATATGTTTATATTTCTAATAGAGTATCCAAAATTTTGTTTAGAGAAAACAAGAATTATTTTAGCTTTTGCTTTTGAGAGAGAGAGAGAGAGAGAGAGAGAGAGCTTTGAGTGCATTTGGGATTTGATTTTTCTAAGTGTCATTAGGGTTGTCATTCTAAATTTTTAGTTAAACTTTTTCCTCAATGCCACTTGTGAACGTTGATATAAGGTCAATCCACATAATTTTTGTGCTTCACATGTATTTGTTTTCCTTTTTTTTTTTATAAATTTTTTGCATAAATCTATTGGACGTAGCATCTTTATTATTATTAATTTTTTGGGTAGTGTTTATCAAAAGATATGGTATTTGGTAATTTTTATGTTAAATTTGTTACAAAAAACTAAAAGTTGGATTATTTTCAAAAAATGTTGAGGCAAAAAGCAAAAAACAAAAAACAAAAATTTTAATGACAATACTTTTTGCTTTCTATATTTTGGTCATATTTATAATTTGGTCTTTAAGTTTTTATAACTTTATTTTGATCTCTATATTTTTTTTACTTATTGTCTTTCTAGTCCCAATTATCATCTCATTTACGAATAATGTCTAAGTAGTAAATGGACTTATTTACAGAAAATGCCTAAGGCTGTGTTTGTTTTGGGTGAAAATCACTTCCGGAAATGCTTTTCCGGAAATGAGGCTGTTTGGTTGGTCCGGAAAATTCTATTTTCCGGAAATTGAAATCCGTTGACCGAAAAAAAATGCCTTTGACCACGGAAATCATTTTACACTTCTATTTTCCCTTCAAAGTATTTCCGGAAAATGAGAGAGAGAGAGAGAGAGAGAGAGAGCGCGCACGCGCGCGAGAGGAGAAGAAACATTCCAGTCAGTTCGACGATCGTTGGTGAACTCCGAGCTCCAGTCCGCACCGATCTCGCGAGCTCCAGTCTGATGACCGCGATCCGAGATCGCGATCGATGCTTCGCGGGATCGTGCCGTCGATCGCGATCTCACGAAGATAGAGATCGCACCGTCGATCGCGATCGACGGCGCGATCTCGCGAAGCATCGAACGCGATCTCGCCTTCGCGAGATCGCGAGATCTCGTATGTAGGCGAGAGAGGAAGATCCGAGATCGCGATCGACGCTTCGCGAGATCATGATCGCGCCGTCGATCGAGATCTCGGATCGCGATCGACGGCGCGGTCGTCGGACTGGATTTGTCATCGTTGATGATTTTTTTTTTTGGGTTGTGGCTTGTGTTTTTCTGGATTTGTGTTTTCTTTCTTCTTTTTCAAACACCAGAAAATATTTTTCGAAAATTTTTTTAAAATACAACCAAACACATGAAAACATTTTCCTTTTCCAGAAATTAGCATTTCCGAAAAATATGTCTTTTCTGAAAAACGTTTTACAACAACCAAACACAGCCTAAAGTAACAAATGGAATGCACTACTAGTTTGAAATTACTTTTTTTTTTATAATAGAAATAAAGAAACAGTAGGGCAGGGTAGTCACGTGGGTTGGAGTGAAAAGGTGAATTGGAAAATGGAAAATTCTTGGAAGTACAAATGCCCTATGATGCTTGCTTATTTACAAAATGACCATTTTGATTCTTGTATTAGTTCTTTTTAAAAAATACACTGCATAAAATTTATTTATTTATAGAATTATTTATATTTATTATAATATACAAGTACCAGGGAGTAACCCCCGAAAGGTGCATACAACCGGAATATTTCGTTCCACCGATCTGAATAGACCTTCAGAACGAAATTCAAAACTGTTGTGTTAGTGTAAACTTGACTTTAGGAGCAAAACGCCAAAAAACCCCGACCTTTTTTTTTTTTTTTTTTCTTATGTTGTTTCGTACTTTTACAAAAACTAACATGAGAAAAAAGAAAAATTATTTTAATTATATTTGTTGGAATGGGGGAATGTTTAGTGCATCCCTTAATGTACACATACCATATATACTCTCCAAAAAAAAGAAAAATTGCATCATCAAGTCACGATTTTGAAGTTACAAAAATAAAGTTATAAAAGATTGAGGACCAAATTAAAAACATGACCAAAAGAGAGGACCATAAAATAAATAAATAAAAGCAAATACTATAGAAACCGGTGGGCCCTCCAAAGTCAACACACGGTTTGGATTGTGAGGAGGGAAGCTCCACTTTACTTTTACTTCACTTTCGATGAAACCTCCCTCCTGAAATGAATTTACAATAAAAATGCCCTCATTGTCATTCAGCTGGGCCTCCATCCCATCCCTCCCTAGCAGAGTAGTAGAGCACAAACAAAAGAGAGCAAGGAAGGACGTTCCACATTCAAGCTATTATGCGCTGGAGTTGGTTCATGCCATATCATCATTTCTTTATTAAAAGAAGAGAGGAAAGAGAGAGAGCGTTTTACTTTTATCAGAATGGAAGCGTGTTACTTGAGAAGCTGATTGCCTCTTGCAATGCCAAGCCTATTCCCATCCGTACCTTCTCCCTTCAACAGCTCCGCCAAGCAACCAACAACTTTTCTTTTGAAAAGCTGGTAATGGAGTTCTCTTTTTGGTACAAGGGTTCTCTTGAAGGACGAATTGTTCTCATTAAGGGTTCTTTTGTTTGCAATGCCAAGCCTATTCCCCTCCCTACCTTCTCCCCTCAACAACTCCCCGAAGCAACCAACAATTATCCTGCTGAACATCTGGGATTTTATTGGTACAAGGGTTCTCTTGAAGGACGAATTGTTCTCATTAAGCGTTTAAATAGGGCCAATTTAGCCATCAATGATTTAGTGATTTCTGCACAATTGAGTGGTCACAGCAATGTATTAAAGCCCGTAGGCTGTTGTCTCCACACTCCATCTCCCTTTTTGGTGTTTGAATTGGCCGCCAATGGTTTCCTTTCTGATCAAATTTATGTCTTCCATGTTACTGAACGACAACATCAACCGATGGTGTGGGAGAGAAGGTTAAAGATTGCAAGGCAGATTGCTCATGCTCTTTCTTATCTCCATACTGCCTTCCCAAGACCTGTCATCCACATGGGTATTGGTCTGTACAGTATCTTATTAGATGAACATGATGTTCCCAAATTGTCCAGCTTTTATTATTCTGTATCAATTCCTGAAGGTGAAGCTGACGTGGAAGGTTTTGACGGCATTCGACAGTTTGGTTTTTGCGCCCCTGAGTTTAAAGCAACAGGCAAGGTAACTGAGAAAGCTGATGTATATGATTTTGGTCGGTTTCTTCTAGAACTTTTAACTGGAGAGGATTCTGTTAATATAACCCGATTTACAAATGATAAAGATTCTACTCTAGTAGCATACATACATAACCGTGCTCAAGGTAGTTGCATAAACGAGATTGTGGATCCTGCAATGTTGGCTGAAGATGGGGAAGGAGGTGCTAGTTTAGAGCATCAATTAAAAGCTGTGCTGGACCTTGCCTTGACATGTACAGAGGAAGATCCACAAACAAGGCCAACTATGGTTGATGTCACCAAACAACTCAGACAGATTGAGAGGTTCGTTCGGTCAGTAATTATTTATTCACTTGATTTCATCCAATCATATGTTATAGATAAACAGATTCACATTATTGCATATCCAAATGTTTTAGGCATGACAACAAACAAAATTTACTCACTTGATTTTCAAACAAATGGCCATGGATAGAATTTAGAAAAGTTAAAAAAGCTAATTTGATGGAGAGCCATTTAATGACATTATTAAATCCCCATTGCTACTAAGAAACAGTCCTAACAAACTGGTATTCATCTTAAGTAATGAAGGAGAATTCTCTATGAGATCAGCTAATGGTATTTCTCAATCACACAGGTTCACACAAACCGGTGAAGTGCTTTTGGGAAATTTGCAGAATTTAAAGCTTCATGAGAGTTTTGAAGAGATTGCTTCTGCATCATTGAAAAGGAATGCTTCTAGTGATGAAATCCAAGCAGTGAACGAAGCCTCTGAAAAGCCTCTTGAATTTGATTGTGATGCAACTGAATGATGACAAAGCTTGTATGGCAGTTTTAACCTGTCATTGGGAAGTTATCATTATGGCAGACCCTTAAGGTATGTATTGATGCTATAAGAACTGGTGGATAGGTTGTTATTGGCAAAGGAGTTTGATAATTGTTCTTTTGTTTGAATAAAAGGAATGCAAACTAAGTAGTTCGTGGTCTTAGTAATTGGCTATGTATAGTGGTTTGGTGAGGGAAAAAAAGACCTTGTATTGTTTAGTTGGTTTGTAAATTTTCTTTTTTTAGAATATATATGATTTCTCAATTTAGTTTGGCAAACCTTTTTCTTTTTGCAAAATAGTCTTAAATTTTAATTATTCATGTGTTTGGGTTGAAAATTCATTAGATAGCTTATTGCTCTACAATTGATCTTCTAACTGGTATAATTGTAGTTAACACCTTCCCTTTGAATGAGATAAATATTGTAGTGCGTAATCCTTCTCTACTTTTACTACTCCAGTTCATTGTTATTAGACATGGCAAAACGGGCGGGTCGGGTCGGGTCAATCCGGTCGCGGGTCAAAACGGGTCACGGGTCAAAACATGTCATTTTTAAACGGGTCAATCGGGTTGCGGGTCAAACGGGTCGCGGGTTGAGTCGGGTTGCGAGTCGGGTCGAGTTGACCCGTATTTTTCAAAACTTTTTTTTTTTTTTTTGGAAGTAGATGCAATCTGTCAATTGTTTATGAGTTTCTTAACTATAATTAGATTTTCACTGATGATATTGTTACCAATTACCACTAAACACTTGACTTGATACCCAAATTTAGTGCAACTCTTGTTCCAGCTTTCTAGAAACTAATCTTGGTATCGATCTATTTAAAGTAGGAAGAGAAAATGAAGGTGGTAAGCAAAGAATGACAACCTATAATGGAGTACATAACATATTAAGTAAAGAATAATAAGTAAATATTTTATAAAAATTACACCTTAATCTCAATCTACTCATCATTGGTAGACATGGCAAAACGGGCGGGTCGGGTCGGGTTCGGGTCGGGTTAATCGGGTCGCGGGTCAAAACGGGTCACGGGTCAAAACGGGTCATTTTTAAACGGGTTAATCGGGTTACGGGTCAAACGGGTTGCGGGTCAATCGGGTTACGGGTCAAACGGGTTGCGGGTCAAACGGGTCGGGTCAAACGGGTCTGACCCGTTTTGCCATGTCTAATTGTTATCCTCTTAAATTCAAAAGGCACCTTTTGATGGAACTCTGCTGGAGAAATATAGTTGCATAGGGCTGTTTGAACTTTGTACAGTAGTGGAGAGAAACATCAAAGACAAAACTCTAGGTCACACACTCACACTAACTCATTTGATGTGCAAAAACTCTAATCCAATTGCCTTGGGTATCAATCCATGCTAAGATAGATATTTGGCATTGTAAAACATATCCAGATGCCTTATCCCACAATCACAAAGGATAGTCACAATAGCATCAATACAGTTTTCCAAAAAAACGAGTGTTCTTGGTGCAAACACTAGGTGTCTTGATGATGGAGGATTGATAATAGGTTTTATTTGATTTGAATATTTTTTGGTTTGAATTCTGATTTTATTTCTAAAGTATATGTAATTGACTGTTTTGCTTCTTTCCTTCTTGATTCTTGCTTTGGAGGTCCTACTTCAAAAGGCTCCAAAAAAAAAAGGCAAATCATTTTGGCATGGTGAATTTTATAATAGATAATATTGAATTGAAATTTTTCTCTAACTTGGTGGTGATTTCAAGCAGCCTTAAGTGGTGAAGCCCTAGGTTTGTTATGGTCTTTCTTTATAAATCCCTAGACAAGTTTACAAACCTTGTACTCCATCAAATATGGTAGCAGAGCAAAAATTTGATCCATGTACCGAAATTGACAACCCAAAATGACCACAATTGTATGCAGCTTTTGAAACCAACCCCATCGAAGCATTCAAACACTACCCCCCTCCTCAGTCAGTCATACCAATCCACATTAGGATCTCAACTAAAACACCACTGCCAAGTCCGCATCAACTTGTATTGGTCCTTGTCTTGACATGTACTGAGGAAGATATAGAGAAAACGCTAACAATAATAGATGTTACCAAAGATTTGGGGCAGATTGAGAGACTTGTTCCATGGTTGATTATTTCTCATTTGGTTCATCAAAGTACCTTTCCAGCTAGGATTGCCTCTTATTTGAGCATTGAAAATTCAAATTTTACTATGAAATCAAGTTTCCAAAAACACAATTTCAATGTAAAATGTGTTTATACTGAAGTTGTGCTTTCAATTTGGTTTGGAAAACCTTGTTCTCTTTACAAAATAGTCTTAAATTTTAATCATTCATGTGAATTTGGGTTGAAAATTCATTAAATAACTTATTGTCCCACAATTAATCGTCTAACTGAAATAATTATAAAAAAAACACCTTCCCTTTGAATGAGATAAATATTGTTGTCCTGAAAGTATGAAAAAAAATGTCATTATCCTTACAAACAGAGATGTGCTTAGTCCTTTCTTGTATTACTGCTCCAGTTCATTGTTATCCTCTTAAATTTAGAAGGCACCTTCTATGGGAACTTTGATGGAGAAATATAGCTGCATAGGGCTGCATGAACATTGGTAGAAGTGGAGAGAAACAGCCAAGTCAAGACTCAAGGTCACACTAACTCATTTGATGCCCAAAAACTCTAATCCAATCACCTTGGGTATCAATCTACACTGAGACAGATAGTTGGCATTGTAATACATAGAAAGATGTCTCATCCCACTATCACAAAGGATAGTCACAAACAATAGCATGAACAAACACACAAAGACAAAAAGAGTTTTGTTGGTGTGGACATTAGGCCACTGGATGATGGAGGATCAGGGATGGACATCAAGAGCCACAATAATGAGTTTTATTTTTGAATTAGAACATGTTTGTGGTTATAACATGTTCACATTGTTGCATATCCAAATGTTTTAGGCATGCCAACAGGTTGATTTCAATTCTTCCTATTTCACAACGGCTCAGAAGTTTAGAGATTAAAAGGCAGAACTGAGTTGATTTTCAAAATGCTTTCTTGTTTATAATGACTCAAAGGTTAGAGATTAGAAGGAAAAGCCAAGCAAGATAAGTAGTATTCATTGTTAATATCCTTCTACAATGATGCTCTAAGAGTCATATTCACAGTAAAATGAATTAACTACTCAAAATTTTCTGGCAAACTTCTTTCCTCCTTACATTGCCATAGACGATAATAACTGGTAATTGGCATTAATTCATTCAACTTCACTTGACAAAATCATTTCAATCATCCTTGTACACAGCTTTGAATACAATATATATTGTACACCTCTTAATGAAAATACATATTGATGTCCTGAATAGAATGAAACAAAAAATTGACATTATCTTAACCGAGATCTACAAAACTTTGTTAGAGAAATATAATCGCATAGGCCTACCCAAACTTTGGATGGAGGTAAAATAAACATCTAGGTCAAAGCTCTTGATCACACTAACTCATTTGATGTCCCAGAAGCTCTGATCTTGTAGCCTTGGGAGTCAATCCATGCTAAGACAAACATTGAGCACTGTAAAACTTATTCAGATGGCTTATCTCACTATCACAAATCATAGTTACAATAGAGTGACTAGGGCCATTGGATTGTGTCACTGAACATCTGAACATCTGATGGCTCGGACACAATTCATGGCCAATGAACTTCCAAGAAAGAATCCAACATTCTTCAAAAGAAACCTGATAAAAGTTCAAGAAGCATAGCATTAGAACTCACAGAAAGTATTTGTGTTCCAACAAATGAAAATGGGTGAAAGAATGGATTTTTTTTTTTTTTTTTTGGTCATCTGGAAAATATTAATGGTGGACAAAAAAGGGAAAAAAATCCACAGTACAGTAGAATCAACAAAACAGCAAGCTGGTAGAATTGGCCCAATATTTTTCCCATTGGTTTCATTTCTCATCCTATCAAGTATCAACAAAATATATCACTTTAGAAAAACAAAGGCACGCACTTACCAAGACATTTCAACAGCTTCCAAATCTGTGCCTCTGAAAGCCCCGTCACTATCACAAATCATAGTTACAATAGAGTGACCAGGGCCAATGGATTGTGTCACTGAACATCTGATGGCTTGGACACAATTCATGGCCAATGAATTTCCAAGAAAGAACCCATCATTCTTCAAAATAAACCTGATAAAAGTTCAAGAAGCATAGCATTAAAACTCACAGAAAGTATGTGTTCCAACAAATGAAAATGGGTGAAAGAATGGATTTTTTTTTTTTTTGGTCATCTGGAAAATATTAATGGTGGACAAAAAAGTAAAAAAATCCACAGTATAGTAGAATCAACAAAACAACAAACTGGTAGATTTGGCCCAATATTTTTCCCATTGGTTTCATTTCTCATCCTATCAAGTATCAACAAAATATATCACTTTAGAAAAACGAAGGCATGCACTTACCGAGACATTTCAACAGCTTCCAAATCTCTGCCTCTGAAAGCCCCGTCAAGTTTTGCCGTCATGAAATTCTGTGATAACCTACTTATTCCAAGTTCTTCTGTTATTGTGTCACATGGATTCTTCATTCTTCCTCTATAGTGTGCATCGCCCCTCCTTGTAACCTTTTTGAATAAACCAGAACCAGGAGGATCTATCAAGAAGCACTTATTGTTTGGATTCTTTTCCTGTTGAACACATGCTAAGGAATTCATTGACTAATTTAATATGAATGTTTAAATTAAAGGAGGGAAAATAAAATGACCTGGAGAATCATGGAAAAACCAGCCACTGTCTGTCCTGTGCCTGCAGCTGCGACAAATGCATCTAAATTACCCTGTTTGTTGCCAAACCTCAGGTCCTATACCCTCATTGTGTGCTCAGAAGTTTGATAGATTTTCAAAATGATCAGCAAAGAAGCAAACTTTACAATTATGTGGTAGAGCCAAACTTTGTTTCTCGTCACCAGTTGTGTAATCAATTGTTTGTTCCACAAGGTTTCCATTCATTTGGTCAGCTTCTCTATGCTTTGATGTTGCTTCATTTGCTTCCAGAGCCCTTCTCCGTGTAATCTTCACAAAGTGGTCTGTGTCTGTAATTGAGACAGGTGTTACCCTTTCACAATAGCTCCAAGGGATTCAAGTATTTGAGACTCGGACAAATTTGCAATGAGATGAAAAATTAATTAGGTTGCAGTTCAAAAAAGAGGGGCAAAGAAAGCTAAAGGGAAGAAAAGAGGCTATGTCATATTTGAGTAGTTAGACAGGCAGTCATTGATCTCCTACAACTTTCCTCACCAAGCCAACATATTTTGAAATCTAAAGATTCTTCACAGTTTAGAGTCTTCAGACACCTACAATAATTGGATCCTACCTCTCAAAAACAGATGTGAAAAACTGGCTACAATAATAATCCTAGAGATGATAAGAAGACAATTCTTGCTTTATCTTGCTTCAAGCCGTATCTAACAACTAAATTGCATATGGTGTGGTTGGTGTGGATATTCTTGTGCAAGAGGTTAAGATAAAGAAATGGTTTAAGCATGTTGAACTGGAAGCAAGATATAATTTTCATTTTCAAAATTTCAAGGAACTTTATATATTTCAAGAATCAAGTATACCTAAGTATTTCCTGCTGCTATCAAATTGTCCATGGTGCATATTTTCCCTCACTAGTCAATAGCATAAACGTTGAAGATCATTTCAGGAATAATAGAAAGTCATTGGTCACGAAACTCTGCTCATTGAAAACACATTCCAAATACACATTCCCAATAGCAGTATTATCAGGGATAACCACAAGGCATTTGCATCAATAGGGGTATGGGCAACTGTAGCAAGCACTCCCCTCAGTAACAACAACAACAACTCGAGCTAGGTTCCCTGATACCAAAGCCAGCATAGAGCCACAAATTGAAATGCAAGCAAAATAAAATCAACCCTAATTATCAACAAACACAACATCCTATACTAAACATGAATTTCCAAACTTAGCATCACCTTATTTACTATACAACAGGGCACTGGTTTCACTAGCTATTTGTTAATTTAGAGAGCCTTAATTCATATTTAGCATTATCCCATTATTCACAAAGCAAAGCACCACCTGAAAAATTTTAGAGAGCAAAAAAACAAACTTAGCAAAGCATCACTTGAACTATGACTGATTCCATGCTGAAATGTGACAAAGTACATATAATGAACCAGGAATTTACAATATTTTTTTGCACTCCAAAGATATATCAAAGAATCCATTTCCAAATCTCAGAATGATTTTTAGTGTGCAACAATCTTTATGAAATTACATCCATTGCTTATGAATCAAATGGATTGAAAACGAATCTCAAAACAATCAATCCATTGTCAACTACAAAAATTATGAAGAAACTGCCCCAAGAATAATTTGCAGTTCAGTTTCACGTCTACCTTCCTCACTAAGAAGGAGAAAAATTAAATTCTGCTAAATAAGCTAAAGCCTCTTGAGTTACTGCTGCAAACTGTCCATAGATGCAACCTCTCCTTTGGACAATGTACCACAATCCTTACAATCATCAAGAAAGTGACGTAGGACAACCACACTAACAATAAGATAATAGATAAACCCTAGGAGTCAGCACCTAAGGGCTGCTTGGAGTCAGCACCAAGCAAACTGGAGTCGGCACCAGTGAAAGAAAACAAACGTTTTTTTATAATTCTCAAAACTGTCTTACAATAATCTGAAAAAGTGTTTAAATAGCCAACGATAAAAATGCATAAAGAAACCCTAAAGAAACCCTAATCAATAAATGTTCGGGCTTGCTTAATGTCAAGCCTAATAACTAGTATGCTCCATCCATAAGGCCACAGGTTGGGCCGTCTTCTTCTTGTTCTTCCTCCTATATGTGCGCGTAATTGGGGGCCTGTACCTCGTGTCCGCACCAACTCCCCCCAGGTGAGAAGAACTCGACCCCGTCGAGTGGAAATCTGAAGAGCTCTGATAGTACTCCAGCAAATCGGGATCCAGTCGCCGTAGCTCATCTCGAGTAATCCATGTGCAATCAGAATCTGGTCGCCCTCGCCACCGAACTAAGAAACGGTGAACTCCTCCATCCCTGGTAGAAACAATCTGCTCATCTAAAATAGCATCAATAGATTCTTTATGTGCATAGGGCAAATTTAAGGGTGAAGGAATGGGAATAGGGGCATCAATAGGATTAGGCAAAGACTCATCAAAAGGGGTGTCAGGAATAGCTGTGGGGCTTTTATAAGCCACTAGATCCTCAATATTAAAGGAGGAGCTAATACCATAATCATGAGGAAGGTCAATGACATATGCATTTGGGCCCATCCGTTTCAATACCTTGAATGGTCCGGCACTACGAGCCTGCAATTTCTTAACGGTCCCAGAGGGAAACCGTTCAGGTCGAATCCGAATCATGACATAATCCCCTACCTGAAATTCTGCATGACGTCGATGAGTGTCAGCATGAATTTTATATTGAGAATTACTTGCCTGAATTTTTTTGTGAATCTCATTATGCAAATCATGAATATGTCGTGCAAATGCCTCAGCAGACTCAGAAATCCTAACATGTGGGGACATGGGCAAAAGATCTAAGGGCTTCCTAGGTGTATATCCATGCACAACCTCAAAAGGACTAGCACCGATGGACCTATTGACAGAGCTATTATATGCAAGTTGGGCTACAGGAAGAATGGAATCCCAATTCCGATTGGCTTCGCCCACTAGACACCGAAGGAGGTTGCCTAGACTATGATTAACCACCTCAGTTTGACCATCAGTTTGAGGATGGAATGCCGTGGAAAATTTCAATTTGGTGCCCACTAAATGCCACAAGGTCTTCCAAAAATAACTCATGAAGCGAACATCCCTATCAGACACTATGGTTTTGGGAAGACCATAAAGTTTGACAATCTCATCAAAGTAGAGCTTTGCAATCTTAGAAGCATCAGAGGTCTTAGAACATGGTAGGAAATGAGCCATCTTGGAGAAGCGGTCAACAACTACTAGAATGGAATCATGCTTCCTAAAGGTACGGGGCAAACCTAACACAAAGTCCATACTCACGTCCTGCCACGGGCGGTCTGGCACAGGTAGCGGTGTGTACAGGCCAGTGTTTGCTTACGATGTTTGGCTAGTTGACATGTACGACATTGACCAACTATCTTGGCAACACCTCTCTTAAGACCAGGCCAGTAGAACTGACGTTCCACTTCCTCAATTGTCTTGTCTCGGCCAAAATGACCTGCAAGACCTCCCGCATGTATCTCCCAAACTAGGAAATCTCTCACTAAAGATCGAGGGATACATAACTTGTTGGCCTTGAACAAGTATCCATCTTGAAGGGAATAATCATCTAGGACTGGCCGTGGGATATTACTTAGGCTAATGTAGAGCTCCCCAAAATCTGGGCATGATTCATAATCATCCTTAAGTCGTTCAAACCCAGTAACCTTAACACTCATGATGGATAGCAAAGACACCCTTCGACTTAGTGCATCAGCAGCCTTATTCTCAACTCCCGCTCTATGCTTCACTACAAAGTGGTAGCGTTGCAGAAATTCAACCCAACTACCGTGCCTAAAATTCAACTTCTTTTGGGAATGGAGATAGCGCAAGGCTTCATGATCAGAGTAGATAACAAATTCTTGAGACAACAGGTAATGGCGCCAATGCCAAAGAGCTTGAATAATGGCATAAAACTCTTTGTCATATGTGGAGTACTTTTGCTTAGCGTCATTCAACTTCTCACTGAAATAAGCAATTGGGTGACGCTCTTGGCTAAGTACTCCCCCTATACCAATACCGGAGGCATCACATTCCACTTCAAAAGGCTTGGTAAAATTAGGGAGACGCATGACAGGTGCCTCAATCATCCTTTGCTTTACCTCATTGAAAGCCTTAGCAGCAGCTTTAGTCCAAGCAAACTCCCCTTGTTTCATGCAATCAGTGATGGGGGACATAATGGTGCTAAACCCCTTGATGAATCGGCGATAAAAGGAAGCGAGCCCATGGAAGCTTCGAATTTCATGGATATTTCTAGGCTCGGGCCACTCCACAATCGCTTGAACCTTTTGGGGGTCGGCAGAAACTCCCTCAGAGGATACTATGAAGCCTAGGAAGATGACTCTATCGGTGAAGAACGAGCACTTCTTAAGGTTACCATATAAACTCTCCTTCCTAAGGGTAGCACAAACTTGAGTTAGGTGGTCGAGGTGTTGCTCCCTAGACTTACTATAGATGAGGATGTCATCAAAGTATACAACCAAGAATTTCCCCATAAAAGGCTTGAGCACCTGAGTCATCACTCTCATAAAGGTACTAGGAGCATTAGACAACCCAAAAGGCATGACCATCCACTCATATAAACCATCCTTCGTCTTGAAGGCAGTTTTCCACTCATCACCAGAACGAACCCTAATTTGATGATAGCCGCTTTTCAAGTCTATCTTGGAGAAAATCGTTGCTCCAGCCATCATATCCAACATGTCATCCAATCGAGGGATAGGAAAACGATATTTCACAGTGATCTTGTTGATGGCACGACTATCAACACACATCCTCCAGGTTCCATCTTTCTTTGGAGTTAAGAGTGCAGGGACTGCACAAGGACTCATGCTTTCACGAACAAAACCCTTTCTAAGTAATTCTTCTACTTGCCTCTGCAACTCGGCATGCTCTACAGGGCTCATCCTATAGTGAGGCAAGTTAGGTAAGGTCGCCCCGGGCACAAAATCTATTGCGTGTTGTATGTCACGCATGGGTGGTAGATGGTCGGGGAGTTCCTCAGGGAAAACATCCTTAAATTCTTGGAGCACTGACTTCACCTCTTCAGGTTGCTCTTCACGGGTCTCTCTATGAAGTTCCCTAGCAACTAAGACAAACACCATAGATTCTTGGACAGCTACCCTTTCAAATGCCTTTGGGCTTATGATGTGCAGGCCCTTCGCCTTTGGTGCTTCGGCCTTCTTGCTCATGTCGATTGGCTTGGGTTTCAAAGGATTGAGCACAATTTTCTTACCCTCAAACAGAAATGAGCAAGAGTTGGCTCGCCCATGAAGGGTGACATCCAAATCATAAAGCCAAGGTCGACCTAAGATGATATGCCCTACATCCATGGGAATTACGTCACACCATATCTCAGCCTTGTAGGTGAGGAATTGAAGCGGGACAACACATCTTTCTTTTATGGCTATGGAGGAGGTATCAACCCAAGAAACTTTATATGGGTTAGGGTGTGGGGTCAATTTCAAGCCTAGGCGGGAAACAACACTAGAAGATACTGCATTAATGCAACTTCCACTATCTATGATAACCTTGCAGGTTTTGTCTCCACACTTAGTGTAAGTTTGAAAGATGGCACTCCTTCGCCAATCATCAGTGCCCCTGTGCTCTGCCAAAGCACACCTTACCACATTCACTCTAGGGACACCAAAGTTCTTGAATTCATCAACTTGGGGAGAAACGGCTCTAATGCATGCGAGGTAGCTAGGATCATCTTCCCATTCTGCTTCCACATCTTGGGTTTCTTCCACATTTGGATCATACACCAGCTCCTCAACATCGTCTACCTTTTCATCATCCTCTTGAATAACAAGGGTCTTAGAGGGACATCTAGCTGCGATGTGTCCAATCCCATTGCATTTGAAGCATTGGAGGCGAGAGCCTAATCTTGAAGGCTCATTGACCACACCTTTTCCCTTGTCCTCTTTTTCTATTGGGGTGCTATTAGGGTTGGCCTTAGGGGGTAAGGCAAGCCTAGGTTTGTTACCAAAAGGTTGAGGGTTGGTGGGAACACTTCGGAGCTCAGAACGTCGCCAAAAGATAGATTTGGATGCCAATTCACAATTCCTAGCGAGGTCATACGCTTCTGTCAAGGTAGTGACTCCTCGGGTGATAATCTCGCCTAGTAGGTTAGCATTCAAACCTTTCTTGAACCTATTGAGTGTGACAACCTCTTCCTCGACAATTCGAATTCGCCTCCTGAACTCCTTGAACTTCTCTATATATTCAACCACAGGAGCAGTGCCTTGCTTTAGGCGATCCCACTCCTCAAGGAGGGAGCTCCTATAAGTTGAAGGAAGATAATTCCTTGAGAGCACACCCTTCATCTCAAGCCAATCAGTAACGGGGGGCTCATGCCGTCGCCTAAGGGTATCCTCAAAATCCTCCCAGAAGAGGTCGGCTCTCCCAATTAACTTCATTCTGGCATACCTCACTCTCTTATTCTCAGCCCAATGGTAGTAGTCAAAGAATTTGTCCATTTGACGTAACCAATCAGTGAAAACCCATGGGTCAAGGCAGCCATCAAAGGTGGGTGCTTCTATCTTGTCCTTGAACATCCTATCATCAAAATCCCTAGGGTCATTGTGATTATGGTGATCATGTTCAAAGTTTGGAGCCCTATTAAAGTAACCGTGGTGATTTTGCCTAGGTATGTTATCTCCTTCATGGTTACCAGTTTCTCTTTGAGACGCTTCAATTTGCCCAACCCTATCCATTAAACTACGAACATTTTTTACTAGGTCATCTATGGTTTGCTCTAAGGAGGGCCTAGGTTCAGAAGTGGATTGATGTTCAGAGTTTGACATAATGCGACCACTACGTAAACGCATGCACACTATATTTCAGAATGCAAATGAGATTCACAAAAGTTTAAGTAACTAATTCTCAATGTAAAATTAGGTCAAGCAAGAGTGCATGTAGAGATTAGATCAATGAATCAAATGAGTAAATTGCAGTCAAGTAGTGACAGGGTTCACAATACTGAAAGATAGCCCAAATAAAAGTCAATTTCCAATAAGCTCCACAATTAATAATGAGAATCAAATATTTCAAAGAAATTGGCTTTTTTTTTTTTTTTTTTTTTTTTTTTTTTAATTTTAGAATGGATACCAAAAGGAAAGCACAAATAATAAAATAGCTATTTGGAGCACAAAATGGGTAGGCCAATGGGGTATGGTGGGATATGCACACAAAAAATATAAAGATAATATTTTTCAATGAAACAAAATTGAACCCACCAAAGAGAGTAAGAGTTGTACCCTAGTCAGTGGCCAACCTTCCACACTAAATAGTCACGGGCTTAGCTCCTCAAGCAAGTGGATCTGACTTGGACAAGTGAACCTGTAAAGAGCAATTTAAGGAGGCCCAATACATGCAATGGGCTGTGTCACGGTAACAGCAATTTTTTTTTTTTTTTTTTTTTTTGTTCTTTTTATTTTTTTTCTTTTTCTTTTCTTTTTTTTTTTTTTTTTTTATTGCAAAATAATAAAATGCACGGCTGGACTTAAAGGAAGTATAAAACTTAAAGAAAATAAACAATAAACCTAAAAACACAACTAACAGGACAGACTTAATACAAGAAAAGGAAAACCAGAGAAATCAAGACGACATCCTCTAAACTGAGAAGAGGCTCGGTGAAGACAGCGGCGCTTGGGATCGACGGCTGTGGTGGCGCGAGGACGGTGAAGACAACGGCGGCTGGAATCGCAGAGGAGTGGCGGCGACTGGAATCGGTGGTGGTCGACGTCCTCAGCGGCGGTGGTTGAAGGTGAAGATGGTGTCGGCGGCGGCGGCGGAGTGCTGGTCTGTGGGTTCCGGCGGCTGGTGGGTCGACGTTGCTGATGGGTCTCGCTGGGTCTCTTTTTTTTTTTCTTTTTTTTTTTTTTTTTTTTTTGGGTTTGTGGGTGCGGGTTCTGTGATCAGAGGCGGGCACGGATGGCGGTCACTGGCTTGGGTGGCGTCACTGGCTTCTCTGCTGGCTTGGGGATAAAGAACTCATGTGGGGCTGCGGGGTATACACGGATTGCCGGGGCTGGTCTAGGCTTCTGAAAGATCTCATGGGGCAAATACTTGAAAGGTACTGACATATTGGCTGGTTTAGGCTTGATGGTTTTTTTTTGCTTTCTATTGGTTGTCTACGGTTGTGTGTTGTACGGATCGGAAGTTTGCTCTGATACCAAAACTGACGTAGGACAACCACACTAACAATAAGATAATAGATAAACCCTAGGAGTCAGCACCTAAGGGCTGCTTGGAGTCAGCACCAAGCAAACTGGAGTCGGCACCAGTGAAAGAAAACAAACGTTTTTTTATAATTCTCAAAACTGTCTTACAATAATCTGAAAAAGTGTTTAAATAGCCAACGATAAAAATGCATAAAGAAACCCTAAAGAAACCCTAATCAATAAATGTTCGGGCTTGCTTAATGTCAAGCCCAATAACTAGTATGCTCCATCCATAAGGCCACAGGTTGGGCCGTCTTCTTCTTGTTCTTCCTCCTATATGTGCGCGTAATTGGGGGCCTGTACCTCGTGTCCGCACCAGAAAGCCTAATAGCTTTAAATAGATTGAGTCATAGTTCACCAAAGGAAGGGAACATGAAGCTCTGACCCTGTCCGTTCCAGTTGAATCAAACACCTCATCTAGAGTACCAATACAACCAGGAAGAGCAACAAAAAGCAGTACTGTTAGAACAATTCCTCCTGTCCTCAAAAATAAAAATAAAAGACCTGCACTATTAAAAGCAATTCATGCAAGTGAGAAGTATCAAAATTTGGTGATATGGTAGCAACGATAGTATCACCTGCAAGTAAGGTAAGTTTCTAAAGGTAGATACGAGTGAAAATTTGAGGCTGTCCATTCACCAGCTTCTTTTCCAATCTTAAATCCACCCACTGGTTTTCATGCTTGTAAAGCACCTTTAGTAGTTCCATCCATTAGCCCAGGACCAACCCCACTTCTTGAAGTGCAATTGACAAGATTCACAATCTGCTCCATGGACAGTGGAAGATCATAAGAAAAGGCTAAGCACAGTCAATGGGAAAAGTATGTTTCCAAAATGCAATTTGTGGTTGTGGTTCCAAGTCTCAGCATTCTTTATGCATGTGAAAACGTACAGAAATTTACATGCATGTATGAAAGGCACAGCAGGCAGGAAGCCATACATAAAGTCACATGCCTCTCTTCTCAACTCTAGTGCTTGCAGATAATGACAATGACCAAGATTCACAATCTGCTCCATGGACAGTGGAAGATCATAAGAAAAGGCCAAGCACAATCAATGGGAAAAGTATGTTTCCAGAATGCAATTTGTGGTTGTGTTTCCAAGTCTCAGCCTTCTTTATACATGTGAAAACATACAGAAATTTACATGCATGTATGAAAGGCAAAGCAGGCAGGAAGCCATACATAAAGTCACATGCCTCTCTTCTCAACTCTAGTGCTTGCAGATAATGACAATGACCAAGTCACATCCCTGAAGAATGCAAGTACACGAGTCCACGCCCAAGTTAGTGTAAGAGTTCATGACATTGTTCTCTCTCTTTTCTTTCTTGTCAAACAATAAAACCAAACTCCCTACTAAACCTTATTGCACATTCAACCAAATTGCAAAGCATTTCATAAATTCACAAATTTTCTTAGAGCGTGATACTCTTGGAACTACAATAAGAATTTCTAAATCCTGGCATTAAAATCCATAAATTTCATAGTTCACTTTCAATTCTCTACTCCGACCCCCACTCCCAAAAATTGATATTAAAAGTACAATTGGATAAGTTTGACAAGAAAGTAATAGGACCCAGATACATAGGCATGAACTGAAGAATAATTTTAAAAAAAATTTAAGTTGTTCCTTTTAGATATATAAGAATGCTATTTGTTTCTACTTATCCAAACTGTTCATTTGCCTTTGTAGAATCGCAATCCTTACTTGCCTGCCAATATATTTAACCAATCTTAACATAAAAGTCATCCATGAAGACCATTTTTTTGGTAGAAATCAAAAGCAGGTAATGTTATGCATTCACTTATGAGCTGAGAAGGCTTGTATGTGCAGCCTAACTCCCAGAACTTCGCAACAGGCAAATTAATTACTGTAGCTGAATATCAATTAATTAATTTTTTTTATTTTAAAATATAGCCCCACCGGTGTAATATGATTTTAATTTTAATGATGGAAGGTGATAAAATAGTTTTAAAGTAGTTTTAGTATATTTAGAGTTTGTTTGGGATCAATTTATTTTGCTGAAATTGAAAACTTTTTACTGAAAGTACTATATGTTAGGTTCTAAATATTTAGAACAATTGGCAAATCGTGAACACAAACTTGTCTAGATATAGATCTTAGAGTCTATAGGTTTTATTAAACAATGCTCAAGGTGATTCAAGTCAAGATTCAAGAACATACAAGCTGCAGGAAGAAGACTTCATATTTTGCCTGGTTCGATCAATCGAAAAACAGGCTCGATCAATCGAAAATCGTATCTGCAGAATTTTAAGTCAGCCCAAACAGTAACTTAAACCCATTAAGGATTAGGGTTTCAGATCTACTTCTCCCACTATATATAGGAAATCCTAAGCCACGTTTTTGAGACTGTAGAGAGAGAGATTAGAGTGCCTCTTGTGCCTCCTTTTGTATTTAAGGTTTTGTACCCAAAGGCTCTAAAAAGTTTATGTTGCTCATATTACGGTTTATGTGAATCTCTTGTGAGATCTTTGAGGAGGTTTCCTTCACATAAACTTAGGGTTTTCAAGGAGAAGATTTTTCTATACCTTGATGATCATTCCAGTTGCTGCCATTGAAGTTTAAAGAAAACACAAGCGGGTGTGCTTGTATTTGGTGGAGAATCCAAGAAAGAAGGAGTCCGTGGATTTGGAGCTTGCACGTGATTGTGTCAGTAAGTTCTACTGGTGGGTAGCAATAAGAAGTCGAGCGTGGGGGTTTTTAAGTCTTATTGTATGAATTTCGATTCTTTCAAGATAGTGGATTTAAGTTTACCTTGAGGATAGCTAGGTTAAATCCTCCCCAGGTTTTTACCGGTTTGGTTTCCTGGGTGATTATATCTTTGTGTTATTTATATTTCCACTGCTATACTAGATATGATTATTTGATTGTGTTAACCTAGATATAATTAATTTGACTAAGTAATAACTTGGCTAAATTCCTAGGTTAATCCAATTGTGTTTTAAGGGGTCTAAAAACTGACACTATAGATAAAGATAAAAATTAGCTAAAATAGTATAGTGAGACCTATGCATAGTACCAAAAAATGCAATAGGGCCCATAAATAGTAACAAAAATAAGTTGAATAGTAAAATAAATTGGCTTTTTAGCCGGAGTCAAATGCACAGCCCATAAATAGTAATAAAAATAAGTTGAATAGTAAAATAAACTGACTTTTTAGCTGGAGTCAAACGCACACTTAATGTGAATGCTCTAAGAAGTGTGATACAATTAGGAATATCATAATAGCCTGTGTTATTGAGAAATTTAAATTTAATAAAAATAAAACTTGAACATATTGAGTTATCGACAAAAAAAAAAAAATGCAAATACACGAAGTTTACAATTTCCTTGTAGTTTTCATATTTTAAAATTATTACATAATAGTTAATTATCAGTTGTTATTATTTATTGTCAATGTAGGCTTGATTATTCTATTTTGTTAAGTTTATTTAACATTTTTATTTTTATATCATTTTCATTATCTATTTGTCATTGATATTAATATTATAAAGATATTTAAAATTAAATTAGTATAAAAAATATTTTATACATATAAATTTTCTTTTCTTTTCAAGGCGGCCGCAGGGGGTTCATTTTGAACCAGGCCTGAAATACATGTGCTGCCACCCCTGTGTTCATCCAATCATCTGTTATAGATAAACAGATTCACATTATTGCATTCCTAAATGTTTTAGGCACGACTACAAACAGAATTTATTTGATTTTCAAACTAATGGCATGGATGGAGTTTAGACTAGTTAAAAAGCTTATTTGATGAAGAGCCATTTAATGCCATTATGAAATCCCCATTACTACTAAGAAGCAGTCCTAATAAACTGGTATGGATCTTAAGAAATAAAGGAGAATTCTCTGAGATTAGCTAATAGTATTTCTCAATCACATAGGTTCACACAGACGGGTGAAGATCTTGGTGGAAATTTGCAGAATTTAAAGCTTCATGAGAGTTTAGAAAAGCATGCTTCTAATCATTCAAGAGAAATGTTTCTGATGATGAAAGCCAAGAAGTGAAGGAAGCCTCTGACAGGCCTCTTGAAGCTTAGTTGTGATGTGACTGAATGATGATAGAGCTTGTATTACCGTTTCAATCTGTGATTGGGGCAATATAAAAGTTAGGTGAGTCAAGAAAATTATGTGGGTTGCACCAATAACAGTAGTTGCTCAGGCTATTCTTCTTTTGGAACATTTAGATTTCTGAAGGGATGAAATTGCAGAAAGTGATCATATATTGATGCAATAAGAACTGGAGGATAGATTGGTATTGACAAAGGAGTTTGATAGTTGTTCCTTTGTTTGGACTAGTAGGAATGCAAACCAAGTAGGTCATAGTCTTAGTAATTGGGGTATGCATAGTGGCTTGTAGAGGGGAGAAAAAAACTTCTGTACTGCTGAGGACAATAGACTTCTACTGTTTTGTTTGTTTGTAAATAAAGTTTTCGTTTGTCCAACCCAAAAAAAGGGTAAGTCTTATTTACAATAAAATGAAATAATTACTCAAAGTAGTTGGCGAACCTTTTTCTCTTTACGAAATAGTCTTAATTCATTTGAATTTGGGTCAAAATCCATTAACTTATTACCCCACAATTGATCTTCAAGCTGGTATAATTGCAGTTAACTCATTTCCTTTGGATGAGAGTATTGTTGTCCCAAAAAGAATGAAATCAGATAGTTAATATTTAACAAACAGAGAAGTACTTAATCCTGCTCGTGTTACTGCACAAGTACATTGTTATCCTCAAAAATTCAGAAGGCACCTACTGAGGGAACTTTGCACAAGTAAGAGAGCACCACCATGGTGATAGAAATAGTAGCAGCAGCAGTAGCGACAATAGCACCTGTGATTCACATAGGCACCATTGTAGTGCTTTGAATTTTGAAGCCAAGGCATCGGACCAAAAATCTTAAAGATTAGTATACTAGTTATTCTTTTTTCCGCATTCCATTTTGTCGAATAACCATATTGTTCATGGTTCATTTAAAAATAAATAAAATAAAATGTCAACCATTTCTTGGTTCCAAAGTACCTGCAAAACATAACCAATCAAAAAGCAGCATAAGGTACCAAACCATGGTAATTTCTGGCTGCTCACTAATTAAAGAAAGCTATAGGTGAGAACTCATTTTTACTGGATCACAAAATTAACAATAAAAGACAATTTCTTCATTTGTAATTAGATTCAGTCAACTGATTCCATGGTGAAATATGAAAAACCACAGATCATGAACCAGGATTTCACCATAATTTTTCCCACTCCAAAGAGACATCAAAGCATCCATTTCCAAATTTCAGAATGTTTTTTGGCTTGCAAAATTCATCATGCCATTACATCTATACAAATCATGATCCAATATTTCACAATAATTTTCCCCACTCCATATAGACATCAAAACATCCATTTTTCCAAATCTTGGAATGCTTTTTGGCTTGCAAAATTCTTCATGCCATTACATCTACACAGATCATGAACCAGGATTTCACAATAATTTTCATCACTCCAAAGAGACATCAAAGCATCCATTTCCAAATCTTGGAATGCTTTTTGGCATGCAAAATTCTTCATGCCATTACATCTACTGCACATAAAATCAAATAGATTGAAAAAGAATCTCATAACAGTCAATCAATCATCAATTGCAAAAATATAAAGAAACTGTTGCCCCACGAATACTTTGCAGTTCAGTTTCACTTCTACATTTGTCACTAAGAGGGAGACTATTAAATTCCGCTAGATAAGCCAAAGCCTCTGAGTTAATGTAGCAAACCATCCATAGTGATGCAATCTCTCATTTGGGAAATGTACCCCATCCCTCACAATCATCAAGAAAGTCTTATTGCTTTGAATAGAATGAGTCATAGTTCATTAGAGTAATGGAACAGGTGATTATATATATATATATATATATATATTTTAATTTAATAAAGGAAGGGAAAAGGAAGCTCTGACCCTATCCATTCTAGTTGAATTAATGCTAATATTTCAAAAACCTCATCTAGAGTACCAATACCCCCTGGAAGAGCAAGACCAGCAATTCTATCAGAACTACTGCTCCTAACTGCAGCATCCACAAACCCATGCTACCTCGCAGAAAAAACCAGCAATACTGAAAAGAAATTCATGCAACTGAGAAGCATCAGGTGACAACAATAGATTATCTGCAAGTAAGATAAGTTTCTGAAGGTAGACACAGATGAAAATTTGAGGCTGTCCCTTCAACAGCTTCTTTACCTATCTTTAATCAACCCGCTGGTTTTGCCACTTGTAAAGCACCTTTTGTAGCAGCATGCATTAGTCCAGGACCAACCCCACTCCATGAAGTGCAATTCAAAAGTTTCGCAATCTGAAGACCATAAGAACAAGCTAACCATAGTCAAAAGGAAAAGTATGTTTCCAAGATGCAATTGTGGTTTTGTGTTGCCAAGTCTCAGCATTCTTTATGCATGATTATCTCAGCAAGTGAAAACATGATTTAGATACAGAAATTCACATTCATGTAAGCCAGGCAAAGGAGGCAGGAAGCAATCTATAAAGTCACGTACTTCTCTACTCAACTCTAGTGCTTGCAGGTAACGAGAATGACCAGGTCCCATCCTTGAAAAACACAAATTCAAGACTCCTAGCCCAAGTCCGTGTATGAGTTCATAACATTTTTTTTTTTTTTTTAAAATTAAGTTTGTAACATTGTTCTATCTCTCTTCTGACCTTTCAACCAATAAAACCAAATTAGCTACTAAAACTTTTCGCACATTCAACAAAATTGCAAAGCATTTCATAAATTCACAAATCTTCTTAGTACATGACACTCTTGGAACAACTAATAAGAACTTCTAAATCCTGGCATTAATATCCATAAATTTCATAGTCCACTTTCAATTCTCTACTTTGCTCCCACTCCGAAAAATTGATATTAAAAGTAAAATTGGCCAAGTTTGAAATAGGGATCAGATATCTTAAGCATGAACATAAGAATTTTTTTTTTTTTTTTAAATTATTGTTTTCCCTTTATATAAGAGTGCTAGAATTGTAATCCTTACTTGCCTGCGAAAGAAAAAGAAGAGCTTAAAGGTTTATCAATGGTGGAAACAGAGAAAACCAGAGATAAAGAATTCTCTGAAGATTGAAACTGAATTTTATTCAAGCTCACTGAAATAAATACATAACCCTCACTCACTATTTATACAATACATAGCTCGTAACTACCTCTAGAAGATTCCTATCTAACAAACTCAAACTGAAAATACAGCTGTACATGATAAACAAAATATCTGGAGCTTAAGTCATGAAGAACAGAGCAATTCCAGAATTGTTTAGAGAAGAAGAGCTGTGTCAAAACGATGTCGTCTGCGATCTTGAGTACGTGAGTAAGAGACGCTTGAGTAAAACGATGCCGTTTATCATTTAATGAAACGTCATCGTTTTAAGCATCTTTGAATCAATGTTACCGTTGCTCTTGTGACCGTTGGAACAGTGAGCCTTCTTGCTTCTTCTATTGTTCATTAGTTCCACTTTCAGCCTGCCAAAATAAATAACCAATCTCAACGTAAAAGTCATCCATTTTGGGTAGAAATCAAAAGCAGGAAATGTGATGCATTCACTTATGAGCTGAGAAGGCTTGTATGTGCAGCCTAACTCCTAGAAATTGGCCACTGGCAAATAATTTGGAAAAGCATCTCTCTATTGAAATGCAAAAGAATTTCATCAACAAATCCACTACTTGTTTATGATTTCAACTTGCTTATATTCAAGCTGCATCCCACAAGACCTTCTCATTCCTATGATCTCATAATACATCTTTTATTCAAATGGTTCTTTTGGCAGCATACTGCAAAAGAGGCATCCAAAATCCCCTAGTGGACAAATTATAATTCATCAAATCGCTTGAATACTTTTCTGTTTTGTTAATCTTTTACATCCAACACCAGAATTGATGCTAAAATACCTGCTTGTCGCTAACATAGACATCCCCTTCACTTCAGGTAGCAAATACTAATTATGCTTCAAATTCTTTGTTATCTTGTTTGAGAAAAAGAAAATTTTCTTCTAGTACATGAAAGATTCAACACGGTTCACCAGATTCACTGATACTGTACAATAACCATGTCCTCTGTTTTTTTTTTTCGTTTTTATCTTTTTCTTTTAGAAAATTCTCAGTTCCTAGCATGACTAATACTCTGGTAATACACCCAATGCACACTCTTAAGTTATAATCCACCTCACTAATTTAGTTTTGCATCCATATGTATAAGAGTGTAATCCACCTCCATATGACAGCCTGATAGTAAAATATTGATATACTTATGAACTCGGTTGTACATGGTCAAATATTATCATTTTCACCAATATGTTAGTTTTCAGTCCACAAAAGCAATCATTCAAAATTGTTATTTTCCAACAAACTAAATCTATCATAGAGCAACAAGAATGTACTAGCTCAGATAAAACCCTCAAAAGAACAAAAATAAAGGGGGATTGCAAAGTGGGTTAACCTCAATTTGGTTCGTTGTCCTATTGAAAATACTCCAAAGTGGGGAAAATTAATTACAATAACAGTGAAAATGAAAATTCAAAGTGGGTTCACCTCAAAGGCCTGCTCAAAGCTTTGGTTGTCAATCCATGCTGAGACAGATATTTAGCACTATAAAACTAACTCAGATGACTCATCCCCCTATCACAAATAATAGTTACAATAGTGTGACCAGGGCCAATGGATTGTGTCACTGTCATTATGGTTTTTTGAAATTTAGAATCACTTGGAAGTGACTGTTTCTTACATTGAATTTAAAAATCATAAAATTATAAATAGACAGATTGGATATTGTACTTCCTTGCAGACATCTATCAGTTTCACTAATACAAATCTGCAATCAAACAGTGGGACAAAGTGTCATCATACAACCACAATTAAAGGATAGTCAAATTAGTATGTTGTGTCCCAAGATGTAGAAGTGTAGTCAAGAAATCATCACAAAATCATTTGGTATCTAAGAATTGTGTAAATATTGATATAAAGAGATTCATTCATATCAATCTTTGTCAAACAAATAAAAATACACTGCCTTGCAATTGCTTAGTTTAATCATAATTACTTTGTTTACTTACTTTACTACCCACTACCCCAATTTCCCAATGCAAATCTCACCCAAGAGACAAAACAACACAAAAGCCAAAAGGCTTAGATGAAGGCTGAGATGAGGCGATGAAGGCTGGACAGAGACAGTGGGTCTGGCGATGTAAGAGGCTGGGTTTATAGCAATTTAATTTTTATTATTATTGTTATTTTGTTGATATTAAAATCTGTATGAGGAGTGAGGACGACATTGGGTTTTTTTTTTTTTTTTCTGAGATTTAAAATCTATTGGGCCTGCTATTATTATTATTATTATTATTGAGGACTAAATTAAAAATATGACCAAAATAGGGGACCATAAAATAAATAAATAAAAACAAATACTATAGAAACCGGTGGGCCCTCCAAAGTCAACACACGGTTTGGATTGTGAGGAGGGAAGCTCCACTTTACTTTTACTTTACTTTCGATGAAATGAATTTACAATAAAAATGCCCTCATTGTCATTCAGCTGGGCCTCCATCCCATCCCTCGCTAGCAGAGTAGTAGAGTAGTAGTATTAGATTTAGAGCACAAACAAAAGAGAGCAAGGAAGGACGTTCCACATTCAAGCTATTATGCGCTGGAGTTGGTTCATGCCATATCATTTCTTTATTAAAAGAAGAGAGGAAAGAGAGAAAAGAGAGAGAGCGTTTTATGAGAATGGAAGCAAGTTACTTGAGAAGCTGATTGCCTCTTGCAATGCCAAGCCTATTCCCATCCGTACCTTCTCCGCTCAGCAGCTCTTCCAAGCAACCAACAACTTTTCTTCTGAAAAGCTGGTAATAGGGTTATCTATTTGGTACAAGGTTTCTCTTGAAGGACGAATTGTTCCCATTAAGGGTTCTTTTGTTTGCAATGCCAAGCCTATTCCCCTCCGTACCTTCTCCCCTCAACAACTCCCCCAAGCAACCAACAATTATCCAGCTGAACATCTGGGATTTTATTGGTACAAGGGTTCTCTTGAAGGACGAATTGTTCTCATTAACCGTTTAGATAATTTGGCCTATATAACCATCAATGATTTAGTGATTTCTGCACAAATGAGTGGTCACAGCAATGTATTAAAGCCCATAGGCTGTTGTCTCCACACTCCATCTCCCTTTTTAGTGTTTGAATTTGCCGCCAATGGTTTCCTTTCTGATCGAATTTATGTCTCCCGTGTTACTGAACTACAACATCAGCCGATGGTGTGGGAGAGAAGGTTAAAGATTGCGAGGCAGATTGCTCATGCTCTTTCTTACCTCCATACTGCCTTCCCAAGACCTGTCATCCACATGTATATTGATCTGTACAGTATCTTATTAGATGAACATGATATTCCCAAATTGTCCAACTTTTATTTTTCTGTATCAATTCCCCAAGGTGAAGCTGGCGTGGATACTCCTTTTATTACAAGGTTCAGATCCCCCGAGTTTAAAACAGCAGGCAAGGTAACTGAGAAAGTTGATGTATATGATTTTGGTCGGTTTCTTCTAGAACTTTTAACTGGAGAGGATTCTCGTAATATAACCCGATTTACAATTGATAAAGATTCTACTTTACTAGCATACATACATAACCGTGCTCAAGGTAGTTGCATAAACGAGATTGTGGATCCTGCAATCTTGGCTGAAGATGGGGAAGGAGGTGCTAGTTTAGAGCATCAATTACAAGCTGTGGTGGACCTTGCCTTGACATGTACAGAGGAAGATCCACAAACAAGGCCAACTATGGTTGATGTCACCAAACAACTCAGACGGATTGAGAGGTTCGTTCAGTCAGTAATTATTTATTCACTTGATTTCCTCAAATCATATGTTATAGATAAACAGATTCACATTATTGCATATCAAAATGTTTTATTTAGCAATAAACAAAATTTACTTGATTTTCAAACAAATGGCCATGGATGGAATTTAGACTAGTTAAAAAAGCTTAATTGATGAAGAGCCCTTTAATGCCATCATGAAATCCCCATTGCTACTAAGAATCAGTCCTAATAAACTGGTATGTATCTTAAGAAATAAAGGAGAATATATTCTCTATGAGATTAGTTAATGGTATTTCTCAATCACACAGGTTCACACAGATAGGTGAGGAGCTTGGAGGAAATTTGCGGAATTTAAAGCTTAATGAGAGTTTAGAAAAGCATGCATCTGCATCATTCAAGAGAAATGTTTCTAATGATGAAATCCAAGAAGTGAAGGAAGCCTCTGAAGGGCCTCTTGAAGCTTAGTTGTGATGCAACTGAATGATGACACAGCTTGTATAGCTTTTGAATCCGTGATTGGGAAGGTAATTTAAAAATTAGGTGGGTCATGAAAATTTGTGGGTCATGAAAAGATGTCTAAAGAGATGAAATTGCAGAAAGTTACCATTATGGCATATGTATATTGTATTGATGCTATAAGATCCGGAGGATAGATTGGTATTGGCAAAGGACCTGGATAATTGTTCTTTTGTTTGAATAAAAGGAATGCAAACAAAGTAGTTCATAGTCTTAGTAACTGGCATATGTGTTAGGTCCCAAGAATATTATCACATAAATTACCAACCCAAAATAGCAATCACACTTACGAACTACATGGAAAACCCTTTCTCTTTGGAGGGTAAAACAACGATACAAATTTCGAATAATTTCACTATTATCAAATCAATTATAATAAATCTCTTGTATATGTCTCATAGCTAAAGAAAAATCTCCATGTTTTTTTCTTTTACTCACACTATTTTTCTCTCACAAGTGGCAACACTTTCCACTCTCCTCTCTTTTTTCTTCTCCACACTTGGCTCTTTCTTTTAGTTGTTTTCTTATAACCAAATGGTCTCAATTAATTCCCTTCATCGTGTCTTACATGCTCAAAGTCTGGCCATGAAAATGAGAAGAAGACTTTTGTAACTCACTTATCAAAAAAAAAAAAAAGAAGACTTTTGTAACTCCCTTCAGCTTTATGTTATCTTCAGCGTGTGAGATGTGCTCAAAGTCTCTACCCATGAAAATGGCAAGAAGACTTTTGTGTCTTGCCAACCGTCTACACAGTAATTGACTGTTTTGTTTCTTTCTTTCTTGATTCTAGCTTTGGGGGTCCTACTTTGAAAGCCAAAAACAAAAAAAAAACAAAACATTGTTCCGGTATGGTGAATTTGATAACAGATAATATTGAATTGAAATTTTTCTCTAAATTGGTGGTAATTTTCAAGTAGCCTGGGTTTGTTATGCTCTTCATAAATCCCTAGACAAGTTTACAAACCTTGTACTGTATCAAATATGTAGCAGGGCAAAAATTTGATTCATGTACCGAAAATTCACAAACCAAAATGAAATTTGTATTATGCTTTTGAAACCAACCTCATCGAAGCATTGAAACACTACCACCCTCCTCAATCAATCATATCAACCTCCGGGATTGACAATCCGCATCTAGATCTCAACTATAACTGAAACACCATTGCCAAGGCTGTATCAAGTTGTATTGTTCCTTGCCTAGAGAAAATGCTAACAATGATAGATGTTATCAGAGAATTTGGGCAGATTGAGAGGCTTGTTCCATGATTGGTTAATTCTCATTTGGTTCATCAAAGTACCTTTACTAAAATTGTGTTTTCAAAATATCATTTGAGTGCGAAATCTATCTCATGGTTAGTACATGAATATGATGGCTCACATTGTTCAATGTTTCTTAGGTGGCAAGAAAAAGTAATTCACTCAATTTTTTATTTTGTTTATTTATTTTTTTGGTGTGTAATTTATTACTTTTAGGCACACTATACTTATAAATACCTATCATATCTTTGGTTTTTATATTTTGAAGGATATAACAATAGAAGAGGGAGATTTGACTATAGCATTAAGATACAGGGCTCTTAACCAATTCATTTCTATTTGTATACATTCCAATCATTTATATTTATATTTAGTTTTTTATTATATTCTTTCAATAAATCATAATATAGTTTAAAAATTGAAATTGTGATTAAAAACGCTTGTTTTCATAATAGTTTTTTTTTAGTCCTGGTTTGTATGAGAAATTTTTTCGAGGAGAAAAACAAATACAATAGTTAATAATTATATTTTTTTCTAAAAGAAAAAAAATGAAAAAGTGAAAAAAAAAAAAAAAAACCCCACTTTGTGTCAAACAAAATCAATCTGGGCAATTTTCACTGATTAAGCCTTTCTAGTCAATTTTTTAGCCAAATACCACTCTTTTTGAAATATTTAGGGCATTTTAGAAAAATAATAAAATTGAGTTCTAACTAAATTGAGTTCTAACTCTTATATATATAAGTTAAAGCGTAAAATTTGTCATTGCTACAACATCAATCTTTTTCATATTTATTTTTTAAATTAATTTTTTTTACAATATTAACTATATAAATATATTGACTTTACAAATTCATTTTAGGCAATTTTAGCTTTACAAATTTTTTTAGGCGGTTTTAACTTTACATATTCATTTATTTTAATTTTGATGTTATAACTAAATAATAAATCTACAGAAAATCAAAACAAAAGTGTTGTCTACATATATTCCTCTTGGCTGGTTTTAAATTTTAATATTATTTGCCATTTTATCTTATTATAAATTTGTCACTTTCTTCCATTCTATGCATATTTTTTCTATACAAAAAAGGTTCTCTCTCTCTCTCTCTCTCTCTCTCTCTCAATTTTTTTTTTCATTTTTTGTTGGATTTCTTATTACTATTTTCTTGAATTTCTACCTTAGATTGATGAATATTTGTGTTTTTTATAATTCTACTTTTGATTTTATAACTAAAAAATGAAATCAATAAAGAATAAAAAATATTTTTAAAAATTGTTTATAAAAAATGTATTCACAAGTCTTGCTTAATCATTGATGGTAGAAAAGATGCAACCTGATAGCTGCCCATAAGAGTATCTCCAACTAGAGGTTTGTACCCTCATTGTCCTATTATTGACTAATTCATGTGTTTCTTGATGAAATTTTCTTTTTTATCATTTTATTTACAACACTAAATACTTTTAATGAATGATGTTTGTTGTTGATCTAATTTGGAAAAAAAAAATCGTATTATAATATGTTATATTTTGTGTTGTTGTCAGGTTTTAGCTTATTTGGAAAATTGCAAGATAGTTTGAATAAGTTGATGAAGAACAGTTAGCTCAGTTGAAAACAATGGTATTTGTGCAATTTCCTTTCACTATTTAAAAATATTTTGTTTAACAAATTAGTAGTAAATTTTTATGTATTTTATATATGATATTTTTAGATGCTTGGGTAACTGTTTTAAGTGTTTACGAATATTTTATGTTTTTCTTCATCTTCCTTATCTTATTAGTGTATTCTTTGAGATTTTAAGAAAACTTCAATTTCGTGTTTAACACAATTGGATTAGAAGTTAGATTAGATTATGACAACATTAACACAATACTTCTTCTTTTTTCAAAATATTTTCTCTACTTTTTTCCCCTTGGGAATTGTACTCTTTGTTTTTTTTAAAAGGAAATATGATTACAATATTTTACTTTTCCCTTTCTTTTTTTTATTTTAAATTGTAGTTTTGATGAATTTTATTAATTTTTTGGTTACATTTCTTGGTGTTTTTTATTGTATGGTAGAAAAATTTGGGCTTGAGAAAGTTTATTTAAAACTAAAAGAATAATTTTCAAATTTTATATACTTTTTGATGATACACAAATTATTATGAAGAAATTTTATTAAAAATTAATATTTTCACTAACTTATTTTTTGAATTCTTGAGAAAAAATGTATTGTTTTGATTTTGGTATGATAGAAATTATATATATATATATATATATATATATATATATATATATTACATTTGTAACTGTTGTTATAATAAATGAAAATATGATTATGAATTACATTATTATTTATTAAATTAGTCCGAATTGAAAAAAGAAAAAGAAAATATTATCGCTCGCAACACGCGAGTTCACGACTAGTTTTAGATAAATCCGGGTGAGATTACCGTGGTTGATGTGGCATTTTCTAATAAAAATGGCAGGCCAAGCTAGATTTGTTTTACAAGAAACTCTCTCTCTCTCTCTCTTCTTGACTTTGGTCTCACTCTCTCTTTCTCTCTTATTCAGGAAATATGTATTGATGTCCAGAAAAATATGAACCAAAAAATTTCCCTAGGCTAGCATTATTAACCAGAGATGTGAGTGTGCCTCTTGCACTAGTGCAGTGTTAAATAAATAAATAAAAACTGACACTATGCTAGCAGAGAATTCATTTAGTTATGATTGGTAGTTTCAAATTTGCCCGTGCAAAGAATCATGTGGTAATATAATATTCTTAATGAGCTCAACCCGATTTTGCAAGAAAAAAACTTAAATAGCCATGGAAATTTCAAACTTAGATTGAGTAGGTGTGATTGTAATTGTGATCAGAAATGAGTATTTTCTTTCAATTTTCGCTGACCTGTTTGTGTGTGTGATGCATCAAAATTTATTTATACGGGTTTCCGTGGGGGTCATAAGTGTATAAATTCTCGTAATCATATAAGGTGTCTGTGACTATACTGACATCAATCTTTGGCCTTTATATGCATTAGACACTGATGGATTCGTGATTCCAAGCTTGAAAATTG
Source organism: Quercus agrifolia (assembly GCA_029955455.1). NCBI lineage: Eukaryota > Viridiplantae > Streptophyta > Magnoliopsida > Fagales > Fagaceae > Quercus > Quercus agrifolia. The sequence continues at coordinate 58,708,057 of JARQAD010000004.1, forward strand.
GAGACTTAGATCGGACTTAAACTGATGCTTCAGAAGTAGATGCCTCAAAATTTCATGATAATGGGACTAGCTCTGCATTTAATCTGATATTTTAAAATCTGTATTTTTTGCACTTTCGCAGGCCAAAAAAGAAGAGAAATATCTACCTAGGAGGCTAGGACCACAGAAAGCGCCTTCTTCACACTTCACAATCAAAGCAGAAAGAGCCAAATTCTGCTTGTCGTAAGCAACTGTTCAAGCAAAAATTGAAAGAAGCAGATGAGAGGACTAGTGGGACAGGTCCCAATTTAATCGGTTAGCACAAAGCCAAAATCAACACCAACTATGCTTTGAATTAAATCTATTACTAAAAGCTTATGTCAACATAGGTATTAAATTTGACATGGCCCCGGCCTGGGCCAATAATTTAGTGAAGTGTGAACCAATACCAAAAGATAATTGCTTACAAAATATAGAAGGACCATAAGATAATTGCTTACAAAATATTTCAAAATGCAGGACATCGGCTAGTCATACTCCATTACAATCACAACAAATTTTTGTCAATGCCTTGCTAGTTAGGAAAAGACAAAAGGGAAAGGACAAAATGTACAAAACAGGGGAAATATCCAAAAGAAGGAAATGCAAGGATGACAAAACCAAGTCATGAGAAACAGACAATCTTCTCATGTGAAACATTGAAACTGGTAAGCTAAAGAAGCGCCAAAAAGCTAAAAAGGAAAGCTGCGCTTAATTAAGCTTTAATGCCAGAAGATATTTAGTTTAAACCAAAAAGACAATTAAGGAAAAAGACAAGTGATTAATGAGGTATTAATTACAAATCTTTCCTAAAAGGCGTAAGGGTTTTAATTCCAAAATAGCTAACAATCAAGAGATTATATTGCCTAATATATTAGAGATTTTTGAATTGAATTTAAAGGTTGATTAGGAAAAGACAAACCATTTGATGACTTATTTAATTAGATGATATTTCCTAAAATACTTAGATATTCGAATTTAAACTAACCAGTCTCAGACCCACACGATGCATGGAAATATATAAATATTTTGTAATGGAGTATAATATATAAAAAAGTAACAATCATTTCAAATATTATTTATTTTTTTAAAAGATTTCTACAATTTTTTTTTTATTTTTTTTTTTTTAATCTACAAAATACAAATATGTCATACTATTATATTTTGTATGCTTGATTAATATTCTTTTTGAGGTGAACTATATTTTTCTAACTTTTGTTGTAGTGTGTTATATTTGATATACAATTAAACTTTATAAGTTTTAAATTTATTATACAAATTTCTCATCTCTTAAGGAATAATGAGTTTATCATAATTGTAGGGTCACAAATCGTAGCCCAAACCCAGATAGAAAAGGGGATGGGCCCAATAAGCCCAGTACAATAAATTTGTAAGAGAGTGGGCAAAAGAATTGGGCTGATAAAGGGTCTTACAACAATTAATGGAGGCTAGGAGTTTGTTCGAGGAGAATAAAACACATAATCAAGTGATAATCTCAAGTCCGAGGAGTAAGTTTTTGGATGAATTGGTCATTTCAAGTAATATCCGAGGAGTACGTTCTTGGATGAAATGATTGTATCTAATGGTGTTCTTCCTAATGCTACAGTGATTCTTCCTCAATGTTCTTCCTTAATATTTTCTGATGATTTTCTTTTGGAGGTTTTACTCCATTATATAGTCCTTCTTTATTCAATCCTACCGTCCACTTGTCTACTATCTAGCTTCGTACTTGAGTTTCCGTCTCCCTTCCCACAGCTTTTTGATTTTCTGGGGGTAAAGGTGGTTGAAAACACTGTTCAGAGGTCTTCTCCACATTAATGCGGCCAGGAAAGCTGCTGTAATGCATTTAATGCGGTGGTAGCAGCTTTTTCCCTAGATATTTCTGTGTTCTTATCCCTTCCGTGTACATTTGTAGTCTATCTTTGTCGATGGTGCTTCCTGGAAGGTGGACTAGGGTAGGATGAAGCCCACTTCACTGACATATGTCAGATCCGAGGAGGATAATCCTCTCGGACCAACACCCTTGGTCATTTACATGCTCTACTATTAGTTACAGGGCTCCCTCATGATTTCTTCTCCTCGGACGTATTGTTAATAAAGTGTGGGACTTAAGCCCAATGCAAAGGCCCAAGTTTTTGCTCCCCCACAATAATAATAAAAATTTATCACAAAATTACAATGTTATCTTAACCAAAATTAAAATAAAACAAAAAGAATAAAAGACAGACTTTATAGTAATTTACTACTCAAAATTTATAGGCAGACTTTGTAGAATGTGTTTTGACATAACCTCAAATCCCTATTTCCAAAAAAAAAAAGCACTAACCCAAATCAAAATTCAACCAAAGCTATAAAAGGGAGAGAGAACTTTGTAATGGGAAATTTGTTTCAACATCATACTATAGCTGATGTGGAAATTTGTCCACGTAGACATAGAAATTGAGTTCTGTCATATAGAAATCGAGTCCTACATACTTGATTTCATTTTGCTTCAAGAACTAATTAGAGACTTTGCTTTCTTGTTCTTCCTTCCTTTTTTACTTTTCCAAATCTGAGTTCTTGCCGTCCTACTGTCCATTTCCAAGCCCTAAAAACCCATGAACAAAACCAAACACAAAACCTAAAACAAATACCTGATCGGATTGAATCTTCTCCTCTAGCTCTTCTTCTTCTCTAGAACTCCAATGTGTTCTTCTCCTCCATTATAGTGGTAGTGACATCACCGAAGTAGCGGCGAGAAACCTACCCACATTGAGTCCGATCTGATTTCCCTCGCTTGAAGCCTTCGCCTGGATCTTTTGCCACCTAGGTTCAATCAAAATCGCTGCCTGGGTTGCTTTGTTGTTGCTTCTCTGGTTTGTTGAGTTTTGAATCGTTGCTTATTTCTTCTTCATTATTGATCTCTACGCTTTGATCTTTGGGTTTTCTGGTATATGCTTTGCCGTTGTTAGTATCAAGTGGTATTTCAGAATTGCTGGGAAGCAACTCGGCCAAAATTGCTAGATAACACCATTTTTCAAACGTATTTTCTCGGTTTGATGTTATATTATTTTTGCTTCTTCATTGTTTTTGTTGAGTGAGTACCGAAATCGAGCCTTATAGACTCAATTTCAATTTAAAATAATCGAGTCTGTAAGGCTCAATTTTTTTGCCTACGTGGACAAATTTCCACGTCAGTTGTAGCACAATGTTGAAATTGAGTTCATTGTACTCAATTTAGGATTCCAAAGTCGAGTTTGAAAGAGTCGAGATGTTAGTTTCCTAAATAGTTTGGAAACGATGCTAACTAACGAATATGTTTGAAAATTGGTGTTATCTGGCAATTTTGGCCCTTTTGAAACATAGAAACCAGTGGGCCTGATCACCATAAATTTTTTAAAAAAAAAAGCGGTGGCCCCTCCCAAGTCAACACACAATATTGGCATTGAACGGCTAGTGTGAAAAGCAAAAGCTGCACTTTACTTTAGATGAAACCTCCAGAATTTAAAAGAACTAGTCACTAACTCACGCCATGCACGTGATAGTTAAACAAAAATTAAAAGTATTTATTTTGCTTAAAGGTCTATGACTTGACTTATAAAAAATTTATAACTTGAAAATGAAAGAAAATAAGTAATTTTTTTATTCAATATAATGGTTTAGAAAAATTCTTTTTCTTTCATATCGTTGGTTTCACATAACACATACTAGCGTGGGCTATTTTATAGTGATGACTTCACACAACACTCAACTACAATTAAATCTACTATCCACCATCAATCTAATCTATGTTATCTTGATAATAGATCTACAAATTATATTCTCACATCCTCCATCATTTAGAAGTTAATTGGAGTAATGACTGTATGTATTCACCATGAAAACTCAAATTCATTTTGAGTTCATACACTTTGAGACCATGAAACTCAAACCAATTCATCATGAAATCCCAAAATTGAATTACATTTTTTGTTTCTAGTGATGAGATTGTAATAAATAAATAAATAATAAGAATAATACAAATAACAAAACTCATTTTGAGTTCATACACTTTGGACCTGGGCTACTAATGCTTGCCTCTCATGTGCTTCAGTTTCATCTGCAATTATTCCATTGAAGGCCATACCAATCAATTTGTGGAGAGAACAATTGAAAATTTATAAAGACAAAAATATGACAAGTGAGGAGGTGAGGAGGTTGTAATCTATTGGTGACTGTCAGAATTCCATATAATTGCGACATGTGAAGAGTCTAGGTTAATGGAAAGACACATGGTATAATTGGAGATAGAGTAACACCTGAATTTAAGTAGAGGCTCAATAAATGTCAATAGGTAAATCAAAAAATAAAAAATAAAAAAAGAAAGAAAGAAAATGAATGATGACATGGCACTGATGTTAACTGGAGCGTAGCAATAATAAATGCTACACTTCAGCTTTTAGATATATATAGATTAATACTGATGGTGCTGCTTCTGATGGCAACCCTTCCTGTACTAGTGTGGCGATTTGGGATTGTCGGGGTTGCCTTATTGCATCTTCAAGCAAATTACTGCCATCAACATTCTCTGCCGAGGTCACAGAAGCTTTGGCATTACAAGATGGTGTGTTGCTTGCTTTAGAGTTAAGGATCTCTCATGCTATTGTTGAATTTGATGCCCTCTCAATTATCCAAGCTATTAATGAAGGTGTTTTGGGAGGTGAGTTGGGTCACATTGTGCAGAACATAAAAGACATTTTTTCTTCTTTTTCTTGGTGCTCTTTTCAGCATTTGAATAGGAGTGGCAATAGAGTAGCCCATGAACTTGCAAGAGCAGCTAGAGATTCAGGTGTTACGCAAGTTTGGAAAGGTGTGTCTCCAAGCTTTGTGGAGCATATTATCTTGAAGGATGGTTGTGCGTAGCTGTTGTTGTTTGTTCTCCCTGCTGTTGTTTTGTTCTCTTTGTTGTAGTCATTCTTAGTTGTTGGTTTTTTTCCTTGTGTTTTCTCATTAAAAAAAAAAGATGGGGGTAATATGCAGCCTTCTCACAAGCCATACCTGATGAATTGACATGTAATTAGGTGGATCGTTTGTGATCTGCAAGAGTGGAAGGTATAACATCTATCACTGTCTCAATGAACAAGGTCTTTAGTTGTGTCATTACATGTTACATCATCAGTAATTATCATATTGGAGAGAGAGAGAGTTGAAACTGAAATGGGAGTTAAACAGCAAGCAGTGAAGGAGTAGAATGACAACAGTGACAAAAGATTTAAACATAAAACGACAAAGAAGAAAACAAAGGAAAGGAATTAAATGCACCGTTTGACTTAATGGAGAGTTAGTTACATATTCTGCTAGATGTCATTGTATTATTCGTAGCAAGTTTAAGAGTTGGTTATGAGTTTTAGGCACCAGTTTTGAGTCTCTATTTTTCATGTATATAAGTAGTTGCAAGCTAATTATTTTGTAACTAATTCAGTAACAATTTCTTGATTAGTAAATGCAAATTTTCTTCTCTCTCAAAAGCTCTCTCCAAGTTCTTTGTGATTTTCTGTTTTTACAGAGAGAGAGAGAGAGTTTTGATCTTGTTATAATATCCCTTGTAGTTTGTATTCACAGATTGATTTGGTATTTTAACCTTATATGTTAGTGTAATAGTGAGTAGATGTAATGGTAATTGTGATCAAGATGAATATGTTTTTTCAATTTTCAGTGACCTATTTTTGTGATGGCTCAAATTTGTTTTAAAAAAGGGTTTGTGTGGGTGCCATCAGCCTTGACTTCTCTAAATTGTTTAAGGTGTATCTGATCATGCTGACATTAATCTGTGGCTTTTATATTCATCAGACACTGATGGATTTATGATTCCAAACTTGGAAATAGGAAAATTAGATTAGAGTAAAACTGATATTTCATTTCAGAAGTAGAAGGCTCAAAACCTCCTTCTCCAAAGGTCAGTTGCAAGAATCCTACACTATTCATTACAAAGGATAAGGGGAAAAACACATTGTCTGTAGATTATGGTAATGCCACTGGCAAGATGGCAAAGGGCTCCACGAGGGATTTTCTAGACCCACATTGTCATGAGTTTAAGTTTAAGAAGTGGAATCCCCAGTGAGTGGAATATTGAGAACTTTTTGATCTTGGTACACAAGGCTTTCTTTTTTCTTCTTCTCTCTATTATAAGCTTTGTTACCTTTGGTGGCTGAATTTATTGAGGTTATGTATTTTGTCAATAAATTTTCAACCAGGCCTTTGAGCTTTGCTTCTGTTAAGAAAGATTCTTTCAGTAGCACTTAGATGTTTGGGTTACATTTGCTCTAGTGGGTGTTTGCTACTTCTCAAGCGGAATTTTGCTTGTTCTTTAAAACCATTATGGCTTGAAAACCTTGAATAAGGTGCACAACATTAGGCAGCCCATATACATGTTATTGATTATGCTTTGAATTAAATCTTTTATTAAAAGCTTAACTGATTGGCACTTTTTTGTACTTTTAATTGGAAACTTCTAGAGTTCAAATCCTTCCACCTTCGAATTATTAGCTAAAAAAAAAAAAAAAATTTACCTAAAGCTCATGCCGACCTTTGAGTATTACACGTGCAGATATATAGAGCAAGTTAGGTTGAAGTTAATTAGTATCATGTAATAATTTTTTTATTAAAAGTGTGTTTTTTTTAAACTAATCCATCACTATATCTTCTTTCATGTTTGTAAAATATAAAGTTAATAAGGGATAATTATTTAATCTATAAAATGCTTATATTTTGAGATTTTTTTGTACTTTTAAACAAGATAGGGGTTGTGAATTATGATTTATGAGCTTATAATAAATTATAGCCAATTAATTCAAGGTTTTTTCTTGGTTGTTGTTGAGAGAATTAACTCAAAGTTTGGCCTTCATATTAAGAACAAAGAGAACGTGTATTTTCAACATATTAATCAAATAAAAAAAATAATTAAATGATGTAATATTCAAAAAAGTTATATATATATATATATATATGGGTTAAATGAATATTCCACCGTATATTTATTTTTTTAATAGAGTTTACGTTTAAAATTTTGTTTAGAGAAAATATGAAATATTTTACCTTGTGCTTTTGTGAGAGAGAGAGCTCTTTGAGTGCATTTGGGATTTGATTTTTCTAGGTGTCATGAGGGTCATCATTGTCATTGTAGTTTCCTTAATCTTTTTAGTTAAATTTTTTCCTTGACACCACTCGTCGACATAGATTTAAGGTCAATCCATGTATTTTTTGTACTCCACATGTATTTGTGTTTTTTTTTTTTTTTTTTTTAATAATTGAATAAACCCTTATGCTTAGAGTGTGTTTGGCTTCTGCCTATTTTCTATAGTTTATTTGCATAGTATTTATCAAAAGATAAGGTATTTTGGTAATTTTTTATGTTAAATTTATTACAAATAAAAGCTAGTTTTTTTTTTTGAACTAAAATTTGGATTATTTGCCACCAAAAAAAAAAAAAAGCAATTTTTTTTTATGACAATTTGATCATCAAGTTTTTATAACTTTATTTTGCTCCCCATATTTTCAAATTTGTTGTTATTTTAGTCCCTAACGCCATCTCACTTACAAAGAATGCATAAGTGATTAATGGATTGCACTACTAGTTTAAAATTATATTTTTTTGTAATTGAGTTTTAGATGACATTGAGGATCAAAATGTCAGCAAGTTTAAAAATATAAGAATTAAAATAAAGTTATAAAAACTTGAAGACAAAATAGGGATAATTACATTTTAACCACCTGTGGTTTGCCTCTAATTTGATGTGCCTACCCGTGGTTTAAATTTTGACACTTTACCCACCTGTGATTCCCACTATTACTGTGCCGTAACCCACCTCTCCCTCAGCCATTACTCTAACACAGAATATGTAAAAAACAAAAGCCCAAACATATCAAAACACTCACTCAAATCTTGAACACGAAGAACACGAAGAACATACCCAAAAATCTGAAAATTTACAGGAAGTTGAACCCAAACACATTTCCAGCAACTGATTGGGCTTTTCTCTCCTCTTCTTCTTCTTTTTGGTTTGTCCGAGAGAGAGACACATTGCTCTAAGCCTCTAACCTCTACACGAAAACTATGAAAATATAAAAATAAATAAAAATAAAATATTCTCTCCACCTTTCGCTTGGTCCCGATCAGCAATTTCTTCAAACTTCCCTGGATAGTTTCGTCATATACCACGTCACCACACCGGTACTACCTCTTCCTGAGCTTCCTCGACAGAACATTTTCGGATGTTTTAGATCTTGACTTTTGCCAAAAAAAAAGAATATATTTTCGTTCTCACAATATTTTGAACCATTAATTTTTTTGTACATCTAGATCTGCTAATTTTTACAATGCTATTATATATATGTTTTTGAATTTTGGACAAACAGAGAGTTTTTAGTTTGAGACAATGTTGTTCAAAGCGATAGTTCGGGAGCCGACGAAGGAGATTCGAGATGGAATAGGGAGCATATCGAGGAGAAGAGGAGGAGAAGATGGGAAAAGTAGTGTGCGTTATTATCGGTGCGGAAAGTCTCACATCGCGCCGGATTGTTCATCGTCGACGTCCTCTTCGTTGACTGCATTCGTTACGATTCAAGAGTGGCATTCTCATCCCAATCCCTTTATTGCAATCAACATTCAGCAGGGTACATCTATGTCTCTTCTTAGGCTTGCTGCTCCAACAGTTATTCAAGAGAGTCTTGACGCCTTTTTGGCTAGATTTGATGAAGATGGGACTAATGAACATACAGCTTCCCATTTTTGTTCAAAAATTCTGGGTTCACATTTTTTTTTTTTCACTACATCTCATACCAGGTGCTAGGCTTCAAGTACTTGCTTACATATATGTGTTGGGGTTGCTGGAAATGTGTTTGGGTTCAACTTCCTGTAATTTTTTAAGTGCGCTTGTCCCACGCCCAATCAGTTGCTGGAAATGTGTTTGGGTTCAGCTTCCTGTAATTTTTCAGATTTTTGGTATGTTCTTCATGTTCTTCGTGTTCAAGATTTGAGTGAGTGTCTTGATCTGTTTGGGCTTTTGTTTTTTACATATTCTGTGTTAGAGTAATGGCTGAGGGAGAGGTGGGTTACGGCACAGTAACAGTGGGAATCACAGGTGGGTAAAGTGTCAAAATTTAAACCACGGGTAGGCACATCAAATTAGAAGTAAACCACAGGTGGTTAAAGTGTAATTATCCCAAATTAAAAATATGACCAAAAAGATATTTTTATCCAAAAAAAAATTAGGTGAATCCCATAATCGCTCTTAATTACACATCTTCATTTTGGTTGAATGGAAACATATTGTAATTTTGTAAATCAAATGACAAAAGAGTCTCATAAGAAATAGAGGGATATTACGTCCACAATATTTTCACAACAAATCATAGGTGATTAGTTGTTATTGGTTCTAATTTGAACCCACCACTGAGATTACTTTTCTACCTCACCAATAACAACCTATAACAACTTGCCACATAAGATTTGTTGTGAAATTGCATTTCTCTAAAAAATAAATAAAATAAAAAAGGAGAGAGATACTTGGATGACAAAATCAACAACTAATGTGAAACCAGACCTTCCAACTCCCAAGTTAGGATTGGGATCAGGTGCAATAGTTACTGTTGTTGCATTATGTAATTCTTTTTTAATGGTTGTGATCAAAAGTTATAAAGTTTATTTTTAATATCAGCCATTGGATTAAAGAGGTTTAAAAATAAAAAATAAAATTATAAATTAGAAAAAATAAAATATGAAAAAGTTAAAAAATTTTATGAGAGATTTAGAGTGTAATGCACGGTGCAATAGACCCAAATTCGTCAACACATGGTAGGTGAAAAGCAAAATCTGCACTTTCGATGAAACCTCCCCGGAATTTACCATAAAAATGCCCTCATGAGCCTCCTCGTCCTTGGTAGAGAGCAAGGACTTTCCACATTCAAGCTATGCGGCTGAGTTGGTTGACGTCAGATCATTTCTTTAATAATACAAGAATGCAAAGAAAGGAAAGAAAAAGATACAAAAGTGTTCACAAGTTGTAAACAAGAGCTTAAAATAAATTCTATCACCCCACCATCTGACACTTTTGATTATAATGGTTATGAGTGAGAAATACCGAAAGGACACAAAAGCCAAGTATTCGTGCCTACCAATAAAAGAGAAAGGAAAAGAAAAAAAAAACAAAACAAAACAAAAAGAAGCAAACCATAGTAAGTAGCAGCAGCTGCCAAGCAAGAAGGGGATGAAGAGTTACTGACCCTATACCTATTTGGGCAGATTCCATTAAATTAAGGTTGGCATTTTGCTCAATTGTGGCAAGTTTGACAATTATCTTATTAACCTCCTCGATCAAAAATGGAATGTCATTTGTTGAAGGGTGGGAACATAATTTTTTTATATATCAAAATGGAACATGCACCAACTAATTTTTTTTATATGAATTGATGGGTTGTTTGAATTTTTGGCAATACATTCTTGTTTTAGAGATCTGGAGAGAGGAGCAAGTCAGTGATGGTAACTCTCATCTTATCCTAGTTCCTTGAGTCTTATCCTTCGGCAGAAAGAAAGTTTAGAATTTTTAAGGAAGCTCTTTCAAGTAACATGGTATGAACTGAACTCTTGTTGTGTCAAGTACATATCAATAAGTTTGGGTAACTTTAAGGTGGATTATTTTACTTTCCCAAGGTTTTAATTGAAAAAAAAAAAAATCCTCATAAAAAAATAGAAAGTTAGTAAGTAAAAACCATGATAAATAGATATACTTATAAAGATAAATAAATGAATAAATATAAGATATGAAAATAATAGAAGGCCAACTATGGCACATGTCACCAAAGAACTCAAGCAGATTGAGAGATTGGTTCCATGACTAATTATTTACTTACTTGGGTTCATCCAATCATCTGTTAGCCAGTTATTAGCTTAAATTAACTAATGTCAAATGTTAGGATGATAGAATTAAGTCAATTTCATTTTTTTTGCCAACGGGGGCTTGGCTGAGTGGGCAAGGTTCATTCGATTCATGCACCACATCTAGGTTTGATTCCCACTGCCCACAAGAGTCCGTTGGTGGACATACTTAGTGAGGGTTGGCCCCCTCACATAGTACTGAGCTGGGCCTCATTAAGCTGATCCCGGTACTGGCTCCCTACCTGAGGGTGTAATATAACCATAAAGACCCCCATTTGCTATCATGTTAGTTGAGAAGTTGATTGTCTCTTGCAATGGCAAACCTATTCCCATCCGTACCTTCTCCCCTCAACAGCTCCTCCAAGCAACCAACAACTATTCTTCAGAATTTCTGGGATGTTATTGGGGCTATTGGTACAAGGGTTCTCTTGAAGGACGAATTGTTCTCATTAAGCGTTTATATGGTTATAGAGCCGATTTATTAATCAATGATTTAGCGATTTCTGCACAAATGAGTGGTCATAGCAATGTATTAAAGCCCATAGGCTGTTGTCTCCACATTCCATCTCCCATTTTTGTGTTTGAATTTGCTGCCAATGGCGTCCTTGCAGATCAAATTTATGTCTCCCGTGTTATTGAACGACAACATCAGCTGATGGTGTGGGAGAGAAGGTTAAAGATTGCAAGGCAGATTGCTCATGCTCTTTTTTTATCTCCATACTGCCTTGCCAAGACCTGTCATCCAAATGTATATTGATCTGTACAGTATCTTATTAGATGAAAATGATGTTCCCAAATTTTCTGACTTTTATTTTTCTGTACCAATTCCCGAAGGTGAAGCTGACGTGGAAGTTTATCACGGCTTAGGGAAATCAATTAGGTCTAGCACCCCCGAGCTTAAAGCAACACGCAAGGCAACTGAGAAAACTGATGTATATAATTTTGGTAGGTCTCTTCTAGAACTTTTAACTAGAGAGGACTCTCGTAATACAAACCGATTCACAATTGATGAAGATTCTAGCTTAGTAGCATACATACATAATCGTGCTCAAGGTAGTTGCATAAACGAGATTGTGGATCCTGCAATCTTAGCTGAAGATGGGGAAGGAGGTGTTAGTTTACTACGGCAGTTACAAGCTGTGGTGGACCTTGCCTTGACATGTACAGAGGAATATCGACAAAGAAGGCCAACTATGGTAGATGTCACCAAACAACTCAGGCGGATTGAGAGGTTCGTGCCATGACTCATTATGAACTTACTTGTGTTCATCCAATCATCTGTTATAGATAAACAGATTCACATTATTGCATATCCAAATGTTTTAGGCATAACAACAAACAAAATTTACTTGATTTTCAAACAAATGGCCGTGGATGGAATTTAGAAAAGTTAAAAAAAGCTAATTTGATGGAGAGCCATTTAATGACATTATGAAATCCCCATTGCTACTAAGAGTAGTCCTAATAAACTGCTATGCATCTTAAGTAATAAAGGAAAATTCTCTATGAGATCAGCTAATGGTATTTCACAATCACACAGGTTCACACAAACGGGTGAAGTGCTTTTGGGAAATTTGCAGAATTTAAAGCTTCATGAGAGTTTTGAAGCGCAAGCTTCTGCATGATTGAAAATGAATGCTTCTAGTGATGAAATCCAAGCAATGAATGAAGCCTCTGAAAGGCCTCTTGAAGTTTAACTGCGATGCAACTGAATGATGACAGAGCTTCTATGGTAGTTTTAACCTATGATTGGGAAGTTATCATTATGGCAGACCCTTAAGGTATGTATTGATGCTATAAGAACTAGAGGATAGGTTGTTATTGGCAAAGGAGATTGATAATTGTTGTTTTGTTTGAATAAAAGGAATGCAAACTAAGTAGTTCATAGTTTTAGTAACTGGCTATGTATAGTGGTTTGTTGAGGGAAAAACAGACTTCTATACTGTTTAATTGGTTTGAAAATTTTCTTTTTACAGAATATATATGATTTCTCAATTTATTTTGGCAAACCTTTTTCTTTTTGCAAAATAGTCTTAAATTTTAATCATTCATGTGAATTTGGGTCGAAAATTCGTTAAATAACTTATTGCTCCACAATTGATCTTCTAATTGGTATAATTGCTGTTAACACCTTCCCTTTGAATGAGATAAATATTGTTGTCCTAAAAAGTATGAAACAAAAATTTCATTATCCTAACAAACAAAGACGTGCTTAATCCTTCTCTACTTTTACTGCTCCTATTTATTTTTATCCTCATAAATTCAAAAGGAACCTTCTGATGGAACTCTGTTGGAGAAATATAGTTGTATAGGGCTGCTTGAACTTTGTACAGTAGTAGAGAGAAACATCAAAGAAAAAACTCTAGGTTAATGTGCAAAAACTCTAATCCAATTGCCTTGGGTATCAATCTATGCTAAGACAAATATTTGGCATTGTAAAACATATCCAGATGGCTTATCCCACAATCACAAAGGATAGTCAAAGTAGGACCAATACAATTTGCCAAAAAAGCAAGTGTTGTTGGTTCAAACACTAGGCCCCTTGATGATGGAGGATTGATAATAGGTTTTATTTGATTTGAATTTGATTTGGTTTGAATTTTGATTTTATTTCTAAATTATATGTAATTGACTATTTTGTTTCTTTCCTTCTTGATTCTAGCTTTGGAGGTCCTACTTCAAAAGGCTCCAATAAAAAAGGAAAAATATTGTGGTATGGTGAATTTGATAATAGATAATATTGAATCGAAAATTTTTCTCTAACATGGTGGTGATTTCAAGCAGCCTTAAGTGGTGAAGCCCTAGGTTTGCTATGTTCTTTCTTTATAAATCCCTAGACAAGTTTACAAACCTTGTACTGCATCGAATATGGTAGCAGAGCAAAAATTTGATCCATGTACCAAAATTCTCAACCCAAAATAACCACAACTGTTTGCAGCTTTTGAAACCAACATCATCGAAGCATTCAAACACTACCACCCTTCTCAGTCAATCATACCAATCCACATTAGGATCTCAACTAAAACACCATCGCCAAGTCCGAATCAAGTTGTATTGGTCTTGGCCTTGAGATGTACTGAGGAAGATATAGAGAAAATACTAACAATGATAGATGTTACCAAAGATTTGGGGCAGATTGAGAGGCTTGTTCCATGGTTGATTATTTCTCATTTGGTTCATCAAAGTACCTTTCCAACTAGAATAGCTTCTTATTTAAGCATTGAAAATTCAAATTTTACTATGAAATCAAGTTTCCAAAAACACAATTTCAATGTAAAATGTGTTTATACTGAAGTTGTGTTTTCAATTTAGTTTGGCAAGTCTTGTTCTCTTTACAAAGTAGTCTTAAATTTTAATCATTCATGTGAATTTGGGTTGAAAATTCATTAAATAGCTTATTGCCCCACAATTGATCGTCTAACTAAAATAATTGTAGTCAACACCTTCCCTTTGAATGAGATAAATATTGTTATTCTGAAAAATATGAAACAAAAATGTCATTATCCTAACAAACAGAGATGTGCTTAGTCCTTCTCTAGTGTTACTGCTCTAGTTCATTGCTATCCTCTTAAATTGAGAAGGCACCTTCTAAGGGAACTTTGTTGGAGAAATATAGCTGCATAGAGCTACTTGAACATTGGATAGAAGTGGAGAGAAACAGCCAAGTCAAGACTCTAGGTCACACTAACTTATTTGGTGCCCAAAAACTCTAATCCAACCTTAGGTATCAATCTACGTTGAGACAGATAGTTGGCATTGCAATACATACATGGATGTCTCATCCCACTATCACAAAGGACAGTCACAAACAATAGCATGAACACACACACACAAAAAGAGTTTAGTTGTTGCGGACACTAGGCCACTGGATGATAGAGAATCAAGGATGGACATTAAGAGCCACAATAACGAGTTTTATTTTTGAATTATTATATGTGCATGGTTATAACAATATTCTCAATGTTGAAAAATTCAACTTGCTTTCACCAGTTGCTTAATAACAACGGAAATTTTGGTTGGTATGTTCATTTAGCCATGCAAAGCATTGTGTCCTTTGTCTTGTCCATTAAAGATGATTTGCATTTGATGAATAATAGGAGAGTGGGACGAGTTAATAATAAACAACATATTCACATTATCGCATATCCAAATGTTTCAGGCATGCCAATTGGTTGATTTCAAGTCTTCCTAGTTCACAATGGCTCAAAATTTAAGAGATTAAAACGAAGAGATTAGAGATTAGAAGGCAAAACCAAGGAAGATAAGTAGTTTTTATTGTGAATATCCTTCTACAATGATGCTCTAAGAGTCTTACTCACAATAAAATGAACTAACCACTCAAATGTCTCCGGCAAACTTATTTCCTCATGACATTACCATAGACAATAATAACTGGTACATTGGCATTAATTCATTCAACTTCTCTTGAAAAAATGATTTCAATCCTCCTTGTACACAGCTCTGAATGAAATATATACTGTACACCTTTTAAAGAAAATACATATCGATGTTCTAAATAGAATGAAACAGAAAATTGACAATATCCTAACATAGATGTGTCTAATCCTGTTCTAGTGTTGCTGCCCCAATGTCTTTTTATCTACAAGAATTCAGTGGATAAACACCGATATGAATTAGAATTAAATAAAGAATTTTCTTGGAGAGATATAGTCGCATAGGCCTGCTCAAACTTTGGATGGAAGTAACAATAAACATCTAAGTCAAAGCTCTGGATCACACTAACTCATCTGATGTCCAAGAAGCTCTAATCCAGTAGCCTTGGGTGTCAATCCATGCTGAGACAGATATTAAGCACCGTAAAACTTACTCAAATTACTCATCTCACCATCACAAATAATAGTCACAATTCACAATAGTGTGACCTCGGCCAATGGATTGTGTCATCAAACATCTGACGGCTCTGACACAATTCATGGCCAATGAACTTCCAAGAAAGAGCCCATCATTCTTCAAAAGAAACCTGATAATAGTTCAAGAAGCATAGCATTGAAACACACAGAAAGTATTTGTGTTCCAGCAAAGGAAAATGGGTGAAAGAATGGATTTTTATTTTTATTTTTTATGTTTCATCATCTGACAAATATTAATGGTGGACCAAAAAGGGAAAAAATCTGCAGTAGATTCAACAAAACAACAAACTGGTAGAATTGGTAGAATCTTTTTCCCATTGGTTTCATTCTCATCCTATCAGCAAAATTTATCACTTTAAAAGAACAAAGGCATGCTCTTACCAAGACATTTCAACACCTTTCAAATCTGTGCCTCTGAAAGTGCCATCAAGTTTTGCCATCATGAAATTCTGTGCTAACCTATATTTTCCAAGTCCTTCTGTTATTGTGTCAAATGGATTCTTCAATCTTCATCCTTCAGCATCGTCTCTAGCGTGCATCACCCCATCATGCTTCCTTTTAAATTTACAGCCAATTCAATGTCCCTTTTTGTTTCCTCCTCATCCTTATAGAATCCACACACACACGTGCCAGGACTAAGCTAAGATACTAGTGTAGTCCCATCATTTTTGGGTTTCGATAAGTACACATTAACAATCTTTCTAGAAGTTATTGATTTTCATCTTGGAGCACGTTTATACTTCCACATAATTTACTTGTGAATGATTATAAATATTTTTCATACTGTTCTTTCTTTCAGCAAAACATGCAAAATCCAGAGAGTACACAACACATCTCAATTTTCTCTCTTGCCAAATGTCCGACTTATTTTAGGAGGAAGTTTCCTTGATTATTACTTGTTTACAAAATTCCAAGATCATTAAATTGGAATAGGTCCCTTACTAACCTAACCAATTGGAATAAGATGAAATTTCTTACCATCCACACTAAACGTTGTGTACACTCCAAATTTTTTTTGCATCTCATAATGATATGTTGTTGATAGGTGTCATCCAAGTCCAATATGATTGAGAGTTGTAATTGAGACTATGGCCCAGAAGCTTTACTATTCAATACTTTGCAAGAAAAATTAAATGGACTTTAGATAAGATGTTCAACTTTTATATGCCAGGCATTGATTGTAAGTCTTGTACATGGAACAAATAGAGATAAGAAATTAAGAATATGGTTCATTTTGGTTGGCCTTAGCTTGATTTGTCTTGACATCAATTTTCTCTCTTGCCAAAGGTTCGACTTAATTTAGGCAGAAGTTTCCTTGATTATTACTTGTATACAAAATTCCAAGATCATTAAGTTGGAATAAGTCCCTTACTAACCTAACCAATTGGAATAGGATGAAATTTCTTCCCACCCACACTAAACGTTGTGTACACTCCAAATTTTTTCTGCATCTCATAATGATATGTTGTTGATAGGTGTCATCCAAGTCCAACATGATTGAGAGTTGTAATTGAGACTATGGCCCAGAAGCTGTACTATTCAATACTTTGCAAGAAAAATTAAACACTCATTTGATGTAGCAGGAGACTATGAAATTAAACATTGGGGTTTGTTCTTGATGTTGTTAAATTGCTATAGGTACTAAAAACTCTAGTTTGATTAGTTGGCAAGTCATGTTCTTTAATCGTGAAAAGTCTACAATGGAAAATTTTTATATTCCTACAATAAAAGTTTTGGAGAGAAAATTGTTAGCCCCCTCATCCCACGGACCCCTCTATTTATACAAAGAAAAAATGGTCCAATATTCCTAAGTGTGACTTAGTTACATGGAATTTTTGTGCAATCGTGCCTAGATTTCTTTTAAAAATTTAATTATAATTTTAAACTCTAATTTGGTGATTTTTATATGATTTTTGTGGTTTGATTTTGATTTAGTAAAGACATATTAGCCAAAAGAAACGAAGGTAGAGCTATTAAAGAAATTTGTACTTTCAGTTTAGCAATTACAAATGGCTAATGCCGCATTGTCATTTGTGGTTGTGGTATGAATAAGCGGCGTGTTGTTTGGGCGACTGATTTAGGCAAAGCAATTAACCATTTTAAAAGGGATTAGCAACTTTTTCTTTCTCCTTTACCATGTGTGCTATGTATATGCATTTTTCACATATGCTCAAGTGAAGTACCCATTAGGATTTCTCTTAATTATGATAAACATATTAATGAAAGAATATATTACTTATGCATTTTATGAGTTTTATTTTATATAAATGTATTTCATAAAATTAACAAAATTTATCACAAAACCCTTCATTGTATTTTTTAAAATCACTACATAAAAATGAAAGAATATATTTACTACCAAACAGGCCTATATATTTTTCAAGTTTGTAAAATATAAAGTTAATAAGAGATGGATAATTATTTATTATATAAAATGATAGTTTGGATTTTCTCAATTTTGAGATATTTTGCACTTTTAAATTATTCACTCGATAGAGGTTACGATCTATAATAAATGATAGTTAATTAACTCAAAGTTTGGCGTTCATGTTAGAAACTTTAAATTTTTGGCGTTCATATTAAAAATAAACAGAGCGTGTAATTCAATAAAGAGATTTGCAATGTATTAATTCAACAAATGTTTATATATATATGGCATTTGAGACAAAAACCAAAAAAAAAAAAATTTGAGGACAATATCTTTTTGATTTCAATATTTTGATCGTATTTAAAATTTAGTCTTTAAGTTTTTATAGCTTCATTTTGGTCTATATATTTTTTAAACTTCTTCTCATTTTGGTCTTTATTATCATCTCACTTACAAAAAATGCCTAAGTAATAAATGAATTACTACTAGTTTAAAATTACTTTTTTTTAAAAGTGAAATGCTGTCAGGATCAAAATATTGGTAAGTTTAAAAATATAAGAACCATAATAAAATTATTAAAAAAAATTGAGAACCAAATTAAAAACATGACCAAAATAGAGGCCAAAAAAAAAAAAATGGCAAGTCTGAAATCTCATAGAAACCAGTGGCGCTCTCCCAAGTCAACAATTGGTATGTATTGGCATTGAACGGCTAATGTGAAAAGCAAAAGCTGCACTTTCCTTTTGAAATTCCAAAAAGAAAATAGAAAATAGAGGAATTCAGCTGCCCTTGCACTTAGTTTCGATGAAACCTCCTGAAATGAATTTACAATAAAAATGCCCTCATTGTCATGTCATTCAGCTGACCCTCCATCCCTCGCTAGCAGAGCAGTAGTATTAGATTTAGAGCACAAACAAAAGAGAGCAAAGGAAGGACGTTCCACATTCAAGCTATTATGCGCTGAAGTTGGTTCATGCCATATTATTTCTTTATTAAAATAAGAGAGGAAAGAGAGAGAGCGTTTTACTTTTATCAGAATGGAAGCCTGTTACTTGAGAAGATGATTGCCTCTTGCAATGCCAAGCCTATTCCCATCCGTACCTTCTCCACTCAACAGCTCCGCCAAGCAACCAACAACTTTTCTTCTGAAAAGCTGGTATCGGGGTTCTCTATTCGGTTCAAGGGTTCTCTTGAAGGACGAATTGTTCTCATTAAGCGTTTTGATTATGTTTGGGCCGATTTAGGCATCAATGATTTAGTGATTTCTACACAAATGAGTGGTCACAGCAATGTATTAAAGCCCATAGGCTGTTGTCTCCACACTCCATCTCCCTTTTTAGTGTTTGAATTTGCCGCCAATGGTTTCCTTTCTGATCGAATTTATGTCTCCCGTGTTACTGAACTACAACATCAGCCGATGGTGTGGGAGAGAAGCTTAAAGATTGCAAGGCAGATTGCTCATGCTCTTTCTTATCTCCATACTGCCCTCCCAATACCTGTCATCCACTTGCATATAAATCTGCACTGTATCTTATTAGATGAAAATGATGTTCCCAAATTGTCCAGCTTTTATTTTTCTATATCAATTCCCGAAGGTGAAGCTGACGTGGAAGGTTTTGACGGCTTTCGACAGTTTCTACGCCCCTGAGTTTAAAGCAACAGGCAAGGTAACTGAGAAAGCTGATGTATATGATTTTGGTCGGATTCTTCTAGAAGTTTTATCTGAAGAGGATTCTATTAATATAACCCGATTTACAATTGATAAAGATTCTACTTTAGTAGCATACATACATAACCATGCTCAAGGTAGTTGCATAAACGAGATTGTGGATCCTGCAATCTTGGCTGAAGATGGGGATGGAGGTGCTAGTTTACCGCATCAATTACAAGCTGTGGTGGACCTTGCCTTGACATGTACAGAGGAAGATCCACAAAGAAGGCCAACTATGGTTGATGTCACCAAACAACTCAGACGGATTGAGAGGTTCATTTCATCAGTAATTATTTACTCACTTGATTTTATCCAATCATATGTTATAGATAAACAGATTCACATTATTGCATATCCAAATGATTTAGGCATGACAACAAACAAAATTTACTCACTTGATTTTCAAACAAATGGCCATGGATAGAATTTAGAATAGTTAAAAAAGCTAATTTGATGGAGAGCCATTTAATGACATTATGAACTCCCCATTGCTACTATGAAGCAAGCCTAATAAACTAGTATGCATCTTAAGTAATAAAGGAGAATTCTCTATGAGATCAGCTAATGGTATTTCGCAATCACACAGGTTCACACAAACAGGTGAAGAGATTGGGGGAAATTTGCAGAATTTAAAGCTTCTTGAGAGTGTTAAAGAACATGCTTCTGCATCATTGAAAAGGAATGCTTCTAGTGATGAAATCCAAGCAGTGAACGAAGCCTCTAAAAGGCCTCTTGAAGTTTAATTGTGATGCAATTGAATGATGACAGAGCTTGTATGGCAGTTTTAACCTATGATTGGGAAGGTAAATTAAAAGTTTGGTGGGTCATGAAAATTTTATGGGTTTCACCAGTAGCAGTAGTAGTTCAGGCTATTTTTTTGGAGCATTTAGATTCTAAAGAGATGAAATTGCAGAAAGATATCATTATGGCAGACTATAAGAATTGGAGGATAGGCTGTTATTGGCAAAGGAGTTTGATAATTGTTCTTTTGTTTGAATAAAAGGAATGCAAACCAAGTAGTTCATAGTCTTAGTAACTGGCTATGTATAGTGGTTTGTTGAGGGAAAAAAAAGACTTTTGTACTGTTTAATTGGTTTGTAAATTTTCTTTTTCCAGAATATATATGATTTTTCAATTTAGTTTGGCAAACCTTTTTCTTTTTGCAAAATAGTCTCAAAATTTTAATCATTCATGTGAATTTGGGTTGGAAATTCATTGAACAACTTATTGCTCCACAATTGATCTTCTAATTGGCATAATTGCAGTTAACACCTTCCCTTTGAATGAGATAAATATTGTTGTCCTAAAAAGTATGAAACAAAAATATCATTATCCTAACAAACAGAGATGTGCTTAATCCTTCTCTACTTTTACTGCTCCAGTTCATTGTTATCCTCTTAAATTCAAAAGGCACCTCTGATGGAACTTTGCTGGAGAAATATAGTTTCATAGGGCTGCTTGAACTTTGTACAGTAGTGGAGAGATACATCTACGAAAAAACTCTAGGTCACACACTCACACTAACTCATTTAATGTGCAAAAACTCTAATCCAATTGCCTTGGGTATCAATCTATGGTAAGACAGATATTTGGCATTGTAAAACATATCTAGATGACCTATCCCACAATCACAAAGGATAGTCACAATAGGACTAATACAGTTTGTGCAAACAATAGGCCCCTTGATGATGGAGGATTGATAATAGGTTTTATTTGATTTAAATATTTTTTGGTTTGAATTCTGATTTTATTTCTAAAGTATATGTAATTGACTGTTTTGCTTCTTTCCTTCTTGATTCTTGCTTTGGAGGTCCTACTTCGAAAGGCCCCAAAAAAATAAAAAGGCAAATCATTTTGGCATGGTGAATTTGATGATAGATAATATTGAATTGAAATTCTTCTCTAACTTGGTGGTGATTTCAAGCAGCCTTAAGTGGTGAAGCCCTAGGTTTGTTATGGTCTTTCTTTATAAATCCCTAAACAAGTTTACAAACCTTGTACTGCATCATATATGGTAGCAGAGCAAAAATTTGATCCATGTACTGAAATTCACAACCCAAAATGACCACAACTGTATGCAGCTTTTGAAACCAACCTCATTGAAGCATTCAAACACTACCACCCTTTTTAGTCAATTGTACCAATCCATGTTAGGATCTCAACTAAAACACTATTGCCAAGTCCAAATCAAGTTGTATTGGTCCTTGCATTGACATGTATTGAGGAAGATACAAAGAAAACACTAACAATGATAGATGTTACCAAAGATTTGGGGCAAATTGAGAGGCTTGTTCCATGGTTGATTATTTCTCATTTGGCTCATCAAAGTACCTTTCCAACTAGAATAGCCTCTTATTTAGGCATTGAAAATTCAAATTTTACTATGAAATCAAGTTTCCAAAAACACAATTTCAATGTAAAATGTGTTTATACTGAAGTTGTGTTTTCAATTTAGTTTGGCGAGCCTTGTTCTCTTTACAAAGTAGTCTTAAATTTTAATCATTCATGTGAATTTGGGTCAAAAATTCATTAAATAGCTTATTGCCTCACAATTGATCGTCTAACTAAAATAATTGTAGTCAACACCTTCCCTTTGAATGAGATAAATATTGTTGTCCTGAAAAATATGAAACAAAAATGTCATTATCCTAACAAACAGAGATGTGCTTAGTCCTTCTCTAGTGTTACTGCTCTAGTTCATTTCTATCCTCTTAAATTGAGAAGGCACCTTCTAAGAGAACTTTGTTGGAGAAATATAGTTGCATAGAGCTGCTTGAACATTGGATAGAAGTGGAGAGAAACAGCCAAGTCAAGACTTTAGGTCACACACCCACACTAACTCATTTGATGTGAAAAAACTCTAATCCACTTGCCTTAGGTATCAATCTATGCCAAGACAGATATTTGGCATTGTAAAACATATCCAGATGCCTGTGCCACAACCACAAAGGATAGTTACAATAGCACCAATACTGTTTGCCAAAAAAGCAAGTGTTGTTGGTGCAAACACTAGGCCCCTTGATGATGGAGGATTGATAATAGGTTTTATTTGATTTGGTTTGAATTCTGATTTTATTTCTGAATTGTGTAATTGACTGTTTTGTTTCTTTCCTTCTTGATTCTTGCTTTGGACGTCCTACTTGAAAAGGCTCCAAAAAAAAAAAAAAAAGGCAAATAATTTTGGCATGGTGAATTTGATAATAGGTAATATTGAATTGAAATTTTTCTCTTACTTGGTGGTGAATTCAAGCAGCCTTAAGTGGTGAAGCCCTAGGTTTGTTATGGTCTTTCTTTATAAATCCCTAGACAAGTTTACAAATCTTGTACTGCATCAAATATGGTAGCAGAGCAAAAAATTTGATCCATGTACAGAAATTCACAACCCAAAATGACCACAACTTTATGCAGCTTTTGAAACCAAACTCATCGAAACATTCAAACACTACCACCCTCCTCAGTCAATCATACCAATCCACATTAGGATCTCAACTAAAACACCATTGCCAAGTCCAAATCAAGCTGTATTGGTCCTTGCCTTGACATGTACTGAGGAAGATATAGAGAAAACACTAACAATGATAGATGTTACCAAAGATTTGGGGCAGATTGAGAGACTTGTTCCATGGTTGATTATTTCTAATTTGGTTCATCAAAGTACCTTTCCAACTAGAATAGCCTCTTATTTAAGCATTGAAAATTCAAATTTTACTATGAAATCATAGTTTCCAAAAACACAATTTCAATGTAAAATGTGTTTATACTGAAGTTGAGTTTTCAATTTAGTTTGGCAAGCCTTGTTCTCTTTACAAAATAGTTTTAAATTTTAATCATTCATGTGAATTTGGGTCAAAAATTCATTAAATAACTTATTGCCCCACAATTGATTGTCTAACTAAAATAATTGTAGTCAACACCTTCCCTTTGAATGAGATAAATATGTTGTCCTGAAAAATATGAAACAAAAATGTCGTTATCTTAACAAACAGAGATGTGCTTAGTCCTTCTCTAGTGTTTCTGCTCTAGTTCATTGCTATCCTCTTAAATTTAGAAGGCACCTTCTAAGGGATATTTGCTGGAGAAAAATAGCTACATAGGGCTACTTGAACATTGGATAGAAGTGGAGAGAAACAGCCAAGTCAAGACTCTAGATCACACTAACTCATTTAATGCCCAAAAACTCTAATCGAACCTTGGGTATCAATCTACGCTGAGACAGATATTTGGCATTGCAATACATACACAGACGTCTCATCCCACTATCACAGAGGACAGTCACAAACAATAGCATGAACACACACACACACACACACACACAAAGAGTTTAGTTGTTGTGAACACTAGGCCACTGGATGATGGAGAATCAAGGGTGGACATTAAGAGCCACAATAATGAGTTATTATATGTGTGTGGTTATAACAATATTCTTAATGTTGAAAAATTCAACTTGCATTTGCCAGTTGCTTAATAACAACAAAAATTTTGGTTGGTATGTTCATTTAGCCATGTAAAGCATTGTGTCCTTTGTCTTGTCCATTAAAGATGATTTGCATTTGATGAATAATAGGAGAGTGGGACCAGTTAATAATAAACATATTCACATTATTGCATATCCAAATGTTTCAGGCATGCCAACAGGTTGATTTCAAGTCTTCCTAGTTCTTCACAATGACTCAAAATTTAAGAGATTAAAAGGAAGAGATTAGAGATTAGAAAGCAAAGCCAAGGAAGATAAGTAGTATTCATTTTTAATATCCTTCTACAATGATGCTCTAAGAGTCTTATTCACAGTAAAATGAACTAACCACTCAAATTTTTCTGGCAAACTTATTTCCTCATGACATTACCATAGACCATAATAACTGGTACATTGGCATTAATTCATTCAAACTTCTCTTGAAAAGATGATTTCAATCATCCTCGTACACAGCTCTGAATGAAATATATATTGTACACCTCTTAAAGAAAATACATATTGATGTCCCAAATAGAATGAAACAGAAAATTGACAATATCCTAACGTAGATGTGTCTAATCCTGCTCTAGTGTTGCTGCTCCAATGTCTTTTTATCTACAAGAATTCAGATGGATAAACACCGATATGAATTAAAATTAAATAAAGAATTTTCTTGGAGAGATATAGCCGCATAGGCCTGCTCAAACTTTGGATGGAAGTAACAATAAACATCTAAGTCAAAGCTCTGGATCACACTAACTCATCTGATGTCCAAGAAGCTCTAATCCATGCTGAGAAAGATATTAAGCACTGTAAAACTTACTCAAATGACTCATCCCACCATCACAAATAATAGTCACAACTCATAATAGTGTGACCTGGGCCTATGGATTGTGTCATCAAACGTCTGACGGCTCTGACACAATTCATGGCCAATGAACTTCCAAGAAAGAGCCCATCGTTCTTCAAAAGAAATCTGATAAAAGTTCAAGAAGCATAGCATTGAAACACACAGAAAGTATTTGTGTTCCAGCAAAGGAAAATGGGTGAAAGAATGGATTTTTATTTTTTATTTTTTATGTTTCATCATCTGACAAATATTAATGGTGGACCAAAAAGGGAAAAAATCCGCAGTAGAATCAACAAAACAACAAACCGGTAGAATTGGAAGAATCTTTTTCCCATTGGTTTCATTCTCATCCTATCAGAAAAATATATCACTTTAAAAAAACAACAGCATGCTCTAACCAGACATTTCAACACCTTTCAAATCTGTGCCTCTGCAAGTCCCATCAAGTTTTGCCATCATGAAATTCTGTGCTAACCTATATTTTCCAAGTCCTTCTGTTATTGTGTCAAATGGATTCTTCAATCTTTGTCCTTCAGCATCGTCTCTAGTGTGCATCACCCCACATTGTAATCTTTTTGGTTAAACTAGAACCGGGAGGATCTATCAAGAAGCACTTAATGTTTGGATTATTTCTTGTTGAACACATACGGTCATATGCTAAGGGATTCATTGACTAATCTAATATGAATGTTTAAATTAATGGAGGGAAAATAAATTGACCTGGAGAAACCTGGAAAGACCAGCCACTGTCCATCCTGTGCCTGCAGCTGCAAAAAATGCATCTAAACCACCCCGTCTGCTGTCAAATCTCAGGTCCAGTACCATCATAGTGAGCTCAGAAGTTTGCTAGATTTTCAAAATGATCAGCAAAGAAGCCACCTTTACAGTTATGTGGTAGAGCCAAACTTTGTGTCTCTTCACCAGTTGTGTAATCGATGGTTTGCTCCAGGGGTTTTCCATTCACTTAGTCAGCTTCTTTATGCTTTGATGCTGCCTCATTTTCTTCCAGTGCCCTTCTCTGTGCAATATTGGCAAAGTGGTCTGTGTCTGTAATTGAGACAGGCCTCACCCTTTCAACAATAGCTCCAAGGGATTCAAGTATTTGAGACAGACAAATTTGCAATGAGAATAAAAATTAAGTAGGTTGCAGTGCATAATATAGGGACAGAGAAAGCTAAGAAGGGAAAACAGAGGCTATGTCTTATTTGAGTACTTAGACAGGCAATCATTGATATCCTGCAGCTTTCCTCACCAAGCCAACATTTTTTGAAATCTAAAATTCTTCACAGTTCAGTCTTCAGACACGTATAGTTACTGGATCCTACCTCTCAAAAAAGGATGTGAAAAACTGGCTACAAAAATAATCCTAGAGATGATAAGAAGACAATTGTTTCTTTATCCTGCTTCAGGCCTTATCTAACAACTAAATTGCATATGGTGTGGTCAGTGTGGATATTCTTGTGCAAGAGGTTAAAGCTAAAGAAATGGTTTAAGCAAGACATAATAATCATTTTCAAAAAGCTTTATATATTTCAAGAATCAAGTTTAACCGAGAATCATCATTTTCTTTTTCCTTTATCAATAATATTCCCTTGTTACCTATGAAAAAAAAAAGGTTTGATATTTCTTAATTGTTAAAATCTGATTATCCTGTTTATCTGGTATCAGTTTCCTCTTGGTATTGAAGCATAGTAAATACTAGTCGCTAACCCGTGTGATGCACGGACAAATTTGAATGTAATGTTTTACTAATTTCTTCCTAATGTGGTTTTTGAAATAGAGTCGCACCATTTTCCCCGTAATCAAATATTTTCTTTACTGTTCCAGCATTTTGGCAGTAAAGGTTATTTATGAATTTCAACCAGTTTGTTTTAACACCCAATTTTGCTATAATTAGTAAAATTCTTAACAACCCAAGAGATTCAATAGAAACAATTATAAAACAACATTCTTCTCAATGAGTTTATAACCAGAAATATCTACCTATATCTATCATAGAAGCAAGCATATATGATGTTCTGGAAATCAAATCAATAACCTTCATGGAGATGCAAGCCCCACTTTTTTGGGTTTTACGTGTTGCTAAAAATATAAACATTCTTAAGGATTACAGAGACAAGTCATTATGGTTTTTTGAAATTTAGAATCACTTGGAAGTGACTGTTTCTTACATTGAATTTAAAAATCATAAAATTATACATAGATAGATTGGATATTGCAATTCCTTGTGGACATCTATCAGTTTCACTAATACAAATCTGCAAACAAACAGCAGGACAAAGTGTTATCATACAACCACAATTAAAGGATAGTCAAACTAGTGTGTTGTGTCCCAAGATGTATAAGTGTAGTCAAGAAACCATCACAAAATCATTTGGTACCCACAACCCCAATTGCCCAATGCATACTCCACGGAAAAATAGAAAGAGAACTGAGCTGAGATACCTTGAGGGCTTGAGGTTGAGGCGATGAAGGCTGGGTCAGTGGGTCACCGGCGACTCGGACAGAGACAGTAGGCCTGGCGATGGTTGTGGCTGGAGTCGAGAGGTTCAAATTGTTTCCTTTTAGGTTATGAGTTTTGGATTAAAATTTGATTGGTTTATAGCAATTTTATTTTTATTATTTTAAAAGTTTCAATCGACTTATGTGATTTTTGCTTTTCATCATTAAATTAAAACATTATTTGATTTTTATTAATTTAAAAATCTTTATAAAGAGTGAGGACTGATCTGGCTTTTTTTTTTTTTTTTAATCTAAGATCTAAAATCTATTGGGCTTGTTGTTGTTATTATTATTATTATTATTTTCTAGATTTTAGTTTGATAAAAAAAAAAATTGGGCTTCTCAAATATATATTGTTAATATTTTTGTTAATATATTGTTAAGAGACCAAATTATAAACCAGTGTTTAATTTTGGGGCATTCTCCAAAAAAAAAAAAAGAGTTTAATTTTGGGTTTAAAAAAAATTAAGATATTCGGAACTATTTTTTTAAGGGTAAGTTAGCGTACTTATGTAAAACTGAAAAACAAAAAAAGAAAAAGAAAAAAAAAAAGTCATGTCTACCAACGGTTCCCAATTGTATGAAACTATTTGCGTAATATTCGTACCAATGTAATGACACATTCTTGCAAAAGACGGAAAACCTTGCCTACCTACTTATTCAAAAACATTTTTCAATAGATTTTTTTTTTTTATTCTATTTAAATATTCTTTCTTTAATATTTAAATTTTTGGTTATATGTTTTTAACAAATCTCATCGAGCACTTGTGGTAATGATATAATGAGTTGTAGAATCGTTTAATTTTAATGAGAAATGTTATGTTCACAACATTTTTATAATACTTTCACAATAAATCCTATATGGTAAATTGTTCTTGATTCTAATTTTGAACTTATCACAAAATTATTTTTTTCTTAACTGTGATAGCCAGTAATAGCTCTCTACTTAAGATTTATTATGAAAATGTTATAGTAGCATTTCTAAATTTTATTTTTCCTTATCTCTTCATTTTTTTCCATCCATACGTTTTTTCTTTTCTTTTCTTTTCTTTTCTTTTTTCTCTTATTTTCCTCCTCCTCCACACACACACACACACACACACATATCCCCACTTCTCCTCTTTATCTTCATTTTTGCTTTTAATTTTCTTCTTCTTCATCTACCTCTATCTCTAGCTATCTCTCTCTTTCTCTTGGACTAAAAACACTATCACATGCCATTCATCTTCTCATCACATAGAGGGGTAATCACCACTGTGCTTCACCAAGGGAGAGAGAAATAGTCTTCGTCCTCCATCGCCTGCTTCGCCTCCATCACCTGTCCTCATCCTCTCGCCAACATCATGCAGCCTAGATGGGTCAGATTTTTTCTTTTTATTTTAAAATTTGTTCTGATTTCATTAGTTTTATGAGAAAGATTGCATTTTGTATTTTTTTTCTGATTGTGTTTTGGTGTCTTTGTAGCCGTTGAAGTTGAAATAAATGCTAAAATTTTAATTTACTGTGCTAAATTTTGTTATTCGAATTTATTCAAGTGTGGTTTATTTTAAGTGAAAAAAATGTTTAGAGTTACTATAGTAATTGCTACAATAGTTTCTTCTTCAAGAGAGCTACCATTGCAACTCTAAAAATAATTGGAAAAGTTTTGATTTTAGAGAGACAGTTAGAGCTGTTTTTTTGGTTTGCTCTCAAAAGTCAAAATACAAATACCAATTTTTATTACTACTGTAAGTAGGCAGCCCATGTTCCAGCCAAATTAATAATTGTTAATGACTAGTTCTTGGAAATCTCTCCCAAAAAATAAATAAATAATCTTAGAAAAAATTTAAAACAATTACAAATTTTACTATAAAAACTCACAAACTAATACCAAAATGATTTTGAATAGTAACATTTCAAAAAAAAATAATAATAAATGAGAGTTTAAATTACACTTAAGTAGTGCTAGAGGTATTTCAAATTTTCTACATTAGTTTACAATTACATTCATTGTCACATCGGTTTGTGAGATTTTTTTAAAGTACTACAAGTTTTACTATATAATGCTTAAAAACTAGTGTAGCAATAGATGTGATTGGTGAGTTTCAATCACCTCATAAATGATTGTTGAGTTGTCTCTTTGTGATTGGGGACACATTAGTTAATAAGCTCAATGTAGAAAAACTTACTCGTAACACTACTCTTTGTAGTAAATCTTGTAGTATTATAGAATTTTCCTTGCTTTTGATGACACATTAGTGTGTAAGATCTAGTAGTAAAATTTGTAATATACCTAATATCACTCTTAAAAAATTTTAGTTTGGAAGTTTTAAAAATTAAATCAAACTTGGCCTGAGTAAAAATTTCATAACACAAAGATTATTGTATTTATTTAAAAAAAGTATATGGTAAATATTTTCGTATTTTTGTTATGAATTTTTTAAAAATGAATGTTGTGGGGCACAAGAATTCAGATAAGATACCTGTGCCACGTGTCGTATCCATGGCCGAGGAGTCCATTATCAGGCCGAGGAGGCCATACACTCGGACAGTAAGGCCACGTCAGTGGCCCATTGCCAGAGGAGGTCCTGCTGTTGAGAAAAAGTTTCGAATAGGGGGTTAGCCCTGACATGATTAAAGGGATGGTGGCTGCCCCCACATTCAATGCATCCTACCAAACCTCCTGGCTGCATTTATGTGGAAAAGACCCTTGAATAATGCTACCTTGACCGTCGCAACTCACAAGGGGTTTGGGAAGGTGTCTGATGGTACTGGACAATCAACAAATGGAAGGTTAAGATCGCCTGAAGGGAGCTATATAATGTGAGAGACCCTCCAAAGGGCGGGGGTAGAAAATATGTAGAGAAAACATTGTAGTATTAAGAAAAGTAACTGTAATCAAATCTAAGAGAAATATATTCAATAACTACTCTCTTCGGACATCGCCAAGGAAGAATTTTTGTGCATCACATTTGTCTATTTATTACTTTTCCTTACTTTCTTACCATCCTTAGCTCATTAAGGGCGACGTCCACTTCATTGAAGCCTAACTTTTTAGCCCACTCTCTACAAATTTATTGTATTGGACTCTTTAGACCTTAATCCATTCATCTTTTAGACCTAAAAACCAAAGCCCACCCTTACAATTGACGCTGTTTGTGGGAAAGGCTTGAGCTTTAGTAAGTTCAACATCCTACCATGGAAGGATTAGGGCAGGACCAGGAGGAGTCTATTGGTTCCCAGCGTTAGGATCAGTTCCTCAACTTTGAGCGAAGGAGGGACCGTGAAGTTAGTGTGCACACCATGCATACTAGCAGGAGCTAGTCTCGAGGAGGGAGTCACATCTCCCACGAGGAGAACACCAGGAGCTTGTAGTTGGAGATTGACCATCTTAGCAGGAGGGTACGTCGCAAGCGACGAAGAAAGGCTCCCTTAGATTCTGACCTTTCTTCCGAGGACGAGGGAGATGGTAGCTACAGGCCTAGGTCCAGGACTCCTCCCAATGAGCCTTTTTCCTATGATGAAGACCATCACTACAAGCGGAGGAGGAAGAGTTTTCCACACAAAGGTCTGGGCAATGATGCCATGAGCAGGGCTCTTAACCAGATTTTCAAGTCACCGTTTACGCGCAGAATTGAAAGGGGAAAACTTCCTCGGCATTTTACTTAACCAACTTTCAGCATGTACAATGGAAGAACAGATCCTATAGAGCATATGAGCCATTTCAATTAGAGAATGGTTGTGCACTCCAAGAGTGGGGCCCTGATGTGTATGGTGTTCCTATCCAGCTTGGGGCCTAGGGCGATGAGGTGGTTTGGCGGCCTGAAGGAAGGCTCTATCAACTCCGTTAAAGAGCTTACTCGGGGGTTTGGGGCCCGTTTTGTGACTTGCAGCAAAGTTCCTCGACCTTTGGACTCTTTGCTATCCATGGCAATGCAGGAAAGGGAGGCCTTGAAAACATACTTCGACAGGTACTAGGAGATGTTCAACAAGATCAATGAGGACTTTGATGACGTGGCTATAAGAACCTTCAAGGTTGGCCTGCCAACCAAGCATGATCTGAGAAAGTCTTTGACCAGAAAATTGTTTAGGAGTGTGTGTAGGCTAATGGATTGCATTGATGAGTATAAGTTGGTAAAGGAAGACCAGTAACAGGGAAAGGGGAAGGCTAAGGTGGTCCCTAAGGACAGAAGGGATCTCAGGTCGGACAGGTGCAATAACAACTAACCTCAGAGAGATTTATGGGGCACTCTAGATCAACTACTACTCAAGTAGTTAGTACTGTGTTCCGAGAGCTGATACACCAAATCCTGGAAAAAATCAAGAACAAGTCATACTTTCAATGGCCAAACAAGATGGGGGAGACCCCACGAAGTGCAACCAAAGTCTTCATTGCTAGTACCACTGGGAACGAGGGCACATTACCGAGGATTGCAGGACTTTGTGGAGCCATTTAGAGCAATTAGTTAAGGTGGGAAAGTTGAAGCAATTCCTGCATCAGCCCAACGAACAGGGCGATCAGGCAGGGTCATGGGCTTAGAGGGATGCTTCCACAAGGCCGCCTTTGGGTACAATCGGTGTCATCATGGCTGCCCCGAGAAGGACTGGTTCTCAACCATCCAAGGTGATGTTTGTGGCTCGGCCACCTGTAGATGGCTCGTCCCCAGATTCAAAGAGGAGTAGAGTGGAGGTCCAACCAGCTTTGAGCTTTTCCAAAGAAGATAAAGTGGGAACCTTGCAGCCATACGATGATGCCATAGTAGTTACTTTCAAGATAGGTGGGTATAACGTGAAGAGGGTGTTGGTGGATCAAGACAGTGGCGTAGAGATCATGTACCTTAACTTATTTAAGAGACTGAAGCTGAGGTTTGAGGACCTGACCTGCTATGATTCCCCTTTAATAGGGTTTGACGGCAAGGTTGTCTTTTCAAAAGGCCAAATTCAACTACCTGTTCAAACAAGGACAAAGGTCGTGGAAGTGAACTTCATTGTGGTGATGCCTATTCTCCCTACACTGCCATTGTGGCAAGGCCTTGGCTTCACGCCATGGAAGCCGTATCTTCCACCCTGCACCTGAAGGTGAAATATCCGTCTAGGGGACGGGTTAAGGAATTGGTGGGGAGCCAATCCATGGCCAAGCAATGCATGGTAGCCACAATTAGATATCAGACTGGGGACGAGTCCTTGGCCTCCGCAGCGAGGGAATTATAACAATCAAGGGTGCCAGAGTTGTCTCCGGGTAGCGGCAGAAGGGGCTAAGTGTGAGCAACTGGAAAAAATTGTTATTGGCAACGATGAGGAGAAATTCTTCAAGGTCAGAGTTCAGTTGCCTCCTCGGGAGAAGGAAGAGCTGATAGATTTTCTCAGGAAAAATATTGACGTATTTGCATGGAGCGCTTACGAGGCCCCCAAGGTGGATCTGGACTTCATTTGTCACCATTTAAACGTTAATCTATTTCTCCCCCCCAAAAAGCAACCATTTCGGCGCTCATCCAAAGAATATTCTGATGCTGTCAAGGAAGAAATGCTCAAACTTAAGTGGGTTGGGACCATAAAGGAAGTGTTTTACCCTGAATGGTTGGCCAACAAGGTGGTGGTGAAGAAGAAAAGTGGAAAATGGAGAGTATGTGTAGACTTCATGGACTTAAATAAGGCTTGCCTAAAGGATCTTTTTCCCCTGCTTTGGATAAATCAGTTGGTGGATGCAACTGCGGGCCATCCTCGGATGAGCTTCTTGGATGCTTTCCAGGGATACCACCAGATATCCTTGGCTCTAGGTGATCAAGAGAAGACTTCTTTCGTTACACCTACAGGAAATTATCTTTACAAAGTGATACCCTTTGGGTTAAAGAATGCGGGGTTTACTTATCAAAGAATGATGACTAGGATGTTTGAACCACAACTAGGCAAGAACATTAAAGTCTACATAGACGATATGGTGGTAAAGAGTAAGATGGAGTTCAAGCACATAAATGATCTCGGAAATATTTTTTAGATACTGAGGAGACACAAATTGCGTCTCAATGCCGCTAAGTGTTCTTTTGCAGTGGGCTCTAGCAAGTTTCTAGGTTATTTGGTTACCTACCGCGGAATTGAAGTCGACCCAGATCAGATTAGAGCAATCCATGGCCTACAACCTCCTTAGAATCCTAAAGAGGTCCAAAAGTTGACAAGAATGACTGTCGCTTTGAATCAATTCATTTCTCGATCAACGGATAGGTGTAAGTATTTCTTCTAGCTATTGCATAAATGGAAGGGATTCGAATGGATAGAGGAGTGTTCCTCGGCCTTCCAAAAATTGAAAGAATATCTTTCTCAGCTATCTATTATGTCCAAGCTCGATGAGGATGAGGTTTTATTCACTTACATTGTTGTAGCCTCACATGCAGTGAGACTGGTACTGGTGCGAGATAAGAATGAGATGCAAAAACTGGTTTATTATGTGAGTAAATCATTACATAAGGCAAGGTTCATTACTTACCACTGGAGAGGGCTATCTTCGCAGTAGTGCATGTTATGCAGAAGCTCCCACACTACTTCCAGGCTCATATTGTTGTGGTTCTAACCTAACTCCCTTTCCGATCACTGCTTCAAAAAGTTGATTACATAGGGAGGGTTGTAAAATGGGCAATGATCCTAGGAGCCTTCGATATCAAATACATGCTTCACACCTCTATAAAGGGGCAGGTCCTTGCTGACTTAGTGGCTGAGTTCACTGAGCCTTCATTTGAAGAATATAGTGAGAAGCCGAGCATAAATAGAAAATCAATTGGGATGGTCTTCTTGCAAGAGTCTCTACCTTAGAAGGTATATGTTGACGGCACAGCAAACCAAAGGGGATTAGGAGTGGGGTTGGTTATAGTATCTCCTGAAAGGATCATCATTGAGAAATCCTTAAGGCTGGGCTTCTCGGCCACGAATAATGAAACTAAATACAAGGCTTTACTGGTAAGGATGACTATAGTTCAGAAAATGGGAGGAAGAGCTATGCAACCCTATCAAGATGGAGGGGGAGGAGGTCCAGATTCATCAATTGAGGGTAGGACCTAGTTGGATGGATCCTATTGTCCTATTCCTTAAGGATGACATCTTGCCCAAGGAGAAGGGGGAGGCTGACAAAGTACGAAGAAAAGCTCTGCAATTTTGGCTGTCCGAGGACCAAAAGTTGTACAAGCACTCTTTTTCTAGACCATATTTACTATGCATTCATCCTAAAGCAGTAGAGCCTCTCCTAGAAGAGTTGCACGAGGGGATTTACGAAAGCCATACAGGAGGCAGGTCCTTGTCTCACAGGGCCTTTATGCAAGGATATTGGTGGCCCAATATGCAAAGGGAAGTGCAAGAATACATGAAGAAGTATGACCAATGTTAGAGATTTGCTCCCAATATTCACCTACCTGGGGGCGTTCTTTATCCTTTGTCCAGTCCCTAGCCTTTTGCTCAATGGGGTTTGGACATTGTAGGACCCTTCCCCAAACTACCGGGAAATAGGAGATGGGTTTTAGTTAGCACTGATTACTTCACAAAGTAGGTTAAAGCTAAGCCACTAGCAAACATTAGGGATGTGGATGCCCAGAGGTTTGTGTGGAAGAACATTGTCACTCGGTTTGGGATTCCTCACGCCTTCATCTCAGACAACGAACTTCAGATTGATAGCAAGGCTTTCAGAAGGTATTGTTGTGAATTACTCTAGCTTACCCCCAGGGGAATGGGAAAGTTGAGACTATTAACAAGGTTATTGTGAATGGACTCAAGAAGAAGTTGGATGATGTAAAGGGCAAATGAGTGGATGAGCTTCAACATGTCCTTTGGACATATCAGACTACCCCTTGTAGGTCTACAGGGGAGACTCCTTTTTCAATGACCTATGGGGTCGAGACTGTGATTCCTCTAGAAACTGGATTTCCAAAGCTAAGGACTAGTTTATTCACTCAAAACAACAATGACAACCTACTAGAAAAGAGCCTGGATCTAGTCGAGGAGCAGAGAGAAAACATCATGGTTCAATTAACATATTACCAGCAAAAACTTAAACAAGGGTATGACTCCAGTGTATAGTTAAGACCGTTGAACCTAGGGGACTTAGTATTGAGGAAGGTGGTGGGCACTTCAAAAAACTCAACATGGGGGAAGTTAGGGCCCAATTGGGAAGGGTTATACCATATCACCTTGGTAGCAGGCGTAAGAGCATACTTCCTAGAAGATCTAGATGAAAAAGTTATGCCGCGACCTTGGAATGTAAATAACCTACGAAGGTACTATTATTAATAAAAAGGCAGCTCTGCCATGTTTTCTTTTATGACGTAATGTGTTGTGTTTATTGCTTGTTTGAATATTAAACAGAACCTTGGTTATGCCTGATTCCTCGGACCACATACCTTGGGTAAGTTAATATTCTTGGTTATCTCTCTAAGTATTAGACAAAATCTTGATTATGCATAGCTCCTCGGACCGCATGCCTTGGGTAAATTAATACTTCACATTATGTCTAAGTGTTAAACAAAACCTTGGTCATGCCTGACTCCTCAAACCACATGCCTTGGGTAAATTAACACTCTCCATTATTTCTCTAAGTATTAAACAGAACCTTGATTATACCTAGCTCCTCGAGCCACATGCCTTGAGTAAATTAATACTTCACATTATTTCGAAGTATTAAACAAAACCTTGACCATGCCTGACTCCTCATATTACATGCCTTGGGTAAATTAACACTCTCCATTATTTCTCTAAGTATTAAATAGAACCTTAGTTATGTCTGGCTCGTTAGACCACATGCCTTGGGTAAATTAATACTTCACATTATTTCTAAGTGTTAAACAGAACATTGGCCATACCTGGCTCCTCAAACCATATGCCTTCGGTAAATTTTTCCATTATTTCTTTAAGTATTAAACAGAATCTTGATTATGCATGGCTCATCGGACCACATGCCTTGGGTAAATTAGTACTTCACATTATTTCTAAGTCAGAACCTTGGTTATGACTAGTTCCTCAGACCACATGGCTTGGGGTAAATTCATACTTCACATTATTTCTAAGTGTTAAACAGAATCTTGGCCATGCTTGGCTCTTTAGACCACATGCCTTGAGTAAATTAACACTCTCCATTATTTCTCTAAGATTAAAGAAAATCTTGGTTATGCCTAGCTTCTCAGACCACATGCATTGGGTAAATTAATACTTCACATTATTTCTAAGTGTTAAATAGAACATTGGCCATGCCTTGCTCCTTAGACCACATGCCTTGGGTAAATTAACACTCTCCATTATTTCTTTAAGTATTAAACAGAATTTTGGTTATGACTGACTCCTCGAACCACATGCTTTGGGGTAAATTCATACTTCACATTATTTCTAAGTGTTAAACAGAATCTTGGCCATGCTTGACTCCTTTGACCACATGCCTTGGGTAAATTAACACTCTCCATTATTTTTCTAAGTATTAAACAGAGTCTTGGTTATGCATGGCTCCTTAGACCACATGTCTTGGGTAAATTAATACTTCACATTATTTCTAAGTGTTAAAGAGAACCTTGATTATGACTGGCTCCTCGGACCACATGCTTTGGGGTAAATTCATATTTCACATTATTTCTAAGTGTTAAACAGAATCTTGGCCATGCTTGGCTCCTTAGACCACATGCCTTGGGTAAATTAACACTCTCCATTATTTCTCTAAGTATTAAACAGAATCTTGGTTATGCATGGCTCCTCCGACCACATGCCTTGAATAAATTAATACTTCACATTATTTCTAAATGTTAAACATAATCTTGGTTATGCCTAGCTCCTTGGACCACATGACTTGGGTAAATTAATACTTCACATTATTTCTAAGTGTTAAATAGAACCTTGGCCATGCCTGGCTCCTCAGATGGCTCCTCAGACCACATGCCTTAGGTAAATTAATATTTCACATTACTTCTCTAAGTATTAAACAGAACATTGGTTATGCCTGACACCTCGGACCACATGCCTTGGGTAAATTAATACTTTACATTATTTCTAAGTGTTAAACAGAACCTTGGTCATGCCGGACTCTTCAAACCACATGCCTTGGGCAAATTAATACTTCACATTACTTCTCTAAGTATTAAATAGAACGTTGGTTATGTCTGGCTCCTCGAACCACACGCCTTGGGTAAAGTAATACTTCTCATTATTTCTCTAAGTGTTATGTTTCTCTTTAAAAACTTAGATCTCTCTATTGATTGCATAGTATTCAGTACTAGCACATAGCCATTTTTCTCACTGTTTGTACGTGTTTAATTTATTTGAATTAGCAACAATTCATTATTATTAGCTTTCGTTAAAGTATGGGTATTCACCCTTAAAGGCATCATCAATCTCAAGTCTCATCAGAAGGCAAACGATAACTACACCAATCATAGATAAATATTGCAAGGAAAATAAAGATCCATAAAGGAAAAATTGATATCTTTTCATTGAACAAAAAAGGGGTACATTACACACAATGCAAACTGGCAACAACAAAAGGAAAGGTACAAAAAAAAAAGTAGAGTAAAAAAAAAAGGATCCTAAAACTACGCCTTGGCTTTGGGAGGGTCATATTTGGTATCAGCTGCCTTGGACTTGGGATTAGCTGCTTTGGACTTGGGATCAACATCCTTGGCCTTGGAAATGACATCCTTGATCGTGGGAGCAACCTCTGTACCCTTAGCCTCTAGTAGGGGCTTGACCTCCTTGCCCTTGCCCTTACCTTTGTCCTCGGGCTGAGGACCATCATGGCCAGCCCCCTTGCCCTTGGCCGCCTCAACCTCCTGGCCTTGGTCACCAGCCTTAACAGGCCCTTTGGAGACTTGAGGAGGAGGAAGAGAGGTCTGGGTGGTGGAGGGCTACTCAAAGGAGGTTAGGGCAAGAGCAGCGGGAGGAAGGAGCACAGCTGGAACTTCGTGGATGTCCTTGGGGTAGAAGATGTTCTCAGCATTCCTCCACTCGGAGGTAGCAGGGACTCCTACCCAGTTGAGCGCCTTTCCCCACACTTCTTTGTAGTAGTCCCTGCAAACCTCCGTCAGCTCCTCTGTTAGCTAGGTCTCAGTTTCTTGCACCCCACAGTCATAGGATACTTGCTCCAAAGCCTCTGTAGCTTCCTTGGCCTTCTGCAGCTCTGCCTTCAACTCTAGGACCTGTTGTTTCTCTATGGCTAGCTTTATCTTAGTATGATAGAGCTTTTTGCATTGATCCTTAGCCTGGTCCTAGGCATTTTTCAAACCAGCCTCAGCACTCTTTCGCACCCTATCCTCCGCAGTCTGCTTTACATTGGGCTCTTAGTTCTTCTACTTAGCGGCTCCCAAGGCTCTGTTGGTCTTGGCACAGAAGTTGGCCTTAACTCTAGCCTCATTCTTGGCATCCTTGACCCACTCCTTAGCTACAAAAACCTTCTAGATAGCTTGCACATAAACAACAGAGGAGTACGTGAAAAAAAAAAAAAGAAAAAAAAAAGAAAGGAAAACACTTTTAGTGAAGTATGCTAAGGAACTTACTAAGGCTAGATCCCTGTTTAGGGACAAGAAAAGGTCTGGTTGCCTCATGTGCTTCAAAGCATCCATGTCCTTGGGCATAAGAGAGGACGCTCCAGAGCCTCGGCCATGTAATGGGCGTGGCCTTTCTAGAACTCCCTAATGGAGGAGCTCTAGGGTACCGTCGTGCCATCCAACTCTAACTAGGGATTCCAAGTTGGATGGCACATGTCAGCCAAGTGCTTGGCCTCCTTACTTTCTATTGAGGAGGGACATCCTTTGTCTTTGGCCATTTTTTGCTGCTTGGACTCCTTTTGGGAGACCACTTTCCCCTCCTTGACTATCTCCTTCTCCTTCCTTTTCTTCTTCAAGTTGGGAATAGGGATGGGGAGCAGGTCAACTGTAGGAGGAGGAGGAGGGTGGAGGAGAGTATGCAGAGGTTGGGACCTTGAGGTGCCCTTATTCCTCTCTGCAAAGAGCTCCTTTAGGCCTTTCTTCCTGTTCAATGCCATTTTCTCTTCATCCTCTAAGCTATCGTCTATGTGTGCGATGACGAGACCAGGGGTGCGAACACTTGAAAATCTGTCGGGCTCATCTTTTGAGTCCGAGACTTGAACCACCAGTTCTCTTGGCTTCTGTTCCTCTTCCTTGAGGCGAAATTGGTCTATCTTGGCCTCAAGTGACAGGCGCGAGGAGGCTGTCTCTTCCCTTGGAGCCACTACCTCACTGAGGGAATGATGGAAGGGCAGCTCAACTGGTGTGAGATCTTCTCGCGCTAAGAAACCGGGCATCGAGACGTCTATCCGGGCTAACCGAGGATCACCTGCTCTTATTGCATGGCCCACATCTTGGAAAAAATCTATAAATTTTTTAAAAAACTAGATTTTTTATGTAAATTAATTGCATACTTAACAACAATTTTTAACGAAATTGGACAAAAGGCTTGAATTTAAATGAATATTAGTCAAACTTAAAGGGCACAATTTGCATTTTAGCCTTTTTGTTTTTTTGACTACCCAAAATTTTTATAGGAAGAAATTAGTTGTCTTCATCATAGAACAAATTATTAGATTTTATGTAACATATTTCCATGTTCACTTTCTCTTTTTTTATTTATTTATTTTTTACTTGGATAATTATCAAAAACATTTATGGAAAATTTGATATGAGACAATATTTCATGAATAATGCTACATCCACAAACTATTTTACAACATTTATACCAAATGTTGATGTGGACAACCTCTTATTGGTTTTCATATAGGCCCACTATTAATATCATTTTTTCATTTACTAATAAACACTCACCTTATCAGCGGTTTGTAAAATATTTTGTAACCCTAGCATTATTCATATTTCATCTTATGTTAGTACATATTTCCATATTCATTGTGGTTTTTTTTTTTTACTTGGATTTCCAAAAATATGTATAAAATTTGGCATAAGACAATAATTGCCTTCATCATTAGATCTATAATTAACTTTTATATTTCCATATTCATTATTTTTTTTTTCATGTACTAAGAATATTTATGAAAAAATTGATGAGACAAAAATTGTGTTGTTCAAGGGACCTATAATTATATTGAGTAGTACTACAAGTTTTACTATATTGACCCTATAAACGTAACCAAATAAAAATCAGGGTAATGTATGTACAAAGAATGAATACACATCAGCAAGTAAATTACAAACCGACAATGGTAATTTTTGGCGGCTCACTAATTAAAGAAGTGTGATGTTTAGTGTACACATTCTATCATACAAACTCTCACAAACACATTAAGAAATCATAATATGTGTGTGAGAGTGTGTATAATAACGTGTGTAAACTAGTTTTTAATCATAGGTGAGACTTGTTTTTATTAGATTGTAAAATTCACTGTAAAAAACAAGTTCTTGATTTGTAACCAGATACAGTCTACTAATTCCAAGCTGAAATCTGACAAGATCATGAACCAGGATTTCACGATAGATTTTTCCACTCCAAAGAGATATTTAAACATCAATTTCCAAATTTCGGAATGCTTTTTAGTGTGCAACATTCTTCATGCCATAACATCTATTGCACATTAAATCAAATGGATTGAAAAAGAATCTCATAACAATCAGTCCATCGTCAGCTACAAAAATTATGAAGAAACTGCCCCCACAAATGCTTTGCATTGCAGTTTTCACTTGTACCTTTTTCCCTAAGAGGGTTAAATTCTGCTAAATAAGCCAAAGCCCAAGAACAATGTACCCCAATCCTCACGATCATCAAGAAAGTTGAATAATATAAATATATATATAGATATATATATACACACACACATTCACTACTCTATCATTGTACCACATTATTCACTTATTTTTAACCTCTTTTTTCTATTTCTAAACTTTTATTCTCCCCATTCTTAAAAAATTAAAATAAAAACTCTTCTTCTATCTATTAATCTACATTAACTTTTACTTTCACAATTCCTTCAACTTTTCCCCTCCCTCTTTACCTCTTTATTTCCGTACTACTATTTATTTTACTGTCAAACTTCTTTCATTATTTCCTTTTTCTTATATTTTGACTCTTCGTCTCTCCATCTTACTTTTTTATAAATTTGATATCATTTTTTCATTCAATCCATATTTTTCCCACACAAAAACTATGAGTACTCTCTCTCTCTCTCTCTCTCTCCCCTTTCTTTTGGTGGATTTTTGTTCTTTCTTACAACTCTAATTTAAGTTGATGGTATATATATATAATTTTAATATGTATCATGGTGTTGTGCTTTTAAAA
The DNA here is from genome assembly GCA_029955455.1 of Quercus agrifolia. NCBI lineage: Eukaryota > Viridiplantae > Streptophyta > Magnoliopsida > Fagales > Fagaceae > Quercus > Quercus agrifolia. The sequence goes on from JARQAD010000004.1 coordinate 58,749,956, forward strand.
TCCCATTACAAATCCCTCTTATAGCTTTGGTTGAATTTGGTTTGAGTTATGACACCAGAATAAAGTGGCAACAAATAAGGCCATTATTTTGAATGAATTTTCCCACAATTTCAGAAGATAATTTGAAGATTAATAGGTTATTTTTTCCAAGAAGTCAAATAACATTTAATTGGGGTTTTCCAATGGAATATTTAGCCTTTATGTTTTATTTCTCTTAGGTAGACAAGTACTTTATTGTGTTTCTAAGTTCCTAAGAGTCATATCTAACTTTAGTCAGGTTAAGTGAATGTATTTATTATTATTTTCAATTTCCTATGCTTAAGGGGTTGTATTATAAAGTTTTTGTATTTGTATATTAGGCAATTACAATACACTACAACAGAAGTTAGAAGAATGGTTCATCTAAAAAAAAAACAAATCAAACACACAAAAAATAATAAAATAATATATTTTTAGAGATAAAAAGATTTTAAAAAAAAATACTTGCAGAAATCGTTAAAAAATAAGACGATACTTGAAGTAATTGTTATTTTTTATATATTCATAATATTTATATATTCTCACGTATTGTGTGGGTTTGCGACTAGTCTATATATATATATATATATATATATATCTAAAAACTAAAGCGTAGTATTTATTGTTGCTATGCTACAGTTAAACTACATCAGTGCGCCATATCGTCATTTATTTTCTTTCTTTCTTTTTTATTTTTTGTTATACGTATTACAATTTATTGAGTCTCTTCTTAAATTCAGGTGATACTTTATCTCCATATCTATTGTTTGTCTCTCCATTAACCCAGACTCTTGAGATGTGGCTATTATATATGGAATTTTTATAGTCACTGATACTTTATCTCTAAATTTATCATGCGTCTCTCCATTAACCCAGATTTTTAAGATGCTGCTATTATATGGAATTATTATAGTCACTAATAGATTGCAACCTTCTCACCTCTAATTTTTTTTTTTTCAACCTATAAATTTTCAATTGTTCTCTCTTTACAAATTGATCAATATGGCCTTCAATGCGATAGTTTCTTGAGCGTTTTTCTATTCTTTTGGTCATGGCTCAAGTTCGTCTACCAAACCCCAATTAAATGAGTGCAAGAGATAGATAATGACTCTAGAGCTTGCAGATGAAATTGAAGCAGATGAGAGGTGAACATTAGTAGCCTAGGTCCAAAGGGTATAGACTGAAAATGAATTCTGCTATTTGTATTATTCTTTTTTTTTTTTTTTTTTTTTTTTTTTTTTTTTTATTCTGATCTCATTACTAGGAAAAAAATGTAGTTCAATTATGAACGAGATTGAGTTTTCATGGTCTCAAAACTATTAAAATATATTTTTTTCTTTTTTTAAAATTGATTTGAGTTGGGCATTTGATCATGTTTGTTATAAATTGTTTTATGGTTGCCCTTCTCTAGATTGTAGGAATGTTACTCTCAATGTTTGCTACAATGTATGATAATTAACTTCAATGTGATGTTTTTATTTTGGTCTTCGTTTTATTGTAATAGTGTTATTAATTTTTATCAAAGAGAAATTGCTATTGTTCTCTTTTTTCAGTTGTCTTATATGTTGAACTAAATTTCATTTTTTTTCTCTGTTTCGTTTGTCAGTTTGTCAATTCCTCGACAAATGTCAATGATCAAGACTCGCAATCACTAGAGGCTTTTTAATCTATTGAAGGTCATACTAATAAATTGGTAACCATTCTTTTCTTAGAACTTTTTGAAGAAAAGAGGAATAAATTTGTTGCTTTTCTTGGCTGGTGCTTGATAATTTGCTTTTTTTGGTTCAATACACATTAGCTATATTAGATTTTCATTTCCTTGTACTAATAATTTGTTGTTTATTGTTTAATTTGATTGTTTGGTGTCCTAGAAATTGTGGGAAAATGGAAGAGAAAAGAGAGTAGAGTTTGAATCTTAAATTTTATTTTTTTATTTTTTATTTGTGTGTATGGAACTTGGGATGTAACAGTTTAAATTTTTTTATCTTAATTTTTTAAAGAAAACTCTAATTCTTCAAAGTACATCGGCTTAAGTAGATTGTTGTGTTGTGTTTAGAATTTTTGTGTTTGGGACCTTAGTTGGCCTGTTTGGTTGACGAATAACTTTGGGGATTTTTTAGCTTATGAGAAATTTCATTTTTATTTTTGGAGTGAGGAAATTCAAAGAACTTAATTAGTTTTAAATTCCATTAGTACCTAGCTTTATGCTAATTGTTGTGTAGATAGAAAAACTAATTGGTTCTTGATTTTTGAATACCTATCTATAATACTGTGTACATGAACAATAATTGAGTTTTTACTATTTTTTTTGCTAAAGTAAGGTTTGTTTAATATGTATTTTATTTATTTACTTTATTGTAAATAAGTTTTTGTACATGATGATTCTAACCTATAAAACTTCACTTTTTTTTTTTTTTTGGGTGGTCTTATTCTTTTCAGTTGGCAACTAACTAGACATCACTTTTAGGAATTAAGAATTTAGCAATTGGTACGAAGGTTGAAAAATTAAAATATGATACAATCTCATCATGGGAAGAAAAATAGGAAATCTAATGTTGTGTTGGCATGTCCGTCCATTATTGGGTTACAAATATCATATCTAAAAAAAAAAAACCCAAAATAATATAATGATATATCTGTAGAGATAAAGAGTTGGAAAATAATTTTAGAAGTAGTTCAATTTTTTAGGAAAAAACTATCTTCAATAAACTATCATATTACAAAATAATTATATATTCTCATGCATCGCATGAGTTTGCGAGTAGTTAATGCTAATATCTCAAACACCTCACCTAAAGTAGCAATACCAACAGCAAGAGCAATAACAGAAGTGCTAAATCCACCCACTGTTTGTCCATTCATTGGCTTCTTTTCCTATCTTAAATCCACCCACTGGGTTTTCCCACTTGTGAAGCAACTTTAGTAGCTGCATCCATTAACCCCGGACCAACTCCACTCCATGAAGTGCAATCCAAAAGATTTGCAATCTGCTCCATTGTTATTGGAATAGGGTAAGTATTCATTTAGTATTAACAAATTATCTACAAATAAAATGACATAAAATAATCGTTTCTTATATTACAATATAATTGGTGTCTTGGTCTGATGATAAAGAACCATCATCAGGAGTGGACACCATAAGTTGAAACTTTCTATAAAAAAAAAAAAAACATTAATTTAAATCTCATAAATCATCAATAATTAAATTCATACTAAATGTCAGAATAATTTCCCTCATTTTATAAAATCAAAGAGTGTGAAAAACTCATTTTCCAAATGTTAAAGACAAATTACAAATAAACAAATAATTGAACAAATAAAAAGAGGCACGTACACGCAAAACACATTCTATGCACACAACACAACACAACACAACACGCAAAACACATTCTGTGCACACATTCTACGATAAACTAATTTTATCAAATTTCAATTTTCAACAACTAATCATTCGAAGAATCAGACCAACTCCACTTTAAAAGGCACAAACTTTTATCCAAAACAAGGCCAAAATGGGGTTTTATCCCTTTCTCACAAACTTTCCAGCAAAATGCTCCATTTCTAAAACTATTTAGTGATATGCCCATATTTTGAAATTGGATTTTCTAAAAGTCGAGTTTTAATGTAAAACTCGATTTTTGGACAATCGAGTTATAGCGAAATTAAACTAAAAAAAAGAAAAATAAAAAATTGGGAACTCAAGTTCCACTTGAATATTTTCAAGGAACTCGAGTTCCTCACTAGAAACTTGAGTTCCTTGAATGGAACTCGAGTTCATGGAACTCAAGTTCCACAATTTATTTATTTATTTTTTTTTTAAGTTTAATTCCGCTATAACTTGATTTTTTAAAAATCAAGTTTTACGTTGAAATTCTATTTTTAGAAAATCGAGTTTCAAAATAGGAGTATATCCTTTAATAGTTTCAGACATGGGGTATTTTGTTAGAAAGTTTGGCTAAAAAGGGTATTTTGCCATTTTGACCTCCAAAACAATAAAGCAGACTACTATTTCTCTATTTCAATAAATGTCATTTATTATTATTATTATTATTTTTTATTTATTTATGATCATGTCGTTTGCTAGCTAATAAAAAATCAAACTTTACTACAACTTTTTCTGGCTGAGAAAACTAAACTTTTTTTGGCTGAGAAAACTAACTTTACTACTTAGCTTTTACAGTTTACTTATTAATTATTAGCTTTTACAGTTTACTTATTAATTATTATACTCTTATTCATTCGTCTTTGACTGAACATACGTATTTACTGGAGTTGATTGGGTTGTTCCATTTTTTTTTAAGGGCTAAATGGGCAAATTTTCAAATTTTTGTTGATAAAATTTGTTGATTGGGCTTATTTGTTAAGCTAATTATTTTTGTTATTGGGCTTTTTTTTCATTTTGTTTAAGAGGGACAAGGATCTTGTTAAGGAGGGCCAGGTTTAATTTTATTGGGCCAAACTTCTGAAATTAGCCTATCTATATATACTAATAATTTTTTTTTGAAAAACTTTTGGGCCCTGCGGTGGAAGATCATATGAAAAAAAGCTAACCACATTCAATAGGAAAAGTATACGTTTCCAAGATGCAATCTGTGGTTAATTTTGTGCTGCCAATTCTCAGCTTTCTTGATGCGTATGAATACGTGATTTAGAATCTTAGATACAAATATGAAATATTTACATGCATGTATCCCAGGCAGGAAGCAACTTAATTTAGTGCTTACAGCTTGCAGATAATGAGAAGGGCCAACTACTATTCTTAAAGAATCCAAAGACACTCCACGCCCAAGTCTGTGCATGAGCTCATAACATTGTTTTTTTTTTTTTTTAATTTTTAATTTTTTAAATTTAGTTTGTAACATTGGTCTATCTCTCTTCTCACCTTTTAACCAATAAAACCAAATTAGCTGTTAAACCTTTTCGTACATTCAGCTAGTTTGATAAAGAATAATGCTAGGATCACAACTTTTACCATAACTTACTTACGTGGCAAGTTGTGAGTAGTAGAGTTGTGGGCCCACCACTTTTATTCCACTACTCAGAACTTGTCATACAACTAATAGAAGCAAGTTATGGCAAAAGTTGTGGTTCAAGCATTTTTCTTTGATAAATTCATAATATTCATAAATTTTCGATCACTCTTGGAACAACCAATAAGTTTTAAATCCTGGCAGTCAGATAACTTAAGATTGAACTGAAAAATATTTATAAAAAAAAAAATAATAATAAAATTAGAGCTCTCTCTTTAGATATATAAGAATGCTATTTGAGTGTACCTAGGCAAGCTGTTCATTTGCCTTCAAGAATTGTAATCTTTTTACTTGCCTGCCAATATATATAATCAATCTTAATGTAAAAGTCATCCATTAAGAGATTGAAGTTCCATTTGTTTTGGTACAAATCAAAAGAAGGAAATGTAAAAGAATTTTATCAACAAATTAAGTTTCTGATTTGGGCCTGCTTAAATTCAAACTGCATCCCACAGGATCCTTCTCATAATCATTCCTATGATCTCACAATAAATCATTTATTGAAATGGTTCTTTTGGCTGCATTAACTGAAGAGATGTCTATGCTGAAGCACATGCTGCAAAACAGGCATCCAAAATCTAAGTTGAATACTTTTCTGTTTTGTTAGACCATAACATCCAACACCAGAATTAACACTAAAATTACCCCCTTGTCACTAAGCGTAGAAATCCCCTTCACTTTAGAGAACAACTACTAATTATGCTTCAAATTCTTAGTTATCTCTACTTGTTTAAGAAATGAAATTTGTTCCTGTACAATAACTGAATAACCATGTCCTCTGTTTCCGGAACCGTGGAGAGTGAAACCAAACAAATCTAAACAATCTCTAACTTCTTTTTCATTCGTTTTTTTTTATTGTTATTGTTCCCAGCATGACTACTATTCTGGTAATACAGCCTATTCACACTCCAAGTAACAATCCACGTCACTCCTCTCTAGCCACTACCAACACGCAGTGAGCAACAAGTTGAAATTTCCAAATTGTGAGCTCAGCTAAGTTTGACGAAGTTGTGTTGATCGGATAATGAGTAAAGCCCCACTTACTCTAATGAAACCTCCCTGGACTTATTTAAATTATAAATAGAATAGAATAATGCCCATTCCCTCCAATAATTTCACTATTATCAAATCGATTACAATAAATCTCTTGTATATGTCTTACCGTCAAAGTAAAATCTCCTCATTTTTTCTTTACTGACTATTTTTCTCTCACAAGTCACGTCTCTCTTTTGGTTGTTCTCTTAATAAACCAAATGGTCTCAATTAATTCCCTTCAGCCTTATTTCTTCTTCAGCGTGTGAGACACGCTCAAAGTCTCTGCCCATGAAAACGGCAAGAAGACTTTTGTAATTCCTTTCAACCTCATTTTTTTTTCTCAGTGTAAGACGCGCTCAAAGTCTCTGCCCATGAAAATGGCAAGAAGACTCTTGTAATTCCCTTCAGCCTTATTTCTTCTTCAGAGTGTGAGATGTGCTCAAAGTCTCTGCCCATGAAAATGGCAAGAAGACTCTTCTTATTTCTTCTTCAGAGTGTGAGATGCACTCAAAGTCTCTGCCCAAGAAAATGACAAGAAGATTTTTGTAACTCCTTTCAACCTTATTTGTTCTTCAGAGTGTGAGACGCGCTCAAAGTCTCTGCCCATAAAAATGGCAAGAAAGACTCTCAAGTTTTTATAGCTTCATTTTGGTCTATATATTTTTTAAACTTCTTGTCATTTTGGTTTTTGTTATCATCTCACTTACAAAAAATGCCTAAGTAATAAATGAATTACTACTAGTTTAAAATTATTTTTTTTTTTTTTTAACTGAGATGCTATCAGCATCAAAATATTGGTAACTTTAAAAATATAAGAACCATAATAAAATTATTAAAAAAAATTGAGAACCAAATTAAAAACATGACCAAAATAGAGGCAAAAAAGGTATTTTCAACAAAAAAGAAAAAGGCAAATCTGAAATCTCATAGAAATCGGTGGCACCCTCCCAAGTCAACAAACGGTATGTATTGGCATTGAACGGCTAATGTGAAAAGCAAAAGCTGCACTTTCCTTTTGAAATTCCGAAAAAAGCTAATGAGGAGGAAAGCTCCTGAATGAAATGAATTTACAATAAAGATGCCCTCATTGTCATTGTCATTCAGCTGAGCCTGCCTCCCTCACTAGCAGAGCACAAACAAAAGAGAGCAAAGGAAGGACGTTCCACATTCAAGCTATTATGCGTTGGAGTTGGTTCATGCCATATCATCATTTCTTTAATAAAAGAAAGGAAAGACAGAGAGCGTTTTACTTTTATGAGAATGGAAGCCTGTTACTTGCGAAGCTGATTGCCTCTTGCAATGCCAAGCCTATTCCCATCCGTACCTTCTCCGCTCAACAGCTCCGCCAAGCAACCAACAACTTTTCTTTTGAAAAGCTGGTAATGGAGTTCTCTATTTGGTACAAGGGTTCTCTTGAAGGACGAATTGTTCTCATTAAGTGTTCTTTTGTTTGCAATGCCAAGCCTATTCCCATCCGTACCTTCTCCCCTCAACAAATCGGCCAAGCAACCAACAATTATCCTGCAGAACATCTGGCAATTTATTGGTACAAGGGTTCTCTTGAAGGACGAATTGTTCTCATTAAGCGTTTAGGTTTTTGGACCGATATAGCCATCAATGATTTAGTGATTTCTGCACAAATGAGTGGTCACAGCAATGTATTAAAGCCCATAGGCTGCTGTCTCCATACTCCAATTCCCATTTTGGTGTTTGAATTTGCCGCCAATGGTGTCCTTGCAGATCGAATTTATGTCTCTCGTGTTATTAAACAACAACATCAGCCGATGGTATGGGAGAGAAGGTTAAAGATTGCAAGGCAGATTGCGCATGCTCTTTCTTATCTCCATACTGCCTTCCCAAGACCTGTCATCCACATGGCTATAACTATGCGCAGTATCTTATTAGATGAACATGATGTTCCCAAATTGTCCAGCTTTTATTTTTCTGTATCAATTCCTGAAGATGAAGCTGACGTGGAAGGTTATGACGGCTTTCGACATTTTGGTTTCTTCGCCCCTGAGTTTGAAGCAACAGGCAAGGTAACTGAGAAAGCTGATGTATATGATTTTGGTCGGATTCTTCTAGAACTTTTAACTGGAGAGGATTCTGTTAATATAACCCGATTTACAATTGATAAAGATTCTAGTTTAGTAGCATACATACATAACCGTGCTCAAGGTAGTTGCATATACGAGATTGTGGACCCTGCAATCTTGGCTGAAGATGGGGATGGAGGTGCTAGTTTACAGCATCAATTACAAGCTGTGCTGGACCTTGCCTTGACATGTACAGAGGAAGATCCACAAAGAAGGCCAACTATGGTTGATGTCACCAAACAACTCAGACGGATTGAGAGGTTCGTTCCGTCAGTAATTTTTTACTCACTTAATTTCATCCAATCATATGTTATAGATAAACAGATTCACATTATTGCATATCCAAATTATTTAGGCATGACAACAAACAAAATTTACTCACTTGATTTTCAAACAAATGGCCATGGATGGAATTTAGAAAAGTCAAAAAAGCTAATTTGATGGAGAGCCATTTAATGACATTATGAAATCCCCATTGCTACTAAGAACCAATCCTAACAAACTAGTATGCATCTTAAGTAATGAAGGAGAATTCTCTATAAGATCAGCTAATGGTATTTCTCAATCACACAGGTTCACACAAATCGGTGAAGTGCTTTTGGGTAATTTGCAGAATTTAAAGCTTCATGAGAGTTTTGAAGAGCATGCTTCTACATCATTGAAAAGGAATGCTTCTAGTGATGAAATCCAAGCAGTGAACGAAGCCTCTGAAAGGCCTCTTGAAGTTTAATTGTGATGCAACTGAATGATGACAGAGCTTGTTTGGCAGTTTTAACCTGTCATTGGGAAGTTCTCATTATGGCAAACCCTTAAGGTATGTATTGATGCTATAAGAACTGGAGGATAAGTTGTTATTGGCAAAGGAGTTTGATAATTGTTCTTTTGTTTGAATAAAAGGAATGCAAACTAAGTAGTTCATAGTCTTAGTAATTGGCTATGTAAATTTTCTCAATTTAGTTTGGCAAACCTTTTTCTTTTTTCAAAATAGTCTTTAATTTTAATCAGTATGTGAATTTGGGTCAAAAATTCATTAAATAACTTATTGCTCCACAATTGATCTTCTAATCGGTATAATTGCAGTTAACACCTTCCCTTTGAATTAGATAAATATTGTTGTCCTAAAAAGTACGAAACAAAAATGTCATTATCCTTACAAACAGAGATGTACCTAGTCCTTATCTTGTATTACTGCTCCAGTTCATTGTTATCCTCTTAAATTTAGAAGGCACCTTCTAAGGGAACTTTGATGGAGAAATATAGCTGCATAGGGCTGCTTGAACATTGGTAGAAGTGGAGAGAAAAAGCCAAGTCAAGACTCTTGGTCACACTAACTCATTTGATGCCCAAAAACTCTAATCCAATTACCTTGGGTATCAATCTATGCTGAGACAAATATTTGGCATTGTAATATATATACAAATGTCTCATCCCACTATCACAAAGGATAGTAACAAATAGTAGCATGAACACACACACACATAGACAGAGTTTTGTTGGTGTGGACACTAGGCCACTGGATGATAGAGGATAGGGATGGACATTAAGAGCCACAAAAACGAGTTTTATTTTTGAATTATAACATGTGTTGTTATAACATATTCACATTGTTGCATATCCAAATGTTTAGGTTGATTTCAAGTCTTCCTATTTCACAATGGCTCAAAAGTTAAGAGATTAAAAGACAGAACTTAGTTGATTCTCAAAATGCTTTCTTGTTTATAATGGCTCAAAGGTTAGAGATTCTAAGGAAAAGCCAAGCAAGATAAGTAGTATTCATTGTTAATAGCCTTCCACAATGATGCTCTAAGAGTCATATTCACAGTAAAATGAACTAACTCCTCAAATTTGTCTGGCAAACTTATTTCCTCCTGACATTGCCGTAGACCATAATAACTGGTATATTAACATTAATTCATTCAACTTCACTTGACAAAACGATTTCAATCATCCTTGTACATAGCTTTGAATACAATATTGTACACCTCTTAATGAAAATACATATTAGTGTCCTGATAGAATGAAACAAAAAATTGACATTATCTTAACAGAGATGTACAAAACTTTGTTAGATAAATATAATCGCATAGGCCTACTCAAACTTTGGATGGAGGTAACGATAAACATCTGAGTCAAAGCTCTGGATCACACTAACTCATCTGATGTCCCAGAAGCTCTAATCTAGTAGCCTTGGGAGTCAATCCATGCTAAGACAGATATTCAGCACTATAAAACTTACTCAGATGACTTATCTCAGTGTCACAAATAATAGTTACAACAGAGTGACCAGGGCCAATGGATTGTGTCACTAAAGGTCTGATGGCTCGGACACAATTCATGGCCAATGAACTTCCAAGAAAGAGCCCATCATTCTTCAAAAGAAACCTGATAAAAGTTCAAGAAGCATCGCATTAAAACACATAGAAATATTTGTGTTCCAGTAAAGGAAAATGGGTGAAAGAATGGATTTTTTTTTTTTTAATGTTTCATGATTTGGAAAATATTAATGATGGGCAAAAAAGGGAAAAGGAAAAAATCCACAATACAGTAGAATCAACAAAACAACAAACTGGTAGAATTGGCCCAATCTTTTTCCCATTGGTTTCATTTCTCATCCTATCAACAAGATATATCACTTTAGTAAAACAAAGGCATGCACTTACCAAGACATTTCAACAGCTTCCAAATCTGTGCCTCTGAAAGCCCCATCAAATTTTGCCGTCATGAAATTCTGTGATAACCTATTTATTCCAAGTCCTTCTGTTATTGTGTCAAATGGATTCTTCATTCTTCGTCCTCTCTAGTGTGCATCGCCCTCCTTGTAACCTTTTTGAATAAACCAGAACCAGGAGGATCTATCAAGAAGCACTTAATGCTTGGATTCTTTTCCTGTTGAACACATGCTAAGGGATTCATTGACTAATTTAATATGAATGTTTAAATTAAAGGAAGGAAAATAAATTGACCATGAGTATATGGAAAGACCAGCCACTATCTGTCCTGTGCCTGCAGCTGCAACAAATGCATCTAAACTACCCAGTCTGTTGCCAAATCTCAGGCCCTGTACCCTCATAGTGTGCTCAGAAGTTTGATAGATTTTCAAAATGATCAGCAAAGAAGCGAACTTTACAATTATGTGGTAGAGCTTGTATTGCGTTTCAATTTGTGATTGGGAAGGCAATATAAAAGTTAGGTGGGACAAGAAAATTATGTGGGTTTCACCAATAGCAGTAGTTGTTTAGGCTATTTTTCTTTTGGAACATTTAGAGTTCTGAAGAGATGAAATTGTAGAAACTAATCATATATTGATGCAATAAGAACTGGGGGATAGATTGGTATTAGCGAAGGAGTTTGATAGTTGTTCTTTTGTTTGGAATAATAGGAATGCAAACCAAGTAGGTCATAGTCTTAGTAATTGGGGTATGCATAGTGGTTTGTAGGGGGGAGAAAAAAACTTCTGTACTGCTGAGGACAATAGACTTCTACTGTTTTGTTGGTTTGTAAATAGTTTTCTTTTGTCCAGCCAAAAAAAACGGTACGAGTCTTATTTACAATAAAATGAAATAATTACTCAAAGTAGTTGGCAATCCTTTTTCTCTTTACGAAATTGTCTTAATTCATTTGAATTTGGGACAAAATCCATTAACTTTTACCCCACAATTGATCTTCAAGCCGGTATAATTGCAGTTAACTCATTTCCTTTGGATGAGCGTATTGTTGTCCCAAAAAGAATGAAATCAAATAGTTAATATTTAACAAACAGAGAAGTACTTAATCCTGCTCAAGTGTTACTGCACCAGTACATTGTTATCCTCAAAAATTAAGAAGGCACCTACTGAGGGAACTTTGCACAAGTAAGAGAGCACCACCATGGTGATAGAAATAGCAACAGCAGCAGCAACAATAGCGATTGTAGTTCACACAGGCACCATTGTAGTGCTTTGAATTTTGAAGTCAAGGCCTCGGACCAAAAATCTTAAAGATTAGTATACCAGTTATTCTTTTTGCCGCATTCTATTTTGTCCAATAACCATATTGTTCATGGTTCATTTAAAAATAAATAAAATAAAATATTAACCATTTCTTGGTTCCAAAGTACCTGCAAAACATAACCAATCAAAAAGCAGCATAAGGTACCAAACCATGGTAATTTTTGGCTGCTCACTAATTAAAGAAAGCTATAGGTGAGAACTCATTTTTACTGGATCACAAAATTAACAGTAAAAGACAATTTCTTCATTTGTAATTAGATTCAGTCAACTGATTCTAAGGTGAAATATGAAAAACTACAGATCATGAACCAGGATTTCACAATAATTTTTCCCACTCCAAAGAGACGTCAAAGCATCCATTTCCAAATCTCGGAATGCTTTTTGGCTTGCAAAATTCTTCATGCCATTACATCTATACAGATCATGATCCAAGATTTCACAGTAATTTTCCCCACTCCAAATAGACATCAAAACATCCATTTCCAAATCTCGGAATGCTTTATGCCTTGCAAAATTCTTCATGCCATTACATCTACACAGATCATGAACCAGGATTTCACAATAATTTTCACCAATCCAAAGAGACATCAAAGCATCCATTTCCAAATCTTGGAATGCTTTTTGGCATGCAAAATTCTTCATGCCATTACATCTACTGCACATAAAATCAAATAGATTGAAAAAGAATCTCATAACAGTCAATCAATCATCAACTGCAAAAATATAAAGAAACTGTTGCCCCACGAATACTTTGCAGTTCAGTTTCACTTCTACATTTGTCACTAAGAGGGAGACTATTAAATTCCGCTAGATAAGCCAAAGCCTCTGAGTTAATGTAGCAAACCATCCATAGTGATGCAATCTCTCATTTGGGAAATATACCCCATCCCCCACAATCATCAAGAAAGTCTTATTGCTTTGAATAGAATGAGTCATAGTTCATTAGAGTAATGGAACAGGTGATTATATATATATATATATATATATATTTTTTTTTTTTTAATTTAATAAAGGAAGGGAAAAGGAAGCTCTGACCCTATCCATTCTAGTTGAATTAATGCTAATATTTCAAACACCTCATCTAGAGTACCAATACCCCCTGGAAGAGCAAGACCAGCAATTCTATCAAAACTACTGCTCCTAACTGCAGCATCCACAAACCCATGCTACCTCGCAGAAAAAACCAGCAATACTGAAAAGCAATTCATGCAACTGAGAAGCATCAGGTGACAACAATAAATTATCTGCAAGTAAGATAAGTTTCTGAAGGTAGACACAGATGAAAATTTGAGGCTGTCCCTTCAACAGCTTCTTTACCTATCTTTAATCGACCCGCTGGTTTTGCCACTTGTAAAGCACCTTTTGTAGCAGCATGCATTAGTCCAGGACCAACCCCACTCCATGAAGTGCAATTCAAAAGTTTCGCAATCTGAAGACCATAAGAACAAGCTAACCATAGTCAAAAGGAAAAGTATGTTTCCAAGATGCAATTGTGGTTTTGTGTTGCCAAGTCTCAGCATTCTTTATGCGTGATTATCTCAGCAAGTGAAAACATGATTTAGATACAGAAATTCACATTCCTCTAAGCCAGGCAAAGGAGGCAGGAAGCAATCTATAAAGTCACGTACTTCTCTACTCAACTCTAGTGCTTGCAGGTAACGAGAATGACCAGGTCCCATCCTTGAAAAACACAAATTCAGGACTCCTAGCCCAAGTCCGTGTATGAGTACATAACATTTTTTTTTTAATTAAGTTTGTAACATTGTTCTATCTCTCTTCTGACCTTTCAACCAATAAAACCAAATTAGCTACTAAAACTTTTCGCACATTCAACAAAATTGCAAAGCATTTCATAAATTCACAAATCTTCTTAGTACATGACACTCTTGGAACAACTAATAAGAACTTCTAAATCCTGGCATTAATATCCATAAATTTCATAGTCCACTTTCAATTCTCTACTTTGCTCCCACTCCGAAAAATTGATATTAAAAGTAAAATTGGCCAAGTTTGAAATAGGGATCAGATATCTTAAGCATGAACATAAGAATTTTTTTTTTTTTTTTAAATTATTGTTTTCCCTTTATATAAGAGTGCTAGAATTGTAATCCTTACTTGCCTGCGAAAGAAAAAGAAGAGCTTAAAGGTTTATCAATGGTGGAAACAGAGAAAACCAGAGATAAAGAATTCTCTGAAGATTGAAACTGAATTTTATTCAAGCTCACTGAAATAAATACATAACCCTCACTCACTATTTATACAATACATAGCTCGTAACTACCTCTAGAAGATTCCTATCTAACAAACTCAAACTGAAAATACAGCTGTACATGATAAACAAAATATCTGGAGCTTAAGTCATGAAGAACAGAGCAATTCCAGAATTGTTTAGAGAAGAAGAGCTGTGTCAAAACGATGTCGTCTGCGATCTTGAGTACGTGAGTAAGAGACGCTTGAGTAAAACGATGCCGTTTATCATTTAATGAAACGTCATCGTTTTAAGCATCTTTGAATCAATGTTACCGTTGCTCTTGTGACCGTTGGAACAGTGAGCCTTCTTGCTTCTTCTATTGTTCATTAGTTCCACTTTCAGCCTGCCAAAATAAATAACCAATCTCAACGTAAAAGTCATCCATTTTGGGTAGAAATCAAAAGCAGGAAATGTGATGCATTCACTTATGAGCTGAGAAGGCTTGTATGTGCAGCCTAACTCCTAGAAATTGGCCACTGGCAAATAATTTGGAAAAGCATCTCTCTATTGAAATGCAAAAGAATTTCATCAACAAATCCACTACTTGTTTATGATTTCAACTTGCTTATATTCAAGCTGCATCCCACAAGACCTTCTCATTCCTATGATCTCATAATACATCTTTTATTCAAATGGTTCTTTTGGCAGCATACTGCAAAAGAGGCATCCAAAATCCCCTAGTGGACAAATTATAATTCATCAAATCGCTTGAATACTTTTCTGTTTTGTTAATCTTTTACATCCAACACCAGAATTGATGCTAAAATACCTGCTTGTCGCTAACATAGACATCCCCTTCACTTCAGGTAGCAAATACTAATTATGCTTCAAATTCTTTGTTATCTTGTTTGAGAAAAAGAAAATTTTCTTCTAGTACATGAAAGATTCAACACGGTTCACCAGATTCACTGATACTGTACAATAACCATGTCCTCTGTTTTTTTTTTTTCGTTTTTATCTTTTTCTTTTAGAAAATTCTCAGTTCCTAGCATGACTAATACTCTGGTAATACACCCAATGCACACTCTTAAGTTATAATCCACCTCACTAATTTAGTTTTGCATCCATATGTATAAGAGTGCAATCCACCTCCATATGTAAAAACATTAACATGATGACAGCCTGATAGTAAAATATTGATATACTTATGAACTCAGTTGTAAATGGTCAAATATTATCATTTTCACCAATATGTTAGTTTTCAGTCCACAAAAGCAATCATTCAAAACTGTTATTTTCCAACAAACTAAATCTATCATAGAGCAACAAGAATGTACTAGCTCAGATAAAACCCTCAATTTGGTTCGTTGTCCTATTGAAAATACTCCAATGGGGGGAAAATTAATAACAATAATAGTGAAAATGAAAATTCAAAGTGGGTTCACCTCAAAGGCCTGCTCAAAGCTTTGGTTGTCAATCCATGCTGAGACAGATATTTAGCACTATAAAACTAACTCAGATGACTCATCCCCCTATCACAAATAATAGTTACAATAGTGTGACCAGGGCCAATGGATTGTGTCACTGTCATTATGGTTTTTTGAAATTTAGAATCACTTGGAAGTGACTGTTTCTTACATTGAATTTAAAAATCATAAAATTATAAATAGACAGATTGGATATTGTACTTCCTTGCAGACATCTATCAGTTTCACTAATACAAATCTGCAATCAAACAGTGGGACAAAGTGTCATCATACAACCACAATTAAAGGATAGTCAAATTAGTGTGTTGTGTCCCAAGATGTAGAAGTGTAGTCAAGAAATCATCACAAAATCATTTGGTATCTAAGAATTGTGTAAATATTGACATAAAGAGATTCATTCATATCAATCTTTGTCAAACAAATAAAAATACACTGCCTTGCAATTGCTTAGTTTAATCATAATTACTTTGTTTACTTACTTTACTACCCACTACCCCAATTTCCCAATGCAAATCTCACCCAAGAGACAAAACAACACAAAAGCCAAAAGGCTTAGATGAAGGCTGAGATGAGGCGATGAAGGCTGGACAGAGACAGTGGGTCTGGCGATGTAAGAGGCTGGGTTTATAGCAATTTAATTATTATTATTATTATTATTTTGTTGATATTAAAATCTGTATGAGGAGTGAGGACGATCTTGGTTTTTTTTTTTTCTGAGATTTAAAATCTATTGGGCCTGCTATTATTATTATTATTATTGAGGACTAAATTAAAAATATGACCAAAATAGGGGACCATAAAATAAATAAATAAAAACAAATACTATAGAAACCGGTGGGCCCTCCAAAGCCAACACACGGTTTGGATTGTGAGGAGGGAAGCTCCACTTTACTCTTACTTTACTTTCGATGAAACCTGCCTCTTGAAATGAACTTACAATAAAAATGCCTCCATCCCATCCCTCGCTAGCAGAGTAGTAGTATTAGATTTAGAGCACAAACAAAAGAGAGAAAGGAAGGACGTTCCACATTCAAGCTATTATGCGCTGGAGTTGGTTCATGCCATATCATCATTTCTTTAATAAAAGAAAAAGAAAAAGAGAGAGAGCGTTTTATGAGAATGGAAGCAAGTTACTTGAGAAGCTGATTGCCTCTTGCAATGCCAAGCCTATTCCCATCCCTACCTTCTCCGCTCAGCAGCTCTTCCAAGCAACCAACAACTTTTCTTCTGAAAAGCTGGTAATAGGGTTCTCTGTTTGGTACAAGGTTTCTCTTGAAGGACGATTTGTTCCCATTAAGAGTTCTCTTGTTTGCAATGCCAAGCCTATTCCCCTCCCTACCTTCTCCCCTCAACAACTCCCCCAAGCAACCAACAATTATCCTGCTGAACATCTGGGATTATATTGGTACAAGGGTTCTCTTGAAGGACGAATTGTTCTCATTAAGCGTTTAGATAATTTGGCCTATATAGCCATCAATGATTTAGTGATTTCTGCACAAATGAGTGGTCACAGCAATGTATTAAAGCCCATAGGCTGTTGTCTCCACACTCCATCTCCCTTTTTAGTGTTTGAATTTGCCGCCAATGGTTTCCTTGCAGATCGAATTTATGTCTCCCGTGTTACTGAACGACAACATCAACCGATGGTGTGGGAGAGAAGGTTAAAGATTGCGAGGCAGATTGCTCATGCTCTTTCTTATCTCCATACTGCCTTCCCAAGACCTGTCATCCACATGTCTATTGATCTGTATAGTATCTTATTAGATGAACATGATGTTCCCAAATTGTCCAACTTTTATTTTTCTGTATCAATTCCCGAAGGTGAAGCTGCCGTGGATGCTCCTTTTATTACAAGGCTCAAATCCCCCGAGTTTAAAACAGCAGGCAAGGTAACTGAGAAAGCTGATGTATATGATTTTGGTCGGTTTCTTCTAGAACTTTTAACTGGAGAGTATTCTCTTAATATAACCCGATTTACAATTGATAAAGATTCTACTTTACTAGCATACATACATAACCGTGCTCAAGGTAGTTGCATAAACGGGATTGTGGATCCTGCAATCTTGGCTGAAGATGGGGAAGGAGGTGCTAGTTTAGAGCATCAATTACAAGCTGTGCTGGACCTTGCCTTGACATGTACAGAAGAAAATCCACAAACAAGGCCAACTATGGTTGATGTCACCAAACAACTCAGACAGATTGAGAGGTTCGTTCGGTCAGTAATTATTTATTCACTTGATTTCCTCAAATCATATGTTATAGATAAACAAATTCACATTATTGCATATCAAAATGTTTTATTTAGCAATAAACAAAATTTACTTGATTTTCAAACAAATGGCCATGGATGGAATTTAGACTAGTTAAAAAAGCTTAATTGATGAAGAGCCCTTTAATGCCATCATGAAATCCCCATTGCTACTAAGAATCAGTCCTAATAAACTGGTATGCATCTTAAGAAATAAAGGAGAATATATTGTCCATGAGATTAGTTAATGGTATTTCTCAATCACACAGGTTCACACAGATAGGTGAGGAGCTTGGAGGAAATTTGCGGAATTTAAAGCTTAATGAGAGTTTAGAAAAGCATGCATCTGCATCATTCAAGAGAAATGTTTCTAATGATGAAATCCAAGAAGTGAAGGAAGCCTCTGAAGGGCCTCTTGAAGCTTAGTTGTGATGCAACTGAATGATGACACAGCTTGTATAGCTTTTGAATCCGTGATTGGGAAGGTAATTTAAAAATTAGGTGGGTCATGAAAATTTGTGGGTCATGAAAAGATGTCTAAAGAGATGAAATTGCAGAAAGTTACCATTATGGCATATGTATATTGTATTGATGCTATAAGATCCGGAGGATAGATTGGTATTGGCAAAGGACCTGGATAATTGTTCTTTTGTTTGAATAAAAGGAATGCAAACAAAGTAGTTCATAGTCTTAGTAACTGGCATATGTGTTAGGTCCCAAGAATATTATCACAAAAATTACCAACCCAAAATAGCAATCACACTTACGAACTACATGGAAAACCCTTTCTCTTTGGAGGGTAAAACAACGAGACAAATTTCGAATAATTTCACTATTATCAAATCAATTATAATAAATCTCTTGTATATGTCTCACAGCTAAAGAAAAATCTCCATGTTTTTTTCTTTTACTCACACTGTTTTTCTCTCACAAGTGGCAACACTTTCCACTCTCCTCTTTTTTTTCTTCTCCACACTTGGCTCTTTCTTTTAGTTGTTTTCTTATAACCAAATGGTCTCAATTAATTCCCTTCAACGTGTCTTACACGCTCAAAGTCTGCCCATGAAAATGAGAAGAAGACTTTTGTAACTCACTTATCAAAAAAAAAAAAAAGAAGACTTTTGTAACTCCCTTCAGCTTTATTTTATCTTCAGCGTGTGAGACGTGCTCAAAGTCTCTTCCCATGAAAATGGCAAGAAGACTTTTGTGTCTTGCCAACCGTCTACATAGTAATTGACTGTTTTGTTTCTTTCTTTCTTGATTATAGCTTTGGGGGTCCTACTTCGAAAGCCAAAAAAAAATACAAAACATTGTTCCGGTATGGTGAATTTGATAATAGATAATATTGAATTGAAATTTTTCTCTAACTTGGTGGTAATTTTCAAGTAGCCTGGGTTTGTTATGCTCTTCATAAATCCCTAGACAAGTTTACAAACCTTGTACTGTATCAAATATGTAGCAGGGCAAAAATTTGATTCATGTACAGAAAATTCACAAGCCAAAATGAAATTTGTATTATGCTTTTGAAACCAACCTCATCGAAGCATTGAAACACGACCACCCTCCTCAATCAATCATATCAACCTCCAGGATTGACAATCTGCGTCTAGATCTCAACTATAAATGAAACACCATTGCCAAGGCTGTATCAACTTGTATTGTTCCTTGCCTAGAGAAAATGCTAACAATGATAGATGTTATCAGAGAATTTGGGCAGATTGAGAGGCTTGTTCCATGATTGATTAATTCTCATTTGGTTCATCAAAGTACCTTTACTAAAATTGTGTTTTCAAAATATCATTTGAGTGCGAAATCTATCTCATGGTTAGTACATGAATATGATGGCTCACATTGTTCAATGTTTCTTAGGTGGCAAGAAAAAGTAATTCACTCATCAATTTTTTATTTTATTTTATTTTTTTTGGTGTGTAATTTATTACTTTTAGGCACACTATACTTATAAATACCTATCATATCTTTGGTTTTTATATTTTGAAGGATATAACAATAGAAGAGGGAGATTTGACTATAGCATTAAGATACAAGGCTCTTAACCAATTCATTTCTATTTGTATACATTCCAATCATTTATATTTATATTTAATTTTTTATTATATTCTTTCAATAAATCATAATATAGTTTAAAAATTGAAACTGTGATTAAAAACCCTTGTTTTCATAATAGTTTTTTTTTTTAGTCCTGGTTTGTATAAGAGTTTTTTTTTTTTCCATGAGAAAAACAAATACAATAGTTAATAATTATATTTTTTTCTAAAAGAAAAAAAAAATGAAAAAGTGGAAAAAAAAAAAAAAAAAAACCCCACTTTGTGTCAAACAAAATCAATCTGGGCAATTTTCGCTAATTAAGCCTTTCTAGTCAATTTTTTAGCCAAAAATACCACTCTTTTTGAAATATTTAGGGCATTTTAGAAAAATAATAAAATTGAGTTCTAACTAAATTTGGCATGATGTTACCATGGTATATATATATATATATATAAGTTGAAGCGTAACATTTGTCATTGCTACGCTCTAGTTGAGCCACCTCATCCACCACATCAATCTTTTTCATATTTATTTTTTAAATTAATTTTTTTTACAATATTAACTATATAAATATATTGACTTTACAAATTCATTTTAGGCAATTTTAGCTTTACAAATTTTTTTTAGGCGGTTTTAACTTTACATATTCATTTATTTTAATTTTGATGTTATAACTAAATAATAAATCTATGGAAAATCAAAACAAAAGTGTTGTCTACATATATTCCTCTTGGCTGGTTTTAAATTTTAATATTATTTGCCATTTTATCTTATTATAAATTTGTCACTTTCTTCCATTCTATGCATATTTTTTCTATTCAAAAAAGGTTCTCTCTCTCTCTCTCTCTCTCAAATTTTTTTTTAATTTTTTGTTGGATTTCTTATTACTATTTTCTTGAATTTCTACCTTAGATTGATGAATATTTGTGTTTTTTATAATTCTACTTTTGATTGCATATAACTAAAAAATGAAATCAATAAAGAATAAAAAATATTTTTTAAAATTGTTTATAAAAAATATTTTTTAAAATTTTTTATAAAAAATGTATTCACAAGTCTTGCTTAATCATTGATGGTAGAAAAGATGCAACCTGATAGCTGCCCATAAGAGGATCTCCAACTAGAGGTTTGTACCCTCATTGTCCTATTATTGACTAATTCATGTGTTTCTTGATGAAATTTTCTTTTTTATCATTTTATTTACAATACTAAATACTTTTAATGAATGATGTTTGTTGTTGATCTAATTTGGAAAAACAAAAAAAAAATCGTATTATAATATGTTATATTTTGTGTTGTTGTCAGGTTTTAGCTTATTTGGAAAACTGCAAGATAGTTTGAATAAGTTGATGAAGAACAGTTAGCTCAGTTGAAGACAATGGTATTTGTGCAATTTCCTTTCACTATTTAAAAATATTTTGTTTAACAAATTAATAGGAAATTTTTATGTATTTTATATATGATATTTTTAAATGCTTGGGTAATTGTTTTAAGTGTTTACGAATATTTTATGTTTTTCTTCATCTTCCTTATCTTATTAGTGTATTCTTTGAGATTTTAAGAAAACTTCAATTTTGTGTTTAACACAATTGGATTAGAAGTTAGATTAGATTATGACAACATTAACACAATACTTCTTCTTTTTTCAAAATATTTTCTCTACTTTTTTCCCCTTGGGAATTGTACTCTTTGTTTTTTTTAAAAGGAAAAATGATTACAATCTTTTACTTTTCCCTTTCTTTTTTTATTTTAAATTGTAGTTTTGATGAATTTTATTAATTTTTTAGTTACATTTCTTGGTGTTTTTTATTGTATGGTAGAAAAAATTGTGTTTGAGAAAGTTTATTTAAAACTAAAAGAATAATTTTCAAATTTTATATACTTTTTGATGATACACAAATTATTATGAAGAAATTTTATTAAAAATTAATATTTTCACTAACTTATTTTTTGAATTCTTGAGAAAAAATGTATTGTTTTGATTTTGGTATGATAGAAATTATATATATATATATATTACATTTGTAATTGTCGTTATAATAAATGAAAATATGATTATGAATTACATTATTATTTATTAAATTAGTCCAAATTGAAAAAAGAAAAAAGAAAATATATATATATATATATATATATTAATGAGACTACTCTAAAAGTATTATTGCTCGCAACACGCGAGTCCACGACTAGTTTTAGATAAATCCGGGTGAGATTACCGTGGTTGATGTGGCGTTTTCTAATAAAAATGGCAGGCCAAGCTAAATCTGTTTTACAAGAAACTCTTTCAGTCTCTCTCTCTCTCTCTCTTCTTGACTTTGGTCTCACTCTCTCTTTCTCTCTTATTCAGGAAATATGTATTGATGTCCAGAAAAATATGAACCAAAAAATTTCCCTAGGCTAGCATTATTAACCAGAGATGTGAGTGTGCCTCTTGCACTAGTGCAGTGTTAAATAAATAAATAAAAACTGACACTATCCTAGCAGAGAATTAATTTAGTTATGATTGGAAGTTTCAAATTTGCCCGTGCAAAGAATCATGTGGTAATATAATATTCTTAATGAGCTCAACCCGATTTTGCAAGAAAAAAACTTAAATAGCCATGGAAATTTCAAACTTAGATTGAGTAGGTGTGATTGTAATTGTGATCAGAAATGAGTATTTTCTTTCAATTTTCGCTGACCTGTTTGTGTGTGTGACGCATCAAAATTTATTTATACGGGTTTCCGTGGGGGTCATAAGTGTATAAATTCTCGTAATCATATAAGGTGTCTGTGACTATACTGACATCAATCTCTGGCCTTTATATGCATTAGACACTGATGGATTCGTGATTCCAAGCTTGAAAATTGGAGACTTAGATCGGACTTAAACTGATGCTTCAGAAGTAGAAGCCTCAGAATTTCATGATAATGGGACTAGCTCTGCATTTAATCTGATATTTTAAAATCTGTATTTTTTGCACTTTCGCAGGCCAAAAAAGAAGAGAAATATCTACCTAGGAGGCTAGGACCGCAGAAAGCGCCTTCTTCACACTTCACAATCAAAGCAGAAAGAGCCAAATTCTGCTCGTCGTAAGCAACTGTTCAAGCAAAAATTGAAAGAAGCGGATGAGAGGACTAGTGGGACAGGTCCCAATTTAATCGGTTAGCACAAAGCCAAAATCAACACCGACTATGCTTTGAATTAAATCTATTACTAAAAGCTTATGTCAACATAGTTATTAAAGGAAAATTATTAGGTACTCCCGGAGTACTATAAATGCGTACTCCCTCCTCTCACATGAATGGTGGGTCCTACCATGAATTTAATTAGTGGGACCTACCATTCATGTGAGAGGAGGGAGCACGCATTTATGGTACTCCGGGAGTACACAATAATTTCCCGTTATTAAATTTGACATGGCCCCGGCCTGGGCCAATAATTTAGTGAAGTGTGAACCAATACCTAAGTGGATTTCCAAAATATAGAAGGACCATAAGATAATTGCGTACAAAATATT
The DNA here is from genome assembly GCA_029955455.1 of Quercus agrifolia. Taxonomy (NCBI): domain Eukaryota; kingdom Viridiplantae; phylum Streptophyta; class Magnoliopsida; order Fagales; family Fagaceae; genus Quercus; species Quercus agrifolia. Next base: position 58,773,596 of record JARQAD010000004.1, read on the forward strand.
TCAAAATGCAGGACACGGCTAGTCATACTCCATTACAATCACAACAAATTTTTGTCAATGCCTTGCTAGTTAGGAAAAGACAAAAGGGAAAGGACAAAATGTACAAAACAGGGGAAATATCCAAAAGAAGGAAATGCAAGGATGACAAAACCAAGTCATGAGAAACAGACAATCTTCTCATGTGAAACATTGAAACTGGTAAGCTAAAGAAGCGCCAAAAAGCTAAAAAGGAAAGCTGCACTTAATTAAGCTTTAATGCCAGAAGATATTTAGTTTAAACCAAAAAGACAATTAAGGAAAAGACAAGTGATTAATGAGGTATTAATTACAAATCTTTCCTAAAAGGCGTAAGGGTTTTAATTCCAAAATAGCTAACAATCAAGAGATTATATTGCCTAATATATTAGATATTTTTTAATTGAATTTAAAGGTTGATTAGGAAAAGACAAACCATTTGATGGCTTATTTAATTAGATGATATTTCCTAAAATACTTAGATATTCGAATTTAAACTAACCAGTCTCAGACCCACACGATGAGTGGAAATATATAAATATTTTGTAATGGAGTATAATATATAAAAAAGTAACAATCATTACAAATATTATTTATTTTTTTAAAAGATTTCTACAATTATTTTTTATTTTTTATTTTTTTAATCTACAAAATACAAATATATTATGCTATTATATTTTGTATGCTTGATTAATATTCTTTTTGAGGTGAACTATATTTTTCTAACTTTTGTTGTAGTGTGTTATATTTGATATACAATTAAACTTTATAAGTTTTAAATTTATTATTCAAATTTCTCATCTCTTAAGGAATAATGAGATTATCATAATAATAAAAATTTATCACAAAATTACAATGTTATCTTAACCAAAATTAAAATAAAACAAAAAGAATAAAAGACAGACTTTATAGTACTTTACTACTCAAAATTTATAGGCAGACTTTGTAGAATATGTTTTGACATAACCTCAAATTCCTATTTCCAAAAAAAGAAGCACTAACCCAAATCAAAATTCAACCAAAGCTATAAAAGGGAGAGAGAACTTTGTAATGGGAAATTTGTTTCAACATCATGCTACAGCTAATGTGGAAATTTGTCCACGTAGACATAGAAATTGAGTTCTGTCATATAGAAATCGAGTCCTACCTACTCGATTTCGTTTTGCTTCAAGAACTAATTAGAGACTTTGCTTTCTTTTTCTTCCTTCCTTTTTTACTTTTCCAAATATGAGTTCTTGCCGTCCTACTGTCCATTTCCAAGCCCTAAAAACCCATGAACAAAACCAAACACAAAACCTAAAACAAATACCTGATCGGATTGAATCTTCTCCTCTAGCTCTTCTTCTTCTCTAGAACTCCAATGTGTTCTTCTCCTCCATTATAGTGGTAGTGACATCACCGAAGCAGCAGCGAGAAACCTACCCACATTGAGTTCGATCTGATTTCCCTCGCTTGAAGCCTTCGCTTGGATCTTTTGCCACCTGGGTTCAATCAAAATCGCTACCTGGGTTGCTTTGTTGTTGCATCTCTGGTTTGTTGGGTTTTGAATCGTTGCTTATTTCTTCTTCATTACTGATCTCTACGCTTTGATCTTTGGGTTTTCTGGTATATGCTTTGTCGTTGTTAGTATCAAGTGGTATTTCAGAATTGCTGGGAAGCAACTCGGCCAAAATTGCTAGATAACACCATTTTTCAAACGAATTCTCTCGGTTTGATGTTATGTTATTTTTGCTTCTTCATTGTTTTTGTTGAGTGAGTTTCGAAATCGAGCCTTATAGACTCAATTTCAATTTAAAATAATCGAGTTTGTAAGGCTCAATTTTTTTGCCTACGTGGACAAATTTCCACGTCAATTGTAGCACAATGTTGAAATTGAGTTCATTGTACTCAATTTAGCATTCCAAAGTCGAGTTTGAAAGAGTTGAGATGTTAGTTTCCTAAATAGTTTGGAAACGATGATGCTAACTAACGAATATGTTTGAAAAATGGTGTTATCTGACAATTTTGGCCCTTTTAAAATATAGAAACCGGTGGGCCTGATTACCATAAAATTTAAAAAAAAAAAAAAAGCGGTGGCCCCTCCTAAGTCAACACACAGTATAGGCATTGAACGGCTAGTGTGAAAAGCAAAAGCTGCACTTTACTTTAGATGAAACCTCCAGAATTTTAAAGAACTAGTCACTAACTCATGCCATGCACGTGATAGTTAAACAAAAATTAAAAATATTTATTTTGCTTAAAGGTCTATGACTTGACTTATAAAAAATTTATAACTTGAAAATGAAAGAAAATAAGTAATTTTTTATTCAATATAATGGTTTAGAAAAATTCTTTTTCTTTCATATCGTTGGTTTCACATAACACATACTAGCGTGGGCTATTTTATAGTGATGACTTCACACAATACTCAACTACAATTAAATCTACTATCCACCATCAATCTAACCTATGTTATCTTGATAATAGATCTACAAATTATATTCTCACATCCTCCATCATTTAGAAGGTAATTGGAGTAATGACTGTATGTATTCACCATGAAAACTCAAATTCATTTCGAGTTCATACACTTTGAGACCATGAAACTCAAACCAATTCATCATGAAATCCCAAAATTGAATTACATTTTTTGTTTCTAGTGATGAGATTGTAATAAATAAATAAATAATAAGAATAATACAAATAACAAAACTCATTTTGAGTTCATACACTTTGGACCTGGGCTACTAATGCTTGCCTCTCATGTGCTTTAGTTTCATCTGCAATTATTCCATTGAAGGCCATACCAATCAATTTGTGGAGAGAACAATTGAAAATTTATAAAGACAAAAATATGACAAGTGAGGAGGTGAGGAGGTTGTAATCTATTGGTGACTGTCAGAATTCCATATAATTGCGGCATGTGAAGAGTCTAGGTTAATGGAAAGACACATGGTATAATTGGAGATAGAGTAACACCTGAATTTAAGTAGAGGCTCAATAAATGTCAACAGGTAAATCAAAAAATAAAAAAAGAAAGAAAGAAAATGAATGATGACATGGCACTGATGTTAACTAGAGCGTAGCAATAATAAGTGCTACGCTTCAGCTTTTAGATATATATAGATTAATACTGATGGCGCTGCTTCTGATGACAACCCTTCCTGTACTGGTGTGGCAATTTGGGATTGTCGGGGTTGCCTTATTGCATCTTCAAGCAAATTACTGCCATCAACAGTCTCTGCCGAGGTCACAGAAGCTTTGGCATTACAATATGGTGTGTTGCTTGCTTTAGAGTTAAGGATCTCTCATGCTATTGTTGAATCTGATGCCCTCTCAATTATCCAAGCTATTAATGAAGGTGTTTTGGGAGGTGAGTTGGGTCACATTGTGCAGAACATAAAAGACATCTCTTCTTCTTTTTCTTGGTGCTCTTTTCAGCATTTGAATAGGAGTGGCAATAGAGTAGCCCATGAACTTGCAAAAGCAGCTAGAGATTCAGGTGTTACGCAAGTTTGGAAAGGTGGGTGTCCAAGCTTTGTGGAGCATATTATCTTGAAGGATGGTTGTGCGTAGCTGTTGTTGTTTGTTCTCCCTGCTGTTGTTTTGTTCTCTTTGTTGTAGTCATTCTTAGTTGTTGGTTTTTTTCCTTGTGTTTTCTCATTAAAAAAAAAAGATGGGAGTAATATGCAGCGTTCTCACAGGCCATACCTGATGAATTGACATGTAATTAGGTGGATCGTTTGTGATCTGCAAGAGTGGAAGGTATAACATCTATCACTGTCTCAACAAACAAGGTCTTTAGTTGTGTCATTACTTGTTACATCATCAGTAATTATCATATTGGAGAGAGAGAGTTGAAACTGAAATGGGAGTTAAACAGCAAGCAGTGAAGGAGTAGAACGACAACAGTGACAAAAGATTTAAATATAAAACAACAAAGAAGAAAACAAAGGAAAGGAATTAAACACACCGTTTGACTTAGTGGAGAGTTAGTTACATATTCTGCCAGATGTCATTGTATTATTCATAGCAAGTTTAAGAGTTGGTTATGAGTTTTAGGTGCCAGTTTTGAGTCTCTGTTTTTCATGTATATAAGTAGTTGCAAGCTAATTATTTTGTAACTAATTCAGTAACAATTTCTTGATTAGTAAATGCAAGTTTTCTTCTCTCTCAAAAGCTCTCTCCAAGTTCTTTGTGATTTTCTGTTTTTACAGAGAGAGAGAGAGAGAGTTTTGATCTTGTTATAATATCCCTTGTAGTTTGTATTCACAGATTGATTTGGTATTTTAACCTTATATGTTAGTGTAATAGTGAGTAGATGTAATGGTAATTGTGAGTAGTGTAATATGTTCTTTCAATTTTCAGTGACCTATTTTTGTGATGGCTCAAATTTGTTTTAAAAAAGGGTTTGTATGGGTGCCATCAACCTTGACTTCTCTAAATTGTTTAAGGTGTATTTGATCGTGCTGACATTAATCTGTGGCTTTTATATACATCAGACACTGATGGATTTGTGATTCCAAACTTGGAAATAGGAAACTTAGATTAGAGTAAAACTGATATTTCATTTCAGAAGTAGAAGCCTCAAAACCTCCTTCTCCAAAGGTCAGTTGTAAGAATCCTACACTATTCATTACAAAGGATAAGGGGAAAAACACATTGTCTGTAGATTATGGTAACGCCACTGGCAACATGGCAAAGGGCTCCACCAGGGATTTGCTAGACCCACATTGTCATGAGTTTAAGTTTAAGAAGTGGAATCCCCAGTGAGTGGAATATCTGAGAACTTTTTGAACTTGGTACACAAGGCTTTCTTTTTTCTTCTTCTCTCTATTATAAGCTTTGTTACCTTTGGTGGCTGAATTTATTGAGGTTATGTATTTTGTCAATAAATTTTCAACCAGGCCTTTGAGCTTTGCTTCTGTTAAGAAAGATTCTTTCAGTAACACTTAGATGTTTGGGTTACATTTGCTGCAGTGGGTGTTTGCTACTTCTCAAGCGAAATTTTGCTTGTTCTTTAAAACCATTATGGCTTGAAAACCTTGAATAAGGTGCACAACATTAGGCAGCCCATATACATGTTATTGATTATGCTTTGAATTAAATCTTTTATTAAAAGCTTAACTGATTGGCACTTTTTTGTACTTTTAATTGGAAACTTCTAGAGTTCAAATCCTTCCACCTTTGAATTATTAGCTAAAAAAAAAAAAAAATTTACCAAAAGCTCATGCCGACCTTCAAGTATTACACGTGCAGATATAAGGAGCAAGTTAGGTTGAAGTTAATTAGTATCATGTAATAATTTTTTATTAAAAGTGTGTTTTTTTTTAAACTAATCCATCGCTATATCTTCTTTCATGTTTGTAAAATATAAAGTTAATAAGAGGGATAATTATTTAATCTATAAAATGCTTATATTTTGAGATTTTTTTGTACTTTTAAACAAGATAGGGGTTAGGGGTTGTGAATTATGATTTATGAGCTTATAATAAATTATAGCCAATTAACTCAAGGTTTTTTCTTGGTTGTTGTTGAGAGAATTAACTCAAAGTTTGGTCTTCATATTAAGAACAAAGAGAACGTGTATTTTCAACATATTAATCAAATAAAAAAAATTATTAAATGATGTAATATTCAAAAAAGTTATATATATATATATATATATATGGGTTAAATGAATATTCCACCGTATATTTATTTTTTTAATAGAGTTTACGTTTAAAATTTTGTTTAGAGAAAATATGAAATATTTTACCTTGTGCTTTTGTGAGAGAGAGAGCTCTTTGAGTGCATTTGGGATTTGATTTTTCTAGGTGTCATGAGGGTCATCATTGTCATTGTAATTTCCTTAATCTTTTTAGTTAAAGTTTTTCCTTGACACCACTCGTTGACATAGATTTAAGGTCAATCCATGTATTTTTTGTACTCCACATGTATTTGTGTTTTTTTTTTTTTTTTTGAATAAACCCTTTATGCTTAGAGTGTGTTTGGCTTCCGCCTATTTTCTATAGTTTATTTGCATAGTATTTATCAAAAGATATGGTATTTTGGTAATTTTTTATGTTAAATTTATTACAAATAAAAGCTAGTTTTTTTTTTTCAAAAAAAAAAAAAAAAAAAACTAAAATTTGGATTATTTGCCAACAAAAAAAAAAAAAAAAGCAATTTTTTTTATGACAATTTGATCATCAAGTTTTTATAACTTTATTTTGCTCCCTATATTTTCAAATTTGTTGTTATTTTAGTCCCTAACTCCATCTCACTTACAAAGAATGCATAAGTGATTAATGGATTGCACTACTAGTTTAAAATTATATTTTTTTGTAATTGAGTTTTAGATGACATTGATTATCAAAATGTCAGCAAGTTTAAAAATATAAGAATTAAAATAAAGTTATAAAAACTTGAAGACAAAATTAAAAACATGACCAAAAAGATATTTTTATCCAAAAAAAGAATTAGGTGAATCCCATAATCACTCTTAATTACACATCTTCATTTTGGTTGAATGGAAACATATTGTAATTTTGTAAAGCAAATGACAAAAGAGTCTCATAAGAAATAAAGGGGTATTACGTTCACAATATTTTCACAACAAATCATAGGTGATTAGTTGTTATTGGTTCTAATTTGAACCCACCACTGAGATTACTTTTCTACCTCACCAATAACAACCTGTAACAACTTGCCACATAAAATTTGTTGTGAAATTGCATTTCTCTAAAAAAATAAATAAAATAAAAAAGGAGAGAGATACTTGGATGACAAAATCAACAACTAATGTGAAACCAGACCTTCCAACTCCCAAGTTAGGATTGGGATCAGGTGCAATAGTTACTGTTGTTGCATCATGTAATTCTTTTTTAATGGTTGTGATCAAAATTTATAAAGTTTATTTTTAATATCAGCCATTGGATTAAGGAGGTTTAAAAATAAAAAATAAAATTATAAATTAGAAAAAATAAAATATGAAAAAGTTAAAAAAATTTATGAGAGATTTAGAGTGTATTGCACGGTGCAATAGACCCAAATTCGTCAACACATGGTAGGTGAAAAGCAAAATCTGCACTTTCGATGAAACCTCCCCGGAATTTACCATAAAAATGCCCTCATGAACCTCCTCGTCCTCGGTAGAGAGCAAGGACTTTCCACATTCAAGCTATGCGGCTGAGTTGGTTGACGTCAGATCATTTCTTTAATAATACAAGAAAGCAAAGAAAGGAAAGAAAAAGATACAAAGTGTTCGCAAGTTGTAAACAGGAGCTTAAAATAAATTCTATCACCTCACCAACTGACACTTTGGTTATAATGGTTATGAATGAGAAATACCAAAAGGACACAAAAGCCAAGTATTCGTGCATACCAATAAAAGAGAAAGGAAAAGAAAAGAAAAAAAAAAAAAAAAAAAAAAACAAAAAACAAAAAGAAGCAAACCATAGTAAGTAGCAGCAGCTGCCAAGCAAGAAGGGGATGAAGAGTTACTGACCCTATACCTATTTGGGCAGATTCCATTAAATTAAGGTTGGCATTTTGCTCAATCGTGGCAAGTTTGACAATTATCTTATTAACCTCCTCGATCAAAAATGGAATGTCATTTGTTGAAGGGTGGGAACATAATTTTTTTATATATCAAAATGGAACATGCACCAACTAATTTTTTTTATATGAATTGATGGGTTGTTCGAATTTTTGGCAATACATTCTTGTTTTAGAGATCTGGAGAGAGAAGCAAGTCAGTGATGGTAACTCTCATCTTATCCTAGTTCCTTGAGTCTTATCCTTCGGCAGAAAGAAAGTTTAGAATTTTTAAGGAAGCTCTTTCAAGTAACATGGTATGAACTGAACTCTTGTTGTGTCAAGTACATATCAATAAGTTTGGGTAACTTTAAGGTGGATTATTTTACTTTCCCAAGGTTTTAATGAAAAAAAAAAATCCTCATAAAAAAATAGAAAGTTAGTAAGTAAAAACCATGATAAATAGATATACTTATAAAGATAAATAAATGAATAAATATAAGATATGAAAATAATAGAAGGCCAACTATGGCACATGCCACCAAAGAACTCAAGCAGATTGAGAGATTGGTTCCATGACTAATTATTTACTTACTTGGGTTCATCCAATCATCTGTTAGCCAGTTATTAGCTTAAATTAATTAATGTCAAATGTTAGGATGATAGAATTAAGTCAATTTTATTTTTTTTGCCAACGAGGGCTTGGCTGAGTGGGCAAGGTTCGTTCGATTCGTGCACCATATCTAGGTTCGATTCCCGCTGCTCACAGGAGTCTGTTGGTGGACATAGTAAGGGTTGGCCCCCTCACACAGTACTGGGCTGGGCCTCATCAAGCTGATCCCGGTATTGGCTCCCTACTCGGGGGGTGTAATATAACCATAAAGACCCCCATTTTCGTTTCTCAAAAAAAAAAAAAAGTCAATTTCATTTTAATGTTATGGTCATATAATATTCTTAATATGTTTTTTGATAAACTAATATTCTTAATATTCTTAATATGTTCAACTTGCTTTGGACAATAGTTTTAATATATAGATAAATAAATTCACACTATTATATATCCAAAATGTTATAGACACGACAACAAAGGCAATTTCCTTGATTTTGGTTTCTATATTTTGGTCATATTTATAATTTGGTCATCAAGTTTTTATAACTTCATTTTGGTCCCTATATTTTTAGATTTGTTGTCATTTTAGTCCCTATTATTATTTTTGTTTAAAATTAGGCTTTTTTTAACTGAGATGACATCGGAGATTAAAATATAAGCAAGTTTAAAAATATAAGAACTAAAATAAAATTATAAAAACTTGAAGATAAAATTAAAAACATGGCCAAAATAGATGGATGACAAAGGTATTTTAATCAAAAAAAAAAAAAATTAGGCGAATCCCAGGATTCACTCTTAATTACACATCTTTATTTTTGTTGAATGGAAATTTTTTATTTTATTTTTAGAGTAATTGAATGGAAACTTATTGTAAAGCAAATGACAAAAGAGTCCCATAAAAAATAAAAAAGGAGAGAGATGCGTGGAATGTGGATGACAAAATCAATGACAAATGTGAAAGCGGTGGGGCCCACCCAAGTCAAGACACGGTATGGGCCTTGAAAAGCAAAACCTGCACTTTCCTTTCGAAATTCCGAAAAAGGCTAATGAGGAGGAAAGCTCTACTTTACTTTTACTTTACTTTCGATGAAACCTCCTGAAATGAAAATTTACAATTTCTATCATTTCAGTCAAAAAATAAAAAATAAGAAAAAATTTACAATAAAAATGCCCTCTTTGTCATTCAGCTGAGCCTCGCTCACTAGCAGAGTAGCAGAGCACAAACAAAAGAGAGCAAGGAAGGACGTTCCACATTCAAGCTATTATGCGTTGGAGTTGGTTCACCGATCAATTCTTTAATAAAAGAAAGCAAAGAGAGAGAGCGTTTTATGAGAATGGAAGCCTGTTACTTGAGATGCTGATTGCCTCTTGCAATGCCAATCCTATTCCCATCCCTACCTTCTCCCCTCAACAACTCCTCCTAGCAACCAACTACTTTTCTCCTGAACTTCTGGGACTTTATTGGGGCTATTGGTACAAGGGTTCTCATTAAGCGTTTTGATCACGCTTTGCCCGATTTAGGCATCAATGATATAGTGATTTCTGCACAAATGAGTGGTCACAGCAATGTATTAAAGCCCACAGGCTGTTATCTTCACTCATCTTTATCTTCTATCTCCCTCTCCCCAGGGACGGAGCCAGGAGTTCTATCAAGGGGGGGGGGGGGGCAAAGTATAAACAATTTTTTTTTTTTTTTTTTTGAAAATTCAAACTAGCATCCATTTTGTCATTTTGTGTAACAAATAGAAAGACACGAATAATTATTTTTTAATAAATTACATAACAATTATCTATCAAAAAGGAATATAACATTATTTTAAATCTCAAAAATTCATAACTAAAATAATTATTTCAAACCAAGTATGACAATTGTTAACCATAAATTTATAATTTGGAATAGTTTGAGCAAAGTATCATACACCACTTTCTTATACATTAAAAAATCTCATTAGGAACTTAAGTAATTGTGTCTTTGTGCATCAACCATTGAACTATGTAGTGTGTCATGACTCATGACTCACTTAAGTGTGGCATTTTTAATCTTACTATCTACTAATTGCTAAACGTAACAATAAACATTCCATTAAACAAAAAGACAAAACATCTCAACTGAATTAATTGTTCAACTACAACAGAGCAATTCCCAAAACACGTTATACGCCACTTTATAACTATTAATAAAAAAACCAACTCATTTCAAAGTCAAATAAAGTGAAGTGGTAATAAACTAATAATGCCGTTCAGAGAAAGAGATTAAACAATAAGAAATTAAACGACACGAAAAGAAAGACAGAGCAACTCAGCAAAAAAAAAAAAAAAAAAAAAGAAAAAGAAAAAACAAACATACAAAACAAAAAACAAAGATAAAAACTAGAGTTAGAGAGATTGGACACACAGTCTCATTGATGAAGCAGAAATGGCAACAGTGTCATGAGTGGATCAAAAAGGGTAAAATCACACACACTCTCTCTTTGTTTGACTGGTATTTGCATAATCTTTCTTAGGAAAATTTTTTCTTTAAAATTAACATGGTTGAAATTGAATTGTTGATTCAAAGATTTGATCCATTCAGATCTAATAAAATTATTAAGGGCATTTTTCTTGTTTATTTGGGCTTTACTTTTTTTGTTGTTTCGGTTAATGATTTTTTGGTAAAAGAGGTCAAGCCGTCAAGGTTATATTTTGAGTGGGTAGAGGGGGGCAAGAACAATTTTCTTAAGCCCAAATTCAAAAAACTTATAAAATATTATATACTTCTCTTTTGTTTTATAAATTCCAGGGGGGGCCACTGCCCCCCAAGGTCATCAAATAGCTCTGTCCCTGCCTCTCCCTCTCTCTCTCTTCCACATTTAACTAACCCTTTTTTTTATTTTTTGGTGTGTTTGTGTGTAATGTTCCAGATGAACGTAGTTTTTATGATTATTAATTAATAATTTAAGCTCATGATTTATTCTGCTATCATTCCCTTGATCTTTTGACTCACTAATCCTATAACTATAAGCAGCCTCAAGTAACAAATTTTGACCTTTATCTTCTTAAAAAAAAAATTAAAAATAACTGGCTTGTCCCTTTTTTTTTTTTTTTGGCATGGGTTGATAATTTCATGGGTAGATTTGATCTTGTGGCTTGGGTCTTTCTTTATTTTCCGATAAGTAAGAGATTTGATTTTGTGGATGATTGGTTTAGGTATTTGAACTATACTATTGCTGGGATTTTTTTTAGTTGTGGGTCTTTAAAGAGTTTGGCAGAAGAGATGAGAGATAGAGAGAAAAGGAGATGGATGAAGTAGAGAAGGCTAGAAGAGAACCAAAAAGTAGAAAAAAAATAGGGAGTGCAACATAATGAGAGGGAATTTCTCTCTAATCAAATAAAGTAATAGTAAATCAATGTATATGTCAAATAAATACTCACTTAACAAAAATACACACTTATACCAAACACGTTATTATATTTTTTAACTTTTAAAATTATGTTATTAGATATATGTTACCAAACTTATTTTATTTTATTTTATTATGAGCACTTTAAACACGTGTTTTTATAACACTTTTTAAACCACAGTTTTCACATCATTTTGAATAACAATACTTGAAATCTACTACCAAAAAATCGCGATATATATTTCAAGTTTGTAAAATATAAAGTTAATAAGAGATGGATAATTATTTATTATATAAAATGATATTTTGGATTTTCACTATTTTGAGATATTTTTGCACTTTTAAATTATTCACACAATAGGGGTTCTGAATCTATATTAAATGATAGTCAGTTATCTCAAAACTTGGCGTCTATATTAAAAAGAGAATGCGTAATTCAATAAAGAGATTTTCAATGTATTAATTCAACAAATGTTTATATATATATATATATATATATATATATATATATATATTAATGAGATTTGAGAAAAAAAAAATTTTGAGGACAGTACCTTTATGATTTCTATATTTTGGCTCAAGTTTTTATAACTTCATTTTGGTCTCTATATTTTTAAACTTGTTGTCATTTTTTAGTCTTTATTATCATTTCACTTACCAAAAATGCCTAAGTAATAAATAAATTACTACTAATTTAAAATTACATTTTAAAAAAAAAAAAGTGAGATGCTGTCAAGATCACAATATTGGTAAGTTTAAAAATATAACAACTGTGTGGGCCAATTTTGCCCTGGGTTCCAACAGTGTAAAGGGAAAGGCCCGGCCCAATATCTTGTATGGAGAGATACGAACATCCGAGGACGAACATCTGAGGACGACCAGCCGAGGAACGGATAAAATTACCATCCGAGGAGAGGTGCAGCATGTTAGCAAGAGTGGGGACTGTGTCCGAGGATGAGGGTCACCTCGGAACTTTTGTCCGAGGTTCCTGGTTAACTTGTTGATCACTCAGGACAGTGCCCAGGACAATCTTATAACGGCACAAAGGGGAAAATATCCAACAAAAAGTAATGGTAGAAAATGGCAAATATCTAGTGGTGCTGTCACCTCCGCATTAACTGTCTCCCAGCTAACCTTCTGGCCGCATTAATGTGGAGGTGATACCTGAACAGTGAAAGAGCAGCTTTCCAGCTAAGGACGGAAGATTCAAGAGAAAGTGAGAAGAAAAGGCAGAAAGGCGATGATATATAAGGCGAGGAAAGACAGAAGGAAAGGGGATCGGAAGGAGGGAGAGAGAAAAACAGAAAGAGAAAAATCAGATCTTCAAGACACGTCCGAAGGAAATTTATTGCAAGAGGTCACGCTCGTATATTGGATCTCTCTTACACTAAAATCCAATATTTCGGCCCAAGATCAGACTAGCTTTCTTTCCTGCACTCTATAAATTCATTGTTTGGGCTACGTGGGCCTGGATCCATTCCCGCTCTGGATTCCAGTCAGTTCTGGTCCTTACAATTGGCGCCGTCTGTGGGAAGCTGCTTGATCTGATCAGAAAGAGATTTGGGTTTAGTGCGTAAAATGGAAGAATCAGGTTCGCATCAACCAGCGGTAGGGCCACATCAGGGTGAGAATAATCCGCACCAGGCAGCATCAGGAGGGTCGCAGCACAACTACTCGGGGGCCCACCCTCACCAGAGAGGGGCTCATGAGCAAAGTGGACAAACCATGCACACTAATAGAAGTCAATCGCGCGGGAAAAGTCGCGTGTCCCATGCAGAGAATGAGAGGGACATGCAACACGAGATAGATGAATTGAAGAAGAAGTTACATCGCGCGCGGCGAAGACGGGCACCATTTGAACCGGAGTCTTCATCTGAGGATACAGAGGATGACACATATAGGCAAAGATCTAAAACTCCACCCAGTGAAACCTTCTCCGGTGAGGAGGACTATAATGATTATAGACGGAAAGGTAGAAGTACTTCGCAGAAAGGTCTAGGGAACAAAGCTATGAATGAGGCTTTGAGTCAAGTGGCCAAGTCGCCCTTCACACGACGGATTGAGGGCGCCAGCCTTCCTCGGCGATTTAACCAACCAACCTTCTCTCTTTATAATGGCCGAACGGATCCCGTGGAGCATGTAAGCCATTTTAATCAAAAAATGGCCGTCCACTCGAAGGATGAGGCTCTAATGTGTAAGATCTTTCCGTCCAGCTTGGGTCCGATGGCAATGAGATGGTTTAATGGCCTTAAGGCAAACTCTATTGATTCTTTCAAAAGGCTTACCCAGTCCTTTGGAGCGCGCTTCATCACCTGCAGTAGGGTACCTTTGCCGCTAGGATCTTTGCTATCAATGTCCATGCGTGAGGGAGAGTCTTTGAAAGCTTACTCGGACAGATATTGGGAGATGTTTAATGAGATAGATGGGGACTATGATGATGTGGCCATTAGTACATTTAAGGCAGGATTGCCGGCGGAGCATGATCTGAGGAAGTCACTCACAGGCAAACCTGTCACCAGTGTACGTCTGCTGATGGATAGGATTGACAAGTATAGAAGAATTGAGGAAGATCAACTGCAAGGTAAGGGAAAGGTGAAGATGATTCCTCAGGATAGGAGGGATTCCAGGTCGGATCGGGTACAGAATAATCGTCCTCGGAGGGACTTTTTAGGACAATCTGCATCTGCCAATGCTCAGGCCGTCAATGTGGTGTTTCGAGAGCCAGTGCAGAAAGTTTTGGAAAAAGTAAAGAATGAACCCTTTTTTAAGTGGCCGAATAAAATGGCAGGAGATCCAAGCAATCGCAACCAAAACCTGTATTGCCAATATCATCAAGATCACGGTCATGCTACTGAGGATTGTCGGAACTTATGGGATCATTTGGAGCAACTGGTCCGAGAAGGCAGGTTGAAGCATTTATTGCATCATTCAAGTGGCCGAGGAGGCCAGACAGGTACTGCGTTTCAGGGAGGCCCTGCATCCAAGCCTCCTCTCGGGACCATCAATGTTATATTCGCCGCTCCAGGGAGGACTGGATCCTGCCCAACTAGAGTAATGTCAGTATCACATTACACCGACGGTGAGTCTAATTTAATGCCAAAGAGGGCTAAGACGAACGTTCCTCTAGTCCTAAGTTTTTCAGAAGCGGACAAACAAGGAACCATACAACCACACGACGATGCGCTGGTGGTAACCCTTAGAATTGGCGGATACGATGTGAAGAGAGTCATGGTTGACCAGGGAAGTGCAGCAGAGATTATGTATCCCGACCTCTTTAAGGGTCTGGGTTTAAGGCCCGAGGATTTGTCGGCCTACAGCTCGCCTTTGGTGAGTTTTGAGGGTAAGATGGTGGTCCCTAGGGGCCAGATCAGACTGCCTGTGCAAGCTGGATGGGATGTGGTCGAGGTAGATTTCATCGTGGTAGATGCCTTCTCTCCGTACACGGCCATTATGGGTAGGCCGTGGTTGCACTCTTTGGGCGCCGTATCCTCCACCCTTCATCAGAAAGTGAAGTATCCCTCTAACGGTCAAGTGATAGAGATATTGGGAAGCCAGTCTATGGCTCGGCAGTGCCTAATTGCAGCAATTCAGCACGAACCAGAGGTTGGCGCCTCAGCCAGTAAAGAGAATGTCTCATAGCAGTCGGGGGCCTCGTCGTCGCTTCGTGGAGGGCCAGACGACGAGATGAGTTGTGAGGGCCTGGAGAAGGTGATTATAGGGGATGACCGTGAAAGATTCTTCCAGGTAGGGGCTCGATTGCCCCCACAGGAGAGGGAAGAGTTGGTCGAGTTGTTAAGGGGGAACGTGGACGTTTTTGCATGGGACGCCTACGAAGCCCCTGGTCTGAATCCGGAATTCATCTGTCATCGATTAAATGTAGATCCTTCAGTGACTCCAAAAAAGCAGCCTCCTCGGCGACCCTCGACTGAGCACGTGGAGGCAATTAAGTCTGAGGTGGTTAAACTCAAACAGGCAGGGGCTATTAAGGAGATTTTCTACCCCCAGTGGTTGGCTAATACAGTAGTGGTGAGGAAGAAGACGGGGAAATGGCGCGTCTGCGTAGACTTCACAGACCTTAACAAGGCTTGCCCCAAGGATCCTTTCCCTATGCCGAGGATAGATCAGTTGGTAGATGCGACAGTAGGTCACCCTCGGATGAGTTTCCTGGACGCCTTCCAAGGTTATCATCAAATACCATTGGCCGTTGAGGACCAGGAAAAAACGGCTTTTGTTACTCCTGTGGGGAACTACCACTACAAAGTAATGCCTTTTGGCCTGAAAAATGCAGGATCGACTTACCAACGGATGATGACAAAGATGTTTGAATTACAATTGGGAAAAACCATCGAGGTCTACATTGATGATATGGTGGTGAAGAGCAGGTTAGCATATGAACACCTAACAGATCTCACCAATGTTTTTGAAATCCTGAGGCGGCATGGGTTGCGTCTGAATGCATCTAAGTGCTCCTTTGGAGTGGGGTCAGGGAAGTGCCTAGGGTACATGGTGACTCATAGGGGGATTGAGGTAAACCCAGATCAGATTAAAGCAATCAACAGCTTGCAACCACCTCGGAATCCGAAAGAGGTCCAGAAGCTTACAGGGATGATGGCAGCCTTAAATCGGTTCATATCCAGATCAGCAGAAAGGTGCAGACCTTTCTTTCTTTTGTTACACAAATGGAAAGAATTTCAATGGTCCGAGGAGTGTGCTAGAGCCTTCCAAGAGCTTAAGCATTACCTATCCCATCCGCCTATAATGTCCAGCCCAGTGGTGGACGAGGTCCTTTTCTCTTACCTTGCTGTCGCTTCACACGCCATAAGCCTTGTGCTCATACGGGTGGATGGCGGCGTCCAACGACCAGTCTATTATGTAAGTAAGTCGCTTAATGAAGCCGAGGTGCGTTATCTACCACTGGAAAAAGCGATACTGGCTGTGGTGCATGCTACGAGGAAACTCCCCCATTATTTCCAGGCACATACTGTGGTCGTTCTGACTCAGCTCCCCCTTAAGTCAATACTAAGGAGCGCCGATTATACAGGAAGGATAGCCAAATGGGGTACGATTCTAGGGGCTTTTGATATAAAATACATGCCCCGTACCTCAATCAAGGGACAGGTGCTAGCCGATTTGGTGGCCGAGTTTGCCGAATCCCCGGAAGAGGTGGAAAGGAAAGACGAGCTAGTGGATGAAAGAGTGGTAGGCGTCGCCTCTATTCAAGGCCTACGGTATTGGGAATTGTACGTTGATGGAGCAGCCAATCAGCGGGGATCAGGAGTGGGGCTAGTACTGGTGTCCCCTGAAAAAATTACCATAGAAAAATCCTTCAGATTGAATTTCTCCGCTACGAATAACGAGGCCGAGTATGAAGCTTTACTGCAGGGGATGCAAATGGTGCAAAAACTGGGCGGAAAGGCAGTAAGGGCCTTCTCAGACTCAAGATTGGTGGTCGGACAAGTAGGGGGTGATCTGGAGGCGCGAGATTCAAGAATGCTGGAATATTTACATCTGGTCAGGGATGTGCAGGAAAGGTTCGAAGCTTTTGACTTGTCTCACGTCTCCAGAAGTGGGAACACCCATGCAGACTCGCTGGCCACTCTTGCCACGTCCTCGGCTCAGGATCTACCTCGGGTAATCCTGGTGGAAGACCTGTGTGTGCGGGCTGGGGCACAGCCAGTTGCGCCACGGATACACCAGGTTGCGCTGGGTCCCAGCTGGATGGATGCCATATCACTGTTCCTGGAAAAAGATGTACTACCTGTGGAAAAATCTGAGGCCGACAAAATACGGAGGAAAGCTCCTCGGTTCTGGTTGTCCGAGGATAGAAAATTGTATAAGCGCTCGTTCTCTGGGCCCTACTTATTATGTGTGCACCCAAAGGCATCAGAAATACTTCTGGAGGAATTGCATGAGGGAATTTGTGGAAGTCACACTGGGGGAAGGTCACTGTCTCACAGGGCTCTTAC
This sequence comes from Quercus agrifolia, assembly GCA_029955455.1. Classification (NCBI taxonomy): domain Eukaryota; kingdom Viridiplantae; phylum Streptophyta; class Magnoliopsida; order Fagales; family Fagaceae; genus Quercus; species Quercus agrifolia. The sequence goes on from JARQAD010000004.1 coordinate 58,791,064, forward strand.
ACAAGGATATTGGTGGCCGAACATGCAGAAGGAGGCGCAGGAATATGTCAAGAAGTGTGATCAGTGCCAAAGATTTGCACCAAACATCCACCAGCCTGGAGGAACGCTCAATCCGCTTTCTAGCCCATGGCCTTTTGCTCAGTGGGGCTTAGACATTGTGGGTCCGTTTCCCAAAGCTGCAGGGAACATAAGATACCTCCTGGTCGGCACAGACTATTTTACCAAGTGGGTTGAAGCTGAACCTTTGGCTAACATCAGGGATGTGGATGTCAAAAAGTTCATCTGGAAGAATATAGTTACGCGGTTCGGTGTTCCTAATGTCCTCATCTCGGATAACGGCCTCCAATTTGACAGTAAAGCCTTTAGGAAATACTGCTCTGACTTGGGAATAAAAAATAGATATTCCACCCCCGCCTACCCGCAGGGAAATGGGCAAGCTGAGGCCGTCAATAAAGTCATCGTGAACGGGTTAAAGAAGAGGTTGGACGACGCCAAGGGAAGGTGGGTCGAGGAGTTACCTCATGTACTATGGACCTACAGGACAACACCTCGGAAGTCCACTGGTGAAACACCCTTCTCGATAACATATGGGGCTGAAGCCGTAATACCACTGGAGAGTGGTTTCCCTACATTGAAATCCAGAGGGTTTACTCCGGAGGGAAACGAAGAACTGTTAAAAAGGAACTTGGACCTAATTGAAGAACGGCGAGAAAACGCTAGGGTACAGCTGGCCTACTATCACCATAAGCTAAAGCAAGGTTACGATCTTAGCGTAAAGCTGAGACCATTGGCCCCAGGGGACTTAGTTTTGAGGAAAGTTGTAGGGAACGCTAAAAACCCCTCGTGGGGGAAATTGGGTCCTAATTGGGAGGGGCCGTATCGCATCAAGGCGGTGGCAGGAATAGGAGCTTATTACTTAGAAGATTTAGACGAAAGAGCTGTACTTCATCCTTGGAATGTAAATAATCTGAAAAGGTATTATTACTAATAATAAAAGTTATCTTTCTCACTTATTAATATACTATGACATCTTTTGAGATATTAAACAGAAACTAAGTCATGTCAGGTCCTCGGACCACATACTTAGTGAAAATTAATATACTATGACATCTTTTGAGATATTAAACAGAAACTAAGTCATGTCAGGTCCTCGGACCACATACTTAGTGAAAATTAATATACTATGACATCTTTTGAGATATTAAACAGAAACTAAGTCATGTCAGGTCCTCGGACCACATACTTAGTGAAAATTAATATACCATGACATCTTTTGAGATATTAAACAGAAACTAAGTCATGTCAGGTCCTCGGACCACATACTTAGTGAAAATTAATATACTATGACATCTTTTGAGATATTAAACAGAAACTAAGTCATGTCAGGTCCTCGGACCACATACTTAGTGAAAATTAATATACTATGACATCTTTTGAGATATTAAACAGAAACTAAGTCATGTCAGGTCCTCGGACCACATACTTAGTGAAAATTAATATACCATGACATATTTTGAGATATTAAACAGAAACTAAGTCATGTCAGGTCCTCGGACCACATACTTAGTGAAAATTAATATACCATGACATCTTTTGAGATATTAAACAGAAACTAAGTCATGTCAGGTCCTCGGACCACATACTTAGTGAAAATTAATATACTATGACATCTTTTGAGATATTAAACAGAAACTAAGTCATGTCAGGTCCTCGGACCACATACTTAGTGAAAATTAATATACTATGACATCTTTTGAGATATTAAACAGAAACTAAGTCATGTCAGGTCCTCGGACCACATACTTAGTGAAAATTAATATACCATGGCATCTTTTGAGATATTAATCGCTACGGCATCTGTTGAAATTTTAAATTAAAACTAAGTCATGACAGGTCCTCGGACTGCAGACTTAGTACATATTAACTTAACGTATTATGACATCTGTTAAAGACTTGGTAGAAACAGATGTTACAGAGCATCCCCTAAAATAAACAACAAGTCATCTTCATTAGATCCGTATGCTATGGTAAATTCTTTAAAATATAATCTTGAGTGTAAATTACTGCCTCCTGAGTTAGGTATTAACCTACCTTATGGGCCATGATTGACTTTGTGGTTATCAGATAAGTATAAGTATAGCTTAATATGCCCACACTCTACTTGTGGCCTAAGTGAAGTAATATTGCTTGAAAATCTTAAGACTAATCATAGAACTAAATACAAAGGTGATACATTTTCTTGAAAGATCGACGTCATAATTTATTAATTCATTTTTTATTCCTCAATAAGGTATGTTGGTTCCTCAGTAATGGATTACGTTATGGAAGAAAGCAAAGAACTGAGCAAAACAAGTATAATACAGTTAATTAAAGCAATGAGGCTGACTGACATTACTTGAAGTAAAGAAAAGAATTCCATATATCATCAAAATTGGCCTTTTAGCATAGCAGAAGGAATTACAATCACTATCGAAAAAAAAAAAAAAAAAAAAAAAAAAAAAAGAGAAGAAGAAAATGAAATTGAAATGATTACATTGATAAAAAGAAAAAGGAAAACGAAACTAAGGCTTTAATTTGATCTGGAGTTTTGGCTTGGATGTCTGGTCAGCTGCCTCGGAGTTGGTCTCTTTCTCCTTGTCCTTAAGAGACTCCTGAACAGGTAAGGTGACTAAAGCCAACTGCTTCTCAAAATCTTGAGAAGCTGCCTCTGGCTGAGGAGCTTCAGTCACCTCACCTGGAAGGGGTCCCTTTTGGATCTCTGTCTCCTTCTCCTCACCAAGCTGGACAGCAGGAGGGAGGGGCTGAGGGGGGACCTCGGAGGTAGGCTGAGGCGCGGAGGGGGCTGTCTCAGCCATCTTGGGAATTCGCAGGGCTGAGGGGAAGATGATGCTTTCAGGCTTCCTCAACCCTGATGAGGCCTCAACCCCAGCCTGGTTGAGGGCCTCTTCCCACGTTTGAGCGCAGTAGGCGCGGCAGACCGCAGGGACTTCGGCACGAAGAGTGTCTTCAGTCTCTGCCACGCCGACATCATACCCGTGCTGCTCAGCCTCGTCCCTTTCCTTTTCGGCCTTCAGCTTATCCTCCTCCGCTTGGGCCCTCGCTTTTTCGGCCAAGGCTTTAAGCTGGTTAGCCTCGTCCAGTTGTTGCCTTAGAGTTGCAATTTGCTCTTTGGCAGTGACCAACTGTCCTTTGACTTCCACCACCAGCTGCCTCTGGCTTTCAGCCTGAGTCTCAGCCCCCTTCAAGGTGGCCTCAGCGCTTTTTCTTGACTGCTCCTCAGTCTTTATCCTCTCCTTGAGATCAGTGTTGCTCTTCTCGGCAACGGCCATTGTCTGCACCGCAGCTATCCTTCTCCTTCTTTCCTCCTCCAGCTGCTGAGCAACGGAGTGGTAAATTTCTTCCATCCTGAAGGTGCTCTGGACAGCCTGTTTGCCAAAAAGAAAGGAAAATTTAAAATACAAGTAAAATAAATAATAGATATATATATATATTAGTAACACTATTGGTGACGAAGTAGTGGTACATACCATCCCTAAGCACCTTTTGGCTTGAAGGAAGACCTCGTTCCTCCTCAACCCTCGTAGCTCCACCATGTCCTTGGGGAGCAGGAGGGTCTCTTCCAAGGCCGAGGCTACCTGGCAGCCAATGCCCCCGTTGTAATCCCTGATCGACGCGTCTTCGGTCAGGGGCTCGCCCCCAAGCATGGGGGCTGGAAGCCATGCCCGGGGCTCGTTTCGTTGAATCTCCCCCATTTCAGGTCCTCGGCTGGGGGCAGGGCCAAGCTTCAGTTGCTTCGTCGGCCTGTGGGCGTCCTCATCGTGAGAGGGTGGAGCCCTCCCGGTCTCCACAACCTCCTTGCCTTTGGGCTCCCTCCTCCTCTTAGGTTCAGGCTGCTCGGCCCTGGAAGGAGGAGCTGGCTGAGGGGCAGGTAAGGGAGATTTGGGGGGAGGGGGAGGAAGTTTCTGTTGGGCTGACCTTCCAACCTCCCCCTTCCCAGGTTGGCCCTCCAACAACTCCTGGAGACTCCGTTGGGGTTTCCTCTGAATGCCCATATCTTCCGAGGCAGTAGGTGAGGGGGTGAGCAAATTAAAAACCTCGTAGTCGTCGGCGACCGAGGATACGTCTACAAAGCCCTCCTCGTCTCTTTCGACCTCTTCCTCCTCTTTTATTTGAGGAACGTGGGGCAAAGGCGAACTGGCTCCGGCGAGGCTGGCGACAGGCAGTACCTCAGTATGCTTGGTATCTGCTGGAAGAGGAACACCTTGTGGGACTAGAAACCCTTCGTAGGCGACACTGATCCGGCGAAGCCGAGGGTCCTTTGCCTTTATCACGCACGAAGGAGCTTGGAACGCCCGAGAAATAGGAGTGTAGCCGAGGATGAGATGGGCCGCCCTCAGTTGACCGTCTGAAGGATTGACGTAGATTTCTGCTCGGAGAACTTTGTCCAAGCTAGCCTTGTTGACTAAGCGCAACGATGGCGAAGTCGCACGTGGATCTGCATTTTTAATGAAAGTGATAAGAGTCACTTTAATATAAGCCGACGATAATGGAAAAACTAGAATCCAAACAGTTAAGCATATAGATTAAATAATTCAGACCCCCACCTGGCTCACCCTCTTTAACTGGGCATGGTAAGCCGTCATGCCACTGCCCAGAGAAGATTAAGAAATCTTCTTTTAATCCTTTATTGGATTGAGGAAGACACTGAATCAGCCTAACCTCGGCCTGCCTGGATTTCAGGTAATACCCCTGATTTTTTAAGTGCTGAAGGTTGTAAACCCAGTTTATGTCATGATGGGTCAGATTTAGATTCATTCTTTCGTTCAAGGCCTCTATGCTCCCTAGTACCCTGAACATATTCGGTGCACATTGGGTGGGAGATAGCCTAAAATACCTAAGATAGTTCCTAGTGAGGGTGCCCATGGGAATGGTCATCCCTCCTTCTATGAAAGCGATCATAGGAATGACAACTTCGTTCGTCTTTCTTTCGTCGTACCATTCGCCCTGGGCCGCGTATCTAACGCCCACATGGGGGGGAATGTTGTACTTAATCCTAAAATTTCTCATTCCCTCCTCAGTATCTACTAACTCCTTAAATCTACCCATTTTTTTTAGGAGGCCCCAGAGAAGGGATTCTACAATAAAAAGGAATAAAAGTTAAAGAGAGTTTAGGAGGACTTACAGGTTTGAGAAATGGTCCTCGGACAGGATTTATGTGTTTGTATACGCACGAAGGAACAAGAGAAAGAAATAAAGTCTCAGGTTCTAGAATAACGCAATCGTTCAAAAGTGACAAGAAAGCGATTTGAAAGGTTATTTATAGTTACGCAAAAATTAAAAGCGGGAGTTCGCCCGCCCAAATTCCCAAAAGGTCCAACCACCGTTGGATTGGCATCTCACCGTTGAACGTGGGGGACAGGGGGGTTGCCAAAATTAAATGAAGGCGCTCCCTGGACACTGAAGAGTCAGGAACGGATCGCGAAAAGAAAAACGCACGCAGCTATGATTTGACTCAATAGAATCAGATCATAAGGGAGATCCGAAGAGAGAGTCAAAATCCTTCTTTTCTCCCGAGAAGCCGAAAAGCAAGATTTTGAGGGGCTATTGTGTGGGCCAATTTTGCCCTGGGTTCCAACAGTGTAAAGGGAAAGGCCCGGCCCAATATCTTGTATGGAGAGATACGAACATCCGAGGACGAACATCTGAGGACGACCAGCCGAGGAACGGATAAAATTACCATCCGAGGAGAGGTGCAGCATGTTAGCAAGAGTGGGGACTGTGTCCGAGGATGAGGGTCACCTCGGAACTTTTGTCCGAGGTTCCTGGTTAACTTGTTGATCACTCAGGACAGTGCCCAGGACAATCTTATAACGGCACAAAGGGGAAAATATCCAACAAAAAGTAATGGTAGAAAATGGCAAATATCTAGTGGTGCTGTCACCTCCGCATTAACTGTCTCCCAGCTAACCTTCTGGCCGCATTAATGTGGAGGTGATACCTGAACAGTGAAAGAGCAGCTTTCCAGCTAAGGACGGAAGATTCAAGAGAAAGTGAGAAGAAAAGGCAGAAAGGCGATGATATATAAGGCGAGGAAAGACAGAAGGAAAGGGGATCGGAAGGAGGGAGAGAGAAAAACAGAAAGAGAAAAATCAGATCTTCAAGACACGTCCGAAGGAAATTTATTGCAAGAGGTCACGCTCGTATATTGGATCTCTCTTACACTAAAATCCAATATTTCGGCCCAAGATCAGACTAGCTTTCTTTCCTGCACTCTATAAATTCATTGTTTGGGCTACGTGGGCCTGGATCCATTCCCGCTCTGGATTCCAGTCAGTTCTGGTCCTTACAACAACCATAATAAAATTTTTTTAAAAAAATTTGAGGACCAAATTTAAAAAATGAGCAAAATAGAGGCAAAAATGGTATTTTAAACCCCCCCCCCCCCACCCCCCCCAAAAAAAAAAAAAAATCCAATAGAAAGCGGTGGCCTCTTAACTCCCAAGTCCCAAGTCAACGCACGGTATGGATTGGCATTGAACGGTTAATGTGAAAAGCAAAACTGCACTTTCCTTCTGAAATTCCCTCCACCCACCCCATAGGGGAATTCAACTGCACTTTTACTTTAGTTTCGATGAAACCTCCTGAATGAAATGAATTTACAATAAAAATGCCCTCATTGTCATGTCATTCAGCTGAGCCTCCATCCCTCGCTAGCAGAGTAATAGTATTAGATTTAGAGCACAAACAAAAGAGAGCAAGGAAGGACGTTCCACATTCAAGCTATTATGCGCTGGAGTTGTTTGACCGATCATTTCTTTAAAAAAAGGAGAGAGGAAAGAGAGAGAGCTGCGTTTTATGAGAATGGAAGCCTGTTAGTTGAGAAGTTGATTATCTCTTGCAATGGCAAGCCTATTCCCATCCGTACCTTCTCCCCTCAACAGCTCCTCCAAGCAACCAACAACTATTCTTCAGAATTTCTGGGATGTTATTGGGGCTATTGGTACAAGGGTTCTCTTGAAGGACGAATTGTTCTCATTAAGCGTTTATATGGTTATAAAGCCGATTTATTAATCAATGATTTAGCGATTTCTGCACAAATGAGTGGTCATAGCAATGTATTAAAGCCCATAGGCTGTTGTCTCCACATTCCATCTCCCATTTTTGTGTTTGAATTTGCCGCCAATGGCGTCCTTGCAGATCAAATTTATGTCTCCCGTGTTATTGAACGACAACATCAGCCGATGGTGTGGGAGAAAAGGTTAAAGATTGCAAGGCAGATTGCTCATGCTCTTTCTTATCTCCATACTGCCTTCCCAAGACCTGTCATCCAAATGTATATTGATCTGTACAGTATCTTATTAGATGAAAATGATGTTCCAAAATTGTCTGACTTTTATTTTTCTGTACCAATTCCCGAAGGTGAAGCTGACGTGGAAGTTTATCACGGCTTAGGGAAAACAATTAGGTCTAGCACCCCCGAGCTTAAAGCAACACGCAAGGCAACTGAGAAAACTGACGTATATAATTTTGGTAGGTCTCTTCTAGAACTTTTAACTGGAGAGGATTCTCGTAATACAACCCGATTCACAATTGATGAAGATTCTAGCTTAGTAGCATACATACATAACCGTGCTCAAGGTAGTTGCATAAACGAGATTGTGGATCCTGCAATCTTAGCTGAAGATGGGGAAGGAGGTGTTAGTTTACTACGGCAGTTACAAGCTGTGGTGGACCTTGCCTTGACATGTACAGAGGAATATCCACAAAGAAGGCCAACTATGGTAGATGTCACCAAACAACTCAGGCGAATTGAGAGGTTCGTGCCATGACTCATTATTAACTTACTTGTGTTCATCCAATCATCTGTTATAGATAAACAGATTCACATTATTGCATATCCAAATTATTTAGGCACAACAACAAAAAAATTTACTTGATTTTCAAACAAATGGCCATGGATGGAATTTAGAAAAGTTAAAAAAAAGCTAATTTGATGGAGAGCCATTTAATGACATTATGAAATCCCCATTGCTACTAAGAGCAGTCCTAATAAACTGCTATGCATCTTAAGTAATAAAGGAAAATTCTCTATGAGATCAGCTAATGGTATTTCACAATCACACAGGTTCACACAAAAGGGTGAAGTGCTTTTGGGAAATTTGCAGAATTTAAAGCTTCATGAGAGTTTTGAAGCGCAAGCTTCTGCATCATTGAAAATGAATGCTTCTCGTGATGAAATCCAAGCAGTGAACGAAGCCTCTGAAAGGCCTCTTGAAGTTTAATTGCGATGCAACTGAATGATGACAGAGCTTCAATGGTAGTTTTAACCTATGATTGGGAAGTTATCATTATGGCAGACCCTTAATGTATGTATTGATGCTATAAGAACTGGAGGATAGGTTGTTATTGGCAAAGGAGATTGATAATTGTTGTTTTGTTTGAATAAAAGGAACGTAAACTAAGTAGTTCATAGTTTTAGTAACTGGCTATGTATAGTGGTTTGTTGAGGGAAAAACAGACTTCTATACTGTTTAATTGGTTTGAAAATTTTCTTTTTACAGAATATATATGATTTCTCAATTTATTTTGGCAAACCTTTTTCTTTTTGCAAAATAGTCTTAAATTTTAATCATTCATGTGAATTTGGGTCGAAAATTCGTTAAATAACTTATTGCTCCACAATTGATCTTCTAATTTGTATAATTGCAGTTAACACCTTCCCTTTAAATGAGATAAATATTGTTGTCCTAAAAAGTATGAAACAAAAATTTCATTATCCTAACAAACAAAGACGTGCTTAATCCTTCTCTACTTTTACTGCTCCTGTTTATTTTTATCCTCATAAATTCAAAAGGAACCTTCTAATGGAACTCTGCTAGAGAAATATAGTTGTATAGGGCTGCTTGAACTTTGTACAGTAGTAGAGAGAAACATCATAGAAAAAACTCTAGGTTAATGTGCAAAAACTCTAATCCAATTGCCTTGGGTATCAATCTATGCTAAGACAAATATTTGGCATTGTAAAACATATCCAGATGGCTTATCCCACAATCACAAAGGATAGTCAAAGTAGGACCAATACAATTTGCCAAAAAAGCAAGTGTTGTTGGTTCAAACACTAGGCCCCTTGATGATGGAGGATTGATAATAGGTTTTATTTGATTTGAATTTGATTTGGTTTGAATTTTGATTTTATTTCTAAATTATATGTAATTGACTGTTTTGTTTCTTTCCTTCTTGATTCTAGCTTTGGAGGTCCTACTTCAAAAGGCTCCAATAAAAAAGGAAAAATATTGTGGTATGGTGAATTTGATAATAGATAATATTGAATTGAAAATTTTTCTCTAACATGGTGGTGATTTCAAGTAGCCTTAAGTGGTGAAGCCCTAGGTTTGCTATGTTCTTTCTTTATAAATCCCTAGACAAGTTTACAAACCTTGTACTGCATCGAATATGGTAGCAGAGCAAAAATTTGATCCATGTACCAAACTTCTCAACCCAAAATAACCACAACTGTTTGCAACTTTTGAAACCAACCTCATCGAAGCATTCAAACACTACCACCCTCCTCAGTCAATCATACCAATCCACATTAGGATCTCAACTAAAACACCATCGCCAAGTCCGAATCAAGTTGTATTGGTCTTGACCTTGAGATGTACTGAGGAAGATATAGAGAAAATGCTAACAATGATAGATGTTACCAAAGATTTGGGGCAGATTGAGAGGCTTGTTCCATGGTTGATTATTTCTCATTTGGTTCATCAAAGTACCTTTCCAACTAGAATAGCTTCTTATTTAAGCATTGAAAATTCAAATTTTACTATGAAATCAAGTTTCCAAAAACACAATTTCAATGTAAAATGTGTTTATACTGAAGTTGTGTTTTCAATTTAGTTTGGCAAGTCTTGTTCTCTTTACAAAGTAGTCTTAAATTTTAATCATTCATGTGAATTTGGGTTGAAAATTCATTAAATAGCTTATTGCCTCACAATTGATTGTCTAACTAAAATAATTGTAGTCAACACCTTCCCTTTGAATGAGATAAATATTGTTATTCTGAAAAATATGAAACAAAAATGTCATTATCCTAACAAACAGAGATGTGCTTAGTCCTTCTCTAGTGTTACTGCTCTAGTTCATTGCTATCCTCTTAAATTGAGAAGGCATCTTCTAAGGGAACTTTGTTCGAGAAATATAGCTGCATAGAGCTGCTTGAACATTGGATAGAAGTGGAGAGAAACAGCCAAGTCAAGACTCTAGGTCACACTAACTCATTTGGTGCCCAAAAACTCTAATCCAACCTTCGGTATCAATCTACGCTGAGACAGATAGTTGGCATTGCAATACATACACGGAATATATATGATTTTTCAATTTAGTTTGGCAAACCTTTTTCTTTTTGCAAAATAGTCTCAAAATTTTAATCATTCATGTGAATTTGGGTTGAAAAATCATTGAACAACTTATTGCTCCACAATTGATCTTCTAATTGGCATAACTACAGTTAACACCTTCCCTTTGAATGAGATAAATATTGTTGTCCTAAAAAGTATGAAACAAAAATGTCATTATCCTAACAAACAGAGATGTGCTTAATCCTTCTCTACTTTAACTGCTCTAGTTCATTGTTATCCTCTTAAATTCAAAAGGCACCTTTGATGGAACTTTGCTGGAGAAATATAGTTTCATAGGGCTGCTTGAACTTTGTACAGTAGTGGAGAGATACATCTACGAAAAAACTCTAGGTCACACACTCACACTAACTCATTTAATGTGCAAAAACTCTAATCCAATTGCCTTGGGTATCAATCTATGTTAAGACAGATATTTGGCATTGTAAAACATATCCAGATGACCTATCCCACAATCACAAAGGATAGTCACAATAGGACTAATACAGTTTGTGCAAACACTAGGCCCCTTGATGATGGAGGATTGATAATAGGTTTTATTTGATTTAAATATTTTTTGGTTTGAATTCTGATTTTATTTCTAAAGTATAAGTAATTGACTGTTTTGCTTCTTTCCTTCTTGATTCTTGCTTTGGAGGTCCTACTTCGAAAGGCTCCAAAAAAATAAAAAGGCAAATCATTTTGGCATGGTGAATTTGATAATAGATAATATTGAATTGAAATTTTTCTCTAACTTGGTGGTGATTTCAAGTAGCCTTAAATGGTGAAGCCCTAGGTTTGTTATGGTCTTTCTTTATAAATCCCTAGACAAGTTTACAAACCTTGTACTGCATCAAATATGGTAGCAGAGCAAAAATTTGATCCATGTACTGAAATTCACAACCCAAAATGACCACAACTGTATGCAGCTTTTGAAACCAACCTCATTGAAGCATTCAAACACTACCACCCTTCTCAGTCAATCATACCAATCCACGTTAGGATCTCAACTAAAACACCATCACCAAGTCCAAATCAAGTTGTATTGGTCCTTGCATTGACATGTACTGAGGAAGATACAAAGAAAACACTAACAATGATAGATGTTACCAAAGATTTGGGGCAAATTGAGAAGCTTGTTCCATGGTTTATTATTTCTCATTTGGCTCATCAAAGTACCTTTCCAACTAGAATAGCCTCTTATTTAGGCATTGAAAATTCAAATTTTACTATGCAATCAAGTTTCCAAAAACACAATTTCAATGTAAAATGTGTTTATACTGAAGTTGTGTTTTCAATTTAGTTTGGCGAGCCTTGTTCTCTTTACAAAGTAGACTTAAATTTTAATCATTCATGTGAATTTGGGTCAAAAATTCATTAAATAGCTTATTGCCACACAATTGATCGTCTAACTAAAATAATTGTAGTCAACACCTTCCCTTTGAATGAGATAAATATTGTTGTCCTGAAAAATATGAAACAAAAATGTCATTATCCTAACAAACAGAGATGTGCTTAGTCCTTCTCTAGTGTTACTGCTCTAGTTCATTGCTATCCTCTTAAATTGAGAAGGCACCTTCTAAGAGAACTTTGTTGGAGAAATATAGTTGCATAGAGCTGCTTGAACATTGGATAGAAGTGGAGAGAAACAGCCAAGTCAAGACTTTAGGTCACACAAGCTCATTTGGTGCCCAAAAACTCTAATCCAACCTTGGATATCAATCTACGCTAAGACAGATATTTGGCATTGCAATACACACACACACACACACAAAGAGTTTAGTTGTTGCGGACACTAGGCCACTGCATGATAGAGAATCAAGGATGGACATTAAGAGCCACAATAACGAGTTTTATTTTTGAATTATTATATGTGCGTGGTTATAACAATATTCTCAATGTTGAAAAATTCAACTTGCTTTCGCCAGTTGCTTAATAACAACGGAAATTTTGGTTGGTATGTTCATTTAGCCATACAAAGCATTGTGTCCTTTGTCTCGTCCATTAAAGATGATTTGCATTTGATGAATAATAGGAGAGTGGGACCAGTTAATAATAAACAACATATTCACATTATCGATATCCAAATGTTTCAGGCATGCCAATTGGTTGATTTCAAGTCTTCCTAGTTCACAATGGCTCAAAATTTAAGAGATTAAAAGGAAGAGATTAGAGATTAGAAGGCAAAATCAAGGAAGATAAGTAGTATTCATTGTTAATATCCTTCTACAATGATGCTCTAAGAGTCTTATTCACAGTAAAATGGACTAACCACTCAAATTTGTCTGGCAAACTTATTTCCTCATGACATTACCATAGTCCATAATAACTGGTACATTGGCATTAATTCATTCAACTTCTCTTGAAAGAATGATTTCAATCATCCTTGTACACAGCTCTGAATGAAATATATATTGTACACCTCTTAAAGAAAATACATATTGATGTTTCGAATAGAATGAAACAGAAAATTGACAATATCCTAACATAGATGTGTCTAATCCTGCTCTAGTGTTGCTGCTTCAATGTCTTTTTATCTACAAGAATTCAGATGGATAAACACCGATATGAATTAGAATTAAATACAGAATTTTCTTGGAGAGATATAGTTGCATGGGCCTACTCAAACTTTGGATGGAAGTAACAATAAACATCTAAGTCAAAGCTTTGGATCACACTAACTCATCTGATGTCCAAGAAGCTCTAATCTAGTAGCCTTGGGTGTCAATCCATGCTGAGACAGATATTAAGCACCGTAAAACTTACTCAACTGACTCATCCCACCATCACAAATAATAGTCACAACTCACAATAGTGTGACCTGGGCCAATGGATTGTGTCATTAAACATCTGACGGCTTTGACACAATTCATGGCCAATGAACTTCCAAGAAAGAGCCCTTCATTCTTCAAAAGAAACCTGATAAAAGTTCAAGAAGCATAGCATTGAAACACACGGAAAGTAATTGTGTTCCAGCAAAGGAAAATGGGTGAAAGAATGTATTTTTATTTTTATTTTTTATGTTTCATCATCTGACAAATATTAATGGTGGACCAAAAAGGGAAAAAATCTGCAGTAGAATCAGCAAAACAACAAACTGGTAGAATTGGCAGAATCTTTTTCCCATTGGTTTCATTCTCATCCTATCAGCAAAATATCACCTTAAAAGAACAAAGGCATGCTCTTACCAAGACATTTCAACACATTTCAAATCTGTACCTCTGAGAGTCCCATCAAGTTCTGCCATCATGAAATTCTGTGCTAACCTATATTTTCCAAGTCCTGTTATTGTGTCAAATGGATTCTTCAATCTTCATCCCTCAGCATCGTCTCTTGCGTGCATCACCCCCCCCCCCCCCCCCCCCCCCCTTGTAACCTTTTTAATTAAACTAGAACCGGGAGGATCTATCAAGAAGCGCTTAATGTTTGGATTATTTCTTGTTGAACACATATGGTTATATGCTAAGGGATTCACTGACTAATCTAATATGAATGTTTAAATTAATGGAGGGAAAATAAATTGACCTGGAGAAACCTGGAAAGACCAGCTACTGTCCATCCTATGCCTGCAGCTGCGACAAATGCATCTAAACCACACCGTCTGTTGCCAAATCTCAGGTCCAGTACCACCATAGTGTGCTCAGAAGTTTGCTAGATTTTCAAAATGATAAGCAAAGAAGCCACCTTTACAATTATGTGGTAGAGCCAAACTTTGTTTCTCTTCACCAGTTGTGTAATCAATGGTCTGCTCCAGGGGTTTTCCATTCACTTGGTCAGCTTCTCTATGCTTTGATGCTGCCTCATTTTCTTCCAGTGCCCTTCTCTGTGCAATATTGGCAAAGTGGTCTATGTCTGTAATTGAGACAGGTCTCACCCTTTCAACAATAGCTCCAAGGGATTCAAGTATTTGAGACAGACAAATTTGCAATGAGAATAAAAATTAAGTAGGTTGCAGTACATAATAGAGGGACAAAGAAAGCTAAGGGGGGGAAAACAGAGGCTATGTCATATTTGAGTACTTAGACAGGCAATCATTGATATCCTACTGTTTTCCTCACCAGGCCAACATTCTTTGAAATCTAAAATTCTTCACAGTTCAGTCTTCAAACACATACAATTACTGGATCCTACCTCTCAAAAATGGATGTGAAAAACTGGCTACAAAAATAATCCTAGAGATGATAAGAAGACAATTGTTGCTTTATCTTGCTTCAGGCCTTATCTAACAACTAAATTGCATATGGTGTGGTCAGTGTGGATATTCTTGTGCAAGAGGTTAAAGCTAAAGAAATGGTTTAAGCAAGACATAATAATCATTTTCAAAAAGCTTTATATATTTCAAGAATCAAGTTTAACTGAGAATCATCATTTTCTTTTTCCTTTATCAATAATATTCCCTTATTACCTATGAAAAAAAAAAGGTTTGATATTTCTTAATTGTTAAAATCTGATTATCCTGTTTATCTGGTATCAGTTTCCTATTGGTATTGAAGCATAGTAAATACTAGTCGCTAACCTGTGTGATGCACGGACAAATTTGAATGTAATGTTTTACTAATTTCTTCCTAATGTGGTTTTTGAAATAGAGTCGCAGCATTTTCCCCGTAATCAAATATTTTCTTTACTGTTCCAGCATTTTTGCAGTAAAGGTTATTTATGAATTTCAACCAGTTTGTTTTGTAACACCCAATTTTTCTATAATTAGTAAAAATCTTAACAACTCAAGAGATTCAATAAAAACAATTATAAAACAACATTCTTCTCATTGAGTTTATAACCAGACATATCTACCTATATCTATCATAGAAGCAAGCATATACGATGTTCTGGAAATCAAATCAATAACCTTCCTCATGGAGATGCAAGGCCCCAGTTTTTTGGGTTTTACGTGTTGCTAAAAATATAAACATTCTTAAGGATTACAGAGACAAGTCATTATGGTTTTTTGAAATTTAGAATCACTTGGAAGTGACTGTTTCTTACATTGAATTTAAAAATCATAAAATTATACATAGATAGATTGGATATTGCAATTCCTTGCGGACATCTATCAGTTTCACTAATACAAATCTGCAATCAAACAGCAGGACAAAGTGTTATCATACAACCACAATTAGAGGATAGTCAAACTAGTGTGTTGTGTCCCAAGATGTATAAGTGTAGTCAAGAAACCATCACAAAATCATTTGGTACCCACAACCCCAATTGCCCAATGCATACTCCACGGCCACCACCCAAGAGACAAACAACACAAAAGATAAAGGGATATCGGTATATCACACACACATCTTTGAAAATTCAATATTTATAGTTTAGTTCCACGGAAAAATAGAAAGAGAACTGAGATGAGATACCTTGAGGGCTTGAGGTTGAGGCGATGAAGGCTGGGTCAGTGGGTCACCGGCGACTCGGACAGAGACAGTATGCCTGGCGATGGTTGTGGCTGGAGTCGAGAGGTTCAAATTGTTTCCTTTTAGGTTATGAGTTTTGGATTAAAATTTGATTGGTTTATAGCAATTTTATTTTTTTTTAAACCCAAAATTAAATTTTTTTTTTTTTTTTGGAGAATGCCCCAAAATTAAACACTGGTTTATAATTTGGTCTCTTAACAATATATTAACAAAAATATTAACAATATATATTTGAGAAGCCCAAATTTTTTTTATCAAACTAAAATCTAGAAAATAATAATAATAATAACAACAACAAGCCCAATAGATTTTAGATCTTAGATTAAAAAAAAAAAAAAAAAAAAAAGCCAGATCAGTCCTCACTCATTATATAGATTTTTAAATTAACAAAAATCAAATAATGTTTTAATTTAATGATGAAAAGCAAAAACCACATAAGTCGATTGTTAAGTTGATAGATGGGAGCATTGAAATGCCTCGTTTGATGCCTGAACTTGTCGATCAGGCTTCATTTTGGAAGCTTTTCACAACTATTCCCGTTCTAGTCACTGCCTATATCTGCCACCATAATAGTAAGTTTTGAAATCTATTTCTGTTTCATTTCATTTCACAACTCTTCTTTAAAAACTTTCTCCCCTCTTCCCGTGTGTGTGTTAAAAATTTATTCTCAAAAAAAAAATGTAAAACTGAAAAAGAAAAAAAGAAAAAGAAAAAGAAAAAAAGTCATGTCTACGAACGGTTCCCAATTGTATGGAACTATTTGCGTAATATTCGTACCAATGTAATGACACATTCATTGCAAAAGACGGAAAACCTTGCCTACCTACTTATTCAAAAACATTTTTCAATAGATTTTTTTTTTTTATTCTGTTTAAATATTCTTTCTTTAATTTTTAAATTTTTGGTGATATGTTTTTAACAAATCTCATCGAGCACTTGTGGTAATGATATAATGAGTTGTAGAATCGTTTAATTTTAATGAGAAATGTTATGTTCACAACATTTTTATAATACTTTCACAACAAATCCTATATGGTAAATTGTTCTTGATTCTAATTTAAACTCATCACAAAATTATTTTTTTCTTAACTGTGATAGCCAGTAATAGCTCTCTACTTAAGATTTATTATGAAAATGTTATAGTAGCATTTCTAAATTTTATTTTTCCTTATCTCTTCATTTTTTTCCATCCATACGTTTTTTCTTTTCTTTTCTTTTCTTTTCTTTTCTTTTTTCTCTTATTTTCCTCCTCCTCCACACACACACACACACACACACACACACACACACATATCCCCACTTCTCCTCTTTATCTTCATTTTTGCTTTTAATTTTCTTCTTCTTCATCTACCTCTATCTCTAGCTATCTCTCTCTTTCTCTTGGACTAAAAACACTATCACATGCCATTCATCTTCTCATCACATAGAGGGGTAATCACCACTGTGCTTCACCAAGGGAGAGAGAAATAGTCTTCGTCCTCCATCGCCTGCTTCGCCTCCATCACCTGTCCTCATCCTCTCGCCAACATCATGCAACCTAGATGGGTCAGATTTTTTCTTTTTATTTTAAAATTTGTTCTGATTCCATTAGTTTTACGAGAAAGATTGCATTTTGTATTTTTTTCTGATTATGTTTTGGTGTCTTTGTAGCCGTTGAAGTTGAAATAAATGCTAAAATTTTAATTTATTGTGCTAAATTTTGTTATTCGAATTTATTCAAGTATGGTTTATTTTAAGTGAAAAAAATGTTTAGAGTTACTATAGTAATTACTACAATAGTTTCTTCTTCAAGAGAGCTACCATTGCAACTCTAAAAATAATTGGAAAAGTTTTGATTTTAGAGAGACAGTTAGAGCTGTTTTTTTTTGTTTGCTCTCAAAAGTCAAAATACAAATACCAATTTTTATTACTACTGTAAGTAGGCAGCCCATGTTCCAGCCAAATTAATAATTGTTAATGACTAGTTCTTGGAAATCTCTCCCAAAAAATAAATAAATAAATAAATAATCTTAGAAAAAATTTAAAACAATTACAAATTTTACTATAAAAACTCACAAACTAATACCAAAGTGATTTTGAATAGTAACATTTCAAAAAAAAAAAATTATAATAAATGAGAGTTTAAATTACACTTAAGTAGTGCTAGAGGTATTTCAAATTTTCTACATTAGTTTACAATTACATTCATTGTCACATCGGTTTGTGAGATTTTTTTAAAGTACTACAAGTTTTACTATATAATGCTTAAAAACTAGTGTAGCAATAGATGTGATTGGTGAGTTTCAATCACCTCATAAATGATTGTTGAGTTGTCTCTTTGTGATTGGGGACACATTGGTTAATAAGCTCAATGTAGAAAAACTTGTAGTACCCGTAACACTACTCTTTGTAGTAAATCTTGTAGTATTATAGAATTTTCCTTGCTTTTGATGACACATTAGTGTGTAAGATCTAGTAGTAAAATTTGTAATATACCTAATATCACTCTTAAAAAATTTTAGTTAGGAAGTTTTAAAAATTAAATCAAACTTGGCTTGAGTAAAAATTTCATAACACAAAGATTATCGTATTTATTTCAAAAAAGTATATGGCAAATATTTTCGTATTTTTGTTATGAATTTTTTAAAAATGAATGTTGTGGGGCACAAGAATTCAGATAAGATACCTGTGCCACGTGTCGTATCCATGGCCGAGGAGGCCATACACTCGAACAGTAAGGCCACGTCAGTGGCCCATTGCCAGAGGAGGTCCTGCTGTTGAGAAAAAGTTTCGAATAGGGGGTTAGCCCTGACATGATTAAAGGGATGGTGGCTGCCCCCACATTCAATGCATCCCACCAAACCTCCTGGCTGTATTTATGTGGAAAATACCCTTGAATAATGCTACCTTGACCGCCGCAACTCACAAGGGGTTTGGGAAGGTGTCTAATGGGACTGGACAATCAACAAATGGAAGGTTAAGATCGCCTGAAGGGAGCTATATAATGTGAGAGACCCTCCAAAGGGTGGGGGTAGAAAATATGTAGAGAAAACATTGTAGTATTAAGAAAAGTAACTGTAATCAAATCTAAGAGAAATATATCCAATAACTACTCTCTTTGGACATCGCCAAGGAAGAATTTTTGTGCATCACATTTGTCTATTTATTACTTTTCCTTACTTTCTTACCATCCTTAGCTCATTAAGGGCGACGTCCACTTCATTGAAGCCTAACTTTTTAGCCCACTCTCTACAAATTTATTGTATTGGACTCTTTGGACCTTAATCCATTCATCTTTTAGACCTAAAAACCAAAGCCCGCCTTTACAATTGGCGCCGTTTGTGGGAAAGGCTTGAGCTTTAGTAAGTTCAACATCCCACCGTGGAAGGATTAGGGCAGGACCAGGAGGAGTCTATTGGTTCCCAGCGTTAGGATCAGTTCCTCAACCTTGAGCGAATGAGGGACCGTGAAGTTAGTGTGCACACCATGCATACTAGCAGGAGCCAGTCTCGAGGAGGGAGTCACATCTCCCACGAGGAGAACACCAGGAGCTTGTAGTTGGAGATTGACCATCTTCGCAGGAGGGTACATCGCGAGCGACGAAGAAAGGCTCCCTTAGATTCTGACCTTTCTTCCAAGGACGAGGGAGATGGTAGCTACAGGCCTAAGTCTAGGACTCCTCCCAATGAGCCTTTTTCGTATGATGAAGACCATCACTACAAGCGAAGGAGGAAGAGTTTTCCACACAAAGGTCTGGGCAATGATGCTATGAGCAGGGCTCTTAACCAGATTTTCAAGTCACCGTTTACATGTAGAATTGAAAGGGGAAAACTTCCATGGCGTTTTACTTAACCAACTTTCACCATGTACAATGGAAGAACAGATCCTATAGAGCATATGAGCCATTTCAACTAGAGAATGGTTGTGCACTCCAAGAGTGGGGCCCTGATGTGTAAGGTGTTCCTATCCAGCTTGGGGCCTAGGGCGATGAGGTGGTTTGGTGGCTTGAAGGAAGGCTCTATCAACTCCGTTAAAGAGCTTACTCGGGCGTTTGGGGCCCGTTTTGTGACTTGCAGCAAAGTTCCTCGGCCTTTGGACTCTTTGTTGTCCATGGCAATGTAGGAAATGGAGGCCTTGAAAACATACTTCGATAGGTACTAGGAGATGTTCAACAAGATCAATGACGACTTTGATGACGTGGCTATAAGAACCTTCAAGGTTGGCCTGCCAACCAAGCATGATCTGAGAAAGTCTTTGACCAGAAAATTGGTTAGGAGTGTGTGTAGGCTAATGGATTGCATTGATGAGTATAAGTTGGTAAAGGAAGACCAGTAACAGGGAAAGGGGAAGGCTAAGGTGGTCCCTAAGGACAGAAGGGATCTCAGGTCGGACAGGTGCAATAACAACTAACCTCAGAGAGATTTACGGGGCACTCTAGATCAACTACTACTCAAGTAGTCAGTATTGTGTTCCGAGAGCTGATACACCAAATCCTGGAAAAAATCAAGAACAAGTCATACTTTCAATGGCCAAACAAGATGGGGGAGACCCCACGAAGCGCAACCAAAGTCTTCATTGATAGTACACTGGGAACGAGGGCACATTACCGAGGATTGCAGGACTTTGTGGAGCCATTTAGAGCAATTAGTTAAGGTGGGAAAGTTGAAGCAATTCCTGCATCAGCCCAACGAACAAGGCGATCAGGCAGGGTCATGGGCTTAGAGGGACGCTTCCACAAGGCCGCCTTTGGGTACAATCGGTGTCATCATGGCTGCCCCGAGAAGGACTGGTTCTCAACCATCCAAGGTGATGTTTGTGGCTCGGCCACCTGTAGATGGCTCGTCCCCAGATTCAAAGAGGAGTAGAGTGGAGGTCCAACCAGCTTTGAGCTTTTCCGAAGAAGATAAAGTGGGAACCTTGCAGCCATACGATGATGCCATAGTAGTTACTTTCAAGATAGGTGGGTATAACGTGAAGAGGGTGTTGGTGGATCAAGACAGTGGCGTAGAGATCATGTACCTTAACTTATTTAAGAGACTGAAGCTGAGGTTTGAGGACCTGACCTACTATGATTCCCCTTTAATAGGGTTTGACGGCAAGGTTGTCTTTTCAAAAGGCCAAATTCGACTACCTGTTCAAACAGGGACAAAGGTCATGGAAGTGAACTTCCTTGTGGTAGATGCCTATTCTCCCTACACTGCCATTGTGGCAAGGCCTTGGCTTCATGCCATGGAGGCCGTATCTTCCACCTTGCACCTGAAGGTGAAATATCCGTCTAGGGGACGGGTTAAGGAAATGGTGGGGAGCCAATCCATGGCCAAGCAATGCATGGTAGCCACAATTAGATATCAGACTGGGGATGAGTCCTTGGCCTCCGCAACGAGGGAATTATAGCAATCAAGGGTGCTAGAGTTGTTTCTGGGTAGCGGCAGAAGGGGCTAAGTGTGAGCAACTGGAAAAAATTGTTATTGGCAATGATGAGGAGAAATTCTTCAAGGTCAGAGTTCAGCTGCCTCCTCGGGAGAAGGAAGAGCTGATAGATTTTCTCAGGAAAAATATTGATGTATTTGCATGGAGCGCTTACGAGGCCCCCGAGGTGGATCTGGACTTCATTTGTCACCATTTAAACGTTAATTTATTTCTCCCCCCCCCCCCCCCAAAAAGCAACCATTTCGGCGCTCATCCAAAGAATATTCTGATGCTGTCAAGGAAGAAATGCTCAAACTTAAGTGGGCTGGGACCATAAAGGAAGTGTTTTACCCTAAATGGTTGGCCAACATGGTGCTGGTGAAGAAGAAAAGTGGAAAATGGAGAGTGTGTGTAGACTTCACAGACTTAAATAAGGCTTGCCTAAAGGATCTTTTTCCCCTGCTTTGGATAAATCAGCTGGTGGATGCAACTGTGGGCCATCCTCGGATGAGCTTCTTGGATGCTTTCTAGGGATACCACCAGATATCCTTGGCTCTAGGTGATCAAGAGAAGACTTCTTTCATTACACCTACAGGAAATTATCTTTACAAAGTGATACCCTTTGGGTTAAAGAATGCGGGGTTTACTTATCAAAGAATGATGACTAGGATGTTCGAACCACAACTGGGCAAGAACATTAAAGTCTACATAGACGATATGGTGGTTAAGAGTAAGATGGAGTTCAAGCACATAAATGATCTCGGAAATATTTTTTAGATACTGAGGAGACACAAATTGCGTCTCAATGCCGCTAAGTGTTCTTTTGCAGTGGGCTCTAGCAAGTTTCTAGGTTATTTGGTTACCTACCGTGGAATTGAAGTCGACCCAGATCAGATTAGAGCAATCCATGACCTACAGCCTCCTCAGAATCCTAAAGAGGTCCAAAAGTTGACAAGAATGACTGCCGCTTTGAATCGATTCATTTCTCAATCAACAGACAGGTGTAAGTCTTTCTTCTAGCTATTGCATAAGTGGAAGGGATTCGAATGGATAGAGGAGTGTTCCTCGGCCTTCCAAAAATTGAAAGAATATCTTTCTCAGCTATCTATTATGTCCAAGCTCGATGAGGATGAGGTTTTATTCACTTACATTGTTGTAGCCTCACATATAGTGAGTCTGGTACTGGTGTGGGATAAGAATGAGGTGCAAAAACTGGTTTATTATGTGAGTAAATCATTACATAAGGCAAGGTTCATTACTTACCACTGGAGAGGGCTATCTTCGCAGTAGTGCATGCTATGCAGAAGCTCCCACACTACTTCCAGGCTCATATTGTTGTGGTTCTAACCTAACTCCCTTTCCGATCACTGCTTCAAAAAGCTGATTACATAGGGAGGGTTGTAAAATGGGCAATGATCCTAGGAGCCTTCGATATTAAATACATGCTTCACACCTTTATAAAGGGGCAGGTCCTTGCTGACTTAGTGGCTGAGTTCGTTGAGCCTTCATTTGAAGAATGTAGTGAGAAGCCGAGCACAAATAGAAAATCAATTGGGATGGTCTTCTTGCAAGAGTCTCTACCTTAGAAGGTATATGTTGACGGCACAGCAAACCAAAGGGGATTAGGAGTGGGGTTGGTTATAGTATCTCCTGAAAGGATCATCATTGAGAAATCCTTAAGGCTGGGCTTCTCGGCCACGAATAATGAAACTAAATACAAGGCTTTGCTGGTAGGGATGACTATAGTTCAGAAAATGGGAGGAAGAGCAGTGGAGATATTTTCAGATTCTAGATTGGTTGTAGGCTAAGTAAAGGGGGAATTGGAAACCAGGGATGTAAGAATGCAAGAATACCTGAACTAGGCTAGGCACTTGTAATCAGGATTTGACTCTTTTTCCTTACACCAAATCCCTAGAAGTAGGAATATGCATACTGATTCCCTTGCCACTCTTGCAACCTCCTCGGAGTAGAGTCTACTTCAGGTCATCTTAGTCGAAGACCTATGCAACCCTACCAAGATGGAGGGGGAGGAGGTCCAAATTCATCAATTGAGGGTAGGACCTAATTGGATGGATCCTATTGTCCTATTCCTTAAGGATGACATCTTGCCCAAGGAGAAGGGGGAGGCTAACAAAGTACGAAGAAAAGCTCTGTAATTTTGGCTGTCCGAGGACCAAAAGTTGTACAAGCACTCTTTTTCTAGACCATATTTACTATGCATTCATCCTAAAGCAGTAGAGCCTCTCCTAGAAGAGTTGCACGAGGGGATTTACGAAAGCCATATAGGAGGTAGGTCCTTGTCTCATAGGGCCTTTATGCAAGGATATTGGTGGCCTAATATGCAAAGGGAAGTGCAAGAATACATGAAGAAGTATGACCAATGTTAGAGATTTGCTCCCAATATTCACCTGCCTGGGGGCGTTCTTTATCCTTTGTCCAGTCCCTAGACTTTTGCTCAATGGGGTTTGGACATTGTAGGACCCTTCCCTAAACTACCGGGAAATAGGAGATGGCTTATAGTTAGCACTGATTACTTCACCAAGTAGGTTAAAGCTGAGCCACTAGTAAACATTAGGGATGTGGATGCCCAGAGGTTTGTGTGGAAGAACATTGTCACTCGGTTTGGGATTCCTCATGCCTTCATCTCAGACAACGAACTTCAGATTGATAGTAAGGCTTTCAGAAGGTATTGTTGTGAATTACTCTAGCTTACCCCCAGGGGAATGGGAAAGTTGAGACTATTAACAATGTTATAGTGAATGGACTCAAGAAGAAGTTGGATGATGTAAAGGGCAAATGAGTGGACGAGTTTCAACATGTCCTCTGGACATATCAGACTACCCCTTGTAGGTCTACAGGGGAGACTCCTTTTTCAATGACCTATGGGGTCGAGACTGTGATTCCTCTAGAAACTGAATTTCCAAAGCTAAGGACTAGTTTATTCGGTCAAAACAACAATGACAACCTACTAGAAAAGAGCCTGGATCTAGTCGAGGAGCAGAGAGAAAACATCATGGTTCAATTAACATATTACCAGCAAAAACTTAAACAAGGGTATGACTCCAGTGTAAAGTTAAGACCGTTGAACCTAGGGGACTTAGTATTAAGGAAGGTGGTGGGCACTTCAAAAAACTCAGCATGGGGGAAGTTAGGGCCCAATTGGGAGGGTTATACCGTATCACCTTGGTAGCAGGCGTAGGAGTATACTTCCTAGAAGATCTAGATGAAAAAGTTATGCCGCGACCTTGGAATGTAAATAACCTACGAAGGTACTATTATTAATAAAAAGGCAGCTCAGCCATGTTTTCATTTATGACGTAATGTGTTGTGTTTATTGCTTGTTTGAATATTAAACAGAACCTTGGTTATGCCTGATTCCTCGGACCACATACCTTGGGTAAGTTAATATTCTTGGTTATCTCTCTAAGTATTAGACAAAATCTTGATTATGCATAGCTCCTCGGACCGTATGCCTTGGGTAAATTAATACTTCACATTATGTCTAAGTGTTAAATAAAACCTTGGCCATGCCTGACTCCTCAAACCACATGCCTTGGGTAAATTAACACTCTCCATTATTTCTCTAAGTATTAAACAGAACCTTGATTATACCTAGTTCCTCGAGCCACATGCCTTGAGTAAATTAATACTTCACATTATTTCGAAGTATTAAACAAAACCTTGACCATGCCTGACTCCTCATATTACATGCCTTGGGTAAATTAACACTCTCCATTATTTCTCTAAGTATTAAACAAAACCTTAGTTATGTCTAGCTCGTTAGACCACATGCCTTGGGTAAATAAATACTTCACATTATTTCTAAGTGTTAAACAGAACATTGGCCATACCTGGCTCCTCAAACCATATGCCTTGGGTAAATTTTTCCATTATTTCTTTAAGTATTAAACAGAATCTTGATTATGCATGGCTCTTCGGACCACATGCCTTGGGTAAATTAGTACTTCACATTATTTCTAAGTTAGAACCTTGGTTATGACTAGTTCCTCAGACCACATGACTTGAGGTAAATTCATACTTCACATTATTTCTAAGTGTTAAATAGAATCTTGGCCATGCTTGGCTCTTTAGACCACATGCCTTGAGTAAATTAACACTCTCCATCATTTCTCTAAATATTAAACAGAATCTTGGTTATACCTAGCTTCTTAGACCACATGCATTGGGTAAATTAATACTTCACATTATTTCTAAGTGTTAAATAGAACATTGGCCATACCTTGCTCCTTAGACCACATGCCTTGGGTAAATTAACACTCTCCATTATTTATTTAAGTATTAAACAGAATTTTGGTTATGATTGACTCCTCGAACCACATGCTTTGGGGTAAATTTATACTTCACATTATTTCTAAGTATTAAACAGAGTCTTGGTTATGCATGGCTCCTTAGACCACATGTCTTGGGTAAATTAATACTTCACATTATTTCTAAGTGTTAAAGAGAACCTTGATTATGACTGGCTCCTCGGACCACATGCTTTGGGGCAAATTCATATTTCACATTATTTCTAAGTGTTAAACAGAATCTTGGCCATGCTTGGCTCCTTAGACCACATGCCTTGGGTAAATTAACACTCTCCATTATTTCTCTAAGTATTAAACAGAATCTTGGTTATGCATGGCTCCTCTGACCACATGCCTTGAATAAATTAATACTTCACATTATTTCTAAATGTTAAACAGAATCTTGGTTATGCCTAGCTCCTTGGATCACATGACTTGGGTAAATTAATACTTCACATTATTTCTAAGTGTTAAATAGAACCTTGGTCATGTCTGGCTCCTCAGATGGCTCCTCAGACCACATGCCTTAGGTAAATTAATATTTCACATTACTTCTCTAAGTATTAAACAGAACATTGATTATGCCTGACACCTCGGACCACATGCCTTGGGTAAATTAATACTTTACATTATTTCTAAGTGTTAAACAGAACCTTGGTCATGCCTGACTCTTCAAACCACATGCCTTGGGCAAATTAATACTTCACATTACTTCTCTAAGTATTAAACAGAACGTTGGTTATGTCTGGCTCCTTGAACCACATGCCTTGGGTAAAGTAATACTTCTCATTATTTCTCTAAGTGTTATGTTTCTCTTTAAAAACTTAGATCTCTCTATTGATTGCATAGTATTCAGTACTAGCACATAGCCATTTTTCTCACTGTTTGTACGTGTTTAATTTATTTGAATTAGCAACAATTCATTATTATTAGCTTTTGTTAAAGTATGGGTATTCACCCTTAAAGGCATCATCAATCTCAAGTCTCATCAGAGGGCAAATGATAACTACACCAATCATAGATAAATATTGCAAGGAAAATAAAGATCCATAAAGGAAAAATTGATATCTTTTCATTGAACAAAAAAGGGGTACATTACACACAATGCAAATTGCCAACAACAAAAGGAAAGGTACAAAAAAAAAAGTAGAGTAAAAAAAAAAGGATCCTAAAACTACGCCTTGGCCTTGGGAGGGTCATCTTTGGTATCAGCTGCCTTGGACTTGGGATTAGCTGCCTTTGGACTTGGGATCAGCGTCCTTGGCCTTGGAAACAACATCCTTGATCGTGAGAGCAACCTCTGTACCCTTAGCCTCTAGTAGGGGCTTGACCTCCTTGCCCTTGCCCTTACCTTTGTCCTCGGGCCGAGGACCATCATAGCCAGCCCCCTTGCCCTTGGCCGCCTCAACCTCCTGGCCTTGGTCACCAGCCTTAACAAGCCCTTTGGAGACTTTAAGAGGAGGAAGAGAGGTTTGGGTGGTGGAGGCCTGCTCAAAGGAGGTTAGGGCAAGAGCAGCGGGAGGAAGGAGCACAGTTGGAACTTCGTGGATGTCCTTGGGGTAGAAGATGTTCTTAGCATTCCTCCACTCGGAGGCAGCAGGGACTCCTACCCAATTGAGCGCCTTTCCCCACACTTCTTTGTAGTAGTCCCTGCAAACCTCCGTCAGCTCCTCTGTTAGCTAGATCTCAGTTTCTTGCACCCCACAGTCATAGCATACTTGCTCCAAAGCCTCTGTAGCTTCCTTGGCCTTCTGCAGCTCTGCCTTCAACTCTAGGACCTGTTGTTTCTCTATGGCTAGCTTTATCTTAGTATGATAGAGCTTTTTGCATTGATCCTTAGCCTGGTCCTAGGCATTTTTCAAACCAGCCTTAACACTCTTTCGCACCCTATCCTCCGTAGTCTGCTTTACATTGAGCTCTTAGTTCTTCTACTTAGCGGCTCCCAAGGCTCTGTTGGTCTTGGCACAGAAGTTGGCCTTAACTCTAGCCTCATTCTTGGCATCCTTGACCCACTCCTTAGCTACAAAAACCTTCTAGATAGCTTGCACATAAACAATAGAGGAGTACGTGAAAAAAAAAAAAGAAAAAAAAAGAAAAAAAAAGAAAGGAAAACACTTTTAGTGAAGTATGCTAAGGAACTTACTAAGGCTAGATCCCTGTTTAGGGACAAGAAAAGGTCTGGCTACCTCATGTGCTTCAAAGCATCCATGTCCTTGGGCATAAGAGAGGACGCTCCAGAGCCTCAGCCATGTAATGGGTGTGGCCTTTCTGGAACTCCCTAATGGAGGAGCTCTAGGGTACCGTCGTGCCATCCAACTCTAACTAGGGATTCCAAGTTGGATGGCACATGTCAGCCAAGTGCTCGGCCTCCTTACTTTCTATTGAGGAGGGACATCCTTTGTCTTTGGCCATTTTTTGCTGCTTGGACTCCTTTTGGGAGACCACTTCCCCCTCCTCGACTATCTCCTTCTCCTTCCTTTTCTTCTTCAAGTTGGGAATAGGGATGGGGAGCAGGTTAACTGTAGGAGGAGGAGGAGGGTGGAGGAGAGTATGCAGAGGTTGGGACCTTGAAGTGCCCTTATTCCTCTCTGCAAAGAGCTCCTTTAGGCCTTTCTTCCTGTTCAAGGCCATTTTCTCTTCATCCTCTAAGCTATCGTCTATGTGTGCGATGACGAGACCAGGGGTGCAAACACTTGAAAATCTGTCGGGCTCATCTTCTTAGTCCGAGACTTGAACCACCAATTCTCTTGGCTTCTGTTCCTCTTCCTTGAGGTGAAATTGGTCTATCTTGGCCTTAAGTGACAGGCGCGAGGAGGATGTCTCTTCCCTTGGAGCCACTACCTCACTGAGGGAATGATGGAAAGGCAGCTCAACTAGTGCGAGATCTTCTCGCGCTAAGAAACCGGGCATCGAGACGTCTATCCGGGCTAGCCGAGGATCACCTACTCTTATTGCATGGCCCACATCTTGGAAAAAATCTATAAATTTTTTAAAAAACTAGATTTTTTATGTGAGATTTTTTTTTTTCAAAAAAATCTTTTCTCATTAATTAATTGCATACTTAACAACAATTTGTAACGAAATTGGACAAAAGGCTTGAATTTAAATGAATTTTAGTCAAACTTAAAGGGCACAATTTGCATTTTAGCCTTTTTTTTTTTTTTTTTTGACTACCCAAAATTTTTATAGGAAGAAATTAATTGTCTTCATCATAGAACAAATTATTAGATTTTATGTAACATATTTCCATGTTCACTTTCTCTTTTTTTATTTATTTTTTTTTTACTTGGATAATTATCAAAAACATTTATGGAAAATTTGATATGAGACAATATTTCATGAGTAATGCTACATCCACAAACTATTTTACAACATTTATACCAAATGTTGATGTGGACAACCTCTTATTGGTTTTCATATAGGGCCACTATTAATATCATTTTTTCATTTACTAATAAACACTCACCTTATCAGCGGTTTGTAAAATATTTTGTAACCCTAGCATTATTCATATTTCATCTTATGTTAGTACATATTTCCATATTCATTGTTGTTTTTTTTTTTTTTACTTGGATTTCCAAAAATATGTGTAAAATTTGGCATAAGACAATAATTGCCTTCATCATTGGATCTATAATTAACTTTTATATTTCTATATTCATTATTTTTTTTTTCATGTACTAAGAATATTTATGAAAAAATTGATGAGACAAAAATTGTGTTGTTCAAGGGACCTATAATTATATTGAGTAGTACTACAAGTTTTACTATATTGACCCTATAAACTTAACCAAATAAAAATCAGGGTAATGTATGTACAAAGAATGAATACACATCAGCAAGTAAATTACAAACCGACAATGGTAATTTTTGGCGGCTCACTAATTAAAGAAGTGTGATGTTTAGTGTACACATTCTATCATACAAACTCTCACAAACACGTTAAGAAATCATAATATGTGTGTGAGAGTGTGTATAATAACGTGTGTAAACTAGTTTTTAATCATAGGTGAGACTTGTTTTTATTAGATTGTAAAATTCACTGTAAAAAACAAGTTCTTGATTTGTAACCAGATACAGTCTACTAATTCCAAGCTGAAATCTGACAAGATCATGAGCCAGGATTTCACGATAGATTTTTCCACTCCAAAGAGATATTTAAACATCAATTTCCAAATTTCGGAATGCTTTTTAGTGTGCAACATTCTTCATGCCATAACATCTATTGCACATTAAATCAAATGGATTGAAAAAGAATCTCATAACAATTAGTCCATCGTCAGCTGCAAAAATTATGAAGAAACTGCCCCCACAAATACTTTGCATTGCAGTTTTCAGTTGTACCTTTTTCCCTAAGAGGGTTAAATTCTGCTAAATAAGCCAAAGCCCAAGAACAATGTACCCCAATCCTCACGATCATCAAGAAAGTTGAATAATATAAATATATATATATACACACACACATTCACTACACTATCATTGTACCACATTATTCACTTATTTTTAACCTCTTTTTTCTATTTCTAAACTTTTATTCTCCCCATTCTTAAAAAATTAAAATAAAAACTCTTCTTCTATCTATTAATCTACATTAACTTTTACTTTCACAATTCCTTCAACTTTTCCCCTCCCTCTTTACCTCTTTATTTCCCTACTACTATTTATTTTACTGTCAAACTTCTTTCATTATTTCCTTTTTCTTATATTTTGACTCTTCGTCTCTCCATCTTACTTTTTTATAAATTTGATATCATTTTTTCATTCAATCCATATTTTTTCCACACAAAAACTATGAGTACTCTCTCTCTCTCTCTCCCCTTTCTTTTGGTGGATTTTTGTTCTTTCTTACAACTCTAATTTAAGTTGATGGTTTATATATATATATATATATATATATAATTTTAATATGTATCATGGTGTTGTGCTTTTAAAATCCCATTACAAATCCCTCTTATAGCTTTGGTTGAATTTGGTTTGGGTTATGACACCAGAATAAAGTGGCAACAAATAAGGCCATTATTTTGAATGAATTTTCCCACAATTTCAGAAGATAATTTGAAGATTAATAGGTTATTTTGTCCAAGAAGTCAAATAACATTTAATTGGGGTTTTCCAATGGAATATTTAGCCTTTATGTTTTATTTCTCTTAGGTAGACAAGTACTTTATTGTGTTTCTAAGTTCCTAAGAGTCATATCTAACTTTAGTCAGGTTAAGTGAATGTATTTATTATTATTTTCAATTTCCTATGCTTAAGGGGTTGTATTATAAAGTTTATTATTATAAAGTTTAGTTGTATTTGTATATTAGGCAATTACAATACACTACAACAGAAGTTAGAAGAATGGTTCATCTAAAAATAAATAATAAAAAAATCAAACACACAAAAAATAATAAAATAATATATTTTTAGAGATAAAAAGATTTAAAAAAAAAAAACTTGCAGAAATCGTTAAAAAATAAGACGATACTTGAAGTAATTGTTATTTTTTATATATTCTCACGTATTGTGTGGGTTTGCGACTAGTCTATATATATATATATATATATATATATATCTAAAAACTAAAGCGTAGTATTTATTGTTGCTATGCTACAGTTAAACTACATCAGTGCGCCATATCGTCATTTATTTTCTTTCTTTCTTTTTTATTTTTTGTTATACGTATTGCAATTTATTGAGTCACTTCTTAAATTCAGGTGATACTTTATCTCCATATCTATTGTTTGTCTCTCCATTAACCCAGACTCTTGAGATGTGGCTATTATATATGGAATTTTTATAGTCACTGATACTTTATCTCTAAATTTATCATGCGTCTCTCCATTAACCCAGATTCTTAAGATGCTGCTATTATATGGAATTATTATAGTCACTGATAGATTGCAACCTTCTCACCTCTAATTTTTTTTTTTTTTTTTTTTACCTATAAATTTTCAATTGTTCTCTCTTTACAAATTGATCAATATGGCCTTCAATGCGATAGTTTCTTGAGCGTTTTTCTATTCTTTTGGTCATGGCTCAAGTTCGTCTACCAAACCCCAATTAAATGAGTGCAAGAGATAGATAATGACTCTAGAGCTTGCAGATGAAATTGAAGCAGATGAGAGGTGAACATTAGTAGCCTAGGTCCAAATGGTATAGACTGAAAATGAATTCTGCTATTTGTATTATTCTTTTTTTTTTTTTTTTTTAATTCTGATCTCATTACTAGAAAAAAAATGTAGTTCAATTATGAACGAGATTGAGTTTTCATGGTCTCAAAACTATTAAAATATTTTTTTTTCTTTTTTAAAATTGATTTGAGTTGGGCATTTGATCATGTTTGTTATAAATTGTTTTATGGTTGCCCTTCTCTAGACTGTAGGAATGTTACTCTCAATGTTTGCTACAATGTATGATAATTAACTTCAATGTGATGTTTTTATTTTGGTCTTCGTTTTATTGCAATAGTGTTATTAATTTTTATCAAAGAGAAATTGCTATTGTTCTCTTTTTTCAGTTGTCTTATATGTTGAACTAAATTTCATTTTTTTTCTCTGTTTCGTTTGTCAGTTTGTCAATTCCTCGACAAATGTCAATGATCAAGACTCGCAATCACTAGAGGCTTTTTAATCTATTAAAGGTCATACTAATAAATTGGTAACCATTCTGTTCTTAGAACCTTTTGAAGAAAAGAGGAATAAATTTGTTGCTTTTCTTGGCTGGTGCTTGATAATTTGCTTTTTTTGGTTCAATACACATTAGCTATATTAGATTTTCATTTCCTTGTACTAATAATTTGTTGTTTATTGTTTAATTTGATTGTTTGGTGTCCTAGAAATTGTGGGAAAATGGAAGAGAAAAGAGAGTAGAGTTTGAATCTTAAATTTTATTTTTTTTATTTTTTATTTGTGTGTATGGAACTTGGGATGTAACAGTTTAAATTTTTTTATCTTAATTTTTTAAAGAAAACTCTAACTCTTCAAAGTACATCGACTTAAGTAGATTGTTGTGTTGTGTTTAGAATTTTTGTGTTTGGGACCTTAGTTGGCCTGTTTGGTTGACGAATAACTTTGGGGATTTTTTAGCTTATGAGAAATTTCATTTTTATTTTTGGAGTGAGGAAATTCAAAGAACTTAATTAGTTTTAAATTCCATTAGTACCTAGCTTTATGCTAATTTTTGTGTAGATAGAAAAACTAATTGGTTCTTGATTTTTGAATACCTATCTATAATACTGTGTACATGAACAATAATTGAGTTTTTACTATTTTTTTTGCTAAAGTAAGGTTTGTTTAATATGTATTTTACTTATTTACTTTATTGTAAATAAGTTTTTGTACATGATGATTCTAACCTATAAAACTTCACTTTTTTTTTTTTTTTTTTTTGGGTGGTCTTATTCTTTTCAGTTGGCAACTAACTAGACATCACTTTTAGGAATTAAGAATTTAGCAATTGGTACGAAGGTTGAAAAATTAAAATATGATACAATCTCATCATGGGAAGAAAAATAGGAAATCTAATGTTGTGTTGGCATGTCCGTCCATTATTGGGTTACAAATATCATATCTAAAAAAAAAACCCAAAATAATATAATGATATATCTGTAGAGATAAAGAGTTGGAAAATAATTTTAGAAGTAGTTCAATTTTTTAGGAAAAAACTATCTTCAATAAACTATCATATTACAAAATAATTATATATTCTCATGTATCGCATGAGTTTGCAAGCAGTTAATGCTAATATCTCAAACACCTCACCTAAAGTAGCAATACCAACAGCAAGAGCAATAACAGAAGTGCTAAATCCACCCACTGTTTGTCCATTCATTGGCTTCTTTTCCTATCTTAAATCCACCCACTGGGTTTTCCCACTTGTGAAGCAACTTTAATTAGTAGCTGCATCCATTAACCCCGGACCAACTCCACTCCATGAAGTGCAATCCAAAAGATTTGCAATGTGCTCCATCGTTATTGGAATAGGGTAAGTATTCATTTAGTATTAACAAATTATCTACAAATAAAATGACATAAAATAATCGTTTCTTATATTACAATATAATTGGTGTCTTGGTCTGATAATAAAGAACCATCATTAGGAGTGGACACCATAAGTTAAAACTTTCTATAAAAAAAAAACATTAATTTAAATCTCATAAATCATCAATAATTAAATTCATACTAAATGTCAGAATAATTTCCCTCTCATTTTATAAAATCAAAGAGTGTGAAAAACTCATTTTCCAAATGTTAAAGACAAATTACAAATAAACAAATAATTGAACAAATAAAAAGAGGCACATACACGCAAAACACATTCTATGCACACAACACAACACAACACAACACGCAAAACACATTCTATGCACACATTCTACGATCAACTAATTTTATCAATTTTCAATTTTCAACAACTAATCATTCGAAGAATCAGACCAACTCCACTTTAAAAGGCACAAACTTTTATCCAAAACAAGGCCAAAATGGGGTTTTATCCATTTCTCACAAACTTTCCAGCAAAATGCTCCATATCTAAAACTATTTAGTGATATGCCCGTATTTTGAAATTGGATTTTCTAAAAGTCGAGTTTTAATGTAAAACTCGATTTTTGGACAATCGAGTTGTAGCGAAATTAAACTAAAAAAAAGAAAAATAAAAAATTGGGAACTCAAGTTCCACTTGAATATTTTCAAGGAACTCGAGTTCCTCACTAGAAACTTGAGTTCCTTGAATGGAACTCAAGTTCCACAATTTATTTATTTATTTATTTTTTAAGTTTAATTCCGCTATAACTTGATTTTTTTAAAATCAAGTTTTACGTTAAAATTCTATTTTTAGAAAATCGAGTTTCAAAATAGGAGTATATCCTTTAATAGTTTCAGACATGGGGTATTTTGT
This sequence comes from Quercus agrifolia, assembly GCA_029955455.1. Taxonomy (NCBI): domain Eukaryota; kingdom Viridiplantae; phylum Streptophyta; class Magnoliopsida; order Fagales; family Fagaceae; genus Quercus; species Quercus agrifolia. Next base: position 58,825,447 of record JARQAD010000004.1, read on the forward strand.
TAAAAAGTTTGGCTAAAAAGGGTATTTTGCCATTTTGGCCTCCAAAACAATAAAGCAGACTACTATTTCTCTATTTCAATAAATGTCATTTTTTATTATTATTATTATTTTTTATTTATTTATGATCATGTCGTTTGCTAGCTAATAAAAAATCTAACTTTACTACAACTTTTTCTGGCTGAGAAAACTAAACTTTTTTTGGCTGAGAAAACTAACTTTACTACTTAGCTTTTACAGTTTACTTATTAATTATTAGCTTTTACAGTTTACTTATTAATTATTATACTCTTATTCATTCGTCTTTGACTGAACATACGTATTTACTGGAGTTGATTGGGTTGTTCCATTTTTTTTAAGGGCTAAATGGGCAAATTTTCAAATTTTTGTTGATAAAATTTGTTGATTGGGCTTATTTGTTAAGCTAATTATTTTTGTTATTGGGCTTTTTTTTCATTTTGTTTAAGAGGGACAAGGATCTTGTTAAGGAGGGCCAGGTTTAATTTTATTGGGCCAAACTTCTGAAATTAGCCTATCTATATATACTAATAATTTTTTTTTGAAAAACTTTTGGGCCCTGCGGTGGAAGATCATATGAAAAAAAGCTAACCACATTCAATAGGAAAAGTATACGTTTCCAAGATGCAATCTGTGGTTAATTTTGTGCTGCCAATTCTCAGCTTTCTTGATGCGTATGAATACGTGATTTAGAATCTTAGATACAAATATGAAATATTTACATGCATGTATCCCAGGCAGGAAGCAACTTAATTTAGTGCTTACAGCTTGCAGATAATGAGAAGGGCCAAGTACTATTCTTAAAGAATCCAAATACACTCCACGCCCAAGTCTGTGCATGAGCTCATAACATTGTTTTTTTTTTTTTTTTTTTTTTTTTTTTTTTTTTTTTTAAATTTAGTTTGTAACATTGGTCTATCTCTCTTCTCACCTTTTAACCAATAAAACCAAATTAGTTGCTAAACCTTTTTGTATATTTAGCAAGTTTGATAAAGAGTAATGCTAGGATCACAATTTTTGCCATAACTTACTTACGTAGTAAGTTGTGAGTAGTAGAGTTGTGAGCCCACCACTTTTATTCCACTACTCAGAACTTGTCATACAACTAATAAGCAAGTTATGACCGAAGTTGTGGTCCAAGCATTTTTCTTTGATAAATTCACAATATTCATAAATTTTCAGTCACTCTTGGAACAACCAATAAGAAGTTCTAAATCCTGGCATTAAGATCCATAAATTTCATAGCTCACTTTCAATTCTCTAATCCACCCCTATTCCCAAAAAATGACATTAAAACTTAAAAGTCATAGATAACGTAAGATTGAACTGAAAAATATTTTTTTTTTTAAATAATAATAATAAAATTAGAGCTCTCTCTTTAGATATATAAGAATGCTATTTGAGTGTACCTAGGCAAGCTGTTCATTTGCCTTCAAGAATTGTAATCTTTTTACTTGCCTGCCAATATATATAATCAATCTTAATGTAAAAGTCATCCATTAAGAGATTGAAGTTCCATTTGTTTTGGTACAAATCAAAAGAAGGAAATGTAAAAGAATTTTATGAACAAATTAAGTTTCTGATTTGGGCCTGCTTAAATTCAAACTGCATCCCACAGGATCCTTCTCATAATCATTCCTATGATCTCACAATAAATCATTTATTGAAATGGTTCTTTTAGCTGCATTAACTGAAGAGATGTCTAAGCTGTAGCACATGCTGCAAAACAGGCATCAAAAATCTCTGTTGAATACTTTTCTGTTTTGTTAGACCATAACATCCAACACCAGAATTAACACTAAAATTACCCCCTTGTCACTAAGCGTAGAAATCCCCTTCACTTTAGAGAACAACTACTAATTATGCTTCAAATTCTTAGTTATCTCTACTTGTTTAAGAAATGAAATTTGTTCCTGTACAATAACTGAATAACCATGTCCTCTGTTTCCGGAACCGTGGAGAGTGAAACCAAACAAATCTAAACAATCTCTAACTTCTTTTTCATTCGTTTTTTTTTATTGTTATTGTTCCCAGCATGACTACTATTCTGGTAATACAGCCTATTCACACTCCAAGTAACAATCCACGTCACTCCTCTCTAGCCACTACCAACACGCAGTGAGCAACAAGTTGAAATTTCCAAATTGTGAGCTCAGCTAAGTTTGACGAAGTTGTGTTGATCGGATAATGAGTAAAGCCCCACTTACTCTAATGAAACCTCCCTGGACTTACTTAAATTATAAATAGAATAGAATAATGCCCATTCCCTCCAATAATTTCACTATTATCAAATCGATTACAATAAATCTCTTGTATATGTCTTACCGTTAAAGTAAAATCTCCTCATTTTTTCTTTACTGACTATTTTTCTCTCACAAGTCACGTCTCTCTTTTGGTTGTTCTCTTAATAAACCAAATGGTCTCAATTAATTCCCTTCAGCCTTATTTCTTCTTCAGCGTGTGAGACACGCTCAAAGTCTCTGCCCATGAAAACGGCAAGAAGACTTGTAATTCCTTTCAACCTCATTTTTTTTTTTCTCAGTGTAAGACGCGCTCAAAGTCTCTGCCCATGAAAATGGCAAGAAGACTTTTGTAATTCCCTTCAGCCTTATTTCTTCTTCAAAGTGTGAGACGCGCTCAAAGTCTCTGCCCATGAAAATGGCAAGAAGACTCTTGTAATTCCCTTCAGCCTTATTTCTTCTTCAGAGTGTGAGATGTGCTCAAAGTCTCTGCCCATGAAAATGGCAAGAAGACTCTTCTTATTTCTTCTTCAGAGTGTGAGATGCACTCAAAGTCTCTGCCCAAGAAAATGACAAGAAGATTTTTGTAACTCCTTTCAACCTTATTTGTTCTTCAGAGTGTGAGACGCGCTCAAAGTCTCTGCCCATAAAAATGGCAAGAAAGACTCTCAAGTTTTTATAGCTTCATTTTGGTCTATATATTTTTTAAACTTCTTGTCATTTTGGTTTTTATTATCATCTCACTTACAAAAAATGCCTAAGTAATAAATGAATTACTACTAGTTTAAAATTACTTTTTTTTTTTTTTTAAACTGAGATGCTATCAGCATCAAAATATTGGTAACTTTAAAAATATAAGAACCATAATAAAATTATTAAAAAAAATTGAGAACCAAATTAAAAACATGACCAAAATAGAGGCAAAAAAGGTATTTTCAACAAAAAAGAAAAAGGCAAATCTGAAATCTCATAGAAATCGGTGGCACCCTCCCAAGTCAACAAACGGTATGTATTGGCATTGAACGGCTAATGTGAAAAGCTAATGAGGAGGAAAGCTCCTGAATGAAATGAATTTACAATAAAAATGCCCTCATTGTCATTGTTATTCAGCTGAGCCTGCCTCCCTCGCTAGCAGAGCACAAACAAAAGAGAGCAAGGAAGGACGTTCCATATTCAAACTATTATGCGCTGGAGCTGGTTCATGCCATATCATCATTTCTTTATTAAAAGAAGAGAGGAAAGAGAGAGAGCGTTTTACTTTTATGAGAATGGAAGCGTGTTACTTGCGAAGCTGATTGCCTCTTGCAATGCCAAGCCTATTCCCATCCGTACCTTCTCCGCTCAACAGCTCCGCCAAGCAACCAACAACTTTTCTTTTGAAAAGCTGGTAATGGAGTTCTCTATTTGGTACAAGGGTTCTCTTGAAGGACGAATTGTTCTCATTAAGTGTTCTTTTGTTTGCAATGCCAAGCCTATTCCCATCCGTACCTTCTCCCCTCAACAAATCCGCCAAGCAACCAACAATTATCCTGCAGAACATCTGGAAATTTATTGGTACAAGGGTTCTCTTGAAGGACGAATTGTTCTCATTAAGCGTTTAGGTTTTTGGACCGATATAGCCATCAATGATTTAGTGATTTCTGCACAAATGAGTGGTCACAGCAATGTATTAAAGCCCATAGGCTGCTGTCTCCATACTCCAATTCCCATTTTGGTGTTTGAATTTGCCGCCAATGGTGTCCTTGCAGATCGAATTTATGTCTCTCGTGTTATTAAACAACAACATCAGCCGATGGTATGGGAGAGAAGGTTAAAGATTGCAAGGCAGATTGCGCATGCTCTATCTTATCTCCATACTGCCTTCCCAAGACCTGTCATCCACATGGCTATAACTATGCGCAGTATCTTATTAGATGAACATGATGTTCCCAAATTGTCCAGCTTTTATTTTTCTGTATCAATTCCTGAAGATGAAGCTGACGTGGAAGGTTATGACGGCTTTCGACATTTTGGTTTCTTCGCCCCTGAGTTTGAAGCAACAGGCAAGGTAACTGAGAAAGCTGATGTATATGATTTTGGTCGGATTCTTCTAGAACTTTTAACTGGAGAGGATTCTGTTAATATAACCCGATTTACAATTGATAAAGATTCTAGTTTAGTAGCATACATACATAACCGTGCTCAAGGTAGTTGCATAAACGAGATTGTGGACCCTGCAATCTTGGCTGAAGATGGGGATGGAGGTGCTAGTTTACAACATCAATTACAAGCTGTGCTGGACCTTGCCTTGACATGTACAGAGGAAGATCCACAAAAAAGGCCAACTATGGTTGATGTCACCAAACAACTCAGACGGATTGAGAGGTTCGTTCCGTCAGTAAATTTTTACTCACTTAATTTCATCCAATCATATGTTATAGATAAACAGATTCACATTATTGCATATCCAAATTATTTAGGCATGACAACAAACAAAATTTACTCACTTGATTTTCAAACAAATGGCCATGGATGGAATTTAGAAAAGTCAAAAAAGCTAATTTGATGGAGAGCCATTTAATGACATTATGAAATCCCCATTGCTACTAAGAACCAATCCTAACAAACTGGTATGCATCTTAAGTAATGAAGGAGAATTCTCTATAAGATCAGCTAATGGTATTTCTCAATCACACAGGTTCACACAAATCGGTGAAGTGCTTCTGGGTAATTTGCAGAATTTAAAGCTTCATGAGAGTTTTGAAGAGCATGCTTCTGCATCATTGAAAAGGAATGCTTCTAGTGATGAAATGCAAGCAGTGAACGAAGCCTCTGAAAGGCCTCTTGAAGTTTAATTGTGATGCAACTGAATGATGACAGAGCTTGTTTGGCAGTTTTAACCTGTCATTGGGAAGTTATCATTATGGCAGACCCTTAAGGTATGTATTGATGCTATAAGAACTGGAGGATAAGTTGTTATTGGCAAAGGACTTTGATAATTGTTCTTCTGTTTGAATAAAAGGAATGCAAACTAAGTAGTTCATAGTCTTAGTAATTGGCTATGTAAATTTTCTCAATTTAGTTTGGCAAACCTTTTTCTTTTTTCAAAATAGTCTATAATTTTAATCAGTATGTGAATTTGGGTCGAAAATTCATTAAATAACTTATTGCTCCACAATTGATCTTCTAATCGGTATAATTGCAGTTAACACCTTCCCTTTGAATTAGATAAATATTGTTGTCCTAAAAAGTATGAAACAAAAATGTCATTATCCTTACAAACAGAGATGTACCTAGTCCTTATCTTGTATTACTGCTCCAGCTCATTGTTATCCTCTTAAATTTAGAAGGCACCTTCTAAGGGAACTTTGATGGAGAAATATAGCTGCATAGGGCTGCTTGAACATTGGTAGAAGTGGAGAGAAAAAGCCAAGTCAAGACTCTTGGTCACACTAACTCATTTGATGCCCAAAAACTCTAATCCAATTACCTTGGGTATCAATCTAGGCTGAGACAAATATTTGGCATTCTAATATATATACAGATGTCTCATCCCACTATCACAAAGGATAGTAACAAACAGTAGCATGAACACACACACACATAGACAAAGAGTTTTGTTGGTGTGGACACTAGGCCACTGGATGATAGAGGATAGGGATGGACATTAAGAGCCACAAAAACGAGTTTTATTTTTGAATTATAACATGTGTCGTTATAACATATTCACATTGTTGCATATCCAAATGTTTAGGTTGATTTCAAGTCTTCCTATTTCACAATGGCTCAGAAGTTAAGAGATTAAAAGACAGAACTTAGTTGATTCTCAAAATGCTTTCTTGTTTATAATGGCTCAAAGGTTAGAGATTCTAAGGAAAAGCCAAGCAAGATAAGTAGTATTCATTGTTAATAGCCTTCCACAATGATGCTCTAAGAGTCATATTCACGGTAAAATGAACTAACTACTCAAATTTGTCTGGCAAACTTATTTCCTCCTGACATTGCCGTAGACCATAATAACTGGTATATTAACATTAATTCATTCAACTTCACTTGACAAAATGATTTCAATCATCCTTGTACACAACTTTGAATACAATATTGTACACCTCTTAATGAAAATACATATTAGTGTCCTGATAGAATGAAACAAAAAATTGACATTATCTTAACAGAGATGTACAAAACTTTGTTAGATAAATATAATTGCATAGGCCTACTCAAACTTTGGATGGAGGTAACGATAAACATCTGAGTCAAAGCTCTGGATCACACTAACTCATCTGATGTCCCAGAAGCTCTAATCTAGTAGCCTTGGGAGTCAATCCATGCTAAGACAGATATTCAGCACTATAAAACTTACTCAGATGACTTATCTCAGTGTCACAAATAATAGTTACAACAGAGTGACCAGGGCCAATGGATTGTGTCACTGAACGTCTGATGGCTCGGACACAATTCATGGCCAATGAACTTCCAAGAAAGAGCCCATCATTCTTCAAAAGAAACCTGATAAAAGTTCAAGAAGCATAGCATTAAAACACACAGAAATATTTGTGTTCCAGCAAAGGAAAATGGGTGAAAGAATGGATTTTTTTTTTTAATGTTTCATGATCTGGAAAATATTAATGATGGACAAAAAAGGGAAAAGGAAAAAATCCACAATACAGTAGAATCAACAAAACAACAAACTGGTAGAATTGGCCCAATCTTTTTCCCATTGGTTTCATTTCTCATCCCATCAACAAGATATATCACTTTAGTAAAACAAAGGCATGCACTTACCAAGACATTTCAACAGCTTCCAAATCTGTGCCTCTGAAAGCCCCATCAAATTTCGCCGTCATGAAATTCTGTGATAACCTATTTATTCCAAGTCCTTCTGTTATTGTGTCAAATGGATTCTTCATTCTTCGTCCTCTCTAGTGTGCATCGCCCTCCTTGTAACCTTTTTGAATAAACCAGAACCAGGAGGATCTATCAAGAAGCACTTAATGTTTGGATTCTTTTCCTGTTGAACACATGCTAAGGGATTCATTGACTAATTTAATATGAATGTTTAAATTAAAGGAAGGAAAATAAATTGACCATGAGAATATGGAAAGACCAGCCACTGTCTGTCCTGTGCCTGCAGCTGCAACAAATGCATCTAAACTACCCAGTCTGTTGCCAAATCTCAAGCCCTGTACCCTCATAGTGTGCTCAGAAGTTTGATAGATTTTCAATATGATCAGCAAAGAAGTGAACTTTACAATTATGTGGTAGAGCTTGTATTGCGTTTCAATTTGTGATTGGGAAGGCAATATAAAAGTTAGGTGGGACAAGAAAATTATGTGGGTTTCACCAATAGCAGTAGTTGTTTAGGCTATTTTTCTTTTGGAACATTTAGAGTTCTGAAGAGATGAAATTGCAGAAACTGATCATATATTGATGCAATAAGAACTGGGGGATAGATTGGTATTAGCGAAGGCGTTTGATAGTTGTTCTTTTGTTTGGAATAATAGGAATGCAAACCAAGTAGGTCATAGTCTTAGTAATTGGGGTATGCATAGTGGTTTGTAGGGGGGAGAAAAAAACTTCTGTACTGCTGAGGACAATAGACTTCTACTGTTTTGTTGGTTTGTAAATAGTTTTCTTTTGTCCAGCCAAAAAAAAGGGTACAAGTCTTATTTACAATAAAATGAAATAATTACTCAAAGTAGTTGGCAATCCTTTTTCTCTTTACGAAATTGTCTTAATTCATTTGAATTTGGGACAAAATCCATTAACTTTTACCCCACAATTGATCTTCAAGCTGGTATAATTGCAGTTAACTCATTTCCTTTGGATGAGCGTATTGTTGTCCCAAAAAGAATGAAATCAAATAGTTAATATTTAACAAACAGAGAAGTACTTAATCCTGCTCAAGTGTTACTGCACCAGTACATTGTTATCCTCAAAAATTAAGAAGGCACCTACTGAGGGAACTTTGCACAAGTAAGAGAGCACCACCATGGTGATAGAAATAGCAGCAGCAGCAGCAACAATAGCACCTGTAGTTCACACAGGCACCATTGTAGTGCTTTGAATTTTGAAGTCAAGGCCTTGGACCAAAAATCTTAAAGATTAGTATACCAGTTATTCTTTTTGCCGCATTCTATTTTGTCCAATAACCATATTGTTCATGGTTCATTTAAAAATAAATAAAATAAAATATTAACCATTTCTTGGTTCCAAAGTACCTGCAAAACATAACCAATCAAAAAGCAGCATAAGTAACCAAACCATGGTAATTTCTGGCTGCTCACTAATTAAAGAAAGCTATAGGTGAGAACTCATTTTTACTGGATCACAAAATTAACAGTAAAAGACAATTTCTTCATTTGTAATTAGATTCAGTCAACTGATTCTAAGGTGAAGGATTTCACAATAATTTTTCCCACTCGAAAGAGACATCAAAGCATCCATTTCCAAATCTTGGAATGCTTTTTGGCATGCAAAATTCTTCATGCCATTACATCTACTGCACATAAAATCAAATAGATTGAAAAAGAATCTCATAACAGTCAATCAATCGTCAACTGCAAAAATATAAAGAAACTGTTGCCCCACAAATACTTTGTAGTTCAGTTTCACTTCTACATTTGTCACTAAGAGGGAGACTATTAAATTCCGCTAGATAAGCCAAAGCCTCTGAGTTAATGTAGCAAACCATCCATAGTGATGCAATCTCTCATTTGGGAAATGTACCCCATCCCTCACAATCATCCAGAAAGTCTTATTGCTTTGAATAGAATGAGTCATAGTTCATTAGAGTAATGGAACAGGTGATTATAATTTTTTTTTTTTTTTTTTTAATAAAGGAAGGGAAAAGGAAGCTCTGACCCTATCCATTCTAGTTGAATTAATGCTAATATTTCAAACACCTCATCTAGAGTACCAATACCCCCTGGAAGAGCAAGACCAGCAATTCTATCAGAACTACTGCTCCTAACTGCAGCATCCACCAACCCATGCTACCTCGCAGAAAAAACCGGCAATACTGAAAAGCAATTCATGCAACTGAGAAGCATCAGGTGACAACAATAGATTATCTGCAAGTAAGATAAGTTTCTGAAGGTAGACACAGAAGAAAATTTGAGGCTGTCCCTTCAACAGCTTCTTTACCTATCTTTAATCCACCCGCTGGTTTTGCCACTTGTAAAGCACCTTTTGTAGCAGCATGCATTAGTCCAGGACCAACCCCACTCCATGAAGTGCAATTCAAAAGTTTCGCAATCTGAAGACCATAAGAACAAGCTAACCATAGTCAAAAGGAAAAGTATGTTTCCAAGATGCAATTGTGGTTTTGTGTTGCCAAGTCTCAGCATTCTTTATGCATGATTATCTCAGCAAGTGAAAACATGATTTAGATACAGAAATTCACATTCATGTAAGCCAGGCAAAGGAGGCAGGAAGCAATCTATAAAGTCACGTACTTCTCTACTCAACTCTAGTGCTTGCAGGTAACGAGAATGACCAGGTCCCATCCTTGAAAAACACAAATTCAAGACTCCTAGCCCAAGTCCGTGTATGAGTTCATAACTTTTTTTTTTTTTTTTTAATTTTATTTTATTTTTATAATTAAGTTTGTAACATTGTTCTATCTCTCTTCTGACCTTTCAACCAATAAAACCAAATTAGCTACTAAAACTTTTCGCCCATTCAACAAAATTGCAAAGCATTTCATAAATTCACAAATCTTCTTAGTACATGACACTCTTGGAACAACCAATAAGAACTTCTAAATCCTGGCATTAATATCCATAAATTTCATCGTCCACTTTCAATTATCTACTCTGCTCCCACTCCCAAAAATTGATATTAAAAGTAAAATTGGCGAAGTTTGAAATAGGGCTCAGATATCTAAGCATGAACTGAAGAATTTTTTTTTTTACTTAGGCAAGCTGTTCATATGCCTTGCTAGAATTGTAATCCTTACTTGCCTGTAAAAGAAAAAGAAGAGCTTGAAGGTTTATCAAAGGTGGAAACAGAGAAAACCAGAGATGAAGAATTCTCCGAAGATTGCAACTGAATTTTATTCAAGCTCACTGAAATGAATACATAACCCTCACTCACTATTTATACACTACATAGCTTGTAACTACCTCTAGAAGATTCCTATCTAACAAACTCTAACAGAAAATACAGTTGTACATGATAAAAAAAAATATCTACAATCTGATAAGGAAAATATCTAGAGCTGAAGTCATGAAGAACAGAGCAATTCCAGAATTGTTTAGAGAAGAAGAGCTGTGTCAAAACGATGTCGTCTGCGATCTTGAGTACGTGAGTAAGACACGCTTGAGTAAAACGATGCCGTTTATCATTTAATGAAACGTCATCGTTTTAAGCATCTTTGAATCAATGTTACCGTTGCTCTTGTGACCGTTGGAACTGTGAGTCTTCTTGCTTCTTCTCTTGTTCATTAGTTCCACTTTCAGCCTGCCAATAAAAATAATCAATCTTAACGTAAAAGTCATCCATGAAGAGAAATCAGAAGCAGGAAATGTGATGCATTCACTTATGAGCTGAGAAGGCTTGTATGTGCAGCCTAACACCTAGAAATTGGCCACTGGCAAATAATTTGGAAAAGCATCCCTCTATTGAAATGCAAAAGAATTTCATCAACAAATCCACTACTTGTTTATGATTTCAACTTGCTTAAATTCAAGCTGCATCCCACAAGACCTTCTTATTCCTATGATTTCATAATACGTCTTTTATTCAAATGGTTCTTTTGGCAGCATACTGCAAAACAGGCATCCAAAATCCCATAGTGGACAAATTGTAATTCATCAAATCGCTTGAATACTTTTCTGTTTTGTTAATCTTCTACATCCACCAGAATTGATGATAAAATACCTGCTTGTCACTAACATAGACATCCCCTTCACTTCAGGGAGCAACTATTAATTATGCTTCAAATTCTTTGTTATCTTATTTGAGAAAAAGAAAATTTTCTGCTAGTACATGAAAGATTCAACATGGTTCACAAGATTCACTGATACTGTACAATAACCATGTCCTCTGTTTTCAGAATAGTGGAAAGTGAAACCAAACTAATCTAAGTAGTCTCAAACTTCTCTCTTTTTCGTTTTTATCCTCTTTTTTTTTTTTTTAATAGAAAATTCTCAGTTCCTAGCACGACTAATAATACACCCAATGCACACTCTTAAGTGATAATCCACCTCACTAATTTAGTTTTGCATCCGTATGTATAAGAGTGTAATCCACCTCCATATGTAAAAACATTAACTTGATGACAGCCTGATAGTAAAATACTGATATACACAACAGTTATGAACTCAGTTGTACATGGTCAAATATTATCATTTTCACCAATATCTTAGTTTTCAGTCCACAAAAGCAGTCATTCAAAACTGTTATTTTTCAACAAACTAAATCTATCAAAGAGCAACAAGAATGTACTAGCTCAGATAAAACTCTCAAAAGAACAAAAATGAAGGGGGATTGCAAAGTGGGTTAACCTCAATTTGGTTCGTTGTCCTATTGAAAATGGAGTGTATATCACTGAATTTTTACTAAGGTTATGTATTTTGACAATAAATTTTCAACTAGGCCTTTGAGATTTGCTTTTGCTGTGAAAGATTCTTTCAGTAGCATTTCCGATGTTTGGGTTGTATTTGCTACAGTTGGTGTTTGGCCCTTCTCTTATTTTGGGCTCCTTCCACTTTGAGTTTGGATCACTGCTGGATCTCGAAAAAAAAATGATGATAATAACCTCAAGCGGAATTTTGCTTGCTCTTTAAAACCCCAGGATTATGGCTTGAAAACCTTGAATAAGGTGGCCAACATGGCAAAACGGTTGGGTAGGGTCGGGTCAATTGGGTTGGCGGATCAAACGGGTCACGAGTCAAAACATGTCATTTTTAAGTGGGTCAATCGGGTTGCGGGTTAGGTCGGGTTTACCTATATTTTTCAAACAATTTTTTATTTTTTATTTTTTTATAATTACAAAAACAAATCAATGACAACCTGTTTAGAGAGAATGAATAAAATCAATTAAGCAAATGAATTGCACTTAATGCCACTTGTTAATATCCTTCCAATTCTAATAGTTTTGAGCATGACAAAAATTATTTATAGTCATAATTTCGTGATGGAAAAAGTCTTCAATGTTAATAGTTCACTGTCAAAATGCATATAATTACAAGTTTACATCTTCAAAAAGAGATAGATCTTAAAACAAATAAAACAAGTAAGCCAGCAAAGTAGCAAGTTATCGATCTTCTTAAATGCACATGTTCCTATTGCATTTAAAATAATAGTAAAGTTAGATTACTTAGATAGATAAACTAAACAAAAAAATATTTAAAAATAAACATAACAAATTAAATAAAAAAGAATAAGTAAATATTTTATAAGAATTACACTTCAATCTCAATCTACTCAATGTTGGTAGTAGATTCAGCACTGCAAATATTCATACTTGCAAATTGTAGCTCAAGTTGGCCAATTTCATCAGCATCTTCATCTACAATACAATATTTTAATATAATTTAATAAATCATGAAAGCAAATCAATAAAGAATTAAAATTGTATAATTATGACTATAAAAAAATTAAATTACCTTCAAATCCATATAGCCAACTTTTAGTGCATAATGTAGCTTCCACATTCTCAGGTAAAAGATGAGATCGATACGGAGTAAGAATTTTTTTCTCAGTGCTAAAAATTGTAGCTTTACTGCTTTGGCCCTTGACCCTTGTGGTCCGTGGATGTGGTTGTGTTGTCACGTTTTAACGGTTTTGTTTCACTATTTCATGTTTGTGAATCACAATTTTGGCTTTGGACTCCAGCTAAGCTAGTCAATTGAATTAGATTTTGTTTTCTTTCTTTTAATGGTTGTGTTGTCTAAGTCTTGTCTCATTTTCATGTCATGTCTCTGTGGTCCTGTGGAGGCAGAGCTGAAGGCTAGCTTTATTGGTTGTGATTCGTGAAGCCCTTAAAATCAAATAGGCAAATTGCATATAAAAAGCTATTGTTTTTTCTTCTTGTAATTTAATAATTTATTGACTATTGACTATTACCTATTGGTTTGGCTCTGCCGTTCTGGTGCTTTGCGCTTTATGCACTTAGTATCAGGACGTAGTTTAAAAAAAAAAAAATTTGCAATTTTTTTTTTAACGGGTCGGGTCAGGTTGACCTGCAAAAAAATCGAGTTGGGTCGGGTCAGAAAATTCTAACCCATTTTGCCATGTCTAGGTGGCCCATGTGTGGTAATGTCCAAATGTAGTCACTAGTCAGTTAGCAAAGCTGAAGCCAACTATGCTTTGAATTAATTCTTGAGTAAAAGCTTAATTGATTGGCACCCTCTTGCCTCTAACTATCAAATTATTAAAAAAAAAAAAAAAAAAAACTTTTACCTAAAGCTTATGCTGACCTTAGAATATTAGAGCATCTCCAATAGGCTCTCTAAAGCTAATTTTGGAGAGCAAACACACTAAAAGACCTCCAACAGCCTCTCCTAACTCGAAATTTATTTTTAGAGTTGCTACAATAGCTCTCTTGACCTGGAGAGCATTGTACCAACTCCAAACATTTTTTGCCTATTAAAAAAAATATCCCATTGAATAAAAGAATGATTCCTTCTCTCTTATCCCTTTCCCTTTCTCTTTTCTCTTCTCTTTATTTCTTCATTCTCTTACTTCTCATCAGAGAACAAGGCAGCTCTCTCTCAGAGCCTTGAAGAAAGAAAAACCAAAGACAATTTTACTCACAAATTGAGAAAACGAGAAAAAAAATATCAAAATCTTTCTAATTTTTGTAATGCATGCATTCTCTTATTGAGATCAGAATCAAAGGATTTTTTATCCCAGAAAAAATTTTGAAGGCAAAGATCTCTCTCCTCCTCTTCTCAATCAAAACACACCACAATCTTATTCTCATAAAACCAATTAAATTAGAACAACAAAGCTAAAAATCTGAACAAAGAAAAAAAAATTACAAAGAAGACAATCTGACCAAATCCAGTCACATGCACAGAGACTAGCAAGTCGAACCATCAACACACACCTCCACATCTATGAAAACCTTCTCAATCTACCGTTGGAACTAGGACAACTTGTCGAAACCAGAGCTCCAAGACTTCCAAATCGATGCGAAAGGCTTTGGGCAAATGGTCCTAGATGCTCTGAAATTATTTTACATAGAAATTTTTTTACAATCAATACAATGGTATAGAGGTTGAAGTGGAAGAATCGGCTGGAAACAAAAAGGAAGGGGATGGAGAAAAAAAAGGAAAACGTGTGGTGTGTGCCTATGTGGTGGTATTGTTTTTAATAATAAGCTGTAAGTTACCCGTCCGATATATAGATAATTTGTGATATTTTATATAAAATAGTTTTGAATAATGTTGTACATAAATTATAAAGAAAAAATAAACTAAATTAGGGTAAATAAACATATATATTATGAGATATTAAAAATTGGTTTAATAGCTTTACTGCATATTTGTAGCCTTCTTAAGGTAAGATTATTATTTTTTAAAATCATGAAACCAAAAATAAATGCATGCAAAAGAGTAATGGGACCATGAAAATCAACTAATTTGTGTTGTGTTCATATATTTCATACTATGAAATAAAAGTATTCTCAACTCTCTGATTGTCTTCTACTCATCGATAGTGCGACATTAAGACATAGTGTGGGCAAGTGTATATGCATGTGTCTTATATATGATTTAAAATTAAATCATGATAGAATATGACTTTACATTACGCACCAAATATTCTCTCTACTTATATACCAAAAACAAAAACTAACTAACAAAATTACCTAAACCTAAATCATATTTAAGCTAAAAAGAAAAAACGATTACCCGTGGGGATTTCGGTGTCTTGATGGTGGTGGGAGGCTAATATAACGGAGGTGGTGACCCCTCAGATTCCTCCTTCTCTCTCTTTCAAATGTTTTGTTAATCTCAAGTCTTTTATTTTGGTAATATATAGTGAAATAGTGCCTTTTATTTAACAATCTACAAAATTTTTGTGTCTCTATGTTTCTTTCTAGGGTCTTATCTTGTTAGTTATTACTATTAGTCATTACTTATTTTTTATTTTTTATTTTTAAATATTAAAAAAGTGGGTATGCTAAAAGACATGAAGAATAGTGAAATGTGTGGTGTAAGCTTAGACAATTAATGAGATATTAATGAGATGACAGTAAAATAAGATAATGTGAACTTTTGGGTAACAATTAAAAAAAAAATAATAATAAAAGAAGCTTAATGAAAGAGGTAAAAAAAAGGTAAATGCAAAATTTGAGTGCCACTTGGCAGGACCTCATGCATTCTCGCATGAGGTCTTTGAGAGAGAGACATTTTGTAACAACTTTTATTCTACAATATTCCTCCAAAAAAAAATTTTTTACTCATTTCTTGAACTGAATAATTATAATGGTTATGTATGTGTGCAATTTATAATTGTTGTTTCAACGCATATATAAAGTCTTCTCAAGGTAAGATTTTTTTTTAAAAAAATCATAAAACCAAAAATAAATGCAAAAGAGTAACATGACCATGAAAATCAAATAATTTGTGTTGTGTTCACATATTAAATACTATGAAATAAAAGTATGCCCTTTTGGATATACACCACTGCAAGTTTCTTTAAAAAAAAAAACCTTCTCTCCTCTTCTCGTGTGTGTGTGTTAAAAATACTTAGTATTGTCAAAAGAAAAAATAGTGGGTTAATCTCACATTGGAAAATGAGTGTGAGTAAAAGAGGTTTAAAACATGTATTTTGTATCCAAGAGTTAGGCTTTTTTGGATATACACCACTGTAACTTTCTTTTAAAAAAAAACTTTCTCCCCTCTCCCTCTGTGTGTGTGTTAAAAATACTTAGTATTCTAAAAAAATAAATAAATAAATAAATAAAAACTCTCTCATTGATAGTGTGACATTAAAAAATGGTGTGGGCAAGTGTGTATGCACGTGTCTTATAGATGATTTAAAATCATGGTAGAATATGACTTTACATTGCATACCAAATATTCTCTTTACTTATATACCCAAAACAAAAATTATCCAACCAAATTACCCAAACCTAAATCATATTTAATCCCCTAATTTAAAAAGAAAAAAAAAATACCCATAGGGGTTTTGGCGTTTTGATGGTGGTGGGAGGCCAACATGATGGAGGCAACGACCCCTTAGATTTCTTTTTCTCTATTTTTCAAATGTCTTGTTAGTCTCAGGTCTTTTATAGTGAAACAATGCATTTTAATTTTGTAGTGAAATAATGCGTTTTATTTAACAATCCACAACATTTTTGTGTCTCTCTATCTCCTTCTAAGGCCTTATCTGGTTAGTTATTACTATTAGTCCAATATTATTATTTTTTTAATTTTTTTTAAATATTAAAATGGTGGGTATGCTAAAAGACATGAAAAAGAGAGAAATGTGTGATGTAAGCTTAGGCAATTAATGAGAGACTAATGAGATAACAGTAAAATAAGTTAATGTAAACTTTTGGGTAACTGTAAAAAAATGCTAAATGCAAAATTAGAGCGTCACTTGGTAAGACCTCATGCACTCCCACATGAGATCTCTGCTTATATATATATTGATGATTATTCCTTTATAACTCCTAATCACTAATCAACATGAGTCTAAAAAAACTTTGTGATAGGACTTTATCATACGTACAAAATAAGCATAGATTTTTTTTATCTTTTTTCTTTTTAAAGGATATTGCTATTGTGTTCATCCTTATAAGAATTTAAGCATAGATTAAATTTTCATTATTTTTGACATTTTTTCTTTGATTCCTTTATAATTTATATATTGTGTTGATTTAAATGAATTTTTTTTCTCAAGCTTTCAGAGGATGGACTTTAGATAAGATGTTCAACTTTTATACGCCAAGCATTGATTGTAAGTCTTATACATGGAACAAATAGAGATAAGAAATTAAGAATATGGTCCATTTTGGTCGGCCTTAGCTTGATTTGTCTAGACATCAATTTTCTCTCTTGCCAAAGGTCCGACTTATTTTAGGCGGAAGTTTTCTTGATTATTACTTGTATATAAAATTCCAAGATCATTAAATTGGAATAGGTCCCTTACTAACCTAACCAATTGGAATATGATGAAATTTCTTCCCATCCACACTAAACATTGTGTACACTCCAAATTTTTTTTGCATCGCATAATGATATGTTGTTGATAGGTGTCATCGAAGTCCAACATGATTGAGAGTTGTAATTGAGACTATGGCCTAGAAGCTTTACTATTCAATACTTTGCGAGAAAAATTAAATGGACTTTAGATAAGATGTTCAACTTTTATACGCCAAGCATTGATTGTAAGTCTTGTACATGGAACAAATAGAGATAAGAAATTAAGAATATGGTCCATTTTGGTCGGCCTTAGCTTGATTTGTCTAGACATCAATTTTCTCTCTTGCCAAAGGTCCAACTTATTTTAGGCAGAAGTTTCTTTGATTATTACTTGTATACAAAATTCCAAGATCATTAAATTGGAATAGGTCCCTTACTAACCTAACCAATTGGAATAGGATGAAATTTCTTCCCATCCACACTAAACGTTGTGTACACTCCAAATTTTTTTTGCATCTCATAATGATATGTTGTTGATAGGTGTCATCCAAGTCCAACATGATTGAGAGTTGTGATTGAGACTATGGTCCAAAAGCTTTACCATTCAATACTTTGTGAGAAAAATTAAACACTCATTTGATGTAACAGGAGACTATGGAATTTGACAATGTAGACTATGGAATTTGACAACGTATACACTGGGCTTTGTTCTTGATGTTGTGAAATTGCTATAGGTACTAAAAACTCTAGTTTGATTAGTTGGCAAGTCATGTTCTTTAATCGTGAAAAATCTACAATGGAAAACTTTTATATTCCTACAATAAAAGTTTTGGAGAGAAAATTGCTAGTCGCCTCATCCCATGGACCCCCCCTATTTATACAAAGAAAAAATGGTCCAATATTCCTAAGTGTGACTTAGTTACATGGAATTTTTGTGCAATTGTGCCTAGATTTCTTTTAAAAATTTAATTATAATTTTAAACTCTAATTTGGTGATTTTTATATAATTTTTGTGGTTTGATTTAGATTTAGTAAAAACATATTAGCCAAAAGAAACGAAGGTAGAGCTATTAAAGAAATTTGTACTTTCAGTTTAGCAATTACAGATGGCTCATGTTGCATTGTCATTTGTGGTTGTGGTATGAATAAGTGGTATGTTGTTTGGGTGACTGATTGAGGCAAAGCAATTAACCATATTAAAAGGGATTAGTAACTTTTTCTTTCTCCTTTATCATTTGTGGTATGTATATACATTTTTCACATATGCTCAAGTGAAGTACCCATTAGGATTTCCCTTAATTATGATAAACATATTAATGAAAGAACATATTTACTTATGCATTTTATGAGTTTTATTTTATATAAATGTATTTCATAAAATTAACAAAATTTATCATAAAACCCTTCATTGTATTTTTAAAAATCACTACATAAAAATGAAAGAATATATTTACTACCAAACAAGACTATATATTTTTCTAGTTTGTAAATATAAATTTTATAAGAGATGGATAATTATTTATTATATAAAATGATAGTTTGGATTTTCTCTATTTTGAGATATTTTACACTTTTATATTATTCACTCGATAGAGGTTATGATCTATAATAAATGATAGTCAATTAACTCAAAATTTGGCGTTCACACACACAGAGGACAGTCACAAACAATAGCATGAACACACACACACACACACACACAAAGAGTTTAGTTGTTGTGAACACTAGGCCACTGGATGATGGAGAATCAAGGGTGGACATTAAGAGCCACAATAATGAGTTATTATATGTGTGTGGTTATAACAATATTCTTAATGTTGAAAAATTCAACTTGCATTCGCCAGTTGCTTAATAACAACGAAAATTTTGGTTGGTATGTTCATTTAGCCATGTAAAGCATTGTGTCCTTTGTCTTGTCCATTAAAGATGATTTGCATTTGATGAATAATAGGAGAGTGGGACCAGTTAATAATAAACATAATCACATTATTGCATATCCAAATGTTTCAGGCATGCCAACAGGTTGATTTCAAGTCTTCCTAGTTCACAATGACTCAAAATTTAAGAGATTAAAAGGAAGAGATTAGAGATTAGAAAGCAAAGCCAAGGAAGATAAGTAGTATTCATTTTTAATATCCTTCTACAATGAGGCAAAAAGCAAAAAACAAAAAACAAAAATTTTAATGACAATACTTTTTGCTTTCTATATTTTGGTCATATTTATAATTTGGTCTTTAAGTTTTTATAACTTTATTTTGATCTCTATATTTTTTTAACTTATTGTCTTTTTGGTCCCAATTATCATCTCATTTACGAAGAATGTCTAAGTAGTAAATGGACTTATTTACAGAAAATGTCTAAGTAATAAATGGAATGCACTACTTGTTTGAAATTACTTTTTCTTTTTCTTTTTTTTGTAAGTGAGATAATGTCGGGATCAAAATATCAGTAAGTTTAAAAATATAAGAACAAAAATGAAGTTATAAAAGATTGGGGACCAAATTAAAAACATGACCAAAATAGAGGACCATAAAATAAATAAATAAAAGCAAGTACTATAGAAACCGGTGGGCCCTCCAAAGTCAACACACGGTTTGGATTGTGAGGAGGGAAGCTCCACTCTACTTTTACTTTACTTTCGATGAAACCTCCCTCCTGAAATGAATTTACAATAAAAATGCCCTCATTGTCATTCAGCTGGACCTCCATCCCATCCCTCGCTAGCAGAGTAGTAGTATTAGATTTAGAGCACAAACAAAAGAGAGCAAGGAAGGACGTTCCACATTCAAGCTATTATGCGCTGGAGTTGGTTCATGCCATATCATCATTTCTTTAATAAAAGAAAAAGAAAAAGAGAGAGAGCGTTTTATGAGAATGGAAGCAAGTTACTTGAGAAGCTGATTGCCTCTTGCAATGCCAAGCCTATTCCCATCCGTACCTTCTCTGCTCAGCAGCTCTTCCAAGCAACCAACAACTTTTCTTCTGAAAAGCTGGTAATAGGGTTATCTGTTTGGTACAAGGGTTCTCTTGAAGGACAAATTGTTCTACTTAAGGGTTCTTTTGTTCGCAATGCCAAGCCTATTACCACCCGTACCTTTTCCCCTCAACATCTGGGAATTTATTGGTACAAGGGTTCTCTTGAAGGACGAATTGTTCTCATTAAGCGTTTAGATAATTTGGCCTATATAGCCATCAATGATTTAGTGATTTCTGCACAATTGAGTGGTCACAGCAATGTATTAAAGCCCATAGGTTGTTGTCTCCACACTCCGTCTCCCTTTTTAGTGTTTGAATTTGCCGCCAATGGTTTCCTTGCAGATCGAATTTTTGTTACTGAACGACAACATCAGCCGATGGTGTGGGAGAGAAGGTTAAAGGTTGCAAGGCAGATTGCTCATGCTCTTTCTTATCTCCATACTGCCTTCCCAAGACCTGTCATCCACATGTGTATTGGTCTGTACAATATCTTATTAGATGAAAATGATGTTCCCAAATTGTCCAGCTTTTATTTTTCTGTATCAATTCCTGAAGGTGAAGCTGGCGTGGATGCTCCTTTTAATACAAGGCTCAGAGCCCCCGAGTTTAAAGCAACAGGCAAGGTAACTGAGAAAGCTGATGTATATGATTTTGGTCGGTTTCTTCTAGAACTTTTAACTGGAGAGGATTCTCTTAATATAACCCGATTTACAAATGATAAAGATTCTACTCTAGTAGCATACATACATAACCGTGCTCAAGGTAGTTGCATAAACGAGATTGTGGATCCTGCAATGTTGGCTGAAGATGGGGAAGGAGGTGCTAGTTTAGAGCATCAATTACAAGCTGTGCTGGACCTTGCCTTGACATGTACAGAGGAAGATCCACAAACAAGGCCAACTATGGTTGATGTCACCAAACAACTCAGACAGATTGAGAGGTTCGTTCGGTCAGTAATTATTTATTCACTTGATTTCATCCAATCATATGTTATAGATAAACAGATTCACATTATTGCATATCCAAATGTTTTAGGCATGACAAAAAACAAAATTTACTCACTTGATTTTCAAACAAAATGGCCATGGATGGAATTTAGAAGAGTTAAAAAAGCTGATTTGATGGAGAGCCATTTAATGACATTATTAAATCCCCATTGCTACTAAGAAGCAGTCCTAACAAACTGGTATGCATCTTAAGTAATGAAGGAGAAATTTGGGAAATTAGATCAGCTAATGGTATTTCTCAATCACACAGGTTCACACAAACCAGCGAAGTGCTTTTGGGAAATTTGCAGAATTTAAAGCTTCATGAGAGTTTTGAAGAGCATGCTTCTACATCGTTGAAAAGGAATGCTTCTAGTGATGAAATCCAAGCAATGACCGAAGCCTCTGAAAGGCCTCTTGAAGTTTAATTGTGATGCAACTGAATGATGACAGAGCTTGTATGGCAGTTTTAACCTGTGATTGGGAAGTTATCATAATGGCAGCCCCTTAAGGTATGTATTGGTGCTATAAGAACTGGAGGATAGGTTGATATTGGCAAAGGAGTTTGATAATTGTTCTTTTGTTTGAATAAAAGGAATGCAAACTAAGTAGTTCATGGTCTTAGTAACTGGCTATGTATAATGGTTTGTTGAGGGAAAAAAAGACTTTTGTATTATTTAGTTGGTTTTTAATTTTTCTTTTTCTAGAATATATATAATTTCTCAATTTAGTTTGACAAACATTTTTCATTTTGCAAAATAGTCTTAAATTTTAATTATTCATATGTTTGGGTTGAAAATTCATTAGATAGGTTATTGCTCTACAATTGATCTTCTAACTGGTATAATTGCAGTTAACACCTTCCCTTTGAATGAGATAAATATTGTAGTGCGTAATCCTTCTCTACTTTTACTACTCCAGTTCATTGTTATCCTCTTAAATTCAAAAGGCACATTTTGATGGAACTCTACTGCAGAAATATAGTTGCATAGGGCTGTTTGAACTTTGTACAGTAGTGGAGAGAAACATCAAAGACAAAACTCTAGGTCACACACTCACACTAACTCATTTGATGTGCAAAAACTCTAATCCAATTGCCTTGGGTATCAATCCATGCTAAGATAGATATTTGGCATTGTAAAACATATCCAGATGCCTTATCCCACAATCACAAAGGATAGTCACAATAGCATCAATACAGTTTTCCAAAAAAACGAGTGTTCTTGGTGCAAACACTAGGTGTCTTGATGATGGAGGATTGATAATAGGTTTTATTTTATTTGAATATTTTTTGGTTTGAATTTTGATTTTATTTCTAAAGTATATGTAATTGACTGTTTTGCTTCTTTCCTTCTTGATTCTTGCTTTGGAGGTCCTACTTCAAAAGGCTCCAAAAAAAAAGGCAAATCATTTTGGCATGGTGAATTTTATAATAGATAATATTGAATTGAAATTTTTCTCTAACTTGGTGGTGATTTCAAGCAGCCTTAAGTGGTGAAGCCCTAGGTTTGTTATGGTCTTTCTTTATAAATCCCTAGACAAGTTTACAAACCTTGTACTGCATCAAATATGGTAGCAGAGCAAAAATTTGATCCATGTACCGAAATTGACAACCCAAAATGACCACAACTGTATGCAGCTTTTGAAACCAACCCCATCGAAGCATTCAAACACTACCCCCCTCCTCAGTCAATCATACCAATCCACATTAGGATCTCAACTAAAACACCACTGCCAAGTCCGCATCAACTTGTATTGGTCCTTGTCTTGACATGTACTGAGGAAGATATAGAGAAAACGCTAACAATAATAGATGTTACCAAAGATTTGGGGCAGACTGAGAGACTTGTTCCATGGTTGATTATTTCTCATTTGGTTCATCAAAGTACCTTTCCAGCTAGGATTGCCTCTTATTTGAGCATTGAAAATTCAAATTTTACTATGAAATCAAGTTTCCAAAAACACAATTTCAATGTAAAATGTGTTTATACTGAAGTTGTGCTTTCAATTTGGTTTGGAAAACCTTGTTCTCTTTACAAAATAGTCATAAATTTTAATCATTCATGTGAATTTGGGTTGAAAATTCATTAAATAACTTATTGTCCCACAATTAATCGTCTAACTGAAATAATTATAAAAAAAACACCTTCCCTTTGAATGAGATAAATATTGTTGTCCTGAAAGTATGAAACAAAAATGTCATTATCCTTACAAACAGAGATGTGCTTAGTCCTTTCTTGTATTACTGCTCCAGTTCATTGTTATCCTCTTAAATTTAGAAGGCACCTTCTATGGGAACTTTGATGGAGAAATATAGCTGCATAGGGCTGCATGAACATTGGTAGAAGTGGAGAGAAACAGCCAAGTCAAGACTCAAGGTCACACTAACTCATTTGATGCCCAAAAACTCTAATCCAATCACCTTGGGTATCAATCTACACTGAGACAGATAGTTGGCATTGTAATACATAGAAAGATGTCTCATCCCACTATCACAAAGGATAGTCACAAACAATAGCATGAACAAACACACAAAGACAAAAAGAGTTTTGTTGGTGTGGACACTAGGCCACTGGATGATGGAGGATCAGGGATGGACATCTAGAGCCACAATAACGAGTTTTATTTTTGAATTATAACATGTTTGTGGTTATAACATGTTCACATTGTTGCTTATCCAAATGTTTTAGGCACGCCAACAGGTTGATTTCAATTCTTCCTATTTCACAACGGCTTAGAAGTTTAGAGATTAAAAGGCAGAACTGAGTTGATTTTCAAAATGCTTTCTTGTTTATAATGACTCAAAGGTTAGAGATTAGAAGGAAAAGCCAAGCAAGATAAGTAGTATTCATTGTTAATATCCTTCTACAATGATGCTCTAAGAGTCATATTCACAGTAAAATGAATTAACTACTCAAAATTTTCTGGCAAACTTCTTTCCTCCTTACATTGCCATAGACGATAATAACTGGTAATTGGCATCAATTCATTCAACTTCACTTGACAAAATGATTTCAATCATCCTTGTACACAGCTTTGAATACAATATATATTGTACACCTCTTAATGAAAATACATATTGGTGTCCTGAATAGAATGAAACAAAAAATTGACATTATCTTAACCGAGATCTACAAAACTTTGTTAGAGAAATATAATCGCATAGGCCTACCCAAACTTTGGATGGAGGTAAAATAAACATCTAGGTCAAAGCTCTTGATCACACTAACTCATCTGATGTCCCAGAAGCTCTAATCTTGTAGCCTTGGGAGTCAATCCATGTTGAGACAAATATTGAGCACTGTAAAACTTATTCAGATGGCTTATCTCACTATCACAAATCATAGTTACAATAGAGTGACCAGGGCCATTGGATTGTGTCACTGAACATCTGAACATCTGATGGCTTGGACACAATTCATGGCCAATGAACTTCCAAGAAAGAACCCAACATTCTTCAAAAGAAACCTGATAAAAGTTCAAGAAGCATAGCATTAAAACTCACAGAAAGTATTTGTGTTCCAACAAATGAAAATGGGGGTGAAAGAATGGATTTTTTTTTTTTTTTTGGTCATCTGGAAAATATTAATGGTGGACAAAAAAGGGAAAAAATCCACAGTACAGTAGAATCAACAAAACAGCAAACTGGTAGAATTGGCCCAATATTTTTCCCATTGGTTTCATTTCTCATCCTATCAAGTATCAACAAAATATATCACTTTAGAAAAACGAAGGCATGCACTTACCAAGACATTTCAACAGCTTCCAAATCTCTGCCTCTGAAAGCCCCGTCAAGTTTTGCCGTCATGAAATTATGTGATAACCTATTTATTCCAAGTTCTTCTGTTATTGTGTCAAATGGATTCTTCATTCTTCCTCTATAGTGTGCATCGCCCCTCCTTGTAACCTTTTTGAATAAACCAGAACCAGGAGGATCTATCAAGAAGCACTTATTGTTTGGATTCTTTTCCTGTTGAACACATGCTAAGGAATTCATTGACTAATTTAATATGAATGTTTAAATTAAAGGAGGGAAAATAAAATGACCTGGAGAATCATGGAAAAACCAGCCACTGTCTGTCCTGTGCCTGCAGCTGCGACAAATGCATCTAAACTACCCTGTTTGTTGCCAAATCTCAGGTCCTATACCCTCATTGTGTGCTCAGAAGTTTGATAGATTTTCAAAATGATCAGCAAAGAAGCAAACTTTACAATTATGTGGTAGAGCCAAACTTTGTTTCTCGTCACCAGTTGTGTAATCAATTGTTTGTTCCACAAGGTTTCCATTCATTTGGTCAGCTTCTCTATGCTTTGATGTTGCTTCATTTGCTTCCAGAGTCCTTCTCCGTGTAATATTCACAAAGTGGTCTATGTTTGTAATTGAGACAGGTCTTACCCTTTCACAATAGCTCCAAGGGATTCAAGTATTTGAGACTCGGACAAATTTGCAATGAGATGAAAAATTAAGTAGGTTGCAGTTCAAAAAAGAGGGGCAAAGAAAGCTAAAGGGAAAAAAAGAGGCTATGTCATATTTGAGTAGTTAGACAGGCAATCATTGATCTCCTACAACTTTCCTCACCAAGCCAACATATTTTGAAATCTAAAAATTCTTCACAGTTCAGAGTCTTCAGACACCTACAATAATTGGATCCTACCTCTCAAAAACAGATGTGAAAAACTGGCTACAATAATAATCCTAGAGATGATAAGAAGACAATTCTTGCTTTATCTTGCTTCAAGCCGTATCTTACAACTAAATTGCATATGGTGTGGTTGGTGTGGATATTCTTGTGCAAGAGGTTAAGATAAAGAAATGGTTTAAGCATGTTGAACTGGAAGCAAGATATAATTTTCATTTTCAAAATTTCAAGGAACTTTATGTATTTCAAGAATCAAGTATACCCAAGTATTTCCTGCTGCTATCAAATTGTCCATGGTGCATATTTTCCCTCACTAGTCAATAGCATAAACGTTGAAGATCATTTCAGGAATAATAGAAAGTCATTGGTCACGGAACTCTGCTCCTTGAAAACACATTCCAAATACACATTCCCAATAGCAGTATTATCAGGGATAACCACAAGGCATTTGCATCAGTAGGGGTATGGGCAACTGTAGCAAGCACTCCCCTCAGTAACAACAACAACTCGAGCTAGGTTCCCTGATACCAAAGCCAACATAGAGCCACAAATTGAAATGCAAGCAAAATAAAATCAACCCTAATTATCAACAAACACAACATCCTATACTAAACATGAATTTCCAAACTTAGCATCACCTTCTTTACTATACAACAGGGCACTGGTTTCACTAGCTATTTGTTAATTTAGAGAGCCTTAATTCATATTTAGCATTATCCCATTATTCACAAAGCAAAGCACCACCTGAAATATTTTAGAGAGCAAAAAAACAAACTTAGCAAAGCATCACTTGAACTATGACTGATTCCATGCTGAAATGTGACAAAGTACAGATAATGAACCAGGAATTTACAATATTTTTTTGCATTCCAAAGATATATCAAAGAATCCATTTCCAAATCTCAGAATGATTTTTAGTGTGCAACAATCTTTATGAAATTACATCCATTGCTTATGAATCAAATGGATTGAAAACGAATCTCAAAACAATCAATCCATTGTCAACTACAAAAATTATGAAGAAACTGCCCCAAGAATAATTTGCAGTTCAGTTTAACGTCTACCTTCCTCACTAAGAAGGAGAAAAATTAAATTCTGCTAAATAAGCTGAAGCCTCTTGAGTTACTGCTGCAAACTGTCCATAGATGCAACCTCTCCTTTGGACAATGTACCACAATCCTTACAATCATCAAGAAAGCCTAATAGCTTTAAATAGATTGAGTCATAGTTCACCAAAGGAAGGGAACATGAAGCTCTGACCCTGTCCGTTCCAGTTGAATCAAACACCTCATCTAGAGTACCAATACAACCAGGAAGAGCAACAACAAGCAGTACTGTTAGAACAATTCCTCCTGTCCTCAAAAATAAAAATAAAAGACCTGCACTATTAAAAGCAATTCATGCAAGTGAGAAGTATCAAAATTTGGTGATATGGTAGCAACGATAGTATCACCTGCAAGTAAGGTAAGTTTCTAAAGGTAGATACGAATGAAAATTTGATGCTGTCCATTCACCAGCTTCTTTTCCAATCTTAAATCCACCCACTGGTTTTCATGCTTGTAAAGCACCTTTAGTAGTTCCATCCATTAGCCCAGGACCAACCCCACTTCTTGAAGTGCAATTGACAAGATTCACAATCTGCTCCATGGACAGTGGAAGATCATAAGAAAAGGCTAAGCACAGTCAATGGGAAAAGTATGTTTCCAAAATGCAATTTGTGGTTGTGGTTCCAAGTCTCAGCATTCTTTATGCATGTGAAAACGTACAGAAATTTACATGCATGTATGAAAGGCACAGCAGGCAGGAAGCCATACATAAAGTCACATGCCTCTCTTCTCAACTCTAGTGCTTGCAGATAATGACAATGACCAAGATTCACAATCTGCTCCATGGACAGTGGAAGATCATAAGAAAAGGCTAAGCACAATCAATGGGAAAAGTATGTTTCCAAAATGCAATTTGTGGTTGTGTTTCCAAGTCTCAGCATTCTTTATACATGTGAAAACATACAGAAATTTACATGCATGTATGAAAGGCAAAGCAGGCAGGAAGCCATACATAAAGTCACATGCCTCTCTTCTCAACTCTAGTGCTTGCAGATAATGACAATGACCAAGTCACATCCCTGAAGAATGCAAGTACACGAGTCCACGCCCAAGTTAGTGTAAGAGTTCATGACATTGTTCTCTCTCTTTTCTTTCTTGTCAAACAATAAAACCAAACTCCCTACTAAACCTTATTGCACATTCAACCAAATTGCAAAGCATTTCATAAATAAATAACCAATCTCAACGTAAAAGTCATCCATTTTTGGTAGAAATCAAAAGCAGGAAATGTGATGCATTCACTTATGAGCTGAGAATACTTTTCTGTTTTGTTAATCTTTTACATCCAACACCAGAATTGATGCTAAAATACCTGCTTGTCACAAACATAGACATCCCCTTCACTTCAGGTAGCAAATACTAATTATGCTTCAAATTCTTTGTTATCTTGTTTGAGAAAAAGAAAATTTTCTGCAAGTACATGAAAGATTCAACATGGTTCACCAGATTCACTGATACTGTACAATACCCATGTCCTCTGTTTTTCTTTTTCGTTTTTATCTTTTTCTTTTAGAAAATTCTCAGTTCCTAGCATGACTAATACTCTGGTAATACACCCAATGCACACTCTTAAGTTATAATCCACCTCACTAATTTAGTTTTGCATCCATATGTATAAGAGTGTAATCCACCTCCATATGTAAAAACATTAACATGATGACAGCCTGATAGTAAAATATTGATATACT
Organism: Quercus agrifolia; assembly: GCA_029955455.1. Classification (NCBI taxonomy): domain Eukaryota; kingdom Viridiplantae; phylum Streptophyta; class Magnoliopsida; order Fagales; family Fagaceae; genus Quercus; species Quercus agrifolia. The sequence continues at coordinate 58,854,181 of JARQAD010000004.1, forward strand.
TATGAACTCGGTTGTACATGGTCAAATATTATCATTTTCACCAATATGTTAGTTTTCAGTCCACAAAAGCAATCATTCAAAACTGTTATTTTCCAACAAACTAAATCTATCATAGAGCAACAAGAATGTACTAGCTCAGATGAAACCCTCAAAAGAACAAAAATAAAGGGGGATTGCAAAGTGGGTTAACCTCAATTTGGTTCGTTGTCCTATTGAAAATACTCCAAAGGGGGGAAAATTAATAACAATAACAGTGAAAATGAAAATTCAAAGTGGGTTCACCTCAAAGGCCTGCTCAAAGCTTTGGTTGTCAATCCATGCTGAGACAGATATTTAGCACTATAAAACTAACTCAGATGACTCATCCCCCTATCACAAATAATAGTTACAATAGTGTGACCAGGGCCAATGGATTGTGTCACTGTCATTATGGTTTTTTGAAATTTAGAATCACTTGGAAGTGACTGTTTCTTACATTGAATTTAAAAATCATAAAATTATAAATAGACAGATTGAATATTGTACTTCCTTGCAGACATCTATCAGTTTCACTAATACAAATCTGCAATCAAACAGTGGGACAAAGTGTCATCATACAACCACAATTAAAGGATAGTCAAATTAGTATGTTGTGTCCCAAGATGTAGAAGTGTAGTCAAGAAATCATCACAAAATCATTTGGTATCTAAGAGATTCATTCATATCAATCTTTGTCAAACAAATAAAAATACACTGCCTTGCAATTGCTTAGTTTAATCATAATTACTTTGTTTACTTACTTTACTACCCACTACCCCAATTTCCCAATGCAAATCTCACCCAAGAGACAAAACAACACAAAAGCCAAAAGGCTTAGATGAAGGCTGAGATGAGGCGATGAAGGCTGGACAGAGACAGTGGGTCTGGCGATGTAAGAGGCTGGGTTTATGGCAATTTAATTTTTATTATTATTATTTTTTTGTTGATATTAAAATCTGTATGAGGAGTGAGGACGATCTTGGGTTTTTTTTTTTTTTTTTCCTGAGATTTAAAATCTATTGGGCCTGCTATTATTATTATTATTATTATTATTGAGGACTAAATTAAAAATATGACCAAAATAGGAGACCAAAAAATAAATAAATAAAAACAAATACTATAGAAACCGGTGGGCCCTCCAAAGTCAACACACGGTTTGGATTGTGAGGAGGGAAGCTCCACTCTACTTTTACTTTACTTTCGATGAAACCTCCCTCCTGAAATGAATTTACAATAAAAATGCCCTCATTGTCATTCAGCTGGGCCTCCATCCCATCCCTCGCTAGCAGAGTAGTAGTATTAGATTTAGAGCACAAACAAAAGAGAGCAAGGAAGGACGTTCCACATTCAAGCTATTATGCGCTGGAGTTTTTTTTTTTTTTTTTTTGAACATTATGCGCTGGAGTTGGTTCATGCCATATCATCATTTCTTTATTAAAAGAAGAGAGGAAAGAGAGAAAAGAGAGAGAGCGTTTTATGAGAATGGAAGCAAGTTACTTGAGAAGCTGATTGCCTCTTGCAATGCCAAGCCTATTCCCACCCGTACCTTCTCCCCTCAACAACTCCGCCAAGCAACCAACAATTATCCTGCTGAACATCTGGGAATTTATTGGTACAAGGGTTCTCTTGAAGGACGAATTGTTCTCATTAAGCGTTTAGATAATTTGGCCTATATAACCATCAAATATTTAGTGATTTCTGCACAAATGAGTGGTCACAGCAATGTATTAAAGCCCATAGGCTGTTGTCTCCACACTCCATCTCCCTTTTTAGTGTTTGAATTTGCCGCCAATGGTTTCCTTTCTGATCGAATTTATGTCTCCCGTGTTACTGAACTACAACATCAGCCGATGGTGTGGGAGAGAAGGTTAAAGATTGCGAGGCAGATTGCTCATGCTCTTTCTTATCTCCATACTGCCTTCCCAAGACCTGTCATCCACATGTATATTGATCTGTACAGTATCTTATTAGATGAACATGATATTCCCAAATTGTCCAACTTTTATTTTTCTGTATCAATTCCCGAAGGTGAAGCTGGCATGGATGCTCCTTTTATTACAAGTTTCAGATCCCCCGAGTTTAAAACAGCATGCAAGGTAACTGAGAAAGTTGATGTATATGATTTTGGTCGGTTTCTTCTAGAACTTTTAACTGGAGAGGATTCTCGTAATATAACCCGATTTACAATTGATAAAGATTCTACTTTACTAGCATACATACATAACCGTGCTCAAGGTAGTTGCATAAACGGGATTGTGGATCCTGCAATCTTGGCTGAAGATGGGGAAGGAGGTGCTAGTTTAGAGCATCAATTACAAGCTGTGGTGGACCTTGCCTTGACATGTACAGAGGAAGATCCACAAACAAGGCCAACTATGGTTGATGTCACCAAACAACTCAGACGGATTGAGAGGTTCATTCTGTCAGTAATTATTTATTCACTTGATTTCCTCAAATCATATGTTATAGATAAACAGATTCACATTATTGCATATCAAAATGTTTTATTTAGCAATAAACAAAATTTACTTGATTTTCAAACAAATGGCCATGGATGGAATTTAGACTAGTTAAAAAAGCTTAATTGATGAAGAGCCCTTTAATGCCATCATGAAATTCCCATTGCTACTAAGAATCAGTCCTAATAAACTGGTATGTATCTTAAGAAATAAAGGAGAATATATTCTCTATGAGATTAGTTAATGATATTTCTCAATCACACAGGTTCACACAGATAGGTGAGGAGCTTGGAGGAAATTTGCAGAATTTAAAGCTTAATGAGAGTTTAGAAAAGCATGCATCTGCATCATTCAAGAGAAATGTTTCTAATGATGAAATCCAAGAAGTGAAGGAAGCCTCTGAAGGGCCTCTTGAAGCTTAGTTGTGATGCAACTGAATGATGACACAGCTTGTATAGCTTTTGAATCTGTGATTGGGAAGGTAATTTAAAAATTAGGTGGGTCATGAAAAGATGTCTAAAGAGATGAAATTGCAGAAAGTTACCATTATGGCATATGTATATTGTATTGATGCTATAAGATCCAGAGGATAGATTGGTATTGGCAAAGGACCTGGATAATTGTTCTTTTGTTTGAATAAAAGGAATGCAAACAAAGTAGTTCATAGTCTTAGTAACTGGCATATGTGTTAGGTCCCAAGAATATTATCACAAAAATTACCAACCCAAAATAGCAATCACACTTACGAACTACATGGAAAACCCTTTCTCTTTGGAGGGTAAAACAACGAGACAAATTTTGAATAATTTCACTATTATCAAATCAATTATAATAAATCTCTTGTATATGTCTCACAGCTAAAGAAAAATCTCCATGTTTTTTTCTTTTACTCACACTATTTTTCTCTCACAAGTGGCAACACTTTCCACTCTCCTCTCTTTTTTCTTCTCCACACTTGGCTCTTTCTTTTAGTTGTTTTCTTATAACCAAATGGTCTCAATTAATTCCCTTCAGCGTGTCTTACATGCTCAAAGTCTGCCCATGAAAATGAGAAGAAGACTTTTGTAACTCACTTATCAAAAAAAAAAAAAAAAGAAGACTTTTGTAACTCCCTTCAGCTTTATTTTATCTTCAGCGTGTGAGATGTGCTCAAAGTCTCTACCCATGAAAATGGCAAGAAGACTTTTGTGTCTTGCCAACCGTCTACACAGTAATTGACTGTTTTGTTTCTTTCTTTCTTGATTCTAGCTTTGGGGGTCCTACTTCGAAAGCCAAAAAAAAAAAATACAAAACATTGTTCCGGTATGGTGAATTTGATAACAGATAATATTGAATTGAAATTTTTCTCTAACTTGGTGGTAATTTTCAAGTAGCCTGGGTTTGTTATGCTCTTCATAAATCCCTAGACAAGTTTACAAACCTTGTACTGTATCAAATATGTAGCAGGGCAAAAATTTGATTCATGTACCGAAAATTCACAAACCAAAATGAAATTTGTATTATGCTTTTGAAACCAACCTCATTGAAGCATTGAAACACTACCACCCTCCTCAATCAATCATATCAACCTCCGGGATTGACAATCCGCATCTAGATCTCAACTATAACTGAAACACCATTGCCAAGGCTGTATCAAGTTGTATTGTTCCTTGCCTAGAGAAAATGCTAACAATGATAGATGTTATCAGAGAATTTGGGCAGATTGAGAGGCTTGTTCCATGATTGGTTAATTCTCATTTGGTTCATCAAAGTACCTTTACTAAAATTGTGTTTTCAAAATATCATTTGAGTGCGAAATCTATCTCATGGTTAGTACATGAATATGATGGCTCACATTGTTCAATGTTTCTTAGGTGGCAAGAAAAAGTAATTCACTCATCAATTTTTTTTTTTATTTATTTATTTTTTTGGTGTGTAATTTATTACTTTTAGGCACACTATACTTATAAATACCTATCATATCTTTGGTTTTTATATTTTGAAGGATATAACAATAGAAGAGGGAGATTTGACTATAGCATTAAGATACAGGGCTCTTAACCAATTCATTTCTATTTGTATACATTCCAATCATTTATATTTATATTTAGTTTTTTATTATATTCTTTCAATAAATCATAATATAGTTTAAAAATTGAAACTGTGATTAAAAAACCCTTGTTTTCATAATAGTTTTTTTTAGTCCTGGTTTGTATGAGAATTTTTTTCGAGGAGAAAAACAAATACAATAGTTAATAATTATATTTTTTTCTAAAAGAAAAAAAATGAAAAAGTGGAAAAAAAAAAAAAAAAAAAAAAAAAAAAAAAAAAAAAAAACCCCACTTTGTGTCAAACAAAATCAATCTGGGAAATTTTCGCTGATTAAGCCTTTCTAGTCAATTTTTTAGCCAAATACCACTCTTTTTGAAATATTTAGGGCATTTTAGAAAAATAACAAAAATTGAGTTCTAACTAAATTGAGTTCTAACTTATATATATATATATAAGTTAAAGCGTAAAATTTGTCATTGCTACACTCTAGTTGAGCCACCTCATCCACCACATCAATCTTTTTCATATTTATTTTTTAAATTAATTTTTTTTACAATATTAACTATATAAATATATTGACTTTACAAATTCATTTTAGGCAATTTTAGCTTTACAAATTTTTTTAGGCGGTTTTAACTTTACATATTCATTTATTTTAATTTTGATGTTATAACTAAATAATAAATCTACGGAAAATCAAAACAAAAGTGTTGTCTACATATATTCCTCTTGGCTGGTTTTAAATTTTAATATTATTTGCCATTTTATCTTATTATAAATTTGTCACTTTCTTCCATTCTATGCATATTTTTTCTATACAAAAAAAGGTTCTCTCTCTCTCTCTCTCTCTCTCTCTCTCTCAATTTTTTTTTTTTTTTCATTTTTTGTTGGATTTCTTATTACTATTTTCTTGAATTTCTACCTTAGATTGATGAATATTTGTGTTTTTTATAATTCTACTTTTGATTGCTTATAACTAAAAAATGAAATCAATAAAGAATAAAAAATATTTTTAAAAATTGTTTATAAAAAATGTATTCACAAGTCTTGCTTAATCATTGATGGTAGAAAAGATGCAACCTGATAGCTGCCCATAAGAGTATCTCCAACTAGAGGTTTGTACTCTCATTGTCCTATTATTGACTAATTCATGTGTTTCTTGATGAAATTTTCTTTTTTATCATTTTACTTACAACACTAAATACTTTTAATGAATTATGTTTGTTGTTGATCTAATTTGGAAAAAAAAAATCGTATTATAATATGTTATATTTTGTGTTGTTGTCAGGTTTTAGCTTATTTGGAAAATTGCAAGATAGTTTGAATAAGTTGATGAAGAACAGTTAGCTCAGTTGAAAACAATGGTATTTGTGCAATTTCCTTTCACTATTTAAAAATATTTTGTTTAACAAATTAGTAGTAAATTTTTATGTATTTTATATATGATATTTTTAGATGCTTGGGTAATTGTTTCAAGTGTTTCCGAATATTTTATGTTTTTCTTCATCTTCCTTATCTTATTAGTGTATTCTTTGAGATTTTAAGAAAACTTCAATTTCGTGTTTAACACAATTGGATTAGAAGTTAGATTAGATTATGACAACATTAACACAATACTTCTTCTTTTTTCAAAATAGTTTCTCTACTTTTTTCCCCTTGGGAATTGTACTCTTTGTTTTTTTTAAAAGGAAAAATGATTACAATCTTTTACTTTTCCCTTTCTTTTTTTTTTATTTTAAATTGTAGTTTTGATGAATTTTATTAATTTTTTAGTTACATTTCTTGGTGTTTTTTATTGTATGGTAGAAAAAATTGGGCTTGAGAAAGTTTATTTAAAACTAAAAGAATAATTTTCAAATTTTATATACTTTTTGATGATACACAAATTATTATGAAGAAATTTTATTAAAAATTAATATTTTCACTAACTTATTTTTTGAATTCTTGAGAAAAAATGTATTGTTTTGATTTTGGTATGATAGAAATTATATATATATATATATATATATATATATATTACTTTTGTAACTGTCGTTATAATAAATGAAAATATGATTATAAATTACATTATTATTTATTAAATTAGTCCAAATTGAAAAAAGAAAAAAAAAATATTATCGCTCGCAACACGCGAGTTCAGACTAGTTTTAGATAAATCCGGGTGAGATTACCGTGGTTGATGTGGCGTTTTCTAATAAAAATGGCAGGCCAAGCTAAATTTGTTTTACAAGAAACTCTCTCTCTCTCTTCTTGACTTTGGTCTCACTCTCTCTTTCTCTCTTATTCAGGAAATATGTATTGATGTCCAGAAAAATATGAACCAAAAAATTTCCCTAGGCTAGCATTATTAACCGGAGATGTGAGTGTGCCTCTTGCACTAGTGCAGTGTTAAATAAATAAATAAAAACTGACACTATCCTAGCAGAGAATTAATTTAGTTATGATTGGAAGTTTCAAATTTGCCCGTGCAAATAATCATGTGGTAATATAATATTCTTAATGAGCTCAACCCGATTTTGCAAGAAAAAAACTTAAATAGCCATGGAAATTTCAAACTTAGATTGAGTAGGTGTGATTGTAATTGTGATCAGAAATGAGTATTTTCTTTCAATTTTCGCTGACCTGTTTGTGTGTGTGATGCATCAAATTTATTTATACGGGTTTCCGTGGGGGTCATAAGTGTATAAATTCTCGTAATCATATAAGGTGTCTGTGACTATACTGACATCAATCTCTGGCCTTTATATGCATTAGACACTGATGGATTCGTGATTCCAAGCTTGAAAATTGGAGACTTAGATCGGACTTAAACTGATGCTTCAGAAGTAGATGCCTCAAAATTTCATGATAATGGGACTAGCTCTGCATTTAATCTGATATTTTAAAATCTGTATTTTTTGCACTTTCGCAGGCCAAAAAAGAAGAGAAATATCTACCTAGGAGGCTAGGACCACAGAAAGCGCCTTCTTCACACTTCACAATCAAAGCAGAAAGAGCCAAATTCTGCTCGTCGTAAGCAACTGTTCAAGCAAAAATTGAAAGAAGCAGATGGGAGGACTAGTGGGACAGGTCCCAATTTAATCGGTTAGCACAAAGCCAAAATCAACACCAACTATGCTTTGAATTAAATCTATTACTAAAAGCTTATGTCAACATAGTTATTAAATTTGACATGGCCCCGGCCTGGGCCAATAATTTAGTGAAGTGTGAACCAATACCTAAGTGGATTTCCAAAATATAGAAGGACCATAAGATAATTGCTTACAAAATATTTCAAAATGCAGGACACGGCTAGTCATACTCCATTACAATCACAACAAATTTTTGTCAATGCCTTGCTAGTTAGGAAAAGACAAAAGGGAAAGGACAAAATGTACAAAACAGGGGAAATATCCAAAAGAAGGAAATGCAAGGATGACAAAACCAAGTCATGAGAAACAGACAATCTTCTCATGTGAAACATTGAAACTGGTAAGCTAAAGAAGCGCCAAAAAGCTAAAAAGGAAAGCTGCACTTAATTAAGCTTTAATGCCAGAAGATATTTAGTTTAAACCAAAAAGACAATTAAGGAAAAGACAAGTGATTAATGAGGTATTAATTACAAATCTTTCCTAAAAGGCGTAAGGGTTTTAATTCCAAAATAGCTAACAATCAAGAGATTATATTGCCTAATATATTAGATATTTTTTAATTGAATTTAAAGGTTGATTAGGAAAAGACAAACCATTTGATGGCTTATTTAATTAGATGATATTTCCTAAAATACTTAGATATTCGAATTTAAACTAACCAGTCTCAGACCCACACGATGAGTGGAAATATATAAATATTTTGTAATGGAGTATAATATATAAAAAAGTAACAATCATTACAAATATTATTTATTTTTTTAAAAGATTTCTACAATTATTTTTTATTTTTTATTTTTTTAATCTACAAAATACAAATATATTATGCTATTATATTTTGTATGCTTGATTAATATTCTTTTTGAGGTGAACTATATTTTTCTAACTTTTGTTGTAGTGTGTTATATTTGATATACAATTAAACTTTATAAGTTTTAAATTTATTATTCAAATTTCTCATCTCTTAAGGAATAATGAGATTATCATAATAATAAAAATTTATCACAAAATTACAATGTTATCTTAACCAAAATTAAAATAAAACAAAAAGAATAAAAGACAGACTTTATAGTACTTTACTACTCAAAATTTATAGGCAGACTTTGTAGAATATGTTTTGACATAACCTCAAATTCCTATTTCCAAAAAAAGAAGCACTAACCCAAATCAAAATTCAACCAAAGCTATAAAAGGGAGAGAGAACTTTGTAATGGGAAATTTGTTTCAACATCATGCTACAGCTAATGTGGAAATTTGTCCACGTAGACATAGAAATTGAGTTCTGTCATATAGAAATCGAGTCCTACCTACTCGATTTCGTTTTGCTTCAAGAACTAATTAGAGACTTTGCTTTCTTTTTCTTCCTTCCTTTTTTACTTTTCCAAATATGAGTTCTTGCCGTCCTACTGTCCATTTCCAAGCCCTAAAAACCCATGAACAAAACCAAACACAAAACCTAAAACAAATACCTGATCGGATTGAATCTTCTCCTCTAGCTCTTCTTCTTCTCTAGAACTCCAATGTGTTCTTCTCCTCCATTATAGTGGTAGTGACATCACCGAAGCAGCAGCGAGAAACCTACCCACATTGAGTTCGATCTGATTTCCCTCGCTTGAAGCCTTCGCTTGGATCTTTTGCCACCTGGGTTCAATCAAAATCGCTACCTGGGTTGCTTTGTTGTTGCATCTCTGGTTTGTTGGGTTTTGAATCGTTGCTTATTTCTTCTTCATTATTGATCTCTACGCTTTGATCTTTGGGTTTTCTGGTATATGCTTTGTCGTTGTTAGTATCAAGTGGTATTTCAGAATTGCTGGGAAGCAACTCGGCCAAAATTGCTAGATAACACCATTTTTCAAACGAATTCTCTCGGTTTGATGTTATGTTATTTTTGCTTCTTCATTGTTTTTGTTGAGTGAGTATCGAAATCGAGCCTTATAGACTCAATTTCAATTTAAAATAATCGAGTTTGTAAGGCTCAATTTTTTTGCCTACGTGGACAAATTTCCACGTCAATTGTAGCACAATGTTGAAATTGAGTTCATTGTACTCAATTTAGCATTCCAAAGTCGAGTTTGAAAGAGTTGAGATGTTAGTTTCCTAAATAGTTTGGAAACGATGATGCTAACTAACGAATATGTTTGAAAAATGGTGTTATCTGACAATTTTGGCCCTTTTAAAATATAGAAACCGGTGGGCCTGATTACCATAAAATTTTAAAAAAAAAAAAAGCGGTGGCCCCTCCTAAGTCAACACACAGTATAGGCATTGAACGGCTAGTGTGAAAAGCAAAAGCTGCACTTTACTTTAGATGAAACCTCCAGAATTTTAAAGAACTAGTCACTAACTCATGCCATGCACGTGATAGTTAAACAAAAATTAAAAGTATTTATTTTGCTTAAAGGTCTATGACTTGACTTATAAAAAATTTATAACTTGAAAATGAAAGAAAATAAGTAATTTTTTATTCAATATAATGGTTTAGAAAAATTCTTTTTCTTTCATATCGTTGGTTTCACATAACACATACTAGCGTGGGCTATTTTATAGTGATGACTTCACACAATACTCAACTACAATTAAATCTACTATCCACCATCAATCTAACCTATGTTATCTTGATAATAGATCTACAAATTATATTCTCACATCCTCCATCATTTAGAAGGTAATTGGAGTAATGACTGTATGTATTCACCATGAAAACTCAAATTCATTTCGAGTTCATACACTTTGAGACCATGAAACTCAAACCAATTCATCATGAAATCCCAAAATTGAATTACATTTTTTGTTTCTAGTGATGAGATTGTAATAAATAAATAAATAATAAGAATAATACAAATAACAAAACTCATTTTGAGTTCATACACTTTGGACCTGGGCTACTAATGCTTGCCTCTCATGTGCTTTAGTTTCATCTGCAATTATTCCATTGAAGGCCATACCAATCAATTTGTGGAGAGAACAATTGAAAATTTATAAAGACAAAAATATGACAAGTGAGGAGGTGAGGAGGTTGTAATCTATTGGTGACTGTAAGAATTCCATATAATTGCGGCATGTGAAGAGTCTAGGTTAATGGAAAGACACATGGTATAATTGGAGATAGAGTAACACCTGAATTTAAGTAGAGGCTCAATAAATGTCAACAGGTAAATCAAAAAATAAAAAAAGAAAGAAAGAAAATGAATGATGACATGGCACTGATGTTAACTAGAGCGTAGCAATAATAAGTGCTACGCTTCAGCTTTTAGATATATATAGATTAATACTGATGGCGCTGCTTCTGATGGCAACCCTTCCTGTACTGGTGTGGCAATTTGGGATTGTCGGGGTTGCCTTATTGCATCTTCAAGCAAATTACTGCCATCAACAGTCTCTGCCGAGGTCACAGAAGCTTTGGCATTACAATATGGTGTGTTGCTTGCTTTAGAGTTAAGGATCTCTCATGCTATTGTTGAATCTGATGCCCTCTCAATTATCCAAGCTATTAATGAAGGTGTTTTGGGAGGTGAGTTGGGTCACATTGTGCAGAACATAAAAGACATCTCTTCTTCTTTTTCTTGGTGCTCTTTTCAGCATTTGAATAGGAGTGACAATAGAGTAGCCCATGAACTTGCAAAAGCAGCTAGAGATTCAGGTGTTACGCAAGTTTGGAAAGGTGTGTATCCAAGCTTTGTGGAGCATATTATCTTGAAGGATGGTTGTGCGTAGCTGTTGTTGTTTGTTCTCCCTGCTGTTGTTTTGTTCTCTTTGTTGTAGTCATTCTTAGTTGTTGGTTTTTTTCCTTGTGTTTTCTCATTAAAAAAAAAAGATGGGAGTAATATGCAGCGTTCTCACAGGCCATACCTGATGAATTGACATGTAATTAGGTGGATCGTTTGTGATCTGCAAGAGTGGAAGGTATAACATCTATCACTGTCTCAACAAACAAGGTCTTTAGTTGTGTCATTACTTGTTACATCATCAGTAATTATCATATTGGAGAGAGAGAGTTGAAACTGAAATGGGAGTTAAACAGCAAGCAGTGAAGGAGTAGAACGACAACAGTGACAAAAGATTTAAATATAAAACAACAAAGAAGAAAACAAAGGAAAGGAATTAAACACACCGTTTGACTTAGTGGAGAGTTAGTTACATATTCTGCCAGATGTCATTGTATTATTCATAGCAAGTTTAAGAGTTGGTTATGAGTTTTAGGTGCCAGTTTTGAGTCTCTGTTTTTCATGTATATAAGTAGTTGCAAGCTAATTATTTTGTAACTAATTCAGTAACAATTTCTTGATTAGTAAATGCAAGTTTTCTTCTCTCTCAAAAGCTCTCTCCAAGTTCTTTGTGATTTTCTGTTTTTACAGAGAGAGAGAGAGAGAGTTTTGATCTTGTTATAATATCCCTTGTAGTTTGTATTCACAGATTGATTTGGTATTTTAACCTTATATGTTAGTGTAATAGTGAGTAGATGTAATGGTAATTGTGAGTAGTGTAATATGTTCTTTCAATTTTCAGTGACCTATTTTTGTGATGGCTCAAATTTGTTTTAAAAAAGGGTTTGTATGGGTGCCATCAACCTTGACTTCTCTAAATTGTTTAAGGTGTATTTGATCGTGCTGACATTAATCTGTGGCTTTTATATACATCAGACACTGATGGATTTGTGATTCCAAACTTGGAAATAGGAAACTTAGATTAGAGTAAAACTGATATTTCATTTCAGAAGTAGAAGCCTCAAAACCTCCTTCTCCAAAGGTCAGTTGTAAGAATCCTACACTATTCATTACAAAGGATAAGGGGAAAAACACATTGTCTGTAGATTATGGTAACGCCACTGGCAACATGGCAAAGGGCTCCACCAGGGATTTGCTAGACCCACATTGTCATGAGTTTAAGTTTAAGAAGTGGAATCCCCAGTGAGTGGAATATCTGAGAACTTTTTGAACTTGGTACACAAGGCTTTCTTTTTTCTTCTTCTCTCTATTATAAGCTTTGTTACCTTTGGTGGCTGAATTTATTGAGGTTATGTATTTTGTCAATAAATTTTCAACCAGGCCTTTGAGCTTTGCTTCTGTTAAGAAAGATTCTTTCAGTAACACTTACATGTTTGGGTTACATTTGCTGCAGTGGGTGTTTGCTACTTCTCAAGCGAAATTTTGCTTGTTCTTTAAAACCATTATGGCTTGAAAACCTTGAATAAGGTGCACAACATTAGGCAGCCCATATACATGTTATTGATTATGCTTTGAATTAAATCTTTTATTAAAAGCTTAACTGATTGGCACTTTTTTGTACTTTTAATTGGAAACTTCTAGAGTTCAAATCCTTCCACCTTCGAATTATTAGCTAAAAAAAAAAAAAAATTTACCAAAAGCTCATGCCGACCTTCAAGTATTACACGTGCAGATATAAAGAGCAAGTTAGGTTGAAGTTAATTAGTATCATGTAATAATTTTTTATTAAAAGTGTGTTTTTTTTTAAACTAATCCATCGCTATATCTTCTTTCATGTTTGTAAAATATAAAGTTAATAAGAGGGATAATTATTTAATCTATAAAATGCTTATATTTTGAGATTTTTTTGTACTTTTAAACAAGATAGGGGTTAGGGGTTGTGAATTATGATTTATGAGCTTATAATAAATTATAGCCAATTAACTCAAGGTTTTTTCTTGGTTGTTGTTGAGAGAATTAACTCAAAGTTTGGTCTTCATATTAAGAACAAAGAGAACGTGTATTTTCAACATATTAATCAAATAAAAAAAATTATTAAATGATGTAATATTCAAAAAAGTTATATATATATATATATATATATATGGGTTAAATGAATATTCCACCGTATATTTATTTTTTTAATAGAGTTTACGTTTAAAATTTTGTTTAGAGAAAATATGAAATATTTTACCTTGTGCTTTTGTGAGAGAGAGAGCTCTTTGAGTGCATTTGGGATTTGATTTTTCTAGGTGTCATGAGGGTCATCATTGTCATTGTAATTTCCTTAATCTTTTTAGTTAAAGTTTTTCCTTGACACCACTCGTTGACATAGATTTAAGGTCAATCCATGTATTTTTTGTACTCCACATGTATTTGTGTTTTTTTTTTTTTTTTTGAATAAACCCTTTATGCTTAGAGTGTGTTTGGCTTCCGCCTATTTTCTATAGTTTATTTGCATAGTATTTATCAAAAGATATGGTATTTTGGTAATTTTTTATGTTAAATTTATTACAAATAAAAGCTAGTTTTTTTTTTTCAAAAAAAAAAAAAAAAAAACTAAAATTTGGATTATTTGCCAACAAAAAAAAAAAAAAAAGCAATTTTTTTTATGACAATTTGATCATCAAGTTTTTATAACTTTATTTTGCTCCCTATATTTTCAAATTTGTTGTTATTTTAGTCCCTAACTCCATCTCACTTACAAAGAATGCATAAGTGATTAATGGATTGCACTACTAGTTTAAAATTATATTTTTTTGTAATTGAGTTTTAGATGACATTGATTATCAAAATGTCAGCAAGTTTAAAAATATAAGAATTAAAATAAAGTTATAAAAACTTGAAGACAAAATTAAAAACATGACCAAAAAGATATTTTTATCCAAAAAAAGAATTAGGTGAATCCCATAATCACTCTTAATTACACATCTTCATTTTGGTTGAATGGAAACATATTGTAATTTTGTAAAGCAAATGACAAAAGAGTCTCATAAGAAATAAAGGGGTATTACGTTCACAATATTTTCACAACAAATCATAGGTGATTAGTTGTTATTGGTTCTAATTTGAACCCACCACTGAGATTACTTTTCTACCTCACCAATAACAACCTGTAACAACTTGCCACATAAAATTTGTTGTGAAATTGCATTTCTCTAAAAAAATAAATAAAATAAAAAAGGAGAGAGATACTTGGATGACAAAATCAACAACTAATGTGAAACCAGACCTTCCAACTCCCAAGTTAGGATTGGGATCAGGTGCAATAGTTACTGTTGTTGCATCATGTAATTCTTTTTTAATGGTTGTGATCAAAATTTATAAAGTTTATTTTTAATATCAGCCATTGGATTAAGGAGGTTTAAAAATAAAAAATAAAATTATAAATTAGAAAAAATAAAATATGAAAAAGTTAAAAAAATTTATGAGAGATTTAGAGTGTATTGCACGGTGCAATAGACCCAAATTCGTCAACACATGGTAGGTGAAAAGCAAAATCTGCACTTTCGATGAAACCTCCCCGGAATTTACCATAAAAATGCCCTCATGAACCTCCTCGTCCTCGGTAGAGAGCAAGGACTTTCCACATTCAAGCTATGCGGCTGAGTTGGTTGACGTCAGATCATTTCTTTAATAATACAAGAAAGCAAAGAAAGGAAAGAAAAAGATACAAAGTGTTCGCAAGTTGTAAACAGGAGCTTAAAATAAATTCTATCACCTCACCAACTGACACTTTGGTTATAATGGTTATGAATGAGAAATACCAAAAGGACACAAAAGCCAAGTATTCGTGCATACCAATAAAAGAGAAAGGAAAAGAAAAAAAAAAAAAAAAAAAAAAAAAAAACAAAAAACAAAAAGAAGCAAACCATAGTAAGTAGCAGCAGCTGCCAAGCAAGAAGGGGATGAAGAGTTACTGACCCTATACCTATTTGGGCAGATTCCATTAAATTAAGGTTGGCATTTTGCTCAATCGTGGCAAGTTTGACAATTATCTTATTAACCTCCTCGATCAAAAATGGAATGTCATTTGTTGAAGTGTGGGAACATAATTTTTTTATATATCAAAATGGAACATGCACCAACTAATTTTTTTTATATGAATTGATGGGTTGTTCGAATTTTTGGCAATACATTCTTGTTTTAGAGATCTGGAGAGAGAAGCAAGTCAGTGATGGTAACTCTCATCTTATCCTAGTTCCTTGAGTCTTATCCTTCGGCAGAAAGAAAGTTTAGAATTTTTAAGGAAGCTCTTTCAAGTAACATGGTATGAACTGAACTCTTGTTGTGTCAAGTACATATCAATAAGTTTGGGTAACTTTAAGGTGGATTATTTTACTTTCCCAAGGATTTAATGAAAAAAAAAAATCCTCATAAAAAAATAGAAAGTTAGTAAGTAAAAACCATGATAAATAGATATACTTATAAAGATAAATAAATGAATAAATATAAGATATGAAAATAATAGAAGGCCAACTATGGCACATGCCACCAAAGAACTCAAGCAGATTGAGAGATTGGTTCCATGACTAATTATTTACTTACTTGGGTTCATCCAATCATCTGTTAGCCAGTTATTAGCTTAAATTAATTAATGTCAAATGTTAGGATGATAGAATTAAGTCAATTTTATTTTTTTTGCCAACGAGGGCTTGGCTGAGTGGGCAAGGTTCGTTCGATTCGTGCACCATATCTAGGTTCGATTCCCGCTGCTCACAGGAGTCTGTTGGTGGACATAGTAAGGGTTGGCCCCCTCACACAGTACTGGGCTGGGCCTCATCAAGCTGATCCCGGTATTGGCTCCCTACTCGGGGGGTGTAATATAACCATAAAGACCCCCATTTTCGTTTCTCAAAAAAAAAAAAAAAAAAAGTCAATTTCATTTTAATGTTATGGTCATATAATATTCTTAATATGTTTTTTGATAAACTAATATTCTTAATATGTTCAACTTGCTTTGGACAATAGTTTTAATATATAGATAAATAAATTCACACTATTGTATATCCAAAATGTTATAGACACGACAACAAAGGCAATTTCCTTGATTTTGGTTTCTATATTTTGGTCATATTTATAATTTGGTCATCAAGTTTTTATAACTTCATTTTGGTCCCTATATTTTTAGATTTGTTGTCATTTTAGTCCCTATTATTATTTTTGTATAAAATTAGGCTTTTTTTAACTGAGATGACATCGGAGATTAAAATATAAGCAAGTTTAAAAATATAAGAACTAAAATAAAATTATAAAAACTTGAAGATAAAATTAAAAACATGGCCAAAATAGATGGACGAAAAAGGTAATTTAATCAAAAAAAAAAAAAATTAGGCAAATCCCAGGATTCACTCTTAATTACACATCTTCATTTTTGTTGAATGAAAATTTTTTATTTTATTTTTAGAGTAATTGAATGGAAACTTTATTATTATTATTATTGGAATTGAATGGAAACTTATTGTAAAGCAAATGACAAAAGAGTCCCATAAAAAATAAAAAAGAAGAACCCAAGTCAAGACACGGTATGGGCCTTGAAAAGCAAAACCTGCACTTTCCTTTCGAAATTCCGAAAGAGGCTAATGTGGAGGAAAGCTCTACTTTACTTTTACTTTACTTTCGATGAAACCTCCTGAAATGAAAATTTACAATTTCTATCATTTCAGTCAAAAAATAAAAAAATAAAAAATAAATTTACAATAAAAATGCCCTCTTTGTCATTCAGCTGAGCCTCGCTCACTAGCAGAGTAGCAGAGCACAAACAAAAGAGAGCAAGGAAGGACGTTCCACATTCAAGCTATTATGCGTTGGAGTTGGTTCACCGATCAATTCTTTAATAAAAGAAAGCAAAGAGAGAGAGAGTTTTATGAGAATGGAAGCCTGTTACTTGAGATGCTGATTGCCTCTTGCAATGCCAAGCCTATTCCCATCCCTACCTTCTCCCCTCAACAACTCCTCCTAGCAACCAACTACTTTTCTCCTGAACTTCTGGGACTTTATTGGGGCTATTGGTACAAGGGTTCTCATTAAGCGTTTTGATCACGCTTTGCCCGATTTAGGCATCAATGATATAGTGATTTCTGCACAAATGAGTGGTCACAGCAATGCATTAAAGCCCACAGGCTGTTGTCTTCACTTATCTTTATCTTCTATCTCCCTCTCCCTCTCTCTCTCTTCCACATTTAACTAACCCTTTTTTTTTTTTTTGGGTGTGTTTGTGTGTAATGTTACAGATGAACGTAGTTTTTATGATTATTAATTAATAATTTAAGCTCATGATTTATTCTGCTATCATTCCCTTGATCTTTTGACTCACTAATCCTATAACTATAAGCAGCCTCAAGTAACAAATTTTGACCTTTATCTTCTTAAAAAAAAAAAAAAAATTTAACTGGCTTGTCCCTTTTTTTTTTTTTTTTGGCATGGGTTGATAATTTCATGGGTAGATTTGATCTTGTGGCTTGGGTCTTTCTTTATTTTCCGATAAGTAAGAGATTTGATTTTGTGGATGATTGGTTTAGGTATTTGAACTATACTATTGCTGGGATTTTTTTTAGTTGTGGGTCTTTAAAGAGTTTGGCAGAAGAGATGAGAGATAAAGAGAAAAGGAGATGGATGAAGTAGAGAAGGCTAGAAGAGAACCAAAAAGTAGAAAAAAAATAGGGAGTGCAACATAATGAGAGGGAATTTCTCTCTAATCAAATAAAGTAATAGTAAATCAATGTATATGTCAAATAAATACTCACTTAACAAAAATATACACTTATGCCAAACACGTTATTATATTTTTTAACTTTTAAAATTATGTTATTAGATATAGGTTACCAAACTTTTTTTATTTTATTTTATTATGAGCACTTTAAACACGTGTTTTTATAACACTTTTTAAACCACAGTTTTCACATCATTTTGAATAACAATACTTGAAATCTACTACCAAAAAATCGCTATATATATTTCAAGTTTGTAAAATATAAAGTTAATAAGAGATGGATATTTATTTATTATATAAAATGATATTTTGGATTTTCACTATTTTGAGATATTTTTGCACTTTTAAATTATTCACACAATAGGGGTTCTGAATCTATATTAAATGATAGTCAATTATCTCAAAACTTGGCGTCTATATTAAAAAGAGAATGCGTAATTCAATAAAGAGATTTTCAATGTATTTATTCAACAAATGTTTATATATATATATATATATATATATATTAATGAGATTTGAGAAAAAAAAAATTTGAGGACAGTACCTTTATGATTTCTATATTTTGGCTCAAGTTTTTATAACTTCATTTTGGTCTCTATATTTTTAAACTTGTTGTCATTTTTTAGTCTTTATTATCATTTCACTTACCAAAAATGCCCAAGTAATAAATAAATTACTACTAATTTAAAATTACATTTTTTTTTTAAAGTGAGATGCTGTCAAGATCACAATATTGGTAAGTTTAAAAATATAACAACCATAATAAAAATTTAAAAAAAAAAATTTGAGGACCGAATTAAAAAAATGAGCAAAATAGAGGCAAAAATGGTATTTTAAACCAACCCCCCCCCCCCCCCCAAAAAAAAAAAAAAAAAAATCCAATAGAAAGCGGTGGCCTCTTAACTCCGAAGTCCCAAGTCAACGCACGGTATGGATTGGCATTGAACGGTTAATGTGAAAAGCAAAACTGCACTTTCCTTCTGAAATTCCCTCCACCCACCCCATAGGGGAATTCAACTGCACTTTTACTTTAGTTTCGATGAAACCTGCCTCCTGAAATGAAATTTACAATAAAAATGCCCTCATTGTCATGTCATTCAGCTGAGCCTCCATCCCTCGCTAGCAGAGTAGTAGTATTAGATTTAGAGCACAAACAAAAGAGAGCAAGGAAGGACGTTCCACATTCAAGCTATTATGCGCTGGAGTTGTTTGACCGATCATTTCTTTAAAAAAAGGAGAGAGGAAAGAGAGAGAGCTGCATTTTATGAGAATGGAAGCCTGTTAGTTGAGAAGTTGATTGTCTCTTGCAATGGCAAGCCTATTCCCATCCGTACCTTCTCCCCTCAACAGCTCCTCCAAGCAACCAACAACTATTCTTCAGAATTTCTGGGATGTTATTGGGGCTATTGGTACAAGGGTTCTCTTGAAGGACGAATTGTTCTCATTAAGCGTTTATATGGTTATAAAGCCAACTTATTAATCAATGATTTAGCGATTTCTGCACAAATGAGTGGTCATAGCAATGTATTAAAGCCCATAGGCTGTTGTCTCCACATTCCATCTCCCATTTTTGTGTTTGAATTTTCCGCCAATGGCGTCCTTGCAGATCAAATTTATGTCTCCCGTGTTATTGAACGACAACATCAGCCGATGGTGTGGGAGAGAAGGTTAAAGATTGCAAGGCAGATTGCTCATGCTCTTTCTTATCTCCATACTGCCTTCCCAAGACCTGTCATCCAAATGTATATTGATCTGTACGGTATCTTATTAGATGAAAATGATGTTCCCAAATTGTCTGACTTTTATTTTTCTGTACCAATTCCCGAAGGTGAAGCTGACGTGGAAGTTTATCACGGCTTAGGGAAATCAATTAGGTCTAGCACCCCCGAGCTTAAAGCAACACGCAAGGCAACTGAGAAAACTGATGTATATAATTTTGGTAGGTCTCTTCTAGAACTTTTAACTGGAGAGGATTCTCGTAATACAACCCGATTCACAATTGATGAAGATTCTAGCTTAGTAGCATACATACATAACCGTGCTCAAGGTAGTTGCATAAACGAGATTGTGGATCCTACAATCTTAGCTGAAGATGGGGAAGGAGGTGTTAGTTTACTACGGCAGTTACAAGCTGTGGTGGACCTTGCCTTGACATGTACAGAGGAATATCCACAAAGAAGGCCAACTATGGTAGATGTCACCAAACAACTCAGGCGGATTGAGAGGTTCGTGCCATGACTCATTATTAACTTACTTGTGTTCATCCAATCATCTGTTATAGATAAACAGATTCACATTATTGCATATCCAAATGTTTTAGGCACAACAACAAACAAAATTTACTTGATTTTCAAACAAATGGCCGTGGATGGAATTTAGAAAAGTTAAAAAAAGCTAATTTGATGGAGAGCCATTTAATAACATTATGAAATCCCCATTGCTACTAAGAGCAGTCCTAATAAACTACTATGCATCTTAAGTAATAAAGGAAAATTCTCTATGAGATCAACTAATGGTATTTCACAATCACACAGGTTCACACAAACAGGTGAAGTGCTTTTGGGAAATTTGCAGAATTTAAAGCTTCATGAGAGTTTTGAAGCGCAAGCTTCTGCATCATTGAAAATGAATGCTTCTAGTGATGAAATCCAAGTAGTGAACGAAGCCTTTGAAAGGCCTCTTGAAGTTTAACTGCGATGCAACTGAATGATGACAGAGCTTCTATGGTAGTTTTAACCTATGATTGGGAAGTTATCATTATGGCAGACCCTTAAGGTATGTATTGATGCTATAAGAACTGGAGGATAGGTTGTTATTGGCAAAGGAGATTGATAATTGTTGTTTTGTTTGAATAAAAGGAAGGCAAACTAAGTAGTTCATAGTTTTAGTAACTGGTTATGTATAGTGGTTTGTTGAGGGAAAAATAGACTTCTATACTATTTAATTGGTTTGAAAATTTTCTTTTTATAGAATATATATGATTTCTCAATTTATTTTGGCAAACCTTTTTCTTTTTGCAAAATAGTCTTAAATTTTAATCATTCATGTGAATTTGGGTCGAAAATTCGTTAAATAACTTATTGCTCCACAAATGATCTTCTAATTGGTATAATTGCAGTTAACATCTTCCCTTTGAATGAGATAAATATTGTTGTCCTAAAAAGTATGAAACAAAAATTTCATTATCCTAACAAACAGAGACGTGCTTAATCCTTCTCTACTTTTACTGCTCCTATTTATATTTATCCTCATAAATTCAAAAGGAACCTTCTGATGGAACTCTGCTGGAGAAATATAGTTGTATAGGGCTGCTTGAACTTTGTACAGTAGTAGAGAGAAACATCAAAGAAAAAACTCTAGGTTAGTGTGCAAAAACTCTAATCCAATTGCCTTGGGTATCAATCTATGCTAAGACAAATATTTGGCATTGTAAAACATATCCAGATGGCTTATCCCATAATCACAAAGGATAGTCACAGTAGGACCAATACAATTTGCCAAAAAAGCAAGTGTTGTTGGTTCAAACACTAGGCCCCTTGATGATGGAGGATTGATAATAGGTTTTATTTGATTTGAATTTGATTTGGTTTGAATTTTGATTTTATTTCTAAATTATATGTAATTGACTATTTTGTTTCTTTCCTTCTTGATTCTGGCTTTGGAGGTCCTACTTCAAAAGGCTCCAATAAAAAAGGAAAAATATTGTGGTATGGTGAATTTGATAATAGATGATATTGAATTGAAAATTTTTCTCTAACATGGTGGTGATTTCAAGCAGCCTTAAGTGGTGAAGCCCTAGGTTTGCTATGTTCTTTCTTTATAAATCCCTAGACAAGTTTACAAACCTCGTACTGCATCGAATATGGTAGCAGAGCAAAAATTTGATCCATGTACCAAAATTCTCAACCCAAAATAACCACAACTGTTTGCAGCTTTTGAAACCAACCTCATCGAAGCATTCAAACACTACCACCCTCCTCAGTCAATCATACCAATCCACATTAGGATCTCAACTAAAACACCATCGCCAAGTCCGAATCAAGTTGTATTAGTCTTGGCCTTGAGATGTACTGAGAAAGATATAGAGAAAATGCTAACAATGATAGATGTTACCTAAGATTTGGGGCAGATTGAGAGGCTTGTTCTATGGTTGATTATTTCTCATTTGGTTCATCAAAGTACCTTTCCAACTAGAATAGCTTCTTATTTAAGCATTGAAAATTCAAATTTTACTATGAAATCAAGTTTCCAAAAACACAATTTCAATGTAAAATGTGTTTATACTGAAGTTGTGTTTTCAATTTAGTTTGGCAAGTCTTGTTCTCTTTACAAAGTAGTCTTAAATTTTAATCATTCATGTGAATTTGGGTTGAAAATTCATTAAATAGCTTATTGCCCCACAATTGATCGTCTAACTAAAATAATTGTAGTCAACACCTTCCCTTTGAATGAGATAAATATTGTTATTCTGAAAAATATGAAACAAAAATGTCATTATCCTAACAAACAGAGATGTGCTTAGTCCTTCTCTAGTGTTACTGCTCTAGTTCATTGCTATCCTCTTAAATTGAGAAGGCACCTTCTAAGGGAACTTTGTCGGAGAAATATAGTTGCATAGAGCTGCTTGAACATTGGATAAAAGTGGAGAGAAACAGCCAAGTCAAGACTCTAGGTCACACTAACTCATTTGGTGCCCAAAAACTCTAATCCAACCTTCGATATCAATCTACGCTGAGACAGATAGTTGGCATTGCAATACATACACGAATGTCTCATCCCACTATCATAGAGGACAGTCACAAACAATAGCATGAACACACACACACAAAAAGAGTTTAGTTGTTGTGGACACTAGGCCACTGGATGATAGATAATCAAGGATGGACATTAAAAGCCACAATAACGAGTTTTATTTTTGAATTATTATATGTGCATGGTTATAACAATATTCTCAATGTTGAAAAATTCAACTTGCTTTCACCAGTTGCTTAATAACAACGAAAATTTTGGTTGGTATGTTCATTTAGCCATGCAAAGCATTGTGTCCTTTGTCTTGTCCATTAAAGATGATTTGCATTTGACGAATAATAGGAGAGTGGGATGAGTTAATAATAAACAACATATTCACATTATCGCATATCCAAATGTTTCAGGCATGCCGATTGGTTGATTTCAAGTCTTCCTAGTTCACAATGGCTCAAAATTTAAGAGATTAAAAGGAAGAGATTAGAGATTAGAAGGCAAAACCAAGGAAGATAAGTAGTTTTCATTGTGAATATCCTTCTACAATGATGCTCTGAGAGTCTTATTCGCAATAAAATGAACTAACCACTCAAATTTCTCCGGCAAACTTATTTCCTCATGACATTACCATAGACAATAATAACTGGTACATTGGCATTAATTCATTCAACTTCTCTTGAAAAAATTATTTCAATCATCCTTGTACACAGCTCTGAATGAAATATATACTGTACACCTCTTAAAGAAAATACATATTGATGTTCCAAATAGAATGAAACAGAAAATTGACAATATCCTAACATAGATGTGTCTAATCCTGCTCTAGTGTTGCTGCCCCAATGTCTTTTTATCTACAAGAATTCAGATGGATAAACACCGATATGAATTAGAATTAAATAAAGAATTTTCTTGGAGAGATATAGTCGCATAGGCCTGCTCAAACTTTGGACGGAAGTAACAATAAACATCTAAGTCAAAGCTCTGGATCACACTAACTCATCTGATGTCCAAGAAGCTCTAATCCAGTAGCCTTGGGTGTCAATCCATGCTGAGACAGATATTAAGCACCGTAAAACTTACTCAAATTACTCATCCCACCATCACAAATAATAGTCACAATTCACAATAGTGTGACCTCGGCCAATGGATTGTGTCATCAAACATCTGACGGCTCTGACACAATTCATGGCCAATGAACTTCCAAGAAAGAACCCATCATTCTTCAAAAGAAACCTGATAATAGTTCAAGAAGCATAGCATTGAAACACACAGAAAGTATTTGTGTTCCAGCAAAGGAAAATGGGTGAAAGAATGGATTTTTATTTTTATTTTTTATGTTTCATCATCTGACAAATATTAATGGTGGACCAAAAAGGGAAAAAAATCTGCAGTAGATTCAACAAAACAACAAACTGGTAGAATTGGTAGAATCTTTTTCCCATTGGTTTCATTCTCATCCTATCAGCAAAATTTATCACTTTAAAAGAACAAAGGCATGCTCTTACCAAGGCATTTCAACACCTTTCAAATCTGTGCCTCTGAAATTCCCATCAAGTTTTGCCATCATGAAATTCTGTGCTAACCTATATTTTCCAAGTCCTTCTATTATTGTGTCAAATGGATTCTTCAATCTTCATCCTTCAGCATCGTGTCTAGCGTGCATCACCCCATAATGCTTCCTTTTAAATTTACAGCCAATTCAATGTCCCTTTTTGTTTCCTCCTCATCCTTATAGAATCCACACACACACGTGCCAGGACTAAGCTAAGATACTAGTGTAGTCCCATCATTTTTGGGTTTCGATAAGTACACATTAACAATCTTTCTAGAAGTTATTGATTTTCATCTTGGAGCACGTTTATACTTCCACATAATTTACTTGTGAATGATTATAAATATTTTTCATACTGTTCTTTCTTTCAGCAAAACATGCAAAATCCAGAGAGTACACAACACATCTCAATTTTCTCTCTTGCCAAATGTCTGACTTATTTTAGGAGGAAGTTTCCTTGATTATTACTTGTTTACAAAATTCCAAGATCATTAAATTGGAATAGGTCCCTTACTAACCTAACCAATTGGAAGAAGATGAAATTTCTTACCATCCACACTAAACGTTGTGTACACTCCAAATTTTTTTTGCATCTCATAATGATATGTTGTTGATAGGTGTCATCCAAGTCCAACATGATTGAGAGTTGTAATTTAGACTATGGCCCAGAAGCTTTACTATTCAATACTTTGCGAGAAAAATTAAATGGACTTTAGATAAGATGTTCAACTTTTATACGCCAAGCATCGATTGTAAGTCTTGTACATGGAACAAATAGAGATAAGAAATTAAGAATATGGTCCATTTTGGTTGGCCTTAGCTTGATTTGTCTAGACATCAATTTTCTCTCTTGCCAAAGGTTCAACTTATTTTAGGCAGAAGTTTCCTTGATTATTACTTGTATACAAAATTCCAAGATCATTAAGTTGGAATAAGGCCCTTACTAACCTAACCAATTGGAATAGGATGAAATTTCTTCCCACCCACACTAAACGTTGTGTACACTCCAAATTTTTTCTGCATCTCATAATGATATGTTGTTGATAGGTGTCATCCAAGTCCAACATGATTGAGAGTTGTAATTGAGACTATGGCCCAGAAACTTTACTATTCAATACTTTGCAAGAAAAATTAAACACTCATTTGATGTAGCAGGAGACTATGAAATTAAACACTGGGGTTTGTTCTTGATGTTGTTAAATTGCTATAGGTACTAAAAACTCTAGTTTGATTAGTTGGCAAGTCATGTTCTTTAATCGTGAAAAGTCTACAATGGAAAACTTTTATATTCCTACAATAAAAGTTTTGGAGAGAAAATTGTTAGCCCCCTCATCCCACGGACCCCTCTATTTATACAAAGAAAAAATGGTCCAATATTCCTAAGTGTGACTTAGTTACATGGAATTTTTGTGCAATTGTGCCTAGATTTCTTTTAAAAATTTAATTATAATTTTAAACTCTAATTTGGTGATTTTTATATGATTTTTGTGGTTTGATTTTGATTTAGTAAAGACATATTAGCCAAAAGAAACGAAGGTAGAGCTATTAAATAAATTTGTACTTTCAGTTTAGCAATTACAGATGGCTAATGCCGCATTGTCATTTGTGGTTGGTGCATTGTCATTTGTGGTTTTGGTATGAATAAGCGGTGTGTTGTTTGGGCGACTGATTGAGGCAAAGCAATTAACCATTTTAAAAGGGATTAGCAACTTTTTCTTTCTCCTTTACCATGTGTGGTATGTATATGCATTTTTCACATATGCTCAAGTGAAGTACCCATTAGGATTTCTCTTAATTATGATAAACATATTAATGAAAGAATATATTTACTTATGCATTTTATGAGTTTTATTTTATATAAATGTATTTCATAAAATTAACAAAATTTATCACAAAACCCTTCATTGTATTTTTTAAAATCACTACATAAAAATGAAAGAATATATTTACTACCAAACAGGCCTATATATTTTTTCAAGTTTGTAAAATATAAAGTTAATAAGAGATGGATATTTATTTATTATATAAAATGATAGTTTGGATTTTCTCTATTTTGAGATATTTTGCACTTTTAAATTATTCACTCGATAGAGGTTACGATCTATAATAAATGATAGTTAATTAACTCAAAGTTTGGCGTTCATGTTAAAAACTTTAAATTTTGGCGTTCATATTAAAAATAAATAGAGTGTGTAATTCAATAAAGATATTTGCAATGTATTAATTCAACAAATGTTTATATATATATGGCATTTGAGACAAAAACCAAAAAAAAAAAAAAAAAAATTTGAGGACAATATCTTTTTGATTTCAATATTTTGATCGTATTTAAAATTTAGTCTTTAAGTTTTTATAACTTCATTTTGGTCTATATATTTTTTAAACTTCTTGTCATTTTGGTCTTTATTATCATCTCACTTACAAAAAATGCCTAAGTAATAAATGAATTACTACTAGTTTAAAATTACTTTTTTTTTTTAGTGAAATGCTGTCAGGATCAAAATATTGGTAAGTTTAAAAATATAAGAACCATAATAAAATTATTAAAAAAATTGAGAACCAAATTAAAAACATGACCAAAAAAGTGGCCAAAAAAAAAAAATGGCAAGTCTGAAATCTCATAGAAACCAGTGGCGCTCTCCCAAGTCAACAATTGGTATGTATTGGCATTGAACGGCTAATGTGAAAAGCAAAAGCTGCACTTTCCTTTTGAAATTCCAAAAAGAAAATAGAAAATAGAGGAATTCAGCTGCCCTTGCACTTAGTTTCGATGAAACCTCCTGAAATGAATTTACAATAAAAATGCCCTCATTGTCATGTCATTCAGCTGACCCCCCATCCCTCGCTAGCAGAGCAGTAGTATTAGATTTAGAGCACAAACAAAAGAGAGCAAAGGAAGGACGTTCCACATTCAAGCTATTATGCGCTGGAGTTGGTTCATGCCATATCATCATTTCTTTAATAAAAGAAGAAGAGAGAGAGCGTTTTATGAAAATGGAAGCCTGTTACTTGAGAAGCTGATTGCCTCTTGCAATGCCAAGCCTATTCCCATCCGTACCTTCTCCGCTCAGCAGCTCTTCCAAGCAACCAACAACTTTTCTTCTGAAAAGCTGGTAATAGGGTTATCTATTTGGTACAAGGGTTCTCTTGAAGGACGAATTGTTCCCATTAAGGGTTCTTTTGTTCGCAATGCCAACCCTATTCCCATCTGTACCTTCTCCCCTCAACAACTCCCCCAAGCAACCAACAATTATCCTGCTCAACATATGGGAAGTTATTGGTACAAGGGTTCTCTTGAAGGACGAATTGTTCTCATTAAGCGTTTAGATATATTGACCTATATAGCCATCAATGATTTAGTGATTTCTGCACAAATGAGTGGTCACAGCAATGTATTAATGCCCATAGGCTGTTGCCTCCACACTCCATCTCCCTTTTTAGTGTTTGAATTTGCCGCCAATGGTTTCCTTGCAGATCGAATTTTTGTTACTGAACAACAACATCAGCCGATGGTGTGGGAGAGAAGGTTAAAGATTGCAAGGCAGATTGCTCATGCTCTTTCTTATCTCCATACTGCCTTCCCAAGACCTGTCATCCACATGTGTATTGGTCTGTACAATATCTTATTAGATGAAAATGATGTTCCCAAATTGTCCAGCTTTTATTTTTCTGTATCAATTCCTGAAGGTGAAGCTGACGTGGAAGGTTTTGACGGCATTCGACAGTTTGGTTTCTGCGCCCCTGAGTTTAAAGCAACAGGCAAGGTAACTGAGAAAGCTGATGTATATGATTTTGGTTGGATTCTTCTAGAACTTTTAACTGGAGAGGATTCTCTTAATATAACCCGATTTACAATTGATGAAGATTCTACTTTAGTAGCATATATACATAACCATGCTCAAGGTAGTTGCATAAACGAGATTGTGGACCCTGCAATCTTGGCTGAAGATGGGGATGGAGGTGCTAGTTTACAGCATCAATTACAAGCTGTGCTGGACCTTGCCTTGACATGTACAGAGGAAGATCCACAAACAAGGCCAACTATGGTTGATGTCACCAAACAACTCAGATGGATTGAGAGGTTCGTTAGATCAGTAATTATTTATTCACTTGATTTCATCCAATCATATGTTATAGATAAACAGATTCACATTATTGCATATCCAAATGATTTAGGCATGACAACAAACAAAATTTACTCACTTGATTTTCAAACAAAATGGCTATGGATGGAATTTAGAAGAGTTAAAAAAGCTGATTTGATGGAGAGCCATTTAATGACATTATTAAATCCCCATTGCTACTAAGAAGCAGTCCTAACAAACTGGTATGCATCTTAAGTAATGAAGGAGAATTCTCTATGAGATCAACTAATGGTATTTCTCAATCATACAGGTTCACACAAACCGGTGAAGTGCTTTTGGGAAATTTGCAGAATTTAAAGCTTCATGAGAGTTTTGAAGAGCATGCTTCTGCACCATTGAAAAGGAATGCTTCTAGTGATGAAATCCAAGCAGTGAATGAAGCCTCTGAAAGGCCTCTTGAAGTTTAATTGTGATGCAACTAAATGATGACAGAGCTTGTATGGCAATTTTAACCTGTGATTGGGAAGTTATCATTATGGCAGACCCTTAAGGTATGTATTGGTGCTATAAGAACTGGAGGATAGGTTGATATTGGCAAAGGAGTTTGATAATTGTTCTTTTGTTTGAATAAAAGGAATGCAAACTAAGTAGTTCATGGTCTTAGTAACTGGCTATGTATAATGGTTTGTTGAGGGAAAAAAAGACTTTTGTATTATTTAGTTGGTTTTTAATTTTTCTTTTTCTAGAATATATATAATTTCTCAATTTAGTTTGACAAACATTTTTCATTTTGCAAAATAGTCTTAAATTTTAATTATTCATGTGTTTGGGTTGAAAATTCATTAGATAGCTTATTGCTCTACAATTGATCTTCTAACTGGTATAATTGCAGTTAACACCTTCCCTTTGAATGAGATAAATATTGTAGTGCGTAATCCTTCTCTACTTTTACTACTCCAGTTCATTGAGCAAAATAGAGGCAAAAATGGTATTTTAAACCCCCCCCCCCCCCCCACCCCCCCAAAAAAAAAAAAAAAATCCAATAGAAAGCGGTGGCCTCTTAACTCCCAAGTCCCAAGTCAACGCACGGTATGGATTGGCATTGAACGGTTAATGTGAAAAGCAAAACTGCACTTTCCTTCTGAAATTCCCTCCACCCACCCCATAGGGGAATTCAACTGCACTTTTACTTTAGTTTCGATGAAACCTCCTGAATGAAATGAATTTACAATAAAAATGCCCTCATTGTCATGTCATTCAGCTGAGCCTCCATCCCTCGCTAGCAGAGTAATAGTATTAGATTTAGAGCACAAACAAAAGAGAGCAAGGAAGGACGTTCCACATTCAAGCTATTATGCGCTGGAGTTGTTTGACCGATCATTTCTTTAAAAAAAGGAGAGAGGAAAGAGAGAGAGCTGCGTTTTATGAGAATGGAAGCCTGTTAGTTGAGAAGTTGATTATCTCTTGCAATGGCAAGCCTATTCCCATCCGTACCTTCTCCCCTCAACAGCTCCTCCAAGCAACCAACAACTATTCTTCAGAATTTCTGGGATGTTATTGGGGCTATTGGTACAAGGGTTCTCTTGAAGGACGAATTGTTCTCATTAAGCGTTTATATGGTTATAAAGCCGATTTATTAATCAATGATTTAGCGATTTCCGCACAAATGAGTGGTCATAGCAATGTATTAAAGCCCATAGGCTGTTGTCTCCACATTCCATCTCCCATTTTTGTGTTTGAATTTGCCGCCAATGGCGTCCTTGTAGATCAAATTTATGTCTCCCGTGTTATTGAACGACAACATCAGCCGATGGTGTGGGAGAAAAGGTTAAAGATTGCAAGGCAGATTGCTCATGCTCTTTCTTATCTCCATACTGCCTTCCCAAGACCTGTCATCCAAATGTATATTGATCTGTACAGTATCTTATTAGATGAAAATGATGTTCCAAAATTGTCTGACTTTTATTTTTCTGTACCAATTCCCGAAGGTGAAGCTGACGTGGAAGTTTATCACGGCTTAGGGAAAACAATTAGGTCTAGCACCCCCGAGCTTAAAGCAACACGCAAGGCAACTGAGAAAACTGACGTATATAATTTTGGTAGGTCTCTTCTAGAACTTTTAACTGGAGAGGATTCTCGTAATACAACCCGATTCACAATTGATGAAGATTCTAGCTTAGTAGCATACATACATAACCGTGCTCAAGGTAGTTGCATAAACGAGATTGTGGATCCTGCAATCTTAGCTGAAGATGGGGAAGGAGGTGTTAGTTTACTACGGCAGTTACAAGCTGTGGTGGACCTTGCCTTGACATGTACAGAGGAATATCCACAAAGAAGGCCAACTATGGTAGATGTCACCAAACAACTCAGGCGAATTGAGAGGTTCGTGCCATGACTCATTATTAACTTACTTGTGTTCATCCAATCATCTGTTATAGATAAACAGATTCACATTATTGCATATCCAAATTATTTAGGCACAACAACAAAAAAATTTACTTGATTTTCAAACAAATGGCCATGGATGGAATTTAGAAAAGTTAAAAAAAAGCTAATTTGATGGAGAGCCATTTAATGACATTATGAAATCCCCATTGCTACTAAGAGCAGTCCTAATAAACTGCTATGCATCTTAAGTAATAAAGGAAAATTCTCTATGAGATCAGCTAATGGTATTTCACAATCACACAGGTTCACACAAACGGGTGAAGTGCTTTTGGGAAATTTGCAGAATTTAAAGCTTCATGAGAGTTTTGAAGCGCAAGCTTCTGCATCATTGAAAATGAATGCTTCTCGTGATGAAATCCAAGCAGTGAACGAAGCCTCTGAAAGGCCTCTTGAAGTTTAATTGCGATGCAACTGAATGATGACAGAGCTTCAATGGTAGTTTTAACCTATGATTGGGAAGTTATCATTATGGCAGACCCTTAATGTATGTATTGATGCTATAAGAACTGGAGGATAGGTTGTTATTGGCAAAGGAGATTGATAATTGTTGTTTTGTTTGAATAAAAGGAACGTAAACTAAGTAGTTCATAGTTTTAGTAACTGGCTATGTATAGTGGTTTGTTGAGGGAAAAACAGACTTCTATACTGTTTAATTGGTTTGAAAATTTTCTTTTTACAGAATATATATGATTTCTCAATTTATTTTGGCAAACCTTTTTCTTTTTGCAAAATAGTCTTAAATTTTAATCATTCATGTGAATTTGGGTCGAAAATTCGTTAAATAACTTATTGATCTTCTAATTTGTATAATTGCAGTTAACACCTTCCCTTTAAATGAGATAAATATTGTTGTCCTAAAAAGTATGAAACAAAAATTTCATTATCCTAACAAACAAAGACGTGCTTAATCCTTCTCTACTTTTACTGCTCCTGTTTATTTTTATCCTCATAAATTCAAAAGGAACCTTCTAATGGAACTCTGCTAGAGAAATATAGTTGTATAGGGCTGCTTGAACTTTGTACAGTAGTAGAGAGAAACATCATAGAAAAAACTCTAGGTTAATGTGCAAAAACTCTAATCCAATTGCCTTGGGTATCAATCTATGCTAAGACAAATATTTGGCATTGTAAAACATATCCAGATGGCTTATCCCACAATCACAAAGGATAGTCAAAGTAGGACCAATACAATTTGCCAAAAAAGCAAGTGTTGTTGGTTCAAACACTAGGCCCCTTGATGATGGAGGATTGATAATAGGTTTTATTTGATTTGAATTTGATTTGGTTTGAATTTTGATTTTATTTCTAAATTATATGTAATTGACTGTTTTGTTTCTTTCCTTCTTGATTCTAGCTTTGGAGGTCCTACTTCAAAAGGCTCCAATAAAAAAGGAAAAATATTGTGGTATGGTGAATTTGATAATAGATAATATTGAATTGAAAATTTTTCTCTAACATGGTGGTGATTTCAAGTAGCCTTAAGTGGTGAAGCCCTAGGTTTGCTATGTTCTTTCTTTATAAATCCCTAGACAAGTTTACAAACCTTGTACTGCATCGAATATGGTAGCAGAGCAAAAATTTGATCCATGTACCAAACTTCTCAACCCAAAATAACCACAACTGTTTGCAACTTTTGAAACCAACCTCATCGAAGCATTCAAACACTACCACCCTCCTCAGTCAATCATACCAATCCACATTAGGATCTCAACTAAAACACCATCGCCAAGTCCGAATCAAGTTGTATTGGTCTTGACCTTGAGATGTACTGAGGAAGATATAGAGAAAATGCTAACAATGATAGATGTTACCAAAGATTTGGGGCAGATTGAGAGGCTTGTTCCATGGTTGATTATTTCTCATTTGGTTCATCAAAGTACCTTTCCAACTAGAATAGCTTCTTATTTAAGCATTGAAAATTCAAATTTTACTATGAAATCAAGTTTCCAAAAACACAATTTCAATGTAAAATGTGTTTATACTGAAGTTGTGTTTTCAATTTAGTTTGGAAAGTCTTGTTCTCTTTACAAAGTAGTCTTAAATTTTAATCATTCATGTGAATTTGGGTTGAAAATTCATTAAATAGCTTATTGCCTCACAATTAATTGTCTAACTAAAATAATTGTAGTCAACACCTTCCCTTTGAATGAGATAAATATTGTTATTCTGAAAAATATGAAACAAAAATGTCATTATCCTAACAAACAGAGATGTGCTTAGTCCTTCTCTAGTGTTACTGCTCTAGTTCATTGCTATCCTCTTAAATTGAGAAGGCATCTTCTAAGGGAACTTTGTTCGAGAAATATAGCTGCATAGAGCTGCTTGAACATTGGATAGAAGTGGAGAGAAACAGCCAAGTCAAGACTCTAGGTCACACTAACTCATTTGGTGCCCAAAAACTCTAATCCAACCTTCGGTATCAATCTACGCTGAGACAGATAGTTGGCATTGCAATACATACACGGAATATATATGATTTTTCAATTTAGTTTGGCAAACCTTTTTCTTTTTGCAAAATAGTCTCAAAATTTTAATCATTCATGTGAATTTGGGTTGAAAAATCATTGAACAACTTATTGCTCCACAATTGATCTTCTAATTGGCATAACTACAGTTAACACCTTCCCTTTGAATGAGATAAATATTGTTGTCCTAAAAAGTATGAAACAAAAATGTCATTATCCTAACAAACAGAGATGTGCTTAATCCTTCTCTACTTTAACTGCTCTAGTTCATTGTTATCCTCTTAAATTCAAAAGGCACCTTTGATGGAACTTTGCTGGAGAAATATAGTTTCATAGGGCTGCTTGAACTTTGTACAGTATTGGAGAGATACATCTACGAAAAAACTCTAGGTCACACACTCACACTAACTCATTTAATGTGCAAAAACTCTAATCCAATTGCCTTGGGTATCAATCTATGTTAAGACAGATATTTGGCATTGTAAAACATATCCAGATGACCTATCCCACAATCACAAAGGATAGTCACAATAGGACTAATACAGTTTGTGCAAACACTAGGCCCCTTGATGATGGAGGATTGATAATAGGTTTTATTTGATTTAAATATTTTTTGGTTTGAATTCTGATTTTATTTCTAAAGTATAAGTAATTGACTGTTTTGCTTCTTTCCTTCTTGATTCTTGCTTTGGAGGTCCTACTTCGAAAGGCTCCAAAAAAATAAAAAGGCAAATCATTTTGGCATGGTGAATTTGATAATAGATAATATTGAATTGAAATTTTTCTCTAACTTGGTGGTGATTTCAAGTAGCCTTAAGTGGTGAAGCCCTAGGTTTGTTATGGTCTTTCTTTATAAATCCCTAGACAAGTTTACAAACCTTGTACTGCATCAAATATGGTAACAGAGCAAAAATTTGATCCATGTACTGAAATTCACAACCCAAAATGACCACAACTGTATGCAGCTTTTGAAACCAACCTCATTGAAGCATTCAAACACTACCACCCTTCTCAGTCAATCATACCAATCCACGTTAGGATCTCAACTAAAACACCATCACCAAGTCCAAATCAAGTTGTATTGGTCCTTGCATTGACATGTACTGAGGAAGATACAAAGAAAACACTAACAATGATAGATGTTACCAAAGATTTGGGGCAAATTGAGAAGCTTGTTCCATGGTTTATTATTTCTCATTTGGCTCATCAAAGTACCTTTCCAACTAGAATAGCCTCTTATTTAGGCATTGAAAATTCAAATTTTACTATGCAATCAAGTTTCCAAAAACACAATTTCAATGTAAAATGTGTTTATACTGAAGTTGTGTTTTCAATTTAGTTTGGCGAGCCTTGTTCTCTTTACAAAGTAGACTTAAATTTTAATCATTCATGTGAATTTGGGTCAAAAATTCATTAAATAGCTTATTGCCTCACAATTGATCGTCTAACTAAAATAATTGTAGTCAACACCTTCCCTTTGAATGAGATAAATATTGTTGTCCTGAAAAATATGAAACAAAAATGTCATTATCCTAACAAACAGAGATGTGCTTAGTCCTTCTCTAGTGTTACTGCTCTAGTTCATTGCTATCCTCTTAAATTGAGAAGGCACCTTCTAAGAGAACTTTGTTGGAGAAATATAGTTGCATAGAGCTGCTTGAACATTGGATAGAAGTGGAGAGAAACAGCCAAGTCAAGACTTTAGGTCACACAAGCTCATTTGGTGCCCAAAAACTCTAATCCAACCTTGGGTATCAATCTACGCTAAGACAGATATTTGGCATTGCAATACACACACACACACACACAAAGAGTTTAGTTGTTGCGGACACTAGGCCACTGCATGATAGAGAATCAAGGATGGACATTAAGAGCCACAATAACGAGTTTTATTTTTGAATTATTATATGTGCGTGGTTATAACAATATTCTCAATGTTGAAAAATTCAACTTGCTTTCGCCAGTTGCTTAATAACAACGGAAATTTTGGTTGGTATGTTCATTTAGCCATACAAAGCATTGTGTCCTTTGTCTCGTCCATTAAAGATGATTTGCATTTGATGAATAATAGGAGAGTGGGACCAGTTAATAATAAACAACATATTCACATTATCGATATCCAAATGTTTCAGGCATGCCAATTGGTTGATTTCAAGTCTTCCTAGTTCACAATGGCTCAAAATTTAAGAGATTAAAAGGAAGAGATTAGAGATTAGAAGGCAAAATCAAGGAAGATAAGTAGTATTCATTGTTAATATCCTTCTACAATGATGCTCTAAGAGTCTTATTCACAGTAAAATGGACTAACCACTCAAATTTGTCTGGCAAACTTATTTCCTCATGACATTACCATAGTCCATAATAACTGGTACATTGGCATTAATTCATTCAACTTCTCTTGAAAAAATTATTTCAATCATCCTTGTACACAGCTCTGAATGAAATATATACTGTACACCTCTTAAAGAAAATACATATTGATGTTCCAAATAGAATGAAACAGAAAATTGACAATATCCTAACATAGATGTGTCTAATCCTGCTCTAGTGTTGCTGCCCCAATGTCTTTTTATCTACAAGAATTCAGATGGATAAACACCGATATGAATTAGAATTAAATAAAGAATTTTCTTGGAGAGATATAGTCGCATAGGCCTGCTCAAACTTTGGACGGAAGTAACAATAAACATCTAAGTCAAAGCTTTGGATCACACTAACTCATCTGATGTCCAAGAAGCTCTAATCTAGTAGCCTTGGGTGTCAATCCATGCTGAGACAGATATTAAGCACCGTAAAACTTACTCAACTGACTCATCCCACCATCACAAATAATAGTCACAACTCACAATATTGTGACCTGGGCCAATGGATTGTGTCATTAAACATCTGACGGCTTTGACACAATTCATGGCCAATGAACTTCCAAGAAAGAGCCCTTCATTCTTCAAAAGAAACCTGATAAAAGTTCAAGAAGCATAGCATTGAAACACACGGAAAGTAATTGTGTTCCAGCAAAGGAAAATGGGTGAAAGAATGTATTTTTATTTTTATTTTTTATGTTTCATCATCTGACAAATATTAATGGTGGACCAAAAAGGGAAAAAATCTGCAGTAGAATCAGCAAAACAACAAACTGGTTGAATTGGCAGAATCTTTTTCCCATTGGTTTCATTCTCATCCTATCAGCAAAATATCACCTTAAAAGAACAAAGGCATGCTCTTACCAAGACATTTCAACACATTTCAAATCTGTACCTCTGAGAGTCCCATCAAGTTCTGCCATCATGAAATTCTGTGCTAACCTATATTTTCCAAGTCCTGTTATTGTGTCAAATGGATTCTTCAATCTTCATCCCTCAGCATCGTCTCTTGCGTGCATCACCCCCCCCCCTTGTAACCTTTTTAATTAAACTAGAACCGGGAGGATCTATCAAGAAGCGCTTAATGTTTGGATTATTTCTTGTTGAACACATATGGTTATATGCTAAGGGATTCACTGACTAATCTAATATGAATGTTTAAATTAATGGAGGGAAAATAAATTGACCTGGAGAAACCTGGAAAGACCAGCTACTGTCCATCCTATGCCTGCAGCTGCGACAAATGCATCTAAACCACACCGTCTGTTGCCAAATCTCAGGTCCAGTACCACCATAGTGTGCTCAGAAGTTTGCTAGATTTTCAAAATGATAAGCAAAGAAGCCACCTTTACAATTATGTGGTAGAGCCAAACTTTGTTTCTCTTCACCAGTTGTGTAATCAATGGTCTGCTCCAGGGGTTTTCCATTCACTTGGTCAGCTTCTCTATGCTTTGATGCTGCCTCATTTTCTTCCAGTGCCCTTCTCTGTGCAATATTGGCAAAGTGGTCTATGTCTGTAATTGAGACAGGTCTCACCCTTTCAACAATAGCTCCAAGGGATTCAAGTATTTGAGACAGACAAATTTGCAATGAGAATAAAAATTAAGTAGGTTGCAGTACATAATAGAGGGACAAAGAAAGCTAAGGGGGGGAAAACAGAGGCTATGTCATATTTGAGTACTTAGACAGGCAATCATTGATATCCTACTGTTTTCCTCACCAGGCCAACATTCTTTGAAATCTAAAATTCTTCACAGTTCAGTCTTCAAACACATACAATTACTGGATCCTACCTCTCAAAAATGGATGTGAAAAACTGGCTACAAAAATAATCCTAGAGATGATAAGAAGACAATTGTTGCTTTATCTTGCTTCAGGCCTTATCTAACAACTAAATTGCATATGGTGTGGTCAGTGTGGATATTCTTGTGCAAGAGGTTAAAGCTAAAGAAATGGTTTAAGCAAGACATAATAATCATTTTCAAAAAGCTTTATATATTTCAAGAATCAAGTTTAACTGAGAATCATCATTTTCTTTTTCCTTTATCAATAATATTCCCTTATTACCTATGAAAAAAAAAAGGTTTGATATTTCTTAATTGTTAAAATCTGATTATCCTGTTTATCTGGTATCAGTTTCCTATTGGTATTGAAGCATAGTAAATACTAGTCGCTAACCTGTGTGATGCACGGACAAATTTGAATGTAATGTTTTACTAATTTCTTCCTAATGTGGTTTTTGAAATAGAGTCGCAGCATTTTCCCCGTAATCAAATATTTTCTTTACTGTTCCAGCATTTTTGCAGTAAAGGTTATTTATGAATTTCAACCAGTTTGTTTTGTAACACCCAATTTTTCTATAATTAGTAAAAATCTTAACAACTCAAGAGATTCAATAAAAACAATTATAAAACAACATTCTTCTCATTGAGTTTATAACCAGACATATCTACCTATATCTATCATAGAAGCAAGCATATACGATGTTCTGGAAATCAAATCAATAACCTTCCTCATGGAGATGCAAGGCCCCAGTTTTTTGGGTTTTACGTGTTGCTAAAAATATAAACATTCTTAAGGATTACAGAGACAAGTCATTATGGTTTTTTGAAATTTAGAATCACTTGGAAGTGACTGTTTCTTACATTGAATTTAAAAATCATAAAATTATACATAGATAGATTGGATATTGCAATTCCTTGCGGACATCTATCAGTTTCACTA
The DNA here is from genome assembly GCA_029955455.1 of Quercus agrifolia. NCBI lineage: Eukaryota > Viridiplantae > Streptophyta > Magnoliopsida > Fagales > Fagaceae > Quercus > Quercus agrifolia. The sequence continues at coordinate 58,892,613 of JARQAD010000004.1, forward strand.
ATACAAATCTGCAATCAAACAGCAGGACAAAGTGTTATCATACAACCACAATTAGAGGATAGTCAAACTAGTGTGTTGTGTCCCAAGATGTATAAGTGTAGTCAAGAAACCATCACAAAATCATTTGGTACCCACAACCCCAATTGCCCAATGCATACTCCACGGCCACCACCCAAGAGACAAACAACACAAAAGATAAAGGGATATCGGTATATCACACACACATCTTTGAAAATTCAATATTTATAGTTTAGTTCCACGGAAAAATAGAAAGAGAACTGAGATGAGATACCTTGAGGGCTTGAGGTTGAGGCGATGAAGGCTGGGTCAGTGGGTCACCGGCGACTCGGACAGAGACAGTATGCCTGGCGATGGTTGTGGCTGGAGTCGAGAGGTTCAAATTGTTTCCTTTTAGGTTATGAGTTTTGGATTAAAATTTGATTGGTTTATAGCAATTTTATTTTTTTTTAAACCCAAAATTAAATTTTTTTTTTTTTTTTGGAGAATGCCCCAAAATTAAACACTGGTTTATAATTTGGTCTCTTAACAATATATTAACAAAAATATTAACAATATATATTTGAGAAGCCCAAATTTTTTTTTATCAAACTAAAATCTAGAAAATAATAATAATAATAACAACAACAAGCCCAATAGATTTTAGATCTTAGATTAAAAAACAAAAAAAAAAAAAAAAGCCAGATCAGTCCTCACTCATTATATAGATTTTTAAATTAACAAAAATCAAATAATGTTTTAATTTAATGATGAAAAGCAAAAACCACATAAGTCGATTGTTAAGTTGATAGATGGGAGCATTGAAATGCCTCGTTTGATGCCTGAACTTGTCGATCAGGCTTCATTTTGGAAGCTTTTCACAACTATTCCCGTTCTAGTCACTGCCTATATCTGCCACCATAATAGTAAGTTTTGAAATCTATTTCTGTTTCATTTCATTTCACAACTCTTCTTTAAAAACTTTCTCCCCTCTTCCCGTGTGTGTGTTAAAAATTTATTCTCAAAAAAAAAAATGTAAAACTGAAAAAGAAAAAAAGAAAAAGAAAAAGAAAAAAAGTCATGTCTACGAACGGTTCCCAATTGTATGGAACTATTTGCGTAATATTCGTACCAATGTAATGACACATTCATTGCAAAAGACGAAAAACCTTGCCTACCTACTTATTCAAAAACATTTTTCAATAGATTTTTTTTTTTTTATTCTGTTTAAATATTCTTTCTTTAATTTTTAAATTTTTGGTGATATGTTTTTAACAAATCTCATCGAGCACTTGTGGTAATGATATAATGAGTTGTAGAATCGTTTAATTTTAATGAGAAATGTTATGTTCACAACATTTTTATAATACTTTCACAACAAATCCTATATGGTAAATTGTTCTTGATTCTAATTTAAACTCATCACAAAATTATTTTTTTCTTAACTGTGATAGCCAGTAATAGCTCTCTACTTAAGATTTATTATGAAAATGTTATAGTAGCATTTCTAAATTTTATTTTTCCTTATCTCTTCATTTTTTTCCATCCATACGTTTTTTCTTTTCTTTTCTTTTCTTTTCTTTTCTTTTTTCTCTTATTTTCCTCCTCCTCCACACACACACACACACACACACACACACACACATATCCCCACTTCTCCTCTTTATCTTCATTTTTGCTTTTAATTTTCTTCTTCTTCATCTACCTCTATCTCTAGCTATCTCTCTCTTTCTCTTGGACTAAAAACACTATCACATGCCATTCATCTTCTCATCACATAGAGGGGTAATCACCACTGTGCTTCACCAAGGGAGAGAGAAATAGTCTTCGTCCTCCATCGCCTGCTTCGCCTCCATCACCTGTCCTCATCCTCTCGCCAACATCATGCAACCTAGATGGGTCAGATTTTTTCTTTTTATTTTAAAATTTGTTCTGATTCCATTAGTTTTACGAGAAAGATTGCATTTTGTATTTTTTTCTGATTATGTTTTGGTGTCTTTGTAGCCGTTGAAGTTGAAATAAATGCTAAAATTTTAATTTATTGTGCTAAATTTTGTTATTCGAATTTATTCAAGTATGGTTTATTTTAAGTGAAAAAAATGTTTAGAGTTACTATAGTAATTACTACAATAGTTTCTTCTTCAAGAGAGCTACCATTGCAACTCTAAAAATAATTGGAAAAGTTTTGATTTTAGAGAGACAATTAGAGCTGTTTTTTGTTTGCTCTCAAAAGTCAAAATACAAATACCAATTTTTATTACTACTGTAAGTAGGCAGCCCATGTTCCAGCCAAATTAATAATTGTTAATGACTAGTTCTTGGAAATCTCTCCCAAAAAATAAATAAATAAATAAATAATCTTAGAAAAAATTTAAAACAATTACAAATTTTACTATAAAAACTCACAAACTAATACCAAAGTGATTTTGAATAGTAACATTTCAAAAAAAAAAATTATAATAAATGAGAGTTTAAATTACACTTAAGTAGTGCTAGAGGTATTTCAAATTTTCTACATTAGTTTACAATTACATTCATTGTCACATCGGTTTGTGAGATTTTTTTAAAGTACTACAAGTTTTACTATATAATGCTTAAAAACTAGTGTAGCAATAGATGTGATTGGTGAGTTTCAATCACCTCATAAATGATTGTTGAGTTGTCTCTTTGTGATTGGGGACACATTGGTTAATAAGCTCAATGTAGAAAAACTTGTAGTACCCGTAACACTACTCTTTGTAGTAAATCTTGTAGTATTATAGAATTTTCCTTGCTTTTGATGACACATTAGTGTGTAAGATCTAGTAGTAAAATTTGTAATATACCTAATATCACTCTTAAAAAATTTTAGTTAGGAAGTTTTAAAAATTAAATCAAACTTGGCTTGAGTAAAAATTTCATAACACAAAGATTATTGTATTTATTTCAAAAAAGTATATGGCAAATATTTTCGTATTTTTGTTATGAATTTTTTAAAAATGAATGTTGTGGGGCACAAGAATTCAGATAAGATACCTGTGCCACGTGTCGTATCCATGGCCGAGGAGGCCATACACTCGAACAGTAAGGCCACGTCAGTGGCCCATTGCCAGAGGAGGTCCTGCTGTTGAGAAAAAGTTTCGAATAGGGGGTTAGCCCTGACATGATTAAAGGGATGGTGGCTGCCCCCACATTCAATGCATCCCACCAAACCTCCTGGCTGTATTTATGTGGAAAAGACCCTTGAATAATGCTACCTTGACCGCCGCAACTCACAAGGGGTTTGGGAAGGTGTCTAATGGGACTGGACAATCAACAAATGGAAGGTTAAGATCGCCTGAAGGGAGCTATATAATGTGAGAGACCCTCCAAAGGGTGGGGGTAGAAAATATGTAGAGAAAACATTGTAGTATTAAGAAAAGTAACTGTAATCAAATCTAAGAGAAATATATCCAATAACTACTCTCTTTGGACATCGCCAAGGAAGAATTTTTGTGCATCACATTTGTCTATTTATTACTTTTCCTTACTTTCTTACCATCCTTAGCTCATTAAGGGCGGCGTCCACTTCATTGAAGCCTAACTTTTTAGCCCACTCTCTACAAATTTATTGTATTGGACTCTTTGGACCTTAATCCATTCATCTTTTAGACCTAAAAACCAAAGCCCGCCTTTACAATTGGCGCCGTTTGTGGGAAAGGCTTGAGCTTTAGTAAGTTCAACATCCCACCGTGGAAGGATTAGGGCAGGACCAGGAGGAGTCTATTGGTTCCCAGCGTTAGGATCAGTTCCTCAACCTTGAGCGAATGAGGGACCGTGAAGTTAGTGTGCACACCATGCATACTAGCAGGAGCCAGTCTCGAGGAGGGAGTCACATCTCCCACGAGGAGAACACCAGGAGCTTGTAGTTGGAGATTGACCATCTTCGCAGGAGGGTACATCGCGAGCGACGAAGAAAGGCTCCCTTAGATTCTGACCTTTCTTCCAAGGACGAGGGAGATGGTAGCTACAGGCCTAAGTCTAGGACTCCTCCCAATGAGCCTTTTTCGTATGATGAAGACCATCACTACAAGCGAAGGAGGAAGAGTTTTCCACACAAAGGTCTGGGCAATGATGCTATGAGCAGGGCTCTTAACCAGATTTTCAAGTCACCGTTTACATGTAGAATTGAAAGGGGAAAACTTCCATGGCGTTTTACTTAACCAACTTTCACCATGTACAATGGAAGAACAGATCCTATAGAGCATATGAGCCATTTCAACTAGAGAATGGTTGTGCACTCCAAGAGTGGGGCCCTGATGTGTAAGCTGTTCCTATCCAGCTTGGGGCCTAGGGCGATGAGGTGGTTTGGTGGCTTGAAGGAAGGCTCTATCAACTCCGTTAAAGAGCTTACTTGGGCGTTTGGGGCCCGTTTTGTGACTTGCAGCAAAGTTCCTCGGCCTTTGGACTCTTTGTTGTCCATGGCAATGTAGGAAAGGGAGGCCTTGAAAACATACTTCGATAGGTACTAGGAGATGTTCAACAAGATCAATGACGACTTTGATGACGTGGCTATAAGAACCTTCAAGGTTGGCCTGCCAACCAAGCATGATCTGAGAAAGTCTTTGACCAGAAAATTGGTTAGGAGTGTGTGTAGGCTAATGGATTGCATTGATGAGTATAAGTTGGTAAAGGAAGACCAGTAACAGGGAAAGGGGAAGGCTAAGGTGGTCCCTAAGGACAGAAGGGATCTCAGGTCGGACAGGTGCAATAACAACTAACCTCAGAGAGATTTACGGGGCACTCTAGATCAACTACTACTCAAGTAGTCAGTATTGTGTTCCGAGAGCTGATACACCAAATCCTGGAAAAAATCAAGAACAAGTCATACTTTCAATGGCCAAACAAGATGGGGGAGACCCCACGAAGCGCAACCAAAGTCTTCATTGATAGTACACTGGGAACGAGGGCACATTACCGAGGATTGCAGGACTTTGTGGAGCCATTTAGAGCAATTAGTTAAGGTGGGAAAGTTGAAGCAATTCCTGCATCAGCCCAACGAACAAGGCGATCAGGCAGGGTCATGGGCTTAGAGGGACGCTTCCACAAGGCCGCCTTTGGGTACAATCGGTGTCATCATGGCTGCCCCGAGAAGGACTGGTTCTCAACCATCCAAGGTGATGTTTGTGGCTCGGCCACCTGTAGATGGCTCGTCCCCAGATTCAAAGAGGAGTAGAGTGGAGGTCCAACCAGCTTTGAGCTTTTCCGAAGAAGATAAAGTGGGAACCTTGCAGCCATACGATGATGCCATAGTAGTTACTTTCAAGATAGGTGGGTATAACGTGAAGAGGGTGTTGGTGGATCAAGACAGTGGCGTAGAGATCATGTACCTTAACTTATTTAAGAGACTGAAGCTGAGGTTTGAGGACCTGACCTACTATGATTCCCCTTTAATAGGGTTTGACGGCAAGGTTGTCTTTTCAAAAGGCCAAATTCGACTACCTGTTCAAACAGGGACAAAGGTCATGGAAGTGAACTTCCTTGTGGTAGATGCCTATTCTCCCTACACTGCCATTGTGGCAAGGCCTTGGCTTCATGCCATGGAGGCCGTATCTTCCACCTTGCACCTGAAGGTGAAATATCCGTCTAGGGGACGGGTTAAGGAATTGGTGGGGAGCCAATCCATGGCCAAGCAATGCATGGTAGCCACAATTAGATATCAGACTGGGGATGAGTCCTTGGCCTCCGCAACGAGGGAATTATAGCAATCAAGGGTGCTAGAGTTGTTTCCGGGTAGCGGCAGAAGGGGCTAAGTGTGAGCAACTGGAAAAAATTGTTATTGGCAATGATGAGGAGAAATTCTTCAAGGTCAGAGTTCAGCTGCCTCCTCGGGAGAAGGAAGAGCTGATAGATTTTCTCAGGAAAAATATTGATGTATTTGCATGGAGCGCTTACGAGGCCCCCGAGGTGGATCTGGACTTCATTTGTCACCATTTAAACGTTAATTTATTTCTCCCCCCCCCCCCCAAAAAGCAACCATTTCGGCGCTCATCCAAAGAATATTCTGATGCTGTCAAGGAAGAAATGCTCAAACTTAAGTGGGCTGGGACCATAAAGGAAGTGTTTTACCCTAAATGGTTGGCCAACATGGTGCTGGTGAAGAAGAAAAGTGGAAAATGGAGAGTGTGTGTAGACTTCACAGACTTAAATAAGGCTTGCCTAAAGGATCTTTTTCCCCTGCTTTGGATAAATCAGCTGGTGGATGCAACTGTGGGCCATCCTCGGATGAGCTTCTTGGATGCTTTCTAGGGATACCACCAGATATCCTTGGCTCTAGGTGATCAAGAGAAGACTTCTTTCATTACACCTACAGGAAATTATCTTTACAAAGTGATACCCTTTGGGTTAAAGAATGCGGGGTTTACTTATCAAAGAATGATGACTAGGATGTTCGAACCACAACTGGGCAAGAACATTAAAGTCTACATAGACGATATGGTGGTTAAGAGTAAGATGGAGTTCAAGCACATAAATGATCTCGGAAATATTTTTTAGATACTGAGGAGACACAAATTGCGTCTCAATGCCGCTAAGTGTTCTTTTGCAGTGGGCTCTAGCAAGTTTCTAGGTTATTTGGTTACCTACCGTGGAATTGAAGTCGACCCAGATCAGATTAGAGCAATCCATGACCTACAGCCTCCTCAGAATCCTAAAGAGGTCCAAAAGTTGACAAGAATGACTGCCGCTTTGAATCGATTCATTTCTCAATCAACAGACAGGTGTAAGTCTTTCTTCTAGCTATTGCATAAGTGGAAGGGATTCGAATGGATAGAGGAGTGTTCCTCGGCCTTCCAAAAATTGAAAGAATATCTTTCTCAGCTATCTATTATGTCCAAGCTCGATGAGGATGAGGTTTTATTCACTTACATTGTTGTAGCCTCACATATAGTGAGTCTGGTACTGGTGTGGGATAAGAATGAGGTGCAAAAACTGGTTTATTATGTGAGTAAATCATTACATAAGGCAAGGTTCATTACTTACCACTGGAGAGGGCTATCTTCGCAGTAGTGCATGCTATGCAGAAGCTCCCACACTACTTCCAGGCTCATATTGTTGTGGTTCTAACCTAACTCCCTTTCCGATCACTACTTCAAAAAGCTGATTACATAGGGAGGGTTGTAAAATGGGCAATGATCCTAGGAGCCTTCGATATTAAATACATGCTTCACACCTTTATAAAGGGGCAGGTCCTTGCTGACTTAGTGGCTGAGTTCGTTGAGCCTTCATTTGAAGAATGTAGTGAGAAGCCGAGCACAAATAGAAAATCAATTGGGATGGTCTTCTTGCAAGAGTCTCTACCTTAGAAGGTATATGTTGACGGCACAGCAAACCAAAGGGGATTAGGAGTGGGGTTGGTTATAGTATCTCCTGAAAGGATCATCATTGAGAAATCCTTAAGGCTGGGCTTCTCGGCCACGAATAATGAAACTAAATACAAGGCTTTGCTGGTAGGGATGACTATAGTTCAGAAAATAGGAGGAAGAGCAGTGGAGATATTTTCAGATTCTAGATTGGTTGTAGGCTAAGTAAAGGGGGAATTGGAAACCAGGGATGTAAGAATGCAAGAATACCTGAACTAGGCTAGGCACTTGTAATCAGGATTTGACTCTTTTTCCTTACACCAAATCCCTAGAAGTAGGAATATGCATACTGATTCCCTTGCCACTCTTGCAACCTCCTCGGAGTAGAGTCTACTTCAGGTCATCTTAGTCGAAGACCTATGCAACCCTACCAAGATGGAGGGGGAGGAGGTCCAAATTCATCAATTGAGGGTAGGACCTAATTGGATGGATCCTATTGTCCTATTCCTTAAGGATGACATCTTGCCCAAGGAGAAGGGGGAGGCTAACAAAGTACGAAGAAAAGCTCTGTAATTTTGGCTGTCCGAGGACCAAAAGTTGTACAAGCACTCTTTTTCTAGACCATATTTACTATGCATTCATCCTAAAGCAGTAGAGCCTCTCCTAGAAGAGTTGCACGAGGGGATTTACGAAAGCCATATAGGAGGTAGGTCCTTGTCTCATAGGGCCTTTATGCAAGGATATTGGTGGCCTAATATGCAAAGGGAAGTGCAAGAATACATGAAGAAGTATGACCAATGTTAGAGATTTGCTCCCAATATTCACCTGCCTGGGGGCGTTCTTTATCCTTTGTCCAGTCCCTAGACTTTTGCTCAATGGGGTTTGGACATTGTAGGACCCTTCCCTAAACTACCGGGAAATAGGAGATGGCTTATAGTTAGCACTGATTACTTCACCAAGTAGGTTAAAGCTGAGCCACTAGTAAACATTAGGGATGTGGATGCCCAGAGGTTTGTGTGGAAGAACATTGTCACTCGGTTTGGGATTCCTCATGCCTTCATCTCAGACAACGAACTTCAGATTGATAGTAAGGCTTTCAGAAGGTATTGTTGTGAATTACTCTAGCTTACCCCCAGGGGAATGGGAAAGTTGAGACTATTAACAATGTTATAGTGAATGGACTCAAGAAGAAGTTGGATGATGTAAAGGGCAAATGAGTGGACGAGTTTCAACATGTCCTCTGGACATATCAGACTACCCCTTGTAGGTCTACAGGGGAGACTCCTTTTTCAATGACCTATGGGGTCGAGACTGTGATTCCTCTAGAAACTGAATTTCCAAAGCTAAGGACTAGTTTATTCGGTCAAAACAACAATGACAACCTACTAGAAAAGAGCCTGGATCTAGTCGAGGAGCAGAGAGAAAACATCATGGTTCAATTAACATATTACCAGCAAAAACTTAAACAAGGGTATGACTCCAGTGTAAAGTTAAGACCGTTGAACCTAGGGGACTTAGTATTAAGGAAGGTGGTGGGCACTTCAAAAAACTCAGCATGGGGGAAGTTAGGGCCCAATTGGGAGGGTTATACCGTATCACCTTGGTAGCAGGCGTAGGAGTATACTTCCTAGAAGATCTAGATGAAAAAGTTATGCCGCGACCTTGGAATGTAAATAACCTACGAAGGTACTATTATTAATAAAAAGGCAGCTCAGCCATGTTTTCATTTATGACGTAATGTGTTGTGTTTATTGCTTGTTTGAATATTAAACAGAACCTTGGTTATGCCTGATTCCTCGGACCACATACCTTGGGTAAGTTAATATTCTTGGTTATCTCTCTAAGTATTAGACAAAATCTTGATTATGCATAGCTCCTCGGACCGTATGCCTTGGGTAAATTAATACTTCACATTATGTCTAAGTGTTAAATAAAACCTTGGCCATGCCTGACTCCTCAAACCACATGCCTTGGGTAAATTAACACTCTCCATTATTTCTCTAAGTATTAAACAGAACCTTGATTATACCTAGTTCCTCGAGCCACATGCCTTGAGTAAATTAATACTTCACATTATTTCGAAGTATTAAACAAAACCTTGACCATGCCTGACTCCTCATATTACATGCCTTGGGTAAATTAACACTCTCCATTATTTCTCTAAGTATTAAACAAAACCTTAGTTATGTCTAGCTCGTTAAACCACATGCCTTGGGTAAATAAATACTTCACATTATTTCTAAGTGTTAAACAGAACATTGGCCATACCTGGCTCCTCAAACCATATGCCTTGGGTAAATTTTTCCATTATTTCTTTAAGTATTAAACAGAATCTTGATTATGCATGGCTCTTCGGACCACATGCCTTGGGTAAATTAGTACTTCACATTATTTCTAAGTTAGAACCTTGGTTATGACTAGTTCCTCAGACCACATGACTTGAGGTAAATTCATACTTCACATTATTTCTAAGTGTTAAATAGAATCTTGGCCATGCTTGGCTCTTTAGACCACATGCCTTGAGTAAATTAACACTCTCCATCATTTCTCTAAATATTAAACAGAATCTTGGTTATACCTAGCTTCTTAGACCACATGCATTGGGTAAATTAATACTTCACATTATTTCTAAGTGTTAAATAGAACATTGGCCATACCTTGCTCCTTAGACCACATGCCTTGGGTAAATTAACACTCTCCATTATTTATTTAAGTATTAAACAGAATTTTGGTTATGATTGACTCCTCGAACCACATGCTTTGGGGTAAATTTATACTTCACATTATTTCTAAGTATTAAACAGAATCTTGGCCATGCTTGACTCCTTAGACCACATGTCTTGGGTAAATTAACACTCTCCATTATTTTTCTAAGTATTAAACAGAGTCTTGGTTATGCATGGCTCCTTAGACCACATGTCTTGGGTAAATTAATACTTCACATTATTTCTAAGTGTTAAAGAGAACCTTGATTATGACTGGCTCCTCGGACCACATGCTTTGGGGCAAATTCATATTTCACATTATTTCTAAGTGTTAAACAGAATCTTGGCCATGCTTGGCTCCTTAGACCACATGCCTTGGGTAAATTAACACTCTCCATTATTTCTCTAAGTATTAAACAGAATCTTGGTTATGCATGGCTCCTCTGACCACATGCCTTGAATAAATTAATACTTCACATTATTTCTAAATGTTAAACAGAATCTTGGTTATGCCTAGCTCCTTGGATCACATGACTTGGGTAAATTAATACTTCACATTATTTCTAAGTGTTAAATAGAACCTTGGTCATGTCTGGCTCCTCAGATGGCTCCTCAGACCACATGCCTTAGGTAAATTAATATTTCACATTACTTCTCTAAGTATTAAACAGAACATTGATTATGCCTGACACCTCGGACCACATGCCTTGGGTAAATTAATACTTTACATTATTTCTAAGTGTTAAACAAAACCTTGGTCATGCCTGACTCTTCAAACCACATGCCTTGGGCAAATTAATACTTCACATTACTTCTCTAAGTATTAAACAGAACGTTGGTTATGTCTGGCTCCTTGAACCACATGCCTTGGGTAAAGTAATACTTCTCATTATTTCTCTAAGTGTTATGTTTCTCTTTAAAAACTTAGATCTCTCTATTGATTGCATAGTATTCAGTACTAGCACATAGCCATTTTTCTCACTGTTTGTACGTGTTTAATTTATTTGAATTAGCAACAATTCATTATTATTAGCTTTTGTTAAAGTATGGGTATTCACCCTTAAAGGCATCATCAATCTCAAGTCTCATCAGAGGGCAAATGATAACTACACCAATCATAGATAAATATTGCAAGGAAAATAAAGATCCATAAAGGAAAAATTGATATCTTTTCATTGAACAAAAAAGGGGTACATTACACACAATGCAAATTGCCAACAACAAAAGGAAAGGTACAAAAAAAAAAGTAGAGTAAAAAAAAAAGGATCCTAAAACTACGCCTTGGCCTTGGGAGGGTCATCTTTGGTATCAGCTGCCTTGGACTTGGGATTAGCTGCCTTTGGACTTGGGATCAGCATCCTTGGCCTTGGAAACAACATCCTTGATCGTGAGAGCAACCTCTGTACCCTTAGCCTCTAGTAGGGGCTTGACCTCCTTGCTCTTGCCCTTACCTTTGTCCTCGGGCCGAGGACCATCATAGCCAGCCCCCTTGCCCTTGGCCGCCTCAACCTCCTGGCCTTGGTCACCAGCCTTAACAGGCCCTTTGGAGACTTTAAGAGGAGGAAGAGAGGTTTGGGTGGTGGAGGCCTGCTCAAAGGAGGTTAGGGCAAGAGCAGCGGGAGGAAGGAGCACAGTTGGAACTTCGTGGATGTCCTTGGGGTAGAAGATGTTCTTAGCATTCCTCCACTCAGAGGCAGCAGGGACTCCTACCCAATTGAGCGCCTTTCCCCACACTTCTTTGTAGTAGTCCCTGCAAACCTCCGTCAGCTCCTCTGTTAGCTAGATCTCAGTTTCTTGCACCCCACAGTCATAGCATACTTGCTCCAAAGCCTCTGTAGCTTCCTTGGCCTTCTGCAGCTCTGCCTTCAACTCTAGGACCTGTTGTTTCTCTATGGCTAGCTTTATCTTAGTATGATAGAGCTTTTTGCATTGATCCTTAGCCTGGTCCTAGGCATTTTTCAAACCAGCCTTAACACTCTTTCGCACCCTATCCTCCGTAGTCTGCTTTACATTGAGCTCTTAGTTCTTCTACTTAGCGGCTCCCAAGGCTCTGTTGGTCTTGGCACAGAAGTTGGCCTTAACTCTAGCCTCATTCTTGGCATCCTTGACCCACTCCTTAGCTACAAAAACCTTCTAGATAGCTTGCACATAAACAATAGAGGAGTACGTGAAAAAAAAAAAAAAAAAAAAAGAAAAAAAAAGAAAGGAAAACACTTTTAGTGAAGTATGCTAAGGAACTTACTAAGGCTAGATCCCTGTTTAGGGACAAGAAAAGGTCTGGCTACCTCATGTGCTTCAAAGCATCCATGTCCTTGGGCATAAGAGAGGACGCTCCAGAGCCTCAGCCATGTAATGGGTGTGGCCTTTCTGGAACTCCTTAATGGAGGAGCTCTAGGGTACCGTCGTGCCATCCAACTCTAACTAGGGATTCCAAGTTGGATGGCACATGTCAGCCAAGTGCTCGGCCTCCTTACTTTCTATTGAGGAGGGACATCCTTTGTCTTTGGCCATTTTTTGCTGCTTGGACTCCTTTTGGGAGACCACTTCCCCCTCCTCGACTATCTCCTTCTCCTTCCTTTTCTTCTTCAAGTTGGGAATAGGGATGGGGAGCAGGTTAACTGTAGGAGGAGGAGGAGGGTGGAGGAGAGTATGCAGAGGTTGGGACCTTGAAGTGCCCTTATTCCTCTCTGCAAAGAGCTCCTTTAGGCCTTTCTTCCTGTTCAAGGCCATTTTCTCTTCATCCTCTAAGCTATCGTCTATGTGTGCGATGACGAGACCAGGGGTGCAAACACTTGAAAATCTGTCGGGCTCATCTTCTTAGTCCGAGACTTGAACCACCAATTCTCTTGGCTTCTGTTCCTCTTCCTTGAGGCGAAATTGGTCTATCTTGGCCTTAAGTGACAGGCGCGAGGAGGCTGTCTCTTCCCTTGGAGCCACTACCTCACTGAGGGAATGATGGAAAGGCAGCTCAACTAGTGCGAGATCTTCTCGCGCTAAGAAACCGGGCATCGAGACGTCTATCCGGGCTAGCCGAGGATCACCTACTCTTATTGCATGGCCCACATCTTGGAAAAAATCTATAAATTTTTTAAAAAACTAGATTTTTTATGTGAGATTTTTTTTTTTCAAAAAAATCTTTTCTCATTAATTAATTGCATACTTAACAACAATTTGTAACGAAATTGGACAAAAGGCTTGAATTTAAATGAATTTTAGTCAAACTTAAAGGGCACAATTTGCATTTTAGCCTTTTTTTTTTTTTTTTTTTTGACTACCCAAAATTTTTATAGGAAGAAATTAATTGTCTTCATCATAGAACAAATTATTAGATTTTATGTAACATATTTCCATGTTCACTTTCTCTTTTTTTATTTATTTATTTTTTACTTGGATAATTATCAAAAACATTTATGGAAAATTTGATATGAGACAATATTTCATGAGTAATGCTACATCCACAAACTATTTTACAACATTTATACCAAATGTTGATGTGGACAACCTCTTATTGGTTTTCATATAGGGCCACTATTAATATCATTTTTTCATTTACTAATAAACACTCACCTTATCAGCGGTTTGTAAAATATTTTGTAACCCTAGCATTATTCATATTTCATCTTATGTTAGTACATATTTCCATATTCATTGTTGTTTTTTTTTTTTTTTACTTGGATTTCCAAAAATATGTGTAAAATTTGGCATAAGACAATAATTGCCTTCATCATTGGATCTATAATTAACTTTTATATTTCTATATTCATTATTTTTTTTTTCATGTACTAAGAATATTTATGAAAAAATTGATGAGACAAAAATTGTGTTGTTCAAGGGACCTATAATTATATTGAGTAGTACTACAAGTTTTACTATATTGACCCTATAAACTTAACCAAATAAAAATCAGGGTAATGTATGTACAAAGAATGAATACACATCAGCAAGTAAATTACAAACCGACAATGGTAATTTTTGGCGGCTCACTAATTAAAGAAGTGTGATGTTTAGTGTACACATTCTATCATACAAACTCTCACAAACACGTTAAGAAATCATAATATGTGTGTGAGAGTGTGTATAATAACGTGTGTAAACTAGTTTTTAATCATAGGTGAGACTTGTTTTTATTAGATTGTAAAATTCACTGTAAAAAACAAGTTCTTGATTTGTAACCAGATACAGTCTACTAATTCCAAGCTGAAATCTGACAAGATCATGAGCCAGGATTTCACGATAGATTTTTCCACTCCAAAGAGATATTTAAACATCAATTTCCAAATTTCGGAATGCTTTTTAGTGTGCAACATTCTTCATGCCATAACATCTATTGCACATTAAATCAAATGGATTGAAAAAGAATCTCATAACAATTAGTCCATCGTCAGCTGCAAAAATTATGAAGAAACTGCCCCCACAAATACTTTGCATTGCAGTTTTCAGTTGTACCTTTTTCCCTAAGAGGGTTAAATTCTGCTAAATAAGCCAAAGCCCAAGAACAATGTACCCCAATCCTCACGATCATCAAGAAAGTTGAATAATATAAATATATATATATACACACACACATTCACTACACTATCATTGTACCACATTATTCACTTATTTTTAACCTCTTTTTTCTATTTCTAAACTTTTATTCTCCCCATTCTTAAAAAATTAAAATAAAAACTCTTCTTCTATCTATTAATCTACATTAACTTTTACTTTCACAATTCCTTCAACTTTTCCCCTCCCTCTTTACCTCTTTATTTCCCTACTACTATTTATTTTACTGTCAAACTTCTTTCATTATTTCCTTTTTCTTATATTTTGACTCTTCATCTCTCCATCTTACTTTTTTATAAATTTGATATCATTTTTTCATTCAATCCATATTTTTTCCACACAAAAACTATGAGTACTCTCTCTCTCTCTCTCCCCTTTCTTTTGGTGGATTTTTGTTCTTTCTTACAACTCTAATTTAAGTTGATGGTTTATATATATATATATATATATATATAATTTTAATATGTATCATGGTGTTGTGCTTTTAAAATCCCATTACAAATCCCTCTTATAGCTTTGGTTGAATTTGGTTTGGGTTATGACACCAGAATAAAGTGGCAACAAATAAGGCCATTATTTTGAATGAATTTTCCCACAATTTCAGAAGATAATTTGAAGATTAATAGGTTATTTTGTCCAAGAAGTCAAATAACATTTAATTGGGGTTTTCCAATGGAATATTTAGCCTTTATGTTTTATTTCTCTTAGGTAGACAAGTACTTTATTGTGTTTCTAAGTTCCTAAGAGTCATATCTAACTTTAGTCAGGTTAAGTGAATGTATTTATTATTATTTTCAATTTCCTATGCTTAAGGGGTTGTATTATAAAGTTTATTATTATAAAGTTTAGTTGTATTTGTATATTAGGCAATTACAATACACTACAACAGAAGTTAGAAGAATGGTTCATCTAAAAATAAATAATAAAAAAATCAAACACACAAAAAATAATAAAATAATATATTTTTAGAGATAAAAAGATTTAAAAAAAAAAAAACTTGCAGAAATCGTTAAAAAATAAGACGATACTTGAAGTAATTGTTATTTTTTATATATTCTCACGTATTGTGTGGGTTTGCGACTAGTCTATATATATATATATATATATATATATATATATATCTAAAAACTAAAGCGTAGTATTTATTGTTGCTATGCTACAGTTAAACTACATCAGTGCGCCATATCGTCATTTATTTTCTTTCTTTCTTTTTTATTTTTTGTTATACGTATTGCAATTTATTGAGTCACTTCTTAAATTCAGGTGATACTTTATCTCCATATCTATTGTTTGTCTCTCCATTAACCCAGACTCTTGAGATGTGGCTATTATATATGGAATTTTTATAGTCACTGATACTTTATCTCTAAATTTATCATGCGTCTCTCCATTAACCCAGATTCTTAAGATGCTGCTATCATATGGAATTATTATAGTCACTGATAGATTGCAACCTTCTCACCTCTAATTTTTTTTTTTTTTTTTTACCTATAAATTTTCAATTGTTCTCTCTTTACAAATTGATCAATATGGCCTTCAATGCGATATTTTCTTGAGCGTTTTTCTATTCTTTTGGTCATGGCTCAAGTTCGTCTACCAAACCCCAATTAAATGAGTGCAAGAGATAGATAATGACTCTAGAGCTTGCAGATGAAATTGAAGCAGATGAGAGGTGAACATTAGTAGCCTAGGTCCAAATGGTATAGACTGAAAATGAATTCTGCTATTTGTATTATTCTTTTTTTTTTTTTTTTTTAATTCTGATCTCATTACTAGAAAAAAAATGTAGTTCAATTATGAACGAGATTGAGTTTTCATGGTCTCAAAACTATTAAAATATATTTTTTTCTTTTTTAAAATTGATTTGAGTTGGGCATTTGATCATGTTTGTTATAAATTGTTTTATGGTTGCCCTTCTCTAGACTGTAGGAATGTTACTCTCAATGTTTGCTACAATGTATGATAATTAACTTCAATGTGATGTTTTTATTTTGGTCTTCGTTTTATTGCAATAGTGTTATTAATTTTTATCAAAGAGAAATTGCTATTGTTCTCTTTTTTCAGTTGTCTTATATGTTGAACTAAATTTCATTTTTTTTCTCTGTTTCGTTTGTCAGTTTGTCAATTCCTCGACAAATGTCAATGATCAAGACTCGCAATCACTAGAGGCTTTTTAATCTATTAAAGGTCATACTAATAAATTGGTAACCATTCTGTTCTTAGAACCTTTTGAAGAAAAGAGGAATAAATTTGTTGCTTTTCTTGGCTGGTGCTTGATAATTTGCTTTTTTTGGTTCAATACACATTAGCTATATTAGATTTTCATTTCCTTGTACTAATAATTTGTTGTTTATTGTTTAATTTGATTGTTTGGTGTCCTAGAAATTGTGGGAAAATGGAAGAGAAAAGAGAGTAGAGTTTGAATCTTAAATTTTATTTTTTTATTTTTTATTTGTGTGTATGGAACTTGGGATGTAACAGTTTAAATTTTTTTATCTTAATTTTTTAAAGAAAACTCTAACTCTTCAAAGTACATCGACTTAAGTAGATTGTTGTGTTGTGTTTAGAATTTTTGTGTTTGGGACCTTAGTTGGCCTGTTTGGTTGACGAATAACTTTGGGGATTTTTTAGCTTATGAGAAATTTCATTTTTATTTTTGGAGTGAGGAAATTCAAAGAACTTAATTAGTTTTAAATTCCATTAGTACCTAGCTTTATGCTAATTTTTGTGTAGATAGAAAAACTAATTGGTTCTTGATTTTTGAATACCTATCTATAATACTGTGTACATGAACAATAATTGAGTTTTTACTATTTTTTTTGCTAAAGTAAGGTCTGTTTAATATGTATTTTACTTATTTACTTTATTGTAAATAAGTTTTTGTACATGATGATTCTAACCTATAAAACTTCACTTTTTTTTTTTTTTTTTTGGGTGGTCTTATTCTTTTCAGTTGGCAACTAACTAGACATCACTTTTAGGAATTAAGAATTTAGCAATTGGTACGAAGGTTGAAAAATTAAAATATGATACAATCTCATCATGGGAAGAAAAATAGGAAATCTAATGTTGTGTTGGCATGTCAGTCCATTATTGGGTTACAAATATCATATCTAAAAAAAAAACCCAAAATAATATAATGATATATCTGTAGAGATAAAGAGTTGGAAAATAATTTTAGAAGTAGTTCAATTTTTTAGGAAAAAACTATCTTCAATAAACTATCATATTACAAAATAATTATATATTCTCATGTATCGCATGAGTTTGCAAGCAGTTAATGCTAATATCTCAAACACCTCACCTAAAGTAGCAATACCAACAGCAAGAGCAATAACAGAAGTGCTAAATCCACCCACTGTTTGTCCATTCATTGGCTTCTTTTCCTATCTTAAATCCACCCACTGGGTTTTCCCACTTGTGAAGCAACTTTAATTAGTAGCTGCATCCATTAACCCCGGACCAACTCCACTCCATGAAGTGCAATCCAAAAGATTTGCAATGTGCTCCATCGTTATTGGAATAGGGTAAGTATTCATTTAGTATTAACAAATTATCTACAAATAAAATGACATAAAATAATCGTTTCTTATATTACAATATAATTGGTGTCTTGGTCTGATAATAAAGAACCATCATTAGGAGTGGACACCATAAGTTAAAACTTTCTATAAAAAAAAAAACATTAATTTGAATCTCATAAATCATCAATAATTAAATTCATACTAAATGTCAGAATAATTTCCCTCTCATTTTATAAAATCAAAGAGTGTGAAAAACTCATTTTCCAAATGTTAAAGACAAATTACAAATAAACAAATAATTGAACAAATAAAAAGAGGCACATACACGCAAAACACATTCTATGCACACAACACAACACAACACAACACGCAAAACACATTCTATGCACACATTCTACGATCAACTAATTTTATCAATTTTCAATTTTCAACAACTAATCATTCGAAGAATCAGACCAACTCCACTTTAAAAGGCACAAACTTTTATCCAAAACAAGGCCAAAATGGGGTTTTATCCATTTCTCACAAACTTTCCAGCAAAATGCTCCATATCTAAAACTATTTAGTGATATGCCCGTATTTTGAAATTGGATTTTCTAAAAGTCGAGTTTTAATGTAAAACTCGATTTTTGGACAATCGAGTTGTAGCGAAATTAAACTAAAAAAAAGAAAAATAAAAAATTGGGAACTCAAGTTCCACTTGAATATTTTCAAGGAACTCGAGTTCCTCACTAGAAACTTGAGTTCCTTGAATGGAACTCAAGTTCCACAATTTATTTATTTATTTATTTTTTAAGTTTAATTCCGCTATAACTTGATTTTTTTAAAATCAAGTTTTACGTTAAAATTCTATTTTTAGAAAATCGAGTTTCAAAATAGGAGTATATCCTTTAATAGTTTCAGACATGGGGTATTTTGTTAAAAAGTTTGGCTAAAAAGGGTATTTTGCCATTTTGGCCTCCAAAACAATAAAGCAGACTACTATTTCTCTATTTCAATAAATGTCATTTTTTATTATTATTATTATTTTTTATTTATTTATGATCATGTCGTTTGCTAGCTAATAAAAAATCTAACTTTACTACAACTTTTTCTGGCTGAGAAAAATAAACTTTTTTTGGCTGAGAAAACTAACTTTACTACTTAGCTTTTACAGTTTACTTATTAATTATTAGCTTTTACAGTTTACTTATTAATTATTAGCTTTTACAGTTTACTTATTAATTATTATACTCTTATTCATTCGTCTTTGACTGAACATACGTATTTACTGGAGTTGATTGGGTTGTTCCATTTTTTTTAAGGGCTAAATGGGCAAATTTTCAAATTTTTGTTGATAAAATTTGTTGATTGGGCTTATTTGTTAAGCTAATTATTTTTGTTATTGGGCTTTTTTTTCATTTTGTTTAAGAGGGACAAGGATCTTGTTAAGGAGGGCCAGGTTTAATTTTATTGGGCCAAACTTCTGAAATTAGCCTATCTATATATACTAATAATTTTTTTTTGAAAAACTTTTGGGCCCTGCGGTGGAAGATCATATGAAAAAAAGCTAACCACATTCAATAGGAAAAGTATACGTTTCCAAGATGCAATCTGTGGTTAATTTTGTGCTGCCAATTCTCAGCTTTCTTGATGCGTATGAATACGTGATTTAGAATCTTAGATACAAATATGAAATATTTACATGCATGTATCCCAGGCAGGAAGCAACTTAATTTAGTGCTTACAGCTTGCAGATAATGAGAAGGGCCAAGTACTATTCTTAAAGAATCCAAATACACTCCACGCCCAAGTCTGTGCATGAGCTCATAACATTGTTTTTTTTTTTTTTTTTTTTTTTTTTTTTTTTTTTTTTAAATTTAGTTTGTAACATTGGTCTATCTCTCTTCTCACCTTTTAACCAATAAAACCAAATTAGTTGCTAAACCTTTTCGTATATTTAGCAAGTTTGATAAAGAGTAATGCTAGGATCACAATTTTTGCCATAACTTACTTACGTAGTAAGTTGTGAGTAGTAGAGTTGTGAGCCCACCACTTTTATTCCACTACTCAGAACTTGTCATACAACTAATACAAGCAAGTTATGACCGAAGTTGTGGTCCAAGCATTTTTCTTTGATAAATTCACAATATTCATAAATTTTCAGTCACTCTTGGAACAACCAATAAGAAGTTCTAAATCCTGGCATTAAGATCCATAAATTTCATAGCTCACTTTCAATTCTCTAATCCACCCCTATTCCCAAAAAATGACATTAAAACTTAAAAGTCATAGATAACGTAAGATTGAACTGAAAAATATTTTTTTTTTTAAATAATAATAATAAAATTAGAGCTCTCTCTTTAGATATATAAGAATGCTATTTGAGTGTACCTAGGCAAGCTGTTCATTTGCCTTCAAGAATTGTAAACTTTTTACTTGCCTGCCAATATATATAATCAATCTTAATGTAAAAGTCATCCATTAAGAGATTGAAGTTCCATTTGTTTTGGTACAAATCAAAAGAAGGAAATGTAAAAGAATTTTATGAACAAATTAAGTTTCTGATTTGGGCCTGCTTAAATTCAAACTGCATCCCACAGGATCCTTCTCATAATCATTCCTATGATCTCACAATAAATCATTTATTGAAATGGTTCTTTTAGCTGCATTAACTGAAGAGATGTCTAAGCTGTAGCACATGCTGCAAAACAGGCATCAAAAATCTCTGTTGAATACTTTTCTGTTTTGTTAGACCATAACATCCAACACCAGAATTAACACTAAAATTACCCCCTTGTCACTAAGCGTAGAAATCCCCTTCACTTTAGAGAACAACTACTAATTATGCTTCAAATTCTTAGTTATCTCTACTTGTTTCAGAAATGAAATTTGTTCCTGTACAATAACTGAATAACCATGTCCTCTGTTTCCGGAACCGCGGAGAGTGAAACCAAACAAATCTAAACAATCTCTAACTTCTTTTTCATTCGTTTTTTTTTTTTTTTTTTGTTGTCTTATATTTAATTTTCTTTTTAGAAAATGTTATTGTTCCCAGCATGACTACTATTCTGGTAATACAGCCTATTCACACTCCAAGTAACAATCCACGTCACTCCTCTCTAGCCACTACCAACACGCAGTGAGCAACAAGTTAAAATTTCCAAATTGTGAGCTCAGCTATAAACTAGTTTGACGAAGTTGTGTTGATCGGATAATGAGTAAAGCCCCACTTACTCTAATGAAACCTCCCTGAACTTACTTAAATTATAAATAGAATAGAATAATGCCCATTCCCTCTACAGCACTATTCTAAAAATTCCCTGTGAGTACTGAGCAGAGCAGGCACAAAAAGCTATGTGAGCCAAGTTTGACTATGTTTTGTTGATCGGCTGTTCAGGAAAGCCCCACTTACTTTCCATGAAACTTCCCTGAAATTACTTCAATACTTCGTGAATTATAAGCCCGATGAGCCTCCCTCCCCCTACACCACTATTCTAAAAATGGAAACTGCGTGGAAAACCCTTTCTCCTTAAAGGGTAAAAAATGGGACAAACTTCAATAATTTCACTATTATCAAATCGATTACAATAAATCTCTTGTATATGTCTTACCGTTAAAGTAAAATCTCCTCATTTTTTCTTTACTGACTATTTTTCTCTCACAAGTCACGTCTCTCTTTTGGTTGTTCTCTTAATAAACCAAATGGTCTCAATTAATTCCCTTCAGCCTTATTTCTTCTTCAGCGTGTGAGACACGCTCAAAGTCTCTGCCCATGAAAACGGCAAGAAGACTTGTAATTCCTTTCAACCTCATTTTTTTTTTTCTCAGTGTAAGACGCGCTCAAAGTCTCTGCCCATGAAAATGGCAAGAAGACTTTTGTAATTCCCTTCAGCCTTATTTCTTCTTCAAAGTGTGAGACGCGCTCAAAGTCTCTGCCCATGAAAATGGCAAGAAGACTCTTGTAATTCCCTTCAGCCTTATTTCTTCTTCAGAGTGTGAGATGTGCTCAAAGTCTCTGCCCATGAAAATGGCAAGAAGACTCTTCTTATTTCTTCTTCAGAGTGTGAGATGCACTCAAAGTCTCTGCCCAAGAAAATGACAAGAAGATTTTTGTAACTCCTTTCAACCTTATTTGTTCTTCAGAGTGTGAGACGCGCTCAAAGTCTCTGCCCATAAAAATGGCAAGAAAGACTCTCAAGTTTTTATAGCTTCATTTTGGTCTATATATTTTTTAAACTTCTTGTCATTTTGGTTTTTGTTATCATCTCACTTACAAAAAATGCCTAAGTAATAAATGAATTACTACTAGTTTAAAATTACTTTCTTTTTTTTTTTTAAACTGAGATGCTATCAGCATCAAAATATTGGTAACTTTAAAAATATAAGAACCATAATAAAATTATTAAAAAAAATTGAGAACCAAATTAAAAACATGACCAAAATAGAGGCAAAAAAGGTATTTTCAACAAAAAAGAAAAAGGCAAATCTGAAATCTCATAGAAATCGGTGGCACCCTCCCAAGTCAACAAACGGTATGTATTGGCATTGAACGGCTAATGTGAAAAGCAAAAGCTGCACTTTCCTTTTGAAATTCCAAAAAAAGCTAATGAGGAGGAAAGCTCCTGAATGAAATGAATTTACAATAAAAATGCCCTCATTGTCATTGTTATTCAGCTGAGCCTGCCTCCCTCGCTAGCAGAGCACAAACAAAAGAGAGCAAGGAAGGACGTTCCACATTCAAACTATTATGCGCTGGAGCTGGTTCATGCCATATCATCATTTCTTTATTAAAAGAAGAGAGGAAAGAGAGAGAGCGTTTTACTTTTATGAGAATGGAAGCGTGTTACTTGCGAAGCTGATTGCCTCTTGCAATGCCAAGCCTATTCCCATCCGTACCTTCTCCGCTCAACAGCTCCGCCAAGCAACCAACAACTTTTCTTTTGAAAAGCTGGTAATGGAGTTCTCTATTTGGTACAAGGGTTCTCTTGAAGGACGAATTGTTCTCATTAAGTGTTCTTTTGTTTGCAATGCCAAGCCTATTCCCATCCGTACCTTCTCCCCTCAACAAATCCGCCAAGCAACCAACAATTATCCTGCAGAACATCTGGAAATTTATTGGTACAAGGGTTCTCTTGAAGGACGAATTGTTCTCATTAAGCGTTTAGGTTTTTGGACCGATATAGCCATCAATGATTTAGTGATTTCTGCACAAATGAGTGGTCACAGCAATGTATTAAAGCCCATAGGCTGCTGTCTCCATACTCCAATTCCCATTTTGGTGTTTGAATTTGCCGCCAATGGTGTCCTTGCAGATCGAATTTATGTCTCTCGTGTTATTAAACAACAACATCAGCCGATGGTATGGGAGAGAAGGTTAAAGATTGCAAGGCAGATTGCGCATGCTCTATCTTATCTCCATACTGCCTTCCCAAGACCTGTCATCCACATGGCTATAACTATGCGCAGTATCTTATTAGATGAACATGATGTTCCCAAATTGTCCAGCTTTTATTTTTCTGTATCAATTCCTGAAGATGAAGCTGACGTGGAAGGTTATGACGGCTTTCGACATTTTGGTTTCTTCGCCCCTGAGTTTGAAGCAACAGGCAAGGTAACTGAGAAAGCTGATGTATATGATTTTGGTCGGATTCTTCTAGAACTTTTAACTGGAGAGGATTCTGTTAATATAACCCGATTTACAATTGATAAAGATTCTAGTTTAGTAGCATACATACATAACCGTGCTCAAGGTAGTTGCATAAACGAGATTGTGGACCCTGCAATCTTGGCTGAAGATGGGGATGGAGGTGCTAGTTTACAACATCAATTACAAGCTGTGCTGGACCTTGCCTTGACATGTACAGAGGAAGATCCACAAAGAAGGCCAACTATGGTTGATGTCACCAAACAACTCAGACGGATTGAGAGGTTCGTTCCGTCAGTAAATTTTTACTCACTTAATTTCATCCAATCATATGTTATAGATAAACAGATTCACATTATTGCATATCCAAATTATTTAGGCATGACAACAAACAAAATTTACTCACTTGATTTTCAAACAAATGGCCATGGATGGAATTTAGAAAAGTCAAAAAAGCTAATTTGATGGAGAGCCATTTAATGACATTATGAAATCCCCATTGCTACTAAGAACCAATCCTAACAAACTGGTATGCATCTTAAGTAATGAAGGAGAATTCTCTATAAGATCAGCTAATGGTATTTCTCAATCACACAGGTTCACACAAATCGGTGAAGTGCTTCTGGGTAATTTGCAGAATTTAAAGCTTCATGAGAGTTTTGAAGAGCATGCTTCTGCATCATTGAAAAGGAATGCTTCTAGTGATGAAATGCAAGCAGTGAACGAAGCCTCTGAAAGGCCTCTTGAAGTTTAATTGTGATGCAACTGAATGATGACAGAGCTTGTTTGGCAGTTTTAACCTGTCATTGGGAAGTTATCATTATGGCAGACCCTTAAGGTATGTATTGATGCTATAAGAACTGGAGGATAAGTTGTTATTGGCAAAGGACTTTGATAATTGTTCTTCTGTTTGAATAAAAGGAATGCAAACTAAGTAGTTCATAGTCTTAGTAATTGGCTATGTAAATTTTCTCAATTTAGTTTGGCAAACCTTTTTCTTTTTTCAAAATAGTCTATAATTTTAATCAGTATGTGAATTTGGGTCGAAAATTCATTAAATAACTTATTGCTCCACAATTGATCTTCTAATCGGTATAATTGCAGTTAACACCTTCCCTTTGAATTAGATAAATATTGTTGTCCTAAAAAGTATGAAACAAAAATGTCATTATCCTTACAAACAGAGATGTACCTAGTCCTTATCTTGTATTACTGCTCCAGCTCATTGTTATCCTCTTAAATTTAGAAGGCACCTTCTAAGGGAACTTTGATGGAGAAATATAGCTGCATAGGGCTGCTTGAACATTGGTAGAAGTGGAGAGAAAAAGCCAAGTCAAGACTCTTGGTCACACTAACTCATTTGATGCCCAAAAACTCTAATCCAATTACCTTGGGTATCAATCTAGGCTGAGACAAATATTTGGCATTCTAATATATATACAGATGTCTCATCCCACTATCACAAAGGATAGTAACAAACAGTAGCATGAACACACACACACATAGACAAAGAGTTTTGTTGGTGTGGACACTAGGCCACTGGATGATAGAGGATAGGGATGGACATTAAGAGCCACAAAAACGAGTTTTATTTTTGAATTATAACATGTGTCGTTATAACATATTCACATTGTTGCATATCCAAATGTTTAGGTTGATTTCAAGTCTTCCTATTTCACAATGGCTCAGAAGTTAAGAGTTTAAAAGACAGAACTTAGTTGATTCTCAAAATGCTTTCTTGTTTATAATGGCTCAAAGGTTAGAGATTCTAAGGAAAAGCCAAGCAAGATAAGTAGTATTCATTGTTAATAGCCTTCCACAATGATGCTCTAAGAGTCATATTCACGGTAAAATGAACAAACTACTCAAATTTGTCTGGCAAACTTATTTCCTCCTGACATTGCCGTAGACCATAATAACTGGTATATTAACATTAATTCATTCAACTTCACTTGACAAAATGATTTCAATCATCCTTGTACACAACTTTGAATACAATATTGTACACCTCTTAATGAAAATACATATTAGTGTCCTGATAGAATGAAACAAAAAATTGACATTATCTTAACAGAGATGTACAAAACTTTGTTAGATAAATATAATTGCATAGGCCTACTCAAACTTTGGATGGAGGTAACGATAAACATCTGAGTCAAAGCTCTGGATCACACTAACTCATCTGATGTCCCAGAAGCTCTAATCTAGTAGCCTTGGGAGTCAATCCATGCTAAGACAGATATTCAGCACTATAAAACTTACTCAGATGACTTATCTCAGTGTCACAAATAATAGTTACAACAGAGTGACCAGGGCCAATGGATTGTGTCACTGAACGTCTGATGGCTCGGACACAATTCATGGCCAATGAACTTCCAAGAAAGAGCCCATCATTCTTCAAAAGAAACCTGATAAAAGTTCAAGAAGCATAGCATTAAAACACACAGAAAATATTTGTGTTCCAGCAAAGGAAAATGGGTGAAAGAATGGATTTTTTTTTTTAATGTTTCATGATCTGGAAAATATTAATGATGGACAAAAAAGGGAAAAGGAAAAAATCCACAATACAGTAGAATCAACAAAACAACAAACTG
This sequence comes from Quercus agrifolia, assembly GCA_029955455.1. Classification (NCBI taxonomy): domain Eukaryota; kingdom Viridiplantae; phylum Streptophyta; class Magnoliopsida; order Fagales; family Fagaceae; genus Quercus; species Quercus agrifolia. The sequence continues at coordinate 58,918,923 of JARQAD010000004.1, forward strand.
GTAGAATTGGCCCAATCTTTTTCCCATTGGTTTCATTTCTCATCCCATCAACAAGATATATCACTTTAGTAAAACAAAGGCATGCACTTACCAAGACATTTCAACAGCTTCCAAATCTGTGCCTCTGAAAGCCCCATCAAATTTCGCCGTCATGAAATTCTGTGATAACCTATTTATTCCAAGTCCTTCTGTTATTGTGTCAAATGGATTCTTCATTCTTCGTCCTCTCTAGTGTGCATCGCCCTCCTTGTAACCTTTTTGAATAAACCAGAACCAGGAGGATCTATCAAGAAGCACTTAATGTTTGGATTCTTTTCCTGTTGAACACATGCTAAGGGATTCATTGACTAATTTAATATGAATGTTTAAATTAAAGGAAGGAAAATAAATTGACCATGAGAATATGGAAAGACCAGCCACTGTCTGTCCTGTGCCTGCAGCTGCAACAAATGCATCTAAACTACCCAGTCTGTGGCCAAATCTCAAGCCCTGTACCCTCATAGTGTGCTCAGAAGTTTGATAGATTTTCAATATGATCAGCAAAGAAGTGAACTTTACAATTATGTGGTAGAGCTTGTATTGCGTTTCAATTTGTGATTGGGAAGGCAATATAAAAGTTAGGTGGGACAAGAAAATTATGTGGGTTTCACCAATAGCAGTAGTTGTTTAGGCTATTTTTCTTTTGGAACATTTAGAGTTCTGAAGAGATGAAATTGCAGAAACTGATCATATATTGATGCAATAAGAACTGGGGGATAGATTGGTATTAGCGAAGGCGTTTGATAGTTGTTCTTTTGTTTGGAATAATAGGAATGCAAACCAAGTAGGTCATAGTCTTAGTAATTGGGGTATGCATAGTGGTTTGTAGGGGGGAGAAAAAAACTTCTGTACTGCTGAGGACAATAGACTTCTACTGTTTTGTTGGTTTGTAAATAGTTTTCTTTTGTCCAGCCAAAAAAAAGGGTACAAGTCTTATTTACAATAAAATGAAATAATTACTCAAAGTAGTTGGCAATCCTTTTTCTCTTTACGAAATTGTCTTAATTCATTTGAATTTGGGACAAAATCCATTAACTTTTACCCCACAATTGATCTTCAAGCTGGTATAATTGCAGTTAACTCATTTCCTTTGGATGAGCGTATTGTTGTCCCAAAAAGAATGAAATCAAATAGTTAATATTTAACAAACAGAGAAGTACTTAATCCTGCTCAAGTGTTACTGCACCAGTACATTGTTATCCTCAAAAATTAAGAAGGCACCTACTGAGGGAACTTTGCACAAGTAAGAGAGCACCACCATGGTGATAGAAATAGCAGCAGCAGCAGCAACAATAGCACCTGTAGTTCACATAGGCACCATTGTAGTGCTTTGAATTTTGAAGTCAAGGCCTTGGACCAAAAATCTTAAAGATTAGTATACCAGTTATTCTTTTTGCCGCATTCTATTTTGTCCAATAACCATATTGTTCATGGTTCATTTAAAAATAAATAAAATAAAATATTAACCATTTCTTGGTTCCAAAGTACCTGCAAAACATAACCAATCAAAAAGCAGCATAAGGTACCAAACCATGGTAATTTCTGGCTGCTCACTAATTAAAGAAAGCTATAGGTGAGAACTCATTTTTACTGGATCACAAAATTAACAGTAAAAGACAATTTCTTCATTTGTAATTAGATTCAGTCAACTGATTCTAAGGTGAAGGATTTCACAATAATTTTTCCCACTCGAAAGAGACATCAAAGCATCCATTTCCAAATCTTGGAATGCTTTTTGGCATGCAAAATTCTTCATGCCATTACATCTACTGCACATAAAATCAAATAGATTGAAAAAGAATCTCATAACAGTCAATCAATCGTCAACTGCAAAAATATAAAGAAACTGTTGCCCCACAAATACTTTGTAGTTCAGTTTCACTTCTACATTTGTCACTAAGAGGGAGACTATTAAATTCCGCTAGATAAGCCAAAGCCTCTGAGTTAATGTAGCAAACCATCCATAGTGATGCAATCTCTCATTTGGGAAATGTACCCCATCCCTCACAATCATCCAGAAAGTCTTATTGCTTTGAATAGAATGAGTCATAGTTCATTAGAGTAATGGAACAGGTGATTATAATTTTTTTTTTTTTTTTTTTAATAAAGGAAGGGAAAAGGAAGCTCTGACCCTATCCATTCTAGTTGAATTAATGCTAATATTTCAAACACCTCATCTAGAGTACCAATACCCCCTGGAAGAGCAAGACCAGCAATTCTATCAGAACTACTGCTCCTAACTGCAGCATCCACCAACCCATGCTACCTCGCAGAAAAAACCGGCAATACTGAAAAGCAATTCATGCAACTGAGAAGCATCAGGTGACAACAATAGATTATCTGCAAGTAAGATAAGTTTCTGAAGGTAGACACAGAAGAAAATTTGAGGCTGTCCCTTCAACAGCTTCTTTACCTATCTTTAATCCACCCGCTGGTTTTGCCACTTGTAAAGCACCTTTTGTAGCAGCATGCATTAGTCCAGGACCAACCCCACTCCATGAAGTGCAATTCAAAAGTTTCGCAATCTGAAGACCATAAGAACAAGCTAACCATAGTCAAAAGGAAAAGTATGTTTCCAAGATGCAATTGTGGTTTTGTGTTGCCAAGTCTCAGCATTCTTTATGCATGATTATCTCAGCAAGTGAAAACATGATTTAGATACAGAAATTCACATTCATGTAAGCCAGGCAAAGGAGGCAGGAAGCAATCTATAAAGTCACGTACTTCTCTACTCAACTCTAGTGCTTGCAGGTAACGAGAATGACCAGGTCCCATCCTTGAAAAACACAAATTCAAGACTCCTAGCCCAAGTCCGTGTATGAGTTCATAACTTTTTTTTTTTTTTTTAATTTTATTTTATTTTTATAATTAATTTTGTAACATTGTTCTATCTCTCTTCTGACCTTTCAACCAATAAAACCAAATTAGCTACTAAAACTTTTCGCCCATTCAACAAAATTGCAAAGCATTTCATAAATTCACAAATCTTCTTAGTACATGACACTCTTGGAACAACCAATAAGAACTTCTAAATCCTGGCATTAATATCCATAAATTTCATCGTCCACTTTCAATTATCTACTCTGCTCCCACTCCCAAAAATTGATATTAAAAGTAAAATTGGCGAAGTTTGAAATAGGGCTCAGATATCTAAGCATGAACTGAAGAATTTTTTTTTTTACTTAGGCAAGCTGTTCATATGCCTTGCTAGAATTGTAATCCTTACTTGCCTGTAAAAGAAAAAGAAGAGCTTGAAGGTTTATCAAAGGTGGAAACAGAGAAAACCAGAGATGAAGAATTCTCCGAAGATTGCAACTGAATTTTATTCAAGCTCACTGAAATGAATACATAACCCTCACTCACTATTTATACACTACATAGCTTGTAACTACCTCTAGAAGATTCCTATCTAACAAACTCTAACAGAAAATACAGTTGTACATGATAAAAAAAAATATCTACAATCTGATAAGGAAAATATCTAGAGCTGAAGTCATGAAGAACAGAGCAATTCCAGAATTGTTTAGAGAAGAAGAGCTGTGTCAAAACGATGTCGTCTGCGATCTTGAGTACGTGAGTAAGACACGCTTGAGTAAAACGATGCCGTTTATCATTTAATGAAACGTCATCGTTTTAAGCATCTTTGAATCAATGTTACCGTTGCTCTTGTGACCGTTGGAACTGTGAGTCTTCTTGCTTCTTCTCTTGTTCATTAGTTCCACTTTCAGCCTGCCAATAAAAATAATCAATCTTAACGTAAAAGTCATCCATGAAGAGAAATCAGAAGCAGGAAATGTGATGCATTCACTTATGAGCTGAGAAGGCTTGTATGTGCAGCCTAACACCTAGAAATTGGCCACTGGCAAATAATTTGGAAAAGCATCCCTCTATTGAAATGCAAAAGAATTTCATCAACAAATCCACTACTTGTTTATGATTTCAACTTGCTTAAATTCAAGCTGCATCCCACAAGACCTTCTTATTCCTATGATTTCATAATACGTCTTTTATTCAAATGGTTCTTTTGGCAGCATACTGCAAAACAGGCATCCAAAATCCCATAGTGGACAAATTGTAATTCATCAAATCGCTTGAATACTTTTCTGTTTTGTTAATCTTCTACATCCACCAGAATTGATGATAAAATACTTGCTTGTCACTAACATAGACATCCCCTTCACTTCAGGGAGCAACTATTAATTATGCTTCAAATTCTTTGTTATCTTATTTGAGAAAAAGAAAATTTTCTGCTAGTACATGAAAGATTCAACATGGTTCACAAGATTCACTGATACTGTACAATAACCATGTCCTCTGTTTTCAGAATAGTGGAAAGTGAAACCAAACTAATCTAAGTAGTCTCAAACTTCTCTCTTTTTCGTTTTTATCCTCTTTTTTTTTTTTTTAATAGAAAATTCTCAGTTCCTAGCACGACTAATAATACACCCAATGCACACTCTTAAGTGATAATCCACCTCACTAATTTAGTTTTGCATCCGTATGTATAAGAGTGTAATCCACCTCCATATGTAAAAACATTAACTTGATGACAGCCTGATAGTAAAATACTGATATACACAACAGTTATGAACTCAGTTGTACATGGTCAAATATTATCATTTTCACCAATATCTTAGTTTTCAGTCCACAAAAGCAGTCATTCAAAACTGTTATTTTTCAACAAACTAAATCTATCAAAGAGCAACAAGAATGTACTAGCTCAGATAAAACTCTCAAAAGAACAAAAATGAAGGGGGATTGCAAAGTGGGTTAACCTCAATTTGGTTCGTTGTCCTATTGAAAATGGAGTGTATATCACTGAATTTTTACTAAGGTTATGTATTTTGACAATAAATTTTCAACTAGGCCTTTGAGATTTGCTTTTGCTGTGAAAGATTCTTTCAGTAGCATTTCCGATGTTTGGGTTGTATTTGCTACAGTTGGTGTTTGGCCCTTCTCTTATTTTGGGCTCCTTCCACTTTGAGTTTGGATCACTGCTGGATCTCGAAAAAAAAATGATGATAATAACCTCAAGCGGAATTTTGCTTGCTCTTTAAAACCCCAGGATTATGGCTTGAAAACCTTGAATGAGGTGGCCAACATGGCAAAACGGTTGGGTAGGGTCGGGTCAATTGGGTTGGCGGATCAAACGGGTCACGAGTCAAAACATGTCATTTTTAAGTGGGTCAATCGGGTTGCGGGTTAGGTCGGGTTTACCTATATTTTTCAAACAATTTTTTATTTTTTATTTTTTTATAATTACAAAAACAAATCAATGACAACCTGTTTAGAGAGAATGAATAAAATCAATTAAGCAAATGAATTGCACTTAATGCCACTTGTTAATATCCTTCCAATTCTAATAGTTTTGAGCATGACAAAAATTATTTATAGTCATAATTTCGTGATGGAAAAAGTCTTCACTGTTAATAGTTCACTGTCAAAATGCATATAATTACAAGTTTACATCTTCAAAAAGAGATAGATCTTAAAACAAATAAAACAAGTAAGCCAGCAAAGTAGCAAGTTATCGATCTTCTTAAATGCACATGTTCCTATTGCATTTAAAATAATAGTAAAGTTAGATTACTTAGATAGATAAACTAAACAAAAAAATATTTAAAAATAAACATAACAAATTAAATAAAAAAGAATAAGTAAATATTTTATAAGAATTACACTTCAATCTCAATCTACTCAATGTTGGTAGTAGATTCAGCACTGCAAATATTCATACTTGCAAATTGTAGCTCAAGTTGGCCAATTTCATCAGCATCTTCATCTACAATACAATATTTTAATATAATTTAATAAATCATGAAAGCAAATCAATAAAGAATTAAAATTGTATAATTATGACTATAAAAAAATTAAATTACCTTCAAATCCATATAGCCAACTTTTAGTGCATAATGTAGCTTCCACATTCTCAGGTAAAAGATGAGATCGATACGGAGTAAGAATTTTTTTCTCAGTGCTAAAAATTGTAGCTTTACTGCTTTGGCCCTTGACCCTTGTGGTCCGTGGATGTGGTTGTGTTGTCACGTTTTAACGGTTTTGTTTCACTATTTCATGTTTGTGAATCACAATTTTGGCTTTGGACTCCAGCTAAGCTAGTCAATTGAATTAGATTTTATTTTCTTTCTTTTAATGGTTGTGTTGTCTAAGTCTTGTCTCATTTTCATGTCATGTCTCTGTGGTCCTGTGGAGGCAGAGCTGAAGGCTAGCTTTATTGGTTGTGATTCGTGAAGCCCTTAAAATCAAATAGGCAAATTGCATATAAAAAGCTATTGTTTTTTCTTCTTGTAATTTAATAATTTATTGACTATTGACTATTACCTATTGGTTTGGCTCTGCCGTTCTGGTGCTTTGCGCTTTATGCACTTAGTATCAGGACGTAGTTTAAAAAAAAAAAAATTTGCAATTTTTTTTTTAACGGGTCGAGTCAGGTTGACCTGCAAAAAAATCGAGTTGGGTCGGGTCAGAAAATTCTAACCCATTTTGCCATGTCTAGGTGGCCCATGTGTGGTAATGTCCAAATGTAGTCACTAGTCAGTTAGCAAAGCTGAAGCCAACTATGCTTTGAATTAATTCTTGAGTAAAAGCTTAATTGATTGGCACCCTCTTGCCTCTAACTATCAAATTATTAAAAAAAAAAAAAAAAAAAACTTTTACCTAAAGCTTATGCTGACCTTAGAATATTAGAGCATCTCCAATAGGCTCTCTAAAGCTAATTTTGGAGAGCAAACACACTAAAAGACCTCCAACAGCCTCTCCTAACTCCAAATTTATTTTTAGAGTTGCTACAATAGCTCTCTTGACCTGGAGAGCATTGTACCAACTCCAAACATTTTTTGCCTATTAAAAAAAATATCCCATTGAATAAAAGAATGATTCCTTCTCTCTTATCCCTTTCCCTTTCTCTTTTCTCTTCTCTTTATTTCTTCATTCTCTTACTTCTCATCAGAGAACAAGGCAGCTCTCTCTCAGAGCCTTGAAGAAAGAAAAACCAAAGACAATTTTACTCACAAATTGAGAAAACGAGAAAAAAAATATCAAAATCTTTCTAATTTTTGTAATGCATGCATTCTCTTATTGAGATCAGAATCAAAGGATTTTTTATCCCAGAAAAAATTTTGAAGGCAAAGATCTCTCTCCTCCTCTTCTCAATCAAAACACACCACAATCTTATTCTCATAAAACCAATTAAATTAGAACAACAAAGCTAAAAATCTGAACAAAGAAAAAAAAATTACAAAGAAGACAATCTGACCAAATCCAGTCACATGCACAGAGACTAGCAAGTCGAACCATCAACACACACCTCCACATCTATGAAAACCTTCTCAATCTACCGTTGGAACTAGGACAACTTGTCGAAACCAGAGCTCCAAGACTTCCAAATCGATGCGAAAGGCTTTGGGCAAATGGTCCTAGATGCTCTGAAATTATTTTACATAGAAATTTTTTTACAATCAATACAATGGTATAGAGGTTGAAGTGGAAGAATCGGCTGGAAACAAAAAGGAAGGGGATGGAGAAAAAAAAGGAAAACGTGTGGTGTGTGCCTATGTGGTGGTATTGTTTTTAATAATAAGCTGTAAGTTACCCGTCCGATATATAGATAATTTGTGATATTTTATATAAAATAGTTTTGAATAATGTTGTACATAAATTATAAAGAAAAAATAAACTAAATTAGGGTAAATAAACATATATATTATGAGATATTAAAAATTGGTTTAATAGCTTTACTGCATATTTGTAGCCTTCTTAAGGTAAGATTATTATTTTTTAAAATCATGAAACCAAAAATAAATGCATGCAAAAGAGTAATGGGACCATGAAAATCAACTAATTTGTGTTGTGTTCATATATTTCATACTATGAAATAAAAGTATTCTCAACTCTCTGATTGTCTTCTACTCATCGATAGTGCGACATTAAGACATAGTGTGGGCAAGTGTATATGCATGTGTCTTATATATGATTTAAAATTAAATCATGATAGAATATGACTTTACATTACGCACCAAATATTCTCTCTACTTATATACCAAAAACAAAAACTAACTAACAAAATTACCTAAACCTAAATCATATTTAAGCTAAAAAGAAAAAACGATTACCCGTGGGGATTTCGGTGTCTTGATGGTGGTGGGAGGCTAATATAACGGAGGTGGTGACCCCTGAGATTCCTCCTTCTCTCTCTTTCAAATGTTTTGTTAATCTCAAGTCTTTTATTTTGGTAATATATAGTGAAATAGTGCCTTTTATTTAACAATCTACAAAATTTTTGTGTCTCTATGTTTCTTTCTAGGGTCTTATCTTGTTAGTTATTACTATTAGTCATTACTTATTTTTTATTTTTTATTTTTAAATATTAAAAAAGTGGGTATGCTAAAAGACATGAAGAATAGTGAAATGTGTGGTGTAAGCTTAGACAATTAATGAGATATTAATGAGATGACAGTAAAATAAGATAATGTGAACTTTTGGGTAACAATTAAAAAAAAAAAAAAAAAAAAAAGAAGCTTAATGAAAGAGGTAAAAAAAAGGTAAATGCAAAATTTGAGTGCCACTTGGCAGGACCTCATGCATTCTCGCATGAGGTCTTTGAGAGAGAGACATTTTGTAACAACTTTTATTCTACAATATTCCTCCAAAAAAAATTTTTTTACTCATTTCTTGAACTGAATAATTATAATGGTTATGTATGTGTGCAATTTATAATTGTTGTTTCAACGCATATATAAAGTCTTCTCAAGGTAAGATTTTTTTTAAAAAAAATCATAAAACCAAAAATAAATGCAAAAGAGTAACATGACCATGAAAATCAAATAATTTGTGTTGTGTTCACATATTAAATACTATGAAATAAAAGTATGCCCTTTTGGATATACACCACTGCAAGTTTCTTTAAAAAAAAAAACCTTCTCTCCTCTTCTCGTGTGTGTGTGTTAAAAATACTTAGTATTGTCAAAAGAAAAAATAGGGGGTTAATCTCACATTGGAAAATGAGTGTGAGTAAAAGAGGTTTAAAACATGTATTTTGTATCCAAGAGTTAGGCTTTTTTGGATATACACCACTGTAACTTTCTTTTAAAAAAAAACTTTCTCCCCTCTCCCTCTGTGTGTGTGTTAAAAATACTTAGTATTCTAAAAAAATAAATAAATAAATAAATAAAAACTCTCTCATTGATAGTGTGACATTAAAAAATGGTGTGGGCAAGTGTGTATGCACGTGTCTTATAGATGATTTAAAATCATGGTAGAATATGACTTTACATTGCATACCAAATATTCTCTTTACTTATATACCCAAAACAAAAATTATCCAACCAAATTACCCAAACCTAAATCATATTTAATCCCCTAATTTAAAAAGAAAAAAAAAATACCCATAGGGGTTTTGGCGTTTTGATGGTGGTGGGAGGCCAACATGATGGAGGCAACGACCCCTTAGATTTCTTTTTCTCTATTTTTCAAATGTCTTGTTAGTCTCAGGTCTTTTATAGTGAAACAATGCATTTTAATTTTGTAGTGAAATAATGCGTTTTATTTAACAATCCACAACATTTTTGTGTCTCTCTATCTCCTTCTAAGGCCTTATCTGGTTAGTTATTACTATTAGTCCAATATTATTATTTTTTTAATTTTTTTTAAATATTAAAATGGTGGGTATGCTAAAAGACATGAAAAAGAGAGAAATGTGTGATGTAAGCTTAGGCAATTAATGAGAGACTAATGAGATAACAGTAAAATAAGTTAATGTAAACTTTTGGGTAACTGTAAAAAAATGCTAAATGCAAAATTAGAGCGTCACTTGGTAAGACCTCATGCACTCCCACATGAGATCTCTGCTTATATATATATTGATGATTATTCCTTTATAACTCCTAATCACTAATCAACATGAGTCTAAAAAAACTTTGTGATAGGACTTTATCATACGTACAAAATAAGCATAGATTTTTTTTATCTTTTTTCTTTTTAAAGGATATTGCTATTGTGTTCATCCTTATAAGAATTTAAGCATAGATTAAATTTTCATTATTTTTGACATTTTTTCTTTGATTCCTTTATAATTTATATATTGTGTTGATTTAAATGAATTTTTTTTCTCAAGCTTTCAGAGGATGGACTTTAGATAAGATGTTCAACTTTTATACGCCAAGCATTGATTGTAAGTCTTATACATGGAACAAATAGAGATAAGAAATTAAGAATATGGTCCATTTTGGTCGGCCTTAGCTTGATTTGTCTAGACATCAATTTTCTCTCTTGCCAAAGGTTCGACTTATTTTAGGCGGAAGTTTTCTTGATTATTACTTGTATATAAAATTCCAAGATCATTAAATTGGAATAGGTCCCTTACTAACCTAACCAATTGGAATATGATGAAATTTCTTCCCATCCACACTAAACATTGTGTACACTCCAAATTTTTTTTGCATCGCATAATGATATGTTGTTGATAGGTGTCATCGAAGTCCAACATGATTGAGAGTTGTAATTGAGACTATGGCCTAGAAGCTTTACTATTCAATACTTTGCGAGAAAAATTAAATGGACTTTAGATAAGATGTTCAACTTTTATACGCCAAGCATTGATTGTAAGTCTTGTACATGGAACAAATAGAGATAAGAAATTAAGAATATGGTCCATTTTGGTCGGCCTTAGCTTGATTTGTCTAGACATCAATTTTCTCTCTTGCCAAAGGTCCAACTTATTTTAGGCAGAAGTTTCTTTGATTATTACTTGTATACAAAATTCCAAGATCATTAAATTGGAATAGGTCCCTTACTAACCTAACCAATTGGAATAGGATGAAATTTCTTCCCATCCACACTAAACGTTGTGTACACTCCAAATTTTTTTTGCATCTCATAATGATATGTTGTTGATAGGTGTCATCCAAGTCCAACATGATTGAGAGTTGTGATTGAGACTATGGTCCAAAAGCTTTACCATTCAATACTTTGTGAGAAAAATTAAACACTCATTTGATGTAACAGGAGACTATGGAATTTGACAATGTAGACTATGGAATTTGACAACGTATACACTGGGCTTTGTTCTTGATGTTGTGAAATTGCTATAGGTACTAAAAACTCTAGTTTGATTAGTTGGCAAGTCATGTTCTTTAATCGTGAAAAATCTACAATGGAAAACTTTTATATTCCTACAATAAAAGTTTTGGAGAGAAAATTGCTAGTCGCCTCATCCCATGGACCCCCCCTATTTATACAAAGAAAAAATGGTCCAATATTCCTAAGTGTGACTTAGTTACATGGAATTTTTGTGCAATTGTGCCTAGATTTCTTTTAAAAATTTAATTATAATTTTAAACTCTAATTTGGTGATTTTTATATAATTTTTGTGGTTTGATTTAGATTTAGTAAAAACATATTAGCCAAAAGAAACGAAGGTAGAGCTATTAAAGAAATTTGTACTTTCAGTTTAGCAATTACAGATGGCTCATGTTGCATTGTCATTTGTGGTTGTGGTATGAATAAGTGGTATGTTGTTTGGGTGACTGATTGAGGCAAAGCAATTAACCATATTAAAAGGGATTAGTAACTTTTTCTTTCTCCTTTATCATTTGTGGTATGTATATACATTTTTCACATATGCTCAAGTGAAGTACCCATTCGGATTTCCCTTAATTATGATAAACATATTAATGAAAGAACATATTTACTTATGCATTTTATGAGTTTTATTTTATATAAATGTATTTCATAAAATTAACAAAATTTATCATAAAACCCTTCATTGTATTTTTAAAAATCACTACATAAAAATGAAAGAATATATTTACTACCAAACAAGACTATATATTTTTCTAGTTTGTAAATATAAATTTTATAAGAGATGGATAATTATTTATTATATAAAATGATAGTTTGGATTTTCTCTATTTTGAGATATTTTACACTTTTATATTATTCACTCGATAGAGGTTATGATCTATAATAAATGATAGTCAATTAACTCAAAATTTGGCGTTCACACACACAGAGGACAGTCACAAACAATAGCATGAACACACACACACACACACACAAAGAGTTTAGTTGTTGTGAACACTAGGCCACTGGATGATGGAGAATCAAGGGTGGACATTAAGAGCCACAATAATGAGTTATTATATGTGTGTGGTTATAACAATATTCTTAATGTTGAAAAATTCAACTTGCATTCGCCAGTTGCTTAATAACAACGAAAATTTTGGTTGGTATGTTCATTTAGCCATGTAAAGCATTGTGTCCTTTGTCTTGTCCATTAAAGATGATTTGCATTTGATGAATAATAGGAGAGTGGGACCAGTTAATAATAAACATAATCACATTATTGCATATCCAAATGTTTCAGGCATGCCAACAGGTTGATTTCAAGTCTTCCTAGTTCACAATGACTCAAAATTTAAGAGATTAAAAGGAAGAGATTAGAGATTAGAAAGCAAAGCCAAGGAAGATAAGTAGTATTCATTTTTAATATCCTTCTACAATGAGGCAAAAAGCAAAAAACAAAAAACAAAAATTTTAATGACAATACTTTTTGCTTTCTATATTTTGGTCATATTTATAATTTGGTCTTTAAGTTTTTATAACTTTATTTTGATCTCTATATTTTTTTAACTTATTGTCTTTTTGGTCCCAATTATCATCTCATTTACGAAGAATGTCTAAGTAGTAAATGGACTTATTTACAGAAAATGTCTAAGTAATAAATGGAATGCACTACTTGTTTGAAATTACTTTTTCTTTTTCTTTTTTTTGTAAGTGAGATAATGTCGGGATCAAAATATCAGTAAGTTTAAAAATATAAGAACAAAAATGAAGTTATAAAAGATTGGGGACCAAATTAAAAACATGACCAAAATAGAGGACCATAAAATAAATAAATAAAAGCAAGTACTATAGAAACCGGTGGGCCCTCCAAAGTCAACACACGGTTTGGATTGTGAGGAGGGAAGCTCCACTCTACTTTTACTTTACTTTCGATGAAACCTCCCTCCTGAAATGAATTTACAATAAAAATGCCCTCATTGTCATTCAGCTGGACCTCCATCCCATCCCTCGCTAGCAGAGTAGTAGTATTAGATTTAGAGCACAAACAAAAGAGAGCAAGGAAGGACGTTCCACATTCAAGCTATTATGCGCTGGAGTTGGTTCATGCCATATCATCATTTCTTTAATAAAAGAAAAAGAAAAAGAGAGAGAGCGTTTTATGAGAATGGAAGCAAGTTACTTGAGAAGCTGATTGCCTCTTGCAATGCCAAGCCTATTCCCATCCGTACCTTCTCTGCTCAGCAGCTCTTCCAAGCAACCAACAACTTTTCTTCTGAAAAGCTGGTAATAGGGTTATCTGTTTGGTACAAGGGTTCTCTTGAAGGACAAATTGTTCTAATTAAGGGTTCTTTTGTTCGCAATGCCAAGCCTATTACCACCCGTACCTTTTCCCCTCAACATCTGGGAATTTATTGGTACAAGGGTTCTCTTGAAGGACGAATTGTTCTCATTAAGCATTTAGATAATTTGGCCTATATAGCCATCAATGATTTAGTGATTTCTGCACAATTGAGTGGTCACAGCAATGTATTAAAGCCCATAGGTTGTTGTCTCCACACTCCGTCTCCCTTTTTAGTGTTTGAATTTGCCGCCAATGGTTTCCTTGCAGATCGAATTTTTGTTACTGAACGACAACATCAGCCGATGGTGTGGGAGAGAAGGTTAAAGGTTGCAAGGCAGATTGCTCATGCTCTTTCTTATCTCCATACTGCCTTCCCAAGACCTGTCATCCACATGTGTATTGGTCTGTACAATATCTTATTAGATGAAAATGATGTTCCCAAATTGTCCAGCTTTTATTTTTCTGTATCAATTCCTGAAGGTGAAGCTGGCGTGGATGCTCCTTTTAATACAAGGCTCAGAGCCCCCGAGTTTAAAGCAACAGGCAAGGTAACTGAGAAAGCTGATGTATATGATTTTGGTCGGTTTCTTCTAGAACTTTTAACTGGAGAGGATTCTCTTAATATAACCCGATTTACAAATGATAAAGATTCTACTCTAGTAGCATACATACATAACCGTGCTCAAGGTAGTTGCATAAACGAGATTGTGGATCCTGCAATGTTGGCTGAAGATGGGGAAGGAGGTGCTAGTTTAGAGCATCAATTACAAGCTGTGCTGGACCTTGCCTTGACATGTACAGAGGAAGATCCACAAACAAGGCCAACTATGGTTGATGTCACCAAACAACTCAGACAGATTGAGAGGTTCGTTCGGTCAGTAATTATTTATTCACTTGATTTCATCCAATCATATGTTATAGATAAACAGATTCACATTATTGCATATCCAAATGTTTTAGGCATGACAGAAAACAAAATTTACTCACTTGATTTTCAAACAAAATGGCCATGGATGGAATTTAGAAGAGTTAAAAAAGCTGATTTGATGGAGAGCCATTTAATGACATTATTAAATCCCCATTGCTACTAAGAAGCAGTCCTAACAAACTGGTATGCATCTTAAGTAATGAAGGAGAAATTTGGGAAATTAGATCAGCTAATGGTATTTCTCAATCACACAGGTTCACACAAGCCAGCGAAGTGCTTTTGGGAAATTTGCAGAATTTAAAGCTTCATGAGAGTTTTGAAGAGCATGCTTCTACATCGTTGAAAAGGAATGCTTCTAGTGATGAAATCCAAGCAATGACCGAAGCCTCTGAAAGGCCTCTTGAAGTTTAATTGTGATGCAACTGAATGATGACAGAGCTTGTATGGCAGTTTTAACCTGTGATTGGGAAGTTATCATAATGGCAACCCCTTAAGGTATGTATTGGTGCTATAAGAACTGGAGGATAGGTTGATATTGGCAAAGGAGTTTGATAATTGTTCTTTTGTTTGAATAAAAGGAATGCAAACTAAGTAGTTCATGGTCTTAGTAACTGGCTATGTATAATGGTTTGTTGAGGGAAAAAAAGACTTTTGTATTATTTAGTTGGTTTTTAATTTTTCTTTTTCTAGAATATATATAATTTCTCAATTTAGTTTGACAAACATTTTTCATTTTGCAAAATAGTCTTAAATTTTAATTATTCATATGTTTGGGTTGAAAATTCATTAGATAGCTTATTGCTCTACAATTGATCTTCTAACTGGTATAATTGCAGTTAACACCTTCCCTTTGAATGAGATAAATATTGTAGTGCGTAATCCTTCTCTACTTTTACTACTCCAGTTCATTGTTATCCTCTTAAATTCAAAAGGCACATTTTGATGGAACTCTACTGGAGAAATATAGTTGCATAGGGCTGTTTGAACTTTGTACAGTAGTGGAGAGAAACATCAAAGACAAAACTCTAGGTCACACACTCACACTAACTCATTTGATGTGCAAAAACTCTAATCCAATTGCCTTGGGTATCAATCCATGCTAAGATAGATATTTGGCATTGTAAAACATATCCAGATGCCTTATCCCACAATCACAAAGGATAGTCACAATAGCATCAATACAGTTTTCCAAAAAAACGAGTGTTCTTGGTGCAAACACTAGGTGTCTTGATGATGGAGGATTGATAATAGGTTTTATTTGATTTGAATATTTTTTGGTTTGAATTTTGATTTTATTTCTAAAGTATATGTAATTGACTGTTTTGCTTCTTTCCTTCTTGATTCTTGCTTTGGAGGTCCTACTTCAAAAGGCTCCAAAAAAAAAGGCAAATCATTTTGGCATGGTGAATTTTATAATAGATAATATTGAATTGAAATTTTTCTCTAACTTGGTGGTGATTTCAAGCAGCCTTAAGTGGTGAAGCCCTAGGTTTGTTATGGTCTTTCTTTATAAATCCCTAGACAAGTTTACAAACCTTGTACTGCATCAAATATGGTAGCAGAGCAAAAATTTGATCCATGTACCGAAATTGACAACCCAAAATGACCACAACTGTATGCAGCTTTTGAAACCAACCCCATCGAAGCATTCAAACACTACCCCCCTCCTCAGTCAATCATACCAATCCACATTAGGATCTCAACTAAAACACCACTGCCAAGTCCGCATCAACTTGTATTGGTCCTTGTCTTGACATGTACTGAGGAAGATATAGAGAAAACGCTAACAATAATAGATGTTACCAAAGATTTGGGGCAGACTGAGAGACTTGTTCCATGGTTGATTATTTCTCATTTGGTTCATCAAAGTACCTTTCCAGCTAGGATTGCCTCTTATTTGAGCATTGAAAATTCAAATTTTACTATGAAATCAAGTTTCCAAAAACACAATTTCAATGTAAAATGTGTTTATACTGAAGTTGTGCTTTCAATTTGGTTTGGAAAACCTTGTTCTCTTTACAAAATAGTCATAAATTTTAATCATTCATGTGAATTTGGGTTGAAAATTCATTAAATAACTTATTGTCCCACAATTAATCGTCTAACTGAAATAATTATAAAAAAACACCTTCCCTTTGAATGAGATAAATATTGTTGTCCTGAAAGTATGAAACAAAAATGTCATTATCCTTACAAACAGAGATGTGCTTAGTCCTTTCTTGTATTACTGCTCCAGTTCATTGTTATCCTCTTAAATTTAGAAGGCACCTTCTATGGGAACTTTGATGGAGAAATATAGCTGCATAGGGCTGCATGAACATTGGTAGAAGTGGAGAGAAACAGCCAAGTCAAGACTCAAGGTCACACTAACTCATTTGATGCCCAAAAACTCTAATCCAATCACCTTGGGTATCAATCTACACTGAGACAGATAGTTGGCATTGTAATACATAGAAAGATGTCTCATCCCACTATCACAAAGGATAGTCACAAACAATAGCATGAACAAACACACAAAGACAAAAAGAGTTTTGTTGGTGTGGACACTAGGCCACTGGATGATGGAGGATCAGGGATGGACATCTAGAGCCACAATAACGAGTTTTATTTTTGAATTATAACATGTTTGTGGTTATAACATGTTCACATTGTTGCTTATCCAAATGTTTTAGGCACGCCAACAGGTTGATTTCAATTCTTCCTATTTCACAACGGCTTAGAAGTTTAGAGATTAAAAGGCAGAACTGAGTTGATTTTCAAAATGCTTTCTTGTTTATAATGACTCAAAGGTTAGAGATTAGAAGGAAAAGCCAAGCAAGATAAGTAGTATTCATTGTTAATATCCTTCTACAATGATGCTCTAAGAGTCATATTCACAGTAAAATGAATTAACTACTCAAAATTTTCTGGCAAACTTCTTTCCTCCTTACATTGCCATAGACGATAATAACTGGTAATTGGCATCAATTCATTCAACTTCACTTGACAAAATGATTTCAATCATCCTTGTACACAGCTTTGAATACAATATATATTGTACACCTCTTAATGAAAATACATATTGGTGTCCTGAATAGAATGAAACAAAAAATTGACATTATCTTAACCGAGATCTACAAAACTTTGTTAGAGAAATATAATCGCATAGGCCTACCCAAACTTTGGATGGAGGTAAAATAAACATCTAGGTCAAAGCTCTTGATCACACTAACTCATCTGATGTCCCAGAAGCTCTAATCTTGTAGCCTTGGGAGTCAATCCATGTTGAGACAAATATTGAGCACTGTAAAACTTATTCAGATGGCTTATCTCACTATCACAAATCATAGTTACAATAGAGTGACCAGGGCCATTGGATTGTGTCACTGAACATCTGAACATCTGAACATCTGATGGCTTGGACACAATTCATGGCCAATGAACTTCCAAGAAAGAACCCAACATTCTTCAAAAGAAACCTGATAAAAGTTCAAGAAGCATAGCATTAAAACTCACAGAAAGTATTTGTGTTCCAACAAATGAAAATGGGGGTGAAAGAATGGATTTTTTTTTTTTTTTTGGTCATCTGGAAAATATTAATGGTGGACAAAAAAGGGAAAAAATCCACAGTACAGTAGAATCAACAAAACAGCAAACTGGTAGAATTGGCCCAATATTTTTCCCATTGGTTTCATTTCTCATCCTATCAAGTATCAACAAAATATATCACTTTAGAAAAACGAAGGCATGCACTTACCAAGACATTTCAACAGCTTCCAAATCTCTGCCTCTGAAAGCCCCGTCAAGTTTTGCCGTCATGAAATTCTGTGATAACCTATTTATTCCAAGTTCTTCTGTTATTGTGTCAAATGGATTCTTCATTCTTCCTCTATAGTGTGCATCGCCCCTCCTTGTAACCTTTTTGAATAAACCAGAACCAGGAGGATCTATCAAGAAGCACTTATTGTTTGGATTCTTTTCCTGTTGAACACATGCTAAGGAATTCATTGACTAATTTAATATGAATGTTTAAATTAAAGGAGGGAAAATAAAATGACCTGGAGAATCATGGAAAAACCAGCCACTGTCTGTCCTGTGCCTGCAGCTGCGACAAATGCATCTAAACTACCCTGTTTGTTGCCAAATCTCAGGTCCTATACCCTCATTGTGTGCTCAGAAGTTTGATAGATTTTCAAAATGATCAGCAAAGAAGCAAACTTTACAATTATGTGGTAGAGCCAAACTTTGTTTCTCGTCACCAGTTGTGTAATCAATTGTTTGTTCCACAAGGTTTCCATTCATTTGGTCAGCTTCTCTATGCTTTGATGTTGCTTCATTTGCTTCTAGAGTCCTTCTCCGTGTAATATTCACAAAGTGGTCTATGTTTGTAATTGAGACAGGTCTTACCCTTTCACAATAGCTCCAAGGGATTCAAGTATTTGAGACTCGGACAAATTTGCAATGAGATGAAAAATTAAGTAGGTTGCAGTTCAAAAAAGAGGGGCAAAGAAAGCTAAAGGGAAAAAAAGAGGCTATGTCATATTTGAGTAGTTAGACAGGCAATCATTGATCTCCTACAACTTTCCTCACCAAGCCAACATATTTTGAAATCTAAAAATTCTTCACAGTTCAGAGTCTTCAGACACCTACAATAATTGGATCCTACCTCTCAAAAACAGATGTGAAAAACTGGCTACAATAATAATCCTAGAGATGATAAGAAGACAATTCTTGCTTTATCTTGCTTCAAGCCGTATCTTACAACTAAATTGCATATGGTGTGGTTGGTGTGGATATTCTTGTGCAAGAGGTTAAGATAAAGAAATGGTTTAAGCATGTTGAACTGGAAGCAAGATATAATTTTCATTTTCAAAATTTCAAGGAACTTTATGTATTTCAAGAATCAAGTATACCCAAGTATTTCCTGCTGCTATCAAATTGTCCATGGTGCATATTTTCCCTCACTAGTCAATAGCATAAACGTTGAAGATCATTTCAGGAATAATAGAAAGTCATTGGTCACGGAACTCTGCTCCTTGAAAACACATTCCAAATACACATTCCCAATAGCAGTATTATCAGGGATAACCACAAGGCATTTGCATCAGTAGGGGTATGGGCAACTGTAGCAAGCACTCCCCTCAGTAACAACAACAACTCGAGCTAGGTTCCCTGATACCAAAGCCAACATAGAGCCACAAATTGAAATGCAAGCAAAATAAAATCAACCCTAATTATCAACAAACACAACATCCTATACTAAACATGAATTTCCAAACTTAGCATCACCTTCTTTACTATACAACAGGGCACTGGTTTCACTAGCTATTTGTTAATTTAGAGAGCCTTAATTCATATTTAGCATTATCCCATTATTCACAAAGCAAAGCACCACCTGAAATATTTTAGAGAGCAAAAAAACAAACTTAGCAAAGCATCACTTGAACTATGACTGATTCCATGCTGAAATGTGACAAAGTACAGATAATGAACCAGGAATTTACAATATTTTTTTGCATTCCAAAGATATATCAAAGAATCCATTTCCAAATCTCAGAATGATTTTTAGTGTGCAACAATCTTTATGAAATTACATCCATTGCTTATGAATCAAATGGATTGAAAACGAATCTCAAAACAATCAATCCATTGTCAACTACAAAAATTATGAAGAAACTGCCCCAAGAATAATTTGCAGTTCAGTTTAACGTCTACCTTCCTCACTAAGAAGGAGAAAAATTAAATTCTGCTAAATAAGCTGAAGCCTCTTGAGTTACTGCTGCAAACTGTCCATAGATGCAACCTCTCCTTTGGACAATGTACCACAATCCTTACAATCATCAAGAAAGCCTAATAGCTTTAAATAGATTGAGTCATAGTTCACCAAAGGAAGGGAACATGAAGCTCTGACCCTGTCCGTTCCAGTTGAATCAAACACCTCATCTAGAGTACCAATACAACCAGGAAGAGCAACAACAAGCAGTACTGTTAGAACAATTCCTCCTGTCCTCAAAAATAAAAATAAAAGACCTGCACTATTAAAA
Source organism: Quercus agrifolia (assembly GCA_029955455.1). Taxonomy (NCBI): domain Eukaryota; kingdom Viridiplantae; phylum Streptophyta; class Magnoliopsida; order Fagales; family Fagaceae; genus Quercus; species Quercus agrifolia. The sequence continues at coordinate 58,939,333 of JARQAD010000004.1, forward strand.
GCAATTCATGCAAGTGAGAAGTATCAAAATTTGGTGATATGGTAGCAACGATAGTATCACCTGCAAGTAAGGTAAGTTTCTAAAGGTAGATACGAATGAAAATTTGATGCTGTCCATTCACCAGCTTCTTTTCCAATCTTAAATCCACCCACTGGTTTTCATGCTTGTAAAGCACCTTTAGTAGTTCCATCCATTAGCCCAGGACCAACCCCACTTCTTGAAGTGCAATTGACAAGATTCACAATCTGCTCCATGGACAGTGGAAGATCATAAGAAAAGGCTAAGCACAGTCAATGGGAAAAGTATGTTTCCAAAATGCAATTTGTGGTTGTGGTTCCAAGTCTCAGCATTCTTTATGCATGTGAAAACGTACAGAAATTTACATGCATGTATGAAAGGCACAGCAGGCAGGAAGCCATACATAAAGTCACATGCCTCTCTTCTCAACTCTAGTGCTTGCAGATAATGACAATGACCAAGATTCACAATCTGCTCCATGGACAGTGGAAGATCATAAGAAAAGGCTAAGCACAATCAATGGGAAAAGTATGTTTCCAAAATGCAATTTGTGGTTGTGTTTCCAAGTCTCAGCATTCTTTATACATGTGAAAACATACAGAAATTTACATGCATGTATGAAAGGCAAAGCAGGCAGGAAGCCATACATAAAGTCACATGCCTCTCTTCTCAACTCTAGTGCTTGCAGATAATGACAATGACCAAGTCATATCCCTGAAGAATGCAAGTACACGAGTCCACGCCCAAGTTAGTGTAAGAGTTCATGACATTGTTCTCTCTCTTTTCTTTCTTGTCAAACAATAAAACCAAACTCCCTACTAAACCTTATTGCACATTCAACCAAATTGCAAAGCATTTCATAAATAAATAACCAATCTCAACGTAAAAGTCATCCATTTTTGGTAGAAATCAAAAGCAGGAAATGTGATGCATTCACTTATGAGCTGAGAATACTTTTCTGTTTTGTTAATCTTTTACATCCAACACCAGAATTGATGCTAAAATACCTGCTTGTCACAAACATAGACATCCCCTTCACTTCAGGTAGCAAATACTAATTATGCTTCAAATTCTTTGTTATCTTGTTTGAGAAAAAGAAAATTTTCTGCAAGTACATGAAAGATTCAACATGGTTCACCAGATTCACTGATACTGTACAATACCCATGTCCTCTGTTTTTCTTTTTCGTTTTTATCTTTTTCTTTTAGAAAATTCTCAGTTCCTAGCATGACTAATACTCTGGTAATACACCCAATGCACACTCTTAAGTTATAATCCACCTCACTAATTTAGTTTTGCATCCATATGTATAAGAGTGTAATCCACCTCCATATGTAAAAACATTAACTTGATGACAGCCTGATAGTAAAATATTGATATACTTATGAACTCGGTTGTACATGGTCAAATATTATCATTTTCACCAATATGTTAGTTTTCAGTCCACAAAAGCAATCATTCAAAACTGTTATTTTCCAACAAACTAAATCTATCATAGAGCAACAAGAATGTACTAGCTCAGATGAAACCCTCAAAAGAACAAAAATAAAGGGGGATTGCAAAGTGGGTTAACCTCAATTTGGTTCGTTGTCCTATTGAAAATACTCCAAAGGGGGGAAAATTAATAACAATAACAGTGAAAATGAAAATTCAAAGTGGGTTCACCTCAAAGGCCTGCTCAAAGCTTTGGTTGTCAATCCATGCTGAGACAGATATTTAGCACTATAAAACTAACTCAGATGACTCATCCCCCTATCACAAATAATAGTTACAATAGTGTGACCAGGGCCAATGGATTGTGTCACTGTCATTATGGTTTTTTGAAATTTAGAATCACTTGGAAGTGACTGTTTCTTACATTGAATTTAAAAATCATAAAATTATAAATAGACAGATTGAATATTGTACTTCCTTGCAGACATCTATCAGTTTCACTAATACAAATCTGCAATCAAACAGTGGGACAAAGTGTCATCATACAACCACAATTAAAGGATAGTCAAATTAGTATGTTGTGTCCCAAGATGTAGAAGTGTAGTCAAGAAATCATCACAAAATCATTTGGTATCTAAGAGATTCATTCATATCAATCTTTGTCAAACAAATAAAAATACACTGCCTTGCAATTGCTTAGTTTAATCATAATTACTTTGTTTACTTACTTTACTACCCACTACCCCAATTTCCCAATGCAAATCTCACCCAAGAGACAAAACAACACAAAAGCCAAAAGGCTTAGATGAAGGCTGAGATGAGGCGATGAAGGCTGGACAGAGACAGTGGGTCTGGCGATGTAAGAGGCTGGGTTTATGGCAATTTAATTTTTATTATTATTATTTTTTTGTTGATATTAAAATCTGTATGAGGAGTGAGGACGATCTTGGGTTTTTTTTTTTTTTTTTCCTGAGATTTAAAATCTATTGGGCCTGCTATTATTATTATTATTATTATTATTATTGAGGACTAAATTAAAAATATGACCAAAATAGGAGACCAAAAAATAAATAAATAAAAACAAATACTATAGAAACCGGTGGGCCCTCCAAAGTCAACACACGGTTTGGATTGTGAGGAGGGAAGCTCCACTCTACTTTTACTTTACTTTCGATGAAACCTCCCTCCTGAAATGAATTTACAATAAAAATGCCCTCATTGTCATTCAGCTGGGCCTCCATCCCATCCCTCGCTAGCAGAGTAGTAGTATTAGATTTAGAGCACAAACAAAAGAGAGCAAGGAAGGACGTTCCACATTCAAGCTATTATGCGCTGGAGTTTTTTTTTTTTTTTTTTTGAACATTATGCGCTGGAGTTGGTTCATGCCATATCATCATTTCTTTATTAAAAGAAGAGAGGAAAGAGAGAAAAGAGAGAGAGCGTTTTATGAGAATGGAAGCAAGTTACTTGAGAAGCTGATTGCCTCTTGCAATGCCAAGCCTATTCCCACCCGTACCTTCTCCCCTCAACAACTCCGCCAAGCAACCAACAATTATCCTGCTGAACATCTGGGAATTTATTGGTACAAGGGTTCTCTTGAAGGACGAATTGTTCTCATTAAGCGTTTAGATAATTTGGCCTATATAACCATCAAATATTTAGTGATTTCTGCACAAATGAGTGGTCACAGCAATGTATTAAAGCCCATAGGCTGTTGTCTCCACACTCCATCTCCCTTTTTAGTGTTTGAATTTGCCGCCAATGGTTTCCTTTCTGATCGAATTTATGTCTCCCGTGTTACTGAACTACAACATCAGCCGATGGTGTGGGAGAGAAGGTTAAAGATTGCGAGGCAGATTGCTCATGCTCTTTCTTATCTCCATACTGCCTTCCCAAGACCTGTCATCCACATGTATATTGATCTGTACAGTATCTTATTAGATGAACATGATATTCCCAAATTGTCCAACTTTTATTTTTCTGTATCAATTCCCGAAGGTGAAGCTGGCGTGGATGCTCCTTTTATTACAAGTTTCAGATCCCCCGAGTTTAAAACAGCATGCAAGGTAACTGAGAAAGTTGATGTATATGATTTTGGTCGGTTTCTTCTAGAACTTTTAACTGGAGAGGATTCTCGTAATATAACCCGATTTACAATTGATAAAGATTCTACTTTACTAGCATACATACATAACCGTGCTCAAGGTAGTTGCATAAACGGGATTGTGGATCCTGCAATCTTGGCTGAAGATGGGGAAGGAGGTGCTAGTTTAGAGCATCAATTACAAGCTGTGGTGGACCTTGCCTTGACATGTACAGAGGAAGATCCACAAACAAGGCCAACTATGGTTGATGTCACCAAACAACTCAGACGGATTGAGAGGTTCATTCTGTCAGTAATTATTTATTCACTTGATTTCCTCAAATCATATGTTATAGATAAACAGATTCACATTATTGCATATCAAAATGTTTTATTTAGCAATAAACAAAATTTACTTGATTTTCAAACAAATGGCCATGGATGGAATTTAGACTAGTTAAAAAAGCTTAATTGATGAAGAGCCCTTTAATGCCATCATGAAATTCCCATTGCTACTAAGAATCAGTCCTAATAAACTGGTATGTATCTTAAGAAATAAAGGAGAATATATTCTCTATGAGATTAGTTAATGATATTTCTCAATCACACAGGTTCACACAGATAGGTGAGGAGCTTGGAGGAAATTTGCAGAATTTAAAGCTTAATGAGAGTTTAGAAAAGCATGCATCTGCATCATTCAAGAGAAATGTTTCTAATGATGAAATCCAAGAAGTGAAGGAAGCCTCTGAAGGGCCTCTTGAAGCTTAGTTGTGATGCAACTGAATGATGACACAGCTTGTATAGCTTTTGAATCTGTGATTGGGAAGGTAATTTAAAAATTAGGTGGGTCATGAAAAGATGTCTAAAGAGATGAAATTGCAGAAAGTTACCATTATGGCATATGTATATTGTATTGATGCTATAAGATCCAGAGGATAGATTGGTATTGGCAAAGGACCTGGATAATTGTTCTTTTGTTTGAATAAAAGGAATGCAAACAAAGTAGTTCATAGTCTTAGTAACTGGCATATGTGTTAGGTCCCAAGAATATTATCACAAAAATTACCAACCCAAAATAGCAATCACACTTACGAACTACATGGAAAACCCTTTCTCTTTGGAGGGTAAAACAACGAGACAAATTTTGAATAATTTCACTATTATCAAATCAATTATAATAAATCTCTTGTATATGTCTCACAGCTAAAGAAAAATCGCCATGTTTTTTTCTTTTACTCACACTATTTTTCTCTCACAAGTGGCAACACTTTCCACTCTCCTCTCTTTTTTCTTCTCCACACTTGGCTCTTTCTTTTAGTTGTTTTCTTATAACCAAATGGTCTCAATTAATTCCCTTCAGCGTGTCTTACATGCTCAAAGTCTGCCCATGAAAATGAGAAGAAGACTTTTGTAACTCACTTATCAAAAAAAAAAAAAAAAGAAGACTTTTGTAACTCCCTTCAGCTTTATTTTATCTTCAGCGTGTGAGATGTGCTCAAAGTCTCTACCCATGAAAATGGCAAGAAGACTTTTGTGTCTTGCCAACCGTCTACACAGTAATTGACTGTTTTGTTTCTTTCTTTCTTGATTCTAGCTTTGGGGGTCCTACTTCGAAAGCCAAAAAAAAAAAAATACAAAACATTGTTCCGGTATGGTGAATTTGATAACAGATAATATTGAATTGAAATTTTTCTCTAACTGGGTGGTAATTTTCAAGTAGCCTGGGTTTGTTATGCTCTTCATAAATCCCTAGACAAGTTTACAAACCTTGTACTGTATCAAATATGTAGCAGGGCAAAAATTTGATTCATGTACCGAAAATTCACAAACCAAAATGAAATTTGTATTATGCTTTTGAAACCAACCTCATTGAAGCATTGAAACACTACCACCCTCCTCAATCAATCATATCAACCTCCGGGATTGACAATCCGCATCTAGATCTCAACTATAACTGAAACACCATTGCCAAGGCTGTATCAAGTTGTATTGTTCCTTGCCTAGAGAAAATGCTAACAATGATAGATGTTATCAGAGAATTTGGGCAGATTGAGAGGCTTGTTCCATGATTGGTTAATTCTCATTTGGTTCATCAAAGTACCTTTACTAAAATTGTGTTTTCAAAATATCATTTGAGTGCGAAATCTATCTCATGGTTAGTACATGAATATGATGGCTCACATTGTTCAATGTTTCTTAGGTGGCAAGAAAAAGTAATTCACTCATCAATTTTTTATTTTATTTATTTATTTTTTTGGTGTGTAATTTATTACTTTTAGGCACACTATACTTATAAATACCTATCATATCTTTGGTTTTTATATTTTGAAGGATATAACAATAGAAGAGGGAGATTTGACTATAGCATTAAGATACAGGGCTCTTAACCAATTCATTTCTATTTGTATACATTCCAATCATTTATATTTATATTTAGTTTTTTATTATATTCTTTCAATAAATCATAATATAGTTTAAAAATTGAAACTGTGATTAAAAAACCCTTGTTTTCATAATAGTTTTTTTTAGTCCTGGTTTGTATGAGAATTTTTTTCGAGGAGAAAAACAAATACAATAGTTAATAATTATATTTTTTTCTAAAAGAAAAAAAATGAAAAAGTGGAAAAAAAAAAAAAAAAAAAAAAAAAAAAAAAAAAAAACCCCACTTTGTGTCAAACAAAATCAATCTGGGAAATTTTCGCTGATTAAGCCTTTCTAGTCAATTTTTTAGCCAAATACCACTCTTTTTGAAATATTTAGGGCATTTTAGAAAAATAACAAAAATTGAGTTCTAACTAAATTGAGTTCTAACTTATATATATATATATAAGTTAAAGCGTAAAATTTGTCATTGCTACACTCTAGTTGAGCCACCTCATCCACCACATCAATCTTTTTCATATTTATTTTTTAAATTAATTTTTTTTACAATATTAACTATATAAATATATTGACTTTACAAATTCATTTTAGGCAATTTTAGCTTTACAAATTTTTTTAGGCGGTTTTAACTTTACATATTCATTTATTTTAATTTTGATGTTATAACTAAATAATAAATCTACGGAAAATCAAAACAAAAGTGTTGTCTACATATATTCCTCTTGGCTGGTTTTAAATTTTAATATTATTTGCCATTTTATCTTATTATAAATTTGTCACTTTCTTCCATTCTATGCATATTTTTTCTATACAAAAAAAGGTTCTCTCTCTCTCTCTCTCTCAAATTTTTTTTTTTTTCATTTTTTGTTGGATTTCTTATTACTATTTTCTTGAATTTCTACCTTAGATTGATGAATATTTGTGTTTTTTATAATTCTACTTTTGATTGCTTATAACTAAAAAATGAAATCAATAAAGAATAAAAAATATTTTTAAAAATTGTTTATAAAAAATGTATTCACAAGTCTTGCTTAATCATTGATGGTAGAAAAGATGCAACCTGATAGCTGCCCATAAGAGTATCTCCAACTAGAGGTTTGTACTCTCATTGTCCTATATATTATTGACTAATTCATGTGTTTCTTGATGAAATTTTCTTTTTTATCATTTTACTTACAACACTAAATACTTTTAATGAATTATGTTTGTTGTTGATCTAATTTGGAAAAAAAAAATCGTATTATAATATGTTATATTTTGTGTTGTTGTCAGGTTTTAGCTTATTTGGAAAATTGCAAGATAGTTTGAATAAGTTGATGAAGAACAGTTAGCTCAGTTGAAAACAATGGTATTTGTGCAATTTCCTTTCACTATTTAAAAATATTTTGTTTAACAAATTAGTAGTAAATTTTTATGTATTTTATATATGATATTTTTAGATGCTTGGGTAATTGTTTCAAGTGTTTCCGAATATTTTATGTTTTTCTTCATCTTCCTTATCTTATTAGTGTATTCTTTGAGATTTTAAGAAAACTTCAATTTCGTGTTTAACACAATTGGATTAGAAGTTAGATTAGATTATGACAACATTAACACAATACTTCTTCTTTTTTCAAAATATTTTCTCTACTTTTTTCCCCTTGGGAATTGTACTCTTTGTTTTTTTTAAAAGGAAAAATGATTACAATCTTTTACTTTTCCCTTTCTTTTTTTTTTTATTTTAAATTGTAGTTTTGATGAATTTTATTAATTTTTTAGTTACATTTCTTGGTGTTTTTTATTGTATGGTAGAAAAAATTGGGCTTGAGAAAGTTTATTTAAAACTAAAAGAATAATTTTCAAATTTTATATACTTTTTGATGATACACAAATTATTATGAAGAAATTTTATTAAAAATTAATATTTTCACTAACTTATTTTTTGAATTCTTGAGAAAAAATGTATTGTTTTGATTTTGGTATGATAGAAATTATATATATATATATATATATATATATTACTTTTGTAACTGTCGTTATAATAAATGAAAATATGATTATAAATTACATTATTATTTATTAAATTAGTCCAAATTGAAAAAAGAAAAAAAAATATTATCGCTCGCAACACGCGAGTTCAGACTAGTTTTAGATAAATCCGGGTGAGATTACCGTGGTTGATGTGGCGTTTTCTAATAAAAATGGCAGGCCAAGCTAAATTTGTTTTACAAGAAACTCTCTCTCTCTCTTCTTGACTTTGGTCTCACTCTCTCTTTCTCTCTTATTCAGGAAATATGTATTGATGTCCAGAAAAATATGAACCAAAAAATTTCCCTAGGCTAGCATTATTAACCGGAGATGTGAGTGTGCCTCTTGCACTAGTGCAGTGTTAAATAAATAAATAAAAACTGACACTATCCTAGCAGAGAATTAATTTAGTTATGATTGGAAGTTTCAAATTTGCCCGTGCAAATAATCATGTGGTAATATAATATTCTTAATGAGCTCAACCCGATTTTGCAAGTGTTAATGTATATTGTGTTATGGGCTTTAGGCCCTTTAGGTCCAATTACTTTACTTGTACAGCACACTTATACTTGTACTGCACTTTACTTGTACCGCACACTTATGCCTCCTATATAAGGCACTAATGTATATTTTCTCATTAAGAAATACAATACAATCTTCCAGTATTTCTAACATGGTATCAGAGCCACTGCTCTAATCCTTTGGTGTGTCGCTCTTCAGCAGTCTTGTCTTCTTGGGTGTCATCTGCAGCCGTTATTGTGAGCAACGCCACTGCCTCCACCGCGACTTCAGTACATCAAAGACCACTGCCTCGCCGCCACCCCCGCTTCCGCTTCTCCGATCAGACCACAGATTACACCATCGGAAAGAAATCCCTCCGATCTACTTTTCTGTGAAATTTCGTCTTCATCGGACCTCTCACGCGCCCCCACGCGCCACCAGAAGTTTCGGCGTCAGTGCCACGCGCCTCCAGCTTCCTCCACGCGCCGCCACGCGCCGCCACTCGCTGCCACGCGCCTCCACGCGCTGCCACGCGCCAGAGTTCCCCTGCTGACGTCAGCCCTAGGTGACGTCATCTGCCACGTCATCGCCACGTCATCTGCTGACGTCATCCGCTGACGTCATTGACGTCATCTGCCACGTCATCTGCTGACGTCATCTGCCACGGTACCTGCTGACGTCATCGTTGACCAGACCGTTGACCTGACCGTTGACTTTGACCGTTGACTTTGACCAGGGGTTGACTTTTTCAGTCCAGGTTCTTCTTACCCAGTTTTTCGCGTAGATTTCATTTTTGCAGTCTATTTTTGCATATTGTGTCTCTAAATGGATAAAAAGGATGTTTTTATTCCTCGCCCCATCAATACTGTGTTGGAGGGGTGTAAGAATTACTTATCTTGGTCTCAAGCTATGCGCAGTTTTCTTAAGGGTCGCATGCTCTGGCATTATTGTACTGGTGCACTCACTGTTCCTGTCAAGGGAGCCACTGAAGAAAATTCTGCCTTCCTTGGTCGCATGATTGAATGGGATAGTTACAACCACATGATCCTCACATGGATTAGGAACACTTCCATTCCCTCCATCTCTAACCTGTTGGGCAGCTTTGATGATGATAAGTCAGTGTGGGATATGTTGGCCAAAAGGTACTCCACTACTCATGGCTCCATGAAGTATCAATTAGTGGTTGAATTGCATCAACTCCGACAAGAACCAGGGCAATCCATCAATGACTACTACGATCAGCTTCGCTTCATTTGGGACCAAATTGACCTTTCTGATCCAACTTGGGCATGCTCAAAGGATGCTCAACAATATGCTTCCATCAGAGATGAATTTCGCCTCTATGAATTCCTGATGTCCCTCCACAAGGACTTTGAACCCATTCGAGGTCAGCTTCTGAATCGCAGTCCTGCTCCCTCTCTTGACACTGCTGTGAACGAGTTGGTTAGAGAAGAAGCTCGTCTTGCAACTCTTCAAGCTCAGAATAAGCTTAATGTTTTGGCCATTACACCTTCTGCTCCACCCTTAGAGCAACCTCAGCAATCAGGTGATTCCTCTGGCTCTAGCAATCGTCGTAAGCAGACCAACAAAAAGTTCTGCAACTATTGCAAGCGTCCTGGCCACACCATTGAAACTTGCTATCGTCGTAGCAAATCTACTGCTGCTGTTGCTAATACTGAGCCTACTCCACCAATGGCTTCCATTTCAGCTGAGTCCCAGTCTTCTGGATCCACTATCAACCTCTCCCCCACTGAACTACAGGAGATCATAGCTCAGGCTGTTCGTATGGCTGGTAATGCATCTCTTTCCACTGCTCTCTCTGTTCTACCCGGTAAGTCTCAAACTTGGCTTTTCGATTCTGCCTGTTGCAATCACATGACACCTCACTCCTCCTTATTCTCCAAACTTGACCCTGCACCACACCCCCTAAATATTCATATAGCTGATGGTTCCACCATGCATGGAAATAGTTTAGGTTTTGTTTCGACTTCCAACCTCTCTGTTCCTGAAGTCTTTCATGTACCTGACCTATCCTATAATTTGTGCTCTGTGGGACAATTAGCTGAATTAGGTTATCGCCTTATTTTTGACTATTCTGGGTGTATTGTGCAGGATCCGAGGACGGGACAAGAGCTTGGGACCGGCCCTAGAGTTGGGCGTATGTTTCCCGTGGACAATCTTCATCTTCCACCTGTTGCTCCTGTTTCTGTTGCTGCTGCAGCTGCTGCAGTTTCTTCCTTACCATCTCTTGCACTTTGGCATTCTCGTCTTGGTCATGCATCATCTTCTCGGGTACAACAGTTAGCTTCTAGGGGTCTGTTGGGTTCTGTGTCCAAAGACAATTTTGATTGTACTTCATGTCAGTTAGGAAAACAGCCAGCTTTGTCTTTTAATAACAGTGAATCCATTTCTAATAGTATTTTTGAGTTAATTCATTCTGATGTTTGGGGACCTTCTCCTGTTGCTAGTATTGGTGGATCTCGATATTTTGTTATTTTTATTGATGATTATTCTCGTTATAGTTGGATATTTCCTATGAAATCTCGTTCTGAAATTTTACCAATATATAGCAACTTTGCAAAAATGGTTGAAACCCAATTCTCCAAACGTATCAAAACTTTTCGTTCTGATAATGCTCTTGAATATACTCAATATGCGTTTCAAGCTCTGTTACATTCCTATGGCACTGTACATCATCTAACTTGTCCAGGTACCTCTCAGCAAAATGGTCGAGCCGAAAGGAAACTTCGTCATATTCTTGACACTGTTCGTGCTCTTCTTATTTCTGCTAAAGTTCCTGCCCCTTTTTGGGGTGAAGCTGCTCTTAATGCTGTTCATACGATTAATCGCATTCCAAGCCCTGTCATCCATAATCAGACTCCGTATGAGCGTCTCTTTGGGTCATCTCCTGACTATCATCACCTTCGATCTTTTGGATCTGCTTGTTTCGTCCTTCTTCAGCCTCATGAACACAACAAACTTGAGCCTCGATCTAGACTTTGTTGTTTCCTTGGTTATGGCGAAACTCAAAAAGGGTATAGGTGTTATGATCCTGTCTCTCATCGTCTTCGTGTTTCTCGTAATGTTATCTTTTGGGAACACCGATTATTTGTTGAACTCTCTCACTTTCGTTCTTCCCTAACTACCTCCTCTGTTTTAGAAATCTTTCCAGATGAGTCTCTTATTCCTTCTACAAATACTTTTGATCCTCCTTTGAACCTTTCTCCAGATACTTTTGATGCTTCTCCTAGACAGGTTGAAGATGAACAGGTTGATGACGAGCTACCCCACTTAGAGCCTGGGTCCCCTGCTCCTGCTTCGCCTGAAGATCCTCCACAAGACATTCCACCTCGCCACTCAACACGGGTAAGATCCATTCCTACACACTTACTTGACTATCATTGTTATACTGCCCTTGCTACACTTCACGAGCCTCAAACCTATCGTGAGGCCTCCACTGACCCTTTATGGCAGATTGCAATGAAAGAGGAACTTGATGCATTAACCAAAAACCATACTTGGGATCTGGTCACTCTCCCTCCTGGACAGTCTGTGGTTGGTTGTAAGTGGATCTATAAGATCAAGACTCGCTCTGATGGGTCCATTGAGCGCTACAAGGCCCGTCTTGTTGCAAAAGGCTTTACACAGGAGTATGGAATTGATTATGAAGAGACCTTTGCTCCAGTTGCTCGTATCTCATCTGTTCGTGCCCTTTTAGCTGTTGCTGCAGCTCGTAAATGGGACCTTTTTCAGATGGATGTTAAAAATGCTTTCCTTAATGGGGAGTTGAGTGAAGAAGTCTACATGCAACCTCCTCCCGGTCTCTCTGTTGACCCAAACAAGGTTTGTCATCTTCGACGTGCACTTTATGGTCTTAAACAAGCTCCACGAGCTTGGTTTGCCAAGTTCAGCTCCACTATCTTTCGCTTGGGTTACACTGCTAGTCCGTATGATGCTGCCTTATTTCTTCGTCGTACTGATAAAGGCACCATTCTGCTTCTTCTATATGTGGATGATATGATCATAACTGGTGATGACCTCAGTGGCATTCAAGAACTCAAGGATTTTCTCAGTCAGCAGTTTGAGATGAAAGACCTTGGACATCTCAGCTATTTCTTGGGTCTTGAAATTACTCATTCTACAGATGGTCTTTATGTTACTCAAGCTAAGTATGCTTCTGACCTTTTATCTCGAGCTGGACTCACTGACAGCAAGACGGTTGACACTCCAGTTGAGCTTAATGCGCATTTGACACCCTCAGGGGGGAAACCATTGTCTAATCCTTCTCTTTACAGACGTTTGGTTGGCAGCCTAGTATATCTCACAGTTACTCGTCCAGACATCTCCTATGCTGTTCATCAGGTGAGCCAGTATTTGTCTGCTCCACGATCTACTCACTATGCTGCTGTTCTGCGCATTCTTCGATACCTGAAAGGCACTCTCTTCCATGGCCTTTTCTACTCAGCTCAGTCTCCTCTTGTGCTCCGTGCATTCTCTGATGCTGATTGGGCAGGGGATCCCACTGATCGCAGGTCCACTACAGGTTATTGCTTTCTCCTTGGTTCTTCTTTAATTTCCTGGCGAAGTAAGAAACAAACCTTTGTGGCCCGCTCCAGTACTGAAGCAGAATATCGTGCCCTTGCTGATACCACATCTGAGCTCCTTTGGCTTCGATGGCTTCTCAAGGATTTAGGTGTGTCCACATCCTCTGCTACTCCCCTTTACTGTGACAACCAGAGCGCCATTCATATTGCTCATAATGATGTCTTCCATGAACGGACTAAACACATTGAGATTGATTGTCATTTTATCCGTTATCATCTTGTTCATGGTGCTCTCAAGCTCTTCTCCGTCTCCTCCAAAGATCAACTTGCAGATATTTTCACTAAGTCACTTCCTAAGGGACGCACTCGTAATTTGGTTAACAACCTCAAGCTGGTCTCACATCCACCTTGAGTTTGAGGGGGGCTGTTAATGTATATTGTGTTATGGGCTTTAGGCCCTTTAGGTCCAATTACTTTACTTGTACAGCACACTTATACTTGTACTGCACTTTACTTGTACCGCACACTTATGCCTCCTATATAAGGCACTGATGTATATTTTCTCATTAAGAAATACAATACAATCTTCCAGTATTTCTAACAGCAAGAAAAAAACTTAAATAGCCATGGAAATTTCAAACTTAGATTGAGTAGGTGTGATTGTAATTGTGATCAGAAATGAGTATTTTCTTTCAATTTTCGCTGACCTGTTTGTGTGTGTGATGCATCAAATTTATTTATACGGGTTTCCGCGGGGGTCATAAGTGTATAAATTCTCGTAATCATATAAGGTGTCTGTGACTATACTGACATCAATCTCTGGCCTTTATATGCATTAGACACTGATGGATTCGTGATTCCAAGCTTGAAAATTGGAGACTTAGATCGGACTTAAACTGATGCTTCAGAAGTAGATGCCTCAAAATTTCATGATAATGGGACTAGCTCTGCATTTAATCTGATATTTTAAAATCTGTATTTTTTGCACTTTCGCAGGCCAAAAAAGAAGAGAAATATCTACCTAGGAGGCTAGGACCACAGAAAGCGCCTTCTTCACACTTCACAATCAAAGCAGAAAGAGCCAAATTCTGCTCGTCGTAAGCAACTGTTCAAGCAAAAATTGAAAGAAGCAGATGGGAGGACTAGTGGGACAGGTCCCAATTTAATCGGTTAGCACAAAGCCAAAATCAACACCAACTATGCTTTGAATTAAATCTATTACTAAAAGCTTATGTCAACATAGTTATTAAATTTGACATGGCCACGGCCTGGGCCAATAATTTAGTGAAGTGTGAACCAATACCTAAGTGGATTTCCAAAATATAGATAGACCATAAGATAATTGCTTACAAAATATTTCAAAATGCAGGACACGGCTAGTCATACTCCATTACAATCACAACAAATTTTTGTCAATGCCTTGCTAGTTAGGAAAAGACAAAAGGGAAAGGACAAAATGTACAAAACAGGGGAAATATCCAAAAGAAGGAAATGCAAGGATGACAAAACCAAGTCATGAGAAACAGACAATCTTCTCATGTGAAACATTGAAACTGGTAAGCTAAAGAAGCGCCAAAAAGCTAAAAAGGAAAGCTGCACTTAATTAAGCTTTAATGCCAGAAGATATTTAGTTTAAACCAAAAAGACAATTAAGGAAAAGACAAGTGATTAATGAGGTATTAATTACAAATCTTTCCTAAAAGGCGTTTAATTCCAAAATAGCTAACAATCAAGAGATTATATTGCCTAATACATTAGAGATTTTTGAATTGAATTTAAAGGTTGATTAGGAAAAGACAAACCATTTGATGGCTTATTTAATTAGATGATATTTCCTAAAATACTTAGATATTCGAATTTAAACTATCCAGTCTCAGACCCACACAAACACAATGCATGGAAATATATAAATATTTTGTAATGGAGTATAATATATAAAAAAAGTAACAATCATTTCAAATATTATTTATTTTTTTAAAAGATTTCTACAATTATTTTTTATTTTTTATTTTTTTAATCTACAAAATACAAATATATCATACTATTATATTTTGTATGCTTGATTAATATTCTTTTTGAGGTGAACTATATTTTTCTAACTTTTGTTGTAGTGTGGTATATTTGATATACAATTAAACTTTATAAGTTTTAAATTTATTATTCAAATTTCTCATCTCTTAAGGAATAATGAGATTATCATAATAATAAAAATTTATCACAAAATTACAATGTTATCTTAACCAAAATTAAAATAAAACAAAAAGAATAAAAGACAGACTTTATAGTAATTTACTACTCAAAATTTATAGGCAGACTTTGTGGAATGTGTTTTGACATAACCTCAAATTCCTATTTCCAAAAAAAAAAAGCACTAACCCAAATCAAAATTCAACCAAAGCTATAAAAGGGAGAGAGAACTTTGTAATGGGAAATTTGTTTCAACATCATGCTACAGCTGATGTGGAAATTTGTCCACGTAGACATAGAAATTGAGTTCTGTCATATAGAAATCGAGTCCTACCTACTCGATTTTGCTTTGCTTCAAGAACTAATTAGAGACTTTGCTTTCTTGTTCTTCCTTCCTTTTTTACTTTTCCAAATATGAGTTCTTGCCATCCTACTGTCCATTTCCAAGCCCTAAAAACCCATGAACAAAACCAAACACAAAACCTAAAACAAATACCTGATCGGATTGAATCTTCTTCTCTAGAACTCCAATGTGTTCCTCTCCTACATTATAGTGGTAGTGACATCACCGAAGCAGCAGCGAGAAACCTACCCACATTGAGTTCGATCTGATTTCCCTCGCTTGAAGCCTTCGCCTGGATCTTTTGCCACCTGGGTTCAATCAAAATCGCTGCCCGGGTTGCTTTGTTGTTGCTTCTCTGGTTTGTTGGGTTTTGAATCGTTGCTTATTTCTTCTTCATTATTGATCTCTACGCTTTGATCTTTGGGTTTTCTGGTATATGCTTTGCTGTTGTTAGTATCAAGTGGTATTTCAAAATTGCTGGGAAGCAACTCGGCCAAAATTGCTAGATAACACCATTTTTCAAACGTATTCTCTCGGTTTGATGTTATGTTATTTTTGCTTCTTCATTGTTTTTGTTGAGTGAGTACCGAAATTGAGCCTTATAGACTCAATTTCAATTTAAAATAATCGAGTCTGTAAGGCTCAATTTTTTTGCCTACGTGGACAAATTTCCACGTCAGTTGTAGCACAAAGTTGAAATTGAGTTCATTGTACTCAATTTAGCATTCCAAAGTCGAGTTTGAAAGAGTTGAGATGTTAGTTTCCTAAATAGTTTGGAAACGATGCTAACTAACGAATATGTTTGAAAAATGGTGTTATCTGGCAATTTTGGCCCTTTTGAAACATAGAAACCAATGGGCCTGATTACCATAAATTTTTTTAAAAAAAAAGCGATGGCCCCTCCCAAGTCAACACATAGTATAGGCATTGAACGGCTAGTGTGAAAAGCAAAAGCTGCACTTTACTTTAGATGAAACCTCCAGAATTTAAAAGAACTAGTCACTAACTCACGCCATGCACGTGATAGTTAAACAAAAATTAAAAGTATTTATTTTGCTTAAAGGTCTATGACTTGACTTATAAAAAATTTATAACTTGAAAATGAAAGAAAATAAGTAATTTTTTTATTCAATATAATGGTTTAGAAAAATTCTTTTTCTTTCATATCGTTGTTTTCACATAACACATACTAGCGTGGGCTATTTTATAGTGATGACTTCACACAATACTCAACTACAATTAAATCTACTATCCACCATCAATCTAATCTATGTTATCTTGATAATAGATCTACAAATTATATTCTCACATCCTCCATCATTTAGAAGGTAATTGGAGTAATGACTGTATGTATTCACCATGAAAACTCAAATTCATTTTGAGTTCATACACTTTGAGACCATGAAACTCAAACCAATTCATCATAAAATCCCAAAATTGAATTACATTTTTTGTTTCTAGTGATGAGATTGTAATAAATAAATAAATAATAAGAATAATACAAATAACAAAACTCATTTTGAGTTCATACACTTTGGACTTGGGCTACTAATGCTTGCCTCTCATGTGCTTCAATTTCATCTGCAATTATTCCATTGAAGGCCATACCAATCAATTTGTGGAGAGAACAATTGAAAATTTATAAAGACAAAAATATGACAAGTGAGGAGGTGAGGAGGTTGTAATCTATTGGTGACTGTCAGAATTCCATATAATTGCGGCATGTGAAGAGTCTAGGTTAATGGAAAGACACATGATATAATTGGAGATAGAGTAACACCTGAATTTAAGTAAAGGCTCAATAAATGTCAATAGGTAAATCAAAAAATAAAAAAATAAAAAAAAGAAAGAAAGAAAATGAATGATGACATGGCACTGATATTAACTGGAGCGTAGCAATAATAAATGCTACGCTTCAGCTTTTAGATATATATAGATTAATACTGATGGCGCTGCTTCTGATGGCAACCCTTCCTGTACTGGTGTGGCGATTTGGGATTGTCGGGGTTGCCTTATTGCATCTTCAAGCAAATTACTGCCATCAACATTCTTTGCCGAGGTCACAGAAGCTTTGGCATTACAAGATGGTGTGTTGCTTGCTTTAGAGTTAAGGATCTCTCATGCTATTGTTGAATCTGATGCCCTCTCAATTATCCAAGCTATTAATGAAGGTGTTTTGGGAGGTGAGTTGGGTCACATTGTGCAGAACATAAAAGACATCTCTTCTTCTTTTTCTTGGTGCTCTTTTCAGCATTTGAATAGGAGTGGCAATAGAGTAGCCCATGAACTTGCAAGAGTAGCTAGAGATTTAGGTGTTACGCAAGTTTGGAAAGGTGTGTGTCCAAGCTTTGTGGAGCATATTATCTTGAAGGATGGTTGTGCGTAGCTGTTGTTGTTTGTTCTCCTTGCTATTGTTTTGTTCTCTTTGTTGTAGTCATTCTTAGTTGTTGGTTTTTTTCCTTGTGTTTTCTCATTAAAAAAAAAAGATGGGAGTAATATGCAGCCTTCTCACAGGCCATACCTGATGAATTGACATGTAATTAGGTGGATCGTTTGTGATCTGCAAGAGTGGAAGGTATAACATCTATCACTGTCTCAACGAACAAGGTCTTTAGTTGTGTCATTACTTGTTACATCATCAGTAATTATCATATTGGAGAGAGAGAGTTGAAATTGAAATGGGAGTTAAACAGCAAGCAGTGAAGGAGTAGAGTGACAACAGTGACAAAAGATTTAAATATAAAACGACAAAGAAGAAAACAAAGGAAAGGAATTAAACGCACCGTTTGACTTAGTGGAGAGTTAGTTACATATTCTGCCAGATGTCATTGTATTATTCGTAGCAAGTTTAAGAGTTGGTTATGAGTTTTAGGCACCAGTTTTGAGTCTTTGTTTTTCATGTATATAAGTAGTTGCAAGCTAATTATTTTGTAACTAATTCAGTAACAATTTCTTGATTAGTAAATGCAAGTTTTCTTCTCTCTCAAAAGCTCTCTCCAAGTTCTTTGTGATTTTCTGTTTTTATAGAGAGAGAGAGAGAGAGAGTTTTGATCTTGTTATAATATCCCTTGTAGTTTGTATTCACAGATTGATTTGGTATTTTAACCTTATATGTTAGTGTAATAGTGAGTAGATGTAATGGTAATTGTGATCAAGATGAATATGTTCTTTCAATTTTCAGTGACCTATTTTTGTGATGGCTCAAATTTGTTTTAAAAAAGGGTTTGTGTGGGTGCCATCAGCCTTGACTTCTCTAAATTGTTTAAGGTGTATCTAATCGTGCTGACATTAATCTGTGGCTTTTATATACATCAGACACTGATGGATTTGTGATTCCAAACTTGGAAATAGGAAACTTAGATTAGAGTAAAACTGATATTTCATTTCAGAAGTAAAAGCCTCAAAACCTCCTTCTCCAAAGGTCAGTCGCAAGAATCCTACAATATTCATTACAAAGGATAAGGGGAAAAACACATTGTCTGTAGATTATGGTAACGCCATTGGCAACATGGCAAAGGGCTCCACTAGGGATTTGCTAGACCCACATTGTCATGAGTTTAAGTTTAAGAAGTGGAATCCCCAGTGAGTGGAATATCTGAGAACTTTTTGAACTTGGTACACAAGGCTTTCTTTTTTCTTCTTCTCTCTATTATAAGCTTTGTTACCTTTGGTGGCTGAATTTATTGAGGTTATGTATTTTGTCAATAAATTTTCAACCAGGCCTTTGAGCTTTGCTTCTGTTAAGAAAGATTCTTTTAGTATCACTTAGATGTTTGGGTTACATTTGCTGCAGTGGGTGTTTGCTACTTCTCAAGCGGAATTTTGCTTGTTCTTTAAAACCATTCTGGCTTGAAAACCTTGAATAAGGTGCACAACATTAGGCAGCCCATATACATGTTATTGATTATGCTTTGAATTAAATCTTTTATTAAAAGCTTAACTGATTGGCACTTTTTTGTACTTTTAATTGGAAACTTCTAGAGTTCAAATCCTTCCACCTTCGAATTATTAGCTAAAAAAAAAAAAAAAATTACCAAAAGCTCATGCCAACCTTCGAGTGTTACACGTGCAAATATATAGAGCAAGTTAGGTTGAAGTTAATTAGTATCATGTAATAATTTTTTATTAAAAGTGTGTTTTTTTTAAACTAATCCATTGCTATATCTTCTTTCATGTTTGTAAAATATAAAGTTAATAAGAGGGATAATTGTTTAATCTATAAAATGCTTATATTTTGAGATTTTTTTTGTACTTTTAAACAAGACAGGGGTTGTGAATTATGATTTATGAGCTTATAATAAATTATAGCCAATTAACTAAAGGTTTTTTCTTGGTTGTTGAGAGAATTAACTCAAAGTTTGGCCTTCATATTAAGAACAAAGAGAACGTGTATTTTCAACATATTAATCAAATAAAAAAAATTATTAAATGATATAATATTCAAAAAAGTTATATATATATATTTATATATATATGGATTAAATGAATATTCCACCGTATATTTATTTTTTTAATAGAGTTTACATTTAAAATTTTGTTTAGAGAAAATATGAAATATTTTACCTTGTGCTTTTGTGAGAGAGAGAGCTCTTTGAGTGCATTTGGGATTTGATTTTTCTAGGTGTCATGAGGGTCATCATTGTCATTGTAATTTCCTTAATCTTTTTAGTTAAATTTTTTCCTTGACACCACTCGTCGACATAGATTTAAGGTCAATCCATGTATTTTTTGTACTCCACATGTATTTGTGGTTTTATTTTTTTAATAATTGAATAAACCCTTTATGCTTAGAGTGTGTTTGGCTTCAGCCTATTTTCTATAGTTTATTTGCATAGTATTTATCAAAAGATATGGTATTTTGGTAATTTTTTATGTTAAATTTATTAAAAATAAAAGCTAGTTTTTTTTTTTTCAAAAAAAAAAAAACTAAAATTTGGATTATTTGCCACCAAAAAAAAAAAAGCAATTTTTTTTTTATGACAATTTGATCATCAAGTTTTTATAACTTTATTTTGCTCCCTATATTTTCAAATTTGTTGTTATTTTAGTCCCTAACGCCATCTCACTTACAAAGAATGCATAAGTGATTAATGGATTGCACTACTAGTTTAAAATTATATTTTTTTGTAACTGAGTTTTAGATGACATTGAGGATCAAAATGTCAGCCAGTTTAAAAATATAAGAATTAAAATAAAGTTATACAAACTTGAAGACAAAATTAAAAACATGACCAAAAAGATATTTTTATCCAAAAAAAAATTAGGTGAATCCCATAATCGCTCTTAATTACACATCTTCATTTTGGTTGAATGGAAACATATTGTAATTTTGTAAAGCAAATGACAAAAGA
Source organism: Quercus agrifolia (assembly GCA_029955455.1). Taxonomy (NCBI): domain Eukaryota; kingdom Viridiplantae; phylum Streptophyta; class Magnoliopsida; order Fagales; family Fagaceae; genus Quercus; species Quercus agrifolia. The sequence goes on from JARQAD010000004.1 coordinate 58,960,183, forward strand.
GTCTCATAAGAAATAGAGGGGTATTACATCCACAATATTTTCACAACAAATCATAGGTGATTAATTGTTATTGGTTCTAATTTGAACCCACCACTGAGATTACTTTTCTACCTCACCAATAACAACCTGTAACAACTTGCCACATAAAATTTGTTGTGAAATTGCATTTCTCTAAAAAAATAAATAAAATAAAAAAGGAGAGAGATACTTGGATGACAAAATCAACAACTAATGTGAAACCAGACCTTCCAACTCCCAAGTTAGGATTGGGATCAGGTGCAATAGTTACTGTTGTTGCATCATGTAATTCTTTTTTAATGGTTGTGATCAAAATTTATAAAGTTTATTTTTAATATCAGCCATTGGATTAAGGAGGTTTAAAAATAAAAAATAAAATTATAAATTAGAAAAAATAAAATATGAAAAAGTTAAAAAAATTTATGAGAGATTTAGAGTGTATTGCACGGTGCAATAGACCCAAATTCGTCAACACATGGTAGTGAAAAGCAAAATCTGCACTTTCGATGAAACCTCCCCGGAATTTACCATAAAAATGCCCTCATGAACCTCCTCGTCCTCGGTAGAGAGCAAGGACTTTCCACATTCAAGCTATGCGGCTGAGTTGGTTGACGTCAGATCATTTCTTTAATAATACAAGAAAGCAAAGAAAGGAAAGAAAAAGATACAAAGTGTTCGCAAGTTGTAAACAGGAGCTTAAAATAAATTCTATCACCTCACCAACTGACACTTTGGTTATAATGGTTATGAATGAGAAATACCAAAAGGACACAAAAGCCAAGTATTCGTGCATACCAATAAAAGAGAAAGGAAAAGAAAAAAAAAAAAAAAAAAAAAAAAAAAACAAAAAACGAAAAGAAGCAAACCATAGTAAGTAGCAGCAGCTGCCAAGCAAGAAGGGGATGAAGAGTTACTGACCCTATACCTATTTGGGCAGATTCCATTAAATTAAGGTTGGCATTTTGCTCAATCGTGGCAAGTTTGACAATTATCTTATTAACCTCCTCGATCAAAAATGGAATGTCATTTGTTGAAGTGTGGGAACATAATTTTTTTATATATCAAAATGGAACATGCACCAACTAATTTTTTTTATATGAATTGATGGGTTGTTCGAATTTTTGGCAATACATTCTTGTTTTAGAGATCTGGAGAGAGAAGCAAGTCAGTGATGGTAACTCTCATCTTATCCTAGTTCCTTGAGTCTTATCCTTCGGCAGAAAGAAAGTTTAGAATTTTTAAGGAAGCTCTTTCAAGTAACATGGTATGAACTGAACTCTTGTTGTGTCAAGTACATATCAATAAGTTTGGGTAACTTTAAGGTGGATTATTTTACTTTCCCAAGGATTTAATGAAAAAAAAAAATCCTCATAAAAAAATAGAAAGTTAGTAAGTAAAAACCATGATAAATAGATATACTTATAAAGATAAATAAATGAATAAATATAAGATATGAAAATAATAGAAGGCCAACTATGGCACATGCCACCAAAGAACTCAAGCAGATTGAGAGATTGGTTCCATGACTAATTATTTACTTACTTGGGTTCATCCAATCATCTGTTAGCCAGTTATTAGCTTAAATTAATTAATGTCAAATGTTAGGATGATAGAATTAAGTCAATTTTATTTTTTTTGCCAACGAGGGCTTGGCTGAGTGGGCAAGGTTCGTTCGATTCGTGCACCATATCTAGGTTCGATTCCCGCTGCTCACAGGAGTCTGTTGGTGGACATAGTAAGGGTTGGCCCCCTCACACAGTACTGGGCTGGGCCTCATCAAGCTGATCCCGGTATTGGCTCCCTACTCGGGGGGTGTAATATAACCATAAAGACCCCCATTTTCGTTTCTCAAAAAAAAAAAAAAAAAAAGTCAATTTCATTTTAATGTTATGGTCATATAATATTCTTAATATGTTTTTTGATAAACTAATATTCTTAATATGTTCAACTTGCTTTGGACAATAGTTTTAATATATAGATAAATAAATTCACACTATTGTATATCCAAAATGTTATAGACACGACAACAAAGGCAATTTCCTTGATTTTGGTTTCTATATTTTGGTCATATTTATAATTTGGTCATCAAGTTTTTATAACTTCATTTTGGTCCCTATATTTTTAGATTTGTTGTCATTTTAGTCCCTATTATTATTTTTGTATAAAATTAGGCTTTTTTTAACTGAGATGACATCGGAGATTAAAATATAAGCAAGTTTAAAAATATAAGAACTAAAATAAAATTATAAAAACTTGAAGATAAAATTAAAAACATGGCCAAAATAGATGGACGAAAAAGGTAATTTAATCAAAAAAAAAAAAAATTAGGCAAATCCCAGGATTCACTCTTAATTACACATCTTCATTTTTGTTGAATGAAAATTTTTTATTTTATTTTTAGAGTAATTGAATGGAAACTTTATTATTATTATTATTGGAATTGAATGGAAACTTATTGTAAAGCAAATGACAAAAGAGTCCCATAAAAAATAAAAAAGAAGAACCCAAGTCAAGACACGGTATGGGCCTTGAAAAGCAAAACCTGCACTTTCCTTTCGAAATTCCGAAAGAGGCTAATGTGGAGGAAAGCTCTACTTTACTTTTACTTTACTTTCGATGAAACCTCCTGAAATGAAAATTTACAATTTCTATCATTTCAGTCAAAAAATAAAAAAATAAAAAATAAATTTACAATAAAAATGCCCTCTTTGTCATTCAGCTGAGCCTCGCTCACTAGCAGAGTAGCAGAGCACAAACAAAAGAGAGCAAGGAAGGACGTTCCACATTCAAGCTATTATGCGTTGGAGTTGGTTCACCGATCAATTCTTTAATAAAAGAAAGCAAAGAGAGAGAGAGTTTTATGAGAATGGAAGCCTGTTACTTGAGATGCTGATTGCCTCTTGCAATGCCAAGCCTATTCCCATCCCTACCTTCTCCCCTCAACAACTCCTCCTAGCAACCAACTACTTTTCTCCTGAACTTCTGGGACTTTATTGGGGCTATTGGTACAAGGGTTCTCATTAAGCGTTTTGATCACGCTTTGCCCGATTTAGGCATCAATGATATAGTGATTTCTGCACAAATGAGTGGTCACAGCAATGCATTAAAGCCCACAGGCTGTTGTCTTCACTTATCTTTATCTTCTATCTCCCTCTCCCTCTCTCTCTCTTCCACATTTAACTAACCCTTTTTTTTTTTTTTGGGTGTGTTTGTGTGTAATGTTACAGATGAACGTAGTTTTTATGATTATTAATTAATAATTTAAGCTCATGATTTATTCTGCTATCATTCCCTTGATCTTTTGACTCACTAATCCTATAACTATAAGCAGCCTCAAGTAACAAATTTTGACCTTTATCTTCTTAAAAAAAAAAAAAAAATTTAACTGGCTTGTCCCTTTTTTTTTTTTTTTTGGCATGGGTTGATAATTTCATGGGTAGATTTGATCTTGTGGCTTGGGTCTTTCTTTATTTTCCGATAAGTAAGAGATTTGATTTTGTGGATGATTGGTTTAGGTATTTGAACTATACTATTGCTGGGATTTTTTTTAGTTGTGGGTCTTTAAAGAGTTTGGCAGAAGAGATGAGAGATAAAGAGAAAAGGAGATGGATGAAGTAGAGAAGGCTAGAAGAGAACCAAAAAGTAGAAAAAAAATAGGGAGTGCAACATAATGAGAGGGAATTTCTCTCTAATCAAATAAAGTAATAGTAAATCAATGTATATGTCAAATAAATACTCACTTAACAAAAATATACACTTATGCCAAACACGTTATTATATTTTTTAACTTTTAAAATTATGTTATTAGATATAGGTTACCAAACTTTTTTTATTTTATTTTATTATGAGCACTTTAAACACGTGTTTTTATAACACTTTTTAAACCACAGTTTTCACATCATTTTGAATAACAATACTTGAAATCTACTACCAAAAAATCGCTATATATATTTCAAGTTTGTAAAATATAAAGTTAATAAGAGATGGATATTTATTTATTATATAAAATGATATTTTGGATTTTCACTATTTTGAGATATTTTTGCACTTTTAAATTATTCACACAATAGGGGTTCTGAATCTATATTAAATGATAGTCAATTATCTCAAAACTTGGCGTCTATATTAAAAAGAGAATGCGTAATTCAATAAAGAGATTTTCAATGTATTTATTCAACAAATGTTTATATATATATATATATATATATATATATATTAATGAGATTTGAGAAAAAAAAAATTTGAGGACAGTACCTTTATGATTTCTATATTTTGGCTCAAGTTTTTATAACTTCATTTTGGTCTCTATATTTTTAAACTTGTTGTCATTTTTTAGTCTTTATTATCATTTCACTTACCAAAAATGCCCAAGTAATAAATAAATTACTACTAATTTAAAATTACATTTTTTTTTTAAAGTGAGATGCTGTCAAGATCACAATATTGGTAAGTTTAAAAATATAACAACCATAATAAAAATTTTAAAAAAAAAATTTGAGGACCGAATTAAAAAAATGAGCAAAATAGAGGCAAAAATGGTATTTTAAACCACCCCCCCCCCCCAAAAAAAAAAAAAAAAAATCCAATAGAAAGCGGTGGCCTCTTAACTCCGAAGTCCCAAGTCAACGCACGGTATGGATTGGCATTGAACGGTTAATGTGAAAAGCAAAACTGCACTTTCCTTCTGAAATTCCCTCCACCCACCCCATAGGGGAATTCAACTGCACTTTTACTTTAGTTTCGATGAAACCTGCCTCCTGAAATGAAATTTACAATAAAAATGCCCTCATTGTCATGTCATTCAGCTGAGGCTCCATCCCTCGCTAGCAGAGTAGTAGTATTAGATTTAGAGCACAAACAAAAGAGAGCAAGGAAGGACGTTCCACATTCAAGCTATTATGCGCTGGAGTTGTTTGACCGATCATTTCTTTAAAAAAAGGAGAGAGGAAAGAGAGAGAGCTGCATTTTATGAGAATGGAAGCCTGTTAGTTGAGAAGTTGATTGTCTCTTGCAATGGCAAGCCTATTCCCATCCGTACCTTCTCCCCTCAACAGCTCCTCCAAGCAACCAACAACTATTCTTCAGAATTTCTGGGATGTTATTGGGGCTATTGGTACAAGGGTTCTCTTGAAGGACGAATTGTTCTCATTAAGCGTTTATATGGTTATAAAGCCAACTTATTAATCAATGATTTAGCGATTTCTGCACAAATGAGTGGTCATAGCAATGTATTAAAGCCCATAGGCTGTTGTCTCCACATTCCATCTCCCATTTTTGTGTTTGAATTTTCCGCCAATGGCGTCCTTGCAGATCAAATTTATGTCTCCCGTGTTATTGAACGACAACATCAGCCGATGGTGTGGGAGAGAAGGTTAAAGATTGCAAGGCAGATTGCTCATGCTCTTTCTTATCTCCATACTGCCTTCCCAAGACCTGTCATCCAAATGTATATTGATCTGTACGGTATCTTATTAGATGAAAATGATGTTCCCAAATTGTCTGACTTTTATTTTTCTGTACCAATTCCCGAAGGTGAAGCTGACGTGGAAGTTTATCACGGCTTAGGGAAATCAATTAGGTCTAGCACCCCCGAGCTTAAAGCAACACGCAAGGCAACTGAGAAAACTGATGTATATAATTTTGGTAGGTCTCTTCTAGAACTTTTAACTGGAGAGGATTCTCGTAATACAACCCGATTCACAATTGATGAAGATTCTAGCTTAGTAGCATACATACATAACCGTGCTCAAGGTAGTTGCATAAACGAGATTGTGGATCCTACAATCTTAGCTGAAGATGGGGAAGGAGGTGTTAGTTTACTACGGCAGTTACAAGCTGTGGTGGACCTTGCCTTGACATGTACAGAGGAATATCCACAAAGAAGGCCAACTATGGTAGATGTCACCAAACAACTCAGGCGGATTGAGAGGTTCGTGCCATGACTCATTATTAACTTACTTGTGTTCATCCAATCATCTGTTATAGATAAACAGATTCACATTATTGCATATCCAAATGTTTTAGGCACAACAACAAACAAAATTTACTTGATTTTCAAACAAATGGCCGTGGATGGAATTTAGAAAAGTTAAAAAAAGCTAATTTGATGGAGAGCCATTTAATAACATTATGAAATCCCCATTGCTACTAAGAGCAGTCCTAATAAACTACTATGCATCTTAAGTAATAAAGGAAAATTCTCTATGAGATCAACTAATGGTATTTCACAATCACACAGGTTCACACAAACAGGTGAAGTGCTTTTGGGAAATTTGCAGAATTTAAAGCTTCATGAGAGTTTTGAAGCGCAAGCTTCTGCATCATTGAAAATGAATGCTTCTAGTGATGAAATCCAAGTAGTGAACGAAGCCTTTGAAAGGCCTCTTGAAGTTTAACTGCGATGCAACTGAATGATGACAGAGCTTCTATGGTAGTTTTAACCTATGATTGGGAAGTTATCATTATGGCAGACCCTTAAGGTATGTATTGATGCTATAAGAACTGGAGGATAGGTTGTTATTGGCAAAGGAGATTGATAATTGTTGTTTTGTTTGAATAAAAGGAAGGCAAACTAAGTAGTTCATAGTTTTAGTAACTGGTTATGTATAGTGGTTTGTTGAGGGAAAAATAGACTTCTATACTATTTAATTGGTTTGAAAATTTTCTTTTTATAGAATATATATGATTTCTCAATTTATTTTGGCAAACCTTTTTCTTTTTGCAAAATAGTCTTAAATTTTAATCATTCATGTGAATTTGGGTCGAAAATTCGTTAAATAACTTATTGCTCCACAAATGATCTTCTAATTGGTATAATTGCAGTTAACATCTTCCCTTTGAATGAGATAAATATTGTTGTCCTAAAAAGTATGAAACAAAAATTTCATTATCCTAACAAACAGAGACGTGCTTAATCCTTCTCTACTTTTACTGCTCCTATTTATATTTATCCTCATAAATTCAAAAGGAACCTTCTGATGGAACTCTGCTGGAGAAATATAGTTGTATAGGGCTGCTTGAACTTTGTACAGTAGTAGAGAGAAACATCAAAGAAAAAACTCTAGGTTAGTGTGCAAAAACTCTAATCCAATTGCCTTGGGTATCAATCTATGCTAAGACAAATATTTGGCATTGTAAAACATATCCAGATGGCTTATCCCATAATCACAAAGGATAGTCACAGTAGGACCAATACAATTTGCCAAAAAAGCAAGTGTTGTTGGTTCAAACACTAGGCCCCTTGATGATGGAGGATTGATAATAGGTTTTATTTGATTTGAATTTGATTTGGTTTGAATTTTGATTTTATTTCTAAATTATATGTAATTGACTATTTTGTTTCTTTCCTTCTTGATTCTGGCTTTGGAGGTCCTACTTCAAAAGGCTCCAATAAAAAAGGAAAAATATTGTGGTATGGTGAATTTGATAATAGATGATATTGAATTGAAAATTTTTCTCTAACATGGTGGTGATTTCAAGCAGCCTTAAGTGGTGAAGCCCTAGGTTTGCTATGTTCTTTCTTTATAAATCCCTAGACAAGTTTACAAACCTCGTACTGCATCGAATATGGTAGCAGAGCAAAAATTTGATCCATGTACCAAAATTCTCAACCCAAAATAACCACAACTGTTTGTAGCTTTTGAAACCAACCTCATCGAAGCATTCAAACACTACCACCCTCCTCAGTCAATCATACCAATCCACATTAGGATCTCAACTAAAACACCATCGCCAAGTCCGAATCAAGTTGTATTAGTCTTGGCCTTGAGATGTACTGAGAAAGATATAGAGAAAATGCTAACAATGATAGATGTTACCTAAGATTTGGGGCAGATTGAGAGGCTTGTTCTATGGTTGATTATTTCTCATTTGGTTCATCAAAGTACCTTTCCAACTAGAATAGCTTCTTATTTAAGCATTGAAAATTCAAATTTTACTATGAAATCAAGTTTCCAAAAACACAATTTCAATGTAAAATGTGTTTATACTGAAGTTGTGTTTTCAATTTAGTTTGGCAAGTCTTGTTCTCTTTACAAAGTAGTCTTAAATTTTAATCATTCATGTGAATTTGGGTTGAAAATTCATTAAATAGCTTATTGCCCCACAATTGATCGTCTAACTAAAATAATTGTAGTCAACACCTTCCCTTTGAATGAGATAAATATTGTTATTCTGAAAAATATGAAACAAAAATGTCATTATCCTAACAAACAGAGATGTGCTTAGTCCTTCTCTAGTGTTACTGCTCTAGTTCATTGCTATCCTCTTAAATTGAGAAGGCACCTTCTAAGGGAACTTTGTCGGAGAAATATAGTTGCATAGAGCTGCTTGAACATTGGATAAAAGTGGAGAGAAACAGCCAAGTCAAGACTCTAGGTCACACTAACTCATTTGGTGCCCAAAAACTCTAATCCAACCTTCGATATCAATCTACGCTGAGACAGATAGTTGGCATTGCAATACATACACGAATGTCTCATCCCACTATCATAGAGGACAGTCACAAACAATAGCATGAACACACACACACAAAAAGAGTTTAGTTGTTGTGGACACTAGGCCACTGGATGATAGATAATCAAGGATGGACATTAAAAGCCACAATAACGAGTTTTATTTTTGAATTATTATATGTGCATGGTTATAACAATATTCTCAATGTTGAAAAATTCAACTTGCTTTCACCAGTTGCTTAATAACAACGAAAATTTTGGTTGGTATGTTCATTTAGCCATGCAAAGCATTGTGTCCTTTGTCTTGTCCATTAAAGATGATTTGCATTTGACGAATAATAGGAGAGTGGGATGAGTTAATAATAAACAACATATTCACATTATCGCATATCCAAATGTTTCAGGCATGCCGATTGGTTGATTTCAAGTCTTCCTAGTTCACAATGGCTCAAAATTTAAGAGATTAAAAGGAAGAGATTAGAGATTAGAAGGCAAAACCAAGGAAGATAAGTAGTTTTCATTGTGAATATCCTTCTACAATGATGCTCTGAGAGTCTTATTCGCAATAAAATGAACTAACCACTCAAATTTCTCCGGCAAACTTATTTCCTCATGACATTACCATAGACAATAATAACTGGTACATTGGCATTAATTCATTCAACTTCTCTTGAAAAAATTATTTCAATCATCCTTGTACACAGCTCTGAATGAAATATATACTGTACACCTCTTAAAGAAAATACATATTGATGTTCCAAATAGAATGAAACAAAAAATTGACAATATCCTAACATAGATGTGTCTAATCCTGCTCTAGTGTTGCTGCCCCAATGTCTTTTTATCTACAAGAATTCAGATGGATAAACACCGATATGAATTAGAATTAAATAAAGAATTTTCTTGGAGAGATATAGTCGCATAGGCCTGCTCAAACTTTGGACGGAAGTAACAATAAACATCTAAGTCAAAGCTCTGGATCACACTAACTCATCTGATGTCCAAGAAGCTCTAATCCAGTAGCCTTGGGTGTCAATCCATGCTGAGACAGATATTAAGCACCGTAAAACTTACTCAAATTACTCATCCCACCATCACAAATAATAGTCACAATTCACAATAGTGTGACCTCGGCCAATGGATTGTGTCATCAAACATCTGACGGCTCTGACACAATTCATGGCCAATGAACTTCCAAGAAAGAACCCATCATTCTTCAAAAGAAACCTGATAATAGTTCAAGAAGCATAGCATTGAAACACACAGAAAGTATTTGTGTTCCAGCAAAGGAAAATGGGTGAAAGAATGGATTTTTATTTTTATTTTTTATGTTTCATCATCTGACAAATATTAATGGTGGACCAAAAAGGGAAAAAAATCTGCAGTAGATTCAACAAAACAACAAACTAGTAGAATTGGTAGAATCTTTTTCCCATTGGTTTCATTCTCATCCTATCAGCAAAATTTATCACTTTAAAAGAACAAAGGCATGCTCTTACCAAGGCATTTCAACACCTTTCAAATCTGTGCCTCTGAAATTCCCATCAAGTTTTGCCATCATGAAATTATGTGCTAACCTATATTTTCCAAGTCCTTCTATTATTGTGTCAAATGGATTCTTCAATCTTCATCCTTCAGCATCGTGTCTAGCGTGCATCACCCCATAATGCTTCCTTTTAAATTTACAGCCAATTCAATGTCCCTTTTTGTTTCCTCCTCATCCTTATAGAATCCACACACACACGTGCCAGGACTAAGCTAAGATACTAGTGTAGTCCCATCATTTTTGGGTTTCGATAAGTACACATTAACAATCTTTCTAGAAGTTATTGATTTTCATCTTGGAGCACGTTTATACTTCCACATAATTTACTTGTGAATGATTATAAATATTTTTCATACTGTTCTTTCTTTCAGCAAAACATGCAAAATCCAGAGAGTACACAACACATCTCAATTTTCTCTCTTGCCAAATGTCTGACTTATTTTAGGAGGAAGTTTCCTTGATTATTACTTGTTTACAAAATTCCAAGATCATTAAATTGGAATAGGTCCCTTACTAACCTAACCAATTGGAAGAAGATGAAATTTCTTACCATCCACACTAAACGTTGTGTACACTCCAAATTTTTTTTGCATCTCATAATGATATGTTGTTGATAGGTGTCATCCAAGTCCAACATGATTGAGAGTTGTAATTTAGACTATGGCCCAGAAGCTTTACTATTCAATACTTTGCGAGAAAAATTAAATGGACTTTAGATAAGATGTTCAACTTTTATACGCCAAGCATCGATTGTAAGTCTTGTACATGGAACAAATAGAGATAAGAAATTAAGAATATGGTCCATTTTGGTTGGCCTTAGCTTGATTTGTCTAGACATCAATTTTCTCTCTTGCCAAAGGTTCAACTTATTTTAGGCAGAAGTTTCCTTGATTATTACTTGTATACAAAATTCCAAGATCATTAAGTTGGAATAAGGCCCTTACTAACCTAACCAATTGGAATAGGATGAAATTTCTTCCCACCCACACTAAACGTTGTGTACACTCCAAATTTTTTCTGCATCTCATAATGATATGTTGTTGATAGGTGTCATCCAAGTCCAAGATGATTGAGAGTTGTAATTGAGACTATGGCCCAGAAACTTTACTATTCAATACTTTGCAAGAAAAATTAAACACTCATTTGATGTAGCAGGAGACTATGAAATTAAACACTGGGGTTTGTTCTTGATGTTGTTAAATTGCTATAGGTACTAAAAACTCTAGTTTGATTAGTTGGCAAGTCATGTTCTTTAATCGTGAAAAGTCTACAATGGAAAACTTTTATATTCCTACAATAAAAGTTTTGGAGAGAAAATTGTTAGCCCCCTCATCCCACGGACCCCTCTATTTATACAAAGAAAAAATGGTCCAATATTCCTAAGTGTGACTTAGTTACATGGAATTTTTGTGCAATTGTGCCTAGATTTCTTTTAAAAATTTAATTATAATTTTAAACTCTAATTTGGTGATTTTTATATGATTTTTGTGGTTTGATTTTGATTTAGTAAAGACATATTAGCCAAAAGAAACGAAGGTAGAGCTATTAAATAAATTTGTACTTTCAGTTTAGCAATTACAGATGGCTAATGCCGCATTGTCATTTGTGGTTGGTGCATTGTCATTTGTGGTTTTGGTATGAATAAGCGGTGTGTTGTTTGGGCGACTGATTGAGGCAAAGCAATTAACCATTTTAAAAGGGATTAGCAACTTTTTCTTTCTCCTTTACCATGTGTGGTATGTATATGCATTTTTCACATATGCTCAAGTGAAGTACCCATTAGGATTTCTCTTAATTATGATAAACATATTAATGAAAGAATATATTTACTTATGCATTTTATGAGTTTTATTTTATATAAATGTATTTCATAAAATTAACAAAATTTATCACAAAACCCTTCATTGTATTTTTTAAAATCACTACATAAAAATGAAAGAATATATTTACTACCAAACAGGCCTATATATTTTTTCAAGTTTGTAAAATATAAAGTTAATAAGAGATGGATATTTATTTATTATATAAAATGATAGTTTGGATTTTCTCTATTTTGAGATATTTTGCACTTTTAAATTATTCACTCGATAGAGGTTACGATCTATAATAAATGATAGTTAATTAACTCAAAGTTTGGCGTTCATGTTAAAAACTTTAAATTTTGGCGTTCATATTAAAAATAAATAGAGTGTGTAATTCAATAAAGATATTTGCAATGTATTAATTCAACAAATGTTTATATATATATGGCATTTGAGACAAAAACCAAAAAAAAAAAAAAAAAAATTTGAGGACAATATCTTTTTGATTTCAATATTTTGATCGTATTTAAAATTTAGTCTTTAAGTTTTTATAACTTCATTTTGGTCTATATATTTTTTAAACTTCTTGTCATTTTGGTCTTTATTATCATCTCACTTACAAAAAATGCCTAAGTAATAAATGAATTACTACTAGTTTAAAATTACTTTTTTTTTTTAGTGAAATGCTGTCAGGATCAAAATATTGGTAAGTTTAAAAATATAAGAACCATAATAAAATTATTAAAAAAATTGAGAACCAAATTAAAAACATGACCAAAAAAGTGGCCAAAAAAAAAAATGGCAAGTCTGAAATCTCATAGAAACCAGTGGCGCTCTCCCAAGTCAACAATTGGTATGTATTGGCATTGAACGGCTAATGTGAAAAGCAAAAGCTGCACTTTCCTTTTGAAATTCCAAAAAGAAAATAGAAAATAGAGGAATTCAGCTGCCCTTGCACTTAGTTTCGATGAAACCTCCTGAAATGAATTTACAATAAAAATGCCCTCATTGTCATGTCATTCAGCTGACCCCCCATCCCTCGCTAGCAGAGCAGTAGTATTAGATTTAGAGCACAAACAAAAGAGAGCAAAGGAAGGACGTTCCACATTCAAGCTATTATGCGCTGGAGTTGGTTCATGCCATATCATCATTTCTTTAATAAAAGAAGAAGAGAGAGAGCGTTTTATGAAAATGGAAGCCTGTTACTTGAGAAGCTGATTGCCTCTTGCAATGCCAAGCCTATTCCCATCCGTACCTTCTCCGCTCAGCAGCTCTTCCAAGCAACCAACAACTTTTCTTCTGAAAAGCTGGTAATAGGGTTATCTATTTGGTACAAGGGTTCTCTTGAAGGACGAATTGTTCCCATTAAGGGTTCTTTTGTTCGCAATGCCAACCCTATTCCCATCTGTACCTTCTCCCCTCAACAACTCCCCCAAGCAACCAACAATTATCCTGCTCAACATATGGGAAGTTATTGGTACAAGGGTTCTCTTGAAGGACGAATTGTTCTCATTAAGCGTTTAGATATATTGACCTATATAGCCATCAATGATTTAGTGATTTCTGCACAAATGAGTGGTCACAGCAATGTATTAATGCCCATAGGCTGTTGCCTCCACACTCCATCTCCCTTTTTAGTGTTTGAATTTGCCGCCAATGGTTTCCTTGCAGATCGAATTTTTGTTACTGAACAACAACATCAGCCGATGGTGTGGGAGAGAAGGTTAAAGATTGCAAGGCAGATTGCTCATGCTCTTTCTTATCTCCATACTGCCTTCCCAAGACCTGTCATCCACATGTGTATTGGTCTGTACAATATCTTATTAGATGAAAATGATGTTCCCAAATTGTCCAGCTTTTATTTTTCTGTATCAATTCCTGAAGGTGAAGCTGACGTGGAAGGTTTTGACGGCATTCGACAGTTTGGTTTCTGCGCCCCTGAGTTTAAAGCAACAGGCAAGGTAACTGAGAAAGCTGATGTATATGATTTTGGTTGGATTCTTCTAGAACTTTTAACTGGAGAGGATTCTCTTAATATAACCCGATTTACAATTGATGAAGATTCTACTTTAGTAGCATATATACATAACCATGCTCAAGGTAGTTGCATAAACGAGATTGTGGACCCTGCAATCTTGGCTGAAGATGGGGATGGAGGTGCTAGTTTACAGCATCAATTACAAGCTGTGCTGGACCTTGCCTTGACATGTACAGAGGAAGATCCACAAACAAGGCCAACTATGGTTGATGTCACCAAACAACTCAGATGGATTGAGAGGTTCGTTAGATCAGTAATTATTTATTCACTTGATTTCATCCAATCATATGTTATAGATAAACAGATTCACATTATTGCATATCCAAATGATTTAGGCATGACAACAAACAAAATTTACTCACTTGATTTTCAAACAAAATGGCTATGGATGGAATTTAGAAGAGTTAAAAAAGCTGATTTGATGGAGAGCCATTTAATGACATTATTAAATCCCCATTGCTACTAAGAAGCAGTCCTAACAAACTGGTATGCATCTTAAGTAATGAAGGAGAATTCTCTATGAGATCAACTAATGGTATTTCTCAATCATACAGGTTCACACAAACCGGTGAAGTGCTTTTGGGAAATTTGCAGAATTTAAAGCTTCATGAGAGTTTTGAAGAGCATGCTTCTGCACCATTGAAAAGGAATGCTTCTAGTGATGAAATCCAAGCAGTGAATGAAGCCTCTGAAAGGCCTCTTGAAGTTTAATTGTGATGCAACTAAATGATGACAGAGCTTGTATGGCAATTTTAACCTGTGATTGGGAAGTTATCATTATGGCAGACCCTTAAGGTATGTATTGGTGCTATAAGAACTGGAGGATAGGTTGATATTGGCAAAGGAGTTTGATAATTGTTCTTTTGTTTGAATAAAAGGAATGCAAACTAAGTAGTTCATGGTCTTAGTAACTGGCTATGTATAATGGTTTGTTGAGGGAAAAAAAGACTTTTGTATTATTTAGTTGGTTTTTAATTTTTCTTTTTCTAGAATATATATAATTTCTCAATTTAGTTTGACAAACATTTTTCATTTTGCAAAATAGTCTTAAATTTTAATTATTCATGTGTTTGGGTTGAAAATTCATTAGATAGCTTATTGCTCTACAATTGATCTTCTAACTGGTATAATTGCAGTTAACACCTTCCCTTTGAATGAGATAAATATTGTAGTGCGTAATCCTTCTCTACTTTTACTACTCCAGTTCATTGTTATCCTCTTAAATTCAAAAGGCACCTTTTGATGGAACTCTGCTGGAGAAATATAGTTGCATAGGGCTGTTTGAACTTTGTAGAGTAGTGGAGAGAAACATCAAAGACAAAACTCTAGGTCACACACTCACACTAACTCATTTGATGTGCAAAAACTCTAATCCAATTGCCTTGGGTATCAATCCATGCTAAGATAGATATTTGGCATCGTAAAACATATCCAGATGCCTTATCCCACAATCACAAAGGATAGTCACAATAGCATCAATACAGTTTTCCAAAAAAACGAGTGTTCTGGGTGCAAACACTAGGTGTCTTGATGATGGAGGATTGATAATAGGTTTTATTTGATTTGAATATTTTTTGGTTTGAATTCTGATTTTATTTCTAAAGTACATGTAATTGACTGTTTTGCTTCTTTCCTTCTTGATTCTTGCTTTGGAGGTCCTACTTCAAAAGGCTCCAAAAAAAAAGGCAAATCATTTTGGCATGGTGAATTTTATAATAGATAATATTGAATTGAAATTTTTCTCTAACTTGGTGGTGATTTCAAGTAGCCTTAAGTGGTGAAGCCATAGGTTTGTTATGGTCTTTCTTTATAAATCCCTAGACAAGTTTACAAACCTTGTACTGCATCAAATATGGTAGCAGAGCAAAAATTTGATCCATGTACCAAAATTGACAACCCAAAATGACCACAACTGTATGCAGCTTTTGAAACCAACCCCATCGAAGCATTCAAACACTACCCCCCTCCTCAGTCAGTCATACCAATCCACATTAGGATCTCAACTAAAACACCACTGCCAAGTCCGCATCAACTTGTATTGGTCCTTGTCTTGACATGTACTGAGGAAGATATAGAGAAAACGCTAACAATAATAGATGTTACCAAAGATTTGGGGCAGATTGAGAGACTTGTTCCATGGTTGATTATTTCTCATTTGGTTCATCAAAGTACCTTTCCAGCTAGGATTGCCTCTTATTTGAGCATTGAAAATTCAAATTTTACTATGAAATCAAGTTTCCAAAAACACAATTTCAATGTAAAATGTGTTTATACTGAAGTTGTGCTTTCAATTTGGTTTGGAAAACCTTGTTCTCTTTACAAAATAGTCTTAAATTTTAATCATTCATGTGAATTTGGGTTGAAAATTCATTAAATAACTTATTGTCCCACAATTAATCGTCTAACTGAAATAATTATAAAAAAACACCTTCCCTTTGAATGAGATAAATATTGTTGTCCTGAAAGTATGAAACAAAAATGTCATTATCCTTACAAACAGAGATGTGCTTAGTCCTCTCTTGTATTACTACTCCAGTTCATTGTTATCCTCTTAAATTTAGAAGGCACCTTCTATGGGAACTTTGATGGAGAAATATAGCTGCATAGGACTGCATGAACATTGGTAGAAGTGGAGAGAAACAGCCAAGTCAAGACTCAAGGTCACACTAACTCATTTGATGCCCAAAAACTCTAATCCAATCACCTTGGGTATCAATCTACACTGAGACAGATAGTTGGCATTGTAATACATAGAAAGATGTCTCATCCCACTATCACAAAGGATAGTCACAAACAATAGCATGAACAAACACACAAAGACAAAAAGAGTTTTGTTGGTGTGGACACTAGGCCACTAGATGATGGAGGATCAGGGATGGACATCAAGAGCCACAATAACGAGTTTTATTTTTGAATTATAACATGTTTGTGGTTATAACATGTTCACATTGTTGCATATCCAAATGTTTTAGGCACGCCAACAGGTTGATTTCAATTCTTCCTATTTCACAACGGCTCAGAAGTTTAGAGATTAAAAGGCAGAACTGAGTTGATTTTCAAAATGCTTTCTTGTTTATAATGACTCAAAGGTTAGAGATTAGAAGGAAAAGCCAAGCAAGATAAGTAGTATTCATTGTTAATATCCTTCTACAATGATGCTCTAAGAGTCATATTCACAGTAAAATGAATTAACTACTCAAAATTTTCTGGCAAACTTCTTTCCTCCTTACATTGCCATAGACGATAATAACTGGTAATTGGCATTAATTCATTCAACTTCACTTGACAAAATGATTTCAATCATCCTTGTACACAGCTTTGAATACAATATATATTGTACACCTCTTAATGAAAATACATATTGGTGTCCTGAATAGAATGAAACAAAAAATTGACATTATCTTAACCGAGATCTACAAAACTTTGTTAGAGAAATATAATCGCATAGGCCTACCCAAACTTTGGATGGAGGTAAAATAAACATCTAGGTCAAAGCTCTTGATCACACTAACTCATCTGATGTCCCAGAAGCTCTAATCTTGTAGCCTTGGGAGTCAATCCATGCTGAGACAAATATTGAGCACTGTAAAACTTATTCAGATGGCTTATCTCATTATCACAAATCATAGTTACAATAGAGTGACCAGGGCCATTGGATTGTGTCACTGAACATCTGAACATCTGATGGAACTCTGCTGGAGAAATATAGTTGCATAGGGCTACTTGAACTTTGTACAGTAGTGGAGAGATACATCTAAGAAAAAACTCTAGGTCACACACTCACACTAACTCATTTAATGTGCAAAAACTCTAATCCAATTGCCTTGGGTATCAATCAATGGTAAGACAGATATTTGGCATTGTAAAACATATCCAGATGACCTATCCCACAATCACAAAGGGATAGTCACAATAGGACTAATACAGTTTGTGCAAACACTAGGCCCCTTGATGATGGAGAATTGATAATAGGTTTTATTTGATTTAAATATTTTTTGGTTTGAATTCTGATTTTATTTCTAAAGTATATGTAATTGACTGTTTTGTTTCTTTCCTTCTTGATTCTTGCTTTGGAGGTCCTACTTTGAAAGGCTCCAAAAAAAAAAAGGCAAATCATTTTGGCATGGTGAATTTGATAATAGATAATATTGAATTGAAATTCTTCTCTAACTTGGTGGTGATTTCAAGTAGCCTTAAGTGGTGAAGCCCTAGGTTTGTTATGGTCTTTCTTTATAAATCCCTAGACAAGTTTACAAACCTTGTACTGCATCAAATATGGCAGCAGAGCAAAAATTTGACCCATGTACTGAAATTCACAACCCAAAATGACCACAACTATATGCAGCTTTTGAAACCAACCTCATCGAAGCATTCAAACACTACCACCCTTCTCAGTCAATGATACCAATCCACATTAGGATCTCAACTAAAACACCATCACCAAGTCCGAATCAAGATGTATTGGTCCTTGCATTGACATGTACTGAGGAAGATACAAAGAAAACACTAACAATGATAGATGTTACCAAAGATTTGGGGCAAATTGAGAGGCTTGTTCCATGGTTGATTATTTCTCATTTGGTTCATCAAAGTACCTTTCCAACTAGAATAACCTCTTATTTAGGCATTGAAAATTCAAATTTTACTATGAAATCAAGTTTCCAAAAACACAATTTTAATGTAAAATGTGTTTATACTGAAGTTGTGTTTTCAATTTAGTTTGGCCAACCTTGTTCTCTTTACAAAGTAGTCTTAAATTTTAATAATTCATGTAAATTTGGGTCAAAAATTCATTAAATAGCTTATTGCCTCACAATTGATCATCTAACTAAAATAATTGTAGTCAATACCTTCCCTTTGAATGAGATAAATATTGTTGTCTTGAAAAATATGAAACAAAAATGTCATTATCCTAACAAACAGAGATGTGCTTAGTCCTTCTCTAGTTCATTGCTATCCTCTTAAATTGAGAAGGCACCTTCTAAGAGAACTATGCTGGAGAAATATAGCTGCATAGAGCTGCTTGAACATTGGATAGAAGTGGAGAGAAACAGCCAAGTCAAGACTTTAGGTCACACAAACTCATTTGGTGCCCAAAAACTCTAATCCAACCTTGGGTATCAATCTACGCTGAGACAAATATTTGGCATTGCAATATATACACAGAGGATAGTCACACACGCACGCACGCACACACACACACACAAAGAGTTTGGTTGTTGCGGACACTAGGCCACTGCATGATAGATAATCAAGGATAGACATTAAGAGCCACAATAACGAGTTTTATTTTTGAATTATTATATGTGCGTGGTTATAACAATATTCTCAATGTTGAAAAATTCAACTTGCTTTCGCCAGTTGCTTAATAACAACGGAAATTTTGGTTGGTATGTTCATTTAGCCATGCAAAGCATTGTGTCCTTTGTCTTGTCCATTAAAGATGATTTGCATTTGATGAATAATAGGAGAGTGGGACCAGTTAATAATAAACAACATATTCACATTATCGCATATCCAAATGTTTCAGGCATGCCAATTGGTTGATTTCAAGTCTTCCTAGTTCACAATGGCTCAAAATTTAAGAGATTAAAAGGAAGAGATTAGAGATTAGAGATTAGAAGGCAAAACCAAGGAAGATAAGTAGTATTCATTGTTAATATCCTTCTACAATGATGCTCTAAGAGTCTTATACACAGTAAAATGAACTAACCACTCAAATTTGTCTGGCAAACTTATTTCCTCATGACATTACCATAGATAATAATAACTGGTACATTGGCATTAATTCATTCAACTTCTCTTGAAAGAATGATTTCAATCATCCTTGTACACAGCTCTGAATGAAATATATATTGTACACCTCTTAAAGAAAATACATATTGATGTTCCGAATAGAATGAAACAGAAAATTGACAATATCCTAACATAGATGTGTCTAATCCTGCTCTAGTGTTGTTGCTCCAATGTCTTTTTATCTACAAGAATTCAGATGGATAAACACCGATATGAATTAGAATTAAATACAGAATTTTCTTGGAGAGATATAGTTGCATAGTCCTACTCAAACTTTGGATGGAAGTAACAATAAACATCTAAGTCAAAGCTCTGGATCACACTAACTCATCTGATGTCCAAGAAGCTCTAATCTAGTAGCCTTGGGTGTCAATCCATGCTGAGACAGATATTAAGCACCGTAAAACTTACTCAACTGACTCATCCCACCATCACAAATAATAGTCACAACTCACAATAGTGTGACCTGGGCCAATGGATTGTGTCATTAAACATCTGACGGGTTTGACACAATTCATGGCCAATGAACTTCCAAGAAAGAGCCCATCATTCTTCAAAAGAAACCTGATAAAAGTTCAAGAAGCATAGCATTGAAACACACAGAAAGTAATTGTGTTCCAGCAAAGGAAAATGGGTGAAAGAATGTATTTTTATTTTTATTTTTTATGTTTCATCATCTGACAAATATAAATGGTGGACCAAAAAGGGAAAAAATCTGCAGTAGAATCAACAAAACAACAAACCGGTAGAATTGGCAGAATCTTTTTCCCATTGGTTCATTCTCATCCTATCAGCAAAATATCACTTTAAAAGAACAAAGGCATGCTCTTACCAAGACATTTCAACACCTTTCAAATCTGTACCTCTGAAAGTCCCATCAAGTTCTGCCATCATGAAATTCTGTGCTAACCTATATTTTCCAAGTCCTGTTATTGTGTCAAATGGATTCTTCAATCTTCATCCTTCAGCATCGTCTCTAGCGTGCATCACCCCCCCCCCCCCCCTTTTGTAACCTTTGTAATTAAACTAGAACCGGGAGGATCTATCAAGAAGCACTTAATGTTTGGATTATTTCTTGTTGAACACATATGGTCATATGCTAAGGGATTCACTGACTAATCTAATATGAATGTTTAAATTAATGAAGGGAAAATAAATTGACCTGGAGAAACCTGGAAAGACCAGCCACTGTCCATCCTAGGCCTGCAGCTGTGACAAATGCATCTAAACCACCCCGTCTGTTGCCAAATCTCAGGTCCAGTACCATCATAGTGTGCTCAGAAGTTTGCTAGATTTTCAAAATGATAAGCAAAGAAGCCACCTTTACAATTATGTGGTAGAGCCAAACTTTGTTTCTCTTCACCAGTTGTGTAATCAATGGTCTGCTCCAGGGGTTTTCCATTCACTTGGTCAGCTTCTCTATGCTTTAATGCTGCCTCATTTTCTTTCAGTGCCCTTCTCTGTGCAATATTGGCAAAGTGGTCTGTGTCTGTAATTGAGACAGGTCTCACCCTTTCAACAATAGCTCCAAGGGATTCAAGTATTTGAGACAGACAAATTTGCAATGAAAATAAAAATTAAGTAGGTTGCAGTACATAATAGAGGGACAAAGAAAGCTAAGGGGGGAAAACAGAGGCTATGTCATATTTGAGTACTTAGACAGGCAATCATTGATATCCTACAGTTTTCCTCACCAAGCCAACATTTTTTGAAATCTAAAATTCTTCACAGTTCAGTCTTCAGACACGTACAATTACTGGATCCTACCTCTCAAAAATGGATGTGAAAAACTGGCTACAAAAATAATCCTAGAGATGATAAGAAGACAATTGTTGCTTTATCTTTCTTCAGGCCTTATCTAACAACTAAATTGCATATGGTGATGTCAGTGTGGTTATTCTCATGCAAGAGGTTAAAGCTAAAGAAATGGTTTAAGCATGTTGAACTCGAAGCAACACATAATCATCATTTTCAAAAACCTTTATATATTTCAAGAATCAAGTTTATCCAAGAATCATCATTTTATTTTTCCTTTATCAATAATATTCTCTTATTACCTATGAAAAAAAAAAGGTTTGATATTTCTTAATTGTTAAAATCTGATTATCCTGTTTATCTGGTATCAGTTTCCTATTGGAATTGAAGCATAGTAAATACTAGTCGTTAACCCGTGCAATGCACGGACAAATTTGAATGTAATGTTTTACTAATTTCTTCCTAATGCAGTTTTTGAAATAGAGTTGCAGCATTTTCCCCGTAATCAAATATTTTCTTTACTGTTCCAGCATTTTTGCAGTAAAGGTTATTTATGAATTTCAACCAGTTTGTTTTGTAACACCCAATTTTGCTATAATTAATAAAAATATTAACAACCCAAGAGATTCAATAGAAACAATTATAAAACAACATTCTTCTCAATGAGTTTATAACCAGACATATCTACCTATATCTATCATAGAAGCAAGCATATATGATGTTCTGGAAATCAAATCGACAACCTTCCTCATGGAGATGCAAGCCCCACCTTTTTGGGCTTTACGTGTTGCTAAAAATATAAACATTCTTAAGGATTACAGAGACAAATCATTATGGTTTTTTGAAATTTAGAATCACTTGGAAGTGACTGTTTCTTACATTGAATTTAAAAATCATAAAATTACACATAGATAGATTGGATATTGCAATTCCTTGCGGACATCTATCAGTTTCACTAATACAAATCTGCAATCAAACAGCAGGACAAAGTGTTATCATACAACCACAATTAAAGGATAGTCAAACTAGTGTGTTGTGTCCCAAGATGTACAAGTGTAGTCAAGAAACCATCACAAAATCATTTGGTACCCACAACCCCAATTGCCCAATGCATACTCCACGGCCACCACCCAAGAGACAAACAACACAAAAGATAAAGGGATATCGGTATATCACACACACATATTTGAAAATTCAATATTTATAGTTTAGTTCCACGGAAAAATAGAAAGAGAACTGAGATGAGATACCTTGAGGGCTTGAAGTTGAGGCGATGAAGGCTGGGTCAGTGGGTCACCGGCGACTCGGACAGAGACAGTAGGCCCGGCGATGGTTGTGGCTGGAGTCGAGAGGTTCAAATTGTTTCCTTTTAGGTTATGAGTTTTGGATTAAAATTTGATTGGTTTATAGCAATTTTATTTTTATTATTTTAAAAGTTTCAATCGACTTATGTGATTTTTTCTTTTCATCATTAAATTAAAAAATTATTTGATTTTTGTTAATTTAAAAATCTGTATAAAGAGTGTGGACTGATCTGGCTTTTTCTTTTTTTTTTCTTTTTTTTTTTTTATAATCTAAGATCTAAAATCTATTGGGCTTGTTCTTGTTATTATTATTATTATTATTTTCTAGATTTTAGTTTGATAAAAAAAAATTTGGGCTTCTCAAATATATATTGTTAATATTTTTGTTAATATATTGTTAAGAGACCAAATTATAAACCAGTGTTTAATTTTGGGGCATTCTCCAAAAAAAAAAAAAAAAAAGTTTAATTTTGGGTTTAAAAAAAATTAAGATATTCGGAACTATTTTTTTAAGGGTAAGATAGCGTACTTATGTAAAACTGAAAAAGAAAAAAAGAAAAAGAAAAAGAAAAAAAGTCATGTCTACGAACGGTTCCCAATTGTATGGAACTATTTGCGTAATATTCGTACCAATGTAATGACACATTCATTGCAAAAGACGGAAAACCTTGCCTACCTACTTATTCAAAAACATTTTTCAATAGATTTTTTATTTTTTTATTCTGTTTAAATATTCTTTCTTTAATATTTAAATTTTTGGTGATATGTTTTAAACAAATCTCATGGAGCACTTGTGGTAATGATATAATGAGTTGTAGAATTTTTTAATTTTAATGAGAAGTGTTATGTTCACAACATTTTTACAATACTTTCACAACAAATCCTATATAGTAAATTGTTCTTGATTCTAATTTAAACTCTTCACAAAATTATTTTTTTTCTTAACTATGATAGCCAGTAATAATTCTCTACTTAAGATTTATTATAAAAATGTTGTAGTAGCATTTCTAAATTTTATTTTTCCTTATCTCTTCATTTTTTTTCCATCCATACGTTTTTTTCTTTTCTTTTCTTTTCTTTTCTTTTTTGTCTTATTTTCCTCCTCCTCCCCACACACACACACATATCCCCACTTCTCCTCTTTATCTTCATTTTTGCTTTTAATTTTCTTCTTCTTCATCTACCTCTATCTCTAGCTATCTCTCTCTTTCTCTTGGACTAAAAACACTATCACATGCCATTCATCTTCTCATCACATAGAGGGGTAATCACCACTGTGCTTCACCAAGGGAGAGAGAAATAGTCTTCGTCCTCCATCGCCTGCTTCACCTCCACCACCTGTCCTCATCCTCTCGCCAACATCATGCAGCCTAGATGGGTCAGATTTTTTCTTTTTATTTTAAAATTTGTTCTGATTTCATTAGTTTTATGAGAAATATTGCATTTTTGTATTTTTTTCTGATTGTGTTTTGGTGTCTTTGTAGCCGTTGAAGTTGAAATAAATGCTAAAATTTTAATTTACTGTGCTAAATTTTGTTATTCAAATTTATTCAAGTGTGGTTTATTTTAAGTGAAAAAAATGTTTAGAGTTGCTATAGCAATTGCTACAATAGTTTCTTCTTCAAGAGAGCTACCATTGCAACTCTAAAAATAATTGGAAAAGTTTAGATTTTAGAGAGACAATTAGAACTGTTTTTTTGGTTTGCTCTCAAAAGTCAAAATACAAATACCAATTTTTATTACTGCTGTAAGTAGGCAGCCCATGTTCTAGCCAAATTAATAATTGTTAATGACTAGTTCTTGGAAATCTCTCCCAAAAAATAAATAAATAATCTTAGAAAAAAATTAAAACAATTACAAATTTTACTATAAAAACTCACAAACTAATACCAAAATGATTTTGAATAGTAACATTTCAAAAAAAAATAATAATAAATGAGAGTTTGAATTACACTTAAGTAGTGCTAGAGGTATTTCAAATTTTCTACATTAGTTTACAATTACATTCATTATCACATCGGTTTGTGAGATTTTTTTAAAGTACTACAAGTTTTACTATATAATGCTTAAAAACTAGTGTAGCAATAGATGTGATTGGTGAGTTTCAATCACCTTATAAATGATTGTTGAGTTGTCTCTTTGTGATTGGGGACACATTAGTTGATAAGCTCAATGTAGAAAAGCTTGTAGTACCTGTAACACTACTCTTTGTAGTAAATCTTGTAGTATTATAGAATTTTCCTTGCTTTTGATGACACATTAGTGTGTAAGATCTAGTAGTAAAATTTGTAATATACCTAATATCACTCTTAAAAAAATTTAGTTAGGAAGTTTTAAAAATTAAATCAAACTTGGCCTAACACAAAGATTATTGTATTTATTTCAAAAAAGTATATGGTAAATATTTTCGTATTTTTGTTAAGAATTTTTTAAAAATGAATGTTGTGGGGCACAAGAATTCAGATAAGATACCTGTGCCACGTGTCGTATCCATGGCCGAGGAGACCATTATCAGGCCGAGAAGGCCATATACTCGAATAGTAAGGCCACGTCAGTGGCCCATTGCCAGAGGAGGTCCTACTGTTGAGAAAAAGTTTCGAATAGGGGGTTAGCCTTGACATGATTAAAGGGATGGTGGCTGCCCCCACATTCAATGCATTCCACCAAACCTCCTGGCTGCATTTATGTGGAAAAGACCCTTAAATAATGCTGCCTTAACCGTCACAACTCACAAGGGGTTTGGGAAGGTGTCTGATAGGACAAGCACTCAAGTGGTGGACTGAACAATCAACAAATGGAAGGTTAAGATCGCCTAAAGGGAGCTATATAATGTGAGAGACCCTCCAAAGGGCGGGGGTAGAAAATATGTAGAGAAAACACTGTAGTATTAAGAAAAGTAACTGTAATCAAATCTAAGAGAAATATATTCAATAACTACTCTCCTCGGACATTGCCAAGGAAGAATTTTTGTGCATTACATTTGTCTATTTATTACTTTTCCTTAACCGTCACAACTCACAAGGGGTTTGGGAAGGTGTCTGATGGGACAAGCACTCAAGTGGTGGACTGGACAATCAACAAATGGAAGGTTAAGATCGCCTAAAGGGAGCTATGTAATGTGAGAGAACCTCCAAAGGGCGAGGGTAGAAAATATGTAGAGAAAACACTGTAGTATTAAGAAAAGTAACTGTAATCAAATCTAAGAGAAATATATTCAATAACTACTCTCCTTGGACATTGCCAAGGAAGAATTTTTGTGCATTACATTTGCCTATTTATTACTTTTCCTTACTTTCTTACCATCCTTAGCTCATTAAGGACGACGTCCACTTCATTGAAACCTGACTTTTTAGCCCACTCTCTACAAATTTATTGTATTGGACTCTTTGGGCCTTAATCCATTCATCTTTTAGACCTAAGAACCAAAGCCCGCCCTTACAATTGGCGCTGTTTATGGGAAAGGCTTGAACTTTAGTAAGTTCAACATCCCACCATGGAAGGATTAGGGCAGGACCAGGAGGAGTCTATTGGTTCCCAGCGTTAGGATCAGTTCCTCAACCTTGAGCGAAGGAGGGACCGTGAAGTTAGTGTGCACACCATTCATACTAGCAGGAGCTAGTCTCGAGGAGGGAGTCACATCTCCAACGAGGAGAACAACAGGAGCTTGTAGTTGGAGATTGACCATCTTCACAGGAGGGTACATCGCGAGCGACGAAGAAGGGCTCCCTTAGATTCTGACCTTTCTTCCGAGGACGAGGGAGATGGTAGCTACAGGCCCAAGTCCAGGACTCCTCCCAGTGAGCCTTTTTCGTATGATGAAGACCATCACTACGAGCGGAGGAGTAAAAGTTCACTACACAAAGGTCTGGGCTATATTGCTATAAGCAGGGCTTTTAACCAGATTTTCAAATCATCGTTTACATGTAGAATTGAAAAGGGAAAGCTTCCTCGGTATTTTACTCAACCAACTTTCACCATGTACAATGGAAGAACATATCCTATAGAGCATATGAGCCATTTCAGCCAGAGAATGGTTGTGCACTCCAAGAGTGGGGCCCTGATGTGCAAGGTGTTCCTATCCAGCTTGGGGCCTAGGGCGATGAGGTGGTTTGGCGGCCTGAAGGAAGGCTCTATCCAGTTTGGGGCCCGTTTTGTGACTTGCAGCAAAGTTCCTTGGCCTTTGGACTCTTTGCTGTCCATGGCAATGCAGGAATGGGAGACCTTGAAAACATACTTCGACAGGTACTGGGAGATGTTCAACGAGATCAATGAGAACTTTGATGACGTGGCTATAAGAACCTTCAAGGTTGGCCTGCCAACCAAGCATGATCTGAGAAAGTCTTTGACCAGAAAACTGGTTAGGAGTGTGCGTAGGCTCATGGATTGCAATACATCTTTCACATATTTTCAATGCGTCTTTCCCATTTAATATCTAAAGTTGAAAGTATGTAATTAACTAATGAAAAAATATTTTTAATTAATTTTATAGATCTTTTTCATGTGAGAATGATATATTTTTAATGGCAAATTTTTAATGAAATTGGAGGGAAGACCTAAATTGCAGGTAATTTTTTATTAGCAGTATCTTAATAGGGAATATGTAAATTTTGATTTTGACAATTTTTAGAGTATTAATGCATGCTGTTCAATCAGAGGCATTTGTAAAAATGTTCATGCCCAAGCCAATGATAATTGAATGATTACTCTTTATGTACTCATATCGTAAAGGCATCTATGGAAAACTCTGATAAGATAAGCTGCATTTACTCAAGAACTTCTCCACTATTAGATTTGGTCACATGTATTTGGAAGTACACTAAAAATATGTTAAATGATTTAAATTCTTATATCATTTTTATTCATTCTTGCATTACTTTTTTTTTCTTATTTATTTATTGGTGATTCACAAGTATCATAGATAGATTCAGAGCTATTACCACTATGGAGGCAGAAGTAGCAGTATTTTTGATAAAAAAAACATATATATGAGCGATCTGGGCTTGATACAGTTGCACATACTCAAAACATATTACTTCACCTTTCCTGCAATGTATTGTTTAATGAGTTGCTTTGCTAGGAAATTCCATTGTCAACCGAACAGTTTATGTAACCAAAGGAATTATCCAAAAGAAATAGAACATTGTTGAATGAGTTGCATTGCTGGGAAATTCCATTGTAAATAAAGTTGGAGTTGTTTCTTCAAGTATGTCCAACTCTCAATTATAAATAAAATGAAAAGGTTATGCTAACATATTTTTATATTATCTTTCAGTATGCTAAAATAATTTTTATTTTCTCTTTGGGTTCTGTAGGATGTTTAGTTTTTCTACCAATTTATCATGGATTATCTATTAAATTGCAAGTTCAAAAGTTGGAATATTTCTTTAGGTATCACTAAATGTCGGTTGTAAATAAAATGAAATGTTTTACTAAAATAGTTCTCATATTATTTTTGGTGGTGTAAGCTATTCATATTATTCACCACTTATTTGAAATGATTTTTAGGTGGGTGTAATCAAATGGCTTTCTATAATTAAGACAAAACATTTAATGAAGAGATACCACTACTTCTAGAATTGTTTCAAAGACACAAATCAGAGCTTAAATCTCTATGAGAATGAATATATGTCACTGATTAGTGAAATGGGCAGCTTAGGAGAGTATAAAAGTTAAGGGGGATAAAATGGTGCAAAAGATAGGGGTCCTCAAGTTGTCTTTCTTGGGTTCATAAATTTTGAACTGTAGAAGGAAAAACAAAAAAACAAAAGAAAAAGGATGGCATATAGAGTGCGTAGGTGAGAATTTGGGGCAGTGCTAAAATAGGCAATGGAAGCTTTTAACACAAATTGAAAGAGTAAAAACAGAGGGAGATTAAAACCAAAAACAGAGAGAGATTAAAAAAAATGAGGTTGGTTTAAGTATTTGGGTTGGGTCTTATCTTGTGATAGTTTCATTTATAATGGAACTACATAAGGCAGGAATCTTCAAATAGTCTTAGAAAAATTCTCTTCATGTTTCTTGTATGAACTTACTTAACAACCAAGAAGACACTATAAATAGATGACAGCAAAATCAATGCACCCCAAAACATAAAATATTAGATATTTTTTATTGTGTGTATTTGCACGCAAGTGTTTGTGTTCATTCATTAAAAAAAAAAGTTCATGGTGTTCAATGATGTGGACACCTGTCACCATTTTAATTACTATTTTACCCATCCGTTGCTCACAGGTTACCTGTTAATTTGCATGTTTTAAAGTTGGATTGCTTATTCAAGAATGTCTAACTCTCAATTATAAATAAAATGAAAAAGGATATGCTAAAATATATTTTATATTATCTTTTGGTTGGGTAGGTTGTTCATATTTTCTACCAATTGATTATAAATTATCTATTAAATTGCAAGTTCAAAAGCTAGATTGTTTTTTCAAGTATGTCCAACAAATAAAATTTCCACATTCTATTCCAAATACTAATCTCTACTACTACACAATTAATTCCATCACCAAAACCTCCAATCACCATGAATCCTGCAATATATTGATCATACATATATAATGCAGCTTAAGTAGTAATGTACAAGAAAATATTAATAAATAATAATATATAATAATAACACTATCAAAAACAAATTTATCACGTGCAACGCACGGGTCTGCGACTAGTGGGTATAATTGCAGTTAACACCTTCCCTTTGAATGAGATAAATATTGTTGTGCTTAATCCTTCTCTACTTTTACTGCTCCAGTTCATTGTTATCCTCTTAAATTCAAAAGGCACCTTCTAATGGAACTCTGCTGGAGAAATATAGTTGCATAGGTCTGTTTGAACTTTGTACCGTAGTGGAGAGAAACATCAAAGACAAAACTCTAGGTCACACACCCACACTAACTCATTTGATGTGAAAAAACTCTAATCCACTTGCCTTAGGTATCAATCTATGCCAAGACAAGTATTTGGCATTGTAAAACATATCCAGATGCCTGTCCCACAACCACAAAGGATAGTTACAATAGCACCAATACTGTTTGCCAAAAAAGCAAGTGTTGTTGGTGCAAACACTAGGCCCCTTGATGATGGAGGATTGATAATTGGTTTTATTTGATTTGGTTTGAATTTTGATTTTATTTCTGAATTGTGTAATTGACTGTTTTGTTTCTTTCCTTCTTGATTCTTGCTTTGGACGTCCTACTTGAAAAGGCTCCAAAAAAAAAAAAAAAGGCAAATAATTTTGGCATGGTGAATTTGATAATAGGTAATATTGAATTGAAAATTTTCTCTTACTTGGTGGTGAATTCAAGCAGCCTTAAGTGGTGAAGCCCTAGGTTTGTTATGGTCTTTCTTTATAAATCCCTACACAAGTTTACAAATCTTGTACTGCATCAAATATGGTAGTAGAGCAAAAAATTTGATCCATGTACAGAAATTCACAACCCAAAATGACCACAACTTTATGCAGCTTTTGAAACCAAACTCATCGAAACATTGAAACACTACCACCCTCCTCAGTCAATCATACCAATCCACATTAGGATCTCAACTAAAACACCATTGCCAAGTCCAAATCAAGCTGTATTGGTCCTTGCCTTGACATGTACTGAGGAAGATATAGAGAAAACACTAACAATGATAGATGTTACCAAAGATTTGGGGCAGATTGAGAGACTTGTTCCATGGTTGATTATTTCTAATTTGGTTCATCAAAGTACCTTTCCAACTAGAATAGCCTCTTATTTAAGCATTGAAAATTCAAATTTTACTATGAAATCATAGTTTCCAAAAACACAATTTCAATGTAAAATGTGTTTATACTGAAGTTGAGTTTTCAATTTAGTTTGGCAAGCCTTGTTCTCTTTACAATATAGTTTTAAATTTTAATCATTCATGTGAATTTAGGTCAAAAATTCATTAAATAACTTATTGCCCCACAATTGATTGTCTAACTAAAATAATTGTAGTCAACACCTTCCCTTTGAATGAGATAAATATGTTGTCCTGAAAAATATGAAACAAAAATGTTGTTATCTTAACAAACAGAGATGTGCTTAGTCCTTCTCTAGTGTTTCTGCTCTAGTTCATTGCTATCCTCTTAAATTTAGAAGGCACCTTCTAAGGGAACTTTGCTGGAGAAAAATAGCTACATAGGGCTACTTGAACATTGGATAGAAGTGGAGAGAAACAGCCAAGTCAAGACTCTAGATCACACTAACTCATTTAATGCCCAAAAACTCTAATCGAACCTTGGGTATCAATCTACACTGAGACAGATATTTGGCATTGCAATACATACACAGATGTCTCATCCCACTATCACAGAGGACAGTCACAAACAATAGCATGAACACACACACACACACACACACACACACAAAGAGTTTAGTTGTTGTGAACACTAGGCCACTGGATGATGGAGAATCAAGGGTGGACATTAAGAGCCACAATAATGAGTTATTATATGTGTGTGGTTATAACAATATTCTTAATGTTGAAAAATTCAACTTGCATTCGCCAGTTGCTTAATAACAACGAAAATTTTGGTTGGTATGTTCATTTAGCCATGTAAAGCATTGTGTCCTTTGTCTTGTCCATTAAAGATGATTTGCATTTGATGAATAATAGGAGAGTGGGACCAGTTAATAATAAACATATTCACATTATTGCATATCCAAATGTTTCAGGCATGCCAACAGGTTGATTTCAAGTCTTCCTAGTTCACAATGACTCAAAATTTAAGAGATTAAAAGGAAGAGATTAGAGATTAGAAAGCAAAGCCAAGGAAGATAAGTAGTATTCATTTTTAATATCCTTCTACAATGAGGCAAAAAGCAAAAAACAAAAAACAAAAATTTTAATGACAATACTTTTTGCTTTCTATATTTTGGTCATATTTATAATTTGGTCTTTAAGTTTTTATAACTTTATTTTGATCTCTATATTTTTTTAACTTATTGTCTTTTTGGTCCCAATTATCATCTCATTTACGAAGAATGTCTAAGTAGTAAATGGACTTATTTACAGAAAATGTCTAAGTAATAAATGGAATGCACTACTTGTTTGAAATTACTTTTTTTTTTTTTGTAAGTGAGATAATGTCGGGATCAAAATATCAGTAAGTTTAAAAATATAAGAACAAAAATGAAGTTATAAAAGATTGGGGACCAAATTAAAAACATGACCAAAATAGAGGACCATAAAATAAATAAATAAAAGCAAGTACTATAGAAACCGGTGGGCCCTCCAAAGTCAACACACGTCAACACACGGTTTGGATTGTGAGGAGGGAAGCTCCACTTTACTTTTACTTTACTTTCGATGAAACCTCCCTCCTGAAATGAATTTACAATAAAAATGCCCTCATTGTCATGTCATTCAGCTGGGCCTCCATCCCATCCCTCGCTAGCAGAGTAGTAGTATTAGATTTAGAGCACAAACAAAAGAGAGCAAGGAAGGACGTTCCACATTCAAGCTATTATGCGCTGGAGTTGGTTCATGCCATATCATCATTTCTTTAATAAAAGAAGAAGAGAGAGAGCGTTTTATGAAAATGGAAGCGTGTTACTTGAGAAGCTGATTGCCTCTTGCAATGCCAAGCCTATTCCCATCCGTACCTTCTCCGCTCAGCAGCTCTTCCAAGCAACCAACAACTTTTCTTCTGAAAAGCTGGTAAAAGGGTTCTCTTTTTGGTACAAGGTTTCTCTTGAAGGACGAATTGTTCTCATTAAGGGTCCTTTTGTTTGCAATGCCAAGCCTATTCCCCTCCCTACCTTCTCCCCTCAACAACTCCCCGAAGCAACCAACAATTATCCTGCTGAACATCTGGGATTTTATTGGTACAAGGGTTCTCTTGAAGGACGAATTGTTCTCATTAAGCGTTTAAATAGGGCCAATTTAGCCATCAATGATTTAGTGATTTCTGCACAATTGAGTGGTCACAGCAATGTATTAAAGCCCATAGGCTGTTGTCTCCACACTCCATCTCCCATTTTTGTGTATGAATTTGCCGCCAATGGTGTCCTTGCAGATCGAATTTATGTCTCCCGTGTTACTGAACCACAACATCGGCCGATGGTGTGGGAGAGAAGGTTAAAGATTGCAAGGCAGATTGCTCATGCTATTTCTTATCTCCATACTGCCTTCCCAAGACCTGTCATCCACATGTCTATTAGTCTGTACAATATCTTATTAGATGAAAATGATGTTCCCAAATTGTCCAGCTTTTATTTTTCTGTATCAATTCCCGAAGGTGAAGCTGACGTGGAAGGTTTTCACGGCATTCGACAGTTTGGTCTCTGCGCCCCTGAGTTTAAAGCAACAGGCAAGGTAACTGAGAAAGCTGATGTATATGATTTTGGTCGGATTCTTCTAGAACTTTTAACTGGAGAGGATTCTATTACTATAACCCGATTTACAATTGATAAAGATTCTACTTTACTAGCATATATACATAACCGTGCTCAAGGTAGTTGCATAAACGAGATTGTGGACCCTGCAATCTTGGCTGAAGATGGGGATGGAGGTGCTAGTTTACAGCATCAATTACAAGCTGTGGTGGACCTTGCCTTGACATGTACAGAGGAAGATCCACAAAGAAGGCCAACTATGGTTGATGTCACCAAACAACTCAGGCGGATTGAGAGGTTCGTTCCATCACTAATTACTTGCGTTCATCCAAACATCTATTAGCTACATAGTTATTAGCTTAAATTAACTAATGTCAAATGCTAGGATGATAGATTGAACTCGATTTAATTATGATATAAAACGAATTTCAATTGTTATGGTAATTTGCTCATACAAAGAATCATATATTATTCTTAATGAGTGCGACCCAATTTTGCCAATAGCTTTAATATATAGCTAAATAGATTCGCATTATTGCATATTAAAATCTTCTAGCCATGACAACAAGCAGAATTTACTTAATTTTAAAACAGATGGCCATGAATGGAATTTAGACATGTTAAAAGCTCACTTGATGAAGAAACATATAATGCTATTATCAAATTCCCATTGCTACTGTGAAGCATGCCCAGTAAATCTGTATGCATGGTAAAGGAAAATTTACTATCAGATCAGCTAATGGTTTTTCTCAATTACACAGATTCACACAGGATTGTGAAGCTCTGTTGGGAAGTTTGCAGAATTTAAAGCTTCATGAGCGTCTTGAAATGTTATTATGGAAGATTGCAAATGAGATCTTACCAACAAGAGCTCGAATGAAGCAAACATGTGTGATGGAAACTACTTGCTGTCCTTTGTGTGAAACTGAAGAAGAAACATGCCTGCACTTGTTCAAAAACTGTTCTGTAGCAAAAGCAGCTTGGTTTAGCTCAAGCTGGGGGTTCTTTATTGAATCTTTGAATGCTAATAACAGCTTTAATCTCATTAAGAGTATAGTCAATCCTCCAGCTCATGTGTTACATGAGCAGGTCACCAAGGAGCAGTTTGTTCTTATGGCAGCAAAAATTATGGATCACATTTGGAGGTTGAGAAATCAAGTGATGTTTGAGAATAAAAAAATAAATTTCCAAGCAATTCCTTTCCAAAATTTTGCAGAAATTTGAAGTGCACGATTCTGCATCGTTGAAAGGGAAGGCTTCTGTTGATCATTGATGAAAGGCAAGTTGTGTAGTAAAAGTGGCCTCTGGAAGGCCTCCTGAAGCTTAATTACAATGAAATTGAATGATTACATAGCTTCAATACTGTTTAGTTGGCTTGTAAATTTCAATTTCGATGCAAGTAAAATGGAATTTTATTAATGAATTAGAACGTGTGGTAACATTAATATTATCAATGTTGAAGACTTGCAACTAGCTTATTGAGTGATTACAGAGCTTCTATACTGTTTAGTTGGCTTGTAAATTTCAATCTCGATGCAAGTAAAATGGAATTTTATTAATGAATTATAATGTGTGGCAACATTAAAATTCTCAATGTTGAAGACTTCAACTAGCTTTCGCTAATTGATTGGTAACAACGGAAATCTGGACCGGTATGTTCATTTAGACAAGCAAAGTATTTTGTCCTTTCAATATAACAATTTGTGAATAAGAGAACAGTGGAACCGGTTAATCATGCAGAAGATTCACATTACTGCACGTCTAAATGTTTTAGGCATGTCAACAGTTATAACTACTTAGTTGATTTCATGATTTACAACAGCTCAAAGGTTATTCTGCAATCCAGTACAGTCAGTTGTAGACCGGGCAATCAATGACATTTGCATCCTTATGCAATGCAGTCACCACAATCTAAATGTGGTAGGTGTTTTCCTTATGCTTTCTTTTTCACCTGAATATTGCTAATTCGTTTTTGGTTCTGCTGGAGCGTATAAAGCCTTTGTGGTTTAAACTGAACAAATCAGGGGAAGGCTTAAGAAATTTTCAAGTGCATGGCTGCACTAGCCCCAAATTTTTGTAAAACCTCTGTCACTTTGTTGTCAATTACAAAGAACTTACACTTATTAAGACATTTATCTCTTCTCTCTTTTGGCAGGTTTCTGTGGGCAATGGGTAGGTACTTGAGATCACACTCAGACCTTTTAAGATAAGTAGACAATCATTATTTTTTCCGTCTGAATTCTCTTTCTAAGATCGTACTCAAAGTGTTGTTTGCAAATAGCATATATGTGCTACTGGGTGAATATATCATATCTTTCCAAGTCATAGGATTTTTGTAGCCACTGAAATGTAATATACGTTTAACTGAATGATTATCAACATGAGTAGTTAATAAATTTTTGGATATATGGCATTCATTAGGGATAGCTAATAATTTCTATATGCTGAACTAATTATTTCCAGTGATCATAAAATTTTCAGATCTACCCTCAGTTTATGTACTTTCCATTGGACTCCAACAAGGCAGACCTTTCTTCAAGTAAAAATAAAAATAATAATAATAATTAAAAAAAAAAAAAACCCTCTTTTGTGACGGGGATTAAATAGTCCTTTAGAGAAGGGAAAGGGGGGGGGGGGGGGGGGGGGGGGGCTCTGGATGAGCGATAGTACTTTACTACTTAAATTGTTCTTCACACTCTGATTTTTCATTTTTGAGTTTTCTCAACTACATAGCTGACCCTTTGACCCATAATATGCTGTGTTGATTTTTCTGTAGCATCCTTAGCCAATGTGCTTAACTGTTAAAGTTTGTTGATCCCAATATTTCTGTTACAGGTTGGTGATGGGCTGGATAAGATTCTTAGAAGGTGGAACGAAGTTTGATTGCATAAATCATCCTAACACGGTAAGAACAGGAACCGGTATGGTTATTTAATTGTCTCCAATTTATGTATGTCTGAACCGGTTCTATTGCAGGCCCACCCCATCCCTGTTCAAGTTGAAGAAGTCAAAGGTATCCAATTACTAAGATAATATGCAGGACAATTTAGAACAATCTATGTTTATAATTGATGCAGGCATTGGCAATAAGATTTATCTATTTTTTTCCTATGCATTAGGTGCAAGGATTTTTTATGGTATTCCTCACTTGGTGTCACATATTGTCTGGAATACAGAGAGTAGATAATTGAAATATTCCTAATTCGTGCATGTAGACATTGTTAGTGTTGCTGACTACATTCTAGTTGTGGAGAAGGAATCAGGTAAGCAATTATACTGGTAATACCTATAGGAAGCACAACTTCTAAGTTCTAACATTCTTCCTTTTGACTAAATTATTAATGATATGCAGTATTTGAGCGATTAGCTAATGACCAGTTCTGCAATGCAAACCGTTGCATTGTCATCACTGTAAGCTCTTCCTTAGGTCATTAGGCTCATCTCAAAATCCTTTTTGACCATTTTTTTCACAGGGAAGAGGCTATCCAGATATCCCCACCAGAAGGTGAAAACTTTCACTTTCAGTTGACAATGTTTCTCACCATATTGCCATATATGTCACTTATCATTTTGTTTTCATGTATCTATTTGGGCTTTCTGTGAATATATGTATTTGTACCAATAGGTTTTTGCGGCTGCTCATTGAAAAGTTGTGTCTACCTACCTATTGTTTGGTTGATTGTGATCCATATGGCTTCAACATTCTGACCACATATCAGTTTGGTTCAATGGTTAGGTTTATTAAATTGTTAGTGATATTGTTGTTTATTTATCATCCACTTGAGCAAGCTAAACAACATGTATACTGGCAACTAGGAGTCTAGGACTGTGTATATGAAACTCTAAGAACTATGTAAATTTCCAATTTTTTGACAAGTTCTTTTTTTTTATTTTTTCCTCTCTTACACTTCTATTTTGTTAGCAAATGGCCTATGATGCAAAGCAACTGCGTTGCCCAGAGGTATGCTGGCTTGGAGTTTTTCCTTCAGAATCTGTGAAATACTGTCTTCCACAGAAATGTTTCCTTCCTCTGACAGCTGAAGGTGATAGATGGTACTTGTAGTGTTTCAGATAGGCTTTCTTATGTTCGTAGTCTTCTGCTAATGTTCCTGATATTCCTGCCAGACAAGAAGAAAGCTGAAGCTATGCTAAATAGATGCTACCTGCAAAGAGAAGTCCCAAGATGGAGGTAAAATTCTGTAAAATAACCTGTCATTTTTTTTGTTATCCTTGTTTGCCTGGACTACACAGATTCTGAAGTTTTACTTCATCATGAAAGGTTGGAAGTAGAGTTGATGCTGCAACGAGGGGTGAAATTTGAGATTGAAGCATTGTCTGTGCATTCACTATCCTTTTTGTCAAAAGAGTACATAACATCTAAGATTCAAGGTGGAGTGCACATTTAACTCGTCTGAAAATTTTCAGTGTACCTGCTACCATCTGGGAGAACATTTATATGATATCTGCAAGATTTAAAAGTTAAAACATAATCTTTAAACAATGTTCTATAGTTATAGGAAGAAGTCCAGCCAAATAGAGCCCAAGAACTTTCTGTTGGATCCAAGAAACGGCTCTTAGAGATCTTTTTTCCTTTTGGAAGATACAAGAGTGAAACACAGCCTATTGATATTGGAAGAGGCAAAGAGTCTTACAATGTATCATTTTTGGGTCCAATGAAATTCTTAGATATTGGAAGAATTGTTATCAAATAGAGAATTTTCTTGCAACCATCTTCCATTTTTTAATGCAATATATAAGAATCAATGCTAAAAATAGTACTACACTCTTGATTTGTGAACTATCAATTTCTTGTTGAACCCTATGAATTGAAAATAAGATGCTCCAAATTTGAGAGTCCAAGAGTTTTATAAAACGTTCTTGATGGGGAAAAGAATGTGAATGAAAGATCCTGTTCATAGTTTTGGAGCATCATCTAAAAATGGTCAAGTAAATTGCTAACAACCTTCAAACGAGAAAAAAAAAAAATGTATTTTGGAAAGGGTTTAGATGTGGCAAACAGAAATCATTATTTGAGTAAAGCATCGAAAACCTTCAAAAGTTGATGCTAGTAGGCTGCCTGATTTGATTTTTTTTTTTTTTTAAATAATTAAAGAATTGGGGGTGGAGAATTTAAATGTTGGTTGTCTTTGTTGAAACATCACGAGGCGCTAACAAGTCGGTAGATTAAAGACAAGAATCACACAACCACATCATGACATCATGTCTAGATAAGTCTCCACCTATTTGGGACTAATGGTCCGCGTATCACAGCCAGCATCACAGCTACTTTGGCTAATAGAGGCAAGGAATGATACAATAAAACGGTAAATAGTAATAATTTTCAGGGGAAAAGAAAGTAAAGAAGATTCTTTTGGCTTGATGTAAAAGTGTACGCTTACAAGCGTATTCACAAGAACATTATTGTGTTTGAGTTTTGGTTGTTTAGTAGTCAATTCTAACCTTGACTTGAGCTTGGCTTATTTACTAAATAAACAAACAAAAACAAGTCTTTTTTTCATAAACTAAATCCACTACAAGCACTTTGTAAAATAACCTTAGTGCATTCTTCAATTTACTCAACTGGGATCCAATTAGCTTGAGCCTAAGTGCCTAACCAAACATTACGTTAAGAAAATGAAAAAAACCCTCCTTACTTTAAGAGAATAAGAATAGAAGTGTACATAATATGGTACAGAAAGGTCAACACAATTATTGTTAGGCATACATGCTCATAAACATATCTAGTTCCCAGTGGGCTTTCAAACAACAACCAAGTTTTAGTTTCAAAATTTAAATATGGTTATGAACAGTTAATAGAAAAATTAGGTCAAAATTAATTCGGAAAAATGGGTATTTGCCCCTAATTTATAAACTATGTAGCAAAATGTCTCTGTTTTAAAACTCATTTTAACAAAATCGAGTTACAAGTGGAACTCGGCATTAGCAATGTTGAATTCTATGTGTACTCCCCCCTCTCACATGAATTGTGGGTCCCACCATAAATTTAATTAGTGAGACCCATAGTTATGTGAGAGGAGAGAATACGTATTTATGGTACTCCGGAAATACCCAATAATTACCCTCACATTAGCCCTTCAAAGCCAATCCATACCGTGTGTTGACTTTGGAGGGCCCCAACGGTTTCTATTGTATTTGATTTTATTTATTTATTTTATGGTCCTCAATTTTGGTCATGTTTTAATTTGGTCCTCAATTTTTTATAACTTCATTTTTTTTTCTTATATTTTTAAACTTACTAATATTTTGATCCCGACATCATCTCACTTACAAAAAAAGAAGTTATTTCAAACTAGTAGTGTATTCCATTTAATACTAAGGCATTTTTTTGTAAATAAGTCCATTTACTACTTAGACATTCTTTGTAAATGAGATGATAAAAGGGACCAAAAGGACAACAAGTTTAAAAATATAGAGATCAAAATAAAGTTATAAAAACTTAAAGACCAAATTATAAATATGACCAAAATATAGAAAGCAAAAAGTATTGTCGTCAAACTTTTGGTTTTTTTTTTTTTTTTTGCCTCAACATTTTTTGAAAATAATCCATCTTTTAGCTTTTTGTAACAAATTTAACATAAAAATTACCAAATATCATATCTTTTGATAAACACACACAAAAAAAAAAAAAAAAAAAAAAAAGGGTGCTACATCCATAACACACTCTAAATATAATGGATTTATGCAAAATTTATTAAAAAAAAAAAAAAAAAAAAAAAAAGGAAAACAAATACATGTGAAGCACAAAATTTATGTGGATTGACCTTAGATCTACGTTCACAAGTGGTGTCGAGGAAAAAGTTCAACTAAAAAATTAGAATGACAATAATTTAAAATTTTTATATTTGTCTGCCCTATAGTTAATAAAATACGTTACACGTTTAATACAATAGGTATACGAATGGGTGCAATTTGGCATCTTTTTAAAAGTACATGTCAAAAGCTCGGCACAAAAATACAGAAACGAAAAAAGAATGATATGTGTATAGTACGAGTATATTACATTTATCTTTAAGAAATTAGTAACAAAAATACAAGTATATTTACCATATATCCATATACTTTTTTGAAATAAATATAAATAATCTTTGTGTTTTGAAATTTTAACTCAAGTCAAGTTTGATTTAAGTTTTAAAACTTCCTAAATTTTTTTAAGAGTGACATTAAGTTTTTTCAATTTTTACTACATAGATCTTACACACTAATGTGTCATCAAAAGCAAGGAAAATGCTAAAATACTACAAGTTTTACTACAAAAAGTAGTGTGACAGGTACTACAAGTTTTTTTACATTGAACTTATTAACTAATGTGTCACCAATCACAAAGAGACAACTCAACAATCATTTATGAGGTGATTAAAACTCACCAATCACATCTATTGCCACACTAGTTTTTAAACATTATGTGGTAAAACTTGTAGTACCATTAACATGTTTCTAATTTAAAAAAATCTCACAAACTAATGTAACAATGAATGTAATTGTAAGCTAATGTAGAAAATTTGAAATACCTCTAGTGAGTGATTCAAATTCTCATTTATTATTTTTTTGAAATATTACTATTCACAATCATTTTGTTATTAGTTCGTGAGCTTTTATAGTAAAATTCTTAATTGTTTTAGTTTTTTCCTAAGAGTTTTTTTTTTTTTTTTTTTTGGGAGAGATTTCTAAGAACTAAATCATTAACAATTATTATTTTGGCAGGACCATGTGCTGTGTACTTACAAAAATAAAATTATTAAATATTCCGAGGGTACCATAAATGCGTACTTTCCCTCCATTCACATGAATTGTGGGTTCCATCATAAATTTAATTAGTGAGACCCACAGTTATATGAGAGGAGGGAGTACGTACTTATGGTATTCTGAAAGTATCTAATAATTACCCCAGATCTCTTATACAACTATGAAAGACTTTACTAGTGTTGAGCTAACTGGAACCCACAAATTGTTTTTCTTTTATTTTATGAGTTTTTGGTTTAAAATTTTATTGGTTTTTTTTTAAAAAAATTTTATTGGGTATTTGGTTTAGCAATTTAATAATAATAATAATAATAATAATAATTATTATTATTATTATTATTATAATTATTATTATTATTATAATAAAGAAGGCCAATTATGGTTGATGTCACCAAACAACTCAGGCAGATTGAGAGGTTCGTTCCCCCACTAATTATTTACTCACTTGATTTCATCCAATCATATGTTATACATAAACAGATTCACATTATTGCATATCCAAATGATTTAGGCATGACAACAAACAAAATTTACTCACTTAATTTTCAAACAAAATGGCTACGGATGGAATTTAGAAGA
Organism: Quercus agrifolia; assembly: GCA_029955455.1. Taxonomy (NCBI): domain Eukaryota; kingdom Viridiplantae; phylum Streptophyta; class Magnoliopsida; order Fagales; family Fagaceae; genus Quercus; species Quercus agrifolia. The sequence goes on from JARQAD010000004.1 coordinate 59,001,575, forward strand.
GTTAAAAAAGCTAATTCGATGGAGAGCCATTTAATGACATTATTAAATCCCCATTGCTACTAAGAAGCAGTCCTAACAAACTGGTATGCATCTTAAGTAATGAAGGAGAATTCTTTTTGAGATCAGCTAATGGTATTTCTCAATCACACAGGTTCACACAAACCGGTGAAGTGCTTTTGGGAAATTTGCAGAATTTAAAGTTTCATGAGAGTTTTGAAGAGCATGTTTCAGCATCATTGAAAAGGAATGCTTTAGTGATGAAATCCAAGCGGTGAACAAAGCCTCTGAAAGGCCTCTTGAAGTTTAATTGTGATGCAACTGACTGATGACAGAGCTTGTATGGCAGTTTTAACCTGTGATTGGGAAGTTATCATTATGGCAAACCCTTAAGGTATGTATCGATGCTATAAGAACTGGAGGATAGGTTGTTATTGGCAAAGGAGTTTGATAATTGCTATTTTGTTTGAATAAAAGGAATGCAAACTAAGCAGTTCAGGAGGCCTCTAGAAGGCCTCCTGAAGCTTAATTGTGATGCAATTGAGTGATTACAGAGCTTCTATGCTGTTTAGTTTGCTTGTAAATTTCAATTATGATGCAAGTAAAATGGAATTTTATTAATGAATTATGACATGTGGTAACAATAATATTCTCAATGTTGAAGACTTCAACTAGCGTTCGCTAATTGATTGATAACAATGGAAATCTGGAATGGTATGCTCATTTAGACAAGCAAAGCATTGTGTCCTTTTGTCCTTTCAATATAATTTACATTTTACGAATAAGAGGAGAGTGGGACTGGTTAATCATGCAATAGATTCACATTATTGCATGTCCAACTGTTTTAGGCATGTCAACAGGCATAACTACTTAGTTGATTTCAGAATATTTCCTGATTCACAACGTCTCAAAGGTTGTCATTCAAGAGCTGAGTTGATTTCAAAAGGCTTCAAGAAAGATTAGTATACATTATACAATGTATATATCCTTCTGGTAAGCTAGAACCTAGTCTGGCAGATTTATTTCCACCTGATACTGTGTTTTTAATCGTTGATGTGAATTTGGGTAGGAAAAAACATATACAGTATTGCCCCACAATTAATCATAATAACCGGTATATCTGCATTAACTCATTCCATTTCTCATGACAAAATTATATCAATCATCCCTGGATACAGCTCTGAAAGAAAATACATATTGATGTCCCAAAAATAATGAACCAAAAATTGTCTGTAGAACAAACAGAGATGTGCCTCTTGCTCTAGTGTTACTGTAAGAGAATAAAACAAAAAACTGACACTATCCTAATAGAGATGTGCCTACTGCCTAATCCTGCTTCAATATGTTATCTACAAAAAACTAAGATGGCACATTCTAAGGGAGACAAACACTGATATAATTTCCATAATTTAATACAAAACTTTGCTGAAGAAATGTAGCTGCATAGGCCTGCTCAAAACTTTTTGGATGGAAGTGACAAGAAACATCAGCTCTAGGTCACACAAACTCATCTGATACCCAGAAACTCTAATCCAGTAGCCTTGGGCGTCAATACATGCTGAGACAGATATTCAGCATTGCAAAACTTACGCAGATGCCTCATCCCACTGTCACAAAGGATAGTCACAATTGTGTGACCAGGGCCAATGGATTGTGCCACCCTAACGGCTCCAACACAATTCATGGCCAATGAACTTCCAAGAAAGAGCCCATCATTCTTCAAAAGAAACCTGATAAAGTTCAAGCAGCTTAGCATGAAAACACATAAATTAATTGTGTTATAATCAAGGAAAATGGGTGAAAGAATGAATTTTTTTTATGTTTCATCATCGGAAAAACATTAATGGTAAATCGAAAAGGGAAAAGCATCCACAGTACTGTAGAATCAGCAGTACAACAAACTCATTGAGTTGGAACAACTTTTTCCCATTAGTTCCATTTCTCAACCTCTCAGCAAAATATATCACTTTAAAAAAACAAAAGCATGCACTGACCTAGACATTTCAACAGCTTCCAAATCTGTGCCTCTGAAAGCTCCATCAAGTTTTGCCATCACGAAATTCTGTGTTAACCTGTTGATTCCCATTCCTTCTGTTATTGTGTCAAACAGATTCTTAAGTCTTTGTCCTTCAGCCTCCTCTCTAGTGTACATCACCCCTCTTGTAACCTTATTGAATAAACCAGAACCGGGAGGATCTATCAAGAAGCATTTAATGTTTGGATTTTTTTTCCTGTTGAACATACACTAAAGGACCCATCGACTACTTCAATATGAACGTTTAAACAAATGGAGGGAAAGAAATTAACCTGGAGAAACCTGGAAACACCAGCCACTGTCCCTCCTGTGCCTGTAGCTGCTACAAATGCGTCTAAACTACCTCCAGTCTGATCCCAAATCTCAGGCCCAGTATCCTCATAGTGGGCTCGGAAGTTTGCCAGATTTTCAAACTGATCAGCAAAGAAGCCACCTTTGCAATTATGTGGTAGAGTTGAACTTTGTTTCTCTCCACCAGTTGTGTAATCAATGGTTTGCTCCAGGGATTCACCATTCATTTGGTCAGCTTTTCTATGCTTTGATGCTGCCTCATTTGCTTCTAGTGCCCTTCTGCGTGCAATATTGACAAAGTGGTCCCTGCGTGTAATTGAAATGGGTCTTACCCTTTCAACATTAGCTCCAAGGGATTCAATTATTTGAGACAGACAAATTTGCAAAGAGAAAAAATGTTAAGTATGTTGTAGTACATAAAAGAGGGGCAAAAGAAAGATAAGAGAGAAGGAGAGGGAAGGGGGGAGAAGCTATATCATTTTTTTTTATGAAATATAAAAATTATTCACAATTCAGACACCTACTGAGCTACAACCACCGGATTGCTACTTATGAAAAAATTATGTGAAAAAAAATGGCTACAATAATCTGCCTAGAGATAAGAAGACAAATCTTTCTTTATCTTGCTTCTAGCCTTATCTTAAGACTAAATTATATATGGTGGGGTCAGTGTGGATATTCTAGTTCATGAGGCTAAGAAAAGAACTAGAAGCAAGACATAATTATCATTGTTTAAGGAACTTTATTTATTTCAAGAATAAAGTATACCCAAATATGTCCTGCTGCTATCAAATGGTTTGCGATGCATAAATTCCCTAACAAGTCAATAATGTAAACCTCGAAGGTCGTAGCAGAAACACAGAATACTGCTCATTAAGAATACATTCCATTTATAACTACTCGATAGCAGCATCATCAGGGATAACCACATGGCATTTGCATCCATATGCAGGAGCAACTGTAGCAAGGCTGATGGCAGTGCTTCCTGCACTCCCCTCAGTAACAACTCGACCTTGAGCTAGCTTCCCGGATTCCAAAGCCTGCATAGGGTCACAAATTGGAATGCATACAAAATAAAACCAACACCAATGATCAACAAACACAACATTCTATACTAAACATTAATTTTCAACATAACTGCCATCACTTTCTTTACTATACACCAAGGCATTCATATCACTAGCCTTTTATTATTTTAGAGAGGGTTCGTTCATATTTAGCATTAGTCCATCCTAGACAAAGCAATGTTCCACTTGAAACAATTAAGGTAGTATAGCAACAACAACAACAACAAAAAAATTATAAGATTCCTATGATTGCCAATTCTTTTTTTATTTATTTATTAGACATCTCCCTTTATATTAGTTACATTATTATCTACCATCTTCCATTCAATTAATTTTGGACTTATATATGATTTTTTTAATAGAAAAACTTTACTTTAAATTTGTTATTTAATTTTAATTAAATTAAATTAATTTTTTTTTAGTTTATATATATATATCACTGTTTATGGATCATTGTGTATTTTTGCCAAATTCAGTGTCATAGTTCTTCTTTGATATTTTAGAGCACGTGGATCAATGGTTTTGCCTTTTGCGAGTAACTAGGAAGTCCTTAATTTAGCAATTTACTTGCACTAACTCTTGTAATTGTCTCCTATCCTAAAAAAAAAAAAAAAAACTCTTGTAATTGTCTATTGGTTACTTTTCTGGACTATAGTTGGGTTTTTTTCTTTTCCTCTTTTTGTTGTTGCTGCTGCTGCAGACTCATTATCTAACAGAATTTCACTAAAATGGTCACACTTTTAGTCTTTTGCTTATTTGGGTTTTTTTTTTATTTTTTTATTTGAATATATTATTGTCTACTTGGTTGATGAGAGATCAAATAGAAGAAAAAAATTTACGTACAAGTTTGAATCTTTTGCATTGTAATAATTAGGCTTAGTTGAATGAAACTTTTATGTTTTTATTCTTTCTTAACATTAATGAATCCAAATCAATGCATTTCACATTTAGCAAGAGGCAAAGCATGGGAAAAAATTATTAGTCGATCCAATCCGTAACCCTTACCCAATTGAAATCTAACCCATTTTGGACCCGAACTGACTGTGCAGGTCTTGACTCTTGACTTGACTTCATCCAGACCAGAGCTATTGACCCACTCTTCCCTTCCCAACCCATCCAAGCACGTCTCTTGGTCGGTCATATCAACACTGATCCACCACGACTGTGAATCGCTGATCTTGGCCCACCTCCAACTCCACCACCCTGTATCTGTGAATCGCTGCCACTCACAAGTTGTGTTGATCATTTCGCTATTGAGGAAAGCCAGCGAGCAGAGCAGAGCAGGCACAAAAGGGTAGGCTAGTGAGAAAGCAACCCTGTTTCATATTCAAGCTATGAGGAGGAGTTGGTTGAGAGATAGTTTCTTTAGAATCAGTAAGAAAGATGAGGAAAGAGAAAAAGCGTTTGCTGAGAATGGAAGCAAACTATTGGAGAAGCTGATTGCCTCTTGCAATGGAAAGCCTATTCCCATCCGTAGCTTCTCCGCTCAAGATCTCCGCCAAGCAACCAACAACTATTGTGAACATCAGGCATGGCATTGGTACAAGGGTTCTCTTGAAGGACAAGCTGTTCTTGTTATGCGATTAGCTGACGAAGTCGATTTAGCCATCAATGATTTAGTGATTTCCGCAAAGATGAGTGTTCATGGTAATATGTTAAGGCCCATAGGGTGTTGTCTCGAGACTACAAATCCAATTATAGTGTATGAATTTGCTGCAAATGGTATCCTTGCAGATCAAATTTATGTCTCCCGCCAATGTCAGCCCATGCAATTTCCTGTCTCCATACTGCCTTCCAAAGACGTGTCATCCGCATGGCTATACATATGACAAATATCTTATTAGATGAACATGATGTTCCCAAACTGTCCAACTTTTTGGTTTCCGTATCAATCCCTGAGGGTGAGACTGACGTGGAAGCTTATGAGGGCCTTTGGAATTCTAGTTTCTCCACCCCCGAGCTTGAAGCATCAGGCAGAGCATCAGAGAAAACTGATGTATATAAATTTGGTGAGCTTCTTCTAGAACTTTTAACTGGAGAGTGTTCTTATAAAACAGCCCGATTGACAATTGGTGATGATTCTACCTTACTAGCATACATGCATAACCATGCTCGAGGTAGTTGCATAAACGAGCTTGTGGATCCTGCAATCTTGGCAGAAGATGCAGAAGGAAGTGCTAGTTTACATTGGCAGTTACAAGCTGTGTTGGAGCTTGCCTTAACATGTACAGAGGAAGATCAACAGAGAAGACCAACTATGATAGATGTCACCATAAAATTAAGGCAGATTGAGAGGTTCATTCCACGACTCATTATTTACTTACTTGCGTTCAACTAATCATCTGTTAGATTTGTTGTTATTAGCTAAATTAACTAATGCCAGGATGATACAATGAACTCAATTTAATTATGATATAAAACGAATTTTCAACGGTTATTGTATTGATTCTCAAAAGAAAAAAGAAACGGTTATGGTAATTTTCCAATGTAAAAAATCATGTGGTTATATAACATTCTTAATGAGTTCTATTGAATTTCACACAAGCTTGAAGACACATCAATGGTGGAATGAAAGACTCAAAGAGAGAGAAAAAGATGATGTAAAACTTGTGTATGAAATTCATTGAATAAATTTACAGTGCTCCGTTCTTTATATAGGGAGAACAGAGGCGGGAAAAGATGAAACAAAAATAACTTACTGCCTAATCAATCTAAGCTGTACACGTGGAATAAGAGATAACAAAACTCATTACTTGTATATACCAAATGGTAGTCGTTTATGGCTATCTAAACTAAGCTACTGTAGTTTAGCTCTACATTTACAAAACTACAATGCTTCAATACTCCCCCTCAAGATGAACCATAGATGTTGATTAGGTTCATCTTAGACAAAAGGAAGTAGAATTGCTTGTATCCAAGCGCTTTGGTGAAGAAGTCAGCAATCTAGTGTCTAGTAGGCACATGGAAAGTCTTGTTCACCCCATCTTGAATCTTGCTTTGAATATAGTGACAGTCAACCTCTATGTGCTTTGTACGCTCGTGAAATACTAGATTTGCAGCAATATAGAGAGCTACCTTGCTATCACAGTACAAAGAGGCTGGATGATTGTGATCTAAACCAAAGGTTCTAAGTAGTGCCAACAACCAAACAAGCTCACTTGTGACAGTAGCTATTGCACGATACTCAGATTCTGCTGATGATCTGGACACCACTTGTTGCTTTTTGCATTTCCAGGATATGAGGGAATCACCAAGAAGACACAAAATCCTGAAATTGATCTTCTGGTGTCTGGGCAGGCTGCCCAATCAACATCAAAATAGGCTTTGAGTTTCAACTCAGAGCTTGCCATTAGGAATAAACCCTGCCCTGGTGTCTTCTTGAGGTACTTAAGTACCTTCTAAGCTGCTTGTAAATGAGGAATCTGAGGTGAACTCATAAACTGACTCAGTTTATGCACTGAGTAACAAATGTCAGGTCTGGTTAGAGTCATATAAAGCAATTTGCCTATAATTCTTCTATACAAAGATGGATCTGGTGCAGCCTCTCCCATTGAACTCCTAAATTTGGCTGATTGATCCAAAGGCACATTAGCAGGCTTACATGTTAGTAGACCTGTATCAGATAGCAGCTCTAAAACAAACTTCCTTTGACACAAACTAATACCTTTCTCAGTCCTAGCAACCTCAAGGCCTAAGAAATACTTCAAAGTGCCAAGATCCTTGAACTTGAACTTGGCATCTAGGAAAACCTTGAAAGTATTGACTGTCTCCACATTATTGCTAGCTATCAAAATGTCATCCACATAGACTAGCAAGATGAGAATTGAACCCTTGTTGATCTTAGTGAAGACAGAGTAATCTGATTTAGATTGAATGAAACCATGATCAAGGAGAGTGGATGAGAGCTTGGCAAACCACTATCTGCTAGCCTGTTTCAATCCATAAAGGGATTTAGTGAGTTTGCATACCTCCCCCATGCTGTCAAATCCAAGTGGAGGGACCATATACACTTCCTTAGTCAACTCCCTATGTAAGAAGGCATTGTTGACATCTAATTGGGACAGATGCCAACCATACACAACAGCCATAGCCAATAGGGTCCTAACAGTCACAAATTTCACCACAGGAGAAAAGGTCTCATAGTAATCAACTCCTTCAGTTTGAGTGAAACCTTTAGCAACCAGTCTAGCCTTGTACCTCTCTATGGAGCCATCAGCTTTAAGCTTGATTTTGAACACCCACTTGCACCCAATAGGCACTTTACCAGGAGGCAGTTTGGTCATGACCCAAGTCTAGTTAGCCTGAAGTGCTTCTAGCTCAGCCTTCATGGCAACTTGCCACAATGGATCAGGTAAAGCTTCAGCATAGAAAGTGGGTTCCTTGGTAATAGACAAGGCCACAGAGAAGGCTCTATGTGCATTAAACAACTTAGAATAAGAGAGAGTTGAGGAAAGTGGATAAAGGATACCTGGACTGTCAATGTAGATTGAATCATGGGAAAGTAGAGAAGTGGAAGCCAAGTTGCAGTGATGAGTGGAAGCTAGACAGCAGTGGTAGTCATGAAGATAAGAAGGAGCTTTATGAGGCCTAGTGGACTTTCGAACAAGAGGTAAGCCAAGTTGAACAACAGGTAAATCAGGTTGAACGGGAGGTTCATGTTAAGGAGTAATAACAAGTTGAGAAGAATCCAGATCAGGGTGAACAAGATCTGGGAATTCATCAGGAGGCATAGCAGTATCAACAGAACTAAAGGGAAGAGAAAATTCAGCTGAAATAGAGGCAATTGAATCTGGAATACGGGACTGAGAGGGAAAAACATTATGAGAAGGAGAAGGAGAGCTAGAAATGAGTTTAGGTTGCCAGTGTTTAAAAGGAAAAACAATCTCTTTGAAGATAACATCTCTGGACAAAGACATGGTTCTAGTGGACAAATCATACAACTTATATCATTTAGTCCCAAAAGGATATCCAAGAAATATGCATGCCTTTGCTCTAGGATCAAATTTTGATCTATTTCTAGTTAAAGTAGAGGCATAGCATAGGCAACCAAAGGATTTAAGGTGCTAATATGAAGGGGAATGACCTAAAAGCTTCTGGTATGGAGTAAGATTGCCTAGAAGAGGACTAGGAAGTTTGTTGATGAGATATGTGGATGTAAGAACACAATCTCCCCAGAATTTTAAAGGCAAGTTGGCATGAAACCTCAAGGCTCTAGCAACATTCAATAAATGCTGGTGTTTTCTTTCAACAATAGCATTTTACTGTGGTGTTTCAACACAAGACAGTTGATGTAAAACACCTTTGGAAGCATAAAATGTAGATAGAGCAAATTCAGGACCATTATCACTTCTAATGACCTTAATGGACACTTTGAACTAATTAAGAATCATTTGAAAAAAAAAAATTTTGAATTAGAGAAGAAGCATCAGATTTGGACTTCATTAAATAAACCCAAGTGCACCTACTATGGTCATCAACCAAAGTAAGGAAGTATTTTGAGCCATTTAATGAAGGAGTAGATTAGGGTCCCCAAATATCAGCATGGATTAAATCAAAACAAGCTAAGGAAACACTTGTGGATTTAGAAAAATGTAATTTGTGCTGTATAGTGGTTTGTTGAGGGCAAAAAAGACTTCTGTACTATTTAATTGGTTTGTAAATTTTCTTTTTCCAAAATATGTATGATTTCTCAATTTAGTTTGGCAAACCTTTTTCCTTTTGCAAAATAGTCTTAAATTTTAATCATTTGTGTGAATTTGGGTCGAAAATTCATTAAATAACTTATTGCTCCACAATTGATCTTCTAATTGGTATAATTGCAATTAACACCTTCCCTTTGAATGAGATAAATATTGTTGTCCTGAAAAGTATGAAACAAAAATGTCATTATCCTTACAAACAGAGATGTACTTAGTCCTTCTCTAGTGTTACTACTTCGGTTCATTGTTATCCTCTTAAATTTAGAAGGCACCTTCTGAGGGAACTTTGCTGGAGAAATATAGCTGCATAGGGCTGCTTGAACATTGGATAGAAGGGGAGAGAAACAGCAAAGTCAAGACTCTAGGTCACACTAACTCATTTGATGCCCAAAAACTCTAATCCAATTACCTTGGGTATCAATCTCAGCTGAGACAAATATTTGGCATTGTAATACATACACAGATTTCTCATCCCACTATCACAAAGGATAATCACAAACAATAGCATAAACACACATGCAGACAAAAGGAGTTTTGTTGTTGTGGACACTAAGCCACTGGGTGATGGAGTATCAAGGATGGACATTAAGGAGTTTTATTTTTGACATGTGTGTGGTTATAACAATATTCTCAATGTTAAAGAATTCAATTTGCTTTCACCAGTTGCTTAGTAACAACGGAAATTTTGGTTGGTATGTTCATTTAGCCATGCAAAGCATTGTGTCCTTTGTGTCTTGTCCTTTAAAGATGATTTGCATTTGATGAATAATAGGTGAGTGGGACCAGTTAATAATAAACAACCTCACATTATTGCGTATCCAAATGTTATAGGCACACCAACAGGTTGATTTCAAGTCTTCCTAGTTCACAATCCTCGAAAGTTAAGAGATTAAAAGGAAGACTTAGTTGATTTTCAATATTTTTTCTTGTCTATAATGGCTCAAAGGTTAGAGATTAGAAGGCAAAGCTAGGGAAGATAAGTAGTATTTAATTGTTAATATCCTTCTACAATGATGCTCTAAGAGTCTTATTCATAGTAAAATGAACTAACTACTCAAAATTGTCTGGCAAACTTATTTCCTCATGACATTACCATAGACCATAATAACTGGTGTATTGGCATTAATTTATTCAACTTCTCTTGAAAAATGATTTCAATCATCCTAGTACACAGCTCTGAATGTAATATATATTGTACACCCCTTAATGAAAATACATATTGATGTCCCAAATAGAATGAAACAGAAAATTGACAATATCCTGTGTTTAATCCTGCTCTAGTGTTGCTGCTCCAATGTATTTTTATCTACAAGAATTCAGATGGATAAACACCAGTATAAATTAGAATTAGATACAGAACTTTCATGGAGAAATATGCATAGGTCAACTCAAACTTTGGAAGGAAGTAACAACAAACATCTAAGTCAAAGCTCTGGATTACACTAACTCATCTGATGTCCCAGAAACTCTAATCCAGTAGCCTTGGGTGTTAATCCATGCTGAGACAGATATTTAGAATTGTAAAACTTACTCAGTTGACTCATCCCACCATCACAAATAAAAGTCACAATAGTGTGACCAGGGCCAATGGATTATGTCACTGACCATCTGACGGCTCCTACACAAGTCATGGCCAATGAACTTCCAAGCAAGAGCCCGCCATTCTTCAAAAGAAACCTGATCAAAATTTCAAGAAGCATAGCATTAAAACACATAAAGTATTTGTGTTCCAGCACAGGAAAATGGGTAAAAGAATGGATTTTTTTTTTTTTTTTTAATGTTTCATTATCTGACAAATATTAATGGAGGACCAAAAAGGGAAAAAATCCAAAGTACAGTTGAATCAACAAAACAACAAACTGGTAGAATTGGCACAATCTTTTTCCCATTAGTTTCATTTCTCAATCTATAAGCAAAATATATCAATTTAAAAAAAAAGGCATGCACTTACCAAGACATTTCAACAGCTTCCAAATCTGTGCCTCTGAAAGCCCAGTCAAGTTATGACATCATGAAATTTTGTGTTAACCTATTTATTCCAAGTGCTTATGTTATTGTGTCAAATGGATTCTTTAGTCTTTGTCCTTCGGCCTCCTCTGTAGGGTGCATCACCCCCCCCCCCCCAATAACCTTTTTGAATAAACTAGAATTGGGAGGATCTATGAAGAAGCACTTAATGTTTGGATTCTTTTCCTATTGAACACATATTCTGAGGGGTTCATTTACTAATTTAATATGAATGTTTAAATTAATGGAGGGAAAATAAATTGACCTGGAGAAACTGGGAAAGACCATCCGCTGTCCGTCCAGTGCCTTCAGCTGTGACAAATGCATCTAAGCTACCCTGTCTGTTGCCAAATCTAAGGTCCAGTACCTTCATAGTGCGCTCAGAAGTTTGCTATATTTTCAAAATGATCAGCAAAGATGAGACATTACAAATAATGTTCTATAGCCAAACTTTGTTTCTCTTCACCAGTTGTGTAATCAATGGTTTGCTCCTGGGGTTTTCCATTATTTTGGCCAGCTTCTGTATGCTTTGATGCTGCCTCATTTTCTTCCACTGCCCTTCTCCATGCAACATTGACAAAGTGGTTTGTGTCTGTAATTGAGACAGGTCCACCCTTTGAGCAATATCTCCCTGGGATTCAAGTATTTGAGACAGAAAAATTTACAATGAGAAGAAAAATTAATCAAGTTGCATTACATAAAAGAGAGGCAAAGAAAGCTAAGGGGGAAAAAGGAGGCTATGTCATATTTGAGTAGTTAGACAGACAGTCATTGATCTCCTACAGCTTTCTTCACCAAGCCAACATTTTTTGAAATCTAAAAATTCTTCACGGTTCAGAGTCTTCAGGCACCTACAATCACTGGATCTTACCTCTCAAAAACCAATATGGAAAACTGGCTTCAATAATAATCCTAGAGATGATAAGAAGACAATTCTTGCTTTATCTTGCTCTAGGCCTTATCTAACAACTAAATTGCATATGGTGTAGTCAATGTGGATATTCTTGTGCAAGAGGTTAAGCTGAAGAAATGGTTTAAGTATGTTGAACTGGAAGCAAGACATAATAATCATTTTCAAGAAACTTTATATATTTCAAGAATCAAGATACCCGAGTATGTCCTGTTACTATCAAATAGTCCATGGGGCATATTCTCCCTCACAAGTCAATAATATTAATGTTGAAGATCATTGCAGGAATAAGAGAAAGTCATTGGTCATGGAACTCTGCTCATTGAAAACACATTCCAAATATACATTCCCAATAGCCGCATTATCAGGGATAACCACAAGGCATTTGCATCAATAGGGGCATGAGCAACTATAGCAAGCATTCCCCTCAGTAACAACTCCAACTCAAGCTAGCTTCCCAAATACCAAAGCCTGCATAGAGCCACAAATTGAAATGCAAACAAAACAAAATCAACCCTAACTATCAACAAACACGACATCCTATACTAAATAGGAATTTCCAAACTTAGCATCACCTAGCATTATTCCATTATTGACAAAGCAAAGCACCACTAGAATTGTTTAAGAGAGCAAAAAAACAAGCATAAAAGTAACAATTTAAGTTTTTTTCTTTAGCAAATGTATTGTTCATGGAGATTGGGGTTTTTTTTTTTTTAATTTATTTTATAGGAATTGTTCATGGAGATGGGTGTAATACGCAACCTTCTCATAGGCCATTCCTGATTAATTGACATGTAAATGCCACTCCAAAGAGACATCAAAGCATCCATTTCCAAATCTTGGAATGCTTTTTGAAGTGCAAATTTCTACATGCCATTATATCTATACAAATCATGAACTAGGATTTCACAGTAATTTTCCCCACTCCAAAGAAACATCAAAGCATCCATTTCCAAATCTTGGAATGCTTTTTGGCATGCAAAATTCTTCATGCCATTACATCTATTTCACATAAAATCAAATAGATTCGAAAAAGAATCTCATAACAGGCAATCAATCGTCAACTGCAAAAATATAAAGAAACTGTTGCCCCATGAATACTTTGCATTTCAGTTTCACTTCTACATTTGTCACTAAGAGGGAGATTATTAAATTCTGCTAAATAAGCCAAAGACTCTGAGTTTATGTTGCAAACTATCCGTGGTGATGCAACTTCTCCTTTTGGAAATGTACCCCATTCCTCACAATCATCAAGAAAGTCTAATAGCTTTGAATAGAATGATTCATAGTTCACTAAAGTAAGGGAATAGGTGATTATCAAAAAAAGAGGAGTGAACAGGAAGCTCTGACCCTATCCATTATATTTGAATTAATCCTAATATCTCAAACAACTTATCTAGAGTACCAATACCACCAGGAAGAGCAACAACAGCATTTCTATCAGAACTACTGCTCCTAACTGCAGCATCCAACAACCTATGCTACCTTGCAGAACAAACCAGCATTACTGTAAGCAATTCATGCAACTGAGAAGCATCAGGTGACAACAAAAGATTATCTGCATGTAAGATAAGTTTCTGATGGTAGACACAGATGAAAATTTGAGGCTGTCCCTTCATCAGCTTCTTTACCCATCTTTAATCCACCCACTGTTTTTCCCTCTTCTAAAGCACCTTTAGTAGCAGCATGCATTAGTCCAGGACCGACCCCACTCCATGAAGTGCAATTCAAAAGATTCGCAATCTGAAGACCATAAGAAAAAGCTAACCACAGTCAAAAGGAAAAGTATGTTTCCAACATGCAATTGTGGTTTTGTGCTGCCAAGTCTCAGCATGTGAAAACATAATTTAGATACAGAAATTTACATTCATGTATGCCAGGCAAAGCAGACAGGAAGCAATCTATAAATTCACGTACCTCTCTACTCAACTCTAGTGCTTGCAGGTAATGAGAATGACCAGGTCCCATCCTTGAAAAACACAAATTCAAGACTCCTTGCCCAAGTCTATGTATGAGTTCATAACATTTTCTTTTTTTATAATTAAGTTCGTAACATTGTTCTATCTCTCTTCTGACCTTTCAACCAATAAAGCCAAATTAGCTACCAAACCTTTTCGCACATTCAACAAAATTGCAAAGCATTTCATAAATTCACAAATTTTCTTAGTGCATGACACTCTTAGAACGACCAATAAGAACTTCTAAATCCTGGCATTAAGATCCATAAATTTCATGTCCACTTTCAATTCTCTACTCCACTCCCACTCCCAAAAATTGATATTAAAAGTAAAATTGGCCAAGTTTGAAATAGGGCTCAGATATCTAAGCATGAACTGAAGATTCTTTTTTTTTTTCTTTTTTAATTATAGTTCCCTTTAGATACATAAGAGTGCTATTTGTTTTTACTTAGGCAAGCTGTTCATTTGCCTTGTTAGAATTGTAATCCTTACTTGCCTGCCAATATAAATAACCAATCTTAACGTAAAAGTCATCCATGAAGAGATTGCAGTTCCATTTTTGGTAGAAATCAAAAGCAGGAAATGTGATGCATTCACTTATGAACTGAGAAGGCTTGTATCAGTTGTATGTGCAGCCTAACTCCTAGAAATTGGCCACTGGCAAATAATTTGGAAAAGCGTCCCTCTATTGAAATGCAAAAGAATTTCATCAACAAAGCCACTACTTGTTTATGATTTCAACTTGCTTAAATTTAAGCTGCATCCCACAAGACCTTCTCATTCCTATGATCTCATAATACGTCTTTTATTCAAATGGTTCTTTTGGCAGCATACTGCAAAACAGGCATCCAAAATCCCATAGTGGACAAATTAAAATTCATCAAATCCCTTGAAAACTTTTCTGTTTTGTTAATCTTTTACATCCAACACCAGAATGATGCTGAAATACCTGCTTGTCACTAACATAGACATCCCCTTCGCTTTAGGGAGCAACTACTAATTATGCTTCAAATTTTTTGTTATCTTGTTTGAGAAGAAGAAAATTTTCTGCTAGTACTTGAAAGATTCAACATGGTTCACCAGATTCACTGATACTGTACAATAACCATGTCCTCTGTTCAGGGCTGGCTGAATAGTAGAGCAAAAAATGCAATCGCCTAAGGCCCCAAGTAAAAAAAAGGCCCCCAAATTTTAACCAATAGGGTTATTTATAATCAATAAATAAAATAATTTTGTTTTACTAGATGAAAATAAAATAAAAAATAAAGAAAAATACAACATTCACAATATTTTTCACAATACTTTTACAACTAATGCTAAGTACCAGGTTGTTACAACCTATTGTTGATGGCAAAAAAAATAATTATAGTGATATTTTCAAATAGAAAACAAAAAGTAGCTTAAAATTTAGGATTTGTTGTAAAAAATATTGTGAATGTTACACTTCTAAAAAAAATAAGAATAATAATAAGAGTTTAGTTAGCAAATTTTTACTAGTTTTCATCTAAGCCTACCACTAATATCATTGTTTTACTTACTACTATCAATTTACCACATCAACAAGTATGAAAAATTTTGTCAAAGTTTTTCTGTCTATAAAATTTTTAAAAAAAGAAAAAATTCTACGTAGTTCATGTTAATTAGTAGTAATTTTGCATCTCAAACAAGATGATCAATTTTCGCCTTAGACCCCCAAATGCATCAAGCGGCCCCTGCCTCTGTTTTTCTTTTTCTTTTTTATCTTTTTCTTTTAGAAAATTCTCAGTTCCTAGCATGACTAATACTCTGGTAATACACCCAATGCACACTCTTAAGTGATAATCCACCTCACTAATTTAGTTTTGCATCCATATGTATAAGAGTGTAATCCACCTCCATATGTAAAAACATTAACTTGATGACAGCCTGATAGTAAAATATTGATATACACGGCAGTTATGAACTCAATTGTACATGGTCAAATATTATCATTTTCGCCAATATCTTAGGTTTCAGTCCACAAAAGCAGTCATTCAAAACTGTTATTTTTCAACAAACTAAATCTATCAAAGATCAACAAGAATGTACTAGCTCAGATAAAACTCTCAAAAGAACAAAAATGAAGGGGGATTGCAAAGTGGGTTAACCTCAATTTGGTTCGTTGTCCTATTGAAAATGGAGTGTATATTAATGAATTTTTACTAAAGTCACTGTATTATCTTCTCTCTATCCTTTTTTTTTTTTTAATATATAAGTAAATGCTTAAAATCATAATTTTATTGAAGGGATGATTACTCTATGGAAGTTGGCCTTGAACACTATTGGTCTCTAAAGCTTACATAATGAGCATTTTTAGTACATGACGTTTCAATATTTCAAATAAGTGTTATTAGTCCCTATAATTTAAAAAATGAGCATCGTTGATCCTCCTTTGTTTATTCTACCAGTCTTCTTATTTATTTATAACAGAACAATAAGGTGATATTTATTTAATGATATAAAAACGTAGTGTTTTTAAAAGATTACAAAGTATCATTTAGAAACTCTTATAAGCTTGGTTCTTTTATGCAATTTAAACCCATACCTCTATCTCTCTCTTACTATACCTTCACAGCTATTGGAAAGGATATAATATCTACCACCTACAAATTGATGCATCACCAATCTAAAAATAAATAAAAATAAAAAATTATTTATTATGCAATAAATCGAGTACTAAATTTACAATTATTAGCTAATAAAATTAAAGTAGTCTTAACATTTTTAAATTATAGGGACTAATAACACTAATTTGATATATTGAGACTTCATGAGTTAAAAATGCTCATTATGTAAGTTTTAGAGACCAATAGAGTTCAAGGCCAACTTCCATAGAGTAATCATCTCTTTAATAAAATTATGATTTTAAGCATTTACTTATATAAAATTAAAATTTAAAAATAAAATAAAATAAAATAAAAACAGATAGAGACAAGATAATACGGTGACTTTAGTAAAAATTCATTAATATACACTCCATTTTCTCTAATTCCTCTTAATTAAAAATGGGTTTACACTAACACGCCACAAGCAAAACTGCATGCAACAGTTAGTTTCACTATGCATGGTTTTTGGTGATGGCATTGCAAATGGAAGTGTTAGTTTATAGTTGTTGATGCGCAGGGCTTGTGATTTGGATTTGGATTTGTGGGTTTTGTTGATTTTTATTGGTGTAGTTATGACTTATGAGTTTGGTGTTGCATGAATATTTTGAATTGGGCATGTCTTGTATTGTGTGATTTCTCAGTTTTAGACTGAACTGTGTCAAAAATTTTCTTTTTAATCCATCAGTGTTAAATTGGGTATGTGTGGGCATAAGAGGTTTTAAAAAAAAAAAATGTATTTAGTATTTGACTTTGTCTAAGGAGCTGTCTGCACATTTTAAATTGCAGAAAAGGTTTTGTTCTGAAAAGAAATGTAGAGAAGCTGAAATACTTTTAGGGGTTTTCTTTAGACATTAGAGTTGAAGAGATTAAATTGTAGTATTAGAAAAATGACCATCTCTAATGTTTCAAAAATGTCTTTTACTTAGCCAATAAAAGAATTTCTTATCTATTGTTATAGCTAAATCATGGAACCTAGGAAAAAAATAGGGACCTGAAATCAGAAGTTATATTTTACTTAAAATTTATGAAGGGAATGAGTATATAACTAAAAAGTTGTTTTATTTGTTGTCACGAAAAAGAAATTGAGAATATGTGGCCTACTGATTTGATATCTTCATTCTTGATGTTATTATGTTTATTTGATGGGAATAAATATAGTACTGTTAAATGAGTTTCCATTCTAATGAACATGGGTGAATATAGTTAGCTGAGGATTAAGTTGTTAGTGTGAGGGAAACATTACAAAAGCAATGTTTCATGCTTACATGCATGCGCTGAGCTATAGTTGGCACTATAGTACACATAAACATTAGATCATCTATTAATATATGGTTTTTTGCAATGCAATTATGCTTGAGTTTCCAGTCAAAGTGGAGACTGTTATGTCCCCGGAAGGGTTTATTATTGTTTCAATGGGCCATTTCCACATATTTTTACTAACTCATGTGTTGTAGTTCATTCAGTGGGTTTAGTAGATTGACCATAAATTAGACTTAGTGATCTTTAAGCTTTGTTTGCACATACATCTTACATTAGGATGATTGGAACTCCATGTGCATGAGCTTGGTCCTTTGAAGTTTATAACTACCTAATTTTCATAACTCTAATGTATGTTTCTGAATTTGTTTGATGTGTCTTGGGGTCACACACGATGATTATTATGGGATTAATCATTGACGGGCTAATCTTTTCACAAGGACAATTTGTTTCATCCATTCCTGTGCTTTTTCACTTTCACTTTTTCCTGAGCAATTAAATGAATTATACATCATTTACAATATATGTATATATTGTTTCCCATTTTTCTTTTTATGTTGATATGGCTATGCAGTCTCTGTCTTTCCATCTTTTAGAAGACATAGTAAGAATATGAGTAATTATTCAGTAGAGAATGCTATGAGTAGAGGATTCAGCATAGAACATAATGCCTTTAATGTGGAACTTGATAAATTTGGAGTCTTTGTAATCTTTGAATTGCTCTAATTTGAAGTTGAGTTTGATATTTCTTAATTGTTAAAATCTCATTTATCCTGTTTACCAATTGAAGTATGGTAAATATTAAGTTTCTTTCTTTGGCGTAAGTATTGTTCATTAAGATGGGAGTAATATGCAGCCTTCTCACAGGCCATACCTGATGAATTGACATGTAACTAATGAGGTGGAATGTTTGCGGTCTGCAAGAGTGGAAGGTGTAACATCTATCACTTTCTCAAGGAACAATGTCTTTAGTAGTGTCATTACTTGTTACATCATTAGTAATTATTATATTGGAGACAAGAGTGTTTTCATCTTGTTATAATATCCCTTGTAGTTTGTATTCACAGATTGATTTGGTAGTTTAACCTTATATGTTAGTCTAATAGTGAGTAGATGTGATGGTAATTGTGATCATGATGAATATGTTCTTTCACTTTTCAGTGACCTGTTTTTGTGACTGATCAATTTTTTTAAAAAAAAGGGGTTGATTTGGCTGTCATTAGCTTTAACATCTCTAAATTTTTTAAGGTGTCTCTTATTGTGCTGACATTAATCTATGGCCTTTATATGCATCAGATACTGATGGATTCGTGATTCCAAGCATGGAAATAGGAGACTTAGATCGGAGTAAAACTGATGTTTCAGGAGTAGAAGCCTCAAAACCTCCCTTCTCCATAGGTCAGTCGCAAGAATCCTACACTATTCATTACAAAAGATAAGGGAAAAAAATATCTTCTGTAGATTACGCATTTAGGCATGTATTTTAAAATCTGTGTTTTTTGAACTTTTGCAGGCGAAAAGAGGAGAATATCTACCTCGGTCCACATGGAGCACCTTTTTCACAGTCAAAGTAGCAAGAGCCAAATTCTACTGACCGTAAGCAACGGTTCAAGCAAAAGTTGAGGGAAGCAGATGAGAGGACTAGTGGGGACAGGTCAAGAGAATAAGTTAGAGAGTCTCAGAGAACTTGTGGGTGGTGGCAAAGCCACCGGCAACATGGCAAAGGGCTCTACCAGGGATTGGCTAGACCCACATTGTCATGAGTCTCAATTTAAGAAGTGGAATATCTGAGAGCTTTTTGAACTTGGCACAATGGGTTTTTCATTTTTCTTCTCTCTATTATAAGCTTTGTTATCTTTGGAGAATGAATTTATAAAAGGTTATGTATTTTGACAATAAATTTTCAACCAGGCCTTTGAGATTTGCTTCTACTGCGAAAGATTATTTCCGATATTTGGGTTGTACTAGTTGCGGTTGGTGTTTGGCCCTTCTCTTTTTCTGCTTGATTTTGTGCTCCTTCCACTTTGAGTTTGTGTCACTGTTGGATCTTGAAAAAATAAAAATGATGACGATAACCTCAACCGGAATATTGCTTGTTCTTTAAAACCCCAGGATTATGGCTTGAAAACCTTGAATGAGGTGCACAACATTAGGTGGCCCATATGCGGTTATATCCAAGAGTAAACATTCGGTCAGGCTTAGCATAAAACCAGTATTTTACGCCAGCCAATAGGAGACTGCCACGTCATCCCCTTTAATATATATTTTTTCTCTCTCATTCTATTCACTCCCTCACTCTTTCTAAACACCTCTCTGTCTGAACTCTCTCAAAGTCCCTCACTCTCTCTGAACTCTCTAACTTTCTCTCTGTTTCTTAGTCTCTAACTCACTTAAATCCCTCTCCAAAGAATCCAAACAGAGACCGAATTAAGAAAGAAGACCCACAGCCCTCAGACCAAAGCTTGCCCGAACCTCCACCACACCACACACCGAGTTCGCCGAAGTTGTGCATGGAGCTTGGAAACATACCGAAATAGAGACCAAATTAAGAAAGACCCACAGCCCTCAGACAAAAGCCTCCTCCCTCTTCCATCTTTGCTTGCCTAAACCTCCACCTCAGACTCTCACCTCTCTCACAGACCCAAGACAACCTACACAGCCACCATCATCCAACCACCCAACCACCGTCATCAAGCCACATAACAACCCAGCCACCATCCCATTCAACCAAGCTACCATCAATGAAATTCACATACCCATTCAAAAATCCAAAGATCCAATCACCATCATCAAGCCACACAACAAAAATCCAAAGATCCAATACAAAAACAAACCAAACTCATTCTATCTGTAACCCCAAAAAACCCACAACCATGTCTCCCACTCACTCTCTCCCCCTCCTTCTCCTCATTTCCCTTCTTCTCATCTCAACCTCTACCAGCTCCTCCAACTCGGACCAAGTCTCAGAGCTCCAATCTCGATCCAAAACCGGCATAATCCACCTCGACGACCACTCTGTCTCTCGCTACCTCACCTCCACAAAAACCCCAAGACCCTACTACCTCCTCATCTTCTTCGACGCCGCCGAGCTCCACGACAAGTCGGACTAAGAAGCTTGAGTTAGAGACCGAGAAACAGAGGGAGAGTTCAGAGAGAGTGAGGGACTTTGAGAGAGTTCAGAGACAGTGAGGGACAGAGAGATGTTTAGAAGTAAAGGAGTGAGTAGAATGAGAGAGAGAAAAAAATATTAAAGGGGATGACGTGGCAACTTCCTATTGGCTAGCGTAAAACATTGGTTTTACGCCAAGCCTGACCGAATGTTTACTCAAAGTAAAAACGTAGTCAGTTAGCAAAGCCAAGCCAACTATGCTTTAATTAAATCTTTTACTAAAAGCTTAATTGATTGGCAGTTGGCACTTTTTTATTATTATTTTATTTTGTGTGGTTTCAATTGGAAACTTCTGGAGTTCAGGTCCTCTTAATTCTAACTATCCAATTCTCAAAACAAAACAAAATACTTTTACCAAAAGCTCATGATGATCTTGGATTATTACAGGGCCGTTTGGTACAAGCGTTTAAACACATATTTTCAATTTTTAAGTAACATTACACGCATTTTCACATACTTTTTCACCCATACGTATTTTCAAAAAATACAAACAACGTTACTAAAATAACGTTACCAAACAGAGAGAGTTGAGTTAAAGTTAATATAGCCCTATTTGGTAAGGGATTAATAGTTTTCAGTGTTTAAACACTGAAAACTATGGGCCCAAAAAAAAAAAGCATTTAGTAAGGGATTTTCTTTAGGAGTGTTTAAGTTACATTTTTCATTTCAATTTTTGAGTAACAATAATGAATGACATTATTGTAAATATTTTGAAAAGCATAGGACCCACTAAATTGACAACACATTTAGGAGTGTCAATGTTCGACCCAACCCGCGAACATGACACGGGTTTTTGCAGGTTAGGTTAGGCCTTAATGGGTTTAGGTCATAAACAGGTCGACCCGAAAGCAACACGATAAGAAACATGTCATAAGCGAGTCAACCCGCGTAACTCACAATAGACACATTTGACACATCAATTTATTTGTGTCAACCCGAAATGACCCACTTAACATAACCCGTTTAACTCATATAACAAATAAATATTCATTTTATTTTAAATTTGTCAAATACCTTTTATATCCAACATATATTTTAAATTTAAAAAGAAAAGTTAGTAATTACAAAAACTTATAAGGGACATAATTGGAGATTGAAATTTTACAAACCCTAGATCTCTAAACCCTACAAACCCTAAATCTCTAAACCTTCTTATAAATATCTTTTCTTTTCTTTTCTTTTTATTTCAGCCGTACTACTCACTCTATTATCTTATAGTCTCACGCCCAATTCTCAAACTCAAAGTCTCAAACCGGTTGTTGCTCTCTCTCTCTCTCTCTCTCTCTCTCTCTCTCTCTCTCTCTCTCTCTCTCTCTCTCTCTCTCTCTCATGTGTTAGTGAATTTTAGAATTAAAGAAAATTGTTTTCTTAGTGTTTTAAAATTCTGCAGTAATTTTGTATACATAATGTTTTTGTTCTATAAACTTTAGTCTACTGTTTGCTCAAATTCTTTCAATATTGATACTTAGCATTTGGCAAGTTTCAAGGATATTATATTTTTGTTGAATTATGTTATTTTATTTTTATTAAACTATATTATTTTGAATTTGGGTTGAAGTGTAAGCACTTATTTTGGAGTGTAAAGAACTTATTTCTAGATGAATGTTATATTTTTGTTGAACTATATTATTTTGAATGTGGGTTGAAGACTTGAAGTATATGCACTGCTTTTGGGATGTAAAAAAAATTATTTCTAGATGGATGTTATATTTAGTATTATGTAGGTTGAAATGAGTTGTGTTACATTCATGTTAACCCAACACGACTCGTTTATTAAGCATGTCAAATGGGTTGGGTTAGGTCAACCCGCTTTATTAACAGGTCAGGTTATAGTTGAAGGATCATGACACAATTATTAAATGGGTCGGATTAGGATTGAATCATTTAGTCAAATACCCCTACCTCGACACGACACGAACCCGAGACACAATGGCAGAGCCACATGTATCCTTGGGGGGGCCTTAGCCCCTCCAAAATTTTTAATTTTTTTTTAACAATTTAAGTATATTTTATAAATATTTAAAAGTTATATGAAAAAAAATAGGAGTTCCCCCCCCCCCCAAAAAAGAAAGCATTGATTAAATAATTTAGTAATTTTTCCTTAAAAAAAAGAGTTTAGAGTAGGGGTGTCAATTCGGGTTAGTGTGTCGGGTTTGTGTCGTGTCAAGGTAGGGGTATTCAACAAAATAGCTCAACCCTAACTCAACCTATTTAATAATCGTGTCATGATCCTTCAATTCTAACTCAACCTATTAATAAGGCTGGTTTACCTGACCCAACCCATTTGACACACTTAATAAACGAGTCATATTGGGTTGACACGAATGTAACATAACTCATTTCAACCTGCATAATATTAAATATACCATCCATCTAGAAATAATTTTTTTTTACATCCCAAAAGGCAGTGCATACACTTCAAGTCTTCAACCCATATTCAAAATAATATAGTTCAACAAAAATATAATATTCATCTAGAAATAAGTTCTTTACACTCCAAAAGAAGTACAAACACTTTAACCCAAATTCAAAATAACAAAGTTTAACAAAAATAAAATAACATAATTCAACAAAAATATAATATCCTTGGAACTCACCAAATGCTAAGTATCAACATTGAAAGAATTTGAGCAAACAGTAGACTAATCCTGACTATGACCACGATTATCATCTATAAATTCTTTGTTAATGTCCAAATTCATAACATCTTCCACAAGCTTATCCAATATCATTTGTGCAAGTTCTATGCCCAAAAAGAAAAGGATAATTACAAATTACCCACCTGTGATTTAGCCCGAATTTAATTTACCCACCCGTGGTTTCATTTTTGACATTTTACCCATGTGTGCTTCCCTCTGTTATTACTCCGAAACCTACCTCCCTTTCAAACATTACGCTAACACATTTTTTATCAAAAACAAAACCCAAAACATATCAAACACTCCTCTCTCTCCCAAAACACACTCATGCCTTTTCTTTTTCAATTGATGTCTTGCGTGTTTAAACACACAAACCCAGCTGATCCTCCACAACATATCCAACGCTAGCAACAATGAGATCTAAACCCAACCAAAAACTCAAATCCAAACACACAAACCACCGTGAAACCCATACCAAAAAAAAAAAAACACAAGCAAAGCATGTTCAAATTCGTCTCTAGCTGCAGAAATTTTAAGTGATTGTAAGTGAGGCATTTACTGGGTACTTAGGAGATGAACTCAAATTCAGATTGCCAAGTAAATCTGTCTTCTTCTAATGTCACCATGGGCACATGAAAAAGCTTTGTAATTCAAGAATACCACCATGTCCAAGAGATAGGTAACCTCATAAAAGTAGTGGGCTTAATTTTGAAGCCAATCTGGTATAAAATGTGGGATCAAATGTTGTGCTATATTTTTCTTCTTCTTTGTTTATTTGATTTAGGGATTGAGTTTCTTTTGGTTGTTGGGGTTTGAAAAATGGGATTTGAGGCATGGTTACGGATGGATCCGTGGGTTTGGATGTGTGTGGGTGTGTTGATGTTTGTATTTTGACTTGGGTTTTAGGTTGTATTTTGATAGATCTGTGGTTTGTATTTTGATGGTATTGCTTAATTTGATTTGTATTAGTTTTCTAGGTGTATCTTCTTCATGTTTGTGAATTGTGAGAAACTAATACCATATTTTAATTATTATTTTTTTCCTTGTTTTGGGAGGAGAGAGACATAAAATGGGTGTAAAAAAACTTATTTACCCTCTTTTTTAACAGAGGTGGGTAACAGAGACTAAACGGAAATAACCTCAGGTGGTATGTTCTTCATGTTTGTGTATGTTCTTCATGTTTGTGAATTGTGAGAAACTAATACCATATTTTATATCTTTTTTTTTTCTTTTTTTGGGAGGAGAGAGACATAAAATGGATGTAAAAAAACTTATTTACCCCTCTTTTTTAACAAAGGTGTGTAACAGAGACTAAACGGAAGTAATCTCAGGTGGGTAAAGTGTCAAAAATGAAACCACATGTGGGTAAGTTAAATTCGGGCTAAACCACATTTGGGTAATCTATAATTATCCAAATTTAAAAAAAAAGTATTAGTAGTTCTAGGATCTGTAAAGTTTCAATTTCTAATTATATCCCTTATAAAATTTTGCAATTACTCACTTTTCTTTTTAAATTTAAAATATTTGTTGGATATAAAAGGTATTTGACAAATCTAAAATAAAATAAATATTTATTTGTTATACGAGTTAAACGGGTTATGTTAAGTGGGTCATTTCAAGTTAACACAAATAAATTGGCGTGTCAAACGTGTCAATTGCAAGTTATGTGGGTTGACCCATTTATGACACGTTTCTTATCGTGTCACTTTCGGGTCGACCTGTTTATGACCCAAACCCATTAAGACCCAACCCTAACCCGAAAAACCCGTGTCGGGTTCATGTCATGTTCACGGGTTGGGTCAAACATTGACACCCCTTGTTTAGAGTTGATATACAATTGCAATGGAATGAAATAGTTAGGTAGTAAGTTTTGTGAGTAAATATTGGAAGTGTGGAATCCCTAATTTTTAGCTCAATTTCAATTACAATTAATACGTCCAAATCATTCAACATTGATAATATATGCAATTTAGTTGAAATTTCCTATTCTCAAGATTTTATCAAGAAATAAAAAGGCTTATATGATACTTCAATTATAACATTATGATATTA
Organism: Quercus agrifolia; assembly: GCA_029955455.1. NCBI lineage: Eukaryota > Viridiplantae > Streptophyta > Magnoliopsida > Fagales > Fagaceae > Quercus > Quercus agrifolia. The sequence continues at coordinate 59,027,280 of JARQAD010000004.1, forward strand.
ATTTATCAAACATGGATGAAATTTTGCAAACAATTTATTTATTTTATATTTTCACACACACACACATATATATATTATTTGGATTTTTTAAGGGAGTTCTATTTTTTATTTGAGTTTATCTTGACATAATATATAGTTCGGCCCTCCCAACTCAAAATTCCTAGCTCCACCACTGCCGACACGCTAACGCAAATTGATACCGCTAAGCACATTATACCATCTCTCTCTCTCTTTCTTTCACACACACACACACACACACACACACTCTCTCTCTCTTTTCCTTTCTTTCTTTCACACACACACACACACACACACTCTCTCTCTCTCTTTTCCTTTCTTTCTTTCACACACACACACACACACACACTCTCTCTCTCTCTTTTCCTTTCTTTCCTTCACACTTACCTTTATCTTCTCTTTCTTTCTTTCTTTCTTCCACACTTATCTAACCCTTTTTTTTTTTTTTTTTTCGGTGTGTTTGTGTAAGACGTTCTTGATGAATGTAGTTTTTATGATTATTAAATAATAATTTAAGCTCATGATTTATTCCGCTATCATTCCCTTGATCTATTGGCTCACTGATCCTATAACTGTAAGTAGCTTCAAGTAACAAAGTTTGACCTTATCTTCTAAAAAAAAAAAATTATCTAGCTTGTCCCCTTTCATTTTTTTCTTTTTTTATCTCCCTTGTACCTTCTTTTCCCTTGGTTTTTTTTGGCATGAGTTGATAATTTCATGGGTAGATTTGATTTTGTGGCATGGGTCTTTCTTTATTTTCCGATAAGCAAGAGAGTGTGAATTTGATTTTGTGGATGATTGGTTTGGGTATTTGAACAATCCTATTGTTGGGATTTTTTTTATTTGTAGGTCTTTAAAGAGTTTGGCTGAAGAGATGGGAGATAGGAAGAAAAGGAAATGGATGAAGCAAAGAAGACTAGAAGAGACCCAAAATTTTTTGAGGATCATACCTTTTTGATTTCGATATTTTGATTGTATTTAAAATTTAGTCTTTTAGTTTTTATAACTTCATTTTGGTCTATATATTTTTAAAACCTGTTGTCATTTTGGTCTTTATTATCATCTCACTTATAAAAAATGCCTAAGTAAAAAATGAATTACTACTAGTTTAAAATTACTTTTTTTTTTTTTTTAAGTGAGATGCTGTCAGGATCAAAATATTGGTAAGTTTAAAAATATAAGAACCATAATAAAATTATTAAAAAAATTGAGAACCAAATTAAAAACATGACCAAAATAGAGGCAAAAAAGGTATTTTCAACCAAAAAAAAAAAAAAAAAGGGCAAATCTGAAATCTCATAGAAACCGGTGGCGCTCTCCCAAGTCAACAATCGTTATGTTTGGCATTGAACGACTAATGTGAAAAGTTGCACTTTCCTTTTGAAATTCCAAAAAAAAACAAAAGCAAACAGAGGAATTCAGCTGCACTTTACTTTCGATGAAACCTGCCTCCTGAAATGAAATTTACCATAAAAATGCCCTCATTGTCATTCAGTTGAGCCTCCATACCATCCCTCGCTAGCAGAGTAGTAGTATTAGATTTAGAGCACAAACAAAAGAGAGCAAGGAAGGACGCTCCACATTCAAGCTATTATGCGCTGGAGTTGGTTCATGCCATATCATCATTTCTTTAATAAAAGAAAAAGAAAAAGAGAGAGAGCGTTTTATGAGAATGGAAGCCTGTTACTTGAGAAGCTGATTGCCTCTTGCAATGCCAAGCCTATTCCCATCCGTACCTTCTCCCCTCAACAGCTCTTCCAAGCAACCAACAACTTTTCTTCTGAAAAGCTGGTAATAGGGTTATCTGTTTGGTACAAGGTTTCTCTTGAAGGACGAATTGTTCTCATTAAGGGTTCTTTTGTTTGCAATGCCAAGCCTATTCCCCTCCATACCTTCTCCCCTCAGCAACTCCCCCAAGCAACCAACAATTATCCTGCTGAACATCTGGGATTTTATTGGTACAGGGGTTCTCTTGAAGGACGAATTGTTCTCATTAAGCGTTCAGATCATTTGGCCTATATAACCATCAATGATTTAGTGATTTCTGCACAAATGAGTGGTCACAGCAATGTATTAAAGCCCATAGGCTGTTGTCTCCACACTCCATCTCCCATTTTTGTGTATGAATTTGCCGCCAATGGTGTCCTTGCAGATCGAATTCATGTCTCCCGTGTTACTGAACTACAACATCGGCCGATGGTGTGGGAGAGAAGGTTAAAGATTGCAAGGCAGATTGGTCATGCTATTTCTTATCTCCATACTGCCTTCCCAAGACCTGTCATCCACTTGAATATAGATATTTGCAGTATCTTATTAGATGAACATGATATTCCCAAATTGTCCAACTTTTATTTTTCTGTATCAATTCCCGAAGGTGAAGCTGGCGTGGATGCTCCTTTTATTACAAGGCTCAGATCCCCCGAGTTTAAAACAGCAGGCAAGGTAACTGAGAAAGCTGATGTATATGATTTTGGTCGGTTTCTTCTAGAACTTTTAACTGGAGAGAATTCTCGTAATATAACCCGATTTACAATTGATAAAGATTCTAGTTTAGTAGCATACATACATAACCGTGCTCAAGGTAGTTGCATAAACGGGATTGTGGATCCTGCAATCTTGGCTGAAGATGGGGAAGGAGGTGCTAGTTTAGAGCATCAATTACAAGCTGTGCTGGACCTTGCCTTGACATGTACAGAGGAAGATCCACAAACAAGGCCAACTATGGTTGATGTCACCAAACAACTCAGACGGATTGAGAGGTTCGTTCGGTCAGTAATTATTTATTCACTTGATTTCATCCAATCATATGTTATAGATAAACAGATTCACATTATTGCATATCCAAATGTTTTAGGCATGACAACAAACAAAATTTACTCACTTGATTTTCAAACAAAATGGCCATGGATGGAATTTAGAAGAGTTAAAAAAGCTGATTTGATGGAGAGCCATTTAATGACATTATTAAATCCCCATTGCTACTAAGAAGCAGTCCTAACAAACTGGTATGCATCTTAATTAATGAAGGAAAATTCTCTATGAGATCAGCTAATGGTATTTCTCAATCACACAGGTTCACACAAACCAGTGAAGTGCTTTTGGGAAATTTGCAGAATTTAAAGCTTCATGAGAGTTTTGAAAAGCATGCTTCTGCATCGTTGAAAAGGAATGCTTCTAGTGATGAAATCCAAGCAATGACCAAAGCCTCTGAAAGGCCTCTTGAAGTTTAATTGTGATGCAACTGAATGATGACAGAGCTTGTATGGCAGTTTTAACCTGTGATTGGGAAGTTATCATAATGGCAGCCCCTTAAGGTATGTATTGATGCTATAAGAACTGGAGGATACGTTGTTATTGGCAAAGGAGTTTGATAATTGTTCTTTTGTTTGAATAAAAGGAATGCAAACTAAGTAGTTCATGGTCTTAGTAACTGGCTATGTATAGTAGTTTGTTGAGGGAAAAATAGACTTCTGTACTGTTTAATTGGTTCATAAATTTTCTTTTTCCAGAATATATATGATTTCTCAATTTAGTTTGGCAAACCTTTGTCTTTTTGCAAAATAATCTTAAATTTTAATCATTCATGTGAATTTGGGTCGAAAATTCATTAAATAACTTATTGCTCCACAATTGATCTTCTAATTGGTATAATTGCAGTTAACACCTTCCCTTTGAATGAGATAAATGTTGTTGTCCTAAAAAGTATGAAACAAAAATGTCATTATCCTAACAAACAAAGATGTGCTTAATCCTTCTCTACTTTTAATGCTTAGTTCATTTTTATCCTCTTAAATTCAAAAGGCACCTTCTGATGGAACTCTGCTGGAGAAATATAGTTGCATAGGGCTGCTTAAACTTTGTACAGTAGTGGAGAGAAACATCAAAGAAAAAACTCTAGGTTATTGTGCAAAAACTCTAATCCAATTGCCTTGGGTATCAATCTATGCTAAGACAGATATTTGGCATTGTAAAACATATCTAGATGTCTTATCCCACAATCACAAAGGATAGTCACAATAGGACCAATACAGTTTGCCAAAAAAGCAAGTGTTGTTGGTGCAAACACTAGGCCCCTTGATGATGGAGGATTGATAATAGGTTTTATTTGATTTGAATTTGATTTGGTTTGAATTCTGATTTTATTTCTGAATTATATGTAATTGACTGCTTTGTTTCTTTCCTTCTTGGTTCTAGCTTTGGAGGTCCTACTTCAAAAGGCTCAAAAAAAAAAAAAAAAAAAAAGGAAAAATATTGTGGTATGGTGAATTTGATAATAGATAATATTGAATTGAAATTTTTCTCTAACATGGTGGTGATTTCAAGCAACCGTAAGTGGTGAAGCCCTAGGTTTGTAATGTTCTTTCTTTATAAATCCCTAGACAAGTTTACAAACCTTGTACTGCATCGAATATGGTAGCGGAGCAAATATTTGATCCATGTACTGAAATTCACAACCCAAAATAACCACAACTGTTTGCCACTTTTGAAACCAACCTCATCGAAGCATTCAAACACTACCACCCTTCTCAGTCAATCATACCAATCCACATTAGGATCTCAACTAAAACACCATCGCCAAGTCCGACTCAAGTTGTATTGGCCCTGGCCTTGGCATGTATGAGGAAGATATAGAGAAAATGCTAATAGTGATAGATGTTACCAAAGATTTGGGGCAGATTGAGAGGCTTGTTCCATGGTTGATTATTTCTCATTTGGTTCATCAAAGTACCTTTCCAACTAGAATAGCTTCTTATTTAGGCATTGAAAATTCAAATTTTGCTATGACATCTTGCAAAAACACAATTTCAACATAAAATGTGTTTATATTGAAGTTGTGTTTTCAATTTAGTTTGGCAAACCTTGTTTTCTTTACAAAATAGTCTTAAATTTTAATCATTATGCGAATTTGGGTTGAAAATTCATTATATAACTTATTGCCCAACAATTGATCGTCTAACTGAAATAATTGTAGTTAACACCTTCCCTTTGATTGAGATAAATATTTTTGTCTTGAAAAGTATGAAAAAAAAATTTTCATTATCCTTACAAACAGAGATGTACTTAGTCCTTCTCTAGTGTTACTACTCCGGTTCATTGTTATTTACTTAAATTTAGAAGGCAGCTTTTGAGGGAACTTTGCTAGAGAAATATAGCTACATAGGGCTGCTTGAACATTGGATAGAAGTGGAGAGAAACAGCAAAGTCAAGACTCTAGGTCTCACTAAGTCATTTGATGCCCAAAAACTCTAATCCAATTACCTTGGGTATCAATCTAAGCTGGGACAGATATTTGGCATCGTAATACATACACAGATTTCTCATCCCACAATCACAAAGGATAGTCACAAACAATAGCATGAACACACGCAGACAAAAGGAGTTTTGTTGTTGTGGACACTAAGCCACTGGATGATGGACGATCAAGGATGGACATTAAGGAGTTTTATTTTTGAATTATTACATGTGTGTGGTTATAACAATATTCTCAATGTTAAAGAATTCAATGTGTGTGGAAAGACCGGCCACTGTCCATCCAGTGCCTTCAGCTGCAACAAATGCATCTAAGCTACCGCATCTGTTGCCAAATCTCAGGTCTAGTACCTTCATAGTGTGCTCAGATGTTTGCTAGATTTTCAAAATGATCAGCAAAGATGCGACCTTACAAATAATGTTGTATAGCCAAACTTTGTTTCTCTTCACCAGTTGTGTAATCAATGGTTTGCTCCAGGGGTTTTCCATTATTTTGGCCAGCTTCTCTATGCTTTGATGCTGCCTCATTTTCTTCCAGTGCCCTTCTCCAAGCAATATTGACAAAGTGGTCTGTGTCTGTAATTGAGATAGGTCCACCCTTTCAGTAATAGTTCCCTGGGATTCAAGTATTTGAGACAGAAAAATTTACAATGGGAAGAAAAATTAAGCAGGTTGCATTACATAAAAGAGAGGCAAAGAAAGCTAAGGGGGAAAAAGGAGGCTATGTCATATTTGAGTAGTTAGACAGACAGTCATTGATGTCCTACAGCTTTCCTCACCAAGCCAACATTTTTTGAAATCTAAAAAGTCTTCACAGTTCAGAGTCTTTAGACACCTACAATCACTGGATCTTACCTCTCAAAAACCAATATCGAAAACTGGCTACAATAATAATCCTAGAGATGATAAGAAGACAATTCTTGCTTTATCTTGCTTTAGGCCTTATCTAACAACTAAATTGCATACGGTGTGGTCAATGTGGATATTCTTGTGCAAGAGGTTAAGCTAAAGAAATGGTTTAAGTATGTTGAAATGGAAGCAAGACATAATAATCATTTTCAAGAAACTTTATATATTTCAAGAATCAAGTATACCCAAGTATGTCCTGTTACTATCAAATAGTCCATGGGGCATATTCTCCCTCACAAGTCAATAATATTAATGTTGAAGATCATTGCATGAATAAGAGAAAGTCATTGGTCATGGAACTCTGCTAATTGAAAACACATTCCAAATATACATTCCCAATAGCAGTATTATCAGGGATAACCACAAGGCATTTGCATCAATAGGGGCATGAGCAACTATAGCAAGCATCCCCTCAGTAACGACTCCAACTCGAGCTAGCTTCCCAAATACCAAAGCCTGCATAGAGCCACAAATTGAAATGCAAACAAAACAAAATCAACCCTAACCATCAACAAACACAACAACCTATACTAAACAGGAATTTCCAAACTTAGTATCACCTTCTTTACTATACAACAAGGCACTGGTTTCACTAGCTGTTTATTAATTTAGAGAGCCTTCATTCATATATAGCATTATTCCATTATTGACAAAGCAAAGCACCACTAGAATTGTTTAAGAGAGCAAAAAAACAAGCATAAAAGTAACAATTTAAGTTTTTTCTTTAGCGAATGTATTGTTGATGGAGATGGGTTTTTTTTTTAATTATTATTTTTTTTATAGGAATTGTTCATGGAGATGGGTGTAATATGCAACCTTCTCACAGGCCATTCCTGATTAATTGACATGTGATTGCCACTCCAAAGAGACATCAAAGCATCCATTTCCAAATCTTGGAATGCTTTTTGAAGTGCAAATTTCTACATGCCATTATATCTATACAGATCATGAACTACGATTTCACAATAATTTTCCCCATTCCAAAGAGACATCAAAGCATCCATTTCCAAATCTTGGAATGCTTTTTGGCATGCAAAATTCTTCATGCCATTACATCTATTGCACATAAAATCAAATAGATTGAAAAAGAATCTCATAACAGTCAATCAATTGTCAACTGCAAAAATACAAAGAAACTGTTGCCCCACAAATACTTTGCATTTCAATTTCTCTTCTACATTTGTCACTAAGGGGGAGATTATTAAATTCTGCTAAATAAGCCAAAGCCTCTAAGTTTATGTTGCAAACTATCTGTGGTGATGCAACCTCTCCTTTTGGAAATGTACCCCATTCCTCACAATCATCAAGAAAGTCTAATAGCTTTGAATAGAATGAGTCATAGTTCATTAAAGTAAGGGAACAGGTGATTATCAAAAAAAGAGGAGGAAACAGGAAGCTCTGACCCTATCCACTCTAGTCGAATTAATCCTAATATCTCAAACACCTTATCTAGAGTACCAATACCACCAGGAAGAGCAACAACAGCATTTCTATCAGAACTACTGCTCCTAACTGCAGTATCCAACAACCTATGCTACCTCGCAGAAAAAACTGGCATTGCTGAAAAGCAATTCATGCAACTGAGAAGCAACAGGTGACAACAATAGATTATCTGCATGTAAGATAAGTTTCTGAAGGTAGACACAGATGAAAATTTGAGGCTGTCCCTTCATCAGCTTCTTTACCTATCTTTAATCCACCCACTGGTTTTCCTACTTCTAAAGCACCTTTAGTAGCAGTATGCATTAGTCCAAGACCAACCCCACTCCATGAAGTGCAATTCAAAAGATTCACAATCTGAAGACCATAAGAAAAGGCTAACCACAGTCAAAAGGAGAAGTATGTTTCCAAGATGCAATTGTGGTTTTGTGCTGCCAAGTCTCAGCATTCTTTATGCATGATTGTCTCAGCATGTGAAAACATAATTTAGATACAGAAATTTACATTCATGTATGCCAGGCAAAGCAGGCAGGAAGCAATCTATAAATTCACGTACCTCTCTACTCAACTCTAGTGCTTGCAAGTAATGAGAATGACCGGGTCCCATCCTTGAAAAACACAAATTAAGACTCCTTGCCCAAGTCTATGTATGAGTTCATAACATTTTCTTTTTTTATAATTAAGTTTGTAACATTGTTCAATCTCTCTTCTGACCTTTCAACCAATAAAACCAAATTAGCTACCAAACCTTTTCGCACATTCAACAAAATTGCAAAGCATTTCATAAATTCACAAATTTTCTTAGTGCATGACACTCTTGGAACGACCAATAAGAACTTCTAAATCCTGGCATTAAGATCCATAAATTTCATAGTCCACTTTCAATTCTCTACTCCACTCCGACTCCCAAAAATTGATATTAAAAGTAAAATTGGCCAAGTTTGAAATAGGGCTCAGATATCTAAGCATGAACTGAAGTTTTTTTTTTTTTTTTTTTTTTTTTTTTAAATTATAGTTCCCTTTAGATACATAAGAGTGCTATTTGTTTTTACTTAGGCAAGCTGTTCATTTGCCTTGTTAGAATTGTAATCCTTACTTGCCTGCCAATATAAATAACCAATCTTATCGTAAAAATCATCCATGAAGAGAGTGCTATTTGTTTTTACTTAGGCAAGCTGTTCATTTGCCTTGTTAGAATTGTAATCCTTACTTGCCTGCCAATATAAATAACCAATCTTAACGTAAAAGTCATCCACGAAGAGATTGCAATTCCATTTTTGGTAGAAATCAAAAGCAGGAAATGTGATGCATTCACTTATGAGCTGAGAAGACTTGTATGTGCAGCCTAACTCCTAGAAATTGGCCACTGGCAAATAATTTGGAATAGCATCCCTCTATTGAAATGCAAAAGAATTTCATCAACAAAGCCACTACATGTTTATGATTTCAACTTGCTTAAATTAAAGCTGCATCCCACAAGACCTTCTCATTCCTATGATCTCATAATACATCTTTTATTCAAATGGTTCTTTTGGCAGCGTACTTCAAAACAGGCATCCAAAATCCCATAGTGGACAAATTAAAATTCATCAAATCGCTTGAATACTTCTCTATTTTGTTAATCTTTTACATCCAACACCAGAATTGATGCTAAAATACCTGCTTGTCACTAACATAGACATCCCCTTCACTTCAGGGAGCAACTACTAATTATGCTTCAAACTCTTTGTTATCTTGTTTGAGAAAAAAGAAAATTTTCTGCTTGTACATGAAAGATTCAACATGGTTCACCAGATTCACTGATACTGAACTGTCCTCTGTTTTTCTTTTTCATTTTTATCTTTTTTTTTTAGAAAATTCTCAGTTCCTAGCATGACTAATACTCTGGTAATACACCCAATGCACACTCGTAAGTGATAATCCACCTCACTAATTTAGTTTTGCATCCATATTTATATGAGTGTAATCCACCTCCATATGTAAAAACATTAACTTGATGACAGCCTGATAGTCAAATATTGATATACACGATAGTTATGAACTCAGTTGTACATGGTCAAATATTATCATTTACAAAAAGGTGATATTTATTTAATGATATAAAAACGTAGTGTTTTTAAAAGATTACAGAGTATCATTTACAAAAGATTACAAAGTACCATTTACAAACTCTTATAAGTTTGGTTCTTTTATGCAATTTAAACCCATACCTCTATCTCTCTCTTATTATACCTTCACAGGTATTGGAAAGAGTAATATCCACCACCTACAAATTGATGCATCACCAATCTAAAAATAAATAAAAATAAAAATTTATTTATTATGCTATAAATTGAGTACTAAATTTACAATTATTAGTTAATAAAATTACACTAGTCTTAACATTTTTAAATTATAGGGACTGATAACACTTATTTGATATATTGAAACGTCATGAACTAAAAATGCTCATTATGTAAGTTTTAGAGACCAATAGTGTTCAAGGCCAACTTCCATAGAGTAATCATCTCTTTATTAAAATTATGATTTTAAGCATTTACTTATATAAAATTAAAAATTAAAATTAAAAAAATTAAATTTAAAAAAAAAAACAGATAGAGAGAAGATAATACAGTGACTTTAGTAAAAATTCATTAATATACACTCCATTTTCTCTAATTCCTCTTAATTAAAAATGGGTTTAAACTAACATGCCACAACCAAAACTACACTCAACAGTTAATTTCGCTATGCATGGTTTTTGGTGATGGCATTGCAATTGGATGAGTTAGTGTATAGTTGTTGATGCGCAGGGCTTGTGAGTTGGATTTGGATTTGTGGGTTTTGTTGATTTTTATTGGTGGAGTTATGACATATGAGTTTGGTGTTGCATGAATATTTTGAATTGGGCATGTCTTGTATTGTGTGATTTCTCAGTTTTAGACTGCATTGTGTCAAAAATTTTCTTTTTAATCCATCAGTGTTAAATTGTGTATGTGTGGGCATAATAGGTTTTAAAAAAAAATGTATTTAGTATTTGACTTTGTCTCAAGAGCTGTCTGCACATTTCAAATTGCAGAAAAGTTTTGTTCTGAAAAGAAATGTAGAGAAGCTGAAATACTTTTGGGGGTTTTCTTTAGACATTTGAGTTGAAGAGATTAAATTGTTGTATTAGAAAGATGACCATCTCTAATGTTTCAAAAATATCTTTTACTTAGCCAATAAAAGAATTTCTTATCTATTGTTATAGCTAAATCATGGAACCTGGGAAAAAAATAGGGACCTAAAATCAGAAGTTATATTTTACCTAAAATTTATGAAGGGAATGAGTATATAACTAAAAAGTTGTTTTATTTGTTGTCACGAAAAAGAAATTGAAAATATGTGACCTACTGATTTGATATCTTCATTCCTGATGTTATTATGTTTATTTGATGGGAATAAATATAGTACTGTTAAATGAGTTTCCATTCTAATGAACATGGGTGAATATAGTTAGCTGAGGATTAAGTTGTCAGTGTGAGGGAAACATCACAAAAGCAATGTTTCTTGCTTACATGCATGCACTGAGCTATAGTTGGCACTATATTACACATAAACGTCTGATCATCTGTTAATATATGGTTTTTTGCATGCAATTATGCTTGAGTTTCCTGTCAAGGTGGAGACTGTTAAGTCCCGGAAGGGTTTATTATTGTTTCAATGGGCCATTTCCATATATTTTTACTAACTCATGTGTTGTAGTTCATTCATTGGGTTTAGTAGATTGACCATAAATTAGACTTAGTGATCTTTAAGCTTTGTTTGCACATACGTCTTACATTAGGATGACTGGAACTCCATGTGCATGAGCTTGGTCCTTTGAATTTTATAACTACCTAATTTTCATAACTCCAACGTATGTTTCTAAATTTGTTTGTTGTGTCGTGGGGTCACACACGATGATTATTATGTGATTAACCATTGATGGGCTAATCTTTTCACAAGGACAATTTGTTTCATCCATTCCTGTGCTTTTTCACTTTCACTTTTTCCTAAGCAATTAAATAAATTATACATCATTTACAATATATGGATATGTTGTTTCCCTTCTTCTTCTTCTTCTTTTTTATGTTGATATGGCTATGCAGTCACTATCTTTCCATCTTTTAGAAGACATAGTAAGAATATGAGTAATTATTCAGTAGAGAATGCTATGAGTAGAGGATTCAGCATAGAACATAATGCCTTTAATGTGGAACTTGATAAATTTGGAGTCTGTAATCTTTGAATTGCTCTAATTTGAAGTTGAGTTTGATATTTCTTAATTGTTAAAATCTCATTTATCCTATTTACCAATTGAAATATAGTAAATATTAAGTTTCTTTCTTTGGCGTAAGTATTGTTCATTAAGATGGGAGTAATATGCAGCCTTCTCACAGGCCATACGTGATGAATTGACATGTAACTAATCAGGTGGAACGTTTGCGGTCTGCAAGAGTGGAAGGTGTAACATCTATCACTGTCTCAAGGAACAATGTCTCTAATAGTGTCATTACTTGTTACATCATTAGTAATTATCATATTGGAGAGAGAGAGTTTTCGTCTTGTTATAATATCCCTTGTAGTTTGTGTTCACAGATTGATTTGGTAGTTTAACCTTATATGTTAGTGTAATAGTGAGTAGATGTGATGGTAATTGTGATCATAATGAATATGTTCTTTCACTTTTCAGTGACCTGTTTTTGTGACTGATCAATTTTTTTTTTTTTAAAAAGGGGTTGGTGCGGGTGTCATCAACTTTAACATCTCTAAATTTTTTAAGGTGTCTCTTATTGAGCTGACATTAATCTATGGCCTTTATTTGCATCAGATACTGATGGATTCGTGATTCCAAGCTTGGAAATAGGAGACTTAGATCAGAGTAAAACTGATGTTTCATAAGTAGAAGCCTCAAAACCTCCTTCTCCAAAGGTCAGTTGCAAGAATCTTACGCTATTCATTACAAAAGAAACGGGAAAGAAATATCATCTATAGATTATGCATTTAAGTCTGTATTCTAAAATCTGTGTTTTTTGAACTTTTGCAGGCGACAAGAGAAGAGAATATCTACCTAGGTCCACATGAAGCACCTTCTTCACAGTCAAAGCAGCAAGAGCCGAATTCTGCTGGTCATAAGCAGCCGTTCAGGCAAAAGTTGAAGGAAGCAGATGAGAGGACTAGTGAGACAGGTTGGGAGAATAAGTTAGAGAGTCTCAAAGAACTTGTGGTTAGTGGCAAAGCCACCGGCAACATGGCAAAGGGCTCTACCAGGGATTGGCTACACCCACATTGTCATGAGTCTCAGTTTAAGAACTGGAATCCCCAGTGAGTGGAATATCTAAGAGCTTTTTGAACTTGGCACAATGGGTTTTCTTTTTTCTTCTCTCTATTATAAGCTTTGTTATCTTTGGAGAATGAATTTATAAAAGGTTATGTATTTTGACAATAAATTTTCAACCAGGCCTTTGAGATTTGCTTCTGCTGCGAAAGATTATTTCCGATGTTTGGGTTGTACTAGATGCGGATGGCGTTTGGCCCTTCTCTTTTTCTGCTTGATTTCGTGCTCCTTCCACTTTGAGTTTGGGTCACTGTTGGATCTTGAAAAAATAAAAATGATGATGATAACCTCAACCAGAATCTTGCTTGTTATTTAAAACCCCAGGATTATGGCTTGAAAACCTTGAATGAGGTGCACAACATTAGGTGGCCCATATGTGGTTATATCCAAACGTAGTCAGTTAGCAAAGCCAACTATGCTTTAAATTAAATCTTTTACTAGAAGCTTAATTGATTGGCAATTGGCACTTTTTTATTATTATTTTATTTTGTGTGGTTTCAATTGGAAACTTCTGGAGTTTAGGTCCTCTCAATTCTAACTATCCAATTCTAAAAATAAAAATAAAAAAATAAAATAACTTTTACCAAAAGCTCATGATGATCTTGGATTATTACATGTGTGAGTATACAAAGAGAGTTGAGTTAAAGTTAATATAGCCCTATTTGGTAAGGGATTCATAGTTTTCAGTGTTTAAATACTGAAAATTATTAGGCCAAAAAAAAAAAAAAGCATTTAGTAAGGGATTCTATTTAAGAGTATTTGAGTTACGTTTTTCATTTCAATTTTTGAGTAACAGTAATGAATGACATTATTGTAAATATTTTGAAAAGCATAGGACCCACTAAATTGACAGCACATTTAGGGGTGTCAATGTTCTACCCAACCAGCGAACCCGACACAGGTTTTTGCGGATTAGGGTTGGACCTTAATGGGTTTGGGTCATAAACAAGTCGACCCGAAAACTACACAATAAAAAACATGTCATAAGCATATCAACCCGCGTAATCCACAATAGACACGTTTGACACGCCAATTTATTTGTGTCAACTCGAAATGACCTACTTAATACAACTCGTTTAGCTTGTATAACAAATAAATATTCATTTTATTTTAGATTTGTCAAATACTTTTTATATCCAACATATATTTTAAATTTAAAAAGAAAATTTAGTAATTACAAAAACTTATAAGGGATATTATTAGAAATTGAAACTTTGCGAACCCTAGATCTCTAAACCCTACAAACCCTAAATCTCTAAAACTTCTTATAAATATCTAAATTTTTTTTTTTTTATTTCAGTCGTACTACTCACTCTACTATCTTATATTCTCATGCCCAATTCTCAAACTCAAAGTCTCAAACATGTTGTTGCTCTCTCTCTCTCTCTCTCTCTCTCTCTCTCTCTCTCTCTCTCTCTCTCTCTCTCTCTCATGTGTTTAGTGAGTTTTAGAATTAAAGAAAACCATTTTCTTAGTGTTTTAAAATTCTGCAGTAATTTTTTCTACATTATGTTTTTGTTCTATAAACTTTAGTATACTGCTTGCTCAAATTCTTTCAATATTGATATTTAGCATTTGACAAGTTCCAAGGATATTATATTTTGTTGAACTATGTTATTTTATTTTTTTTAAACTATATTATTTTGAATTTGGGTTGAAGTGTATGTACTTCTTTTGGAGTGTAAAGAACTTATTTCTAGATGGATATTATGTTTTTGTTTAATTATATTATTTTGAATGTGAGTTGAAAACTTGAAGTGTATGCACTGCTTTTGGAATGTAAAAAAAATTATTTCTAGATGGATGCTATATTTAATATTATGTAGGTTGAAATGGGTTGTGTTACATTCTTGTCAACCCAATACGACTCATTTAATAAGCGTGTCAAATGGGTTGGGTTAGGTCAACCCACCTTATTAACAGGTCAGGTTATGATTGAAAGATCATGACATGATTATTAAATGGGTCTGGTTAGGGTTGAGCCATTTAGTCGAATATCCCTACCTCGACATGACACGAACCCGACACACTAACCCGAATTGACACCCCTAAGCACATTAAACCACCTCTCTCTCTCTTTCTTTCACACACACTCTCTCTCTCTTTTCCTTTCTTTCTTTCACACTTATCTTTATCTTCTCTTTCTTTCTTTCTTCCACACTTATCTAACCCTTTTTTTTTAATTTTTCGGTGTGTTTGTGTATAACGTTCTAGACGAATGTAGTTTTTATGATTATTAATTAATTTAAGCTCATGATTTATTCCGCTATCATTACCTTGATCTATTGACCCACTGATGCTATAACTATAAGCAGCTTCAAGTAACAAAGTTTGACCTTATCTTCTTTAAAAAAAAAAATTTATCTGGCTTGTCCCCTTCTCTTCTTTTTTTGTTTTTTTTTTTTTTTTATCTCCCTTGTACCTTCTTTTCCCTTGGTTTTTTTTGGCATGGTTTGATAATTTCATGGGTAGATTTGATTTTGTGGTATGTCTTTCTTTCTATTCCGATAAGCAAAAGAGTGTGAATTTGATTATGTGGATGATTGGTTTGGGTATGTGAACAATCCTATTGTTGGGATTTTTTTTATTTGTGGGTCTTTAAAGAGTTTGGCAGAAGAGATGGGAGATAGGAAGAAAAGGAAATGGATGAAGCAAAGAAGACTAGAAGAGACCCAAAAAGAAGAGAAATAATAGGAAGTGCAACGGTAATGAGGAATTTCTCTCTAATCATATAAAATAATAGTAAATCACTGTACATGTTAGATAAATATTCACTTTAAAAATAAAATACACACTTATACCAAACACACAATTAAATTTTTTTACTTTTAAAAATATATTATTAGAAATATGTTACCATACTCTTTCTTTTTTCATAATGAGCACTTTAAACACTTGTTTTCACAACACTTTTTTATCCACAATTTTCACATCATTTTGAACAACAATACTTGAAATCTACCAAACAGGCCTATATATTTTTCAAGTTTGTAAAATATAAAGTTAATAAGAGATGGATAATTATTTATTATATAAAATGATAGTTTGGATTTTCTCTATTTTGAGATATTTTGCACTTTTAAATTATTCACTCGAGAGAGGTTATGATCTATAATAAATAATAGTCAATTAATTCAAAGTTTGGCATTCATATTAAAAATAAAAAAGAGAGCGTGTAATTCAATAAAGAGATTTGCAATGTATTAATTCAGCAAATGTTTATATATATATATATATATGTAAATGGGATTTGGGACAAAAAAACAAAATTTTTGAGGACAATATCTAATCTACATTATTTAGAGCATCAATTACAAGCTGTGGTGGACCTTGCCTTGACATGTACAGAGGAAGATCCACAAACAAGGCCAACTATGGTTGATGTCACCAAACAACTCAGACGGATTGAGAGGTTCGTTTGGTCAGTAATTATTTATTCACTTGATTTCATCCAATCATATGTTATAGATAAACAGATTCACATTATTGCATATCCAAATGTTTTAGGCATGACAACAAACAAAATTTACTCACTTGATTTTCAAACAAAATGGCCATGGATGGAATTTAGAAGAGTTAAAAAAGCTGATTTGATGGAGAGCCATTTAATGACATTATTAAATCCTCATTGCTACTAAGAAGCAGTCCTAACAAACTGGTATGCATCTTAAGTAATGAAGGAGAATTCTCTATGAGATTAGCTAATGGTATTTCTCAATCACACAGGTTCACACAAACCGGTGAAGTGCTTTTGGGAAATTTGCATAATTTAAAGCTTCGTGAGAGTTTTGAAGAGCATGCTTCTGCATCATTGAAAAGGAATGCTTCTAGTGATGAAATCCAAGCAGTGAACGAAGCCTCTAAAAGGCCTCTTGAAGTTTAATTGTGATGCAACTGAATGATGACAAAGCTTGTATGGCAGTTTTAACCTGTCATTGGGAAGTTATCATTATGGCAGACCCTTAAGGTATGTATTGATGCTATAAGAACTGGAGGATAGGTTGTTAATTGCAAAGGAGTTTGATAATTGTTCTTTTGTTTGAATAAAAGGATTGCAAACTAAGCAATTCATAGTCTTAGTAACTGGCTATGTATAATGGTTTGTTGGGGAAAAAAAGACATTTGTACTGTTTGATTGGTTTGTAAATTTTCTTTTTCCAGAATATATATGATTTCTCAATTTAGTTAGGCAAACCTTCTGATGGAACTCTGCTGGAGAAATATAGCTGCATAGGGCTGCTTGAACTTTGTACAGTAGTGGAGAGATACATCAAAGAAAAAACTCTAGGTCACACACTCACACTAACTCATTTAATGTGCAAAAACTCTAATCCTATTGCCTTGGGTATCAATCTATGCTAAGACAGATATTTGGCATTGTAAAACATATCCAAATGCCTTTTCCCACTTTCACAAAGGATTGTCACAATAGGACCAATACAGTTTGCCAAAAAAGCAAGTGTTATTGGTTCAAACACTAGGCCCCCTGATGATGAAGGATTGAGAAATCAAGTGATGTTCGAGAATAAATAAATAAATTTCCAAGCAATTACTTTCCAAAAAAATAAATTTCCAGGCAATTGCTTTCCAATTAAGCTTCAGGAGGCCTCTGGATGGCCTCCTAAAGCTTAATTATGATGCAATTGAGTGATTACAGAGCTTCTATGCTGTTTAGTTGGCTTGTAAATTTCAATTATGATGCAAGTAAAATGGAATTTTATTAATGAATTATAACATGTGGTAACAATAATATTCTCAATGTTGAAGACTTCAACAAGCGTTCGCTAATTGATTGATAACAATGGAAATCTGGAATGGTATGCTCATTTAGACAAGCAAAGCATTGTGTCCTTTTGTCCTTTCAATATAATTTACATTTTATGAATAAGAGGAGAGCGGGACCGGTTAATCATGCAATAGATTCACATTATTGCATGTCCAAGTGTTTTAGGCATGTCAACCAGCATAACTACTTAGTTGATTTCAGAATATTTCCTGATTCACAACGTCTCAAAGGTTGTCGTTTAAGAACTGAGTTGATTTCAAAAGGCTTCAAGCAAGATTAGTATACATTGGTAAGCTGGAACTTAGTCTAGCAGATTTATTTCCACCTGACAGCGGTTTTAATCGTTGATGAGAATTTGGGTAGGAAAAAACGTATACACTATTGCCCCACAATTGATCATAATAACTGGTATATCTGCATTAACTCATTCCATTTCTCTTGGAAAAATGATATCAATCATCCCTGGATACAGCTCTGAAAGAAAATACATATTGATGTCCCAAAAATAATGAACCAAAAATTGTCAACATAAAGATTATTTTTGGTTTTCTGGATTTATGTCAACATGTCAGCGTGAGGGAAGCATCACAAGAGCAATGTTTCTTGCTTACATGCATGCCCTGGGCTATAGTTGGCAGTATATTACACAAAAATGTCAGATCTTCTGTTAATATATGGTTGTTTGCAATGCTTATTCTGAATTATGCTTGAACTTCCTGTCAAATTGGAGACTCTTATGTCCTAGGGAGAGTTTATAAATGTTTCAATAACCCATTTCCACATATTTGTTACTAATTCATGTCCCTGTAGTTCATTTAGTGGTTTAGTAGATTGACCATAAATCTTTCAACTTTGTTTGCACATACACCTTACATTAGGATGAATGGACCTCCAGGTGTATGAGCTTGGTCCTTTGAAGTTGATAACTACCTGATGTTCATAACACTAATGGATTTTCTAAATTTGTTTCTTGTGTCTTGGGGTCACGCGTGATTCTTATGTGATTAATCATCGACGGGGTTATCTTTTCATAAGGACAATTTGTTTCGTCCATTGCTGTGCTTTTTAGCTTGCACTTTTTCCTAAGCAATTAAATGAATTATACATAATTTACTATATATGTATATGTTGTTGCCCTTTTTTTATGTTGATATGGCTATGAAGTCTCTATCTTTCCATCGTTTAGAAGATATAGTAAGAGTAATTATTCAGAAGAGAATACAAAGAGTAGAGAATTCAGCAAGTATAGAATATATTGCCTAATGAATCTTTCATGTGGCACTTTATAAATTTGGAGTCTTTGTATTCTTTGAATTGCTCTAATTTGAAGGTGAGTTGATATTTCTAATTGTTAAAATCTCATTTATCATGTTTACCAATTGAAGTATAGTAAATATTTAGTTTTATTTATCCAAAAAAGAAAGTGTAGTAAATATTAAGTTTATTTACTTGGCATGAGTGTTGTTCATTGAGATGGGAGTAATATGCAGCCTTCTCACAGGCCATACCTGATGAATTGACATGTAAGTAGGTGGATTGTTTGTGATCTGCAAGAGTGGAAGGTGTAACATCCATCATTGTCTCAAGGAACAAGGTCTTTAGTTGTGTCATTACTTGTTACATCATCAGTAATTATCATATTGGAGAGAGAGAGAGAGTGTGTTTTGATCTTGTTATAATATCCCTTGTAGTTTGTATTCACAGATTGATTTGGTATTTTAATCTTATATGTTAGTGTAATAGTGAGTAGATGTAATGGTAATTCTAATCAGGATGGATGTGTTCTTTCAATTTTTAGTGACCTATTTTTGTGACGACTCAAATTTTTTTTTAAAAAGGGTTTGTGTGGGTCATCAGCCTTAACTTCTCTAAATTGTTTAAGGTATCTCTAATCGTGCTAACCTTAATCTGTGACCTTTATATGCATCAGACACTGATGGATTCATAATTCCAAGCTTGGAAATAGAAGACTTAGATCAGAGGAAAACTAATATTTCATTTCAGAAGTAGAAGCCTCAAAACCTCCTTCCCTAAAGGTCACTCACAAGAATCCTACACTATTCATTACAAAGGATAAGAGGAAAAACACATTGTCTATAGATTATGGCAATGCCACTGGCAACATGGCAAAGGGCTCCACCAGGGATTGGCTAGACCCACATTGTCATGAGTCTGAGTTTAAGAAGTGGAATCCCCAATGAGTGGAATATCTGAGAGCTTTTTAAACTTGGTACACAAGGCTTTCTTTTTTCTTCTTCTCTCTATTATAAGCTTTGTTGTCTTTGGTGGCTGAATTTGTTGAGGTTATGTATTTTGTCAATAAATTTTCAATCAGGCCTTTGAGCTTTGCTTCTGTTGCGAAAGATTCTTTCAGTAGCACTTAGATGTTTGGGTTGCATTTGCTGCAGTTGGTGTTTGCCACTTCTCAAGCAGAATTTTGCTTGTTCTTTAAAACCATTATGGCTTGAAAACCTTGAATAAGATGCACAACATTAGGCAGCCCATATATATGTGATTGATTATGTTTTGAATTAAATCTTTTACTAAAAGCTTAACTGATTGGCACTTTTTTGTATTTTTAAATGAAAACTTCTAGAGTTCAAATCCTTCCACCTTCGACTATTAAATTACTAGCCAAAATTTTTTTTACCAAAAGCTCATGCCGACCTTTGAGTATTACATGTGCAGATATATAGAGCAAGTTAGGTTGAAGTTTATTAGTATCATGTAATAATTTTTTATTAATTGTGTGTTTTTTTAAACTAATCCATTGCTATATTCTTCTTTCATGTTTGTAAAATATAAAGTTAATATGAAGGATAATTATTTAATCTATAAAATGCTTATATTTTGAGATTTTTTTTGTACTTTTAAACAAGATAGGGGTTATGAATTATGATTTATGAGCTTATAATAAATTATAGCCAATTAACTCAAGGTTTTATTTTTGGTTGTTGTTGATCTCAAAGTTTGGCCTTCATATTAAGAACAAAGAGATCGTGTATTTTCAACATATTAATCAAATAAAAAAATTATTAAATGATGTAATATTCACAAAAGTTATATATATATATATATATATATATATATATATATATATATATATATATATATATATATATATATATATATATATATATGGGTTAAATGAATATTCCACCGTATGTTTGATGTCACCAAACAACTCAGGCGAATTGAGAGGTTCGTTCCATCACTAATTACTTGCATTCATCCAAACATCTATTAGCTACGTAGTTATTAGCTTAAATTAACTAATGTCAAATGCTAGGATGATAGATTGTACTCAATTTAATTATGATATAAAACTAATTTCAACTGTTATGGTAATTTGCTCATACAAAGAATCATATATTATTCTTAATGAGTGCAATAGATTCGCATTGTTGCATATTAAAATCTTCTAGCCATGACAACAGGCAGAATTTACTTAATTTTAAGACAGATGGCCATGAATGGAATTTAGACATGTTAAAAGCTCACTTGATGAAGAAACATATAATGCTGTTATAAAATTCCCACTGCTACTGAGAAGCATGCCTAATAAACCATTATGCATGGTTGCAAATGATATCTTACCAACAAGAGCACGAATGAAGCAAACATGTGAGATGGAAACTACTCGCTGTCCTTTGTGTGAAACTGAAGAAGAAACATGCCTACACTTATTCAAAAACTGTTCTGTGGCGGCTGGGGATTCTTTATTGAGTCTTTGAATGCTAATAACAGCTTTGATCTCATTAAGAGTATAGTCAGTCCTCCAGCTCATGTGTTACGTGAGCAGGTCACTAAGGAGCAGTTTGTTCTTATGGCAGCAAAAATTATTGATCACATTTGGAGTTTGAGAAATCAAGTGGTGTGCGAGAATAAGAAAATAAATTTCCAAGCAATTCCTTCCCAAAATTTCTCAGAAATTTGAAGTGCTTGATTATGCATCATTGAAGGGCAGACTTCTATTGATCATCGATGAAAGGCAAGTTGTGCTGTAAAAGTGGCCTCTGGAAGGCCTCCTGAAGCTTAATTGTGATGCAATTGAGTGCTTACAGAGCTCCTATTCTGTTTAGTTGGCTTGTAAATTTGGAATGGTATGCTCATTTAGACAAGCAAAGCATTGTGTCCTTTTGTCCTTTCAATATAATTTACATTTTATGAATAATAGGAGAGTGGAACCTGTTAAATCATGCAATAGATTCACATTATTGCATGTCCCAAGTGTTTTAGGCATGTCAACAGGCATATATACTTATTTGACTTCAGAAGATTTCCAGATTCACAACGGCTCAGAGGTTGTGAATCAAGAACAGAGTTGATTTCAAAAGACTTCAATAGCTCAAAAATTAGACATTAAAAGGCAAAGCCAAGCTAGATTAGTATACATTATACAATGTATATATCCTTCTCGTAAGCAAGAACCTAGTCTGGCAGATTTATTTCCCCCTGATATTGTGTTTTTAATCGTTGATGTGAATTTGGGTAGGAAAAAACATATATAGGATTGCCCCACAATTGATCATAATAACCGGTATATCTGCATTAACTCATTCCATTTCTCATGACAAAATGATAATCATCCCTGTATACAGCTCTGAAAGAAAATACATATGATGTCCAAAAAAGAATGAACCAAAAATTGTCCGTAGAACAAACAGAGATGTGCCTCTTGCTATAGTGTTACTGTAAGAGAATAAAACAAAAAACTAACACTATCCTAATAGAGATGTGCCTACTGCCTAATCCTGCTTCAATATGTTATCTACAAAAAACTAAGATGGCACATTCTAAGAGAGATAAACACTGATATAATTGCCATAATTTAATACAAAACTTTGCAGAAGAAATGTAGCTGCATAGGCCTGCTCAAAACTTTTTGGATGGAAGTGACAAGAAACATCAGCTCTAGGTCACACAAACTCATCTGATACCTAGAAACTCTAATCCAGTAGCCTTGGGCATCAATCCATGCTGAGACAGATATTCAGCATTGCAAAACTTACTCAGATGCCTCATCCCACTGTCACAAAGAATAGTCACAATAGTGTGACCAGGGCCAATGGATTGTGCCACCCTAACAGCTCCAACACAATTCATGGCCGATGAACTTCCAAGAAAGAGCCCATCATTCTTCAAAAGAAACCTGATAAAGTTCAAGCAGCTTAGCATGAAAACACATAAATTAATTGTGTTATAATCAAGGAAAATGGGTGAAAGAATGATTTTTTTTTATGTTTCATCGTCGGAAAAATATTAATGGTAAATCAAAAAGGGAAAAGTGTCCACAGTACTGTAGAATCAGCAGTACAACAAACTTATCGAGTTGGAACAACTTTTTCCAATTAGTTCCATTTCTCAACCTCTCAGCAAAATATATCACTTTAAAAAAACAAAAGCATGCACTTACCTAGACATTTCAACAGCTTCCAAATCTGTGCCTCTGACAGCTCCATCAAGTTTTGCCATCATGAAATTTTGTGTTAACCTGTTGATTCCAATTCCTTCTGTTATTGTGTCAAACGGATTCTTAAGTCTTTGTCCTTCAGCCTCCTCTCTAGTGTACATCACCCCTCTTGTAACCTTATTGAATAAACCAGAACCGGGAGGGTCTATCAAGAAGCACTTGATGTTCGGCTTTTTTTCCTGTTGAACATATGCTAAGGGACTCATTGACTACTTCAATATGAACGTTTAAACAAATGGAGGGAAAGAAATTGACCTGGAGAAACCTGGAAACACCAGCCACTGTCCCTCCTGTGCCTGCAGCCGCTACAAATGCATCTAAACTACCTGCAGTCTGATCCCAAATCTCAGGCCCAGTACCCTCATAGTGGGCTCGGAAGTTTGCTAGATTTTCAAACTGATCAGCAAAGAAGCCACCTTTGCAATTATGTGGTAGAGCCGAACTTTGCTTCTCTCCACCAATTGTGTAATCAATGGTTTGCTCCAGGGATTCACCATTCATTTGGTCAGCTTTTCTATGTTTTGATGCTGCCTCATTCGCTTCTTGTGCCCTTCTGCGTGCAATATTGACAAAGTGGTCCCTGTGTGTAATTGAGACGGGTCTTACCCTCTCAACAGTAGCTCCAAGGGATTCAATTATTTGAGACTGAGACAAATTCGCGAAGAGTAGAAAAGTTAAGTATGTTGTAGCACATAAAAGAGGGGCAAAAGAAAGATAAGAGAGAAGGAGAGGGATTGGGGGGGAGAAGCTATATCATATTAGAGTAGTTAGCCATGCATCCATTCATATCTTACAGCTTCCCTCACCATGCTAACATTTTTTATAAAATCTAAAAATTATTCACAATTCAGACACCTACTGACCTACAACCACTGGATTGCCACCTATGAAAAAATTCTGTGAAAAAAATGGCCACAATAATCTCCCTAGAAATAAGAAGACATATCTTTCTTTATTTTGCTTCAAGCCTTATCTAACCACTAAATTGCAAATAGTGAGATCAGTGTGGATATTGTAGTTCATGAGGCTAGGAAAAGAACTGGAAGCAAGACAAAATCATCATTGTTTAAGGAACTTTATATATTTCAAGAATAAAGTATACCCAAATATGTCCTGCTGCTATCAAATGGTTCATGATGCATAGATTCCCTAACAAGTCAATAATGAAAACCTTGAAGGTCGTAGCAGAAACACAGAACACTGCTCATTAAGAACACTTTCCATATATACCTTCTCAATAGCAGCATCATCAGGGATAACCACATGGCATTTGCATCCATAGGCAGGAGCAACTGTAGCAAGGCTGATAGCAGTGCTTCCTGCACTCCCCTCAGTAACAATTCCACCTTGAGCTAGCTTCCCAGATTCTAAAGCCTGCATAGAGTCACAAATTAGAATGCAGACAAAATAAGACCAACACCAATGATCAGCAAACACAGCACTCTATACCAAACATTAATTTTCAAAATAATTGGCATTACTTTCTTTACTATTCACCAAGGCATTCATATCACTAGCCATTTATTATTTTAGAGAGGTTTCATTCATATTTAGCATTATTCCATCCTTTACAAAGCAATGTACCACTTGAACCGATTAAGGTAGCATAAAAAAAACAAGCATACAAATAACATTATAAGATTCCTATGATTGCCAATTCTTACTATTACCAATTCTTCAAAATAGCTGCTAAGAGTACTGAAATTTGTGCTTGATGGTTTGGTAAAATTCAGTTTCTAGAAAATTCTCAACTAAGTCAGATATTTGTATTGATCTCAGTTTACCACAACTTCTTGAATACCCAAACAAAGATAAATAAAACACCAACATTAAAATTTCTTTCTTTTTCCCACTAAATCATTCCAACAACACCAAACAAAGAAGTTTAGATAACAGATATTTACCTCTTCAATGATTTTGACGGCAACTCTATCTTTCACACTCCCTCCAGGATTCAAAAACTCACACTTCCCAAGAATCTGAAAAACCCCACAAACAGAACAAAACAGAAACATCATCCAAGAAAAAAGAAAAAACTAATCTTTGGCATGAAAGTTGAAACTTCTCTCAAAATGAAAATTAAATGAACTGAACACCAAAAACAAAACAAAAAACAAAACAAAAAACAAAAAAAATTAAAAAATTAAAAACAAAAACTAAAGAAAACCCAGATGATAAAATGAAAGGAAAATTGAAAAAGTGGATTGCTTTTTGTTAACCTCGCAACCAGTGGCATCAGAGAGGCTGTTGATGCGAATCAAGGGAGTGTTTCCAATGGCATCAATAAGCCCATTTCTGGGCTTCTTCTTTTTCTCCTTTAAGAGGGCCAAGTTGGGTTTTTTGGAGCTGAACAAGTAGGAAAGCACCGCCAGGGATATAGCAGCAGCAGCGACAATAGCGCCTGTGGTTCTCACAGGCGCCATTGCAGCAGTTCGAACCCAAGATTACTGCATCGATTGAAGTATCCTAAAAGGACTGGAAATTTATTAAGATAGGTTATGTTAACAGTGCTTACAGGGCATTAGTCTGGTCGGAATAAGGAGATTTTTTAACTCGACTCAATTCAACCCAACTCAATTCACATGGATTAGGTTGAGTCGGGTTGAATTCATGGGTTAGATAATTTTTTATTAATTATTATTAAATTGAGCAGGAAAAAATATATTACACTTTATACTTGAGTTAATAAATAAAATATACATTAATATATAAACTAATATTTCAACTTAGTTGTAAACAAAATATGTTTAAGTATTCAACTGAGTTGATAATCAAAATATAAATGAACTAGTATCCTAATTCACTTATAAACAAAATATATATGAGTTCCTAACTCAGTTATAAACAAAATTTTTTAAAATTTTTTTATTAATTATATAATATATTTAAATATATATTAAAAGAACTAATAGGATTTTATATTATATATGATAGTAGGAACTGAGGAAGTGCTCTATAGTTGATTGTTTTAAAAAAAATTATTAAATATATAATATATTTTAAAATATGGATGAGTCGGGTCGAGTTTGATGAGTTTGTAATTTTATGATCCAAACCCAACTTGACTCACTATTAAAAAAAAATTTGTAACCCAACCCGGCAAGTTGGGTTGGGTTTGGAGGGTTAGTGGGTTTTCTACACACCCCTACATGCTTAAGTCAATCATCTTATAAAAGTTTTTACACTATTTTATAAAATAAAATAAAAAATAAAAACTTTACTTTATTATTTTAAATGTTTCTAAAAATAATTTTTAAACTAATATGCGCCATCAGTTAACTTTTCCATTATAAGATTACTAAACAAATAAATGGATGTTAGAAGCTGGATGGACCGAATCTGTGGACTTTTTTACTATGATTATTGCACAAATTAAGTGTCATTCTCCCAAACCTTAAAAAATGAGAATGTTATTACCCCAAATTATAAAAGTAAAAGGAGGTTAGTGGCATTTTTCTTGAAAGTTTTTCAAGTATCCTTCTAAACTATAAATTCGACCAATGTCCCTTATGAACTATTAAAAATAAGCAAATAGCCTCTCTACTTTTTACCAATTTTTGTTAAATTTATAAATTTTAACTAAATTTAATTATATCAAAACAAAAAATATAGCACGTAAAGATACCAAGTATATCCTAGTTAAATAAACTAATCATGTTTTTAAAAAAATTAATCACATCACATCTCTTTTTGCTCTCTCTTTTTCAACTCATCCTCTCTCTCTCTCTCTCAACAATTAGTATTATTTACAAATCTACACATTTATACAAACACAATAACCGAATAGATGGTCTATAAATCTACTACTCATAAACACAAATAAATTAATCCATTGTTAACAAAACCCAAAAAAATCAAACCAATACAATCCCCATTGTGGACACCAAACTGCAATTATGAGAAGTGGTGTTCAAAGATAAAGGAAAACTAATGTGGTTGTTAGCATAGCATAATCACGATATCCGTAGTGGTGCATACGCAAAGGGGCTCATCCTTGGAGACATAGGGAGATTGAGAACCACCGCCATCCTTAGCAGTGGTGAGTGCTCTATAAGTGGTGGCAATTACAAAACAAGCACATTGACAATACCGTGAAATTTCAAATCAAGAGAGAGATAGAGACAAGGCTAGTTCAGGAGATGAATCATTGGCCAAGACAATCAATAGTGAGTGAAGTAAAAATGATGAGTAGTTCATGCTTAAATCAACCAAGGTCTGCATGAGATGCTTGAAAGAGATAAATGGAATGTATTTCAATTAATACTAGCCCTTGTGCATGCGCATATTCAAATGCTCTTTTTCTTTTCTTTTTTTGGTAAAGATTAATAATTTATATCAATTATAATTTAGAATTATTACATTTTCCAATCACAAAAATATCTAGAAGAGTGATGAGTAAATTATTTCATCTACAAAAGTAATAATTTCAAATTATAATCAATGCAAATTATTAACTTTTATCAAAATAAAAATAAAAAAGCCTTTGATCACACGCGTGTGCAGAGGCTAGTTTATTTATTTATTTATTTTAATGCTTTGGCCTCGAAAGATATTAAGACAAATGAAAATGATTTTGAAATTATATAAGACATAAATAACGTAACTGAAATTTTAGGATTTATATAAAAGGTTTTTTTCTCTCTTTTGATGGTTCTTAACAAAAAAAATTGGACAATAAGAAACTATTTGCTTATTCCTAACAGTTTATATGGTACATTGGTTGATATTTTTAGTTTAGGGGAGTTAAATTTGAAACAAGTGTTTGATGAGTTTTTTTTTTTTAAATCTTTTCTTAACGTCTTTTCTATCAAATCTTCTTTCTTAATTATGTGTTCTAACTTCTAAATGGTGACGGCTTTCTCAATTTCCTCATGTTTACTATATTCATAATTTCTTCCCTGTCAGTATCGTACTTTCTTAGGATCTTCAAATTATGTTCTCTATGATCATATAACTATTATTTTTACTATTTATTTTTTATAGGTTTCCATAAAATACTGTTCTCTTATCCCATTCCAATACTGACTATTTTGCTATTTACTATTAATTTTCCTGAATTGGTTACCTTTATTGACCTTTATTTTTTCTTTTTTCTTTAGGTGTCTCTTTTTTGTTCATGCAAATTTTTACATCAATTTTATCAAAATCTTTTCCTATAGTCTGATATATTGTCTTTACTTTCCCCCCTTGGTGTTTATCCCATTCATAAGATTTCCCCTCCATAGACCATATTTCCATCTGTTCAATCTACCTTTGGCGGACCTCCGAAAGTTTGGAAACATTAATGTGGTATCATTTCAATTTTTTTTTAATATAGAAACGCAGGCCATTAATTCTAAGGAAGACTCTCTTTTCAATTTACAACTGGGGTTAAATGTATTACATATTGAGAGTCTAATGCTCAACCTCCACATTGGACCCCATGAGATAAACAGATGAATATTTTAGCGAGCTTGTTGAAGTCATGCTGAGAAGGATGGATATGGATGAAAATGAAATGCAATCATTTGTGATCATGGCTTGGAATATATGGCAATCAACTACACCAAGTTCCTCTTTTTTGGTAGCCACTTATGTTGAGAGCATTGTAGATGATAGTGTTTGGCTAGAGTATTTATCGGGTAAAATTTATGCAAGGTAATAGTTTCTAACTTAGTAATATATATTTCTAAACTTTGCATAAATAAATAAATGATGACGTGATAAAATCCAACCACTTATTTTAAAATAGATTAATAAATTTTTAGAAAGTATACTATAGACATATTTTTTTAGCACAAAAGAAAACTAAAATGTAGAATTACCTTTAAAAAAACTATTGAGTTTCCTAGTATCACTATATTCATACTTATACTTGAGCCAATTAATATTATTTGTTGTTAAGATTTTTATAAATCAATCAACCAATTGATATTGATAATTGCAAAAAGCAACTTTCAATGTCAACCATTAATTAAACAAAATATTTAATAAAATTTAATGGAGTAAAAAGTTAAAAAAAAAATGAAAAGTAAAAAAAATTTGTGAAGAAAAATAGGTGAATTGCACCCTGTGCACTGGATCCCACTCCATGAATTAGATAGCACAAAATCTAAGAATTAACATACAAATTGAAGGGCAAAGCTACAAAGATAACAAAAAGCAAGTAATTCAGGAAGTGGATTCAAAATTTTGTTTTGTATAAATTTAAGTCACGTAGTACATGAAGACCAATGGCCTATTTAGTTGTATTGTTTAAACAACCGTTTTCATTGTTTAAACAATACAACACATATTTTCACAACACATTTTCACTCACACTTATTTTTACAACACTTAAACAATCAGTGTCAGCTGAATGTTAGAGCAAAAAATGCGGTCGCCTAAGGCCCCAAGTAAAAAAAAGACCTCCAAATTTTAACTAATAGGGTTATTTATAATCAATAAATAAAATAATAATTTTTTACCAAATAAAAAACAAATAAAAAAGAAAGAAAAATGCAACCTCTACAATATTTTTCACAACATTTTTACAACTAATGTTAAGTAGTAGGTTGTTATTGATGACAAAAAAATAATTATAGTGATATTTTCAAATAGAAAACAAAAAGCAACTTAAAATCAAGGATTTGTTGTAAAAAATATTGTAAATGTTGCACTTCTAAAAAAATAATAATAATAAGAGTTGAGTTTGCAAATTTTTACTAGTTTTCATTTAAGTCTACCATTAATATCACTTTTTTACTTACCACTATCAAGCTGCCACATCAATAAGTATGGAAAATTTAGTCAAACTTTTTCTATCTATAAAATTTCTAAAAAATGAAAAAATTCTATGTAGTTCATATTAATTAGTAGAAATTTTGCATTAGACCCCCAAATACATTAAACCGTCCCTATAAACAATGTTACTAGAACAATATTATCAAACGAGCCCAAATTAGTTGAAATCCATGTTCTCTTTTTCCACGACCAAATTCTAATGTGAAGATCTGAATTTTTGATAATCCGAATAGTAATGTTGTTGATGAAGATATCAGGAAAGCTGTCCTCCCCACCTAGTACTTACATAGCAGTGGGGTAAAGGGATAAAGACAATGTTTTTTAAGATTTATCCTTATTTGTTAAAAAAATGATTAGGATTAAGGAGGAATAGGCTAAAATCGTTCAAATATAATTTTAAAAAATGTAATTTTTTTTACTGGCATGGGAATATGAATACTCTCCAACAATCAAGGAAGGAAATTTACATCGCTACAAAAGTGGAGTTAGAGCTAGATTTTTTAACGTTTCCAAGAATGTGAAAAGAATACCCCATATCAAAAGCCTTTAAAAGGTTTTATTGGAAGAGTTTTGTTTTGGGTTCAATTTTACTAAACTCGATTGGATTCTGCTATATATCTAAAAATGGTTGTGTGCCAACATCCTATCGAGTCAAGTAATGAGCTAATTCAACCCAATAAAAAAAAAAAAAAAAAAAATATATATATATATATATATATATATATTAAAAGTCCAAATGAGCTATTGCAAAGATCAATACCATTTGTTCGTAAATTAAATTTTTTTTTTTTTTTTTGTTTTTTCCTGCGTGCTCTCACCCACAGTTGATCCTAACACGCAACACCCATTTTAAAAAGTTGTAAAAAAGTAACCAGACTCTCACTGGGGCCCACCATGACCCCGCACAGGTGGGTCCCACCAGCACAAGATGCTACGAATTTCTTGCAATAGCAGCCGTTGGATACCAAAATCAAAATCTCAGCCGTCCATTAAAATTCCAGTATTTCAAAACTTTCACCCCCACTCCTGACACCCACGTCCAACGTGGCACCTTTTTAACAGCACTTTAAAATCCGGGCTTGGAATCCGAACTTCTGTGAAATCCCCAAAATACCCCCCAACTTTTAGAGAGAGAGAGAGAGAGAGAAAGAAAGACCCCCCAAAGCCAAAATATTTGTTCCCAAAAACTCAAAAATACACACACTGACTCTGCACACAGAGAGAGTCCAAAGTCACAGAGAGAGAAAGAGAGAGAGAGACTCTGTTTTTTGAAGCCAAAAAAAAAAACACCCCACAAATCTCTGTAAGTTTCTTTCAATTCCCTAATTTTGCAATCAATTTGTCCAATTTTTTGGTTTTTTTTTTTTTTTTTTAATTTTTTTAATTTTGTTTTGATCTGGTGTGGATTTTGTGGTGCAAATCTTAGGGTTTTGAAATTGGGTAAGTTACAAAGCTTTGAACTTTTCGACTTGTTGTGCTGTTTTTTTACTGTTTTAGTTGTGAATTCGATGTTGGGTCTCTGTTTGTTTCCCGAGAAAATGTGGGAAACGCTGAGAGATTCTGTCGTTTGAATTTTGGGTGTTTATTATTCTGGGGTAGTTAGGGACTGAGTGGGAATGAGAGCTTAGCTAAATTGTGGTTTTGTGGGGCGTTGTTTAGCTCGGTTTTTACATTTCTTAAAGCTGCGTACAAGTCAAAGATTCGAAATTTTTTGTTAGTGTAAGTGTGTTTTGGCTTTTGAATTGTCAATTTTGACTGTGTTACTTGTCAATACTATGGTATTTTTTTCTATCTTTTTGATGGGTCTATTCAAGTTTCTGGCTTTTTTAGATCTTGTTAGGGTTTTCAGTGTGTTAAGCTATCTATAATTACACTTAATTATACTCTTTTTTTTCTTTGGAATGTTGTTTGTGTAGTTCAGATGTTTGCTCCAGTGTAGTTCATCTCCATTTATTGCTTTCAATTTTTATGGTTTTTCCAAACTCCAATTTAGGTTAACTTTTTAATCTCTTTAATTATGGTTTTTTTTTTCCCCAATAAAGATTTCTTTTTCTTTTTTTGCATTAATTTTATTTATTTATTTATTTTGAGAAGCTTGCAAAACTTTATAATGTATGGAAAATTGGAAGCTTGCAAGTCAATTTCCTGCGACCTTAGCCATTTAAGTGATTATCAATTATACATGTTGTGCACTGCTTGATATGTGACCAACATGACAGTATCTTCGTTCCAAGATTGTGCTACAATTTGGAGGAGTCAGTCATGGAAAGTGTTGTATTAATATAATCTGAAAAACTGTTTTCCTGAAAAACCAAAATTTAGGGCAGTGCTACTAACTGATAGTGTTCAATTAACACCTATGCTCTCTGGAAGTCAAGTTTACCTGATTGGGAACCTTTTTATAACTGCAGTATTTTGTTGTCTTCCCTTTACTAGTTCTGTCAGGAGGGGAAAAGGCAGTTGCTGCTGGAGCATTTGCTTTAACTTAAGTTGATTATGGGTGAGGAGAATACAGTGAGTGAAGCTGTGGAGGCCACGGAAAATGGTACTAGCTTGCCAGAAAAAAATGGTGAAGCTGTGACTGAGAAGAAAGAGGTGCAAAACGGAGTAAAAGACATGGAAGAAGATAAAGATGATGAGAAAGATGAGAAAGCTGAGGCTGGAAAAATGGATGAAGAAAAGGAAAGCAAAGAGGAAAATGGAAATGGAAAAGCAGAGGAACCAAAAACGGAAGCAATGGAAGAAGATACTAGTCCAAATGAAAAAGAGGCAATTGAAGAAAAGGGTGAAGCCAAAGATGAAGTGGAGAAAAAGGGGGATGTGACTGGGAAGGAAGAAGGCCAGGATGAAGAGAAGGCAGCTGGTAAGGCAGGTAAGGGGTCAAAGAAGCGTGTGAGAGGGAAGAATGCAGAAAAAGTAAAACAGAAGACAAGGGAAGTTAAAGAGAAGAAGGAGAAGGAGCTAGAGCCAAGGACTCCTGCTATTGACCGCCCTGTGCGTGAGAGGAAATCAGTTGAAAGGCTGGTGGCATCAATTGAAAAAGAAGTTGTCAAGGAATTCCATATTGAAAAGGTGTTCATTATAATTTGCTTTTGATTCTATAAAGTTTTAATTCTGGCTTTCATCTGAATTTTTTTCACACTTTAATTTTAAAATTGCAGGGCCCTGGTACTGCACTGAAAGATATACCTAATGGTATGGTTCTTAACCTGAGATGATTAAGCTTCTATTGTATTATGTATGAAGGTTTTTATTTTCCTCCCAGTTTTAAGCTGAATACATGTTTTAAGCCAGTTATGGGCTTGAGAACTTAACTAGAGGACACATGTTTAACAGGAAGAAGAAATGTTTTTTTTTTTTTAAGGTCACTTTTGAACCTGCAGTCATGGGCTTGAGAACATAACTTGCAATAATATTTGATTAGATTCTATAAATTTTGCTGAGAACCTTTGGGGTGGTAATTCTATAATTAGCAGTTTTATGGAAGGACAATACATATAATTGTATAATACTGGATTTATATAGTGATAAAAATCTTGCCTTTTCTGGGTAAGCATTGGAGATATTTAAAGACCAAAAGTACATGTGGTGGTATCTATGGAGCAATAGATGTAACCTTAATATTTTTTCTGCTCCAGTGGCATTCAAGCTATCAAGAAAAAGGACCGATGACACTTTCAAACTGCTTCATACGATTCTCTTTGGAAGGAGAGGGAAGGTAATACATATTCTAAAGACTTTTGTGTGTAAGTTTCTGTTTATACATTTTGCTTTTCTTTCCTCCTTTATAGTAGGTAATGAATTTGCACTTTAAGGCCAATAAATTGGACCCTGGTGTTGTGATTCATCCCAGATGTTACCAGTCAGTGACTCAGTATGCAAATCTGTATTCTATGTAAAATCCACTTTTTCTTTTTACAGGCATTTCAGGTCAAGAACAATATATCCCGGTTTTCTGGTTTTGTATGGCATGACAATGAGGTAATATTTGCGTGTACTAGTAACCATTTTCTAGACTTGGCATTGAATTTTTCGTTTATCATGTTTGGTATGTGGTAGCTTGGCAGACTTGATCTCACTAATATTCCATCATTACAATGTTTTTCATCTTACAGGAAAAGCAAAAGATCAAAATAAAAGAGAAATTTGACAAGTGTCATAAGGAGAAACTAGTGGAAATCTGTGATGTGCTTGACATACCAGTTTCCAAGGCTTCTACAAGGAAGGTTTGTTGATTTACTACTGGTGCATGTTAAGCTGGGAATGTACTTGTGGCTAAATAACTTTGTACTATTTTTTGACACCTAGTTCATGTGTTGATTCTGTCACTAACTGAGGAAGTCATCTGCTGGTGGATATTCTTTTATGGTTGATTAATTTATGGTTAAGTTCTAGATCATTAACTGGCATTCTCTGTATGCGTGCAAAGAATCTGCAAGTAGACTAATCAGATAGTCTGTTATGCGTCAGTGTCACCTGGCAGCCTGCATTTGGATGCTATTGAAGGTTCTCATGTCAAGTGATATTGTTTTTAATGAGCTTAAGTTGCACATGCAGGAAGATATTGTCGCAAAACTGATAGACTTTTTGGTGGCTCCTCACCCTACGACTACTATGCTACTTGCAGAGAAAGAGAAGGTTTGTTTACCTGACTGTTAATTTTTTATTGATTTTCCATTTTAGCAAAGAATTGCTCCCTTGCTATGAGATCTTCATTCTTTTTTTATTTTTAAATATTGTCTATGAT
Source organism: Quercus agrifolia (assembly GCA_029955455.1). Taxonomy (NCBI): domain Eukaryota; kingdom Viridiplantae; phylum Streptophyta; class Magnoliopsida; order Fagales; family Fagaceae; genus Quercus; species Quercus agrifolia. The sequence goes on from JARQAD010000004.1 coordinate 59,062,003, forward strand.
TATCAGTCAAGTAAGGGCAGCAAAAAACGCAAGAGGGTGGTCAAAGGAAGTTCATCAAGATCTGGAGGTTCTGCTTCAAAACGTTCAGTAAAGGTACTATTCTCATACATTGGAATTTGATTTGAGTTAAAGCAGTTAGTATAATTGGTAAATCAACATTCTTCATTAGGAAATTTCTTACTGTTTGAAAGGTGACCTATTCTATCATGTACTTGTAAGTGGTTGATAGGTTATTCTTTATTCATTAATCAATATTGTAAGAGGAAAAATGAGAACTCCACTTTTCCTTGGCTGTAAACGTGATTCTTTCTAAGCTGATAAGTTGCACTTAGCTTCACATCTATTATGGTTTTTATTATACTCAGACTTGAGATTCGATATTCAAGATCAAGAATTCCTACTTTGTTCCTGAGACATAATGCTAATTAATTGCATTGTAAGGGGCCATTGATATTACACTTTTCCAGTAATATCTAGAAATAGGATTTTAGAGGGAGCAGGGTGTGTCTGTAAGTAGGGGTTTGTATTTTTCTTGGATCAATAGGTACCTAAAAGATTTACAGAGTTTCTATTGCTGTGGCTTCTGATCTGATCTTGCAATTTGTATTGCTTTTTTTATTGTTACTGGACCTTAGCCTTTTGTCTGCATATCTTGCATACATACAATTACTGCAACTCTTATCTCTGGAGTAAGTGAAGCCTAGACAAACTGCATATGTTCTTAATCATTTGTGGAATCTAACTTCAATATCTGGGCGTAGGGTAAAATAGAGATGTGTCTATCTAATCTTAACAAATGGATGAACCCATGATTGAAAGTGGATTAAATGGAGTTTATTTCCTTTTTTAAATTTTTTTTAAAAAAGAGGTATAATTTCTCTTATGGAAGGCCTAAACTTACTAGTAGATAAGCCAATGCATCAGAAAGAAGCAGAATCATGAAAATCTATAGAACAATCTCTCTCTTCCTCCATTTAGATCACTTTTATACTATTTATGCTGTTTCTCTCTTCTTCTACTTTTCCTAGTCCATTTTAAATGGTTTGACATATTCTCCAGAACCGAAAAAATACTGAGGATACATTGAAAATGGAGGATAAAAAGAGTGCAGCTGAGGAGGAAGATGAGTCTGAAGAAGAGGAAAAAGAAGAGGCTGAAGAAAACGAAGAGGAGGAAAATGAAAATGGTGTTCCAGAAAAATCTGAGGATGAGATGCTTGAGCCTTCCGAAAGTGAGGAGAAAAACGATTCAGAAGATGATTCTGAAGAAGATGTGGAGAAACCCAAAAGAAGTTCTAGATCGTCTTCTAGAAAGAAGGAATCTGCTGGAAAAGCTAAACCCAAGAAAATTACAATTTCAAAGAAATCCATTACACCACCCAAAAGAACACCTAAGAGAGCATCTTCCAAGCGCTCCAAGATTGATGATGACAGTGATACAAGTCCAAAGGTGTTTTCAAGGAAAAAGAAGAAAGAAAAAGTAGTAAAAGAAAAGGCTTCGACTCCATCGAAACCTGCATCCAGGGAGAAAGCTGGTATAAATCATGGCCTCTGGCCTCCCCTTCCCTGTATTCTTATAGTTTATATTTTTCTGGTTTTTATGTTTAGAGAAAATGGTGGTTTTCCTACAATTTTATGAGGATTTGAAATTGTTGTCATTCAACATGCTTAAATTTTTGCTAAGAGATGAATTCTAATTGTGAACTTTAAACAGAACAAGAATAGAAGCTTGTATATTATTTTCTCTGCTAATCAGCAACACTAAGAATCTCTTTGGTGTTTTTTTAGGGAAAAAGGTTGCGAAAGGAAAGGACAGGGCCAGAGAGGAGAAACTCAGGCCAAGTGATGATGAGTTGAGAGATGCAATATGTGAAATTCTTAAAGAAGTTGACTTTAATACGGTAAGCTGCTGATACCATTACTGTATAATGGTTGTAAGGGAAATTTTGAGAGATCTTGAGTAATTGATCATGTTGACGTGTTCAATTGACCCTGCAAAAATGGAGCATTTCTGTACATGTCATAATGGTGCTTTGTTGTGGTGCTTTGCTCTAGTGCCTGCCTCAAAGCTGATTGTGATTGCTTGTATGGGTCATAAGTTCTTCCTGAACTACCCATGAGTTTTGTAGGTTAAGATTAATTTAATGTGAATGCATACGTGTACAAGTACAAGTAGATGCATTAATGTCTGCATGTGCATATATGTATTTTCCCTTCTATCCAGGATTGTATGTTCTTGTATCGATGTTGTTTCTCTTCATTACATGTGTGCACTTATAGTTGTATACAGTAGAGGCAAAAGTAAGAATGAAAAGAGAAGGAACCAGGCATTTTGATTGCTGAGATAATGGAGAAAATGCAAAGTTTGAAATATTTAAGAGGTTGTAATGAGTTGCTGTTGCCTAATGCCAGATTTCTTGATCTCCTAAATCTTGCCTATCGAACTGAAGGATTGAAAATATTTTGCTTTATTTTGCAGGCCACCTTCACTGATATTCTGAAGCAACTTGGTATGTTATTTTCATCTTTATTTTTACTGTTGTATTTTATGATTTTTGAATCTTCGAGTATTAAATCATATTAATCTGTGGCCTTGGCTTTTAAACTGTAGCCCTCCATGCAATGCATTATTCATGTGTTGAAACTTAACAAATATGGGTGTTCTGAACCCAAAAAAATTTAAAAAAAAAAGCTTAAAAACTTTCATTTGCTGCGTTATGAAGTACGTTGCAAAAAAACCATTAATTTTTCATCAGTTGAGCGATAAAAATAATCCTCAACAGTATAAGATCTGGGAAATATTCCTCCTAAATGCTCCAAGATTCTTTTTTTTTAATCACAAGATCAAGTATCCTCTATCATTTTAAGTAGTAGAAACTTTTTCAAACAAAAACCTTGCTGTTATAAACTTAGATTGCTACTTCCTAGAATTTTATGCATTGGTGGCTAACAGAGTTTTGACAAATTTTCAGCTCGGCAGTTTAGTATGGATCTTGCCCCAAGAAAGTCGTCCATAAAGCTCATGATCCAGGAAGAGCTTACTAAACTGGCTGATGAGGCAGATGATGAAGATGATGGAGAAGCTGATGCCGAGAAAGATGAAAACCAGTCTGCCGGCCAAGAGGTGGATACCTGAACAATAAGATTGAACATGACTGCAAATGGAAATTAGCATAGCTTCTTATGATTTCCTTAATTCCTGCCAACCTGTACTATTTAGTCTGTCACTGCATAAAGCTGGCTGTAATCTATTGTTCTTAGTTCTATTGGCCCGAAACAAACTAGTAATTATTAGAGATTAGCAGAGTACTGGAGCTGCGCTGTAGGATCCCGGCTTGTATACATTAACAAATTTTAGGAACTTTTCTGTTCTAATATAACTGACTTTCAGGAGACTGAGGTTCATATTCATTCGTATTTCATAATTATTTTTCTGCCGTTTGGAGTTTCTTCATATGCTTTGCAAAGCCTGGTATTATTGTCAAGTTATGTCAAATTTTATTTTTTGGTAAAGACTTGTGTCAATCTTTCATTAACAATGTTCTCTTATGAGCTGATTCAATGGGAGCCTATTTGTGGAATTCTAAGCGTTTATTTGATCTGTTGTGCGTGTTGTGACCCATCTCACTGAGAGCAAGATGCTTTGCATATAAAGTTATAAATCCAACGATCACCGACACGTTAGGATACTGAAGTGTCTCGACTTGAAGAGTTGGCTAAGCACCAAGAGACAAATATCTCTACTGTGAGGAATGTTACCAATGTGATCAACTCCTCGAGGTTTAATATTTTACTCATTGAACAATGGTTTCTAGAATTCATGTTCTCTACTTGAAAAGTTTGGTGATATTTCATGGTCCAAATTGATCATAATGTCTGGTGGCTCAATGTTTACTAGGCATAAATAGTTGCTAAACGTTATGATGAAAACTGATGGCCAATTAAAAAAGTATATTATGATACCTATGAATTTAAAATCATATAATCGACCAAAATTTCAAATCCTCTTCATGTAAAACTGATTTATACATCCTCTCAAACTAATTGATTTATATTGTGGTTCAAATTAAATATTATTACAATTAAAGTTGTAGCTATTATAATATTATTTAAAATTTTAAATAATATTACACTATATAAAATGTTAGATACAAGATAAATGGACACTTTATTTTTAGTTAAAATTGAAATAATTTATGGTTCATATAGCATGGTTATAAGATTGATTTTTAACACGAGATAGATGGATGACTAACATGAGAGAGAGAAAGAGAGAATTGTTTGGGATTCTAAGTTAGCTTGACATTGTTGCATCACTTTTTTTGGGTTAGGGCTGGTTCTCCAATTTATATTAGGCTTCTACTTAATTTGGGCTTGGGTTGAGTAGGAAGATCCAAATGTGCTCTTCTAAGCAAAATAAACATGACAAGAATTATATTTGCACTAAGGATGTTGAACTCAATCGTGTTAAACATAGGGTGAAATTTAAAGGGAAGACTTAGGTACAGTACTTAGGTACTGTTCTTTAAGTTCTCTTTTTAAAATTCTGTCATGTGAATTTTTTCTTATTAGATTAAAGTGTATTTTTTAGTTAAGTAGTCACATAACAGAATCTTAAGAGGGGAATTTAAGGAACAGTATCTAAGGTACTGTGCCCCCCATCAAAAAAAGAACAGTATATCACAAAAAAAGACTCTTAAAGTATCTGACTAATTCTAGTTGTGTGTAGTTTACCTGACAATTCTATTGGAGGGGCCTTAAGGTGTCAGCTAGGAGACAAAAATATATCACAAGCTAATAATTTATAATAATAATAAATATATAATAATAAAAAAAAGGCTTGAGCAAAGATAATTTAAAATTTTTTAAAAAGGGAGGAAAATTGTATGTCTATTAACTATATAAAAAGCGGCTATGCCTCTACAATGTTTACACATTGTTCATACCACTTTTTTCATTGTTCATCTATAGTGGAAATTTGGTGAGGCACTTTGTCCTTTTTTTTTCTTTTTTTAAGTTTTGAACAGTAGCTACAGTACCAGGCGGCACTATAGCTACAGTACCAGGCGGCACTATAGCTACAGTAGTTACATTATTATTATTATTATTTTTTTATCTTCTGTTTATACTTTTTTTTTTCTTTTATATATATTGTTATACTGACGCAACAAATTTCACAATATTTTCATAATAATTGAGGTGTCAATTTCTTATAAGTCAAAATAAAATAATAAAATATGAAATTGTGACCAACTACAACTGAAAATAAATGTTTTGTGAAAATGTTGTGACACTTGTTAGGTAAATGTGTAAAAGTTATAGTACTTTTGGTTTGTTTAATATGTACTTTTTTTTTTTCAATCATCAATTTGTGCTCTTTTTTCTTATATATCTATTAACTATATAAAAAGTGGCTATGCTGCTACAGTGTTTTGCCACTGTTCATACAACGTTTTCCGTTGTTCATCTACCATGCAATTTTGGTAAGCCACTTTATCTTTTTTTAAGTTTTGAAGTAGCTACAGTACCAGGCGGCACTGTAACTACAATAGTTATCGTAGGAAAATGTGTAAAAGCTACAATACTTTTGGTTTGTTCAATATGTACTTTTTTCTTTTTTTTTTCAATCATAGATTTGTGCTCTTTTTTCTTATATATAAAAGCGCGAATGCATGTACAATGTTTTTGCACTGTACATCTACAATGCCATTTTGTTGAGCCACTTTTTTTTTTTTTTAATTTTTGAACAATAACTACAGTAACAAGTTGGTTTAATCAACTTTGTTGAGCCAAAATTCATTATTTCACATACAATTTTTTTAGGTTGACTTTTTGTATATTTTTTTTCTTTACACACTATTTTAAGTAAAAACACATAGTTTTGCACACAAAAACTTAGGAAAAAAACATTTTTCATCATTTATGTTTGGGGTAGTTTACAATTCTTCCTTAAACTTTAAAATCATGCAATTTTTCCCTTAATATTTTGGAAAAGAACAAATATATCATATTGTTATTCTCTCAATTAAACCCTAATGAAAGCTTATGATTCTTAAAATATTTTATTGTGTAATGTCTAAATTACTCATGCTAAATTTTAACATTCTAAATTTTTTTTTTATGTATTTTGAGTTTTAAATGATAAAAATTCATAGAAAGTTAGAATTATGATATTTAATGACACAAGCCTTTTCTTATCTTTTTTTTTTTTTTAATTTTAAATTTCTTATCAAAACTCAGTTATTTATTATTGAAAGATGATAATATTCATTATCATTCTTAGAAGTTTTTAGAGAATAGATATATTGTCTTTAGCAAGTAGGTACTAAAAAACTATTATAGTTAAATAAATATTTATATGTTAAATAGCTATCCTAACTTTGTGGTTAATCAAAATTCTTAATCGAATGAAATTAACTTTTTACGACATAATTATCAAAATTCTTAAATTAATGTCTCTTTTGATTAATGTAAATATCTATATACTTTAAAAATCAAATGATTCATATTTTTGTTTTGTAATATAAATAAAATCTAGAATTGACCTTAATTACTACTGTACTTTTTTTCCATGGCAAGCACGTGCCTTACACGTGCTGCCCTAACTAGTTACCTTTAATAGAGCATTAACTTTCTTTGACACCTTTTTTTCAGCCTGCTTTCAATTAAATTGTTTTGAGTGCAACAAACACTATATCATGGATCATCCTAGGACCTATACGTTAGGGAAAGTTCTGTTATATGGTTGACTAATCACACCAATTTATGGGGTTAAGAAATCCAATTTTAATTGTCAAAAGTTGCAAAGTCCTTTTCATGTTTGTACGGAGGATCAATGCATTACCTATTACAAGAAGAATGTAGCACCATTTTGAAAAAAATTCTTAGGTAGTTTCAGAGTATAGTGAAATGGATATCCTTTCTCTCACATTTATGATAAACTCTACCATAACTTTAATAAATGAACACAACCATGAATGTGAGAGAAATGAGTACTATTTACCATATTCCTAGAGTACCTAAAAATACTCTCATTTTGAAGAGTTCAACAATAAGAAACTAGACCATCCGACTTTTTATATGCAAGACAACACAAAATATCCTCCTATCACTTTTTTAATAATTGCACTTTAAACTTACTACCTTAAAAAAACAATGATAATTTGTCAAAATCCTCCACTTAAAAAGTAGTGGAGCACTAATTTAAACTCTAGTAATCAAGACCCCTAGGAGACTAATTAGAGGCATAAGTGGTGGATGGCATATCATTTTCACGTGTTTAATGACTAATTAGTATTTTTGTTAGTGTACTTCTCAAAAAAAAAAAAGTATTTTTGTTAGTGTAGTTTTTTGTTATCATTGTACTAATTGAAATTATTGTTTGGGATTATTTGATACTTCATGGTTACTATTTAAGGGTCTACTTTAATTGCAACGTGGAGAGGCTCTGTTTCTTATCAACAAATTAGTCACTCAAGATTATGATTTAAGGCTAAAGTCGGATAAAATATCATCCTATGATAGACTTGGTGAGTGCTTTCTTACTATTTTTATTTTATTTTATAGAATGATTGAATGAGGTCATACAATCAAAATTCTTGAGTAGTTCTTGAAGTTCAACTAGGGGTATATATATATATATATATATATATATATACATATATTTATTTATTTATATGAGATGGGTTAGAGTTAGAGTTACACATTTTTTAAAATATTGAATTTAAGTAGATCCAATAGTAAAAAAAAACCCTCATTAATACTAATATTCTAATTGATCTCATTTATTATTCTTTATTTAATACATATTATACTTTTTTCTAAACCCAAAAAAAAATATACCTATACTCTCTCTCTCTCTCTCTCTCTCTCTCTACATGTTTCTCTCTCTATCTCCTCCATGGCTCTTCCACCACCATGGCTAGGTCGCCGGTAGAAAAGAAAAGAAAAGAAAAAAAAGCCACAGCCTACCTAACTTTGATTAATAACAAAACTATTGTTTTGCCGTTTTGCTGTTGTGGATGAGAACCAATTATGCACAAATACACAGGGTTTTGCTATGCCGTTTTATTGCTTGGTCCTGTCTATCTTCCAGATAGTGATCTTATTGTTGTGCTGCACAAGTAGAAAATACAAAGATAAATAACTATCCAAAGGGGTATACAACCAGAACCTCAAATTTATAGATGACTTCATAAACTAGTAATGGATGGTCCCCCTCTATTTCAAGTTTTATTAGGTTCCTATGTTGCTTAAGTCCACATGAAAGCTTTATAAAGCCTTTTGTGAAAGGTCTCACATTGTCTTTCTGAGCCTCATAGCATGTTGGTTGATAATGTGCATGTTTTGTTGGTTGTAGTTTAGGTCCTATCTTCGTTGCTCAGTAGAGAAAAAAAAAAACTGTTAGCAATGCCTAATTAGCCCATTCTAATTCCTAAGAACTCCTGTTGGGTGATTTAGGTAAAGGAACTAAGGAAGCCCTTTGAGAAAAATGAAGTTTCATGACTGTTCAAAGATAGTAATAGTTGATGTATAAATCCCATCATGGCCTGCTAATTATGTTGTTTCTGATACTATTGGTATGATTTGTGGACATTCATTATGGTTCTGCAGAAGAAAAGATTTTAATTTAAAATCTTATATTAGAAAAATAGTTAGTGACCTAGATGTAATACCATTGGTTGTGCAATGCTTAATTTCAGTTGTTCCCTTGCAACTATTGTTAAATTGTTGTTGGCTAGAATTGTTGATGCAAGCACATTGCTTGCAGCTCCGTAGGCTTGTTGACAAGATAGAATTGACTGTCATCTAGAAGTAATGCATGTTAGATATATTGTCAAATCCTTGATTTTCCATTGCTAAAGGGCTTTTGGTTGGCATATGCAAATGTCCTACAGCAAGGTTGGGTTGTGGACCCTGCTTCTCGAAAGCATTACACCAGTAAGGGAGTCAAATTGTAATGCTTTCCAACTATAATTATCATCTACATGTCAATGGACAAGCAATAAAATGGCATAGCAAAACCATGTGCATTCGTGCATAATTGGTTCTCATCCATAATAGCAAAATGACATAACAATAATTTTGTTATTAATCAAAGTTAGACAGGCTGTGGCTTTTTTTTTTTTTGGGTGCCGTGGAGGAGATAGAGAGAAACATGCAAAGAGAAAGAAAGAGAGATGTGTATAAATTTTTTTGGGTGTAGAAATACATATGGAATGTATTAAATAAGGAATAATAAATGAGATGAATTAGAATATTAGCATTAATGAAGGTTTTTTTTTACCGTTGGATCTACTTAAATCCAATGGTTTAAAAAATATGTAATTCTATAAAGTTACACCAGATGTAACTCTCTCTCATCTCTCTCTCTCTCTCTCTCTCTCTCTCTCTCTCTATATATATATATATATATATATATATAATAAAATTTGATAGTTGGGTAAAGGTAATTTGAACCATAGACATGTCTGTCGGAATTATTTGAAATATCAAATTATTATAAGTTGATATAAAAGACCTCCATTCGTGTAAATAATGCTATAAGTTTTCACTTTAAAAAATAATATAAAAATTACATTTTATATCTTATAATATAATGAGGGTTCCAAAATAAAACCTTTTAGCAGAGGGATTTAAAGTTAAATCCTATAGTATCATTACAAGTTAAACCTGTATTTTTAACATATGTATTAATTCAAACCCTCCTTCTCTAACAGTAGGGCTCAAAATTTGAATTGAAAGGGATATAATTTGAAACCTCTTAAAATATAGGATTTAATTTGTAACTTATAAAATTATAGAATTTAATTTGAAGCCTCTACTATATTATAGGGTTCATTCGGTAAGATTTAAAATATAATTTCTCCAAAATATTTATAGGGGAATAGACAACCTTAAACAAATGATGCAAATGTTAGCGAGTGAGTGAGTTTTTGGTTTATAAGTCTTGCTAGTACTTACAAAAGTTAAACCCTTTTGTAAGTGCTAGTATTGTAAGTCTTGTTTTCCCACTCCCTTCTTCTCCATCCCCTTAATCTTCTGTCTATATTATCTCAAAAAATAAAACAAATGATGCAAAAAATGAAGAATTTGGTGAGATATATGCATTCATACCTGCATATTTTAGAAATGGAAGATTTGGCATTATCCTTGTAGCATACGTGCAAGTTATTGTGGGTGTGGCCACTAAGCAAATGAGCAATGCCACCAGACACGAACCTCACTGGTTGATAATGCTATTAAACTAATAAGTTAGATAACGAAGATAGATTATTAAATTAAGATGATACATCAACTTTTCTTATTTTATAAGTAAAAAATATTTATCTAACCCCTCTTATACTTTGGGGGGACCAAAATACCTTTCAAAACTCGTGAAAACTAAGACCAATTGCCTCTTCAATTAGTGGTACGAGGTAGGTTTAAGTTTAAAACATATCTTTTTATGCCCAAGGTACGAGAATAATTCAAACTCATGCATTAAATCACTGTTTTGTTTTTGACAAAATTCCTTTAATTGTTTAAGTTATCATTTTAATGGTTTCGAAATTGTAAAAAAAAAATATATATATATATATACATATATATATCATCAGAAGTCTTTTATGCAACCTGATTTACTACTCAGACAAATTGTGATTAAAAGAATATCATTGAAGAAGCCAATCCTCTGAAAGATGGAAGAAATAAGGTTAAAAAAATACGTTAAAACCTACTTTTCTCCATACCATAAATATCTTTCTTTTCTTTTCTTCTTTTTTTTTTCCCTTAAAACAAAGAGAGAGATATATATATATATATATATATATATATATATATACTATGAATTTCATTTTGGATTTGGAAACTATTCTAGGAGAAAAGTTCTTTAAAAAATTTTGAGTCATTAGCCAAAATTGTGATACTCTTTATCGACTTGCTCATCCTTTATAAGATGCAAAGAGGGAGGCTTTCTTTCCTATGTGGGACAACAAAATTGCCTAAGGTTCTAACATAGTCTAGCCCTTAGCCTTTAAAGCAAAAATTGTCCCCACAGTTTAAGACACATTATTGCATTAATTTCTTTTTCCTTGGGGTAGAATATTATATTTTCAGTATTCTCCCGATATATTTGTAACTATTATTTTTTATATATACCTTTAATTCGTTTATTATGATTAAAATTTTAGACAATTTTGGTTCTGGTCATTAATTTAATTTTTAATTTATATTCTCCACGTAATTGATTTTGTGATATATGTGGCACATGTATGCATTAATATAATTATAGGCAATTAAGAAAAAGAGTAGATGACCCTCCACTAGTACTCGGTGGTTAAAATGTGAGGTAAACTCGCAAATCACATATTCAATCCACCACACTATTAGTCTAAGAGTTTCTAGGGTGCCTCGTGAATAGAGATCGAGGTGATTAGTTTGATCTTTGACCAAAGACTAGAACATCATTTCTTTATCAAAAAAATTAAGAGAGAGAGAGAGAGGGGTTGAGCTTTTGAAAAATCAGAAATAGGACTCATTGGTCTTGTGAAAATGTGTGATATTTAAAAAATAAATAAATGTAAGTTTTATCTGTGTTATTTTTCTTTTAATTTTTTTTTTGGAGAATGAAAATATTAATATCTAATGAATTCTTATACTGTTCATAATTTAAAGAAATCTAAACTCTCCATGAAAACTATATAGGTTTATTTAGGTATAACATTCTATTGCTTGACCCATCTAAGGAAACCAAAAGCACAAAGTGATAAACCAATTAAATTCAGGACCATTAAATTGGTCGTATTTATCTTAAGAGAATCTTTTACAAGCCTGAGCACCTTAAGGAAAAAAAAAAAATTTTTTTGAGTGATTACAATCTTCTTGAAGACTTGTGAACTTAGTTGTTCATCATGATTCTTATTGGATCACATAAATATGGTTGACCTCCTTTTGAAAAGAGAGAATAAAGAAGTAGAAGTGTGAACCTTGTATTCTTATATATTCATAAATAAATAAACCCTTATATTCTTTATTTCTTACATCAAATAACTTACAGAAATCAAGAAACTAAAGAAGAAAATAAGCAAGTCTCATTTATACACTACATATTAATAGAGTCCGCAGAACCAACAAAAAGAAAAGGAAGCATATTCTTTTTAGGCACAAAATGCACATAGCATTTCTTGCAGGCCGTGACAGCCAATAACACTTCAGTCAAATTTAATTGCGTTAAGATTGTGCAAGATTCTTATAAAATATTAAGTGGAAGGTATGTGCACTCTACCTATTACCAATTTTATTATTAAAAAAATTATAAATTCAAGTGACAATAAATATAATTAGTATCATATTAATGAGTCCTGCTTAAAATACAATACTTTAAGTTTAGTATACACATACCACGTATTGCTTTACATGATTTTGGTAGGAGTTGAATGATTCGAACAGTTACGCTTTAACAAATGTGTTGTACCCACGATGATAACCCTATCAAGGCCCCAATGATATATAATGTATTATCCATTATCATCACATGGTTTGAGGTCAATGAATCCATACCGAAAACCTTTTTTTTTTTTATTAAGCAAAAAATAAAAAAATTTATTGCCTTGAAGAAAAATAAATTGTATTTGTGTTTTATTAGGTAATACAACCATATGTTTAATTTTATTATACTACACTTAATATATTGTATTTAAGTTTTACCCTCAAAAGTGAATACTTCATTTATGTGAGAGATTTGTACTTTGTACACAATATTATGTATTTTTGTTAACCTACAAAAAAAATCAACATTATAAAATTAGGCATAAAACAAACAACAATAGATGAAAGACACAATTTTAAAGACACTACTTTTTCTTTTTCTTTTTAAGAAATGACACTACTTAAGTTTGAATATAAAATCACTAATTTGTTTTAAAAAAGAATATTCATAGTTTTAAAAATAAAAAATCACTAATTTTTTTTTAAAATGGATATTCATATAAAATCACTCAACAATGTAAACGAATTCGGTGATTGATATGCATCTTAATTCTTAACCCTTTGCCTAGTTATTGAAATTTATAAACAAATAAATGAAGACAATTGACTAAATCATTTTAAAAAAACATAATCCAGGTCAGACCGACCACGTGCCAAGATGCGAAATCAACGGTCCACATCACCCTCCACTCACAAAATCGGACGGCCCCAAACCCGTCTGTGCAAACACACACTTATCGACTAACAACGGTCCACAACACTCCACGTGTCACCCTGGATTCGCATTATTAACTCTCTGATCCAACGGACCCAAACTCAATTCTTTTTCGCTCCCAAAAATTTCGCTCTCTCTCTCTCTCTCTAAACTCCGATTCGTCATTTCAATTTCCGATCATCTCCGAACCCGAAATTTCCATTAACTTCAAAACCGTAAAATCTCTACACGGTTTTTGCTTTTGTTTCTGAATTCTAAACTCGCTATCTAAATTCACAACTCTAATCTTCTTCCTTTTTTTCAAAAAAAAAGAAAAGTTTGAATTGAAGAAAATTACCTCCAAGGTTCATCAATGGCGGACTCCGACAACGACTCCGGCGGTAGAGGAGGAGGGAGCGGCTCGGCCAATGAGCAGTCGCCGCGTGAGCAGGACAGGTTTTTGCCGATCGCGAACGTGAGTCGGATCATGAAGAAGGCGCTTCCGGCGAACGCGAAGATCTCCAAGGACGCGAAGGAGACGGTGCAGGAATGCGTGTCGGAGTTCATCAGCTTCATCACCGGCGAGGCCTCCGACAAGTGCCAGAGAGAGAAGCGGAAGACGATCAACGGCGACGACTTGCTCTGGGCGATGACGACGCTCGGGTTCGAGGACTACGTGGAGCCATTGAAGGTTTACTTGCAGAGGTTTAGGGAGATGGAAGGAGAGAAGACTGTGGCAGCGCGTGACAAGGACGGCCCCGGTGGCGCGTCGTCGGTGAGTGTGAGTGTGGGTTTGGGAAATGGAAGTGATATTTATGGAGTGAGTAGTAGTAGTGGGATGGGGATGATGATTCATCAAGGACACGTGTATGGCTCTGGTGGGTTTCATCATATGTCGGGTGGCGATGGCGGCAGTAACAGTGGTGGTTTAACTGGATCCAGCTACGCAGGACTCGGATCCAATTCAGGTCGATCAAGATAACTACGATGACATGATGACATGTGTATTTAACAAAGTAATGTTAGGGACACATAATTTGTCAGACGTGACGAGTTGTGATTGGTAAACGTATGTCTTTACATAGCTCACCATCAAGCTTTCACCAATCATAACTCACCACGTGATAAGAAGTGGCACAAAGTTGTGACAAATTATGTGTCTCTATCATTACTTGTATTTAACGTTCCTTTCATATATGTATATGTATAATTTTTATGAAACAAGTCTAGGTTTGTCGAACTTGGATACTATAGAAGTTGATTCAGATAATTGTCGATTGTTTTTTTAGTTATTTTATATAACCGGTGCATGTAATGCTTTTCTCGTGTTTGTATATGATTTAATTCCATAAATCTTATATGTAGGCGAGAGAGAGAGAGAGAAAAAAAAAAAAAGGAAAACATGTGCAGAAAATTAGTGTCAATTAAAGCCAATAGTGTTTTTATTAAATTTGTTGTGTTATTTCTAATCTTTTCTACTTTGATTATTATTATTATTTTTTTTTTTTTTAATTTGGGGTTAGAGAATGAACGAGGTTTGAAAGTTTTATTTTTTGTTTGAATAGAATGAGATTGGTTCCTCCTATGGTGGGTGGGTGAGTGGGTAAATTTATGCTTGAGTAGGTTGGTAGGAATTTTACTTTGAAACTTGGATGAAAGATGAGGATATAATGGAATGGGAAGGTAAAATTACAGTGCCATAGATTTGTATTCTTGAACTATAATTTTTGTTTGTTCCATTTTGTAATGGATTGAGGCTTGGTTCTAGTTAACGACTGTCTAAGTACAATCGTTAAGGTAGAATTTTATAATGCTGTCAAGCAACATTATATAAGAAGTTGAGTCACTTATGACCTAACATCTAATTTTTTAATAGATAATATTAACAAATATTTCAAGGGTATTAGTTAAAAATTAATAAATGTATAATTATGAGTTGTAATACACATTTTTCAAAGAAAAAAATATACATTTATTAATAATTCATTGACTTACACGCAAAAGTTAATTGTGGCTATATATGCAATTTTTTTTTTTTTTTGGGTATATTTTTGTACATGTTGACCTTATTTTTGAAAAGTATATAAAAATATTATTTAATAAAACATCAAATGCACTTTAACCATTCTTCTGGGTGCATTCATTGGCAAAAGCCTTTTTTTTAAAATAAATTTTGTTATTTCCCAATAAAAGTGAGATCTCCTAGAAGCCTCCTTAACCTCCTTAACGTGTGCTTAAGGCATTCATTAACAAAAATCTTGAAATTTTAGTGAATAATATTTTAAGACACCTTGGAACATTTTTAAGCCTTACTTCAAAAAAAATAAGTTATCCCAAAAACCTAGAGATGCAGTTCCCTCTCATCTCTCATCTCTCCTCTTTTTTTTCTTTTTCTTTTTTCTTTTTTCTTTTTAATTGTGAGCTAAATTTTACAACAAAAGACAATTAATTTTTCAAGTACAACATAAATGTGTCTTATTAATGCAAAGGGTTACCCAAACGGCCAAGCATGGTGTGTGGAGTAAGGAATAAAACACTTCAAAAGAAATTTTATATATATATATATATATATAAAAGAAAAATTAATGAATAAAATATTTTTAGGAACTTTTTATAGGAAAATAAAAAAGTAACAGCTTTTTTTTACCTTTTTTTTTTTTTTTCATAAAAGTTGTATCAAAACTTTCCTAAAGTGATTTATTAACAAATGTCCTAAGAGTACTCGTTAATAAGACTTATGTATTAAAAGAATCTCTATAATTTGTATGTCTCACAAGTATTTTGTAATCACTTATTGGAAGCAGTAAAATGCATGGTTGTTAGAGTTGGATAATTCAACTCCTTTAGGTTTGTGAACAGGTTCAGAATTGGGTCATGATCAAGCTGCACTTAACACCATCAAAACTTTCAACCAGCTACCAACTTCACCCAAGAAAAAAGGAACGTAATAAAGAGCAGTAAATTACAGAGTCGTTGGAGAGCTCAATCTGGATCGAACTAAAATTTTAGGATGGTTGGATTCTAATATGAAAGAGACTGATAACACAAATTGGGCCCAACTGTGAATTTCATGTAACCTCTGGACTTTTTGATGGCTTTCACTATGGTTCATATCAACCTTGTAACTCAGTCAACCCCAACAGTAAGCTGCATGAATTTTATTGCTTGGTACTAGCATCTAATGTCTTCTCCATTGGAAGATTTTTGAAGGAGATGTGGATGACAGCATAATAGCTTGGAGTAGGTAACCAAAATTCGACAGTACCAATATCCCTTTTCCTTGTTTGATGCTTTCCCTTGAGTAATTATATAGCCTTTTGCAGTCTCAACCTTTAGGCTTAGTTTAGGCTCTTGAAAACCACAAGACTCTTGCTTTGAATTATTCACCTATAGTTTGGAGAATCCATAGCTAGAATATTACAAGGAATAGCGTTTTGTAATTTGCGCCTCATATATGGTGACAAGACACATCCACTACAATTTCACCCACAGGATAGGTCATGTTCTTTTGTGGTGTCTCAAAAGGCAACTGTAAGCAACATGGATGCATGTTATCTCTGATGGTTGCATATACAAAATACTCAAGAGAGAACACAATCTCTATATTGATTCCATTCCTGCACTCCAAAATGCAACCTTTTAGATCTCCCAATCGGCATAGTGATTGCGGGAAATAAGTAGATGCAACAGGTGTGCTCTTTAATTTGCACACCATCACATCCATGGGGGTTTGTTGCTATTGTTCCAAAACAACAAATTTTAGATACTCCACCCAAGGTGCATTTGACCTTTTCAATTTAACACTATGATTGGATGATTTAATCCTATATTTGGATGGAGGAAAATGAGGGGAGAGCAAAGGAGTAAAAAAAAATGACCAAAATTTACTAAATTTTAATATATTTCAACCGTTTTCTCATCTACTCTCCTCTCATTTCTTAATAATTATTTTATGCATTAGATATCTACATATTCCCTCTCACATCATGTGAACCACCTAGCCATATGAAACCCATAGAGGAATTATACAGGTATCCAAACCGATATCTCCCTCCATTCCAAACACCCTAAGTGTCTAAATAAAGGGGAACAAAATATCTCAACAGCTTAAAATAGGGGAGCAGGTATGCACATTATGAAAATTTGATCTTCAATATATCGATATATACAATGTAGTATATACAATTCCAGGGTTGAAAGAATTGCATAAATGAAATGGTTAGTATTCTACTTCTACATCTTCACAAAAAATTTGCATGGCTAACATGGTATTCTAGAAACAAAAAAATAGGGGTTAAAGGATACAACTAGACAATCAGAAAAGGAACATTACCAACTAGACAACTAAATCCTATTACATCACCATTCATACATTTAAGTTGTACAACAATCTACCACATTTCAGACTTCAGCAATTTCAAGCCATAACATTATCATCCACAACATTGGTTTGATCAAGTTCTAATTAACTAAAACATAAATGAAAAGAAAGCTAAAAACTTTAAGAAAGAGTTCCGCTTCCACATCAATGTAGGCCAACCAGTAAACACCATGCATTGTCTCTCCCAAGTAGAAGTTTGAAGTCCTCTTATCTCCAAGGCAACTCAGAGTTCTGCTGAACAGCTTTAGTTCCCCAGTGATCAAATATCCTTCAAGCTATGAAACAAAGAATTAGATGATGAAGATATTTCCTATAATAACAAATAATAAACAGAATACTTATAAAAACAAAAACAAAAAAAAACAAATAATAAACAGAAAGCAATAACAGTGCCAAATTTGATAAAGGACATCACGAGGAAGTCCTCCTGAACAAAACCAGAAAGTATGTAAAACAATAGAAAATCTTGTTCATATACACCATATATAAACTAGTCTGTCTAAATTTTACAACACATGATAAACATAAGAAGGCCAAAGGAAGTTGCTTTTACATAAAGAAGTATATGATCTCCTCTGCAACAAATCGGCTCTATGTGAACAACTAGATCCACAAGAATTGATAAAATGTAAACTAGATCTCACTTCCATGGTCACCGTAAACATTAGCAAGCACTCCAAAGCAAGTAGGACCTAGGAGCACATAAAAAAGTAATGCATCCACTGGCAGCCTATGTCAAAATATGCCTACTGGAAAGGTAAGCTAAATCAGGGTCAGTTCTAGCATGGTACATACATGGTGGCCCACTAACTCTATTTAGAGTAGCTTATACTTAATTGTTCACTCTGGGTTACTGTCTATGGCAGTATGGCCCAATGGAAATATAATTTAGTATGCTTAACAGGGCACAGAAAATTCCAAACCAATTTCACTTTAAATGAATAATTTCAACATGGCAGGATAAATGAAACATATTTCCAAGTCTCCCTGATTGGGAAAACAATGGGAATGTTAAGAATTTTCTCCCTCTCTTTGATAAGTAAGAAATTTATTAGAGAAAATCTACATTTGATGTATAAACTAGATCCTCTAAACAGAATATAATTGAAAATTCAATAAAATCCAAGAAAGAATCCATGCAATATTGCCTAGTGCACACAGCCAATCATACAACAGGCTAAGAAAATGGTTTTGAGTGAGTTTCCATCTAGCTCAGCATCTTCACCTTTTTCCTCTCCCTTCAAAACATTAATAGTATAGTGGTGGGGTTACACCTGCCAAAGCTCATGTGACATGTTATCTTGAGTAAATCCACATAAAAAGTTATAGTACTGCCCGAATAACTATGTGAAAGAAGGCAAATGAAAGATGAAGCAACATCTCCCCTCCACCCTCCCTTTACTTCTTTGAGGGGAGAAGCATCTCCTCCTTTTATTTTCTTAATTAGTAACTTCTCATCCTTCAGAGTGATCTATAAAGTTTAACATAGTAAGTTTGATGCCATTGATATTAAGGTTTCTAAAAGCTACAGATATTTTCACAAATCATCCTTAAAAAAAAAAAACTAATTTATTAAAAATTCAAGAAATTGCATCAACGTGGTAGGAGTTTTGAACTTCCACTTGACATATTTCTTTCGAGGGAACTATGGTGCATAAATCACTGGAGTACTGGTGATATCATAACCACATTCTGCCTCCAATCATGTAGAATGTACTCTTTCATTCAAGAAAGAAATAAGCAATAATACAAATAATAATAATAATAATAATAATTATTATTATTATTATAATATAAAAAAGAAACGGTACTCTTAAGAGCAAACAAAGTGGTTAAAAACAAGAAAACCTAGGAAAAGGCACACGCTAAGTGCAAGGTGCACAAAATAATAAATATAATGAGAGAAACTAGGCACTTCAAAATTTAGAAAGAAATGTAAAACTAAAACAGGGAAAAATAAAGGTCATAAATGCTGATGAAACCTTGTGCAACATCTCAAGATCTTTAAAATTGTATATAAAACCACTTATATGAGAAGAATTCTTTTCCAAAGAAAACACAAAATATAGAATTTGTACTTCATTGTCAACCAAAGATAAGATAAACATAAAAAGATGTGGTAACTTGATAGGAACTAGAGCAATAGCAACTTGATGAAGTCAAAAGTTAGCAAAAAGAGCAAAGTTTCCAAGTTATAGCTCAGACTCTAGATAAGCGAAACTAGAGGTTAGTAAAGGCAACAAGCGTCTGTAGCAGTGTAGCCAACAAAAAGAGCTTGTTTATTGCAGTGGCATAAAACAATACCAGGAAGAACAAAAATGGTGTAAAAACTTCCCAAAATAAAAGACAAGCATCACTATCAGCACATGTATATTGTGAACTATTGACAGGTTCATAAGCCACAGACAAATTTCTCTACAGTTAAAGACTAAGAAGCAACACAACAGTACAGCAAAGTTAGAAGGAAAAAATTCCAACAAGCAAGTACAAGCATCAGAATGACCATTTTTATTATGCACAAGTATGAGTAACAGTGTGTCAAATGCACAACAACGGAAGCACGCCAACAGTTAGAGAAGACTCATGATCATTATCCAACAATTACCATATGAAAGGGAAAACAAAATTGGATCTCGGCAACTTACATTTCTTCACGCAGGGATGGAACCATGCTCCTGTGTTGAAGAAGCAGATAAGAAATTTCAGGCAATGAAGTGAGAACAGCTGTTCAACAAATCAAGGACCCCACAAACAGCACTTGAAGGAGAGTCCAAGTATCATGATGAATCCAGAGCTGTTCAACAAATAAGAAGCATTTGATTCAGTTATTCAGAGGTAAGCCTCCGTCTCTTCCCATAATCAGTATCCCTTGATCTTGAACGGTGATGCTCCTCCTCTTGTGATATCCGTGACTTGCTGTGAGTCCTCGATGACCGGCCCCTTTCCCATTCATCCTCATGCTCCACTTCCCGGTCCCTGTACCTAGGATGATCAGCATACCTATCTCTGTCATCTCTGTACCTCTCACGGTCACGGTCTCTATCACGAGACCTCTCACGGTCACGATCCCGGGATCGCTCTCGGTCCCGATCACGATCCCTATCCCGTTCTCGACCAATGTCTCTATCATCACGGTGCCTTCTTTCTGTCCAGTCAGAATCATGAGCCATATCTTTTTCTCTAGGCATTTCCCTATCATAACCTGGATCTCTATCATCCCTATACCTTCTCTCAGAAGACCCAGACCAGTCCCTTTCTGAACCTCTATCTTTTTCCTTCATGGCATTCGACCAACCTGCTCGATCATGACTCACCTCACCATATTGATGGTCAGACGCAGCTTCCTCCCCATAACTTGACTCCCCAGCTCTCCCACCACCATGTTCCTCACCACCCCATCCACCCATACTAGGATCTGACCACATTCCCATGTTAGGTCCATCAACACCAGATGTGGGCATCATGCCCATTCCATTCATTCCATTCATGGGCATCCCTCTTCCAAAGAATGCTGGATTCACATGTGGTGCTACTCCAGGCAAACCAACACCTCCTACAGGAGGGAATGAAGACAAAATCCCTGAGAATGGAGGTGTTGGAGCACCAGGAAAGCCTCCATAGCCTCCCATTCTCCCCATAGGCCCACCAAATGCCGGATCAAAACCCTGACCCATCATTGGCTGAGGGTGCAACAAAGGTGGGGTTGCACCAATACCCTGACCAAACCCATTACCACCATTACCCATTATACCTCTCCCTCCCATCCCACCACCACCCCTATTCCTCATTGGCCCAGCTGGTCCTCTATTCCCCATTCCTCCTTGCCCATTCCCTCTGCCCCAATTCCCTCTCCCATAGCCTCTATTATTATTATTATAATTACTATTGTTATTATAATTATTATTATTGTTGTTATTATTATTACTATCCCCACCTTGATAATTCCCACCAGTAGCAATATTACTCCCACCACCACCACCACCACCACCACCCCCACCATTCTTGCCCCCACCATCATTAGGCCCACCTCTCCTCCCCTGTGTAACCCCAGATTGGGCCATCTGTTGATTCCTATTCACCTGAGCCTCCCCCATCCTCTTAACACTAAAAGGAGATGCAAACGCCACCACACACGGCCTACCATTAAACAAATGTCCATTCATCCCTTCCTTACACGCAGTCGCCGAAGCAGGGTCATAAAACTCCACCTGACAGTACCCTTTCGACTTCCCACTAGCTTTCTCATCAAAAAACCTCACCTCCTTCACTGCCCCATACTTACACAACTCCGCCTCCAACTCTGCATCCGTCGTCCACCAATGCAAATCCCCAACAAACAATATCGTCCCCCCACCTCCACCTCCTCCTCCTCCACCCCCACTATTCCCAAACCCATTCACATTCCCACTAGGCCTCACCACACCCTCATTAGCTCCACCACCACCACCACCACCAACAACAACACCACCACCACCACCATGTAATTGTTGTTGCCCACCAACAATATTCCCTGGAACCCCAACAGGCACAGCATGCCCAACACCACTATTACTAGTATTACCATTAATATTCACATTACTGTTGTTGTTGTTGCTATTGCTAAACCCACTTTGCTCCTCTACAACCTCATTGATCTTACTGTGTTGAACTAACTCAACCCTAATCCCACCACTCCCTTTCATCTCATTCCCTCTAAACCCTTGATTACTCTGACCAACACCAACACCAACACCATGCCCACCAGAACCCGAAACCCTAACATTCCCACTACCTTCACCCACACCAGGAATCGAAACAGCACCACGCGGTTGTTCCTGTGCTACCTTCGGTGGCGACTCTAACTTCCTCTCCTCCTCAACCTCCTCTTCCTTAAACCCTAACTCCTCGTTCTTCTTCAAAGACTGCAAGAACCCCTCGCCGACATTGACGTCGTTGTACAAATCCTCGTAATCCTCGTCGTCCTCTTCCTCTTCGCCGAGGAAGGCCACGTCGGCGACGGCGGATATCGCCTCGTTCCGATGGAACTGGTCCATCTGATCCGCCGTCGTTCCCTCCCCTTCGTCCATCTTCTTCTAGGGTTTCAAAACGAAACGTTTCTTCTTCTTTTTTTGAATCAATTTTTGTGGTGATTGTGAGAGTACGAAATTAAAGCATTTTTTTTTTTTTTGTTTATGGAAACAGAGAAATCAGAAACATAAAAAACAAAAAGATTTAGAGAGTGAGAGATCTTACCAGAGAGAGAGAGACTCTGAGTTTGTGGTTTTTAGAGAGAGAGAGAGAAACCCTAATCTGGAAAGTTGTGAAGGGGTGTGAATTGAATTCTCTGGGTTTTTTTTTTTTTTTTTACGTCTCTTTTTTTGTCTTCGTTTTTTGTGATGATGTGTAATGAGTAATCTGTTAAAATAATGGCGTATAGTTCTCGTTTGGGCTAAACGAAAAGCTGCGGTGCGTTTTGCTCATTCCTCATCCGCCTATTACACGTTTACACTTAACACTAACCTATAAATTGTTGTTTAGCGTAGCCACAGTAAAATTTTACCAAAATTTGCATACATTTGTCTATGTATTTGTGTTATTGTGAACTTGAAATGGCAATGATTACCATCATGTCAATTCCCTTATTATCTCAACTAGTTATTGTACCTCCTAGGCTCCTACTCCTAGGGTATGGCTGCAATCATGACTCGTGATTATTTTTAAATGTGTCATGATCGTAGCGGGTTCAGTGCACTAGAAATATTGGACAGAAACCAAGTCCCTTAACATATACATAACATTCATATTTCAAATTATCTTCTTCATTATAACTATTAAATTGTCCACACAAAAATACACTTGCTATTGTTTATATATTTTTTTTAAAAAAGTCATTTCACTTCACTTCAAATTTAGATCTTTTTTTTAATGATAATTAATTTTATAATTTAAACAATATCTACCCAACCTATTCTTATTGGACTTAAAAAAATTAGAATACTCAAATGGTTTGAATGTAATTTTTTTTATGAACATTTGAATGTAATATGTTTTCTTTTATATATATATATATATATATATATATATATATTTGGGAGTGGTCAAGTAAACTAACCCATGTGTTCGAATTGATCGATTTGAATGAATGGTTTTCCAAGTATACTTACATATAGAGGGAATTCAATTTATTTTTTAATATAAAATAGAAATTCTACTTTAATCTAATTAAAGTGTACATGTTAAACTTAATCATTTTAAGTCAAATCCCAACCCCTATT
Organism: Quercus agrifolia; assembly: GCA_029955455.1. Lineage (NCBI taxonomy): Eukaryota > Viridiplantae > Streptophyta > Magnoliopsida > Fagales > Fagaceae > Quercus > Quercus agrifolia. Next base: position 59,085,799 of record JARQAD010000004.1, read on the forward strand.
TCTATAAACCAAATGCACCTAACCCATAAGTTTGCACAATGCTTTGCCTTGCCAATCATCATTATTCGTCACCTTCACCCTTCCTAGTAGGGTATGATTTGATGAATATCTCAAGATCTCCACCATACTAGACAAAGATCTTAAGATATTCATAAGCTCACCATCTTTAACAACATTTAAAGCATCAACTTTAAACCTTTTACTAGAGGCACCATAGTTTCAACCAACACAACCTCACCAAAAATCCATTGATAATTCTTAGTGTCTTCGATAACATTGATTAGATCAATATTCAACCTTATGTGACTAGGTTGGTTCACAAGATCAATATTCAGCCTTATGTGACTAGGTTGATGTGTAATAAGTAATCTGTTAAAATAATGGTGTATAGTTTGTAGTGGGCCTTTTTTGGTTGAATCAAGCTGGGCTGCCTCCTATGGTATTGGGCCCAAATGTTCTGAGTAAGGGAGTTGAGACCGGTCCAACTGCAACTCAATTTGGTCTGACTTGTGCGTAAACTATGCCTCATCTGCCAGGAGCACGCTTATGGTAGGCAGAACCACTTCAGATGAGTTGTGGCAGGCAGATATGATAATTGATACTACACAGAATCAGTAGGTTGAACACTCCAGCTTCAATGGACTACTAGTGGTTATGGAAGGCCTACAAAATGAACACACAATCAAAAAGGGGGCCGGAGTGGACCGGCCAAACACCCTCCGATGGCTAAGTTAGTTTCACAAAAATGAAGTTCTAACTTTTTTGGGAGTCAAGTCTTAGAAAAATGTACTTACCTTGATTTGGTTCAGACTGGTCCTTATATAGATAATCTTGGGGCGGTTATTGGCTCAATAACTCCCCAAGATTTATGGAAATCAATGAATCCGGACATAACTTCCTCCAACGGCTATGTAAGTTATAGCCGCTGATGGAAGTTACGCATTTAGGAGGAATCCATGGCGATAAATATGGGTTTGGTAACCGCTCGGATTTTCCATACATGAGCGAATCAACACCCAAGGATTTCGGTCATATGGTCGTCCATGCTCTTTGTGCATGGACGACTCTATTGTTCATAGGAGTGTCAAGTGAATCGTCCACGCGCTTTGCCCATGGACAACTCCTTTGTTCAGATGGTCTAATTGATAATTTGGCTCATGGACGAGCCATTTGGACGAGCGATAGATGTAATTTTTACCATCCTATCAGTTGCCCCCTCGTCCAATGGTCGTCTAGAGATATTATTGGGATTTAATGCGCATCTCTGTGGTGCTGAAAAAAAAAAAAAAATTTTGGGCCACGTGTCACAACTTCGTTGGTTGACTTGTTGCGTCGATTGCGTTTTCCAACAAGATCGCCACGTGTCATTCTCTGAATGGATGGTGTCGCTTCGTTGTCCCCATTTTTAGGCCCTATATATAGGTGCATTCCCTCTATTGCCCCTCACATTTCTCACAATTTCCTTTCTGTCAACTCGTCTAAGAGCCTCATCTAACTTCCCTCCTAGTTCCCAGGTATTTCCTCTTCCTTCTTAGGTTTTCGTTTTAAACTTTCTTCATATTAGTCATGTCTTCGTCTAATAGTAGTTTAGAGAAGGAGATAGATGAGTATCAGAATGTTTCTTCTGGGAGTGAAGGTAGTTACAAGAGTAGTGAGAGTAGTACAGCTAGTAGTGAGTCTTCAGACGAGCATTATTCGTCCAGGGTCCCTGGTATTCCCTTGGAGGAATTCCAGGAATTACAACATAGGAAGGCTTCTGCATCTGGGGTTAGTTCGTCCAGACAGCCACCCAGCCCTCAAGACGAGAAGGAGGAAGAAGATATCATTTATAGTTGTGCCCCTAAAGTGGCATCCATTTTGGATGTTGTTAAGTTAAAAACCCTTGTAGATAGATATCAAATCCCTAAAAAATTTAATCCTCGTCTACCCATAGAAGGAGAATGGTGTTGTTCTCCTTCTTCTAGTTTAGGAGTATACACCTCTTACCTCTTAGCTGGCCTTAGATTTCCTCTAAATTCTTTTTGTAGAGGTCTTTTCCATAGGTTGGGTATTGGACCTAACCAACTCAACCCCAATGGATGGAGGACGGTAGTTGCCATGCAAGTGCTGTGGCGTGAAGCATTAGAAGGGAACTGTCCTATCACCGTGAATGAGTTCCTTTACTGTTATAAGCCTTCTGAGATAAAGAAATCTGCTGGTTTTTACCAGTTCTCGTCCAAGGGCTCTTACTATAGTTTAATTAATGGCTGAAGCTCGTCTGACAGGCTCTGGAAAACAGAATTTTTTATTATTTCCAGAAATTGGGCTGGGGACCCAATAGATGTGGGTAGTGCCCCCTTCCCATCCTTTACCAGTCCTCTAAGTCACCTTCATCCTAAGGGTATATTTTCTTTCCAATTTATTTCATTTCTTTTTACATATTTTCAACTTTCAGTCGTCTAACCCCCTTTTTTTATTGATGCAGCTATTGTTCGTCCACGCTTGGACCAGTTTTATTTGGATCGAATTGACCAAGTACGTGCCTTCCCTGGGAGAACCTTTCACGATCTAGTGACTCTCAGTCATCTAGCTACGTGGGGACTTGGCCCAATACCTACAGCTGAAAACCTTGGTCACAAGGAGACCACTCGTCGAAGTAAGTATCGTCCATTCTTCTTTTCCCTTTCATTTCATTTTTTTTTAAACTTGATTTTCCTCGTCGTAGGAATAACTACAATAAGAGAGAACAAGGAGAAAAACATAACTAGCGGGGACGAGGATGCCACTGCGCCTCTAGTCATCCAGAAAACTTTCGTCCAGGCAGGGAAGAGAAAAGCCAAGCCTATATCCAGTGCCGTGGACCTGGACGACCTTCCAAGTCGTCGAGGTCCTAAAAAGCAAAAACCTATTAAGGCTGACAAGGCTTCTCTTCCCAAGTTTCCTAAATTTGTACCCCCGACTGTAAACTTGGACAAATCTCCAGTTGATGTGGAGCCCATCCAAACAATTCATCCCGTTCAGATTGAACCTACCCCTCCAGCCAAGACTGCTCGTAAGCCTCCTTCGTCAGAGCCATCTGATCGTCCTTCCAACCTGGTACTGGACGAAAATTACGCATGGAGGACGTTCAAAGGGATAGTTACTGATAATGAAGTCAATGAGTGCTATAATATGTCAGTAAAGGAGTTTGAACGTTCCGGTATCCATGACCTCTTTAAGGTAAGTTTTATTCGTCCTTGTGTGTTTTCAGTAAGTTTTCAAAATAAAAAGTCTAACTTCCCTTCGTCCATGTACAGGCTATGTCAAAATTTTATATTGCGACCTACCAGGCTAAGGAGCTCGCTACAGAGGCTAAGACGGCTAAGGACTAAGGAGCTGAACAACAAAATTTTGTTAAAAAAGGGGGAGGTGCTCAGGTTGACTGAAGATTTTAATCATCTGCAAGGAAGTGAGACAAAGCTGAAGAACGAGGTGGAAGAACTTAAAGCTGACAATATAGAGAAAGATACTCGTATTGTCTATCTCGAAGGACAAGTTTCTGGATTTGTTTCGTCCCTAGAGAAAGCACGTGAAGAAGCCATAGCATCCTTCAAGAAGTCTAACAAGTACAAGAGTCGTCTAAACAGTCACTATGCAGCTGGCTATGAGGATTTCCGTGCTGATGCTAAGGAAACATTTCCAAACCTGGACTTTGATTCTTTCAAGCTTCCTTTCGCCATTGAAAGCTCCATGCTGCAGATGAGTTCTGAGGACGTCAACGTTATGGACGATGCCAGTAATGAAGTGACCCAGGGCGATCCCAAGTCTGGGGGCAATGCACCCAATGGTTCGTCCAAGTAATTTACATTTTCCTAAGAAAATTAATTTTATCTTTATTGGAGGCGCCCGTTGTTTTGGGCTTTGTTTTTGTTCTCTCTTTTTTCATTCAAGTACATTATCTCGTCTAAGGTTATGGACGAGCCTTTATATACAATAGTTATATTGTTTTTACTTAAGGGTTTTTGGAACGTTGGTCGTCCACCCTTCTTCGAGTTTTATGAATAAATGAATGCTCTCTATTTTCATCTTCCATTATGTTTGAATACGTTTAAAGCTTTATATATGAACTTTATTTACACCGTCCATATCACCTCTGTGGGCGCGTGGTTCGTCCACTTAGAAAATCATTTTAGCTCGTCTTGAGTATATGGGTGAATTTCTTTTTACATCACCAAAAATAGTGTAAAATGAATCATTCATGCTTGCCAAGTGGAGCTTGTCTATGAATGACGTTCCTTTTGCTTAGCTTTTATTCATTATTCAAACTTAGGGATGATCATATTTGTGCCCTTAGCAAAATTTTTCCCAGTAATATCTCGTCCATGCACTGGATTGTTGTGCTAGTTTTGTTCGTCCATGGGTTTGTGCTTTACACAATAGTTATTCGTCCATGGTTTGGATGAATATTCCTTAGGTTACATCCCATCTTATGCTTTAGATGGATTTACCTTAGGTTTATTATTCGTTTATCTTTCCTTTCAAGGAAAGCTTATGGACGATACATCCTTGCGTCCAAGGATTTTATTCGTCCATGCTTGCTTGCCTCTCGTGGATCATTTTGGATGAATGTACAAAAATGAAGGATTCCTATACAATTATGTATATACTTGAAAATACATCATATATATGTCTGAAAATCCAAACTTATGCAAAGATTTGTCCACAGGCATGGCACATGCTCAAGAGCTAGTGCCTTTAGGGAAAAACACACAAACTCGTCCATGAATAGCACAAAAGTGAAAACACTAATGTACTTTTTAGGGGATTATTAAAACACATAGTAGTAAACAAGCAAACACGAGAATGCTAAACTCCACTTTTCCAAGTATCTTGTCTGTGACCACCTTCGTCCAAAGTCAGCTTTTATTGGTAGTATTTCCTTAGGTGCTCAACATTCCAAGGGTGTTCTAGCCTCCGTCCATCCAGAGCTTCCAAATAATAGGATCCTTGCCTCTTGTAGTTGATAACCCTATAAGGTCCTTCCTAATTTGGCCCCAGTTTCCCATAGGCCGGGTTTCTTGTTGCCAAGGTAACCCTCTTCAGGACGAGATCCCCAATATTGAAGCGCCTGGGCTTCACCATGGCATCATATTGTCTTGCCATAAGATTTTTGTACCTTGTTGTTCTCTGTTCTGCGTCCATCCTAACCTCGTCTATAAGGTCAAGGTTAAGACGAAACTGTACTTCATTTTCTTTAGCTTAATATTCCTTCACCCTGTGGCTAGCCATGTGTACTTTTGCTGGTATGACTGCTTCACTTCCATAGGCTAGTTTGAAGGGAGTTTCCCCTGTGGGGGTCCTTACAGTTGTCCTATAAGCCCATAGAACACCGGGTAGCTCGTCTGGCCATATTCCTTTTGTCCCCTCAAGCCGAGTCTTGATGATTTTCAATAAGGATCGGTTTGCTACTTCTGCCTGTCCATTGGCCTGTGGGTGGGAGGGTGAGGAGTAATGATTGTTGATTCCAAGCTGTTCACAAAAATCTCTGAAATGTGTGTTATCAAACTGTCGTCCATTGTCAAACACAAGCACCCTCGGTACCCCAAATCTACACACAATGCTCTTCTAGAAAAAGTTCTTAACATTCTGTTGTGTAATTTTCACCAAGGGTTCAACTTCCACCATTTGGTGAAGTAATCAATCCCTACCACCAAAAACTTTATTTGTCTGGTCCCAGTCGGAAAGGGACCCAAAATATCCAACCCCCATTGTGCGAAGGGCCATGGGGCCATCACTGGGGTAAGGTACTCTGACAACTGTCTAGGGACATTACTGAATCGCTGACATTGATCACATATCTTGACATATGATTTAGCATCAGCTTGAATGGTTGGCCAGTAATAACCTGCACGGACAACTTTATGGACGAGTGATCTAGCTCCGGAATGGTTGCCACATGCTCCTTCATGAACTTCTCTCAATACATAACTTGCTTCATCTGGAGCTAAGCACCTCAGGTAAGGCTGGGAAAAACCTCTCTTATATAATACCTCGTCCATTAGGATATACCTGGCTGATTTGACCCTTAGCTTACGGGCTTCATCTCTTCCTTGTAGAAACTTTCCTTCTTTTAGGTAGCCAACTATTGGCGTCATCCAATTTTCTTCGCCTCCTATCTGTTGCACTTCTAGAAGATCTATACTCGGCATATAATGGACTTCATCGAACTCGTCCATCAATTCACTCACTGATGCTTCTTTTGCCAAAGTATCTGCTTCTATGTTCTCTTCCCTTGGAACTTGGACGAAGTGAGCTTCACTGAATTTCTTTATAAGGCGTCTCACCTTATTGAGATACTTCTTCATCCATTCTTCCTTTGCCTTATACGTTTCATTCACTTGACCTATAACCAACTGAGAATCTCCTTGGACGAGTACTGACTCCGCTCCTAAGGACTTAGCCAATTCTAGCCCTTTAAGGAGGGCTTCATATTCAGCTTCATTATTGGTTGTTTGGTAGTGCAGATGAACCTTATGCTTCAACTTATCCACTTCTGGGGACTTCAAAACAACTTCGATTCCACCTGCATGTAGTGTAGACGATCCATCCACATGGACGACCCATGTTTTATTAACTTCCGTCTCGTCTAAGTCCCCATGGCTTGGAGTGAATTCTATAATGAAATCTGCTAGGGCTTGAGTTTTTATTGCATTTCTTGGTTAGTACTTGATATCGAACTCACTAAGCTCGATAGCCCATTGGATCAATCGTCCTGTGGCTTCCAACTTGTTCATCGACTTCTTGAGTGGATGGTTAGTCATAACAATAATTACATGAGCTTGGAAGTAATGCCTTAACTTCCTGGAAGCTGTTATTAATGTAAAAGCCAATTTTTCCATCAGCGGATATCATCCTTCTGCTCCCCTCAATGCCCGGCTTGTATAATACACTGGCTTCTATACTTTCCCTTCTTCCATGATCAGTGCTGAGCTTACGGCATGCGGGGATACTACTAAGTATAAGTATAACTCCTCACGTAGTATGGACGGACTTAACAGCGGTGTTGTAGTAAGGTAGAGCTTAAAATCTTGGAAGGCCTTTTGGCATTGGTCCATCCATTCGAATGCCTTCCTGAGAATTTTAAAGAAGGGTAAGCATTTATCTATAGCTTTAGAAACAGACCTATTTAGAGCTGCAACTCGTCTTGTTAAAGACTGGACTTCCTTGATATTCTTTGGAGGTTCCATGTCCAATATGGCTTAGATCTTATCTGGATTTGCTTCAATTCCCCTTTGTGAAACCATGAATCCTAGAAATTTTCCCGAGGAAACTCTGAATGCACATTTGTTTGGATTCAGCTTCATTTGATGTCGTCTAAGAGTATCAAAGGTTTCCTGTAGGTCGTCCAGGTGCATCTCCTCGTCCAGACTCTTAACCAGCATGTCATTAACATACACCTCTACATTCCGTCCTATCTGTAGACGGAACATGTGATTAACTAACCTCTAATAAGTTGCCCCTACATTCTTCAAACAGAAGGGAATCACTTTGTAATAGAATAACCCTTGACTAGTAATGAAGGATGTTTTCTCTTGATCTGTCTCGTCCATCTTTATTTGATTATACCCTGAGAAAGCGTCCATGAGGCTCAGCAACTAATGACCTGTTGTTGAGTCTACCAGTTGATCAATGCGTGGCAAAGGATAACTATCCTTAGGGCAAGCTTTGTTCGGCAGTGAAGTCTACACACATTCTCCATTTTCCATTTGCCTTTTTAACCATCATCACATTAGCTAACCAGTCCGGATAATAGACTTCCCGAATAAATTGCGCTGTGGTTAACTTCTGGACCTCTTCCTTGATAGCATTGTCTCTTTCTTTCTTCTAACGAATTGGCTTGGAAAACGGGTGCACATTCAAACGATGAGTGATAACACTTGGATCGATCCCTGACATATCTTCATGACTCCATGCAAAGACATCAATGTTCTTTCTTAAGAACTGAACGAGGTTTTGCCTCGTTTTCTCTTTCATACTTGTTCCAATTCTAGTAAATTTCTAGGGATTACCTTCTTCCAGAGGGATGTCTTCCAGTACCTCAGTGGGCTCAGCAACAAACCTTCTTTCTTCTATACTCATTGTCTGCACCTGCTCGTCTAAAGCCATCATGGCTAAGTAACATTCTCTTGCCGCCAACTGATCTCTTTGTGCTTGTCCTATCCCATACTCCGTAGGGAATTTGACTGATAGATGGTAGGTAGATGTTACTGTCTTCCAACTGTTTAGAGTTGGCCTTCCAATAATAGCATTGTACGAGGACGAACAATTCACCACGAGGAAATTGACTGTCTTGGTTATCTGCTGTGGGTATGATCCCACCACTACAGGTAACATAACGGTGCCTACAGGCTGCACCTTCATTCCTCCAAATCCTATCAATGGCAAGCACGCTGGACGAAGTAAGTCTCGTCCAAGCCTCATATGCTGGAAGGCTGGATAGTACAATATATCCACTGAGCTTCCATTATCCACCAACACCCTTCTAGTTGTATAATCTGTGATAAGTAAGGTAATGACAATTACATCGTCATGTGGATGATGGATTCTTTCAGCTTCCTCATCGGTGAATGAAATAGTTGGTTGTCAATTCCTCTCGTCTTTGGGGATCATCCAGAGAGTTGGACATTTTGTACCACTTTAAGATACGTCTTCTTTGATTTGGAAGTCTGTCCTGCTGAAGTCCCTCTGATGATGACCCTTATCTCTCCCAACGAGGGTCATGACGATTCCTCCATCTTTGCCTTCGACTTCTCATCTTTATGATCCCTTCCAACAAAATGCCTCAACTTTCCTTGTCTGATGAGATTCTCAATCTGTTGTTTCAAGTCATAACATTCGTCCGTGTCATGCCCATGATTTCTATGGAAGCGACAATATTTATTCTTATTGCGCTTATTAGGATATCCTTTCATCTTCTCTGACCACTTGAAGGAAGGATCGTCCTTGATCTGCATGAGCACCTGATCGAGTGGGGCATTTAAGGGTGTATAATTATAATTTCTTGCTAGGGGACCTGTCTTCTTATTATCTCGGTCTTTCTTATCTTCCGTTCGTCCCTTCTTTAGACGAGGACCTTGTTCAGGGTGTCGCACGGGGTTGGATTCCATCCTTTCAGCTCTCTTCCTCTTTTTAGCTATAATTGCGTCTTCTGCATTCATAAAGTTTTGAGTCGAATGGACGAGTTCAGCCATAGATTGAGGCTCCTTCTCATAAAGCTTGTGGATGAACAGATCAAAGTTAACCCCGTTATGGAAGGCCGCCAAGAGTAACTTGTCATCCACCTCGTCCACAGTTAAAGCTTCCCTGTTAAACCGAGTGATGAAGGAGCGCATGCTTTCATTCTCCCCTTGCCCTATGGTTAACAAGCTGGACGAAGAACGTTTGTGCCTTTACCCACCAATGAAATTATTGACAAATAACTTACTTAACTCTTCAAAAGAACTTACTGTGTTCGGGGGTATCTTGCTGAACCACACCCATGCTGGCCCTTTGAGAGTGGTAGGAAAGGCTCTACACATAATCTCATATGGGACTCCTTGAAGGTGCATGGTAGTCTTGAAAGTTGCAATATGATCAAATGGGTCACGTGCTCCATCATACAAATCCAATGAAGGCATCTTGAACTTTGGAGGCAAGGGGTGTCCATTGATGGAAGCCGTGAAAGGGGAATCCGTTCGGTGGACTAGATCCTCTACTGGGTTCGTCCTTCTCATGTTTTCCCTCATCTCCACCATAACTTTTCTCATCTGATCCATTTCCCTCTCTAACTGTGGCACCCTTCTAGATGTGGTACCCCTCGATTGGCTTCCTGGTTCAGCATTTTCCCTATCTTCATGATTTTGGGCTTGGCCTTCAGCGTGCCCCTCATAGCGCTACTTCTTCAAATTAATCTCCCTAGTCAATTCTTGATTTTGTCGGGTTAACTCAGCCATAGCGGCTGCCATAAAATGCATGTGCTGAACAGAGGATTGTGGCATCACTGGGGCTGACTGACGGTCACGTTAGGGATTGCTTGAAGCATCCCTACTCTCTTGGTGGCCTGGGCTGGTAACCCTTAACCTAATTCGAACCATTCAACCCTTTGTCGTAGAAAAACAATTTACAAGCGCTGCCTCCCTACAGACAGCGCCAACTGATACTACACAGAATCAGTAGGTTGAACGCTCCGGCTTCGGTGGACTACTAGTGGTTGTGGAAGGCCTACAAAAAGAACACACAATCAAAAAGGGGGCCGGAGTGGACCGGCCAAACACCCTCCGATGGCTAAGTTAGTCTCACAAAAATGAAGTTCTAACTTTTTTGGGAGTTAAGTCTCTGAAAAATGTACTTACCTTGATTTGGTTCAAACCGGTCCTTATATAGATAATCTTGGGGCGGTTATTGGCTCAATAACTCCCAAAGATTTGTGGAAATCAATGAATCCGGACATAACTTCCTCCAACGGCTATGTAAGTTACAACCGCTGATGGAAGTTACGCACTTAGGAGGAATCCATGGCGATAAATATGGGTTTGGTAACCGCTCGAATTTTCCATACATGAGCGAATCAACACCCAAGGATTTCTGTCATATGGTCGTCCATGCTCTTTGTGCACGGACGACTCTATTGTTCATAGGAGTGTCAAGTGAATCATCCACGCGCTTTGCCCATGGACGACTCCTCTGTTCAGATGGTCTAATTGATAATTTGTCTGATGGACGAGCCATTTGGACGAGTGACAGATGTAATTTTTACCATCCTATCAATAATAATAAAATAAAATGAAGTACTTTGATATCTTTATTAAGGTAAGCAAATAATCCTTACTTAGGGAAAGATAATCACAGATTAACAACAATTATTTTATAAGAAATATAAGGGAAACAAGTGGATAATATATGGGTTGATTGAAAGAGGGAAAGAAATCAGATTAAATCTGATCCGTAGGACCAAAGCCAGAGAGGGAAGAACGTCTCTTCTTAAAGTGAATAATCTCCCAGGGTGATTCTACTGTAGAAATTAATCACTTTGAGGGAAACAGACCTGAATGGTTGGTACACAGGAAAACCATTTGTTTCGCAGAGAGCAGGATTTTGAGAGGGAAAGAGGGAATCAACCTATTGGTGCATGCCTGCCGCTCTTACTCTCTATCTTTTTTCTTTTATTTTCTTCTAAAATTCCCCTTTTGTATCTTTTTTCTCACTAAAACTTTTTCTTAATACTTGTTCTGTATTTCCTGGTTTTGAAATTCCTAATCCCCTGATACTTTTCTTTCCCTGTACACGGCAAAGGACTCCCTTTATAGTACCTGCCGTGACCGGATTTTACTATTTTGGCCCCCAACAATCTTTGTCTGGTCATGGTGTACTTGTCGACCACTACTAATCCGTCTGTGTGCCACTCCCAATTGCCAGACAAATGAAAACTATTTTTTTTGTTTGTCTGCTGTGGCACCCTTTCCTGCTATGGTCTGGGTGCCTTCTCTCTCCCTATCCCTCATGGCATGCACCTAGTGGTTCCAACTCAGTTTTGCTTCTTTTGGGTGGTATGTCATCCCAACAGGACACTTCCCCCAAAAAAGCCCAAGCAGGAACCTCAAAATAAGTCTTTCCCCTCTCCCTACCGCCAAACCATGTCTTCTTACCTCTAACCTATGACCTCACCGTGTCCTGTATTGGTTGGGTACAGGCTGGTGAGGTCTGGGCCTTGCGCGTGCCTTTCTTCCACATATGTCCAAAATCTGCCTGCTGCTCATGCGTTTGCCGTGGTTGGCCTGCACAGTTTGTTATTCGTTTTTTACTATTTTCTAGTTCCCCTTTCCTTTATGGCTTGCCCTACCTAGGGATTGGACCTTGCTTGATGGTGGGCTTTGCTTTTCTTTAGCTCATCCTTTTTCCTACTACCCCCTCTTGCCATATTACTTTATCATTCCTACTATGAATTCGTTTGCCTCAATCCTGCTAGGTCTCTTTGGGTCTGCCGTTTTATTCTTCTCCCAATGGCCCAATACAGCCATTGGTCCTTTTATTACATAACTAGCAGGCTCCTATGTCCCATTTGTTTTCCCTTGGGCGTCCCGGGTCCGTTTGCTTTCCTTGGGCTTCCCTGACCCTTTTCTTAACTTTGCATTCCCATGGGCTTTTACTAAATTTTTTAAGCTTCCCTGGCCAAATTACATTATCCCTTATCCTTGGAGCTCATGGGCTCGCCATCAACCTCTTACTTTCTTTAATTTCATTGCTTTAGGTCTGCCGTGGCCCATTCTCGCTTTTCCACATCATATACTGCCCATGGTTTGCTTTTTCTCTCTTTTCGGGCTCCTTTGAGCCCATTTACCTCCTTAAGGCCCATTTGTTTATCTTATGGGCCTGTGATCCATTATTCCTGCCGCTTGAGTTTAATGGATTTTCTATCTATTTGCCAAACCCTTTTTTGTCCGTGTTGTTGAGCTTCTTCTTCCCACTTGGGCTTCCAAAATGACCCTCAACATTTAGCCCCCTGAACATATGAAGCGTTCCTGCGTTTCATATGTGAATGATAGACTTTCTTGCCCTTTTTGTCTTTTTATTTTCTTTTCCTTCGCGGGTTTTTTGAACAGTGGTCCCTACCTTGCATATACATATATATTCATATATATATATATATATATATATATATATATATATATATATTTTTCATCAACAGTGTTATCCCTTCGAATTTCCTAGCTTAGCAGTTGTTTTGAAACACAACCGCCGCTTCACTAATTTCATCCCCTTTCTGATGGCTAACCCGTCACTTCCTTTCATGCCGGCATTAATGACCTGGGTATTTAAGAGGGAGTCCCTTTGTAATCCAAACACAAACTCCTTCTTCCTTCCGAAAACTCCCTTTCCGTTTTCCCTTTCTTCTCCACCTCCTCTTCCTCAACCACCCCTATCCGTTTTCTCCAATCAAATTCCTACATAATGACGCCGGCGAAAAGCCAGGGCTCCTTTCACCATAAAGGAAAAGAGGTTATCTCCGCTCCTTCTGCCACGTGTGACGTAGGCGAGGAGGTCGTGTATTCTGAGTCAGACCATTCCAACGAGGAAGAAGCGCAGCGCGAACCAGATAGTGAGTGTGCTCCACTTATTGATCCCTAGTATGACATTCATCCCCATTTCCCAAAGATTCCCGACGATTACGCGTTGCCACTACCTAGCCGTGTGTGGCTCGATCCTTGATCTTGTCATTTGCCAGGGCACTTCACTCCCTGTGCCTATCCATTTTGAGTTTGGATCAGGTACCGCCTTAGGTTGGAGAGATTGGGTGGACAATGAACTTTCCGACACCAGCTTCATAGGGTTGTTATAGCAGGCCGACATTTTGAAGGCCATCGTTTCATCCCACTGTTTATCTAACTTTCGGGACCTTTTCAACCTCCGTCACTTGGTCCGTCGGTGGTGTACCACCACCCATACCTTCTTCTTCTCCTATGGTGAGGTCATCGTTACCTTAAAAGATGTAGCCAACCAGTTACTGTTGCCCATCCTTGGCGACATTGATCTTACCACCTTAGAGCTTTCTCTGGAGGAGGAGGCTGTGGAGGCTGAATTGAAGAAAAGGATGGGCGGGAATGCCAAATTGTCTTATTGGGTTAGTTCTTCTTCTAAATTCTCTGTATTTGCCCACCGTGCGGCCTTTGTTGTGTTTTGGCTTTGCAAGTTTGTTTTTGGGTCCCACCCCCATTAAGCGATGAAGCCTTTATATTTCCGTTTGGCCATCAAGATTGCTGCTGGGGTTAGTCTGCCATTGGCTCCTATGTTCTTGAGGCATTTGTATGTTCAATTAGACATCCTGCGGAGCGAAGAGAGCCAGGCAGGCTCCTGTCACATAGTCACATCCTCTGTTCATAGCACTATCTTGCAACACCTACTGTACGAGTGTTGTGCTAAGCATTTGTTGAAGTGTAGGCCCTCTCGCTTTGCTAAAGATAAGTATTAGTCGTGTCCACAGGCCATTACTGATTTTTGTGGCAAATTTGTGTTAAACTTTCCATTGGCCTTTCTTTGGGTTGGCTTGAAGCCAATTGGACATTTTGCTTTTGAATCCTTTGATTAAGGCGTTGGATTTTCTTGGAGAGCTTACAGAAATTTGGGCACTGGTTATACATGTGTAGATTCTGCTATGGGTTTGTTCGTTGACACCGTTAGGACTACCACTCCCTTGACCAGTTTTGATGAGGCTGGGATCACTTACTTGGCAGTCACCAATGCCGAGTGGCTGCCTTATTTGGCCGACGAAGGAATAAGGTTTGTTCATTATCCTACCAACCGGGTGAGGAGGCAGTTCGGACTAGACCAGGACATTCCTAATGCCATTTCTTTTCTCATGAAGTCCCCTACTTCTGTCCAACCCTTTCTACGGCCCACTGCCTTTGAATTTTGGAGTCAGCGTTTTACTGTAGTTACCGTTCCAGGCTCACTGAGGGAAGGTCTTTGTACCCCTGCCATGCATGGATATTGGCAGGCTGTGATGACTTCATTTGAGAAAGAGTTAATGGGTAGTCGTGGCTTTTCCCTCGTTCTTCCCGATGGGCTTAGTGCAATTATCTCGGCTAATCCTCGGTTGCTTTTGCCTTCCAAGTTTGTGTTAGCATATGCCAGGAAGCAGAGTCGGTCTGCTATCTTTGAGTGGGATGAGGAGAAGAAAGGGTGGTATTGGCACACCAATGATTATCCTTCGGGTTGGGAAAAGAAAGTTAAAGTGACGAATATTTCTGTACCGATTAAGAAGGGTCCTGCCAAGCTTAAGTCTACAAGCAAGTCCAAACCTGCTACTCCACAGCCATCTACAAATGCTCCCCCTTCCAGCAGGACACGACGCAGCAAGAGAAAGACAACCCCTCATCCTGCGTTTGCTACTGAGCGGAGAGTAAGTTACCTCTAATTTTTTTTTTTTTTAATGTAATTTTGACTTTCCTGTGGCTAATCCTGACATGTGTGCTGACTTTTCTCTTTAACATTATCTCTTGTTCTATTTTTCTTTTCCAATCCAAGCATAAGGAGGATGCATCAGTCACCCGCCCCATTTTGCTTGATGAATCTGAGTTTGAGGTACATTTCCTTTCTTTTCTTCTTCCTCCTCTTCTTTCTTTGCATGTGCTTCATCTGCCGCATGCTTTTGTTTGACTCATCCACTTAAAAGTTCCCTTGATTTTCATATCTTTTTTTTTTTCGTTTTCTAGGATGAGCCAGAGCCTCTTTCTGTATACCACCCCACGGCTGAGGAGCTTTCTGCCTCCATGGGTGCACCCATGGAAGGCTTCTTTGATAGGGCTGATGTAGTATTTGCAACACTTGCCTCTTCTGTTGCTGCACCCGGAGTTCCTGCTGAGGCTACTACCCTTCCCACTGAGTCGGTACCCATAAACGAGGGTACTCATACTAGAAGGTTAATTAGGCCACTCCTGTTCCTGCCAAGACACTTACTCCCCGTGAGGTGGCCACTCCTCCTACTACTGTCCAGACCGAGGCTGCTTCTCTTGTCACACCCCTCATCATCTCCACCAGTGACCCCTTTGCAGTTCTATCTCAGGCTATGAATGACGGTTCTTCACTATGTAGAGACTAAAAGTGCATTTAAGCCTTTTTTGAAAGTAGCTTGCATTTTCTATGTAATTACAAAAAAAAAAAAAAAAAAAGTTTTTTCATTAATTAAAATTTGATTAAATCACACTGAACACTAAAATATGAATTTTTAGAAAACATTTTATGCTGAAATAATGGCCTTAAATGTTAAAACTTCTTCAGTTATTCTTCTTTAATTAAAACTTGATCTTAATTAATATAAGCTTTCTAAACAGTGATTACTGGCATTAACAATTGTGTGATCAGTGATGCATTGTAATTTTTATTATTTATGGAAATTAAAGGTAAATTACATTTTAAATTTCATTGTTGATTTCCAATCAAATTCCAAAATTTCAGAAGTTTATTATTAAACCCCACATTTTTTTTTCATTTTTTTTAATTCTAACCAGTAGCCACAAAGTAATTCCATAATTGGAAAAAGCTTAAACAAAAAATGTTATATGGTTTTGAGTGAAAAAAATATTTATATATATTAGGCACATGTATTGAATTACACAATACTGTTTTATTTAAGCAAAAATCCATTATTGATTGGAATTTAAATTTTTTAAAGACAAAAATGTAAAACTAACTCTCTAATTTTTAGTCTTTTTCATTTCAGTCTTCTAACTTTCAGTTTTGTTATTTCAGTTCACTAACTTTCAATTGTTGTCAATTTGGTACTCCGTTAAACTCCAATTATGTCCTGCCGTTAATTGAGCCAAAACGACATCGTTTTGGCTCTTCTTCTTTTTTCTTATAATAAATTTCAAAATTTAAAGAAAATTAAAAAAGAAAAATCCCTACGAGCACAAAATCTCCAACCAACCTACACATACATATATCTCTACATACACGAAAACAAGAGCAGAAAGAGGAAGATGAAGGAACTCACAACATTGCCGAGAGCAACGCAATTAAGAATAGTGGAGGTTCTTCTAGAAGAAGAACCAAAGGAGCTTGAAGTTTCGTCAACATCTTCATCGGTGAGCAGAGTCGAGGCCTGTTGCATTGACTCCAATAGCTAACACAACTCCTCAATCGCCTCCATCGACTCGAGCTTTCGAAGATCTCTGACGATCTAAATCTCAAAATTTTATAGACGAATGAAAATCGGAGAAAATTGAAATAGCGCAAAGAGATCGATTGGAGTGATATTGGAATCGGAGAGATCTAAAGGAATTAGATCTCTTTCTGTCTCTCTCTCTCTATCTCTCTCTGAGAAAATATTATGCATTTGTAGTTTTAGGGTTTGAACTTTGAATTGAATTTCAATGATTTGAAAATTAAAAAAGGAAATTTACAAGCTTTTTCAGTGAGAGATTTGGGTGTGGAATTATTCCTTGGTGGTTTTTTTTTTTAATTTTCTTTAAATTTCAAAATTTATTAAAAAAAAAAAAAAAACCCAAAACAACGTTGTTTTGGCTAAATTAACAACAGGACATGACTAAAGTTAACGGAGTACCAAATTGACAATAATTAAAAGTTAGAGGACTGAAATGACAAAGCTGAAAGTTAGAAAACTGAAATGAAAAAAATTGAAAGTTAGACAGTCAGATTTGCATTTTTGCCTTTTTTAAAAGTATAAAATTTAATTTGAAAGAGCTCATCCCTAGTGTTTAAAAGTTATTTTATCCAATAATATATACTTATGTTAATTTATCTCTATCTACTATATATAATTAAACAAGATAATTTATAGGATATATTTATCCAAGTCTGAACCAATAAACTTGATTTTCTTACTTTCATTTCATAAGATGGTGGAATGGTCCCAAATAGTTTATATATTGTGCATTGTTTTTTTTTTTTTTTTTTAAATTAAATTTTTTTTGAGAGAATTATTTTTAATAACTTGATTGTTACAACAATGGGGAAGAGAATTCAATCACTATTTATGGTAACTACATTGCTCCTTCGACTTTATTTTTGTAGTATTTAATATAATTATTATTTTTTTCAACACATCTGTGGGAAGGTTTCTTGTCTCAGCCCCCAATTAGTAGGTATTGAATTAGTAAGTACTGTCCGCTTTGGTTATGCCTCATGGTTTTGCTTAATCCCACATTGAGGAGAGACGCCTCCCACATGTGCCTTATAAGCTTGAGCCTAAGACACATGTATACCACTACTACATAATGAGGAGGGTTTCTTGTCTAAGCCCCCAATTAGTTGGTATTGTTCGCTTTGGCTATGCGTCACGGTTTTACTCAATCCCACATCGGGGAGAAACGCCTCCCACATGTGCCTTATAAGCTTGAGCCCAAGACACATGTGTACCACTACTACACATGTGTATTAATGTGGGAGGGTTTCTTGTCTCAGCCCCCAATTAGTAGGTATTGTCCGCTTTGGCTATGCCTCACGGTTTTGCTCAATCTTACATCGGGGAGAGACGCCTCCCACATGTGCCTTATAAGCTTGAGCCCAAGACACATGCGGACAATACCTACTAATTGGGGGCTGAGACAAGAAACCCTCCCACAACATCTATAGCCAATTATATCTTTCTCAATATATATATATATATATATATATATATCATATTCAAAATCTAATCTCTTAAGTCTTATCATATATATATATATATATATATATTGATTTTTTTTTAAAGTTACCATAATATTTATTTTTATGTCAAGATATATATATATATGTTGCTTAAATGGTAACTCCACGATAAGTATGACTCATATCATACATCAACCCAATTACTCATACCTTGCTTACCCATTATATTTAATTCAAATTTCTAACAATAGTGCATTTTAATTTACATGCCATAAAATTCCCACTTAAATACTAAAATATCTCGTACTCCTGGCGAACTACGTCAATGTTGTCTAATGGTCCACCTACCCCATAAAAAGGAAAAAGGAGCACAAGACAGTTTCATAACAATGTAAAATTGTTGAAAAAAAAATCTGGAGTTTAATCCCTGTCTACACCAAAAATTTATTGGTGTCTTGGTCTGATGATAAAGGGTTATTATTAAGAGCGAATACCATAAGTTGAAACTCTCTAAAAAATAATTGCCATCACGTATAAAAGTTACTTTCCTAAATTTGTTTGAATTCATCAAGTCATCAAATTTATCGAAATTTGCTCTGAAGCTTTGTTGTGATATCTTCTTTTCATCAAACATGACAATATAAATACATAAAAGAATTAACAATCACATGATGCAATTTAATATCTTATTATCATGTACATATGTGCTTAATATAAATCTTCAGGATTTTGTGTGAAAGTCAATGTCATTGTGTAAATTTGCAGTGGATAATAACTTTGCACTATTATATGATTCATTGGGAGGGGATTCTAATCATGATTCTCCTTATAAAATAGAATGATCAATGCCACTGATCAGTTGCAAGACTTTTGGACATCAACACTAACCTTAAGGTTAAAAAAAAAAAAAAAAATTCTAAATATTTTCATGGAAAATTATTCTGCACTACTAAATATGGAGATTGGAGTATAATGACATGGTATTCCTTATTCTCACATGAATGAAGAGTCATATGATGAATTTAATTATAGGATTCACCATTTATGTGAAAAAATGGAGTACTACATCACTCTACATCAAAAGTACTTAATAATCACTCATATGTCCACTGTGTTGACATGTAGATTGTTATAAAAAGTTCACAGGAACATATAATATTTTTTTATTTGTTTAGGTGATATATTGCGTATTTCTTTTATGAAATGTGGTGATATTTTGTAAGATAGTATCAGCGATTAAAAGTGATATTACATAGTTCAGGACTTATAACCCATAAGCTATGGAAAAAAACAAATTTAGATAGAAAAATAGTTGTCAAAACACTATGAAAAAAACAAATTGTGGACACAATTCAATTCAATGAGATCTTTTATTCACATTTTTTTTCCATCTTCTTTTAGATAATAGGCACTGTAACTAGTATACTTGTAATTGGTTTAATCGAAATTTTTGTTTATGGTTCATATTTCGGATTGGGTTTCAAACAGTGAAAGGTTATATTGAGTGGTGTAGAGCAGGAAAGTGCTTCGGCTTATTCCAATGGTTCGTGTCCAACACTACTATAGAGAAACTAACAAATGTGCTAATGCACTTGCTAGAAGGGAATCTCTTTTGCCTCAAGATTTTGTTTGTTTTTCTGGCACCTCCAGCGGAGGTTTCTCTGTTGCTTAGATTAGACTCTGCTGGAATGTTGTATGGAGCCAAACATTAGCTCTGTTGTTTTTTTTGTTTAGTTTAGAACATGCCCTTGTTTACCAAATAAATAAATAAATAAACAGAGGAAGAGAGGTGTGAGGCTAAGGTTGAAGTTGCTGGGCCCAACCTTGAATTTTGTTTTGTCCATCTTGATTGCCTGATGAGATTTCAGGCTGAAGCTTTCTTGCAAAGAAAGGTGAAGGTAACTTAACTAGGTAGGGGCCTCTTTCAATCGAACAAACATTTTTGAAGGCTTTTCATGGTCGCTAGAGACATTCTCGCTTTGCTTTAACAGGAAAAAGTTTATTTGATTTTGTATGCTTTTTTTGGGCCTATAGAAAGATTCCCTTTTGCTTTTGGTTCGATGAAATGAGTAAATCAAAAGTCGGGATGAGAATTCCGAAATGTTGTTGTGTCCAGGCTAGACTTGATTCAAAATTGTTATGATGAAGTGTGGAAATTATATGGTTTGGATCGAAAATGAATTTATTAATCATCAAAATGATATGTTTTAATATTTTCAATGAAAATGTTCAAAGTTCAAAATTCCACTCTAACTAATGAAACAAAAAATCAATTTATTAATCTATAGTCCAACATATTGTATTTTACTCGCTTGTGTCTCATTATTTACTTTCAGTTTCATCAAACTTCTATTTTTTTTTTTATATATACTTTTTAGAAAATGTGATTTAAATATGTCTAAGTCATTTTTATTAATTTTGAGTTGATTTTTATTAAGTAATTAAATACTAAGTAATATTGTTCAACTTTTTAAAATTGTATACCAACAAATTGAATACGACCAAAACATGTGGGTAGAGTATAGTTTAGTTATCCAAATTAGATATGATTGTGAAAACATATGTTTGTGTTTTTGTCTTTATGTACTTCTATTGATGAACTTCAACTGAATGGGATTTCTTGTGAATTGGGATGATCAAATTCAACATGTCCACCGGTTAATTTTTAAGAAAAATGATTTAACAGATTGTTATTGGTGAACAAAAAAGTAATTTCAGTGATGGATTCAAATTAGAACTAATAACTATTTACCACTTAAAATTTGTTATGAAAATATTGTAAATGTAGAACTTCTCAATTTTTAAATAAAAACCATTAAACGTAAAACAAATTAAGATCCCATGCATATTGCATGGTTTTGTACCGTGAATGGGCTAATTTACTCATAGGACCAATTAAGCACATAACAAAGAGAAGAGAAATGAGGTTGAGAATAGCAATTTATGAGTGATCACATCTGATCAAGTAATAAAAGAAAGAAAAAATCCACACCAAAAAAAAAAAAAAAAAACCCTTTCAACATCAATTACATATTTTATTTTAAATCGAAGATATCTGGTGTAAAATTGAAAAAAAATTCATTATTTGGTCATGTCATGTCATGATGTATCTTCACCCAATTACAATTTAATTGAAGTAATTTCAAGTGCATGTGACTTTTCTTTAAAAATTATTAAAATCAAGGAAATTCACTTAAAAGAAGGTGATGTAATTTATTGGAATTTGATTTTTTCTTTTCCTTTTTGGAGAAACTATTGGAATTTGAAACTAACATTTAGAAGTTCAACTGTTCAAGCAATTCAACTAATAAATAAGATGTTAATGATAATAGTGGTTGTCATTCACACAACCAAAAAAAAAAAAAAAAGAAGAAGAAGAAGAAGAAAGAAAGAAAGAAAGAAGAAGCATTATCATATATAGAAATCATATAAAAGAGTTGTACACGTGACAAAAAGCATGAACCATAAATCCATATAACTTGTGAAGAGTTTTGTAATGTAGTGACATTGTTTTTTTTTCCCCCCTATTTATATATGATGAGAATTAGGGTTTGAATTCCCCCTTTCCTATTATATGTAATTATCAATTTAAAAAAAAAAAATTCTATATATCTTAATGTGTATGATTTTTTTTAATCTAATGTCTATGAACTTAACTAAAGCAAGCATACTACTAAATTACTAATTAAGTGAAAAGGGTAAAAGTTATGAATAGTTTTTAGGTGTTGTACCTTAGATTCTGTAGTTAAAATTAAATAGGTGGTTACATTGATCAATGCAATATAAAAGATGTAATCTTTTCTATATACAATTAAAATCAATTATGTGGATCATTGATCAATGTAACCACATATTTAGATTTAATTAGAAAACTTAAGGTACAACACTTAAGTAACTATACATAAGTTTTGGCTAGGTGAAGAGATACTATGTATACCTAATTTGAGTTAGATTCTATTTCAGCTTTCAAATTTTGAAAAGCATTTTTTAGTTCTCAAAATATCATACACATAGCAAGTTATTTAATTCATAACCTTATTGTTAAAATGGAAAATCACATGAATTTCTCGTATCTTGACGACATAGACTTTTTTTTTTTTTTTTTATGAACACGATATAGGCAATAATAATAATAATAATTTTTTTTTGATGAACAAGACATAGGCAATAATTATAACAATAATGTTACTCAATAGCTACTTTTCTTTTAGAATCAAGTGTACTCAATAGCTAACTTAGTATGTTCCATATGTATCTTTTTTTTTAATATGTACATAGGGTCCATTTGGATACAACTTATTTTTACTAAAACTGAAAACTGAAAACACTGTAGCAAAAATAATTTTTTAATGCGTGAATAGTACTGTGGGACCCGTGAACAGTGAATTTTGTCTCATGCACAGTGAACCCATGTGATGTTACTATTCACACACTGAAAAAAAAAAAAAAAAAAAAAAAAAAAAAGAAGCAAACTTGTAAACGCAGATGCCCAATCCAAATTGCACCATAATTATAATCCACACCGAGCAACAATCAAATTCAACTTCAAGAAATCAATTGTCAGATACTTCAAATTAGCAAACAATTGAAAGAAACCATGATTGATTGATGAATAGTACTGTGGGACCCGTGAACAGTGATTTTGTCTCGTGAACAGTGAACCCATGTGATGTTACTATTCACACACTAAAAAAAAAAAGAAGAAGCAAACTTATAAACGCAGATGCCCAATCCAAATTGCACCATAATTATAATCCACACCGAGCAACAATCAAATTCAACTTCAAGAAATCAATTGTCAGATACTTCAAATTAGCAAAC
Source organism: Quercus agrifolia (assembly GCA_029955455.1). NCBI lineage: Eukaryota > Viridiplantae > Streptophyta > Magnoliopsida > Fagales > Fagaceae > Quercus > Quercus agrifolia. The sequence goes on from JARQAD010000004.1 coordinate 59,108,722, forward strand.
AATTGAAAGAAACCATGATTGATTGATGAATGATGACCGTCTTTTGTCAAATAAATGCAATACAAAAGGTTTATAGTTCTATTTTGGCTATGCCAAAATCACCCTAAACATCACATTTATTGACTTATAAGAGTTAAGATCTTCTCACCCCCCAAAAAAAAAAAAAAAACCTTAGGAGCTAAGAAGACTATCATTACCAATTGAAGCACACAAATGTCAAATCATTGTTCAAAAACCGACAAAGTGACCGGCCCAGCCAGTCGCATCCTTCCCAGCAACGGCTAACACTACCCACTATAGCCAGTCACCATGTACCTCCTCAGGGCCCACACCAACCCAACGGTCACATTTGCCTTGAACAAACTCTTAAAATTCACAACGTTTAAGTTTTCACCCTACAAACCTTTTCTCTTATATAAACCTCACTCTCTCCGAAACCCTTTCATATTCTTTGGAAAAACAACAACCTTTGAAAAATCTCTCTCAAACACACAAAAAAAACACAGATTCTTTTTCTTTCTTCTTCAAGTTTTGTGTGTGTTTCCAAACAAAGAAGATGATGATGCATTGTCTTGTTGTACTTTCCATTTTTGTTTTGTGTGTCTCAGTTTCACACAACAACGGTTTGGTACAAGCAGACAATGCGCCTTCTCCATCTCCAAACCCAAACCCAACACCAACGCCAACAAACTCACCCTCTCCATCAACTTCTCCGACCAGTCCTTCACATTCTCCGGCGACTTCTCCGACCACTTCTCCGGCTTCATCGCCGCCTACGTCAACTCCGACAATTTCTCCGGCATCCCCTTCAAAGTCTCCGGCTTTATCTCCGCCTACGTCCACTCCGGCAATTTCTCCACCATTGTCTACCCCACCGGCGAAATCCCCGTCAGTTTCACCGGCGAAATCTCCGGCAACCACTCCGGCAAAGCCTCCTGCACAGTCGGTTTCTCCCACCCCAAGTCCGTCGGCAAATGGGTCTTCTCCAATTCCTTCCCCTGTAAGTCTTCCGACGCCGGTTACATCTCCGGCTACCACTCCGGCGAGCGCTCCAGAATCGGTTCCTGTCGGGGCTCCGAATTTGCCACAGCCTCCTACTAGTGCCGCCACTCCAGAAACTCCAGCGGGCATTCCATCGAGTTCGGCAACTCCAGCGGAGGCACCGGTAGTGGTTCCAAAGAGCAGTTCACCAAGTACGGCGCCGGCAATTTCTTCACCGGAAACGGCACCAGGCCCGGTTAGTGATGAGTCGGGTTCGGATTCAAAGAATAGGGTTCGGGTCATTTTAAGTGGCCTGGCTGTTATGGCTGCTTTGACTCTCTAAATAAATATATATATATATTTATATATATTTTTTCTCCCACATTATTCATAATTTATTTGGTATTGTCATTAATATTTTGTAAGACCTACTGTATTTCTTTTTTGAATATTTTGTAGACTTTGTGTTGTATTATTAATTTCTTATTGAATGATAAATATATTCTTAATCTTTTGATCATGTTGTTGTGCCTAGAAGGCTCAAACAATCCAACCTAGTTAGTTGGCCAGTATTTTCTTCTATGGTTTTCTCTGATATATTTTGGTATTGTCTTATTGCGTATATGTTAGTATTAATTTTTTTTTTCCTTACAAAATGATAAGTGGCACTTTTAAAACAAGGAAAAATTGGATTACTGGTACAACCGTAGAAGTTCTTGACCCCCCTAGTAATGATGTATGTTCCTGGGTACAATTTTTTTCTCTGAGATTTTTTGTCGGGTAAAGCAACAGCCGCACACATACTTCCCATACATATATGCACCAATAAAGCAATTGAAATCATGTCTTTAATGCACGATTTCAATTGCGCGGTCGTGTGTAACACTACCTTTATTTGTGTGCACGGGTGAAAAAACTGTGCAAACATGTATCTTAAAATATGTTCACGGATATCCAATGTTACTACTGAACAGAAGATTTGCTAGTGCTGCACAAAGTGTTACTCTGATCGTCAAGTGTAGTTTAGTTCTGTAACCAGGAAATGGACCAAAACTTCGGGCTACAGATTGTTGGAATTCCACAAACCCCACCCATTAGATTATTTTGTTCTAGCCCAACAAGGCAGAGTGGAGGCACCGTTGGACCACTTTTTCCATATCATTAGGCCCACATAATAGCCCCATGAGGAGAGAGTTCATTTTAATCAATTTGGATCTGGTTTAATCACCTTGAAAAAGAAAAAAGAAAAAAAGGTGAAATGTACAAAGTAAGTTTGTGATTTGATTTAAATAGAAAGAAGAGGCTAGTTCTTTTGATGGTGTTTTTAACTTTTATCTGTTTTCATATATAATGAAATAGCTAATCGATATGAAGATTAAGGACCCATTTGATAGGGCTCATGGTACAGCATTACACACATTTTCACACATTTTTTCACTTACATGAGTTTCAAAAAACTAAAAACAACACTACTCAAACTCTTTTTACCAAACAGACCATAAATGGTGAAGGTTACAAATAGAAATCTGATTTTTCATCCCCCTCCCCCCTCACAAAAACTCTTTTTAATAATTATGAGTTTTCATTGCTAGAATGAAATAGGAAATCGGTATGAAGATTGATTGAGTTTTCATTAAAGAATAGATCAAACAACAAATTGAATTCTTATTTTTCTTCACCCTAAATAAACTCTTTTTATTTAAGCCAAAGGAAGAAGAGGCTTGTAAAAATCTAAAAGAACATTATTTGAAGTCTGAATCAAAACTTTTACGTTGGGGATGGGGACATGGGATAAGCATGAATCGACAATTTGGCCATGTACTAGGTACAACCATTTTAGACTTAAGAGACTAGTGTCTGTCATAGTCCCATCTAGGATAATTTGATTAGAGATTGAGACCTCGTGATACACACTTTAGTTCTTATCCATTTTGGATAGCCATCTCCATTCTTTCCCTCCTCACTAATTATCTTATGAGTCTGCTCTACCACTTAAGCTATAAATTGTGGATCACACACGTACGACAAGACGGTATTTCATATGTTTATAGGATGCATATGTCAATGAGACACAATGAACGTATATAAAACTTTCACTATGCATGATTCATAATTTTTATGTGGCTCACAAGATACCACCTCCTTCGCTTTGAAGTTTGAACATACATTTTTGTCGTGATAAATTTTTTATAAAATAATATTTTTACATGTGTTCATTACTAAACCATTTTTATTATTACATAAATCACAATATATCACATTTAAGATTTTTTTTTAATACATATTGTTTAAAATATTGATATTGTTTTTCATTCTTGATATCAAATCAACCTCTAATTTTGAAGCATAAAAATGAAATCGTATTTTGAGGAAATAAAAGGAAGAAAAATATCCTCATTTTTTTAATTTTTTTTTTATTTATTAAAAAGAAGGTTAAAATATCCCCTCATTTTTTTGTTTGCGTGTTTTATATTTTAGCTTAATTAGACCGGTTCTAGAACTTGCCTAATAATTTAGATTCTTATAAAATCATCATTCAAATTCCTTAATGATGCACAGCAATTATAATAGAGGACAGCGTGGGTCCACAAATATTGATTTGTAAATAAATTTTTTTTAAAAAAAAATCCTAGAAAGAGTATTTTTAAGGAGTTAGTTGAAATAAATGAGATCCATCCATTAAACATGTCTTGCAAATAAAATTTATTTTAATGGAACGAGAATAAAATTTTTTTTTTTTTGTTGATAATTGGCACAAGAATAACGTTAAGGTTGCAGCAGTTTTTTTTTTTTAATGATGACTTAATTTAAGTTCATACAAATAAAAAAAAAAATCACCTAATTCAGTTGTATTAGCGTTTATTTGAAATTATTTAGTCTTAGTAGTTTATTTGCACAATATAAAACATAGAATTAAAATAAAGTTAGATTATAATAAAACAAACTGAAATTTAGGTTATTTGAATTTTTTTTTTAAAGATTTTCATAAGCAAAAATTTAACTTATAATCATTCTCAAATGTGAAATTTTATCATACAATAAAATTATGAAAAAAAAAAGTGAAAATTTTTTAGGACTTATTATTGCTTTTCTTATTTTTTGAGGGGAAAAAAATTGATCACAATTGAAATTTTGAAGTGAGGTCAAAAGTGGACCACACCTCAAAAAACAAACCACAAATATTTGCAAAGTAACTTGAAACTCTGTGTCTCTCTGACTCTTTGTGTGTGGAGCAGAGGATCAATGAGTGCAGTTGAGAATGGAGGAGTGGCATGTAATTACAGGCTAAGGAGAAGAAGCTACTATGGTTTCAGGGAACTGGGCTTACTTGAGAAGCCACAAATTCTGAGAAGTCTTCGAAACGTTTCGATGATATCTCTACTCAGAAACGGCCTTTATACTCGCTGCCCATCTCCTGCTAGAAACACTTGCATTTTCAGGTTACCTCACTCTTTCATATATTTTTGGTTATTGGGTCTCTCTAAACTTTGTTTGTTTGCCAAGAAAAGAAGAGAAAGTTTTATTTTGTTTCCTGAGAAAACTGAGGAAAAAGGCAGGCAGAGTTTTGAATACTGTGTGTTGTGCTGGTTTGGTTTGAGAGAAAAAAAGGGGAAAATTTTGGATTAAAGTTAACTGATGCTGGTGTTGAAAAAGAAATGAATAGGGAAGTTTTGAATTAAAAATAAATAAATAAATGAAGAAATGAAGCTTAGTTAAGCTGAATAATTAAGTGGGTTCAGTTTGGTTGGTGCAGCTATATAATGAAATTTTATTATTGTCTGTCTTGGGTTGGTTTGGTTTCTGAAAGAAAAAGAGAAAATTTTGGCTTAAAGCTAATGCTGGTATTGGGTTTTGTTTGATTGCTGAGAAGTGTAGGGAAAATAAATGAAAAAGGAAAATCTGATTTTAAAGTAAATGAAGAACTTGGCTTAGTTAAGCTGAATAATTGAGTGGGTTCAGTTTGGTTGGTTTAATATAATTATATAAGCAATGAAATTTTATAATTGTGTGTGTTGTACTGGTTTGGTTTCTGAGAGAAAAAGGGAAAATTCAGCTTAAAGTTAGATAATGCTGGTGTTGGGCTTAGTTTTGTTGCTGAGAAATTGTAGGAAAAGACATGTAAAAGGAAATTTTGATTTTCTATTTTGGTTTTAAAAGTAAAAGAAGAACTCAGCTTAGTTGAGCTGAATAGTTAAGTGGGTTCGGTTTGCTTGGTGCAAATAATTTGGACAATAACTAGAAATGAATATTTTCATTAATATTAATTTGATAAGTGAGTTTGTGTTATTACTTCTGTTTGATAGTAAAAATTAATAACATTAAGGTTGAGCATAAGATACACACTCTTCTCAATTAATCTAAATATTTGTATGATTGTATTAGTTTGTGTTAGTTTCAAGTGTTGAAAAATCTATTGTTTTGTTAAATTTACTAGGAAATTAAATGGAGTTTCTAGGAAACAATGTGCTAGTGTGTTATTGCTGTTTGATTGCTGAGAAAAGCTGTAAAAAGTAGATTTAATAGAGAAGATCCTTACACTGAGACCACATGATCTCTGTCTTGCAGCATGGATGCCTGCGAGAAATCGAGATCTACAATATTGGAGACATCTAGATATAATAGGGTCCCTGTATATGTGATGATGCCAGTGGACACATTTGGCTTTGATCCTTCAGGGAGTCCAAGGATTAGAAAGTAAGTTTTTTACCCTCTTAATTGTTAGATGTTATGTACATTATTGTATGTTTGTGTATTATGTGCAGATATCTCCACCTACGTTGTAATTTTAAAATTATCCTCTTGTCTTTTTAGTTTTATTTGGAATTTTGACGTTGAAGGGAAAAGGGAGGATTTTTTATGTGTTTAGAACATCTTTGCTAGAGGATTGACCTTGATGTCATATCTATCTTTTCTTTAAATAAAAGATGATGTTCTTCTAATAGGCTTTAGTTACCTTACATGACTTCTTCCAAATTTAATACACAAACTCATAGATTTTAATTTCTCTTGGTCCATGGTCTTATATTTGTGTTTTCTTTACAATTTCATTGGTGAGAAATAAACACTCTATATGTTGCTGCTGCTTTTTTTCCCCCCTCAGAATCAAGGCCTTAACTGTATCTCTAAAAGCACTCAAGTTGGCAGGTGTCCATGGAATTGCAGTTGAGGTTTGGTGGGGAATTGTAGAGCGCTTCTCTCCAGTTGCATATGATTGGTCTCTTTATGAACAGCTTTTCCAACTGATATCTCAGCTGGGGTTGAAGTTGCATGTTGACCTGTCTTTTCACTCAAATAGGCATACTTCATCTGGTGGTAGTGGGGATGTTAGTCTTCCTTTGTGGATTCTAGAGGTTTGGTTGTTAAACTTTGCCACTCTGCTGTTATGTAAGTTTCTCTGATGCATACTGGTAATGTGCAGCCCCATTTGACAGTTCAGCTTTCCTTGAGTCAATGTCATTAGTCCTCATGATCCAATGTACCAATGGTGTTGCTGTCCTGATAGCATAAGAATGGCTATAGATAATCCAATGTCATCATTTCTTCTCTAGGATCCCTTTTTGCCCCTGCATATCTTTTATTCTGTGTTCCCATTAGTAGACTTGATTTTGTTTCTGATGTATATAAAGCTTTAAATGAAGGGGTACGGTAGATACAAATCAGGCCTTTATTGTGTGTTATTAAATTACAGAAACTAATGCTTTTTATTTTTTATTCATTTGCTAGATTGGTGAGCACGATAAGGATATATATTATCGAGACCAAAATGGATTTTCCAATAATGATTATCTTACTCTAGGAGTGGACCAACTTCCTCTGTTTTGTGGCCGGACTGCCCTCCAGTGTTACGAAGACTTCATGTTCAGTTTTGTTAACAAATTTGAGTCCTTTTTTGGAAATGTGATTGAGGAGATAAGTGTTGGTCTTGGTCCTTCCGGAGAGCTTAGGTAAAGTTATAATAGAATCAGAAGTATCAAGTTGAAGCCATTACAAGAGTTTCATATGAACAATTTCATGCAGATATCCTGCACATCCTTTTGGTGATGGCAGATGGAAGTTTCCTGGAATTGGCGAATTCCAGTGTTATGACAAGTACATGTAGGTTAAACTCGTTCCTCTTAAATTATTAACTTGGTTGATATTGAAATTTGCTAATGACAAACTTGATTTCCCTCTTAGGATGGAGGACTTGAGGATGGCTGCATCCCAAGAAGGAAAGCCTCAGTGGGGAGATAAGGGCCCACAGAATGCTGGCTATTACAACAGTCTCCCGTCTGGGGTTCCTTTCTTTGAAGAAGGAGAGGATGGATTTCTTTCTGATTATGGTCGGTTTTTCCTTGTATGTATCCTATCCTATTCATAGTTGTCTACTTTCATGTTTTCATTTCAGACAGCATAGTCAGGGCTTTATATGTTATGTTTCACAAAAATGTCAACCATTTATTGGTTCCTTTCAATCTAGAACCCATGTATGTTGCACATATTGTGTTGAACGGAGGTGGGAATTAGTGTTGTTAACTGTGCAAGACTCATATTTATGCAACTCTGGCATTTAAAATATGTATGCTGTCAGCAGTTAGATGTAACCCTAAAAGATCTAAATTTATACTTGGGAATAAGCCAACTTTTTTTGAAGACTGATGGATTGTATCAGGTGCTCATGAGAAAAAAAGAAGGAAAATCCATTGGTGTCTGTAGGGGTAAAGAATTGATGTAGGGTTTATCATGGGTGACATGTTTGTTTCCTCACTAAGAAAATTCATCATAGAACTGTATGCATAAGAAAACCAAGCATTTGTCTGGAGATCTGTGATTGGCAATATGTCTTTTATTTGTATCTTCATGTTGTAACAATATTTATAATAAGGTCTTATAGATTTGTCATTTGTTAGCTGGAGCCTAAGGGTTATGAAAACTGATTTATCATGTAGAGTATTAGTAACCTGACTTAATTTTCCTTAGGAATGGTACAGTGGTAGGTTGATTCACCATGCAGATGTTATTCTTGCAAAGGCAGCTAATATTTTGAAGCAGTATCAAGGAAATGAGAGAACTACTGTTACATTAGCGGCTAAAATTGGTGGAATATATTGGTCGTACCACACAGTATCACACCCTGCTGAACTTACTGCTGGTTACTACAACACTGCTTGCCGGGATGGTTATGATCCTGTTGCTCTGATGTTATCTCGTCATGGTGCTGCATTGCATATTTCGTAAGATTCTAATTCTTTTGTTTCTTACTGGCTCCATAGACCAAGCTTGACTTTGGATTTTTATGAATGTTGTTATTGTGTCAAAATAACCTCTTGTAGCCAGGCGCTGCACCACTTGAAGCTCAGGGGGTTCATTTGAAATGAAACCCCTGAACTGGCTCAAAAAAATATATTAATATAACTTTTATTTGACCCTTAAAATAAAATTATTAACATGCTGATCCTAATTTTTTTTTTAAGCCCAATTGAAATAAACTTGAATATCATCCTCTTATCAGTATATCGGCCTTTTTAAACACACACACACAAAAAAGAGGAGTAAAAAATAAAATAAGCCTAACAACAAAATTAGTAATTTGTTAGTCTTAAATTCTTAATTCTTAAACCTTAGAAAAGCCCATTTAGAGCTTAACAAGTTTGAAATAAATGAATGAAATGGGAGATCAGTGAATGAATGATTGCTTAGTTGGGTATAATGAAAGAGATGTAGCTCGTAGGGTTGATAATGAAAATATCATGCAACGATTCCAAAACATGAAACCTTGTAGAAGGCAATTGTAAAACTTCATGTATTTGAGTTTTTTTTTTTTTTTTTGGTGATGTCAATATATTTAAGTTCTCTTTTGTTTTAGATTTTGTATAATTTATGTTTCTTATTGACCCCTTAGAAAATAATCCTGGAGCTGCCATTGCTTGTAGCATTCTCATATCTGAATCTTTTACTATAGCTGCTTTGAAATGAGAGACAGTGAAACCTCACCAGCCTGTCTTTGCAGCCCAGAAGGATTACTTGAACAGGTAAGGGACGTCTTCTTGACTAATAAAATATGCTTCTGATCTTTGATTGTTAGAAATTTATTATTCTTCCATTGAGTCTATCCCTCTTTCATGCTAAATCCACAAATATGTTCTATTAACAAAATCTAATGTCCATTCTTGTGTATCATGTAAGTGGATGGCTATACTTTGGCTTATATATATGATGTGTGTGTTGGCCTTAAACATATTTGAACCACTGAGCTTGGGGAATGTTAACTTAGCTGCATGTCTAGTTGTTTTCCCTGCAATTCACCTGTTTTTTCCTCATCTTTCAATTGCTAATGCATAAAGGTTATATCTATCCATCTTTCAATAGAGCTGATTATTTTCAATGCAGATTCGAACTGTTTCAAAGAAAAGGATAATCAATGTGATTGGAAGAAATAACAAAGAGCGATTTGACAAGGTAATTACCATTCTTTTCTTGATATGATTTGATTTCAGCTCCTTACAATTCTTTGTAACATATTGGCAAACCACAGTGTGTATTTGTACTGTAATCAGGGTATAATCAATAAAATATGATTTCAATGTCGTTGTTCTTTGCTTTTTCAACTTTTCTTTATAAGCAATATGAGTGATTTAGGTAAGTGTCTTATCCAGTCGAAACCACTTTTATTTATTTTTTTCCTTTTGATCTGCATCTTCACATGTTTCCTTTTCTTGCAGGCCGGATTATGGCAAATATATGCAAACTGTTACCATCCACAGTCAGAATTTGTAACATCATTTACATTTTTCAGGATGAATGAAAAGATTTTTAGGGTTGAAAACTGGACGAACTTTGTCCCCTTTGTTAAAATGATGAGCACAGAGTTGTAAAAATACCTCTAATTCTTTTTCTTTTTTTCTTTTTTCATTTACTAAACTATCAAGAGTGGTTGTTCCACTTCCATAGTTTTTTTTTTTTTTTTTTTTTTTTTTTTTATTTTTTTTTTTTATAATTATTTATTTTTACTTTGGGTTGGGTTGGGGGGTGGGGGTGTAAAAGCGTTTGTAACTTACTAGCCTATAGTGGTGGAGGACTTGATAGCCCATGATAAAGAGGGCAGAATTTGTAACAGACTTATTTCTATTTAAAATTATGAACTCCATGTTTCTACCAGAAAAAAAAAAAAAAAAAAAATATATATATATATATATATATATATATATATATATTGAATGTGAAGGATATATCTTTCTATTCAGATTGAGTGTGTACTGAGGACCTGACTTTTGATAATATTGGACATTTACTCGAAGTAACAAAAGCGTTATTAATGGCAAGAATAAAAAGGTAGAAATTAAAGGATTCATCGCTTTGGAATATAGCATTGGATGCCTATCTGACAATCAAGAACTCCAGCAGATGGAGGGGTATTTATTAGATGTGAAGCTGGTCTTGCAACCATGCTTGTTGCTCTTATGTAACTTGCAGCAGTTTCTTGTCCAGAAGGTGTAAAGTAAGCACCATTCAGCGTCACATCTTCATCTGACCTCCAATTCCAATTCTGCCACTCCCCAGATTCTGAGTTTTCACGTTTAGTCACCTGAAAAATAAGTACATTTGAGAAAAAAAAAAAGTGTGTTGGAATCAGATTGAAGGGGCTAGATCATGCAGGTAAAAGTTTGGCTGAGTCTGATCAGATCTAAACTGATGCATGTCCTCCGGAACTAGCACTTGTTGGGTTAGGTGAAGGTTTCACCTTCTGTTTTCGGTTTGTTTGTCTTTGATATCTAGTTTCTATATACTGGTTCAATCAATTTGTGCTGTTCTCTTTTAGTTTGAACTTTCCTTACGTGGTCCATTGCGTTTAACTCTCACACTAGCAACTAGGAGGATTGCGTACAATAAAAGCTCCCTATCTATGTTTTAATGGTCTTAATGTTCTGTTTATCATTGATTAATGATAGAGTTTGTTGACAGAGAAACACTTAAAATGGCAATTTCATGATAGTTATATAATAAAAGCTCCCTATCTATGTTCTAATGGTCTTTATGGTCTGTTTATAATTGATTAATGATGTTAGTTGTACTTATAAAAAAAATTAATTATGTTAGTTGTAGAAAAAGGGAAACCCTTAATGGCAATTTCATGATAGTTACGTATAATAAAAGCTCCCTATCTATACTCTAATTGTCTTATATGTTCTGTTAATAATTGACTAATGATATAAGGATGGCAATTTTTCCCTACCCTACTTAATCCGCCCCTTCCCACTTTGCCCCATGCGGGTTTTCCCGCCCCACAAAGTTGGTGGGGCGGGTATGGGGTAAGATTTTAGCCCCGCACCACGGGACAGGACGGGGATGAATTTAGACTTTTTAGACCCACCCTGCCTTGTCCCTCCCCGTCTTCGCCCCGCATTGTTAAGGGTTATAATTGTAAATTTTTTATACCCTAAAACTTTACTATTTAAACAAACATATCAATATTAGCTTATTTTATTCTATCTAATGTGGTTCTCTACTTTTATTTTGTTATGTGTTATACTATGAAATTTTTTTTTTATGATTGTCTTGTTAAACATCTGGATATATTATTCAATTTTTTCTAAAAATTGATTTGATTTGATGGGATAAATTTAGTTGTAATTTCAAGTATATTTTTATCAATGAAATAGGTTTCATTAATAAAATTGTACTAGTTGTAGGGAAAATTAACAAAAAGTAGAGTTTTACAAGGTAGGGAGGGGTTTCGCGAGGCCCCAAGCAGCGGAGATGGGGTGAGAAAGTTTTTCCCATCATACGAGACGAGGCAAAAATGGGGTAAGACAAAACCATGCGGGACGGGGATCAAGACCCCATCCTTCGATCCCACCCCACCCCATTGCCATCCCTATAATGACATACTTTGTGTATCGTTGACTTCACAGTCTAATTGTAATTAAATGACAGTGACCAAGCTTGGTTGCAATTTCACAGGGAAACTGACCTCTTTTGTGGAGTTGTCATCATTTGCAATAAAGACATTTCCTTGGCTATTAATTGTGGGATTGGCACTTCCACCAATTGCATACATCTCCCATCCAGCATAGAAATTGTTTACAATGTGAAAATATCCATGCCTACACCTGCAAAATTTTGAACAATATATAGTTTAAAATATTGCATTTCTCCTTTCACAAAATCTCATGGAAATTGATATTAGAAAGAGAAGCATGAATCTGTGAATATTTGTACAAACTTTTCTGCTAGATTGATAATTCAAATACCTTGGCATTCTTTGAACCAGTCCTGCCGCAAAGAAGTTGAAGGCAATGGTAACTTGCATATTCTTGTCATCAAGGAAGTCATCATTATGACCCATGAGCATGACTTCATTATGATCAAACATGTAGCTGTTTGAGATTGTTATAGATGTTGATCCGTATACAGCATCAATAAGTCCATCATAGCAATTTGATAGTGTGCAGTGATCAATCCACACATCCCTAGCCCCAAATATGGATATACCATCTCCATCTGATTTTTCATCAGAATGCTGTGGTGCTACCTGCCCCATGGCTTTCCATGCTGGTATGCAGTCATGTACGTAGATGTTATGTATGATGATGTTGCTCGCATTTTGAATAGTTATGCATGGTCCATCTGATATTTGTATGTTAAATCCTCTACCATCAATGGTCTTGTATGAGCTCACGATAAGCTCTTCCTTTAAATTGATGACCATGTCATGATCGAAAATGATCCAGAGAGGTTCTTCTTGGACTACAGCGTGCCGGAGAGTGCCAGGAACTGGGTTATCAGGGTCATCATTGTCTGAATCTTTGACAACATAGAATTCCCCATCTCTTCCTCCAATAGAATTGCGTCCGAACCCTACTGCACAATCAGCTAGCATCTTGCGGTTGGTTTCCCAGTCAGGGTCACATCTCCAGCAGTCATCAATGGGGTTTCCAGTTCTGCATGATCCTGTCCCCAACTGCCTTCTTGTTGAGCTCCTGTTTGTATAGCATAGATCAAAGAACTTTTAAGACATACAAAACCATGTCCAAAAGTTATTACAAAGATACATCCTTATGTTAGCTGAATTTATAGAAGACCCTTATGATCATTGAAGAAAAAGAAGGAAGCATTCTTTAATTTTATTGTGTTTTGGATTAACTTTTGTTGAAAGTTGGCAAAAGTGCAACTTCACTTTAAAAAAGCGAGGTTTTAGAAAGCTATATAAGTAAATAAGCTAATAAACTAAAAAACACATGCCCATAAGCACACTTTATTAGAATGAATACGAACCATTCAGTTGCTTCTGATATCTGCATCAATGTACGTGCAGGGGATGGAAGGGTGGCATGTAAGAGCATAACTAAATAGAAGAGAAAGAAAGCAGACATTTTAGAGAGAGAGAAGGGGGGGTCTTTCAACTACAACAACATTGGTTGATTCTGAGAAGCAAACTGAACTACACTGATGATTCGATGATGTGGACGCATATATATATACAACATGCAGAGCCTTTGTTCATTAAATAATGTGATAAATAGGTTACGGAGACTATACATTATAGCTTTGCCTTTTCCCTGATTATGTTGGAAATGTGTAACTCAAAAAGCCAAGAATGAAATTCAAACAAGTACCAAAATTGGCAAAGGTAATGGAAGTGATGGTGGCATTAGCTGGAAAATTCAAGAGCCTAGTTGATATGGCGTAAAAAACTGTTGGGCTGGCCTTTATATCTTTCGCTTTGAGAATTTTGGTTTAGAAAAAGGAAAAAAAGAAAAAAGAACAAGTAAGGAATTAAATAGGAACCGCAAAAACTGGTTTTCTTGACTTCAATTATATTGTTGAAAACCGAAAAGTTTGGTTGCAAAGTATCAGTATTCAGTACTGTAATTCAGCAAAAGTTATGGGCCCTATTACTATAAGTTATCCAGGCAAGGCTAATTAACAATTGCACATATAGTGAATTCAATGCCTCATTGCTATTTCAGTCTCAAGGAAAATACTCAATCGAAAAGTAATTTAGCACATGAAATGTTTAGGTAATGTCCATGCAACCTTTTTTCTGTTAGATGCATCCTTTTCTAGTTATCCATACACAGACAAGTTTTAAAAGCCAATATGTTTATTAGGGAGGGAAATAAATAAAAAGAATAAAGGACTAAGGAGAAAAAAAACAGCTACTGAGAAAGGAAAATTTTATTATTAATTTATAGCCTGAATTTTTTTTTTTTTCTGAATATTTATAGACTGAATTTTGCCTGATTTGATCGTTTTTCTATATATTTATGTTTTAACTATACTGTACTTGGTTCTCAAAAAAAGAGAAAGAAAAGCTAGAATGTACTTTGCTCTTCTTTTGTGTTCTCATTGTTCAGTTTTTGGGTGTGAATAGAAATTCTATTTACACCCAAAAAAAAAAAAAAAAAAACAAATGGTCGAGTGTTTAAAGACGTGTTTCTATTCTCACCCACTCAATCTCAAAATTTATCTAACTATTCTAGCCATATTTTTTATTTTTTAAGGAAATGATTTTTTTTTTTTGAATTTTTATTTTGGCACTTTGAAATTTACATTAGCTTTGCTTATAAATGAATTTTTATTAAATTTCAGTTTATTTCATTCCATAATAAACAACTTCTATCTACAAATAATTTACAGTCAATCCAATTGTTCGATTGAACAAAGTGATATCTCTGTGCCAAAACGTTACATAAAACATAAAAGAAATCACCTTAAAACGGATAGTCATGTGCAAAATCACGATTTTGTGAAAATTTTGACACATACACTGACACACATTTAAAAAATAAAGTTTAGCTAGCTACTTACTCCCACAACAAAAATTAACCTAAGGACATATTTTGAAAATTTAACAATTAAATTACATGTTATTTATGTTCTTAATACGCATGTTAAACTTTATGTCAATCAGATGTTATTTACTATAGGATCAATAAACTTAATTTTTTATGCATAATTTTATATTAAAAAACTTAAAATTTAAACATTTAATTGATGACATAGCTATTATTTTTTTTTTTTGAAAATTTTACAAGTATGGAAAATATAAAAATAAAATGTAATTCAATAGTGAATTTATCAAAATTTACATTCAATAAAAAAAAACTATTGAGTGAAGCTATAATAATAATAACAAAATAAAAAGTTTAGATCTTTTGAAGATATTAAAAGTTTCATTAAAACTTCTTATGTTGACTTGCAAAGCAGAAGAATTCGAGTGAAGTTATAGTTATTGTCTACGAACTAGTTTGTTGCTTTGTGTAATGTCTTATTCAGCATTCACAAGAGAATCACTATTTCTTTTTCTTTTTTTAACTTGTCAATCGTAAGAACCTACATTAAATAAAACAAATAGTATAAATAATAGTAATAATAACAAACAAAATACAAAGTTTAGATCTTTTGAAGATATTAAGGCCCTATTTGGTTATCATTGGAGGTGGATTCATTTTCTTTTTTCATTTTCTGAACTCATTTTTTGTTTCTCAAATCTTGTATTCATTTTCTCTCTCAATCCCACTTTATGTTTAACATTATTTTTTGGTCTAGTTTTTGCTTCTTTTTTTTTTCACTTTATATTTTTCAAATGAAAATTCAACCCAATTGAGAGAGAGAGAGAGAGAGAGAGAGAGAGAGAGAGAGAGAGTGTGTGTGTTTTTTGATGGGACAAGTCAGTGTTAGTAGGATCCACATAATTGGTTTTTTTACGAAAATATCACTGTATTCATTTTTAAGAAAATAAAAACACCAAAAAGTTGTATTGAGTTTTTGTATTCAAATCCTATTTTTTGGATATTGAAAATGAAAACTAAATACAAATATAAAGCTAAACAAGTTTTTTAATAGTGGGTCCCATGAAAACTGAAAATGAATACAAAATACACCTATTTTTTGCTCAAACCAAACAAGTCCTAAAAGTTTCACTAAAACGTATTGTGTCGATATGCAAAGCAGAAGAATTCGACATAATAATTTTTAGTAATGAACCAAACCCTCTTAACAATAACAAAGTCGCCATTACAACTGATAAAACTCACTAATACGGCAGCTTTTATAGATTTTGTAAAGGCAAAATCGCATCTTGCAAAAGATATTCCTCAATTTTCTTACTGGGTTTTCTTTCTCTCTCAAAATTTTGCTCCTTCCTCAGTCACCAATCAAAATTCACAAAACCAATCCTCAAAACTCTCAAGAAAGACATGGCCATGTCCAACCTTCTCTACCCACTATACCCAACAACTTCTACTCTCTCTCGTAAGCCACTTCACTCACCATTCCTATCTTCCTTCACCAACCAACCTTATCTCATCACTCTAACTAACTTTGCAACCAAACCCAGAAATAAAATCCCAACTAAACCCAGAAGAAGTACACACATAACTGCCAAATCCAATGGTGACAACCCAGCTGACACATCTGACCGTTTAATCTCAGCCATTTGTTACTTTTACCCTTTTTTTGATGGCATTCAGTATGGTAAATATGTTATCACTCAGTTCACTCCCATTCAAGCTGTCATACAACCTTTGGTACCAGCTATAAGGGTGTTTAAGAGCTTTCCCTTTAATGGGTTTTTGGTGTTTTTGACACTTTACTTTGTGGTCGTGAGGAACCAAAATTTTAGTAGGTATGTGAGGTTCAATACCATGCAAGCTATTGTGCTTGATGTGCTGCTGATTTTTCCTGATGTTTTGGAGAGGAGCTTTAATCCAAGAGGTGGGTTGGGGTTGGATTTGTTGATGAGCTTGGATAGCACTGTGTTTTTGTTCCTTTTTGTGTGTTTGGTTTATGGGTCTTCTTCTTGCTTGCTGGGCCAGCTGCCCAGATTGCCCATTGTTGCTGATGCTGCTGATAGGCAAGTTCTTTGATTTGAACACCCATTTGGACCTTATTTTGTAGCTTTTTGTAGCCAATTTGTAATATTGTTTTGTAAGAAATTTTCTAAAATTTTACATTTCAATGTACTTTGGTTAAAAAAAAGAAAAAGTCATAGCTGCTATTGTTGTGTCATTATGTTTTAGTTTATATGAAAATGGGGATATTCTTCATTTGATGTTTGTTATTATTATTGTTTATATATATATGTGTGTGTGTGTGTGTGTGTGTGTGTAAGAAATTAGGGAATTTCTCATTAGGAGTAAGACTGTCTGACAACTTCCTCTCCTAGATCTCACAGAAGCGGGAGCCTTGTGCACTAGTAAAAACTTTTTCTTTTTCACATTGTTAGGTACATGTTAAATTGAATGGATTGGAAATTATCAAAATTTGTGTTTTTGCTGTGCTTGGTGTTCCTACTGGAGGCAAAGGAATATCTTGATGAATCATCTAGTCTAAATTATTGTGTTATGGGTAAATTCATTCTAGTGTTGCTTGTTACTGTCAATTTGGGATGGTGTCACTGTATTACTTTGATAGAGAAGCAATGACAAAGGAAAAGCTCAGTTGCAATAGTAAGGAACTTGAAAACAGTGATTTCAATGATTTATCATTCTTATGCACATCTAAGAGGTGTTGAGCAGCAGTGGCACCAATTTGGAGAGGGTATTCTACAGTTTACTTAAAAGTATCTTGACATGCTATTTGGTATTGCAGTCTTATTGGATGAAAGACTAAGAAGCCATACATAGCTAGTTATTTGCAATATTCCCAGCTCTGCTCATTTTGTCACCTGTGTCTGTGTAGAGCATTAGATATGTTACAGTTGTTTTTGGGTTTCCCTCATATTGCTTGGAGAAGCCTTCGATGTAGAGGCTATTGCTAAGCTAATGGGAATACTGGAGTACAAGTTCCGTTATTGAAGTTTGTAGTGTAAGAATTTGTGAACTACGTATTAAAATAATTATTGCTGAAGGCATGAAACAGTGGTGGATGTGTGATAGCAGGGATGGTGATCTTGTTAAATTTTGATAACAGAATGTGGTAAGTGTCAAGATACTTCTGCTGGTGATTAGTGAATTTTGGTCCATCTTGAGGGGGGTGTATTTTCTTGAATTTAATGGAACAGAATATAGTCATAATGTCATATACAAAGTCATTTTCCTTTGGCTAACACCTTGTGGATCAACGGATGTAGAGGCCTATATATTTCCAGTGTGTCCCTAAGCTGTGCAGGAAATGCCAAACTAAAATGAGAATGAAAACATTGGATGAAAGAATAAGAAGCTGTACATGGAGGAAGAGCTGAATTTACCATGGCTAGTTATGTACACATTTGTCTGTGTATAACATTAGATTAGTTACAGTTGTAGCTTGGTTTTCCTCGTGTTGCTTGGGGAAGCATTGGATGTCTAGGCCATTGCTAATTTGATGGGAATAATGGAGTTCAAGCTCCCTTCATTGTGGAATTCATATTGTAAGAATTTGTGAACTCTGTCAAATAGTCATTGCCGAAGCCTGAAGGCATGAATTGGTGATGGATGGAACTGTTTGGTAGTGGGGCTGTTGATAGCGGTAAATGTTGATACCAGAATGTCATGAGTGTCAGGATACTTCGGTTGGAGTTTAGTGGTTTTGGTCCATTTCAAGGTATCATGATTGTATAAGTACTCTTGAATTGAATGTAAGAGAATAAACAAAGAGTCCTCATCCTTTGGCTAAACCAGGGTGTAGTCAGTAGTGTAGAGGCCTATCTCCAATGTGTCCCTAATCAGTGCAAGAAATGTAACCTAAAATGAAAATGAGTAGTATTAGTTAGTACACCAGCACCAATGTGACAAATTGGGAATGCTTGGAAAGGTATTCAACATGCATCTTCTGAGTTTCTTGTCCAACATTCCTCATATATATGTATATATTAAAGTGCTTATAAAAAAAAATTATATATTAAAGCCTTTTCAGCTTCTTTCCAGACAAGCTCCAATGTATATATTAAAGCTTTTTAGCATTGTAACTTTGATCTGCTGGTTTTTTTTTTTTTTTTCTTGGTGGTGTTAGGAAAATAAAATGAATTATTTTCCTTTGTTATCTTCGTCCAAAAGTTATGTTTCATCCGTTGCTGTTGCCTTAAAAAACAGGTATAGGATGTCTGTTGAGGTTCTTTTCGTTGTCTTGGTAGAATTGGTTAGATTTAGTTTATTGTTATAAGAGGAGTTACAAGTTTTGGAGTTGCTTTAGCTATTCTAGGACCAGAGTGTTTGCAAGCCCATGATGAGTGTACTGTGCAGAAAAAAGCTAAATACACAAACCTAAAATCTCAAATATGCATTTAATGTTGATTTAACAACAATTTTTATACGTTGTCTAGAACCCAAAAATTACAAAAATTCTAGAACTACACTCTTTCACACACTTTTTACCACAACTCTTCTATATAGCAGCTTATTACTATCACTATAAGTTATCACTTGAACTCATCACTTTTTTTCTACTACTCAGTCAGTCACATAAGATAATTGTAAAAAATGATGTGTGAAAGAGTGTAATTTTAGAATTATTGTAATTTTTGGGTTCAAGACAACATACAAAATTTTTATTAAATTAACATTAAATGCATATTTGAGATTTTTTTTTTTTTTTTTTTGGTTGCCAATGCATATTTGAGATTTAGGTGTGTGTATGTATTTTGGCTTTTCTGCACAGTACACTCATCATGTGCTTTCAAACACTCCAACTCCATTTGCAAAACCTCCCAAACCCAAAACTAGGTGAAGAAAAAGGCTCTTTTATGCCTTCCAAGTCACAACTCCCGCAAGTCATAGAAATACTTTTAGGCTCAAGCCCAAATAATAACTTCGTGAAGAGCAAGTTTGGGCTTTGGGCTTTTGTGTCCATTTGGTCCCCTTTTTTGTCTAGTGGGTTGTCTTAATTCGGCCTCATCTATTTACTTACCCATCTAGTTTCATTCTCAATCAATTATTTACTTGAAATTTCACCTGCTTATGGTATGAAAGACAAAACCCATTTCGTCTAGTCTTTTGAATGATTGGGCATTTGGATATATTTAGACCCGAAATCTGAAAGTTTAATCTTAGGCTTAGCTCATTGCATTGGGCTGTAAAAATTCTCCAAAACAATGTCTCTATAATGTGATCAACCAGAATAGCACTTAGTGTGCTAGTACATACTTCACTCCAAATTTTATACTTGGCAATCTTGGAAAGCCAGTCCAACACAGTGGAAAGGTTCCATCTTCTTCTTCTTCTTTAATCATTTAAGAATTGTGGAAAATGTTCCCTTCCATCTTTTAGATTATCTAGCAATTGTTATATTGATGTTGGTTTTCAAAATAAAGAATGAGAAAATGTTAGTGTTAAAGAATGATTGTGAAATGATTAATTTACTGTTTTATAATAATTTAAGTTGTTGGGACAAGAAATCGTTTATTTGATCAGAATAATGAATATAATATATTCCTCGTCCCAACTAACATCATGAAAGCTCACATAATCTTGTGCCCACCAAAACAGCACATATTTAACTGGAAAAAAGGTCACTCTATGAATGTATAACATATCTTCTAGATTTTGTTTAGATATAGTTTTAGTGGTCATTTTCCATAGATTGGTGGGTTTGACTAAATGTGGGAAAATGACTTGGATATGGGCCTACCACTTGCATAATTCAGCAGACATAAGAACAGCCCTATGTGTTTAAATTGCAAAACGGTGCCTAAATCTCACTTCAAATTCAAATCTAGATGACATTAATTATGGCTGTATGTAACTTATTATTATTATCATTATTTCTATATGTAAGGCCCTACTCTAGGGGATTTGAAATCCAAACGTGTTTCTTGAGAGAGGTTAGGAAGTGCCAACCTATCGTTGGCATGTATAACTTAATTTGTTTTGATTATGGTGTCCTCGAATGTGAAATTACATTTTTTATTCCCAAAATTTTTATTCTTGCCCTTAAAGAGAAGTGAGAGTAAAAAGCCTATAACTTTAGTAATTTTATGTGATTTGCATGAAGAGAGATTAGAAAAAATTGATGCCAACAAGAGAGAGGTTGTATTAATGACTATACAAATAAAATAAAAATGGGTATTCAAGATTTGTAGATTTTAATATTTGAAGCAGCATTTAGAGCTAGCCAGTTAGGCCCACATATTTGTATCTTACTTAACATGTTAAGAATGATTGAAAATGTTTGTTTAAATGCCCTTCAAACAAAGCTTGTTCAAATGATGGTTCAAGAGCAACTTGGCCTAGTGACATTCAACACACCTTAATAAGTGTATAACATTATTCTAACAAGAAGATTTTGGCCCAAGCACATGCTTCTAGCCTTGTATTTCAAAGACAAAGACTTTTGTCTTCACAACTCCAGCTAAAACTACAATAAGAGAGCCATTGGAAATTGATATATTAATTAGATTTGTTTTTAATTTTTTTTAGAGCTAAAGCAAGCTCTTGAGGCTCAAACCAAGTGAAGGAACAACCTTTTCTACCTAAAATTGCCTTCTTCTTCTTTTCTTTTCTTTTTAATATTCTAATATGTTACTTGATTGTCACACCATTACTTGATTAACTCAAGTATCCCCAAAGAAATGGATACAGGTAATGTTGCAGTGGCATTTGCATTGTTTATTCGTATTTATGAACTTCTGTTAAGAGATTGAGCTAAAGACCTCAAGTTTCTGCCCAAAATTTAATAAAAGCAAAATTAATTTGCATAGCCACAGAATACAACTGTAACTTCCAATCAACCAAATCCATTTCATTGATTAATTAATTTTCTAAATATTATCTCCTCTTAACCATTCATGGACATGAATTAACTGTTCTTTCTCCTTCCTCCCCCCAAAAAAATCAAATTTTCTTTTACAAATTGCTTTTGTTAACGAGTGTTCCTGTGCATTTGTTGTTAGAAATAAAAGAGAGATAATACTTGAATTTTCCTTAGAAATTACACAATTTGATTTTACCAAAAGAGGTGGCAGAGATGAGGCGTGAACCAAGTCACTATCTTGAAACAAATCGTGCCGTCTACGGTATATCCGATGTAGTTAGACAAATAGTTTATGCACGTTGTCTCTAGGATACAACAGCCCAGCCACCTATGATGATTATCCTTACGAGCCTATACTACTCGTAGGATATAAGCTCTCTATAGTACTTTCTTTTCCCAATAAATTTGGTAAGAGATAGAATATTTTGTGAGTGGTAAGAAGCAATAGATGGTAAGGGTATGTTTGGTAACTGTTTTTTCCCCTTGTTTTCTGTTTTCAAAAACAATTTTCTATTTTTGAGACTAAAAAACTTGTTTGGCAACTCAAAACGGGCAGAAAACAAAAACTGTTTTCAAAACTCAATTTGTGAAGGAAACTGAAAACATGCAAAAGGCTGTTTTCAGTTTCTAATTTTCAAAAGTCAATGAAAATACACATTTAATTTAATGAATCTATCTCATTTAATGAGTTAACACTAAAGTTCAAATCCTAATAACAACATATTTTAGTATTTTCTATTTTTTTCTTAAAAGACCATCAAGTTTGTCAAAGTGTACGATGAGGTGAGGTAAGTTAGTGGACAAATCAAGTTTGTCTTGTAGTGTCATAACTCATAATGCCATTAAAACAAAATTTGCAGCCCCTAATGTGGCTGTGTTTAAGCTGTCAAATAATGCTTTTCTTTGAAACTTTGATTATACACCATAATTACAACCAAGAATGGAAAGTAAAATATAATGCTATAACCCATCAACAGTAAATTATATAAATATATAGTTGTACAATATCGAATACTTTCTATCTATAACGTTGCTATTAAATATATTAAAAGAAACGTTTTAAAGCAAAAGTTTATAAAGGAAAGTATACTAAAAGTTGGCAATATATGGTATTAAAATTCACATTAATTTTTAAAGATTTCCTAATTAAAACCATTGACTATAGCTATTCAAATTTTGAATTATATTTGAACTTTCAAAATTTCGTAATCAATGTATCTAACATTAAGGGATAATTGATTTCCTTAATTCACATAAATGAGTATTAAAATAAATATGATATTTTTTATAAAAATATCCAACATTTGTTAAAGAAGCTTCAATGGATTTCACATATATTAAGAAATAATAAATTTTTTTTTTTTTTTGAGAAAGAATAAAACTAATAGATACATATGTTTTTGATTGAATGTGTTGTGACTTCTTATAAAAATTCAATCGACTATATTATAAAACTTTACCTTAACAAGTGCATAAAGACACCCATGAACAATACCCTTAATAATTTAAGTATGCAATCCAAACCATTCCCAAGCCGTGTGATTCTACTATTAAAATTATATTGAACTAAAAAACCATCCAAACATAACCTACTATGCCATCCTTATTCTCCATTCCCATGTACATAGATCTACTATTTCCTTATCAATTTGACTTCTTTTTGTCATTTAGAGATACCATTTTCATCTTCTCTATCCTTTTAGAGATCAAAATTACAATTATACTATGGCCTATGAGTAATACTTATATACAGACTGTTTTAATCACAGCCTAAAAAACAATTAAAACATAGTTATGATTTATTACTTTAAGTCACGGTTCAGTAATTTATTGGGTTACACTACTTAAAAAGATTAAGACTTTTTTTTTTTTAGAAATCAAAAAGATTAAGACTTAAAAATTTTGGATATAAATAAATAAGCAAAATAAACCCAAAACAAAAACAAAAACAAAACCAAGCCAAATCAAGCAATATGAACCTTAAAATAATAACCATTGAAGGTAATCGTGCTTCCAACCAAGCTAATTAAACAATTGTCGGTGGAGAATACTGCCGACGTAAGATAATTTATCATTATACGTCCACGTGGCACACCTCCATGCGTTGGCGGCCAGCCTGGCAATATTTGGACTACTGTATCACTTTGCTTCCACACACTCCTTTCTACCAAACTACCCTCCTATTTAATATAAACTACAGAATTACCCCTCACCTGAATCTTCTGCTCTCGTGTCACTGACTACTTCGCCGACATACCAATCTGTCAACTAGTCAGTCAAATCAACGGTGTAAAGTGTTTCTGGAAAATAAAAAGAGATACGGTACACGTGTCAAATTTTTATTGGTTAATCTACATCTAGTAGTTAACTATTTGACGGGTAGTGATTGTTGATTTGCAATCAGGCACTCGAATTTTGACATACTTATTTAAAAAGTCAGCCTATTGGCTAATTTGGCTTGCCGTCTACTTCTTTCTAGGGTAAAAAAATACAATAAGCTTTTTTTGAGTAAACTGATGTTTGATAAGAGATTTTTAATAATATTGTTTAAATATTGTGAAAATATATTTAGGTGAAAAAATATTATAGAGATATGTGTATTGTTGTTTAAACATCCTTGATTTTTCAAAAATATCAAGTTTATTTAACAGTATTAATATTCTTTTTTTTTTCTCAAAAATAATTTAGAGTAAGGTTATTTAATTGTGTTTCTCATTGTATCATCACATCTAACTTTTCTTGGCAGTAAAATTGATACAAAATTTGACATCAAATGTGTCTAAAGTTGGTCTTAATAGTTAGTTAAAATTGATTTTCATCAATAAACTTAAACACATTTGCACATATTCAATAACTGGTCTTGACAGCACATGTCTCATAGTGATTGTTCTGTGACAATTATAAGGGCCTATTTGGTAAAAGATTTCAAGTAACGTTGTTTAAGTGTTGTGAAAATACGTGTTATGCCGTTTAAACGACGAAAACTGTTGTTCAAAATTGCATATCAAACAAATATGCACGAGAAATTTTCTAGGTAGCCAATAGTAGATAGATAGCAACCATAGATGAAAAAAGAAGCAATGAACTTGAAGGAGCAGGGGAACTTTCAAAACGGTGCTAAGTGCTAGTTTTGCTTACTATTTAGGGGTCAAATTAGATATTTTTCTCTTGATATTAACACCACCTCATGAATAGTTTTTGGATTTTACCTTATTTTCTTTCATATTTTTTTAAAAAAAGTAAATTAATTAATTATCTACAACATAAACCTAACCAAACACACTTTCTTGTTTGAAAACTTCACAGCTAAAACTTACTAAATTTTTCATTATCCATTGTAAAAAGAGTAGGTTGAATTTTTAGGTTTCCCAATCACATAAATACAATAGCCAATGAGATATATTGTTACATCATCTTGGTCAATGTAGTCACATGATAAATTCAATTGAAAATAAACTAACATACAACATTTAATAAACTGCATTGATAAAATTGAATCTGTATTAAATTATTAATCTTGATGACATACACAAATTGGAGGTCATCATTTTGTGACAAAATAAAAGGGAACCCAAAATCTGCAATTGGGGGCCCTATGTCTATGTGAACCGACTTTCCAGCGCCAGAATAGCTTCTGATACTATACTTGCAGCATGGTCTTGGGTGTGTAATACACTATTTAAGTAACTACTTTTTGGTGCCTTGTGTTTTGGTGATTAGAATTTAGAAAAGATGCTCACACCACGTGATTTGTTCACAAATGCCTTGCCTTCTTTACTCATCTCCCAAACCTTCACATTATTATTCTAAAAGTTAGTATCATTTCCACAAGGCTGTGAGGCATACTCCCTTTTTTGCCGGTTCAAGCAATCTGCACAACTTGTGTCTACAAAATTTATATATTGTGCTATTTACGCCACAATTAAATTATTATTAGGAAAGTGTTTAGAAACCATTTTTAGAAATATTTTTATGGAACAATGATAAAACAATTAATTTTTTTATAACTTTTTATATTTCTCATGAAAGTGGTGTTAAAACTTTTTTAATATAGTTTATTAATAATTGTCAAGCACCTGCTAACATAGGAAAAAAATTAGGTGGTTTGGGAGCAATGCTCCCTCCTCTCACATGAGGGGTGAGCCTTATGGTGGGACTACCATAAGGCCCACCCCTCATGTGAGAGGAGAGAGCATTGCTCTCGAAGCATGTAAGAATTACCCGTTAACATGATCCTTCCTTCTTAAACAAAAATATAATTATTATTATTATGGCATTAGATTATTAATTTTTTGAAGTTGAATAAATCTGACTTTGTAAAGACTTTGATGGTATTTTTAGTTTAATGTTACTTACCAATAAATAAATACTTATTTATCTCGAACCATATGCATAATAAATGCCCCTTCTGTAAAATATTAGGTTGGGGATAGCAATTTAATTTTTTAAAGTTTATGTTGTACTAACTTCAAAGTGCTCCATTAATTACACAATCAACTTAACTAAAGCCGACAAAGATGATGCCAATAAACTAAAATTATCAAAAGAACAAGGAATATAAACTTAAGGAACATCACATGTATACTGCATGATGCTTACCAAATAAAAATTGTTATTCACTTCTACTTGAAAAGTAATTGGATTTAATTTATCAAAGAGAAATAAAAAAATAAAAAAGGATTGGGATTGTTTCAATTTTGAACAAATTTTTATATGTTTTATTACCTATTTTATTTTCTATATTTCTCATTACAACCATACCTTTAGAATGTCAATATTAGTTAAATTTAAAACTTTTAAAGCTTTTCTTAAATACCACATTAACAACCATTAAACTCAATTAAGAAACTTAAATAATCAATTAAATGGATCAACCTCAACATATTTAAGTACGTGTTTGAAACTAAATTATAAGTTTGATTTTTGTTTTTTAACTTTTTATATACAATTTTTTGAAATTTTATTTTTTATTATTTTTTCAAAATACAAATATACTTTAATATATTTTAAAATAAAACTAAATAACAATTTATTTATCCATCTATCATAATAACCAACAATCTTTAATCTCAAAAAAAAAAAAATTATATCAATTCTTTGTTATTATTATCTTTTATTTAAAATCACACTCTTCGTCCATCAATAACATTTAAAATAAACAAATAAACATCTTTTCGAAACCTCCTAATAATCACATTGAGATTTTCTTAGCTCGACTAAAATCTCAGTTACTCTAAGAACAAACAAAACATAAAGTGGGTCCCCCCAAAACAAAAAAAACACACAACACACGCACACACACACAATCCCAATGGCCTAACCTGTAATTAAACCAAAATTCAAGCCTTATTCCCAATAACCCCACTATACTTACTACACTCCCCACTCACTTCTCTTCCCTCACTGTCTCTCTCTTTCCCTCAGAGCTCACACACAGAGCTCTCACTGCCACTTTCTTTCAGCCTAAAACGCCACCGTTTTTTCCACTTTCTCAAAACGACAATGCAGCACCGTTCAGTTCCTACGGTTACTCTCCTTTCCATTTCCCTCCTTTTCATCTTCATTTCCAACGCCCACGCGCACAACATCACGCGCCTACTCGCCGACCACCCTGAGTTCTCGACCTTCAACCACTACCTCTCCCTCACGCACCTCGCCGGCGAGATCAACAGCCACACCACCATAACGGTCTGCGCCGTCGACAACGCCGCCATGTCCGACCTCCTCTCCACCCACCCTTCCATCTACACCATCAAAAACATCCTCTCCCTCCACGTCCTCCTCGACTACTTTGGCGCCAAAAAGCTCCACCAGATCACCAACGGCACCGCCCTGGCCGCCACCATGTTCCAGGCCACCGGCTCCGCCCCTGGCTCCTCCGGCTTCGTCAACATCACCGACCTCAAGGGCGGAAAGGTCGGCTTTTCCCCCGAGGACAACAACAACCAGATCAACACCTATTTCGTCAAATCTGTCAAAGAAATCCCCTACAATATCTCCGTCATCCAGATCAGCAAGGTCCTCCCGTCTGACGTGGCGGCGGCTCCGGCTCCCGGTCCGGCCGAAACGAACATAACCGCCGTGATGTCCGCTCACGGTTGCAAAGTTTTCGCCGACACTCTTATTGCTGACGTGGACGCCGAGAAGACCTTTGAGAGCAGTGCCGAAGGTGGATTGACGGTGTTTTGTCCAGTTGACGACGCTTTCAAGGCGTTTTTGCCGAAGTACAAGAATTTAACGGCGGCGAGGAAAACGGCGTTACTTGAGTACCACGGCGTTCCGGTTTATCAGTCTATGGCAATGTTGAAGTCGAACAACGGAGTTATGAACACGCTGGCCACTGACGGAGCGAGCAAGTTCGATTTCACAGTGCAGAATGACGGAATGGACGTGACGCTGAAGACGAAGGTCGTGACGGCGAAGATCACCGGAACTTTGATCGACGAGCAGCCGATCGCGATCTACACGGTCGACAAGGTTTTGCAGCCGAAGGAGCTGTTTAAGGCTCAGGCTGATACTCCGGCGCCGGCTCCGGCTCCAGATGTGACCGCGGATTCTCCCAAGCCGAGCACGAAGAAGTCGAAGAAGGCGCCATCTCCGTCGGACGAAGCGGACACTCCGTCTCCGTCTGACGATGCGGCGGATCAGGTGGCGGACCAGAATGCCGCCGTTAGATTCGACGGCGCGAGGTTTGGATCGCTGATTGTCTGTGTGTGGTGGATTGTGAAGACAATGTTGTAAGTGTTTTTTTTTTTTTTTTTTGGTTCCCAGTTTTTTTATTTATAATTTGGTATTTATTGAGGAACAGAATAAGTGAGATAGTGATTTAATTTTCCTAGTTTGTTTTAGTTTCTTTCTTTTTTTAGTGTGTGTGCATTTTTTTTTTTCTTTCTCGGAAAGAATTTCAAACATTTGTAATTGGATTTTTATTGGTGGATGTTTGAAGAGATTTTATGATTTTTTTTTTAATGTTTAATTATCTATATACAATATATTTATTGAATTTAATTATTATCAAGAAGTGGAAAATTGTGATTGGTGGGTAAGGAAATTCATATCGCTTCGTGCTTCATAGCTTATACTATTTTTATTATCCACTAATCACAACTTATCATACGAGCAACTGCGAAAAAAGTGTGCAATGTTGTGTCGATAGATTTATTATTTTGTATATTTTTTTGTAGCAGAGAGTATGCTAATAGAATTGGATTCTACGGTATCCTTAATATTTTAATAAATTTGATTTCACCATTATATTAGTATCTAGTTAAATTGTTTGAAATGGATGGATAGAATTTTCAGAAATCTATGGGAGAGTTACCTAACACATGTGAATCCCATGTGTTTATAATTACGGTGTAGATACCTTTTTTTTTTAAAAAAAAAAAATTGTGTGGAGTTGCATGAGAGTTGGAGTAAATCTTCAGGGCAAAGGTAATACTAATAATTGTACTTGTTTCTTATCATAGGTAGTTTTTTTTTGGTAAGTTCTTGTCTAGTTTGTAGTTTGAACACTTGGCAAGTCAATTGTTGATATTTGAAGTACAATACCACACTTGATTGATTGCTTGCTTGCATGGGAGTTTCATCATAGGTAAATCTTAAGGGCAAAGGTAAACTCCAACAATTGTACTTCTGTTTCTGATCATCAGATCATGGGTAGGTTCTTTAGGTAAGTTCTTGTCTGGTTTGAAGTTTGAACACTTTGCAAGTCAATTATTGATATAATTGAGGTACACCGCCACACCGAGTGACTGCTTGCATGGGATTTTCATGATAGTGTAAGATCATAAGGGCAAAGGTAAACTATCAATAATTGAAAATTATCAATGGTGTACTTTGAACACTTAGCAACTCAATTATTGATAATTGAAGTTCCATGATAGTGCAAATCTTAATGGTAAAGGTAAACACTAATTATTGCACTTTTTGTCTTATCATGGGTAGCTTTTTCTTGTGAGTTCTCTTGTCTGGTTTGAAGTTTGAACACTTTGGATTAGCTTTTTGCTTATTTTGTGGAAGGTGGCCGAAAGTATACTTATATCTTGAAAAAGTGAGGTGAAGCCTCTGTGTAGACAATTGGGCAATTTTGGACATGTGTCCGTATCGTTAGTTTTTATAAGAATCTGTAGATAAGAAAATATTGATAATTAATGCATTAAAGAAATACCTGAGGTTTTTTTTAAAGCATTAGTAAGTCAAATTTTTGCATTCTGCAACAAGTGCACCCATTTTTTGCGTCGGAGTTCATATTGTAAATTTCTCTATCTGTTCCCTTTTCAATTTGAAAATTTGGAAGATTAAAAACATTAGAGAAAAAGCATGAGTAATGTTGCATTCTACAACACATACAAGAGTGCAGTTTTTGGACCCCTTGAAACTAGGAGATCTCTCACACCATAAGTTTCTAAGTCCTGTCTGTCAAAATGCATCACACAGGAAAATCAAGGTTTATCTGATTTTGAGAAGAAAATCTATAGGGACCTTTTTTCTTCCATAAGAAGCAACAATAGGAATGCAGTCTCTAATTTTGTGTCAGTGACAGTGGATTCTGATCTTGAATCTTTATCACATCTTCAAATGATTCACATGATTACAGCTAGAAAGTTGAGTCTTCAAAATGATAAATTAATGTCCCAGGCTGCTGTGCCAATGAACCCCTTAGTTCAACTATGACAGAACTGATAAACCAGTCTAGGAAATAAGAGACTGTGTACTAATGTGGCAAAAATCTTGTTCAACATAATGAATACATTCCTAGAAATTTGTTATTCATTTATGTATTTTTGCTTAAATGGTTAGGAATGTGTTATTTGGTAGTTGACATTGTATTAGAAACCGCATCAGTAGAAAAAAATGCCATGAAAATTAGTGTGAGAATTTAGAGAAATGAAAAATATTAGTACTTTCTTGTGTAATTGATATGATTATGAGAAACCAAGAAATAGAGTTCAAGAGTAGATATAGATAAGCTGTGGAGAGAGTTATTGACTTGTTCTTCATTTGTTATCTATTATTAATATCTATTTAGGCTTCATATAAGAATAGGCAAGCTCACGTTCCTTCACACAACATGTTCCTTTTAGGCTATGCATATCCTGTGATTCACAAAGTGTGATATGTGATTTAGCATGTTCCTGAATCCTTTGTGTGATCTAATGAAATACCAGCAGTGTTGCTATGAGTAAAGGCAGCTCATGTTCTATCACACACCATGTCCTTATCACAGGCATGTTTCACGCATATACTGTTTAAGGACCACGAAAAGATACCTTCATTGGCTCAAATAAAAGCAAAAAAAAACACAAAAGGCATGCATATCTGTCCACTGTCGGCAGTACAAGCTTCATGAAAATGTTATTCCAAGTCAGTGACCCTTCTTTTAACGATGGGATCATGGGAGAGGGGGTATTCAAACCCTGCCGCTTCTTATAAAAGGACAATGCCCACTTCACCAATTAAAAAAGAAAAAAATTCCAAATTTCAATGATAAAGCAAGCATTTTCATTAAGAGAGTTGTGGCTATTGCAAAAAATCTAGTACCACAAACAAAAAAGTTTACAATTTTGCTGCAACTTTCCATGTGGCTAATGGTGAAGGAGAAAAAGTAATGGACCTATATGAAAATAGCGAGCAGCTAGAAGCCAATCATAATTTTCCACATAAGATAGTTGTAGCAAAAGTTGTAGGTTTTTTTGTAATGATCTAATCAATTATCTCATCTTCTAGCCTTAAAAAAAATATATGAATTGATTACCTCACCATTCCTGTAGACCTAATCGATTTAGTAATCACCAAGAGCTGTTTTTATATGAAAAATCATATTTCTTCATATTGAAAGATGAAAACCATACTAAAAAGGAAGAGAACAAAAAAAAATAACTTAAGCTTGTTTACAATTCGTGTAGACTGATGTTTTAGCAATGAGTCTGATTAATAGATGTCCTTCAAATAATATATTATTTAAGAAAAGTTTTGATAACAAAAATATAAAGTGTAAATTAATATTTAATTATTAGGTCTAGTTATTGAGAATTTTTTTTTTTTTTAGAGTTTTAACTTATATCGTCCGCTCTTGATGATATATCTTGATCATTAAATCAAGATATCAATCAATTTTTGGGCAAACGAAGATTAAAGTCTAAATCTTTTATATAACCATAAAAAATTTTACTTGTTGAATTAACTAGATCCTACTATTAACAGAAAGCTCTCGGTGAATGGGCTATTTGAAAGTAATGATAGCGGAATCTTTTATTCTTGGAATGTGGACGGCTTTACACGAATTCCGTTGGTAACACGTGATGCAACAATAAATAAATAGATATTATAAAGAGATGGTATTTCGTTCTATAACGTTGAGGCTCTTGTCAATGTCATTTTGACAAAGACTAGAAGAAAGAGACAATAGCAATTTAAATCCAAGGAAACCGCTACAAGCCCCTCGTGTAGGACAAACAATGAAACAACCATGCCACTCAGAGGATATACACTGGCTCTTCCTGCTACCTGGCAGAGCCTTAAACCCCTTTGTCCCAACACCTTTCTCTCACAGATAAACGGCCAAAACACACACCCACACACAAACAATTATTGATTTACATTTACTGATAATGTAAATTATACATTTGTATTAATAGTATATAATATAGTATACATAATTTTTTTTTTTGGGTTCCAGTTAAATTGGTAAAGTCTCTGATAGTTGAATATGAGATTTGAGGTTTAATCTTCGTTTACATCAAAAATTGATTGGTGTCTTGGTCTGATGATAAAGGGCGATTATTAAGAGTGGACGCCATAGATTGAAATTTCCTTTAAAAAAAAAAATTTACATAATTTTTGCATGAAGAGTGAAATATAAATTAATAATTTTCCAAAAATAGAAAAAGAAAAAGAGCATGACGATCAAATATAAACACAAAAGCCATCCATAGTAGACATTATGAAAACAGGCAGAAAGAAAAAAAAAAGAGAGAAATATTATTTATGGTGATTAAAGAAGTTGAAAATAACACTAACTAATAGCTAATATCAGTACTGATAACAACAGAGAAGGCTTAATTTATTGCAAGCTATTTCCAATTCAGAAAACATATGTTCTAGTAAACAGTAAGACCTGAAAACACACATGCACTCCTAAGGCAAAACTGCGAAGGAAAATACTGATATTACAATGGAAAAGAAGGGGGATGGCAAAGGAGTTGAAGCAGAGAAGTTGTTATAAGGAACATATACATAGGTGGGAGGAGGGTACGGGTAAGTACTGGGAGGAGGGGACTGGCAGCACTGAACACCCTGTGTTGGTGGGCATTTTCCTTGAGCAGGTGGCAGCGGCGGCAGCGGAGGCGGTGAGTAGTCTGAAAGCAGTGGGGGTGGCGGTGAAGGATAGCCAGAGAGAGGTGGGGGTGGTGTATTGCATTGATATGGATACTGACAAATTGGTGTAGGAATGGCATCTTTAGAAACCTTCCTTGATGCTACATAACCAAAGTTGGGGAATGATAACCAAATTGCAATAAGAAACAATTTTTTTGCTAAAAACATACTTCTTTTCTACTGAGTAGAATATTCAAAAAGAGAACTTGGATAACAGAGGCTAGGTGTGTAGGAAGCTATATAGGATTTAGATGATTCTACACTACACACTTGTTCAGTTTTGTCACCCCCTGCGCTTACTATGTTTTTGGATCTTTCAACATTTTCTTCTGCATCCCGGATTAGGTGCCGCATGGCAGACCATCTGTCATAATGGTGTACAAGTAGCTTAGCTCTACACTCTACATAAGGACAACATAGTTTCTTTTATCCATTTTCCTTCTCTTTTCTCTCTTTAAAGGCCTATATTCTACTGTCAAGAATGGATGTGGTAATAAAGATTACGACTTCAGACTTTAGATAGGATAGAATGGTAAAGAGGAATACATGTGGTTGGACTTAATTAATTTGTTGAGATTTGATAACTGACCCTAAAATTTTGAGTTATATTGGTGGCACAACTTATGCCACAACTCGCCCATGTAGTGAGTTGTGATTGGTGGAGGGATGTCTCCACATGGAACCACCATCACCTTTCCACCAATCACAACTCGCCACATGAACAAGTTGTGGCTCTAGCATTAGTCTAAAATTTTGGCAATAAGACTTAATTGTTGTTTGGTGTTGTCAATACATTGAACGGTACAACATAAAGTAGGATTTTCTCAGCTCAACCCAACAAAAGCCCTAATCCTAATTAATTAAGGACCACTAAACAGTCTTTTCAGCCATTCAGCTCTAACAAAGACGAAGCTTATAAACCCTCCCAAGTTACACCTTGCACTCAAGAGTGGCTAATGAAACGCCTGATTTATGTCGTCCATATAGAATAGAAAAACATTGAAGAAAAAAAAAGAATATGCAATTTACCAGTTCTGGTCATGGAGCAAAGAGGAATATTTATTCATTCAAATAATCAAATAATATAGAGTGATAGGGCATTGATACAACAAATATCAATTGTATTCTTGTCTAAGATTGATCAGAAGAAACCGGGGACTGGTTCAGATGTTGGCTGTTCAAATATAAATAACTCAAATCGTTGTGGAAAATTGAAGTTATAGGCACCGGTGATAAGCCAGTGTAGTCACCCTGTTCCTTTGCCAAGCATAGTTCAGCAATGTACTTATAAAGCTGATGATCCTGGGCAACAGGTTGGGCTGCATATTCCTCAAACGGCATCCACTGAGGAGAAAAAATGTCAACCATGCCAATATCAGTCAGTTATGATATGCATTTTAAAAGCGGGCTCATAAAAACTATCAAAACAAAGGAACATTCACATCAGAGCAGCTAAAGGGAGCAATCCACATTGACAGATCTTGCAAGCATCTGATCTCAGCACAGATTTTTTAAGCTGATAAAAGTAGATAAATAGCTGATCCAAAGGACCCATCTAAGTTGCAGGAAAACTCACTGGCAACCTAGAAGCCAAGAAAAAAGGACATTAATGATAATTTAAGCTTTTGAGTTGAAACTGCCTAAGGATCTTCATGGGGAGAAGTATATATAGCTGACACCTCCATGGGCTCTGTGTGTATGTGTGGAACAACGCACTCAAGTCCACACTTCATTTGAGCTCAAGTCCTTGTTAATTGTTTTCCAGAATTATTAGTTCTTCCTTGTCAAATACAATACTTTGAAAGCATTGGGGATTGAATTGTTTTATAGGCTAATGAAGCTAAGATTGTTGTAGGAAGAACTTTGTTACAAGCAGTGTAAAACTATAGATTTAAACATTTTATTTCCTGGTTGTTATATATATTATGTCACATAACACTGTCAACCAAGATTTACCTGGGCTGCCTCAATTTCAAGATCTTGCTTCTTTATGTCTGAGGAAAGAGGATGCATCATGCAAATGAAAAATAGATCCGACTTCTTAAAGAACATCTTGTGTGCTTGCCTGTAAGATGTGAGAGAGAGAGAGAAATGAATGCATCAGGGTAACTTCTACAAGATTTGTAGACTACTTTAGATAGATTATACAAGAACTTTACAAAATCCAGAAGGTTCATGTTCATTACAGTAAGAGACTTATCAACAGACATAGCAAGATGGAGCGGAGTGGTAGAGGAAAAGAAATCCAAGTTACTAACTCCAAAATTAATTGAGAATTTGTTGACTTTCTTTGCGTGTTGCATCGTACTAACACTTGCAAGCTTGTTGATTTCAGTTGAACTTCTTAAAAATTTGATAGTAGGTTTTACGTTTGAACCAAAAAAGGGAGATTATTTTTTGTTGGTAAGTTACATGCACCCAATGGGTTTTGTATCTATGATGTCACCTTTCAACTCATTCGTATGAGGGGAGAAGTGTATTTTGAGATGGAGCTCATGGGCAGGAAAAAAATTAAGATTTCCCATTGAAGGAATATCTTTTGGGCCAGAAAGACAGAAACCAAGCTATTACAAATTTAGAATTCCATTGATGACCTAGTCTTCTTCATGTTGGCATTTGAAAGCTAAGACTGACCGAACCCAGTGGAACCCATAACCTTTTAAGGTAAGGCCCAAAGGCTAGATGGAATGTAACTCAAATCTAAGAAAAATTCGATATAGAAACCTTGTCCAATACCAATACAGCCAAACTTGTCACAACTGGTCACTGGATTTCACAGTCATGACCAGAAACTAACTTTTAATTTCTTTGTTTTAATTAGAACTAAATTATTGGTAAGGTGAAGCCTATTTCATGTTAGGTGTTTATAGGCTTAACACATGGGACTACCACTGCCCAACTCCAAACCTATCCATCACATCTCATTTTTTATTGTAACCCAGAAAGCAAAAGATAATGGTACAAAAGTATGAATAAGAGGTGGTTTTGTGGCTCAGTTCCTGATCATGATCTGTATCTTATATGATACAACACCATCTATAACTGCTGATATTAAATAAATGTTGAAAGGAATATTTGAGACAATAAGAACTTATACCTGAATGCCAGTATCTCCAAAAATTTTGCGTCAATCTGAAGCAGTAAAAACCTTTCATCTTAATACAACCATCATACCAATAAATAAATTAGAAAGTATGAACAGCATTTATTGATATACAACTCTTACTCCTGTTTCTTCTTTTACTTCTCTTACAGCAGCCTCATTAATATTCTCACCCTGCAGATTAAGGAGCTCCTTTAATATCTGGTAACAAAATGCGTTTGGCTTTCAAATAATGTAAAATCAGATTAGTTAAGGAAAATACCTCATCAACAACCCCAGTAGGGATTTTCCACACACCCATTCCTTTCAATTTACCACTTTTTTCCTGAACTACAAGCAACTAGCACATAGAGAGAGAAATTCAAAATCAGCACTATAGGAGAATAAAAAGAATCAAATTTTTAATAAAGCAAATACTGGTGAACCTACTTTAAGACAAGAACCAACTTTGAAAAGAGTCAAACCAATAATCAAGAGAAAATGAAAACAAAAGTGAAATTACAATGAACTACTAGAGTTCGTAAAAACATCATGTCCATAAAATGAGAGCAAGCTCTGTATATGGTATTGAGATCTGGTCAGATTGCTTCACACCATTATATAAATAAATTATGAATATAATCCATGTCAATCGTTGCCATTACTCAAAGATAACCATAAGGCACTTTTTTAGATATTACTTTATTCTGTTCCAGCAACCAAAATAGCTCAGAAGAAAAAAATTCTTGTGAATGTTAGAACCAGTGTTATAAATTTCAATCTGTTGACTGTGACCAGTGTTTAAATGTACCATGGAGGACATTTTCTATGACTTATGATGTATGTTTATCCAAAATAAATAGGAGATATACCAGTAACTTCAGAGGAAGTACCTACCTCTCTTTTATCATTCAAGACAATAGCACCAATACCTACTCGGTGTGAAGCATTTGCAGGAATAGTATCAGTGGTTTCAGGAATCCAGTGAACCAACATCAGGTAAGTTGGCTCGGCATGGTGGTACCGAAATCCCTCCTGCCACCATTATGACAGATGCACAAAAGAGAAATTAATATGCATTAATCAACAAACCATGATTGAGAACTTGATCTTCAAATTGGAAGAATATTGAAAAAGAAGTAATAGAGAATAAATTATCTGTTCAACTTTACTCTTTCTCATTTTAAAAATAAAAAGTGTCAACAAGAGTATCAAAACATTAAAAAATAAATAAATAAAAAAGAAG
Organism: Quercus agrifolia; assembly: GCA_029955455.1. Classification (NCBI taxonomy): domain Eukaryota; kingdom Viridiplantae; phylum Streptophyta; class Magnoliopsida; order Fagales; family Fagaceae; genus Quercus; species Quercus agrifolia. Next base: position 59,146,062 of record JARQAD010000004.1, read on the forward strand.
AGAAAGTGTCCCAAGACCATGAGTCAATCATGATGATGATGCTTCGAGGCCTTAATTAAGCACCAAGCTCATGCACTGGTTATATAACAGAACATCAAAACCTCAACTTTAAACAAACAAAGAAAACTGAGTTAAAGAATGAAAATAAAGTATGACACTGATTCTTTCTAATCTTTCTAAAATACTACTTATGTAATGGGTGGCAGATTCAACATGGTTGGTTCAAGTCAAAGGAACGTTCATTGAGATGCTCATGGGGGTAATTTGACACCCACTTTTGGCAACTACTTGTTTGTCAACACTATGTTCTTTAGAGGCAGACAATGATTACCTTGACTGTAGGTTCAACAAGATTTACAAGTCCAATCGGTAATTTAATCCAGATGCCCTTCTTGCCCTGTAAAGTATATTAAAAAATGAATCAAAGCTAGCAAAGAAAAATACCTTTATTTTCATCAATGGATAAGAATCTGTGTAGTTGACAACTTAATACTTACAAATAAATTTCAAAAAGTAAAGTAAAAACCATGTAATTGTGAAGATCATTAACTTAACAATAGTTTAAAACTCATGCTGGTTTATACCATTAGATCAATTTTTGTCAAACTTAATTTCAAACCGTTTGACACCAAATTGAACCTGCAATGAGTTTCATCAGAACCATCCAGTTACATTCATCCAAGTTAATACAAAAGGGTCAAATACTATGTTGACACTGGGCTATATGTGGACTGGCTTATGCTTTAACCAACAACTAAGGCTCTTGTTTGAGTTGTATTTGTTACTCTAATTGTATTATAGCAGCTTTTCCTCTTTTATATTTATGCCTTTTAACCTATCACAAGTCAATATAAAATAAAAACAAAAACAAAAAGCTGCCACAAATACAATTTGATCCTCTTTTCCTTCTACAAATTTCTTTTGTCCTAACCACCACACTGGCTATTTAGTTTGTGTCAATCTTGAAATTTCAATTACAGTGTAACCATGGCTCACCCAACAATCTGACTGATAACCCGTTAGCTGGTCCTTTTCTGGTTTGACGAACACTCCAGGTTGTAACTCATAGAAACTTAGTGTTAATTACTTTATATTGTCAGGGTCTTGTTTGGATATAGCAACCTATCCACTCTTTGGTAACATCACAAACGCCTACAATGCCATGTGAGCACTTGGCAAAGTGGTTTACATCTACTGAATCAGTCTTACTAAGACACATATTAGATTCATTCTGTGAAAGCTTTAGATTTCAAGAGTTAAACACTTAACTTCAAATACCATACTTCAAAAGATATTTAGCATCAGATACATCCAACTCCATAACAGTAATGGTAGATTCCAACTTAAGAATGAGAAGCACTAGGTAGCAAACCCCATGCACAGAACAACACTTTGTATTTATAATAAAATCAAGAAAATATGTGGAAAGAAAGAAAGAAAAATATTCTGTGTACTATGTTATGTACATTCAAGAGAAACCCTTACCAATGAATATTGATATATACTTTTTGCCTTCCTTTCTCAGTCACAATGGCAAGAACAACCTCTCCCTGGCATTTCTACTAGGGAAGTTGTAGCACTACCATATGTGCTGTCACTAGAAGAATTAAAATAGTATTGTATTCCAATTTTGCACCTTAAAATGATTCTGGACTCTAGTAAAAGCATGATTAGCAAATGAGAGAACATTTTAAGAATCTAACTCACATATACAGAGAATCTGCCTTCCACCTATCTACTTCAATGTGGCTTTCGTTAGTGCCCATTTTTGGGATTCAGAAACACCCCTTATGCCATTGGTCAAATGGCATCAAACGAAGCTATAGGAGTAAAGAAGATAAAGAATCACAACTTAAATCCATCACCAAAAGAATCCCATAGAGATTTTTTGTGAACCAATCTTCAAGGCAGTACAACAGTCTGTCTAAGGCCACAAAATCATTCATTAACGTGCAATCATGCATAACATTTGAACCCCCACCATCAAAAATGTCAAGAATAACATTATCATGTACTATTCATTAAAAAAAATTGAACAAAAATTTATACCAAGATGCTTATATTTAGTACATAAAATTTGTTAGACACAACAAGCAATTGAAACAAACGTTCACACCATTCATCGAAGTAATGCAACAAAGCTCATTTATTGTAAAGGGGGTCCATAAGAAACAACAACCTGTTGCTTCCATGCGGAGATTGAATTTCTAAGCAAAGTAACAAACACCTTAGCATCCATGGCCTCCTCTATATCTACAATGACCCCTCCATGGTCATCATTAGTTGCCGGCAGCAACCCAACATGCTCACCTCCATTTTCACACACTTTGTTTGAAACCATCATGATACCAACCACAAACCAAAGTCACAAATATGATCCTACCGCCTGAAATAAAATAGATAAATAAAAAATAACTCAAAAAAAATCATCATTCACTTCCACACACCACAATAAACAACATATTGTTTAGCTTCCTATTAATTCTTTTAGTTCAACCAATCTAAGCTAAAATTTTGAAAAAATATGTGGTCTTGTCCTTAAAAGAAAAAGTATCAATCTAGTTATTTTGTCTATTTCCCTCCAAAATTTGCAAAATTTTAAATTTAAAGACGAAAACCGAACTTACACCAAATCTCATAGACAAAAATTATATCCAAGTCTAAAACAACAAATTGAGAACTAAATACAAAAACAGAACTTTGTCCAAGTTCGATTTTCATCTTTACAATTTACATATATATATATATATATATATTAGTGACATTTTAAAAAATAGCTAAAAGTTTTGTACCTCAATTAATATTTTTAGTGCTTTCAATAAAGACATTTAAAGTAAACCACTTTTCATTGTAACTATTGAATTTAAAAATAAAGAAAGAGAAAGTGACAATTCTGTCTTTTCTTCTGTATGCCCGCCAAAAGTTCCAACTTTTTAAAATTTAGAGACAAAAAAAAAAAATCCAACTTACACCAAATTGTGGAGATAACAAATACATTTTATCCTAAAATCAACAAATCGAAAACCCATTAACAAAAACAAAAACAACAACTTCTACTGGTCTACAAGCTACAACATCATCGTCATCAAAAACAACAACGGAAACAAATACAATAATATGATAACAACAAATGGTATTTCACTGGTCTGGTCACAGCCAGTCCAACATTTGTATTAGTAAAATACTAAAATCATTGAAACCAAAAAGACCCACTAAAAAAAATAGCTAAAAAAATGAAAATCCAATAACAGAATCCAATAAATATTTCATAAAAACAACATCTTTACAACCAAAGAAGCCCAAAATTTCATATATATTATGAATAAATAAAACAAAGTACTGACAGAAAGAACTTACCGAATGATAAACTCTGAGAGAAATGCAGAGAGAGAGAGAGAGAGAGGGAGAGTTGTATAGAAGATTATTGAGATTCTCGAGAGTTCTTCTGTATTTTTGTGTGCGTGAGAGTCTGCGCAAAAAGCGAACGTTGAAGTTAAGGGTCGTATGGCTGTAAGTATTTATAAAGGGTCGAGAGGTTGAGTCGGTGGCACGATGCGGGGAAAACTACTCTACACGAGAGAGTGCGTGGTGACGTTATTCCCACTCGGTTTGGAGAGCCAATGGGAATCTCTTCACTCTCCAAATTTCACATGGGTCCCACTTTCCCTTAGCCGCCGGGACACACCCATGTGTGCCTTTTTTCGTCTTTGTTACGTGGAGGAAAGGGTGAGCCAGGGGCTGGACGCGGTCGGGTTGGTGAGTGTAGCCGTGTGTGATGTGGGTCGATTTTAGAACAATAATGCTCCACTATCGGCTGTAATTTGTTGGTAAGAGTTTTCATATAATTTTACATGATATTTGGCAAGAATTAAGCAGATTAAACAATATAGCTTTAACGAATGTATTGTATTCATAATGATAGTTTCACTAAGGCCTCAATGGTATATGCAATATTATTTTTATTGTCACATGACTTTGTGTCAATGAGTTCATACAGAAAATAATAATAATAATAATAATAATGTTAGTGTCACGCATAGGGCGATTTGATGCATTTTTAGACGTAAAAGATGAAAACTAAAGATATTTTATACATTTCAATATAATTTTTTTAAAATTAAATATCACTTAAACTTTAAACTTTATTCTCTGGCTTTAAATGCAAAATTAACATAAATCACTTTTTTATTTATAGAAAATCTAGACAAAAAATTCAACAAATATTTTTACACACATTGATGTGGCAGATTAATAATGGTAAATAAAAATGTGATGTTAATTATGGACCTAGATGAAAACTAGTAAAAGTTTATTAACTCAATTGTTATGAAATTTTTTGTATATTGCTCTTTTTTTTTTCTTTTCTTTTTTAAGAAATACAACTTTCACAACATTTTTACAACAAATTCTAGGTATTAAGTTGTTACTAGTTCTAATTTAAACTCATTACTAAAATTAATTTTTTACCCACCAATAATAACCAGTAACAACCTGTCACTTAAAATTTGTAGTGAAAAATATTGTGGGCATAGCATTTCTCTATTTTTTTCTTTTTCTTGTTTTTCATTTGATAAAAGAATATTATTTTATTTTTTGACTAATATTTTAGCTTAATTAATATTATTATAATGAAAGAAATAATCCTATTAGTTAAAATTTAGGGGCCTTCTTTTTACTTAGGGACCTTTGATGACCGCCTTATTTGTCTATACAATAAAGCCGGCCCTAATCACATACAAATGCACATACTTATGTGACAAACTTACATGAATCCATTATTTTATATCTATTACTTGCATTTTGTCATGTGGATAAGTGTAATATGTGTTCGTGTGTGGGGCCAGCACTATTGATTATAGAATTGACATTGCTTATGTTACTTTTGGTTGGTCAGTCTAGACAGACTACTTTGAGTCTTCTTCATTCTTTTTCAAATGACCATCGTACCAGAGTCACTCATTCATAAGGGTTTGCAACACGTTATTCAACAATTTTCTCATAACAGTCTTACAAAATTATGTGAGTGAAAAGACTAAAAACACGTGCACAATTATTGATTCCCACCTACACATATTTACATATGTTCACTTGGTCATTTTTCATCCAATAAATTTGACTCCCACCTATACAAAATTGACTCCCCCACCCAAAATATTTGCATTTGACCCTAAACATTTTCATAACAAATTCTAAGTGTTAAATTGTTATTAATTCTAATTTGAAACCAACATTAAAATTATTTTTTTGTCCACTAATAACAGCCAATAACAACCTGACACTTAAAATTTGTTGTGAAAAATATTATGGACATAGTATTTCTCTCTCTATTTTTCTTGTTTTCCATTTTATAAAAAAATATATTATTTTATTTATTGACTAATATTTGGAATTAATTAATACTATTATAATGAAAGAAGTAACCATATTGGTTAAAATTCAGGGGCATTTTTCTACTCGGGGCTTGAATAATACAGATGGTATTATCTTTACTATCAGTCACTTAGAGCATTAGTATTAGTGATGCTAAAAAGCTATATTGCTATTTTTAGCACCATCAAATACAAATTTATGGCTACATTGGTAGAGCCAAAATAGATCCATAGCTACAGTGCACAGCCAAAAGTGAATATGCACTATAGCTCATAGATTAAAAAAAAAAAAAAGTATTAATAAATTGAGTGTTCACACTGTTTTATATTAAATATTATTTTATTCACATATTTATACTATTTTGTAGAGAACATATTATTTTATTATAGTTAATATATTATTTTATTATGTTGTTTATATTATTTTATTGTGTTAAAAACTAAAATAAAACCATTGATGTTGGGTGTTTTGTAAAGTAAAAATGTAAGATAGATAAAATAGCTTTTTATAGAATTATATTGCTAAATTTATGGCTCTACCAATATGAATGTTCTTACAAGCTTAGTGTCAATGAGTCTACACCAGACAATTTTTTTTTTACTAACCCATTATTTTATAGATATTTAGCTATTACTTACAGTTTCTCACATGCAAAGTGTAGCGTGTGTGTGGGTGTGGGGCTATCAATATTGATTATAGAATTGGTAATATTGATTATAGAATTGACATTATTTGTGTTAGTTTTGGTTGGTCAGTCTAAACAGACTACTTTGAGTCTTCTTCTTTCTTTTTCAAACAAGTAATGACCATCGTTATCATAGTCTCACATCCATAAGGGTTTACAACATTTTATTAAACAATATCTCATAATAAGAGTCTTACAAAATTATGCGAGTCAAAACACGTGCACAATTATTGATTCCCACCTATACATCTGTTCACTTGCTCATTTTTCATCCAATAAAACTGATTCCCACCTATACAAAAATTGACTCCTACACTGCATTTAACCCTAAACATTTTCTAAGATGAGAAGTGCAATGAGTGGCATATCTTAATTCAATTATGATATAAATATAATTAGTATAGGTAGGTGTTCAAGGGGTCGAGTTCGGTTGAGTTGAGTGTCGATTTATCACCCGATATGAGCATATTGAGTAGAAAAATGAGCCACTTTGTAGTTTGTACCCACTCATATAGTCATATGAGCATATTGGGACTTTGTTACATGTTGGTTTCAGTAGGTTTGTTGATTTGGCAAGTCAACACAAACGATAAGGGGAAAAAGTTAAGGAAGAGGTGGATTGCCAAATCAATTGAAGCCCACATGCTGTGATATACCTACAAAGGGATCACAAAGAGATAGTTTTTGGTATTTATAAGTCTTTAATTTATCAAAGTTGAGTCAAGTATTAAAAATTATATCTTATTAATCTAATTTAATTTTGAACAAGAATCTAGTTCAAGTTCAATACAAAAAACAATATTACATGTTCAAGATTGGATATAGTAAAACTATGTCTGAAATTTTTTATTCATTCACAAATCATTGAATTTTTATCACGAATGGACTAATTAAATTATCGATGAACTACAAATAATAATTTGATATCATATGAACCTACTCACAAACTTATACAATTCAATCTCTAGTCTATACAAGTATATTTTTAAGCAAAAGTACACATAAAAATATAATAAAATTAAACTCAATACTTAAATCGATCTTCATGCTCACAAGTTTGTCCACAAACACATTATTGTATTTAAGATTTTGCTCGTTTAATAGTTGAGTCTAAACTGACCCATAAGCACCATTAAATATGGTTCAATTTTGGTCTTCATGTACCCAAAATCCAAAGTACACATATGAGGGGATATGAACAAATTTACCATTTTATCCTAACTTCTAATATTCAAATCAAGAACAATAATGAATTTGAGCAACATTCTTAACAACTCCTTCTGCGATAGATAAATGCTATGTCCATAATATTTTCACAACAAATTTTATATGGCAAGTTGTTACGGGGTTGTTATTGGTGTGGTAAAAAAGTAATTTCAATGGTAGGTTCAAATTAGAACCAATAACAACTAACCACTTATGATTTGTTGTGAATATGTTATGGACGTAGCATCTCTCTTTGTGATAAATCTAATAATACAATTTTTTTTCCCACTACAATTGAGGTCATGTTGTGTATAATAAAAGTAATACTAGCTTGTAACTTCATGCATATGCATGAATACACTTAAAGATATACACATAATATAATTTTTATATATAATTTAAATACTATTGATAGTTATATTTATATTTTGTTAACTCTTTAAACACATTTTGTAAGGATATTATTAGGTATAAAACGTAAATTGTCAATTTTTTTTAAAATTATTGTGAAGCATTTTTTTTTGTACAATTCATTTATTCTAGACTCTTTAGTTTTTGTACTTAATAACCCACTTGGATGAATATTTATGATGTGGTCTCATATTTGATTCTAAAATTAAGAAATAAAACTCTTTAAGAATAAATAATTTATGACACATGACGCAAAATTAGAACTCTAATTTGAAATACTAATTTGAGTTTCTCTCAACTTCACCTATTACTATATACTAGCTTGTAACCCCATACATATGCATGAATATACTTAAAAGATACACATTAAGATGCATAATATAATAATCTGACATATATAATTTAAATATTATTAACAGTCATTCTTATATATATTTTTTAACTTTTTAAAAAGTCTTGTAAGAAAGTTATTAGGTAGAAAATGTAAATTGTCCATTTTTCAAATATTTTTATGTTTATTAATTCTATACTCTTTGGTTTTTGTACACAATAACTCACTTGAATGGATATTTATGATGTGGTCCCACATTTGATTCCAAAATTAAGAAATAAAATTTTCTCTAAAAATAAATAATTTAAGACACATGACGCAAAATTGGATTTCAATTGTAAAATCTAATTGGATTTTCTCTAAATTTTACCTATTAATAAATATATATATATATATATATATATATATATATATATATATATATATATATATATATTGTGCCAAATGAATTGTTTTTAGTTATAAAAAAAGGGGCTCATAAATATAAAATCATTCAAATTCTCTCTTCCTCTAATTTTATATATAGTGTTAGATATATGATTATGTTTTTTATAATTTATTTATATTGGACTCCTCATTTTCTACTATAAATTAACTTATTTGGCACAAAAATTTAAAAACTTCGATTAGATGAAACAAGTGCCGTAAAATTGAACTCTAAATGAAATCCAATTTTTACACTAAACTAATTAACTTTGTTCAAAAATTTAAAAATTTTGATTAGATGAGACACGTGTCGCCAAATTAGACTTTAATTGAATTCCAATTTGAAATTTAATTAGATTTTCTCTCAGTTTTACCTATTATTATAGATATATAGATTAGTAATTACCTCATGTAAAAATAATATTATATTAATCATAATTAGCCACCACATACAATTTTTTTCCCACTACAACTGAGATCATGTTGTATATAATAAAAGTAATATTAGTAATTATCTCATGTAAAAATGATATTATATTAACCATAATTTGGCCGCCACTACCACCACCAACAACAAACTGAAATTTGTTGTATCTAGCATTGTTGCCCCCTTTTATTTCTAACTTTTTTTTTTATGGCAACATATCAAATTGCTTTAAATGACAAGACCCCAATAATTTTTTTTTATTCGCCGAACAAGCATGACCTCAATAAATTGAGCTCATCTTATTATTAGCCTTTTACGTCATGTAACGAGGATAGTGCTTGCTTTCCAATGTGATAGATCTTTTTCACTCCAAAAAAATGTGATAGATCTTTTTCACTCAAAAAGAAAAAGGAAAAAGTAATATATATTTTCCCATAAAATAAAATAGAAAAAAGAAATGAAGAAGATACTCTTAGTAATTAAAAAGGAGTTGCACGTGGATTCAAGGATATAGAACTATTTTTTTTTATAATCTCAAGGATATAGAACTAGGAAGTTTGAATAATTACATGTATAATTTGTTTGACATTAACTTTAACAAGATGCGATGGATTTGAGTTTCGAAGATTTTTCCCCATCAAAATATATGGGCTTTAGAATTTTAACTTGCTTACACATTTACACCTAATCATTTCAAATACGCTCAGATGCTCAAATCCACGCATGAATTTAATCAATAAAATTGATTTTTTTTTTTCTGAAAAATATTATGTCTACAATTTTTTTACAATACTTTCATAACAAATTATAAATAAAAGGTTATTACAGGTTGTTATTAGGGGGCAAAATAATAATTTCAATAGCAGATTTAAATTAGAATCAATAATAACTAATATTTCATTATTATGAAAGTATTGTGAAAATATTGTGAACGTAATAATTCTCTTATTTTGAATAAATTACAAATTATACCTCTAAAGTTTGGAGGTGATTGGATTTTACACCCTAAAATTTCAAAATTTAGATTTTACACTCTAACTTTTGGAGGTGTTTGGATTTTACACCCTTACATTTCAAAATTTTGATTTTAGCTCCTATATTTTAGAAGTGTTTGGATTTTATACCCTAAAGTTAGAGAGTGTTTGGATTTTACACCCTAAAATTTCATAAATTTGGAGTGTAAAATCCAAACACTCACAAACTTTAGGGAGTAAAATCTAAATTCTAAAACGTCAAGATATAAAATTCAAACACCTCCAAACTTTGGGGGGTTAAATCCATATTCTGAAACTTTAGAGTGTAAAATTTAATTACTTCAAACTTTGGGGGTGCAATTTACAATTTACCCACTTATTTTTAAATGAATATTTCTCTTGAAATGAACTCCTAATGTGACACTTGTGCTTCAAACTATAACCACCACTAATTACTTTGCAGACTTTGCTCATGGTTTTAATTTCCAAGGCATTAGTCATGATGTTGTGACAAGGATTTGTCAACCTCCGTGTTTGAAAGCCTTCACCCAAAATTGCCTTTAGTCCTGTAGATAGTTTGAAACTTTGAACAACGATGAATTATAAAACTGTGAATCTAAAGAATATAAAACTGTCAATATCAATCATCTAAAATCAAATGTGATAATTAAAATGATAGGTTGGTTTACATGCATGTTTTGACTCATACGGTTTCAATTTGAAACGTATCAAAAGGTGGTACATAGAATATAGTCCAATGTTGGTCTTGAGGACAAAGTTCATTAAAAGTAGTCGAATATAAACGACGGGTAACAGTAACGGGACAAGGATCTTTTTATCTCTTAGTTTGATCAAACTCCAATTATGTTTCTCACTAGGAAACAAAAAACAATAAAAGTCCCTATATGCCAAACTATAGTCAAAGTTAGAACTGCTATATATTCCCACTAATTTTAGATTTTAAAAAAAAAAAAAAAATCTGAAGTACATCACTTGCTCGAGCTTCTCATTGCACAATGCCACATTATCCATTTGAGTGGTTTGAATCATGATTGATTGTTTTAGGTCAAAGTAGTGAAGATGCTAAAGTTTGTACAATTGTGATTGAATGATGAAGATTGAGTATCACAACGAATTTCTAGAAATAGTAAAAGCTAGGCACTAGTTTGGATAGTTTTAACCTAAAGTCATTATTAGTAAAAGTCTAAAATTATACTATTTGGGTGTGAATACGTACGTATTACGTTTGATTTTTGTGTAAATTCACCTATGAGCAATTTTGTAGTACGACCCTCTGAGCTTTAAGAATTGTCCAAATTGATCATTTCATCCTAATTCCATCTACCGCCAATGGGAGTATCCGAAGATCAAGAAATAGTATTAGCTGATCATAACGAGGTTGGGCCCCATCAAGTCTTCTTTGAGGACTTGGAAATGTATTATTTGTGAGCGAGAGATTATCCCCCCAAAATCAATTTTGTAGTATGACCTTTTGAGTTTGTCCAAATTGATCATTCCATTTTTGATAGGCCAAAAATATATTGACCTCTTTTGGTAAATTAATCAATTAATTATCCAAATGAATTAATTAGATTTAATTACATGCAATAAGCGTAGTATCACAAACAAATCACCAATTAAATTAAATGCAGTGGAAAATAAATTTGATACAAGTGATTTGTTTACGAATGGGGAAACCACTAAGGCAAAACCCCACCAGGTGAATTTAAGGTCATCACTCTTGAGAATCCACTATTATCAAAACAAACGGTTAAAAGCAAAAGGAATCCCAGTACTTAATACCAACTTACAGTTGAACCTTTACCCTAATACCTAATTGGACTTTTAATGTAGCGGCAATCTCTCCTTTCAATGCATAACTCCTAATACGTGGATAACCAATAATGTACGAATCGCAATACGTGCCTAACACACCAACTTGAGGAAGATGTTGGTTGCAAAGTTTTTCAATTCATCCTACAATGAAGATCAAGAAGCTCCTTGGTTACAAAACCCTTAGTACAAAGATGCAATAGTTTCTAGAGAGAATATGATGAAATAGGGCAAATTGTCTCTAGTCACAATATGCATGTATAATCACTATGCATCAAGTTGCATCTCTTATGTTACGGCTCTTAAAATAATCCTTATATATGTCTAGGGTTGTGAGAAAAGAAACTCTACACAAATACACATGGATATGCGTATAATCATATCTGAAAATTCTGATTTCGAAATTCTCAATAGATACAGCTGCTTTTGAGCTTCAACATTAAACCTCAATAGATATGATTCTGTCGAGCTTTAATGAACAACACTCTTCATTTGTTTGTTGGTCAGACTTGCATGACTTCAAAACTAAACTTGAACACTTGTTTTTTGAAGTACTAAACTCATCCTAGATCTACCAAATTACAAGTAAAATGCATTTTGTCAAATGATTAGTCAATTACATAAAATATGTCTTTAACAATCTTCCCCTTTAGCAATCCATGACAAAACCACAGCAAACAAAATAATCATGAGAGAAGTCTTAAATCACTAAACTTATAACCACTTGTTGGAATACCAAAAAAAAAAAAATCTAACCCTAACACAAACTCTTGAAAAACTTTGCAAGAAGAGAGTTCATGGCATGATAGATTTTCACAACTTGTCTTTCTGAAACACTTTAAACAAAACTCATTAAGGCATCTTAGTGTGAAACAAAATTAAAGATTGCATACATCATCATATATATATGAAAAAAAAAATACAATGTATGTCATAAATAAATGGTCACAAGACCGGTGTACAAGAGGATAATGTAACTAAAGAGAAAGAAAAGAAAAGTACATAAGAACCTCACCACATCCCCCAAAATATATAGACACTCCCCTTAACCAAAATGTTCTATGCTAACTCTCCCCCTAAATACAAGACTACTCTCATCCCAAAACAACTCCCCCCTTTTTGTCACGAATGACAAAGGGTAAGTCATCAAAAGGTCATCATCTCATCATCACTGCCATCCTTATCTACCGAAGCCTTCGAAGAAGGAGAGGGAGAAGTGGCAAAACTACCAAGGCGAGCCTGTCGTCGTGCAATACGACTGACACAGGTGTTCACCTGACACAACTCATCACTAAGAGTGTCAAGGCGAGCATCCATGCGCTGAAACTGCGCCATGATGGCCTCAAGAGTCATAGCACATTCCAAGGAAGAAGGAGTGAAGGTTGAAGGAACAGCAAGAGCTGCAAGTTCAGTCATCTCCATCCGTGACCGCTTCGGTCGAAGCTGGGCCTCGCTCTACCGAACAATAGCTGCGGTGATGGCACCCATGGTGGTGAAGAAGAGAGACTCAAGAATAGGGATAGAAAAATGGCGAATGATTCGTATGATAACTAAAGGAAAAATGAGTTTATCACAGGTCGCCATATCTTGATAAACATCAATGATGGAAGCGATGAAGTGAGAAGGGAAGTCTATAGAAAGATCCTCAAGGAGGGACAAAAGAAATCAAGCATGAGACTCTATGATAGTGTTATAGTAAGAACAAATGCCATCACCATATTAAGGAATCTTGGACCTTTTGCAAAGCCCAAGCATAGGGTGTTTTAACGCTCACCCCATATGGAAGGTGTCTCACAGAAATGAGATAGAAGCTCATCTTTGGACACAGTCCTTAGACATTAACAACCGGGGTAATTAGGATGCGTACCTTTGGGACATGTATCTTGGATATAAGATCCATAGTGACTACGATATATGTAACTTTGAATGTCATGGCAAACTGAGGTACAAAGATATCGATACCGTGTATATTGGAGTAAAACTCCTGTATAAACATGATAGGGCACCTCAAGGGTATCTCATAAAGAGATTCCCATCCCTGAGTTCGAATGACACCGAGTAGAGGAGTGTCGGAAAAGTCCGACAGAACAACATGGCACTCCGAATGAACGCCATGTTTTTGAAAGTTCTCAAGGAAGTCCTGCTGGACCTTCCCATCACAGAATCAAAAGTGAAGTGGGGGGAATAGGATTAGAAGAAGAAGACCCAGAACCAAAAGGGTTTCGAGCCAGAGTAGATTTGCGCTTGGGTGCCATGCGCAGTCTAACTGAGAGAGAGAAAGAGAAGTGCAGTCTATCCGAGAGAGAGAAAGAGAAAGAGAGAGAGAGAACACAATCACAATCCAGAAATATGAACGAAAGAGTACGTATGCATGAAATATGCATGAACATGTGACGTGCTAAAAATAAATTGCATCATGGATTGAAACCCAATCCAAACCTACCAACACACAATTTTCAATAATCAAGCACACATCTAAACGCATGAAATATTGTTATAATGCTAAAGGAATGCAATATATGATCATATATCATCAAATAATCAACACCTAACCCAACAATTTCACAAAAATCTTAAAAATCTCAAAAAATTTCAAAAACCCCAAAACCTAGGTCTAAAATGCATGAATGCATGAGAAATGAGTGTTAAAGAACACATACCAAAGGATTAAGGCTTGATCTTGGCCGAAATAGGAGTAGGTGAGGAGATTTGAGTGAAAGAAATGTGTTTGGGTCGAGAGAAAAGTGTTTCTGTTGAAAGAGAAAAGAGAAAATGAAATCTGATTTCGCACTCAGCCCTTAAGTAGAAATCGCAACTCGATGGATCAAGAAGCTATCGAGATCTGTCGAGCACTAAATCTCGACAGAAGTGAATCTGTCGAAGTGCTGTCGAGGATCTGTCAACGGCAAAAATATCTCGATGGATCGAGAAGCTATCGAGAATCTATCAGCCAGACAGAAAGTTTCTCGATGGATTGAGAAGCTATTGAGACAAATTCCAAAATGCTTGACAGATTGAAATTGCGCTAACTTCTGTTGAGAAAAGAAGAAAGAGGGGCTCAATAGAAGAGAATCTATCAAAAAGCTGTCGAGCTTAAAGAAAACAGGTTTTTCAAAGTGAGGAAAAACACAGAGAGATGAATGCAATAAGCAAGCTACTCAAACATAGATCCAAGCAACATATTAAGCTCTCAAAAACATCTCTCAACAAAAATTGCAAAGCATTCAAAAAACAAAACACGCATACACACACACACACACACACACAACAAGTCTAGCCAATTTTATGTTTCAAAAATAGGTTATGACATTTTAGTAAGCATACATTAACACATGTATTCCTTGTAATGACCAAATCACATTGTACCTGCACATTTATCAAAAGTAGCAAAGAATTTGCATGTTGTGTGAAAACATAGTAAGAGTGCATAAGTGTCTCATATTATGATGATTTGAGATATGAGAAAATCAAATACACTTACACACAATCATAACTACTTGATGGGGACTATCATCTTCGAGGAACATCACCTTCTAGAAACATCTTATAACTCCCACATCTCCTAGAAACACGCTTACAACCATATTTAAAATCATTTTAATTCTTTTTGCTTTTGTTTTTCTTTGCGTATTCTTTTTCTTTTTGAGCATATCATGCATGGGCATATAAGAGAGAGAGAGAGAGAGAGAGAGAGAGGAAATATCAAATTATGTTAAGTCACAAACATCACAATTTTGTTATGCCAAAGCACACAAATGTTATATATGATTAGCAGGTTTTTGTGGTGAAATGGTTATTTATACATTTCTCTTAAGATTTTTTAGTCTTTCCCGTCAAAAAGAGTGATCTAAGTGTTAAGTATAAGAGATTGCTTAATCGTACTTATCACCAATACGAGCCACAAAGCTCACTTGCTTAGTTGTGCATTAAAATGCTCATCTAAGCCACAAGAGATATAAAGTTTAGAAAATTTTATTTCAATGGCCATTCAAGGCACACAAGTTCCAATGAACACAAACACACATTGTTTTTGTATTTTTTCTAATTTTTCAATTTTTTTTTAATGAAAAACAAAATAAAGCAAAACTGAAAACAACAAACAAAAACATGTTGAACAAAGTAAAGCATAAAAGTAGATGCAAATGCATAAGAAAGGCGGAGAAAGAGAAGAGATCACTCCATAGAGATTACATCAATGTTTTGGCGTAGGAATTCAAATCGTTTGCTATTAAGAGGCTTAGTGAACAAATCCACCTTCTGATCATCAGTATGAATGAACTCAAGAGTGAGTGTGCCATCTTCAACAAGCTTTCGAATGAAGTAATGTTGAATCTCTATATGTTTTGTTCGAGAATGTTGCACAGGATTTTTAGAGATGTTAATGGTACTGGTATTGTCACAATAAATGGTAAGATGTTTTTGACGAATACCATAATCAAGAAGGAGTTTTTGCATCCACAAAAGTTGGGTGCAACAGCTACCAACAGTGATGTATTCAGCCTCGACAGTAGATAATGAGATGGAATTATGCTTCTTACTCATCCAAGAGGCAAGATTATTACTCACATAAAAACAGCCTCCTGATGTGCTTTTTCTATCGTCAACATTCCCAACCCAGTCTGCATCAAAATACCTAAATAAGACATCATTTGCATCCTTACTGTACCATACTCTGAAATCAGCAATGGTTTTGACATATTTTATGATTCTTTTTAAAGCAATTATATGAGATTCTTTGGGGTTTGCTTGATATCTAGCACACACTCCTACACTATAACTAGCAGATTCCAAACCAAACTTTTTCACAAGATTCTTAGCATATTTAGATTGAGATATGAATATACTTGACTCTTACTGGCGAATCTGCAATCTAAGGAAATGACTCAACTCTCCAATCATGCTCATCTTAAACTCAGTCAACATAAGCTTCGAAAAGTCATAAGCAAGTTCATCCTTTGTAGACCCGAAGATGATATCATCAACATAGACTTGAGCTACTATCAACTCGTCATTCTCTTTTTTTATGAAACGAGTTTAATCAACATGTCCTCTTGTGAAACCATGTGAGACCAAGTATTGTGTAAGTCGGTCATACCAAACTTTGAGTGCTTGCTTTAATCCATAAAGAGCATTCTTGAGGTACAACACATGATCCAGAAAGTGTGGATCAATGAATCCTTTAGGTTGAGCAACATAGACTTCTTCTTTAAGAAACTCGTTCAAGAATGTAGTCTTCACATCCATTTGATAAAGCTTGAACTTTAAGTGACAAGCTAGGGTTAAGAGAACCTTAATAAATTCCATGCGAGCTACATGAGCAATTGTTTCATCAAAATCTACTCCTTCCACTTGGGAGTATCCTTGGGCCACCAGATGAGCCTTATTGCAGATCACATTTCCCCCCTCATTAGTTTTATTGTGGAATATCCATTTTGTACCAATGATGTGTTCTCCTTCTGGTCTAGGTACTAAGGTTCAGACATCATTCCTTTGAAACTGGAGCAATTCACCATGCATAGTCTCAACCCAACTTTCATCCTAGAGAGCATCCTTAACCTTGGTGGGTTGAACCTATGACAAATAATAAGAATAAGACACAAATTTAGCAACACATTTGTCAACTGTACGCTTTTTTAGTGTAAGTTCATTCATATTTCCCACATTAACTTCGGGAGGATGATTCAGCTTAATCCTTGAGGAAGGCCCTTTCTCTTTATGAGATTCAAAATCAAGTGAGGTAGGAATGTTTACTGAGACTTCTACAACACTTGGAGTACTTGAAGAGACAGGCTCTTGATTAACTATTTCTTGAACAACCTTAGGCTTTGAAGGAAGAATTGCCTTAGGTATTTCCTCACTAATTTCTCAAAACCAAAATCTAAAACTTCATCAATAACAACATTGACAGTTTCTATCACCTTCTTGGTTCTTTTGTTGTACACCCGATAAGTTTTGCTTGTGGAAGAGTATCCCAAAAATATTCCTTCATCACTTCGGGAGTCAAACTTTCCCACATTCTTTCTATCCTTAAGGATGAAATAAGTACTTCCAAAGATTCTAAAATACTTCACATTTGACTTTCTTTCCTTCCACAATTCAGAGGGAGTTTTCTTTGTACCGGATCTGAAATATACTTTGTTAATCGTATGACATGCGATGTTAACTGCTTCTCCCCATAAATTTCTAGCCACATCTTTAGTGTATAACATGCCTCTAGCCATCTCCTGAATGATTCCGTTCTTTCTTTCTACTTGACCATTTTGTTGAAGAGTAATAGGAGCAGAGAATTCTTGAGATATACCAGATCTAGTGCAAAAAAATTCTATATATGAGTTCTTGAATTCTTTACCATGATCATTGTGTATTCGATCAATCTTCATGTTCTTCTCATTTTGCAATCTTGTACACAAAGCTTCAATGTGCTCAAGAGCATCTAACTTGGATCTTAGAACAATGACCCAAATGTACTTGGTGAAATCATCTACTACAACCATGATGTACCTCTTTCCTCCAAAAGATTTGGTTCTAGTTGAACTCATGAAATCCAAATGTAGTAGCTCTAGAGGTCTAGATGTAGCCGATGTCTGAGTGCCTGGATGTTTTGGTTTCGTTAGTTTCCCAAGCTAACACTGTCCACACACAACATTGCTAGCCTTGCTAAGTTTTGGTATTCCTAATACTGATTCATGCTTAGATATAATTTGTGACGACTCAAGGAAAAACACTAGCCACATTTGCGCTATACCTCAAAAGGATTGGTCACAATTGAGACTCCTTGTAATTATTAATAAAACCCAGTTCAACCCAATAAATACCCGATGTGGGACTCATCACATACCCACACACATCCCACAATCAATCAAATTGGGGTATCACAATCTCCCCCACTTAAATCTCTAACGTTCTCGTTATGGCCCACTTTGTAGGGTAGTGTCTTTGAGGCCACACAAGATTACCTAACCGTAACACCCCAAACCCATACCAAGGATTTAGATGCACAACTTGTCTTGTAAATAATCAACATTAATATAATGGAACAGAGCGTAATTAAATATCCACAAATAAACTTCAAACCATCAAGTCTTTCTTATAAAATCCATAAAACTAAAACTTTAACAATAAAGTCTCCAAATACAAACTCAAATAGTTTCATGAATACTAAACTCACTATCATAAGAAAATATACTAAAACAGTACATCAACTAACATAGCTCCAAAAGAAGTCTTCAATTTATGTCTCCAATGATCTACCACCAAAATATATTCCACTGCTCTAATCTGAAAGGGTGGAGAAAGGGGGGTGAGGTAGAAGCTCAATAAGAGACTACATAACATGAGGATGTCTTTCAAAACAAAACATTAATATCATTGACAAAATATAGTCTTTACAAAAAACTTGCATATAGTGTTAATAGTAATATAATATATTCTACAAAATTTTCAAGAATAAAACATTTACTATAACACTATAATCATTAAATAAAATAATAATCACTTTTGTTAACCAAAATACACTAAATAGGTAGAAACAATATATTATGACAATAGATAATTTTTCCACTTATAAAGATCAGTAACAATAAAACAGTAGTTTGATATGGAAAACATTAAACATTAAACTTTAGCCAGACAAAGACATAAGCTGCTAAACACTCGATGGGTGATTCTTATAGGGAACAATAACACTAACCTCAAAGAGGCAACACTGGCTCCAAAGAGCAAATGATAACACTAGCTCTGAAGAGCAAACGATAACACTACACCACACCACAATAACACTACATCGGCCAAAGACCAACACTTAAACCTGTGTTGGCAAAGGTTGCAAACTATCTAGCTGACTATTTGAAAACATTCTTACGTTATTACAATATTGTCAATACCAATCATATATCATATAACAAATACTTTCTCAAAAATATAGTTTTGAGTCATTCATAACTTATACAGTTTCAAGGTAATACATAAGAAATAATAAAATTCAAGTATGTGTACAAAGCATTGATAATGGTATAAGTTTTTGGAAACTTCACTTTTGCAATTATGTATATATAAATATATTTTTACCATATATATATATATATATATATATATATATATATATATATATATATATACACGTCCTGAGAGACGTCATGTTCTGAAGTCCATTTACCTCTAGTTGCTAATACTCGTAGTTTCAACTCAACTGTCTAAATCAATGTCAACTAAAACCTAAATAAGGATAAGACAACTCAATATGAATGGATACACTAAGGCAGCAATGAACATATAAATTTCACTCTTAAAATCAATACCTAGTAGACAATTCTAATGAGCCGAATATGTAGATCTCTATATTATTTAATTCTCCTAGTACAAGTTGGCTTCCAAATAATTTTATGCATATAGATCATATTATCTCAAATTACATATATATATATATATATATATATATATATATATATATATATATATAGCATCCAATTAAATTCCCATCCGTAAGACATAGAAAGGATGCTATAAGTTTACAAAGTTATTTCTACCCATAGGACCTAGTAACCTGTATCATGTATTGACAATAATTTTGAAACTCGGAACCATGTTATAGATTACCAGATTCATAAAGTCAGTACCACTACCAATCTGCGTAAATCCCAACGATAAAACATCTACTAGTGCTTAACCTATGTAGGGTGTGATGCTACTCCACGTACATATAATAGGATCAATTTCAAAATCAAATAAAATAAGGCATGTCTATAATAACACTTCCATGATAACTTCTATTCTTATGCAACCGTTAGTATAATTTTAATATTTCCAAGTAGCCTAGAGACGAAGGTTCCTTAATCAAATATGTGTTCGAAGATATCAATAAGGCGTGCATATATTGATGTTTACCTCAATAAAACGAATTCGCTGGCTACCCCTAGCAGTGCCACAATCTTCTATCCCTTCAATTCTGAGAAATCCTAATTCTCTTCTCTTAATCTTTTATACGCTAAACACTCTACCTTTCACGTGACTAACTTAAAAGACCCAGTATATAAACCTCTAAAATAACACTCCAATTCAGTCTAGGAAGATCAATCCGACTCCAATTAGTACTCTTAAGTAACACTCCTACTTGGGTTAGAGTTTAAGACCCACTAAAACTTAAATAAGCTTCCAGGACTTTAATTCCCAATCAAACTCGAATCAAGGTTGTTTAGATGGGCTAAAACTCTAAAGAATTCCAATAACACTTAAGCTCGTAATCCAAATAGGTTTTAATCTCTTATCCTTTTCCTTAATTGATAAGGAGACTAAAAGTTAAATATGAATAATCCACAAAGATAACTCTCACGTTACATCTTTTATTTATTTTCTTTGTAGATATCGTAATATAAAATAATATCACCTTCAAAATAAATTAAATAATTCATCAATTTCACTTTAGAAGCAATAAAATTAAATTTAAGTGAGGCGGGTGTTACATAATTGACAGATGTTTGTAGCTAGCATGTCACATCCTTTAGTGTCATAAGTCTTCATTTGGCAACCGAATACTGTTGCACACAATATCAGCATTAGGTACCAAACCATAGCAGTTATCTAGAGTGTGGACTCCGCTTATGAGTTTCTTCCCAGACTCATTCAACATAAGACATTTCCCTTTTGAGAACACCACCATGAAGTCTTGATCGCATATCTGACTTATGCTTAACAAGTTCACTCTCAGACCTTCTACATACAACACATTTGCAATGTTTGTCAGTCCAGGTAGAGAGATGGTTTCGTTCCCTTTTATTTGAGATTTGCTCCAATCACCGAAAGTGACATTTCCACCTTTCTTAGACTCAAAAACCTTGAAGAGAGAACGGTTTCCAGTCATGTGTCTTGAGCACCCACTGTCAAGGTATCACAAACATGTGTCCATTACCTTAAATGCAAACTTCATCATAAAGCACACTTTATGCTTGCCTGACAAATCCGTAGGAATGTTTTTCTCTTTTATCTGCCATTTATGTACAAAACCTTTGATTTTCACCCTTCTTAAACGAACTCCCTTGCACATTCTCATTTTGAGGCAGTTTAGTTTCTTTCATGTCACACTACGACCTTTTTCAACAATCATAAAAATAGCTTTCAAATAACTTTTAGACTTGCATTTTTTTAAACACTCAATCAAATAGAGATTAGAAAAGTAAGATGTATTTGAAATAAAAGATCTTTTCATACTGCTTATAGCCATAACAATAGGGGTTAATGGATCACATAGTAAAGATTAAACCTAATCAGAGAATGCGTGCTCTAATACCACTTGATAGGCCAAAAATATATTGACCCTTTTTGGTAAATTAATCAATTAATTATCCAAGTGAATTAATTAGATTTAATTATATACAATAATCGTGGTAGTACAAACAAATCACTAACTAAGTTCAATGCAACGGAAAATAAATTTGACATAGGTGATTTATTTACCAATGGAAAAAACCACCGAGGCAAAACCCCACAAAGTGAATTTAAGGACACCACTCCCGAGAATCCACTATTATCAAAACAAGCAGTTACAAGTAAAAAGAATCCCAATACCTAATACCAACCTACAATTGAACCCTTACCCTAATACCCAATTGGACTTGTAATGTAGTGGCAATTTCTCCTTCCAATGCACGGCTCCCAGTACATGCCTAACTAATGATGCACAGATCCCAGTATGTGACTAACACACCAACTTGAGAAAGATGTTGGCTGCAAAGTTCTTTAGTTCATCCAACAATGAAGATCAAGAAGCTCCTTGGTTACAAAACCATTGGCGTAAAGATGTAGTAGCTTTTAGAGAGAATATGATGAACTAGGGCAAATTGTCTTCAATCACAATATGCATGTATAATCACTTTACATCAAGTTGCATCTCTTATGTGACGGCCCTTAAAATAATCCTTATATATGTCTAGGGTTGTGAGAAAAAAAAACCTTACACAAATACACATGGATATGCGTATAATCAGATCTAGAAATTTTGATTTTGTAATTCTCGACAAATACAGATGCTGTCGAGCTTTTGTCGAGCTTCAACATTAAACCTTGATAGATATGATTCTGTCGACATATCTGTTAAGCTTTAATGAACAGCACTCTTCACTTGTTTCTTGGTCAGACTTACTGATGCAGATTGATTAAGGAAAGAATAAAATATTTTAATATTTTATGTTGTTTTCTTTTTCCTTGTTGAATTAGGATTTATTTACTCTAATACTTTGAATTAAAATCCTTTTCCTAGTTGTATTGGGATTTTAATTGTTTTTCTTTTCCTAGTTAAATTGTTTTTCCTTTCTCAAGTAGAAGTAGTTTTATTATTTCTTTTCCTAAAAGGAGTGGGATAAATTCTATTCCTATAAATACTCTTTATAGAGGGGTTAATTATTATTGTTATGCGTTGATTAATAAAAGTTTGTTAGAGATGTTTTCTCTATTATTTTGCCTGCTAGCCTAGTGTTCTTGTAGAACTTAGGTTTCGTGGAAGAATTGTAGTAATTGTGTGTTACAGATTCTGCTTCTACACGCCCACGTTGCATCAGTTGGTATCAGAGCAAGGCTAGGTTCCTACCATGGCACAAAGAGGAGCATGTGGGGGAAGACATGTTGCCATAGATGACGTGTATGAACGCGATGAGGTTGCATGCGATGCACAATTAGAGGCGTTCTTTCAACGAATAGAGGAGTGGTTTGATGCGCTTTCAAAGCAGCTCACAGCCTTAGCCGTTGAAAACCGACCTCAAAACTACCATCCAAATCCACGTTATGTGGAGGAGGAGTATTTTGATGTTGAGGAGGAGGAGTACAATATCAAAAAGGAAGATGAATACGTTGAAAGAGTTTGTGTAGTAAATTGGGATTCTCCACCAATTTATGATGACTATCCTGAAGATTTTAGTCAAGGGGAAAATATTGAACTTGATAAAAATAAAGTTATACACATACGAGATGAGCCCATAACTCACATCGTTGATAAGACTTTCGACATTCAGAAACAAAAGGTTATTGATCCCTTTTGGGAGGATTTTATTGAACAAGAATTGATAGAGGTCAACAAGAGGCGTGAACGAGTGATTTTAAGTAATCTTTGTCAAGGAGGAAATATGAAGTTTATGGATGTGTGCATGGATTCTTTTTTAGTACTTGCTTCATATATCCCGCCGTGGCAAAAGAAGTCAAGAATAAAAATTCATACATCAAGATTTATTATGAGTGAGAAAAGATTGATAAGTAGCATACTGATTCGTCTTGTCTTGCACAGAAGAATAGGATGGAGAGGATTATTCGGGGTTCAAATTGATCGTGGAAGACTGCCACAAAACTCGAGGACGAGTTTTCCCCAACCCCGAGAGAATGATGCAGATTGATTAAGGAAAGAATAAAATATTTTAATATTTTATGTTGTTTTCTTTTTCCTTGTTGAATTAGGATTTATTTACTCTAATACTTTGAATTAAAATCCTTTTCCTAGTTGTATTGGGATTTTAACTGTTTTTCTTTTCCTAGTTAAATTGTTTTTCCTTTCTCAAGTAGAAGTAGGTTTATTATTTCTTTTCCTAAAAGGAGTGGGATAAATTCTATTCCTATAAATACTCTTTATAGAGAGGTTATTATTGTGATGCGTTGATTAATAAAAGTTTGTTAGAGATGTTTTCTCTATTATTTTGCCTGCTAGCCTAGTGTTCTTGTAGAACTTAGGTTTCGTGGAAGAATTGTAGTAATTGTGTGTTACAGATTCTGCTTCTACACGCCTACGCTGCATCACTTACATGGGTTCAATACTAAACTTGAACAATTGTTTCTTGAAGTACTAAACTCATCCTAAATCTATCCAATTACAAGTAAAGCGCGTTTTGTCAAAAGATTAGTCAATTTACATAACATATGTTTCTAACAATTCTCACATATGTCCTAACAATCCTAATTCACCCTACCGCTAATAGGAGTAATTTTATCGAAATCAGAAGATCGTGAAATGGTATTAGCTAATCATAAAGACGTTTTGGGCCCCATCAAGCCTTCCTTAATGACTTGGAAATGTATTATTAATGAGAGAGAAATTGAATAAAGATTATTCCCTCCATCACATTAATGATTAAAAAAGAAAAAGAAAAAAAAAAGGTACCTCTGAGCCTATTAGCGAGACCATAGAACTGGACATTGACATTCAATATAGGCGGCAAGTGCTCAGAAAAGGCAAAGAGTCTATATCACGTCCAAATATTTAGGCCTAAATTGTCATTGGCTTGGAATCCCAAAGACAGTTCACACTGTTTAGCGAGGGAGAAAGGTCCCCCAAGTCGGGTTTCGATCCTCAGAAAAGGCAAAGAGTCTATATCACGTCCAAATATTTAAGCCTAAATTGTCATTGGCTTGGAATCCCAAAGACAGTTCACACTGTTCAGCGAGGGAGAAAGGTCCCCCAAGTCAAGTTTCTTATTGAAACTCGGCTTGACATTTGTGGTTTTGAAAATTGGGATGAGACATGGCCTTGGAGTTTCAAGAATTGAATTGGGGTGGGGGGGGGGGAGGGGGGGGGGAGGCAATTTAGCTCTATTGTGGTAGGATAATTTTAACCTTAAGGTTATGAGGAAAGCACATTCCCGTGAATTCATATGGGATTTGAATATGGAAGTTGCGTGGATATTTGAGGATATTAGTTTGATTTGTGAAAGTTTTTATTTTGTATCCTTTGTTAGTGTGCTTTTACACTTCAATCAAGCTGTTTTTTCTCTTATTAGTGATGCAAAAGAAAATGAGGAAATGATTGTTTGACTAGAAAAATGCCCATATATTCCCTTTCTCATTGTATAACTTGATTTTAAATAAATAGCATCTATTATTGTTTAATTTTAAATAAAAAAATATAATTACAAAAAAAGGGACAAATATACACATGATCACCACTTTATTGTGAAATAAAATCTTTAAAAAAAAAAAAAAAAACTTTAGGCGTCAACTTTGTCTTTGTTTTGTGGATCCCCCTTCTCTTTTGGACAAAAACATTGTGAGTTTTCTGGAAATGTTCTGTTTTTTGTCAAGGCCGTGGAAGACTTTATCTTTGTTTTGTGGATCTTCCTTCTCTCTTTTGGAGCAAAAAAATTGTGACTTTTCTAGAAATGTCCTGTTTTTTGTCAAGGTTGTGGAAAAATGGTTGATGGTTGATTTGATATGCTTGGTTGGTGGAATTGTTTATGGAGATGTTGTTTTTGTTGTCATAGTTTTTTTCTTTGTTCAGGATAAGCAATATTTTGTAACCCTTCAAAAATTTTAGCTAGCAATAAAAAGATTCAAATGTAGGACATCCAAAATTTTGTAATGATTGATTCCATTGTTCCTTATGGGTAATTTTTCTATGATGCTAGTAGTATCTTAGCTTGTAATAAGAGGATTCAATTAATTGTAGTAGGATTCAAAATTGTATTCATGTAATTTTTGATGTTTTCTTATTAATCAAATAGGTTTAGTCAAATGTAATTTTTTAATTCAATTTAATTTTACGATTTTCATTTAGTCGAATGTGATTTTTTTCAATTAATTAAATTTAAATTTATAATCTATACAACATTAAATTTAAATTTAAAATAAATATTTTATTTTGAAAGTGATGTGTAATTAAAGTGATCGCATGCACAACATGTGACCATTTTTTTTTTTATCATTATTGTTAGCAAAATTGAGATAGAATGGTGAATTTGGACAATTCATAACCTCAAAGGCCAATAATACAAAATTGATAGGAGATGAGTTAGTTTGCAGCTAATCCAAATCCTAGGAGATCTTTTTGCATTTTGGCACAAAATAAAAACGTATGATGACAATCAATAACAATCATACATTATTATATTTTTGTATCCAAGAATCATACTACTTTAATAGTGAAATTAGGGTCAAGCCAATCACATTGGGTTTGACCAAGAACATGTGAGTTGTGTTGACCAATCCAATAAAGTTATATTAGCAATTGAATGTATCTATCAATGCTGTGACCTAGGTGACATTGATGTCAGCAAGCTAATAAAGATCTTAAGAAATCCATTGGATCTAAGATCTAAATGTCATTATCGTATTTGGAAGAGATTGTAAGATCTTCACCAAAGTTCATGTAGATTAGGGGACACAATGCCGTAATGGGAGGGTAAGGGACAATAAGAAATAAAATGGGAACAAGGAAAGGAATGATGCCATAGTGATGACGATTGAGATAAGGTACTAGACACAGAGTAATTTTTAGGTACTCTCGGACCGTGGAGCTCTAAAGGTCATTATCGTATTTGGAAGAAATTGTAAGATCTTCATCAAAGCTTATGTAGATTGGGGGCCACAATGCCGTAATGGGAGGGTAAGGGACAACAAGAAATAAAATGGGAACAAGGAAATGAATGATGTCATGGTGATGACCAATGAGGTAAGGTACTAGACACATTAATTTTAAGGTACTCTTGAGCAAGAAGTATGGTGTTCCCTCCTCTCATATTCATGGTGGCATTCATTTATTAAATTCATGGTGAGGTCTACTATGAATATGAGAAGAGGGAGCATCATGTCACTATACTCCAAAAGTAACTAAGAATTTTCCCTATACATAAAGTTTAGGATGAGTTAAGATTATTAGGTTTCCCCTATAGGACATTCAACCCGATCTGGGTTTCATTATTTATATTAGGCCAAATTCCAAAACTCACCCTCTAAGTTTCATTGTTTTTCATTTCAATCCTCTAATTTTGCGTTTTATCTAATTCAATCATAGACATCCATTGTTGCTGTTAAATTCCCAAAGCTACGTTGTTTTGTCCCTAATTTAATATTTACTTCTTCATTTATTAAAAAAAATTAATTAAAAAAAAGTCCAGAAATTATTATTATTTAAAATAAAAAAAAAAAAAAACAAACACAATTTCCATACACGGTCAATCCCCTCCTTAGTAAAATCAAAATCCCTATTTGGTTGGGTAAGTTTAAAAATTTTGGATTTTCAGTTTCAATTTGTTTGATTTCATTATTTGCAAATCAATTTCCATTGTGAACCAAAAATATAACAGAGTCTAGATATTTTGGTGATGACTGAAATTAAACAAACTGGGTAGAGGCTGGAGATGCTAAAGGGCGGTCGGAGACGCTGAAGGGTGGCTAGAGATGCCGAAAATACCTCCTTGGAGCCGTCGAAGTCGATTTGATTTTGGGTTTCCTGGAGAATCCAAAAATAGATCTCTCTCTCTCTCTCTCTCTCTCTCTCTCTCATGGTCTCAATCTCCTTCTCCATCTCAATCTTGGTTTCCTCTTTGCTCTTTCTCTCTTAGTTGGGTTAGGGTAGAGATTTTGGGAATGATGGGTTATTATTTTTTTAAATTTTATTGCGAAGGGGACCGTATATGGCAATTTTTTTAAAAAAATTTCTGGACTATTCTTTAATTAACACTTTTTATAAATTAAGAAATAAAAAATAAAGTAAACAATAAATATTAAATTATAGGCAAATCGATTTAGTTTTGGGGATTTAACGGCAACGGTGAATATCTACTTAAGTATCACACTTTCAATAGTGAAATTAGGGTTGATAACAAGTTAATTAATTTCAAGTAAAGTATCAACTAACTCGACCTGCCAAATCTAATCAAGCCAATCACATTGAATTTGAAAGAATTCCATTGTCATTGACCAAGAACATGTGGGTTGTGTTGACCAATCCAATGAAGTTATATTAGCAATTGAATCTATCAATGCTGTGACCTAGGATGACATTGATGTTAGCAAGCAAACAGAGATCTTAAGATTTTCATCAAAGCTCATGTAGATTGGGGGCCACAATGTCGTAATGGGAGGGTAAGGGACAACAAGAAATAAAATGGGAACAAGGAAATGAATGATGTCATGGTGATGACCAATGAGGTAAGGTACTAGACACATCAATTTTTAGGTACTCTTGAGCAAGAAGAATGGTGTTCCCTCCTCTCATATTCATGGTGGCATTCATTCATTAAATTCATGGTAAGGTCTACTATGAATATGAGAAGAAGGAGCATTATGTCACTATACTCCAAAAGTAACTAAGAATTTTCCCTAGACATAAAGTTTAGGATGAGTTAGGATTATTAGGTTTCCCCTAGAGGACATTCAACCCGATCTAGGTTTCATTATTTATATTAGGCCAAATTCCAAAACTCACCCTCTAAGTTTCATTGTTTTTCATTCCAATCCTCTAAGTTTGCGTTTTCTCATTTCAATCTTCTAAGTTTCAAAACTCCCTAATTCAATCATAGACATCCATTGTTGTTGTTAAATTCCCAAAGCTACGTTGTTTTATCCCTAATTTAATATTTACTTCTTCATTTATTAAAAAAATTAATTCAAAAAAATTCCAGAAATTAATAATAGTAAAAGAACAAAACAAAAACAACAATTTCCATACACGGTCAGTCCCCTCCTTAGTAAAATCAAAATCTCTATTCGGTTGGGTAAGTTTAAAAAATTTTGGATTTTCAGTTTCAATTTGTTTGATTTCATTATTTGCAAATCAATTTCCCCTGTGAACCAAAAATATAACAGAGTCTAGATATTTTGGTGATGACTGAAATTAAACAAACTGGGTAGAGGCTGGAGATGCTGAAGGGCAGTCGGAGATGCTGAAGGGTGGCTAGAGATGCCGAAAATACCTCCTTGGAGCCGTCGAAGTCGATTTGATTTTGGGTTTCCTGGAGAATCCAAAAATAGATCTCTCTCTCTCTCTCTCTCTCTCTCTCTCTCTCTCATGGTCTCAATCTCCTCCTCCATCTCAATCTCGGTTCCCTCTTTTCTCTTTCTCTCTTAGTTGGGTTAGGGTAGAGATTTTGGGAATGATGGGTTATTATTTTTTTTAATTTTACTGTGAAGGGGACCGTATATGGCAATTTTTTTTTTAATTTTCTGGACTATTCTTTAATTAACACTTTTTATAAATTAAGAAATAAACAATAAATATTAAATTAGAGGCAAACCAATTTAGTTTTGGGGATTTAACGGCAACGGTGAATGTCTACTTAAGTATCACACTACTTCAATAGTGAAATTAGGGTTGATAACAAGTTAATTAGTTTCAAGTAAAGTATCAACTGACTCGACCTGCCAAATCTAATCAAGCCAATCACATTGAATTTGAAAGAATTCAATTGTCATTGACCAAGAACATGTGGGTTGTGTTGACCAATCCAATGAAGTTATATTAGCAATTGAATCTATCAATGTTGTGACCTAGGATGACATTGATGTTAGCAAGCAAACAGAGATCTTAAGATCTTCATCAAAGCTCATGTAGATTGGGGGCCATAATGCCGTAATGGGAGGGTAAGGGACAACAAGAAATAAAATGGGAATAGGGAAAGGAATGATGCCATGGTAATGACGAATAAGGTAAGGTACTAGACACAGAGTAATTCTTAGATACTCCGAAAGCATGGAGAATGGTACTTCCTCTTCTCACATTCATGAATAGATTCCACCATGAATGTGAGAAGATGGAGCACCATTTCACTATACTCTGAGAGTACTTAAGAATTTTTCTTAAACACAAAACTTCAAATGAGTCAAGCTTATCAAGTTTCCCTAATGGGACATTCAACCTAATCTCATAGGGTTTCATTATTTATATTAATGTATATAGGTCTATTGAGCTCTAGGGCCAATTGTCTTGTGTTACACCGCACACATGATTGTACAGTCTCAAGTAATCTATATACAATAACTTTACAACCTCTAGCTAACCAAACTAGCTTTTCAGAGATTATTATTTCACATAAATCAGCTTGGGTATGATAGATTTTTTCTGGTCCAGGTTTGCTTAAGCATTCTTAAGGGTTCGAATTAGGTCCAGTGCACTGGACCTGTCAAATAGTGACACATGTCCAAAAATGGACACGTATTACCATTTCAACAGCTCCAATGCCACTGGACACTGGACCTAAATCGCCCCCTACTCTTAAATTGTTTAAATGTATATGAATGGCAAGAATCTAATAAATTGTTCGAGAGTAAGATAAAGAAGCTTGAAGATTTGTCTTAGCGGGATTTTTTTTTTTTTTTTACAAAATATTTTCTGTATTTTTGGTTTTTAATATGACAAAAAAACTCTGATCAATAGGAAACTTGTATCCTAGCCATGGAAAACAATAAGATTTGGAGGGGAAGCCCCTTTTTTTCACCCTTAAAACAAAGCTGTTAGAGTTAAAACAATTTCCATTTTGGCATGTTCAACTATTTTTATGGTTACATAAATGGTTTGAAATGTTAACTATTTTTCATAATTACTTGTTTTATTTTTAAAAAAATATTTATGAGCTAGTAAATGTGTATTTTTCGTGTCTTCTTTTCCCCTTCCTGTAGTTTAAACCTTCTCAAAAAAGAGAGGCTGATGTTGTAGCTTCTCTGCATAAATATTTAGGATGTGAATGAAAGTTTATTCATATAGTTATTTGAATTTAGATAAAATATTAACGATTTTATATTTAGAGCAATGCTACATATATGTTTTCACAAGGTTTTTTACAACAGTTGAGTTATCAAAACTTTTATTAGTTTTCATCTGGACCTACTACTAATATCACTTTTTTACTTACGAGTTACAACTAACAATCTGCCACATCAACAGTTATGAAATTTTTTGTCAAATTTTGTGTATTTATAAACTTTCTCTTCTATTTAAGTTATATATACATACATACATACATACATACATATATATATATATATATATATATATATATATATATATATATATATATATATATATATATTTCAATTCACTTTCTAGATGGCAACTAAAAATGAAAAGAATGAGTCAATATCTCCATCAAAACATATAAAATGCATTAGAGCATTTGTATCCACTCGTGCAAATATTATTATTATTATTTTTGTCTATTTTAGCATAATAACCTATTTGTCTATTTTACATAATCATTTTTTAAAAACACTCATATCATAATCTCAAATTATCTATTCTATTATTCATTTTATTAAAATATAAAATTTTCTTTATTTTTCATTTGTTTCTCTATTTTCACACGTCACAACTATCATCAATTCTCTTCCTTCATCATTGAAAATCATAAAGAATGAATAAAAAATGCATATACATTGTACAATAAATTTACAAAGTTTTTCCTATAACTAGAATGAAAAATGGACAATAGATACGTAACTTCACAAAGACTAATGTGAAATTTTTTTTTTTAGGTTGATTGGCCAAAATTTTCTATTCAGGCCATTTTGCATGGGCTGATGCAAACTATGCAAATTCTCTCAGTAGATGGTACATACGCTATGTAAATGGGCTTTGAAGCATGGTTTTGAATCTTTTGATGGGCTAATGGTCTCCAATAGCTTCTTCTCTGATATTGTCCTGTTTTCTTTAGTCATGGATCAAATCTTTCCGCCCCACCTTTTTCTTACTTTGCTAGAAGTGGCCCAAGCCCCAAGGCATAGCTAATGCTCATACCCTTGTATTCTTCTTTACAATAATAAAACTATCTTCCTTACTTTTTGTGTGTATATATATATATATATATATATATAACTCCCACTTTTTTTATAAAAGGTTTAGCTGTGTGATTTGTCTATGATCAAATTAATGAAAATTTCCTTTCATTAAAAAAGAAAGGAAAAAAAATCTCTTTAAACTTTAATTTAAGGATCTAATTAAAGGAGTTGCACAACATTTCATTAATAAAAAATTTTGATTATTGATTTTGGCTACAGTGACACCCATCCTTAATTTATTTAGAGCATTCCCATAAAAACTTCTAAAAAATTTAGCATTTACCATCTCAAAATCCAACTTTATAACATATAATACATCACTTTATAATATCCCTTACATCAAGACTTCTATTTTTTAACACTTCATTTAAATATTCTTTCTTTATTATTTCTCACTCTCCCTCTGTCTCTCTCTTCCACTGTCCCTCCATCTTTCTCAACCTGTTCTAGAAGCTTCTCCCTCTCTCTGATATTATGCTCTTAAAACTTTTCAAGCTCATCACCTCTAACCACGCCCACAGCCACAACCACCACCACCACCAACCACAACCTTAACCCCTAACCACCAAAAAAAAAAAAAAAAATCCCATGGCACAAACCGTAGCTAAAGCCCACCACAAAACCGCAGCCAAAACCCACCCTAACCTCTCCGATGATCACCCTTCAGCAACCCAACCACCACAGACCCACAATCAACAGACTTAACCCACCAGCACAACCAACCTCAACTCATGGTACAAATCCACAGCCTCAACCAACTTCAACCCACGGTCTCAACCAACTCCAACCATCGTCGGACCCACCACCATCGAACCCACGACCCAATTGCAATCATTGAGACCCATTAGACCCACGAGAGGGAGAATTTGAGAAAAAGAGATGAGAGAGTGAGAGTGATAGTTTGAAGAGAGAGAAAGAAAAATATTAAAAAAATGATAACATCTTGTTACAATGTGCTCTAAAAAAAAAGAATGCACTGTAGCAATATTGCAAATTTTTTAGGACATAGCATATTTGATGGAGCAGCATTTTGTAATTTCAAATGTTAAAAAAAGCATTTTAGCACTTATAAAAACTCTAATGGGAATGCTTCTAGATCGGTAAGAAAAAGAAAAAGGAAAAAAAAAAGTTTTTTTTTTTTTTTTTTTTTTGGATAAGAGAAAAAAACAGTACTTTTAGGACATTCTGTAGAATACACGGGGAATGATAGTACAACAAGGGTAGGTAAAACATGCGAGTCCAAGTTGAAGCATAAACTTTTTTTTTTTTTTTCTTTTTTTGCTGAATAGTTCAAGCTCCATCAGTAGTCTAATCTGATTGACCCCATGATGTTTCTTGCGTTGAAGCATGAATCATAAGGTCATTTGCTAATGTAATGTGCCAAAAAATACAGATAGTGTAATGATTATAAAAGTTAATCTGAAAGCTTTAAGCACGTTCAAAGTCAGAACTCCCTTTACCACTTTTAAGCTCCTGGGTGTTTACATTACACTAATCTTGTCATATTATGTGTAAACTGAATATAACGTGAAACAATGGGGAAAAAACTTTCAACTTCAGATAGAATTTAAAATATTTGGAAGTTTGTTTGTTTCCCATGTAAAAACTTCTTGGCTAGGCATGTTTCATGTTTGGTATGGTTTGTAAATTGTAAGTTGGGTTATTTATCTTTTAAACCAGTTTATATGTCTTTTTTTTAAGTACAATTATAGTTTTACTTATTTTATTTTTAAACAAAATAAATCAATAAAATAAGTTATTCCAAACTCACAGTGATTGGTGAGTTAAAGCCTGTATCAAAGCAGCATGACATGGAGGCTGCCAAAGTGCAGTTAATTAGTTCAGTTCGAACAAAGTTTATTTCCAAACTAGTTTGGAGAGAAAATTTTCAAACTTTTTGTATATCTTTTTTTTTTTTTTTGTGAATTTTGAAAATCTAATCGTTGAATTTCATATTTTTTATATTCTTAACATGCATATCAAATTTCATTCAAATTAGATATTATTTATTATTCAATCAATAAACTTATTTTTTATATACAATTTTAAATTATAAAAATTTGATATTTTAGCATTTGTTTGATAGGATAGTAATTGCTTTTTGATCTTCTTGAAATTTTACATGCATGAAAAATATAATAAGAACATGTAATCTAATAGTTAGATTTTCAAAATTCATACTCAATATAGAGATATATGAGGAGTTTGTAGAGTTTATCTTCAAACTACTAGTTTGGAAAGAAATTTTGTTTAGTTCTAAATGCCTCACTAGGCAAATCATTAATGCATTATCTCCTTAACTTAGCTCACAAAAGCCAACAAGTGACAATTAATGGCTGTCTATTAGAATTCCCCAATATGCACGTAACATATTTCAAACCATTCAATATGCTATATTTATATGAAATTAATTAAGATAATAAGAGATACCCTTCTCTTTTTCCTCCGGTATCTGCACAAGACACACAATTATATGGATGCAATATATATATATATTGCAGAATGAAAAGTTTCATAGTTGGAAATTAGAGCGTAATTTGAACAAAGGCAAACTTCTGAAAGTCCAATCCATTCCTTCTGTACATAATTTTTAGCAAAATGGGCTAGTGAAGTTGGCACACATGTGGCCCTAAAAAAGCGTATTAGCCAAAGGATATTGAGAAGAGAATCGATTACCTTAACTTTTTTCTTTTTTTTAGCAAGTTTCAACTTTTGACATTTATTCTTGATGATAATTATTTATTATCAAACTAAGACATCAATTTATTTTTGATCTAAGCGGAGATTGAATCCCAAATTTCTTATTTAACCATAAAAATTTTTATAACTGGAACTTACGATTACCTTACATTAGTTTACATCAAACACATCACCCAATTTAAGTTTTAAATATGAAAATCAACAACAACAAAAATTGTATATATCACATATTAAATTATAGATGTTATATATACAAAGTGTATAACAATAACATAAAACAATAATTTTTCTTTTAAGAAAATTTAAGAATACAATTTTTGTATCACAACTTTGAAATGGACAATGAATATAAAACAATTATTCCTCTATTAAGAAAATTTAAGAACACAACTTTTGTATCAAACTTTGAAGTGGACAATGAACATAAAACAATAGTTTCTCTGTTAAGAAAATTTAAAGATACAACTTTTGCATTACAATTTTGAAATTATCAATTAAAAAGGTAGTGAAAAAAGTGATGGTCTATTAATTACTTTATCAAGTTGTGATAAAAACGGTGATAAGGAACACAAAAAGTCCCTAAATTCAATAAAAGGTATTGACAAAAAAACATTCTATAATAGAAGGAAAACCAAGGGCATTGTGGTAATCCAGAGAGGTGTATGCAAGAAATTCTTTCCTGATATGCAGGGAAGTGAGAACATGAGTACTAGTTTGGCTTTTGAGGGGTCTCCTTAAAAGAAGCAAAAAAAAAAAAATGTTAGTAATTATAAATGCCCTGTCTGTGTGAACAATAGAGAGAGAGAAAGAGAGGGAAGAAGAAGCTAAAGGGTCTCTCTCTTCTCCCAAGTCTCAAACTTTATAAGTTTTTATCAACTTTCTAGAGAGAGAGAGAGAGAGAGAGAGAGAGAGTGAGGTTTTTAGAGAGAGAAAGCCAGCTGAGAGAAAAGAGTGAGTGAGACACGCCATGTCTTTAGGCTATGCAGAGAAGCTTTCGTACATAGAAGATGTGGGCAATGTTGGAATGACAGAATATTTCGACCCACCTCATGTTTTGCAAGAAAAGGTAGAGACTTTATCTCTCCCCATTCACGTTCTTTCTCTTTTGGGTCTTTTTTTGTTTTTTTGTTTTTTTTGGGTGCTTCTAGTTTGCTTGCTAATTGACCTTATGGGTTTGATAACTTTTGATGATCTTGTATGATACTGTGATACCCATGAATGTAACTTAGTTTTATGTGCTTAAACTTGGTGAAAGTTTGGGTTTTTTGTTGGTGGTTCTGCAATTTGTTTTGCTGTGGAAATTTGTTCTTTGTTCCATTCTGGCTTGTTTTGTGAGATCCCATTTCTGGGTTTTGGCATTTGGATTCACTGGAATTGAATTTCACTTTGGTTTGTTGGTTTTTAAGCTGAAATTCGTATACCCATTATTGATCTTGTGATATAGGTATGATGGTTCAGTATTGTAGGTTAATAATGTGAGGCATTTTTTTTATAACCCATACGCATTTCATGGGAATTTGCAAAGGTTACTATCTTTTCTTTGGGATGCCAATTGTGTTGAGATGTGAAACTATGCATGCAGTAGTTGAAGGATTTTGATGGGGTGAATTGTGTTTTTGGACTTGGGATGCCAATTTTGTTGAGATGTGAGACTTTGCATGCAGAAGTTGAAGGATTGTGATGGGGTGAATCGTGTTTTTGGACTTGGGATGTTGAAATTATACATGCCTAGGGTTGTAGCCATGTAGGTTTAAGGATTTATATCGACTTTTTGGATAGTTGTGGAACTAAGCTCTGTTTTGGTATATAGTTGAGGTACATCCTGATACTCTCATGATGAGGAACGGAAGGTAATAGTGTGGAATTATCAATGATGTAATAGAAATATGGCTTTTTCATAAGAATCAAGTGTGAGAAAGATGCAATAGAATAATGGATTTTTATAGAGTGAAATGATTAAAAAAATTAATGTGGTTTAATATTGCCTACTATGTGGTTGGACTCAAGAAAAATTCAATTGGATTTTTAGGTGATGTACAACAACAACAACAATGCCTTAGTCCCAAAATTTGGGGTTGGCTATGGATCCTGGATAGATTATTTGATGTAAGGAGAAAAAAAAAAAATGTTTCGAATCCTCCAAATATATTTGTAAGCTTAGGATTTTTATATGTTTTTCTTCCTTATTGTCATCTTTTTGGCATCCAAAAAAATCAGAAGACACTCAAAATGTTGGTTTGTTCTTCCTTGCTCAGATTTCATTCTGATACACTGTTGAACTATCTATTGTGAATTATATTCATTCTGGTGAAAAGCCCTTTTCCACTCAATTATAGTTTTGATTTAGCCTTTTTAAATTTTATTGGTTCAGTTAAACCAAAATCACTATTCATACCCTGTGGAAGATAGTATACATTCTAGCTGCTTATTCAATTAATATTATTGCAAACTTCTTCACTTATGTGCTGTTGGTTTCTTTAAAAATTTTCTTCCTGTGTTTAATAAATTGAAATTATTAGGAATTTTTATGTGTTTGCTATTTTTGCTGACCTTAGCATTTTTCTGCAGATTGAACGACTTGCCATGATGGTAAAAAAGGTTTGAACTTGTAACGTCTCACTCATCTAATTGATGTTAGCTAAGTTCTTTTGAGATTTTCTATTAATCAATGCTGTCACATTTTTTTTTGTTTCTACTTGCAGAGTAAGCATCTAGTGGTGTTTACAGGTGCAGGAATATCAACTTCTTGTGGTATACCAGATTTCCGAGGTCCCAAGGGAATATGGACCCTTCAGGTGATAATTGTGAAATTCATACAGTATCACGAGTTTAAATAAGACTCTCTTTGTTCGTTATTCGAACTGTATTAATCTAGTAATCCTTTATCCCCTGCCTCAATAATTTCTGTTGAACCTAGAATGGGCTGTTTAAATTTAATTAGCAGCTTATTGTCAACTTTTTTACAATTAATTTAAGATCTATTATAAAGTTTTGTGTGTTTTTTCTTATTGTTTAAATGCTACTCATATGATATTTATGTTTGTAAGCAACTCAACTTGAAAAAAAAGAAGAAGAAGGAACACATTTCTTTAAGTTCTCAACAGCTGCCATGCTTTTAGTGCAGTTGATTGCCACATGCACCTTACCATGGTTTGTCTTAGCATTCAGAAAAATAATCACCCATTGTAAATCCCTATGTATGTATCTTCTAATCATCAATTATTAGCACAGCGTGAAGGCAAAGCCTTGCCTGAAGCATCACTGCCATTTCACCGTGCAATGCCAAGCTTGACTCATATGGCTTTGGTTGAACTTGAGAAGGCTGGTATTTTGAAGTTCCTTATTAGTCAGGTATGGCTGCATTATTTCCTTAACTGTATTTCTGATATTATCCCATTGGGAAATACTTCAGCTTGAACTTTTATTAATGAGTGCTTAATCTAGTTTCATCTTAATTTTGCTTAAAATCTGTTGCCTTCTTTTGATGCTTGCTCGCAATTTCAAGCTATCAATTGTTAAAGTGGTTTTTTTGGGTCCTGTTACCATAAATGTGTGGTGATGAAGGTTCATATATTTTTTGCTATTTGGAATAGTTTAGACTGCTACTGATACTATGCTGGCATTCTGGGTCTTTGGTTAGTTTTGGCGACATTGCTTATTCTTTTCTAAGTAATGCTAAGTGCAAAATAATGTCGAAAGGTGTGAAGACTTTTTTATTTTATTTTTGAAACGTCAAAAGATGTAATCACTTAATGTTTTTCTTGTGTCTTTAAGCATTCCATCAATTGGGTTTTATGTGGAGTTATTTGAAAACATATTTCATATCTTACAATCTGTTGTTTTAAATCCTAGAATGTTGATGGCCTCCATCTTCGGTCTGGAATTCCAAGGGAGAAACTTGCTGAATTGCATGGGAACTCGTTTATGGAAGCTTGCCCTTCATGTGGAGTCGAGTAAGGCTATATATTTCGACAGAAACTGATTTTCTAATCATATTGTATTAGTATCTTTGGATGTTTCTCCCCGTCCCCCTTTCTTTTTTGGGTTCATTAATATGCTGTTTAAGTTGATATTTGGCCTGAAAATGTAGTAAATTGTTGATGTTCTTATTACTCTGGAAAGTTTCTCTCTTCCATTTATGAAGTTAGAAATTTTTTTTTTTTTGATAAGTAATAATATTTATTGAATGAGTGGATTACTTCATGCTCTGTTTTTTTTTTTATAGGTAATAAGAATTTTATTGATAAGAAAAGTACAATGGGTTTATGATATCGAACTCACTGCACAATGATGAACATAAAGTATCTTAAGAACTACACAGAATCATACAGAAAGTCGAAGTGAGTCGTAGAACTCAAAAATAGAATTACAATATTCATAAAATTAAAAAAAGAAAAAGCAAAAGAATTACAATGTGTAAAACCCTGCAAGACTGATCAAACAAGGTACAAACCAACAATGATTTCAACTGATCAAGAGGTCTCTCAATATCTCCAAAAGTACGGCTACTACATTCTTTCCACACTATCCAAACATCTGAAGAGTGCTTCCCAAAGCAATTCCTCTACCCAAATAATGGGTCTGCTACTGTCAATGACACCACCACTGAACCTCAAACATATCAAAAAATGCACTCCACAGAACCTAAGCAACATCACTGTAGAGCAACAAAATGGTCCACCATTTCCCATTGCATTGAGACACACAGCACCGGCCAACTATAGAGAAACCCATCTTGATAAGATTGTCATAGCTAAGAATCTTACCCCAAGCTAATTTCTAGACAAAGGACACCCTCTTTGGGGCCTTGACACACCATATACTTCTCCAAGGGAATGAATTAGTATTGGTTCCACAAATAGCCATATAATAAGAGCAAACATCAAACTTACCTGTCCCATTCAAACACCATCTCATCCTATCACAACCCATCCAAGATTCAGAATCATTATTCCTATGTATGAATATCACTTTTATTACAACATAAATTTAAATTATTACTTACATCTGTCTAGGTACTTGCGGGATTTTGAGGTGGAAACCATTGGTTTGAAGGAGACATCAAGGCGTTGTTCTGATGTAAAATGTGGTGCTAAACTTAAGGATACGGTTCTTGACTGGGAGGTAATAATTTTACTTTTACTTGTTTCAGTTTGGTGAGGTTCAAAATTTAAAATTATTATTTGGTATCAATGATTGCTTGGAAGTGAGACTAAACCATTTTGTTTCTAATGCAAGTTTATTAATTACTAGGAAGGCAAGTTAGTGAAAATTATATTCATAAGAACATAAAATAACTCCACTTGTCCTTATACTTAGTATCATCTATATATAAAACCGAAACCTTTAGAGCTCTCACATTTTTACACATCAGCATTATTAAGAAAATAATAATATATATCTTTTTTTTCCCATCAAATACAAATTACAAATCCCAATACTTCTTAAAAAAAAACAAAATGCTCTCTTATCACTCCTTCGAAGCAGCTACCCTCTCTCTCTTTTCTTAGCCTTTTAAGTTTCAACCAAGGGAGTGAATATGGTACCGTACTAGCTGGTACGGCTGATATATTTCGTACTGGCACTTTGACTGTGTAATAACCCAAAGAAAAGCGCTAGCCACATCTACGCTATACCTCAAAAAGACTAGTAACAATTAAGGCTTCTTGTAATTGTTAATAAAGTCCAGTTTAACCCAGTAAATACCTAATGTGGGACTCATCACACACCCACACACATCACACAATCAATCAAATTAGGGTATCACAATCTTCCCCACTTAAATCTCTAACGTCCTTGTTAGGACCTACTTTGTGGAGTAGTGTCTCTGAGCCCACACGGGATTACCGGGCCAGCTTTGATACCATAAGTAACGACTCAAGGAAAAACGCTAGCCACATCTGCGCTATACCTTAAAAGAACTAGTCACAATTGAGGCTTTTTGTAGTTGTTAATAAAGAGCCCAGTTCAACCTAGTAAATACCCAATGTGGGACTCATCACACACTCACACACATCACACAATCAATCAAATTAGGGTATCACAAACTGGTACTAATTTAAACACCAAAACGCAGTCCCTTACCAAGTAGAAAGAACTTCGGCCATTGCTGCTAAGACCTTCGTCCGTGGACCAATACTTGATGCAATGGCTGCCAGTTGTATGAGGAAACAGAGAGAGAGATCTGCAACTTGTATGAGGAAAGACTGAAGGAGAGTAAAATATATGTTTTTATTTGAAATCAGATCTTAA
Organism: Quercus agrifolia; assembly: GCA_029955455.1. Lineage (NCBI taxonomy): Eukaryota > Viridiplantae > Streptophyta > Magnoliopsida > Fagales > Fagaceae > Quercus > Quercus agrifolia. Next base: position 59,187,194 of record JARQAD010000004.1, read on the forward strand.
TTTACCCTTTGTGGACGTGGAGCAGTGTGTCAAATAGTGCGGAGAGGTAACGTGTGTCAGTGGCTGATGCCAGCTGTGGAGCAGAGAAAATAATATGCGAAGAAAAAAGAGGGAAGAAAGTAAAAAGGAAAAATAAAAGATATTAACGTGTAGAAGAGTAGATAAATCATAAATATAGTATTTTTTTATGGGTTTAGCTTACCTTAAGTACTTTTTTAACTGAAAATCTTCTTTTGTTTTAAATTCGCAATAACAAGTGGTAGTGAGTTTTAATCTCCACCTTTTATTTAGTTAGTGGGTGATATGGTAGTTTCTCATTAAAACAAAAGGAGATTCCAGTTAAAAAAGAACTGGAGGTAAGTTAAACTATTTTTTTACAAGTCTAAATTAATATATAGATATACATTTAGCTTGTGGCTTTGTTTAAAAAGCCAGTGTTTTTTTTTACTATTTAGCTTATTTTTGCTATTATTCATGGGTTTTATTGTACTTTTTGGTACTATTCATAGGTCCCACTGTACTATTTTAGCTACCTTTTAGCTTTATCTATGGTACTTTCAACAAAAAGTTTTCAGCTTCAGCTAAATCAGCTATTCCTAAACAGAGTGTAGAGTTTTTTTAAAAAAAATCAGTTATTAACTTCTACAGCGGATAAAAGAAAAAGATAAATTTTAAATAAAGATTAAAGATAAAGATAGGAGAGAGAAAAAATAGAAAGAATAAATCAAATCAAATTGGAAAAAATAGAAGATTGTAATAATCTTCTAACTCATATTTTGCTCACAGTTGATCCCAAGCCCGGAAAAAGGGTTATGGACCAATTTTGATGACAATTGTTATGATTTATGCAGGGAATAATTCTCTTTTTATACTCTCTCCAGTGAAGTATTTTTTCAAACTACTATTTATATATTAAATTTATTATTATTATTTTTTTTTGAAATTACATATCTATGAAATTCATAAATAACAGCCGATATTAGGGCAGTCACTAGGAATTGTTAAAAGGCAGAGATTTGCCAGTGCAATGTACCATTCTATGAAACATAAAATGATAAAGGCTTCATGGAGTTAATATGTATGTATGTATGTATAGGCTAAAAATAGTGAAGAAAACTGGATGATGCTGGTGTCTATGTCTGTGTGTGTATATATATATTTTTAAAAAATTCATTGAAGAACAGTTTCCTGATAAATACACTCTTTCTGCAGGATGCCTTACCCCCTAAGGAGATGGATCCTGCTGAGAAGCACTGCAGGATGGCTGATGTTGTATTATGCTTGGGCACAAGGTAAGAGCAAGATTTTTTACTTGACAGTATTAAACTACCCCCTCCAGAATTCTCAACTTATCTTTTATGAGAAATCCATAGTACATTGCCCCATTTTCAGTTCTTTTGTTGACATCCTTGGCAAATTGGATTGAAGATCACTTGTGTTTCAACTATGAGTCTTCTCCCATTCATGCTTTGTTTAATGGTCATGTGCATAATTTCTCTCTGCAGTTTGCAAATAACTCCAGCATGTAACCTACCTCTTAAATCACTCCGTGGTGGGGGAAAGATTATAATTGTGAATCTTCAGGTACTTCCTCTCTTGTTCAAAATGAATTCACTGCCTACTTTTTTTTGGGGGGGGGGGGGGGGGGGGGGGAAGAGGAAGAAAAAGTGCATTAAGAGCTCAATCATAATCCAAATTGAAAGCTGGAGTGATGATGAGTGGTTGGGGCTTGCACATATAAACTCACTCTAATATTAGTTATTTAATTTTATTATCAGTTAACAACAACAAGTTATCGTTTTATTGTCTGTCTCATTCAACAATTTCTTACCAATGCTCTTAAATATCTAAGATCACAATTAGATAACAAATCTGGATTTTATGTGTTTGGCTGAAGGTTTGTACGAGCTGACACCAGGTTATTTTATAAGTTTTGTTATTTGGCTTATGATCTATTTGTTTACTAAAACCCTTTCCTTAATTACAGTTCATGCTTTCCTGTTTAGAAGCTAGTTCCATATATTAAAATAAACTGGTGTTGATAAATTACCAATTGTCTCAAAAGCTTAAGCTATTAGAGAATAGTGAATTTAATTATTTAACCAACATTCTAACACTTCCCCACAAGTGCGGGCTCAAACTTCTCCTTAATAAATGGATCCCAACACAAGAGACTTATAATTTTTTAAATCGAATTAGAGCAAAGACACTGCTTGAACTCAAAATCATGTGCTCTAATACCATGATAAATTCTTGATTGTCCCACAAGCTTATGCTATAGGAAATGGTAAATTTAATCATCTAACCAATATTCTAACAAGTAAAATATTGAAATGTCAGTCTCTCTATTTCTCCCTTAATTGCTGGTTCAATATTTTTGAGAATGGTTTATACACTTTTGCTTATTAGCCTAAACCCTTTTTGCCTAAAATGTGCATTCTTCAACTTTACAGAAAACTCCAAAGGACAAGAAAGCAAGTTTAGTGATCCATGGGCGGGTAGATAAGGTATTGCAATTTATGTCTTTTAATTGCAGAGAGATCTTTCCTGTTTTCTTTTCCCCTTTGGTTTTGAAATTTTGAAATAGTATCAAGAGGCATTGTTTGCAGTTTCTTTTACCTAGCTGAGGTCCAATTACCCTCTTGAGTCTATATCTATATATGGAATCTATGTGTCTTAGCATGCAAGTCTTATAATAAAGATATATTTCAATTGGAGCTTGTCAGTTTTAACATTGTAACTGCACTTAGCTTTTAATTGCTCATTATCAGGCATATGTTTGCAATGAATTATTAATTAATTTGAAATAGAACAGGTCATTGCTAGTGCCATGGAGTTTCTTAAACTGCAGATTCCGCCATTTGTAAGGATTGATCTTTTTGAGGTCATTCTAACTCAAGCATTAAGTATAGGTAAATTTCTTGGCTTTGCAATATTATGTATCTTCGTCTGGAATGCTGTCACAATGACATGTGTGTTATACATGTGAAGCAGATGTTATCTATCCAAGTCCAATGGGCTCATCTTTAGGCTATTTGTTGACAATGACAAATTTAAGTGGTAGTGATGGGCTTCACCATCTGCATTCAAAACTGGATGTGTACTTTTAACACACACACACACATGTATATATATATTATATATATTATTTATTTTATAGAATAAACTGGATGTTTACTTTGTCCCTGAGTTTACCATTAGATTTGGCATTAAAGCTCACGTCTTCCGCAAACAACTATACTTGACCTTCCTATTTTACTTTGTGTAATGCATATTGCATCTGGACAAAATCTCCTTGATTTCTGTTTCAGCAGACATAAAAACTTCATTAAACTTTGAACAAGGACCTTTTTCTGGTTCATGTTACTCAATTTAATTGGGCCAAGTCTAGGTGACATTTTTTATGAAATTGTTTTCTGTTAAGTTAATTAACCCTGTGAGGGTCAAATTATTGTCTCTGTTATATTACTAGTTCCTAGATGTCATTCTTATGAAGCAACCAAAACAAGGAGTTATAGGAGCTTCTTCTAATTATTTGAGGCTTTAGTCTTATAGTTTTCTTACATAATCTTTCTACTTGAACTATAGCCTTTTTACATAATCTTTCTGCTTGAACTACAGATAGAAAATATGTGAACTGGACCCTCCAAGTTGCTAGTGCACATGGACGGCGAGCTCCATTGCCCTTCATCAAATCTGTTGAGGTGATTTTATGTTTAGAAATTCATGCAGCTGCTCATTTCCCTTGAACAAGAATTCCAAAGTCTTTGTAAAATTCTGTGAGAGTCTTTATTCTAACTCTCAAAGGAAGGCTGTTAGCAATCCATGAATGCATATTTACAGTTTATTTTGACTACTTTAATGCAAGGTTGTATGCTTGTCTTTATTAACAAGAAATATATTTTAGTCATTTTATTGCTCTGGTTTTACTTCTCTGCCTCTCCATGGTAAACAAATAAACTGTAAATATGAAATCAATGACTGTTACTCCAAAAGATTAACTTATGTAAGACCACTTTAGGATGGTTATCATACTCCCTGTGTCAAGCATTTTAATTACCAAGTCATTTTGTTTATGTAGCCTTCCAATTAGAATTAACTTTTCTGCTGCATGTCTCCAGGTTTCCTTTGTGGACAACCAAGATTATAAAGAAGCTATCCTACAAATGCAACCATTTCGTCTGAAAAGGTGGCTTCAACACTATCCCATGTTTGAGTGTGTAGTATTTATGCCTTTTTTGTTTAATAGAACAGTTTTTATGCTGTGTTTTGCCAAAAAAGAAAAGAAAAGGAAGACCTAAATATTCAGTAATTTGCAATGTCATACTGTTCCGCACTGTAAAGATTCCATTGGAGCTTCAAAAATTTAGATAGATTTCATTCAAGTTAAGGCAACAAAAAGAGGAAGAGGAAGACCTAAAATAACACTAGGAGATGTAATAAAAAAGGATATGTTAATTGAGGTGGTAACAGAGACTATGATTTTGGATAGGATAGAATGGTGGAGAAAAATATATGTGGCCAATCCCAATTAGTCTCTTGAGGATCCATGGTTGACCTAAAGTTTTGAGACCAAGGCTTTGTTATTGTTGTATAGTTAATCATATATGCTTTTTAAGTAAATAATAAGCTTTCCATATTTAAAGGGATTTGCTTCAAAATGAGAAAATATGGCATCACGGAACTTAAATTGTATATGATTCAGTGAATGATATATGGTACTTGCCATATTTTAGACTCATTGCACTTGTATTGCTAATCTTATAGCTTCATTTTCATTGACAATCTTATCCCTCTAGTTCATGAAAAAATAAATCAATACATGAATATAATATGAGTTCAACAAATGTTTTGTTCTCTCCGCTTTTCAAGTTCACCTACTAAACACCTATAATGGAAAATATTAATCACTTCTTTCCCCTGATAGGTTGGCTAGACATTATTTTATTTATGCTTCTTTTTCTTCTTACATGTTGTTATTGATATGTGTCAGGAGAACCATGCAGGCAAAATCATTTGAATTGGTCTTAAAAGTCAACTTCATTGATGGTTGTGGCTGTCAGTCTGTTGAAATTAATATCCCTATTGATTTTAAGGTGAGAAGAGGGACTAGTTCTACTTATTTCATGTGTGTGATTTCTTTTATTTAGGTTGTTAATTTTGTAATTTGCACAAGCATTTTGAGATCACCTTTTGTCCCATTAATATGGGGTGAGGATGTGACATTTATGCCAGAGCTCATTAGGTCATCTCTTACATGTCTTTTTCACTTGCTTGATAAAACAATGGCACACGATACTGAAGGTAGCTTACAGTGCTTGTTTGGTATTGACTTACTGTCAGGGTGCTCCTTTCTTTGACAACGATCTAGTTTTTTTTTTCTTTTCTTAAAGAAAAAAGAAAAGAAAAAGGAAAAGAAATTACCGAAGAATCCTTAGCAATCACGAGCACACTACAAATATTTAAAGTTTCTGAATAACTTCTAAAATATGCCAGCCTGTTGGTCATCACATGTCAGCCATTGCTTTTGTCAGCATTTTTAATTTGTACTCAATCTCTCCAAATAATTTGAGTACCTGTATGTGAGAATGAAAATACGTATGCTCATATGTATATACATGTATGCATGTTTGTTAGTATTTCTGTCTGTAGATAAACACAGACAGCTGAAGATCAGACGATTTTCCGTGTATTGATTGACCTTTGATGGAGATGTTCTAGGTGGATTGAACCAATGCTCATTTGCTATCACATTTGTATAATAATCTTGTTCCTACCAAAGCCAGACAAATTATACCTATATCTTTGCAGGTTTCAATTGACTGCTTTAACCCTGACAAAGACGCTGTACTTCAAAGGCTGAGAGACACAGCAATTCAAGATTTATGCTGCGGGCAGAATGCAGTTATTGAGAGAACGGCCTTCTTGATGCCAAAAAGTGAGGTAACTGTCTATGCCATTGTCACCAACATTGTTCAGTACATCAAAAGCTCCAACGTCTTAGCTGATTCTCTCAGTAATGGCAATGTAAAAAGGCAAAGGGAAAGTGTAAATGGTACTGGAACATCTAGGAAGCGATCAAAAGTGCATAGGAGAAAATCTAGATATTAGAAAATAGAAGGTTGTGGTTTGAGTTTTGTATATATAGTATTCATTAAAACTAACAAAAATTATAATATGTAGGGACTGGGTGAATTTTGTTAGATACTGCACTCGGTCTCCCCAGTTACATGGGTAGGGGATGATGTGTTGGTTAATTGGTTAGCAGAATTTCAGTCTGTAAGTTTCTGAGATCATTGAGGATTCCGTAGTGACTATTGGCTAATAGCTTGTCAATTGACTCCTCCCCCACCCCTTATTTTTAGTATGTACTAGTGATTGCAATCTGCAAATGTGTTATTATTTCTCCTACAAATTTATAATTCAAATGATTTCATATAACCATATATTAGCACACGAAAGATATCTAGTTGTCGCTATGCAATGAGCTTTCTGTGAGACATGAGAATAAAACGCCTCTGGACCTCCTTGTTGTGAGGCGTGCGGTGGTAGATACCACCTTAAAATGGAAAGCATGGCACCTTCATGACTTGCTTGGTTTTATTTTGAGTGTAATTTGTATCCATATGACCCAATGCAATGAAGAAACATTAGATGCGATGAGATGAATCCATATGACCCAAGCTCGGTCCCTAGACTTTCAATTAGGACAAGAAATAGTTAAAGATGAGATGAATCCACTATTTATAACCCAGAGATGCGTTTTCATTTGGTGGAAAGGTTCTTTAGATCTCCATAACTAGTGGGTTGCTAATTCTAAAGCAGACAAAACTGACCATCATCTGAATATGATACCCATTTATTATGACAATCCAAGTGCTCTCTCATACAATAACAACGTTCAAATGGTCTATTTTTTCCTTTCAAAGGAATGGTATTCCTGTTGTTTTATCCTTGTGCTTTTATCTTAATTGTACAATTGCATTTATTCATGCTTTAAATGGTTTCTTAGTTACATATGACCTTAAAATATTATTTTGTTGTGATATATCACCTACTAGAAGAATGTGGGATTAACAAATCTCATACCTCTGGACCTCCCTCTTGTGAGGCACCTGGTGGTAGACACCACCTTGTGGTGGAGAGCATGGCACCTTCATGATTGGCTTGGTTTTATTTTGAGTGTTATTTAAAACGATATGACCTAATGCAGGGAGGAAACATTAGAAATTTAGAGGAGGCTTAATTTCAAAGACCAATAGCCCGAGCCCAGCCCTTAAACTTTCAATGAGGTAAAAGAAACCACAAATAAAAGGGGGTGGGAAAGGGTGGTAGATAAAACATTGCTAGTCCTTTATTGAGGAAAAAAAATGGTTAAAAATTGGATATTGCAACTAATAAAAAAGATGAGATGAATCCACAATTTATAACCCAAAGATGCATTGTCATTAGGTGGAAAAAGTCCCTTAGATCTCCTTATCAAGTGGATTGCCAAGTCTAAACCAGACAAAATTCACCAGCATATGAATAGGATACCCACTGATTATCTCAATCTTTCTCATACAATAACAGTCAAATGGTCTCTCTCTTCCTTAATTAGGAGTGTTACTCCTGTTGTTTTATTATTATATATACTCTATGGGTGTATATTTATCTAGATATACAACACTTGTTACCAAGGCATCACAAGAATTTCCATGAACAATACTCAAAACGTGTCGCCTAAATGACAACTTTTAATTTTAAGAATGAACCAAAGTATAATAGCATCAGAAGCACTTGAAATGAACTTTCTTAGTTTAGTTTATAAAAATATGACAAGTTTATCTCGGCACAAACAATAACAATTGTTCACTTTCAGAAAATGAAATATATTATTTCTTCAAAGGGCCAATGAAAATTCATGAAATGGTAAAAGTGTTGTATACATCCTTAATAAGTGTGGAAGCCACTGAATTTTGATAGCAAGTAAATAAATGGTTATTAAATTTTTGATAAAAGAAAAAGATTTAAAAAAAAAAAAAAAAAAAAAAACTGCTTATCAATATACATGTGAAACGTAAGATAAAACCTCATTATCAAGTATCACAATAATCTTTATGAATAATGCTCGAGACACATTATTGTTCAAACAAATCTTTTAAAAATGAACAAAAAGTGTAAGAAGTTCAAAAGCATATGAGATGTCAATAACTTCCCACTTTAGTTAATGGATTTATGGCAAGCTTTTTCTGTGACGAAGAAAATAACGATTGTTCTTTTAAAAAAAACGACAATTAATATTCTATTAAAAGACCAATGAAAACTCATAAAATAACAAAGATGTTGTCTAACTCAACCGATAAATGCATTTTTATTAAGGGTTTAGTTTACTTCCAGTACTTTTTTAACTGAAATCTCCTTTTGTTTTAATGAGAACCTACCACATTACCTACTAACTAAATAAAATGTGATGATTAAAACCTACTACTACTTGTCATTGTGTATTTAAAATAAAAGGAAACCTCCAATTAAAAAATACTGGAGGTAAGTTAAACCATTTTATTCAATATTGTAATTGTTGCTCCTCAAAATAAGTTTATATGATTGTTAATCATGTTTATAAAATAAAAATAGAATGTGCATAAAAAGCAATCAATGTATGTATGAAAAGTAATAGGGCTGGATTGGCTTACCTCTAGTGCCCATAGGCATTGAGGAGGCATAGGCACAATGCATGACCATGCGTTAGTCCAATGTCCGATGCATAGGAGCATTGGATGGAGCTTTACTCAAAGTAAAGTAGTACACTCATTAACTAGCATTACAATAATCTCTATGAACTAAAAGTATAAGAGCTTCAAAACAAAAGCACATGAATTGTCAATAGCTTCCCATTTTAGTTAATGAGCCTATGACAAGTTTATCTCGACACAGCCAATAATAGTTGTTCACTTTTAGAAAATGACAAATAATATTTCTTCAAAGGGCCAATGAAAACTCATGAAATAGTAAAGGTGATGTATACATTCTTAATAAGTGTGGAAGCCACTGCACTTTGATAGCAAGTAAACGAATGGCTATTAAATTTTTGTTAATAAAAAAAAAGATTCATTTGCCAATATATACGTGAAACATAAGATAAAACCTCATTATCAGGTATCACAAGAATCTTATGAATAACGCTCAAGACACGTTACTATTCAAACAAATCTTTTAAGAGTGAACAAAAAGTGTAAGAAGTTCAAAAGCACATGAGATGTCAATAGCTTCCCACTTTAGTTAATGGATTTATGACAAGCTTTTATGGGACGAAGAAAATAACGATTGTTTTTTAAGAAAATGATAATTAATATTCCCTAAAAGACCAATGAAAACTCATAAAATAACAAAAATGTTGTCTTAACTCAAACCGATAAATGCTTTATTATTAAATATTGTAATTGTTACTCCTCATAATAAGTTTATATGATTGTTAATCATGTTTACAAAATAAAAATAGAACGTGCATAAAAAAAACCAACGTTCACTTGAAAAGTAAAAAGGCTGGATTGGCTTACCTCTAGTGCCCATATGCATTAAAGAGGCATAGGCACAATGCATGACCACGTGTCAGACCAATGTCCGATGCATAGAAGCATTGGATGGAAGCTTTCCTCAAAGTAAAATTGTATACTCATTAACTAGCATTACAAGAATCTCTATGAATTTAGGACTTGTCACTCTTAAGACAGCTTTTAAGATTGAACGAAAAGTATAAGAGCTTCAAAGCAAAAGCATATGAAATGTCAATAGCTTCCTATTTTAGTTAATGAATCTATGACACGTTTATCTCAATACAGCCAATAATAGTTGTTCACTTTAAGAAAACGACAAATAATATTTCTTCAAAGAACCGATGAAAACTCATGAAATAGTAAAGGTGCTGTATACATTCTTAGTAAGTGTGGAAGTCATTGCACTTACATATGGTTATTAAATTTTTGTTACAAAAAAAGGGCCATTTACCAATATACATGTGAAATGTGAGATAAAACCTCATTATCAAGTATCACAAGAATCTTTATGAATAATGCTCGAAACACATTACCGTTCTAGCAAATCTTTTAAGAGTTAACTAAAAGTGTAAGAAGTTCAAAAGCATATGAGATGTCAATAGCTTCCCACTTTAGTTAATGGATTTATGAAAAGTTTTTTCTAGAACAAAGAAAGTAATAGTTGTTCTTTAGGAAAACAACAATTAATATTCCCTCAGAAGACCAAAGCAAACTCATAAAACTGCAAATTTGTTGTCTTAACTCAACCCATAAATGCATTCTTATTTAAAATTGCTACTCCTCTGGATTAGTTTATATGATTATTAAACATGTTTACAAAATAAAAATAAAATGTGCATGGTTAATAATCAATGTATACATGGAAAAGTAAAAGGGCCGGATTGGCTCACCTACAATGCTCTTATGTGTGGAAGGAGGCTTAGGCACAACATGACCACATGTCAACCCCATGTTCGATGCATAGGAGAATTGGATGGAAGTTTTACTCAAAGTAAAATAGTACACTCATTAACTAACATGACAAGAATTGCTATGAGCTTGAGACTTGTAACTCTTAAGACAAAACTTTTAAGGTTGAACTTAAAGTATAAGCAAGAGCTTCAAAAGCACATGAAATGTTAATAGCTTTCTATTTTAGTTAATTAATCTATTACAAGTTTATCTGAACGTAGAAAATAACAGTTGCTCACTTTAAGACGAGGACAAACAATATTTCATCAGCGAGCCAATGAATGGTCATGAAATGATATAGGTATTGTTGTAATTCAACTCATAAATGCACTCTTATTAAGTATTTAAGTCACAACACTTATTAGCAAGGCATTACAAGAATTTCTATGAACAATACTCAAAATGTGTCATCAATATGACAAAACTTTTAAGAATAAATCAAAGTATAACAGCTTCAAAAGCATGTGAAATGAACTTTTCTAGTTTAGTTTATAAAAATATGACAAGCTTATCTTGACACAGACAATAAAGGTTGTTCACTTTAATAAAACGACAAATAATATTTCTTCAAAGGGGCAATGAAAACTCATAAAATGGTAAAGTGTTGTATACGTTCTTAATAAGTGTGGATGTCACTGCACTTTGATAGCAAGTAAACAAATGGTTATTAAATTTTTGTCAAAAAACATGAAAAGAAAAAATTCATTTACCAATATACATGTGAAAGTGAGATAAAACCTCATTATCAATTATCACAAGAATCTTTATGCGAGACACATTACTATTCTAACAAATCTTTTAACAGTGAACTAAAAGTGTAAAAAGTTCAAAAACTAGGGGTGGTAGTTCGTGTTCACGGGTCGGGTTCATGTCGTGTCAAGCCATGATTATTCGGCTAAATGGGTTGACCCGAACCTGACATGTTTAGTAAACGTGTCAAGAATTCTCAATCCGAACATGACCTGTTTATTAAACAGGTCAACCAAACCCGATACGTTTAACTCGTTTAATTGACAAGTCATGTAAAATTAAATTACAATTACAACCATAAACATAGTAATAAACATATAAAAATAACCATAAATCAAGCAATAATATATATTAAAAAAAACTAATAACTTAATAAGCTAAATAGGTCAGACGGGTCAAACGGGTTGGCATGTTGAACACGAACCCGACCCGTTTATTAAACGGATTAGTCGTGTCAACTTGAATATGACCTGAACTCGTTTAACCTCAACCCACGACCTGTTTATAAACAGGTTAGTCATGTCGGGTTTGTGGGTCATATTAGATTTTGCCACCCCTATCAAAAACACATGAGATGTCAAAAGCTTCCCACTTTAGTTAATGGATTTATGACAAGCTTTTCTAGAATGAAGAAAATAAAGATTGTTTTCTAAGAAAATGAAAATAAATATTTTCTCAAAAGACCGATGAAAACTCATTAAAAAAAAAGATGTTGTCTTAATTCAACCAATAATGCAATATTGAAACTGCTGCTCCTTATAATAAGTTTATAAAATGATTACTAATCATGTTTACGAAATAAAAATAAAATGTGCATGAAAAACAATCAATATACACATGGAAAAGTAAAAAATGTTGGTTTGGCTTACCTCAAGTGCTCTTATGGACTGAAGGAGGCATAGACATAACATATGACTATGTGTCAACCCAATGTTCGATGCATAGGAACATTGAATGTAAATTTTACTCAAGGTGAAATAGTACACTCATTAAAAAGCATTACAAGTGTTTGGTTAAAGATTGACCCTAACTAATTAATCCAATTACCCAAGTTGATTAATTGGTCAAATTACATACAAATCAAATTATGGCATAATCAAATCACCAAATTAAATTAAATGCAGTGGAAAATAAGTTTGACTCTATGATTTAATCACAATGGGGAAAACTCTTGCAGGCAAAAGTCCCACCGAATGAACGTCAGATCACCATTTTTGGAAAATCCACTAATCAAGAATCAAGCAATTATAAGTATAAGGAATCTCATCCTAACCAGCCTAATCCGAAAGTACCTACCAATAATAGAATCTACTGACCTATACCAGTATCAACTCCAATACCCAATTAGACTTGTTCTTATAGAAGACTTCTCATTTGCATGGATTATCGTATGTGACTAACACCACAACAATTGTTGATTTTGTAGTTTGGTAGAGTTCTTCAATCCATGTTTGAAGATCTAGAAGCAACTGGGCACAAAACCCTAAGGCACACAAAAAGTTGCAACAACGTTTGATAAGCGCGTATCTCATTGTGTTTCTTTGTACACTTGATGACAGCTGTTAAATGTCTTTTATATGTTCTAGAATCCTAGTACACAAATCCCTAAAAAGCCTTGCCGTCATGGGCCGAAAATTGATCTTTGGAATTCAAAATACTCGATAGATCAAGATGTGTAGAGAAGGCATTGAGGAGGCATCGAGGTTCATTAATTCTTGATAGACCGACAGGTATCGAGCAGGTATCAGCATCTACAGTTTCAGCTTTTCTTGAGCAATTCTTTGAGCATTCTCGTTTCTTCAATAATACCACTTGTGTAATTACTTTAAGGTTTTCTTGAACACACTAGAAACTAAGACTCAAATACATGTTTTGTTTCAAGATATGCCAATTTGCAAATATGACTCTTACAACAAGAATCTCTATGAACTTGAAACTTGTCACTCTTAAGACAAATCTTTTACGATTGAGCTAAAATTATAAGTAAGAGCTTCAAAAGCACATGAAATGTCAATAGGTTACCAATTTAGTTAGTGAATATATGACAAGTTTATCTGGATGGAGAAAATAATAGTTACTCACTTTAAGATAATGACAAACAATATTTCATTAGTGAGCTAATGAATTGTCATGAAATGATATAGGTATTGTTGTAATTCAACTCACAAATGCACTTTTATTAAGTATTAAAGTCACAACACGTCGATGGCAAGTAAATAAATGATTATTAAGCATATATTTTTTTTTAAAGAAAAAAAAAACCTAAGTTGTTTACTACTTGAAAAAGTAAGATAAAAACTCATTACCATGAAACCATAATAATCTTTATGAATATAACACATGAGACGTGTCACTAGAAAAATCTTTTAAGATTGAACCAAAAGTATAAGAATTACAATAACACATGAGATGCCAATAGCTTCCCACTTTGGTTAATGAGTTTATACAAATTTACTTGACACAGAATATAAAATTGTTTACTTAAGATAATGCTAAACATTATTTCCTTATAACCCCAAATAGCACAAGCTCTCTCATAATGGGCTATTTTTGCTTTTCAAGCAAAAAAGGAGAAGGAGAAATTAAAAGAAAGTGAGAAAAAAAAAGTACAAATAGGAAGCCATAAGTTAAAACTTCAAATGCAAGCCCCCACCCCCTTTTCTCCCAAAAAGAGTGGAAATATTTCTAAAATTTTGAGGAAAATGTCCCATGAATAACTCAAATGACAAAGATCAATATCATAACTTGTGGTCCAAGATGTAGTGAAAGTCACCATATACTAATATTAAATAAACCAATAATCAAAAAATCATTTGACCACATTTAAGAATAGCCAAATTGTCTCAACAAAATTATAAATATTTCCTCTAAGAAAAGTGTAGTAATAAATCATATGTGCACACTTCTCATTTTACCTCATTAATTGAGTATTAAGTAAAATTAACACTCCTCTTTATGGCTAGAGGTGTCATTAAACAAGAAGCATTAATTAACAAGAGCATTAGTCACAAATAGCCTCGTAATCAAGCCAAGGCTATTGAAGTCTTACACATGGGGTTATTGATTGGCCACCTGTTACAGCCGGTAAAGGCAACCCCATCAGCCAATCACAGGGGCTATTACTACCGGCATTACTAGGTACCTCGTTGAAAACGCCGGTTTGACACTTGGACTCCACCATAAGGAGAGAGGTCTATAAATTATGAGTCCCATTGCAGTGGTCTACCGCCCATTCAACAGACAAAGCTTTAGAAAATATATATATATATATATATATATATATATATATATATATATAAAATACTGTCAAAAAGTTCAGAGAGAGAGAGAGAAAGAAAAGAAACTATGGAACGTGGAGCTGAGTTCCCTCACTTTGGCAACAGACATGCAAAATCAAGCTCTGGTAAAGTATAAAATATATTTTTTGTTGATTTTAATTTCTTTCTTTTGTTTAATTATGTGTGTGTTTTACATTTTTACATTGCTTGATCAAAGAAATGTATAGGCCCCCCTTTTTTTTTGTATTTTTGATATATTGCATGCATGTGTTATATCTATTTCTTTTTTATTTGTTTACAATGAGTGGGACAGTGTGTTTAAAACCCAGATTTTCTTTTTGGGAGACCAGATAATACCAATGAGATACAAGACTTTCAATTGTTGAATTTTCTTCTTTGATCTCTCTCTCTCTCTCTCTCTCTCTCTCTCTATATATATATATATATATATATATTTTGTTATGGCCTTTGATTAAGATTCCACAATATTTGTAGTTCATCTGATTTTTTCTGATGTTTCTAATGGAGACGTTTAAGTTCAAATCTCTTCTCTCCCCAATAATCGATTTCATATATATATATATAATTTTCTTTTTAGAACCATACAAGTTTGCCTCCTCTTCATAGAGAGAGAGAGAGAGAGAGAGGGAGTGAAAGTCAGCTAATAGGCTTGGTGTCCCTAAAGCTTCTTTACTTTCTCTCCTTGATATCTTTTACAAGGTTCCAACCTTGGCCTACTCGGCCTACTCTTTAGAGAGAGGCAATGCCAATCAATCCCAAAGCCCTTCTTTTTCCTCTCTATTTTTCTTGATAAAGGATGCATATATTATATATGTAAGGGTATTATTAATTTTTTTTTGGGTCAAAAACTTTTAACATTGTTTCTAGCTGATTTTCAGGGTCGAAAAATAAAAGAAAGATATAGTCTAGTTTTGCAACCTTTATGACACTAGTTGTCGTTTTATTTCTACTGTAACGCTTGCTCAGAAGGTTCTCTCTTTTAAGTCTTCCTTTGTTTACCATTGTATGAGTCTCTTTCCATGAAAATGAGATGAACCCGTTTGTGTTTATTCTATTTATCCTTTTGAAAATATTTTAATGACGTGTCACACATGCAGGACTCTTGGGGCTCAGGGCCTACAATCTATATATATAAGTGGGTCCATCCTATTTAGTCACTGGATAATAAGAGTGATTATAAACCCCATTTGTACCATTTTATATATTCTTAAAGAAATTTTAGAGAAAATTTCTTTAAAAATAAACTAATTTTGTGTTTTTGTTTTCTGTTCTAGGCATAAAAACAAACTTAATTGAATGTAGGCATTGAAAATGTGTGATATTTTTTGCAATTTACCAAAAGAATAAAAGAAAAAAGATTCTTTCTCCATCACCTTTTTCGTGAAGAGAAAAAAGGACATTAATTATACCTAAATGAGTTTTGTTGTTTTTATACTTCAAATTCTAAACGTTTGTGTTAGAAAGATGACGAGATACCAAATTAAATTAATATTACCAAAATAGGCTAGCCAAGTCACTAGAACAGGAGACAACAGACATGGGAGAGATGGAGAGATTGAGAGGAAAAGGGTTTTGACTTGGGAGAGATGGAGAGACCCAGCTCTGGCCTTAGCTAAGATTTCCTAGTAGAGTAGTACTCCATGTTAATATATTAGAGATTATTAAACCCATTTTAGAGTAGAGAAATTATTAGATCTGTTAAGTTAAGATTTCTTACTTAGAATAATACTCCATAATAGTATATACAAGAAATAATTAGATCCATTCTTTTAGTACATATACGAGGAACTATTAGATTTGTTAAACCGATTTTCTGTCTTTTTCACATAACGGTAGATAACAATAGGTTCCACTCATAAGCCATGTAGATATTTACCTATGTGTCATAGACTCAGAGGAAACTTAATATTCCCTATTTTGATTCATTTAATAATTCAAATAAAATTTTATAAATTTAAAAAGAATAACGTGACGAAATATATATTATTAGATATAAGAAATTAAATCTTAAGGGATCATTTTGTAAGCTAGAGATTGACTAAACCCGACCCAATTGACCCGTCAAACTTAATATTTTCTTAACATAGTCTAGGTCCAAGCATATTCTTAAAAAAAAGTTATAGTACAATCATAGAATCTGAACAGTGGTTTTGTTGAACCCGCCTGGGGTGGCACGTTGGTCATGCAAGCGCGTGAGGTGTCGGGTTATTTTGGTTCCAGGTGGGATTTTTGTCTGGTTCATTGTGTTGGTTATAGATTCATAGAAACATACAAAATTGAGGGATGGAGATGCTTCTTTTATAAATGGCTTTAGACCTTTTTCATTCGGAAAAAATTGTAGTACCACAAATTATTTATTACATAGTTTTTTTGTTATGAGTGTGATTGGTGAAAAAAAAAAAACAGGTCCATATATAAATAATAAACATCACTCACAATTTACCGTATCAGAATTGTGAAAAATAGTTATGGAATAATTTATGATTTTAGAATTACTTTTTTCATTCTTAGTCTAATATCTAGTATTAAGGTAACCAAAGTTACTAGGCTCATTCAAGGCTCGGTCAGTGGCACGTGACGTGTTTATCACACTCACTTTTTATATCAATTAACCATATGCCCCCACTTCTTGACACAATCTTTTTTTTATTTTTTTTATTTTTCATGTGTAAAAGATAAAAATCATTCACAATCTACTATATCAAAGTTGTGGTAAAAAGTTATGAAATAATTTGTAATTCTAGAACCACTCTTTTCATTCTTAATCTAATATATAGTGTTAAGGTAAACAGAGCTACTGGTAGGGCTGTCCAGATTGATCCGGTAACCTGACCTACCCGAAGAACCGACTGGATCCACCCGAATCCGGCCAACCCGACTACTCCGGCGGGTCTTCACCACCAGAAACCGATTTCAGCGGGTCGGTTTCGGTTTTCCTCACCTAAAATTCAAAAAACCTGAACCGACTGAAAGTTTTCCAGCTTCCGGCAAAATTTCCAGAATCCGGGGATAAATTTTCAAAATCCGGCGAAGAAACCTAGATTCCAGCGATATTTCCCTTAGATCCGGTGAGATTTTGACCGGATCTGGCTAAATCTCCTCAAATCCGGTGAGATTTTCGTCGGATCTGGCAAAATCTCGCCAGATCTAGGGGAAAACTATCGCCGGAATCTGCATTTCTTCGCCGGATTTGTGTTTTTTTCACCTTTTTTTCACCGTCTTTTCAGATCTGACTCCGACCAACCCGTCTGCCACCCATTGATAGTCTGAACCGCCTGACCCGATTACTCCGACGGGTCGGCAGCGAGTGCATTTTTTTCCCACCTGATTCAAGTGGGTTGGTTCCGGGTTTGGCACAAACCCGACCCAGACCGACCTGTGGACAGCCCTAGCTACTGGGCTCATTCAAGGCTTAGTCAGTTACACGTGACATGTGGCTATCACACTCATTTTTAATATGAGTTAGCCACATAACCCCACTTCTTGACACAATCTTTTTCTTTCTCTCTCCTTTTTTTTTTTTCCATGTGTAAATGATAAACATCATTCACAATCTACCACATCAGAGTCGTAGTAAAAATTTATGGAATAGGTTATGGTCCTAGAACCACTCTTTTCATTCTTAGTCTAATATGTAGTATTAAGATAACCAGAGTGACTGCCACTCGGTTGGTGGCACGTGACATGTGTTTATCACACTCACTTTTAATATAAGTTAGCCACATACCCCCACTTCTTAACACAATCTTCTTCTTTTTTTCTTTTTTTTTTTTCATGTGTAAATGATAAACATCACTCACAATCTACCACATTAGAGTTGTGGTAAAAAGTTATGAAATAGTTTGTGATCCTAGAACTACCCTTTTCATTTTTAGTCTAATGTCTCGTATTAAGGTAACCAGAGATATTGGGTTCATTTAAGGCTTGGTCGGTGACGCGTGACATGTAGTTACCACACTCACTTTTAATATAAGTTAGCCACATATCCTCACTTCTTGACACAATCTTTTTTCTTTTTTTTTTCAATGTGTAAATGATGAACATCACTCACAATTTACCACATCAGAGTCGTGGTAAAAAGTTATAGAATAATTTGTGGTCCTAGAACCACTCTTTTCATTCTTTGTCTAATATCTAGTATTAAGGTAACCAGAGCTACTAGGCTCATTCAAGGCTCGGTCGGTGGCGCATGAAATGTGGCTATCACACTCACTTTTAATATAAGGTAGCCACGTACCCCCGCTTCTTGACACAATCTTTTTTTCTTTGTTTTGGTTTTGGACTTCATATAGGCTAAGGTAGTTTTCCTTTCTTTTCCCTGTGTTTTTCTTTTTTTGGTCTTTGTGTTGAAGACTCAAAGGACTAAATTTTTATTTATTTTTCTTTTTGAGAGAAAGACCGATCAATATGTGCTTTCTACTTATGTGTTTAGTGGTTGTAAGAACTACCAGTTCTTATACTATGTCTTATTGTTGTTACTATGTCCCAAAATGGATGTTCTTGGTTTTCCTTTTTTTTTTTTTTTTTTTTGGGTTGGGGGGGGGGGGGGGGGGGAACTGGTTTTAGATTTGTTTTAAGTTTGGACACCACTATAATTGACATAGACAGAAAAAAAAAAGTTTATTCATACATCTCTCTATCTCCGGTAAAATTATTCAAATGCACTTGGTATAGTACTAGATCTTTTTATCATTAAAAGATGGGTCTTATATATCGGCCTCGCATATAGGATCAGCATATATATGAAAAACTTGTGGACACCAAGTATGTATAGAATGATTCTTAATTCTACTTTTAATTTTAAATTAAAATTATAGATAGATTAAGATAAACATAACAATTAGATGTGAATTGTGATATTAATCATCTAATATGAGATTTGGGGAAATTATTCGGTACACCTTGTGTACCATATCTTTCTCTCATAGAAAGGTCGATTTCATGTGCGAGATCTACATATAAGGTTTATTTTAATGCAAGAGAATATTATAATTAATCATGTGTACTAAATAATTTCACTAAAAATTAATAAATACAAGAGTTGTACAAGTAACACTATCATTGTAAATATGTATACTTTTATTGTTATTATTATCATTATTATATTACATCTTTTTGAGGTTTTCATGAGTGTACAATGTTGTGTTTGTTTCATTTCAGCTCCGAGGCTAGTATTGCCTGTCAACCCAAACAGCAACATACCCAACTTCATCACCAACATCAACACAAACAATGCCAATGCCAATGCTAATCTCAATGTCAATGCCAACACTAGCAATGGAAATCAACGTGCCCACCCATGCATTATACGTGAGCAAGACCAGTACATGCCTATAGCCAACGTGATACGCATCATGCGCCGCATACTCCCACCCCATGCAAAGATATCGGACGATGCCAAGGAGACCATCCAAGAGTGTGTGTCCGAATACATCAGCTTCATCACCGGCGAGGCCAACGAGCGTTGCCAGCGCGAGCAACGCAAGACCGTGACCGCGGAGGACGTGCTTTGGGCAATGGGGAAGCTGGGATTTGATGACTATGTTGAGCCACTCACTGTGTACCTCAACCGCTACCGTGAGGCAGAGAATGAGCGCAACAATCTGCGTGTTGATCAGCTGCCTTATGTTGGTTTTAAGCGTAGCATGGATTATGGGCCTGTTGGTGTGCCGCCAGGCCCACCACCTTATGGGCCGGGCTTTCCTATGGCCCATCACCCGGGTATGTTTGATGCTTCTGCAATGGGTGGGGGGTATCATAATGGGTCTGGTGCTGGTGGGTCTTCTTCTTCTTCCGGTGCTCAGAACACTGATCTGCCTAGCTTTGATCCTTATGCTCAGTTCAAATGAATAGGTAGTAATAGTAATGTTGGAGTGGCAATTCTCAATAAGAACTTAAGATTTATATACTGTTATAGTTAAAAGGTTTTGTCTGAGATGGGTTTGGAGAGAAACATTATTAGTCCTTTCGATTTTCAATTACAATGGATTTCTAGTTCCTATAAATGTTTATTGAGTCCTTAATGAACATTTTTAGTTGTTTGAGTCAATTTTTGGTCCTGCATTATTAAACCATTGTTTACTCTTTACATAAAGATGAATTATAGTCATTGGTTCAATGGCTCAGAGACAGTTAATCCTTCATGCATCTTGGGATCAATCACTTTGAGCTGAAAGACAATTAAAAGGTTCTTTGTGTAGATCATATAAATTCTAGATGTTTTTAAGAAGGCTTGAGATTAGAAATTAGTCAATAGAATGTGAGAATAGCCTTGTGATCCTCCCAATAAGTGAAAAGAAACAATTCTCTAAACAATTGCTAATTTTATAGAGTTTACAGTCACTAAAATCCACCATAGTTGCTTCAAAAGAAATCCATCATAGTTTAATTGTATTAATTGGGAAGATCACATTCCATCATATCAAATAATTTCTTGAATGGGATGCCCTCAGGAAGCTTGTAACACTAGTCAAGTCCAGTTAGCTTGCACGGAATTGTAGTAAAAAACGCATGACCATAAAATTCAGAAAGAGGACTTTCAATTTCAAACACATTTATTGCATCCATTCAAACAAGACTTTTTTACTTGAAAGATACCATGTGCTATGAACACAGTTTATATTGGTTGTTTAGAGAAAACCAAGGCCTCCAATTTGATAGACTAGACCACTTCAAGAAAGTTCAGACATACAACCTATTATTTAAAATTCATGACTATTTTTATTCATTGTCAACATTTGAATTTATACAAACTTCCAAATAGATAAAAATAAATAATAAAAAATACCTATTATCTATCAATAAAACTAGTCCAAACTAATTTATTTGAATAAATAATACATATCTCTATCATTATTTATCCAGTATTAATTAAAATAAATTAGGCACATGGCACTATATAACCTATGCTGTGGTTCTTACAGATGATGATCAATTATGTACGGTATAATATGATGATGAAGAGATCATCACTTATCATCTGAGTTCACGTACAAATGCTGTTCTCTTATATAATCAATCACTTCATCTGCAGTCAGATATTTTATCGACAACCCTCTTGAAATGCAGTCCCTGAGATACATAGAAATTTAATTTTTTTTAAAAAAAAAACCTTGTGTGTTAAATTCATCTTTATGTTGGCAATAAACAAATATGCTTTACTTTTACCTTACTCTTGTTGAGCTGATTTGGTTTGGTATAAGCTCATCCACAACTCTAATGTTATCCTGAAAAATTCAATATTAGAGTTGTAACGTTTAGGGTAGACCAGCAAGCAAAGGATCGTAAAGCAGCCATAAATTAAAACAATTGAGTCAATAAAAGCCACTGGGGTGAAGCTCCTTTTGAGACACAGGATTCAAATTCTGAAAACATGAGAAAATTTGGACCATTTTTAACCTTCTCAGATGATTTCCAGAATTTGGTCAATTGCAAAAATGTGGACAATCAATATGCAAAACAACGACGGACATGATATATATTGCAGTTCAAAGTTGAAAAAACACCAAGAAACATGGGAACAATTCAAATACTCTGGTTACCCTGAATTCATTCAAAATTTCATCATCAGAGATAATTTTCTCAACATCTTGTCCTTCTCTGCGAATGCAAACCACACCATAATCTCTGCATATGGTCCTGACCTGGAGAACAAGAACAAGATTTATAGAACATTATAATCCAAGGCAACTAATTATAGATCAATTCCAAAGGGTTTGATCCATATCCCATAAAGACTACATATCTGCATACCGAGGAAATTCAACACCTGATTAATTTTACAATATGCATTTCAGCTTAAGTATATGCTCCTGATATTAAGAAACATTTAAATAAATCTTTCTACTTGAACTTACACACTACCATTTTATGAAACTGGCATTTTTACACTCCCATGAACTAAAGAACTAAATATATCCAAATTTCACGATCATGTCATTGTCTTCTATAGCAAAAGAGAATTAAATGACAGTAGCATCCCCATATCAAGGACTTAGTGAAATATTTATCTTATTATAAGCACCTAATTCGTATGAACCAATAAATGTTGAGAGTACATACTTGGTCTGGAATCCAGGCTCCCGGAATGCCAAAAGAATGAAGCAGATCAGAACCGCAGACAAGCATAACCTTAAGGGATTCTAGAAGCAGGAGAAAAGCAAATTAATGTTATTCTGCCTAAACCAACAATGAAAACACATAAATATGACCCGGGTTAGAAAAGAAATTCATTAAACATAATAAATCAAGGTCATTAATACAAATATACAGTCAAAATCAGTAACACAAACTAATATTTTCAATCTAAGGACTAAGGGTGATAGTAAGCTGCCCACCAGGGGTAGAATTTCCCCTCTCCTTCCCCAGATCCTTTCGCTCCCATTGGTTGAACCCAACCATGAAGGCCTCCCTTTTAAAGGGTGTTTTCAACAACAGACCCCCCCATACAAATCCAAATATAAAATGACAAAGCATTCCTGACCCAAT
The DNA here is from genome assembly GCA_029955455.1 of Quercus agrifolia. NCBI lineage: Eukaryota > Viridiplantae > Streptophyta > Magnoliopsida > Fagales > Fagaceae > Quercus > Quercus agrifolia. The sequence continues at coordinate 59,210,217 of JARQAD010000004.1, forward strand.
CTCCTAAAATGAAAGCCATCCAATTTTTATTTGTGAATGTGCACGAGTGCTCATCTGTATATGTGTTTAAATGCAGAAGAAAAAGATTCAAGATAATGTAATCACTGTTATTTAGTCTAGTCACTCAAAAGCAAATAAAAGACCATTTTGTCTAAACATACCTCTGGGTACCTGCCCACTCTCACATAAAATACTCTTAACTCTGGATAAAACAGTTAAAGAGCGTTGAAAGGTACTTTGTCTTGCCTGTAACAAGAGTTTAGAACTTCGAAAATTAAATTTCAAACTATGCAAAACATGATGAGATAAGACCATAGTAGAATTTTACACTTGAGGATGAGTACACATTTATATCAAAATGAAACAAAGTACTATTCAAGCAAGCATCAGCTCTCAGTTGCGAAAAGAAAAAAAAAAAAACTTGAGGGAGGGAGTAATTTACCTCCCATGGGTCAACCATTACAAATTCAGAACTTTTGCTTGCCAGATGACACAACTGTAGACGATGTTCAGCAGATAAAAGGCCCTGCGAAAAAACTTTAGTTACTACTTTGTTACACTATATAGATATTTGGTCACTGAAAGATAGGGGGTATATCACTTTATGAAGCCAGGAAGGTGATAACTAAAACATAGAATAACTTAATAGAAACAAATTCAATCAAGTAACCCATGAGTGATGATATGAGATATCTATCAATCATGACAAATGATAATAGTATCAACATTGTCTGCCATGCAGGGGGAAAAAAAAAAAAAAAGTCCCTACAAGGCAGCACTCAAATGGATAAGGTTACACATAAGTACTCCAATTAAATTGGAAAGTGCCTCTCAATGTTTGTGTTTGGATATATTTGTGTGTGTAGTAGTTTTAATTTCTCTATCCCAGCGCATAGTGTGCATTGGGAAACCCCACCCCAGTGGGTTGGGGGAAGATAGGGTTGTTAGATAGTTACAAATTCAGGCATAGAAATTGATGAGAAGTCCAGGAGAAATTGATATTTGTAACTCACTTCCTAAAGAGGCCATTTGCTTTAATGTTTTAAGAAATGTGTAAAAAGTGAAAGACATCCATTTGCTGACAAAGGCTACTCTACAAATTACATTTCTATCAATATGATACAAGCAACTACATACCCCTTTCTTGTATGCATCATTAACGGGTGACATATAACCTCCAATAACACAATAGCCTTCTGCATTCAGCGCATCTCTTGCCAGCTCTAAGAACAACATTGGAAGTAATCAAATCAACGTTATACCTATGAAAACTAAATAATGCATTCCATCAAATTCATATATACATTTAAATAGAACAGAAAATACTTCCCACAAATTTAACCATTCATGAACACAAATTTTAAAATGAGATCTTTCTGTATGAAACTAGCCAGAATTCAGGTCAAAAATGATATCCAAGAAGGGTTCATTTACAATAAATGGAGAAAGATATCATCTTGCTGAGGCACCACAGTTAAAATGAAAGAGGAAAGTAAATTTTACTTGTTTTGAGAACAAATTTTCAACAAAAAGCACCTTCATTAGCCAACCCAAGACAACAAGTGATAGCGGCATGTGAGTTTTCAGAAGAAGGAATGGCCACCATATACTTCAATCAATTTACGCAAATACAATTTCATTGAAGACAGAGTCAGGTGTACAACTTTATTATAGTGTTTCTCATTTCATACATATAAAATAATGTCTGGCACTTCAAACAACAAATAGATCTGCTAAATTATTATCTAAAAAAACACTCTCGCAATGCTCAAACAATGACTTAGCAGGTAATGCTACTAGTAATTATGATGAGTTAAGTTCAAAACTTAGTACATCCGATATAGATTTTATTTATCTAACTGCCATGAACCCATCAAAATCAACAATGTCTAAATACTAACAAATAATATAAATCTAAACATGATTAGATATATAAGTTGATAGTATTTATAACATGCAGTGCAACATAAATCATCAAGTCTATTTCATAAGCAAAGTATCACAGCTACAAGTTTCATAACCAGTATGTATGTATTATTATTTTTTAATAAGTAGGAAAAACTGTATTAAGAGAAGACTACTTCATTAAAGAAATGAGGTAGGCATAAATATGTATGTATTATTATAACAATTAGTAACAGAGTTCTACATTTAAGTTGCACTAATATATTTAGTAATCACTGAGTTTTGTTCTTTCTGAGAGGGCATCAATTTGCTCCATTTCAATGGCTGTTATTCAACAATTGGCTCAACATCTTGTCAACTGTAACTTAGAACTACATTCACGAATTAGCCAATGAGCCGAGCACAAATGGCATCTCTTCCTCCCACAAAATGGGTGAAGTACTAGTAAGGCTGAACAGTGCCCAATATAATAAAACAATTCTTATACAAACATATAGTAAGACATCTTTAAAGGATCACTCTTTTTGATTAGTCCAAAGCTTGGGGTTTAACACAATGTTCTTCCGTTTTTGAGTTCCTAGCTTCTCTTAGATCTTTCACTTGATATTCTTGTACTTTGTTGATCCTTTGTGTTTCATCATTGTGAACATAAAGTTTTTGTTTATTTAATATTAATAAAACAGCTCTGCTACCTATCAAGAAATTATCTTTGACGGATTGCCAATTAATGAGAACAGAATCGGGGTCATCAAGGAAATTTGATGAGTGAATATGAAAAACATCCAACCAATTGAATCTACCAAAAAGAGACTGCAGTTTTTTTGTTTCCAAAACCCAACTTATTAATAACATTAACTTGAAGACCAATTTTGAAGTAGGCTATAAAAAAAATTTAAAAAAAAATTTAAAAATTAAAAAAAATAAATAAATAAACATTTCTGAAGTAGGCTTGAACAGCCATAATAGTCCCAAATATGTTAAGACCCTGTCCACCCTGCCTACTTAATAATGGTGCTGCTGGTAGTTGTTATACAGCAGCCTTCAGTAGAAGCCTTGAGTGATGCAGCAGCAGGGTATGCATTTACAAGAGTTATGCAATGGCTTATCAAGATATACAGTGAACTATGTAATTAGCAACTAAGCAGCTATCTCACTCAGTATAGTAGCAGTGAATAGCTCAACTGATCAGTTAGAGTAGTCTATCAAGCAGCTGGAAGCAGCAGACAGTAGTGTCTGGAGACTGCAGCAGTAAAGCTTAGGCAGTAACAGCAAGCATGCCAGTGAAGCACAAGTTATGTTAGTTGGTAGTTAGTCTTGTGGCCTTGATATACTAGCCTATTGGTTGTAAATCTCTTGTATAGTTGCCTAAGTAATGTTAGTTAGAACCCACGTGCTTAATAGCATTTACCATGCGATCAATTAGGCTAGCTGTTAGCAGATTAGTTATCTAGTTAGGGAATTCCTGAGCTTGTACATATTAAGGCAAGCCTAAATAGCTGCCAGCCACTGCTGTAAGGATCATAACAGTAGAGTACAAGCAAGTTCCCTCTTTTCTCTAATTCTCTCTCTCTTTCTCTAAATCTTTTTTGTCCTTGGAGGCCAAGCTCCCTCAAAGCATCTATCCCTTTTAGAGCTCACTTTACCACTAGAAGTAGGTTCTCATCAAAATACTAAGCGCATTTTAGTTTGTAATAAATTGTTGTTGGGCACATTAGTCCGTACTAAAGTTTAACCTAAAATAGTTTATTCATTAAGTTTCCTAAATGAAGCCAGCCATCAGAGAACAACAACAGCTGCCATAACCCTGCCACTACCAACATCAACACTACCCATCCCCCCGCCATACATGGCATACCATCTGAACTTCTCCACTTCTATACCATCACTCCTTACTGCAAGCAGCCCCATGTAACCTGCAGATAGGTGAGAATTCACAAGAACCATGTCTGAATCAACAAACAAGGTACCAAAATCCAATCCCTTAATGCTTCTACGAAGCATGATTTAGCCTACAATAATAATCCATAAGCAAGTCCAAATTCATGACGCCTATCATATACAAATTCATATTAACCACCATCAGACAATGCTCCATGTGCCATGGTACCATCACTGCTCCACCGAATGTACATCCTAACCATTATAAGGATAGTTGATACGCCATCAATCCATAGAGATATGACAAGACTACACTCACTGCCTCCACTACTAGCATGGCTAATGAGCACAAGCACCAAGTCATGTATGCCCATCCACAACCACATACAGCAACCTACCACTTATGAAATTATTCACCTCTCTCTCTATAAAATGTTGCAAATTAGACTTTGGAAAAGTTCTACAAAATTCTAGAAGGCATACAAAACTATAAACAAATCCTAGGAGATTCCAAGTGCAAACAAAAGAAGAAAAGTCAAAGGGCCAATGGTACATCAATATCACACAATAAATCCCCAGAAATCAAAAAGAGTATCTAAATCTGTAACACTTCTATTTTTCTTTTTATTGGTGAGTTACACATGTACCCAATGTTTTTGAACCCACGAAACCTTAAACACATGTACTTGATTTAGTTCCTCACTTGACAAATAACATGGCCAAATGGGTAAAAAATATATTAAAGCTAAAGTCTTTAATTTTAACCCATTTTGCACTCTGAGTTAGATCATCAAAAACCCCACCACACCCATCATCATCCATGTCCCTAAAACCATAGCCATTCAAATAAAAAGAAGAAGTGAGTTCCAGTTGACTCGATTGGTAAAGTCTCTTGTCATCGAATAGGGGACTGGAATCGAATCCTCTCTTCACCAAAAAGACATCCATTGATGTCTTGGTTTGATGATAAAAAGCAACTACCATAGAGCCAACAACATAAAATTAACGGTGAGTTTGCCATGATTTAAAGCAATAACCATAGAGTGAACCACATAATTTTAAGGATGAGTTTGTCCACTATCAACTTTTTCTTTGAACTTTTTAGCATATTTGCTTACATACAGCATCTAAACAGATATAAAACCCTCAATTATCCACAGAAAAACAACAAAAACAAAAAATAAAAACATGAAAAAACAAAAACAGAAACTCACACCCCAACTTACCAAACATGCGTAAATGCATATAAGTCGGAGGATTGAAGCTTCCATTCGCTACTAAAACCACATACACCTTCTCCCTAGTTTAGAACAAAGCAAAGTTACCACTTTTTTCCCAATTAAACCAAGGTCTAATATATAACAACAACAACAACAACAACAAAAATGCAAAACGTTATAAGACATGTTAGGTGGCATCTGGGTATCCCTTAGAAATGAGTATGTGATACTCACTTGGGTGTGGTTCCAGGCGAATCTTCATGATCAATCAATCCAAAGGATAATTTAGAGAAAGGTAATGGGGTATCCATGACACCTAGAAAATCAAATTCAACAGAGAAAAAACTTTTACAAGTGGTTTTTGAAAAGTAGAGAGAGCTTAGTTTTATAGATGGGATTTGAAGTGAGAGAAAGAGAGAGAGAATTTGCTTTTGCGGGTAAACAACGCGGTTTGAGTGTGAGAGACCTTTGCGAGTAAACAACGTTGTTCAAATGGTCCAATCAAAACTAGACACGTCAAAAAACAGTAAGGTCCAAGTCAGCAAAAAGGAGAGAACGGGCCCAACGACGCCGTTTTAGGCACCGGTTTTGCTCAACTCTATGTCTTATCTACAATCGGCGATTTTTATATTGAGAAAGAGAGTGAGGTTGAAGTTGAACTAGTTTGTTATACCTTTCAGAATGAGAAAGACAACGATTGATTGGTACGAGATTTCGGATCTCTGTCGATTTGGTTATTGAGTTTGAGGAAGGTGACGTGCAAGTTTTTTTTTTTTTTCGTGCAAGTTATTGGAATATTAATTTTGATTGATGTTAGCCTGATTAATGGGACGGAGATTTGGCTTGGGTTCGGTGACTTTGGGGAAGGAGGTTGAGGCTTTTTTTTTTTTTTTTTTGGTTTGAGAAACTGATATTTTTCTCTGAAGATGGAATTTGCAGAAGGAAAAAAAAAGTTCAATTATTTTATTTGAAGAAGCAAATAATTTTTTTTTTTTTTTTAGGGACAGCAAATACAAATAAATCCTATTTGAATGATGTAAATAAAGTTCATTTTTTTAAAAAAATAACTAATAAAAGGTAAAGTTTTAAAAAACTAATGAAAATCTCGTAGCTTTGAATATCAGCTACCATGACATGTGACTTGTTCTCGGTAGGGTAGGGTAGGGTAGCTTCTCTTCCCACCCTACTGTAGTATTCTGTTTCCCTCTAAGACAGCGAGGAAAAGTTGTCCCCTCTAGTACTTTACCTACTGGTAAGGGTGAGTTAGTCCGTCATAATTTCTTGTTTGTTGTGCTGTGCTTTTTTTGTTGCAGGGATGGAGGACCTAACACGTAGTTGGCAGGAAGCTATCCCTTACTAACAAAGAAGGGGTGAATGTGGATCTTATTGAGAATAAAAGATTGAATAACTTTGCCCTCGCTGCTAAGTTCTTTTCCCGGGGGTCTTTGAATGTTGATGCAGTGGTTAGCACACTTAGGCTGCTATGGCGCACTAAGGGGAGTTTTCAAGCAAGTGACGCAAAGCAGAATTTCATGGTGTTTACTTTCGATCTAGAAAAGGATGTTGAAAAAGTGCTTATGGGTGAACCCTGGTCCTTTGATAGACACTTGGTGGTTTTTCGCTAGTACGATGGGGTAACTCCTGTTCAGGAACTCATTTTTGATAGGGTTGCTTTTTGGGTATAGATTCACCATCTTCCTTTCTCTCTGCTTATTGAGGAGGTGGCTTTTAAGTTGGGCGATACACTTGGTTCTGTCATTAGGACTGGAGACTTATCAAATATGAAAGGATGAACGTTCATGAGAGTAAGGGTTTCATTGAACATCTTGGACTCGATCTGCCATGGCCGCCGTATTACTTTGGGGCAGAATTCAGATGGATGGGTTTCTTTCACCTACGAACGCCTGCCAAACATTTGTTATTGGTGTGGTAGATTTACACATGATGATAAGGAGTGTTCAGTATGGCTACAAAGTAAAGGATCTATGGCAGTGGAGGACTATCAGTTTGGTGTTTGGCTTCAGGCTTCTCAGTTCAACCCAGCCCGCTGGTCGTACGTGGAGGTAAAGAGTTTTGAGAAGGATGTAGAGTCTCGTCATGTCACAATAGACAAGCCCGATTCGGTGGTTCCAGCATCGACGAAGCGCTTGACGGCGAAGCTGGGAAGTAACGATGTGGGTAAGAAAAATCCGGATATTCCAGAACATGTTAATTGTACGAAATCGTCAGCAGATTTTGCGGCAACTCTCCAGGATATTAATGATGAAATCCAGAAATTTTCAAATTCAAACTCCCCTGCTATTATGATCATTGAAGGCTCAGATAAGTCAAACATGGAAAATAAGGAAATGGAGCGATCATCGACAATTCCAGATCAAATCATCCAAGCTACGGTGATTGATAAGGATTCGATGGTGGAGGGTAAAGTTACTGACTTTAATTCTACGGAATTGAGGGAACTGAGTTTTGAAATGGGATGGGCCAGTAAAAGTCATGGGAAGAAAGGAGGCTCACCAAAAGCACGTGTTAAGGAAAAAACCAAGTGCAATGGGCCTGGCTTAATTCCTGTCACTATTGGGTTGGACCAAGACATGTGCATGCAGTATGGGCCTAAATGCACGGGGGAGGCTTTGGACATGGTTAATACAGAATGTGGGGAGAAGGAAAAAAGGATGAAGAGAGAGCTGATGGTCTTTGATACTTCATCTTCAACGGGATCGGCAGAGGTTGCTGGGCAGCCCCGTCGGGTCCAATGAGTCTTATTAGCTGGAACTGTCAAGGGCTTGGGAACCCTCGAACAGTTAAAGCCCTGCAAAAGGTTATCCAGCGTGAAGAGCCCATTTTAGTTTTCCTGATGGAAACTAAACTGAATAAAGATACAGCAGAGAAGGTACGTGACCAGTGTAATTTTCATTTTAGTTGGGTGGTCCCTAATGAGGGGGAAAGTGGTGGTTTAGCTCTTTTTTGGAGGGAAGGTCTTTTAATGGAAGTTCTTGATTCTGATCAGTCACACATTGATACGGTCGTTAAAGGCGGCGTCTCGTCGGATTGGTGGCATTTTACTAGTTTTTATGGGTCACTGGATACTTCAAGGAGGAATGAGTCTTGGGCTTTGTTAAAAAGAATCCAGGACATGTCAAGCTCACCGTGGTTGTGCATAGGTGATTTCAATGAAATTGTTTGTGAGTCGGAAAAAGAGGGAGGCAGTTCTAAACGAAGGCGTCATATGAATTATTTTTTTGATACCATAAACTAGTGCAGCTTGAGGGATATGGGATATGTAGGACCGAGCTTCACATGGCTCTATCAGAGAGCTGATGGTTTTCAGATTAGAGAACAACTGGACCGTGCATTGGCATCACTTGAATGGGAGAGGAGCTTTCAGGATGCAAGGTTGTATCACCTTACATGTTCGGCGTCAGACCACTCTCCGTTGTCATTGCATTTTTTCAAGAAGCCACAAAGACAGAGAGGGAGTAAAATATTCAGATTCGAATCCATGTGGTTAAAGGATCCGAAATGTGAAGAAGTAGTAAAAACGGCATGGTTTGAAGGATGCATTAACAGTGGGGGTTTTCCGATATCTTGGTGTTTGGAGTTGTGTTGGAACAGGTTGAATGCTTGGAACAAGAGTGATTTTGGGCATGTTGGACGGAAAATTTTAGAGCTTCAAAGCAAGTTGGAATGGTTAGAACACCAACCAGCTTCACCTTCCATCATTTGCGCTACTTAGGAAACAAGAATTGAGCTAAATTGTTGGTTAAACAAAGAAGCAACTATGTGGTATTAGCGGTCCCGTTTGAATTGGTTTCAGTCAGGTGATCAGAATACACGGTTTTTCCATGCAAGAGCATCTTCCCGGTTTAAGAAAAATACTATAATAGGGTTGATGGATCCACATGGTGTATGGCATGAGGATGATCACAAGATTGGGAAGATTGTGGTCAGTTACTATGCTGATCTCTTTTGCTCAAACCGGCCTACTGAATTCACTGAGCTCCTTAATGTAATGCAACCAAAGGTCTTGGATGACATGAACAGAATGCTCAATATGCCCTTTCAAGATTTCGAAGTTTATTCAGCTCTAAAACAAATGTATCCTCTAAAATCCCCAGGTCCGGATGGGATGTCACCACTTTTCTTCTAGCATTTTTGGCCCACCATTGGTAATATTGTCACTAAAACGGTATTAGACTTTCTAAACTTTGGCTCTGCCCCTCCTAAGTTCAATGATACTCATGTAGTTTTGATTCCAAAAAATAAAGATCCCAAAAATATTTCTGATTATCGCCCCATAAGTTTATGTAATGTGATTTTTAAACTTGCTTCTATAAAGTGATTGCTAACAGGCTCAAGAAGATTTTGCCCTCCATTATTAGTGACACCCAAAGTGCATTTGTGCATGGAAGGTTGATAACTGATAACATTCTGGTGGCGTTTGAGGCGATGCATCACATAAGTCAAAAGAAAACAGGTAAAAAGGGGACAATGGCATTGAAGTTAGATATGAGCAAGGCATATGATCGTGTGGAGTGGGTCTGCCTTGAAAAAATCACGGAGAAGCTTGGGTTTAATCAGTGTTGGAGGAGGTTGATCATGCGGTGTGTGACTACGGTCTCCTATTCCTTCAGAATTAATGGGAAGGTTTATAGGTCTGTTCAGCCTTCAAAAGGGATCCGTCAAGGTGATCCATTATCACCTTACCTCTTTCTCATTGTGGTAGAAGGTCTCTCGTCCCTAATCAGAAAATCGATGGAAGTTGGTACTTTGGAGGGGTAGCGGTGTGCCGTGGTGGCCCTAAACTCTCACATTTGTTCTTTGCAGACGATAGCCTCATTTTCTGAAAAGCTACCATTTCTGAATGTGAGTCTTTGCAGCGAATCTTTCAGGTCTATGAGAATGCTTCTGGACAACAATTAAACCATGCAAAAACCTCCTTATTTTTTAGCACTAATACTCCTAATGAGGTTCAAGAAGAGATTCGGGAGAGGCTTGGGGCTCAGGTGATAAAGCAACATGAAAAGTATTTGGATTTGCCATCGTTAGTGGGAAGAAATAAAAGAGCGAGTTTCAGTGCTATTAAAGATAAACTTTCCAAGAAGTTGGCGGCTTGGAAAAGTAAGTTACTCTCTAAAGCGGGTAAGGAGGTCTTGATTAAAGCGGTGGCACTAGCTATACCCACCTATACCATGAGTTGTTTTAAGATTCCAGATTCTCTGTGTGATGAACTTACTAGTATGATCCGGCAATTTTGGTGGGGCCAAAGGGGGGGAAGAAAAAAAGATGGCATGGTTGAGTTGGGATAAACTTTGTGAACCTAAGGAGAGGGGTGGGATGGGTTTCAAATGTCTCCAACAATTTAACTTAGCTTTATTGGCTAAGCAAGGTTGGCGGCTTCAAATTTGTCAAAACTCCCTTCTTTACCATGTTCTTAAAGCCAAGTATTTTCCTTCATGTGATTTCCTTCATGCGACCATTGGAAATAACCCCTCTTACACTTGGCATAGCATCTTGGCAACAAAATCCATTGTAGAGAAGGGTATTCGGTGGAGAGTAGGGAATGGTTCAAATATTCGGGTTTGGGGAGATAAATGGCTTCCAAGGGTTGCCAGTTATGAAGTTATTTCTCCTCGGCTTTTTCTTCATCCGAAAACCAAGGTTAGTGAATTTATATGCCAAGAGAGTTGCTGCTGGAAGGAGGAAATTATTAGACAGAGTTTCCTACCTGTGGATGTGGAAGCAATTTTGAGTATTCCAATAAGTGCCAAACCTCCTATGGATCGTTTGATTTGGGCTGAGACTAATAATGGAGGTTTCTCTGTTCGTAGTGCGTACTAAGTGGCAATGTGTCTTCACCAATCAACGGATGTAGCTTCAGCTTCTTCAAATAGTCAACAACGATCATTCTGGAAGAAATTATGGCACTTACCTGTCCCACACTTGGCAAACCTACTGTGACATACTCCCCACTAAAGAGAACTTATGTAAACGCCAAGTACTATAGGATTGTACCTGTGACAAATGTGGTTCAGCCTCAGTCTTTAGGCCATTTGTTCTGGTCCTGTTCAAGGGCTCAACAAATTTGGGGCTGCACGAAGCTTCCAACCTCTCTCAGATCGGGTCAGTTCCATTCCTTCTTTGATTTACTATGGTTTTTGTTGATGATTGAATCATTCAACGAAGAGAAGGTTGCATTGGTAGTGACCGTTGCTCAGGCGTTATGGTGCAATCAAAACGAAATCAAACATGGGGCAGAAAGGAAGAGTCCAGAAGCTATAGTCCACTGGGTTAATCAATACTTATTGGATTATTCAATGGCAACAGAATCTGTATCAACTGTGAGAGAAGTTGTGAGTGTCACGTGGAATCCACCTCCGTCTTCCATGTTAAAGGTTAATGTGGACGGAGCCACTACATTGCATCAGAACATCGTTGGTGTAGGGTCTGTTATCCGAGATGAGTTGGGTCGGGTGATAGCAGCCATGAGCAAAAAAATTCAAGCACCCTTGGGTCCCTTAGAAGTGGAGGCAAAAGCTTTTGAAGCTGGTCTTCAATTGGCTAGGGACATGGGTTATCAAGACATAATTCTGGAAGGTGACTCACTGATTCTTGTTCGTGCACTCTATGGTCTTTCTTGGCCTCCCTTAACAATTGATTCTATGGTTGTGGGGATGCAACTCTTATGTTTAGATTTTCGCACGGTTTATGTTTCTCATGTAAGGAGGCAAGGGAGCAAACCTACCCATATTTTAGCTAAATATGCTCTTAGCATAAATGATTCAGTTGTATGGATTGAGGAGACTCCTTGTTGTATTGAACAAGCCCTCATCCAAGACTTTGTACCTATTTCTAGTATTTGAATAAAATTTGACAGATTTCTCATCAAAAAAAAAAAAAAAAACTATGCATAAAAACTACACGCCGTATTTTTTAAAGCTTATCTAAAGAGAGTATATATGTGTTACAATAACTATTTCTAATATAAGGAATGCTACAACCACAAATTATTTTACAATATTTTTACAAATTGTTGATTTGGTCAACTTTATACTGGTTTTTATTTAGGCCCACCATTAATATCAATTTTTCATTTACCAATAATCACTCATCACATCAACAGTTTGTAAAATTGTTTATAAAAAAATTTGTATCCCTAGGATTACTCTTCTGTGGTGCGAAATGGTGTATGAATACTTACACTTCTACTTTCAACAATAATATCTGACATGCTCTTCAAAGAGTCGGACATCTCTTGCATGGGTGAATGCTTTTTTCTTGGTTTCTTGCAAATTCCCCTAAAAATGTGGACACTGCTTGCCAAGCCTTTCCACTTATTCACTACTAGTCTTGCTCTTGACGATGCTAGGCCCTCAACCTCCATTGGATCAACTGAGTTCACAGAGGGTTCACATTGGGGGTCAACAAATTCTTTGAGTGGAGTCCCTAGACCCTTCGGTGCATTCCTTTGGTATTTCACCATTCGTGCAGAATGCATTTTTCCCCATTGCAACCGTGCATTTAAACATGATTTCCATGGACTTAACATTCGGCAAAGGTTTGTTTTTAAAGGTTAATGCCTTGGGACATGCCTACATGTGGACAACCGATAGTTAGAACACAATATAGTTGTAGACAACTGAGTTTTTCACAATTATGTAAAGTGAACTAACCTAAACCTTTCAGGTCCACCACTCATCAGTAACCTGAATAATCCCAATTACAAGATCATAACCCAACTTAGTCTCACCAAAGCACTCCTTCCAAGTCTTCCATTGTTTTCTCAGATGATCTCATTTGTTTTTATACTGTGTGTGAGTCACCACTTTTCCCATTTCATCCAACTGCTCAATCACTGCATCAACCTCTTCCTTTTTCAAAAATCATGCATGCCTCTTTCCATCTAGGACTTGAGCAGCAGACAAATCACAATAAGCTTTTAGTTCTTCAGGATCTTTCCACTCAGTTCTCACTTCATTACTATCGGCCTTCGATCTCCCCTTACTCATTTTTGCTACAACTTCCTTCTATACTCATTGAGGCATTTCAATGAACAGTTTGTATGCATATCATAATTAGTTACGCATGCCTGTATGAAAAATGCAAAGTAAACTCACATATAGTCCAAACACAACATAGGCAGGAAGAGAAACACACAAAATTACACAGAAACCCACATATTAATGTCAAAAACCACACAAGGAGAGAGAAACCCACATATTAATGTCAAAAACCACACACAAACGTTGAACACAAAAACACAGATTGAAGTCTCATGGAAAACAATATAACCACACACCAATAGATCAGAGATTATGAAAAGTCTTACCTGTAAATGCAGAGACCCATAGTGGTGGCAACGACGTCCCAAGCGGAGAGAATGTAAGCTCGAGCGAAGCACGAAGGGATGGGTTCGTTTGTTCCATGTGGGTTTACAATTACCATGTTTCAGCTCTTGTTTTGATGGTTTATTGGTTGGTGGGTAGGTGCATTTCATTGAAGAAGAAGAGAACGGAGTATTGATGAAAATTGAAGACATCTCTACATGGTTGTTAAGAGGAAGAAAAGGTAGAATGCAAAAATTTAGCTGTTGGAGAGAACACATCGTTTTGTGCTTCTACTTCATGGGTCAGAGTTTTGTGAATAGTACAATACAGTACAATGCGTTTTGTGTTTATGCTCAAGTCCAAGTGGAGTACCTGCACACACACAGACGTTTTAATGAAATAGTGCGTATTTCCTTTCATTTTGCGTTTCAGCTTAGATGTTTTGCGCGTTTACTTATTGCCACTATAGCTATGGGTCCCACGCCCATCAAAATGCAAACGTGAAACACTGAGTTAAAACACTGGATCCAAACGTAACCTTAGGTAAAGATTTGGAGCAACGATCTAGGAGTAGGACTAGGATTTACCAAAATTCTCAAAGATGCATTTAAAAATTAAAGAGAAAAACATAAAAATTTGTATGAAACAAATGGTCTTAGGTGCTTTTAGGGTAACCGTTAATAAATATTTATATAAAACATAGAAACCATTATGAAAAAAGTTAACAAATGCTTTAAGGACATTGGATTAAGAAAATTTTTTAGAAGTTTTTTTGAAGAAAAAAAAAACTCATGAAAGTGGTATTTAAACTTTCTTTAAATGATCCATTAACAAATACCCTAAGCCATATGACTCAACCTATATATATATATATATATATATATGAATGAAAGACCCCTCTAAACCTATCAAAACAAAAACAAAAACAAAAAACTCATTTTTCCATAATCCCAAGCCCCAACCTTAATCACCACCTCCAAAAACTTCTCATCATCATAAACGTTGCTCGACTTCCAAATTTGTTTGAGTGTACCTGAAACTCTAGACATGATCCATCAATTCATTTCAATAAAGTCATATTGTGCAATCAAATAAATGAAAATTAAAAAAAGAAAGGTAAATTCCAAATAACTACCCTAAGGTTTGGTCTAATGCCAAACACATTCAAAACAATTGAAAAACAACCATTTTGGTCCTTAAACACAAACAATTTTTTGTTCACTCCACGTAAAACAAAATCTACACAGTGTTTTTCCATTTCCAAGACTGCATGTTCAAAAAGGATACCCCACAAATCTCATTTGTTCCAGCTAACCTAAATGCACCTCTGATCATCACATTTTAGTCCAACACTCCAACAGGTTTACATCATTTTTTGCTCTTCCCAAGAGCAATAAGTGCTCTTACTATAAACCAAAAAAGAGTAACCCAAGTCATGATTGGTTCAATGGCTCTCTTCAGTAGAATTTAGACTTTCATTAAAAAAATAAATTCGGACTAAACAAAGAGAAAGAGGGCTTCTATACAAGTTTTATTCTAAAGAGAGGTACAAATTAGTTCTTGATATCAAAATATAGCTAAAATTCTTGTGATGGAAGAAGTATTAATTACTTGAATAATAGTTGATTTAGTTTTTGTTCTAGTTTCTTTTGTAGGTTGGGCTTTTAGCTACTTGGCCCTTTTGCTTGATAATTTCAACTCTTTTTGTATGTAATCTTGGATTTTTTTCTCTCTCTCTAAGTTATAGGTTTTGGTATGTAAAGAACTTCATTTTTATGGAAATTAAAGGACAAACACTAAAAAGAAATTAGGATTGACTAAGAAATCCTTGATCTCAATATAATTTTTTGCATAAATGGTTCTTTTGATGATTTTATTCCAATAAACTACTGCTACTTTTATACAAGATAACCACTGCATTTTAGGAAAAACTTATCTTAATAAAACTCAAAGAGCTCCACTAGCCGTTACAATCCTATTGAGGATATTTTGGAATCAAAGTTTATTTATCATGAATATCATTTAGGTGGAATGATATTCTAAATGATATCATTTAAGTGTTTCCTTTATTTAGCACATATTTGGCTTTGGCTGCCACGCTTGTTGTAGTTGCTAGATTCATGGATCCCTGATTCACATGTGCTTGATTAATGGTGAATAAAATTTTATTTTGAAATATCCTCAATAAATCCAATCAAATGACTAACATATTCCCTTATCCTATTAAAATGCAAACACAAATGTAATAAATCCTAATATCATGCAACAACTTATTCTGATATTAAAATTATAAATACTATGCACATGACATTTGTAGAGTGTTTTATTGTTTTCCTTTTTTCTTTTTTTAATTTTAATTGTAGCCAAGAAACCTAGTGTGGTCAAGGCTACTTTGTATCTTAGTTACTGATTTTTTTTCAAACTTTGTTGTATAGATATCAATGGCAACAACACCAACTCTGTTTTCTTTGCTTGTCCATCATGGTCCAACAACATTGATCATTCATGATGTTGATCGGAATCGGTATTCATATATGGATGTGTCAAGATGTATTAGAGATTGTACTTGTGGACTTGCCTGCAAACATAGGTGCAGAGATCAACATCAAGTGTGAAATACCAAATTCAATGGACATCAAGAATGTGAATAATGATATTGATATGCAACATATGTTTGACGCATATGAAGATGAAGGGTGTAGTAAAATTCACATTCATGTTTTATTTGCACCTAATGATCTTCAATGCACTACTTCTCAACCCACTCGAGAACAAGCTATAGTTGGTATGACTTATTTATCTGAAGATCCTAATTTTAGTGACATTTTTGGCAATGATCTTTTGGCTGAGGTTGCTATGAATTTTAGCCACAACAGTAATGCTGTTGAGGGGAAAGAGGTTACTGATGAAATGTTATTGGCATTGGCTAGTGTTCCTAAGGATTTTAATATTCTTGCTCCTACGGGTGTAGAGTTTGATTATTTTGAAGAAGAATTTCATATTAATGCTTCTAATGAAGAGTGGCAAAGTCAAGATGAAATTGACAGTGATAGTGAGTATGAAGTAGATGGGTCTGTGGTTGAGAAAAATTCTAAAGGTGAGGGATGGTGGCCTCTCAAACTATGGCTCTGAAGAAGTTCGTGAGGATGGGTTTGATTTTGAAGTTGACATAGAGCATATTCATGTGAATAGGGTTATTCAAGGAAGAATGTTCATTGTAGAAGAAGGTTCAATAAGGCTAGAAAATGTCATGGTATTTACTAATGTGAATGAGTTTAGGGAAGCATTAAGGGATTTCGCAATTCAAGAAGGATTTGAACTTGTTAAGGTGAAGAATGATAAAGCTAGAGTGATTGCACTGTTGGAAAAATAGATGTGCGTAGCAGAAAAAAACGGATCTACTTCATTAGAAAATGATAACATGTGCTACGTAAGTTTCAGAATTAGAAAACAAGAATGCGTACCTTGGTGCAGTGAAATTCAAAACCAAATATCAGAAGTTCTTGGGAAGACTTTTAATCTTCATTCCAATTCCACTTGATGCCTAGGATGTGTGGTCTCTTAATCAGTTTCCAATGAAAGAATAAAGAGTGTCCAATACTCACATAAAAACATTTCATTCCTTATGAGAACTCTCATGAAAAGACTTAATGAAAAGTCTCATGAAAAAACTTAATGAAAATCTATATGTTTCTCTCCTTATATATATAACTGATTATCTAATTGGGCTAGCCTTTTGGGCCTTTCCAATTGGGATTTAGTGTGTGGCTTGGAGTGGGATCAAAAGGGACCAATAAGACACTAGCTCCAATAGGTTTTGGGCTTTTCTGTCAACTCTTGACAAGTCCAAAGTTACCATTAACTATATTTAATACCACTATATAAATATAGTTGCACTGTAGGCCTTATCTATAAATTATATCCCAAGACTTTATTGTACATGCAACATCTTCATTAAAATATTCGTGGTAATACAAAATCATGAATATTAACTGCCACTTTGAAGATTACTACATTTTAATCCTTGATTATCCGGTTTAATCCTTTATGTTATTCAATATATATTTATGAAATCCAATTTCATAAATATATATACTTTAGTAACTCCTTACTAAAGTGGTTGGGCCTAACACTTTAAATAACCAAACCTATTAAACTTATCTCAAGGGAATATTTTATATCTCCATTAGGAGATTATGAATTCCATCTTGAAAATATATGTTCCATCAATACTAAATGCGGTTGCCCAACATACTGAGGTTTTGACCGTAATTTATAGATCTCACTCCTGATATATCAAAGTAACCTACATCTCATGATCATGTCCATTATTCTCTTAGGATTTAAAGTTGATGTAAATAGAAGTCGTGAGATTTATTGTTCAATTGACAGTCGTTAGGAGAATAATAAATCTCACAGCGGTTTAGTTCAATATGTTTTAACTCTTAAAACATATCAACATATCAACTAGAAGTCTCCACTTCCATGATCAAGACAAATCATCTTAGTTGATATGTTATAGTCTTTACAGATAAAATGCCCAATTTCATCACCGACTACGAACTAAAATTCTGAGTTTACAAAGAACTTGTAATTTATATCTTTCTGTGACTTTTCATATAAATCCCATACTATGTATCTCATGGACTAAGATAATGTCCTATTAGTTCATATATAGTCTCATATAATTAAACAACTTAATTATTTATAACATGCCAATAAATTGGATTTTAGGGTATAAACCCCAACATGCACATGTGCCAGTGATGGGTGTCTATGGTGGATTCATGCTGCTATAACACCTGACGAGATCACATTTAGGATCAAAACCTACAATTCACAACACACATGTATTAGGTCCTCCAAAAATTCAAATGCAACCTCCACTTGGATTGCTAGGAAATTAAGGAGCAAACTTTATGTTGACCCTAACTTAAGGTATTCTAGTATGCAACAAGATCTGCTTAACTGAGGTTTGAAGTTCAAGGAAGCTAAAAGAGATTATACCGAGCAAAGAAAAAAGCTAGAGAAAAGGATTATGGAAACCATGCAAGCTCTTATAAGAAAATAACAGCATATGCTAATGTGGTCTTGGAAACCAACTTTGGCAATGTAGCAAAGATTCAGTATGAGAAAACCGACATTGCAATGCATTAATCCTACCTTGAAGAGGTTCTTTTTATGCTTTGATGCTATGAAGAAAGACTTTATCAATGGTTATAGGTCATTTTTAGGAATAGATAGTTGCCACCTCAAGGGGCCATTTGGGGGTGTTCTACTTGCTGTCATTTCTCTTGATGGTGACAATGGCTTATTTAAGTTGTAGTCACCATTGTAGAGGTTGAATACAAGGATAAATGACTATTATTCTTACACCATTTAGATCCTACATTGGTTAGCATGACTGATAAGTCACACTTTGTATTATGTTTGATTAGCAAAAGGTATGTAGATTGATTCTTTTAATACTTTAATGTGTCAATTTTTTAAATCCCTGATGTGTTATTTATTTATTTTTTATTTGAGGATGTCAAATGCATCTAATATGCTAGGACTATAAAGTGACTAGAACATTAATAATTTTGATCTTATTTGATATAGTCTTTACTCTCTTTTTTTCCCCTTTGTTTAGTATATTATAGCTGAATGCTAGCACTTGCGATATGGTAATCTAGTTAGATATTATTTTGTAAAGCTGTTTTATTTTTTAAGAGTTAGTATTATTAGATATATATTGTATGTTTGTGCTATGAACATATTCTATTTTTAAGAATTTCATTTTTTGAAAGGTAAGTTGTTAATCATTTCTTTGTCATTATGGTTTCTCAAGGTTTAATTGATGCAGTGGCTCAAGTCTTCCTTGGAGCAAGTCATAGGTTATGTTGTAGGCACATATACAGTAATTTCAATGTTAAATTTCCAAGTCTCATGCTTAAGATAGATTTTTGGATTGCTGCAAAAACGTATAATGAATTTTTGTTTAATAAGGCTGTGCAATGTATAAGAGTGAACAATGAGGCAGCCTATGTTTGGTTGTTGAGTAAGCCCAAGGAAATGTGGGCTAGACATGCATATTATCCAAGAATTAAGGCTGTGTTTGTTTTGGGTGAAAATCACTTCCGGAAATGCTTTTCCGGAAATGAGGCTGTTTGGTTGGTCCGGAAAATTCTATTTTCCGGAAATTGAAATCCGTTGACTGAAAAAAAAGGCCTTTGACCACTGAAATCGTTTTACACTTCTATTTTCCCTTCAAAGTGTTTCCGGAAAATGAGAGAGAGAGAGAGAGAGCGCGCGCGCGCTCGATCGCGATCTCCAGGCCGCGATCTCACCGTCGTTGATCGCGATCTCCAGTCCACGATCTCCAGTCCGCGTCCGCGATCTCCAGTCCGTCGATCCCGCGCCGTCGTTGATCGCGATCTCCAGTCCGCGACCTCGCGACGCCGTTGATCGCGATCTCGCGAAGCGGATCGAGATCGCGATCGACGGCGCAATCTCGCGAAGATCGCGATCTTGCCGTCGATCGCGATCTCGCCTTCGCGAGATCGCACCGGATCGAGATCGCGATCGACGGCGCGAACTCGCGAAGATCGCGATCTCCCCGTCGATCGCGATCTCGCGAAGAAGGCGAGATCGCGATCTCGCCGTCGATTGCGATCTCGCGAAGAAGGCGAGATCGCAATCGCGCCGTCGATCGCGATTGACGGCTCGGTCGTCGGACGGTTTTTTCCTGCGTTGTGGCTTGTGTTTTTCCCTTCATTTGTGTTTTCCTTCTTCTTTTCCAAACACCAGAAAATGTTTTCCGGAAAATTTTTTGAAATGCAACCAAACAACATGGAAACATTTTCCTTTTCCGGAAATTAGCATTTCCGGAAAATATGTATTTTCCGGAAATCGTTTTACGCCAACCAAACACAGCCTAAGATTGCCCATGTAACTAATAACATGATAGAATCATTTAATCAATGGGTTGGGGACCTTAGAGCTAAACCAGCTCTTACCATGTTAGATGGAATCGATCAAGATTATAAGAAGACTAAATAAAAGGTTTGAGAAGGCCAATACATCAGATTATTTGGTTGCTCCTAAAAATAAAATAAAAAACTCTAGACTTGATCCAACAACATTCAAGGTTTTGCAAGGTAATAGCAGCTGGTGACGATGAGTACCAGATTGTTGATGGTTTTACTACATTTGTAGTGAATTTGATTATAAAGACATGTGCTTGTGGTTATTGGAAGATAAGCAACTGCAAAAGCGTATAATGAATTTTTGTTTAACAAGGCTATTCAGTGTATAAGAGTGAACAATGATAAGTGGTTTTCTTAAGTGGCTTAGTGGGTTTAAAAAAAAATTATCTTGTATGTAAAATTAAAAGAACAAAAAAGAAAAAGACTATTCCAAGTTTTTATACTAATTTTAACTTAGTGAGTGTTTGGATCCACAACTGCATTTGTGCGTTTGTTTTTTCACACGTTTTCTACCGAGACAAATAACACTCATCACTGTTCACGGGACCCACAGTCATTTTATTAAAAAAAAATATTAAAAATGGGTCCCACGGAACTATTCAAACATTTAAAAATTATTTTGCTACAGTATTTTTAGTTTTCAGTTTCAGCAAAAATAAGTTGTATCCAAACAGATCCTTATTGTCAATTTTTTTGAAAAAAAATAAGGAAGTGGCATCTATGGGTTGGTGTAGGTCAAGTTTGTGCTCAACTCACATTGGAATTGACGACATCGAGTGGAAGGTTGAAAGACTTTCCCTTGACCACGAACAACCATGGATCAAGTTGAATCAGTCTTAGTTGGACAACGGTGGAGCTCGATTGAAGCTGATGGAGGAGTTGTTAGAGGTTTTTCTCAATCTTTGGGTAGTGATCTCTATATTTTTCATCGAATCTAAGTGAAAACCACTAGATCTTGAACAAATTTTTGCAAAAAACACCACATCATGCCTAGATTTGAGCGAAAACCTTCATCTTGTCATCAGATCTAAGTGAAAATGACTAGACCTTCACCAAATTTGACTAAATACTACCAAATCTTCACCAGATTTGACCACAAAAAACCATATTGTCGCCAAATCTAAATGGATCTAGGTAGATTTGGCCTTATTTCAATGATTTGATCAGTTAGTTTAGGTAGTTTGGGTTTTAGAGAAGAAAACCTGCCACTTGACTTGCTAGAGTCGGTTCTTGAAGCCTGAGACATGCCACTGATCGACTCCTTGCTCGAATTGAGTCGGTTTTGGTTCAGGTAGCTCCGGGTCAGATTTGTCAGGTCTTGATTGAGTTTGGACAGACCTAGGTGTCTCAACTTTTGGCTCAATTATTCCCTTTTATGCTTATTAGACAACTCAAAATTCCCATAAGCTGATAGTGTGATGGATGAAACTTGAGGAATTAGAATCCGACGCAATTCACCCATCTCCTCTCACAAATTTTTTTCACTTATCACCTTTTTAACTTTCACTTTTTACTTCCCTTAACATTTTTGAAACAATGGTTGAGATTGAAAATTGTTTTTTGCAACTATCAATCTCAACCATTCATAAGAATTGTATATTGTACCTGATCTCAATCCAAACTTTAGACCTTCAAACTTATGGCATATTCCTTAGATCTATTGATAATTAAACCCACAAGTAAGTGTCACTGAAGAAACTTATGTCATTTATTTTAAATAGGAAAAATATATTACACTTCTTGTAATTACTTCAAAAATTGTTTGAAAAGTTTTCAAGCAAAAAAAAAAAAAAAAAAAAAATCAAATAAAGGTTGAAATATATTTTTCATTTCTAAAATTTATCCTCGGTTTAATTTTAGTGGTGAAAGCTCTTAAAACTATCAATTTCATTTATTCTAAGTTCATTATAAAGCTAGTAAATTTTTTAAACATGACATGATTGAGACAACAAAAAGTCAATATTTTTTTAATAAAAAAAGGATTAATATAAAATTTTAATTAGAAGTACAAAAATCAATTAAACCAATTATTAGGAGGAAAATTAGAAAAGAAAAAAAAGTAGATTTTTTTTTATAAGGAAAAAAAAAAAGTATTTTGGTTTGTTGGTTATTTATTTATTTTTTTAAACACAACGTAAACTTTGTACCTATACGTAATTTGATTTGACTATCTATTTCCCCAAAATTTGAAATCCCTTTCCGCGCTAAACTCCTCTCTATCCTCACCGTTCATCCCAAACCCCTCTCTCTCTCTCTCTCTCTCTCTCTCTCGCAGTGAATCTCCATGGCCAGTCTCTGAAGAACGAAGAACGAAGAACGAAGAACGAAGAAGAAGAAGAAGAAGAAGAAGAATGTCGACGATAGAGAAGCTATTGGCGCAGATCTTCGATCGGAAACGGTCGATCATCGACCAAGCCAAGCACCAAACCCTTCTCTTCGACCAAAACCTCGCTTCCAAACTCCTCATTGACGGAATCGCCCCTCCTCCATGGCTGGTGCCCCCTCCGCCCCACGCTCACTCCTCCGATCCAAATCGTAATTTCGCACCTCTCTCTAATCGTAATTTGTTCTTTTAGGTTTTGTTTGGATACCGTTGCTTTCGAAGTGCCTAATTTGTAAATCGAATAGTGAATAAGCGCTTTTGATTTCGTTGTTTTGGAAAATTTTCAAGGTTTCTGGTTCGATTTCTTAGTGTGTATGTGTTTTAGGTTTTGGATTAGCTTTTTTGGAAGTAAAATTTGCCTTGACTTTTGCAAAACAGTGAAAATAGTGGCTTTAATTTCGTTATTTGGAAAATTCCGAGGTTTCTGGTTCGATTTCTTCGTGTTTATGTGTTTTAGGTTTTCGATTATCTTTTTTTTGAAGCAAAATTTGCCTTGACTTTTGCTTCTAATACTAGCAAGCAAATCGAGAAATGAAATAGTGAAAAATCTGGTTCGATTTTTGTACTTTGTTTTGCTTTAGAATTCAGTAAGGAATTGTTTGGTTAGCGTTTCTGGAAGTAATTTTCTAACTGCTTTGTGAGAAAAATTTATTGGAAGTTCATATTTTAGAATTTTCTCATTAACCAAACAGAGTATAAAAAGCTATTGTGTGACTATTGAATAACACTAATTCTTGTACTTCACAATTCTTATAATTTGTGTTTACATAATAACTTCTTGTATAGTAATAAACCTTTTGATTTAGGGCACTAGTTATAAAATTTCACAATCTCTTCTAAATAATTAATTTATTTCATAGCTCAAACTGGATTTACATGAAATTGTGTTTATATGGTAGCTTTTTGAGTATGATAAGAACTAATGTCCATGGCTTCATAATCATTGTTTTTGTCACTGCAGAGTTCAATAAAGAGGAGCTCATTTCGGGATTGTTGCTCCCACACCCACAACCCGTTATCCCTTATTCTAGTAGCCGTTACTCTCAGTACAACAAGCCGGTTGTTGCAGGTGATAATTGTGCGTCACAAAATGGTTTGTTGAAAGAAGTGTGTGTTTTGGACAAAGGCCTTGATGCCGGAGATGGGCCGTCATTTTTGCCAGAGTGTCATGCTGGATGTGCACCGAGTACTGATTCTGAGCTGGGTCCGAGTGCTATATCTCCTCAAGATCCAAGAGAGAGGAGAATATCAGACACTTACCAAAATCCAGCTTTATCATTGGCGAGGGTTCAAAGGTCCAAGTCAAGACAGAGGGCTCTGGAGCTTCGCAGTAGTGCAAAAGCAGCCAAAAGCTGTTCAAGGGATGAGAATATTGTTGCTACTTTTGGTGGTGGGATTTCGGGGTCTGCAATTGCTTCCCTCCAGTCTGACCCCGTTGATGAGTTGGTGTTTGTCAATCCTGTAGATACCAACAATGTTAGTTGTGTAGTGGAAGAAGTAAAAATAGGTGATTGTCGGAGCAAGGAAGATGGTAGCAATATTGGCTCTGGTAGAATGACAAGATCTAGAAGCTCTAGCCAGCAAGTCAGTTCTTTCAACAAGGGTAACTCTTCTTATATTGGTAGGGAAGATGGTAGTGTACTTGCAAGTTCTATTATCAAATCAAAAGAGAATGAACCATCAGGTTTAGCTGAACCATCTTGTATTACTGATGGAAGTAGTAGGGGGAGGAAATCAAAAATAGGAGATAACTGGAGTGAGGACATTCGAAGCAATGTTTACCATGGAAGAATAACAAGATCTAGAAGTTCTAGTCAACAGCCCAACCGCATGAATAAATTGATGAAGCTGGATAGGTCTTATGACAAGGATAAGGTAAATGGTGTTGGACATTCCAACCATGTTGATCAGTCCAAGGAATTGGTCAAATTCTCTGTTATCACTGATGACGGTTGTGGAGCAAAACAAGAAGTGGACTGTGATAGCAACGCTAATTTTGGTAGAATACTAAAATCTAGAAGTTCTTCCCAGCCATCCAACAATGTTAACTGTATCACACAGGCACAGTCCATTAGCAAATCCATAAAACCGCCTCAATCTCCACGTTGGGTTGGAGGAGATGCTGCTTTTCAAAGTGGAGAGGGCCCTCAGATGTATGATGGAAGGTCCTTGCCAAGTCAAAAGGATCAAGAGTTTCACAGAGCAGATGCAAGCGAACACTCAAGGAAGGGGAATTCTGAAGCAGAGTTTATTTCCAGGAATTCAGAATCACTTGCTACTAATAACATTAAAATAAGTTCAAAGGCTATGTGCTCCAATGTGTCTGATCAAAGAGTTACCCGTTCCAGATTTGCTGCTTCTGGTGAGTCTAATAAAGTTCAGGGTGCTCAAATGTCCAATGGAGGGTCATTACCAATTCAAGACAAAGAAGAGTCATGTAAAGTTAATGCAGAATATTATTCAGATGAGGAAAATATTGCTGATGGTAAAAATATAAGGGAAGAAACTACTACCATTGAAAAAATATCAAAACCTGTCAACTCCTCCCATGCTTTAGGTTGTAAAGTTACACGCTCCAGATCTAATGCTTCTAGCATGCCTCCACTTGCACAATCTCTAAACAGGTCCAAGCAAATTGACCTTAAGGAAGTGTCAGGCACTCAAATAGAAGTCCTGCCTTGTACTCACACCAGTGATACTGTTGGTCTGGAGAGATGCGCTTCAACTGCTGCAGAATCTGAGATTGATCCTGATGAGCATGTTGCTGCTCGTTCGGGTTTTCCTGGGTCTAACTTGGATGTTGCTAGCCTTAGGATTGGGGTGGAGGTTTTAGCCATGAGGCCACCCTCTGATTGTAATGTGCTTATGAGGCCCAAGCAACTTAATTTTGATGATGTGGAAGAGTCCAGTTTGAATGTAGTTTCAAGTCCTGCATCCGAGAGGGAAACACAGGGCAGGTCATCAGAAAGAAGTCCTCTTACCTTGCCTGATCCTGCAGATATAATGGACAAAGTGGCCTCTGTGAGTTACCAAGCAAATTGCAACTTATCTCAAGAAAAAAATTTGCTGGAGGAGCAGGATGATCTGAGAAAAGAATTGGAACCGAGTTTTTCATCTGAAGTACATGTGGAGAAGACAGATGAAGTCAACAGAAGCTCAGATGGAAATGCTGTGTCAGCGGTAAAAGAGACATGTCAGGTTCTTAAGGATGCAGCTACACACACTTTGCTAGAAAGTGACAAAATTATCAAAGAGGAGGAATCTTCTTTGATAAATCATTTATCTCTATCGCAATTTGCCCGTGAAGATTTGCTTGAACTTCCAAAACAAGTGGGGCATAACCTGTTGCATGATAGTGCTTATACAAGGACTGATGTTTCAATTGAGAAGGTTGTCATGGAGCGTGATGGTGGAGAATCTACCAAATTGGTGTTTGAAGACAGTAAACTTGATAGTGATCTCAAGCAATTAACAGGTGCTAATTTTGGAATAGTTAGGGGATCTGGTCCTTTTGAAGATTCAGATGCAACTTTAAGAGATTCTACATTTGAGCTTCCTTGTGCTGTTTTGGTGGAAGAAATGGAAGGTACTTTGGTGCAGCAGACTACAAATTCACGCATTTCACAATGTCAAAATGAAGACTCCTTGGGGAGATGTATCAATGAAGACAAACATGTATATAGTTCAAAATCAACTGAAGAGCAGATTTTGAAGAATGGCATGCCAAGTGTAAGTTTTAGCTTGGGCTTGCATGATTCGCAGCCTCAGCATAAGCGGAGAAAGATCGAGTTTAAACTAACTGAAGTCCTTTCAGCTTCACCAAGCCTGAGGAAAGAGGGACTTAAATTGATTCACAGGGATTCTGTTAGTGAAAACCTGGATGGTGCTGAAGATATTCTGAAGGCTGTCTTTGAATCTCAACACTTGTCATTATCTCATGAGGATGCTGCACGATCAGATGCCAGTAAGAGCTCAGTTGAAGAATTGCAACAAAATGGGGAAGGCCACATCATAGAAGGGTCTGAAGCTTCAACTAGGCTGCAAGTTGAAGAGGTACTTGTTTTTCTGTCATACATTCCAAAACTTTTTAGGTTGATTTATGCCACATCAACAATCCCAGGAAAAGTATACTGGGTTAGGACATTCTTTGATTTGTTGTTTGATAGTCATTTCAATTTAAAAAAGAATACAAGGTTAGGTTGGTCACTTACCATCCATCCCAAAAAACTTCAGGTAAAAGTGATTTAAGTAATGACAGTTGCCTTCGGTATTGGCAATCACTTAAATATCATAATCTTCAAGTTAGAACACTCGTTACTTAAATTTTACAGTTGGTCCTTTTTCTGTTAGTGACACATTTTTTTGATATTATGTTAGATATTTACATTCCCCCAGAACGATTTTTGACACTTTAGATAATTGTCACATCTGCACATAAGCACACCAAGTTTACCCATAACCTTGACAAGGTTGGTCAATGATATCCCAGTTTCCCGTGGTGACTAAACAAAGCATGTGTAGATAAAGTGAGGAAACACATGACTTTAGCTGAATGGCTAAAAGGACTCATGTATCAGCCTCAAGTAGCTGGGATTTTGAAATATGTCTATCAGAAGAGATGGTTTGGCCTGGTAGACTTCATTTTAACCACCAATCCTTTTTCATTGCTAGTATGGTCCAATTATGGATGGATGGAGTTTGGGTATATGGCCTTATGCATGTGTAACTGAATACTCTAACAAGGAATTTTTAAAATGTAATATAACCGTGCAATCACTTATGATAAGCTATACACTTGTCTGTTATGTATTTCGCTCTTACCTCATGTAACTTTGATTACCATTTTGTCGTTTTATTGTAAGTTTTTGCAGGTTTGAAACATCTTAACTCCACAGGTTGCATTTTTTGCTTTTCTTAAGGCTTTTCTGATATCAGATATGTCGAAATATTGTCTGACAGGTTGAACATAGCTTGGAGGGTTGGGATGGAAACACGCCTTTCACTTTTATGGATGATGGGTTACGAGTTTCCTATATCTCAAGTTTGATTAACCAGGTTGCTGGTGATTCTCAAGGTTTGGTGGAGGAAGCAGGAGTGGCTGATCCAAATAGCAAACTCTTGGATGAAAGAATGCGATGCTTTGTAGAAGAGAACCCAGTTCCTTTGCATCTTGAAGATAAATTACAGCTGGGAATTACAGAGCATTTTTCTAGTAGTGCAAGAACCATGCAGGAAAAGAGAACTAATTTGGAAGGGAATGAAAATTTTTCATATTGCTCGGTTAATTCTCCGCATAGCCAGTCCTTGGATTTGACTGGGGCTGATGAGATTATGCCAGATTTTGAGGGTTTCATTTTGCAAACAGATGACAAACAGCCATGCATGGCCGAGGAGGGAATTAGCTTTGACCTTTCAAATACTGCAATAGAACGTGCTAGTGTTTTGGAGCAGCTATGCAGATCTGCTTGCATGAATACCCCGTTATCCTGTTCTTCAACTTCACATAAATTGCACAGAATACCAAGCCTTTACCAGTCTGTTCCTAATGGGCTTCTAGAGGGCATGAACATAAGAAGCACCCTTTCTATGAATAGTACTGGCAAGCAGCTCCATAATGGTTGCTTGAGTGAAGAAGTTGGGTTTGCTTTTCATGGAAGGTCCTATTCTGATTGCCTACCAACGTCTAGTGGTCAATCCACTTGGAATATAAGAAATCCCTATTCATCTCCAGTTGGGAAATTCTGGGATAAAATCACATCAAACGCTGGCAGTTCAGAGAAGCAAGTGAGCTTAAATCCAGAGCTTCCCTGCATTGATGAAGAAAATGAGAATGCAGATGAGGTAGCTGAGACATTACCAGAAGGCATTTGTTCAGAAGTGACTACTAGCTCAGTCAAAAGAGTACCACTTGCTGACATTACAGAAAATCCAAATCCTCCTGCATCAGTTTCTGAAGTGGAGATACATGCTGATAGATACAGTCTAGATTCTGTAAACACGGAATTCAGCTTCACTGGGACTCGTACTGGGGTCAAACAGAAGCATGGAAACCAAAACAGCTCTAGGAGAAGATATGACAGGAAGGTGAAAGAGAAACAGAGTGTGTCAATTGGAGCAAATGGTGTTAAGAGGGCCAATGAATCATTCCATAGCAGGTTCAGTAAGACAAAATTATCTGGAAAAACCAGTATGAGAAATGGGGCCCCTAGTGGGAGGGAGTCAAAGACTAACAATATAATCTCCAATATCACTTCCTTTATTCCACTTGTTCAACAAAAGCAAGCAGCCGCAGTTGTCACAGGTAATTTTTTTATCTTCCCTTTTTTTTTTTTTTTTTTATTGGTTGTTGAAGAATCACCGTTTTTCTTTGACATGTGGTTACTAAAAAAAGTTGAGATCTCCTCATTTTGGTATCCGGCTTCACATTTATACAGATGCTTCAAGATCATGTATACAAGATCTCCCAACTTGATTTTTCATAAATCATTTGCTGTTCCATTGACCATGCAACTTGGTGTTGCAACCTTGACTATGACCATAAGAAAGTCTCAGTTTTCTTTTCGAAGTGCTTTGTTGAACTAAATTTTGGGGTCAATTTGTTAGCTTGTTCTTTTGTTTTTTTAAATTTTAAATTAGTCTATGCCATTTAAGTCAGATATTTTGTTATCCATCTCTTGATTTTCTGGAACTGAAATGCTGTTGCTATGCTTGCTTCTCGTTCTCTCAGCTTATGTCCTATAATGTTTCATAACTGTCTGAAATCAGACTATAAATAATTCTTTGCCAACAAACTGTAGGATCAGTAGTGCCATATGCCTTAAAGTTTCGAAGTAAATTATGTACCCTCAAGTTAATTGTAATAGAGAAGTGGATTCTGGTATGAATAGTTGGAAACATGAATAGGGTTTATGTTAGAAATCATCTCTGAAATCGAGGAGTAATCTGCAATAGAGACAATGATGAGCCATGGATGAAATGCTTTGCACATGTTTTGAAAATGCCTGGCATATACGCTGAGTATTACCTTAAGAAATGGAATCTCTGTTTTATACATTATTAAAAAAAGAAAAGAAAAGAAAAAAGAACTACAAGCTCAGGTTGATTGTGCCATAACCTGATGTGATTACCTAAATAGATATGATTATAGTAATAAAAATGGAATGCTAGAAGGATTTATGTTGTTGACCTTAAGGAGTTCAATAAAGACTTGTGGATAATGGGAAAGTATGCTGTAGCTGCAATTAACCTTTGTTATATCTCATATGCTTAGTAATGGTTTCCTCTAAAAGTGAAGCTGCTAGTTAATCATGTCTGTAATTCTGTGGTATTTAAGAATCTGATTGGAATAAGCTTCTTTTAGTTGTTGAATTGGATGCCAGTGTATGTTTTCTGAAAGTTCCTTATTTTATTTTAAATGATTATATAGTATTTTTGAAAGTTCTCGTGCTTCCTCATAGGGAAGAGAGACATCAAAGTGAAGGCCCTGGGGGCTGCTGAGGCAGCAAAACGTCTTGCAGAGAAGAAGGATAATGAACGTAAAATGAAGAAGGAAGCTTTGAAGCTTGAGCGAGCTAGACTGGAGCAGGAAAATTTGAGGCAGTTGGAGTTGCAGAAGAGAAAGAAAGAAGAGGAAAAGAAGAAAAAAGAGGCTGATATGGCAGCAAGGAAAAGGCAGAGGGAAGAGGACGAAAGGAAAGAGAAGGAGAGAAAGAGAAAACGTGTTGAGGAATCACGTAGGCAGCAGCGCGAACATGAGGAGAAGTTACATGGTGAGAAAGATGAGAGAGAATTGAAATCCCGAGCCACAGTAAGATGCCTTATGCTCTTATATATTTTAGGATTGCTTTGTGCTTGCTATTTTAGGACTTTACATATTTTATTGGTCTGTCTGCTATAGGATACAAGAACAAATGAGAGGAAGGAATCTAATGATGAAGCAGATAAGCATAGAAACATTGAAAAAGTTAGGGAGGACAATATCAGTAAGGTGTCAGAAACTGAACTTAGGACCACCAGCATTCCAACAAGTGACATCATTAAAGCAAGCATTCTACATGAAGATTCTAAGGCTTTGAGTGGTTCTGGTAACAATGCAAAGGTAAAGTTCATTTTTGTCATGATTTTTCACCAAAGAGTTCTCCTTCATGGTTTCACCTTTATGTATTATAGAATTTAATGATAGTGAACTTAAAATCTGAGGTTCATCACAGATAGCAAGCAAACCTGTTCCCCCCACCCCCAAAACCAAAGAAATAAAAAAGCTAGAGTTTCTCTTAATGGTGAGTGGTTTTGCACTAATACTTCAGAAGTCATGTGATATATCAAATTAAGTTCTAGGTGTTATGACAACCTGGACTGTAGTTGTGCTAGGATGTAGCAGATTGATCAGATGAAAGGTTGGCTTGAACACAATTCCTTTGTTGTTATTGTTTTCATGGACCTTTTAATACTGGTCGAGGCCTTAATGTTTCCATTCTACTCTTCCTAGTGCAAGGATTTATTTTTGTTAAATTTATAATAGCTTAATATAATTCTTAATCTGAAATTGTAGAATGTTATATTACTTGAACAATTATGAAATATTCTGTATATATTTGATTTGCATATACTGCCTCATGCTGAGACTTCCTATATTGTTTAAGGTAACAAGCAATTTAGACAAAGCAATAGAAAAAGACAACTCGTTTGCCAACACAAATCAAGAACAATACGATATATCTCCATACAAAGTTTCAGATGATGAAGAAGATGACGATGATGATGATGATGTACCAAACAGAAAAATTATTCCTTCATGGGCCAGGTTTGTAACTCAGTTTTATCCTCATAAATGAAATATGGCCGTCAAAAGTCAAAACACACGAATCACTTCACACACATACATAGCTAAGCAACCGTGTAATGACCTGATTCATAGCCATTTCTCCTTTTAGAATAAGTGCGCTTGATGATATGATTGTAACCATTTCCTTGTTGATTTGTATCCTGGTGAAAAGGCATAGAATCCTGTCGCTGCTTTGACTTCTCTTTGTGTGCCTCTATGAATGCTCACAAGTCTCTGTTTTGTTTCTGCAGTAGACATTGTGTGGCTAAAGTTGTTTTTTCCCAGCAAAGAGTAGATCCTGAATCCATTTTTCCCCTAGAAAGCTTTTGCAATATAGATGAAGGTAAAAATATTGTTATTATTATTTTTTAAAAGCTATAAATGAAAATGGACTAAAAAAATAAATTATGCTTTGCAGTTCTTTTAGCTCGGAAGCCTCAGAAAAAGTAGCATGCTGGAGAATGAAAATGCAATTGTATAAATTTGCACTTTTTCAGTCATCTAGTATCAGAGATTCTGTTTAGGTATGTTTCCTTTAGAATGTGAGGAGCATCATGTCTTCCTTTTTACTTTTTTAGCTTCTTTTGTGTGTTATTGTGCCCATTCACATTAAAAAAAGACTCAAAATTAAAGAAGATTTTTACCCCCCTCTTTGGTTTTCAAAATTTGGAACCGGAAGTCATTGTTTGTGTTTTATGTGGCAGGCTTCCAAGGAACATAACTGTGAAAAGTTTAGGGTTCGGTGATTCCTTTCCAACATGATTGTACCCGAAGATTGCAGAATTTATGATGTATATAATTCTTGTGTCACATTGGATATTTCACAATCTGATCTTAATTTCTAAGTTCCATTGTCGGTGGGAAGGGCTATTGCGAAGCTGTTGGTCAGCTTATTGGTTTATCAAGCCAAACTTTCCATGGCTGCCATAGAAGATAAACCAATTCTGACACTAATCCTCCTACTTCCCCCCTTCTCCTTGCTCATTGCTAATTCCTAGTTCTAATTTTAAAGCCCCCAAGCGTTCAATGAATTCCAGTAAAAACAAGTTTCTGACCTCTAGATGTACTGTCTGTTGCTTCCACAGTGGCTCATTACCAAAGCAGGAAGACAATAGTCCAGATAAAAAATTGTAAAAATAGTGAGTTTCTGTGTATCTTTTTGTAGTCTTATTTAATGGAAATAAATTGTTTTTACGCTTTAGCAGAAATTCAAGGAGCCTCAAGTTGTTTCAATACATATCTAAACTGAGGATTTGGCGTGCAGGAGTTCTAGAAAGATGAAATTGTAAATTGATTGTTTAAAAAGTTGCACATCTGTCCAATCTGTTTCCTTTTGAAAACTAGTCAAATAGAATAAGTTGATTTCTAGGTAACACTTTTGAGGTTTGAAAGGAAAATTTTGATATAGGCCTTGAATAATTATTGAAGCAAAATTTCCTTGGATTATGTATAGGTATTCTATAAGAAACATCAATGGCTTTGGACCATCTACCAACTGTTATTAAAGACTTTAAAGAGGCCAGTTTCTTCTTCCTCTCATCACACCGCACCCGTCCACTACAAATGTCCATAATTGTAACGGCTATATGATGTGTGATTCTATTATTTTTCACCTTTTGAAATAATGGATATAGATTTGGGACCCAAAATCACATGGCCTCCCATTATCATTATTGAATTCTACAAACTAGCGGTGACCCAATTTTCGAAGCTCAATGCCAGATAGAGAATCTTTTTATGTTGCCGTTTAAATTCCAAATTCATTAAGAATCATTTTAGGGACTGAATTCACCGACAACAATAGTGAAAGAATTTTTGTGAAAAGCTTTTAAAAATTGTGAAATTCAGTGCCATTAAAGTCCCCCACTTTTCAAAGGAACAGTGCCGACTAAAACAATTTAGAATATTTTCAAAGCGTATATACTATTTTCTATTACTATTAGCAGCCTCATCAATTAGTAGTGGGCTAATGAGAACGTGGATTAGCAACATGCTTATCATGAAAAAAAATACTAAATTAATACTCTTTTTTTTTTTTGGATAGAGAAAAAATACTAAATTAATACACACATCTAAAGAGAACGGTTAGTTTATAGTACTACTTCACTAAGTCTCTTTTACTCATTATATGAGCCACACCTTATCCTATATAATTCAATGTGCCCCAATTTTTGACTCAGTCCAACTAGCCCACAATGTCCCCACCCTGAAACTGTGTCGTTTCCTTTATATTCCATACCCACTACTACCCTTAGTTTTTAATGACCGTTACAAACCCTATATTCTTTTTCCCTTTCAAACCGACCAAGGCTTCCCCCACCGTTTAAACCCCATTTTCCCACCCACCCCACATCTCTCTCTCTCACAAAATCTATAACCTTTTTGCTCTCTCTCTCTCTCTCAAAATCTAACCTCTTTGGCTCTCTCTCTCTCTTGCCAAGTCGTAAACCTCTCTCTCTCTCTCTCTCTCTCTCTCTTTACAAGAACCTCCCAAGTTCTTGAAATCCCATATCCTTTTACATTCAATTTTGTTCAATGTTGTGATGCTATTCAACAATTCCACACCCATGTCTCCAAGAAGGCTTCTTGTTTTCTTGGCATCACTATTCCTCACTCTCACCACCTTTGCCTCAGCCAACAACGTGAATCTTGAATTCCCCACCTTCACACTCCGAAACCTCACTCTCCTCGGCGACTCCTACCTCCGAGGAGACGGCGTGGTTGGCCTCACCAGGCAGCTTGGCGTCCCGTCTTCGAGCTCCGGCACTGCAATCTACAACAAACCCATCACTTTCTTCGACCCCGAATCGAATACCACCGCTTCTTTCTCCACAAGATTCTCCTTCTCCATCACCAATGTCAATCCGAGCTCGTTCGGAGACGGATTAGCCTTCTTTCTCTCGCCGGATAACCAGACTCTCGGCAGCCCTGGAGGGTATTTGGGTCTTGTGAATAGGTCCCAATTCACCAAAAACAAGTTCGTGGCCATCGAATTTGACACACGCCTTGACTCGCTCTTTGGTGACCCGAACGATAACCATGTCGGCTTGGATATCGAAAGCCTTATATCCATTGACAGCGCCGATCCAATCTTGCAAGACATTGATCTCAAGAGTGGGAATTCAATCACAGCTTGGATTGATTACAAGAATGATAAGCAAGAGCTCAATGTTTCTTTGAGTTATTCGAAAACTAAGCCCGAAAACCCAATCTTGAGTGTCAATTTTGACCTCTCTGATCATCTAAAAGAGGTTATGTATCTGGGTTTTTCAGCTTCAACCGAGGGGAGCACTGAGCTCCATTTGATAGAAAATTGGAGCTTTTCGACTTTCGGGTTTGTCCCGGCGAGGCCAAGATCAAGGCCTCACAATGTGTCTGAAAACACCGTGACTGTGATGCCGGAAAATCCCGTATCGAATCATAGCAATAAGCATCACAATAAGATTGGTTTCGGCCTTGGGATTGCTTGTCCGGCCTTTTTCTGTGTGGTTCTTGCAGTTTTTGGTTATGTTACTGTTAGAAAATGGAGAGGCATTAGGACGCAAATGAGCTTCAAAGCAGAGTTGCTTGCAGGGCCAAGAGAATTTAATTACAAGGAGTTAAACTCATCAACAAAAGGTTTTCATTCGAGCCGGATTCTTGGCCATGGGGCGTTTGGGACAGTTTATAAGGCCTTTTTCACGTCGTCAGCCACGGGGGGAACAATTGCAGCAGTAAAAAGATCGAAGCATTCCCATGAAGGTAAGACTGAATTCTTAGCTGAATTGTCTATTATAGCTGGTTTAAGACACAAGAATTTGGTTCAGCTCCAAGGTTGGTGTGTTGCCAAGGGTGAGTTACTACTTGTTTATGACTTTATGCCTAATGGGAGTCTTGATAAGGTGTTGTATCAAGAATCTGGGCAGGGTACATTGTTACATTGGTCTCATAGGCTTAACATTGCTGTTGGGTTAGCTTCTGTTTTGACATATTTGCATCAAGAATGTGAACAACAAGTCATTCATAGGGACATAAAGACTGGTAATGTATTGCTGGATGGGGGGTTTAATGCAAGGCTTGGTGATTTTGGATTGGCAAAACTTATGGATCATGATAAGAGCCCTGTGTCAACACTTACTGCTGGAACAATGGGATACCTTGCACCTGAGTATCTTCAGTATGGGAAAGCAACTGAGAAGACTGATGTTTTCAGCTATGGTGTGGTTATACTTGAAGTGGCTTGTGGGAGAAGGCCAATTGAGAGAGAACCAGATAGTATGAAGATGGTGAATTTGGTTGATTGGGTTTGGGGATTGCATTATCAAGGAAAGGTCATTGAAGCAGCTGATGCAAGGTTGAATGGGGAGTTTAAGGAGGAAGAGATGAGGAAGCTGTTACTGGTAGGATTAAGCTGTGCAAACCCGGATAGTGCGGCTAGGCCAACCATGAGGAGAGTGCTCCAAATCCTTAATAACGAGGCGGAGCCACTCTTCGTGCCGAAGATTAAGCCTACTTTTAGTTTCTCTTATGGTTTGCCTTTGAGTCTAGAAGACATCGTTTCAGATGGTGAAGAGTGTGAGAGCCCCAACTCTATGCGTGAGATTATAATTGACTGAAGAAATAATTCATATTTTTTCTTATACAAAGCTTATTGATAGTTTGAATTCTTTTATTCTTTTAGCTATATTCTTGTGTAGTTATTTTGTAGTTTGGAAAATAGAGGCTGTAGTCTGTAGGAGTTAACTGGCCTGAGTTCAAAACACTTCTATTGAACTATGTGGTCTCTGTTGTATCTGGGACAAAAGAAACTGCCTTAATTGTTTCAATTGTGAACTTGTTCTCTGTCCTAACTCATCTTTGTGGCTGTTGAAATGAAGATTTTCTTTAAAGTTTAATCTGATATTGTTTTCTTTTTTCTCTTGCAGTAAGCAACGAGTAATTTTTGACATGTTCTGTAAAATTTGTATTAATATAAGCAAATGAATCTTAGTACAAATTTTGTGATTTTATAATGCGTCTGCACTCTGTAGGCAGATTGATCTTTGAATGCTGCACTGCCTTGCGATGGGGGAGTCTCTCTATTGAGCTTCATTCTAGAGCCTTAACTTTGTGTTTGTAGCTTTAGTGAAGTTCTTAGTATAATGATTAGAAGTAAATTAAGATTTATAATAAAAGTCAAGTTTTTCTTTTGCTCTTAAGTTTCAAGTTCCTTGCTTTATAGGTGTGTATTAAGTGTACAAAAGTTTTATGCTTCAGAAAACTCTGGGCTTGAGATTGGCTTTAACAATGGAATAAGGACCTTCTGGATTGAATATTTCCCTTGGCAATCCATTCCTTGTTTGAGGGGTATGAGTCCAAGATTGCAAGGGTAGTAAGAAGCTTAAGAGTGTTTGAGTCACAGGTACAATATGTAATTGAATACAAAATGTGACCTTAATTTTGGAAATAGATGAAAGTTTTTTTATGTCATTTGGTATTAATGTTAAAAGTGGTTGATTGGATGGTATATTAAGCAAACCGCTAAACTCATATTTGAAATCAAATTGCTAATATCTCTTATTTTGCCACCAGAAACTGGGAAAGTGATAATTTGAATGGAATATTAATTATTACAACCAAGAAGTTACATAAGTAAAAATGACTAATTACAAAGAGTTCTTATCCAATAACTCAATAACTCCAAATCAATCTTCTTCTCCAAGAGACTACAAAGTATTATTCTCATTTCCTTTTTGGAAGAAATCCCTTAGAAGACAAGGCAAAGCCACAGCAGAAAGATCTACAATCAGGTCTCCCAGCATTTGGGCTTAGTTTGTTAAAATTAAGTTGATGTGCCTCTTGCTTGACTTGGGCCACTGTATGTGCCTTGGGCTGAAAAGCTTGGTCATGATACGTGTGATGCCTCTCTTGTCAACTGTGAACCTTCTGATCCAGCATTTACACCGGGTTCCATTTCTTCTTTTTTGTACTCGGCTTTTACAGCAACCTGAGATTTTTGTTCACTAGCCCACTTGTGTGATATTAATGCAAAATGCAAAGAATGCTCTTTTTATGGTTGGAATAGTGCAACTGATCTCACTGCTTTATACACTGCATTAACTTACCTGTACATCTCATTGTATGATCAAAAATTCTGGAACTCAAAGAATTAAAATCCCTCAAGAGGATGATACGTACCACAAACATATAAGAAAATGATTTCTCTCCAAATTGACCATTATGTTTGCAATTACAAAAGAAGTCACAGTTCGGCCTTTCAACATTGGATTCAATACTATTGAAGATTCAAAACCAATTATATTGAAAGAACTAGTAGGCCCAAAGCATCATAAACAAATATTTGGAAGCACGTAAAGTAAGTTTGGAATAAATAAGTAAAATCTTTATGCAATGAAGCATGCACAAAAAGCACATAATAAATAACATAAAGGATGATGTGTACCAAAAACATATAAGATGGCTTTTGTCGCATGATATAATGAAAAGTGATTTCTCTCCAAATTGACCATTATGGTTGCAATTACAAAGAAGTCACAGTTCAGCCTTTCAACATTGGATTCAATGCTATTGAAGATTCAAAACCAATTACATTGAGAGAACTAGTAGGCCCAAAGCATCATAAACAAATATTTGGAAGCATGTGAAGTCAGTATGGAAGAAATTAGTAAAATCTTTATGCAATGAAGCATGATAGACCAGGCATGCACAAAAAGCACATAATAAATAACATAGAGAATGTCAAAAGATAACATCTTTTAGGATTAGTATTACAGCTTAGTTGCTTGCGTTATGATTGAAAAGTTCTAATATGCTTTTAGGGTCAATTAAAGTCTATGAATAGGCCTTCTTTTCTAATAAATAAAACATAGGTAACATTCTGTATATATTAGTGAATTTTAGATTACTAGGGGCTACCAAATCCCCTAGAATTGTGGTCCTGTACTTCTTCCTATTATAATATCATATTTTACATCATTATTGTCCTTATCTATAAGGAATAAAACCCTTTCTGCGTCTGGTGTGGAGTTCACCAACAGCAACTTTTGCTCTACAAATCTTTTTGATCTTAATCCTTTCACTTGTAATATCATTAATCATGTTATTAAAAAAAAAAAAAAGAGAACATTCCTTCACCTCATGATCTTCTTAGAGATTTGCACTTGACTCTTGAGCTGTGTATTTAACATTTAATATCTAAAACATATAAAGCAGATGGTAAACCTCATTCTCGACATAAGTATTGCATGCTAACTATATATTAAAGTCATCCCAAAAATCAAATGATGTGAACCATTCAATGTCACTAACATTGCTCTAAATCATAATGACAGTACTAGAGTTTTGAATTACTGTCTTTCTTGTGTTTAACCAGGGTTTCTTTCAGTGGTGCCTGTCACAGGGTGCCAATTAACCAGGGTTTTTTCTCATACACTTTTCTGGTGTCAGAAAATATTCTTCCCTAGTAGCAGCCAACAGAGTACTGGAAGCTAGCTTATGGACTGTGCATCAACAGAGTACTTAACAAATTTTTAAATTGGCCTTCTTTGAGTGAAGCGCTTGTGTAACCACAAGGAAAATACAAGGAAAATTTCAGCTTCTAGGGGGGCCAAGAAAGTCACATTTTCTAGTAAGTTGTGCATGTCCTATTAGTTTTAGCCATATTCTTGTAAATGATGATGACACTGCAATTAGAAATGCATAATGAAAAAAAAGCTATGTTCAAAGTTGCCATATATATCCTCTATTTACTATGTCAAGTACTTTTTCTATAAATGGATGAACTCTGCCTCATCATTGTATTTTATCATTTAACACAAATAAACATAATTTCCTCCCTTTAAAATAAATAAAAATAATTTCCTAAAAATTTAAATTGTAATCCTTGGTCTTTTAAATCTTCATTTTCTCATTGTTGATGCCTAATTAATTAGCATTCCCGTTTGCTTTTTCTCCAAGAGTAATGACACAATATTTTTATAGTCTATTATAATTGGAGTAACATATTTTTCGTTTGTATCCATTAACACTTTTTTTATTATATCTATAATCTCAACAAATTATGTCAATAATTGTAAAAAAAAAATGATGAAAAAATATTGTGTATCACACTTATTGTTTTTCCAAAAAGGAAAATTTTTTGGTACACGGAGGAAAAGATAAATGTAATTATGGCTTCTTGACTCAGAATGAACCAATTTCAGTACCAAGTATGATTTAAACTTTAAGAAGATAATAATAAAGACAAATCTTACACTGCCATTGGATGAGGACCAGAAGGTTAAAGTAATGTAACTGATGATGACAGAAGAGGAGAAAGCACACTCCCAACAAAGACAAAGACTCTCTTTAGCCAATGGCGGGTTGTGCTCTCTCTCTTCTGTCAACATGTACACTAATCCCATTTCCAACATCCACCATCAATGCCATTGCCTTATATGCATTGCATTCCTCCTCATCAAACAAGCACTGAAATATTGGAAAACCATGAAAATTGCTTCAGTATAAGATCACAGCTGATCAGATACATGCATGCTTCTATGTATATATCTGAATCTCACCATATGATGTATGAACTCATACATGATCAATAAATGCATGAAGCCACAAACCATGCATATTCATGTATATGTTATATTCATCAATACAAAGGAATTGATTGGGAAAGAGAGAAACATAAAAGCATACTTGTGGGTACAAAAATTTACCATAAATATTAAACGAATAGTTTTTAGGACACTAGTTATCGTAACATATACTCCAAATGAGACAAAAGGGGAAGACTTTGTAATAGGGTCTTTGGAGTTAGAATACATCAACATCAACAAAATTGAAAGTCTCAATCTCTTACATAAAAACCATGTTTTTTAAATAAATAAAAAATTACATATATACGCACCAATTGAACAAAAACAGAAATTAAAATCTTTGTATGGTACCATGTATTGCATAAATGAATTGTCTCATTAGCCAAGATGTTTGTACTGTACCATGTATGCATAAATGAATTGTAGGTTTGAAGCTAAACTTTGTCCTCATTTTATTAGTCATTAGCCACGGGCTAACTTTTGAGTCAAATGACCCTCCTTTGTGTTGTGAAATGGTATTTCTTGATGTTCTAATAGTGTCCAGGTTTTAATCCTTCCTCCCCCATTAAAAATATATATGTATATATATATATTTAATATATTAGCATGATTGTATGGATGTGCAGGCATTATAACAGAATATATATGAAGTTCCAGACACAGAGATTACAATATAAAAAGAAAAAAAAGAAAAAAAAAAAAAGGAGAAGCACCAAGTAACTTGCCTGTTCTGTGTATACAGCAGTTCAAGATTCTCCCATGAAATGACTATTATTTCTTAGACCACTGAGTATAGATTATGAGCTATGTAAGATTCAAAAATACAGTGAAAGAGAGACCGATGGGTTTGTTAAAACTGAAAGTTTCTCTTCTTTTCCATGAAAGAATCATTTTGAAAAAGAAACAGAACTTGATATTAGCATCAAAATTTCAACCAAAAAAAAAGAAAGATATTAGCATCAAAATGGATGGTTTGTTTGGAATGAAAGGATGATTTTGGGCTTTAGCTAAAGAAACAATCATCAACTGGTTTAAACATGAAGAAAACAATGAGAACAAGAACATCTCCAATCAACTGACAAGGCAGAAAAATGAAGATGAAGCTTAGAGAGAGAGAGAGAGAGAAAGAGAGAGAGAGAAACGTAAAAGCTAAAAACTCTTGACCACAATGGAAAACATTGCACTACTTGAGTCTAGCTAGATAGCTCTTCTTATAGACACATGGCCCCCGGCTACAACCAGTAAAACATGGACTTGATTTGCAATTGAGAGTGAATGTGGACCTCTCTCTAATTACTACCATGCTTTCTGCATTTTTTTTTTAATAATGATTTTGCAGTTACTATTTTAATTAGGATTCTTCTGGGTTATGATTTCTAATACTATACTTTTGAACCATCACTGTCAAATTTATTAATTTCACCCAAAAAAATAAAATGTGCATTAATTCATTATGCCAATGTGGATGTGATATGAACCACTATAATTTTCACCACATCTTGAGCATTAAGTCCTCTCATATAAGGGTCATAGATCTTGCATATTAAAAACACACCTGTGAGACATAATATACTGAATGTACAAAATATTTTTTCTTACAAATGAGAATAAACACAATAAAAATATCTAATTTGTATTTTATTAATATAAAATTGTGTTTTTAAAATTCTCAATATTGCATGATAATTTCTCATTGAAATTTATAAGATTATTGAAATTTATAAAATCTTAGATGAAAAGATGATACCTAATTAAAACTAATAATATTAAAAGTTCAAAAAAGAAATTGAATTAAGAACTTTTGAGAGACGTTATTATACTTCATTCTTCTAAAGCATGAAATTTTTCAATGGGATATATATGTGCACATGGGTGTGCGTATGTATATATATATATATATATATGTGGGGGTTAAATTCAAATTATACATTGTATAAATTTTAGCAATTAGAAGTGGACGTTATAAGTTAAAACTTTCTAAAAAAAAAATTAGTAATTATTGTTATACCACTGAGTAATTTTATATTCAATATAATTTTCTTTTTAAAACCCACCTTTAAATTACTTTTTTTTTTCTCCTTTATTTGACAATAAGAGATTTTATCAGTTGAAATTTTCTAAAAAAAAAAAATTAGCAATTATTGTTACACCACTAAGTAATTTTATAATCAATATAATTTTCTTTTTAAAACCCACATTTAAAATTTTTTTTTTCTCCTTTATTTTACAATAAGAGATTTTATCAATTAAACTATTATTTAATATATTAATGTAGCTTAATTTGTGTTTGTACTATCGATATTCAAAGTCTGTGATGTTAGTGAAATTCACCCGACTGCCCTAAGGGAGAATTATTGTTACGTTCTGTAGCCTTTCATGAATCATGATGATGTATATGAATAATTAATTAATTGGTAGGATTCATTGAATCCTACTGTTACTTATTAATTAATATTGTTTGATGTCTGATTTTAGCATTAAAGTGCTTCATTATTCATCAATGATCATATTCCGTTGAAGAATTTTAGTCCTTAATGAGTGCTATTGTTGAATTTTCAATTTTATTTCTACTTACCGAGTAGAATCCTCTATGTTGTCTAATATGTAAGGACTAGGGATAGATAGTACACAAATTAAGAAGAAAAAAAAAATCTTCTTACACTTGTTTACATCAATTATTTTATACAAACATTAACAATTGATGCTAAATGTCCACAATTTAAAAAGTAAGAAAAATATCCATATTTAAAACATGAAAGTGGATATAAATATATATATATATATATATATATATATATATATATATAACGTGTTTGAGAGTATCATTGCCCCTAAATTAAACATGTCTAACATGTAATAAATAAAGTTGAATACAAGTAGGTTTTAGTTAGCTCAGCTGGTAAATCTCTAGTGGTTGAATAAGATCTGGGGTTCAATTCCTATTTATATTGAAAACTAATTGATATCTTGGTCTAATAATAAAGAACTATTATGAGGAGCAAACACCATAGTGGCGGAGCCACATGTATCCTTGGGGGCCATGGCCCCTCCAAAATTTTTAATTTTTTTTTACAATTTAAGTATATTTTATAAATATTTAAAGATTATATGAAAAAAAAAAAAAAAAAAGGAGATGTCCCCCCCAAAAGAAAGCATTGATCAAATAATTTAGTAATTTTTCCTAAAAAGAGAGAGTTTAGAGTTGATATACAATTGTAATAGAATGAAATAGTTAGATAGTAAGTTTTGTGAGTAAATAGTGGAAGTGTGGAACTCCTAATTTTTAGCTTAATTTTAATTCCAATTAATATGCTCAAATCATTCAACATTAATAATACATACAATTTGGTTGAAACTTCCTATTCTCAAGATTTTATCCAAAAAAAACCTCATATGATACTTCAATTATAACATTATGATATTAATTTGTCAAACATGGATGAAGTTTTGTAAACAATTTATATATTTTATATTCACACATATATTATGTAGATTTTTTAGGGGAGTGTATCTATTTTTAATTTGAGTTTATCTTGACGGAATATATAGTTCGTCCCCCCCAACATAAGATTTTGGCTCCGTCGCTAAAACACCATACGTTGAACTCTCCCTACAAAACAAAAAAGTAGAATACAAAATATGAGTCTTATTTTTTGTATTTCAGCTCTATCCATTACCGTATATAAAAGTGTCTGATTTTTTTTTTTTTCCCTTTCTAACTTATCAACCATTCACTAGTTGACATGTAAACAGTTTGCGGAAAGGGTAGTCTCCTTAGCATTATTTTACACTGGCCCCCCCATTTTCATTTTGTTT
The DNA here is from genome assembly GCA_029955455.1 of Quercus agrifolia. Lineage (NCBI taxonomy): Eukaryota > Viridiplantae > Streptophyta > Magnoliopsida > Fagales > Fagaceae > Quercus > Quercus agrifolia. The sequence continues at coordinate 59,254,099 of JARQAD010000004.1, forward strand.
TGAAGCAGACCTCATAAATGGGTAACCAAATCTCAAGAGACTGAGGGTGACTGGCTAACGGCAGGTAGACCCGTTTTACGCATGGGAGTGAAGAGTGGCTTTTTTCTCGTGTTTTTAAGATAAATTGACCCCACTATCATGCCACGTGGAATGCATGCAGGAAAGAATTTTGGATTTACTTGAATGTTTTTCTGTGGTGAAATATGGAATTTTTAAAAAAATTAATATTATTATATATTTGACATATTGTAAGTTTTATTTTAGATGAGATAAACTCAATTTTCAATAATGCAAACACAAGTTGTAAAAAAATTGTACTATGAAATAAAGACTATATACATATATTTACTGATTATTTTGCTTCAAAATTTTTTAGGAATCATTTCACCTTTCATCATTCCAACTTGCCCTGTTGAAAAATTCAATTCCCAGTAATTAACGCAAACTCGAGTTGTAAGAAAAATTGTATGAAATAAGATTTATATACTTATATTTACTCATTTTGTTACTTCAATATTTTAGGGAATCATTTCACCTTACATCATTCCAACTTGCCAGGTTGAAAAGAGCAAATAAATTAACCTGAGTTCTGCTTAGGGTTGAAAAACTACAACCTAGAGTTAGCTTAGGATTCACTATTGTATATAATCTATATTGGATTCATTATCGTTTATATTTTAAAGATATAACAAAGTGCTTTTCGTTATAAATATAGGGCATCAAGTTCAACCATATTAATTTTTAAACTAAAATATATTTTTACTCCTTAAAGTTTGGGATTGTTTTTATTTTCAAACTTTATGTTTTAAAATTTTAATTTTGACCTTTTATGTTTTGTTTCATTTTCATATTGGCCATGTTGTACAATTTGGTTAGTAATTCGGTCTATTAAGTGTCAAATAAATGTTATGAATCTGACCATTAAGTGCTGGATAAATGTTGTCCATTAAGATACGTTACCCTTATAAGTCAATTCCTATTAGTAATCTACTTATTAAGTGCGGGATAAGTGTTGTCTATTAAGACATGTCACCCATATCATGCTAAGTGTCACCAAATTACTAACAGAAATAGACGACATGAAAAATATGAAAATGAAATCAAACTTGAAGGACAAAAATAAAGATTTTAAAATGTAAAGGGTTAAATGAAAAAAACTCCAAATTTTTATGGCCCAAAATATACCTTAAGCCTAATTTTTATTTCTGCTTTTTTTTTTTTTTTTTCATTTTTTCATTCAGTTTTATTTGAAAGGCAGTAACAAAATGAAACCAATTCCACCCGCATTATATGCACTACTTAAGCACTTACCATCCTTCTAAAGTGGGCATTAGCAATCTAAAATGGAAGTCTCTACACCTTCAATTAGAAATATACATGTTTTATAAAACCCAATAAACTATACCTCGTTTTCTACTTACTCCCTAAATATTACCCATGTAACACTTGCTCTCATAAACTATGAGAGTGCACACTTACACTAAACTATTACTCATACAAACACTTTGCACCACATCTCATGGTTAATAGTTTAAGAAAGTAAATGTGTATTCTTATAGTTAAATGAGGTAAAATGTACATTCTCATAATTTATGAAATAACCGTAAAATGGGGTATACTTTAGGGGGTAAAGTGTAATTTTTCCAAAAACAAGAGTTGTTATAGGTAAACTTTTATCAAAATTTTCACTCTTTGATGCATTCATTTCATTTGGACCAAACACAATTCACAAATGAAAAAAAAAAAAAAAAGTTTTTTGGTGAAAATTTTGGGAAGATGACTTGACCATAGTATGCATGTCCCTGTTAGACAAGGCTTCCGTGGTAGATAGGGCAAAATAATTGTCACAACAACTCTCTTGGAATCCAAATTAGTTGTCCATCTCCAACAGACTCTACTGACCTCCTCCATATTTCATAAATGACAATAGCACAGAGTATTGGGGTCCTTTGATGAATCTATTGTATGAGGAATGATTTTGGTAGTTGAGAAGAGTTGAACTTGGACCAAAATGAATGCTCAAATAGGAATAGATTGTAGCACAAGAGTAAATACTGTACCAATTAGTAGATCAAAAAGTAACAATTGCGGTTCAACAAAAAGAAAAAAAAGTAACAATTGCAACCTACATTTCTAAAATTGGCACTCAGGAAATGTCAATTCATTACTATAGTAAATGGGCTAAAAAAAAAACAAAGATGAGGAAGAAGAAAAAAACAAAATTTCTTTATCACCATAATGAGATTTGCTCCCATCATTTCTTTCCTTCATAATTCTAACCTCTGACAATGTTTGTTGACCTTAATTTAGGGTCATTGAATTGAAATACCAAGGGCGTGGGATCCTACCATCCTAGGCCTATTCTTTCCGAACCAAAACACAAATTTCACCTCCTTGATATGACAACTAGATCTATTCTTCTTTGGCCAAAAAATAATAAATGAGATCATAATCATATATAGTACCAACTTCATTTTCCATTCAAGGAATGTAACTTAAACAGGAGCCTCAACAATTAAGGGCTATATATCTTGATATTTAGTGTGTTTAGATAAATTTAAAGTTAAGCTTATTTTCATTGTCACATTTGTACAATTTTTTGATTTCTCGTTATTTTACATAAAATTTAATTTTATTCAGCTTATTTTTTAAAAATAAAACAAACCAATCATCTTAAATTTGACCATCAACTACTTGGTTTGACACTCTAATTGACATGGGTGCCTCCAATATTTTCTCTATAGCAATGTTATATGCACAAAAAATTTCATAACATTTTTCATAATAATTAAATTTGCAAGTTTGTACTAATTCTCATTTGGGTTCACATCTAATATATATATATATATATATATATATATATATATATATATATATATCAACCACTAACAATTTAGAATTTATTGCAAAATATTTTTGTGTTTATAAACGTATTCTTTCCTCCATGTAACTGATATCACAGCCAAGTAATCAAATCAATCGTACAGTACACAACCAAGCTCAATTTTTAGACAATGTTCGTCAAAATATTATTCTAATATATTAGGCATTTTCTGTGAGAAATGATTTTAGCTTCGGTCCAATGTTCTAATACTCAAGAAATCCTGAAGAGTACAGTTTGCTAGACCCAAGCTTTGCCAAAGAGAACTATCCAACTTGAAAATTCTAGTACTATAACCAACATGGTCAAGCCCAGAAGAAAAGAAAACATAGAAGAAAAAAATTAAACACATTATTTAATTTCCAAGTGCTATAATCCAAATGAACCCATGCGTGCGTCCATCATTACCTTTCCAAAAATATGTTCATTGACATCACTTGCAGGTTCTTGTTTTCGAACCATCTCACGCTTCTTCCATATGAATATATCATCTTCAACACATTGATTTGTCTGTCATATATTCCATTAAAATCATTATATATATATAAATTCGGTTAAAGTTGTCAAAACAGTGAATTACTTTTTCATTTTTCCATAAAAAATTTCATAAAATAGTTTATTAATATATGCCCTAAAGGTACACGTTAGTAAATTCTTATATACATTGGTAACAATAAGTTTAAGGATGACATCGTATTGTCACATTTAGTTTTCCATTTAAGCTATGTAACTTCAAAGCTACTTAATGCATGCAGAGGCAAATGAGGTAAGCAAAAGAAGCCATAGTTGACCTACTGCAAATATTCTTTTGAACTTTCCTCTTAAATGGGGTTACACGTTCAGTGCTCAGTACTGGTTCTGCAAAAAGATTACTGTGGTTTCTGTGACTCACGAGCTCGGTTCTGTGTATTTCCTTAGTCAAGTGGCGGAAGATGGTCATGTCTTACGCCTCTGTTTGGTGGTTATTTTGTTTCGTTCAGTCAAGTTGTAGAGTTGTACATGGTTGTTGAGGCACTGTTTTTACGTGCTCTGTCCTGTACTTTTGTATTATTGTTGTACATCCTGAGTTATATACTGTTTACACAACCCAGCTGAGACACGATTTCAATTGTAATTATGAAATTAAAATTTTTGACCATCACCACTCTTATATTTTACTCTGTTTAGTTAGGTCTTTATGTTCTCTAAACTCTAGCTTAATCTAGTACTAAGTTTAGTGTGTGCTAGTTTTTAGGAAAAAATGTATTTGATAATGTGCTGAAATCGTCAGTGAGTTGTAAGCTCCAAGTCACGTCAATGAGTACCTGTAGAATAAAAACAACTCTATAGTGAGAGAGTTACGGATTTTCTGCGTACCTGAGAAAATAGAAGGTCTAGTGTTTATATAGTGATAAGTGGCAAATTGGGATCCCTTCAAAGTAGGGATCTTTCCTAGTAAAGGAGATTTGATACTTAGGGTTTCCAAGATTTTAGGGTGTCTTTCCATATAAGGGAGATATGGATCAGTAGTGGGTTTTCATACGTGTTATGCAAGATATTTCCTTATATGAGTAATCGTGAGAATCACGCAAGGCCATGCTAGACCTGTCGGCTTTTTCTTCCATTGATCTAAGGTTGTCTACTGTTTCAAAGGTCCCCGTTGGTCAATGCACTCGTCGGTCCCTGGGGAGAGAGATGCTCGTCACTTGAAAGGTCTGTTTGCCTTTGCCTAGCCAATAGCTTCACCAGGTCACCAGCTTACATAGGCAAAAAGCGTCCCTATTAAATGTGCGGAAGATATGTTCATATAAAGAGTGTGCTAATTTTTAGGGAAAAAGTTTGTATTTTCTAAATCCTCATAATATATAGAGATAACTCTCATTTAAGGTGGGGGGGGGGGGGGGGAACCGATTATAATTAATGACACAAAATTTTATAATTATTGAGATGATTTGTTGTTAGAGGTGTGTATCAAACCCACCAACTCAACAAATTGACCTAACCTAACACGTCAGGTTGGTTTTTGTGAGTTGGGTTAAAATTTTATTTTGAGTCTTGTGTTGGGTTGGATTCAGGTTGACAGTTATTAACCTTTTTTTTTATAGTTTTGATTGATTTTGGTACATTGAGAACAAGTTTTGATAAATTTGAAAATTTTTAATATAATTTAAGTATATAATGTGAACTGTAATAATTTATTTAAAAAATTGTGTAAATAATTGGTATGACTTGTTGTTAGGGGGTATGTATCAAACCCACCAACTTGATGAAATCAATCCAACCCAACGCGATGCGTGCAAGTTGGTTTTCGTGGGTTGGTGGGTTGGGTTAGGTTGAAATTTTATTTTGAATCTCAAGTCAAGTCAAGTTTGGGTTGACAATTAATATTACCCTTATTTAAATATTTTTAGTTTAATTGAATGTATTTTGCTAATAAGTTTTAATAAATTTGAAAATTTTGAATATAATTTAAGCATATTATGTGAACTATAATAATTTCTTAAAAAATTTTAAAATAAATGATAAAGGTACAATTTTTTACAAGACATAAACACATGTATACCCAAACCCAATCCATTGATTGAACGCTACCCAACATCAAGTTGGGTTGAAAAACCCTCCAACTTGACACATGCATGCATACCCCTACTTATTGTAATTGGTGTATAATAAAACCTATCAATCGAATATAATTTTTTTAGCTAGTTCTAGAATACGGTAATGTTAAACTCCTTCCTTGAATAATGGATTTTGGTATGAATTTAATTAATAAGACTTATTATCATATGAGGGGGGAGTATCAAGTCAATGTACTCCCAAAATACTAAATTGTTTTTTGATAGATACAAAAAAAATTAAATTAAATTATGACGCTCATTTCATAATTATTATTTTTTATTATCATCACGCTAAAATACCAATTAGCTCTTGCTATAGGCCGAGTTTGAATCTCAAATATCTTATTTAACAACAAAAATTTCCTAACTGAGTTAATTGGAACCACAAATATATTAAATAGTTATTCTAGTAAGTATGCATAAAATAGTAAAAATGATATTACTCCAATCACAACTTTAAAAAAAAAAAAGTTTTTTTTTTATAGATAATTTTAACCTATTATGTCCGCTCCTGATAATAACTCTTTATCATCAGACTAAAACACCAATCGATTTTTAGTATAGGTGGGGGTTGAATCTCATATCTCTTATTCAACCATAGTTTTCTAGTTAATCTAACTGGAACTCAAAAGAAATGTGTTAATAAGGTATAAAATTGGTGTCACAAGAAAAAAAATCTAAACCGTTCAAACAATTGATCATAGAACGTGAACACGCATGCACGTGCCCCGTACTAGGTGGGGGTCTACTACTACTACTACTAGGTTTTTAACTGCCCACCTCCCCCCCCTTTACACCAACGTGTGAGGAATAACTAACTTAACCGATATCCCACTTTCTTTTCCCTCTCATTAAAACTCTCGAATTGAACTCTCTTTCTTTTTAATTAGTTCCATTTTGCTGAGTACTCTTCACTAGCATTTGACAATGGCTTCTCCGTCAGTTACTAAACTCTTCAACTATGTCATGTTTTTTTCTGCATTTTGTGTCACTTTGGTTGCTGTGCCTGTGTCTTCTTTTCAGTTCCAAGTTGGTGGCGAGATGGGTTGGATCAAACCCACTGGAAATGAGTCTGATACTTACTTCAAGTGGGCTACAGAAAATAGGTTCCATGTTGGAGATATTCTTTGTAAGTTCACAGCATCATAGGGTTTTATTTAATGGAATGTAGTTGTTGACTAAGTTTTTGGTATTGGAGGGTGTTATAATCTATTGTATGCTTTAAAATTTTGGAACTAAGACTTGGTTGTTGTTTTTGTTGATGAGGAGATTAATGGTGATTAGTGAAGCTAGCTTTGAGATGGACTTGTGTCTTTTCAGTTACCTTAGGCAATAGTATCTCTTTGCTATGAAATTTGCTTCTTTCTCTTGATTAAAGACTTTCTCACTAAATATTTTCTATCTAAAGCAATAAAAACTTAATTAACACTCTGCTATTTACTTTAAATGTCTCACAGATTTTAAGTACCAGAATGACTCAGTGCTGGTAGTGAACTACACTGATTACCAGAACTGTGTTGTGTCCAACCCAATCTCCAAATTTGAAGATGGAAATACAGTTTTGCGAATTGATCGATACGGGTTTTTCTACTTCATCAGTGGGCAGCCTGATCACTGCAAAGCTGGTCAGAAACTGGTCATCCGCGTAATGGTGCAATCCGAAGTTGAGTCTCCAACTTCCGCACCTTCACCTAAAGGAGGTGGTGATTCAGGCGATTATGATGCTTGGGATTTCAACTGGGGACCTCCACAAAATTCTACCATCAAGCTGTCTTTTGCATCATATTTTTTAACTATTCTTGGGGGTGTGTTGCTTATTTTCTATGTTTTCATGTAGAATAGGATAGATTATATTAGTTAAGGTAATCCTGGTCCTAGGGATTAATCTTTTATTTTTATGGTTGTTGGTACTGTAAATTGATTGATCAATGCCTATGGAGCATTGTATTATTTAATTTGCTTTTGTTGCTACAAGTTTCATTCAATAGATTGTACTTTGCCTGTTGTGATTACTAATTAACAAGTCTTAGTGCAACAAGGAACCATTGAGTTGATGCAACTCAGTATTTGCAAACCCTTAATACTGTGCAGTTGCTTTTATTCAGGCTTTCATGCCAGTTGATGATAAAATGAAGTAACTAACGTATTATTAAATTGTGAACTCGCAAATATTACCTGGCTCAAAAAGTACAATAAAGAGAAATGAAAAGGCCATTCTGATGCAAATTCATTAAATAATTTCCTTTGCTGTTCCTATTTGTTACATTCCTACTCCTAACATTTGTAAACCAAAAACAGAATTTACTAATAAAATACAACGGTTACAAGGCATTTTTTAAATGAATTGCAATGGTACAAAATAAAGTTAAGTAACAGATTCCGCAGCTTAGGACCAAAGTCACAAGTTATTTGTTCTAATTTGATTGACTTCAGCAGCATATAAAGAATCTATGATCTCATAATTGCCACCCAACATATCTTTTTTCGCATTGTGTACCTTCCCTTGCTTTGACTTTTCAGAAGATTTAGTGGAATTGTTTACTGCATTTTCTTCCCAGAAACTCGAATGTTCTTTGCTCTCCACTGCTATCTTGGGTTCCATAGCTTCCCTCTTCCGTTTACTACCAACCGCCTCTGCCTGATTGGCAAACAAGACTTTCGAAATGGGTGAGCTGCAAATCTCTTTATAAGTTTCATAATTCCCAGCATGAGTGTTTCCACCTTCCAAAAGTTTTGCAAGAGGGTGCAAAACTGAGATTGGACCATCACTTTTCTCTAAAGTTTCCTTTAGAAGTAGAAAATCAGAGACAAATTCTGGCTTGCTGAACTGAACAAACACTGCAGTTTCATCCAAGTGGTAAACAGAAGTTACAGAGGTCGGGCCGAAGACTTTAGAGACGCAGTCTCTTATCTCTTTTGCCTTAAGTTTGGATGGGAATCCCCAGATTAAAACAATGTTCTCAAACAAAATATTTAGGTATTTCTTTTTGAAGTAATTAGTTCCAAACAACTCTGCAACCTTATTGCCAGTACTTAAATCAATGATGTCTCCATTAATCCAACTAAGATATAGATGGTTGACGTGCTTACAGAGCTTTTCATTGTGAGCTAAATTTTCAGAGGGCGAATGGAGTTTAAAATCAATGCCTAGATAACTGCAGGCCTGCACAAAGATACATCCTGTCATAAAAGCATCATACCCAGCTTCATGCTTGGCTCCAGAGTTCCAGTTGGAGGACCTGCAAATATTTTCAATAGAGGTATCAACTCTGCCACTTGGATAAGAAAAGACTAGTAGTTACTATGCTTCATTAACAATTTGTGCCAAGATAAAATGGTAAACATTTTATGCTTGAATATTTAAGCGTTGAAGATAACTATGATGTATGAAAGACACAGAGGCAATACGTGCCCAACTATACATCCCATAATGCAGATATTTAGTGTATTAGACTGAATATATACCAAGTTTGGATGGTTCTCTAGTGTATAAGTCTACAATGATAACTTAGTTCCAAAACCAAATGGAATAAAGCACTACCAAGCTATAGTTTTAAGGGCAGAATGGCAAGCACACCTCATATCATCCACTTGAACCTCCACTTGCACACATTGCTGAAAAGTAAGCCCCGTGCTTTTAGAATTAACAGCAATTTGTGGACACAACAAAGCAAATGCTGAGGATAGTGAAGTGCTGGACTTCTTCATCCGTTGTTGGAGTACATGATTGGCATTCAAGAGTATTTTGGTGTCAACGATATGTGGAAAGTACTTGTTAACAGAGGAGACAAATTCTTCAGCAGCAGAAGGAAGAGGACCTACGAATTTGCTGTATACATGTGCAATATCTGTGTCACAGATGGAGAGTACTTAGTAATACTAAAAAATGATAACAACCTCTTCATGAAACTTGGAATGAAAATTGTACCCAGGAAGCAATTATGACCAACAATCAATTTCTTCTCCGCTGAAAGGAGGTCAATAACATGGCGAAACCCAATTGCAGCTTGGATTTTCATCTCTGCTACTCTGCGATTCTCATCTTTCACCTCTTTCTGCAAAAGATTAGGATACAGAATATTTTAATTTCTTGTGAGGTACAGATGAAATCACTCAAAAAATAGATTTGACATGAGATGCCAAAAATCTAAGCCTTGGAATTCATATTTTCAATATATATTTTTAAATTTTAATAATTCTATCCTTTCATCCACTGAAATTAAAATTCTGGGCTCAAATTTTAGAATCTAGCCAGACAAAACTTGAAACCATTAAGACGGCCTTGAAGGGAAAAATAAATTCAAATTACAGTTTTAGAAATTGATAATAATAGCTAAAAGCCTCAGTGGCATGGCCCAGTTGGGTTCGAATCCCCCCTTCCCCCACTTGTTGTAAGCAAGAAAAAAAATTTAATTGATAACAATTTAACCAACTTCCATATCAGAACACTTGGAAAATAACTTCATATGTATGTGCACATCAAATAGATTTTACACCAAGGACTTATATAAACTTATCTTACCATAAGCATGCCCCTGTCATCCTTCGATTCTGTATACACTACTAAATGTTGTGAACATAAATCATCACCATTCACACGAACAAAAGAAAGATCTTTGAAGTGCTTGTTAATGACCTGCATATTTTCAATTTCATATTCAGCTAGATAAAGCCATTGTGTGAGAAAAGAAGCATCGTATTAGCTACAAAAAAGTAAATAAATAAATGAATGAATTCAAACATGTTAGATATAAATTGCAGACCAAGCAAAGATTTGGAGATTAGAAAGAGGACTTTAAAGTTCTATAAGGCAGACACTTGATAAGTTAATAAATGCGTTTGCAGATCTTATTAGGCTATAACTATATAGAACCAATATGCATGCTAATCCCGGTATATTAACAATGAACACTGCATAAGACAAAAGGAAGTGTTAAGACAGAAAAGGCAAAACATAACTACCAACTTGCAATCCAGTTGAACCATCAATCATCCAAAATCCACCTTCCTATCTTGCATGGTAGAAAAAAATTAGAATTGAAATTGAGTTAAGAAGTTTAATGTCTTATACATAAGTTTTTAATATTTCAAAGTAGCTTAGACAGAGCACAATAGAATCTCAAAAAAAAGAAATGTTGAATTTCTCAAAATGTTTTATGAAGACTGGAGTTGATGACAGCTTTTAGACTTAAGACCGTAACACATTTTAACTTCAGCTAACAGTCAAAAAGTGTTTATGACTATAAGGTATATCAAAAAACAATGAGAAAAAATTGAGGAAGTGTCAGTTAAGTGTTAAATGGTTTCAATGTACATCATGCTTCATAATAAGCAAGTGAATAACTAAATCCAGGTCACAACTCCTAAATGCCTAATGTTCAAAACATACATACAAAAACCTTGAGCTATGCTTGCGAGAAGCCTAAGAAACTAGGTCTGCTAAGGAAAAACTGAGTTAATTAAATTTTACTTTGTTTTTTAGGTAATATACAGCTGTAGTGCTGTACGTAAGTCCACATCTAGCATATAAAATGATATAATTTTCTCTGAATGACAGAGGGTGAGTGGATAGACAAGGTCTGACTGACTTTGGGAAATTACCAAACAGTTCTCAAGGATTTTTATTTTTATTTTTCAATTGGTAAGTTAGACACACCAAGTTTCAACTTTCAATCCCACAACCTCATTCCTAAGGATAATTTTCCAAACTACATTTCTAAGAGAATTTTCTCACAATTCACAAGCTTAAATTAGAAGATAAAATGAGAATACAACACATTACCATTTGAATTAACCTAAACTGATGAGAAGTAAAGCCGGCCAGACTAAGAGCTGGACACATTTTAAAGAAAACAGTTTGAAATTGTTGCTTTGAGTCATTTGAGTTCAATTGAAGTTGGGACCCTCCATTTCTATCCCGTAATAATCCATCGCGCCATTCGCTGAATGTATTCTTGACTCGTTCAGAAAACAGAACGTCAGCCATGCGGTTTATTGGAATGTCTCTTACTTCTTTCAAGTTGCACCATGTATCTGATAACTCATCCTCGTATGCCATACTCAAACGTCTTAATGCTTCCTCTTCTTGTCCTCTGGATAAATAAGATATTCCTGAGATTATCCAAGATTTAAATTCTCAAACTGAAAGATCATAAATAGCATGATGAATGACATGGTGGAAACATGTGTTAATTTGTAAGGCAAAAGAATCAATTAAATAAAAAATAGCCTTTCTAGCATTCAAGATGCTGCAAGGAAACCCCCCCCCCCCCCCCCCCCACCCCCCCAGCCTCTCTCCCTCTCCACAGGAGCAGCAGTTCTGCTTATCCATGCAGTTTTCTCATCTTAGATCTCAATAATCAATACTATAACAACAACAACAACCAAACCTTAGTCTTGAATTTTTTGGGGTCGGCTATGGATCCTAAACACATTAGTCAGGGTTGGCCACATGTACTCTTTTTCGCCATTCTATTCAATCCAAAGTCATACTCTCTGTTGACATGTCATTTTTTACTACTTCCTTAATTGACAGATCTTAATAATCAATGCATCAAATTGGAAACATTTTTGGCTTTATGCATTCAAATCCGAATGTTCAATCTACTGGCAGTGGGGGAGAGCATGACCAGTTGCCCAACCTGAAATCCCACTAACTTTCTGTTCTACCTTTTCATAATTTTATATATAAGACATCCTGGGCATTATTGTATTTAATTTAAGGCACTACATGCCCATTCTAACACAAATTCTATACATTACAACTTTCACAGGTAAAACAAAAAACCATGTGCAATAACTACAATATCGTAATAGTTAGCTAAAGGTCCAATACAATCCAACCCAAAACAAAAGCAAGATAAACTACCTTCTCGTATGCAGGCATTGAAATCAAACTGATATTTGGCTAAGAATTCAATTGATGTTGTCTGCCAGAGAAACTCGTAAGACGGGCCATCGATTGGAACCTCTTGACGCGGAAAGACATAGAAATTGTGCCTGTCAAAGCACATGATAATCGTCAAATTTATCAAAGTGAGAATAACTTCAGACCATTTGACCTCTATTTTTCCTAGAGCCAAAAAAGTGAGTTAATTACAGCTGTCAACTAAAAACTATACGGAATTTGCAATGCGAATCCCAAATTATAAAATTTGGCAGTAGCACCCTGATACGAGATTCTTTTGCAATGTCCACCGCACTGTCCAAATCAGTTTCTAAGTTTACACCTGAAGCATTTGATGGGGGCATTAGCAATGTGCATCCTAAACTATATCCTGATATGATGAGACTAATCTGTTAACTCAGATACAAAATTTGGATAGTGGTTCAACATTACAAATTAATATCAAATTAGGGTATTCATTGCAAAATTTCATAGATTAAAGTAAGCACTGCAAATCTCTCTCTCTCTCTCTCTCTCTCTCTCTCTCTCTCTTTAACAAGTATACATTAAATTTGGATGAAGCTGAATATCTGAGAAGCTCATAAACCTCATTTGGCATTGTGCAAGCATCCCCAAACAAACTCACTCAATTGAACAGCCAAAGTGAGCAAATTTTTCAATAGCAAAAAAATGTAAGCAAGCAAACAGAGCATATAATTTAACATCCCAAACCATAAAATCCCTATTGCTTATTTCCCTACATTTTCTGAACCTAAACACCAAAAAAGCACTTTTTTATAAATAAAGAAATCCAGAGCAACCAAACAGAGCACAACACTGCAAATATCATAAATCACAAAATTGAAACTTAAAAAAAAAAAAAAAAAAATTAACAAAATAATGAAAACAAAGAAATTCTGAGCATCCAAACAGAGCGTAACACTGCAAATGGAAAAAAGAAAAATGTGAGGGAATGCTAGAGTGACATACGGGTGAGCGATGAAGGAGAGCTTGGAAGAGTCCCAGCGAAAGGGACAGACGCCGAATTGAACGACGGCGAACTTCTCGGCGGAGTCCTTAACTTTGAGGTAGCGGACGTCGGAGCGATCGAACTCGAAGGACTCACGCCAGGGGGCGCTGGTGACGCCGCTCATCTCCAAGTCAATGGCTACGAAGTCCGCCGCCGCCACGTGGCGCCGGAGCTCCGCTAGAGCCGACTCGAAGTTCCCCTTCGTCACGTGCTTCAGAGGAAACGCAGTCGATTGAGCTGAGCTTGAGGTTGAAGATGAAGAAGATAGGGCACGTGAGAGCGCACGTGAGAGAGTAATGGGATAGAGCTTCTTCATTGTTGTGTGACTGTGTCTGTGTCTGTGTCTGCGTGAGCATACTGTTTGTTTTTTTGTTCGTGGTTTTGGAATTTGGGGTTTAGAGGAGGTAGAAGAAGAAGAAGATTACTGGGTGTTAAACTAAACGTCGTCGTTTCACCATGCTTTTCCTTCACTCCCATTTTTTGCTAAATTATAAAGGGAAAATTGATAGAAAATATTTTTATTTTTATTTTTAAAATAGTCCATTAACAAAATGTCATGAGGGCACTCGTTATCAAGACTCAATTATAAATTTGAACCCTTTTTAACTTTATCTAAAACTCAACTTAATCCTCTAACTTTATTTTCTTTCAATATAGTCCTATAACTTTCAATTTTGTTCAATTCAGTTATTTCGTTAGTTTTTTGTCAAAATTGAGCCGTTAAGGATCCCTAATGTAGTTTTGTTACTTTTGTATCATACAAAGTTAAAAGTTAACAATGCAATTTTAAAGGAGACTAACAGGAAGATTGAATTGAACAAAGTTGAAAGTTAAAGAACTAAAATAAATTTTAGACAAAGTTAAAAGTTGTAATTTTTAATTTTTAATTTAACATCTCTTTTTTCTTATGTGTTTTTCCTTTTGCTAAAATATAATTTATTTCCTTAAAATTTAGTATTAATTTTGATATGTAATGAAGATATCCAAATTTCAAATTTCCCTCCCAACTATCAAGCTATCAAAATGAATAAAAGTTAAACTTACAATTTAGGCCCTTGAATATTACATCTATATGAATGTATCTTTTAACATTAGTTAAAATCTGGTCTCTGAACCAAGTAAAAACAATGTTGTTTTCATGCGAGTTAATGGCAAAAATGTGACGAACCATAGTGAAAGATGTACGTTAATATTGTTGTAATAAACAAATGTGTAAATTAATTGCAAGTTTTGAAAGTTGAGTGACCGATTCAAGGGCAACCCCAAATTTAGATGATGTAAAGTGCACTTTTAATCTTTTAAAACATATTATAGTAGGCATGCAATAAACTTATATGTAACTATTCAAATAAGCTTAGGGTTACAAGCCTATTGAAGTGAAATGTTGTGGTTGTCGGCCTGTTACCAATAAAACTAATGTTAGCAGTGGACCCATATAAAAAATGATATTATTCCAATTATGATTTTTGTGAAAATTGTTGTGTTCTTTGCATGATTGTTAACTATTAAAAATAAATATATATACAAAACCTGATTATTCCACTATTTTTTTATGCTTAAAACGACCGATATGTACAATTACATCAATATATATTTTTATATTCATGCACAAATGTGTTATCTTCTCACAATAACAATTAATTCAACTATGAGATTTATTGGCCAATGTACAACATGGTTGATATTAATTAAGGAATTGTACCTAATTTTGTCGTATAGATTTGAAGAGGTTTATGCCACTATAATATAATGTAGTCTCCTTTTGAAAAGGTTCAAGATATAGTTAACATTCATTATCTTTTTGTGTAAGAAAAATCTATTTCTAGTCCGTCAAAATACAATGATTTAAAAAAATTAAAAAAATTCAACACTCTTCTTATCCGTTACTTTTGTAAATAATACCTTAATATTTATCAGAATAAAAACCAAATGTTTATAGACATACTTAAAATATGATAAATAAACAATATCCAAGCATTTTTCATTTTTGTTTATAAATCAACTTCATGGGTATAGATTATTTTGATTTTTGATCAATGAAAATCTTCAGATTTTAATACATAAATTTGGAGATCCTTTAGCAGCATATGGAGACTTTAACTTTACATTTTTATGGGTGTGCAATAGTTAATTTTAAATTTGAAGGTTCTTCTAAAAGTATTCTTCCCATGCGTTGGCATGAACTTAAAGTTAGTGGTTACAAAATTGCATTTCACAGTAAGACAACATGATGCTACAAATGATCCTCTGGTTTTACTGATCCATATTTACACCGCAGACTGCAGTGCCTCCTATATAAGACGAAGTTAGAAACTATTGTTGGTTAGAAGTTATCTTGTGCATCCAGCATATGCATCATCTCCCTCACAAGTGAGTCTTACATAGTGTAGGGTCCAGACTTTTGTGACAAAGATGATGCATGAGATAATTATTGTGTTGATGACTTGGTGGAGCCCCTCATGTAGCTCCCTAGTGCCATCTCCCAACATGTGAATCAATTGGGACCTTGTTGAACCAGAGGAGGTGTAAAACTTTATCCCTTTGCTTGTCAATGCATTGATATCTTGTTTCACCATGTTTTAAGCAGCCCTGACTTAGAAACTGAGTGATCAAGAGAGAATGCTCCCCAAGCATTTGATGTAATCCACATGAATCTCCCAATGCTCCAGCCTCAATATAATGAATCACCAGGGAATCAAGGAATATCAGTCATGCAGTGGGAATTGAATGGCCCTAGAATAAGAAGATTGCATATGCCTGTGGAAGAAAGCTATTTCCTTCATAACTAATTTCTGAGTGTGAAATTTATCCTACAGAAGGTAAAATCCTGGCCTCTATATTTCCACAATATTAGAAATAAGTAATCTGAAATAGATATGCTGAGATTGCCAGGGTGGCTATACTTACATCTGTTTTATGAGGCTCGAACTAAACGAGCTGCAAAGGCCCCATCAAGTACATGTTTTACTGGGTTGGAGGAATAGAAACCATGTTCCGTTACAAAATCAGGTGGCACATATCTGTCAACAGGATCTACAGAAAATTCCTGAGACCCAAAAAAAAAAAAGTACAGATAAACACACTTTTCTAACTCCAAAAAGTACCATATATGTGTGCATGTCTTTATATTTGTATTTATAAACTTGCATGCTCATTTTTCCTTTTCTTTTGGTTTCAACTTTCAATAGTACGTATTGAGTTTGATCAATTATCCCAGATATCCAAGGAGAATGATGGCATACAACAGAAATTTCATCCTTGGTACGTTCTCTGACATATTTACTAGGAGTATCAGACATTTTTTCTAGGAGTATCTGACATATTTACTAGGAGTAGCTGGAAAAGTACATGTGATTCTTCGTCTAAGCTTTTGATTTACCAAATAAAAAATGGATTTGCAGGGAAGTTCAATATCGTCCTCTTGAAACAACGGGGCAGTTTGCACCTTTCTTAAATGTATTAGCTGGAAACATGAACAAAGCATTTAAAAAAATCATGTGATAAACCTACCGGATGCCTGAGAAGAAATGAAGCCACCCTCTCTTCATTCTCTTCAGGATCTATTGAGCAGGTACTGTATATTAAAACTCCACCAGGATTTACCAATCTATAATGCACAATTAAAACAGATAAAAAAAAAAAAAAAAAAAAGTTGATCAATGGATATGAAAATTTTCTCTTATACACCCTACATGTGTGTGTGTGTGAGAGAGAGAGGGAGAACTTCTGGTCATACATGGATGCTGCATCCAACAGCTCATCCTGTAAATTCTTCAGCTGTTCCATATCCTCTAACTTCCTATTCCAGCGCAGGTCCGCTCTCTTCAAAAGGTCAATAAGGTACACAACATTTTGGTAAAGTCAAGCAGTCAAGAATTGAAAATATAATAGATACTGAATGCAAACAAACATATAAAGATACATGTGGTTCTTAGAAAATCACCTTCGAGAGAACACCCAGTCCAGAACATGGGGCATCCAACAAAACCTTATCACCTTTCACTGGATTCTTTTCCTGTAAAATGTGTTTTCGTAAGAAATTAAATGTTTGAAACAGGGATCCAGATTTACATAAGATGATAACTTACAGCGACAATACGAAGATCACTATGGATGGTGGTGATGACACCATCTACTTGGTGCAACTTGGCTGTCTCTTTAAGGATTCTTAACCTGCCTTTGTTTATGTCAATTGCAGATACCATACCTGATACACCATATTGCATTTTAAGTATCATTTATTATTGCTCGAAAGTGGAAGTAAAGAAAATAAAAACTTAAACTTTTGTCACTTAGATCAAGCTATTCCACCATCCTGGTATAATTTTTTATTTTTTATTTATTTTAAAAAGTCCAATTTATTATTACAAAAATAAGATTGTAGATATTTCTTACTACAATACATTATAATAACAACAATCAAAATAGCCACCAAATCAGCTATCCTGTAGCTTGAACTTGAGCTTTAAGGAGGCTATCGTCCATCTATAACTGGAATACTCCAAAGTAAAAAATGTAAATTGAGGATCTAAAGTGCTTCACCTAAGAACTTAACTCAGTTTAGGAAATCTGAGGTGTGAAAAAGGTTCTGGGTTTGAGTCTTCCAATCAAGTTCTCATTTCTCACGTATGCCCCTCTCTTCACCCCCCAAAAAAAAAGTTCATCTAAGCAGTCAAAAAGGAATAACATGATATTCCGTGTTCAATTGTAAGAATTACTGCAAACCTCTCAGGAATCATCTTATGAAAGAGTCAATGGTTTTGCTATAAAAAATAAATTAAAAAAAAAATGATTTTCATTTCTGCTCTCTCTGCTGAGTGAAAATGAATAGGCATTACATGAGTCCTTATTCAAGCAAAAAGGAAGATTTTCAATAATTCATATGCAGCACACTTCAACTGACCAATATGACTTTTCTTGCAATGAAGAATACCTTGGCCACTTAATTGGGATGCAATGTAAAGAGTCTTTCCTCCTGGAGCAGCACAACAATCAATTATTCTGTCACTGGGTTGAGGATTTACAACAGAAACAACCATGCCTGCAATGAGTTGTAATATAATATTAGGGGCATCAATTTACAAACTCCACACAGTTGAACTGAAAAGTTAAAGTCAAATCCTTGAACTTTTCCATATACTGTTCCCAAGAATTGAAGAAAAATAGTGCATGGTCTAATACGAAAATAGAAATGTATCCATGTACATCTAGGCATGATCTATAAATATGTAAACATGGACACTATCGGTCTTGCTAAGACTATCAAACACCCATTCATCTTTGACCAGATCCATCATATTGGCCACAACATGTGAGGGAAAGATATATTTATGAAAATCCACTTCCTTTTTTTAGTGGAAGCCATAATTTGACTCACATCCAAATTAAAGTTAGGATAAAATTACCTGCACTCTCATCCTGAACAGAACATAAACCTTCTTTGAGTAAGCCAGCTTGTATGACAATCTGAAATGAAGACATGTAAGTAATTAGAAAATGAAACAGAACTTGAGCGCTTCAGTAATGACTGATATTAATTGGGAAAACATCACCATAGTTGCCCTTTCTGTAGGAAATCTTTTAATCACCCCCCCCCCCCTCTTCTCTTAACACACATAATATGCACATCAGCTTTTACATAAAGATTGGTGATTGACTACAGTTAAGAGACAACCAAGAGAATGCCACATGGCCGCATAACAATTAGAATTAGTGAATTACTGATCTACTCTGGGCCCTCATGAATTTTTAAGAGTAAAAAATTATGTTAACCACAATTGTTCTGCCAATGAAATGTCATCATCTAGCAACTTCTCAGTAACAACCCTAGTTGGCATCAACTTGACAATATAGCAGGAACACTGAGTGACTGTCCTCCATTTAAATAAATCTATGACTGTTCGAAAGAGACCATATATCAAACTCAAACCTGCATCCCAGTTTGAATACGGACAAAATCATCCAAATGCAAAGAGAGCTCATGTGGGACCTGTAGCTCAAGAGAAGAGAAATTATCAATACATTTCTAGCACGAAACACTCTAAAATACTGTGTTGTGTGTGTGAGAGAGAGAAGATCTCAAAATGAGGATTACGTGGTTGTAAATCCAAACTTAAAGGAAAGTGGTCCATCATTTTATTAGTCAAGAGGTAATACAACACAAAGTTGTATACATAAAATCATTAAGCACCTTAAATCATCTGTAAGGAAATTTCAAAAAGTTATCAAGCACCTTCAATGAATTAAGCTGCATCACAAGGTCAGCTCTTGAAACACCTTTCGCACTGTTTGCCCTGACATTACCATCAAAAGAGGCAGCTATGTTATCTGTTTCACATCAAATACTGAGGAAGAAAAAAATACTGTAGCCAAAAACCTCAAGCTGAAACTGGGATCACTATTGTTCCAGGTCATCAATTTAATGGCTTCTTCTTGCCCAATATACTTCGTCCATCGCCTTACCATCCACTGGAAAGGAGAAATTTAATGAGCACTAAGAAAACATACATCCATTGTTGATAGCCTTTCATTCTAACATTCCAATTTATCTTCATGTTTTTTAGAAAACAATAATAATAAGTTTTGTACAGTAGTACAATGAAGCATGATTCTCACTGAAACAGAAAATCAAATATGATGCGGCAAAAGGCCTGACAAGTAACTGTTAACAAATTGTTCAAAGATATATGAAGCATCGACTCATTCATGTGGAAAACCCTTTCAACACTTTTTCCATATAGCACGGAATGTCGATCAGAGAGTTAAGTCCAGAGTTTGGCCTTTTAGTCCAATGAATTGGTCTTCATTAATGATTTAGAGAATGGTAGAATGGTAAGGTTAAAGCTCAGGTTAAACTTGAGTTACCTGCAATTATTTTCTAATTTAAGGAAGTTAATGAAGTTTACAACCAATACTTCAGGTCAAGATACAAAATTTGGTCAGCATTAATTTGCTTCCTTTGGAGAAATTAAATCCTTGATTTTTAATGAAAACTTCATACATTTGACTGTATATTGCTCCAGAGAACTTTACTCTGGCAAAATGTAACTCTAACAGCAGGTCCTTTGATCAGGATATTTACTTGTTAATATAGATGGCAATCCAGGTTATCTTATAATAACATTTTTCATATAAGTAAAAATGTAACACCATGTACTTACAACAGGATGAGAGTGCAGTATGGCAAGAGCACGTGCTTGTGCACGTTCATCACCCTCCACTTTGGGTAGAGGAAGAGTGTTACTTTCCTGCAAACCAAAGTTTGAGGGATTCAAACACGGTAACCATGTAACAGCAGCATGTATTAATTGATAATGGCAAACCTTAAGCAAAGCAAGCTTCCGCAGAATCCCATTGACCATGTTACCAGCACCTGGTCTAAGGGCAACCTTTGCAAGCCTCACATTCTGCAGTTATACGTAACAAATGTGTCAAAAGAAATAAACAACTTGATGAAACATTTAAACGACAGTTACATCCAAAAGGGTGAAAATTATGAAGTTATAGGGCCAGAACTGAAAATAGGTCACACCCAACTAGACAATAATTTGTCATATTCAAAGGTTTGACCCTATATATGATAGGTGCCACATGGGTGATCTTCATGTCAAAGGCAGAATGGTAAGATCATGAAAATAATCAGATCTTTCAGAAAATTCACCAGTCACCAAAAAGGGTCGGCAAAGAGTGATCACTGAATCATTTTCATGTATTTTCAACACCCAGCACACATTTCACAACAAAATGCTCAATCTACATATATGATATATCAACTTTTCATTATTCATAGAAGAAAATGATAAACATATATCTTCAATCAGTTAATCAATTATTTTAATATATCTAAGTCCTAAAAATCAATGCCCAGCACACATGTCACAGCAAAATGCTCGGTCTACCTATATCAACCTTTTCATATTCATAGAAGAAAATGATAAACGGATATCTCCAATCAGTTAATCAATTATTGCTGATAATTATCTCTAGCTGAAATAGATTAAAAAAACCAACTATAGAAATTAGTACATATTAACCTTACTAAAAGTATTAATTAAATATAAGCAAAAGTTTACCTCGTCAACAACAGCATAATGTGGCATATCTAGCTTGATAATCTCGTAGAAACCAATTCGGAGAATCTAGAAACAGTGATTAAAAACAAAACCATAAGTAATTGAGATAATTATATGTATAGGGTCAAACTTCCAAATATAATTTCAAAGAATCTTGGTAATGGTTTATATTCTCTGTGCAACCCTGAACCCTCCAATTTGATTCAACAGCATTCAAGCATAAACTCTTTAGAATACAGATGAAATATAAGTCTACATATCAATAAATTATTAGCAAGCATACATGCAACCAGAGAAAGGTATAAATGTAAGGTCAAATTCATAAAATCTGCCCAGTCAACTGTATTGTTATACTGGCTGCTGTTAGACCATAGTTGGTTGGTGCATGCAAAAGAGACAACAGGAAGCATGCAAAATCAAAATTACCTGTACGAGAAGAGGCTCCATGTGTCTAAATGTGCTATCATCATGGCATATTGAACAGATTAAATAATCAAGATATCTCCTCCAACGGATGGTGCCGCCAACAATATCTGTAACCTATATAATTTTTAAAAAATAATATCAAAAGGGAGAAGGAAAGATATAAATGGAAGAGTTTTTTGCCAAGATAGACTTTTCAGACTGCAAGAGATTATTATTATCCCACTTTCACTAAGAACATCAAACTTAAACAGTTTAAACCCTTTAGGTGGACCTATTATATCAAGATTATCCTGCATTCCTTTAAATTTTGAAATGAGATTAAGCAAAAAGGTCTTAAAGAAATTTTGAATATTAATAGAAAGTATATATACAAAAACGACAGATAAGAAATAGAGAGAGAACCAATCTAAGATCCCGATCCTCTAACTCCCGGGTGCGAAACCCAAGAGTTCTTTCAACATATCCCATCTCATTATCACCAGAACCCTTCCCTTTCTCATTCAAAAGGTCAGCAAAAGCACCACCCAGCTCTATTCTCATCAGTCTCACTGCAGACACTATATAAAGCCAAAAACAAATTGACATTAGAAATCCAAAATGGCACAAAAATTCTGACCAACTATTCTTATAGCCAAATATAGATGAACTGCAATATTCCCAAACTTAAGCGCATAACAAAAACACCAATATCCAATTCTATCATACACTAATTCTACAACATACACAGAGACACACAGAGGAGCTACAATTACCAGCCCTGTGAGGTGAGACCTCCAAATTCTGCTTCCGGATCTTGTTGAAGGAACTGCCAGAACCTGAAATTTTGCATTTTTTCAAGTCAATCAGTGTAACAAGAAGGTAAACTAGAACCAAGTTAAACAAATATTATACTGATATTACTAAACACACACTCCCCATGATTTTTAAGAAAGAAAAACAAAATTTTGAACCACACTAAGAACAATAGTGGCATTACACTCATCTATTAGATGGATACTTATTGCTTTCCATTGAAAACCATCATGTTCTATTCTATCATTACACTTCCTAAGAAACCAAACCCAAAAGTTTTACCTTTTTTTATCTCAATTAACATTAAACAAAGCAAAACCCACTCTTATATTACTATAACACACCTTTCCTTTGGCTGCTGAGAAAGAAAATACAATTTTTGAAACTTAATTCAAATTCAATGATAACCCATTACACTAAATTGAGTGTTTGTTTTTAGAGAGCCCATCATTTCACTTTTCTTGAATTGTCTCATGAACCAAAAGGAAAGTTTCTGAACTTTTACCTTTTCTGGGATTGTAAATAGGTGTCTTGGTCTTTGTCTCCCGGGAGGTCTTGGCAAGCTTCAGTGGCTTTGAAGAAGCTTTGTGGGTCTCAGCTGCACACAGAGTTGCAGTGAGGGAGAGAACTTGCGCCATTGTTAGTCTAACTCCTACGTTTGTCTTGGATAATATGCAAACGTGCCACTGTGCAAGTGTTTTTTTTTTTTTTTTAAAGAAGATTGTTCCAAGTTAATATTTGATTTTTGGTATTAAAAAAAAAAACTAAAAATATGGAGTACTATTTAATATTTGGGTCTAACTTCTATTTTAATATTTATCCCTAAAATAGTAAAATCTGAATGGTTATATTTTATTTATTCAAATTTGAAAATTTTTTTAAATTTTTTTCCTCTCACAATAATCATGAGTTGTTTTAAGATTACTATTTTTTTTGAGATGGGTTCAAGTTACACCTGGTGTAACTTCAAAAGTGTTACACCTATTTTAAACCATTGATTTCTCACAAATCTAACAGTAGAAAAAAAGCTAGTATTTATTGCTTTCCAACTCATCTCACCTAATTAATACTAGCATTTTAGTCTCTCTCTTATTTATTACATTTATAAGTATCTTAACATTTAGGGAGATAAAAAAGTATTATTACATTTATAAGCATCTTAACCTTTAGGGAAATAAAAAAGAATTGCAAAATCACCGATAACTACGAATTTGGATTACATTCAAAACTAAAAAAAACAATGAAACAGGAAATTGTGAAGCTATGTATCAGGTAGGGAGAGAAAACAAAGATGACGACTTTTCAACATGAACTTTGCTAGAGCCTCTGGAAATGGATTTTTATTGGGTACCAAAGAATTCCTTTTTATATGTCTGATCTAAACAAACCCTGTTTGATTTTTCTCCTGCAAAATAAAACCATCTTTTTTCTAAAATCTAAATCAATCCCAATATTTTTTACTTTAAAGTTTTCCCCTACTTATTATGGGCCAAGGCGAATTGAGCTTGGTCTTCCTAGCCACCTTTGGGCAAGGTGGCAGTGACTTTGGCTTGCTTTTCCCTTTCCCATGGTGTTTATTTATTAAATATTTGGGTCATGGGCATGTAGTCAGTGAGGTAGTCGCAAATATTGGCTCTCGATTTCACTGAAATAGCTGAGTATCATTGAAAATTTCTCCTACGTTTCTACGTTCCAAAAAAAAAAAAAACCATTCACATTAGCGACTGAAATGAAGCAAGACATATAAATTTTGAAACTTTTAGAATTAAGGGAGAAAATTTTAACCTATGTTTTGTTTCATTAAGCCATTCAAGGAGAGGTAGGGTAGATACTTGTGTCATAGCCACTGGACATACTCAGTACGTAGTGCCATCTCCATCATAATCCTTTGTTTTTGACCAATTATATAAATAAAAAAAGGAACATACTCAGTACGTAGTGCCATCTCCATCATAATCCTTTGTTTTTGACCAATTATATAAATAAAAAAAGGAAAAGGAAAGGAAAAAATGGAAAAGAATTAGTGATAATTAAATGTATATGTTTCAATAAAATATAGGTTCCATATATTTCACTAAATGCAAAGATATTATTGAAGCAATATGGTGATTTGGTGTCACAAACACAGTCTTCATGATACATAGATTAAAATGTACAGGCAATTGAAGTAAATGAACATTAGCTATCAAAAGATTTTGGCAAAAGTCCATTCAAATTCAATAATTGCATATAATATTTATACTGAATCTTCTGCAAAAACATAGGGATTTAAACAATGACCTATGACAGAAGAAGGGAATTGCATCGGCATCACAATTTTTCTAAAAACAAAACATAGGTTATATGTCTTGCTTCATTTCAGTTGCTTCATCCCTGAATAAAAACATGGAGGAGAAATTGCAAAGAAAACGGAAAGAAAGACTTAATAAGTAAAGAGAAAAAGAGGCAAAAAAAATATTTAATGAAGAGAGAGATAATGAGGAGACTATTAATTAGGTCAGTATTTAATGTTGTAATAGATAATTGTGTTT
The DNA here is from genome assembly GCA_029955455.1 of Quercus agrifolia. Taxonomy (NCBI): domain Eukaryota; kingdom Viridiplantae; phylum Streptophyta; class Magnoliopsida; order Fagales; family Fagaceae; genus Quercus; species Quercus agrifolia. Next base: position 59,279,314 of record JARQAD010000004.1, read on the forward strand.
TGTTTTTATCCGTTGGATCTCTCATAAATCTATGGCTTAAAAAAGGTGTAACTCTTGTGGAGTTACACCAGGTGTAACTTGAACCCATCTCATTTTTTTTATCACAACTTTGCCATAATTTTAATTTGACAGATTATGAATTGTTGTCTATCACTTTCACATGAACTCACTTTTTCTTATACTACTAAAAAATCAGTCACATAAAAATTATGACAAAATTATGATTAAAAAAAAGTTAAATTTCTAAATTTTCTCAACAATTATAAGAATGCTATATTGCTTTGTCAAATTTTGTAATGTAATCAGAATTATAACAACATGATTATGGAAAGACTAAACAGTTAACAAAGTGTATTTGCAAATTTTTAAAAGAAAATGCTATAAGTTTTATTATATAAAATAAATTTTATAAATTGACATGGTTAAAAATTTAACGGGTAGACTATCACTTAGAAAATATGTGATTTTTTTTCTCAAAAAAAATGTAATTTTTTTTTATTTTTAATTGGTTATTGATGACATTTCGGTCGAAAAGTTAATTATAATAAAAATATGTATTTTTTAAATTAAATAGTAAATTTTGTATTACCCCTACCAATACTCATTTTTAAAATAATAAAAGTGGACTCTTTCTTCTTAAAAAAAAAATTAACTGTTTGAATTGAGAAACTAAAATAAAAAGTGACCCCCAAATTTTAAGACCAACTATATATGTTTTTTTTTCTTTTTTTAAGAAACAAATATATGGTTTTTCCTTGATTCTGTCATCAATATTTTATTTGTCTAAACGTTTTACATAATCATGAAAAATAAGTTCAATAGAGGACCTTTCTTTAAAAACTTTTTAAGAGTAAAAAAAAATCTTCTCAAAATATTAGTTACTTTTAATAGACCATAAAAAAATTCCCAAAAAAAAAAAAAAAAACATGATTTCAACTTCTCTCTTCAGCTCTTTCTCCGAAGACCAATGGTTTTTTTTTTTGTAATGGAACTCTAAAGGCCAATTTTTTTTTCTTTTTTGAATATTTTAACTTTTAATATCTGCTATAAATGATAATTCTATATATTCATATTAAAATACCAATCAATTTTTATCGAATAAAATCTCTTTGACCAACGTTTAACCAAGCTGTACTTCGCTCATTCGGTCCTATATGCCTTTTTTCTTTTTTTCTTTTTTTCTTTTTTTCTTTTTTTGGGTCTAAAAAAATGTCCTCCATAGTTGATCGTCCATCCTAAAAAGGGGTGAAACCCGACCCAGCAAGTTCTATGTACATGTGTGTATGTACATCGTTTTCTAAAGTCATTCAGTACTCATTGCCTTCTCTTCTGCAGTTTCTCTCTCCATTCTTCACAGCTCTAATGGCTGCTTCTACTGTGGAAGTGCCAATCTTCACAGAAACTAACTTGGGCACTCGCATGGCAATGGCTGTCCCTCCAGATATCACTGCAAGAGACTTCAAGAGTGAGCAAAATTAAATTATCTCACACCCATTACCCTCTTTTATTTTTAATCAATTTTTCTCTTTTTATACTATCCACTATTTTCTGTATAGCACATTTTGCTTTTAAAAATAATGCAGCTTTCATGTAAAATGAGCAAAATAATCTCACACCCATTACTCTCTTTTTATCAAAATTTTATCTTTTCTCCTCATTTATTCTATTCACTCTTTTCTTTATAACACAATTTTTTTTTTTTTTTTGGGTAATGCATTGTGAAAAAATCATAAGGTGAATTATTCTGGGTGGTAGTCATTTTTGTTTCCAAATTACTTTCTTTGTATTAAAAAGGCTTCCTTTATTTGGTTATTTTTGCTTGGCTCTCTGGGATTGAGTAGAGTTTTATACATTAATATAATTATTTTAATAAATAAAAAAAACTTTATTTATTGTATTTTATTAGCTGATTGGTAAGATTATAAATTTTTTTTGGGGTCTAAATCATTTTGCTTTTTCCTGATTAACTTAGATTTATTGGTTTATAACATTCCTTAATAATGCAAACCATTGGTGCCATTGGAGAAGGTTAAATGTGATGTCCAAGTTAATCTCTTTGAAGAATTACTTGTATGAGGATATTAGTACTGATCAATTTAGGGAGTCTAAGGTTTGCTGGTGAAGATCCTATTAATATGGTCTTTGAGAATGTGTGTGTGTGTGTGTGTGTATTTACTTCCATATTGTGAGTCTGTATACTTGCCCCATGTTATGTTTCATAGAAGAGCTTCTAGTTCATTTGTCTTGTGTAAGCTTGATAAATGATGGCCATATCTAGTTTATGGAATGATAATTTAGTCCAACATCTCTCTGTAGGAGAAGCTGAAAGAGTGCACTTCAATTGTTTCCCCAAGTCAGGAGAGATCATGATCCAAGGATTAATGGTGCCTTATCATATTTATTTTACTCAATACCCATTTCTTGTTTTCAATTATACTATTGAATTCTTTTCTTTATGATCTACTTTTATTATATAAAAAAAATGCTTCTAATTCTTTACTCCATGTTCTAGTAGGTGAAGCAAAAGTCATTCTTTTACCATCTGCCTGAGTCAATGCCAATGAAGTATGCTTTCCAGGGTAAGAAAGGAACATGGTTTCTGCATGTGGAAGCACAACCTTTGAGTGATTTAAGTAGGTCTGGTTTACCCAAGGGTGTGGCTACTAAAGTTGCAGAGCATGTACTATACGATGGTAGCAAAGATACTGTTTATTTGAAACCACCAAACTTCCTTACAAACGCTGTTCAGACTGACACAAGAGGAGAAGGAAAGAAAAGGAGTTCAGAAAGATCAAACTGCATTAAACCTTCCCTACAAGAGCTTCAGAGCACCGTCTTTATTCCAAAGGAAAAGACAAATAAGAGATTGAAGAAACACCATCTTTTGGAGTGCACAGCAAGTGAAATAAAGAAGGGATGTAGTGGTAGAAATGAAGACACTCCTGGAGTTACTGCCAAAGAGAGGTCTGATATTTGTCCATCTGCAAATGAAGTTGAGGCTAGAGAAGGATTGAGCACCAGTGCAATAGTGAAGGCGGCCCCAAGTGACGTGTCATCAGAAGTAGTATCAGTTACAGCTATCATTAAGAGGTATTTCCCAATTTCTAATGAGGTGAGCAGTTTTAGCAGCCCTTCAATCTCTGATATTGATGTCACACATAGAACCTTTCAAGGTCAAATGGAAGAACAATTGAAGACTAAAGCAATTGATAAATGCTCAAGCATACATGTTGATACGCTCCCTGGGTTTGCAGTGAAAACACCACCAAGGATGTTGCCATTGCAAACTGCTAGAACTCCAGACTGTTTGGGGAATAAGCCTGGAAGATATAAAGTTGGAAAACGTCTCATTCTGGCCTCATCTAATCTCAGGACTTCTGGAAGCAAGCAAAGACCTGCAATTCCGCTATGCAGATTCAAAGATGGAAAAGTGTTAGAATCCTCTATGGTTAAAAATTCAGTCTTTGAGATTAGTGACAGTGATGACTGACACTACTTGGAGGCCTCTTGCTGATTGGGACTACTATTGCATTAAAATATTCTGCTCATGCTGAGGAGAAGCTACTAGGCAGAAGGCTCATCCTCATGGTTGGAGCAAGTTATTTGCTGAGCAAGTGAAAAACAATGAATGGATTATGAGCAATTCTTTCTATGAACTTGGATAAACACCTTCTCATCAACAATCAGACTCATGATTCAGTTCAAGCAACAACAACAGAATACTTTGAGAAACAAACTAAAGAACAACAAAACTCATGATTTAGGTTGACCAGCAGTTTTTGATGCTGATATTTTACGTGAAGTTGGTCTTCCACGTAAGCATTGCTGGGATTGCCAGGCATAGATGAAAATAGAAGATAGCTATTGTCAAGGCTGTTTGAAGAGAAACTGTCTTCAGCAAAGAAATGCATACTGGAGCAGGTAATTGAAGTGAATCAACTTGCAGTGGTACATCTACAGTGAGATCAGTAGTAAGTTTACAACTAAACGAGATTGAAGACAGTTCTTTCAAGTAAAGCATGAGTTTTTAATACTCTGGTGTGGTGTGCTGTAAGATTGCAATGTCTTAGAAATTTATTTTAATTTTCAATGTGTTAGTTCTAGCGTTAAGAGAAAGAGTGAAGTACTTTAATTTTTATTTTTTATTTTTATATATATGAAGGAAGTTTTATTCTGTTCCCATGAAGTTAATTCTATGCTTTTATCCGTTGGAAAACAAAGGAATAAAAGAAGCAACGAAATGAACAAAGAACAATGGCTCTGAGGCACAAATGGATGTTGTCCTTAGACAGCATTTGCCCCCACGCAAGTGGTATTGCAAATTTTTCCCCGAGATACAACTAAGTCTGCTGAGTTCTACAAATAGCAATTTCAGAAAAACCCAACAAATTTCTTGTGTTTTTGAAGATTTGATTATCATGGGATAATAATTATTCTTACTTTAATAATGAGAGTTTAAACCATATATATAGACCATGAAAAGTTACAAATAAAGTATTATCACAATTAGAAAACAATTAGATACAATCTCATAATGTCCACAAAAGTTTAAATATCAAGTAATACAACTCTTGACCATGGTTGTCAAAATCGCGATCTGGATTGTAGGATCGCATGTTTTTACGATCCCACCTTATCAAAACGTTTAGAATCGCACTAGGATTGTAAAAATAGTAGGATCATATGTAGGATTATGTGGATTGTATAGGATCATAGGATCGTATGGGATCCTACTGATTCTACCGATCCTACCAAAACATCAATTTTTTATTTTTTTTCAATGGATAAATTTTTGGTTTTGACGAAACTTTAAGGGCTTATATTTTTCTATGTTGTGGTGGTATGACTTTTTATTTTTTATTTTTATAAAATTATGTTAACCTAAGCAAATGTTTTCTTGCTTTTAGTTCACTTGTAATCAAAATGAAAGAATGCTTCATCATTTCTAAATGAAGAATTTATATTGGTTTTACTACATTTTAAGGTATAATGTTGTTAAATTTGTTTAATCAATATACCAATTTGTGTTATAATATTATTAAAATGTTTTTCTTATATATAATTTTATTAGTATGCTTGTATTTGTATATTAATTAATTGATTTTTTTTAGTATGCTCTGTAATTGTTGCTGAGTGGTATAACTTGAATAATTGAGTATAAAGTTATATCTTGATCTCTTCTACAGCTCTAGTATACAAATATACAATGTTTACATAGATGATGAAATGGATGATGATGATTAGGACGATGATTATAAGAACCCTAGAATGAGAATAATTAAATGTTCACTTCACTTTAATATTAATCTTGCTTTTGGATTTCATATTTTAGTTAGCTAGTTTTTATTTGATAACTTATTTTAGATTTTAAACTTGGAACTTGGAACATAAAACTTGGAAAATATTTCCATGTGTTGATAAATATTTTGGTATTTGGTTGTTAATCAAACATTTATTAAACTTTTTAGATACACTGGGTCAAAATTTAAATATATTTGTTTCGTTAGTATAGACATAGTGATGTATGATATGAAAATTACATCATATAATAGAAATCTTTGTTTTTTTATGGATACTTTCACAATTTAAATGATTATACAATATACAAAGTCATTATCAATATGTTTTTTGCTTTAAATATGAAAATATGTAGGATCTTACGATCCACGATTTGATCCTACGATTCACAATTCTACCTACTTTTCATGATTTTATATAAGATTCCGATTTTGATAACCTTGCTCTTGACAATAAGTACTATAAAAAATTCAATTTTGCATAATCTCGTCTGCTACTCATATCTAACAAAACACTTTAAACCGTCAGACATTGAGTTTCGTTAGTTCCTTGTTAGACACAACAAATGCATTTTACACATACTTTCTTTTGTTTCATCCACTCTATCCCCTCTAAAGTAATAACAACACTCTTCCTCTTCCAAAGTGAGATCAAACTTGTATTACTAATTCAACCTCCTGCTTTGATATATAAAATATCAAACTTGTATTACTAATTCAACATAGATAATGTTGGATGTATAAAATATCCAACACTATCTATGTTGATTCTTGATGTCTGATGATTTATTAGTTTATTGGTGTCTTCAGCTGTTTGCCTTCAATGGCATTACAAAACACTACTTTAGGAAAAAAAAATCCAAATTCCATTTTTGTTAGTGTGCAAAATTGTAATTGTCAACCTAGTTCCCTTTTGGCTAATTGTTTCTCTTTTCCTCAAGTCAATGAATTCCTTTGCTGATATTCTGCAACATCAAAAGCATAAAAGAAAACCCACAGTTTTCTCAGCTTATAAATTATAATATAATTTTCAAAGTTCCAATCCAAGGGCCAGGTTAACCAAAGTCCTACTCAATATGTTTGTAAAAGAAACTTAAAGCCCGGGGCTTGTCCAATCAAGTTTTCAGATTATTTTCCTACCCCAAAAAGAAAAGAATGGAGAGTAACTATGAATTGGACCCAAAGAAAGGAATAAATTGCTTTAATTTGGTACCCCTTTCTCTCACCTTTTTCACTATAGGATGAAAGAGAAAAGGATTCTTTTGAGGATCCTCCTGCTTCCCCAAAGTGACAAGAAACCTTTGGGTTGGTTGAGAAAATCCTAAATATTTTTTATGAGAACTTCTTTTCCCATTGTTAAAGCTAAAATCAACAACTTTGCAACAATCAGCAGTAATTAGATAACCGCAATTGTTGCTTTATAAAAAAGCAAGATGGAATATATACATATACTCTTTCTTTTGCTATTCAATATTCATAATGGCTGATTTTGTACTTCCCTATCACATTATGGATTCTACATATGTCAAAATAAAAATTCTATTTCCCCATTGCTATATTATGTAAAAATTACATGCAAATTAATATATTTATTGTAGCTCAATTGCATGTTTGAACCTTTCCCATTGAAAGAGTAAAGGTAAGATCCAAAGTGCCATCACTTGTTTAATGTAGTCATTAGTCTCAAATAGATGGAATCTCATGACTATGAGTCACATGAAAAGAGAGTTTTGTTTAAATGTGAAAAGAATTAATGAAATTGCCTATTGATGCTGTCCCTATTTATGGAGGAAGTAATGTACCTTTTCATTGAAAGTTACAATTCTATGAGTTGTTTGCCCTTGACCAAAGCTCCCTTATTTGACAATAAAATAGTTTAGCAATTAAATTAATTAAAACCCACTAAAAACTTATATTTTTGAATACATTTAATTATTTTTTGGAGCCTAGAGTTCTTCTTTTTTTCATAAACTTCAAGCTTTATATTTATCTTGCAAATTACAACAATTGCCCTATCTAAAATTTCAATTCTTTAAAAAAATCATTATGGGATACTTTAGTAATTTGACTTAAACTTTAGTAAATGTGTAAGGAATAAGACAGTGACGTACTTTAGTAATTTTCACTTTGACTTATAGTTAGAGTTCAGTTACTTCAGTACTCCACTGTTGTACATGCAAAGCAACTATACTTCCTTAAATCATTATGGGACATGTTACAATAACAAAGCAGAATGAGTAATTTAAGAGAATCCTTTAATTTTCAAATAAAAATTACAAACTCATTTAATAATTATATTATATGAATGGGTAAATTTAGTCCAAGTAATAAAGTTTTTCTTTTATTGTCAAATAAGAGGTTTATGATCAAATTTGGTTTAAATAAAATAAAAAAATACTCATTAATTTATTGAGCTAATAAGAATAAATAATCATTGTAAGCATTAGCATTATTCAATGCTAATGCCATATATAAGGCCTTTTTGACATTTCATGGCTAAAAAACGTGTGCATCAAAAAATTGTAAACCCCACTATTGCAAATTTTTTTACAATAGTACTACAGTACAATTCTAACTTTAGAATTGTACTGTAGTAGTATTCTAAAATATATATATATATATATATATATATTTTATTCCACCCCGAAATTTCTCTCTCCACTGATTCGGTACTTTAGTTCTTTTCTCTCTCTTCTTTCTCTGCTTTCTTCTCTTTTCTCTCTTCATACCCAAACACCATCTCTTCTCTCTCTTCCTTCTCTGTTGAGTCCGATGTTTGGGTCATTGGTCGTGGTTGGGTTCGCTGTTTGGGTCGTGGTTGGGTTGTGGGTCCGGTGTTTGGGTCGTGGGTGACGGCGTGGGTCAGTGGTGGTTGTGGTTTTTGGCGTGAGTCACTGTGGTGGTTGTGGTTTTTTTTTTTTTTTTTTGGGCTGTGACTGGTGCTTAAAGGGGTTGTGGGTTGTGTTTGGATCCGGTGTTTAGGTCGTGGTTGGGTTGTGGCTGAGGTGGGTTGTGGCTGAAGTGGGTCGTTGGTCGTGGATCGGCGAGCTAGGTTTGGATCAATGGGCTGGGATCAGTTGATGGTGGGTTTGAAACAGTGGATCTGTTGATTGATGGGTGGATCAGTTGGGTTGATCATCGGTAGCTCCAATGGTGGCTCCGGTGATGATTTTTTTTGAATGGGTTTATTCCGGTGGGTTTCAAATCGGCAGCGTGGGTTTTTGATCGGTGGCTTTGTTGGTTTGATGGTTTGATGGCGTGGGTTTCTAATCGGCGTGGGTTTGATGGTTTGTGTTTGTGTGTGTGGCGGAGGAAAACAAATACGGTTGAGGGAGAGGTTGAGGGAGAGAGACTGATACAGCGTGGGTTTGATGGTTTGTGTTTGTGGTTTGTGCTAGAGGTTGAGGGAGACTGAGGAAAAAAAATACGGTTGAAAAGCCCAGGAAAATGGAATCACACCTAGTCTGAAAAAAATATCGGTTAGAAAGAAATAATAAAGAAAGATTAAAGAATAATATTTTAATAAAAATAGAGTTTTGGGACGTGGAAGGTATTGTAAAATGATATGATATAAATAATAAAGTTACTTTTTGAAATGATAAAATCAAGTAAGATGACATTCTTTGATGCTGATGCTCTAAAACCGATATTGTAAATTCAAATTGTATTCACTGGTTTTGCCACTTTCAGTGAGACTTTATAAAGTCCTTGTTATGTTTTTTTTTTTTTTTTTTTTTTTTTTTTTTTTTTTTTTTTTTTTTTTTTTTTTTTTTTTTTTTTTTTTTCAGTCTTGTCCAAAAAGCATATTATGGTTTTTAATATTATTGGTTCATGGAATAAAGTTGAAGTGGGCCTCGAGCCCTCCAAAACTTCGTCATGAAGAAAGTCAAGCTGAGGCACGTACCTGTTTTACCAAAGTGAACTCTAAAAGTACTTCACAATTTGTGGAGTTTTTAAACATTAATAAAATATTTTGTAAGTTTTTTTTATGTAAGAATTATTTTTCAAAAATTAATTTTTCATTAGTTAATCACATACTTAATAGCAATATTTTTTAACGAAATTTGATAAAATGTCTAAATTGAATAGTTTTGAAATTTATAAAACTGTAATAAATTTTAATCAAACTTAAATGATGCACTTTACATCTTAACCTTCCTTTTTCAAAAATAAAAAAATAAATACACCATGGGTCATTAAAAGAAGTCACTTGTTAACAATTATTAACGCAGGTAAAAAAAAGAAAAAAAAAAAGAAAAGGAAAAGTAAAACTAGTTTTTTTTTTTTTTAGATGTGTGCTCAATGATTATAAGTAGGGGCCTTGATATATGCAACTGCTATTAAACCGTAATTAATTAGTGGGATACATCTGTCACCTACTCAGCTATTACACGTACACAGATTTCAACTCTAATAAAGACTATTTCTTTTTTCTTTTTTCTTTTTCTGAGAATCATTAATGAGAAATTAATTAATATAACTAAATCTATTTTTCATTAAACCAAATAGTAGTATGTATGTCCTTCTCAAATAAAAAATAGTACTAGTATGTAAAGGTTGTTGTTTCTCCCCCCCAAAAAAAAGAAGGAAAAAAAAGAGAGTCTGTAAAGGTCATTAATGTGAACTTTACTAATGCTGGTTTTTTTTTTTTTTTTTAAAGCAAAAATTTATTAATTTATAAATAAAAAAGAAAAAAATAATTTACATACTTCCTATAAAAAAAACCAAACATACTTCAAAAATATTTATAATTTATTTTTTAATTTTTTTAAAAAAAGACAAATTTCTTTGCATTATCTATAACCTCAAATCATGGAAAAAAATTTTCTAGCAATATATAAAAAACCCAAAAATCTAGCGATCATTTGAACGGAAGACCATTATTTTTGTTTCTTAACTTGCAAGAAAGCTTTTTTTTTTTTTAGAAGGAAGACTGAAAACTTTTATTAAGAAAGATTGGCTAAATCAACTTGAAAATACATAAAGTAATTGAGGTGGAGTATCCTCCATCTATATTGAAAAGTCTAGAATATTACTAGCATATTTAACCAAACTATGAGTAACTGAGGTACCTTCTCTCTTTGTATGAGAGTAAAGTAATTGAACAAAACAATGGGAAAAGAACTTCACATCTTCAACCAGCAACCTGTGGGGGGCCAAAGAACCACCATCGTCATGCAACGCCTTTATAATGAGCAAAAAATCTCCTTCTAGCATAGCTTTGGTAAAACCCAACTTTAGAGCAAAGGATAGAGCCTTTGTCAATGCCATAGCTTCAATTTCCACACAAGTGTAGGCTTGAGGCAATTTTTGACAGCAAGAGGCAATGGCTAAATCGAAGTTCTTCCTGATAACCACCCCTATATCGACCTTGTTCTCATTGGAAAAAACAGCGCCATCGAAATTTATAATGCTAATAACCCTAAAATGCTAGTTTTATATCATATTAATTTTGGGCCCTCGAATCTAATGTTACAAATGAAGAGTGCTAGAAACCGAAACAAGATAAGTTATTATATTAGTTACTAAATTATGAAGTATGGTTCAATTCTGTCTTTGAACTATCATGTTAATTTAGTCCCTCACATCTTAATCGTTTGTTCAACTTATATATATTTATTCTTATTACCAAAGGTAAGCCATTAATTTTAAAAAGTTGATGTACAAACAAAATTCAAATTGAATCCAAATTAATTTATAATTTTTGTTTAATTTTACACTATGTGTTCCTTTATTTTTTTTCTTTTTCATTTTTTCTTAATTTTTATGTCAAATGACCCATTCATGATACTTAATGTGAAAGTGGATCTTACATGTCTAAATTGAACCATCTCATCATTATTGCTGCTAGTTTTTTTTAGTAGGTACATATACATTGCGAAATCGTTTTCAAAACTTTATGAACAAATTAGCAATCAATAATTTAAATAAAAAAATAAACTCTAAAATACATAATTCATATACCCAAATAATGGTTATTTAATAAATAAAAAAAATCTAGAGACATAAAAAATTTCACAATTCATTAATGTGACAAGTTATGATTAGTGTAACGTCTCTTTTAATATTGATTGAACTTTTAATACACTAATAAGCTGGACCATTCAATTTCATACTTGACAAAACTCATCTTATTTAGAGTTACCCAATTTGAAAAAACATAAAATCCAACCGTTTGTTTAATCTACAGTTTGTTGGCAATGGCACCAATAAAACCTTGATGAGATTGGATTGAGTATCAAGTTTACTCCATGGAATTTTAATAGACTTTACCTCTTTAAAGAGTTTTGCCCAATACCTTGCTTTCTTAGTTATCATCACGTCGTCAATCCTCTCCTTGACTCCATTCTGTGTGTTGTCCCTCGCACTCCCGTCTCTAACTTGATTTAAATGAAATATTATAATCTCTATTAGCTTGCTTGCTCGTTAGTCGTATTGATGAAACAATCCATGAATATGACCAATCAAGTCATCATTTTAACCTTAACAAAAACACTCTACAATTCTCCTGTCAATCCGTTATCAATAATTCGAATTCATTCGACTCTAACATGATCAAGTCAAGTCGGATGATAAATTACTGTTAAACTCGAGCCCAACCCACTCGTAATCACATTTATACCACGATCATAACATGCAAACTCAACAAATTTTTTTTTTTAATAGTGAAATATTTATAGTTTCCTCTAAAAAAAAAAAAAAAAAAATCCCCAAAGCTTAAAAAAGAAAAAGAAAAAAGAGAAAATATCTAAATTATAGTTTCCTCTTTTCATACTTCTCTCCGAATATATCTCTCTAGTTTTTCTCTTCTTATTCTCTTCCTCTTCCTTTCTCTCCCTATATATATATATACACATACACACAGCACTTTAGCTCTCTTCTTTTAAGTTATACACAATTCTTTCTCCAAAACTCTCTCTCTCTCTCTCTCTCTCTCTCTCTCTCTATCTATTCGATCCTAATCAAAAACCCTAAAATTCCCAATCTTGAAATTTCAAGAAAATTCTCGTTCTCTTTCTTCAAATTCCATCGGATTTCTATTTGTACGATCCGATCATTGTGAATACTTCAACTCAAAACCCTACCTTTTCATCATCTTTTCCTGTTTGTGCGATCGATTCTCGGGTTATTAGGGGAATTGATCGGTTTCTACAAAGGCTTTGGAGCCGTGAAATGCTTTTGATTCAAAGATGAAGTTGAAAAGAAGGAGAGCATTGGAAGTGGTCAGTGTTTTTTTTTCGCCAAATTCAAAACTGTTATTCGATTTTTGCTTATTTATATAAATATATGCGCTTTTATGATCAATTTTGTTTTTTGTTTTCTGGGAAATTTTTAATTTTTAGTTGTGTGTATGTTTTTGCCGTGATATTGGAAGTACAATGAGTGTGTTTGTATTGGGGTTTAGGCGAATTTGATTGGTTTGTGATGCTCTGGGACTGATTTGGATGGATTAAAGATTTGTTCTTTTATTGGTTTTTTTATGGCCATGCCTTGTTTGGTTGCTGAGAAAGTCCGGGAAAGAGTTCAGAACTTTGAAACTGATGTCTTTTTTTTTTTTTTTTTTTTTTTTTTTTGGAAGTTTGATTTATTGTTGGGGTGTGTGAGTTCGAAAATGTTCAGTTTATTGAGCTGAAAGTCTCTACTGCTTCAGTGAGAGTTTTGATTACATGGGGTTCAGTTGTTTCTAACTTTGTACTTTATGAGAAGCCCATTAGAGCTTTGATGTTTATAACCATGATTTTTGGGTCATTTAGTTGTTTAAGTTGAAAGGAGTCTTTTCCTGTCATCACTTGAATACTTTCTGATTATTGCTTGTTGCGGAGGTAGGAATGTTATTTGATGGAGTAAGTACATGGTCCCAAGAAATATGAAACTGCCAAGCCAAAAAAAGTGAGAGCAAAAAAAAAAAAAAAACATGAAACTAATCCTTTGTATGGTTGCTTAGAAGTTGTGGGAATATTGGATGAGAATGTTTTGATTGCTAATCTGCTACTGCTACCCAACATCTCTCCTTTTTCTTTGTTGGGGGGCAGGGGAGGATGCTAAATGACATATCAATTGGAAAAAAAGAAGAGGTGAAATGGGCGTTAGTGCAAACTGAAATCAAGAGAACCTAATTTGTGTAGAAATGTAAATTTTTCTTGTATCAGGATAACTATGATGCTTGATTTATTTTTTTAGTTTTAGATATAAATTAATTATGTTACACAGAGCAGGATTTAAAAAAAAGAAGAAGAAGTAGGGTTGTTCATGCTTATATAAGAGTTAAATAAGGAATGTGTCATTCATATATTATCAGTAATTGATAATAGGAAAGCCTTTTAGGACCTCTGGCAGTGAAATTTATTAGCTTTTGATATTGGAAAATCCTTTTAGGAGCTCTGTCCGTGGAAGTTTCATGCCTTTAGCTTTTGATATTGTAGACCCATTTTAGGTGTTAGGCGAGGTTTAGCTCAGGAGTATGTACTTCACAAATTTATCTTCTGTACAATTCATCTGTTTTTGATCTCTAATTTGCGATGTGTTTATCTTAGTGACATACAAATACATTATCCAGTAGTGTTGTGACAACTGCACGTTAAATTACTATATTTCTCTGTTGTTTGTTTCAGCCTCCAAAAATTAGATCATTCATTGACAGTGTCACTGCGGTTCCACTCGAGAATGTAGAAGAACCCCTCAAAGGTTTTGTTTGGGAGTTTGATAAGGTGCTTTTTTTTTTTCCACCTTACTTTTTTTAATGTTATGATTGCTGTTATGCAGTTTGATTTATGTTTATCTTGGTGGTGCAGGGGGATTTTCATCACTGGGTGGATCTTTTTAATCATTTTGACTCATTTTTTGAGAAACACATAAAATTGAGGAAGGATTTGCAGATTGAAGATGATTTTCTGGACTCTGATCCTCCCTTCCCAAGAGAAGCTGTAATTCAAATTCTCCGTGTTATAAGAATAATTTTGGAGAATTGCACAAATAAGCACTTTTATAGTTCTTATGAGGTATGCTTATATTTCTGTTTTAGAAGTATTTTTGCAATTTCTTTTTTAGTCACATTCATGTAAATTAGTACGTCTTGCTTCATGTAAATTTCAGTTGAAGTTCTCTTCTTCTATTTTATCTTTCCTTAAAATTTTCGCTTTTGGTTTGTATGAAATTGCAGCAGCATCTTTCGTTACTGCTTGCTTCCACCGATCCGGATGTCATTGAGGCTTGCCTGCAGACCTTGGCTGCTTTTTTGAAGAAAACAATTGGCAAGTACTCCATTAGAGATACTTCCCTGAATTCAAAGTTATTTGCTCTTGCACAAGGTTGGGGGGGAAAGGAAGAGGGACTTGGATTAATTGCAACTGCTGGACAGGATAGTTGTGACCGATTTGCCTATGAGTTGGGTTGCACACTGCATTTTGAATTTTATGCTTCCAGTGATTTGTCATCTGAACAACCTGCTGCAGAGAATTCGCCCCAAGGCTTACAAATCATCCATTTACCTGACATCAATACTTGCCTAGAGACTGATCTACAGCTTTTGAGTAATTTAGTTGCAGAATACAAAGTGCCCACCAGTTTAAGATATTCTTTATTGACAAGATTGCGGTTTGCAAGGGCATTTGGCTCTTTAGCTTCTCGGCAGCAGTATACCTGCATTCGTCTGTATGCCTTCATAGTTCTTGTTCAAGCAAGCGGTGATGCAGATGACCTAGTTTCTTTCTTCAACTCTGAGCCTGAGTTTGTCAATGAGCTGGTATCTTTATTGAGCTATGAAGATGCAGTTCCTGAGAAAATTCGAATTCTATGTTTGCTTTCTTTGGTTGCTCTTTGTCAAGATAGGTCTCGCCAGCCTTCTGTCTTGACTGCCGTCACATCTGGTGGTCACCGTGGCATTCTGTCCAGCCTCATGCAGAAGGCCATTGATTCTGTCATTAGTGATGCATCAAAGTGGTCAGTGGTTTTTGCTGAGGCTCTGTTATCTCTTGTCACTGTTTTGGTCTCATCATCATCAGGTTGCTCTGCCATGCGTGAAGCAGGATTCATCCCTACACTTCTACCTCTCCTTAAAGATACAAATCCACAACACTTGCATTTGGTAAGCACAGCTGTGCATATTCTAGAGGCATTTTTGGATTACAGTAATCCAGCTGTTGCTTTGTTCAGAGACTTGGGTGGTTTAGATGATACCATCTTTCGTTTGAAGGTGGAGGTTTCACATATAGAAAATGGTTCAAGGCAACAAGGTGAAAGTTCTAACAGTGGTGGGAAGGGAAAGCAAGTTGTTGCAAGCACCTCCAGTGAGCTAGATGACATGCAGCCTCTATATTCGGAGGCATTAGTTTCGCATCACCGGCGATTGCTGATGAAAGCTTTACTGCGTGCTATATCCCTTGGAACTTATGCCCCCGGAAATACTGCACGTATTTATGGCTCTGAGGAGAGTTTGTTACCGTATTGCTTATGTGTAATTTTTAGAAGGGCAAAAGATTTTGGTGGAGGGGTGTTTTCACTTGCAGCTACTGTCATGAGTGATCTGATTCACAAAGATCCCACTTGTTTTCCTGTCTTGGATGCAGCTGGTCTTCCTTCTGCCTTCTTGGATGCTATAATGGATGGTGTTCTCTGCTCTGCTGAAGCCATAGCATGCATACCTCAATGTTTGGATGCTTTGTGCTTAAACACTAATGGCCTGCAGGCTGTCAAAGATCGAAATGCTTTGAAATGCTTTGTGAGAATATTTACTTCAAGAACGTATTTGCGTGCCCTTACTACCGATACCTCCTTGTCTAGCGGACTAGATGAACTAATGCGCCATGCTTCCTCATTGCGTGGGCCTGGAGTGGATATGTTGATTGAGATCTTAAATACCATTTTGAGAATTGGATCTGGGATTGATGCTTCTTACTTGTCCACTGATCCCTTGTGCTCTTCTACTCCTGTTCCCATGGAAACTGATGGTGAAGAGAGGAACCTGGTCCTCTCTGATGATAGGGAAGCATTGAAGATGGAAAATTCAGAGCAGACCACTGAGCCATCCGCTGATTCCTCAATAGTTAATTTAGAGTCATTCCTCCCTGAGTGCGTGGCCAATACTGGTCGGCTTCTTGAAACAATTCTTCAGAATGCTGACACATGTCGTATATTTGTAGAGAAGAAGGGCATTGAAGCTGTTCTGCAGTTGTTTACTTTGCCTTTAATGCCTCTTTCTGCATCGGTTGGTCAGAGTATCTCTGTCGCCTTTAAGAATTTCTCGCCACAGCATTCTGCTGCTCTTGCTCGGGCAGTATGTTTATTTCTGAGAGAGCATCTGAAGTTAACGAATGAACTCTTAGCTTCAGTTGGAGGCACTCAGCTTGCTGTGGTTGAATCTGCGCTGCAAACAAAGGTTTTGAGATATCTTTCAAGTCTTGAAGGTATTCTGGCTCTATCTAATTTCTTATTGAAGGGGACTACTAGTGTGGTCTCGGAGCTTGGCACTGCAGATGCGGATGTATTGAAAGATCTTGGGAGCACATACAGGGAAATAATCTGGCAAATTTCTTTATGTAATGATTCCAAGGTGGATGAGAAGAAAAATGCTGATCAAGAACCTGAGAGTTCAGAGGCAGCCCCATCTAATGCTGCTGGTAGAGAAAGCGATGATGATGCAAATATTCCAGTGGTGAGATATATGAACCCTGTTTCTGTCAGGAATGGTTCCCAGTCCTTGTGGGCTGGAGACCGGGAGTTTCTGTCTGTAGTTCGTTCTGGTGAAGGTTTGCACCGTCGTAGTCGACATGGGTTGACACGCATACGGGGAAGGACGGGTCGGCACCTGGAGGCTTTAAACATTGATAATGAAGTTCCATCTAATGTACCGGAGACATCTTCCCAGGATTTGAAAAAGAAAAGTCCTGATGTTCTTGCTTCAGAGATTCTTAATAAGCTGGCTTCTACATTGCGCTCTTTCTTCACAGCTCTTGTCAAGGGATTCACGTTACCAAACCGTCGTAGAGCTGACACAGGGTCATTGAGTTCAGCTTCAAAGACTCTTGGAACTGGCCTAGCTAAAGTATTTCTTGATGCACTTAGTTTCTCTGGGCATTCTACTTCTGCTGTGCTCTCGGTAAAGTGTCGCTATCTAGGAAAGGTAGTAGAGGACATGGCATCACTAACATTTGACAGCCGGCGACGTACTTGTTATACTGCAATGGTTAATAATTTTTATGTTCATGGTACCTTTAAGGAGCTACTGACAACATTTGAAGCCACTAGTCAGTTGTTGTGGACACTACCATACTCTATCCCAACATCAGGTATTGATCATGAAAAGACAGGTGAAGGAAGTAAATTGTCACACAATACATGGCTGCTTGATACATTACAGAGCTATTGCCGTGTGCTTGAGTATTTCGTTAATTCTTCTTTACTTCTATCTCCAACCTCTGCATCCCAAGCGCAGCTTCTTGTTCAGCCAGTTGCAGTTGGTCTTTCAATTGGGCTATTTCCAGTTCCTAGGGACCCGGAAGTCTTTGTTCGTATGCTGCAATCTCAGGTTCTTGATGTGATACTTCCTGTCTGGAACCACCCAATGTTTCCCAATTGTAGTCTGGGATTCATTGCTTCCATTCTTTCACTTGTTACACATGTATACTCTGGTGTTGGAGATGTGAAAAGAAATCGTAGTGGCATTGCGGGTACCACAAACCAGAGATTCATGCCCCCACCACCTGATGAAGGTACTATTGCTACCATTGTTGAAATGGGTTTTACAAGGGCTAGAGCAGAGGAAGCACTGAGAAGAGTGGAAACAAATAGTGTTGAAATGGCCATGGAATGGCTGTTTAGTCATGCTGATGATCCTGTACAGGAGGATGATGAATTAGCTCGGGC
Organism: Quercus agrifolia; assembly: GCA_029955455.1. Classification (NCBI taxonomy): domain Eukaryota; kingdom Viridiplantae; phylum Streptophyta; class Magnoliopsida; order Fagales; family Fagaceae; genus Quercus; species Quercus agrifolia. The sequence continues at coordinate 59,297,472 of JARQAD010000004.1, forward strand.
GCTTGCTCTGTCACTAGGAAGTTCAACAGAAACATCTAAAGTTGATAATGTTGACAAGTCCATGGATGTCCTGACAGAAGATGGGCAGATGAAGGCACCCCCTGTTGATGATATTCTTGCTGCGTCAGTTAAACTGTTTCAGATCATTGATACTATGGCATTCCCATTGACAGATTTGTTTGTTACTCTTTGCAATCGGAACAAAGGAGAAGACCGTCCAAGAGTGACATCTTACCTTATTCAGCAGCTAAAGCTTTGCCAATTGGATTTTTCAAAGGATACCAGTGCATTGAGTATATTATCACATATTATAGCATTAATTCTTTTTGAGGATGGAAGTACACGAGAAATTGCTGCAGAGAATGGTATTGTATCCGCTGCGATAGATATTTTGACTAACTTTAAGGCTAGAAATGAATCAGGGAATGAGCTTTTGGTCCCAAAATGCATTAGTTCTTTACTTCTTATCTTGGATAACATGCTGCAGTCCAGGCCCAAAATTTTTTCTGAGAGTACAGATGGAACTCCAGCAGGGTCTCTGCTGGACTCTTCCGGAGAACATGCTTCCTTGTCAGTTCCTGCATCAGTTCAAGAGAAAAAATCAGCTTCAGATGCTCAAGAAAAAGAATCTGGTTCAGCATTTGAAAAAATATTGGGGAAATCTACTGGTTATTTGACTTCTGAAGAGTCTCGTAAGTTGCTGTTAGTTGCTTGTGACTTGATAAAATTGCACGTCCCTGCTATGATCATGCAGGCTGTTCTGCAATTGTGTGCGCGCTTGACAAAAACACATTCGCTAGCTTTGCAGTTCCTTGAAAATGGAGGCTTGGCTGCTCTTTTTAGTCTCCCAAGAAGTTGTTTTTTCCCTGGATATGACACTGTTGCATCTACTATTGTCCGGCATCTCCTTGAGGATCCTCAGACACTGCAGACAGCTATGGAATTGGAGATACGACAAACTTTGAGTGGAAACCGGCATGCTGGGCGTGTTTCTGCACGAACTTTTTTGACATCAATGGCACCTGTTATCTCTAGGGATCCTGTGGTTTTCATGAAAGCTGCTGGTGCTGTTTGCCAGTTGGAGACATCTGGAGGTAGGACTTTTGTTGTGTTATCAAAGGAGAAAGAGAAGGAGAAGGACAAATCAAAGGCATCTGGTGTTGAAGCTGGATTATCTTCCAATGAATGTGTCCGGATTTCTGAAAATAAAACACATGATGGATCAGGTAAATGCTCTAAAGGCCACAAAAAGATCCCTGCCAATCTCACTCAAGTAATAGATCAGCTTCTTGATATAGTCTTAAAATACCCTTCTCCAAAAATCCTGGAAGTTGGTGCAAATAATTCCATGGAGGTTGATGAACCTGCAACCAAGGTTAAGGGTAAATCGAAGGTTGATGAGACAATGAAATCAGAGTCTGAATCTGAAAGGTCTGCGGGGCTTGCAAAGGTGACCTTTGTTCTGAAGTTATTAAGTGATGTTCTTCTGATGTATGTACATGCAGTTGGGGTTATTCTTAAGCGGGATCTGGAAATGTGTCAACTCCGGGGATCCAACCCTCCAGATAGTCCTGGAAATGGTGCTGGAATACTTCATCATATTTTACATCGGCTGCTTCCACTCTCTACTGATAAATCTGCAGGACCTGATGAATGGAGAGGCAAGTTGTCTGAAAAGGCTTCGTGGTTCGTGGTAGTTCTGTGTGGCCGTTCTGGTGAAGGTCGTAGACGAGTGGTTAATGAACTTGTGAAAGCCTTATCCTCGTTTTCAAACTTAGAGAGCAATTCCACTAAGAACATATTGCTGCCAGATAAGAAGGTTTTTGCTTTTGTTGATTTGGTGTACTCTATTTTGTCAAAAAATTCGTCATCCAGCAACTTACCTGGTGGTTCTGGGTGCTCACCAGACATAGCAAAAAGCATGATAGATGGAGGAATGGTTCAGTGCCTGACTGGCATTCTTCAAGTGATTGATTTGGACCATCCTGATGCCCCAAAAATTGTGAATCTCATACTTAAGGCATTGGAAATTTTAACAAGGGCTGCTAATGCTAGTGATCAAATTTTTAAATCTGATGGAATGAACAAGAAAAAAACCATGGGGCTAAGTGGAAGACCTGATGACCAGTTAAATGCACCATCAGCTGTTCAGACTGTGGAGCATAATCAGAATACAGCTGGACAAGAGGAAGTCAGAGATGTGGTGGAAAATGAACAACAGAATCAAAGAACTTCTCAAGGTGAAGGTAATCAGGATGCAAATTCTAATGAGCCTGTGGAGCAAGATATGAGAATAGATGTGGAGGAGACAATGGCTACAAATCCACCTATGGAGATTGGGATGGATTTTATGCGTGAAGAGATGGAAGAGGGTGGTGTTTTACACAACACTGACCAAATTGAGATGAATTTTCATGTTGAGAATAGGGCAGATGATGATATGGGTGATGAAGATGATGACATGGGTGACGATGGTGAGGATGATGAGGATGATGACGAGGGGGAGGATGAGGATGAGGATATAGCAGAAGATGGTGGTGGCATGATGTCTTTAGCTGATACAGATGTGGAAGACCATGATGACACAGGCTTGGGAGATGACTATAATGATGAGATGATTGATGAAGAGGATGATGATTTTCATGAGAATCGTGTCATAGAGGTAAGATGGAGGGAAGCCCTTGATGGGTTAGATCATTTGCAGGTGCTTGGTCAACCTGGGGCTACAGGTGGTCTAATTGATGTTGCAGCTGAACCTTTTGAAGGAGTTAATGTGGATGACCTTTTTGGTCTTCGCAGGCCTTTAGGTTTTGAACGCCGTCGTCAGACAGGTAGGTCTTCCTTTGAGCGATCTGTTGCGGAAGTAAATGGTTTTCAACATCCTCTCCTTTTAAGACCATCCCCGTCAGGGGATCTGGCCTCAATGTGGTCATCAGGTGGGAATTCATCCAGAGATGTAGAAGCTTTGTCATCTGGGAGTTTTGATGTATCTCATTTCTACATGTTTGATGCTCCTGTTCTTCCATTTGATAACGTACCAAGCAGTCTCTTTGGTGACCGGTTGGGTGGTGCAGCACCCCCTCCATTGACTGATTATTCTGTAGGCATGGACTCCTTGCAGTTACCTGGACGAAGAGGGCCTAGTGATGGTCGGTGGACTGATGATGGTCAGCCACAAGCTACTGCTCAAGCTGCTGCTATTGCACAGGCTATAGAGGAACAGTTCATTTCTCAATTGCGCAGTATTGCTCCTGTGAACAGTCCTATTGAAAGGCAGTCCCAAAATTCAGGAGTGCCGGAGAAACAACCAGATGCCACTCCATCTGATGACAGTCCGGTAGTAGCGGTGGATGGTGCTAACAATAATAGTCATCAAAGTGAAGGGCAGCCTCAAGAAAATGGTGATGAAGTCACACATCATCAAGTTAACCCTACTGTTGAGAGTGTAACTTCGGGAGAACAAGTTAATCCAGAATCCATTCTTGAACATGCAGGCGAACTTTTACAGGCACATGAACCTATGTTAATCCAACCATTTTCACTGAACACTACGCCAAATGTGCATGATAGCATGGAAATTGCTGAAGGAAATGGCACTGCTGATGTGCAGGTGGGGACAATGGCAGAGTTTGTCAATTCATCTACAGACTTTCATGCTGATCTACAATGTGATGGGGGTTCTGAAGCAGATGCGAGTCTCCATGATGTTCCAGTTCAGGCCACAGGTTGCGATGGATCTTCAAGAACAGATGATCAGGCCAGTACTCATGGACTGGCAGTTTCTGGTTCACAGATGCTTAATTCAGATGATTGTCCTGCTTCTTCTGTTCGTGCAAGTGTTGATGTTGATATGAATACAATTGACGCTGAAGGAAATCAATCTGAGCAACCTGTGCCTGCATCCGAAGATGGTACAGATGAGCCATCATCAGGACAAAACACACTGCTTGCTCTGGACAATAATCAGGCTGAGCAGACTAGTGTGAGTAGTGAGGTGCCTGGCACTAATGCTATTGATCCCACCTTCTTGGAAGCACTACCTGAAGATCTTCGAGCAGAAGTGCTAGCTTCCCAGCAAGCTCAGTCTGTTCAACCTCCAACTTATGCACCGCCTTCGGCAGAAGATATTGACCCAGAGTTTTTAGCTGCTCTTCCTCCAGATATTCAGGCAGAAGTTTTGGCCCAACAAAGAGCTCAGAGGGTTGCACAACAGGCTGAAGGACAACCAGTTGACATGGACAATGCTTCAATCATTGCTACTTTTCCTGCTGATTTGCGTGAAGAGGTTTGGATCTTCAACTTTCCTTCTCATTATAGACTTGTGATATGTATTTGTCTTTTTCTATCAAATTCTAATAACCCTTATCTTTTGCTTCTGATTTCAGGTACTTCTGACTTCATCAGAAGCAGTTCTGTCTGCGTTGCCCTCTCCATTACTTGCTGAAGCCCAAATGCTAAGGGACCGAGCAATGAGTCATTATCAGGCTCGCAGTCTTTTTGGAAGCAGCCACAGGCTGAATAATCGGAGAAATGGATTGGGATTTGACCGACAGACAGTGATGGACAGGGGTGTGGGAGTTACAATAGGCCGGAGGGCAGCTTCTGCGTTTTCAGATGGCTTGAAGGTGAAGGAAATTGAAGGCGAGCCACTTTTGGATGCAAATGCATTGAAAGCTTTGGTTCGGCTCCTACGAGTAGCACAGGTATGCCATGTTCCATTCTTGGGTTGTTTGGGTAAATATTATTTCTAGTTGGGAAGTTTTTGTGTATCTTTATGAGCTTACCTGCAAGTAGTAGTTATAGATTGTGTGATAGTTGAAAATAAATTATAGTTATTTTATACAAAGGAAATGGTGTCAGCACCTACGTTGGAGGTTGGTTCGTCAAATCAACAAAGCTTAAATGAATGTGTAAAAGGAATTATGAGTTTCTGTTGTGATTAGGTTGGACTTTGAACTGATGATCTGGACTTCATATATCAATTCTTATCCTGGACAAATCCAAATGCAAAATTTTGTATAGAAAGAATTTAAAATTGTTCCTGATTTAGTATGTTTATATATCTCAATTTTTGAAGAAAATTCATCACTTTTGGAATTCTTTAAAAATTTGACCGAGTAAAGATGATTACAAAATTTTCCTGGCAATGAGATGTATTTGTGTGCGCTGTGATATCTAGCTAATTGTTTTCTTTTATTGGGTTAGCCCCTTGGCAAGGGCCTCTTGCAGAGACTCCTGTTAAACCTTTGTGCCCATAGTGTCACAAGGGCAACTTTAGTTCGTCTTTTGCTTGATATGATCAAGCCTGAGGCTGAAGGTGCAGTCAGTGGATTGGCAACAATTAACACCCAGAGGCTTTATGGTTGTCAATCAAATGTTGTTTATGGTCGATCGCAGTTGTTAGATGGTAAGACTTTCATCTGATGTCACTAGAACTATCATCTTATGTTTTTAACTTATTAATTTTTTTAATTATTAAAGCTATCTCAAATTTTTACCTTAACAGGTCTCCCTCCACTGGTCTTGCGTCGAATTTTTGAGATTTTGACATATTTGGCTACTAATCATACTGCTGTTGCCAATATGTTGTTCTACTTTGATCCCTCACTTGTTCCTGAGCCTCTAAGTCCAATATGTATGGAAACCAAGAAGGATAAAGGGAAAGAGAAGATTGTGGAAGGAGGACTTTCACCAAAACTTTTGGGAAACTCTCTGGATGGGGATGTTCCATTGATACTGTTCTTGAAGCTTTTGAATCGACCACTTTTTCTTCGCAGCAATGCTCACCTTGAGCAGGTTGGTCCGATTTCCTGGTCAAGTGATTTCACACATCTTAGTTTGCAATTTTACCCTTTTGAATATATATATATATATATATATATATAGACATAGCTTGTTCCATTGTCTTTTTATTAATTTAAGTATAGTAACCTGGAGTCCATCTTGCTTTGATTTTATATAGTGGATTTCTTTATTTTTCTAAATGCTGCAGGTTATGGGTCTGCTGCAAGTAGTTGTTTATACTGCAGCATCAAAATTAGATTACCAGCCTCAATCTGAACATGCAACAGCGAATGCTTCAGATTTGTCAGTGAATGAAGCTTCTGCTGATGTCCAAAATGATCCTCCCATATCGGAACCAGAGTCTAAGAAAGAGGATAAATGTGCTGGTGCTGACTCATCCTCTTCAGATGGAAAGAAGAGCGTAGATACATATAATACTTTTTTGCAATTGCCACAATCAGAATTGCGCAATCTGTGTAGCATTCTTGGCCGCGAGGGGTATGATGCTCTGATTTTCATTTCTGGATGGTTTAGATGTTCTCTTAATTTTTATATCCTTGTAGCCTCTACAATTTATTTTGATGTCCTGTCAACCCTTTGTTATTTGTGTTTCACTTTATGTATGTATCCACTTGATGTCCTCTTCTCTTTTCCTTTTGTTAAAAGAGTGGCTAACCTTCCTCATTAACTTATTTAGGCTTTCAGATAAAGTTTATATGCTTGCCAGTGAGGTGTTGAAGAAGTTGGCCTCAGTTGTTTCATCCCATCGAAAGTTCTTTACATCAGAGCTTTCTGAATTAGCCGATGGGTTGGGGTGTTCAGCTGTTGAAGAGCTTGTCACTCTGCGGAAAACGCACATGCTAGGTTTGAGTGCTGGTTCCATGGCTGGTGCAGCAATCCTACGCGTGCTACAAGCACTTAGCTCACTCACTTCACATGGCATTAACGAGGGTGCTGGACTAGAGAGTGATGGGGAGCAGGAGGAGCAAGCTATTATGAAAAAGCTGAATATCGCACTTGACCCCTTGTGGGAAGAATTGAGTGAGTGTATAAGTGTGACTGAGACACAGCTAGGTCAAAGCTCCTTCTCTCAGACCGTGTCAATTATAAATGTTGGGGAACATGTCCAGGGGAACTCTTCATCTCCTCTTCCTCCTGGAACCCAGAGACTCTTGCCTTTCATTGAGGCTTTCTTTGTTTTGTGTGAAAAGCTACAAGCAAACCAATCCATCACACAGCAAGATCAGGCCAATATAACTGCAAGAGAAGTTAAAGAATCTGCTGGGAGTTCATCCTCTTTCATCATTAAGTGCAGTGTAGAATCTCAAAAGAAGCTTGATGGTGCCGTCACATTTACAAGGTTTGCGGAGAAGCATCGCCGGCTCTTGAATGCTTTTATTAGACAGAATCCAGGTTTATTAGAGAAATCACTTTCTATGCTGCTGAAGGCACCAAGGCTGATTGATTTTGACAATAAGAAAGCGTATTTCCGATCAAGAATTAGGCAGCAGCATGAGCAGCATCTCTCTGGCCCACTGCGGATAAGTGTTAGGAGGGCTTATGTCTTGGAGGACTCATACAATCAGTTACGGATGCGTCCGTTTCAGGACCTGAAGGGTCGGCTGAATGTGCAATTTCAAGGTGAAGAGGGTATTGATGCCGGAGGTCTGACAAGAGAATGGTATCAATTACTGTCAAGGGTTATATTTGACAAGGGAGCATTACTTTTTACTACTGTGGGAAACAATGCTACATTCCAACCAAACCCCAATTCTGTCTTCCAGACAGAACATCTTTCCTACTTCAAGTTTGTGGGCCGTGTGGTAATTTTCTTGGGAGCCGGTTTTAAATTTGATTTGATTTGATTCATTAATGTACCATAATTTTTTTTTTTCATTCATTAATGTACCATAATTTTTCTGCTTCCAAGGGTTCCTATATTTTTCTTTGATCCTTCATGCAGGTTGCCAAGGCACTGTTTGATGGGCAGCTTTTGGATGTTTATTTTACTCGATCATTCTACAAGCACATACTTAGTGTAAAGGTGACTTACCATGATATAGAGGCAGTTGATCCTGATTACTACAAGAATTTAAAGTGGATGTTGGAGGTCAGCGGGTTCAACTACTTAAAGTCTCGTGTCTTTTCTTCTTATATTTTTTGACCTTTGTGGTTATAATGACTTTTTGCTATGTTTTTTTACTATTGTTTTATATGGAGTCTTGCTTTTTGTCTCATTTTCTATATTTTTCCTATTTCAGAATGATGTGAGTGAAATTCCCGATCTGACGTTTAGCATGGATGCGGATGAGGAAAAGCTCATTCTGTATGAGAAAAATGAGGTACGTAATTTACAAGTTATGATCTGTAACTTAAATTGTATTAAATTTGGCTATTCTTCAAGCTGATTTTGTAAAATTTTCAGGACTTATGATCTGATTTTCTTATGACAAATAAGTTTTAAAGTTTTTATCAAGTTGTCTAATATATTTGTTCTGGTTCCCCCCCTTGAAAAGGTTACTGATTATGAGCTTAAGCCTGGAGGAAGAAATATTAGGGTTACAGAAGAAACAAAACATGAGTATGTTGATCTTGTTGCTGAACATATCTTGACCAATGCCATCCGTCCTCAAATCAATTCCTTTTTAGAAGGCTTCAACGAATTGGTACCACGAGAACTGATTTCTATTTTTAATGATAAGGAGCTTGAACTACTTATAAGTGGACTTCCAGAAATTGATTGTAAGTTGGCTTTCCTTTGCAGTTATTTTTTGCATTGTGCTTGTGGTTTACTTAACAAGTTTTTGGTTGGTGTTATTGCTTTTGCAGTGGATGATTTGAAGGCCAATGCCGAGTATACTGGCTATACAGCAGCATCTAGTGTTATCCAATGGTTTTGGGAGGTTGTCACTGCTTTCAACAAGGAAGACATGGCAAGACTGCTGCAATTTGTCACTGGAACATCAAAGGTAATGTGGTGCAGTGTACATAAAATGTTAATTTAATATGCAATGTAATATGAGTTGACTTGTATATTTTGCAGATTTTTTATTTTCTTTTATGCCCTCTTTGCCGCCACTTCTTCCAGCTTCTTTTGTTTCCCTTTCAAATTTTACAAAAGACTCTTTTGCACAAACGTTAGAAGTCATTGCCTACTAAGTGGTTATGTTATGCTTGCTATGTGTCCTTTGCCAGTCTTCATCCAATGCTTTGTTTTGCTGCTGTTTTTCTGATGTTGATCTTACTTTCTTGTGGAAAATGGCACAGGCAGAAGTTTGATTATTTTAGTTAATTAGATATTGGTTTTTCTTTTTTTTTCTTTTTTTTTTTTTTTTTTTTTTTTTGGGTAATGCAAGTTACTATGGTTGTTTCCTCATCTGAAATGTTACGTTTTTGGCATGGAAGTAGTGGTTAGGGTATAGGAGAAGCTGATGTGTTGCTGCTGGTCATGTTGTATTCTGCTTCTTTATCTAAAATGCTTTATGTGGATGCATGGCTTTTAATAAAAGAGTTGGTTATCTGAATCAATTAGTTGGGGCAAGGGATAAAGCTGGTTTGGGGTTTTTGTTTAACTAGAGCAGCTCATATATCTACATTGTTTTTGGTGGTAGGTTGAATTATATGTTTTGACATGAAGCCATTATTTATTTTTGACTTTTCAGGTTCCTTTGGAGGGTTTTAAAGCTTTGCAAGGTATATCTGGTCCTCAACGGTTTCAGATTCATAAGGCATATGGAGCTCCTGACCGTTTGCCCTCAGCTCATACATGGTCTGTATTAAGATATATGTGCACCATTCATTTTATTTAATTTTTCAGCCAGATGGTTGCGTAGAATTAAATTTTCTGCTTTTAGGACTTAAACTAACCATTCACTCCCACCCCCCAAAATGCTTCAGCTTTAATCAACTTGACCTTCCTGAGTATACCTCCAAGGAACAGCTTCAAGAACGTTTGCTGCTTGCTATCCATGAAGCCAGCGAAGGGTTTGGCTTTGGTTGACCTGAGTTTAATGTGATATTGTGGCCCCAGCAATGCCAGCAATCTACCTTTAGAGTTGCCATTACATGTCAGTTATCTTTTCCATTTTATTTACTGTATAGAATTTCTTATTGATCCTCTGCTCTACTTCTGTTTTATTTATCAAAAAAGTATCTTTTTGGTATAATATAATAAGCAAGGCATGTTTTCTATAGGATTCCTATAGCTCTTTTAATATTGGACATTTGCGGTCATAGGGAATATATCCGTGCAAGACACTTTTTTTTTCCCTGACAGGAAAGAAGATTTTATTTTCAACATATTTTGGACTTGATTAGATCTAGAAAGGAATTGAGTGTTAGGGTGGGAGGGTTTTTAGATTGCTTGAGAAACGAAGCCATTCCCATAAGAATTATGTTTTCTTTACTTTATCTAGTTCTGTTTGACAACAAAGTGGTTGAAAATGCTAGTTTCTTTCATGTATGGGTGTGCATTTCTGTCTGTGTCGCTGGTCCATATTAAATGTTGTATATTTGTTGCTAAACCTTTTCTTTTAATGCCATCTCCTCTGTGGTGCCAGATAAAAGGCTTATTGGCCCAAGTCGACAAGAATAAAAAAGTAGGACTTGGACCGCGAAAAGTTTCTTGAAAGCATTTTTGTTTCAAGCATTTTTGTTCCATTGAGGCTGGCATTCGGTGCTTCTATCAACCTATATATTCAACAGATGATGATTATGCTTTTAAGGATTGGTGGGCTCCTCAGTTACAGTTGGCTAGGAAAATGTTGTTTTTTTGGATTTTTGCCATGAAAACGAGTATTGGGGGAGTGTACAAATGTAATAGATAAATATTTCATTGTTCATATTAGGTTTTTTTCTTGGGTTCATTTTTACATTACATTATTTAGCATTGAGCTTTATTCCTAGCTGCCTTATATATTAGTTTCTGTAACTACATAGTAGTTGGTAATAAGCTAGGAAATGTATATCTATGGCACCAATTGTAGGCAAATTTTTCTTTTGTTTCTTTAAATGGTAAATTATATCTTCTCAACTTGTTTGTACGTAACAAGTTAAATAGTTAAAAAGCACGGATGGTTTTAACTTCAGACACATTAGTAAATTTCTTTTGCATTTGTGAAAGCCCTTTTTCATCTCACCAGTGTATACTGAATTATGAGTATGTATTGATCTCGTATCTTAAGAATGTGATTGTGAAGAGTGTCTGTGCAATCAGTGAGATTTTGAAACAAAGAAAGAAGCTAAAAAATAGAGAGAAGAAAATGACAACTACTAGAGGAGAGCGTATCTCCATCTTTATTCTTTTCCACAAAAGCAGTATATATTGACACCATGAATTCGCTCCGCTAAATCTCCCTGCCACTATCAGTATAAGTTCCCATTTGATATCAAACAACCATGTAGCTGGCTGAGTAACCATTGCAGCCTTCTCTAAAGTCTGAACTAATAATCTCTACTTCAAGAGATTGACTCAGCATTTCAGAATCATACTAGGACGCAAGATTGACTCAGCATTAATCTTTATTTAGGCCCTCCAAGACATATTTATTTTTATATCCGCATAGCCCACAAGGTTATAACCCCAGTCAGAAAAATACCTGAACTCTTATTTTCTCAAACTGATCATGAAGATATCCATCCTCAAACTGAACGAATTGTATTAATTAATGTAATACAAGAAGAATGATAATATGAAGTTCATGGTAAACACTGGCACACAACTTTATGGTAAACACTGGCACACAACTTTTATGCCAAAAGCGGTCTTATTAACATTACAACTTGTACTAAGAATCTTGTAGTTCAACTGATACAACTTGACGTTTCTAACAAAAACATTCAGGATTTAAATCCTCTCATATCTAATTATTGATATATAAAACTTACTGCAGTTAATTGTGGTTTTTAAGTCATTTAGAATTGCCTAATTTACCAGATTACAATATTCATGACCTTCCATATTATATTGATTGCCCAAAAGAAAAAGACGAAGAAGAAACATTTGTACCTATTATTAGGTTTAAAATTTATTTTCATTTTCCAAATTTCATAAGTTAGAATTTTTTCCCAAAAATTTTACAAGGCATCAATTTCATTCTTCCTTATATCCATTGATAAAGGAATTGCGCATGTGGAAATTGGACTAGAATAAATTTAGTAATAAATAGACGGAATTATGAAATTGATGCTTTTCATTTTTTTAAACTGTAATTTTTTAAATTTAATGAATTAGAATTGAATGCATACCAAAATTTAGATTTTGTGGACTAAACTCCTATGCGAACCAAATTTTCAGAGTAAAAAAATAAAGTATTGAAGTAAGAAAACAAAAATCTAATCAGTAGATCTCATTATTTGTGAACTCACATATTTCAATATACAAAGATCTAAAGAAGATTTTTGTAGGTATGTGGAAGCAGACACACTACATGTTATAATATAAACTTATCTGTTGTATGGTTGATAAGATTGCCAAAGTTAGCTCTCTCGCTCACTCTCTCATATAACTTTTATAATAATTTGTTTGGTTCGGTTAATTTAATTTTGAGAACTAATTTGTTTTATTTGGGAGGGTGTAAAATAGGGTTATTAAACATTTACATTGGTGTAGTGTATAAATTTTGAAAAAAATCCAGTGTCCCTTAAAAATAAAAATTGAATTTAATGAAAAATATTAACAAATACTGTAACTTCAATTTTTGAACAAATGTGAATATTTGAAAAAATATTTGAGGAAGAGCCGGTGATTGAGTTCTTCATCACTTTTAGACCTTTTTCTCGTACCATATGTGTCACAACCTCATTCCAATTATATAGATGATTTATTTATAGAAACTAGTGGGATTGATCTTGGGCTGATAAATAAACCAAACTGTTTGAGAATAGCTCAAGCTCAACTCGAAAAAAAGAATTTGTTTATATTTGTTTATTTAATAAATAGAGTAAATTATAACTTACCCACCTGTGGTTCGGTCAAAATTTAAATTGTTTACCTGTGGTTTAAAATTTGACACTTTACCCATCTGAGGTTAGCTCAGTTAGAGTTCTATAAACCACCATTGTTAAAAACATGGCTGAAAATGTAATTTTACTCCACTTTTATCTTTCTCTTCCAAAAATACAAAAAAACATAAAAATACAAGATCAAATAAGATAAAAAATAATCCAGTGGAACACTTGCATTATGAGATTTCAAACCACAGGTAGATAACTTAAATTTTGGTTAAACCTCTTGTAGGTAAAGTGTCAAATTTCAAATCACAAATAAACAACTTAAATTTCAACCAAATCACAGGTGGGTAAATTGTAATTTGCCCTAAAAAAGTCAAGTTCAAGCCCAAGTTTAAACTCAATTATTAAACGAATTAAGTTTAAACATAATAATGTATCCTTGAAAAACTCATCAACATGAGACTCGATTTAATTATATATAATATGATATTTTTATATATATACTTGTCTAAAAATATGTTTATACAGACTTTTTAAGAATAATGTATTTATATATATATATATATTTTTTTTGGTTGTTGTTGATAGAATGTGCTTGTAGCCTTCAGATTGAATTGTGGTATAAGTTTGGGGCAAAATGGCCCATTACCATTAATTTTGGAAATATTTTGCTCAGAAACACTGTTTCCGAACAATATAGGAATCTACCACTTTTTCTGGTACTCGAGCTTGGTGAGCTCAAGTACCATGTTTTTTTAATCCACCCTGGCCTGCTGACATGGAAATTTTAATTAAAAAAAAAAAAAAATTGGCCATTTAGTACTTGAGCTTGGTGGGCTCGAGTACTGTTCATGGTACCCGAGTCCATCAAGCTCGAGTACCATGTTTTTTTTTTTTGCAGTCATGAGAATATGTACTTTGTTGTAGTGATCTTATTATTAACATAAAGTTATTTTCTTTTTCTAGTTACCGGGAAGACTTTGGCTGAAAATGCCGCAAGTTTCCCTCCCTTGGCCACAGGGTAGGTCTGATGGCTTTGATATTTTATTTATTTATGAGAGCTAATGATTGCAATGTCTTGTTGCTTTTACTATTGATAAATGAAATGTATTTGAATTTTGAAGAAAAACATTTTATGCTATTCAAATAGAATGTGATTTTCAATTTTTATTTCAAGGTTGTCACTCCTTTTGGAATAATATGCATCTAGTAAGGCTAAAATAATAGATCTTGCAGCATTTCTTTGCAGTCAGATTTTAATTTTTTGTATAAGTAATAAAACATTTATTGAAAATTAAAATGAACTCCCAAGTACACAAGCAGTAGACTGGGGAAGCCACAAATAACCATTAAAATTGTCCTTCATAAAAGTCAAAATTTAATATAGTGTAATTTTTTATTCTATATGGGACTACATTTCTATTAACTAGAGTAATATTCTTTTTTTTTTTTTTTTTTTTAAGAAAAACAAAACAAAAAATTAGGCAGAGATTCTTAAAAATTTGGCAGATTAGTACCCGAGTCCACCAAGCTCGGCATTTTCAGCCAGAGTCTTCCCAGTAACTAGAAAAAGAAAATAACTTTATGTTAATAATAAGATCACTACAACAAAGTACATATTCTCATGACTGGAAAAAAAAAAATGGTACTCGAGCTTGATGGACTCGGGTACCATGAATAGTACTCGAGCCCACCAAGCTTGAGTACTAAATGGCCAATTTTTTTTTTTTTTTAATTAAAATTTCCATGTCAGCAGGCCAGGGTGGATTAAAAAAACATGGTACTCGAGCTCACCAAGCTCGAGTACCAGAAAAAGTGGTAGATTCCTATATTGTTCGGAAACAGTATTTCTGGATAAAATATTTCCAAAATTAATGGTAATGGGCCATTTTACCCTGTGTAAAAATATGTTTATTTGTGGATACCCATTACCTAGGCCCAAATAAGGTAACCATGAAATTCTTACATTTTCATTATTCCTATGATTCCAGAGCAACAGCGATGTTGAGGAAAAGCCGGTGATTGAGTTCTTCGTCAGCCACAATCTCTCTAGTTTCACTACAAAGCATGAAACTTTAGACCCTTTTCTGTTTTCTCATATGGGTGTCTCTAGTTTTGCCAATATACACACTTCTAGCTGCAAAAAACACAGCTCCGCTGCACACACAGTAATGGCTATGAATATGATTAGGAAGAGCCAGTGATGCCTATAAGTTTCCCACAAAGTTTTAAACTTTAGACCCTTTTCTCACATGGGTGTCTCTAGTTTTACCAAAGAAAACAATATACACACTTCTAGCAGCCAAAACAAAGCTTTGCTGAACCTACAGTAATGTGTTTTAGTTCTTTATCAGCCAAAATTTCTCTGATTTCACCCCGAGTATCAAAATTTAGAGCCTTTTCTCACATGGGGTTCTCTAGTTTTGCCAGAGAAAGGAATACATGCAATTCTCGTAGCCTAAATGAAGCTCTGCAGAACGTACATACCGCTGGTATGCCTCTCTCTTCATGTGTATTTGCCTCTGTGTTTGAATATATGTACATATATATATATGCCTTTTATTTATTGTAAATTTTTGGATTTTGGGACCAATAGGTGCAGAAATGGAGAAGAGCATATACACACTTCTCACTATAGACCGTTGGGAGTCACTGAACCACATGGAATATAGGTTGGCTTCACTTAGACCAGTTCATGGGAGGCTGGCCTTGAAATTCCTCAACTGGGTTATCAAGCAACCTGGTTTGGAACTCAATCATCTTACCCATATACTTTGCATTACAACCCATGTACTTGTTAGAGCTAGAATGTATGACTCTGCCAAATCAATTTTGAGGCACTTATCACAAATGGGTATTGGGACTAATTCAGTTTTTGGTGCTGTTATGGACACTTACCCTCTTTGCAATTCAAATCCTGCAGTTTTTGACCTTCTAATTAGGGTTTATATTAGAGAAAGGATGGTTAGAGATGCTGTAGAAACTTTCTATTTGATGGGGTTTCGGGGATTTAGGCCGTCGGTTTTTACGTGTAATATGATTCTAGCTTCAATGGTGAAAGATAGGAGAGCCGGGTTGGTTTGGTCTTTTTTCAAGGAAATGCTTGGAAGGAAGGTTTGTCCTAATGTTGCTACTTTTAATATATTGATAAATGCCTTATGTGTGGAAGGGAAGCTAAAGAAAGCCAGTTATCTGTTAAGAAAGATGGAAGATAGTGGTTACATTCCAACTATAGTTACTTATAATACTTTGCTCAATTGGTATTGCAAGAAGGGTCGATACAAAGCGGCATTTGAGCTCATTGACTATATGGGATCTAAGGGTATTGAAGCAGATGTTTGTACATATAATATGTTTATTGATGATTTGTGTAGAAACAGCAGGAGTGCGAAAGGTTATTTACTGCTAAAAAAGATGAGGAGAAAGATGGTATTTCCTAATGAAGTGACTTATAATACTCTGATTAATGGGTTTGTTAAGGAGGGAAAGATTGGAGTTGCTACTCGGCTTTTGGATGAGATGATACTACTTAATCTTTCACTGAACTGTATTACTTACAATGCTTTGGTTGATGGGCACTGTAAAAAGGGTAGTTTTGAGGAAGCATTTAGACTTTTGGATATGATGGAAGCAGAGGGATTGCAGCCTAATGATGTCAGTTATGGGACTCTTTTAAATGGGCTGTGCAAGCATGCCAATTTTGAATTAGCAAGAAGTGTTCTAGAGAGAATGAGGATGAAGGGGATGGAGGTTAATTGTATTTCTTACACTGCAATGATTGATGGATTATGCAAAAATGGTTTGCTTAATGAAGCTGTGCAGTTGCTCAATAAGATGTCCACGGAATGTGTCAATCCTGATGTTTTTACATTTTCAGTGCTCATAAATGGATTTTGCAGAGTGGGGAAGATAAAAAATGCAAAGGAGATATTATGTAAAATTTATAAAGCTGGACTTCTACCAAACAATATCATATACTCAACATTAGTCTATAATTTTTGCAAGATGGGAAATATTACGGAGGCATTGAGAGTCTATGCAGCTATGAATATCAATGGCTGTGATGTGGACCATTTCACATGTAACATGTTGGTTACTTCTTTATGTGGGGTTGGAAAAGTTGTAGAGGCAGAAGATTTTATGCATCACATGAGTAGGGTAGGCCTTGGTCCTAACTCTGTCACTTTTGATTGTATCATAGATGGCTATGGAAATTTGGGTGACGGGTTAAAAGCATTTTCTATTTTTGATGAAATGAATAGATTAGGTCATCACCCAAGTCCTTTTACATATGGGAGTTTACTGAAAGGACTATGCAAGGGGGGAAATCTGGGGGAGGCAAAGAAATTTTTGAATAAACTCTACCACATTCCTTCTGCTGTAGATACTGTTCTCTACAATACAATACTCGCTGAGACATGTGAATTGGGGAATTTGCAGGTGGCAGTGGTCCTTCTTGATGAGATGGTCCAGAATGGCGTGCTGCCTGATAGTTATACTTACACTATTATTCTTTCTGGGTTATGCAAGAAAGGAAAATTGGTTGCTGCTATCTTGTTGTTGGGGAAATTAATGGAAAAAGAAACTTTATCACCAAATATGGTATCATATACCTGTTTGGTTGATGGCCTTTTTAAGGTCGGGCAATCAAAGGCAGCATTGTATCTTTATGAAGAGATGGAGAACAAAGGCCTGAACCCTGACACTGTTGCACTTAATGCAATTTTAGATGGATACTCAAGGATGGGGAAACTGGTGCAAGCAAATAATCTTTATTCTACTATGAGGAGCAAAAGTTTGTGTCCTACCTTGGCTACATATAATATTCTCTTGCATGGGTATTCAAAGAAACATATTTTGGTAGCATGCTCTAGGTTGTTCAGTATTATGATGAGGACAGGTTTTCTGCCTGACAAATTAACTTGGCATTCTCTTATTTTTGGACTTTGTGAGTCTGGTATGTTGGATGTTGGTATCAAAATGCTGAAAAAAATGACAATGGAAGGTGTTATAGCTGATCAGTTTACATTTAACATGCTTATTGCCAAGTGTTGTGAAACTGGGGAGATGTCAAAGGCCTTTGATCTGGTTAATATTATGAATTTTTTTGGTGTATGTTCAGATGTAAATACCCAAAATGCCATCTTAAATGGACTGGTTAGAACTTCATCTTTCCGGGAATCTCATATCCTTTTGCATGACATGTTAGAAAAGGGTTTCATTCCAAAGTGTACACAATATATCACTCTAATCAATGGTATGTGTAGAGTGGGAGATATTCAAGGAGCATTCAAGCTGAAAGATGAGATGGAAGCACTGGGTATCAGTTCCCGTGATGTTGCTGAGAGTGCTATGGTTAGAGGGCTTGCACGAGGTGGGAAAATTGAAGAAGCCATGCTGGTTTTTAATTGCATGCTTCAGATGCGACTCATTCCAACTACTGCAACTTTTACATCTTTGATGCACATTTTGTGCAAGGATGCAAACCTTAAGCAGGCTCTAAAGTTGAAGGGCATTATGGAACATTGTGGTCTGAAGCTTGATGTTGCTGCTTATAATGTTCTCATTTCAGGTCTTTGTGCTAATGGTGATGGTGTGGTTGCATTTGAACTTTATGAAGAGATGAAACAAATAGGTCTCTGGCCCAACACCACCACCTATGCTGTTCTCATTGAGGCCATTCCAGCAGAAAATAATATTGTCAAGGGTGAAATGCTCTTGAGGAACTTGCAGGAAAGGGGATGGATATCTTGGGATTGGGATGGAAGCACCCAACAATTAAATGAGGGATTGATAATTGCCATGAAAAAAATAAGTTCATTGAGGAAGAATAGAAGGAAGCCAAAAATAAGTAGGAAAACAATTTAATTTGATTGGGTTCACAAAACATAAATCCCTTCTTCTGGACTTCTGGCAGATGAGACTGACATTGGACTTCCTTTATGATGGCAGTTGTGGTACTCATGAACAGATGAACTGCTACTTTTTATAAATAATGTCCGTTATCATGTGGTTCATATGGAGGTGCTTGGAAGGGACACAGATCTCGTCTGAAAAACAGAAAGAATAACGACTATATGGTTTTTATTCCTTGTTATTCACTTTTTGAGTTTGACCGAGAGATGGGCTTTCAGGAACAATAACAAAAGGATATCTTGGTATCTGATCTTCTACTTGGAAATTCATCCGGTGACCTCATGGTTGCCAAGGAAGCCCCAGGAAGCATCAAACATTTCCAATGAGACCCATGGAGCAATTCTTAGATAGCAAGCACTAGCTCCCGGGAAGCATAAAGATTGATCAATGTCCATATTGCAAACCCAACAAAAAAATCATCACAACACCACAGCATCCATGATGTGGTTCAACCATGAACCCAATGATGGAGACGGCCTTCTGGGCATGTCAGCTAGCTGCCTGTCAGATATTCAACTACTCACTTGTCCGCTTCCAATTTGAAAAGCCATGCCACTTTTTCAGGGAGCCTCTGAATGTGTCCTTCCTTCTCAGTGCCCATGCATCCAATGCTTGCATTTCAATCTAGTACCAAGGTACACTGACTACTTACTTTAGTATAGCTGCAGCTAAAAAATTATAATTTTACCTCCTTCTCTCCCTTCCTGTCAATGTTGCCAATTCCACCTGAGGTTATAAATCCAAGATGGAATCTTGATGCATAAGATGTGATTCGAATATGTTGTGTCTTTCAGTTTTGTTCTTTCTAATTTGTTCCTCATTTATTTTTTTAACCAATTATACATTTTCTGTTCTGTTTAGGTGATACACACTGCGCTTCATGCTTGGACATCATTGGAATTACTAAACCCTGGGGTTGATGGCATGGAAGGTTTTTACTCTTTGATGTGTTGATGCTGGGTTTTGAAGCGTATAGACAAGAAGTAAGACATTAGATCAACATTCTGAGCTGGTCTTGTTATGCCAACATGAGTTGCATTCCATTCAGTGTTAAGTCCATTTTCTTTCTTCTTCTTCTTCTTCTTCTTCTTTTTTTTTTTTTTTTCAATAAATGTGTGTGTGTGTGTGTGTAGTCCTTTAATTTCTTTGATATTTGAAGCCTTAGGGGTCCCACGTTGGTAAGGATCTGGATATCTTGGTTGATGTGGACTGTGTAGAAAAAATGTATAATGAAGTTTTGGCCCCATCACCTTTGTTATATTCTGTGGAATAAAAGGACGCTTAGAATTCAAGGGTCCTACCAAAAATAATCATTTATCAAAAGGTTTTCTTTTTTCTGGTTCTTTTAACTTCTAGAGCAACTTTCAGAAGGAAACTACTACTTGTTTGTAGTCATATCAGAGCATACAAACAATAATGCTTGTCCGTATGTTAATCATTTGAATTTGCAGGAGTACTGTATTTGTAGGGAACCTTTGGTATACAGCCTCAACCTGTATGCTCCATTGGGAGACTCCCATGTATAATCTTGTTTCCTCCCATTTCTTTGATATTGGTATGCTAAGTTATTAAAATGTTTGGATAATTCAATTTGGAGAAACATGAATTTTGTTATTGACAAACTATAATTCATCTTGACAGACCGTACAAATGTAATCAGTTATCTTGTTCTGTGTTCTTTGGGTCTAGCTTTTCTCTTATTCCAAGCTCCACTTCAAATTATTACCATTTGCTCCTAATCAATTAACTTCTGACAGAATATGTTGCACTCAGAAAGCCTAAAACACAACAATAATTTTGTGAGCAATGAAACTACAAAAGCTTTTGGTCATAACAATGCCATGGATGATGAGCTGGAGTTTTAGTTCTCAATGTGGGGGTAATTTGCTGATGGCCAGTTGGAGTAAGAGCTTTTGAAGATACTCAGACACGATATGATTAAACTTATTTCCAAAGGATATTTATCAGATTTTATGTGAAGAAATGTGGCTATGCTTTCATTTTTGTTATGAAAATATATGCTTTCTCATCTACAGGTTTCCTTCTTTATTCCCACATTTTGCTACTTAATGAGCATCTTGGTTTAGATTTTTCTTGATAAGTTCTCTTACTTTAGATTTGTTTCTCACAAATACCGCCAAAAACAGAACTAGAAGATGGAGCCTCACAGCAGGGGTTGTCAAGCAATAAGGGCACATCTCTTCACATGCTGCTTGAGAGAATCTTTTTTTTTTTTTTTGGGGGGGGGGGGGGGGGGGGTTGGGGGTGGTGGGGGTGGGGCAGGATTTTGAGTGAACTCTGTCATCTGGTCTACTGCTTGGAAGATCAGGACAAAAAATCAGTGGCACATGGTGACCAATATGTAAGTTAATCTCACATTGAAAACACATGATTTGTCAATGGACAAAATTTAGATGCAATTCATTAGGTATTGTGCTTGAAGTTCCCCAATTAAATTCAACACATGGCCGCATTGATCAATGCAATGCAAACAACGTTATTTTTTTGAAGCACAATTTAATTCAGTGTACCTATATTTGAATATAATTGGAGAACCTAAGTTACAATACCTAAAGAATTAGATCTAAGTATCACCCTTTGTCAGTATAGATTTTTTCCTGGTAAATTATTATTTTTTTTCCTTCTTTCCCCAGGTCATTATTTTGGGAAGGCCAGATTACTCAACAATAAAGAAAGCAGCCCAACAAAGGTGGATGAAGCAACTTGTTTGTGAAACAAGTTGGCCTGTGTGGGAACCATAATATTAGTGGTGTGTCTAAAATTTATTATAGTGTGCCTCAATATTTCTCTTTAATCTGTACCCTATAGTGGAGGCATGAACTAGGCTGTCATAAAAATTTGTCGAGGGACTACCATTTTACAAAAATATAATGCATTGTTATTGCGTGGCAGACAGAATCTAACGATTTTATCAGGGGTGGACTTATTATTATTGACTTCACAATTATAATTTATAGTATAACCATGATTGGAGCTCCTATAATTGTTGTCATGTGTCGTGCCTTGTGCTCATAAGCCAGGTTCTTTTCTTGATTATCTCATTTATAAGTTTCTTGGAATTTTACAAACTAAAAATTGAGTTTCCTTATTTTAGATTCAAGCTATTCCTCTGGATTATGATTTTGAGAGCTTATAACTAGTTCTTGCAAGTCTTGCAGTTTGGATGGAAAATTTTTTTTTTTGTGCAGAAAATTAGCAAAATTACAATTATACCTAGAAAAAGTGAGATTTTAAAATGTTGTACGTAAGTAAATAATTGATAAAATGAAAAGAAAAAAAAAGTTAAACTAGGTTCACTACAGATGAGTTTGGACAAAACACATATAGCCTTTGGTAGCCCCCTATCTAGATGAATAATAAACCTAACCAAAACCTAAGACCATCAACAAGAACTCAATGCAATCCCAATTACATAAACAAAGAAGCAATGTCTATTCTTGTTGTGGTATCTATACTCGGGGCAATTTGCAGAGTAACATTATTGTTAGCAACCATTTTTTAGTTAGCATGTTTTGGAAACATTTTATCAAACTAGCATCTCGAGCGTTAAAGGGTTGAGATCAGTGACGAAAATTGAGTTCTTTAGACTTGAGTTCAAATCCGATGTGGAAGAAAAAAGATACATGGAAATCGAGTCTGTAAAACTTGAGTTCCACAGAGATGAGAAGAAGAACGAAGAAGGAAACCCAATAGAACAAAGAAGATAAACCTAGTAAAAGAAAACTAGTAGAACAAAGAAGAAGAAACTCAGCAGAGCAAAGAAGAAGAAACCTAGAACATCACAAACCCACATGAAATTTTTTTCAAAAACCAAAAAAAAAAAAAAAAAAAAAAAAAAAAAAAACCCAACCTTAACAATGAAGTTGTGGACTGTTTTGACATGGGATTGTCTAACTGTTGCCCAAATTGATCGAAAATTAAACAACAAGGGCCTCGAATAAAAAGGTCCCAAAAAGAAGAAAAAGCCTAGTAGAAGATGAACCAATTGAAGATGAAGAAGAAGAAAAACCCCAGGAAAATGAAAAAACCTAGAACGAAGAAATGCAGGCGAATGGTATTTCTTAATGAAGTAACTCGAGTCTTAGAGACTTGAGTTCCACGTGGATTTTTTCTTCTACCTCATTTTGGAACTTGAGTTTTAAAAACTCGATATGCTAGTTTGTTAAATAGTTTTGCAAACTTGACAACTAACTAAAATATTTCAAAATTAATGATAAATGCAAAAAAAAAGAAAAAAATCATCTATACTCTATAGTATTAAATTTAATGATATGTTTAAAACGAAGAGAGATGGAAGAGGATAAATGAAAAGTGTCATTAAAAAAAAAAAAAAAAAGGGCAGGAATTTACTAATGCATAGAGTTGTAATATATGGTTAAGTGATAGATTCTTCGTCTCCACCACTCTTTGAGGTCAATATGCTCAGTTGTCTCTAATAACATTCTTGTTCTGTTTTAGTGTTCATTTTTTATGGCTTAATTTTTTAGTTTATTTAGCTTATTTTTAAAAGTAAGATTCACGTGAAACTAAATAAGTGATAAAAAATGAATGGTGATACTTTAAAAAAACTGTACCTAATGATTCAATAAAACCAAATTAGCATATTTTAAGCTTAAACAAATATATACTTATTTTTTAAGGGACCAAATATATACTTAAAAGGACCAATCCAAGCCAATCCCCTATTTTTATTCGAAATTATTTCCATTTAGATTCTATCTATATTATCTCAATGTCTCATATGTTTACTTATTTTTGGTTATAGGATTTGTAAGCCTAAACCATCACACCATGTACTTTCAAATCTTTTTTTTTTTCTTTCTTTCTTTCTTTTGGGTAATCATCTCTCTTTTAATTGAATTGACTGTTACCTCTACCAACAAATCTTTCATGGACCATTGGTGAGGAAGTAACGTGAGTCACTTGCCAAGCTCGTAAAAACGAATGTGAAAAATGCACACCAAGGTCATTGTCACTCCTGAATCTTTTTCCCCCGTTTAGATAAAGTGCAACAAATGCCACATGCTCACATGCTTATGGGAGAAATTATACCGTCCTCTGTGAATCACATTATTTTTCCACTATTTCACTAAAAGACTTTCACTTGTTTAAAATTGCTAAGTCAGTAATTAGTTTTTGTTTAAAAATTTTTTTTAACTCAGCAATTTTAAATAGATAAGAGTTTTTTATTGGAATGATGGATCACGTCACTTATCCACTATAAGGACTTTATAATTTCTCTGCTCATGGAGGATAATATTTGTCTTAAGATCAGTATTAGCCATAAAAATAAAAAGAAAAAGAAAAGAAGTGCAAGATAAAAAAAAATAAGTGACAGATTGATAGAAAATTTATATGACTGGAACTGGATACATTTTTCCAGCATTTGCAGCAAGGGAGATTTGTGAGAATATATATATTGGCAAAGCATAGGTAAAGAACTTGAGTCTGATTAGTCAGTCGAGAATTAGCAACTGATCCTTTGATTTTGGGACTATAGTTTTGTTGTTGTCGGTAAATGAATTTGACCTTTGGAACTAAACACCAGAAACATTGGTGAATGCGGTTTTTTTTTTTTTTTAAAGTGAAATACAAGGTTGTCATTTCATATTTACGGCATAACTTATTAATGAATATGGACATTACTTATGATGACTTGGGTATAATCTAAGTCAATGTAAAGCATCTAGACTTAGAAAGTAATAAAATATCTAAAGAGAATCAAGAAAAGAAGAGAGTCGTTAAAAAAAAAAAAAAAAAAAGGAGAGAGAAAATGTAGGTTCATGGATCTTCTTGCTTTATTTTGAAGGAGGATGAAAAAAGTGAGGAAGAATAAAGAAAAGAAAGGAAAGAATAGATGTCATTTTCAATTTTAAGTATTTGATAGAAATAATGAAAAGTGGAAAGATATAGAAGCATCTTGCATTAAATTCTTATTAATATCTTTGCTTGAAATTATTTTTGATAAATTAGATGAGTATAATATATATATAAATATATATATATATATATATATATATTTTATGATAATATTTAGGTACAGTACTTAAGTGTTATTTCTTAGGTTCTCTTTTTAAAATTTTGCCTTATGGATTTTTTTTTTCATGGAATTGAAGTGTATTTTTTTGTTAAGTAGCCACATGACTGAATTCTAAGAGGGGAACTTAAGGAACAGTACCTAAGATACTATATCTAATTTTTGTCATTTTTTTAATAGAAAATTATTATACCACTTAAACATAACATTTTTTGTTGTCTTTTTCCCCTCCCATTTTGAGATGATCTCAAGGGACAAGCCCTGCGTTAGACGTATAGTGGTAAACAATCTTTTTTCTTTTCTCACTTTTCTATCTTTACTTTCCTTCCACACTTCTTCTATCTTCCAACTTTTCCTCTCTACCAAAAATGCACAATCAATCTCAATCTACATACTGAGATAGGTACAATATTTATGCAGGTTATCAAAAAAGGTTACAATATTTATGCATTACAATATCATATTGATAGATCTAGAAATTAGTGTCTTTTTTTTTAATCTAACACTTATTTAGTATATTTTTATTTAAGTTGAAGTTGCTAAATTGGTAAAGGGATTAATTAGAGCCTAAGGGTATAAACTATTCTCGAAATTAATATTTGTGAGGTTGCATTGGTTTCGTATTCCTAAAGCCTAGTTTTAAAGAGAGAAGTATGTACAAAGGCTACTTTGCTAGCTGTCATGACAAATTAGGTAGTAAGAGAAGGACTTGGTTTAGTGGCATTTCTCATTCTACAAATTGACTTATTATTATTATTATTATTTTGAGAATACAAATTGATTTATTATTGGTTTACAATTATATGATGTGTAACATCTCTAGTCCCCCTTATTATAAAATTTTGGTTTTAGATAGCAAGGGGTTGCTTTCTAACAATTGAAATGTTGAAGTTTAAGCACCTATATTGGGAAGCTACAAGCAAGCTAATATTCTATCCAACTTTTTCAACCTTTTTGTGTCTATGACAAATTGACAATTGCCCCCACCTAAATCTTTGTGTCATGGCTTCTATCTCATTACATAGGTTGGAATAGCTGGGAGTTTGAAGCAACTTATTACGTTGGTTGGAATATACGGAGACACTGCTTTGATTAATACCTCTCTACCCCATGAAAAACAGTCTTTCCTTCAGGCCCATAATTTTCTTGGCTACCCTTTCTTTAATCGCCCTGAATATTTGAACCTTTGACCTGCTCATCATAATGGTTGTGACTTATAAGTCTCCCATTTTACATAAGAAAGAAAAAAGAGAACACTCAAATGAATTGGTGTAAAAAAAAAAAAAAAAAAAAAAGAAAGAAAGAAAAAGGAAAAAGAAAACTCTTAATAACAAATGCAAAGAAAGCAATACATACTATTCATTGACTTCATTGAAGTCAGGTGGTGTACCGGTGTTGGAAGGGAAGGGCGATGGGAAAGTCGAAAAGAATGTACATCCTTATCAATTAAATGGGAGACATGACATGAAAGTAGGAAAAGTCCCCATGACAGCTTAATTTTGTTAAGTTGCATTGAGTTTGGCTATGGATTGTCTTTATCAAAATTTGGCCAACAAACAAGAGCATAATTATATCCTCCTAAATAACTTTAACTCCAATATTGTAGGCAAAGTTAATTGTTATCATAAAATTATTTCCCATACCAAATATTTAAGAATTTACTAGTAGGTGAGAGGAGGATTACCTATTTTATACTCAAATAAAAAAAAATCAATTAAATCTTCACCGTATTTTTTAGTACATAATTAATTAATATTAATTTATTTTTTCAGTTGAGCTAACAGAAACCTATACAATTGAAGATTTAAATGCTTATAAACTACTAAAAAAAATGTTTCTATTCATTTCAACATAAAAAATTTTCTAGCATTTTCCGCATTTGCAAACGTTTGACACAACTCAAAACCTTTTTCAAGCATGGAAAAATAAATTTCATAAGATTTTTAAAATTTTACTCATAATTATTATTTATATATGTATTAATTAGCATTGTTTTGGTACTTATCAATAGTATCTCTCAGTTGCCTATTATGTGCTCGAGAATGTTCCCTAGTTCCTTCGTAGCACCTCATGGTGCATTTAGTTGTCTTACGTGAGATTCGGGCTACTCCTTACTCCATGCCATGACACCTTTTACTCATCTATTTCTCTTGCCTGCCCATATGTGAATCACACAAAAAGAGCCCTAAACTCTTATTGCAGAGTTTGATGAAATTCAGATTGACCATATACCTAAAAGGGTCAATGTTGAAACTAACACAATGGCCTATTTTTCTTTGACGTTTGATTTTTGATTGACTTCAGGAATTTGTCACATAAGCTTTTGAAGCCTCACAATTTACATGTCATTATTTTATATATAAATCCTTTGTTAAAATCCTAACATATCATATATACAAGCATAATTATAATAAATTTCTATTAGTAGTTTTAATAATTATCAAATTTCATATTTAAACAAAAAAAAAGAGAAAAAAAAAATCACAGTTGGTTAAACTTTCCATGCATCATATGGGTCATTGATTAGTTTAAATTATTGATGAGCTAATAAAATTTTAAGAAAATGATGTTTAATGATTAAGCTAGAAAAAAATGATGTTTAGCCAAATGTGGAAGATTTGATCTTTATTCAACTAAAATCTTCCTAATTTACTTTTACTTTAATAAATGAATCTCTTTGCCCAAGCTATAAAAAAAAAATCTTTATAAAAAAAAATTAATTAATTATTTATTTAAGACGTGGAAAAGCCTTAAGACACTTAAAAAGCTTTGCCAGCAAGTCAAGAACGTACACTCTTCTGTGCGCCAGTACAGTCTTAACAGTTCCACACTTAACTCCGTTTGCCAGCTCACTACCCTCCATTTCCGTTACTATTTAGAGCACTTGGTACAGTACTAAAAAAGAATACTTGGTATAGATTGTAAATTTACATTGCTCTTATTTATTTCTTTATTTCTTTACGTATTCTTACATGAAAGATGACACTATTTATTTTTTATTATTTATACTACTATTTAAAGGATTGCATCTGTTCGGATCAGATTTTTTTTTTCAAAATACCACTATTTTCCTAAGTTTAAGTAGAGATAAAATTAAAGGATAATTTGGTAAAATTATGTTTTTTAAAATGACCACTCTCTTGATTAAACGTTTTCAATTTTTTTTAACAGAATTTGTTTTCCTTACTCCATGATCTCATGTTTTTTTTTTTTCAAATATCTTCTTATTTATTTTGAATTTAAAAAAAAAAAAACTCCTATTAAAAAAATATTACTATAACTTCCCATCCATCTCTTTAAATTTAGCAAATTATTAACATATACCTCTCTTTCTCTTTATCTTTAGTTACCACTTTTTTTTTTTTTGGTGGTAAATATTACCACTCTCTTGGTTAAACGTTTTCAACTTTTTTTAATAGAATTTGTTTTCCTTACTCCATGATTTCACGTTTGTTTTTTTTTTTTTTTCCAAATATCTTCTTCTTTATTTTTTTTAAAGAAAAAAAAAAAAACTCCTATTAAAAAACTATACTACTATAACTTCCCATCCATCTCCTTAATTTTAGCAAATTATTAACATATACCTCTCCTTCTCTTTATCTTCAGTTACCCTTTTTTTTTTTTTTTTTTTTTTTGGAATTATGTATGTTTAGTTGGTTACTTTAAAGAAAAGAAGCAAACTCTCCTAACAAAATCAAGCAGGTTTTATTATAAAAATAAATAAAAATAAAGCACGTTTTTCATAAATAAAAAAAAATCTAACAAACTTGAGATCATGGATGCCTTTTATGACTCTCTTTTATTGGCTTAATGCAATTTATTCCCTTTCAAAAAAGAAAAAAAAAAAGAAAAAAAAAAAAAAAAGAAGGAGAGGATGGCTACCGCATTAGCCAAAAAAGTGTGGGGAAAGAAAAGTGAAGTAAAAGGAGTTTTAATCAGATTTGATTGTTGGCAAAAAAATAAAGCACGTTTTGTTTAAAAAGAAAAAAAACCAAGCATTTGTTTTTGTTTTTTTAATCTCAAACAAAAAGAATCAAATTTAAACCAAAGTGATAAACTTCAAACTAAACAGTTTTTAACAGTTTCCATCATGCACGCCTTTTACTAACTCACGTTCAAATAATTTACATAACTAACAAGCACCGTCACTTCTTGATGCAGATTGATTAAGGAAGAATAAAATATTTTAATATTTTATGTTGTTTTCTTTTTTCTTGTTGAATTAGGATTTATTTACTCTAGTACTTTGAATTAAAATCATTTTCCTAGTTGTATTGGGATTTTAATTGTTTTTCTTTTCCTAGTTAAATTGTTTTTCCTTTCTCAAGTAGAAGTAGGTTTATTATATCTTTTCCTAAAAGGAGTAGGATAAATTCTATTCCTATAAATACTCTTTATAGAGAGGTTATTGATTGCTATGTGTTGATTAATAAAAGTTTGTTAGAGATGTTTTCTCTATTATTTTGCCTGCTAGCCTAGTGTTCTTGTAGAACTTAGGTTTCGTGGAAGAGTTGTAGTAATTGTGTGTTACAGATTCTGCTTCTACACGCCCACGCTGCATCACTTCTCCTTGCTATAAAATTAAAAACAACACAAACTTCTCCTCCCTCAAACCGTTTCCGACAACACAAAGCAGATGCTGATGCTGATGATGGTGAATCCTTATCAACATCTCCCTTTGTTTATGTTTATTTACTTACTTTTTTCTCTATTTTTACTTAAATTTTTTTGCTTTTTCAACAGGAATCAACGAATCGTATTAGGATTTTCATACCGGTAGACCGAGCCTTGGCGTTTTCATCCACTCCATCAATGACTTAGTAGCCGACGATGTTAGAGAGAAGAAGCACTGACATGTTCATGCAAACCTTTCTTTCACACTTCAAAGTGGAGAAGAATCCTTCCCATCAAAAAGTAATAGTTTTTCTTCACAAATTTCAAGCCTAAAATAGGCATTTTTAATAAAATACTAGCCCCTTAAAGGCTCTTTTATTTTTTGGATAAGAGTTAATTTAGAACATTTATTATACTTTGAGATTATTACATTTTTCAATCATATAAAAAAAAAAAAAAAAAAAAAAACCTTGGGGTGTGATGAGTATTATGTGTGGTAAAATAATTTTTTATCACACTCCTAGATTTTTTTTTGTGATTAGAAAATGTAGTAATCCCAAAGTATAATAAATGCTCTAAATTAACCCTTACCAAAAAAATAGAAGAGCCTCTGAGCATGCGCGTGAGCACATGCTCAGGGGCTAGTCTATATTACTCCTATTTAAGAAGCTTTTCATATCCTCAATTTTGATGTTCAAAATATTCTCAAATTTACTAATGTGTAAAACTTAAATAATAGGGTTATATATATAAAATTGTCAATTTAGAAACTCCTAAATTTTAGCTCTCACCTAAAACATAGCCTATTAAATAGGATAACTTCCTGTTGGTTTTCAAACTTAATGTTCAAAAAATTGAGGGGGTGTTTGGTTTGTGTTTTTAAACAACCATTTTTAGTTTTTAAACAACATTTCACGCATTTCAACGCACTTTTTTACCTACATGTATTTCCACAAATGTTTTCAAACAACAATTTTCAGTTTTTAAACACATGTACCAATTGCTCCAACTCTACTATATTCCTTCAATTACTAAACCTTACGTTAAACAGGGAAAAAATTTGAGGATAATTTGGTAAAAATATATCTCTAACTCTATTTAAAATGCCTACAAAATATTACACTCTTCTAGTAATTTATGTTTTCAAAACAAATTTATCCAAAATTAAAAAAAAGGAAATTATAACACTAGACAAAAAAAAGCCTCATTGCACACGCAAAGCGTGTATGATGAGGCTAGTTTTTTTTTAAAATTTTTTTTATATACGTTAAAGATGAAGGAAAAAAATGAATGATGATTGTTAATTGTAAAGAAAGAAAAAACAATTAAAAGATCAAGAAAAATTAATATTTCAATGAAATATAGTATAAAATAGATAATTTAATATGGAGTATTTCTTTACGAATAATGACTGTTATTTGTAAAAAAAGAGAAATAATTAAAAAAATATAATTTAAAATAAATAATCTAACATGAAATATTTAAAAAAAAAGTAAGTATTACGTTAAGAATAGATAGGAACTTTTGCACGACCTAATAAGAGCATTAGCATTGGAAAATGCTAATGCCATATCTAAGGAAAATTTAGCATTTGTAACCTTAAAATCATCTACATCAGAAAATTGTAAAGGTAAGTATTGTAAATTTTTTGCAATACTTGCTACAGTGCAATTCTAAGGATAGAATTGCACTGTAGCAGTATTGTAAAAAAAAAAAAAAAATTTTATCTCTACTCTCTCTCCTTTGTCTCTCATCTCTCTCATTTTGTCTGTGCTCTTCTCTCTCTCTCGTCTCTGCTCTCCATTTTTTCTCTTGTTTCTGCTCTCGATCTACTCTCTCATCTCTCTCATTTTTTTGAATGGATTTGGTCCGATGGCTCCAGTGATGTTTTTTTTGAATGGGTTTGCTCCGGTGGCTCCGGTGATGATGTTTTTTGAATGGGTTCGCTCTCTCGTCTCTGCACTCCATCTTCTCTCTCGTCTTTGCTCTCTTATCTCTCTCATTTTTTTGAATGGATTTGCTCCGATGGCTCCGGTGATGATTTTATTGAATGGGTTTGCTCCGTGGCTCCGGTGATGATGTTTTTTGAATGGGTTTGCTCGGGTGATGATTTTTTTTGAATGGGTTTTCTCCGGTGATGATTTTTTTGAATGGGTTTGCTCTGGTGGCTCTGGTGATGATGTTTTTTGAATGAGTTTGCTCCGGTTTTTGATCGGTGGCTTGGGTTTCAAATCGACGGCATGGATTGGTTGATCGGCGGTGTGGATCGGTGGCCTGGCCAGGGTTTTTGATTGGTGGCCCGGTTTTTGAATGGGTTTGTGTTTGTGTGTGTGGCTTGGCTTTGTTGTTGGGTTGTGTTTGTGTGTGGCTTTGTTGCTGGTTTGATGTTTGTGTTTGTGTGTGTGGGTGTGGTGATGGGTTTGGATAGGTTGATCGGTGTATAATGGGTGTGTGTTGTGTGTTGAACCGGTGCTGGGAGAGAGAAATAAAAATGGCTATTGAAAAGCCCAGGAAAATGAGGCTGAACGGTTTGGAAGAAATAATAAAGAATTGGTTAAAAAAAATATTTTAATAAAAATAGAGTTTTGAGATGTAGAAGTATTGTAAAATGGTATGGTATATTGATAAAGTGGTGTTTTAAAATGGTAAAATAGAATAGTATTGAAATTTTCCAATGCTAATGCTCTAACACACTCTCTTTCGTTCGCGTGCTTGCCCACGTCACCAATGACGCCGTATTAACGGGCGTTCCCACAAAACATAACGCCGTTATCTAAACCCCACTCTACGCCGTTCCGTTTCCACAGACGTTTATTACAGTACAGGCCCATTTTTGGCCCAAACTTCACATTCCCTTCTCTCTCTAAAAGACTCTCTTCCTTTCTCTCACTAAAAAATTCTCTCTCTCTCTCTGGTTTTTTTTTCTTTAGCTTTATTGGTCTGAAGTCATTTTTCTTTTCCCAGAAAGGCAAGCTCTCTCTCTTTTTCGAATTCATGTCGGTACGTCTTTTCTCTCTCTCTCTCTCTCTATCTCTCTAAAAGTTTGTGTCTTTGATTCTCTGTGCTCGATTTGATACAATTCTTGATCGATTCCTCAGCTTCAGTTTTTGGTTTCTTGTTGAATATTTTGATTTGATCCTTTTGGATATGCAAGGATTTTAATTTAAATATATAATCTTTCTTTTCTTATTATTTAAAAATAAAAAAAAATTTGAGCAACATTTGAGTATTTTATTTTATTTTCTGAATCTTTATTTTTTATATTAGCTTCTTTGGCTGAAATTCACGATTTTTATAAGTCAATGGTTTATGGGTATTTCAATTTTCTTTTTTTTTTTTGAGAAATTTTTGATTTTTTTAATGAATTATTAGTTTATTACCAAAAAATGAAAAAAGAAGAAGAAAGATTAAGTTAATGAATTAATTCGAATGTTAAATGTTTTAGTAAAGAATGGAAAGGAAAGAGCTTTGAGTTTGTGTTTGGTTGCAAAGTGAGTAAGCTTTTTAGTTTTAACTAAATGCTTTTTGTTGTTTTTGTCGTTTGGTTGTTAAGTGCTGATTAAGTAAGTTAATGATTTGATTTGAGAATCTGTTTGCTATGTAGAGGAGCTTTGTGTGGATCTATGATGATATGGCTGTAATATTGTGCTGGTAAATTGCTCTTGATATTGTGTCGATGAGCTCTGGTTCAAATGGGCACTTCCTCCCTTCCAAAGGTGATGGGTGGAGGGTGAGGTTTGGGTTTGTCAGGGTTGAATGCCCTTGGATTACCCGGTAACTAGTTTTGGCGGGTGGGGTCAGTTGCCCATGGGTTTTATTGACTTGGGGTGAGAGTCCTAAGACCAACTCATTGGGTTTGTAAATTACTGATAATTTGACAGAATTGCTCTTGGTAAATTGCTGCTTCTGTGTGTTTTAGTGAATGCTTATTAATGAGTAGTGTTTTTGAGGCTTTGTTATATGGTTAAGCAGTAGTCTAGTGTTTTGTACGTGGGATATCTTGATTATACATCTATGTATCACCTAACATTTCACTCATAACCCCCATCCCTACAAAACACTTTAGTAAAAGAGGATATGTTACTTGGGCGACCCAGTTAATCCTTTTGATTGTTTGTGGATACCAAAGTTTGTTACTTAATTCTGCAATTCCTTATCTTTGGTCTTTATGTTGAATTTTGGTAAACTGGGAATGAATGACTGATTTTATATCCATGACTAGCTGTGCTGGTTTTGAGCCCAGTGAATAATCTATTTAGTTTCAAGATGTATTTAGTGTTGCATGGTATTTTTAACATAAAATGATTTTTCGTTAATGCACATGAGCAATCACCACTGATATTTGGGAATTAAAATGACCCAAAGCTAAATTAAGGTGTGAAAAACAACAAATTGCCACATATTCGAAAACTATAGGGTATGCGAAAAATCCTATGGCACTGGAAAGTAAAGGAAAATTACTTAATATCTTGTATAAACCTTTCAATAGATTTCACAGAGCTGAACTAACCTGGGTCATTTCAAGTCTACCTTTACCCAAAATAATCAACCGGAAGTGTATGTAAAGCTAAAATAAATGGGCTGGCAGTGCAATTTTGCTATTACATTTTTGTAGTGATTCAAACTGAAGTTACAATCTATTCAAGTAATTTAGCAAGTCAAGGGGGTGGATGCTTAGGATGAGGTGAATTTGCTAGTGTTGGTTGGATGCTTTGCAAGGTGTATGGAGCTGTAGCTACTCCATTCATTGTACGATTGCTCAGTGGGTCTGAGATGCCTAATATAATGTTGAGGTCATGTAATAAAAGAATGCCTCTTGTTTGACGCATCCCAAAGCTTTATGGAAGGATTATCAATACTAATTGCAGTCTTATGATTGGCCAATCAAACTAGGTAAAATGATGAAGGTATCTGTCATATGCTTTGCTTTTGCTTTTGGATGAGTGTGTTAAGTAGTCTGGTTCTTTCCTGGAAATGATCACGTTGATGCCTGTTGCAGGCTTGAAGGGACTAGTAATGACTTATGATTATTATATGTACCTTGCTCTGTTATATCATGCTTTGCCTTTGGGAATTTGCATGCTTGAATTGTGGCAATCAGCTTTTTAACAATCTTATTCAAACTGTGTTTATGACTGCATGAGGGTTTGATTCCTTTTCGAAGCTTATCCTACTTCATGGTGGATTGAGAGTCCTCCATAACGTCTCTCTCTCTTGTCTCCAGATATTGAATTATTTTTTTGCTTATGTGCGGTTCTACCAGAGAACATGAGAAGTTTTTGGGTTGAATTAAATGACTTTTCTTGCTAATTGTGATGGGGTTAATTATAGTTCCATTTCTAAAGTTCATCAGGGGAGGACAATCAGGATTTTAGTATTACCCTTTGGGGTCCATATTTCTTATTGATTGATTAAATGACATTTGTGAACATGATTATTTATTTATTGTTATGTGGCTGTCCTTTGCCTTAAACAGCAATCAGAGATATAATAAGTTCTTTTTACCATTCTGTTTCTTCAGCAGGACAAGGGTCAACCACTACCAAAATTTGGTGAATGGGATGTCAATGATCCTGCTTCAGCTGAAGGATTTACTGTGATTTTTAATAAAGCTAGGGATGAGAAGAAAACAGGTGGCAAACCAGAGTCACCGGGAAAGGGCGATTCTCAAATCAAGCCTGGAGTTGATCCTGCCAAGCCTCAGGCTGTAAGATGCTATTGCACCTCTCTCTCTCTCTCTCTCTCTCTCTCTCTCTCTCCGCAATTGAATATATTCCTGAGGTTGCCAACTGCTATCTATTTTTGCTACATCATAAGTAGAAAGTTTGATTTTTTTTTTTTTTTTTTTTGATAAGTAGAAGTTTGATTAATTGTTAGAACTTTACATTTTTCTCTTACAGAGTACAATTGTAGCGCTAAAAGAATCTTGGTCATGTATCACACCACAGGGTCAAGGATTTTTCTTAGGTCTACAAATGCCATTCAGATAATAAAAAAGAGTATGATTAACAAAATAGAAAGACTGGACAAGAGCATTGTAGCTCAATTGGTTGGCATCTCCTAGTGTTTCCAAATGAGACATGTAGGGTTCAAATTTCCCTTTCCTTGCTTTAACTATGGAATTATCAAACAAAATAGAAAGACTGTGACCATCAAAAGAAATGTTAGCAGCTCTAATTTTATCCTGTGAGGTTCATTTATGTAGTTGTTTATATAAATTGGCTGTTCTTACTCCATTCCCCCCACCCCAATCAATTGTGTTCGCTTTCTATATCCCTAGAATAGGGAAAAAAAGTGGTGTGAGATTGGACTGTCATTTCTGCCACAGCCACACACTTTGCATAAGCTGATTTGTATTATGTGGATGATTCACTGATTTTCAGAAAAAATGGTTTTGCTGTTTTCAAGAACCACCTACACAATCCTGAGAAGGTCAGCGCTTCAACTTAAGAGGCATGTTTTTCTGTAACTAGCTCCACCATATTGCCCCAAAGAAGATGGGAGTTGAAGAGCCATGATGGGCTCTACTGGAATTTAGTGTGTGCTGTTGTAGAATTTGTGAGGGAATAGGTAAAGAAGACAAACACTTATTGTATCTATATGTACTGATGTTGTGGTTTATTTATTAGAATGTGAACTATTTCTTCCCATCTGGGTGTTGTATTACTCTAGATCTGTAGAGCGTTGCTTGTGACATCTTTTTCTCTTCTTATTTGTATTGTATTACCTATCAAATTGGCCTCGTTTATGATATTATTCTTTTTCAAAGTTTGTTATGTCTTTTTTTATCTAGAAAACACTAATTCTGACATTACAAGATAGTTTAGCTCCAATCTATCTCTTCTAACTCACTAAGTGATGATTAATAAGACTATTCATATATATTATTTAAACAAGTTACATGACTACCCGGGCTTGTTGGCCCAAGTGAAACCCGGTCTCCTTAGTGACCTTCAACTCAGGGGTTCGAGCCTCTGCACCTGCATAAATAATTACCCAGCAAAAAAAAAAAGAAAGTTACATGACTCATAAAAAAAGGTATGTGACTAAAATTATACATGGATGATTTCTTCAATCGTCACATAGTAGGTTAGGAAGATAGCTTCAAACTGGTTTGAAGCTAAATTTTTTCCCAAGGAAAATAGAGGATAAGTAAATTAGGAACAATTTTTTGTTTTTTGCGTTGTTAAAATCTTTTTCATAGTTAGTTAAGGTAGGAAGTTGAAATTTAAGTAAACATCACTGGTACATTGGCACTGCTTTACTTCTTCTTTTATTTATTTATTTGATAGTTACACTGTGGTGGAAGGAGGGATTTGAACCCAGATGTCATGGACACATCTCTAGAAAAAAATTATAACTTATTTTGTATAAGTGGACTTGCATTACATATGAAGGAAAGGAGGAAAATTGAAATACAAGTCCTTCCTCATACGGTCACACTCAAGACAGGAATAGACAAAGGTATGGGAATTGAATACCAGTATTTTGCGAACACCTTTGTCTTTACTTTGTAGTTAAGACCTAGAGGTGAAGTGTAGAGGACAAAGATGAAAATCCTAGCATGGTACAGAGAGTGTGCTACTCAAATAAAAAAAAAACATAGTAGAAGTGTGTCCCCACGTGCTAATCAATCAGTTCTCTTCAAATTATGATTCTTTTCTAGTATGTTCCTGTCATCACCTGTAAAGATGAATTGAAGTGCCTCTCCTGTCCTTTATGCGAAGGCCAACTGCAGGAGTTTTGCTTCCCCCAAACGATAAAAAGCCTGTGAATATGACTGACACAGAAGGGAAACAAAACTCTATTATATAAAAAACATTTAAATAAATTTAATGATCCAAAAAAATTTTCACATTATATTTTTAACAATAGTGATTGGTGTCGATAAAAAGCATAGTGTTTATTTCTCTCGTTCTCAAACACAATTTGAAAATGGTGTAGATGTTTGAATAAAGTTGATATTTAATTGAGTATGGAAATCTTCCTATAGTGAACGTCGATATAAAGCACGCTGAGCACTAAAGGCAAGGGATCTCTGAAGGTTGCTTCCACACTCTCTACCCCCTTCGGAGGCCCAGCTACCTCAGATTAGTCAGATATTTTGTTCTTTTCTTCTTTTCTGATTAAAAAAAAAAGATTATGCTTTAAATTCCAAAGTGTTGGTTTATTGGCTCTTAAAGTCAAAAGATTATTAGACACTCTTGAGAAATGGTGATGTGATGCTCTTTCTTCTCACGTTCATGGTAGATTTCACTATAAATTTAATTATTAGAACCAATTATGAATGTGAGAAGATGGGACATCACGCTACTATGCTCCGAAAATATCTAATAATTACTCTTATAAGATTCATAAGGTCTTAAGATTAAAACTTTTAAATTGTATTTTGGAGTCATCCCAATGAATTTTCTCATAATTATTTACATGTAAGGAATAAACTACAAGATAGTTTAGCTCCAAACTATCTCCTCCAACTCACTAAGTGATGATTTATAAGACTATTCATATGTATTATTTAAACAAGTTACATGACTTATTAAAAAAGTTACGTGACTAAAATTATACATGGATGATCTCTTCAATCACCACATAGTAGGTTAGGAAGATAGTTTAATATCAGTTTGGAGCTAACCTTTTTCTTAAGGGAAATAAATGATACAACTTTTTGTTTTTGCTTTGTTAAAATTTTTTCATAGTTTGTTAAGGTAGGAAGTTGCAGTTTAATTAAACATCACTTGTACATTGGCACGCTTTGCTTTCCTTTGCTTTTATTTATTTAAAAATTCGATAGTTACAGTGTTAGGAAGAGGGATTTGAACCTCGAATGTCATGGAAACTTCTCTAGAAAAAAATTATAACTTATTTTGTATAAGTGGACTTATATATGAAGGAAAGGAGAAAAATTGAAATACAAAGTCCTTCCTCACACGGTCACACTCCAGGACAGGAATAGACAAGGTATGGGAATTGAATACCAGTATTTTGCAAACACCTTTGTCTTTACTTTGTAGTTAAGACCTAGAAGTGAAATGAAGAGGACAAAGATGAAAATCCTAGCATAGTACAGAGAGTGTGCTACTCAAATAAAAAATAAACATAGTAGAAGTGTGTGCCCATGTGCTAATCAATCAGTTCTCTTCAAATTATGATTCTTTTCTAGTATGTTCCTGTCATCACCTGTAAAGATGAATTGAAGTGCCTCTCCTGTCCTTTATGCAAAGGCCAACTGCAGGAGCTTTGCTTCCCCCAAAGAATAAAAAGCCTGTGAATATGACTCACAGAGAGGGGAAACAAAACTCTATTATATAAAAAAACATTTAAATAAATTTAATGATCCAAAAAATTTTCACATTATATTTTTAACAATGGTGATTGGTGTCGGTAAAAAGCATAGTGTTGGGTTCAGTACAACTAGTTACCTGAATAAGTTGTGAAAAAAAAAAAAAAATGATAAGATTATGGTGTACAATGGAAGTAGTATTGTGGTGGGTTCAATTTCAATCAGGTTTGAGAAAAAATTGTAATTTTTTTTTTCATTAGTACTGCTATGAGATCAATAAATTTAGTGACAATTTTTTACTAAACTGTTAACATGGTTTTTTATTTATTATTTTTTATTTATGATTAAGGCATAATTTAAAGTCTCGAAGTAATATTTTTCTAATTCATAACTTATAATACATGTGAAAAACTCTCTAAAGCTTCTCCTAATACAGATCACAAGGATATTGACAGCCTTCACACAAACAAGCTTGGTACCATTGAGCAAAATCAACAGTGTAGAGTAGGTTAAAAATTAGAGAACACTTTCAAACAAACCTCGCCAACCCCAAAGTATTGGTTTATTGGCTCCTAAAGTTGGAAGATTATTAGACATTCTCAAGAAATGGTGATGTGGTGCTCTCCTTTCTCGAGAAAGTACTCCCTGGAAAACTTTTTGCAGTCTCACATCGAAGATAACTCCTCCCACTTGTTGCCTTATAAGCTGTCTCCTTTTATTTGTTGTCCCAGGGAAACTATTTACGTACTCCCTGAGAAACTTTTTGCAATCCCACATCGAAGACAACTCCCCCTACTTGCTGCCTTATAAGCTGTGAAGTTGAAGGAGTAGTATACTATCAGTTATTTAAGGTTTCATGAGATTCATGAGGTCTTAGGATTAAACCTTTTAATTAGTATTTTGGAGTCATCCTAATGAATTTTCTTGTAATTAGCTACATGTAAGGAATAAACTACACATACATTAGTGAATAGTCCCGTGTTCAAAGAGCTTAAAAAACCCCTTGAAAAATAAAATTGATGCTTCTTGATGAAGAAGAAATCTGGGATTTAGATGAGAGCTACAGAATATGAGCAATACTAGAGATAACAAAAATTTCCATGATTATTTTTTCCACAACTTGTCATCCCAACAAGTTGTGGCTAGTGCAACCACTGTGGTAACAAACAAAACTTGATAATCGAGGGCCAAAACCTGGGCACCATTTGAACAGTATCATCATCTGGTATCTCATTGCAAGATTTAAATCCATTCTCCTAAGATTTCTTGGCAAGAGTGAATGTGAACACAGAAATATTGATTTTTGCCATTGTTATAGAGTTTATTTTGATTGGGTCACGTTCAAGATTGCAAGCTTTAGGTAAACCAGATGGACAAGAATGGTCGTTACAGACTCAAAAGACAACATTTAGGAGAATAATGTATGCCATAGAGTTGAGAGTTCTTTTCTAATGCCCTTAAAACTGCTTCGAATTCGCATAATATTTGATGTTACTAATTGATGAGCCATGCATTTCTACTGCCATGTTATTTCTATGCGTCATTGTTGCCAGGCACATACTAGCCTAGTGCAACAATGAACGGTACAATGTAGCCAATGAATATGGTTGCATCCAGTGGCTGAGGATGGCCTCTGGAGCATAAACTGGTCAAATTGGCAGCTAATCTAATATAGATCCACGGTTAGGCTGAAATGCATGTATGCCTCATGAACATCATTAATCGAAGGAAAGGTTGCCAGAGAGTTAGCAAATTGGTTTCTATGTATGTTTTTTCTCCTTGGTTAATCAGAAAAAGGAAAACAAAAGCTTCAAGCAAGAGTCTGACTTTGAAATTCTACAACTGATAACTTATGATAAATATTCAATAGCAATTCCATATTTAAACTCTGGACATCCCAAGCTTCCGTTCAAAGAGGCGGCGCAGAAGGTAAACTTGGAGAATGCTGGCACCAACAAGTGCTGCCGATTCAAAAAAGGCTTTGTGAACAGCCCTCCGACCCATTGCATCATTTACTGCATTTTCAAATGAAAAGATTAGATTACAAAATGATTGACAAACTAAATTCATTAATAAGTCTACCTAGCCAGTAAATGTTATTATTAGCGTCGTGCTGACAATGTGTGCGCATTAATGTGTGTATTTTGTCATGTGTAGGAACTCTTGATCAATATTATATAGTCTATTTAGTCTAATCAAATCAGCAATTTTTTATTTATTCATTTTTTAAAAATTAAAAATAAGAAGGCTTCTTTATGCAGCACCAAATATATAATGCAATATCACAACAGAATCAAGCTTGAAAAATGAAAACACCAGGTAGATATGATAATCAGATCACTGGACTACTCAGAGAATCTTATTGTAGCACAAAACTATCTATGGCAGGGAAGGAAGAAGGAAGCCAAGAGAGGGGAGGAGGGGGCCAGGGGAGTGTTCATTTCTCTCTAAATAATTAAGGTTTAATCAGTTGGAAGAACAGAATCTGGAACAAATGTCTTAATTGGTTAGAACCCAGGAGTACATAGCATTGATAAGTTTAAGGGAAGAAGCAAAAGGCAATTAGTGAAAATCCAAAGAGATTGAATGAGGGGAATAAACACAAGCATAAACCATTAAAGGACCATGCTTTCCTTCTATTCAACATTACTATAGAAGGAATTCAGATAATCAACAGATACCTATTGCCTGGCGTTCAGTCTGAGCCTCCAGCCAATGCTGTTCGAACTGAATGTTGTAAAGAGCTTCCTCCAACTTTGATATTTGATCTAACAAAGGATTAAAATGCTCTGCAAATATGCAAGCCAGTAAGTCCAAATCCATAATTCAAGGGCTTGATAAAAACAGAAAAGGACTAAGAACAGTGAAGAATGATTAACCATCTTTTGCATGCTGGTCGTAGTATGAAAAATGGCTAACGTGTACATCAAAGTCTACTGTCTCATGATAGGGAGATTTATTAGTGAAGCAAAAATGGTGGATTCCTTTATTATGAGCCACAAACTCAATCTTCTCACTTGTCTTGTCACGAAAATCATGTAACTGTTCACCTGAAGGTCCTTTCACCTGAAGATTTCAACAAAGTTGTAGAATCAATGGTGGTTTTTCCATGGCAATAATAAGAAGTAATGGGAAATAAAACAATTAAAATTTTTAGCTTGACATGTATAAAGTGTAGCCAGGTTAACATCTGTTATGGCAAACATCTTGCTGCTATGAATAAAACAAAGACATGAATTGAACGCTTTCTTACCCCAAGATATCTATCAAGTTAAAACTTAGGTACAATTCCTTTTGTGCTATACCTTAAATTCCTCAATTAAATTCAATTACATAGTTGTTTGCCAAATGCAGCACAAACAATGTTATCTTTCTTCAAGGACAATAAATTCAACCTTGTGGTTCATTAGTCAATGCAACCACGTGGTTGCATTAAGTTGGGAAACCTATGGTACAACCATAAATGTTAGTATCATAACAATACACAGACAATACATATCCAAAAAAAAGGGTATCATATTGTTGATACGTGTTGACCATGCTCATGAATTGTACAATTGTATGTATCGGACAATGCATGTACATGTGGGTTTAAATTGGGCTTTTTACTAATAAAAATGTGCTGTGACTTAAGTCCAACAGGTTGTGGGACTTGTTTTTATCAAAACATTATTGGGCTACTTGGTTGAGGCCAATCATATACCATGACCATGAGTTTTTCCCCCTACTCCCTCTTCTACATTTGGACT
The DNA here is from genome assembly GCA_029955455.1 of Quercus agrifolia. Taxonomy (NCBI): domain Eukaryota; kingdom Viridiplantae; phylum Streptophyta; class Magnoliopsida; order Fagales; family Fagaceae; genus Quercus; species Quercus agrifolia. The sequence goes on from JARQAD010000004.1 coordinate 59,339,827, forward strand.
ACACATTTGAAACTCCACTTTCACATTTACAAATTTCTTTTCAATACTATCAATAACATATTTAATGACAATATAATCACTTTTTAAATCCAATCCATGAAATAATTTGATCTATGGACAACATCATTGTAGGAAAGGTTGAAAATTCTAGATCAATGGAGGAACAATATCTGTGGAAACTTTTACACATTGGGGGGGGAGGGGGGGGAGGTGCTCTTGGACCAGTAAATATCGCATATTGCTATTTTTGTTATAAGTTCAAGAAACTTGAATGGCAACAAGAATATAAAGAAAACATTATTAAAATAGAACAACAATAAAAGATTGTAAATGTTGGAGATGAAGAAGAATATAGATAAGAGGAGGATGTCAATGATGAAATGACTTTAGAAGAGGATGATAAAATTGACTTGTACTATGGAGATGGAGTTGATTAGGTAAGATGATGAAAATGATGAGATAGAAAATATTGTATTAACTTATGTATAATGTATCATCACTTTTAACTTTGACCAATTTCAATGTGGAAGTTATAAATATATTTTAATTTGATTTATTTAGGTTACTTTGTTAAATATTATTGCATAATTGATGATTAAATTAATCATTAGTTAGATATGTTCCAATTTTATAATAAATATTCCTTTCATATATAAGTTTTCTATAAATTTTATACGGTGTGTGTATGTTACGATACATTGACACAATACAAGAAAATTAAAAATCAATTCATGATATGATTCACATTTTGAACACTATGGATACAACACTAAGGAATTGTAGTTTGCCCTATCTATCATATGGCTGATATACACTAATGATATTTTTGAAGTAGATAAGTGTACAAGAGGAAAAAAAATTAAAAAACTGAAGAACTTCACAAAACCTTTTTTTTTGATAGGTAACAAGCCAACAAATTTGAGCAAAGAGACATGGAAGCTTACCACAAGATCTACACCATCGTGAGTATAATGCCAAGCTCCATCAACCTTTATTACAACAAAAGAAATATGCAGCGTATCCCCTTCATATTCAATATTGTGAGAGAAGCACTCTTCCCTATCAATCACAAACCTAATGCCAAACACATTTTGCAGGCTTGACAAGAGTGCCAGCAATACTAACACAGCAAATTTCTGTAACCCAATCTTCATCTGTAGATTACAAAGTGACATTTCCAAGTCATAAGAAAGAATAAAACTAATGGCAAGAAAGAGGGGGGGGGGGGGGGGGGGGAATCTAAGGCATGAAAAACTGCAAAATTCAAAGATTTGTAAAATCAAAATGCATCAAAGTTCACAAAACATAAAATTTTATCAAGGAAAGTCTGTTACCCAATGTATAAGATAAGTAGTAAATATCGAATTTAAGCAAACTTAAGGTGCATCATATAATTTTCTACACAATTCACAAACAATAATCTATGTACGCTTAAGGTGCATCATGCAATTTTCTAAACATTTCACAACAAGCTATCTATTGCCATAGAGGAAGCCTTCAAAGAAAATTTTCCCCCTTCTCTTGAAAAATTTAACAAAAACAAACAGAGAACAGAAAGAACAGATTCCCCAATTACCTTATATTCTATTGACTACAATAGCTTAACCAGAATAACCCACAATTAACACCGAGAGATTATATAATCCTAATCACAAACAAAACAATTTTTCATAACAAAATCAAAAGCACAAGAACTAGATCTCATTTCATACACCGTTTGGTTGCTGAGAACACAAGGGAAAAATAAGAAAAATCATCAGAAACATTTAAAATTCAACCCCCACAAAAAAACCCAAAAAAAAAATTCAATCTTTTAGAATTTACAACACCCAATTAGACATCATATTCAAAAATTTCCCATCATGCTAGATTGATCACCAAAAAAAAAAAGTTGAAAAATTAGAAAATTTTACCTTCGAATTTGACCAATCTGATGAAACCCAGATAGGAAATGGCAACAAAAATTAAAATTTTTGAACGATCTGAGAAGCACTCTGATTTGAGAGACTCACGAAGGGGACAAGAGCTCTAAAGCTTAGGTTTGTGTCTATTTTCGAACCTGAAAGACTTCGAACAGAAACTGTTTAAAAGGCTGTGATTATATGAACTTCGTTTGTATGTAAGGGTGTTTCTGTGGCCGCACATTTATTGTCTACGTGTTGGACGGTTCTGATTGGCTGTTTTTGATGTATCAGTGCGCCACGTAAGTGCGATGTTGTTTGGTCTTTAGTTTCCAAAAATGTACTTATGTTATGTTATGTTGTATAGATTCTAGAGTTTTCAAATCTAGTAGCATTGTCCAAGTTTATCCCCAAAACTTGTTTTTAAAAAAAGTTTATCCCAAAAAAATCTAGTAGTATTGTCCAATTTTCATTTGTAATATTATCCAATTTGTATTAGAGAAAAAAAGGGATTAAATTCAATTTAATATTGAATTTTATTTTAATTATTAAATTAAGAGTAATGCCACATTCACAAATTATTTTATAATATTTTTACAAAACATTAATGTGACCAAATTCTTATTGGTTTTCATCTAGATTCAGTATTAATATCACTTTTTTATTTACCAATAATCACTCACCACGTCAGCAGTTTATAAATTTTTTTATAAAATAGTTTGTATTTCTAACATTATTCTTAAATTAATTTTTAAATTTAAATTTTTATTAATTTAGTCATTTACTTTATGAAAATGAGTTAATATGGCCGTTTCTATCCAAATTTATTAGCAAACAACATTGTTTAAATATTCTTAAATGGAGTGCTTGATGCTCCATTTTGGTCTATCATTTTTCATTGTATTATTATTATTTTTTTAATCAGAATTTTCATTGTATTAACTTGTTGGTAACTCATGCAATACATAATTTTTTTTTTACATAATATGATTTTTATTCTCATATATATTTACTTTTTTAAATATAAAATTTGAAAATTGTTATTAATAGATATTTATTTTATTATTATTGTGTTTGTATATTGAATTATATATTTTAGTATGAGAATAAATTCTATAAGGATATGGAGTAAAACCTAAGTTCTACGCCTTCAATCCCAAGATGCTACATCATCATATTACATTTTAAAGAATAGACATAACCCTACTTGATCAATTCTCATTTGAAAATTAAATTTAACTATGAGTTTATTGATATGTTATTATTTATGGTAGGATCTACTGAATTTTAAGTACAAATTTGATGTGACAATCTTTTATTGAATGATATAAAATATGAGTTTTACACCTTGTCCTTATCGAATTCAGACTCTTTTAGTATTAGGCAAATATTATGTTTGTGTTTGTATATGAAATTATATATTAATCATTTAAATAAAATATGTCTTTCTAAGATTCTAATTAAGGATTTAAATATAGAATATAATTTAAATTTAATTAAAAATATAAATTAGAATGATGTTGTGAAAATCATGAGGCCTTAAAAGCTTATGTGGCACAATATTTTGAGGCCAATAAAAATTTTGTAGGTTAAATAGTGCATGTGTTATTTAAAAATATTTTCTATTTTTGCAAATTTTATGTAATGAAACATGTGGGGACAAAGGCCTAAGTTGGTATACTGGGCCTTGGGCCTTATTTGGTAATGTGGATACGTCTGAGGAGAAGCAAATGATTGGAAATGCTCCAGAATGGAGGATCACGTAAGGGAAAATTGGAGGGGTAAAGTCCGAGGAGGTTATCCTTCTCGGATAGGACGAACATCGGTCAGGCAAGTAACTAAGCGACTTAGGTGACCTTCCACTAATTTCCAATGATAAGGATGAACTTCAGGCACATACGAAGATGATAAGAATACAGAAATATCTAAAAGAAAAGCTGCTACCACCGTATTAAATGCATTGCAGCAACCTTTCTGGCCGCATTTATGTGGAGAAGACCCCTGAACAGTACATTCTCAACCACCACCGTTCACAAAGAGCAAGAGAAGATGCTTGATGGGATAGATACTCAACTGGAGGCTTAGATGATGAACAAGTGTACGATTAGGATAGTGTAAAAAGAAACTATATAATATGAAAACCCTCCCAGAAATGGGGATCGAAAAAGAGAGTGAAAGAAAAGAAAAAAAGAGTTACTGTAGCATTGAGTGTTGTATTATCTTTCAGAAATAGCAATTCATCTCCTCGGAAAAACATTTCGTCAAGTTTTGTGTGTGATTCTATGTTTGTTCATATTTGTAACCCTTATTAACCGTTGTCCAATTCGCTAAGAGCTCAGCTCTTTCATCCATTCTCTACAAATTTATTGTATTGGGCTCATTGGGCTCATATCCCAGCTATTCTAGGCTTGGGCTACAAATCGTGACCCTACAAAACATATAATGTATTTTGCATTCAACATAATATATATATATATATATATATATATATATATATATATATGAAAAATGTAATATGATAAAAATATTTAAATTACATAATTATAATATTTTTTATATAAATGGAGAATAATGTTATTAAATTTTTTTAAAAATATACTATAATAAGTTAACTAATTTGAATATATCCAAGAATATCAAAAAATTTGTACACTCTCATTCCACGGAACACATGTGACATGCCATATTAAATTTAAATTATTATACAAGTTCAGAATCATAACATTCTTTTTTCTTTCCAATATAAGTATAATGTCTATATTATTGAAACTTGAATTTTAGGTAAACTTGTGAATATTTATAATTTTTTTTTAGGGCCAATATCTATATTTTTTAATGCCTATATTGTTTGTATTTTTTAGTCCAAAACTAAAGAGTTTGGCTCAAATAGAATAAAATTTCATACTTTTCAACCCAAAAATTAAAGAGAAAAAAATTGAAAATTTGAACCCAAAATTGAAAAGGAAACTACCAAAAAAAAAAAAAAATTTCAATTTAGGCCAAATTAGTTCAAAATAAACTGAATAGACCAAAGTGGATTAAAATGGACTGAATTAGACCAAAGTAGACCAAGTTGGACGAAGTAGACCGAATTGGGCTGAATGGATCAAAGTGGACCAAAATAAACCGAATGGACCGAAAGCTATGTTGATGTGATTTAAGTGTTTAACAGTAGTAATAATAAATGTTATGCTTCAGTTTTTAGATATTATATAGATAGATATAAATTATAGATATTTTCATATGATTCATGGATTATATAAAAAAATATGTAATATAAAAAGTATTTAACTAATATCAATGAAAGTAATAATGAAATAGATTGAGGACAAATGTCCTTTTAAGTCATATTAAAAAAAAGTACTTTAACAGAATATGTGCATGCGTAGATCAAGGGATGGTGATATGTAACGTTGATATGCAAAATTATACCTCTAGATGTTATGCCTATAAATATGAGATTTGACTTTTATATAGTTCTGAATTATTCCACGTAAAAACCATACTTATAAATTTACATCAAAATCATCAATATATAAATGTATGCTCTGTTCTAATCAGAACATGACACACTTACAACCAAATAGCCCTTATTTCATATAAGAAACTGAGAAGATTAATACAATAATGTAAAACCGACACAGGCAAATAGAGCTAATACAATTGATTTGGCTGCTATGGAGCTTGGCAGCTTACCCTTGTCCTTCCTCTGGAAAAGGGCTTGGTACAAAGGCAAATTGATGAGAACCAGTATCCCACATAGAACAAATTGCAAACTCATTGTCTCATAAACTCTCATGATGCCTTTACCCATCAATGCTTCTATCAACACCTCAACAAAGCATACTAAGTTGATCAATGCAAGTGTTGACAATATTGTGAACATTGGAGTGGAGGTTCCAAACTCCATTATTTCTTTCTCATATCTTTGGGACACATCTTGGTCAGCTATTTTGGTTGAGATTACAAATCCTGACTCAGCAAAGCCTAGTAATTTTAAAATGGTGTCCATAAAGGCAAAGAGATAGGAACTTGTTCTCTTGTAAAGCCACATCCTTTGGCTATTCCACCAACCAAGGATTGTACCACCACACCACAGAAACTCGGCTAAGCCACAAATGTGCTTAGCAGTTATCACATATGCAAATGGTATGAACCATGGGCTTGAGTTCTGAATTGAAAAACATAAAACTTGATCACGTACATTCAAAAAAATAAAAATAAGAACCATGGATAATCTTTAAAAAAAAAAAAACAATTTCATTCATCTCCAAAAGATAAATATGCAATTTGTACACATTGAATTTGACCTAGATGATGTGTTGGCTGATCCTTGATGTACCACAATGCCCCTACTGTATTTAATTTTGATTTAATACTAGTCTTTCACATGTGTTATAACTGACAAGTTTTTTAGGAAATAGAAAAGAGAGTAGATTGAAGGTTATAACTAAGTTTTAAAATTTTCTTTTTACATCATTGAAAACCCTGTTAAATAAGGGAAATTACACTAAACTATATCCTAGATCACATTTTTCACTCTAAACTTTCGGAATGCATGGTTAGCACCCTAAACTATAACCCGTGTTACGCTTAGCAACCCACCGTTAATTATGTTGTTATCTTGGATGGAAAACCCAATCACATTCACATGTGACTTGCTTAAGTGGCACAAAGTCAAAAGATCCAAATGAGTCACGTGATTCGCATGTGATTGGGTTTTTTGTCCAAAATAAGAGTAGAATTGATGTCGGAGTACAAAGTATAACAAAAGTTATAATTTAGGATGCTAACTCTGCATTCTGAAAGTTTAGGGTGAAAAATGTAAGAAAAAATAGAGCGTTTACTTTGTCACTTACTTGTTAAGTAAGAAGTTAGTTTTTCCTTTCCTTTCATTTTTGTTTTCGTTCCTTTTAGGAGACAAACCTTGACAACACCAAAATGTAGAAAATTTATATATCTGTTTTTTTTTTTTTTTGATTAGTAAGAAAGTAGAAAAATTATATTACGAAAACAAAAATCCTTCAAACTGATAACTGAGAACAAAACTATGGCTTAGCATATCATTAATACATTCATCTACATTTTTGCCCCTTGTGTAACGTGTTCTTTTGTAAAATATTATTTCCAATTATTATGCTTCTATATTGTATTCTTTAGAAACATATGGAACAAAGGAAAAGTTGAATTTGTAGCCTATAGTTTCCAACTGTAATGTAAAGCAAACAAACAAATATAAATACATTGTGACAAATATATACGAAGCAAGGATTCAAACCTGTGGAAATAAGGGAATGCCTCTGAGGAGATAAAGTGATGGGATAACAGAGTAATATAGTGTTGCCAAGGAATTAGGAGCCCAAAGGCAATAGGCAGAATATCCCATTTGAAGGACCAAACTAATCTTTCCATATGCATACCATGCAGGACTATACCTAGAAAAAAAAATCTGGAGATCGCCTTCAGACCATCTCTTATGCTGCACAAGTATATCAGGGAGTGTGTTTGGAGCTACTCCTAAGAAAGCATTCCTTAATGGGTTGAAGTAAACTGATTTCCATCCCCGACATTGGATTGATAACCCTGTTATCACGTCTTCTACCGGACACCCATATAGCAATCCCATCTGCAATCAAACATTGATATATGAATATTAAGAATGTGTTTGTGTTTGGTCTATTTGGATGCAGCTTTTGCTGAAAGTTGGTTCGAGTATAATTGTACCTAGAAAAAGTGAGAATTTAAAAAGTTCTACATAAGCAAATAAGCCAAAATTCAAAAGAAAAAGTTATTAGTAAATGCACACGTGTGTGTGTGAGAGAGAGGGGGAGAGAGAGACCTCTTTTCCCCATTGAGTGTTTTTCTCATAGGTAGAGCTTGCAAGACCCTTTAATTTTTCTTCGAATTCAAGGACACTTTCTTCTCTCTTTATATCTTTTACACTTCTCCAGTCACCCTTATATTCCTTACTGAATTTCCTCCCACATAGAATGTCTCCTGTGAAAGCATCCAGTTCCAATATATAGAGGGCCTCCACAACCGTCCAAACCATGGAATTCCAACTTCATCACCAAGCAATTGAATTTAATTAGATTAGAAAATTTAATTGATATAGTACCAAATTTTACTAATAAAGAAATCAAATAAACTCATATGGTAAAAAATAATTCTTTGATTCTATAAATCTTTACTCACCTCAGAGCTCACTCTCAAAAAAGCGTCATATAAATCATTCCTAGTAACATTCTTAAAATTCTGTGGAAACTGCACAAAAGCAACCTCATGGCCCTTCTCTTCATCCATGAAAAAGCATAATGCATCTCGTACAGAATATGAATTGTTTGAGTACATATCACAGTCCACATTAAGAATGATTGGCGCATTGCTAATCTCTGATGACACTCTTATCTGCACAATGAAACATTAGAGGAAAAATAAATCAATGATACCTTAAAGTTTACCCCAATTTAAGTTGATGACTGTATATTCAAGAGAAAGATAACACACACTCTAGTTTTGTGCCAAACTTGGGAATACCTTCACAAAAAAATTAAAGATTGCAGAATTAAAAACATTGTCAGTATTTCAGTTATATTAGCCCGCCCATTGCGCTATTATTATTATTATTATTATCATTATGCTTGTTGTACTATTCTTATTAGTCATAGGATTAGCAGTGCTATTCCTAGTAGGTGTAGAATTCTGTTCCTATGCTTATATAACTAAATTGTATGGTTATAACTTAAATAACCAACTTATTTTCCCTGAGAAAATAACTAAATATACTTTCAAAAAATGCGTGTCATTTTGTCTGCAAGAATACACATTACCAATGCATTCATAGCTCCAGCTTTGAAGTTGTGGTGATGCTGGGGTCTCTTCTCTCTAGCCAAATAAACCAGAGTTGGCAACACAAACCCATCTTTATCTGTGGCATTGGTGTCTCTCCCATCAATTATTATCTGAAAAATAAGTTCAAAATGAAAACACTCAGAACAAAAATGATTTGCTTGAAAGTGCTTATAATCCATAGGTGTACATTGTACTTGATTTGCATGCTCTATGAAAATAGATAAGTTCTGGTTTGGCAAAGCTAGAAAACAAAATGTGTCCAAATTTTTTAAGCTGACCAAAGAAAAAACAATATTACAATATGGTCTTTATGAATGAATATGTGATAGTGCTGACATACCTGAAGAATTGTGGCATGGTCTCGTTGAGAAGAATATGAATCCCATTGAGAAAAACCTGTGTGTTTTGAGTGTGCTTCTTCTGGGATTCGACCTAGCTTGGTTTCATTTTCTATTCGACTTTCCATTTCTTCATATAATTTCTACAACATTAACATATGATAGAGCTATGACTACTGCAATTACCAATGTGGCAACAATTGAATTGTTTTTAAAGTAAAATCTTTATAGGTAAAATCCTTTATAATTGATTTGAACGGAAGTATTTAAAAAGAAAGATTCAGATTTCAGAAATACTTTAAATGGTTTAAATAAAGTATGAAAAGTACTTCTTCGTCCTATATTGTTAGGCTTGTTTAGAAAATCTAAATTTTGAAGGGAACATTATTTAACGCATTTTTTTTTATATAAAAAGGTACAAGTTTTCAAAACTACCCTCTTTAATTTAAACCTTTACACCTTTAGTGAAAGAGGGGTATTGATTTTTTTAAATAAAGTAAAGGATATGTTAGAAACATTACTTATTTATTTTTTAAGGAGGATTTCACTTTGAAACATTCTAAAATAGAATAGATGACTAACAATTTGGGATAAAGGGAGTATGTATATTCTTATGATGAAATGATATTCAGGAATGGATTTAAATTTCAAATTATTATAAAAAAAGGATATAAAATCATTAGGCTTCATATATTATTTCAAATTCATATCACAAGTATTAGAGCAAAATCATCAAAACCCAAACTCATTATATTTTGTTAAAATTCATATACAGGAATTTATGATAAAAATTGTTTTTTTTAATTCCTTGATTTTAAATCCTCACATCCAAATACCATCTTCCTATAATAAATAATATATAACCATCTATTTCAAGAGATGTGAGATAAGTCCATGCTTTAGAGAACTCTGTATTGAAAAGGCTTTTAAGAGCATCTCCAGCAGACTAGCCAAATTTTTGTACTGTTTGACTAATGAACAGTGACATTTAGCTTTTGCCTACCCACTTTTCAAATAGACTTTCCAACAGACTCTCTATCTCATTTAAATATTATTTCTTCATTCATTATTTATTTATTTTTTAACAACTACACACCTTCCAACATTTTTTTACTCAACACCTAATTATTATAATAGAAAATAAGAGCTTAATTTAGCTAATATATGTGGATGCCTCTACCGCTAGAGATGCTCTAAAGAGCTTAATTTAGGGTCTCAAAGAGTTCTAGCAGAATTTTAACTCGGTAGGAAAATTTTGAGAAGAGCTTTTAAAGGGCTGTTAAAGGGCTTTGAGATCAGTTTTGACAAAATGGGTTTGTTTTTTTAAATTATTACCCAATATTCAATTTAGCCTTTTCGTGAATAATATGAAGTGCTAGAAAATAACATAATAATCCAAGTATGAAAATAAGTATTTATAATATAAAATTGAAATACTTTTGTAATGCTCTTTTTTTTTTTTATTGGGGGGGGGGGGGGGGGGCGTGGCTTTTCTACAACAATTCCAAACCACGCTTAATTAATCAACTTCATCGCTATACCGTATGAATGACTCTATTTCTATTATAATAAAAATAGTTGTTATTTTTATTTAGGGATAATTACACATGACTAATCTGTGGTTAGCCTCTAATTCTATGTGCCCACCTGTGGTTTGAATTTTGACACTTTACCCACCTGTGACTGTGATTCCCTCCGTTAAGGCTCTGTTACCCACCTCCGTTAAAAAGAAGGTTAAATATGTATTTTTGCACCATTTTTATGTCTCTCTCCTCCCAAAACATAAAACACAAAAAATTCAAGAGAAAACAAGATCAAAATGTGCTATTGGTAAAAAATATTATGCAATTTCTTAGAACTTCAACTTGTATTTGAACTTAACATCTCAACCACAAATAAACTAATTATACATCTGAAAGCATGATAAAGCCGTATGATAAAAATTAGATAAAAATTAAAACTCCTAATCTAACTCAACAACGTTCAAATAAATCAAATCAAATCTCCTGCTCCTCATGTCCAAAAACTAGAAACCCAGAAAAGTTGAAAATCCAAAAAAGTTCAAACAACAAAAATTGAAACTTCTCATGTCCAAAGACTAGAAACCCAGAAAAGTTTAAACAACAAGAATTGAAACTCCTCATGTCCAAAAACTGGAACCCAGAAAAGTTGAAAACCCAGAAAACTTCAAACAACAAAAATTGAAACTCCTCATGCCAACAAAAATTGAAACTCCTCAGGTGATTTTGTTTTGATTTTTCATTTTTTAGTCTTTATTTGGAAGGAAAATCTTGATTTTATTGGGAAAACTTTGAATACCCAGAAAATAGATCAAAACAAGAATCCTAGATGCCACCACACGAGTTCCTTGAGAACGATCTACTCTGACTGGTTCATACCCAGTAGATCTGGGTCGAATTTTGCGCTTTTCGACTTGGTTTCGCCGAAGGCGAGCTCTATAGCTGAGGGACGAGAAGACACGTCAAGTGCCTATGCCATGCTCCTACATGCCGCTCTTTTTGGACCCAAAACCTCCGGCGGAGTTGCTTTTCCGACCACGCCCAATAAGAGATCCACCCCCAGCCGGAATATTTTCCGGTACAAGAGTGAGACACGCCGCTCCATGCATTCGCTTTTGCCTTTTGGATTCGACGAAGCCGTTCAGGGGGTTAATCATAGCCCGGTCAAGGCTCCTTGGAAGGTTCCACGGTCGCCTTATAAAGTAAAAATTATGTGAATTTGTTAAATTTGGTGATTTGGGTTGGTTTGGATTTCGATTTTGCAAATTGGGCTTCTGGGGTTTTTTAAAATTTTGGTTTTTTTTTTCATTGAGCAATAATTATATTTTTGATTTTTTGTATTTGATCCATTTGTTTTCTCTTTATTTTGGGTTCATTTGTTGCTTGGGCGAGCTTCAAGTTTGGGAGTGAGGAGTGTTTTGATCTGTTTGGGCTTTTGTTTTTGACATATTATGTGTTAGAGTAATGGCGGAAGGAGAGGTGGGTTACAGATTAGTAACAGAGGGAATCACAGGTGGGTAAAGTGTTAAAATTCAAACCACGGGTGGGCACATAGAATGAGAGGCTAACCACAGGTTAGTCATGTGTAATTATCCCTTTTATTTATTTATTTATAAGTCCATAGTTTTGTTAAGTATAGTAGCAAACAACATCCTTCTTCCAAGTATCCCAAACAACATTAGGGAAGGAAGAGTTATTACAACATAAATTACAATTGACCGAAGTATTATAATAAGAACAGTTGCCATTATAATAATACAAGTCATTATGCCTTTGTCCCCATTCCCTGTGTGTGTTGTCTGTTTACTTTCCTTCTCCAACAAAAAAAAAAAAAAAACTCTTTGCACATAATCAGCCTGTTCACAATGTGTAATGGATGACTTTATATATTGCTACTATAATAAAATAGTTGCCATTATAATATTGTAAGAAGCAAAACAATAGTTACCATTATAATATTGTTTTGGTAGAAAACAATATTATAATGGTAACTATTGTTGTTTTCTACCAAAATTCAACTCTTTGAATGTGTCACAACTCACAACTCTTTGAATGTGTCTAGTGTCCCACCGTACTTCATTTTAGAATAAAAATATTAATTCTTTTTCACTAAAGGAATTTAATTTTACCTTGATAAGCACCAACTCTTTGGACTGATTAGCATCAAGTGGGTCATCACTTGAGTTGAAATATGCTGCTGGTGACCGTGGCTCCACCTTGAATTTCTTGCAAAATGGTAGCCAATGCTTAGCAAAGTGAGAGGCCTCTCTGAGAGCATAGTAGGTAAGATCTGACCCACCATCATCTGAAAGATACACGCTTAGCTTCTCTGGTGGATAGTCATATGCCATTACTGATAGAATGGTATTGATCACCATCACTGGTGGCTCAATGACAGGGTCCGCTGTGCACACAAATATGTCCACCTTGGGCAAGTCCTTTTCATGCCTGTTATGTAAATTATCATAACAATAATATTTTTGAGATCAATAAATTTAGTGACACAAAATTTTAACATTTTTTTTTCAATGTGATATTTGCAGTGAGATCGTGTGAAAATTAGCATCACTCAAAACTTGACATATCAACAATTTGTGAAATAATTTATGAAAAATGGTGTATCCTTAGTATGTATTGCTTTTCTGAATTCTGAGATTAATGGATTTGGTCAACTATTTCAAATAAATAAATAAATATAAGTTATTGGATATAATTTTATATTATAAAATATAGAAATGAACTTTAGGATAAGATGCCAACTTAAAGGTTTACAGCATCTTTTATTTCCAGCTTTTGGTTAAGAAAGTTTCAATCTTTTAGGTCCTCTTTAACTTTTTTTCTTTCAGCATAAATTTCACTTTTTTCTAGTTAACTTTTACTAAATTTAGATATGAAATCACTAAGTATAATAGTTGGATGGTACTCCTGTTGAGTGCAGGTTTGATTCACTGAAGATGTAGTCCACTTAGCTTTTGCTGTAAAAATATAAAAATACAAATAATGGATTTCATGGATAGATGATTGGCACTTTTAATGGTTACAAAGTTTTTAACTTCACCTGTTTTTTGGGTAGTTCTCACTATAAATATAGCACTAACAATAGAAGATCTTTATATATATATAGCACTACCATCAAACTGTTTCTCCACTCCCAAAAAAAAACTGTTTCTATGCATAGTTCTCACTTGTCACGGTAGAATCTAGGTTAAACTAGAGTGGTTGATCGGATCGGGTGGGTCGGAGCTTCCATGGATGTTGGGCGGATTGGTCAAGGTTAATTATCTAGAAAACGGCAAGAATCCAGCCCAGAAAAGATGAAAAATGGTAGAAATTCGGCTAGATCCAGCGAGATCTAGGCCATTTTTGGCAAGATCTTGGCTAGATCTAGCGAAATCTAGCCGGATCCAACCTAAATCTTCCTGAAAAAATCCCAAAATACGCCAGATCTACACTTTCTCACTGAAAAAATAGATGGGTTAGTTGGATTGGGTTTCTCAGATTTGAGAGGAGGAGATCCGATATCTGACCCATTGATCTTGGATTTTGGAGAATGAAATCCGTCATTGACCGTCGGAGCAGTCAATTCGGTTAGCGGCAAGTCGGGTTTGGTCGGTGGCAGTGGGTCCTTGAACAACCCACTTCCTTATAAATGTATAACTTTTTCAATAAAGGACCCCTCAGTTATTTACCTTTAATAGCTATTAAAGAAAAGTAATTGCTTGATCATAACCTTATTATTAAAGAAAGTACAATGAAAATGTTTACTGCTTGAACACCTTAGACTAAATTATATTTAATTTCCAATAACTCTACTTTACTCTCCCTCCCTCCCCCTCAATTCAAACAGGCCATTAAAGTAAGCAAGAATTTCACGAAATGCATAGGGACATATGAAATAAGTTCATCCTCAACTAACAAATACATAAAATAAACTTTTTTAGTACCAATATGCACAAATATAAATTTATATCACGTGCATATTCATTGGTGAGATGGAGAGAGAGGAGAGGGACAAACAAACCTCTGAGAGAGCCTATCCTTGAAGGTGCACCTATAGACTGGGTTCCACCGGTGGGCTTGGGTAAGCAACCAGTAAAGACCGAACCAGAGCTCAGCACCAAGCAAACCAATCCAACCCCATCTCCCATCTTCACCTTTTCTTGGTATATGACTCACTCTATGAATCCATATCAAGCATATGCCCACAAACACAGAGACCACAAGGAGCCTGTATAGGACTCTACCCTTAGCTCTCCTTGTCTCAAACAATGGAAGAAACTCATCACTTCCCATCTCTGCCCCCGTCTCTCTTCAGTTACTATTGTCTATGGTATTTAAAAAGGTTCAATGCAAGGAAATTTATCATTAACATATTATGCCTGTTACTTGTTCAACAATTAATGATGTCTACCGCAATAATATAATACTAACCATATATGGCAGCCCCATGCATAATATATCGGGCTCCAATGTGAACAGTAAATTTTCTAAATTGTGGATATTTTTTAGCCAGGGGAACCGGGATCTAGTCCAAACATTTAGGTGAGAATTCCTTGCCAATTGATTGTAATGGAGCCAAGTCAATATTAATTTTTGTTTTTTTGGTTAACAAATAGGGGAGGGGGATTTGAACTCGATTCTACTCATGGAAAGAATCAAGCAATACCATAGAACTACAAACAGGGAAGGTACCACTTGAGGAGGAAGTAGGGTCATGGCCCCCCTCAAGTCTAATTTTCTATAATATTTGGGAGTTTATGTTCAAAAATTTTATACCTACCCTCCAAAAATTGAAATCCCCCCCTCCAAATTTGAAAGTTGGCTTTAGAACCCAAAAATACAATGGCTACTTGGCCCATTTCTGCGGTCGGTGGTCTCATCCAAAAAAAAAATGTTAAATTTCTTTTACTAACAAAACAAAACAAATCTTATACTTGAGTGTTTTTAACTATTCCAATATCAAATGTTTGACTTTTTTATATTCAAATGACTGTGTCTGTGGCTAAGACAGCAACGTGTTTGGCTTTTTATTTTTTATAATGCATGTGACTTTTGACTCTCAATTATAAGAATTAAATCGTCGGTTTAGTGAGTGCGATTAGGATCTACAGTTCGTAGTTTAACTTCATCTAGTAATGATCATAAAAACAATATCCTACCAACTTGTTTGTAGAGTGGTTGTACTTATACTTACTCTTTCAATTTCTACTGTAACTACAACATGAGTACTTTCAACCATGGATATTGTCAAAACTAGGCCTTGCAACAAGTGGAAGAAATTTTCTAACGGACTCTTTGATTTTGCACATTAATGAGAAATTGCTAGGAAGTTCAACATAAAATCAATCATATATGATTTCTGGAAAACCTTGAGTTTAGTTTTGATAGATCAACACCATCATACACCAGATTTGTACTAATAATATTTTGAAGTAAATAAGTGTAAATGAGGGGAAAAAAAACTTAAGAACTTAACAAAACCAACAAATTTGAGCAAAGAAACATGGAAGATTACCACAAGATCAACACCATCTTGAGTATAATGCCAAGCTCCATTGACCTTAATTACAACGAAAGAAAGATGCTCCGTATCTACTTCATATTGAACATTGTGACAGAAGCACTTTTCTCTATCAATCACAAACCTAATGCCAAACACATTTTGCAGGCTTGACAAGAGTGCCAACAACACAAACACAACAAATTCCGGTAACCCAATTGTCATCTGTAGATTACAAAGTGAGATTTCCAAGTCATAACAAAGGATAACAGTATAGCAAAGGGGGAAGGGGGTGGAATAAGTCACGAAAAACTTAACAATTCAAAGAATTTGTGAAATAAAAAAGAATCAAGGCTCATGACACATAAAATTTAATCAACGAAAATCTAGTACCCAATGCATAATATAAGTAGTAAATGTCAACTTTAACTCTTTAAGCAAACTTAAGGTGCATCATATAATTTTCTCCAAAATTCACAAACAACCATCTTTATTTTTATTTATTTTTTGGTCCGTAAGTAATAGCAGGGACGGAACCAGGATTTGAACCTAGGGGGACGAAAGCATGAACCAAAAAAATTTCAAGTGACATGGTTTATTAAAAAAAAAAAAAAAAATCATGGTAGACAAAACAATTGCACTTTATTACCATAAATATTTAAGTCAAGAAGGAAATAATATGAACCAAAAAAGTTGAAAGTTACAATATGATATTCAAACCTTTTCAGAGAAGAATAAAAAAAGAAGAGGACTTCGAATATCCAAATTTTGGATAATTAGAATTAATATTTTGATTTTATCACATTGACCAACTCACCAATATGATAAACTCATACTTTTGGATGCAACTAAAAATCACACTAATGAAGTTTTCAAAACTTTGTTTGAGGATTTTAAAAAATGGGGATATTAATGGTAAGAGTTGGCAATGTTACATCATCAATATTGGCTTTTAAAAGAATTTTGCATTTTATCTTTTGAAAAAAATTTAAACATTGTAATTGACTTTCCCATAATTTATAAATCAATTAAAAAGTTATATAAATGATTGTCACCCCCGTAAGGGAAATTTTTTTTCTATGAGATTTTTTGGTTATGAGTTATTGAATTATGATATCGATGATTTGTGGATTTTTTGTTGTGTTGTATTTGGACTATGGAGGGGCCATGAGTTCAAAGAAAGGGTTAAGTGATTAGTTTCTTTTGGGCTATTTGGACCAATCCAAAAATTTGAGGGGGCCAACTATAAACTCTAAAATATGGGCATGCAAATAAAATAGCTAAAAAAGTTTCTCAAAAAAATAAAAAATAAAAAAAAATAAAAAAATAAAAAAAGCTAATTTGTAAAAGAAGGGGGGGGGGGGCATTAAGGGGGTCCGTCCCTGAGTAATAGAAATTTTAATGATAAAAAAGTACTTCATGTTCACAATGATGAACATAAAGTAGTTGAAAAAATTACAAGAAAATCAAATAGAAATTCCACAAACAACCATCTATTACGTTGATATTCAATTGAATATAAGAGCTTAACCAGAATAACCCACAATTAACAATGAGAAATTATATAATCACAAAATGAACAAAAGAAACAATTTTTTCATAATAAAACTAAAAACACAAGAATTAGCTCTCATTTCATGCACAATTAGGTGGCTGAGAACACAAAGGAAAATAAGAAACCTTTAAACTTCAATCCCCCCAAAAAATTCTATATTTTAGAATTCAGAAAACCCAATAAAGCATCAGATTAAAAAAAAAAGTTAAAAAGTAGAAATTTTTACCTTTGAATATGAACAATTTGATAAAACCCACAAAGGAAAAGACACAAAAATTCAAAATTTGAACGATTTGATAAGCACTCTGGTAGAGAATGTTTCAAGGGAGAAAATACAAGGTGTTTCGGATGTATGTATTCTTTCACTCATATGAGATCCACTCTCATGTGAGTGAGAGGATGCATGCATCCAAAACACCTAATACCACCTCGTTTCAAAGGGGACAAGTGCTTAAGCTTAGGTTTGTGGGATTTTTTTGCCCTTCGGCCTATGTTTGCCTTTTGGGCTACATAACAAAAATCCTAGGTTTGTGTGTTTCAAACCTGAAAAATTTCGAACAGGAACTGTTTTGAGTTTAGTTCGATGACTAACGGTTTAAAAAAGCTGTGATTGTCTGAACTTGGGGTGCATGGAATGGCCTTGTGGTCCACATGATTGTCTATGTGTTGGACGGTTTTGATTGGCTGTTTTGATTATACCATTACCACTCAATAGTTTTTTTTTTTTTTTTTTTTTTTTTTTTTTTTTTTTTTTGAGAATCCCACTCAATAGCATTTGAGTTTACAAGACTCAAGGAATATTTAATAGATTATTTACTAATTATTATGATAATAATATCAATGTTGCTGAGGTTTAAGGTAAGGGTAATGGCATCCTTTCTAGTATTTTATAGGTGAAATTAGGCTTTACCACTATAATTATACTCATGATTATATTTTGTATCCTAAATTTTTCGAATGTACATTTTGTACCTTAAACTATAACCCTTGTTACACTTTGAATCTCAATGTTAAGTTTGCTGTTAACTTAGATGGAAAAGCATGGTCTCATATGAAAATAGTTAATTTCCCTTTTTATCAATCTCTTAAAAAAAAAAAAAAAAACAAAGGAGAAATTACTTTTTACCACCCTAAACTATACTCTTGATTACACTTTTCATCTTAAACTTTAGATTTCTGTCCAAGTTAACAATGAACTTGATGTTAGAGTGCAAAGTGTAACAATGATTATAGTTTAGGGTGCAAAATGTGCATTCGAAAAGTTGAGAGTGCAAAATGTAATTTGGAGTATAATTTAGGGTGGTAAAATATAATTTCCCCTATTTTATATTTGTGATTCAAGCCCATCTCTCCCTCTTCACTATATATGTGTAATTATTCAATGCTCTTAGTTTACAACAAATATGTACTCCCCTCTCTAACATATAATAAGCCTTATTATGAATTTAATTAGTAGGATCCACTATCATACAAGAGAAAGGAGTACACATTTATATTTATTGTATTCCTAAAGCACTAAATAATTTCTCTCTCTCTCTCTCAGAGAGATAATGAGTAATAGTGACAATTATACTATTTCCGCAAGATTGGTTACCAATCCTTGCTCCAAGCATATTAGGGCTTCATAAATTATACCATTACCGCAAGACTATCACTTGAACTTCAAGTCTTCTGATTCATTAGAATTCAAGTGATAGCGTAGTAACAGTGACAATATTTATAATTTGGTATTCACTTTGTTCGTTAATGGATGGTCAACTATAGTCTTTCAGGTTCAGTTTATCCTACTGACATCATCACCAATGGTTTACCAATTTATGCATTCACCACTTTATACTCTAAATCGTTGACTCCTTCGCCAATCAATTTGTAGGGAGTAATGACTCTTAAAAGAAAAAGGGTTTGTAGGGGTAATAACAGAATATGTTCATGCATAAATCAAGGGGTGGTGTTATGCAACATTGATATGCAAAAATTGTACCTCTATAAATATCAGGTTTGACATGTACATATTTTTGAATTATTCTCCACGTGTAAAACTAAAACCATACATGTAAATTTAAATCAAATCATCAATATATAAATGTGTGCTCTGTTCTAATCAGAACATAACACACTTACAGCCAAATAGCCCTTATTTCACATATGAAACTGAGAAGATTAGTACAATAATGTAAAACTGTTACAAGCCAATAGAGCTAATACAATTGATTTGGCTGCTAAGGAGCTTGGCAGCTTACCCTTGTCCTTCCTCAGGAAAAGGGCTTGGTACAAAGGGAAGTTGATGAGAACCAAAATCCCACAGAGAACAAATTGCAAACTCATTGTCTCGTAAACTCTTATGATTCCTTTACCCATCAATGCTTCTTTCAACACCCCAGCAAAGCATACTAAATTTATCATTGCAAGTGTTGATAATATTGTGAACATTGGAGTGGAAGTTCCAAACTCCATTATTTCTTTCTCATATCTTTGGGACACATCTTGGTCAGCTGTCTTGGTTGAGATTACAAATCGTGATTCAGCAAAGCCTAGTAACTTTAAAATGGTGTCCATAAAGGCAAAGAGATAGGAACTTGTTCTCTTGTAAAGCCACATCCTTTGGTTATTCCACCAACCTAGGATTGTACCCTCACACCACAGAAACTCGGCTAAGGCACAAATGTTTTTAGCAGATATCACATATGCAAATGGTATGAACCATGGGCTTGAGATCTGAATTGACAACACAAAACTTTATCACATACATTTAAAAAATAAAAATAAGAGCTATAAATAATCTTCTAATAAACCAAAATATGAAATTTTATTCATCTAAAAATATAAATATGCAATTTCTATACATTGAGTTTGACCTGGATAATATGTAGCCTGATCCTCAATATTCCACTACACCCATATCATATTTACCTTTTATTTAACTAGACTTTTGATCAAGTGGTTTCTCCAAAAAAAAAAAAGAAAGAAAGAAAGAAAAGGAAAAAGACTTGATCAAGTGTGTTACACGTAATAAATTTGAATGTTATATAAAAAAGAAAAAGAGGCTAAATTTCAATTTAGCCCCTCTAAGTTGACCTATTTTCAATTCTCTCTCTCTCTTTCTCCTTTTTATTCAATTTCACCGTTAAGTCCAAAAAATACTAAAACTAATAACTAGATTATGTAGAACTAGACACAATGAGTAAATTAAAAAAAAAATGAGTTAATGATTGAAACGAAAATTAAAAATGAGTCAAAGTTTATAATTTATAATTTATCCAAAGAAGAAAGAAGAAGAATAGATAGAAGGATATAAACAATTTTTTTTTTCAATTTCTTTTTACTTATAAAAAAGCGTAAAAAAAAAATGTAGAGGTTTACGGTTTACTTTTTCATTTATATCTAGAGAAATACTATATTTACAACATTTTCACAACAAATTATAGGTTGTTAGTTTTTATTGGTTCAAATTTGAATTTATCATTGAGATTACTTTTTTGCTCTAACAATAACAACCAGTAACAACTTGCCACTTAAAATTTGTTGTGAAAATGTTGTGAACATATCATTTCTCTTACATTTATCATTCTTATGTTCACTTGTAAATTATTATTTCCAATATTTATACTTCTATATTGTACTCTTTTTTTTGGGGGGGGGGGGGGGGGGTGTTCCTACATTTATTTTTCAGATAGCACTATTAAGATCAGGGGAAAAGTTGAATTTGTTGCCCACAGTTTTCCCCCTATAATGTAAAGCAAGTAAAAAAAGTCAAAACATTGTAACAAATAAGAAGCAAGGAATCACACCTGTGGAAACAAGGAAATTCCTTTGAGGAGATAAAGTGAAGGGATAACAGTGTAATATAGTGTTGCCAAGCAATTAGGAGCCCAAAGACAATAGGCGCAATATCCCATTTGAAGGGCCAAGCTAATCTTTCCATGTGCATACCAGGCAGGACTGTACCTAGAAAACAAAATCTGGAGATCACCTTCAGACCATCTCTTATGCTGCACAAGTGCATCTGAGAGTGTAGTTGCAGCTATTCCTAAGAAAGCATTTCTTGATGGATTAAAGTAGACGGATTTCCACCCCCGACATTGGATTGATAACCCGGTTATCACATCTTCTACTGGACATCCATATTGCAAGCCCATCTGCATTCAAACATCAATATATGTAAAGTAAGAATGTGTTTGTGTTTGTGTTTGTGTTTGTTGTGTGTGTGTGTGTGTGTGTGTGTGTGTGTGTGTTTGACAGAGAGAGAGTGACCTCTTTTCCCCATTGAGTGTTTTTGTCATAGGTAGAGCTTGCAAGACCCTTCAATTTTTTTTCTAATTCATGAACACTGTCTTTTCTCCTTATGTCATTCAAACTACTCCAGTCAGTCTTATTTTCCTTACTGAACTTCCTCCCACATAGAGTGTCTCTTCTGTGAAAGCATCCAGTTCCAATATATAAAGGGCCTCCACAACCATCTAAACCATGGAATTCCACCTTAATCACCAAGCATTAGAATTTAGCCAGATTAGCAATTTAATCAATATGATCTAAATAATTCTTTGATTCCACAAGTATTTACCCACCTCTCTTATTACTCTCATTGAAGCATCATATATTTCATTCCTAGTAACATTCTTAAAACTCTGGGGAAACTGCACAAAAGCAATCTCATGGCCCTTCTCTTCATCCATGAAAAAGCATAATGCATCTCGTACAGAATGTGAATTGTTTGAGTACATATCACAGTCCACATTAAGAATGATTGGTCCATTGCTAATCTCTGATGACACTCTTATCTGCACAGTGAAACATTAGAGGATAAATAAATCAGTGATACTTGAAAGTTCACCACAATTTAGGTTGATGACTGTATATTCAAGAGAAAGATAACATGCCTTCAAGTTTAGTGCCAAACTTGGGGGTACTTTCACTGAAAGAAAATATTAAAGATTACAGATTTGAAAACGTTGTCAGCATAACTGTTATACTTGCCTGCCCATTGTGCTATCATTATTATCATTATGCTTGTTTTAGTAGTCTTATTAGTCATAGGATTAGCAGTACTATTCCTAGTAGGTCTAGAATTCTGTGCCTATATTTTATGTAACTAAATTGTATGGTTTTATAACTAACTTATTTCACTGAGAAAATAACTATACTTTCATACAATGTGTGTCATTTGTCTGCAAGAATGCACATTACCAATGCATTCATTGCTCCAGCTTTGAAGTTGTGGTGATGTTGGGGTCTCTTCTCGCGAGCCAAATAAACCAGAGTTGGCAACACAAACCCATCTTTATCTTTGGCATTGGGGCCTCTCCCATCAATTAATATCTGAAAAAAAAAGGTTCAAAATTTAAACAGTACTTAAAGCAAAATGATTTGCTTGAAAGTGCTTATAAAATTCATAGGTGTATCGCGTACTTGATTTTCATGTTCTATGAAAAAAGATAGAATTTTGGTTTCGCAAATCTAGAAATTAAACTAAATGTGTTCAAATTTTATATGCTGACCAAAGAAAAATAATATTACACATTGGTCTTTAGAATTAATGTGATAGTAATAACATACTTGAAGAATTGTGTCATGGTCTCGTTGAGAAGAATATGAATCCCATTGAGAAAATCCAGTGTGTTTTGAGCGTAATTCTTCTGGGATTCGAGCTAGCTTGGCTGCATTTTCGATTCGATTCTCCATTTCGTCATATAATTTCTACAACATGAACATGGATATAGCAGTGACTATTAATTTCAATTGACAATGTGTCAACAGTTGAAAGACAAGTAAAATCTTGATGGTTAAAATTCTTTATAATTGATTTGAAAGGAAGTAATTAAAAAGATAGATTTAAATTTCAGAAATAGTTTAAATGGTTTAAATAAAGTATGAAACGAGCGCGTGTGTGTGTGTATATATATATATGAGATAATTTCAAACTATGACGTCTATTCCTGATGATAGTTTTTTATTATCAGACAAAGATATCGATTGGTTTTTGATGTAGATGGGGATTGAACCTGAGATCTCTTATTCAATATATATTCTATTGATGACATGATATTCATGAATATATTAAAATTGATAATATGGGGATTCCTTTTTTTTTTTTTTTTGAGAAACCATTAATACGGTGATTCAATATCATTAGAGAAAAATTTTTAGAATTCAAATTCACTTTATTTTGTTAAAATCCATATAACTACAGAAATTTATACTAATATTTCTTCTTTAAAATCCTTGATTTTAAATCCTCACAACCAAATACTATCTCCTAAACAAATGAATAATGATAAATAATAAATCATTTTCTATTTCAAGAGATGTAAAATAAATATAGGCCATTGATTATTTCACACTTCTTATTATACATTGTCCATATATATCATTCAATTACATTTTAATAAAATATGGACATCTGAAAAATAGTAGTCATCGCTTATGAAATTATGGACTCTCAACAAGGGTAAGAGAACAATTACAGATAAATATATACTTTAGAGTGTGTGGGCTGTGTTAAAACTTAAAAGTCTCTAAAAGAGCTTTAGGGCCCAAAAGAGCTCTAGTAGGAATTTGAACTGTTTGATACCGAACACCTCTCTACACCTAGACCTTTGATTGATCTAATTGGATTCATGTATAAAAATAAGTACTTATAAAATAATAAGGCAATAACACACTTTTTTAATAGGACAAAACTTAGGTATAGTACCTTAGGTAGGTGTTGTTCCTTAAGTTTCCCTCTTACATAACTACTTATTAAAAAAAATATTTTTTTTTTCTATGAGAAAAAATCCACATGACAGAATTTTAAAAGAAGAATTTAAGGAATAGCACCTAAGTACTGTACTTAAGTCTTGCTCTTTATAATATTATCTATTGTTATTTATTACATTTAAGACGCTTTAAAAACTTTTTATCACTAAAATTTTTATTAAAATTTTAAACTTCAAAATTTTATTTTAGGGATTTACAGTTCAAGCTTAAAACTATACTTTCTAATTAAACCGCGCTTAATGAGTTTCATTGCAGTGCCTTATGGATGCATGACTCCATTGCTATGATAGTAATAATACTAACCGTTGTAATAATATTTTAATAGCAAGCATATATAGTTGTCAACACAATCATTATCCCAAAAAAGGAAAAAAGTGAGAGTCAAATCTTTGCCCTTGATCAACTTGTTCACAATGCGTCATGAATGACTCCATTGCTATATATTATAATAAAAATAGTTGGACCACACACTATTATTGTAGGAAGCATCAAAATTGTGACTATTATAATATCGTGACAAGGAAAATGAGGTTTTTGCAATGTTAGCTCAATGAATTTGGAATACGTTTCACAATTTTGGAGGTCTCAAATTCCATTTATCAGACTATTGATTTATAGGCTTTTCAAAAAGTTTCGTAGGTAGGAAGTGGAGTATTTTAACCAGACGCTTAGATACCACTTCTTAATATATATATATATATATATATATATATATATATATATATATATATATATATATTATCTTTGCATCTGAACCACCGCCCTTCATTTTAAAACAAAAAAAGAAAATTCATTTGCCATAATCTAACTTACCTTTATAAACACCAACTCTTTGGACTGATTAGGATCAAGTGGGTCATCACTTGAGTTGAAATATTCAGCTGGTGACCTTGGCTCCACCTTGAATTTCTTGCAATATGGTAGCCAATGCTTAGCAAAGTGAGAGGCTTCTAAGAGAGCATAAAAGGTAAGATCTGATCCACCATCATCTGAAAGATACACACTTAGCTTCTCTGGTGGATAGTCATATGCCATTACTGATAGAACAGTATTGATCACCATCACTGGTGGCTCGATCACTGGATCCGCAGTGCACACAAATATGTCCACATTGGGCAACTCTTTTTCATGCCTGTGTTGCAAAACATTCATAATCTATATGTATCTAAAAGTTGAAACATAACATTTATTGTTGTTACGCTCCAATTGAGCCATATCATCGACTATGTCACTTTTTTTTTTCCTTGATTTTTTAAATAATATTAATATAAAAATAAATAGTGCAACTTTACAAATTCTTTAACTCATTAAATCCAACTTATCATAAACAACCTTACACATTCCTTAACTAATTAAATCCAACTCACCATTAATTTATCCTTCTTCCAATTCTCAGCTCTTCATTTTCCCCTTCAATCCAGCTCTTCATTTTCCCCTTCCAATTCTCTACCTCTGCAAAAGTTGCCAAAGTGGCATCAGATTTGGAAAGTCCCTTTGGGTTTTGTTCTTTCCCTTCTTATTTTTTCTTTTCCCCCAATTTCAATTTTTCCATTGGATTTCTAAAGTTTGTGGATGATATGCTTTTTTGTGGGTTGCTCACAATGTGATCACTTTGGGGCTATGGGTGGCTAGGATTGGTTTGTCAGTTATGAGAAGGGTTTTCAAGAATTAGAAATCTCTACAACTTCTTACTTCATATTCATGTTGTACAATTTTTATTTTATATTTGTGTTTTACCCGTTCAATTTGTTTATCTTTGACATTTTAGTTTTCTTACATTTGACATTTGTTTAACTCTATGTAAAAAAAGAAAGAAAAGAAAACCAAAGTTTAATATATTTACCTATGATTGTTTTGAAGCAATAATAGAGTATATGTTGTAATTATACTCCAATTACTGTTTTGATATTTTTTGACTCAATGGTTTTTTGTTGTTGTTGTGGAACCTTTCTCAATTTCTGTTTGGCTTTGACAAATATTATGTTTAGCACACTTTTTCTTATTATGTGTAGCACATAATAATTTGATCTTGCAGCCCAATAGATAATAAAAAATCTACCTCAAAAGTTTGGTCACGAAGAAATAGAAAATCTCAAAACATGATTAATTAGGGGTTTAATTTTTATTTGATTTTGATAATGCTAAATGTGGAATTTGGTTCTTGCAGGGTTTAGGATCATTGACCTAGATACATGAGAGTTTGACAATGAAGGTTTCTTAAGTGGCCAAAGACATTTCTAAGGAACTTTAAGAGAAGAAAGAAAAAAATTTTTTTTTTTTCCAAAACTTCCATTATTATATATAGTATAGATATGTATAGACATTGTTTTTTGTTTTTTTATTCTTCATTGATTTCATGGTTTAGTTATTAAGAAAAAACCCAAAATAATAGAACAGAAATGGATAATACTTTTAAAAACAGTTCAATTTTTAAGGAGAACAAATTATTTTCAATAATGTTTAGAGAATAAATTATACATTATAGCATATTACAAAATAATTATATATTTCCACGCATCGCGTGAGTCTACTACTAGTTATAATAAAAGTGAGATAAATTTTACATAGGGACAATTTTGATTGTTATGAAAAGGATAATTTTGAGATTAACAAGTTTAGCGACACAACAATTTTGATTGTTATGAAAAGGACAATTTTGGGATCAACAAGTTTGTTGAAACTCTCTCTAAAAAAATGTTCATTATTGATGAGGTGACACATTGTGATTGGCTTATAATAAAAATGATGTTTGTGATGGTGGGATTAATGTGTGAAAGTAATGTAACATCATTCAGTGATAAAAGATCAATAAATTTGGTCCAAGTTTGGTTTACAGTTTACTTGATAAAATATAATAAATCTCAAATACATTGGATTTACTTCAATATAAAATATAGAAATGAACTGTGGGATAAGGCTTACAAAATCTTTCTCTAATTACCACCTTTTGATTGATGAAGTTACAATCTTTTATCTTGTCTTGAACTTTTTTTCCCCTTGCAATATACATATTTCTCCTTTTGCTCGTGACTTTCACTTCATCAGTTCATCTAGGTAAGTTATATGAAAGTATGGCAATGGAGTTCCAAGTATATATAGATGATGAAGAAAACTTTTAATGGTTACAAAGTTTTTGACTCACATATTTTGTTTTTGACTTTTTGGTAGTTCTCAATGCAAATTTAGCGCCGACAATAAATTGGTTCTATGCATGGTTGTCACTTCTCATGGATAGAATCTTAAAAAAAAAAAAAAAAAGAGTGACGACAAATACATATATAGTGGTGGAATTGTACCTTTTCAATAAAATATCCTCAATCATTTACCAATAACTGCTTTATGGTAACTATTTCATCAAGAAAAGTAGAAAGAAAGTTCTTAATGCTTGTACATTGCACTAAAGTAAAGTCCATTTAAAGTTGAGCAATAAGAATTTCATGAAATGCATAGGGACATATGAAACAAGTTAATCCTCAACTACTTCATCAAAAAAGAGTTTACCCTCATCAACTAACAAATACATATATAGAATACTAAGCTTTTAAAGCAGAAATATGCATAAATATATTAGGTTTATATCAGATGGAGGCAAAAACAAACCTCTGAGAGAGCCTGTCCTTGAAGGTGCACCTATAGACTTGGTTCCACCGGTGGGCTTGAGTTAGGACCCAGTAAAGTCCAAACCAGAACTCAGCTCCAAGCAAACCAATCCAACCCCGTCTCCCAGCTTCACCTTTTCTTGGTATATGATTCACTCTATAAATCCAAATCAAGCATATGCCCACAAACACAGAGATCATAAAGAGCCTATAGAGGACTCTACCCTTAGCTATCCTTGTTTCAAACAATGGAAGATACCCATCACTTCCCATCTTTGTCTCTGTGTTTCTCTTCAGCTAGCCTTTTTCATCTACTATTCTATTATTGTACTTATATATTTAAAGGAATCTTTATCTGTAGTGCTTAATGCCTGGTACATGTTCAACAATGATGTCTACAGAAACAATATAATACTGTCCTTCTCAGCAATATATATATATATATATATATAGTGGGCTCCAATGGTGACTAGTCAAAGTTGTGGAAATTGAACCTAGTCCAAATTTTTAGGTGCGCTCAGTCCATTTTGCTTAAATAGAACCAAGTCTACAATTTTTATTTTTGTGCAACAAGTTAAGGAAAGTAGATTTGAATCGGATTTTATCTATGAAAAGAAGAAGTAAAAAGGTTTTCTTTTCAATGGAAGCAAAGTCTATGTTACGTACTAAACCCATGTGTAGAGAGGAGAAAATATAGACCTAAGAGTTTATAATAAAAAGAGGTGCACAGCTTGAATAAGAGAAAGTCAAATGGACAATTTTACATAATTCCATTTTGGAGAGACGGTCTAATCAATTATCGAAGTCCATATAGAACAATAGAGGGAAATTGACTCGGTTCATAATTCAAAATTAGCAAAAAACTTGTTTGCTAATAAATAGTCAATCTCTTGGTTTGATGACTTATTGTTTATGAGCAAAAAAATTAATTCGAATAAAGAAATTCAACTACTGATTAAAATATTCAATTTTTACTCAATATTCACAATTGTATGAACAAAACCATTCTGGATCTTTTTTCTCTCTCAAACATATCTAAACTCAATGTCAATCAAAATACAAATTTAAATCACAATTTTAAAACTAATCAAATTAGAACAAATAAAAAAAGAAAATCTTTAGCCTTTGTCATCCGCTGGCGATCTTTGAGAGAGAGAGAGAGAGAGAGAGAGAGAGAGAGAGAGAGAGAGAGAGAGAGAGAGAGAGAGAGAGAGAGAATCTAGTCTATCTTCGAGTGGTAGAGAAGAAAAGTAAAGATAGAGAGAAGGGAAAGAATACGTGTGTGGAGGAGAAAAAAAGAGGAAAAATATAAAATAAAGAAACATGCGAATGAAAAACAAAATAAAGAGATCAAGGAAAAATAAAATAAAGAATAAGAAATTAAAATTGGGAAATGCTATCACAATATTTTCATAATACTTTCACAATAAATTTGAAGTGGTGAGTTGTTACTAGTTAATATTGGTGAGAAATTTTTTTTTTAAGTGGTGTGTTCAAATTAAAATCAATAACAACTTATCACATATGATTTGTTGTGAAAGTATTGTAAAAATGTTTAGAACGTAGCACTTCGCATTAAAATTAGATGATTTTACGACTCATTATATCATTGCCACAAATGCTCCACTAGATTTGTTAAAAAAATATCATTGGAAAATTTAAAAATATTATCGTTGGGAGATTTAAAAAATATATTTGTTGAGAATTTGAAAATTATGATGAATGAAGGAAGATTGAAAAAAAAAAAATATTAAAAAAAGAATGAAGAAATAATATTTAAATAGGATAGAGAAAGGATATATAATTTGTTGGAAAATGTATTTAAAAAAGTAGGTAGACAAAAGCTAAAATGAACTATTCACTCTTCAAATAGTACAAAAATTTGAAGAAGTCGTTGGAGGTGCTCCATAATGCATGTATATATTCAAATTTCTGGCACTTTTAAAAAAAAAAATTATAAACCTCTTTAAGTATCTGACTATTCTCTCGAGTATATATTGTCCTCCTGTTCCACACACACACACCATCAAATTGAACACCTATGGATTTCTTTTTATTAAATCTTTCCAAAGTTTCTTCAAAGTTTATGGTTGATTTTAATTTTTTACCAGTTTCATCTTTTAACAAATTCTTCTTAAATTTATCTAAATATTCTTTTTGCAATTCAGGATTTTGAATTTGATTGATTAATTGGATTATTAATTTTTCATTTTCTTCGCTTTTAGTGAGAGTATTAACAGAGTTAATAATATTACAACAAGAATCTCTACAGCCAATTTTAATATTAGGAGAATCAGAAGAATCATCAGCAGATTGGTAACAAGAATCAGATGAAGAAGAAAAGTCATCTTCCAAAGAATCAGACGAATTGTTTGATTCAAGGATGCTGAACAATTCTTCTTGCTCTTTATCATTAATTTTTAACATGTTAAACTTATTTTTTAATTTACCAGGTTTTTGATTACAATCTTTACTGAAATGACCAGATTTTCCACAGTTAAAACATTTACCTTTTCCTGACATGTGTTTATCAAATTTTTTGGAAACATTTTTCTTTTTAGCATAAAAATCATTAGGTTTGACAAAATTATTTTTGTATTTTTTATATTTGTTATGATTATAATTTTTGTGACTTTTATCATGTTTTTTCCTTTTTTGCCTGGAAGGAGCAATAGGGGGCAAACCATATTGTTCACAAAAATTACCCATTTCATATTTAGCTTTTTTCTTATTCTGTAAATGGTATTTTAACAATTTTTCATCATTACACATGTTAATACCAAGTTTTTTAATAGCACTAAAAATATCTCCATAAGTTAAGTTATCATAATCAATAGAATCATTTTTTCCCATTAACACTTGTTTTACCTTATGAGCAAAGATTGGAGGCAGACCGTCAATAAACCTTTCTTTCCAATAAGGCTTGTGACAATCCTTTCGAAGCATTACTCTGGAAATAAAAACATCTTGGTACCATCTGTAATCAGTCATAGAAGGATATCTTAAATTATTCAATAAATCAGAAACTCGAGATGAAATATTAGATGGGGTACCAACAAAATGTTTGAGAATGGTATAGATCAGAGTATTCACACCATCTAGAATACCGCGACCAATACTTTCATCAAAAATAGGCAGACCTTCATCATTCTTTTTGACAACATTTTTAATAGATTCTTTGGAATCTTCAGTGAGGTCAGAATCCCACCATCCTCGAAGAGTTCCAGAAAAACCAGTAACAAGCAAATTAACAATTTCAGGCTGATCCAAATCATGGTTATTTTGATAAGCAATACCAACCATGGACATATGACTCATTTTATTAATGATTTCTTGCTTCTAAAAAATTCAGTTACCTGCATATTGGTATGGTTCAAGTTGCTATCAAACCTCTTACCCGAAAGGGCATTAATGCTTCTGTTCTTATGTGTTTACGTGATGCTAGATTTAAACACTTTAAAGATAGCATTCTTGGTATGATTACTGCTTCTTTGTATGATGGTCCTGTTTACTTTAGTTGTTATCCTGATCTTACTTTGGCTTTAGATGATGCTAACATTATTAAAGCTTTGACTTTAAATATTGCTTCATCTGGTTATCACATGGAAGAAGGTAGTAAACCTTTTGCTTTGATTTATCGCATTTATTATAGATTATTGTGTACTCAATTAAATCCTAGTGCTATAAATCATAGAGAACCTTCTGGTAAAACTATGTTAATTAAATGTTCAACTCCTGATGCAAAAATTCAAATTCCAAAAATGATTCAATGGCAAGACATCAAACTTCCCACTGAATGGTTCTTGGAACAAGAATCTCCTATTGCTAAACCCATTTTTGATGAGCTTGATCTTACTCATATTCAACAATATCTTGACGGTACTGTCAAAATAAGTTTTCAAAATAGTCAACCCTTAAGAATCAACGAAGGAAGACATTCCTTCGTTGGATCTGAAAGTATTTCAAAACGAGACCAAGATCTCAATGAATTTTTGAAAAAGAATTTTTCAAAACCTACTGATTTAAAATCTGATAGTATTTCTAAAAGAGATCAAGATCTCAATGAATTTTTGGAAAAGAATTTTGACAAACCTGTTGATTTAAAATTAAAAGGAATTTCAGATGATAAAGTTAGCAATGTTTACTATTCCACCAAACAAGAAACTTCCTCTCCATATGGAAAGCCTGCTAGTGAAGAAGAAGATGATGGTAATTCTATTTGTCTATCCGAAAGAGACTTCCCTCCTATTGATCCTTCTGGTTATATTAAGCAATTAAGAGTTTTGACTGTTTTAAATGAAGATTTTAAAGTTGACCTGGTTCCTTTGTATGATGAGTTTATGCTTCCAAAAAACCGGATTAAAAGAAAATATTTCCAAGATAATTTTGCTCAATTTGAGAAAAACCGTGTTAAGAGTAAATGGTTAGAAAAAATGAATCAATTAAAAAAACATATTTTGTTTTTTGATTTTCTTGAAAACCATTATGTTTCAAATAATGAAGTTTCAAAGCAACATTTGAGTGTGATAAAAAAATCAAATTTTATTAAAGAAAAGGATAAATCTACTATTCGGGCTACTCATCCGCCTCTTGAGACAATTGTGCTAACTTGTCAAGATAAAAAGACGGAAGTTAATGCTACTCCTTTCAAAATTGCTGATGATAAAACCCCTATTATTAGTATTATTGAACAAAACAACTTTACTAATGAATCCTTGCATGTTATTGGTCAACAGCTTGACCGTATTGAAGAAAAAATTATTGAAAAAACTGTTTCCATAGAAAAACCTGCTTCAGAAAAATCTGTAAAAACTGAGAAACCTTTGATTGATTTGCCCAGTCAAAGAGAGAAAGTTATGTTCAAAACTTCTCAGTCTAAAATGCTTGAAGTTGTTAATAAAATGCTTGCTGTGTTGTTGTGTTCTCTGTCTCTTCGTCTGTGTCTACCCGAAACTTTGGTGCTCAGTTGTTGTGTCTCCTTCTTACCGTCGTTGGTGCCACCCTAGTCGTAAAGTGAATTCCTAGAACCGAACTGTAAGGCCCGTTTGAGCCAAGAGAGGGCGTGTAGGGCATGAGAGGTATAAGGTTGGTTAGGGTATGTATTACGAAATGCAACGGTTGTGAGAAAAACATGATAATTGAGTGTTAAAACTAGGATAGTATGGATAGATTGTGGAGATATAACTCTTCTATCAGCTCCAGGACTGGTTGTCCTCTTGGTATTGTAAATGATGAAGATCACCATGTTGAGAGTTGTGGTGCTACTGTTCTCATGTGTTTACATGGTACTAAATCTAATGTTTCTTTGAATGATCATGCTTGTTTTAACCATTATTCTAATGCTTCTTGTTTGTATAGAAAAACTACTAAAGAAAAGGATAATGATAAATTTGTTGACCCCAACTTTACTCCCATTGATAATTTTAACTATGTTAACCAATTAAGAGTTTTGACTGTTTCAAATGAAAACTTTGAAGTTGATTTGATTCCTTTGTATGAAGAATTTATGCTTTCAAAAAATCAAATTAAACGAAAATACTTCCAAAATAATTTTGCTCAGTCTGAGAAAAACCGTGTCAAGAGTAAATGGTTAGAAAAAATGAAACAATTGAAAAAACATATTTTATTTTTTGATTTTCTTGAAAACCATTATGTTCCAAATGATGAAGTTTCAAAACAACATTTGAGTATTATAAGAAAATCAAATTTTGTTAAAACATCTTCTTTCAAGATTTCTGATGATCGAACTCCTATTACTAGTCTTATTAAACAACCCAACTCTACTAATGAATCTTTGCATATCATTGACCAACAACCTAACCATAGTGAAAATACTGCTTTTATTAAAAATTCTGTTTCTGAAAAATCTGTTTTAATTGAGAAACCTTTATTTGATTTATCCAGTAAAAAAGAGAAAGTTTTGCTCAAGACCTCTCCGTCTAACATGCTTGAAGTTGTTGATAAAATGCTTTCTGATTTAAAAATTAAAATTGAAGGTACTAAAAGTACACCTTGCACTATTTCAAAAAATGAAAAAGAAACTGTTTCTGATGAACATACTGATTTTGACACTATTTCTTCTGTCCCTGCTAAAGAGATTTTAAATGATGAATTACCAAGAATTAAAAGATTTGTTGAAAATTCCAAACCCATGTCTTTTACACAAAACTGGTATTCCAGATCTATTCCTCCCGATGTACAGTTTCAAGAAAGAGTTTTTCAACCACAATTTTCTGTTTCCATTGATAAGATTTACAAATGGAATATTGCTGGATTATCTGAACAAAAAATCATAAGTCATATGTCTGAAGTTGGTATTGCCCACCAAAATAACCATGACATTGATCAACCTGATATTACTGATTTACTTGATTTTTCTAGCACTCTTCATGAATGGCGGGATCTATATCCCACAAGTTTGCCTATTTTTACTAAACATATTGGTTGCGGTACTCTTGATAACCTAAATACTCCGATTTATACCATACCTAAATATTTTGTTAATATTTCACCTCGAATTTCTGGATTGATGAATATTTTAAGATGTTCTACTATGATTGGTTACAAATGGTATCAAGATGTTTTTCAGAAAGATTACCATAAGCCTTGTTGGAAAGAAAGGTTTATTGACGGTCTGCCTCCAATCTTTGCTCATAAGGTAAAACAGGTGTTAATAAGTGCAAATGATTCTCTTAATTATGATAACCTAACTTATGATAACATTTTTAATGCTATTAAAAAATCTAATGCTAGTATGTGTAATAATAAAAAATTATTAACGTATCAATTACAGATTAAAAAAGCTAATTTTTGTAAACAAAATGGTCTGCCTCCTATTAGACAAAAAGGGAAGAAATATGATAAGAGTCACAAAATATATAGTCATGTAAAATATAAAAGATACAAAAACAACTTTGATAAACCTAATGATTTTCATTATAAAAAGAAAAATATTTCTGGAAAATATAAACAACTTGGTAAGTTTAAAAATAAGTTTCACATGTTACAAAGTGATAATCAAAAAGAACTATTTCAAATCCTTGATGATTTTTCTTTAAACTTGTTAAATATGTTAAAAATAATTCCCTGCAAAAATATTAAATTTGTTAAAACTTTGACTAAAAGTAAAGAAAATGATAAATCCACTTTAAGCTTTAAAGAACCTTTTAAAAGACTAAATAAAGGAAAATCCAACGATTTAACTGTTAATGATTTACAGCATGAAATTAATATTATTAAGCAAGAGATAAGCGAGTTAAAACATAAAAATAGAAATATTAATCCAGAGCTGATAATGTTAAAAGTTGGTAAAACTGATAAAAAACATGATGATCACAAAGATGGAGATGAATCCAGTCAACAGGCTCTTCTTTTCGATAAAGGTATTACTGATGTTTTCACTAATTCTCAACTTGCTCTTGTCAATAAAATACTTCTTCCAAAATGGTTTACAAAAGTTAAAATTGTTGTTTCT
This sequence comes from Quercus agrifolia, assembly GCA_029955455.1. NCBI lineage: Eukaryota > Viridiplantae > Streptophyta > Magnoliopsida > Fagales > Fagaceae > Quercus > Quercus agrifolia. The sequence continues at coordinate 59,375,322 of JARQAD010000004.1, forward strand.
CCTGATTATCATTTCACTGTTATAGCCATGATTGATTTTGGTGCGGATATGAACTGTATCCAAGAAGGATTGATTCCTTCAAAATATTTTGAAAAATCAACCGAACGATTGGTTTCGGCTAATGGTTCCCAAATGAAAATCAAATATGAATTGAATAATGCTCATGTTTGCCATGATAATGTCTGCTTCAAGATTCCCTCTGTTCTTGTTAAAAATATGACTGATAAAGTAATTCTTGGTTTGCCTTTTATAAATGCTTTGTATCCTTTTCTTGTTGAACATGATGGAATTACTACTGATCCTTTTGGACAAAAAGTAAAATTCAAATTTGCCTCAAAAACTGAAATTGATGATGCTTTAAACTTAATCCATGCTAAAGTTAAACATCTTAACTTCCTTCAACAAGAAGTTAGATACAAGAAAATTGCTGAACAAATTTCTAATAAATTATTACAATCAAAAATTGATAATTTTCAAAAAATGTTGATTGATAATGTTTGTTCTGATGTTCCTAATGCTTTCTGGCATAGAAAGAAACATATTGTTGATTTTCCTTATGTTAAAGATTTTAATGAGAAAAATATCCCCACCAAAGCTCGTCCTATTCAAATGAATGCTGAAACTGTTGAATTTTGCAAAAAGGAAATTACTGATTTATTGGAGAAAAAATTAATTAGGAATAGCAAGTCCCCTTGGTCTTGTTCTGCTTTTTATGTTTAGAAAAATGCTGAGATTGAAAGAGGAACCCCTCGATTAGTAATCAACTACAAACCCTTAAATAAGGTTTTAGAATGGATTAGTTATCCTATTCCCAATAAGAATGACCTGGTTCATAGGTTGAGTGAAGCTGTGGTATTCTCCAAGTTTGACATGAAGTCTGGGTTCTGGCAAATCCAGATTAGTGAAAAGGATAGGCACAAAACTGCTTTTACCACTCCTTTTGGACATTATGAGTGGAATGTTATGCCTTTTGGTCTTAAGAATGCCCCAAGTGAGTTTGAAAATATTATGAATGATATTTTTAATTCATTCAGTCATTTTACCATTGTTTACATTGATGATGTTCTGGTCTACTCTAGTTCTATTGATGAACATTGGAAACACTTGCATTCATTTCTTGATACTATCAAAAGAAATGGTCTTGTTGTATCTGCTAAAAAAGTCAAATTGTTTCAAACAAAAGTCTGTTTTCTTGGCTTTGACATCTCTGAAGGACAGATTCGTCCTATTGATAGGGCCATCCAATTTGCTGATAAGTTTCCTGATGTCATCACTGAGAAAACTCAGCTCCAAAGATTTCTTGGGTCATTAAATTATGTTGCTGATTTTTACAAAGATATGAGAAAACAATGTAAACCTCTATTTGATAGGTTAAAGAGTAATCCTCCTCCTTGGTCTGATATCCATACTTCCCTTGTTAAACAAATTAAATCTCATGTTAGGACATTGCCTTGTCTTGGTATTTCCACCGTTAGTGCTTTCAAAATTGTTGAAACAGATGCCTCAGATTTTGGTTATGGAGGTATTCTGAAACAAAGAGTTTCCCCAGAGTCACTTGAGCAAATTGTACGTTTCTATTCTGGTATTTGGAATAATGCACAGCTAAATTACAGTACTATTAAAAAGGAAATTTTATCTATAGTTCTATGTATTTCAAAATTTCAAAGTGATTTATTAAACCAAAAGTTTTTGCTACGAATTGATTGCAAAAGTGCTAAATATGTTATTGAAAAAGATGTTGAAAATATTGCTTCAAAACATATTTTTGCTAGATGGCAAGCTATTTTGAGTGTTTTTGATTTTGATATTGAATATATTAAAGGATCCCAAAATACCATCCCTGATTTCCTTACCCGTGAATTTCTGCAGTGTCATAATGGCAAGTAGAAGGTCGAGGGACAGGATAGTAACAATCAAATTGTTAAAATTGAGCTTGCTTCCCCTATAAACATTATTAACTGTTTCACCACTTTAGGAACTATTCCCAAACCTAATTATTCTTCTGTTTTAGCTTCTACATATGATCCCTATGCTCTCACCCATAGTCATCGACCTATTCAAACTGTTTTCCCTAGAAACCCTAATGCTTCCCAATATGTTAAAAAACGTTATGTTCAAAACCTGTTTTCTGTCGAGCCAAATAAGGCCTCCATTACTAACCCTTTTAGACTTGCTACCAGTTATTTTCCTCCACTATTTCATTGGATCCCTGAGCACAATCAAAAGAATGTGCGATATTATTCTACAATATTACAACATGAGAATTCAATTACTATCAAGCCCATTAGAGACAAGACTAATGGAGAAAAAATTATTTATCACAGTGTTTGCTTAAACCACATTATTTCCGAAGAAAAGTGGGGCCCCTGTCCTACTACTACAAGGTCATTACCAAATTGCCCTATTCCCTACTCTTATCATGATTATATTACTGCCTGGTTCAGATTCATGCTCCACCAAAATGAAACTATGCCCCACTCATGGTTTGTCAATTTTCACAAAGACTTTGACTCTGTTTTCCCCCTCTGGTTCATTCGATGGTGGACCCAGTTTGGTTCAGTTGTTGAAATATTTCCTGCACAATTAACAGATTGTTTCCGAAATTTCTCATTAAGGCTCAAACCTGACACTCATGGAGCCAAATTTCCTCCTCTACTGCATTTTATTAAAAAATATAAGATTCCATGGATTCTAAAATGGCAATATGCTAAAGAAGATGATGTTCTTGCTCGGTGTTGGTATGTTAAATGGTGGGATAGGTTTTCTCACACTGATTCTATTATTAACAATGTCGAAAGGGACTTCCTTGCTTCAAATGTTTCCCCATTAAAGATTACTACTCCAGTACAAACAGCTGCGACTGACGCAATTGATACACCTGATGCACCTGCTTCCTCATCAACAAAAAATGCTTCTGTTAAATCCAAAAAGAAGAGCTCTCCTTTAGATGCAATCCGTAATGATCCAGAAGCTTTGTACGCCCTGCTATCTAAAATGGTTAAAGAAGATGAAGCTACCAATTCAGATGATGAAAAGTCCTCCCAAGTCTCTGTTTCAAAAGATCCTTACTACCAAACCTATCCTTACCCACAAGATTGGTTTGGTCATGATGAAGAAAATGCTGAGGACTTGATTAGAAATTAATATTTGACTGGTCTGCACAAAGGCCAAAATGCTTCAAAAATTGTGAATTGCTTCAAGACAACCCAACGGAACTCTCATTTGTTTAAAGTCAAAAGCACCAATAAGTGCTACTACTTCAAGATACTAATTCAAGATTGCAATCCCATTCCTCCTGACAAAAATGATTTTGGTGACTTTCCAAGCAAAGATGCTTCATGCTTTTGGTCATGCCACTTTATTTTCCCATGCTTCTGACACAATATGCTCCCAAGACAAGAATCATTATGCTTTTGTCATGCCACTTTGTTTTCCCATGCTCCTGACACAATATGCTCCTAAGACAAGAATGTAGAGTCTTACAACTCATTTCCCACGTTTTGGGGCAAAAAATGAAATTTACTATTCACTGTTACTATTTATGTGTCACTATTCACTGTTACTATTCACTGTTACTATTCACTCCGAATTTTTGCCTATTTAAGGGGGGCTGTCCCTTATATTTAAAAACAAGTTTTTAGTGTGCTTAGTTCAAGACTTCTTCCTTAGAGAGAGTTTTCACTTGTGAGCCTTTCTTTGTGAGATCTCCTTGCTTACTATAAACCTTCTCTACAAAGTTTGTAACTCCTAAAGCCTTGTAACTATTTCCAACTTGTAATCACTACTACTGTAAGTGTTCAATTTTACTTTCAATAACAAGTAATTTCAGTTTTATGTTCATTACTTGCATTATACTATTTGTTGCTACCGCCACCATGGTCTGATTACCGCCATCACGGACGGTTCTATAATTCTTTCATTTTCTTTAACTATTTAAGCTATATCCCCTACTTGGCTGGCTCTGCCGCCTACTTGGCTGGTCTTATAGCTTTGCATTTACTTGCATTACTTTTACTTGCATTATTTTCAAGCTATATTATCACTGTATAACTGTGCTTCCGCTTCCAACGTAGTGTGTCTTCCCCCTTTATCGTAAAAGGCCTATACCAGCGCTTTTGAAAGTGCTAGCATAGGCTGTACCTATTCCAGCGTTCACAAAAGCGCTGGAATAGGTATCGGGTTAGTATAATTTAAAAGGACCTATGCCAGCGCTTTCAAAAGCGCTGGTATAGATCCTTTATTTTATTTTTTATTTTTTTAGCACCTATAATGTACTTTAAATACATATTTTCCAATACCTATTTTCCAATAGCAAATACCATACCACATTAAACCAAGAAACTAAATATATTTAATTAAACCATATCAATAATTACATCCTAAATGTCTAAAATTTTATACACAAAATAATACATTCTAAACAACTATGTACAATGTCCTACACAAAAGAATACTTTCTAACTATATAGAATGTCCTACACAAAAGAATACATTCTACTGTGTATCACCTACTCCAAAATAGGTGCCCAAAGTATCACCTACTGTGTATCATCAGATGATAAGCACTGAGCACCGGGAGACTGGATATCCACTGCAGAATCACCATCACCATCCTATGAATTAAGAAACACACGATGGATTAGTGTGCTAAACAACTAGTATTACTACCAAGTGCTACATTAGCAATTAAAACACACTCAAAATGACTAATTTCAGTTAAGCATATCAATTAGGTATTAATCTTTCAATAAATTTCTCAAAAAGTGATTAGTGAGCAATTTATGCAAAAGATTCAATAAGTACGAAACAACCATCAATACAAAGAAATGGAAAATGTTTTCCAAGCTCCTAGTCACAAAACCACAATACAGTTAATAACTAAGATAAGTTTTACGAGGATTTAATAAACAACATAAAAATACACTTACAAAAAAATACTTATAGGGTGACTTTAAATTCAAGATAACTTCTAAAAACCCATAAATTTACCTTATTGTATTAATAAGCCCGAGTCTAAACTCTAAACAAGCTTAATTTCATTTTCGGAATGAATGAGTTTACCTCACTTTGCTGCTTGCAATAATTCAGGGACAAATAATTTTGTTTTTCCTCTATTTGAGGTGATTGTAATAATCAAGCACTGTAAGACCGCCTAAATGATCAGCTGATTACTTGGCTATTAAACCTTTTTTATTTTTTTCTAAGTTTATACTTATAAACATGGGTGTATAAGACTCTTTGAGGAAGTCTTTTAATACCATACTCACATCAGGGTAATTAGAAGAAAGTGTAATTTTGGGATGATTTAAAGTGTCGGTTAAAAGACTTAAACTCAGGACATTAGATTATATGAACCTGAAAATTACTAGATTAACTCAATGGGTAACTTAGCTATTCCTACCTGCTACACATAGATATTTTCTCTTTAAAAGTTCTTGTCAAATTCTGGGCCACTACTTGGGCATATTGTCCTCTCTCTGATCACTCATTTACTTACAACCTTGGTATATTCCTACACCTCATTACAGCACTTGATTCTCATCTTCAATCACACTACTCATCAGTCCGGAAAGTCATAACACACCAAGCAAAATAGACCTAACTTGACATGACACCCTCCTACTAATAAATAAATAAACACTATTACAATCTAAATTAGATAGTAAAAGAAGTAATTATAAATGATAAACAAAAAGAATATTTATTACTACTATTTTTTGCTAAAATAACTAGAAAGAATCTTGTTTACCAAAAAAAAAAAAAAAAAACTAAAAAGAATCTTTATTTGGATAGAGCAGGTGACCAACAATAGGGAAAAAAAACATGATTAATCCAACTCTAAGGCTCCACATATTCATGAACATTCCCAACTCTTAAATTTTTCTTTTTTAGCACTATATCTAATTCAGACACAAACCCCCACTTTGAAGAAGAAAATGCAAGCAACCCATGAGTTCATAATAGGATTTTATTGGGCCAAGAATTAATGTTTATATAGCATACATGTAGCTGACAATAAAAAAAGACACTTTTCGCAGGGCCTGCGATCAATCTACTAAAGACTGGGTCCACATTGCATCCTTAACAAATTTGAATCCTAGACACAAAATTACCACAGCAATCACACCCAAAGCACCTTAATTACTAGAACCCCAAGTTGTGTCAAGTTTTAAATGACATATGATTGAGGAAGCCAACAATTTTTTTACAATGGATAATAATGCAAATAAAATAAAAAACTCTTCACAGTTAATTTCCATTAAAAAGAAAGGGTGAAAAACAAAACTAAAAGGACAATGTTGAGTCATGAAAGGTAACTTTTATGTTCCCCTCTTTCAACTGCACTTTTATGTGGTTCGAAAGTACCTTTATCAATGAAAGGTAACTTCATTTAGAAATAGGGTCATAAATGTCAAATAACAAATTTCATTTTGAATTCAAATAGAAGAACTATTTTATATATTTAATAAATTTTATGTCTTTAATCAAATTACAACCACATAAAACATGATTTAAAAAAAAAAAAAAGGGCGGCAAAAAGAATGACAAAAATATACCCCCTAAACGTAAAAAGTCACCAACAAAGTTTCAAAGCTTCTTAAAACACTATATATATATATATATATATATATATATATATATATATATATATATATATATATATATATATATACTTACAAGTTTACAATTTCCTTTATTAAACCACATCAATCCTTGATCTCCTTGATTGGTTTAGATTTAAATCCACACTTAATACATCAATGGTAAATTACACCTTAAGTACTCAATTAAAACACCAACAACTATATATATAATAACTTAGCCACCTAATAGCCACATATATTGCTTTGTACTTAGTATATAATCATAATACAATTAGCCATTCACTTACTTATACATATATGTAGTCAATTGTGCATATCAATTAAAGCCTAATTTTAGGTTTAATCTAATCTATGATCACTAGTTCCCTTGCTTATATATATATATATATATATATATATATATATATATATATATATAGTCAATTGTGCATATCAATTAAAGCCTAATTTTTAGGTTTAATCTAATCTATGATCACTAGTTCCCTTGCTTATATATATATATATATATATATATATATATATATATATATATATATATATATATATATAAAAGTAACAATCTTAGTGTAATTATTCATGCTAGTTAAGATTTAACCCTCCATTACTAATCATTACGGTCTCTTAGTTTAATATAATGTCTTAATTGGTGTAGGGCACCATGGTGGGAAGCACTAAGCTAGTGAAATTGGATTTACAAACAAAGAACAAGAATTTTGATGAATAAACAGAATCAAACCATACATATACTTATCAATGATGAAAAATCTAAACTTAATCATGGGTAATAATCAAGAATGCCTTGAATTTGACTCCATAGCTGATGTTGAAAAAGCTTTAAAATGCTAAACCACTCCAATCACCTAGGAATCTAGTGTTCAAGAAACTAAAAAATATACGTCAAGTTAGATCCATACTTAGTCTGCCTAGGGCTAATCACTGAATACACCAATGCATAAGTATTACTCAAGCAGCAATAGATAAAAAGTAAACTTAGATGATCACATAAAAGATGGAATTATTAAGGAAATTCCAGTGACAATGACTAAGTTCATCACCAATTATTATGGCACAATAGGAACAACACAATCAACACTCCCAAAATAAAATACATTGTCTTATATCTTCGTGCAAGCCACCCACTTGCTCCAAATCAACAACTCACCACAACAGAATATTTGAATTTACTAAGAGGAGATAAAATAAATTCACACATAGTTGAACAATAATATCACAATATTCACAAGACAATCAACACTCCCAATAATGAAAAGTAAACCACCTTATATCACCATGCAAGCCACCCGCTTGCTCCAAATCAACAACCCACCACAGCAGAAATTTTGACATATAATTATAGACTAGTAGTGTATTATGAAGTAGATTTTACTCACCCTTTAGCAATTCATTGGTTTGCTCCCAGAAAGAGGAACTCAAACTTACAGCAAGCTGCAAATCTTGCAAAATCTAAATTTAAATTATAAACTACTAAGATAACTTAAAAGACGTAAATTAGGTGACTTCATGTCCAAAATCGTGTAATAAGAGAAGAAACTACTAAACTAAGTACATTGAGAGAACAAACTATAAACTAAAATAGGGAGAGGTGTGCAAAGATATGCAAACCAAAAGATAAGCTCCAATATTTTGCTAATTTGCATTTGTTCCACAGTAAACATGAGCTATTTAATAATTTAATCATATGTAGTTAGAGAATGAGAGGTTAAGTTACTAGTTGCTACCTTGCTTTGCTCCACGGGAGATGCCAAAGATATTGCAGTAGCCACCAAATGTTTAATCTAGTAGTTTAACAAATCAAACAATCAGAATTGAGTTGTTTTTTATTTTAATAAAAAAAACAATGACAAAGTAAAATAAAATTATCAACTAAATTGGGTGGAAACATTAATGCATAGAAGCATTGTTAAAGGCGCTTGCTTGATTCATGTTTGAAATATTGATAAATTAGACGTGTCATAGCAGACTTGTAGTTCTAGTTGTAGTTGTAGCTCTCTCTCTCTCTCTCTCTCTCTCTCTTTCTCTCTTGGGATATATATTGATAGATGATGTATTTAAAATCTTGCACTCTCTTACACTATGCAAGTATTTTTACTATAAATAAAAAAAAAATAAAAAAAATACTGCAAGAAGTCAAGAGCAAAACTTACTCATCAATTCAAAAGGAATAAAAATGGTAGAAATAATTGCATTGTCAAATTGCAAAGGCATGTTACATATTAAATAATAGTATTTATACATTATTGTCATTCAGGTCAATTCAGATTGTTATTTGGAACCAACTGTTTGCAAATGTTAGCTATATTTTTAGTACTAGTATACTTGGTCAACGCTACATTAAGCACTCAAAAAACAAAATTCAATGAGTTAGGCCCACTTCGGATGCAATGGTTGGCTAAGAAACCAAACATGAATTGACATAGATGAATGTAAGCCTTTAGTTTGACAGAAATGCCTTGCAAAGTACCATATTGGCAAAAAAGAGGGGAGGCATATATATATATATATATATAAAACTCAGCCAAGTCTAGATACTCAATAAGGATGGTGAGACAAGGACATTTGACCCATAACCTAAAAACCTACTAATAAAAGAAACGGCCACATTTTAGGCCATGAAATGAAAGGACCAAAATCAGAAAACCTTTCAGTTATTAGTACTGAATGCATGAGCCTTTTCACATCCCAATTACATCAAGATGTAACCAAAAATCATTGAAAGAAATCTTATAAGAAGACCTTACCACAATCGAATGCAATAACAGGCTTCAATTTTATCTCTTCTTCTTGAAAAATAATCAACAAATAAAAACTAAGTAATTGTTAAAACTTAACGAGTAAAACAAGATTGTAGTTCAGGGTTAAAAAAACTTCACACTAAACTTGCAGAAGAAATACAGCGGAAGCAATAATACAGATGAACTTAGTAATATCATAAATAAGGGTGAAAAGTACCAACTCATCACCCATACCTTCACCGTCAGTTTCTTGGCTCGCTTAGATACATGACGTTGAGAAAGCTCTCTACTTTGCTAATCCTAAACACAAGGAAAACTATAGAGGTAAAGAAACAAAATTTACAGGCATAACTAAAGTGGACATCACTTAGAAATTCTTCATGTGATTAAGAAATTCTCCCAATTAAATAAAGATATAAAAGTGTCAAAAGCCTAGCATCCACATGAAACCTCAAACTCTTAAAGCAACCACTAAAAAAAAAGTTTGTTTCTCAAATGTGTTTAATGTAAGACCCGATGAAGACATCCCTCATATTTAGCATTGCAAAAAAAAAATTAAACTTGTATCTGATAATTAAAAAAAATTAATAAAGCATATATATATATAAATATACACACACAAACCTAGTAAATTTCGATCCCTTGCTAGCAATTTTCCCATAATGAAAACAGTATGAACCGGCAGGCCTGGTCCAAACTCAGCTTCCTCCACATACTTCTAGAACTTCCATTCTCCACCATCAGTTACCTTAAACCCCACTTGTTCCAATACCTATAAATATCCCAAATTCACTACTATAAAATTCAAAGCAACTCACATTTTCTCTGCACTGTTAAAAAATCAAATACAGCTAAATTTTACACACTTAAGGTTTAACTTCTCACTAAATACTAACCCAAATTCATTATTTAAAAAAAAAAAAAGAGCTTTTAAATGGCTTTATTAGAATCGTAAACTCAAAATATAAAAATTACATGGTTACAATCTGAATCGCATATGGTGAAAATATAACATTTTGTACACAGCTTCCAAATAAAATTAAAAAAAATATATAAAAAAGGAAAAAGGGCATACATTTGTGAGAGCAGAATGGAGGTCAAAGTTGGTCAAATTGATGGATTGGGTGCCTTTGACAAGGATTGGAGACTCAGAATGGGATTCTACTTTCTTTTATATCTTGAACACATGTATGAAATGATAAATTCAAAGGATGGAAACCCCACTTTTGTGAAATAGAGAACTAAAACTAACAAAAACAAGATATACATAGAGTATAATCCAAAATCATAAACGGATGGAAACCCCACTTTTGTCAGGAATGGAACTCACAAAGAAACCCCAATTTGAAACACAATTGTCCTTGAAGTGTAGGTAACACAGAAATGAATTATAAAGTAGAGTAAACCCCAGATAGCTATTAACCAAATTAACCTCAAAACCACACTTAAACATAACCCAATATCTAGCAAAGTTAATGATTAATCACAAAAATAAAGTATATAACAAAATCAATAAAGATTCTGTACTTAATTTACTTAGAGCAAAATTACAGGGCTAAGAGTTAACAAAAGTTTCTTGAGTGGAATTATAGCTATAAAGAAGGTGTTCACAAGCTTTCAACATATCAGATTAATGAGTCATGGTGCATGAAAATTTAGTAACAATATATATATATATATACACACACATATATATAAAGAGCATTTAGTTGAGATTATTTACTCATGACAAGAGTGAAACCCCAACACCTAGGCCAATAACACCAAATGAAACCAAAAAAGAAAAAAAAGAAAGCCACAACTTTCTTAATTTTCCAAGATTATAAAAAATTACTATAATTTCATATAAAGTAATAATTGTAATTTCTAATATAATAACACACACACACACAAACACAGCTTAATAAAAACTAATTCTCATCCATAACTAATTCTCTCTCATTCTCATTCTCTGCATTCAATGAAAAAATAAAAACTAAACCAAGCATATACATACATACATACATACATACATATATATATATATATATATATATATATATATATATATATATATATATATATATAATGATAACACATTTAAGATATAATTTTTAAGTAGAAATCCTCATCTAATGGAAGAATCTCCCTGTACACATTAGTGGGCAGTGGGCTTTTAAAAAAAAAAATAATCTCAAGCTAGCTAAACCACAAAACTAATAACAAAAAAATTTAAAATCTACACACTATAGAAAAATTAAGTAGAAATTAAGAAAAAAAAAATACAAGATTTACAAACTTGTAAAGAAACTTACAATGATTCAGGCTTTGATGCTCAGTCTTTTTGCTCAAATATCCAAATTTGAATAAGAGTTTTCTATACCAAAATCCAAACAAAACAAGCAAACAACAAAAATTAGCACAAAAGTTCCAATGCCCATTAAAGAAAAACTAAATCAAAGCAAACCCATAAGCCAAAACATAAACACTCCATGACCCATTAAAGAAAAACCAAATCAAAGCAAACCCATAAGCCAAAACACAAAGACTCCATGACCCATTAAATAAAAACCAAATCAAAGCAAACCCATAAGCTAAAACAGAAAGACTTACACTTTAAAAAACCTTGAACACCAAAATAGAGGGGAAAAGTATGGTGGTGGCAGTGGGTGGTAGTGGAGCTTGTAGAAGTGATAAGGGGAGGGGGAGAATATAGAAGTGGGAAAGGGAAGTTGTATGTTTGAGTTCAAAAAAGAATGACAAGAAACAAAAGAATGAAAAAACGTGTGGGGAAAAAGGAGGGACAAAAATGTGGGAACTGAAAAGTCAGTGAAATTTAGTGTCACCCTATTCCAGCGTTTTTTGAGACCTATACTAGCGCTTTTTGAAGCGCTGGAATAGGGTGACCCAATCCCAATACTTCAAAAAGCGCTGGGATAGGATCAATCTGTAAGGGAATGGAGAATGACTTATCCCAGCGCTTTTTGAAGCGTTGGGATAGGGTGACCTTATTCCAGCGCTTCAAAAAGCGTTGGGATAGGATCAATCCGTAAGGGAATGGAGAATGACCTATCCCAGCGCCTTTTGAAGTGCTGGAATAGGGCGATCCAATCCCAGCGCTTCAAAAAGCGCTGGTATAGGATCAATCCGTAAGGGAATGGAGAATGACCTATCCCAGTGCCTTTTGAAGCGCTGGAATAGGGTGATCCAATCCCAGTGCTTCAAAAAGCACTGGGATAGGATCAATCCGTAAGGGAATGGAGAATGACCTATCCTAGTGCTTTTTGAAGCGCTGGAATAGGGTGACCCAATCCCAGCGCTTTAAAAAGCGCTGGTATAGGCCACTCTCCATTCCCTTACGGATTGATCCTATCCCAGTGCTTTTTGAAGCACTGGGATTGGATCACCCTATTCCAGCGCTTCAAAAAGCGCTGGGATAGGTCACTTTCCATTCCCCTACGGATTCATCTTATACCAGCGCTTCAAAAAGCGCTGGGATAGGATAGTTTCAAAAATTAAATAGTAATATTAATATTTTCTTGATTAATAAGATTGAATATAATACTTCAAATTAATAAAATAAAATTTAACAGTATAAATTAATAAAATAAAATATATTAATTAATAAAAATATTTTTTAATGATTCAATTTAACAAAATTTAATCTAATTTAATACTTCAAACTAATTTAATATATTTTAATTTAATACTTCAAATTAATGAAATATAATTACTCACTAAAAATTAGTAAAATATAATGTAATAGCTAAAAAAATGTAAGATAAGACTTGAGGAGCAACAATATTAAAATAAAATTTAATATTTTAATTGGGTTAGATATATAAAACTCATTTACCAATTAAAAATCATTTATCTAATTGCTTCTAACCCAAACCCAACCTAATTATTATGGGTAAACCTTAACCCACCCAATTATCCAATTATCAAAATTACCAAAATGTCCATAAAGTGTAAATGACCAAAGTACTCTAAAATCTTAAAAAATACCCAAAATACCCCCAAAACGTAAAAGAAAATGACTAAAATATCCCCAAAACCTAAAAATGACCAAAATATCCCAAAAACCCAAAAAATGACCAAAATACCCCCGAAACCTAAAAATTACCAAAATACCCCTGAAACCCATAAAATGCCCAAAATACCCCTGAAACCTAAAAATTACCAAAATACCCCAAAAAACCCAAAAATTGACAAAAATACCCCCAAAACCTTAAAATGACCAAAATACCCCCTCCAAAAAACCAAAAAATGATCAAAATACCCCTGAAGAGTCATTAAATGACCAAAATACTCTTAAAACCTGGAAAATGACCAAAAAATTACCAAAATAATCATGAAACCTACAAAATGACTAAAATACCTCAGAACCCAAAAATGGTGTTAATGAACACGAAAAAGTATGCAGTAGTCCTTTGGATCACCCACATTTGTTTCCAATTCCACCAAGCTTTAAGTGTATCCCCACAACTTAGAGCCTCAACTATGCTACAAGAACTTCTGGCTACAATCACATATGCAAAGGGCAGGAACCATAGGCTTTTAACCTAGAAAGAAGAGGCCATGAAATTAGTAAATAAATGTATTACCGTAAATGGGTCAATATGAAATTTTAATACATTAATACGAGGAACGTGATTCGCCCTTAACGGCCTACATCCACAACAAAAATCTTTGATGGCTACATATTTACTATAAAATTTTATGCATTATAATTAATCTATTGAAGAGTGTTTATAGTAGGATAAATCTAAGACTAATCATAGATTAAATTCAGGGTTACAATACTTGCACTACAAGTAAGTACAAGTAGGATTATAATTAATTTTCTTACACTCCAAGTAAGATTATGATTACTTTGCTTACACTTTAAATAAGATCAGATATAATGAATATGTACTAAAATTATATTACAATCTTGGACCTTGACTAGAATTAAACCTTGATATATTATAAGAAAAGAATAGTAAAGAGATAAACTTGAGGGAATGTGGAAATGGCATGGAGCAAGCAGAGGGGAGGAACAATCACATAATAGAGTGTTGCGACGGAAAATGGAGCCCATAAAAGATAATTACAATATCCCATTTGGGCACCCAATTTTATTTTGCCATGCCCATATATGAAAGGGCAATACTTGGAGAGAAATATTTGAAACATGCCTTCAGACCACCTCTTTTGTTGAATAAGAACATCATTTAAGGTAATTGGAGCAACACCCAAGAAGGCCTTTCTATTTGGGTTATAATAACATGATTTCTAACCCCTACATTGGATAGCCAAGCCAGTTATAGTCTTCAGACAAGCACCCATAAATTAGCCCCATCTGCAAATTTATAATTACCATGTTCAAGATTAAACGTTTCATACATATACACACACATTCAGAGAGAGAGAGAGAGAGAGAGAGAGAGAGAGAGACCTTTTCCCCCCACTGAGTCTCCTTCTCAAAGCTACAACTAGCAAGTATTTTTGATGCTGCTTCTAATTCATTAACAGTTTTATTTGTATTATTTTTGTCTTCTATGTTCCATTCTTTTCTATAATCCTTGGAATACACTTTTCCACAAAGACTTTCTCTTCTATGGAAACACCTAGTACCACAATACGGAGTTGCACCATATCCATCCATTCCAGCAATCTCAACCTTCATATTTAACCAAGAGTATAATATGTTACTCCACCAAATAATCCATATAGTTTTGTCTTTCTGAAAACAAAGCTATTGTCTTAGATTACCCACATTATTACTGAAAGAGTACATGCATATGAATCAATTTTGGTGATATTGTCATAATTTTGTGGAAATTGCATGAAGGAGATCTCATGGCCTCTCTTTTCATCCAAGAAAAAAAAACTGTGCTTCTTGTATTGTATTTGCATCATTTGCATACATGTCACGATCCAAGTTGAGGATGAAAGGGGCATTGCTTATCTCTGATGACATTCTTATCTGCACTTTTGAAATGCAATCTTCAAAATACTAGGAAATTAACAATCAATAACATTACCTAGTGGACAAGGTCACAAATACTTACATCATTACTACACATGCTTACAAACTAAACAAACTTCTTTCTTTTATGCTTATTTTCATTTCACTTTAGAAATATCATGACATTGAAAAAAAAATTAAAGAACATGTGTTGCAAGTACAGTTCTACTGGGAGAATGTAAAGTAAATGTATGAACATAGGTTGAAAGTTTACAAGTGCATTCATAGCTCCAGCTTTGAAGTTGTGAGGCCATTGGGGTCTTTTTTCTTGTGCCATGTACACTAGTGTTGGCAATCGCCCTCCATATATATATCAACGGCATTTTTGTTCCTTCCATCAATCATAATCTTAAAAAAAATGATAATAAATAAAATGTTTTTTTTTTTTTTTTTAATTTTAAAAAGGGTGTATTATGAAATTTTTGGGGAGAATATAGTAGTTATCTTCACAATTGACTGGTGATCTTGCTTTGTTACTTTGGAGTTCCATTCTGAAAATCCTTTGTGTTGGTCCCTTATTTCTTTTGTAATCTCTTCCATTTCAACAGTTGAGTCAATCCAATTTTCCATTTCTTTGTATAGTTTCTTTAAGAAACATAAAAAAAAAAAATTGATTAGCCATGTGTCATCATGCAAATTCAATCATTCTAGCTTAAGGGTAATGCAAATAGTTAATTGATGTCACATGTCATGGATCAAGACTTAAGTATTTGGTAATTCAAATGACCATGCTTGTGAACTAACCATATCATTCATTAAGTCATCTAAACATGTCTCATGAGAATTTAGATTGTTAATTTTTTTTTTTTTGAAACTATTTAGATTGTTAATTATATCATTTGGATTTGAAGAATTTTTCTCTAAATTTATATGAAGGAGTATTTAATCCAACATAAACTCACTACCATTCAACTTAAGGGTACTATTAGGATAATGAAATTTGTATTATTTTAAAAATTATACACATAATTACACTTTGTACCATAAACTTTTCGAATGCATGTTTTGCCTCTTAAATTATGACTTGTTACACTTGGCATTATGACATTAAATTTGCCATTACCTTAGATGGAAAAATATGACATCACATGAAAAGACTTAATTGTCTATCTTTTTAATCCCTTAAAAATAAAGGAGAAAATATATTTCACTACTCTAAACTATACTCTCAATTAAGGAGAGCATAAAATGTCAACTTCAACCCACCATCATCTGAAAGATAAATACTCAAATTTTCAAGTGGATAATTGTAGGACATGACTGATAAGATTGTGTTGATCACCATAGTTGGTGGCCCCTTCTTGGGTCCACCGTGCACACGAAAATGTCAATACATGGTAAATTGTCTTTGTATCTGTAACATGCAACGAAAGTATAAATTGAGGGGAAAAAACGGCACAATATTTTCAGACTTTATCCCAAGAATGCCATATATCCACTATCATTGTTCACAATTACCTTGTGGAATTGAAGTAAATAAATAATAAAATAAAAATTTTCATTACTGAACTTGTTTTTTAGAAAAAGATTTTTCACTCTTTGAATTTGAATTTGCTAAATAATTCTCTATTTAGTGTTTGGTTGATAAAAAAATGTTTGGCATATACAAAGATGTATTTAAAAAAAGGAGTACTCATTTTATTAACTCTTAAAAGTTGAAAGATTAAATTGTAAAATGAGACAAATTTTAAGCACTCAATTGATGAATCAAACTTTAAGGATTTGATTGCTATTTTTGAAAATTTTGAGACTGAATTAGAAAGCAGGTCAAATTTTATGGAATAAAGTTGATGTTTGCAAGTATTAGTCATTGAACAAAGTTTAGGTACAAAATTAGTTGTAGCATAAGATTACAACATCATTAAATATCTTTTTATTGAAGGTGAATTTTGACAAATCTACTATTATATTACGTTTTCTTCTTATATCCTTCATGCTTTCAACATTTCTAGAAAATTAAAGATAAATAACTATGTCATCAACAAATTATTTAAATTGTAAATATTTGTAGTTTAAAATTATACATAAAATATAATCTTATAGATTATGTAGTAAATAATATCCGAATGACACAAAATTTGACATGTGTACTGAGAGCATAAAGAGCATAAAGAACATATAATCCGACGGTTAGATTTTTGAAATATGTAATAATATTAATGATATTAAGTAAGGTTGTAAGACTACAACTAATTTTGTAGCTAAACTTTGTCCTTAGTTATTTTAAAATTTCCTAACTTTGGTCTTGTTGAGAGTTCAAATAGAATATTTCATGGTAATTGATATTTATTATTTTATATCATGATATTTTCTAGGATTTATCTTAATAAAACTATGATCTTACCCAAATTATTTCATTTTTTTTTCCTTATTTTCATTTATATAATTATGTTAGATTGATATTTTTGAGATTTTGGATAATTTTTACATATATTTTTGTTATATCTCAAATTAATATTGAATTAGTTGAGTTTGTATTGTGTGGATATATACTGAGTTTTGTAGAGAGCACATACTGGAAGGATCTGAGCTTTAAAAACAACTATAAGAAACCACAATTGTGACTAGACTATCGTTCAAGAGCTGCTTCATGCATTTAGGGGCTTTAGGTGAAAACTGAATTGAGGCATTTTATATATATTTAAATATGATTTAAACAATTTTATAATATTTTATTTTCTTGTTATAGATGCAAAATTACTAATTAACTTGAACCACATAAATTTTTATTTATTTATGAGAAATTCTATAGATACAAAAAATTTGACAAAACTTTTCACACCTATTAAACCCACCACTTAAATTACTGTTTTGTCTACCAATAATAGCCAATAACAACCTACAACTTAGGATTTGTCATAAAAATATTGTGAAAAATGTTCCGAATGTAGATTTCCCACTCTTTTTTTTTTTACCTTCTTGTTTTTTATTTGATAAAAAAATTATTTTATTTACTGACTTAATATTTAGGCTTAATTAATACTATTACTATGAAATAAATAACCTTATAGGTTAAAATTTGAGTTCTTTTTTCTATTTGGGGTCTTACGTGATTGTCTCATTTTCTTATACTATAGAGCCATAGATTTGGCCTACTACCATTACAATTTTGGTCTATATTTTATGATCTTTTTGGTATGATTTAAACATATTTTTTAATCAATATTTCATAACATGATCTCGATTTTTATAGCAAAAATAGAGATTTTGCTAATATTAAAATCATTCTTCAGATTTTATTTATTTATTTTTACTTTTCCTTTAAGTTCTCCAATCACATCAAATTTACTGTATCAATTGGTTATCTTGATTGAGATGGGCACAAAATCAATTTATGGACCAAAATGAGATTAGGCCCAAAATGTAGGATGCAAAAATGTATTTTCACCTTTTTATTTCCATATATTTTCTAGGATTTCTATCAATCTATATCTATATTCTATATATATCTAAAAGTTGAAACATAGCATTTATTGTTGTTATGCTCTTGTTGAGCTACATCGGCGACCATGTTATTATTTTTATTAATAAAAAAATTATTTTATTTTCATTAATTTTCTATTAGTATTTTAAAAATTTCCACTTCAAGTTCCATAACACCCATGAGTCCCTATCTCCATTGTTTTCAACTTCCCATGTAGCTTAAGTTTCTTTAATGTCTAAGACTCACCATCTCCCCATTTCTTGCCTCTTCCTTTCCTCATTGAGCCCAACCATTTCATACCTGTTTAGTTGCCATTGTCTCTATAAAATCAAAGAGGTCATGTATAAATAGTTAGATGTCCTTTATATCTCTTAACTAGAAGAGGAATAGTTTTGGATTTAGATCTTGCAAAAGCACAGGACCAGTGGTATTAGAACAATGGTTAAGATTATTAGCTCTCTACTTCCTCACTCTATAACCGAACTCTTTATGTCCAATCAAGTTACACTGCCTAGCTAATAATATCCTACTTTCATTTCAACTTGACACACTCTATCTCTCGTTGAGGCTTAGCTTTTATTTGATGGTGATCTATGCTTTTGAGGGTTTTTGGTTGTGACCCACAAAGGTAAACTCTTTTATCTTGGTCTCTTTGGTGGTTTTGTGAGGTTTTCTCATGTGGGTTTTTTGAATTAGGTTTATTTATAAAGTATGTGTATGCGGGTTTGCTTCAAAGTTGTGCTCTTTGCTATGATTTTGTGATTGCATTCTCTTTTTGCACCATGTAATATTCGAAAATTTAAGGTTTTGTCATGTGGGTATTTGAACTTTGACATCTACATGAGGTATTTGTAAATGGGTGCATTTCAAAAACTTCAAGAGTTGTTTTTTTATATTCTGTTTTGTTGGATTGCCTTGGTTTTGGGTTAATAATTTCCTTTGGTTTTCGTAGATTATTCATTAAAGTTTTGGTCTTTTTGCAATTGGGTTCTTTGTTATTGATTTATATTGCTCAATTTTTTTCAACTTATTTAATTTTGGATTCCTTAAGCCAGGTTTATATGCAATTCAAGTTTCATTAGTTATTAAAAAAAAAAAAAAAATCAGCTTTTGTTAGCTATTAATCTTGGATTACTTTTTGAAAAAAATAAAAGTAGAAATAGATCGATTACTTAGTAACAATGCATTATAGATAAGAGTGTGTACAATTAGAATGTGTTTTGCTTCCTCACTCTAAGTTTCTATGCGTTCATGAGTATATAATGGTATTGGAATGAAAGTCCAATGTGTATAAAATGTTTTGCCTAAGCCTAAGGCGTTATAGGCTTCCTCTCTCAACTATTATAGTCTTTCACACATTTACACTCTGTATGTCCAATGCATTATAGAAACTTAGGTATAGAATTTTTTTTCCCTTCACTAAGTTCTCTCAACTATCTTATGTGAAATAGGGAAAATGTTTTGTACGGAAAATATTGTTAATTCTCAATTTAATTTCTTCCCATTCATGGTGTATTTTTTCCGACAATTTAAGTGTGTTCTATTTGTAAACACATGGGCTTTCTACTCTTTTAGAAAATTATAGTAGCATTTTTATTTTCACTATCCACATCATATTTGGATAAACTATCTAAATATTATAATAATGATAATCAAAGTCTTTTCTAAAGTGGTTCATTAAATATAAAAGTTGTATGACTATGAGTATATTCTCTATTGTTTTAATTAAATTAAATAACAATCAACTGCCTCCACCATTATATATATATAAAAAATAAATAAACGTTTTGGGTTTTAATTTATTATTATTAATTGTTATCAATAAACCGCAATAATCATTCAAATAATAGTTACATTCTTACGATATATGAAAATATATAGTCCATAAGTATGAGAGTAATATTATCACAAAAATTTACACAATGATTTGTCTTCTTTTCATTTTTTTACTTATTTTTTATTATTATTATTTTTATTATGTCAATTTGAATTCATTGTTTAATTTTTTGTAAAATCCATGTTTACTCTACACTATATTTAATTATGAAGTTCCTAGGGTATGCTATATATTTGATGGTTGATTCAAATGATTTTTTAACAAAATATTTTTTGAATAATTTGATAAGTTGTATTATATTTCTTTGATATTTTTTAGTAATGTTAATTCATTAATTTATATAGTAAAAATTTTCTTTTGACAATTCAATAAATGATCCTTGAAGAACTATTATTATAATTTTTTTTTTTTTTTTTACTTTTAAATAAGTTTAGCCACAAATGATCATTAATAATATTCGTATGCATCACGTAGATCTGCGGCTAGTACAAAAAAAAAAAAAAAAAAACTCAAGATTGTACTAAGATTAAAATCATGTTTCAGAGGGATACAAATACCCAGACATACTGTATCAGTTGGTCAATTTCTCTCCTAATGTATGAGAGAGAGAGAGAGAGAGAGAGAGAGAGAGAGTTGTAACCTGTATGAAACGACAAGATTGAGTGATTATCCAGTACAAACCAAACCATATCTCCACCATGAACATACCTAGGGCTGTCCACAACCTGCCCGGGCCCGAGAAACCGCTCGGAATCCGACCATCTTCATCGAAAACCGCCCGATCAAAGCTTGGTTACGGTCGGACGCGAATCACCGGCGCAAGCACCCAAACCATCTGTTCGAGTTACGAGTTGGCTGTCTGAGAAACCGACAAACTCGACCTGCTCGATGATTTGTTCTTCCCTTGTCGGAAATCACAAACTCGGCCAAAAACCGGTAAGTCCAAACCCTTAAGTCCAACGATATAGGCAGATTTCGAGAAGATCCATCAAGATCTCGGCTCGATCTTTATAGATATAGGGAAATATTGGCCAGATCTCGTTAGATTCGACCAGATCTAACGATATTTTGGCGAAAATCCAGCCGTATTTCGCTCCACTCCGGCAAACCTGAAACCAACCGATATGGACCCGAAACAGATACGACCCGAACTGGAAGACCCAAAACTAGAACAGGGTCGGTTGCAGGTTAAACTTTTCCCCACCTGATGCATTCGGGTCGAGTTCGGGTTGGGCACAAACTTGACCCGGCCCAACCTGTGGATAGCCCTAAACATACCAATCCAATCCCATCGATCCCTTGCTCTCCAACTCTTGGAATGTGAGTCAATTTGTAAACCTATATCAAACATATTCCCACAAACATTGTGGAAGCAAACACCTTATATGCACCTCTAAATCTTGCTTCCTGATAGGTAGAAATTTTTGAAGTAAAGTTGACGAAGTTGTGGAAACTAACGACTTTGCTTACATGTCCGTAAATGCCTCTAAAAGATTGACGATCATCTTAAAGACTGATGGGCGCACCTGAAGGTTTTCAATATAAATAAGAACGATCAGAAGGCATTGACGAACAGCTAAGCTGACGGGTTCAGCATGACTTGGTCTACACACATAAGTATATAAGGAAATATCTTGCACCCCACGCTTAACCCTAATCAAGAAGAGTCCTATAAGGAAAGAATTCCACAAAATACGTGACTTAAAGAGGATTTCTCCTACAAGGAAACATCTTCTTAACCAAGGCACGAATGTCAACCCTACACTACTATAAAAATCCCAAGACCCTCACAAACCAAGGTACGCATAATTTACCCTAGTTTTGGCACTCTAGAGTTGTGAAAAGTTCTAACTTGACCTTTGGAGAGTATTTGGCTTGCACCACACTAGTGTTCTTTGTTAGGTCTTCTCTTTTTGTTGTGCAGGTACTATTTCGAGCACGTAAGGACTGTGTGGCTCATTGGTGATTTTTTAGCTTTAGCAATTAGTGTTGTCTGTGGGAAACTGCGACTTGTAAGCCATACTATTGCTTCCCGCACAAAGAGTTGCATGGTGCTCACTTGCTCGATGGCAACCACTAACGATGCTCAAGGAGACGAACCGCGTGCTACCACCTTCGAGAGACAGGTTCAAACTCTCGCCACTGCCATAGAACGCCTCACCAAACAAAACCATGACCTCGAAGAACAGTTGCGCCAAAAGAATGCAAACCTTAACACTCAGGAGAAAGACCAAGAAGACACCAGAGTTGAAAGAAGGAACTAAGAAGGGCCAAAAGGAAGCAACGCCTCAAGTAGACCAGAACGACAGGATACAAGTCGGCCATCCATCATCGAATTGATTCCACCTCACATAGTCATTGAGATGTAGATGATGGAGCAGATGGACTTTATGATGAACGCCTTTAGGGGACGAATGTCTAGTGACCTCGATGACTTGGCCCATTAAATTGATTTGCCATTCACAGTGCCTGTCACTTCATTCCCTCTTCCACTAAAGTTTCGTATGCCGTAGGTGGAAAATTACGACGAATCCAAGGATCCCTTAGATCACTTGGAGTCTTTCATGACCCTGATGCACCTTCAAGGGTTGCTAGATGAGATCATGTGCAGAGCCTTTCCCACCACGTTGAAGGGATTTGAAAGGATCTGGTTCAACAGGCTGATGCCCAACTCCATTAGTACTTTCAAGGAGTTAAGAGCCCAGTTCACTTCACACTTAATCAGGGGGGCATAGATATAAGAAGTCCATTGCATGCCTGATGAGCATTAAGCAGTGAGAGGACGAAACGCTGAGATTTTACATAACCCGCTTTAACAAGGAGGCCCTCTTGATCGATGAAGCAGACGATAAGATACTTGTGGCGGCATTCATCAATAGACTACAGAAGGGTAAGTTTTTGTTTTCTTTATATAAGAACGACCCAAAGGCTATGTCAGATGTGCTTTACAAAACGATTAAATACATGAATGCGGAAGACGCATTACTGGCCCGAGAGGAGAAGCCTAGGAAAAGGGAAAGGCAGGAAGATACACGATTGGATAGAGGGTGAAAGATGGCAAGGACTGGAGTACGGCGAGAGGATAGATGCTCCAAGCCCCCTGCATGGAAGTTCAAAAGTTTCACCCCACTAACTGCCTTGATTGACCAAGTCTTGATGCAAATTAAGGACGAAAGAGCCCTGACCTTTCCTGGCAAACTGAAGGGAGACCCTAATAAGAGGCCTAGAGACAAGTATTGCCACTTTCACCTTGATCACGACCATGAAACTGCTGATTGCTATGACTTGAAGCAACAAATTGAAGCCCTGGTCAGACAAGGAAAGCTACAGAGGTTCGTTAGTAAGGAAAGGATGGATCCACCTCAAGAGCATGCTCCTTGACGGGAAAACGAGCGTCCCAGGCTACCCATAGGAAATATAAGAATGATTGTAGGGGGCACAACAACTACAAGGTCATCCAAAAAGGCTCGTAAGACTTATCTAAGGATGGTTCAGAATGTCCAATTGACGGGTTCGGTACCAAAGATGGCACGGATTGACAACCCCATCATCGAATTCTCGGAAGAAGATGCCTGACATCTTTACCACCCACATGACAATGCACTTGTCGTCAGCATACGAGTTGGAGATTACAACACGCATCGGGTACTGGTCGACAATGGCAGCTCAGCTGACGTCCTGTACTACCTAGCATTCCAACAGATAAGGTTGATAGAGAGCGACTGGTTTCGATGAATGCTTCTCTCGTTGGTTTTGGAGGAACTAGGGTATTCCCTCTTGGTGCAGTCACGTTATGTGTAACGGTGGGCATCTACCCCCAGCAGATCACTAAGGACGTGACATTCATTGTGGTTGACTGCTCGTCCGCTTACAATGCCATCCTGGGATAACCTACCCTTAATTCATGAAAGGTTGTAACCTCCACTTACCACTTGATGATCAAATTCCCTACCGATTATGGAGTATGAGATCTCCGTGGAAATCAGGTAGCCGTACGAGAATGCTACATAGCTATGATGGAGGTGGATGACCACCTCCAGGCCATGAATATAGAAGAACATTGGACAATGACAGAGCTCGTTAAAAAACCTGAAGAGATACTTTTCGACAACTCCAAGCCTGATCGAATGACCAGAATTGGTACCCTCGCCAGCCCAACGGTTCGCTAAGTGCTTATAACTTTTCTTAAAGATCACCGTGATGTATTCGCTTGGAGCCATGAAGACATGCCAGGAATAGACCCCTCGGTCATGGTGCACAGATTGAACGTGTCATCCTCCTTTCCACCCGTTCGTTAAAAGAAGTGAGTATTCACCCTAGAACAAGATCAAGCTATAGCAGAAGAAGTTCACAAGCTACATGAGGCAAATTTCATCAGGGAAGTTTACTACCTCAAATGGTTGGCAAACATAGTGATGGTCAAGAAAGCCAGCGGGAAGTGGAGGACGTGCGTAGACTTCACAGATCTAAACAAAGCATGCCCCAAGGATAGCTACCCTCTCCCACAGGTCGACATCCTAGTAGACTCTACGACTCAACACTAGTTATTAAGTTTCATGGACGTTTTTTCAAGCTACTATTAGATTGGAATGGACGAAGCGGATTAGGAGAAGACTTTGTTCGTTACTAGCCAGTGCCTCTTTTGCTATAAAGTAATGCCATTTGGCCTCAAAAACATAGGTGTAACATATCAGAGGCTCATGAACAAGATGTTTGCACAACAAATTAGGAGAAATGTCCAAGTCTATGTTGACGACATGTTAGTGAAAAGCCGAAGGGAGGAAGACCATTTGGAGGATCTCAAGGAAACATTCGACACCCTTCGCTCCTACAGCAGGAAAGTTCCTAGGGTTCATGATATCTCAGATGGGTATTGAGGCCAACCCAGACAAGATTGGGGCCATAATAGAGATGGCCCCCCTAAAGAATGTAAAAGAAGTACAAAGTTTAAACGGTAAGATCGCCGCCCTGAACAGGTTCGTATCAAGGGCAAAAAATAATTGTCTACCCTTCTTCCGCATGCTGAAAAAGTCTTTTGAGTGGACGGCCGAGTGTCAGTAGGCGTTTGAGGATCTAAAGGCCTACCTTTCTTCCCCACCGTTACTAAGTCCTTCATGACCAGGGGAAGAACTCTTCCTCTATTTGGTCGTCTCCTCGACAGCCGTCAGCGCGGCCTTAGTCATTGAAGAAGACAAGGTTCAGAAGCCTGTGTACTATGCCAGCCAAGCACTTCGTGGTGCAGAAGTAAGGTACCCGCCAATGGAGAAGCTCGCCTTCGCTTTGGTCATGTCAGCCCGTAAGCTCAAACCATACTTCCAAGCGCACATGATGATCGTCCTAACTGACAAGCCCTTATGGTGGGCAAGAGCAACCCTGAAGCTGCCGGGTAATTGGCACTATGGGCAATAGAGCTAAGTAAGTTTGATATTCAGTACCACCCGCGTACCGCTGTCAAGGGACAAGTCGTCACTGATTTCATAATAGAGTTCACCAACAGGAAGACAAGGAGGCAGATAAGTGCCCTCGATAGATCATACATACAGACGAATCGTCTAACAGACAGGCTGGTGGAGCAGGTATCGTGCTTCTTTCTCCAAAAGGAGGCAAGATTGAATGTATGGTTCGCCTCGACTTCCCTACCACCAACAATGAAGCAGAGTACAAAGCTCTAGATGCAGGACTTGATCTCGCCAAAGTAGCAGGGGCCGTAAGTATAGTTATTCATTTTGACTCCCAGGTCATCACCAACGAAGTAAACGGGGATTACGAATGTAAGGGTGAAAGGATGAAGAAGTACTTGGAGCAAGTAAAAAGAAGGGTGGATGACCTGCAGGCCGAGATTGTTCAAATCCCTAGAGGAGAGAATGAGCAAGTCGACCGCCTTGCCAAAGTTACTTCAGCAGAGCGCATGATCATCCCTGACAATGTATTCTCCTTTATTCAGCTGTCTCCACTAATAGATTCCGTCGATGTGCAGGAGACAGGTTCTGAAAATAATTGGACCACACCATTAATCTCCTACTTGAAAAATGACATGTTACCAGATGGAAATGAAGTCGCCAGAAAGCTGAAGGTCCAAGCAGCACAATTCGTTCTGATAAAGGACGTCCTGTACAAGAGAGGCTTCTCCTGTCCATACCTTAGGTGTTTGGGCCCTGAGGAAGTGGACTACGTTATGAGAGAAGTCCATGAAAGGATCTGCAGAAACCACTCGGGGTCATGGTTGTTGGTACACAAACTGATCCGAGCAGGGTATTACTAGCCTACCATGCAGAAGGATGCCCAGACTTATGTCAAAACCTGTGACAAGTGTTAAAGGTTCAGCAACGTCATCAGACAGCCGTTCGAAGAGTTGACCCCGATGACAGCCCCATGGCCATTTGCTCAATGGGGATTAGACATCATGGGACCATTCCAGATAGCGGTGCGACAACTAAAGTTCCTTATAGTAGGCATAGACTACTTCACAAAGCGGGTAGAAGCTGAAGCCCTAGCAACCATTACAGAAAGGAACGTGCGAAGCTTCGTCTAGAGGTACATCATCAGTAGATATAGGATCCCTAAGGTCCTGGTCTCGGACAACAGGAAACAATTCGACAACAACTCCTTCCGGGATTTTTGCTCGTAGTTAGGGATAAAAAATCACTACTCCTCCCCCACCCACCCTTAAGCTAACGAACAGATTGAAGTCACAAACCGATCCTTGCTTAAAATTA
Source organism: Quercus agrifolia (assembly GCA_029955455.1). NCBI lineage: Eukaryota > Viridiplantae > Streptophyta > Magnoliopsida > Fagales > Fagaceae > Quercus > Quercus agrifolia. Next base: position 59,402,649 of record JARQAD010000004.1, read on the forward strand.
TCAAGACTTGGATCAAGGGGGTAAAGGGCATATGGCCCAAAGAGCTGCCAAATGTACTGTGGGCATACAAGACAACAGCAAGAACACCTACATGGGATATACCATTTCGGCTAACATACAGGAGCGAGGTGGTCATTCCAACCGAGGTCGGGCTCACAAGCTAGAGGGTGAACAATCACGATGAAAGAGAAAACAACGAGGCTATGCGTCTACAGCTCGATCTACTAGACGAGGTCAGGGCGATGGCCGAACAAAGACTTGCATGGTACTAGGACCTTATGGCCAAGCACTACAACTCCCGAGTCAAACATCGAGACTTCAAGGTTGGAGACCTCGTCTTGAGGAAGGTAATGAGCGTAGCCAAAGACCCTACCTATGGACAGCTCGGTCCCAATTGGAAAGGACTTTACAGAATTACGTCATGGCAGAGGAAAGACACCTACCACCTAGAGACACTAGACGGACGGAAGTTGCACCATCTATGGAACACCGACCACCTGCAAAAGTACTACCAGTAGAGCAACTTTCATCATTTTCCAGTTCACTTTAGTTAATTTTAGCTACACTCCTCAATTTTCCAATTTACCTCAGTTAATCTTTGCTACAATACTTTTTAAGCCTAAAGGGCAAGTCTTTTTCTTTAGAGAAATACTTTTCTATGAATGCATGGTTTATCATAATAAGAGGAGTTTATTCAGATATGACTTGTATGTTTTTCTACAAAATATTATCAAGTCCTTAAAGCGGACGAGTTTTGATAAGAATGCAAAATGTCATATTTTTCTCCCTTAATATTTAGTCTTTTATATTTATTTGGTGCCTAAATGTACTTATTATTCTTATATTTTGATTTAGGACTCAAATGGAGGCGTTAAGTGCAAAACGTAGCTAATTGGGTGATTCTGGATAGCTTTGACATTGCTTCATAATCTGGGCATAACTCTCTCATCCAAGCTCTGATTAAGATGATTCAAGATTCTATGGAACACCAAGACAAAACTCTACAACTTTCATGTTTTGAGTTTTGAGAGATACGGGCTGCATCAAGGTCGAAATCGGGCTTGAAGTTGCCACATCTGCATTGCTGACATTCTGGAATGTTCCTTTGCCTGAAATTCTAATACGCGTATCTAATGTGATTTATTTTTGGAAGCTTCCAGATTTGGTGCACGAAATTTCCAGCTGAAAAACACCACTTTCCTAGTTATATTAGGACTTTGTTTTATTTTTAATATTTTTCCTTAATTAGTTAGATTTGGATATTATTATTGAGAATATTTTTAGGAGATTTTGTAGGCTTTGGAAAGGGGGAATTAATGTGTAAAAGGGGGAGGAGAAATCAGAATTACACACACACACACGCGCGCGCCTCTCTCTCCCCTCTTCTCTGATTTTTTCCTTTGATTTTTCATCATGGCCCTACTTGGCTAAACTTTTATACTTGGTTGAAGGAAACTGAAGCCTCAGAATCAATAAAACTGTGAGATCTAATTTGTTTTTATTGTTCGATTTATGCTTTGAATATCGGATGTTCTTCTGTGCTTATTTTCACGATTGTCTCGTTTAATTTCTAGGAGGCCTACTAGTTTATTATTCATTGCAATCTATTGTTAGGTTAGATATCAAATCCGTAATTGTTTGATCTCTCTAACTTGTGAAGTAACCAAGATTTAATGATTTGCTGCGTCAGAAATTATTATATCTTAGGAAGAATGCTCGACTAAATTAAATGCAACCACTGGTGTTTGTGTTGTTTAGTTTCATCGATCTCTCTAATTCTTAAGGCTGCTACTAGATTAAACCTTTAGCACTTGTCTTGGGTTGTTTAGTAGTTAGGGTTTATTAGATCGCTTGTTTTCTAATTAACTACGACTAAGGAGAGATAGGAAAATATTTCCAACGGTGAATATTCAAAGTGTGAATTGATATATACTTGCATTGATGATCAGTTGTAAATTTCCGACGGTGGATGTTGACTTAGACCAAGGTTTGTTCTTTTGATTGATTTTGATATTTTAATTTGAATTGTTCCTTAATTTTTTTTTCTTAAAATTGTTTTCATTATACTCAACCTTCCCTTCCTTGTTGACGTAGCATAAAACTAAGCTAGATACTCTTTGTGGGAATGATCCTTACTCGCACTACTACATATATTTTTAGGAGTATAGGTTTTATTTTTGGTTGCCTGCGACAGCACACCAAGTTCATTCCAAGAGGATGAATTATTATTAGTCCATAAAGTGAATGAGTTTATTAGTAAGTTCATAAAGTGGACGAGCTCATTCCAGGAGGATGAATTATTACTAGTCCATGAAGTAGACGAGTCCTTAAAGTGGACGAGTTCATTCTAGGAGGATGATTTATTATTGGTCCATAAAGTGGACGAGTTTATTAGTAGGTCCATAAAGTGGATGAGTTCATCCCAAGAGGGTGAGTTAGTATTTCCATAAGTGGATGAATTCAAGATTAGGTCCATTAGTGGATGGACTCAGCCCATAAAGGTGGGTTAATATTATAAAATCCACGAATGGACGGATTCATGATAAAGTCAATAAGTGCACGAGTTCATGCCGTGATGACGAGTTAGTCCTCAAGGTCACGGATTCATGATCAAAAGTGGACGGGCTTATCCCATGAGGATGAATCAATATCGTGGACGTGTTCATATGTTTATTCCACAAAGATGGGTTAACAGGTGGACGGGTCCATAAGCAGACGAGTTTACCACGAATCTACTAACTCGTTATTGGACGGGTTCATTATGTGGGCAAATTCATTATAAAGTTTATTAGCCCATGAACGACCAAGTTCGAAATGAACGAATCAAAATTTATAAAGCCCACAAAATGGACAAGTCCATTATGAAGTTTATTAGCCCATAAATGGACAAATTCGAAACAGATGAATCAAAATTATTAAGTCATAAAATAGACGGATTCATAAGGGCAAGGGATGAACATACACGTACCAATAAGCAACACACATATTGAAAGTGGTGAATATGAAATACCATAAATAAAGTGAAGTTTTTACAAACAGAGCCTAAAAAACAAAAGGGCATTGTCCGGAAATTAGATTAAATTTACAATAAAGAGGAAAGAAAAAGGCTAAGTTCAGGAGGCCGGGGGGTCTTGTGGGATCTTATCACCCTTAGGAGGAAGGTCCTGGACATCCTGAGTTGAAGGATCTTCAGCATTTTGAAGGTTGGCCGACGGGGTCAGAGGAATGATGGGCTAGTGCACAATAGGTTGGGCAAGAACGACACTATCATCCTTTGGATCTACCTCGGACTTGGTGGAGTCATCACTCTCTTCAAGGATAGTGTCGCCTGCAGGTGTTGACGGCAAGGGTTCATCCATGGAAACCTTAGACAAATCCAAGTGAGGGTAGATGGATTTGACCTATTTAAGGCAATCCTCAAACCCATCACCATAGTGTTCAGCACAGGAATCAATGAATGTCTGTGATGCCCTGAATTCCTTCATGGCATCAGCCTTGGCCATCTCCACCTGATCTAAAAGGGCTGTAAACTCTTTTTCTGCCGCCTCCTTGGCCTCTTGCACTTTTTTCTTTTGATGACCCTTCTCCTTTAGTTTCTCTCTCAGCTCCTTCATCTCTTGGTTAAGGGTACGAAAGGGCACCCCTATATTGTTCTTGCCCATTGGTCAGGTTCTTAATACGTTTATGCAGACGAGTAATCACCCCTTCCTTAGCGACGCCCTTATCTTGCAAAGCTTTCATCAGAACCAACGCTTGCAAAACAGGATAATTGTAAGCTACTAAGCATAAGAATGAATAAATAGAGAAACAAAGGAAGGAACGTACCTGAGCAAGGTCAAAAAGACCTGATGCCCCCAGCTCCTTCGTGGCTTGCTCAACACAAAGGTCTACGTCCTTGTCCCTAATAATGGACTCCATCATCTCCAAGGCATAGTCCTTGTGAGTAAGAAGACGATGCTCGGGATCTTGGGTGATGGGGCCAGACGTCGTCATTAGCCCCTTGCCTACCCTTTGCTTTGGCTTGGGAGGTGATGGCTTCTTGGGGGGCTTCTCTCCAGGTGTGACGAACACCTTTTTGGATAGGTGGTCATCCTTCCCGTCACGATTCCTTTTAGTCGCCCCCTTACTGACGGCCTTAGGGGCTGACGAGGACGTCACCTCCTTTCCCTTGGCATTCTCCTCTTTCTTGCGTGCAACAGTTGCCCTTACCTGCTCCCTCAGCCTAGCTGCCTCCATTTTTGCAAAAGGGTAAATAACGGGTATTGGAACAAGTGACGGCCTTAGACAAGCCGACGGAAAAAGAAAAAAGAAAGCTTAAAGCGTATAAACATACGACGATGGGAATAAGCATTAAGATGACAGGCTTCTAGTGTTGGCTCAAGATCCCTACAATATGCGTGTAAAGTGTCGAGTGTAATGAGATCCCGACACTTTCTCTCTTCCAACAGGATTTTTGTTACCCGACGAATAAAAGCTTATTGCTCGTCTGTGATATATGGATGAACACTAGCTGAAAAAACTAGAGAAGTAAACGATGTTAGAAATCCGAAACAAACAAACTGAAAAAAGCAGATGGGATTAACCTGAATCCATGAGATAAGCCCAAGTGTTGTCAAAACCAAGAGGCATCGTCTCCCACTCTTCCTGACGACATACCCAGTTCGTCCCTTTGACAAAGATATACCTTTCCTTCCAATTCCTATTGGAATCAGACATATTAGATACTAGTCTTTGTTAAGACATATGTGATTCACTTGTTAGGAACCTATGTCACTATTTTGTGTAATTTGCTAATCCTTTGACAAAACGTACTTTACTTGTATTTGGGTAAATCTAAGATGTGTTTAATATTTCAACAAACCTCGTTTCAAGTTCAAGTGTTAAAGCCATGCAAGTTTGTCCAAGATTCAAGTTTGAAAAGTATCTGTCATTAAAACTCAATAGCTAGCATTTATCGAGCCTTGAAGAGCTATTCTACCCTGTGGCTCGACAGCAGCTCGATAGATAGGCATCTGTCGAGGTTTATGAAAAACAAAGTTTCAGGTCTGTTTTGACTCCAATTCATGATTTTATATTTGGGCTTTCTTTTCTCACAACTCTAGACATATAAAAGGATTATCTTAAGGGCCGTCAAAGGTGACACAAGTTGCACAAGTATTGAGCAAAGTTTGTTCAAGCAAATTGTGACCGAAGATAGAATTTGCTCTAGTTCATCTTTCTTGTGAAGAAGCTGTTGTGTTTGTGCACCGTAGGATTTTGTAACCAAGGAGCTTCTCGATCTTCATCATGTGATGAACTGAAGAACTTTGCAGCCAACAACTTTCTCTAGTTGGTGATTGAAGTTGCGTATTGAGATTCGCGCAATTGGTTAGTTGCGCAATTGGTTTTACAAGGAGAGATTTTCACTACAGAACAAATCTAATTGGGTATTGGGGTAAGGGTTCAACTGTAGGTTGGTGTAAGGTACTGGGATTCCTTTACTTGTAACCGTTTGTTGTGATAATAGTGGATTCTCGGGAGTGGTGATTTTAAAATCACTCGGTGGGGTTTTTGTCATGTAGGTTTTCCCCATTCGTAAACAAATCATCGTGTTAATTTAATTTCCATTGCATTTAGTTTAATTGGTGATTTGTTTGTGCTACCACACGTTTGCATGTTAATTTGATTAATTAATAAACTTGGCTAATTAATCAATTAATTTATCACAAGGGGTCAATACGTTTTTGGCCTACCAAGTGGTATCAGAGCAGACACACTCTGATTAGGGTTAATCTTTGCTATGTGGTCCATTGACCCCTGTTTGTCATGGAGAGAGGACAGTCTCTTATTGTACCTCATTTATTTGATGGCATTAGCTATGCATACTGGAAAGTACTCATGAGAGTTTTCTTGTAATCATTAGATGAAAAGGTGTGGCAAGCTGTGGAGATAGTCTGGACCAAGCTGAAGGAAGCCCCGGCCGATTGGGATGATGCTAAGATCAAGGCGGTAAATTTCAACAGCAGAGCATTGAATGCTTTATTCAGTGCAGTCACAAATGAAGAGTTCAAGAAGATATCCTCCACTAAAACTGTGAAGGAAGCATGGACCATCTTCCAGACAACCTATGAGGAACCAAGGTTGTCAAGGATTCGAAGTTACAGAGGCTCACTACAAGCTTCGAAGAGATTAAGATAGAGGAGGATGAGTCGTTTGATGAGTTCTATGCCAAACTCAAGGACTTAGTTAACTTAACTTTTAATCTTGGGGAAATCATTCCTGAACCTAAGATTGTAAGAAAGGTGCTCAGATCTCTACCCAAGAGATTCCATGCCGAGATCACCGCAATTGAGGAATCAAAGGACATTGATAAGATTCCTCTGACAGAGCTGGTTGGTAATCTACAGACCTATGAGTTAGGTTTAACAAGAACTAGTAAGTCGGGTAAGAGCAAGAGCATGGCATTGAAGGCCAAGAGCAGTGATACTGATAAGTCTTCAGATAATGAAGATTATAAGATGAAGTCCTATATTACAAGGCAATTCAAGAAGTTTATGAAGAATGCTAATGGAAAGGGCTTCAACAAAGACCGTAGGCAATCTAGCTCCTCACAGTTTAAGAGCTAGGACAAAGGGAAGAAGGATGTTAGGGATGGCGGTCAGTACATTGTTCCCTCAGGACCAAAGTGCTTTGGGTGCTAAGGCTTCGGTCATATGAAATAGGAGTGTCCTATGTATCTCAAGATAATTGGGAAGAGTAAGGCACTTACTGCTACATTAAGTGACACCAAGCCTGAGGATGATTCTGACAATGAGGATGACAGAATCTTGAATGCCTTCACTACCACGATCAATCCTACTGAGGGGATTGTTGAAGATGCAGATGAAGAAGAGGAATTGGTGGAGTCCAAGTTTGAGAAGATGGATGAACAAGATGACATCCACACAGCCTATGCAAAGTTGTACAAGGTCTCAGAAAAGCATAAGAAGATCTATAGGTTAGCCTCCAAGAAGCTTAGTAATGTGGAGCTTGAGCAAGAAGAGCTTTCCACAAAGTTTGATGAAGCCAATTAGACTATTGGAGCACTGAAATTTGAGAATAATTTCTTGGCTGAGAAGACCAAGAAACTTGAAGCGGAGCTATTCCAAGTCAGAGCTCAATTGGAGAGGACTTCAAGTGCAAAGCTTGATGAGATGCTTAGTCTTCAGAAATCTGCTTCCGATTGAACCGGTTTAGGGTATGATTTCTCTTCTCCTAGTATTGCTTTTACTAGTACTACTATTTTTGTTCCTCTTGCTAATAATGTTGAAACAGAGAACAATGATGTTAAAAATGAATTAGCTAGTGAGAACATAGATAAGGGTAAGTCTATCTTAGGAGTACCCCCTAAACTTGCTAAAAATGAGACTAAAAACCTTAGGGCTAAAAACGCTAACTCTTAAAAGCCTAAACAGAAGAAGCAGCATCTTTGTCATCACTGTGGAGCAGCCAGTCATACTCAAACTAATTGCTATAAGTGGTTAGCCACTCAACAGATCAACGACATGATTGCTTCGGGAAACTAGAATCAGTTTCCATCCTCTTTTGCTCCCCTTGGAGATCTTGTCAAAGCCCTCATGTTCCTTTAGAACTTGAACGGTTTCAATTCTTCCCCCTCACCACCGGTTCAAGGGTTTACTCAATGGAAAGGTTCTTCCAAGGTGTGGAAGAAAAATGGCTCCAAGTGATTCTATCACTTTTTTTCTCTCTCTTCTTGTTTTTGTGTTTGCATTACCTGTGTGTTTTGCTTTCAAGTTTTGAGTCAGTCTAGTTTTATGCTTTGCTTAACATGTTTTTGTTTGTTGTTTTCAGTTTTGTTTATTTTGTTTTTCATATAAAAAAAATGAAAAATTGAAAAATACAAAAATAGTGTGTGTTATGTGTACATTGGTACTTGTGTACCTTAGATGGCCATTGAAACAAAATTTTCGAAACTTTGTATCTTAGATGAGCATCTCTCTGCATAACTAAGTAAGTGAGCTTTGTGGTTGGTGTTTGTGATAAGTAAGATTAAGTAATCTCTTGTACTTAACACTCGTATCACTTTTTTTGATCGGAAGAACTAGAAAATCCTAAGAGAAAGACATAAATAACCATCTCACCACTGTTGCCTGCCAATTATGAAATGACATCTGTATGTTTCGGCATAGCAAAAGTGCAATATCAAAAGCTTAACATCATTGGGTATTCCTTTTTTCTCTTTTATATGCCCATGCATGATTTGCTTAAAATGAAAAAAAATATGCAAAGAAAATAAAAGCAAAAGAGTAAAAATGCTTTATATATGATTGCAAGCGTGTCTTCTAGGAGATGTGGGAGTTATAGGATGTACCTCAAAGATGATAGTCCCCATCAAACAGTTATGATTTTGTGTGAGTTATAGTGATTTTCTAATATCTCAAATCGTCATAACATGTAAACATTTATGCAATCTTGTGATTTTTTTTTTTTTTTGCACACACAACACGCAATATTCTTTGCTACTCTTGATACATGTGCAGGTACAATGTGATTTGGCTATCATAAGGTTTACATGTGTTACTGTATGCTCACTACACTGTCTTTACTTATTTTTGAAATATAAAATTGGTTAGACGTGTTTAGTGTGTGTGTGTGTTTTTGGGATCTATGTGCTTAATTTTATTGTTGAGAGATGATTTTGAGAGTTTAAAATGTTGTTTGGATCCTTGGTTGAGTTGCATGCTTGATTACATTCATATCTGTGTTTTTCCTTTCTTGAACAACTCTTTTAAAGCAATCTTGACACATCTTCAATACCTGGCTTATCTGTCGAGCTCTTCAGTTGATTTTTATCGCAATCTTGACACCTTTCCATAGCTAGGTGGATCGATCGAGAAAGTTCATGTCCCCTCAATAGCTCCTTGATACCTCCTCGATCCATCGAGCTTATTTTGTTGTGGAAACCTTCTCAATGGTTGCATCTGTCAAAGTTTTTAAAGCTTGACACCTCTCTCGACACCTCTATCTGTTGAGATTTACTGAACTTCTATATAAGGGTTTAGTGCAAGTCGGACTTCGTTTCGCTCGATCTCTCTCGATCTGTCTGTGTCTTTTCACCTCCCAAACTTCCCTCTCTCATTCCAAACTTCATCCTAAGTTTTTTTTCAGCCTTAATCAAGTTTCTCATTACTTGGTAAGTGTCTAAATCCTTCATTCTTCATGCATTTCATGCATTAGACCTAGGTTTTTGGGTTTTTGAAAATTTTTGGGGGGTTTTCAAAATTGATGAAGTTATTGTGAAATTTTTGGGTTGCTTTTGTGAAAATTCTTTAAAATCTTCATGCATTGCATCCCGTGTGCATTATAACTATATTTTCATGCATTTAGGTGTGTGTTATATATGTTAAACTGCTTGTGTACTGGTAGGTTTGGATTGGGCTGAGCCCATGATGCAATTATCTTTGCACATCACATGCTCATGCATACGTCCTTTACATTCAATATATTTTTATAAATTTGAATTGTTTTTGGGACTTTTTTGAGTGTTTCTTTCTTCCCCCTCACTTTCTATTTTACATTAGTGTGTCATGGCATCGAAACGTAAGTTTGCTCCATCCTGGAACCCTCTTCATTCCAGGGCTTCTTCTTCTTCTGATCCCACCCCTTCCTCTGTTTGGTTTCGTGATGAGCAAGCTCGAAAGGACTTCTCGGAGAACTTCTCTAGACAAGGCGTTCATTCGGAATGCCAAATCATTTTGTCGGACTTCTCCGACATTGACCTATCCACTATCATTCAAGGTCGAGGTTGGGAGTCACTATGTGACATCCCGATCGCATGTCCATTTGTGCTGATCCATGAGTTTTATTCCAACATGCATGGATTCGATCTTTCAGTACCTCATTTCATTACTTGCGTTTGAGGTACATGTGTAGTGGTCACATCGGAGATTGTCTCCGATGTGCTCCGTGTCCCGAGGGTAGAGTATCCTGACTACCCTAGTTGTGAGTGTCTGAGGACTATGTCCAAAGACGAGTAGATTTTTGCTTTTTGTGAGCATCCCGCTGATTGGGGTGATCATTTGTTTACTCCATGTTCAACCTTTGCTAAAGGTCCTAGATTCATGAACATGGTTATGATTTTTGTTCTTCATCCTCTTTCTCATTATAACTCTATTACCGAGCCCCGTGCTCAATTTTTGCTTTCTTTGTTAGAGCATCTCATTATAGATTTTCCCTCACATTTCATTCTTTCCATCATAGATGTTTATAGAGATACGGTGACCCGTGATAAGCTCATCTTCCCTTTAGCTATCACGAGGATCTTACGCCATTTTTTCCGTTCCCTTCCTTGTTTTTGACCACTTTTACGTTATGTGTGCCATTGACCACGCTACCATTAAATGGAGCGAGGCATAGTTTCATTCGAGGCGGTCCGATATGACAGCTCCTCCTACTCCTTCTGCTATATCCACCTCCGTTTCTTCTACTTCAGCGAAAGATGTGACCCATGATGTGATCAGGGCGTAGCTTTAGTGCATGGATGCTTGCCTTGATATACTCACTATTGAGATGTATCAGGTGAACACCCGTGTCGGCCGTATTGCTAGATGGCAGGCTCGCCTTAGTGGCTTTGTGGAGTCTTCCTCTCCTCCTTTTGAGGCATCTGAGGCATCTGAGACATCTGAGGACGATGAAGACTCCTACGACGATGATGATGATGATGATGATGGAGATGCTAGCTCTTTCAGCTTTGACGAGATATCTACTTGACACTCTTACCCTTTGTCACTCGTGACAAAAATAGGGAGTAGTTTTGGTTATGAAAGTAGTCATAGTTAGGGGGAGGGTTAGCATAGGAGATTTTTTTGTTAGAGGGAGTGTGTACATTGAGGGATGTAGTGAGGACTTGATGTATTTTTCTCTTTTCTTTCTATTTTAGATACATCATATCTTGTTTATTGTGATCTTATGACCGTTTTGACATATATTGTACTTATATTCCTTTTATATTGATGTATGTTTTTCTTTCACCTATCCTTACCATGTGTTGTTTCTTTTCTTGATGTATACACATGTTTCTTTTATCTTGTATACAATCTATTATTTCTGTTTCACACAAAGATGCCTTGATGAGTTTTGTTTAAAGTGTTTCAGAAATATAGGTTGTCAAAGTCTTCTTGCCATAAACTCTCTTCTTGCAAAGTTTTTCAAGAGTTTGTGTTAGGATAGATTTTATTGTATTCAACAAGTGAATATGAGTTGAGTGATTTATGACTTCTCTCATATGTTCATTTGTTTGTTGTAGTTTTGTCATGGATTGCTAAATGGGGAGATTTGTTAGGACATATGTGATTCATTTGTTAGAAACATATGTCACTATTTTGTATAATTGACTAATCTTTTAACAAAACGCATTTTACTTGTATTTGGGTAGATCTAAGATGTGTTTAATGCTGATAGGCCAAAAACGAATTGACCCATTGTAATAGATTAAATGATTAATTAGTCAAGTTTATTAATTATTCAAATTAACATGTAAACGCATGGTAGCACAAACAATTCACCAATAAACTAAGTATGCAGCGGAAAATAAATGACACAGTGATTTGTTTACGAATGAGGAAAACCAACACGGCAAAAACCCCATCGGGTGATTTTAAGGTCACCACTCCCGAGAATCCACTATTATCACAACAAGCGGTTACAAGAAAAGGAATCCCAGTACCTTATGCCAACCTACAGTTGAACTCTTACCCCAATACCTAATTGGACTTGTTCTGTAGTGACAATCTCTCATTTTGATGCACGGCTCTCAGTACGTGACTAACCAATTGCGCAGATTCAGTACGCGACTTCAATCACCAACTAGAAAAGGTTGTTGGCTGTAAAGTTCTTCTGTTCATCCACGATGAAGATCGAGAAGATGTTGGTCACAAAATCCTACGGTGCACAAACACAACAACTTATTTACATGAATGTTGAACTAGGGCAAATTCTGTCTTCGGTCATAATTTGCTTGAACAAACTTTGCTCAACACTTGCAACTTGTGTCCACTTTGACGGCCCTTAAAATAATCATTTTATATGTCTAGGATTGTGATAAAAGAAAGCCCAAACACATAATCACGGATTAGAGTCAAAACAGAATTGGAATTCTATTTTTCATAAACCATGACAGATAGCCATCTGTTGAGAACCTGTCAAGTCGCAGGGCTGGAACAGCTTCTTAAGCTTGATATATGCTAGCTGTCGAGCTTTAATGACAAGAACTTCTTCAGCTTGTTTTTTGGACAGACTCGTATGGTTTTAACATTTGATCTTGAAACAAAGTTTCTTGAAGTATTAAATACATCATAGATCTACCCAAATACAAGTGTGTTTTGTCAAAGGATTAGCCAATTACATATAGTAGTGACATATGTTCCTCATAAGTGAATCACATATGTCCTAACAAATGCTTCAAGAAACCTTGTTTCAAGTTCAAGTGTTAAAGTCATGTAAGTCTGTCCAAGATTGAAGTCTGAAAAGTGCCTGTCATTAAAGCTTGATAGCTAGCATCTATCGAGCCTTGAAGAGCTATTCTAGCTCGTGGCTCGACAGTAGCTCGACAGATAGGCATCTGTCGAGGTTTATGAAAAACAGAGTTTTAGGTCTGTTTTGACTCCAATCCATGATTGTATGTTTGGGCTTTCTTTTCTCATAACCTTAGACATATAAAATGATTATTTTAAGGGCCGTCAAAGGTGATACAAGTTGTACAAGTGTTGGGCAAAGTTTGTTCAAGCAAATTATGACTAGAGATAGAATTTGCCCTAGTTCATCTTTCTTGTGAAGAAGCTGCTGTGTTTGTGCACCGTAGGGTTTTGTAACCATGGAGCTTCTTGATCTTCATCGTGTGATGAACTGAAGAACTTTACAGCCAACAACCTTCTCTAGTTGGTGATTGAAGTCGCGTATTGGGATTCATGCAATTGGTTAGTCACGTACTGAGAGCCGTGTATTACAAGGAGAGATTGTCACTACAGAACAAGTCCAATTGGGTATTGGGGTAAGGGTTCAATAGTAAGTTGGTATAAGGTACTGGGATTCTTTTATTTATAACTGCTTGTTGTGACAATAGTAGATTTTCGGGAGTAGTGACCTTAAAATCACCCGGTGGGGTTTTTGCCATGTAGTTTTTCCCCATTCGTAAACAAATCACCGTGTCAATTTAATTTCTGCTGCATTTAGTTTAATTGGTGATTTTTTTTTGTGCTACCATGCGTTTGCATTTCAATTTGATTAATTAATAAACTTGGCTAATTAATTTATCACAAGGGGTCAATACGTTTTTGGCCTATCAGCCTTAGCCCCTTCTTCCTTGCAGCAAAATGGCATGTTCCTTGGGACGAGACAATGTGTTGAGGATGGTAGCACTAGAAGAACTCGTCAAGAATTAGTTGACGGTTTCCTCCACTTAGACGAACCCACAAAATCTCAGCCCCAATGAATATCCTCCAAGTGTTGGGGGCAATTTAGTTGATGGACAACCCCAAAAAATTGGCCAACTGATGGTGAAGTGCCGTTAGAGGTAGTCTTAGTCCTGCCGCAAACATGGCATCATACATGTTGACGTCCGTGGTCTTCCCTGAATAGCACTTCTCAAACTTCCCAAGAAGAAGGATTGGGATGTTGTTCAAAATTTGGTAATGGTCACATAAAGTGTTGAAAACCTTGTCTGACTTCGTCGGTAGAATGTCATTAACCGTCTATTTTTTAGGGAGGATGAAAGGACGGTCGTCTCTTGGGCTACCTGAAGTACTCTCTAAGACCTCTTCCTCACCATCATTTTCATCCTCGTCACTCTCTTTCCCCCTTCTCCCTCGTCATCTTCATCTTCGCCCTCACTTACTACCACATATTCTCCTCCACAACTTTCCACTTCCTCGTTAGAAGATTGGGCTGATGTTTCCCTTTTTGATGACTAGGAGAAGCCCTCCTCGAGCTCATGACCTGATGGGAAGAGCTCATTGTAGCTTGCTCCCTCGCGGACTGACGACTGTTCATTCGTCGTCTCTCTAGACATCTGACTACCTACAAGTGACGGAGGTATTCTAAGAACCTAAGTTGATTGCCTTTCTAAAAATATATATTTTTTTAAAAGTAAAAGACAGGAGGTAGTGAGAGCAAAGGTGAATTACCAAGTAAAGTCGACAGATTCTTGAAAGGTGACGGTTTCAGCTAAAGGACAATGACAAAGGCACAATGATGTGGGCAAAGTCCTTGAAGTGACGGGTTCACTCCGATAACCAGCAGCAATGAAATAGAAAAGAATGAGGAAGGAAGTGAAGTATATATATAGGGTAAAAAATGTACAGAAGACAAAGCGACACCCTTGTCAAAAAAAAAAGGCCAATTGGCTTGAGCCACGTGTTCTGACATTTATGGCTACTTAAGGAACAAACAATAAATGCCCCATTTACCAAAAAATATATATAAATCAAGTCCACAACCTGGCAGCTAGAAGTAACGGGATTATGGAGTAGGGGGTAGTTGATAGGTAGAAATTCTTGAAGTAAAGCTGATGACTTTGCTTACATGCCCGTAAACGCCTTTAAAAGATTGACAATCCATATTAAAGACTGACGGGCGCACCTGAAGGTCTTCAATATAAATAGGAACGATCAGAAGGCATTGACAGACAGTAAGCTAACGGGATGAAATTGACAGGTTCAACATGACTTGGTCTACACGCATAAGTATATAAGGAAATATCTTGCGCCCCACGCTTAACCTTGATCAAGAAGAGTCCTATAAGAAAAGAACTCCGCAAAATATGCAACTTAAAGAGGATCTCTCCTACAAGGAAACATTTTCTTAACCAAGGCACAGATATCAACCCTACACTACTATAAAAACCCCAGGACCCTCACAAACCAAGATACGCTTAATTTATCCCAGCTCTGACACTCTAGAGTTGTTAAAAGTTCTAACTTGACATTCGGAGAGTATTTGGCCAGCACCATACCGGTGTTCTCTGTTAGGTTTTCTCTTTTTGTTATGTAGGTACTGTTTCGAGCGCGTAAGGACTGTGTGACTCACTGGTGATTTTTTGGCTTCATCACTTCGTTTGTCTCAAACAATGGAAGTAGTGCTTCTTCTCCACCACCTTCCTTGCGCATCTCTCTCTATGTTTTTGCGATCTCTGTGTAATGTAATCAATCTGGCAAGAATGTTTTTATCTATTGTTGAGGACCTGATATTTCTCTACTGAAAAGACAAAAGCTTTTTGTCTGGTAGTAATATTAATTAGAATAAACTACCATTCACATTTACTATTTCTATTTTCAATTTCATAACTTTCTTTTTTAGGAAAATTATTACTTTATATTTTACTATTAATGTTAATAAGATTTGTATTGTAAATTGTACTATTAATATAAGATTTGTATTGTAAATTAAACAAATATGTACAATATTGTAAACTTCTTATAAATATAAATCTTACATTGACAATACAATGTAAACTAATAATTATCCTAATTTTTTATTTTTAGATACGATATATTTGAAGCCATACCACTTATTCGAAGATAATGAATTTAATAAATGTTATTGACTTTAATTCTGTAAATACATGCAACCAAAGGAAGAAAATGTGTGGTATCACTACCAACATTTTTTTTTTATTTGGATAGAATTTTAACTTATGACGTTCGCTTTTAATTATTTTGCTCTTTATCATCAAATCATAACACCAATTAGTTTTTAGTATTATAAGCGGGGATTGAACCCTAAGCCTCTTATTTACCCATCAGAGATTTTATCAATTGAGTTAACTGGAACCCACCACTACCAACATCATTGCACCAACATACCATCAATCACTCTCATCTCATACTTTTTTTTTTTGTTTTGAATGTTTCTCTCTCTCTCTCTCTCTCTCTCTCTTAATCATTCTTTCTTTTCTTTCTTTCCATACCGCCCTTATCTATACACTCATCATTCTCTCCTCCCTCCTCTTACATTCCAATCCCATCATTTTTTTTTTTTTTTTTGCTGAATAAGATATTGCATTGATAGAGAAAGGAAAAACACAAACAACACTAAACAAACAAAACCACAAGGAAGGGATGGGACTCAACCAACTCCTCCCTCTACAAACTCAGAAGCTATAGAGAAGTTTGGAGTCCCAAACCTATCCTAAAAATAAGCCCATTGGGCTAGGAATAAGCAACATTTGTATGCTGGAATGCTTGTTTTGTATTTAGAGATTGCAATCCCATCATTTATTATTATTATTATAGTGTAAAATATATATAATTTTTAACTCTTTAATATAATATGATATAAAACAAACTTTTCTATCTAATATATATGATGGACTTATTGAAAAATCAAATAGATGGCCCCATTGACCAAAAGTCACGGGTGGAGAGGTGGGGATGGATCATTAGTTGGTTGGGGTTTTGGTGAAATGATTGATAGAAATTGTATGGTTACTGTCTGGCCATTTTTGTACGATTATAATCTCAAATATTTTATCCTAAAGAAAGAACCAAATCATATATGTCACCTATAATGTCAATATCACCCCATCTCTAAAGCACATTCAATTGTTTGTATTATTATTCCTAATTAAAAAAAGTGTTTGTATTATCAAAAAGCACCTATGTTGTAAATTTTCTTGACCAAAATGTGTTTATTATAAAGTTAATTGGATATAATAATTAATTATTTTTTAAGCAGATTAATATTAACAAAAAAAAAAAAATGAAATTACCATATTCTACAAAATAAAAGGCCTAGGTTCGAGTCATGTTGCCAGCAATCCTCTTTGGTGGGTGATCTATAAGTCTAATGTAAGTTCTCTCTGAGGTCTGCAACTTGCTTTGGCCCTAGTATGGGGTAGGCTCCCTTCACCTAAACTTATTTTAACAAAAAAAGAAGAAAAAGATAAAATATATATATGTATGTATGTATGTATGTTTGTATATGTAATAGAAGGGTGGTGTATGATAGAGCCAACATGATCCAAGCATAAATTAGACCATCTCCTCCTAGCCTTCAGTAGTACTAAATCAAAGACCTTATCTTAAAAGGAAGACCTACTAAATTATAGGCTTCAAACAAGCTAATGAAACTAAAATGACAAATTTGAACAAAATCGAGGATGGTACATTGGTATATTGATCATTACAAGTAGCAAGCTAAGAATAACATGCAAGATCAATTGGTCTAATGTTATGAACTCCAAATCAAGAAAAACATTATTGATTCCCTTATTATGTTGAAGAGATGTAGTAATGCCAATGTTGCTATAATCATACATCAAATGCATGGCTACTAAATTATAGGTATCAAACAAGTTAGTGAAACTAAAACAACATATTTGAACAAAGCTGAGGATGGTATACAACCCTAATCATTGCAGATGAAGAGTGCTTGGTACACTGGTATATTGATAATGACAAGTAGCAAGCAAAGAATAATTTGCAAGATCAATTGGTCTAATTTTATGAACTCCAAATAAAGAAATTTTTTTTTTTTTTGATTCCCCAATTAAGTTGAAGACGTGCAGTAATGCCAACGCTGCTATAATTGTAACCACGATGGTTGGGCTTCCAAACACTAAGACTTCTTCCTCATACCTTTTCAACACATCCTCTGTAACCACCTTAGCTACGATAGGAAATGTTGTTTCTTATAGGCCTAATTGCTTGCTAATGGTGTCAATGAACCCAAAAAAGTACTGTGAGAGACCACACCCCAACCGTTTTTTGGTGTTAGGCCTAACGCACGTGAATGAGTGGAGTCGTGTTATTGCCTATCAAAATGGAGGTTTGACTTATTATATTTCCTCCTTTAGTTTAAGGGTTTTACAATGGAGTTGCCACTTATTTAATTATTAGAATAAATAAGAAAACCAAAATTGAAAAATTCCTCATTTTATTGATTTGAGAAGAAATGTACATTGATCATACGAAATTACATAGCTTTGGTCTTGAATACAATCTAAGATAAAGTATATGGCTTTATTTCCTAGTTATAATTTAGAGATCGAAAATTACATGGATAAACATTTGATTTACTAACTCTTGATCTAAGCTCGGATGCTATGTTACAAGATGAGAAGGTGTTAGGCACCTACCTTGCTCGGTGAAACCTGTCTTCTAGACTATGGTGGCCAACATTCATATTATATTATCCAAATCACTCAATTGCATGTTGAATTTTAATGTGTGTGCATGTAATAAACCGTAATTCAATTTATTAATCATTGCATTTGAAAAAAAATAAATTCTAGTGAATGTGTGTGGATGGTGATATCCTAGATTAAGGATTTGAGAGAATTATGAAACAAACATTTTATTTATTTATTTATTTATATTTTTGATGTGGATTGAAGATCAAAGCTTGTGTTATGCATGAACATGTGATGAACAACCAAGAACATGTGAAAAACACATATGAGCATTTAAGAACATTCAAACATATTCAAGAAATTTAAATAAATACTAGCATGCTCTTATCTTAAATTAACATTATAGCAACATGAAAAACAAGTTAGGGATAGAGATTATACGTGCATGCAAGATCCACACGGTGGAGGAGGAGGCTTTTGGTGAAAGTCCTAAGGGTGGAGTAGAAAAGAAGAACTGGGAGAGGGAGAGTAAGTCTCACTTGATACTTTGTGTCTTAGGAAGACCAAGATATGATAAGACTACTCAATTTCACTAGAACTTAAGAGAGAAGAAGATAATGGTTTTTTCGTGTCTTGGAATGGAAAGGGGGGAGGGGGAGGGGGTTTAAATAGTTGTAGTGGAAAAAATATGAATGGAAGGTCATTTAATGAGGGTTGACAAAGGATCAAAAGGAATTATGAACCTAGACCCTATTTCAAACTTTGGGGAAAGCTGATGCATTAAATGTAGAGATTGGTGGAAGTGATGAGCAAGCAAAATTCGGTTTTTCCTATAGCTATTGTAACAGCCCGTAGAGCTAAATTCAAAAAATCATATTTTACTCAATTTTAATCAGAATTGTCTCATTCTTGTGCTTAAATTGAAGCCCTGAATGTCTAGTTTTTGGAAAGATTAATCTCACTCACAGATTCAAAATATTCTAAGAGATATCAACGAAATGGTGAGCAGAAGTTATTTGTTAGAAAATAATTTCAACACAATTAGCATTAATAGGTCCCAAATTAGTTTCCAATTAACATTAATAGGCTCCAACCACTTCCATTTCAGACCTAATTAGTTCCAAATTTACCCTAATTAAAAAGATAATTGTACAAATTACTCATTGACTAATTAATGCTTGATTATCTAATTAATTAAGTGTGTGCAACCTTACCATAAAATGTAGTCCTAGCCAATCAAATTATGACACGTCATTGATTTCAAATTGATTATAATTATAACCAATTGGAATCAATTGTTCATAATCACATATAGTCGGATTTAATTTGTGATAGTGCATCTCGGCCATTAAAACGTGATTTGATGATAAATTTCAATTTGATGGTTCAATTAGGGCTTATGACTAGTCTATTTGATCATTACAACATCAAGATAATTTTGATGAAATGAAGTTAAGGATATAACGGTCAAAATTAAAATGCATATTTCCAAGGTAAAATTCCCCTTTTACCCTCCATGTGAGGTTAAATGTGGGTTGCAAAATAAGGTTTCATAAGTACGAAGTAGTTCTTTGAATCAACCAGATTTGTTTCCTATCCCACCAAACTTTGAGTGTATCCACAACTCAGGGCCTCAACTATACTGCAGGCATTCATAGCTACAAAAGCATAGGCAAAGGGCCAAAACCATATGCTTTCAACCTGGAAAGATAAGGCCATGAAATTAGTATAATAAGCTTTATATTATGAAACATAGAACATCATAAGAATGCACTCTTTGCTCTACTTGACTTGTTGCATAAATTGTCTGCACACCCAACTTAATAAAATGGAAATTTTTGTGTTTAATCCATAATCAGAGGGCTATTGAAGGTGCACAACACATATATCTTGTTTTTATGATGTCAACTATGCATTAATTTATACTATTAGAAAAGAAAAAAGTAAAAGAAATAAACTTGGGGGAATAAGGAAATTCCATGAAACAGGCAAAGAGGAGGAACAATCACATAATAGAGTGTTGGGAAGGAAATTGGAGCCCATAAAAGATACATACAATATCCCATTTAGGCACCCAATTTTATCTTGCCACGCCCATATGAGAAAGGGCAATATTTGGAGAAAAATATTTGAAACATGCCTTTAGACCACCTCTTTTGTTGAACAAGAACTACATTTAAGGTAGTTGGAGCAACAACCAAGAAGGCCTTTTTATCTAGATTATAATAAATGGTTTATTTGGGATCCGTTTATTTTGCTGAAAGTACTATAAATAAAGGTAAAAATTAGCTGAA
Organism: Quercus agrifolia; assembly: GCA_029955455.1. Taxonomy (NCBI): domain Eukaryota; kingdom Viridiplantae; phylum Streptophyta; class Magnoliopsida; order Fagales; family Fagaceae; genus Quercus; species Quercus agrifolia. Next base: position 59,423,046 of record JARQAD010000004.1, read on the forward strand.
GTAGTACAGTGGAATCCATGAATAGTACCAAAAAGTGCAATGAGACTCATGAATAATTGCAAAAATAAGTCGAATAGTAAAATAAATTGACAAAATTAATCATATCAAATGGACACAAAGTAATTTGCAACCCTTGCACTGGATAGCTAAGCCATTTACAACATCTTCGACTGGGCACCCATAAATCACTCTCATCTGCAAATTCATAATTACCATTTTCAAGATAAAATTTTCCCACAGAGAGAGAGAGAGAGAGAGGGGACATTTTTCCCCCACTAAGTGTCTTTTTCATAGCTACAATCAGTAAGAAATTTTTGAAACTTCTTCTAATTCATTAACAGTTTCATTTGCATTCTTTTTGGCTTCAACATTCAATTCTCCTTGATAATCCTTAGAAAATACTTTACCATAAAGGCTTTCTGTTCTATGGAGCCATCCAGTGCCACAATATAAGGCTGCACCATATCCACCTACACCAGCATGCTCAACCTTCACCAGCATGCTCAACCTTCATATTTAACCATGAATACTGGTATATTAGTTCATCAATTGGATCAAAGTAGGCTACCCTTCTTGAAAACAAAGGTGTAGTCATAGATTACTCATGTTATTAACTACCGAAATAGAACACGCATATATATCATTCTTGGTAATATTGTCATAATTTTGTGGAAATTGAACAAAATAGATTTCATGGTCTTTCTTTTCATCCAAGAAAAAACACAGTGTTTCTTGTATTATGTCTGCATCATTTGCATACATGTCACAGTCCAAGTTAAGAATAAAGGGGGCATTGCTTATCTTCGATGACACTCTTATCTACACATTTAAAAGAAAATGTCTTCAAAATACTAGAAAAAACAAAAGGAAACCATTTATATCATCACATGGACATGGTCACAAATGCTTAGGTGATCATAATAGAAAATGTTTCAAACTAAACAAATTTGTATGCTTTTTTTAATTTCAAATAGCAACATTTTTATATTGCAGAGAAATTAAAGAATATAATTTGAATGTAAAGTTCTTATGAGAGAGAATGTACACACTATGTTACAAATATTGAAAATGTACTAGTGCGTTCAAAGTTCCGGCTTTGAAGTTATGAGATCATTGGGGTCTTTTTTCTCGTGCCATGTACACTAGTGTTGGCAATCGCCCTCCATATATATCAACCGCATTTTCGTCCTTCCACCAATCATAGCCTTTAAAACAATAGTGGTAATAAATAAAGGGAGTTTTTACAAGGGTGTATCATGAAAATTTTTGGGGAGAATACAAGAGTTTCCTTCAAAATTGACTGGTGATCTTGCTTTGTTAACTTGGAGTTCCATTCTGAAAATTCTTTGTGTTGGTCCCTTATTTCTTTTGGAATCTCTCTCATTTCAAGAGCAAAGTCAATCCGATTTTCCATTTGTTTGTATAGTTTCTTTAAGAAACGTAAAAAATGTGATCAACCAATTTGTCATCAAGAAAAGTCAATTATTCTAGGTTAAGGATCATGCAATAAGTTAGTTCACTTCATGTCTCTTGCAATGGTTTACGCCTAGGTACAGTGTACATATCATGTTATTGAATTGCAACACATTTTAAAATCTCCTCCAACTTATTATATAATAATTCAAATCAAACATCTATCAGTATTCATTTTTTTTAACATAAGATTATTTAAATCATCCAAACAAGTTATGCGACTATTAAGATGGTTATTTGAATCATGTATAGTGGGTTTGAAATTTTTGGTCTTTGAAATTATTTGAGGAAAAATTGATCAACCGTGAAGCTGACTGTATTTTGTAGATGACATGTGCCATTCATGATTCAACATAAAGGAACTATTAGGGTAATGACATTTTTTACCTTTTAACCTAGCCTAAATAAACCCACCATGAAGTTACCTTGATAGCCAACCATTCTTGGGCATATCTGATGTCATGAACGTCAATTTGTTGGGAGAAGTAGGCACCTGGTGATCTTGATTGGACATTAAACTTTTTACAAAAGGGTATCCAATGCTTAGAAAAATTAGAGGCTTCTATGAGATCGGATTTAGACCGGGTGCAATTACTCTAATCCCTCTCATATAAATTTTTATCATTTTTAACTTTTAACTATAACTTTTTAACATCTTTTAACCATTTTTCAACTTTTTTTGTATTTAGTGGTTGAGATTGAAAGTTTAACTTTCAATCTCAACCATTCATTGCTATTGCATCAAGTGCAATACCTATGATATTGCACCTGATCTCAATCCTTATGAGAGCATAGAATGTCAACTTTGACCCACCATCATTAGAAATATAAACACTCAACTTTTCAGGTGGATAATTGTATGACATAAGTGATAGAACAGTGTTGATCACCATATATGGTGACTCCATCTTAAGGTCTTCTGTGCATACGAAAATATCAACACTTGGTAACTTGTTTTTGTACCTGTATATAAAATGTAAAAAAAAGTATAAATTGAGGGGGAAAAAATGAGACTAAATTTTTTGATTTTACCCTCAAAAAAAAAAATTGTTGTAGGAAATTGATGGAGGAATTTGATCTAACATATTAGATTATTAGTCCACCATAAACAATGGTCCTTTTTTTTTTCTTCCCTTTGCATCTATAATTAAGAATCCAATATGCGATTCCTACTCTACTGGGATAAAATACATTAATTTGAGTCATTTGACATGAGTAATTCTTAGGTACTTCCGAAGCACGGAGAATGGTGCTCCCTCCTCTCACAGTCATGGTGGGGTCCGCTCATTAAATTCATGGTGAGGTCTACCATGAATGTGAGAGGAGGGAGCACTATTTCACTATACTCCGGGACTACCTAAGAATTTTCCATTTGACAATATGTGATTCCTAAATAATACTAATAACAAATGATTCCATATATAGTGTCCTGCGGGTAGTGGTCATACCATGGCCTCCCAAACTAATTAAAAGGACAAATTTTTTTGGGGAGAAATCTCCTCCAATTTATTATATAACGGCTTATAAATTTATATGTATATGTTATTTAAACAAGTAATATTACTAATTAAATAGGTCTTGTAACTAAAATTACATGTTGATAATTTTATCAATCGTCATGTAGTGGGCTGGAGAAATTTTCCTCTAAATTAGTTTGATAGTAAACTTTTTCCTCCTCAAATTCTATTTAGATTTAAGGATTTAAAATTAATAGATTTGATAAATAATTATTATATAAATTACTTGATTAAATTTTAACAAAAAAATATAAGATTTGAGGGTTGTACTTCAACAAAAATAATACTTGTGTAATGAATTCGAAATAACATCTTGGACACGAACATTTCAAATTCACATATTAATTCCATTCATGAATTTCGTGTATAGAAAAATTTTGTATAGGATTCTCTCGATCCTGCTCCATTGGGCTATTGGAGTTTATGAGTATTTATGAGACAAACTAAGTAGCATTCATGCTAGAATATGGGCTATCGATGGGAGAGGCCTTCTTAGGGACTCTAATGGTGCCTGGGTTCGGGGTTTCTCTAGACTCATCGGTTTCTCAAATGTCCTCCTTGCGGAGTTGTGGGCTTTAAGGGATGGATTAGCTATGGCCTTAAACCTTAACATTGATAAACTTATTATTAACGTGGATGCATCTGAAGTCATCAATATTCTCTCTAAACCATGTAATACTAATCGGCTAACCCAGCCTATTGTGACTGACTGCAGGAGCATGCTCCAAGCTTTCCAAGAGTATCGCATGCAACACTGTTACAGGGAAACCAATAGAGTTGCGGACCTGCTTGCAAACTTTGGGCGCTGCCAAGATGAACCTTTTGCTTCTTTTGAAAATCCTCGTTTTGTTGTTTTGGAGGCTCTTGACTATGACTCTAATGATGTAACCCGATCCACTCGGGCTTCTGTTGCTTTTGATTAATATTATATTTCCTCCGTATTTTACCAAAAAAAGAAAAGACATGTGACAGTTCTTTGAAATAAAATTCTATTGGTTATGATTGAATATTACATAGCTATTCATTAATTGCTAGAATTAATAGCTTTAATCTTTTTTTCCACTGGACTTGTAATAAGTCCAAGTGGCACCTCCCCACTTTATCAAAAAAAGTGGTACCTCTCCATGTACTATATGCTTTGGGTTTGGAATGTTAAGCAGTACTGGAAGCTATTAATTTAAGGTCTGTTTGAATATTGTTTATTATTGAAAATTGAAAATTGAAAACTGAAAACTGAAAATTGAAAACACTGTAGCAAAATAATTTTTAAATGTGAAAATAGTGCTGTGGGACACAGTTTTAAAGTTATTTTTGTTAAAAAAAGTACATGCAGGTCTCGTGAACAGTGTATGAGACCCACACAAAAACGCAGACGTAGACGTAAGTGAGTGTTTCAACTAAATCCAAACACTCACCTAGTGTGGTAATAGACTAATTTCTAACCAATTCCTAAAAAAAAAAAAAAAAAAAAAAAAAAAAAAAAAAAAAAAAAAAAAAATTCAACTATTTATTTTCCCTAAATTCAATAATATTTTAATAATGCTTTCACAATAGATCTTAAAGGTCATCATTTGCTAATTATAATTTAAATCTACTATTAAAATTACTGATGTCTACAAGCTCAACTTTGATGATGCAGTGTTTTCGGGGTTGGGAAGAACAGGTATTGGAGCTATAATTCGAAATGACAAGGGGGAGTTTATGGCGGCAATGTTTGCTGCTGGACTGAGTACAGAAAACAATGAGGAAGCGAAACTTTTGGCCTGCATAAAATCCTTGGAGTTTACCGTGGATGCTGGGTTTACAAGTTTGATAATTGAAGGTGATAATGTCAATGTAATACAAGCCATTTCTTCATCTCTGCCCAACCATTCCTTGCTTGACTATGTGGTAGATGATATTCGTAATTTGATTCATGAGTTACATTGGGCTATGCCTAATTAGATTAGGAGGGGAGGGAATATAGTGGCACATGTTCTTGCCCAATATGCTAGAAATTTAGATGAGGATTTGTGTTGGTTGGAGGATACTCCTCCACCTGCATTGGCAGCTTTGTATCATGACGCTTCACTATTATAATTGAATGAAAGTTTCCATTTCAAAAAAAATAACCACTTAGAATTTGTTGCGGAAGTCTTACGAAAATATTGTGGACATAATGCTTTTTAAAACTTTTAGTCCATTTGAAAAACACAAATGCATCATAAGAAGAGAATTTCCAGCCAATATTTTATTTATAGAAAATATGTCATTTTACACACACACACACACACACACACAAAAGGACGAAGAAGAAATTTGAGATCCCAAGCTGAATCTTTATCTGTAATTCCTTTTTTTTTATTCTTTTTTTTTTTAATCTGTAATTCTTAGGCCTGGTACATGTTCAACAATGATGTCTACAAAAACAATATAATACTGTCCTTCTCAGCAAATACACACACACACATATATAATACTGTCCAAATATAGCGGCCCAATGTATAGTGGGCTCCAATGGTGACTAGTGAAAGTTGTGGAAATTGAACCTAGTCCAAATTTTTAGGTGGGTTCTGTCCATTTTGCTTAAATAGACCCAAGTCTACAATTTTTGTTTTTGTGCAACAAGTACGAAAGGAGATTTGTATTCCGATTTTATCTATGAAAAGAAGTAAGTAAAAAGGTTTTCTTTTCTATGGAGGCGAAGTCGATGTTACGTACTAAACCCATGTGTGAGAGAGGAGAAAAAATAGACCTAAGAGTTTAAAATAAAACAAGAGGTGCACTGCTTGAATAAGAGAAAGTCAAATGGACAATTTTTCGTAATTCCATTTTGGAGAGACGGTCTAATCAATTATCAAAGTCCATACAGAACAATAAAGGCAAGTTGACTCAGTTCATATTTCAAAATTAGCAAAAAAAAATTGTTTGCTAATGAACAGTATAAGTGCAAGTTTAGATTTTGAAGATTATCTTGTAAAGATCTCTAAAACCTTAACGGTACATTTAGACATCATCTTTGTCAAAAATGGTGTCTTTGTGTTTGTAAGAAAATGAAGAACATGTGAGTAAAGTTGTAAAAGAAATATACATAGGTTTTTTTAACGTGAAAACCCTCTATGTTGGGAAGGGCCAAAGGGGAGGAAACCACGGGCACAAGCTAATCGAATATTCCACTATTTTCTGAAAATGATTACAATGGAAGTATTGTGTTACAATAAAGAAAGAGAGAAAGAAAAGGTGGGAAGAGAGCTTCACCGTAGTGTCAAAAAGTGTCTTATGTCTATTCTCTTGTCATTGAGTCCTTTATCATTCTTTAATAGTGGTGGAAATGGGCACATGTCACTTTCCTAATGGGTAAGTTGTCACCTTCCTATTGGAGAAGAACAAAGTAGAGTTTTGACAAAATAGGACCACATGCATTTGGTGCTTCTTTGACGAGTGTGTTTGTTCTTGTACTACACGCAATAAAGCTTCTTCAATAAGCTGGCCTTCTATGTAATATTCCCAAAACCTGTAGCATGCAACTGTAATGGTCCATGACTGATCTTGCTATCACTTTCATCCACTATCTTGGACACTTGGACCACAATTAATGGTTACATGTTTGTTATGCCTTAGGCACGTGGTAATGGCAGATTGACTCAATATAAAGCAAATCCAATATGCCCTACTTTTGGGGTTGGTGACCGTACATTAGCCCCCTAGCTTTGGGGATGTGTAAACAGCGTCCAAAGTCATTAAGCATTTTTGAACAAGCTTTCATACTTGCAAAATCTTGTAGCAGTAGATGGAGGAGCAATAAATCACCGAAAGACCTTCAAGTTGCTATATAAGGCATTTGAGAGGCGCAGATTATCTTAGTCTTAGCTATGCTAGTGGCATGCGCCTTCAATGCCTTTCCAAGATAAACCAACATCATTGTCTTGTATTATCTTGGCTTCATGCATTGGTGATTTCTCATCACTAAGGTTGATGTACATGTAGGGCTAGGATGACCTAAAGAGTTTATGTCTGCAAGAGATCATTATACCCTCAGCCTTAACCCTTGTGTAGGGCTAGGATGACCTGAGGACTTTATGTCTGCGAGAGATCATAATACCCTTGGCCCTAACCCTTGTAATAATGCACAAGTGTAGCCAGTGATGCTGTTAGAATGTATTTAGGACAAGTTTACATCCATGTCCAGTCTATTTTGTGGGATTTGATCCCTTAGCTGTATATAGTGAAATGTTCTTCAAACTTTGAGGTGTTAAAGAAGAGGCAATTGCTAACCCAAAGGTGCCAAAGAAAGGACCTTCCTCATAGCCGAGAATGCTAGAGAAGAGGTTATTCTTAGGACAGAGGTGCAAAGAAAGGACCTTCCTCATACCCTGGAATGCTAGAGAAGAGGTTATTCTTTGGACTTAGGGGTGTCGAGCAAAAAGACCTTTCCCATATGTAGTAGTGGAGAAGAGGTATTCCTTGAACCCGGAGGCATTAAAGGAATGAACTTTCTCATATCTAAAGGTACCGGAGAAGAGATATTCTTTGTACTTTAAGACTTGGTTTAAGCAATGAGAGTCCGCTGTATATCAGAGGTCTAGACGCATATGCAATCCCAAGCAACATTGAGTGGAACAACAATGTTGGTTCCAAATTGGCATCATGTGTAGCTTTCCACTTTGATTTTGTATAAAACCAATTAGAAGGCAAGTAGGCTGTCAGAAGACCACATGGTTATCAAAGAAATACTAATATGCCAAGGGAAAGCTAGAATATACCATCGAAGGTGTTGGCAAACAATCACCACAGTACTCTTCCAATGAATGCAAGTGAATTCATGTAAGCTTATTGTGCAAGCAGTATATTGCTTTTAACTTTTCTTTCCTGTAGTACCATAAAGGAAGTTATTAAATAACAAGCCAAGTGTCAAGGCAAATAAGGTGAAGCAATAGCGGTGTATATAAATTTATAATGACTATAGCCAAATACCCAAGAGACCTACGAAAGCATGTCTTAAAGAGCATGGTCTAGTGAATGTTGGTGTGAAGTACGTGAAAAGATCAAGGTAAAAGAATTGTTCTTAAAGAGCATGTATGTGCCATATATTGGCTAAAGCTTTTAAATGTGAAAGCTAGCTCAAATATTTGGTGCTCAAGCACTTGATAAACATCACTATATTTTCAAATCTGTCTAATCATAAGGACATGCCATTCAGCCAATATGAGCTACTTAAATATATGTTTAAACATTCACATGAATGGGCACTGTTTCTTAATAGAATAGTGAGATGATTAAGTAAGATGGCAACGAGAATACATCCCTGAGCCTTGTTCTTGAGGGCAAAGCCTTTACAAAGTCTTTGACTTCATCGAAAGTGAGACTAGTTGCCTTGGCTTATATCGCCCATGTTTGCATTGGTAATTGTGGCGCCTAAGAAATATGCACCCCCTTTTCTTTTAAGCTTAAGGTGATCCTTTCGATATCATGCTAGATGGCACCATGCATGAGCATATAGATCCCTACCAAGTAAGCGTTCCCATTTGATCAATCCAATGGCATGTTGTATGGCTTTTGAGAATACCAATGAGGTAAGTGCTATCATTTGAAGTCTTCATGAAAGAATAGTGCCATTGGTAGCGCCCCCTACACCCCCCCCCCCCCCCCCCCCCCCCCCCCCCCCGGGCTGTGGATATTCCTGAAATCCTTGCTAGCTTTATAGCTAGCTTATGGAGGTCTATAGGGATGATAGCTTCCATGTCATAGACTAGAGAGAAAAGATGAAGCTTCTGTGGCTTGTAACTTGAGATTACAATGGGCCCAGAGGGCTGCAAGGAGCTCCTTTGTGTTTGCTATGTCTCATGGAAGATGGGATCACCATCACCTTGGCAAGCTAGATAGCGATGATAATATGCCATTTTAGCCACCGGTATGCATTACGTTTGATGACCATTCAAAGTAAATCATGTCTGATCCATAGAATTCCAAGCGGGAACATAAGGCCATGCCTTGCATAATGGCTAAGAAATAGCTTTGCTAAGCGAGTCATGACTATCATGAGAATTTTGTATAACACAATACCCCTCAATGGCTTGATAAAATATCATTTCAAGGAGTAAGTAAATTGTATACCACACATATATGGTTAATAGATGAATCTAGGTCTTCATGAAAGATACTGGGGGTAAACTAAATTAGCCCCCTAGTAATCACCCAGAATCAATTTGTTCAATAAAGAATTTATTTTGAAAAAGCCGCCATGGGACTGCCAAAAGCAAGGTCAAAAGACAAGACTGAATTACTTTCATCCACTATAAATTTAGCGAAGATAATTTTCATTAGTGATGAAAGATCAGCAAGTAAATTAGCCACTGAAATTATTGAAGGCAGTCATGTAGCCAAATCTATACATAGTCCCAAACATGTGAAATGGGAGGAATTACTCTCCGATTAAGCAAAAAGGGATACCATGATTCAATAGAAAGCTATTCATGCTTTTAAGAAAGAGTCAAGGAACTTCCCTGAATTTGTAGCTCGGGAGACTAGAGATCATTCTCATTATTGGCGATAAGGTTCCACAATGCTGCCACTGAGTTAGTAGTCACTAATTGCATTCTAAGTCGTACTGTCACTATCTTTCCCAAGCTAGATTGATTGGCTCAAAGCGACGTCCAAGCAATACAACTAGATAGTCAAAATATTTGTGAGTGTCCTGTAACGTCATTACAGATTAGCCATAAGGCATAAAAAATAATTTACTTAACCTGCGAGAACAAGATTAGTACTACTAAATAACTAGTTTGCAATTAAATAAAGCTAAATCAACCATTTAGCTTGTGCAGATACAGGTCCATGGACAGGAAATCATAATGAAAAATTAAATCTTGTAATCATATATTAAGCTTGTCAAAACTGGTCTTGAGAGAAAATACCGTTTAGGCATTAGTCTCAACTTAAACAATCATGTTTCTAGCAGTATATGAGAAAATATCAAAGTGAAGAAACTTCCCTCGAAATGCAGATTGGAGATTTTAAGAACCTGCCCTCACATTAAGTGGATGCTAGCTTTCTATGGGAAGTATCTTTGTTTCTCCTTTCAGGCAACATGTAAGCTCCAACCCATAGTGTTCCCGTTGTTAATGATGTGGAAGATGAGACCATCTTCGAGCTAAACACCTTGACAGAATATCTGGTGTGAGTATACTGTGAGTATATATATTTATTTCAGCAAATAGAAGTAAGTAATATAAGTCATGTCTACTACATTAACATCTTCAAAACTGGTGGCTACTTGTTAGGCCAACCAACATCAGCTTCAAAACGAATTAACGGCCATATTTTACTTTCAACCCAGGTGCGAATGTGATTAAAAGCACCTTAAAGCTTCACAAGAATCTTAAAGAAGAAAATAAATAAAAGGGAACATAAGCCAATGAAAGCTCTTAGCTGCAGAAGGTAGTAAAGTCTAGCTTAGGCATCATCCAAAAGGCTTAGAAAGAACATAACACTTTCTTAAAGGTGTTCATAATAAATAAGCTGACTTTGAAAAGGCTAATAGTGATTGTAACAAAGCAAGGACCATATTTAATATATAATCATAATAAAAATGCCTTGCAACCATGCGTGAAGCCAGATTTGTACATTGGTTCTCAAATTAATATAACCAAATGATGTCAAGCTTCAGGAGAAAAGTAAAGGTAAAGGATAAATAAAGTAGAGAAGACTTCCCTGAATTTGGCGATGAGCTTTTCAGCTGGAGCGGTGATTGAGTTAAGGACGAGAAAGAGCTTTCTCTGTTTCCTCTTCCTTGCCAATCTCTATTTTTTTTTTACTCTTCTATTGAGACCCAAAGCTTTAGTGGGTCAGCTGAAGTTGTATTAACCACAAGGGGTTTTCACGGGATTTTCGGCAAACACCTTAGTAGCAGGCAAGAAAGGAACGTCATTTACATGAGCACGAGTTGTTAAAGAACAACCCCATTCGGAGCCATCTTCAAGAACTTGAATCAACCTTAGAACTGTGATTTCTTTGAGAAGAAAGGAATTTTCTTGTTTTCTTCGACTAGGCATGATCCGTTGGGTCATGTAGGACTAGTTGTGGATCTAACCAATCAGTCAATGGCTCAGTTTCAGAGGCGAGACGAGTTACAAAGAGCACAACCAATGTCATGGTTGATTCCATGGCGGAGTGGGACAGTCTGGTCAACAAAACAAACACCTTTGATATTAGGCTCATGGGAATCTTGCCATACAGTGGCCAATGAACTGTGAAACAACCTTGCCTGATAATGAGATTGTTAAGATCTTGCCGAAGATAATGTCTCTGATAAAGACTAAATCGGATCTGCTTTTAAACACTTCAATACTTCGGGACCTCTCGACATGTGTTGCTTATTAGCTTGTGGGTTTTGAGTATATGGGAGCTGTTTTGATAAAAAGGAGATTGTTTTTAGGCAAAGAAACAACTAAAAGTACAGATTCAAACCAATACATGTTTGAATAACCCATTCGACAAGAGAAAACCCTTGGTCAGCAAAACGAGAAACAAAATAAGAAAAATATTAGAATCGTTTCTGGGATTTCTTTGGAGCATGGAATAGAGAAGACCCAGACAATGGATGTCTAAGAAGTCAATAAAAATTAGAGATTTTGGTCCTCAGTGGAGTCGCAAAAAATGCACATGCGAGTTCAGATTTTGAAGATTATCTTGTAAAGTCCTCTAGAACCTTAACGGTACATTGAGACATCATATTTGTCAAAGATGCTGTTTTTGTTTTTGTAAGAAAATGAAGAACATGATAGTAAAGTTGTAAGAAAAATATACACAGGTTTTTTTTAATGCGGAAATCCTCTATGCTGGGAGAGGGAGAAAACCACAGCATAAGGATCTAGAGGTGGGAAGAGAGTTTCAATGTAGCGTCAAAATAATGGGTAAGGTGTCACCTTTTCATTGGAGAAAAACAAAGTAAAGTCTTGACAAAATGGGAGCACATGTATATCATGCTTCTTTGACAAGTGTGCGTGTGCTTGTGCTTGTACTACACGCAATAATACTTGCTCAACAAGCTGGCCTTCTACTATACTATAATATTTCCAAAACATGTAGCATGTAACTGTAATGGTCCATGACTGATCTTGCCATTACTTTCATCCATTATCTTGGACACATGGAGCACCATTAACGGCCACATGCTTGCTATGCCTTGGACATGTGGTGATGGAAAATTGGCTCAATATAAAGCAAATCTAATATGCCTCACTTTTGGGGTTGGTGACCTGATGACCTACTGTTCATGAGTAAAAGAATTAATTTGAATAAAAATTTCAACCACTTATTAAAATATTTAATTTTTACTCAGTATTCACAACGGTATCAAAATAACCATTCCAGATCTTTTCTCTCTCTCAAACATCTCTAAACTCAATGTCAATCAAAATACAAACTTAAATCACAATTTTAAAACTAATCAAATTAGAAAAAAGAAAAGAAAAAGAAAATTTGATCCATCTGAGCAGCGGTGGGGATCTTTAGCCTTTGTCATTTACCGGCGATCTTTGTGTGTGATAGAGAGAGAGAGAAAGAAAGAAAGAGAGCATTTGGTTTGTTTTGGAGTGGTAGAGAAGAAAAGCAAAAAGAAAAGTGAAGATAGAGAGAAGGGAAAGAATACATGCGTGGAAGAGGAAAAAAAGAGGGGGGAAAAAAAGAAACATGTGGATCAAAAACAAAATAAAGAGGTCAAGGAAAAATAAAAATAAAATTAAAATAAAAATTGGAAAATGCTACTACAATATTTTCTTTATACTTTCACAATAAAATTTAAGTGGTGGGTTGTTACTAGTTAATATTGGTGAGAAAAAAAAATTAAGAGGTGTGTTCAAATTAAAATCAATAACAAATTATCACATATGATTTGTTGTGAAGTATTGTAAAAATGTTTAGAACGTAGCACTTCTTATTAAAATTAGAAGATTCTACGACTTATTATATCATTGCCACAAGTGCTCCACTAGATTTGTTAAAACAATATCATTATTGGAAAACTTAAAAATATTACTGTTGGGAGATTTAAAATATATATTTGTTGAGAATTTGAAAATTATGATGAATGAAGGAAGATTGAAAAAAATATATATATTAAAGAAAGAATATTTAAAAATGATAGAGAAATGATAGAGAATTTGTTGGAAAGTGTATTTGAAAATTAGGCACGCAAAAGGTAAAATGAATTGTTTATTCTTCAAACAGTACAAAAATTTGAAGAGGTTGCTGGAGATGCTTTATAATGCATGTATAGATTCAAATTTCTGGAATTTTTTTTTTTTTTTAATACAAACTTCTTCAGGTATTTGACTATTCCCTCGAGTATATACAATCCTCCTGTTCCACACAAACACACCATCAAATTGAACACCTATGCTGAGATATGACATATCTATGTGAAGCAATGGTAGTGCAGATCAAGTTGGGAGCCTTGCTTGTTCTCACACGGCAATGGAATTGCAATATATGTCCTTTGCTGGGACTTCATGTGTAGTTAGCTTCATGGAATACATCCCAAATTATTTTGAATGATTGTCATTCAGGACTCGTTCTCTACCACTAGCAGATCTTGTTTGAATGCCTAGGTTGTGGTTGTAGCTGTTATAAAGAAATAGTATTGTTTGCATTTGGGAAGCATCCTTTGTGCTTTTAAAGAGACAGAAAAATGTGATTTTTTTCTTTCTTTCAAAATAAATGAAGTATTTGGAAATGCCAACATAACATTACCTAAATAATTCACGATGGGAGACACCTTTGCTTTGTTGAGGAAAAGAAGAAAGATTAGTATTAATTTAGTAGGGATCCTTAATCACATATAACTTGGGCAGAAAAATAGATACATCATATAGATCTTAGCACTTCATAGTCCATATGAACTTGGGTTGGAAACAAATTTGGGATGAAGTCTCTCATATATAAAGAAAAAAAAGAAAAAAAAAATTCTTTTAAATTTTCCGAACAATGGAAAAGACCATCACCCCCTAACCTTCACTAGTAGAATTTCAATTCAAGGCCTTATTTAAAAGAAGAGCTACATACCACATGGCTAGTAAGATTTGATATACATTACATTAAAAATGTGTCAAATTATAGGCATCAAACAAGCCAATGAAGCTAAAACAATAGACTTGAATAGAATCGAAGAGGGTATACGACCTTTATCATTGCGGATGAAGAGTGCTTGATAGACTGGTATGTTGAGCATGACAAGTAGCAAGTTAAGACTAAGCTGCAGGATCAACTGGTCCAATACCTTGAGCTCTAAATCCAAAACAATCTTTTTGATTCCCCCAATTAAACTGAAGAAGTTTAGCATTGCCAATGTTGCTATAATAGTAAACATGATAGTTGAGCTTCCAAACTCTATGATTTCTTGCTCATACCTCTTTAACACATCCTCTGTGACCACCTTTCCTGTTATTGCAAATGTTGTTTCAGAGAGGCCTAATTGCCTAACAACGGTGTTAATGAATGCAAAAAAGTGTGCAGTAGTCCATCGGATCACCCACATTTGTTGCCAATTCCACCAAGCTTTAAGTGTATCCCCACAGCTTAGAGCCTCAGCTATGCTACAAGCATTTCTGGCTACAATCACATAAGCAAAGGGTAGGAACCATAGGCTTTTAACCTAGAAAGAAGAAACCATGAAATCAATAAATGTATTACTGTAAATGGGTCAATATGAATTTTAATACATTAATATGAGGAAAGTGATTTGGCCTTAACAATCTACATCCATAGAAAAAAATCTTTGATGGCTATATATTTACTATAAAGTTTTGCGGGTTACAATACTTGCATTACAAGTACAAGTAGGATTATAATTAATTTTCTTACACTCTAAGTAAGATTATGATTACTTTGCTTACACTTTAAATAAGATCAGATATAATGAATATGTATTAGAATTATATTACAAACTTGGACCTTGACTAGAATTAAACCTTGATATATTATAAGAAAAGAATAGCAAAGAGACAAACCTGAGGGAACATGGAAATGCCATGGAGCAAGCAGAGGGGAGGAACAATCACATAATAAAGTGTTGGGAGGGAAAATGGAGCCCATAAAAGATAAATACAATATCCCATTTGGGCACCTAACTTTATCTTGCCATGACCATATATGAAAGGGCAATACTTGGAGAGAAATATTTGAAACATGCCTTCAGACCACCTCTTTTGTTGAATAAGAACATCATTTAAGGTAATTGGAGCAACACCCAAGAAGGCCTTTCTATTTGGGTTATAATAATGTGATTTCCAACCCCTACATTGGATAGCCAAGCCGGTTATAAAGTCTTCAGACGAGCACCCATAAATTAGCCCTATCTGCAAATATATAATTACCATGTTCAAGATTAAAAGTTTCATACATATATATACACACCCAGAGAGAGAGAGAGAGAGAGAGAGAGAGAGAGAGAGAGAGAGAGAGAGAGAGAGAGAGAGAGAGAGAGAGAGAGAGAGAGAGAGAGAGAGAGAGAGAGAGAGAGAGAGAGAGAGAGAGAGAGAGAGAGAGAGAGAGAGAGACCTTTCCTCCCCACTGAGTCTCCTTCTCAAAGTTATAACTAGCAAGTATTTTCGATGCTACTTCTAATTCATTAACAGTTTTATTTGTATTATTTTTGTCTTCTATGTTCCTTTCTTTTGTATAATCCTTGGAATATATTTTTCCGCAAAGACTTTCTCTTCTATGGAAACATCCACTACCACAATACGGAGTTGCACCATATCCATCTATTCCAGGAAGCTCAACCTTCATATTTAACCAAGAATATAGTATGTTACTCCACCAAATAATCCATATAGTTCGATATTTTTGAAAACAAAGCTATAGATCTTGAATTACCCACATTATTAATTACTGAAAGAGTACATCCATATAAATCATTTTTGGTGATATTGTCATAATTTTGTGAAAATTGCACGAAGGAGATCTCATGGCCTCTCTTTTCATCCAAGAAAAAACATAGTGCTTCTTGTATTGTATCTGCATCATTTACATACATGTCACAATCCAAGTTGAGGATGAAAGGGGCATTGCTTATCTCTGATGACACTCTTATCTGCACATTTGAAATACAATATCAAAATACTAGGAAACTAAAAATCAATAACATTACCTAGTGGACAGGGTCACAAATACTTACATCATTACTACACATGCTTACAAACTAAACAAACTTCTTTTCCGTATGCTTATTTTCATTTCACTTTAGAAATATCATGACATTGAAAAAAATTTAAAGAACATGTGTTGCAAGTATAGTTCTACTAGGAGAATGTAAAGTAAATGTATGTACATAAGCTAAAAGTTTACCAGTGTATTCATAGCTCCAGCTTTGAAGTTGTGAGGCCATTGGGGTCGTTTTTCTCGTGCCATGTACACTAGCATTGGCAATCGCCCTCCATATATATCAACCGCGTTTTTGTCCCTTCCGTCAATCATAATCTTAAAAAAAATGATAATAAATAAAATGTTTTTTTTTAAAAGGGTGCATTATGAAATTTTTGGGGAGAATACAAGAGTTACCTTCACAATTGGCTGGTGATCTTGCTTTGTTACTTTGGAGTTCCATTCTGAAAATCCTTTGTGTTGGTCCCTTATTTCTTTTGTAATCTCTCCCATTTCAACAGTTGAGTCAATCCGATTTTCCATTTCTTTGTATAGTTTCTTTAAGAAACATAATAAAAAATAAAATAAAATAAAAAAGATTAGCAATTTATCATCATGAAAATTCAATCATTTTAGCTCAATGGTCATGCAAATAGTTAGTTGATGCCACATGGCATGGATTAAGACTAAGTATTTGGTAATTCAAATGACCATGCTTGTGAACTAACCATATAATTCATTAAGCCATCTAAAAAAGTCTCATAAGTATTTAGATTGTTAATTGAATAATTTGTTTTGAAGAATTTTCCTCTAAATTTATTTGAAGGAGAATTTAATCCAACGTAAACTCACTACCATTCAACTTAAGGGTACTATTAGGATACTGAAATTTGTATCATTTAGGGTAAATTACACTTTAATTACCAATCTAGGGTAAAATGTACACATGATTACACTTTGTACCATAAACTTTTCGAATGCATATTTTGCTCCTTAAACTATGACTCTTCTTATACTTGGCATTATGACGTTAAATTTGTCGTTTCCTTGTATGAAAAAACATGACATCATGTGAAAAGACTTAATTGTCCATCTTCTCAATCCCTTAAAAATAAAAATGAAATTACATTTCACTACTCTTAATTGCATTCTCAATTACATTTTGCACCCTAAACTTTAGATTTCGATCCAAGTTAACAGCAAACTTTACGTTGGGTATAAAGTGTAACAAGGGTCATAGTTTAGGATACAAAACATGCATTTGAAAAATTTATGATACAAAATGTAATTAGAGGTACAGTTCATGATGGTAAAATGTAATTTTTCCTATTATTTAAGTGGATAAACTAGTCTAACTAAATATGCCATGAACTTACCTTGATAGTCAACAATTCTTGGGCATATGTGATGTCTTGAATGTCAATTTGTTGAGCAAAGTAGGCACTCGGGGACCTTGGTTGGATATTGAATTTTTTGCAAAAGGGTATCCAATGCTTAGAAAAACTAGAGGCCTCTAGGAGAGCATAAAATGTCAACTCTGACGCACCATCATCTGAAAGATAAATACTCAAATTTTCAAGTGGATAATTGTAGGACATGACTGATAAGATTGTGTTGATCACCATAGTTGGTGGCTCCTTCTTGGGGTCTGCCGTGCACACGAAAATGTCAATACTTGGTAACCTGTCTTTGTATCTGTAACATGCAAAGAAAGTATAAATTGAGGGGAAAAAAATGACACAATATTTTCAGATTTTATTCCAAGAATGTCATATAACCACTATGATGGTTCACAATTACCATGTGGAATTGAAGTGAAATAAATAATAAAATAAAAATTTTCTTTTTGAGCTTGTTTTTTAGAAAAAGATTTTTCACTCTTTGAATTTGAATTTGCTGAATAATTCTCTATTTAATGTTTGGTTGATAAGAAAATGTTTGGCATATACAAAGATGTATTTAAAAAAAGGAGTAATCATTTTATTAACTTTTAAAAGTTGAAAGATTTAATTGTAAAATGGAACAAATTTTAAGCACTCAATTGAATCAAACTTTAAGGATTTGTTTCTACTTTTGAAAATTTTGAGACTGAATTAGAAAGTAGGTAAATTTTATGGACTAAAGTTGATGCTTGCAAGTATTAGTCATTGAATAAAATTTAGCTACAAAATTGGTTATAGCACAAGGTTACAACCATACTTAATATTTTTTTATTGGAAGTGAATTTTGACAAATTTACCATTGTATTACATTTTTTCTTATATCCTTCATACTGGCAAAATTTCTAGAAAATTAAAGATAAATAGCTATGTCATCAACAAATTATTTAAATTGCAAGTTTTTGTAGTTTAAAATTATGAATAAAATATAATATTATAGATTACATAGTAAATAATATACGTATGACACAAAATTTGACATGTGTATTAAGAGCGTAAAGAACATACAATCCAACGGTTAGATTTTTGAAATATGTAATAATGTTAATGATATTAAGTAATGTTGTAACCTTAGACTACAACCAATTTTGTAGCTAAATTTTGTCCTTAGTTATTTTAAAATTTCCTAACTTTGGTCTCGTTGAGATTTCATACATAATATTTCATGGTAATTGATATTTACAATTTTATATCAAGATATTTTCTAGGATTTATCTCAATAAAACTATGATCTTACCCAAATTATTTCAATATTTTCTCTTCTTATTTTCATTTATATAATTATATTAGGTTGATATTTTTGAGATTTTGGATAAATTTTAAATATATTTTTGCTACATCTCAAATTAATATTGAACTAGTTGAGTTTGTGTTGTGTGGATGTATATTGAGTTTCATAAAGAGCACATACTAGTAGGATCTGAACTTTAAAAACAATTATAAGAAACCACAATTGTGACTAGACTATCATTCAAGAGTGGCTTGATGCATTTAGGGACTTAAGGCGAAAAGACATTTCATATCTTTAATTTTTTTAATATTTTATTTTCTTGTATGGATGCAAAATTACTAATTAACTTGAACCACATAAATTTTTATTTATTTATGAGAAATTCTATAGACATAAAAAATTTGTCAAAACTTTTCACACCTATTAATATGATAGATTGATAGTGGTAAGTAAAAAAGTGATGTTAGTGGTAAACTCAGATGAAAATTTGTAAAACTAAAAGTTTGCCAACTTAATTGTTGTGAAATTTTTTGTGTTCTTTTTTTTTTTGAGAAATTCTATATTTATAATATTTTCACAACAAATCTTAGGTGTTAAGTTGTTACTGGATCTAATTTGAACCCACCAGTTAAATTACTATTTTGACCAATAATAGTCAATAACAACCTATAACTTAAGATTTGTTGTAAAAATATTGTGAAAAATGTTCTAGAGGTAGATTTCCCACACTTTTTTTTTTTTTTCCTTCTAGTCTTTTATTTGATAAAAATATTATTTTATTTATTGGTTTAATATTTTTTTTTATCAATATTTCATAACATGATCTTGATTTTTATTGCAAAAACATAGGTTTTGCTAATATTAAAATCATTCTTCAGAAATTTTTTTTATTATTCCTTTAAATTCACGAATCTCATCAAGTTTACTGTATCAATTGGTTAACTTAACTAAGGTAGACGCAAAATCAATTTAAGAAATAAATTGAAATTAGATCTAAAATATAGGGAACAAAAGTATAATTTCGCTTTTTTATTTCCATATATTTTCTAGGATTCCTACCAAAAAAAAAAAAAAAAACTCAAGACTGTACTAAGATTAAAATCGTGTTTCAGAGAGATACATATACGTAAACAGACTTACTTGTATCAGTTGGTCACCTTGATGGGTTGCCGAAGGAAAATTATGAAAAAAAAAAAAAAAAAAAAAGCCTAGAAAATAAATAATTAAATAAAGTAGGAAGTTACATCAAGATGAAGCTTTCCCTGTATTCAACTCAGATTATTGGCTACAGTTCTCACTTAAGTGTATGGGAGAGAGAGAGAGATCAGAGAGAGAGAGCTCTAACCTGTATGAGAGTCTTTCCTTAAAAGGGTAATTGTAAACAACCTTAAAACGACAAGACTGAGTGAGTATCCAGTACAAACCGAACCATAGCTCAGCCATGAACATACCAATCCAAGCCCACCTCCCTTGCTCTCCAGCTCTTGGGATGTGAGTCAATCTGTAAACCCATATCAAACATATACCAACAAACACTGTGTAAGCAAACACCTTATATGCACCTCTAAATCTTGCTTCCTTTGTCTCTAACAGTGGAAGTAGTGCTTCTTCTCCACCATCTTCCTTTCCCATCTTCTGTGTGCGTTTCTGTGGTCTCTGTGTAATGTAATCAAGCTGGCAAGAATGTTTCTATCTATAGTTGACGACCTGATATTTCTCTACTAAAAAGACATAAATGCTTTTTGTCTGGTAGTAATATTTTTTTGCTGAGATGTCCGGTAGTAATATTATAATTAGAATTAACTACCATTCACATTTACTGTTTCTATTTTCAATTTCATAACTTTATTTTTTAGGAAAATTATTGCTTTATATTTGACTATTAATGTTAATAAGATTTGTATCATAAATTAAACAAATGCGTACAATATTGTAAATTTCTTATAAATATAAATCTTACATTGACAATACAATATAAACTAATAATTATCCTAATTTTTAATTTTTAGATATGATATATTTGAAGCCATACCACTTATTCGAGGATAATGAATTTAATAAATTTTATTGATTCTAATTCCATAAAGATATGCATTCAAAATGAGAAAATGTGTGGTAACATTACTAACATTTTTTTTTGATAAAATTTTAATCTATGGTGTTTGTTTTTTATTACTGTGTTTTTTATTATCAGACTAAGATACCAATAAATTTTTAGTACTATAAGCGAGGATTGAATCTTAAATATTTTATTTAATCACCAAAAACTTTATCAATTGAACTAATTAGAATCACCACTATCAACACTATTGCACTGATTAAATCTTTCATGCACTAGACGCATGAGACTTGCCTTTCATAGGCAGGTAGGCCCCACACATGTGGGGCCCACCTTCTTGTGAGAGGCTGATCTCATGCACCTAGCGCATGAGATACCACCTCTATTGCACCAATAACATACCACCAATCACTTTCATCTCGTGCTTTTTTTTTTTTTGTCTTGAATCTCTCTCTCTCTCTCTCTCTCTCTTAATCATTCTTTCTTTTCTTTTTTTCCATCATATCACTTTTCTCTTCCCCCCCCCCCCCTCTCTCTCCCTCTCTCTTAATCATTCTTTCTTTTCTTTCTTTCCATCACATCACAATTTTCTAAGCCACCTTTCTCTCGCTGGTAAAAAAAAAAAGCTCTATACGCTCTCATCATTATCTTTTCCCTTCTCTTCCATTCCAATCCCATCATTTATTGTTATAGTGTAAAATATATATAATTTTTAATTCTTTAAAATAATATGATATAAAACGACCTTTTCTATCTAATATATATGATGGGCTTATTGAAAAGTCAAATAGATGGCCCTATTGACCAAAAGTCATGGGTGGAGAGGTGAGATGGATCATTATTGGGTTGGGGTTTTGGTGCAATGATTGATAGAAATTATATGATTACCTTCTTGCCATTTTTATTTTCTTTGATAGTAAGAACTAATCACAAATATTTTATCCTAAAGAAAGAACCAAATCATATATGTCACCTATAATGTCAATATCACCCCATCCCTAAAGCACATTCAAGTGTTTGTATTATTATTCCTAATTAAAAATAGTGTTTGTATTATCAAAAAACCACCTCAATGTTGTAAATTTTCTTGACCAAAATGTGTTTATTATAAAGTTAATTGGATATACTAAATAATTATTTTTTAAGCAAATTAATATTAACAAAAAAAGGGTGAAATTACCATATTCTACAAAATAAATGGCCTAAATTCGAGTCTCGTTGCTAGCAATCCTTCTTGGTGGGCGATTTATAAGTCCAATGTAAGTCATCTCTGAAGCTTGGGCTTGCCCTAGCCTTGATATGGGATAACCTCCCCTCACCTAAACTTATTTTAACCAATATATATATAAGATAGAAGGGTGGTGAATGACAGAGCCAACATGATCCAAGCATAAATTAGACCATCTCTTCCTAGCCTTCAATAATACTAGCTAAATCAAAGACCTTATCTTAAAAGGAAGACCTATATATCACATGGCTACTAAATTATAGGCATCAAACAAGCTAATGAAACTAAAACGACAAATTTGAACAAAATTGAGGATGGTACATTGGTATATTGATCATTACAAGTAGCAAGCTAAGAATAATATGCAAGATCAATTAGTCTAATATTATGAACTCCAAATCAAGAAAAACCTTATTGATTCCCCCAAATAAGCTAAAGAGGTGTAGTAATGTCAATGTTGCTATAATTGTACATCAAATGCATGGCTACTAAACTATAGGTATCAAACCAGCTAGTGAAACTAAAACAACAGATTTGAACAAAATTGAGGATGGTATACGACCCTCATCATTGCGGATGAAGAGTGCTTGGTATACTGGTATATTGATCATGACAAGTAGCAAGCTAAGAATAACCTGCAAGATCAATTGGTCTAATTTTATGAACTCCAAATCAAGAAAAATCTTTTTGATTCCCCCAATTAAGCAGAAGATGTGTAGTAATGCCAATGCTGCTATAATCGTAACCATGATGGTTGAGCTTCCAAACTCTATGACTTCTTCCTCATACCTCTTCAACACATCCTCTATAACTACCTTAGTTGTGATAGCAAATGTTGTTTCTGATAGGCCTAATTGCCTACTAATGGTGTCAATGAACCCGAAAAAGTACGAAGTAGTTCTTCGGATCAACCATATTCGCTGCCCGTTCCACCAAGCTTTGAGTGTATCCCCACAATTGAGGGTCTCAGCTATGCTGCAAGCATTCCTGGCTACAAAAACATAGGCAAAGGGCCAGAACCATATGCTTTCAACCTGGAAAGATGAGACCATGAAATTAGTATATATAAGTTTTATATTGTGAAACATAGAACATCTTAAGAATGCACTCTTCGCTCTGCTTGACTTGTTGCATAAATTGTTTGCACACCCAACTTAATAAAATGAAATTTTTTGTGTTTAATCCATAATCAAAGTGCTATTGGAGGTGCACAACGCATATATCTTGTTTTTATGATGTCGACTGTGCATTAATTTATACTATTAGAAAAGAAAAAGGTAAAAGAAATAAACCTGGGGGAATAAGGAAATTCCATGAAACAGGCAAAGAGGAGGAACAATCACATAATAGAGTGTTGGGAAGGAAATTGGAGCCCATAAAAGGTACATACAATATCCCATTTGGGCACCCAATTTTATCTTGCCATGCCCATATGTGAAAGGGCAATATTTGGAGAAAAATATTTGAAACATGCCTTCAGACCACCTCTTTTGTTGAACAAGAACCACATCTAAGGTAGTTGGAGCAACACCCAAGAAGGCCTTTCTATTTGGATTATAATAAAGTGATTTCTAGCCCCTGCATTGGATAGCCAAGCCAGTTACAACATCTTCGACTGGGCACCCATAAATCAGTCCCATCTGCAAATTCATAATTAAAATTTCAAGATAAAAGTTCCAAATGCACATGTGTGCGTGCATACACACACAAGCAGGTAGAGAGAGAGAGAGAGAGAGAGAGAGAGAGACCTTTTCCCCCCACTGAGTGTCTTTCTCATAGCTACAGTTAGCAAGAAATTTTGAAACTTCTTCTAATTCATTAACAGTTTTATCTGCATTTATTTTGGCTTCTACATTCAATTCTCCTCCATAATCCTTAGAATATACTTTACCATAAAGGCTTTCTCTTCTATGGAGACATCCAGTTCCACAATACAGGGCTGCACCATATCCACCTATACCAGCAAGCTCAACCTTCATATTTAACCATGAATATTAATTAGTATATTAGTTCACCAATTGGAACAAAGTAGGTTTCTCTTCTTGAAAACAGGGGTGTATTCATAGATTACTCACGTTATTAGCTACCGAAATAGAACACGCATAAATGTCATTCTTGGTAATATTGTCATAATTTTGTGGAAATTGCACAAAAGAGATCTCATGACCTTTCTTTTCATCCATCAAAAAACATAGTGTCTCTCGTATTATGTCTGCATCATTTGCATACATGTCACAGTCCAAGTTGAGGATAAAGGGGGCATTGCTTATCTTAGACGACACTCTTATCTACACATTTAAAAGAAAATGTCTTCAAAATACTAGGAAAAAAAAAAAAAAGGAAACCATTTTATATTATCATGTGGACATGGTCATAAATGCTCAGGTGATCATAATGGAAAATGTTTCAAACTAAACAAACTTTTATTTGTGTGCTTTTTTTCATTTCAAATAGCAACATTTTTATGTTGCAGAGAAATTAAAGAATATAATTTGAATGTAAAGTTCTTATGAGAGAATGTACAAACCATGTTACAAATATTGAAAGTTTACCAGTGCATTCATAGCTCCAGCTTTGAAGTTGTGAGACCATTGGAGTCTTTTTTCTCGTGCCATGTACACTAGCGTTGGCAATTGCCCTCCATATATATCAACCGCATTTTCGTCCCTTCCATCAATCATAATCTTTAAAAAAAAAATAATGATAATAAATAAAGTGATTTTTTAAAAGGGTGTATCATGAAAATTTTTGGGGAGAATACAAGAGTTACCTTCACAATTGACTGGTGATCTTGCTTTGTTACTTTGGAGTTCCATTATGAAAATCCTTTGTGTTGGTCCCTTATTTCTTTTGGAATCTCTCCCATTTCAATAGCCAAGTCAATCCGATTTTCCATTTGTTTGTATAGTTTCTTTAAGAAACATAAAAAATGTGATCAACCAATTTGTCATCAAGAAAAGTCAATTATTCTAGGTTAAGGATCATGCAATAAGTTAGTTCACTTCATGCCTCTTGCAATGATTTACGCCTAGGTACAGTGTACATATCATGGCTCATGCTAGTAAATTGCAACAGATTTTGAAATCTCCTCCAACTTATCATATAATAATTCAAATCAAACATCCATCAGTATTCATTTTTTTAACATAAGATTAATTAAGTCCAAACAAGTTACGCGCGACTATTTAGATGGTTATTTGAATCATTTATAGTGGGTTTGAAATTTTTGTTCTTTGAAATTATTTGGGGAAAAATTGATCAACCGTGAAGCTGACTATAATTTGTAGATGACATGTGCCATTCATGATTCAACATAAGGGAACTATTAGGGTAATGGCATTTTTTTTTTTACCTTTTTGTTCGATCAACCTAGCCTAACTAAACCTGCCATGAAGTTACCTTGATAGCCAACCATTCTTGGGCATATTTTATGTCATGAACGTCAATTTGTTGGGAGAAGTAGGCACCTGGGGATCTTGGTTCGACATTAAATTTTTTACAAAAGGGTATCCAATGCTTAGAGAAATTAGAGGCCTCGATGAGAGCATAGAATGTCAAATCTGACCCGCCATCATCAGAAAGATAAACACCCAACTTCTCAGGTGGATAATTGTATGACATGACTGATAGGACAGTGTTGATCACCATAGTTGGTTGCTCCATCTTAGGGTCTGCTGTGCACACGAAAATGTCAACACTTGGTAACTTGTCTTTGTATCTGTAAAATGCAAAGAGAGTATAAATCGAGGGGAAAAAAATGAGACTAAATTTTTTTATTTTACCCCCAAAAAAATTTGTTGTAGGAAATTGATGGAGGAATTTGATCTAACAACATATTAGATTATTAGTCCACCATTAACAATGGTCCTTTTTTTTAACAACATAATAAGAATCCAATATGCGATTCCTACTCTATTGGGATAAAAATCATTAATTTGACCATATGTGATTCCAAAATAATACTAATAACAAATGATTACATATATAATGCCCTGCGGGTAGTGGTCATACCATGGCCTCCCAAACTTATTAAAAGGACTTTTTTTTTTTGGAGAAATCTTCTCCAATTCATTATATAACGGCTTATAAATTTATATGCATATGTTATTTAAACAAATGATATTACTAATTAAATAGATCTTGTGACTAAAAATACATATTAAAAATTTTATCAATCATCACGTAATAGGTTGGAGGAATTTTCCTCTAAACCAGTTTGAAGGTAACCTTTTTCCTTCTCAAATTCTATTTAGATTTAAGGATTTAAAATTAATAGATTCAATAAATAATTATTATATTATTACTTGATATAATTTTTTACAAAAGAAATATAAGATCTGAGGGTTGTACTTTAACAAAAATAATACTTGCGTAATGAATTTGAAAGAGCAAGACTTAGGTGCAATACTCATGTGCTGTTCCTTAGGTTTCCTTTTTAAGATTCTGTAATGTAAATTTTTTCTTTTGAGATGAAAGTGTATTTTTTAGTTAAGTAGTCATACAGCTGAATCTTAAGAGGGGAATCTAAAAAATAATACCTAAAGTATTATACTTAAGTTTTGTCCAATTCAAAATAACATCTTGGATACATGTACATTTCAAATTCACATATTAATTCCATTCATGAATTTCATGTATAGAAAAAATTTGTATAGGATTCTCTCGAACCTGCTCCATTTGGGCTATTGGAGTTAATGAGTATTTATGAGACAAACTAAGTAGCATTCGTGCTAGAATATGGACTATCGAAAAGACAAGTGACAGTTCTTTCTTTGAAATGAAATTCTATTGGTAATAGTTGAATATTGTATAGCTATTCATTAATTGCTAGAATTAATAGCTTTAATTTTTTTTTTTTTTTTCCAATGGACTTTTTTTTTTTTTTTTTCACTGGACTTGTAATAACTAACAAGTCCAAGTGGCACCTCCCCACTTCATAAAAAAAAAAAGGGTACCTCCCTATGGGCCAGGCTTGTGTCCAATGAATTTTTTCATTGGACACGCTGGATCTTGGACACGTGTCCAAATCTGGCCATGTCCAGTGAAAAAATTCACTGGACAGAAGCCTTGCCCCCTCCCCATGTACTAGATGCATTGGGTCTGTAATGTTGAGCAGTACGTGGAAGCTGCATATCTAGTACTGTAGTAATTGACTAATTTCTAACCATTTCAAAAAAAAAAAAAAAATCAACTATTTATTTTCCCTAAGTTTTTACTATTTTGTGTTTTTTTTTTTTTTTTTTTTTTTTTTCATGTAAACCTTTTCAAAAAATGATATGTACACATATTTTAATAATACTTTCATAATAAATCTTAAGAGGTATTTTTTACTGCTTATTGTGGGGGAGTAAAACCAAGGCCCGTGATCGAGGCCCAGGAATACCGTTTCATTAAAAGCACGCCCGAGGGGGAGAAATCGTTGAGACCTGTTGTAGGTAACAGTGGGGCGCGTAAGTGTCCGAGGAGGTTGGTCCGAGAAGAATACCCTTCTCGGATGTGACGTCTATTGGAGAGAGGAGCTTCGGCTCCCCTTTAATCCACTTTCCAGCGAGTCCCAGAATAAAAGACAGACTACCGACGTGTATAGAAGGGATAAGGATCCAGAAATATCTCAAGGAAAGGCTGCTACCACCGCATTAAATGCGTTGCAGCTGATTTCCTGGTCGCATTTATGTGGAGAAGACCCCTGAACAGTGTGGAAAGTCTCCTTTATCCCCAGAAAATCAGAAAGCTGGAGAAAAAGGAGGGGAAACTCAAGTACCGTGCTAGATGACAGACAAGTGGACGATGGGATCGAGCAGTGAAGGACTATATAATGGAACAAACCCTTCACAAAAAGGAGGGAGAAAAAAGAAAAAAGAGAGTACGGGAAGAACATTGAGAAATCGCTACTGTAGCATTTAGAAGAAGATAACCTAAAAGAGAGCATCTTGTCCAAGTTCATACCCCTCGGACTTGATCAGAACCCATCAAAATTGCCTCAACCTTACCCCTCGGACCTAAAGTCTTAGCTGCTTATTCGAGCGTTTTAGCCTCCTCGGCCAAGTACCCTACCCCCAATAACTGTCGCGAAAATCCGTTGGCCCAATTCTTCAACCCACTCTCTTACAAATTTATTGTATTGGGCTCATTGGGTCCATTCCCTGTTTCCATCAAGGTGTGGGCTACAATCTGTGACCCTACAATTGGCGCCGTCTGTGGGAAAGAATTAGCGCTAGTAGGAAGTTACGGCAGTTATGGCAGGTTCCGGACCGCAACAAGCCAGTCCGCCCCATGCAGAGTCAGTAAACGCCAATCAGCAAGATGAACTCCATAATCTTGAACGGGATAACCACGTAGATAACCAGCGTGAGGGTAGTTCGCGAGCGATCCATGCTGGGAAGAGCGGCTATCGACGAAAGAGCCATCTGGTGCAAGGACACGCTGACGAAAAGGACTTACAGCGTGAAATAGAAGGATTGAAAAAGAAGCTTCGTCGAGCACAACGAAATCGCACCCCTTCAAGTTCTGATATCTCCTCCAACAGTGAGGGGGAGGACAGTTACAGGAATTCTTTAGAGACTCCCCCCAGTGAATCCTATTCCTATGAAGAAGAGCATTCTCACAAGAGAAGGAGAAAAAGTTCGTCTAGACGGGGAGTGGGAACCAAAGACATGAAGAAGGCTTTGACCCAAATTTCTAAGTCCCCCTTTACTAGGGGAATAGAAAAGGCAAAGCTTCCCAGACGTTTTCATCAGCCTACGTTCTCTATGTACAACGGACGTACCGACCCTGTAGAACACGTGAGCCAATTCAGACAAAAGATGGCAGTCTACTCTCAGGACGAGGCTTTATTGTGTAGAGTATTCCCCTCTAGCCTAGGACCGATGCCGATGAGATGGTTCGACGGGTTGAAGACTGATTCCATCGGCTCCTTTAAGAAGCTCACTCAATCATTCTGCTCCCGGTTTGTTACATGCAGCAGAGTTCCTCAACCCCTTGATTCCCTGCTGTCCATGACAATGAGGGAGGGGGAGTCTGTGAGATCATATGCCGAGAGGTATTGGGAGATGTTTAACGAGATTGATGGAGATTTTGACGAGGTCGCTGTCAGAACCTTCAAGGTTGGTCTGCCCTCCGATCACGGCCTGAGGAAGTCCCTGACAGGGAAACCGGTCACCAGCCTGCAACAATTAATGGATAGGGTGGACAAATATAAAAGGATAGAAGATGATCAACAACAGCAGCAACAAGGAAAAGGGAAAGATAAGCTTGTCCCACAAGAAAGAAGAGAGTTTAGGCCGGATAGGTACAGTAATAACCGGCCGAAAAGGGATTATGCCGAGCAGCAGACATCCAGCAACAGCCAAATAGTAGGGGCTGTATTCCGAGAGCCTGTGCACCAAGTCCTAGAAAAGGTAAAAAACGAATCCTTCTTCAAGTGGCCCAACAAGATGATGGGAAATCCAGAAAAGAGAAACCGGAACCTCTATTGTCAATATCATAGAGACCACGGCCATACCACCGAGGATTGTAGAAGCTTATGGGATCACCTGGACCAGCTTGTCCGGGAGGGTAGATTGAAACAGCTGTTGCACCATTCCAATAATCTGGGTAGCCATGCGGATACTCGGTCAGAAAGGGAGAATCCTCCTAGACCTCCAATTGGAATTATTAATGTCATCTTTGCGGCACCTGGCAGGACAGGGTCATGCCCCTCCAGAGTAATGTCGGTGGCTCGTCTGTACCCTGAGGATGACTCTCATGAGTCGAAGAGAGCTAAATCGAGCCGGTCCCTGGTCATGGGATTCTCGGACGAAGACAAGATCGGAACAGTTCAACCACATGACGATGCTTTGGTAATTACCCTCCGAATTGGGGGCTACGATGTAAAGAGGGTAATGGTGGATCAAGGCAGTGCAGCCGAGATCATGTACCCTGACCTCTTCAAGGGGCTGAACCTAAGGGCCGAAGACCTGACACCTTATAACTCCCCTTTAGTAAGCTTTGAAGGGAAGATTATTATCCCGAAAGGGCAAGTCAGGCTGCCAATACAAACCGGAGCGGAGATAGTAGAGGTCGATTTCATAGTGGTGGACGCCTACTCCCCTTATACAGCAATTGTTGCAAGGCCTT
The DNA here is from genome assembly GCA_029955455.1 of Quercus agrifolia. Taxonomy (NCBI): domain Eukaryota; kingdom Viridiplantae; phylum Streptophyta; class Magnoliopsida; order Fagales; family Fagaceae; genus Quercus; species Quercus agrifolia. The sequence continues at coordinate 59,453,227 of JARQAD010000004.1, forward strand.
GGCTTCATACTTTAGGAGCAGTCTCTTCCACCCTGCATCAGAAGATTAAATACCCCTCTGGAGGCAAGATAGAAGAGATATTGGGTGATCAAACCATGGCACGGCAGTGCATGATAGCAGCTATCCGACATGAACCTGAAGCAGAATCTGAGGCTCAGGAAGAAGAGCTATAGCAATCAAAACCCCCAATGTTGTCCAAGGATGGGCTGTCCGAGGAGGCGAAATGCGAGGATCTTGTAAAGGTCATAGTAGGAGATGACCCTGAGAAATTCTTTCAAATCGGATCTCAACTACCCCCGTTGGAGAAGGAGGAATTGATAGAGTTCCTCAAGCGAAACATAGACGTGTTTGCATGGAACGCCTATGAGGCTCCAGGGATAGACCCAGACTTCATTTGTCACCATTTGAATGTTAATCCAGCAATGACCCCCAAGAAGCAGCTCCCTCGCCGGCCATCTAAAGAGCATGCAGAAGCAGTCCGTCAGGAAGTGATAAAGCTAAAGAAGGCAGGGGCTATCAAAGAGATCTTCTACCCAGAGTGGTTGGCAAACACGGTGGTGGTCAAGAAAAAGACTGGAAAGTGGCGAGTATGTGTTGATTTCACGAACCTGAATAAAGCCTGCCCAAAAGATCCGTTCCCCATGCCTAAAATTGATCAGCTGGTAGACGCCACAGTCGGCCATCCTCGGATGAGTTTCTTGGATGCTTTCCAGGGCTATCATCAGATACCTTTAGCATTGGACGATCAGGAGAAAACTGCTTTTGTCACGCCAGTGGGAAACTACCACTACAAGGTGATGCCTTTTGGTTTGAAGAACGCAGGCTCTACTTATCAGAGGATGATGACGAGGATGTTTGAATCATTATTGGGGAAAAGTATGGAGATTTACATAGATGACATGGTGGTGAAAAGCAAAAGAGCATCTGAACACCTAGAGGATCTTCGAGTCGTCTTCGAAATTCTCAGAAGCCATAAGCTACGCTTGAATGCCTCCAAATGTTCGTTTGGCGTTGGCTCAGGCAAATTCTTGGGTTATATGGTCACTCATAGGGGAATTGAAGTCAATCCCGACCAAATCAAGGCCATCACCAGTATGCGAACTCCTCGGAACCCGAAAGAGGTGCAAAAACTCACCGGGATGGCCGCTGCCCTGAATAGATTCATATCTCGATCAGCTGACAGGTGCCGACCCTTTTTCCTGTTGATCAATAAATGGAAAAGTTTTGAGTGGTCGACGGAATGTGACGCGGCTTTTCAACAGCTCAAGGACTATCTTGCTCAGCCGCCTGTCATGTCAAGCCCTGAGCCGGACGAGGTCCTTTTTGCTTACATTGCAGTGGTCTCCTATGCAGTGAGTTTAGTATTGATAAGGGTAGACAACGGCGTGCAACGACCAGTATACTACGTGAGTAAGTCACTGCATGAGGCAGAAATACGCTACCTACCACTGGAAAAGGCCATATTAGCGGTGGTGCTTGGCACACGCAAGCTGCCTCATTATTTCCAGGCGCACACAGTGATCGTCCTTACTCAACTCCCACTAAAAGCCATACTTAAAAGTGCAGACTATACGGGAAGGATAGCCAAGTGGGGTACAATTCTGGGAGCTTTCGACATTAAGTACATGCCTCGCACCTCAGTTAAAGGCCAGGTACTGGCCGACTTGGTGGCAGAATTCACCGAACCGGAAGCGGATAGTCAACTATCATTAGAGGAAAGAGGTGCAAAACTAGCCTGTAGTATCACCAGGTGTCCCCCTCCGACGTGGGAAGTATATGTAGACGGAGCATCAAACCAAAAAGGAGCGGGTATTGGGCTAGTGTTGACATCAACAGAGATGATCACCATTGAAAAGTCGTTAAGATTAAACTTTCCTGCCACGAATAACGAAGCAGAGTACGAAGCACTACTGGAAGGAATGACTATGGTCCTGAAGATGGGAGGAAAGTCCATTAACCTCTTCTCGGACTCAATGCTAATTGTGGGACAAGTCAAGGGAGAATTTGAAGCCAAGGATGAGAGAATGCGAAGCTATCTTAGCCGAGTGAAAGCCATGCAAGTGGAGTTCGAATCCTTTAGCTTGCTACATGTCCCAAGAAGCGGTAACACGCATGCGGACTCCTTGGCCACTCTTGCAACCTCCTCGGCACAGAATTTACCTCGCCTAATCCTTGTTGAGGACCTGCATCGACCCTCAATAATAGAAAGCGTAGTACAGATCAATCAAGTAAGAATGGGGCCGAGTTGGATGGACCCCGTCGTGCAGTTCTTAAAGGATGACATTCTACCCGAAGAGAAAACGGAAGCCGACAAAATAAGAAGGAAGGCTCCTAGCTATTGGCTATCACAGGATGATAAGCTATACAGGCGTTCCTTCTCTGGACCTTATCTACTCTGTGTTCATCCCGATCAAACGGAATCGCTTTTGGAGGAAATGCATGAGGGAATCTGTGGAAGTCATACTGGAGGCAGATCCTTGGTGCATAGGGCCATTACTCAGGGTTATTGGTGGCCAAACATGCAGAGAGAAGCTTTGGAGTACGTCAAAAAGTGCGATCAGTGTCAACGATATGCACCAGGTATACACCAGCCCGGAGGAATCCTCAATCCGATATCTAGCCCATGGCCATTTGCTCAGTGGGGCTTAGACATCGTCGGACCATTTCCTAAGGCTGTGGGAAATAAAAAGTATCTGATAGTTGGTACTGACTATTTTACCAAATGGGTTGAAGCAGAGCCCCTGGCTAATATCCGAGATGTGGATGCAAAAAGATTTGTCTGGAGGAACATTGTTACTCGATTCGGTGTCCCACGTGTACTCATCACAGATAACGGACTCCAGTTTGACAGTAAAATGTTTAGAGACTACTGTGGAGAATTGGGCATCACTAACAGATATTCTACTCCGGCTTACCCCCAAGGGAATGGGCAGGCTGAAGCTGTAAATAAAGTCATACTCAGCGGATTGAAGAAAAGACTGGATGAAGCGAAAGGCAGATGGGTGGAGGAACTCCCACATGTACTTTGGACATATAGGACCACACCTCGGAGGTCCACCGGAGAGACCCCCTTCTCAATGACCTATGGAGTTGAAGCAGTTATCCCCTCGGAGACTGGGTTCCCAACGATGAGAACAAGGTCATTCAATCCAAAGGACAACGATGAAAACTTGGCGAGAGATCTGAACTTGATCGACGAGAAAAGGGAAAACGCAATGGTCCAATTGGCCCATTACCAACAAAAGCTGAGGCAAGGTTATGATGCCCATGTCAAGGCAAGGCCTTTGGTCCCAGGTGACCTGGTACTGCGAAAAGTCGTGGGCTCAGCAAAGAATCCGGCTTGGGGAAAACTAGGGCCAAACTGGGAAGGACCATACTGCATCACCTCCAACGCAGGCATTGGGGCATATTACTTGGAGGACTTGGATGGACTTGTAATACCTCGCCCTTGGAATGTCAATAATCTGAAAAGGTATTATTATTAATAAACTTATGTTTGATCAAAATTTGTTCTTTATATTCAATATATATACCTCTTTCCATACCTCTTGACATTCTGTGACGTGTTTAAACTTAAATCCCATCATGCATGAGTCCTCGGACCGGATGATTTGGGTTAGTTAACACCCTCACTGCTCTTTGAAGTGTTTAAACTTAAATCCAATCATGCATGAGTCCTCGGACCGGATGATTTGGGTTAGTTAACACCCTCGTTGTGTGACGTGTTTAAACTTAAATCCAACCATGCATGAGTCCTCGGACCGGATGATTTGGGTTAGTTAACACCCTCACTGCTCTTTGAAGTGTTTAAACTTAAATCCGATCATGCACGAGTCCTCGGACCGGATGATTTGGGTTAGTTAACACCCTCACTGCTCTTTAAGTGTTTAAACTTAAATCCGATCATGCGCGAGTCCTCGGACCGGATGATTTGGGTTAGTTAGCACCCTCACTGCTCTTTAAGTGTTTAAACTTAAATCCGATCATGCGCGAGTCCTCGGACCGGATGATTTGGGTTAGTTAACACCCTCACTGTTCTGTGAAATGTTTAAACTTAAATCCGATCATTCACCAGTCCTCGGACTAGATGACTTGGGTTAGTTAACGTCCAAATTGTTCCATGAGGTGTTCTCATTTAAGTCCCATCTCTATTTTTAACGTTCAAATATGGGCAAGTGAATGTCTCAGATTTCCCACTTAGTGGTGTTTAGCTAGTTTGTCAATTTCCAGGCCTTCTTAGTCAAGTTAGGCGTTCGTTTAACACAAGCCAAAAAAAAAAAAAAAAAAAAAAAAAAAAAAAAAAACGCAATGACAGCAAAGAGATTTAATACTACTTGATATGATACGTAAAACGAAAAGAGTGCATTTTCATTAATGACTGAAACAAAGTACAAATCCTTGAAATAATAAGTATAGAAAACAAAAAGAAAACGTTAACATAAATGTCCTAGGCCTTGGTCTTGAGGTCTTGGTGGTCTTGGCGGTCGGCTACTTGTTTGGATTGCGAAGGGGCAGCATCCAAAGCATCACCCTGGGAGGCCTCAGCGCTTTCCCCCTGACCAGACTCTTGAAGTGGGGCTGTAGGGATTTCCACAGAAGCTGGAAGATCTTGGTTGATCATAGGAGCTTCAGACACTGGGGCTGGCTGCTCTGGGGGAGGAGAATCGGAACCTGAGAGCGGTTGGATTTCAGGATCATAATACACGCTCTCAGGCCTCCTAAGAGTAGAGTCAGCAGGAACCCCAGCGGCGTCAAGGGCTTTTCCCCAAGTGACGTCGCAGTAGTCCCTGGCAACGGAGGCAAACTCCTCAGTTAATCTGCTCTGAGTCTCCTCCACCCCCAGAGCATAAGAAGCTTGTTTCTCAGCCTCGGCTGCTTCTTTCTGTAGCTGCGCAGCTTCCTTGGCCTGACGGAGCTCTTCACGCAGACCTATCACCATCTGCCTCTCCGTCTCTAAATTGATCTGGCAGAGGTGCAGCTCACCGCGAATAGTCTCCGCCTGCTTCTCTATATTATTCCTACCAGCCTCAGCGCTGGCCTTATCTTGGTTAGCCTTCTTCACTTGCTCGGCCAACTGCTTCTGCTGGGATCTAAGAACGCTTAAGTTGTCCTCCGCAGCATCTCGGGCCTGGTAAGCAGCCCTCGTCTCATCGCGAAAGCGCTTTGCCCATTCGTCGGCCACGTGCACCTGTTGCGCGACCTATTAAGCAAAAAGAAGAAACGTCTTAAACCTAAAAAAAAAAAGAATAATAATAACACATAAATAAGATTCTTTTTATATATAACCAACTTACCATGGCCAAGTCCCTTTTCATCGAAAGGACCAGATCAGGATAGTCAATGCTCATGTACGCCGCCAGGTCCGAGGGAAGGAGGAGGGGTTGTAGCAGAGCGTCGGCCAGACGACCTGCATGGCCACCTCTAAAATGCCGAAGAGAGGCGTCCATCTTAATGGGGCCGCCGTCGACCTCCAACTCGGGTGACCAAGTTTGTGGCGGCTGACGAACTCGGGCCGCAGGTCTCTCCTCGTGGCTCTCCACGGAGTGGGACCTCCTGCTCCTTCGCTCTGGTGCAGGCCTGGCCTGTTTGTTGCCCCTTGATGGGCCTAACCTGCCCTCCTCGGCAGGCTCCATTGGCCTCTTCCTTCTTAAGTCTGGATTCGGTTTGAGCCCAAGATCAGCAGGAACTTGGGGCGGAGGAGGAGGAGGGTGTGCAGCCTGTACGGACTTGCCTTTATCTTGAGAGGGCGGCCCCTTATTCCTGCCCCTCATCAGTTCTTTCAAAGACGGCTCGGTCCGGGGGGCCATGTCTTCCTCCTCGTCAGTTGAATCGGCAATGTAAGTAATCACCCGATCCGGAGGGTGCACGCTTGACTGCTCGTCCTCCCCTTCCTCGGCCTCCGATATGTGTACTCTTTCTTCTTCGAATCTGAACTCGTCAATCTCAAGTTCAAGAGAGGAGGAGGAAGCTGTCACCTCTCGGAGTACGGCCCCACCAAGCGCTACGTCGCGTAGTGGTTCGAAGGCAAGGGGGATCCCCTGTGGAATGGGGTGGTCGACTGGAGGAAGATCGTAGTCGGCAAGGAAGTTTGGCCGAGACACGTCAATGCGGGCCAAGCGATAGTCTCCCGCTCGGATAGAGTTGCCGACGTCTAAAAAAGACCGAGAAATGGGCTCAAAGTCCAAAATGAGGTGGACCGCTCTTAACTGCCCGTCTTCGTTCACAAAGATCTCTGACCTCAGCAAGTAATTCAATGCTGGGACGTTGATTAGGCTCAGCTTCGGATTGGTGAGGAATTTGTCTAGCAAAGAAATAAACCACGTTACTAAGCCTCGGCTATAAAAAAAAAAAAAACATGCAATAAGCTATACTCGCATAAAATAACTAAATAAATGAACAAAGGATACGGAACAATCCCTAGTGCTAAAGTTAGAAGTCCTAGGTCTAAAGTGCTCCACCTGGTGTCCCGGCCTTGGTTGGGCAAGCTAAGCCGTCGCTCCAAGGCCCCGACAGGATTAAGTAGTCGTCCTTCATCCCCTTATTTGACTTGGGAAGGCAGGACACCAGTTTCACCACATTGTTACGGGACTTAAGGTAAAAACCCGCCCGGGACTCAATATGGCCTTCGTATAGGTGGGCGACGTCGTGCCACGTCAGTCCTAGCCTCAGGTGCCGGTCCAAGGCGTCGATTGACCCTAATACTCTAAAAAAGTTGGGGGCACACTGATGGGGGCACAACCTATGGGCGCGAAGGTAGTCCCGTGTGATCCTACCCATGGGGACGGTCATTCCCCCTTCTATAAAGGCAATCATAGGGATGACCACCTCTCCTCTTTTCCGTTCGAACTCCACCCCCTCTGTGGTGCAATGGCGCACCATCACCTCCTGGGGAATATGATATTTCTCCTTGAACAACTCTACTTTGGCCGGAGTGTTCACTAAACGCTCGAATCTACCCATGGTTAGTCTCTATAAGATGCTATGGTTAGCCGAGAAGGTTAGCCGAGGATATAATGGTAGCCGGAGTGCGAATCTTACGAAAGGATGAACGCGGATTGCTTCTCTGATCGCCGGAATCAAGCTCTCTCTTTCTTGTGACGGATTGGTAGGCGCCTGGATACGAACACGGAAGTTGTAAGCTCTAATAAGGAACCGAAAGTAATGCCTGGAAGCTTTTATAGTGGGAAATGGGAAAGGGAAAAGCCACAATCCCGCCCAAATATTGAAATTGCAATCTGGACCGTAGGATTCGCATTCCACCGTAGGATACCTGGTTGAAACGGACTTCCAAGCATTCAATGATGATTGTGCGAGTTCCCAAGCGTCAGAAGCCCTTGCGAAATGGCAGAAATGGTCCTTACACGCGCCTAAATTTAACTACAATAAAGGACTACATCGTAATTACATTTATATATCAAAATCCTAATTTTCCTCCTCGGATCAGAAAGAAAAGTTAGAATTTTGAGGGGCTATTGTGGGGGAGTAAAACCAAGGCCCGTGATCGAGGCCCAGGAATACCGTTTCATTAAAAGCACGCCCGAGGGGGAGAAATCGTTGAGACCTGTTGTAGGTAACAGTGGGGCGCGTAAGTGTCCGAGGAGGTTGGTCCGAGAAGAATACCCTTCTCGGATGTGACGTCTATTGGAGAGAGGAGCTTCGGCTCCCCTTTAATCCACTTTCCAGCGAGTCCCAGAATAAAAGACAGACTACCGACGTGTATAGAAGGGATAAGGATCCAGAAATATCTCAAGGAAAGGCTGCTACCACCGCATTAAATGCGTTGCAGCTGATTTCCTGGTCGCATTTATGTGGAGAAGACCCCTGAACAGTGTGGAAAGTCTCCTTTATCCCCAGAAAATCAGAAAGCTGGAGAAAAAGGAGGGGAAACTCAAGTACCGTGCTAGATGACAGACAAGTGGACGATGGGATCGAGCAGTGAAGGACTATATAATGGAACAAACCCTTCACAAAAAGGAGGGAGAAAAAAGAAAAAAGAGAGTACGGGAAGAACATTGAGAAATCGCTACTGTAGCATTTAGAAGAAGATAACCTAAAAGAGAGCATCTTGTCCAAGTTCATACCCCTCGGACTTGATCAGAACCCATCAAAATTGCCTCAACCTTACCCCTCGGACCTAAAGTCTTAGCTGCTTATTCGAGCGTTTTAGCCTCCTCGGCCAAGTACCCTACCCCCAATAACTGTCGCGAAAATCCGTTGGCCCAATTCTTCAACCCACTCTCTTACAAATTTATTGTATTGGGCTCATTGGGTCCATTCCCTGTTTCCATCAAGGTGTGGGCTACAATCTGTGACCCTACACTTATAATTTGAATTCATTATTTAAATTACTTTTTTTTTTCTAATAAGTAACTAGTAAAAATAATCACTTAAGATTTATTGTGAAAGTCTTATAAAAATATTATGGACATAATGTTTTTCAAAAGTTTTAGTCCATTTGAAAACACAAATGCATCATAAGAAGATAATTTCCAGCCAATATTTTATTTATAGAAAATATTAGTCATTTTACACACAAAAAAGAATAAGAAGAAATTTTAGTCATTTCAAAAATCACCTAATAACATGGGGCTCGTTCCTCCTTGAGATCCCAAGCTGAATATTTCATGATAACTAAATAATTACTATTTTTTGTTTCCATATATTTTCTAGGATTTCAACCAATGAAAAAAAAAAAAAAAAAAAAAACTCAAGACTGTACTAAGATTAAAATCATGTTTCAGGGAGATATATATATACACAAACTTACTGTATCAGTTGGTCACCATGATGATGGGTTGCCAACTTAAAGAAAATTATGAAAAAAAGGCTTAGAAAAAAACAGGAAAATAAATAAATAAATAAAGTAGGAAGTTGCATCAAGATGAAGCTTTCCCTGTATTCATGGCTACAGTTCTCACCTAAGTGTATGGGGGAGAGAGAGAGAGAGAGAGAGAGCTCTAACCTGTTTGAGAGTCTTTCCTTGAAAGGGTGATTGTAAACAACCTTAAAACGACAAGACTGAGTGAGTATCCAGTACAAACCGAAGCATAGCTCAGCCATGAACATACCAATCCAAGCCCATCTCCCTTGTTCTCCAGCTCTTGGGATATGAGTCAATCTGTAAACCCATATAAAAAATATACCAACAAATACTGTGAAAGCAAACACCTTATATGCACCTCTAAATCTTGCTTCTTTTGTCTCAAACAATGGAAGCATAACTGCGTCTTCTCCGCCACCTCCTTTTCCCATAGCGTGTGTGTTTCTGAGTATGTGTTTGTGGTCTCACGATCGAGAAATTGAGTTAGAAGGAAGACTACTGATTTCTGTAGTTGATGCGCATCAACTACAGAAATTTTTGTCATGGAGTGATATTAGAATTAACTTTCAAATTTACATCATAATCTTCTCCACTACCTTCCTTTCCCATGTGACCATGTTCCTGGCAGTTGTCACATGTTCGTGTGTGTGCGTGTTTTTAAGCATGTGTTTGTGGTCTGTTTGCTCAAAAAGATCAAGTTAGGCAGACTAATATATTCTTTTTTCTTTGACGGTACAGACAGACTATTTCTGTAGTTGATTCGATAATGGACAAAACTTATGTACAATATTTTAGATGTAATTTCTTAGATTTTCCTTTTAAGATTTTATCATGTGAGCACTTAACTAATTAATACACTTCAATTTCATAAGAAAAAAGTCGCATGACAAAATCTTAAAAGGAAAACCTAAAAAATAGCATATAAGTACTATATCTAAGTCTTGTCCCTTTAATAATATATATTTTAATATGAAAAAGACGGTTCATTAAAAAAAAAAAAAAAAGACGAGATTTTTGTTTGTAGTAATAAACTAAGGGAAATGCTAACGAATGTCTTTAGGGTATTAATTAATAATCTATTTAAAGAAAATTTTTATGGAAAAAAAAATATTTTGACAGTTTTTTTCATTTTTCATAAAAGTGGTGTCAAAATTTTCTTAAAATGAATTGTTAACCAGTGTCCTAAGGGCACTAGTTAGCATAACCTATAAACTAATAATAGAATTAACTTTCAAATTTACCTCATGTTTTACCATCAGAGTTATGAACTTTTTTTTTTTTTTTTTGAATAGGAGAAATTCTATTAAAACAGGAACAAAAGAAAGGGATAGGTTTCTGATGATCTCAAGCTCAAATGTTGTTTGTAGGCTTGGTTCAAACTCAAGCGAAGCTTGAATGTTTCATATTTGTTGTTGAGCCGAGTTTGAACACTCAATACTTGACAAAATTTGGTTTGTTTACAACCCAACGTCCACATGCAATCACAATAAGCCAAAGAGTTCAAATTTCTTCTTACAACAGAAAATTTCTAATCAACAAAATTAATTATTACTCATGGAGGAATATCATCTAAGATTAAGGACACTTACCAAGGAGACTTGCTATTAGGATCCACCAAGGCACCAATGACGATAAGAGCAATATTTTAACTTCTCCCATAAAAATAACTAAAAGGAAACCCATCTTAATAACTATAGCCACAGCAAAAAGCTTTTCCGGAAAACGAATTATCTTGCTCTGTGACCTATGTCCAAGCATGAGAGTCATAGCCATCCTCTCTTTTGCAACATGCGTGGCTTTTCAAGTCAATAGACTACTCTTTCCAAGCTTTCCAGCGACCTTATAGCTTCCCTCACTAAAACAATTGGGTTAACACACATGTTGTCATGAAGCACCTTGTTTTTGAGCTAACAATTTATTTCTTTATTTATTTATTTTTAAGAGTCCTAAGCTTCCAAAGTTGATCACAAGCTACCGCAAAAAAATAAATAAATAAATAAATAAATCTTGCTCCTCTCTCTAACACTCAAAACATTAGCTTATAAGCTCACAGCTTTTAGCATTTCTTTTTTTCTTTTTTGTTTACTTTTTTTTTTTTTTTAACTTTTATATACAGTTATTTAAAACCTCACTTTTTCTTGCATTTTCAAATTTTTTCAAAGTACAAGTATACTTTAACATACTTTTAGCAAAAAGTTTTCAATTAAAAGTAAGACTGTAAACGAGCCGAGCTTTGTCAAGTAGTGTATGTTTAAGCTTGGCTTGTAAAAAAAATTCAAAAGCTTGAGCTTGGCTTGAGCTTGTGACAAGCCTAAAAATAGTATTTGAGCTTGAGCTTGTGGGAAAACCAAAAAGTTTGAGCTCGAATTGGCTTGGCTTGATTAATTAGTCAAGCTAAACCCAAACTTAATATCAAGCTCCTACTCAAACTTAAGTCAAGTTTTTGATATTGAGATCTAAAAAAATTACATTATTAAATACTTAAATCTCTAAAATTAAGAAAAAAGAAAAAGAAAATAATATACTCATTTTATAATACATCTAATCTTACTTATGATTAGCCATTATTTAAATTAGTAATTTACATAATTAAATTCATTCATTTATCATTCCTTGTCTACAACTTCAACAATCGTTGAAAATACAATTTTTACATTCACGTTAGATGGTAAAGGACTAGAAAAATACATGTTTGTACCTACTATGAATTAGAAAATACAAACATGTTTCATAACTTTACTTTAAATGATTGATAGAGAATGATCATATGTGGCCTACTTAATTATTTATTTAGTTTTAAATGTAACTATAATCTAAAGTGGTTCTTGATCAGTTTAAAGGGAATGAAAAAATTAAGGTAATATAGGTAGTGGTCTCATGTTGGCCATGTCATTATTAAGATATGTGTAATAGGAATATTTAGCTAACACATATAAACTTATAAATGAGTCTATGCTTGAATTGTTGTGTATCAAGCTTGATAACTCACGAGCTCGTTTGTAAACAAATTTTTTTGCTTGGGCTCGGCTTTTTTATTAAACGAGCCTAAAATTAAGGCTTAAACTTGGCTTATTTATAAATAAACAAACATGAACAAGCTTTTTATCAAGCCGAGCTCGAATTGTTCATGATTAGCTTGATTCATTTACAGTCCTAGTAAAAAGTTAGATAAGTTATTCACAAATGGACACGTAACTTAAATGGATTAAATATCACATGAACCTACTGTAAGATAGAACTGATATTTAGTCTATTTATTTATGGGTTGTGTTAGGTGCCTGTTAACAACAGTATTTTGCATGTCTTTTTTACTTTTTGCAGCTTTTTATTCTTTTTGGCAATTTTTTAGCAATTCTTTTAATAACTTTTTGTTCTTTTTATTAACACAACCCATTAAGGAAAATCTTAATAAGCACTGCACAATACTTGTTAACATTTTCCTTTATTTATAAAGACTATCTGAGTGTGACAAAAACATTTATGTAACAGGGCATTGAGCAAAAACATGCACAGCTGTTTCCAAAATTCTCTTGACATATAGCAAGTATGACTCTTCTTGCACCTGGAATCTATGTATAGCACTCCCCTTGTTGGCCGGCGGCAGTACGTCTTAGGCTAACTTCTATAGCATTAACTTTAGTTTTTCATGGATTTTAATGTTCCAAAGCTTGGTCCAGTCCTTTTATAGAGGGGTTTTGATGTAGACTTTTTATTATTATTATTATTATTATTATTTTAACAGAGAAACCATTTGTGCTTGGTGCTTGACAGATCTGATTTTCTTTGTCTTGAAGTGGAATGTGGTTTGAGGCTCTAGGTCTTCCATTGATTATTATATAGAACGATTCGTTTGCAGCATATATTATTTATTTATTTATTTATTTTAGAATAGCATTATTTCTAACAAGGTACACTTTGTTGGAAATAAAACCTTTTTTCCAAGATTCTCTCAACTTTTAATAATCAATTAGCCCACATAATTGAATGGCAATTTGTCGCTAGATTTATGTTTTAATAAAAAGTGACCAAAAGAAGTATGAAAGCATCACCTTAGTCAATTTTACTTGGGAACCACCCTCTAATTTTTAAGTGCTTTGGTAATAGACTTATGAGTTAATTAAGATTAGACCATTCTTTGCTTCTTTTTGTATGAATTATACAAGGAATACGACTCAAAGAAACATCCAAACATCACTCTTTTAATTTGAATCCAACACCTAATCTTTGGGCACATAAGATTTGGTCTTGGGCTTATTACATACTATATCATTCTATGTTCCCCACTTTTCTTTTCCTTTTTCCCAGGTGAGTTTTCTATCAGTTTGGTCTCTTTTGATTAGGATGTACTATTTGAAATGTTAGCACAATATTTGATCACGTCACACATATTAGGCCATGTCGACAGAATATCTTGTTGCAGGCTTAAGGAAGACCATTTTTGGTTTCTTTCTTCCTTCTTTATGGAGGCTCAAAAGCCCAAGGTATACCTTAAAGAGGTCATAGCTAAGGTTTGAAATTTTTTACTCCCTCCGTCCCACTTTTTTTGTCCTATTTGAAAAGTTAAATTTTTTAAGGGAACATCATTTATTGTCTTGTCTACCTTTTAAAAATGTATAAGTTTCCAAAACTACCTTTAAACAAATTTATCAAAAAATTGAATTAGTAAATTAATAAAGGTATAATAAGAACATTAGTAAATTAATGACTTTTATTTTTAGAAATAGGACAATATTTTGAAACATCTCAAAATGAAATAGAGGACAAAAAAAGTGGGACGATGAAGTATTTTTTTATTTTTTGGCTTTGCCTCTCGTTTCTATTGCATATCTTCTTTTTTTACCTTCATGATGTCCCATTTGTGGTTGGATTTGTTATTCTTAATGAAAAAGATGGCCCTTTGGTTTCAATAATTTTGTTATTGAAAACAGGGCTGTCAATGTCATACACAAGCATAAATTCATAATGTCCTCTAGCGCAATATTTCCATCCTAATCTTTCCTTAATGTCAGGATCTTGTTCTCAAGTACCTTCTTTTTTATCCTATAAATTATTCAAAGAGAGAAAATGGATCTAAGGTGGGAGATTCAGCTCTTGTAACCTACCTAAAGCACAAAAATTGTAACATTTGTATTCAATCTCAAAATCATAGAGTCAACTTTTGTGTGCTAGAGATTAGAGCCCTTCCTTGAACTTATCTAACCTTTTTATTTTTAGGACAAAGTTTAGCTACCACTCCTATAAAAAAATTAACATTGATACCATATCTTGAAAATTTAACCATTAGATTTAATGTTCTTTATGTTTTTAAAACGCATATCAAATTTCATATTAATCGAATGTTATTTACTATTTGATTCATAAACTTATTTTTTAATGTATAATTTTAGATTACAAAACTTTGAAATTTAAACATTTGATTATTGACATAACTATTGATTTTTGATATTTTGGAAATTTTGCAAGAATACTGGATATAAGAAGAAAATATAATCCAATTGTGAATTTGTTAAAATTCAAATCCAATAAAAAGATATTAAGTAGAGTCGTAGCCATACTTTGTCTAATTGTTATTCCAACATATATGAAAGGAAGCAATTGCAATTGGGTGTTGTTGATTGTTCATTCTTGCTGGAAGTTTTAATCTTTTAGATCTTTATTTTATTTTTATTATAATGAAATGATCTTTGTAATTTTAGACTAACTTTTTCAATGTTAACAAGTGCTCTATGGTTAAGGATTAATGAATTTTCAATTATGAGTTGTAATGTATATTTTCAAAAAAGCAAGTACACTCATTAATGATTCATCAACTTACAGGCATAAATTCATTGTGATTGTGTGTGATTTTTTAGAAATACTAGATGCAGACCCACATGATGTGTGAGTATATATAAATATTATGTAATGAGGTGTAATATATAAAAGCAACAAGAAGAGCTGCACAATTTGTTGTTGAGTTGGGCTTATCTTATTCTGAATTAGAAGGTGATTTCGAGGTGGTGTGCAGGGCTTTGAGGGCTACAGATTGGGGCCACTCCTCCATTGGTCAGATTGTCAAAGAAATTTTGTCTATTGTAGGTTCGCTTAGAACCTTTTCTTTCTCTCATACTAGGCAGCATGGCAACTGTGTAGCCCATGCTTTGGCCAGGAAAGCAATAGTTTCTTCTCCTTTACTAGTCTGGATGGAGCATGTTCCACCAGACATCTGTCATTTTGTTATTTTTGATTTTCCAACAACTTAAGAATATTACTCAGTTTTGATTCTCAAAAAAAAAATAAAAAATAAAAAATAATTATTTCAAGTATTGTCTTTTTTTCTTTTTCTTTTTTAAAGGTTTCTACAAGTATATTTTTTTTAAAAATCTTTTTATCTCTACAAATATATCATCCTAAATATTTTTTGTGTGTTTGATTAATATTTTTTAAGGTGAACCATATTCTTCTAACTTCTGTTGTCGTGTGTTATATTTGCCTAATATACAATTAAACTTTATATGTTTTAAATTTATTATTCAAATTTCTCATCTCTTAAGGAAAAATGAGATTATCATGATAATCAAAATTCATCACAAAATTACAATATTATCTCAACCAAAATTAAAATGAAACCAAAAGAATAAAAAATAAACTTTATAATAATTTATTACACAAACAATTGGTAGGCATATTCAAATTCATAACCATGTAGATTGTGTTTTGATATGAACTCAAATTCTTATTTCCAAAAAACACTAATTATTGACCAAAACCAAAACTCAACCAAAACTATGAAAGGGAGAGAGAAGACTTTGTGATGAGAAATTTAAAAATAAATAATAATAATAATAATAATAATAATAAAAACAACACCAAAGCACATTAAAAAAATTAAAAAAAAAAAACCTATCAACCTAAATTAGAGTTATAAGAATGAACAAAAATCCAGAGAGAGAGAGAGAGAACTCACAAGTTTTATGTGAAATAAATATGGATTGAATGAGAAAAATGATATCAAATTTATACAAAATAAAATTGGGAGAAGATATAAGAAAGAGAAAATTATGAAGGGAGTGTAATGGTAAAGTAAAGAGTAGTGGGGAAATAAAGACACAAAGAGGGAGGGGGAAAATTGGAGAAAGTATAACAGTAGATATGGACTAATAGGAAGAAGAAGAAGAGTGATTTTTTTTTAAATAGGGAGAAGAAAAGTTTAAAAAGATAAAGAAGATGTATAGAAATAAAGTGGATGATGTGGCTTAATGATAGAGTAGCAAAATTTATTAAGTGTATATATAAAGAATGGAAAGAAAATTACAACAAGACTATTGATGTGGCTCAACAGAAATGTAGCAACAATAAATGTTAGATTTAAAAAAAAAAAATTGAAATATATATAGATGTAGATATGTATAAACATTTGGAATAAACCATAATTTATCATATATGCTGGCAAAGACAAACAGGCAAAGAGCCTCTGTATATGCCTAAGTACTGTAGCTCTCCTTGTAAAAAAAACAATGGAAGATAATAGATACCCATCACTTCCCATCTCTATCTGTATGTGTCTCTTTAGTCAGTCCTATGATAATCTACAAATATTGGTAGTGGCCGGCTGTTAAAGTGGGTCAACTCAAGGAATCTTTAATTATCATCAAGCTGGGTACTTGTTCGGTGGCATATATCTATGGATTCTATGGTCAATGGATAGTGCCGATGTTATTAGTATTTTCAACAAAAATGTCAAACCTCCTCTTCCAACTATTAAATTATCTAAAAACAATACAATTACCTAATTCAAAAAAATAAAATTAAAGGTGGTTTAGATTAATATTCAAATTATTATAACCTTTAAACAAATGTAAATTTAGGTTCTCAAAAAATTAACTAAACACTAAAAAAATATCCTCTAATGTGTGTAAGAAATAAGTGTGAAGAGGCTCGTTATCATATGGTGGCCTTAATGGTGATATATTGAAATATGTAGATATTGGAGGTAAGAGAACCAACAACAATAACCCAACATCAGTCCAAATTTTTTTGATTCAACTATGGATATAATCATTAATAGATTAGTTAGGATTGGTCACATATAGTATTTTCTATCCGAAATCATACTTTCTATTACTTCTTCCCTCTTTTTTTTTTTTTTTTTTGAGAAATCAATTACTTTTTTAATTGATGTCTTTTTTTTTAGTAAAAATATTACTTTTACTAATGTTATTTGCAAAAAGTTTGATTATGAAGTTGGTTTTAGTCCTTTTAAAATAAACATTTAACATGGGTTAAGCCACATGGCAGCCATAGACTAGCTAACAATGCAATTACAATGGAATAGAAGCTTAGATAAGAGGGAGTTAAAACCCAATTAGGCAACTGTCCTTAAAAAACAAGGAAAGAATGACAGTGTCCCAGAAGATCGAGACAAACGTGACATATGGTCTGCAACATCTATTTATAACAGCCAAGTCTCAAAGTGTAAACAAACTTAACAAAGTCATATATTAAAGGAAAAGCTAACATACCACAAGGCTACTTAGATTGTATGATCTACATAATGGTAAATTGTGTCAAATTATAGGCATCAAACAAGCCAACGAAGCTAAAACAATAGACTTGAACAAAATCGAGGATGGTATGCGGCCCTTATCATTGCGGGTGAAGAGTGCTTGGCACACTGGTATGTTGATCATCACAAGTAGTAAGTCAAGAATAAGTTGTATGATCAACTGGTCTAAGGCATTGAACTCCAAATTTTGAACAATCTTTTTGATTCCCCCAATTAAGCTGAAGAGGTTTAGTAATGCCAATGTTACTATTATGGTAAACATGATAGTTGAACTTCCAAACTCCATGACTTCTTTCTCATATCTCTTCAATACATCCTCTGTAACCACCTTAGCTGTTATGGAAAATTTTATTTTCGATAGGCCTAATTGCCTTCTAATATTCTCAATGAGCCCGAAAAAGTATGAAGTGGTTCTTCGTATCACTGACATTCGTTGCCAATTCCACCAAGCTTTGAGTGTATCACCACAGCTCAGAGCCTCTGCTATACCACAAGCTTTATCCGCTACAAAAACATAAGCAAAGGGAAGGAACCATGGGCTTTTAGCCTGGAAAGATTTGGTTATGAAATTAGCATATATAAGGTCTTTGAAACTTGCATTTACACAAAATTGTGTGTTTAATAATCAGTGAGCCATGAAGGTGCATAACACATATATATTTCAAATTTTGCGTGTGATACTGTGATATGCATGAATTCTTACTTTTATGAGGTACCTACTATGCATTAATCTATTGTATAAGAAAAGAAAGGTAAAAAGATAAACCTGAGGGAATAAGGAAATGCCGTGGAGCAAGCAAAGAGGAGGAATAATCACATAATAGAGTGCTGGGAATAACATTGGAGCCCAAAAAAATAAAATACGTACAGTATCCCATTTGGGCACCCAACTTTATCTTGCCATGTCCATATATGAAAAGGCAATACTTGGAGAAGAGTAACTGAAACAGGCCTTCAGACCACCTCTTGTGTTGAATAAGAGCTACATCTAAGGTAGTTGGAGCAACACCCCAAAATGCCTCTCTCTGGATTATAATAAAGTGATTTCCAATCCCTACATTGGATAGCCAAGCCAGTTAACAGGTCTTCGACTGGGCATCCATAAATTAGTCCCATCTGCAAATTCACAATCACCATTTTCAAGATTAAAAGTTCCACAAACGTGAGAGAGAGAAAGAGAGAGAGAGAGACCTTCTTCCCCCATTGAGTGTCCCTTTCATAGCTACAATTAGCACTAACTTTTGATGCTTCTTCCAATTCATTGACAGTTTTATCTGTATCATTTTTGGCTTCTATAATCCATTCTCCACTATAATCCTTGGGGTGCACCTTTCCAGTAAGACTCTCTCTTCTATGGAAACATCCAGTGCCACAACATGGAGTTGCACCATATCCACCTAGACCAGCAAGATCAATCTTCATATTTAACCAAGATTTATAGCATGTTAGTCCACCAAATGATCTATATACTTTTCTCCTCATGGAAACAAAGGAATGATCATAGATTACCCCGGCCCCGTTGTTTACAACTGAAAAAGAACATGCATAAATATCATTCTTGGTGATATTGTCATAATTTTGTGGAAACTGCAAAAAAGAGATCTCATGACCTCTCTTTTCATCCATGGAAAAACATAGTGTCTCTTGTATTGTGTCTGCATCATTTACATACATGTCACAATTCAAGTTGAGGATGAATGGAGCATTGCTTATATCTGACAATACTCTTATCTGCACATTAGACCTTCTTCAAAATACTAGGAAATAATAAATCAATAACATTATCAAGTGGACATGGTCACAACTCACAAATACTTACATTGATCATTGCATCACTTGCTTGCAAATTAAACAAACTTTTTCTTTCTATATGCTTATTTTTATTTCACATTAGCAACATATACGTTAAAAGAGAAATTAAGGAACATGTTTTAAACATAACTGGTGTAACTCTTTTTTAATGTTACAATACTTAATTTTTTATTAGATTAATATTTGGAAAATATAACTAATTGATTTCATGTTCTCTATGTTTTTAATACACATATCAAATTTTATTTTAATTAGATATTATTTACTTACTCATTTATAAACTCATATTTTGCATATACTTTTAATGTTCAAAAAACTTAGAATTAAATAACTTTGTAAACAAAATAGTTATTGATATTTGATCATCTTGATATTTTGCAAGAATGTAAGGTATATAATGGAAAAAATCAATCTAACTATGAAATTGTAAAAAATAAATTCAATAAAAAGTTATTAAGTGATGTATCATTAACAAAAGTTATACCAAGCATAACTTCTACCCAAAAACTCATGTATAGAATTTGATAGATTACAAATGCATTCATAGCTCCAGCTTTGAAGTTGTGAGGCCACTGGGGTCTTTTTTCACATGCCATATACACCAATGTCGGCAATCGTTGTCCACCAATATCCACCTCCTTTTTGTCCCTTTCATCAATTATTATCTAAAAAATGGAAAAATATTGTATGAAATATAAAAAATGTATAAAATTTAATATATAAAACTTCTGTAAAAAAGTGAATTTTGAAATTTTGGTGAAGAATTTTTCATTGGAATAATTTTGCCTTAGATTGAATTTAAGTGTCATGCATTACTAAACATAAATTGAATTTTATTATAAACAAGAATACAAGAATTACCTGCACAATCGACTGATGATCTTACTTTGTCACATTAGAATTCCATTCCGAAAATCCTTTGTATTGGTCCTTTATTTCTTTTGGAATCTTGCCCATTTCAATAGCTGACTCAATCCGGTCTTCCATTTCTTTGTATAGTTTCTTTAAGAAACAGAAAAATATAAAAAAAATTTATAAAAAAAAATTTATCATCAGTCAATTTTTTTCATCAAAGGAAGTCAATGACCATTCATCAAATAGCCGATTAAATGATCTAAGCAAATGCCAACTATTATACAGTCATTTAAATTTTCATGCAGTGTTTAAGCTAGGGTAGTCCAGACCCGACCCACACCCGCCGGACCGACCAAACTAATGCAATTTGAATATCATATATGGAATGGTTTATTTTTTGGAAAAATAAAAATAAAAATAAAAATAAAAATCCTTCAAAAAAAAAGAAACAAAGCTAAACAAAACAATGAAAGAAAGTAGCTATGAAATTGCATTAGTTTCTCGCCCTTAACTAGAGAAACTAATACCATATACAGCCAAACCCTGCTACTATATATATATTCACGTAAGTGTAAGAGAGTGAGAGAGCTCTAACCTGTTTGAGAGTCTTTCTTTGAAAGGGTATTTGAAAACAACCTTAAAACGACAAGACTGAGTGAGTATCCAGTACAAACCGAACCATAGCTCAGCCATGAACATACCAATCCAAGCCCACCGCCCTTGCTCTCCAGCTCTTGGGATGTGAGTCAATCTGTAAACCCATATCAAACATATACCAACAAACACGTGGAAGCAAACACCTTATATGCACCTCTAAATCTTGCTTCCTTTGTCTCAAACAATGGAAGTAGTGCTTCTTCTCCACCACCTTCCTTTCCCATCTTTCTCTGTGTATGAGACTATGACTGCGTGTGTGTTTGGCCTGTGTATACAATAAAAAATCGAGTTTGCAAGAATATTTTTTATTGTTGATGCAAGTACAACAATATTTCTATATGGACAAGACCAAAAAACCAAATCTTTTTGTCTATTAGTATAATTATTTTGTGTGGGTTGAAATTAACTCAATTTGTATTTTATTTTATTTTTTTGTAAATAAAAAATGAGCTTAATTCTCACAAAAAAAATTATCTATATTCTGGTGAAGTGTTTTATGTTATACTCCACAAATCTAATTTGTCATACACTCTAGCTTTTATATATATATATATATATATATATGCACACATGACATATTGTAATTACTAGTCTGTGGAATATAAAATAGATCACACTAAGAGTGATTTTTTTTTTTTAATCTAATCTCATCTATAACAAATAAAAAAAAAATTATTGGGCAGAGAGTAATTTTCAGGTCATATTCAAATCCTGTTAATTTTTCTTTTAAAGTGAAATTTTATTAATGTTATTCTTGAAAACAGTCTTTTATATGAATAAAGTTTTGTTACAAACTTGATTGGATCCTTAATAGTTGATTGTATACAATCACTTAATTGTGGTTTAGTAAGTCATGTGTTGGACATGATCAGGACATATGTTATTTTTCTATTGTTGGTTCTAGCATAAGGTTCCAATCAAGTTTATTGTCAAACTTTGTTCTTTTTATATTCAATTGACTGCCATTTGGCTCCTTACACCATATATATAACGATCAACGAGAACATTAAGGGTGATTTGTCACTCTAGGAGAGGTATAATATAGAGGACCATTTTGATTGTAGAGTAGCTTTATTTAAAACTTGTAAAAGTAAAATGATTTTTACAACAAAGAGCCTTTTAGCTCAAGACACTCGTTAGTATTTTCTACGGAAACGTCTAGAATTCAAATATTTCTTCACCAAAGAGAATTATTGGGTACTCCATGAATATAGTGGCATGACAATCTTTCTTCTTACATATATGATAGATTATATTATAAATTTAATTATTAGGGGACCATGCCAAAGGGAAAGACTCCAAAAAAAATGGATAAAGTTTACCTCCAAATCAATTTCGAGGAAAATTCCTCTCACCTGTTACGCGGTAATGCACTCTCTTATGTTAAATTCACGATGGAATCTCAACATAAATTTAAAGGGAAAGATCACCGCATTTTACCTTTTTCCAATACACCCAATAATATTATACTCCAAGAGCATCCAATTAGAGTGGTTAGCGGTAGCAATGTAGCATTACTGTAGCATTGAATTGGTTCATAATTTCAGACGGTGATGAGTCAATGACCGTGACAGGTCGTGCTCCATTCATTTAACCATCTCTTTGACGTGCCAACCAACCAGAAAAGTACAACCTTCTCTTTTTTAAGGATCAGAAAAATACAACCTTAATTGAAAAGAACATATAGACATTAAGATGGAGAGAGCAAAGGAAATAATGACCATCGGTTTTTTTTTTTTTTTTGAAAGGAAGGAGTATCGGTTTATACCAACTTATTAATGTATAAAAGTTTAAGCCCAGGTTTAATTAAGCCCACACGCCTTTCTTTTTTCTTTTCTTTTCTTTTTTTTTTTTTCTTTTTTTAAAGGAAAACCCCTTATTTATTTTAATACTTAAAAATTTTACAAAGTTTATTTATTTATTTATTTATTTTGTCTTTAAAATTATAAAGTTACTGTCAAATTCCTAACTAACTTAAAAACTCATAGTTGTGAATACAATCAAATACACAAGGGAGTGGAAATAGGAAGAAATAATTATAAAGGAATAATAATTGTGTAAAATATGAAGTTAGAGAAAAGAGAATTTTTAGGAACACAACAAAACCTCACAGAATTTTCACAACAATCTTGTTTTGAGTTGTAATGGGTGTAGACATGTAGTTGTGTAGGTGAAATATTTTTTTTTATCTTATTTTGATTTATGTTGACCTAAGCTTGCAAAGAAAATACTGTGAAATTTTGTTGTAGTACTAATAAAAAAACCGAACAATAAAATCCGTAAAAATAATGCTTCCATCAAAAAATTAATCAAACACATTCCTTTCCTATCTTCATAACCAACCATGTGTAAAAGCAAAGTGTGTAAATCAAAGGACCACAACAATAAAACAGAACAAAACTCCAATTGGTATAGTCAAATCATGATCAAGCCAAATTTTATATTTGAGATGTGTTGGGGTCACCAACATGAATGGTCAGGAACATGAGTGATACACATGATAATTATCAAGAGGTTGATAGAAACCTCTGATCTTTAGAGAAAATCCATTAATAAGCTATAAGATGACAGATCAGTGAAATAAATGGTATTGCAAACCAAGGTAGAGGATGAACTTATACTTAATGGTATAATTGAGAAACAGTTTCATTTTACTCCACCTTCCCCTACTATCAAATTATTAAAAATATATGAAAATATGAGTAGAATTCTTATGCCACTAAAAATAAGGAAGTGTTATCTAAATTTATAATAAACTTGACTTGGGTCTAGTATCTAGTTACACTGAACCCATCATCTTAATGGGTTTAGTGCAACTAGATACAGAACCCAAACATTACCCATATATAACTATTTAATAGTATCAATTTCTATGAAAACACTGAAGCAATAATTTCATTGGGAGCCACCCATAGCATGTGCCCATGTGGTACAAGATTCTAAGAACAGATGATTATATGCCTTCAGAGAAAACGTGACATAAAGTAGCAAAGGATCCTATGGACACAACTTAACACCATGTCTAAATAATAGAAGGCTGTATGATAGAACCAACATAATGCAAAGCATAAATTAGAACAAAGTTGGGAGTCTCAGGCCATGCTTGATCTTGCATAGGCATAGAGTATAAGTCCTTTGCGGGACTTCATGTGAAGTTAACCTCATGAAATACATCCCAAATCATTCTGAATCGTTCACCCTGGGCAGCTAGGCTCCTTCTTACCACTAGCAAGTCTTGTTTGTATGCCTAGGCTATGGTTGTATAGCTGAAATAGAGCACTAGTATTGCTTATTGAGCATTAGGGATGCACCCTTTTTGCTTATAAGAGCCAGACTGAAGTCATTTGTGCTATGAAAATAAATCATTAAAGTACTTTGAAAATGCCAATTAGTCATTACCTAAATTGTGAGGGAAAACACCTTTGCCTTGTTGAGGACAAGAAGAAAGGTAAATAATTTATTAGTGATCTTTGATCAAATATAACTTGGAAAGAAAAATACATATATCACGAAGATCATAGCACCGCATAGTCCATATGAACTTGGGTCTGATATATCACAAACAATGGAAATGACCATAACTCAACAGTACAAGTAATGTCTAGGGCCTTATTTTAAAGGAAAAGCTACATACCAAGCCACATTACTACTAAAATTGGTACAATCTACATTACGGTATACTATGTCAAATTATAGGTATCAAACAAGCCAGTGAAGCTAAAACAATAGACTTGAACAGAACCGAGGATGGTATATGACCCTTATCATTGCGGATGAAGAGTCCTTGGTACACTGGTATGTTGATCAAGACAAGTAGCAAGTTAAGAATAACCTGCATGATCAACTGGTCTAACACCTTGAACTCAAAATCCAGAACAATCTTTCTGATTTCCCCAATTAAACTAAAGAGGTTTAGTAATGCCAATGTTGCTATAATGGTAAGCATGATAGTTGGGCTTCCAAACTCTATGAATTCTTGCCTGTACCTCTTCAACACATCCTCTGCACCTACCTTAGTAGTTAGCGCAAATGTTGTTTCAGAGAGGCCTAATTGTCTGCTAATGGTGTCAATGAACCCAAAAAAGAATGAGGTAGTTCTTTGGATCACCCACATTCGTTGCCAATTCCACCAAGCTTTGAGAGTATTCCCACAACTCAAGGCCTCTACTATGCTGCCAACATTCCTTGCTACAAAAACATAAGCAAAGGGCAAGAACCATATGCTTTTAACCTGGAAAATGAGGCCATGAAATCAGTATAAATAAGCTCTACAATAGGAAACGTCATAAGAAAGCACTTTTTACTTGACTTGTTGCTACTTAGTTTCTCACAAATTTGAATTCTAGACTACACATAAAGTTGTGAATATGGAATTTTTTGTGTTTAATAAATAATCTAAGGGCCATTGAAGTATTGAAGGAGCACAAAACATATATCATTAAAATTATGTGCGTGATAAGCATGAATTCTTTCTTTTATGACATCTATTATATGCATTAAATTATATAAAATAAGAAAATAAAGAATAAAGATAAAAGATAAACCTGAGGGAATAAGGAAATGCCATGAAGCAAGCAAAGAGAAGGAACAATCACATAATAGAGTGTAGGGAAGGAAATTGGAGCCCATAAAAGATAAATACAATATCCCATCTGAGCACCAAATTTTATCTTTCCCTGCCCATATATGAAAGGGCAAAACTTGGAGAAAAATATTTGAAACATGCCTTCAGACCACCTCTTGTGTTGAATAAGAACTATATCTAAAGTAGTTGGACCAACACCCAAAAATGCCTTTCTATCTGGATTATAATAAAGTGATTTCCAACCCCTACATTGGATAGTCAAGCCAGTTACAATGTCTTCAACTGGGCACCCATAAATCAGCCCCATCTGCAAATATAATTACCATTTTCATTAAAATTTCTACACACAAATGTGAGTGAGTGTGTGTGTGTGAGAAAGAGAGAGAGAGAGAGAGAGAGACGTTTTTCCCCCATTGAGTGTCCTCCTCAGCACTACAATTAGCAAAAACTTTAGATAATTCTTCCAATTCATTAACAGTTTTATCATTATTCTTCTTGGCTTCTAGATTCAATTCTCCTTTA
Source organism: Quercus agrifolia (assembly GCA_029955455.1). NCBI lineage: Eukaryota > Viridiplantae > Streptophyta > Magnoliopsida > Fagales > Fagaceae > Quercus > Quercus agrifolia. The sequence goes on from JARQAD010000004.1 coordinate 59,479,024, forward strand.
TAATCCTTGGAATACACCTTTCCACAAAGACTCTCTCTTCGATGGAAACATCCGGTGCCACAATACAAGGCTGCACCATATCCACCTATACCAGCAAGCTCAACCTTCATATTTAACCATGAATAATAGTATATCAGTTCACCAAAAGGATCAACATTGGTTTCTCTTCTTGAAAACAAAGGCATAATCATAGATTACTCACATTGTTAGTAACTGAATAAGAGCTTGCATAAATATCATTCTTGGTGATATTGTTATATTGTTGTGGAAATTGCACGAAAGAGATCTCATGACCTCTCTTTTCGTCCATGAAAAAACACAATATCTCTTGTATTGTGTTCACATCATTTGCATACATGTCACAGTCTAAGTTCAGGATGATTGGGGCATTACTTATCATTGAAGACACTCTTATCTGCACATGTGAAATAACTTTCATCAAAATACTATGAAAAATAAAATTAGTAACATTATCAAGTGGCCATGGTCATAAATTTTACATAATTATCGCATGTACTTATAAACTAAACAAACTTTTTTTGTGTGTGTATGCTTATTTTTATTTCACTTTAGCAACATTTATGTTGAGGAGACATTAAAGAACATGTATTAAAAGTAATTGGTGTAATACTCACTAAATGTTATACCACTTAATCATTTTTCATTAGAATATTCTTATGAGAGCATCATGGATGGATTACATATTCTCTTGGTTCTGTACACACACATCAAATTTCATGTACATCAAATATTATCATACAATTTAATTCATAAACTCATGTTTGATATATAATTTTAGAGTTCAAAATCCTAAAATTTAATCACTTTAAAGATAAGATAGTTATTTTGTATAAAAAAAATAGGAAAAAAAAGAAAAGAAAAGAAAAGAAAAAAAAGATAAGATAGTTATTGATATTTAATAATCTTAACATCTTGCATACTTGTAAGGTTTAAGAATACAATTTAATCCAACCATGAAATTGTAGAAAAACACCCAATAGAGAATCATGAAGTGATGTAACATAAACAAAAGTTATATTAAGTTTAACTTGAATCCTACTCATGTACGAAAGTTTAAAGCTTACTAGTGCATTCATAGCTCCAGCTTTGAAGTTGTGAGGGCATTGCGGTCTTTTTTCTCGTGCCATGTATACCAGTGTTGGCAATTGCCGTCCATCAATATCCATTGCATTTTTGTCCATTCCATTAATTATAATCTAAAAAAAAGGCAAATATTGCACCAATTTTTTATTTAAAAATTATATGTAACAAATAAATAAATAAAATTGTAAAAGAGTATTCTAAAATATTGGTGGAGAATGGGTCATTTGACGAAATAGTGTTCGATTATTGCATTAAATAAGAGTTTTTTTTTTTTTTTTGAAAACCATTAAATAAGAGTATTTAATTGAAGGCATGATCATGATAATTGATAAAACATTTTTTTTTTTTTTTTTTGGAGAAGGTGTAATAATACTAACTCAATGAGAAATTAAGTTTTATTATAAAAATAAAAATAAAAAAATTGTAAGAATTACCTGCACAATTGATTGGTGATCTTGCTTCATTACTTTGGAGTTCCATTCTGAAAATCCTTTGCGTTGATCCCTTGTTTCTTTTGGAATTGTGCCCATTTTAACAGCTGACTTAATTCGGTTTTCCATTTCTTCATATAGATTCTTTAATAAACATAAAAATAAGATCAAACAAATTTGTCATCAAGAGAAGTTTTGCTATTCTAACTTGGGGGTCATGCAATATGTTAGTTCAATATGCCTCATGCCATGTTTGATGAGATTCTGTACAATATGCCTCATGCAATATGTTATTTTAATATGCCTCATGCTCGTGCCATTAAACATCAATGCATTAGGAATTTCCCGACTTTTTTTTTATAATACCTCCTTAAAAAAAAATGCATTTTTAGTTCCCACATTTTGGACCGATTCCTGTTTTGATCCCTAACTTTTAGACGCATCAACCTTACTCCCTGTAAATTGAAAAATTTTAATCCTTGCCGTCATTTCAGTAATAAAAAAAATATATGTGATAAACGAAATGCATCGTTAGCATGTTATATACTGACGTAATAAGAATAAGAAAATAAAATACAATAATAATAATTTATCAACTTTTAAAAAAATTAAAAACACAAAAATACATAAATTCGGATCATGTTCATCTTTTAACATGAACACAAACCCAGAAACCCAAACCCACTTCGGAATCTTCAACCCAAACCGTATCCACTACAAAGCACAGTAAGCCTCATTCGCACCTTACAATTCTCACCCACAACCCCCAAAGATTCCAACTTTGAACACACAACTTCATGGTACAAAACAAAAAACTTCACCAATTTATAAACCTCAAAATTACAGCTCCAAATGCCAACTCACAAAAAAGGTTTTGGCTTTTTGCTTTACTTGCGGCTCCACAGTTGGCTAGTTCCAAGACCTGAGTTTTTAGCCTCCAACTCACTAAACCAAGAAAACCCAGAAACCAAAAACACATAAATATGCCACCAAGAGACCAGATTTCAGCTTCAATGCACCAAAGGCTTCACTACAAGCACAGATCCCAATTCAAAACCAACCCAGAAGAGAGCTAAACACAATGGGTTCTTTTTCTCTTAATCTCTAACTTTCTCTCACCCTAATCCCGATTCTCTCTCTCTTGATGGTTTGATCGGGTGGTGGTGGTGGTGGTGGTGGCTGGGTATTTTTGAGTTTATGTATTGGGTTTGAGTGTTGAGATTTTTTGTTTGGGTTGGCTGTATGTTTGGATTGATTTGGTGCTTTGAGGCTTTGGGATTTGATAGGGTTTGAAAACATAGAGGCTTTGAGATTTATGATTTTTTTTAAGCTGAATTTTCTGGGTTTTTTGTGTTTGTTTCTCAAGAAAATTTCTGAGTTTATGGGGTTGCTGGAATTTGGTTTGTTTGTAGGGGAAGAACATGAAGTTCATGTTCTAGGGAAAGAAGAACATGATGTCCTTACGAAAAAGCTAACGAAAAGTAACAAAAAAAATTAATTAATTAATTATTTAATTTGATTAGATTTAAGGTTTAATTTTTAATTTTTAAAATTTTCTGATCTGCCTTTTTTATATTAATTTAAATACTGACTTGGCATTTTACGAAAGATTTTTTAAAAAATATTTTTTAATGTCCAAGTCAACATAAAAAAAAAATGCCTACAAAGCACTTCGTCTTTCGTGCAAGATATTTTTGTTATTAAGATAACGGCAGGATTAAAGTAGAAATAGTTTTAAGGACTAAGGTAGGTGTGTCTTAAAAAATAAGGATTAAAACTAGGATCGATCTAAAATATAGAGACAAAAAATACATTTTTATCAAAAATAAAGCTACATCAGTAAAGTAGTTAATAGTCAATCATTAACAAAACTTGATAAAGAGTAATTATAGGATACTCCCAATCCTAGAATATAAATGTATATTTTTCTCTCTCACATAATTGGGTCTCATTAATTAAATTCATGATGAGGCTTATAATTCATGTGAGAAAGAGTACCTTCTGGAATATTCAATGATCTTCTCTTGATAAGAGGGTCAAACTAACAGCAATTTAAAAGTTCAAAATGATTAATTGCAAGTTTTGCCAACAACATTAAAGTTAGAGGAAATAAAAGGTAGATTAGCCATAAATTTTTAAAAACATTAATTGTTTTTTTTCTTTTCTCATAAAAACTTTTTTTAACTAGATTGTTAACAAGTGTCCTTAGAGTACACATTAGCATTTTTCCTTGTTAATATATGCTCTTAAGACAATTATTAATAAATAATTTTAAGAAAGTTTTTACATTAATCTTATGAGAAATATAAAAACTGTCAAATTTTTTTTTTTCATTTCCCAAAAAATGTTTCTAAAAATATTCCATAATCCAATGTCTTTAAGACATCTATTAACTTTTCCCAAGTTTTAAACCCTTTAATTTGATCAAGCTAACCTAACTAAACATACAATGAACTAACCTTCATAGCCAACCATTCTTGGGCATATGTAATGTTTTGAACATCAATTTGTTGGGCAAAGTAGGCACCCGGAGACCTTGGTTTAATATTAAATTTCTTGCAAAAGGGTATCCAGTGCTTAGAGAAATTAGAAGCCTCTATGAGAGCATAGAATGTCAACTCTGACCCACCATCATCAGAGAGATAAACACTCAACTTCTCAGGTGGATAATTGTATGACATTACTGATAAAATGGTGTTGATCACCAAAGTTGGTGGCTCCATCTTAGGGTCTGCCGTGCACACAAAGATGTCGACGTTCGGTAACTTCTTTTCGTATCTATAACATGCAAAGAAAGTGAATATTAAGCAACAAAAGAACAAAAATTAAAATAGGATTTTACATAAGAAAATAAAATTTTTAAAACTAAATTATCAATTATTTCAAAAGTTTAAATTGTTAAAAAATGATAAATCCCAAAGTCACAAAAAAAGAAAAAGAAAAAAAAGAGAGATAAATCTAACCGCAAAGCCGTTATTCTAACATTTTTTGGAATTAGAGTAATAATAAATTTCAACAATATTTGAGAATAATGACACGCAGACACAATTATCTTTATGGTTATGATATATTTCTATTAATGACACGCAGACACAATCATGTATTTCTCAAATTTGGTAAAGCTATTCATATTATTCCTTAAATTTTGGAGGTGCCACAGTTTTTTTTGTCATTATTTTAAATGTAATTTTAAATCCATAATATTTTTACAATAAGTTTTAGGTGATAAACTATTCTTTATAAATAAAAAAAGTAATGTTAGTGATGATTCAATATTATAATAATTAATAACAGCTTACCACCTAAGAATTATTGTGAAAATATTATGGACAAATAATTTCTTTTATTAAATATATTTTTTTAATTAAAATTAAATTCTATAGATATTCTTTATAAACTTTATATTTATAGAGAAATATTACGTTTACAATATTTTCACAACACTTTCACAATAGAGAAGTAGTAAATTGTTATTAGTCCTAATTCACAATAACAATCAGTAACAACATATCACTTAGGTCCTATAAAAAATAAAAATAAAATATCACTTAAGATTTGTTGTGAAAATTTTATGAACATAACATTTATTATATTTATATCTTTTAATTTTTTATAAAATATTTCCACATCATTTCTTTGAAATGGAAGAATAAATAATTCCATTTAAGAACACAATTATGATATATTTCTATTAATAACTACTATAATTATCAAATTTGATATTTATTAAAAAAACAAAATTGAAGGAAAAGATTATATTTTGTGGAACTTTCTCACGCATGCATTATATAGAACCAAAGACATTTAACTTTAAGTTTATTTCATAATATTTTGCCACATAAGTTGTTAAGATTACATAATTTTACACATCATTATTCTATTATATGGTTTTAATTGATCTTAAAAAAAAATTCTATATTTCAACCATCCATTAAAATCTTACCAAATTATATTTTCTTTAAAAGAGGTGCCACATCCACAACATTTTCACAACAAATTATAGATGGCAACTGTTATAGATTCTAACTTGAATCTCACAATTAAAATTACTTTTTTATCCATTCATAACAATCTACCACTTAAGATTTGTTGTGAAAGTGTTATAAAAATACTGTAAACATATCATTTCTCTTTCTTTTGATGGTGTGATATATATATATATATATATATATATATATATAAACACAATTATAATAAATGATTATTAAAAATTGTTTGATACTTGACAACAAATAAAAAAATTAAAAAAAAGAAGAAGATAGAAATCATATATACTTTGTTAAACTTCCTATACACGGATTTCAATTTAAATTTAAATCTTTCCCATCAAATACTTCCACCGAACAGGCAACAGAACCTTTATATTATATTATATCCAAAAGAATCTTTCTCATATAATTTCATCATCTACCTTGATGATCGAGAACCCAGAGACTTTATACGTCTCAACCTTTAGAAATATAGAATGAGTTTGGGAAGCCTAAAAGAGATTCTTTTGATTTGGCATATATTTTCAGCAAATTAGCAAATAATATGAACCAACCACATGAGTAAATCAGTAACATGTTTATCAAAACGCACTCATATAGTTAATGTAGTACCAGCAAATAATCTGAGAAACAATAACCTGTGTTTCTTTTACTCTGTTTAAACTCACGTTTTCAATTATAAAAACACAGTGTGATTTGTGTGACTGTGTGAATTGAAAGAGTTTTTCTCTGTGAATAGAAAGTTGTAAGCCAGTCAATTTATATAGCTGTGTGCCCTTAGCTAGATCAACTACTACGTGAGAGAGAGAGCTGTAACCTGTACGAGAGTCTTTCCTTGAAAGGGTGATTGTAAACAACCTTAAAACGACAAGACTGAGTTAGCATCCAGTACAAACCGAAGCATAGCTCAGCCATGAACATACCAATCCAAGCCCATCTTCCTTGCTCCCCAACTCTTGGAATGTGTGTCAATCTGTAAACCCATATCAAACATATACCAACAAACACTGTGGAAGCAAACACCTTATATGCACCTCTAAATCTTGCTTCTTTTGTCTCAAACAATGGAAGTGCATCCTCTTCACCGCCTTCCTTTCCCATATTATCTCTCTGTCAGTGTCTGCGTGTGTAAATGAAAAAATCGAGTTAAAATAAGCACGAATATTTTATAGTCGATGACTTGATGCAACGATAAAGAAGAAGCTTTTTTTGTAGTAGTAGTTTTAGATAGAACGTAGAGAGAGTCAGAGACACCCACACAACTTTTATACCAGAATTTTATAATATGTGGAAACGATTTTGTACCACAATTTTGTTATCTGTGAAATTGGTGTAGAATAAATCTTTTAGAATTGATCCAAATACGTTAAATTTAATGCAATTATAGCAGATAAGTTTTTTATTCCATTGGCTGCCTAAGACCAACGTGAACGTCAATAATGACGCTTTTTTTTCTTTTTTCCATTAGCGAATAATTCTCTCTTCTTAATTTAATAAAAAAAAATTTACTATTTTTACTTTTTTTTTTCTTCTTTTAGTTAACAATTGATGGGGGACTTTGTGACCAATAATGATGAACACCACTTACCTCTAGTGCTTGAATACAATAAAATCAATAGAAGATAAATACGTGTCTAATTTTTATCGCATATAGCTTACACATGAATTGACCATTCATAGTTGTGCAACAAATGGGTTTCACAACGTGGTTGTCCCGACATATACAATCAGCTATTTTAAAATTTCAGATAATCTTTGTGATGAGATGGCTAGTTTGATAAGAAATTTTCTAGAGGAAGATGGCCTAACTTAGTTGGGATAAGGTGTGTATTCCAAAAGCTTGTGAGTGGATGGGTTTTAAATTAAAGGATTTTAATTTAGTTTTGTTAGCAAAACAAGGGTGGCGCTTACAAACTAATCCAAATTCTTTGGTTTCTAAGATTTTTTAAGGCCCATTATTTCCCTGATTATGATTTTATACATGCTTCCATGGAGAGTAATCCTTCTTATGCTTGGTGTAGCATTATGGCAGCTCAGCACATAATGCAACAAGGGTTGCGATGAAAGGTTGGTAGTGGCAAAAAAAAAAAAAAGAGTGTGGCATGATAAATGGCTTCCAACTCTTACCATCCACAAGGCCACAACGTGGTTGTCAAAAGATGTCTTTGGCAAGAATGGTAGGTAGGCATGTCGGTATATGGCCATTTATATTTTTTGATACTAAAGTATATGGCTATTGTTGATGTAGGAATTGCATTCTATCTGTTTTTTCATCCTCTATTGTTTACGGACTTTACGTATTTATGTAGAAACCAAACCTTTCATTTGAACTATGAAAGTATGAATTGTTACAATTTTTAATTAAGAATGATCCAATATTATCTAATATATATCATTACAGGTTCAGTCATGTTCTATTCATCTACCAACTCTTTAGGCATGCCAACCTATATATAATTTTAAAATGACGTTCTAGAAACTAGAAACTGAACTGTTCATTTAACTGTGAATTGTTACAATTTTTAGGGATGATCCAATTTTCTGATTTGTCATAATACAGGTTCAGTGGTGTTCTATTCATCTATCATCTCTTCCGTCATTTATGACATATATATCACAACATATTTATCACTATATCAGTAGATCCTTTAATTTAATACTGATATAGTGATATGTCACAATCCAGAACCCAAAAAATCAGAAAGAAAAAATAATTCTGATGTGTAAACGCTTCAATTTTTTTTTTTTTTTTTTTTAACTCTTATTTTAATAGTCTTTTTTTATTTCTTTACCCAATAAATTTGTAGATTTTCTGGACAAATAGAACTTATTCTTTTAGAACCATTATTGAATAGAACAGACAAAACATTTGAGAGAGGGAGCAAAGAAAATGAGGCCTATTAATTGATTTCAATTAATTATTATTATTCTACATGAGAACGAAGAAACGAGAAAGATCAATTAAGGCCAGTCCCCTTTTTTTTTTCTTTTTTTCTTTTTTTAAGGTGGAAGACTTATTTAATTTGACACCTAAAAAATAGATAAATTATTAATTTTGTCTTTATAATTATAAAGTTAAAATCAAATACTTGAATAATTTAAAAACTAATAGTTAAAATTTTCCATTAGTTAAAACTAATATATATATATATATATATATGGGAACCTAAGATATGTAGGCTCGCTTGGCAACTCTTAGGCATGCTTGGCAACGTCCTCAGCCGTCCTCGGCATGCTTCGCAACGTCCTAGGCATGCTTTGCAACGTCCTAGGCATGCTTGCAATGGAAGCTTGGTGGTACACTACTCCCTTGGCTTCACAGCTTATAAGGCAACAAATGGGAGGGTTTTATCTTCGATGTGGGACTCCTAGGACCTTGCGGGAAGCATGCCGAGGACGCTGAGGACGTTGCAAGCATGCCTAGGACGTTGCGAAACATGCCGAGGACGTTGCCAAGCATGCCAAGGAGTTGCCAAGCGAGCCTACACATCTTAGGTTCCCACAATATATATAAGCAAACCTAAGAGAAAATTTAATTAAATTCTAAATTTGAATCTAATTTTGTTCCACATATCTTATCTAATTTTTAAACTTGTGTGTCAAGTGAATTATTAGGTGCAAAAATCAAAGAGTTTAAATTAAATTAGATTTTAAATTGAAGTTCAATTTTGCACCATGTGTCTTATCTAATTTTTTTTAATTTTTGTAGCAAGTGAATTATTTGATGCAAAAACCAAAAAGCCTATATCCAATTAGATGAGCCCAAAACAATGAATTTGTATGTTAGAGAGTGGGTTTAACACTGAACGTTCAATGAGTTAGGAAGATACTAATCACGATAGGCTAGTTGTTATTGGAATGAACAAAACAAACAGTTTGAACAAGAAAAGTTCTCCTCGATCAAGTCCAAGGAAGGTATGCTCTTATATATTTCTCTTAGACTTACACAAAAATTACAGTTCTTGGTTACACAGTGATTTTCCCTCATTTTTCTGATACTCCTCTCTGTAAGGGAGTTCATCCCTTTTATATTTCCCTTCCCTCTTTCATCTTAGCGCCCTCTACGTGTAGATTCGATTGCTAGTCTTGATACTTGTCCCATCAATACCTTCTTGAAGTTTTTGTGGGTAGCTGTAAGGCTGAAAGTTACTATTCAGATATTATTTCCACATTAATGCAACCAGGAGGTTAGATGTAGAGCATTCAATGTGGTGATAACAGCTTTTTACTCACATATTTATCAATTCTTTGTTGACTCATCTTTTTCTAAAACTTATCCTTCCCAACACGGTTGCCAGCTGCCTAGTTCTTGATGAATGGTCGGACATTAGGCCTCCACTCTGTTAGCCAAGGAGGTATTACTCATCGGACAACATCTCCTACTCATCGTGACCAGACCTATTCCCTGGCCCAATAATCTATCTGCCTTTGCTAATACTTATCTATTATCTAGTTATTTGACATCCTCAGGTGCAGCCCACGGCCCAATATCTATATCTGGGTCCTTCGTCTCTACAAGTATAATATAGAGGACCATTTTGATTATAGAGTAGCTTTATTTATTAGCTCAAGACACTCGTTAGTATTTACAACGGAAACATTTAGAGTTCAAATCCCCCTTCGCCAAAGAGAATTATTGGGTGCTCCCTGAATATAGTGGCGTGATAGTCTTTCTTCTCACATATATGATAGATTCTACCATAAATTTAATTAGTGGGGGACCATGCCAAAGGAAAAGACTCCACAAAAGGATGGAAAAAGTTTACCTCCAAATCAATTTGGAGGAAAATTCCTCCAACCCATTATGTGGTAATTGATAAAAGCTATCAATGTGTAGTTTTAGTTATCTGACATATTTAATAAGTAATTAGCACAACGTTTATGACGCATAAAATCATCCATATGTACTTTTTTATATATATAAAAGATAAAAATTCTACTATAGTATAATTTAAGTGTATATGTGTATGAAACTCTCTCTTGGAGACTTGAATTGCAACTCTTCCCCCCCACATCTCACAAGCACTGTGAAGTGACCACCGTACCAAAGGTGTGCAGTGGGATCCATATGTATTTTTAGTTTCACATAAAATGCCACTTCATTAATGTCATAAAACCAATATGTCGAAGATTGTAATGCACTCTCTTTTTAGAGCATTCACATTAAGAATGCTGTAAGTTTCTCCAAAAAAAAAATAAATAAATAAGAAAGCATCTCAAAAAGTTACTTTATCCATTTTAACAACTCACTTTATAATACATTCAACATCAAAGGTTCTATTATTTTACCAATTCATTTAAATATTCTTTTTTTATTCTTTTTTTTTTATGTTTTCTTCATTCTTTTTTATGTTTTCCTTTAACTACCATGTACCTATTTGAATAAACAAATAATTTTTTTTTAACACCTTGCTACAGTGGGCTGCTAGAGATAGCAGCCCACTATGGCTGGGTGTCAAAATTTATAGCAAATAGCATATTTAATGTAGAGTGTTTTTTTAGAATCAAATGTTAATACTACCTCCATCCCAATTTGTTTGTTCTCTATTCCATTTTGGTATGTCTCAAAATATTAACCTATTTCTAAAAATAAAAATTATTAATTTACTAATGTTCCTATTATACTCCTACTTTATTTTCAAAACTATTTGAAAAGAAAACTAACTAATATTTAAAAAAAAAAACAATTTAATTGGGGTACCTTTTTAGTTGCCTCATTAAAAATAATTCTTTTTAAAAAATTGATAAATTTATTTAAGAGTAGTTTTGTAAACTTATATATTTTTATAAGGCAGACAATACAATAAATGATATTCCCTTAAAAAATTTGACTTTTTAAAGATGACAAACAAATTAGGATGGATGTTGTAACATTTTTAGCTTTTTGAAACATTTAATGTGAATACTACATTTATTGTAAATTGCATTAGTTACATTCACCATGGAATCTCAACATAAATATAAAAGGAAAGATCACCGTATACCCTTTTTCCAAGACATCCAATAATAGTATTCTCCAATAGTTAGCGGTAGCAATTTAGCATTGAATTGGTTCATAATTTCAGACGGTAATGAGTCAATGACCGTGTCAGGTCGTGCTCCATTCATTTAACCATCTCTTTGACGTGCCAACCAACCAGAAAAGTACAACCTTAATTTAGTAACTTTATAGACAAAAAAAAAAAATCACAAACAGTTAAATTAGTAAGTATTTTTTTCAAAAAAGAAATAGTAAGTTTTTAATTTTTAGGAAAATTACACTTAACCACTCTAAACTATACATCAGATTACATTTTGCACCATGATATTAGTTTTACCATTAAATTAGACAGAAATTAATAGCATATGACTTGCACATAATTTTTCTTAAATAACACAATGTTTAAAGACCAAAACACCCTTTCACAATCAATTAAAAACATTTTTTTATTTTTTTTCAGACCTTTATCTCTCTTGCGTGCGTACAGGTAAAGATACAATTTTTTGGTTTTTTGTTTTTTCTTCTTATTGGACTGCACCTTTGAATGGTTTTGCCAAAGTTAGCACCACCACACGTTAACTGTTATCACCACCACCATATGTTGTGGCAGCCGTTGAAGTTCTTACAGCAGTAGAACTTGCAGCAATAGTTTGGAGTTCTTGAGCCTTCTACCCAAGAATTTTTAGCAATTCTTGTTCCTCCAACCCAAGAATTTCAGTAGTTCTCGCACCTCTAGCCCAAGAATTTGGGGACCAATTGAAGACACAACATTCAATACAACAATTCAAACAAAAAATGCTATTCTATACAATATTCCACAAACAATCATTGTTTCCTCCATAAAAACCAAAACCCAGTCATAATTAACAATTTCAAAAAGCTACAAAACAGTAAAGCTCTACCTACTAGTCCCAACCCACCTTTCGTCAATAATACGCCCAGCCAGACCCATCAAAAATCTCAACCATTATAAATAACATCATACATCAACCATTACCGACAAGGCCACGACACACATGCAATGAGTGAGACTTGAGAAAACACTTCTTCTTGCCCAAAAGACACAGAGACTGAGTTAGGGTTTCAATTTGGGATAAAAATTGGTGGATCTTTTTGGGTTTCAATTTGGAATTTACAGTTTCTTTTGTGAAAAGTGAGAGAGTGATTGAAAAAGCTACAGTTTAGGGCTTTCGTTGAGGTGGTGGAGAGTAGTGGTGGCAGAGCCGAAGATATTTTTGATTGGGGGATTTAGGATTACAGAATTTTGTTTTTAATTTCATTTTTAAATATTGTTCCATCTAAGTAAAAATCATGTGCAAGTCATGTGCTATTAATTTCTGTTTAACTTAACAGTAAAACTAATGTCGGGGTGCAAAGTGTAACAAGGGTAATAGTTTAGGGTGCAAGGTGTGCATTTGAATAGTTTATGGTGCAAAGTGTAATCTAGTGTATAGTTTAGGGTGGTAAAGTGTAATTATCCCAAAATTTTTATTAGCTCACATCATTGTTTTAATTAACCAAATCAATTGCCATATTAATCAGACATGAAATTTTTGTGTTTATATATATTCTCTAATCATAATTCCTTTGGGGTTCCATAGTACGGAAAAATTGTTACTTACACAATTTATTTTTTAAATATTTAGCTATACAGTCATTATTTCAAAACATTTAGCAAAATGCCTCTTTATTAGAAATTTGATATTGTTGATGTCAAATTTTGCCTCGACATTACAATATAGAGTTCCAAAATATGAATATTTTGCTAAATACTTTAAAAATATAGCTATTTTGCTACATACTTCAAAAATAAATGGTGTATAGTCATTTTCCCCTCCACAACTTTACCTCATTCATAAATATTTAGGGCAGAGTCGGTAGACCCTCGTATTTATTAATCCTAATGTAATGTGTCACTTGCTTTAGGGGATTCTTTATATATATAGTCTATTTTTCTATTTTTCTTTCTTTTTTTGATGAAGTACTTTTATTCTCTTTACCTGACAAATTTGTAGAATTTCTAGCCAATAAAATTGATTCTTACAACCTTAATTGAAAAGAACATATAGACATTAAGATAGAGAGAGCAAAGGAAATGAGGACTATCAGTTTATACCAACTTATTAATGTATAAAAGTTTAATTAAGCCCACACGCCTTTCTTTTTTTCTTTTTTTTCTTTTCTTAAAGGAAAAACACTTATTTATTTTAATACTTTAAAATTTTATAAAGCTTTTTTTTTTTTTTTGGCTTTAAAATTATAAAGTTACGATCAAATTCCTGATTAATTTAAAAACTCATAGTTGTGAATACAATCAAATACACAAGGGAGTGGAAATAGGTAGAAATAATTATAAAGGAATAATAATTGTGCTAAATATGAAGTTAGAGAAAAGAGAATTTCTAAGAACATAACAAAATCTCACAAAATTTTCACAACAATCTTATTTTGAACTGTAATGGGTGTAGATGTGTAGCCGTGTAGGTGAAATATTTTTTTATTTTATTTTGATTTATGGTGGACTAACACCTAGGCTTGCAAAGAAAATACTGTGAAATTTTGTTGTAGTAATTAAAAAAACTGAACAATAAAATCTGTAAAAAAAAATGCTTCCATTAAAAAATTAATCAAACACATTCCTTTCGTATCTTCATAACCAACCATGTGCAAAAGCAAAGTGTGAAAACCAAAGGACCGCAACAATAAAACAAAACAAGACTCCAATTGGTATAGTCAAATCAAGCCAAATTTTATATTCGAGATGCGTTGGGGTCACCAATATGAATGGTCAGGAACTTGAGTGATACACATGACAATTATCAAGAGATTGATAGAAACCTCTGATCTTTAGAGAAAATCCTTTAATAAGCTAGAAGAGGATAGATCAGTGAAATAAATGGTATTGCAAACCAAGGTAGAGGATGAACTTATACCTAATGGTATCGTATAATTGAAAAAAATTTCATTTTCTTGCACCTTACCCAACTATTGAATTATTAAAAATATATAAAAATGGGAGTAGAATTCTCATGCCACTAAAAGCTTATCTAAATTTATAATGGACTTGGTTTGGGTTTAATGTTCAGTTACACTAGACTCATCATCTTAATGGATTTAGTGTAACTAGATATTGAACCAAACCTGGCCCATGTATAATACTATTTAATAGTACCAATTTCTATGGAAACACTAAAGCAATAATTTCAATGGGACCCACCCATAACATGTGCCCATGTGGTACAAGATTCTAAGAACAGATGATTATATGCCTTCAAGGAAAACGTGACATAAAGTAGCAAAGAATCCTATGGACACAACTTAACACCATGTCTAAATAATAGAAGGCTGTATGATAGAACCAACATAATGCAAAGCATGAATTAGAACAAAGTTGGGAGTCTCAGGCCATGCTTGATCTTGCATAGGCATGGAGTATATGTCCTTTGCGGGAATTCATGTGATGTTAGCCTCTTGAAATACATCCCAAATCATTCTGAATAGTTCACCCTGGGCAGCTGGGCCCGTTTTTACCACTAGCAAATCTTGTTTGTATGCCTAGGCTATGGCTGTAGCTGAAATAGAGCACTAGTATTGCTCATTGAGCATTTGGGATGCACCCTTTTTGCTTATAAGAGCTAGACTAGAGTCATTTGTGCTATGAAAACAAATCATTAAAGTACTTTGAAGATGCCAATTAGTCACTACCAAAATTGTGAGGGAAAACACCTTTGCCTTGTTGAGGACAAGAAGAAAGGTAAATAATTTATTAGTGATCCTTGATCACAAATAACTTGGAAAGAAAAGGGGGAAATTACATTTTACCACCCTAAACTATGTATTAGATTACACTTTGCACAATAAACTATCCGATTGCACACTTTACACCCTAAACTATTACACTTATTACAATTTGCACCCCAGTGTTATTTTTGTTGTTATATTTAACGGAATTTTGCTACATGTGACAAGCACATGCTTCTTGCTTAGATGGAATGAAGTTAAAATACTGAAACACCCTTTCTCAAAATAAATTAAAACAAAACCCAAAATTTTCCACACCTTGCATTGCATTCAAGATTCAACAAAATACATTATAACTAACAATCAATTAAAAAATAGTACAATAAGCAGAAATTATCTCAAATGAGCCAAGATACAAATCTTGATCTACAATTCAAGATTTACCGAATTATGCATTGACTTAATTCCCACATAAAGTCAAAACTGCCTTCTTGAATCAAGCAAACACTCATTCCAAATATAATATGGCTTTAATTAGAGAAGATTCCGGCTTTGACTACATATTTCCAGATGAGTCTTCTGTTTGCAAGCAAACAACCTAACATCCTGCTAATACTTATTTATAGATCATAAAAAATAAATAAAACAATTAATTTACTATTTATAAATGATTTGAAGGATACTGCAATATCATTAGCAGTAGAGTGAAATTCCTCCTCCATCGAAGGATCTTGGGCCATCTTGTCCTAGAATTCAAGCCATCATATCCATGACAGTTTGTTATTTAGAAAATGACTTCTTTTTTAAGGCAAAGATAAACGAAAAAAACTTTGACTTAACCCCTCATTCCAACATATACATATTAGCAACCTGAGCCTCGGCCATCCCTCTGGGAATGGATCATGTATGCCCTCATCTCGATTACCTAGAAAAAATCCACCTCAATTAAAACCATGTGGTTCATTTATGATCTGAAAACTTAAGGTCCTTGTTTCAAAAGATGAGAATTCAGTCATAAAAGAAGTCTAATTTTCTTTGATTTTCTGAGCCATATTCTCAGACCACAAACAGAAATTTGAGAAAGAGTGAGGAAGAGAGGATGAAGGGTGTTTTAGTCTTTTCACTTTTTTTCCACCTAAGCAAGAAGCATGTGCTTGTCACATGTAGCATGAATCTGTTAAATATAACAACAAAAATAATACCGGGGTGCAAAGTGTGATAAGTATGATAGTTTAAGGTGCAAAATGTGCAGTCGGATAGTTTAGGGTGCAAAGTGTAATATAGCGCATAGTTTAGGGTGGTAAAGTGTAATTTCCCCAAAGAAAAACAGATATATCACGAAGATCAAAGCACCACATAGTCCATATGAACTTGGGTCTGATATATCACAAACAATGGAAATGACCATCACTCAACAGTACAAGTAATGTCCATGGCCTTATTTTAAAGGAAAAACTACATACCAAGCCACATGACTACTAAAATTTGTACAATCTACATTATGGTATACGATGTCAAATTATAGGTATCAAACAAGCCAGTGCAGCTAAAACAATAGACTTGAACAGAACCAAGGATGGTATATGACCCTTATCATTGTGGAAGAAGAGTCCTTGGTGCACTGGTATGTTGATCAAGACAGGTAGCAAGTTAAGAATATCCTGCATGATCCACTGGTCTAACACCTTGAACTCAAAATCCAGAACAATCTTTCTGATTTGCCCAATTAAACTAAAGAGGTTTAGTAATGCCAATGTTGCTATAATGGTAAGCATGATAGTCGGGCTTCCAAACTCTATGACTTCTTGCCTGTACCTCTTCAACACATCCACTGTACCTACTTAGTTGTTAGCGCAAATGTCGTTACAGAGAGGCCTAATTGTCTGCTAATGGTGTCAATGAACCCAAAAAAGAATGAGGTAGTTCTTTGGATCACCCACATTCGTTGCCAATTCCACCAAGCTTTGAGAGTATTCCCACAACTCAAGGCCTCTACTATGTTGCCAACATTCCTTGCTACAAAAACATAAGCAAAGGGCAAGAACCATATGCTTTTAACCTGGAAAATGAGGCCATGAAATTAGTATATATAAGCTCTACAACAAGAAACATCATAAGAAAGCACTTTTTACTTGACTTGTTGCTACGTAGTTGCTCACAAATTTCAATTCTAGACTAAGCATAAAGTTGTGAATATGGAATTTTTTGTGTTTAATAAATAATCTAAGGGCCATTGAAGTATTGAAGGAGCACAAAACATATATCATTAAAATTATGTGTGTGATAAGCATGAATTCTTTCTTTTATGACATCTATTATATGCATTAAATGATATAAAATAAGAAAATAAGATAAAAAGATAAACCTAAGGGAATAAGGAAGTGCCATGAAGCAAACAA
The DNA here is from genome assembly GCA_029955455.1 of Quercus agrifolia. Taxonomy (NCBI): domain Eukaryota; kingdom Viridiplantae; phylum Streptophyta; class Magnoliopsida; order Fagales; family Fagaceae; genus Quercus; species Quercus agrifolia. The sequence continues at coordinate 59,496,668 of JARQAD010000004.1, forward strand.
AGAGAATGAACAATCACATAATAGAGTGTTGGGAAGGAAATTGGAGCCCAAAAAAGATAAATACAATATCCCATCTGAGCACCAAATTTTATCTTTCCCTGCCCATATATGAAAGGGCAAAACTTGGAGAAAAATATTTGAAACATGCCTTCAGACCACCTCTTGTGTTGAATAAGAACTATATCTAAAGTAGTTGGACCAACACCCAAAAATGCCTTTCTATCTGGATTAAAATAAAGTGATTTCCAACCCCTACATTGGATAGTCAAGCCAGTTACAATGTCTTCAATTGGGCACCCATAAATCAGCTCCATCTGCAAATATAATTACCATTTTCATTAAAATTTCTACGCACAAATGTGAGTGTGTGTGTGTGTGATAGAGAGAGAGAGACATTTTTCCCCCATTGAGTGTCCTTCTCAGCACTACAATTAGCAAAAGCTTTAGATAATTCTTCCATTTCATTAATAGTTTTATCATTATTCTTCTTGGCCTCTAGATTCAATTCTCCTTTATAATCCTTGGAATACACCTTTCCACAATGACTCTCTCTTCAATGGAAACATCCAGTGCCACAATACAAGGCTGCACCATATCCACCTATACCAGCAAGCTCAACCTTCATATTTAACCATGAATAATAGTATATCAGTTCACCAAAAGGATCAACATTGGTTTCTCTTCTTGAAAACAAAGGCATAGTCATAGATTACTCACATTGTTAGTAACTGAATAAGAACTTGCATAAATATCATTCTTGGTGATATTGTTATATTGTTGTGGAAATTGCACGAAAGAGATCTCATGACCTCTCTTTTCGTCCATGAAAAAACACAATATCTCTCAAATTGTGTCCACATCATTTGCATATGTGTCACAGTCTAAGTTCAAGATAATTGGGGCATTACTTATCTTTGAAGACACTCTTATCTGCACATATGAAATAACCTTCATCAAATTACTATGAAAAATAAAATTAGTAACATTATCAAGTGGCCATGGTCATAAATTTTACATAATTATCACATGTACTTATAAACTAAACAAACTTTTTTTTTTGTGTGTATGCTTATTTTTATTTCACTTTAGCAACATTTATGTTGAGGAGACATTAAAGAACATGTATTAAAAGTAATTGGTGTAATACTCACTAAATGTTATACCACTTGATCATTTTTCATTAGAACATTATTATGAAAGCCCCATGGATGGATTACATATTCTCTCTGTTCTGTACACACACGTCAAATTTCATGTACATCAAATATTATCATACAATTTAATTCATAAACTCATGTTTGGTATATAATTTTAGAGTTCAAAACCCTAAAATTTAATCACTTTAAAGATAAGATAGTTATTTTGTATAAAAAAGATGGGAAAAAAAGAAGAAGAAAAGAAAGATAAGATAGTTATTGATATTTAATAATCTTAACATCTTGCATACTTGTAAGGTAAGAATACAATTTAATCCAACCATGAAATTGTACAAAAACACCCAATAGAGAATCATGAAGAGGTGTAACATAAACAAAAGTAATACTTAGCTTAACTTGAACCCTACCCATGTACGGAAGTTTAAAGCTTACTAGTGCATTCATAGCTCTAGCTTTGACGTTGTGAGGGCACTGTGGTCTTTTTTCTCATGCCATGTATTCTAGTGTTGGCGATCGCCGTCCATCAATATCCATTGCATTTTTGTCCATTCCATTAATTATAATCTAGAAAAAGGCAAATATTGCACCAATTTTTTATTTAAAAATTATATGTAACAAATAAATAAATAAAATTGTAAAAGAGTATTCTAAAATATTGGTGGAGAATGGGTCATTTGACGAAATAGGGTTCGATTATTGCATTAAATAAGAATTTTTTTTTTTTTTTTGAAAACCATTAAATAGGAGTATTTAATTGAAGGCATGATCATGATAATTGATAAAACTTTCTTTTTTTTTTTTTTGAGAAGGTGTAATAATACTAACTCAATGAGAAATTAAGTTTTATTATATAAAAAAAAAAAAAATTGTAAGAATTACGTGCACAATTGATTAGTGATCTTGCTTCGTTACTTTGGAGTTCCATTCTAAAAATCCTTTGTGTTGATCCCTTGTTTCTTTTGGAATCGTGCCCATTTTAACAGCTGAGTTAATTCAGTTTTCCATTTCTTCATATAGATTCTTTAAGAAACATAAAAATAAGATCAATCAAATTTGTCATCAAGAGAAGTTTTGTTATTCTAACTTTGGGGTCATGAAATATGTTAGTTCAATATGCCTCATGCCGTGGTTTGATGAGTTTCTGTACAATATGCCCCATGCAATATGTTATTTTAATATGCCTCATGCTCGTGCCATTAAACGTCAATGCATTAGGAATTTCCTCTGATTTTTTTTTAATGCGTTCTAAAAAAGAAAATGCATTTTTAATCCTCACATTTTGAGCCGATTTCCATTATGATCCCTAACCTTTAGACACATCTACCTTACTTTGGTACTCCCTTCCTTGTAAATCGAAAACTATTGCTATTTTAATCCATACTGTCATTTCAGTAACGAAAAAACATACGTGATATACGGAATGCACCGTTAATATGTTAGATACTGACGTTACAAGCACAGATCCCAGTTCAAAACCAACCCAGAAGAGAGCTAAACACAATGGGTTCTTTTTCTCTTAATCTCTAGTTTTCTCTCACCCTAAACCCGATTCTCTTCTCTCTTGATGGTTTGATCGGGTGGTGGTGGTGGTGGTGGGTTTTATTGTTTGATTGGTGGTGGTGGTGACGGGATTGATCGTATGGTGGTGGTGGCTGGGTATTTTTGGGTTTGTGTATTGGGTTTGAATGTTGAGATTTTTTGTTTGGTTTGGCTATCTACTTGGATTGATTTGGTGCTTTGTGGCTTTGGGATTTGATGATTTTGCTAGTGTTTGAAAAAATGGAGGCTTTGAGATTTGTTAGAGATATATATTAGACATATTAGCCCAATGTAGTAGGCCCAAGTCCAGTCCTGCTTGTACTAGTAGTCTAGGGTTTAGTCATCTATATATACTCATGTTATGGCTCATTGTAACATAGGTTATTATACTACACTTTTACATAATAAAGATATAGCCCTTAAGGGATTCCTCCGTGAATGTAGGCTGTCAAGGCTGAACCACATAACCCTTGTGTTCTCGGTGTTCCTATTCTATACTACCCCTTCCGCATCCACTCTAGCATACACAACATGGTATATCACATCGCGTTGCTAATAATAACATTATATTTAACAAGATTTATGATTTTTTTAAGCTGAATTTTTTGGGTTTTTTGTGTTTGTTTCTCAAGAAAATTTTTGAGTTTATGGTGTTGCTGGAATTTAGTTTGTTTGTAGGGGAAGAACATGAAGTTCATGTTCATGTTCAGGCTTATAAGACAACAAGTGAGAGGGGTAACTTTCAAGGTGGGATTGCAAAAGTATCCCAGGGAGTACGCAAAAAGTTTCCCTGGGACAACAAAAAAGTAGCCCACAAGATCTTTTTGAAATCAATGGTATAAAAAAGGTATAATTTTTTTAGAGTTACACTAGGTGTAATTTGAACTCATCTCATATATAGTGATTTTTTAACCATTAGATCTTTTTGATATCTATGGTCTAAAAAAGATATAATTTTTGTAGAATTACACTAAATGTAACTTAAACCCATCTCATATATATATATATATATATATATGTGTGTGTGTGTGTGTGTGTGTGTGTGTGTGTGTGTGTGTGTGATTGATACCAAGAAATTGTATGATTAAATTTTTTTTTTTTTTTTTTTTTGGCCAAGGATATAAATTTGGTTTAAACATTCAACAGAACTTTCTACATAAACATTTTTTTTCTTGAACTCATCTCATATATATATATATATATATATATATATATATATATATATTAATTTAGTTGGCTAATGTGGTTTTTTAACCATTAGATCTTTTTGATATCTATGGTCTAAAAAAGATATAATTTTTGTAGAGTTACACCAAGTGTAACTTAAACCCATCTCATATATATATATATATATATATATATATATGCCTGTGTGTGTGTGTTTTTGATACCAAGAAATTGTATGATTAAATCTTTTTTTTTTCTTTTTTTTAGCCAAGGATAAAAATTTGGTTTAAAGATTAAATGCAACTTTCTACATCAACATTTTTTTTCTTAAAAAAAAAAAAAAAAAAAAAAGACCAGCCTTAGGCAAGTGACAATCTCTTAAAAGTTATCTGCAACTCTAATAGCATGTTTGGATTTAGGGGGAAGGAAGGGAGAGTAAAGGAGAGTAAACTAAAGTTGACCAAAAATTAGGCTAATTTCTATTCAACTCTCCTCTATTCCCTTTCTCTTCCCCTCAATCCATGCCAAACAGACCAGAATGTAGCAAGGCTTCTCTTCCATCACCACTCCCACTCAACTTTCAAGCCTCGCTTTCCCACGATAGTATTAACCTAGATTCTCTCCCCGTTTGTATACCACTTCACTTTCCCTTTAAAATATTATCATGAATCACGCTATATGATTTAAAGCACTTACTTCTATTTGGTCCATTTGGTCCTATTCGGTCCACTATGTACACTTTGGTTCTATTTGGTCAAGTTCGGTCCACATTAGTCCTATTCGGTCCATTCTGTCTACTTTGGTCCTATTTCTGTCAATTTCAATCGTATTTGGTCTACATTGGTCCTATTCGGTCCATCTTATCCACTTTGGTCCTATTCGGTCCACTTCAATTCTTTTTGGTCCACGTTGGTCCTATTCAATCCATTAAATCAACTTTGGTCCACTTTGGTCCTATTCCAATTTTTTTAAAAGAAGAAGTAGCATAGTTGTTTATCTGCTTAGTCTCAAATATCTTTACTCCAAATTCCACAATTAGCCATATTCTTTTTAAAATTTCCAAAACAGTGGAAAAAAATATTACCCCAGCCCTAACCTTCAACATTACAAGTCAAATCCAGTGTCATATTTTAAAATAAGAGATACATACCACTTTTTTGTTTTTTAATGAAGGAGATACATACCACATGGATACTAAGATTGGTACAATCTACATTACAGTAAACAGTGTTAAATTATAGGCATCAAACAAGCCAGTGAAGCTAATACAAAAGACTTAAACAAAATTGAGGATGGTAAGCGACCATTATCACGGCGGATGAAGAGTGCTTGGTACACTGGTATGTTGATCATGACAAGTAGCAAGTTAAGAATAACTTGTAGGATCAATTGTTCTAACGACTTGAACTCCAATTCAAGAACAATCTTTGTGATTCCCCCAATTAAGCTGAAGAGGTGTAGTAGTGCCAATGATGCTATAATGGTAAACACGATAGTTGAGCTTCCAAACTCTATTATTTCTTGCTCATACCTCTTCAGCACATCCTCTATATTCACCTTAGTGGTGATGGTAAATGTTGTTTTAGATAGGCCTAATTGCCATCTAACGACGTCAATGAACCCAAAAAGGTATGAAGTAGTTCTTCGAAACACCCACATTCGTTGTGAGTTCCACCAAGCTATGAGTGTATCACCACAGCTCAAGGCCTCAGCTATGCCACAAGCATTTCGGGCTACAAAAACATAGGCAATGGGCAAGAACCATAGGCTTTTAACCTGGAAAGATGAGGCCATGAAATTAGTATAAATAAGCTCTATATTGTCAAACAGGAAATGTCAACAGATGTACTCTTCGTTCTGCATGATCTATTGCTATGTAGTTGCTCAATGGTTTTAGTTTTAGACTAACGAAAAATTTATCAATATGAAAATTTTTGTTTTTAATACACAATCTAAGGGCCATTGAAGGTGCATAGCACATATATATCATTAAATTAAGCGCATGATACGCAAGAATTTTTTTCGTTTATGAAGTCTACTCTGCATTAATCTATTAATAAGAAAAGAAAGATAAAAATACAAACCTGAGGGAATAAGGAAATGCCATGTAGCAAGCAAAGTGGAGGAACAATCACATAATAGAGTGTTGGGATGGAAGTTGGAGCAAACAAAAGGTAGATTGAATATGCCATTTGGGCACCCAATTTTATCTTGCCAAGCCCATATATAAAAGGGCAATACTTGGAGAAAAATATCTGAAACATGCCTTCAGACCACCTCTTGTGTTGAACAAGAGCAGCATCTAAGGTAGTTGGAGCAACACCCAAGAAGGCTTTTCTATTTGGATTATGATGAATTGATTTCCAACCCCTACATTGGATAGCAAAACCAGTTACAACATCTTCGGACGTGCACCCATAAATTAGACCCATCTGCATTTTGTAATTACCATTTTTAAGGTTAAAAGTCCACAAACAAAAGAGAGAGAGAGAGAGAGAGACCTTGTTCCCCCATTGAGTGTCCTTCTCATAGATACAATTAGTAAGAACTTTTGATTCCTTTTCCAACTCATCAATAGTTCTATCTGCATTTTGTTTGGGTTTTACGTTCCATTCTCCTTTGTAATCCTTTGAATGCGCCTTTCCACAAAGACTCTCTCTTCGATGGAAACATCCGGTGCCACAATAGGGGGCTGCACCATATCCATCTAGACCAGCAAACTCAATCTTCATATATAACCAAGAATTATAGTATGTTAGTCCACCAAATAATTTATATAGATTTCTCTTCTTGAAAACAAAGGCATAGTCATAGATTACCCACATTACTAGGAACCGAAAAAGAACACCCATAAATGTCATTCGTCATGATGTTGTCATAATTTTGTGGATATTGCACAAAAGAGATCTCATGGCCTCTCTTGTCATCCATGAAAAAGCATAGTGCCTCATGTATTGTGTCTGCATCATTTGCATACATGTCACAGTCCAAGTTGAGGATGAAGGGGGCATTGCTTATCTCTGAAGACACTCTTATCTACACATTTGAAATATTTCCTTCTAAATACTAGTGAACAAAAAATTAGTATAGTATTATCAAGCAAAGATGGTCACAAAATACTTACATCACATACTTGCAAACTTCAAAAGTTGAAATCTTACCAGTGCATTCATAGCCCCAGCTTTGAAGTTGTGAGACCATTGGGGTCTTTTTTCTCGTGCCATGTATACCAATGTTGGCAATCTTCCTCCATCAATATCCATCACACTTTTATCTCTTCCATCAATTATAATCTATAAATTAAAGTACAAATATTGAATAAAAATAAAAGAAAAAGAAAAATATAATAAATAAAATCATTTTGTAAAAGAGTGTATTATAAGATTTTGGTGGAGAATTTGTTCGGTTAATGGAATGATTTTGACTCAAGGTAGCTTGTTTGATTTTGATTTTTTTTTTTTTTTTTTTTTTGAGATAGTAATAAAATGCTATTAACCCCGTAGTTCGAACCTTTTCCCACCCCTAGACATGAGTTATGACTTCCTCAAGGGATTTTTCCCCCTTTTTTACCATGTTTCATGTATCAATTAATAGAAATTAAAATTTTATCATAAACAAGAATACAAGAATTACCTGCACAATTGACGGGTGATCCTGCTTTGTGACTTTGGAGTTCCATTCTAAAAATCCTTTGTGTCGATCCCTTGTTTCTTTCGGAATCTTGCCCATTTCAACAACTGAGTCAATGCGATCTTCCATTTCTTTGTATAGTTTCTTTAAAAGCACATAAAAATATCATCAGTCCATTTTGTCATCATGAAAATTCAATTATTCTAGCTTAGGGGTCATGAAATTTGTTAGTTCATGCCTTGTGCCATGGTTTGGGCCTTCGTAGAATGTACATATTGTAGCTCATGCCAGTAAATATTAATGCATTAGGTATTACCCCAATCTATTTTGTGGTAATTTAAATTACTATTTGTGTTTTACATGACCAATTAAGTCACTTAAATAAGTGACATAATTATTTAGATGGTTGTTTTAATTTTTTTTATGCATTGGGTTTGAGGAGTTTTTCTCAAAGGAAATTCTATCAAACATGGACCAACTGAAATAGGTAAATGGCTTAAGGGTATTATTGAGTTAATAAAATTTGATTAAAATACATTTTAGTTTCTCTAACTTTGGTGTTCTTTTAGTTTTGGTCCCCAAAGTTTTAAAATTTGCAATTAATCTATTGAACTTTCAAATTTCTATCACTTTGGTTCCTAGTGTTTATTTTCTTTATATAAGTTTTTTTAGGATAGTTAATGGTCAATAGTTAACATAACTTGAAAAAGGGCAAATTAGGAGCAATTTGAAAGTTTAGAGAGGTTAATTGCAACTTTAAAGGAACAAAAAAATAATGACAACTCTAAAGTTAGAGGGATTAAAATGTATTTTAGTCATACATGGATTGATGGGTTGGGTTAGGTTCTGAATTTTTCTTTTTTGAAGCTCCGGTTGGTCAGGTTTGAGTTGACAAAATTTTCATCTTGAATAACTAGACTCAATCCATGTTATATATGGTTTAAAGAATATATGTAATTTAAATTTTTTTTAGTTTGCTTTATTTTGAATTCTGAGATTTAGTTTAAAATTTCTTAGTTTGATAACTTTGGTACTTTGAGACTTAATTTTGATGAAGTTGCAATTTTAGGCCTAATTATTGTGTCAATTGCAATCATTTACTGAATGATGAGTTTAAATAGTTGAATGAAGGCCAAATTATTTTTATTGGGCCCAACAAATTGACCACAACTTAATCCGTACAATTTGTGTTGGGTTGTTTTATATAGCTACCATAAATTAATGGATTGAATTGGAGATTTCTCAATTTAATGATTGGGTTCGGTTGAAAAATATTTTAAACCCAACCCATACACACTCTACTCTAATATGATTAAACTAGCAAAACTAAATATATCATAAACTTGCCTTCATAGCCAACCATTCTAGGCCATATGTGATGTCTTGAACATCAATTTGCTGAGCAAAGTAGGCACTCGGGGACCTTGGTTGGATATTGAATTTTTTGCAAAAGGGTATCCAATGCTTAGAGAAACTAGAGGCCTCTAGGAGAGCATAAAATGTCAACTCCGACGCACCATCATCAGAAAGATAAATGCTCAACTTCTCAGGTGGATAATTGTATGACATGACTGAAAAAATGGTGTTGATCACCAAAGTTGGTGGCTCCATCTTAGGGTCTGCTGTACAGACGAAAATGTCAACACTCGGTAACTGGTCTTTGTATCTGTAGCATGCAAAGAAAATGTATTTTGAGGAAAAAAAAAAAAAAAAGATTTTACCCAAGAAAGTTAAAAATTTATTCTAAGAAATATGGTAAGGATTTTGATTTTTTTTTTTATTTTTTTATTTTTAAGAAAAGGATTTTGATCTAATAACAAGAATATCTCTTCCAATAACACATGATTCCTACTGTGTCATTTATTTGACCAAAAATAACATATTGTAAATAATTGTCAGCGTTAATAAGACAGTGAAAGACATTATATTTGACTAACCCACAACATTATGAAAGACACTTACCACCGCATTAACTGTAACCTCTAATATCTTAATTCTTACCGTCTAAGCAATTTCAATATACATGTTAATAAGGTTTAAACTATTCATTCATTAATTTTTTTTCAATAGAAAAAAATGTTAAAATTTTTCACACTTTATGTAATAATCTATTGATCAAAACCAAATTTTGAAATCAAAATATTTCTCGGCAAGTACTTCTATCCAAAAGAACCTTTATATTCAAGATGTATTTAGTGAAATATATGGTTGGTCTCTACAAATATTTACCACCATATCCTATCATGATATCAACTAATAGAGTGCCTCTCTCATATTTGATGAACTCTATACAGTGTTGCATCCACATGATGCTTCATAAAATAATTTTTCGTCATTGTTATATCTAAAATTTTACAGCCAAACCCTCATACTATATTCAAGAGAGAGAGAGAGGTCTAACCTGTATGAGAGTCTTTCCTTGAAAGGGTAATGGTAAACAACCTTAAAACGACAAGACTGAGTGAGTATCCAGTACAAACCGAAGCAGAGCTCAGCCATGAACATACCAATCCAAGCCCATCTCCCTTGTTCTCCAGCTATTGGCATGTGTGTCAATCTGTAAACCCATGTCAAACATATTCCCACAAAGACTGTGAAAGCTAACACCTTATAAGCACCTATAAATCTTGCTTCTTTTGTCTCAAACAATGGAAGTGCATCTTCTTCACCACCTTCCTTTCCCATATTATCTCCGTCTGTGTGCTTACACCAAAAAATCTTGCAGACTCGATGCAACAATATCCAATATTCATGTGGTTACGGTATTTACAGCAATTATTGAAGACATTCTATTTGTAATATTTGTTTCTCAAAAAAAAAAAAAATTGTAATATTTCCCATAGCAATTATTGAAGACAGTTATTTCTTCCATTGACTTGTTACTTGGGTAAAGGCGTAAAGGCATATATACATAGAGACAAAACTTATATACAATACTTTAGATGTTTCTTAGATTATCCTCTTAAGATTCTACACCATGGGACATGCATATATATATATATATATATATATAGTACTATTTGAGAGGACGAATTTTTCTATATCATGTGCGGAAAATCACGTGATACTGTCCACCAATGTATAAACAATTCTAAATTTCGGTAATTATATGAACTCTTTTCCACATTAATAATTTGATAAGAAATTGCTTTTCTCTTCTATTGGTGGGAATTACATGTTATCCTCCCATTGTATCAATAAAGTACATAGTTCTAATACCAAAACTATTTTTTGTTACAACTTTAATGTGGTAGATTATAAGTGAATTACTTAATATTTTCATATGAATCCAGAATTTTTTTTTTCACTACTCATATTCTATTATGGGTCCGTTTGAATTGAGCTTATTGTTGCTGAAACTGAAAACTGAAAGTACTGTAGTAAAATAATTTTTAAATGCGTGAATAGTATCGTGGGACCCATTTTTAATATTTTTTAATGTGCGAACAGTGATGAACAGTGCATGAACAGTGTGTAAACAGTGCATGAACAGTGAACTCATGTGAGGTTACTATTCACACGCAAAAAAAAAAAAAAAAAAAAAAAAAAAAAAAAAAAGGCAAAACGTGAAACTGAAAATGCAAGAATCAGCACAATCCAAACACTCACCATATTAAAGTTGTGACATAATTGTGGCAAAAAAAAGTTATAGATCTATATTTTCTCTCAAAAGAATAGTTTTATAACTTTGTTACAAAAACTTATTACTATCTGTATTATGATATTGGTCAATCTCATTGCACAAAAGATGCACCATATGAGGTTCAATAAAAAGTATTCTTTTTTTTTTTTTTTTTTTTTTTGAGAGAGAGAGAGTCAAGAAAAATAGTTAGAATGAAAAAGTAGCCAATACTAATTAGATATTATTTTGGTTTTATTAGAGGAATGAAGTATTTCAATACCAGGTATCAATAGTAATATATCATTTTAAGAATATCACTATATATAAACTTTTATATATATGTATATTTTTAAATTAATATATTTAATCAAGACCCAAAAAAACTACCCTTTATAAAAATAAAAAATAAAATAAAATACAAACCCATATGCCAACCGTGTTTAGGCCCATGTCCAGCCTACTTAGCCAATAATAAAAATAAAACATTCAAAAAGTGATTAAAAAAAAAAAAAAAGGTAGCGTGAGTGGTTGACAGGCCACTCAACCCTCAAACTTTTAAAATGTTTATAAAAAAAATAGGCGTAAATGCACTTTTAATCCTTACATTTTGATCCGATTTTCATTTTGGTCCCTACATTTTATTTTTAACACTTTTAATCCCTAAACCAATTAACGCGTGGCATTTAAGTCCTTATCGTCACCCAACTAACAGAAAATGCTGACGTTACTGACAGCACAGTAAAATAATAATTAAAAAAAATCTATTTTAACATTAAAAAATTGTCACGTCAGAATTTAAATTAAAAAAAATTAATTTATTAATTTTAACTAAATAAAAAAAATTAAAAACAAAAAATCAAGCCCAATATAGATCAAAACACCACAATCTCATATCACAACTCTTTGAAACTCTCCTGTCTCAACAGTGCTTGTGGGTTTCTTTTTCTTTTTTGTTTTCTTCTTTCTTTTTCTTTTTCTTCCCCAAATCAGTCTCTCAGTTTCTCCGCCTCCATTCTTTCCTTTTCTTCTTTCTTTCTTCTTCTTTTTCTTCTTTCTCCCTCAATCTTGATGCTTAGCCTTCTGGAACTCTCTTTATCTCTTGATTTTGCTCAAACCCATATGCCTCAGGCTCCTCTCTCAAATCAATGGGTCTCTCTCTTTGGCTTTTTTTTTTTTTTTTGGTGGGTTTCTATGCATATGGTGTTGCCGACTTGCCATGGTGAGGTGGAGGGCGTGGGCTTGTAGGGATCGACGTGGTGGAGGTCTGAGTTTGTGGATCGGCGTGGTGGAAGGTGTGGGTTTGTGGTGATCGGCGTCTGTGGTGGAGTTTTGGTGATGGCACAAATCAGAGTTTGGGTCGATCGGTGATGGGTTGCATGATTGTTCGGTGGCTGGATTGAAGTTTGGTGGTGGGTTTCAGTGGCTGAGATTGGAGTTTGGTGGTGGGTTTCGGTGATGGCACATATCGGAGTTTGGTGGTCGGATTCGTTCACAGATTGGAGTTTGGTGATGGGTTTCGTTCTCAGATCAAAGAGGAATGGTGCCTTGACTAGCTGAGTTTTTATTTTTTTTTATTATTATTTATATATATATATCAGATTTTGGTGGGGTAGTTTGCTCCGATGGGTTTGTGTGGGTAGTGGATGGGTTTATTGTTTTGGATTTGTGGTGGATAGTTGATGGTTTTGTGGTAGATTCCGGTGGATTTGTGGTTGTGATTTAAGGGCAGTCACGGGTCAGGAAAGAAAATTCTGTGTTTAGGTTTGTGTTCTTGAGTTCTTTGATTTGGGTTGGAGTTCTTGTTTTCATCATGTTCTTCCCGAGTTTTTTTTTTAATTTTTCATTTAGTTAAAATTAATAAATTATTTTTTTTTTTTAATTTAGATGCTGATGTGGCAATTTTTTAATGCCAAAATAGATTTTTTAATTATTATTTTACTATGCTGTCAGCCAAATCAGCATTTTCTGTCTGTTGGGTGATGATAAAGATTTAAATGTCACGCATTAATTGGTTTATGGACTAAAAGTGGTAAAAATAAAATATATGGACCAAAATAGAAATTGAGTCAAAATATATGGACTAAAAGTGCATTTATGTAAAAAAAAAAAAAAAAAAGGAGTAGCTGACAAAACGTTTGGTTTGCCCGACATTCAAAGATTCAAAATAATAAAGCCAGCAAAAAACAAAAACGAGAGAGAATTATTGAGAAAAACAAAAACTCAAATGAGAGAAAAATTCCAAAAGAGAGAAACTGTGAGAATATAAGTCCAATGGGCATGAGGTCGAATGTACTATTTGTAATACACTTGTACACTATTATTACTGGTATAACACGTATTTTGTCTATATAAAAAAATTATAAAAAAAAAAAAAAAGAAGGTAATTCTTTGTACATTTAAACCGCAATTGTTGTAATTTTTTTTTTTTTTTTTTTTTTTATGGGCACAATTGTTGTTTTAATTAAAACCCAGTATGTACTTACCAACCAAAATACAAAATTTATCTCTATATATGGTCAAAACAATACGGTACACCCTACATTTTATAGCACTACTTTTCAGCCTTGTTTATGCACCAATGTTAATATGATAAAGGAAATGTTAGCGAGTACCGTGAGGGGTTTGTTAAGGTTGGAATTATGTGGGTTCTATTTAATAAAAAAAATTGAATAAATGGAAGAAAAATACATAAAACTAGCCCTATAATTTATTTTAATATTTTTTTTCCTCTCTATGAAACTGGCTCCACAACCTATAAATGACATAAAGTTGTAAAAAAAACAAAAAGCAACCCAAAAAGAAAAAAATTTTCAAAAAAGCTATTGTTAACAAGCACCTTATGATACCCGTTAACACAAACCATATGATAAATATCGACTATATCAGCTAGTATACAATTGACTCTTTTTGGATCCAGAACGTGGTTGACGAGGATAATATAGCTCTCTTTGACAATAACACTATATGACACTTAATTTTATGTATTATATAAGTGTATGGCCATTGTTGATGTAGCATTCTCTCTCTCTCTCTCTCTCTCTCTCTTGTTAAATAACGTTGTTGAATTAAAGTAAAGGAATCAGGTACACCCACACAAGGAAGAGATCAAGCAAATGTTGCTGCTCATGTCTTAAGTCAAGTGGTCTTTGTCAAACAACTACTTTGACTCTTTTGATGTGGGGTTAGGGCCTCCTTGTTTTGTATCTATTATTAGAGCTGAGGCTCTTTCTCTGTCTGTGTAGTTTTGCTTCTTGCTTATTAAAATATCTGGTTCATCGAAAAAAGGAAGAGATCACATCGATCTCCCTCACCCAAACGCACCAAGGTCCAAGGAGATGGCTATCCTTCCCACAAAAGGGCCATTGGAGGCCCACCCACCCAAGTGTATGTATGGCCATTATTGATGAAGCTCTCTCTCTCTCTCTCTCTCTCTCTCTCTAACATCATTAAAATAAATTAAAGAAAATAGATACACCCACACAATGAAGATGTGACCCGAACTCGTAAAATTATATGAAATGAGGGCACAAGGGGATAGCGATCCTTCCCTCAAAAGGGCCATAGGAAGCCCACCTGGCCAAGTAATGGGCCGAAGTATTAAAATCCTTTACAGCATGATTGATATCCTAAAAACTAAGGACCTATTTGTTACCCGATATTTAAATAACAGTTTTTAACATTTAAATAGTATTACACATATTTTTACCTACTTTTTTATTCACGCGTATTTTCAAAAAATACAAACAACATTACTAAAAATCTCTTACCAAACAGGGGCCCTAAGAGCCACACCAATGTTAGCTAGGATAAAAACAATGGACCAATGAGGAGTCGCCCAAGAGTAGCTAATCGGATCATAAGTACATTTAGAGCTATCTCCTTTGTGGTTAAAATTTTGTAAACAGTAAACCCACCAACCTTCATGCAATCTTAGCTTGGTGTTGTATGAAAAGTTGATTTTTTTTTTTTTTTTTGGGCAAGCATCCTTGGATCTAATGGGTGAGACCCTCTGATAATTAAGCTTCTTACGGGCCATCCAAATCAACTCACAGCATATAGCAGAAAGTTTTGTGATTCCTCTTGCTTGATAAAAAGCTTCATACCTACTTTCAACAAAGTATATATTGTTAAAAGTAAAAGATTACATTGTTTTAAGCTTAGTTAGCACTTAACAGACAACTCATTAACAATTATAGATAGAAGTGTCTTTTTCAAATCAATAGGTAATGTTAGGGGTGCAAATCAAATTTGAAACTTTAGAAAGTAAAACCAAAATTACTCCAAACATTTTGCAATTTTGTCTATTAATAAAGATGTTGCAAACCAAATCTGTTTATGTTGTTGATTCTTTTCATTTTATGGCACGCTAGATTATGACATTTAAACTCTCAATTTTGTCTATTAAAAAAGATGTTGCAAATTTGTTTATGTTGTTGATTCTTTTAATTTTATGGCATGGTAGATTAGGACGTTTAAAATTTTAAGTATTTGAAACATATGTCAAAGCATGGTTTGAGATCTTATAAGCATGATGATAATAAGAACAAATATGGACAGACCAGATGAGAGAACTTTTGGATTTGAGCAGCTTATAAGGTTTCCATGGCAATAACAAAGAGGCAGGGAGACAATGGGTCCCCCCTGTCTCAATCCTTCCCTCCACTGAAAGAATCTACCAAAGTTCCATTAATTGTTATCAAGAATCTAGGGGTAGTGATGCACTCCTTAATTCAGGATTCAGATCATGTGCAATTCCTTCCTTTCCTCTTATAAATTTTTTTTACCTCTCATTTTTTTAACTTTTACATTTTACTTCTCTTAACTTTTTTCCTAACTTTTTTTCGTCAATAGTTGAGTTTGAAAATTACCTTTTTCAACTCCCAGTCTCAACCATTGAGAGGAATTGCATTAAGTGCAATACCCTAAATCTCAATTTGGGTCAATTTGGGGTTGAAAATTTAGAAATTAGTATAATAATTGTAGTCTATTTATTTAGGAATCATTACTTTTAGCAACTCAAGTTTCGATGTTGGGCAATATTTATCACACACTATCCTATTACATGCAATTCAACTTTTAAATTGAAGTGGTGCTTTGAAGTTATGATTTCAATTCAAAACTTTTTTAACTAAAATCATGACTTCAAGACTTCAAGACACGACTTTGATGTTTGTGGTGCAAATATTGTTCAACCAATTGCTTGAAACATTTGGGAATCACTACAAGGTTGTAATTAAGTAACATACTCAAACCAAGTTGAAATTGTTGTACTACAGGATTTTTTTTTATTTTTTTTTATATAGTAAAATTTAGATCATGGCTAGATCTGCAAGCAAATATTATCTTCAGGTTTAATTGACAGGAAATTTCAGCTATTCTTAAAGGAAAATTTTCTTTCTTTATTTATTTGTTTTCATGAAAATTGCAAAACTCAAATACAAACCCTACCACACCCTCATACCCTAGCCATTTATCACAGAAGTGGCTAAGTAGCTCACTGCTAGGCTACACAATTACACATTATCAAAAGAAAAGGCTAAGTAGAGCACATTTTCCTGTGCACACGTTTGAAGTGGTCTGTCTGTTGGTCCACCCCAGGACATTTATCGGCCACATCACACGACTCATCATCGACAACATCTTTCACAATGTGATCTCTTTGGCCATCTGCTGGTGCCAAAGCACCATGAACATGTTGATGCTGTGATTGTAACATCCTAGTGATGATTTCACTAGGTTGCTTCTCACTTGTAAGTCCTTCTTCTTCTTGGGTACTATTATTCTTAGCTTCTTGTGGATGACTTGCCCATTTGTTGCTTGCCATGTTTGTTTGATTAGGATGTGAAAGTTGTGCTACAATGGTTGGGGAAACTAGTACTGTACTGGTGTGCTTTGGCTTGTATTTGTGACATTACATATGTAGCTCTGCAAAGATCATTCTAAGTTGACATGGTGTGATGCATATCAGCTCTTAAATTTGAAAGCTGGCTATTCAGAACTGGAACAAAGGACACGAGGCACACAGTAATAGCTACTGTGTCAATATTATAGACTAGCACAGTCAGTCTGTATTCAATAAGTCTAGAGTGACACCAATCTTCACAATGATTACACAATGTCTTAAAATCGTGTTTGAAAATACAATTTCAGTTAAAACAGTATAGGAAAATTTAGCATTTCACAAAATATTTCACTGACTGATGGTAAGATATAAATGATAAATAATCAGATGATTAGTTGATAATGAATAAAAACCAGCTCAACTGATGTAAAAATGTGAAAATTTATTGTCGGTGACATTACTGGGCTGTGTGTTTTGCCAACTGAGATTTGAGACACGACTTGGTCCAGTGCTATGCACCATGCTCTGCCCTAGTGGCTAGTGACACACCACCAAGATTTTCTTTCTGGGTAAAAGAGACACCACCAAGATTGCTATCACTTTTCTGTGACAAGAACAAGATACAAAGCTTTTTATTTTTGTCTTTTTGGTTGCGTTTAAAAGGAAGCTTATTTATTTATACCATGAGTGAAGTAAAAAGCACCAGGCATGGCTAAAAAAGCCTATAAGATTCACGAAGATATGAACCTTACTGCCATCAGCTATGATATCACTTTATGGAAATTCTAGGCCTTAGCATAAGTATATCACTTCATGCCCACATCTTTAATTACTATTAAATTTTGTGTAAAAATGAAATCATTGAAAAGTATTTATAGTGAAAAAACTTAGACAAATGAGGGTTACAAACTAAAAATACTTGAGTTACTAAGTAAAATTATAATTACTTTACTTACAACCCAAGTAATGTTAAAATTACTTTACTTCAATCCAAGTAGAATTTGATGCAATCAATATGGATTACATATTTCAACCTTGATTAGGTTTTAGCTTGATATCTCTATCGCGTATCTTAAAAAATAAGAAAAGTGGTGAGAACACTTAAATAGTAACAAAGAAACCATATATGCATCAAGTTTAAAGAACATTATTTCACATGCCCTAATCCAACGTTAGTGATGATAATAACTATCTTATAATATAATATTTTATAAATTATCTTATACATCATAAAGTGTGACTCAGTCACTTGTTCACGAGATAAATTGTGGATATATAAATGGATACACAAATATTTTATCTAGTGAAAAGTACTCTCTAAAAGTCCCTGGTGTAGCCATGAAACTACAAACCCACCTTTCTTAGGCCTATAGGCCCATAATCCGGTGGCTTCCTCTTACCAAGCTTATTTCTTCTCATAACACCTCACAGCTAAAGGGGAAATTAAAAGAATAAATGTCCAGCCAACTATGGTGTCCCATCTTCACTGCAAACATTATAGCAGCATGGTACCCGATGCCAACTGCATGCAAATGCTAGAGTGAATTAAACTTGAATCATTATAGTTTCTCAGCAATTGATGATCATTGAAAGTAAATAAATAAACAAAAGTTGTGTATAACTTTAAGGGGTTAGTAACTTTTAGTCGTGTTCAAGTGTTATGTGGTAAATAAGATTTTGGGTTTAAGTCTCATATCCTTGCCTTTACCTTCAAGGGATTTTTCGTTGTAATTATTTAGTGTTTATGGGATGAAGGAAAAACACTTACCAAAGTGTTAATAAAGTGTTTCAACTTTCGAGAGTTTACATGTTGATTTCTCTGAAAACATGATATATTATGTTTTTTTATTTCATATTTTTCGTGGGACCTACCAGTAAAAAACTTGTTTTGAGTTTTTTTTTTTTTTTTCTCATTTTCATTTTCAATACCACCCAAAAAATGTGAGAATGAAAACAAATTACAAAAACAATTTTTTGGCATTTTCATCTTTAGCAAAATGAGTTCAATGGCATTTTCGTAAACAAAACTTAAGATTGTGGGAAAAGATTGTGAGCATAACAATGAGAAAAGTAACTTTTTTATATGTAAAAATCAAGTGCAAAATGGGATATTCAATGTTTTTTTGTTATCAGATTCAGAAAATATATACAAAATATGAAAATAAAAACAAAATATGAGTTCTTGGAAGAACCAATCAAGGTACACCCACCTTAGTATAATAATAAAAATTTAATATATATATATATATATATATATATATATATATATATGTATTCATGAAACTTGCAATATGCAAATACACCACAAACACAATGAAGACACGAGTAACTTTTTGATACCATTGTTAGAACTTGTTTGTTATTATGTACAATATAATTATAATGAACAACTTGACTTCTGTCTTATAAGTAAAAACACAAAATAAAATCTACTTGCAATATGCAAATAATCCACAAACACAATAAAGACACGAGTAACTTCTTGATACCATTGTTAGAACTTGTTTGTTATTATGTACAATATAATTATAATGAACAACTTGATTTTTGTCTTATAAGTAAAAACACAAAATAAAATCTGTAGATCCTAAGTGGATGACACCAAAGACACACTGTACTTATGAGACACCTAATCCCTATTATTTAGCAGGAGATAAGACAATTAAAGAAAAATACAACAGTTTATCAAAAAGAATAGTGTAAGGAGAAAAAAAAAAGTTTAATTATAACTTGATAAAGAACAAAGAATCATTTCACTGCTACAAGATTATGAAAATCTTAATAAGTGTGTGTTTGGATTAATTTTAATTCCATAATTTATTAACTAATTTGTTTATGTACAGTATTTTAAAACTTCATTAATTTTTAAGTATAATTATACTTTTATCAACTTTTTAACAAATAAAATTTTCAATCCAAAAAAAAAACCAATTCAAGTGCACACTTTATATATATAGAATTTCAACCTATGAAATTTTTTGAAAAGAGAACAAGAGACTTATGCACACTAATTAAACAACATCTTTAAGTTATAAAAAGCAAACATTGCTGTGATATTTTATTTCATTTTTTGAGAACATTGTTATGGTAGTTGAGTGCTAAGTGCTTGTACCTCTAGACAGGTTGTGCATTTATATATTGCTTAATGTTTGCCACCACTCTCCTTATTGGCATCCATAGTAGTACTAATATATACATTTTTTTTTAGGGCCTATAGTAGTATATATGATTGATACATAGATTGTAATATATCATGAATGGTATGCGTTCATCAAAAAAAAATCATGAATGGTATGCTTTCCATTGCTGCGCATTTCATCAACATTTCATCATCATCAACATCAAAATACTCCCTTCCTAAAAAAAACACCTTTTGGCCTTTGTCTTTGGACAAAAGTTTTGTTGCATACTTATATATAGCAATTGGTGCATACAGGATTAAAGATTTTATTAAAGATTTACAAATTGTTATATTGATCAATTCCTTTAGATGATAGAAATAGAATTATCAATTATGTACAAATTTGGTTTATTCAGGAGAATCTTATAATTTTTTTTTAATTCAAAGATACCCCTTACAGGTTTTGTAATCTTAGTTCAAATTTTTTATAGGGACGTTATACTGTTAGATAAAATAAATTGCCAGCTAGTGAGATATCCACGTGATAGCCTTTCACATGTTTGTGTAAAAAATATATTAAAATGATCTCATTAGAATATTCTTGTTCTTTTGAGTTTTGAGTCTTTTGACATTAAAGGCACTTTTGAAAGTAGATTCCGAATATTTTTAAGGGTCTCTACTCAGTTGTTGAGAATTTAAATTTTAAAATCTCAAGAATTATAAACTACTAAAAAGAGTTTAAACTTACAATAACCATACACTACCGACTTTTAGTGCAATAGGGCCGAAGTTCAAGTTTCCAGAAAGAAACTTCATATATATATATATATATATATATATATATATATATATATATACTTAGATTAGATTATCGTAGAATTTATATCTTAAAAATAAAAAACCTTACAATAATCATAATTCCTAAGAGCTGATTTTCATGTTGCTCAAATGTGTTAAAATTTAAATTTATACCATATTTTGGATTACATTATATTTAAAAAATTAATTATTAAAATATTCTTATGCATATAACTTTAGAGCATTCTTATCAAGAATGCTAAATATTTTAACATTTACCACTTCAAAATCCTACTTTATCAATTTTAACATACCATTTTATAATCCACCAAACATCAAACATTCTACTTTTTTTACAACTTCATTTAAATAATAATATTTTTATTTTACCACTTTCTCTCTCTTTCCACCACTTTCTTCTCAACGGCTAGCCATTGTCAACCACCACCACCATAAACCATCAACATTCCATAGCAAACCCAGACCCATGGCCAACCCATTGCCACCACAATCAGCATCATCCAAAAATCCCCATAGCCAAAAAAAAAAAAAAAAAAAAAAACAACAACAACAACAACAACTAAACTAAACTTGAGAGAGAGAGAAGCCTCACCGTGAGAGGAAGAGAGGGAGACGGAGGATAGAGAAACCCATCAAACCCAAGACCCACGCCTCAGCCACAGCAACCCACCTCCACCACCTCCACCACCACCCACCCACCCACCCACCTCTCAACCCTAACCAAAACCCACCACCCCGATCTCAACCCCAGCCAAAACTGTCACCGAGCACCATCGATACCCTCCAAACATTACAATCATAGCTCTGGTCACAACAAGAAACTACCACCACAAGAACCACAAAAAACCGCCACAAGAACTACAAGAAAACACACAACACATCGATCTCCTCCACGCCGATCTCACGCCATCATGCCGTTCTCCTTGCCACCAAGCCGATCTCAAACATACGATCTTGTTGTGAGGGAGTAAGGAAATGAGAGAGATGTGGGAGACGGAGAGTTGGAGAGAGAGAATAAATAAATTAATAAAATATTATACAATACTGCTACAGTGCACTCTCAAAAATGAGAGTGCACTATAGCAGTATTGCAAATTTTATAACATTTACTAGGTTTGATGGAGTGGATTTTTGGGTTTAAGATGCTAAAAAATAGCATTTACAGCATCTGCAAGGCTTGATAAGAATGCTCTTAGTGTCTAAAGAAATCTATTTTAAAAATTAATAATTTGACCATTACGGATGTAAGGCCCAAAAAATTCATCATGGATGCATTTTTAAATTGCAACAATACCCATGAACATTGATAACCATCTTATTTGGATGAAATATATATATATATATATATATATATATATATATATATATATATATATATTACAAAAATAACTTCGTGTAGTTATTTTGAAGGGTAAAAAATGAAAAATTGAATTCAAGGACACATCACTCGAGTAATTACTAATTATCTCAAATACAATATATATGAGAATTAATATTTTCTACCTAAAATTTGGGAGTTGGCTAGAATTCTCGCATTTCCTAAAATTATGATGCATGTTCATAAATTGTAAAATTATCTCCCATAAAAAAAATTAAAATGTAAAATTATCAAATAAATAATCAAAATTTCACAATTTTTAAGGAATTATTAGAAATTTGGATTCGATATCCATGAGCCATAAGTAACCAAGCCTAATAATATTGGAAAGAAGGGGATTTCAAAAATTCTTAAAATTTTCAACAAGCCAAACGCTAAGTAAATATTATACCAACTTATAAATCTTATAAATTTACTCAAATCCTAAAGTATTCAAAGCAAGGTAGTCAATATTGTACCATTATCTACCTTACTTGCAATATCGGTTATTAAACATGCATACCATACTCCTCTGAAATGTACTTGATAAAATTTCAAGATGTACTGACATATATTAATTATATCAAAGATTTTTAGTGTGGCATTGATATTTTGACCAATACAATAAAAAAATAATTAAAAAAGAAGAAAGTTATAAAACATGTTATTTAAGCTAATACATTAGGTAAATGTACTTAGGCTAATATTTGGAGTTATAAAATATGTGAATAATTCATATATATAAATATATATATATATATATATATATATTTTTTTTCTCAATATATATATATATATATGTGTGTGTGTGTATGTATGCATGTTTGTATGTCTGTATGTATGTATTTAATCTCAAAATTAGGAGATTGACTTGTGGGAATAAATGGTTAACCTTAAAATTAGGATTTAATTTGCTAAGAGTCTTATAATTCAAGTAGCAATTTTTTGTCTTTCCAATAGAGATGTTTTAATATTCAAATCCCCCTCTCTTAACTATCAAATTATCAACAAAAAAAAAATTATAATGCTTGTAAAGCTTACCAATAAGGTGGAGGACATCACAAGCCTTTTTTTCTTTTGTTTTTTCTAGAATAATCATTCTTGAACATATCATTCATTTTGCAAAATAGATTACTTGAATTCTAGGTCATGTTTCGAGGGTGTACTACTTTGACATAACTCTTAAGAAAAGTTAACCTATAAGAAAATAAGTTTAGATACCTTAGTCATGTTGTTTTAATTTTTATATCTTGTTCATCCAAAAGGCATAAAGGAATCAAAATGACAAATCTAATAACATAATAATAATATAAAACTTATGGACGAATTCAAGACCTACCTCATACCAAGCCCTTAACCCTAGACGATGAGTATGAGTGGTAAATCTTGAATCTCCGTTTAATCCATAAGCAAAATGCTTCATATGATACTAATAAAGTGAACATATCCTCACCATCATTTGGGTAAAAAAATCCTATCCTTACCATCATTCTCTTGGTGAAAAATCCCAAATATATCATTATATATGGTAGCACATTTATTTACTCTCTTTTTTTTTTTTCTGAGTAAAAAAGGATATGGATCAAGGTTGGTAGCACATTCATTTGGATCGTTAAACTTGGATATGCATTTATGCATGTCCATTTGGACCACTTCCAAGTCAAAGGTTCAAGCCAGAGAAAGTGATGCTTCTCGTTTGTGTTTGTTAACTTTGTTTGGTGTGTGAACTGTGACCTGTGAGAGAGAGAAAGGCACACATAATGAGTCTTGACACATCAAAAAGATGAAACTTGAAAATAACTAAAAGGCAAAGCACTATTCCCTATCTCCAATGATCCATAAACTATAACTTTTTTTTTTCTTTTTCTTTTTTTCTTTTTTTGCTGAGACCCATAAACTATAACTTAAAAATAAAAACCCAAAGGTCCAAAACCCCTTCTCCACTGTCTCATCTTCTCCTTTTTTTAGGTCATACCCTCACCCATTTGTGTCGTCTTGGACGGTGCCACCAGCTGACGTGTCACCCCCCCACCTTTCAATAAGCCAAAATTCTACATTGTAAAGTCCCTTGCAATTCATACCCCCCCAGCTTCCTTTGCCACCTCGCTTTGCTGCATTGTACATCTGAGAGACACGTCATCATGAAGCCCAAAATTTTTCCAAAATGTACAACAACCAAAGCGCACACTATAATGACTTCACTAAATATACACTGCACTAGATTCCCACCCAACTCTCTCTCTCACACACTGAGTTCTCTGATTGAAATTTTTGTCTCAAACAGCTTTCTGAATATTTCAAACTCTCTCTCTCTCTCTCTCTCTCTCTTTCTCTCTCTCTGACCGTTTTTATTTTCTCAGACACCATTTCAAATTCAAAACCCAAAATCTGATATCTCAGTATCTTCTATAAGTTTGTTCCTTACTTTGTCAGAGAAAAGTTTCCAATTTTTTTTCTTCTGGGTACTAAATTTTTTCTCTGAATTTATTGCGAAAGCTGAGAAATTTTCACTCTTTGGGTGTTGAATTTCAAAAGGGTGTGTTTTTTTTTTTTTTTTTCTGGTTTTTTTTTTTTTTTGAGTTTTTATTAGAAGATTGAAGAAGATGATTCGGAGTAGATGATGATCAAAGAAGACTGTCTCTGATTTTCAGTTTGGTTGTACTGAAAGTGGGTGTTTTGGCTTTGACTTTGCCGTGACTTTTTTAGGGCTTGATTAAGGTTTCTGGGTAAGCAAGTTTTTGTTAAACCCTTTTGTTCTAATTTTGCTTTTCAAGTACAAAATTTTATTTTCTGGGTTTAATTTTGTTTGGTGGTTAATCATTGTTTAGTTCTAGGTTTTTTTATTTTTTATTATTTTTTTATTATTTTTTTTTAACTTCATTTTCAACTTTGGAAGCTTAAAATTTCTAACTTGATGGATTGTCAAGTTAGGTTTTGGATTTGAACAGCTTGAGAATTGGCGAGTTGTATCACTGAGAGAATAAGTGATTACTAAGGTATAGTTGTTACTTGTTATATAATTAATTCTTTTGCTTTGCTCTATGTGAATTTGTGGAATAGTCTTGGAAACTTGTGGGAAAAGTATTGAATAATTGAAATGCCTTCTAAATTGTGTGTATACATTTTTTTGTGTTGTATGAAGTTTTTAGAGGTTGGGGTTTGGGGAAAACTTTAGATAAAAAATAAAGTTTTACTTTTAACTTTTAGTTAAGGGGTAGCAGTAGAGTTTCTATGTGGGTGTGAACTGTGATCATTTCAAATGAGATTTTGGGCCATTTCTGGGATAATTAGATGAGTGCCACTGCCAAGTGATGGACAATTTACCTTGCTGCCAAATGTGGTGCCCACCAGGTTCCTTTCAAGTTCTTTTACTTTTTATATAAGGGTATTACATATTTACATTTTATTTTTCATTATTATTCTGTTCCTTATGTTCTCAGTAGAATGCTTAGAAAGTATCGGTTAGTCTATTTTTAAAAGTTTCTTGGTTGGCAACCCAGTATCCTTTATCACTTATTCTTTGTAGTTGGCATGGATTTCTCTAGAGCAAGATAGGCTCTGCTACGTATTTTTAGAATTGTATTTTTTTGTTTTACATGTGTTTCATGGCTGATACTTATGTAAAGTGCTTTGGGTGGGGGAGCCAAACTCAATGCACTCTGTGCTACTGTTTGGAGGTCGATTTAGGTAGCAATATGCTATGTCCATTTACTTCATTGTTCTTGTATTGGGCCATTGGCATCATTTTTCTGTGGCATCAAGAGTTTACTAAAGCCTCAAATTGATGAAGCATTCAACGAGTGAAGAGAAATTTATGAGATTGTAGAAGAATTTACCCAACTTAATTATGGTATCATATATTAATTATGAAAAATTTTAGTTGTTAATTCTATGGAAGGAAAATAGGTCATCCTTGAAGTCTATGGGCATTGCTGGTGCTGGTCTTGGGGACTTTGTTTTGTATATTTTTTATTTTTATAATTGCTACCTTAAAGCTAGGGATCCTACAAAAATGATATTATGAAGGGTATGTAAATGACATGGTTGTTGGTTTATTGGAGGTGTGAGTACTATCTAGGCCATTTTATGCCAAATTGTAAGGATCCTGTATCTCTTATGGCTTCAATATCCCTTGATCATATTTTATTCCCTATCTGTTGAGAAACTCTTGCCCTGAGTTTCAGAAATTGATAGATGCCTGTCTGTTGTAGAGATGGCATCTGTGATCAGTTGGACCACAGGGTAAAGGGGGGGGGGGGGGGGGTGGGGCGGGGGGATGTTCAGAATGATTCATAATAGTAGTTCCAGTTGGATGTACTTATCCAGTGTATTTGTTGTCATGTTAAAAGGATGTTAACTGGAAATGGGACGAAATTAAGATAAAATTTAAGGTTGATATATTGTGATTTTTTTTCTCCTCCTCCAGTTGTGGTTCATCATTTTCTCATAGCTCTTCTTGAGATTCAAGAATGACTTCACATTTGTATGAATAGGAGAAGTATGGTTCAAACCCATTCTCTTCATGAATTTGTAAACCTGTCTGGTCATATCTTATCTACTTCTCCCTTCTTTAAAATCAAGTTGCTTTAATAATTTCTAGATCCTATTTTATTAGGATTTTTCCATCTGTGTATATATCATTCCTATTCCCCCCCACCCCTCTCTCTCCTCTACTTAATTGTGGTAGTAACTAGTAAGTTTTTTTTTTTTTTTTTAAAGATATAGAGGATAATGAAATTTGGTTGAAGTCCTACTGTCCGATGAGATTGAGATATGTTTGATGTATAGTCAACTTGTGGTGATCACCCTCTCTCTTCTTCCTTCTCAACATGTGTTCAATATTTAACCTTTTTTTTTAATTGCTATCAGCAGGCGGGCCTCATAGAAATTGAAAAGAAAAAAGAAAAAAATTGATATTGAAGCAGTATGGGTACAAAAGACCGTCAAAATGCTACTGACTCTCCTAATACTAAAGCAGAGGTGGGAGAGATAGACACCAGCGCACCTTTTCAATCTGTTAAAGATGCTGTCAACCTATTTGGTGAAGGCACTTTCTCAGGGGAAAAACCTGCCATCAAGAAGGCGAAACCTCATTCTGCAGAGGTACTTGTGAATCTTCCATTTTCCTTGTGTTGTAAAGTACTTATAAATCAGTACCAGTTTTTGTTTGAATTAGTTAAATAAATACTAGTTGTCACCTGCAAATTTTGGAAAAATATTGCATCTAGTGGTGCCATGCCTTGCATTTACAGTTGAAAATGGAATGTGACTTCTCTCTCTCTCTCTCTCCCCCTCCAGATTATCATGACTAAAAGTACTCTTGCTGGCAAAAGTTGTTCTTTGTCATTGTCTAATTATTCTAGAGATATTAATTATGCAGTTGAGGCATATACTTGGATGCTAACAAATGTGTGGACCTTGCTATATCTTCTTGTAGATGTTGCCCACTAATTTAAACTTTTATCGACTCTTCCCTAATTTCTTTTGGATGATGTTCTCATGTGGCTGAAGGCATAGTTTAGGGTTTTATTTTTTGGGAAAAGAATATCTCTAGTTGTTGTCTTGCAGAGGTTGTAGCTTTTTGGGAAAAGAAGGAAAACCAAGTATCAAATACTAACATAACACAACTTGAGAATGAAGAATGAGAGGCTTCTATGGCCAATCTGAAACCGTTACTTGAAGTTCCTTATGTGTTTCTCTGTATTTTTTATGCTTGTTTCAAAAATAGTGTTTTTAGTGTAGTAAACTGTAAACAATAAAAATATACATGATTGCTTCACAAATTGTTGAGCCTAGGAGCTTCATTATTTCAGTTTCTATAGCAATGGATAGTGATTGTGTACTCACTACTAAATGGATAGGTTTTCATTTCATAAAGAATTTAGGGCAAGTTTTCTTCAAACAATAGACACTTTTATTATCCAGGCATTTGTGAGATGGTTAATCACCACAGATTTTTGTCCATTGAGACACCTCTAACTTTTAATGATTCCTGTAATGCCAAGTTATACAATTGTTCTTTTTAAAGTTTCAAATATGTTGTTTATGATTTTAGTTATTTCACTGCAGAGAGTATTGGCCAAGGAGACCCATCTTCACTTGGCTCAGAAAGAGCTGAACAAGTTAAAGGAACAACTAAAGAATGCTGAAACCACTAAGGCCCAAGCCTTTGTAGAGCTTGAAAAGGCTAAAATAACAGTTGAGGGTTTGACTCAGAAGTTGACTTTTCTTAGTGAATCCAGGGAATCAGCAGTCAAGGCAACAGAAGCTGCAAAGAATCAGACAAAGGAGCTTGAAGAATCAAACTCTGGCCAACCTATTGGAACTAATGGTGCTTGGAAGCAAGACTTAGAAACTGCAAGAGAACACTACATGATAGTGATTACTGAACTTGATGCTGCAAAGCAAGAATTAAGGAAAATCCGTCAGGGCTATGATGAGTCCTTGGAAGCAAAAGTTGCTGCCTTAAAGCAAGCAGCAGAAGCCGAAGTTGCAGTGAAAGCTAACATGGAGAAAACTGGTGAGCTGTCCAAGGAAATTTTAACTATACGGGAATCAATTGAACAAGTGAAGCTTGCAACTTCACAAGCCCAAGAAGAACAAGCAAATATTTTTGCTGAAAAGGATGTTCAAAGACAGTCATATAAAGCTAGTCTGGAGGAGTCATCAAAGAACTTGCTTGCTTTGAAGAAAGAGTTGAATCCTGAACTCACCAAAAATATGGAAGCTCAATTGACCAATACAATGAATGAAATTGAGGCTCTGCAAAAGCAAATGGAAAATGCAAAGGCTTCGGATTTGGATTCTGTGAGAACTGTCACTTCAGAGTTGGATGATGCTAAGGGGTCACTACAGAAGGTCGCAGAAGAGGAAAGTACCCTTCGAAGCTTGGTGGAAGCTCTCAAGGTGGAGCTGGAGAATGTGAAAAAAGAGCATTCTGAACTGAAGGCAAAGGAAGCAGAAACAGAGTCCATTGCCGGAAATCTGCACGTCAAGCTTCAGAAAGTTAAGTCTGAGCTTGAAGCATGCCTTGTGGAAGAATCGAAAGCAAGAGGTGCTTCTGAGGAGATGATCTCAGCACTTAACCAGCTTTCGTCTGAAACTAAAAATGCACGCCAAGAAGCAGAAGAGATGAATACCAAAGCAGAGGAGTTGAAGAAAGAAGCTGACACTACCAAAATTGCATTAGAAGAAGCAGAAAAGAAGCTGAGAGTTGCTTTGGAAGAAGCTGAAGAAGCAAAAGCAGCAGAGGCAAGTGCCCTTGATCGGATTAGGGCCTTGTCTGAGAGAACTACTGCTGCACGTGCCTCAACTTCTGAGTCCGGTGCCAATATCACAATATCAAGGGAAGAATATGAATCCTTGAGCCGTAAAGTTGAGGAGTCTGACACATTAGCAGAAATGAAAGTAGCTGCTGCCGTGGCTCAGGTAGAAGCTGTGAAGGCTAGTGAAAATGAGGCCCTCAAGAAGTTAGAAGCAACTGAGAAGGAGATTCAAGATATGAAAGCTGCAACTGAGGAGGCTCTTAAGAGGGCAGAGATGGCTGAAGCAGCCAAGAGGGCAGTGGAGGGAGAGATGCGGAGGTGGCGCGAGAAAGAACAAAAGAAGGCAGCTGAGGCTGCATCTCGGATTTTGGCAGAAACAGAGATGTCATCAGAGTCATCCCCACTCCACTATAAGGTTCAAAAGCAAATCCAACCAGCGAAGCAAAACCAACCAACAAAAATTATTGAGGCCCGGAAGTTGGAGAAGAAGACTACTTCTGTTTCAAAGAAAGTACTTTTACCTAATATCAGTGGCATCTTTCACAGGAAAAAGAATCAGATTGAGGGTGCATCTCCTTCGTATCTACCTGGTGAGAAGCCTGTGTGATTTTTTTGTGTAGCAGAACTTTGTGCAATCATAAATGGTTAAGAAAGGAACTTGTTTGGTTGTGTGTATATTTGAGACAAATGGAGTTAAATTCCCTGTTCTTCTGCTTGGAGAGGAAAAATGAACCATCAGAAGATGAGTTCCATAGCAACCTCAGGGAAGTGTGATTTTGTAAATGGGAGAAGTTAGATTATTGTTTTGAAAATTGGCATTGGAAATCTTAGTTTTCATTTTGTTACCATCATCATTCCTTAAAAGCTATCAGGATAAATAAACCAATCTAGTCTTAAAGCTGAGCTCAAGCAATAATGCATAAGCAATTTGGTGCTTCTTTTTCTTATTCTTTTATTTTTGCGCTGTTCACAACCGATTATATCAATTATGGCAAAAATGGTGTCCATATAAAGCATACGGAATTTAATTGTTCAACTTCCACAACATGTAATGTAATGTAATGTGGCATTGCTAAAATTCTCCAATAAAAGACAATTTGGATATCATATTTTTCCTTTCCTCACTCGAATTCACCCTCGTTTTACTTCTGCTGATTGGTCTTTTCCCCTTAATACAAAATGCAATCGTTTCCCCTTCAATTAAATCCTCAACCTTAGAACAATATATAACCTTTTTCTGAACAATGTTCTTAAAAGACTTCGTGCATAACTTGTAGGAAACTTGAAATTTATACCCTTTGCCTTTTTTGTTGACTACAATAATTGAAGGTTTTTCCAGGATTACTTAGATATGAGATTCCTATTGCTACAAAGAAGCCAACTGCATGTCCAATCCATACTCCTTCCCACGAAAACCATGTTTCCTTACTCTTAAGTTTTGGTAGTTTTGTTGGTGATAAGTGTTTTGAGCATGACACTTGAATTTGCATTCTGCACAACTCACTGTTGTTGGCATAACAATTTGGATCATTTATTTAATTTTAACATTTCATTTCCTATTTGAGACTAGTTAATGGGCATATAAATAACATTCATTATTTCATTTTCAGCTAATGCATGACCTAGAGTATTCGTTAAGGTTGAATTTTATAATGCAATCAATTAGCTTTTTATAGGGAGTCAAGCATTTTGAGTTTAAATGATATTTGTTCATTAGCTTTTACTACTTCCAATGCAATTGTGATTTGTGTAAAACCTTAAGAGCATTAGAATCAAATGTTCTAAAAAAAATATTATTTTTACACATAAAAAATTTACTTAATTTATTTTATCATAGTATTTAACATTACACCATATATCTTATCACTTACTTCAATATATTATCCATTAAAATAACCTAAAATAACACCCATCATTTATTAAATAAAAAAAAAAGTAAATCACCCACAATAAAGAGAGAGAGAGAGAGAGAGAGGTAGTAGAGAAGAGAGAGAAATTATTCTTAAAAATTAGCATATAGCAATTCTATAGATCTATTAGCATATTCTAAAAATAATTTGGTATCTGAAACATCTAATTGAGTGTTGATGGGGTGTTTTTGGTATGCTAAATTTAACATTTAGCACATACGACAACACCAGGGCACGCTAGTGCTCTTTAATGAGTATAGTTAACAAAACATGCAACATTACCGTCCACCTTTTAGCCTAATGAGCTACTTTTTCAAACTAGAATGGATTAGTTTTTTTGTCTTTAACTTGTCGTCATTGTTAGCTCAGGCTTTAGATAGAGATGGCTATAAGCCCCTCCCTTAATTGCATGTCTTTCTGTTTCGTCTTGCAAGTAAAGTGTTTATTCAAACCCAAAAAAAAAAAAAAAAAAAACATATCTTTTTCTACCATTTGACCATAATTCTCTATACATCTATCAATTTCTTTATCCATCACTTCACAGACTTCAGACGAGGGGAAAGAGAGAAACTAGAAAGAAAGAGACAAAAAACAAAAAGGCTTTCTGTCTCAAACGTGAAAACACAAACACACACAGCACTCAATTCTCTCTCTCTCTCTCTCTCTCTCTCTGTGACAGTGATAATATCTATCTATGGCTCGCAGAGACAGAGAAGAAGCTCTGACATTCACAAACCCATCATCATCCTTTTCTCCAATCACAGTGTCAAACCCACTTGATGCTGAGTTCGGTTTCTCTCGCCCGGACTTCAGGACGAGTCAGCTCGCCGGGTCAGTCGAGTTCTACCAGCGCCATGTCTTCCTTTGCTACGAGAACCCCCAGGTTTGGCCCTCCAAAATCGAGGCCTCCGAATTCGATCAGGTTCCCAGGTTGCTCTTTGCTGCTGTCAAAGCTAGGAAGGCTGATATGAACAAAGAGGTGTGTGTCTGTCACTGTGGTTTTTAGTTTCATGCTGGTGAAAGTTGGGTTTGGTATTTTGTAAATTGAAATTGGTTTTTTTGTGTGATTTTGTAGACTTTTGTGTTAAGTGTTGATATGGGTTCATTGTAAATTTAGTGAATTGAAATGGGTATGATTTTGGTGTCTTTTGTTCAAAGTGTTGATATGGGTTCATTGTAAATTTAGTGAATTGAAATGGGGTTTTTTGTGTGATTTTGGAGGCTTTTGTTCAAAGTATTGATGTGGGTTCATTGTAAATTTAGTGAATGGGATTTAGGTGGCTTTTGTTATAGGAGTTGGTGCGGGTTCATTGAAAATTTAGTGAATTTGAATTGGGTTGTTATGTGATTTTGGAGGCCTTTGTTCTAAATGTTGATATGGGTTCATTGCAACTTTAGTGAATTGAAATTTGTTTTATATAGCAATTGTGATATCTTGTTTACAGTTTCAGCTGGACTACTATTGCTGTTTCAAGCTATTATGTAGGAGAACACTTCTTGGCCTTGGCGGCTTCAGGAATTTTGTTTAGGAGAGTCATTAAAAAATTTTAATAAAAAAACTTGAATATATCGAATTATCGACTAAAAAAATAATAATAATAATAATACATGAAGTTTTACAATTTTCTTCTACAAGTTTTCAAATTTTAAATTGTTATATGATAGTTTATTACGAGTATTTATTGTCAATGTGGATAGCTATGAGACTATGATTATTTTATTTTGATAAGTTCATCTAACATTTTTATTTTTATGCAGTTGTTATTATTTATTTGTTAATGTTTTTATAAAATATTTTAAACTAAATGACTAAACTAAACTCATTAGCTTCGCATTTATTATTGATGCACACAATCACACTTATTCATGTATAAACTTATACACTTTGTGTCTACTTAAACAATCAAATGCTTGGACAATCACTAACTTTACAATTTTTTTTCTTAAGTTTTACTAACTTTATAACAAAAAGTTATTATAACATGATAACAATACACACACATGTAACAAACAAATTTATATTATATTTATATTGTACATACAAACGTCCACACACATTATAATTCACACAAATAGCATTATAACAAAATGTAATGCACACAATTAATATTAGACATACTCTCACACACATAATATAAATTTATAAAAAAGAGTGATATTTACAATTCACAAACATTGACTATTTACTCTTAGAGTTAGAAATACTTGTAATAAGGTGGTGCAAAATTTAAGTCAGGGTGTGCAAAAATATTTTTAAAAATAAATTAAAGTATTAAACTAACAAAAAAAAAAAAAATTTATATATATAATTTTTTTTTGGGGGAAGTTAGGGTTCATTTGAACTCCCTGAATATAGAATAGCGCCGACCCTGCCTTCTGGGTGTCTGTCACAGCTTTCATGAGTGTGGGGATAATGTATTATAGACGTGCAATTTTTTTGTTATGAGCTGCTAGTTGACCGTTTATTACCTAGATCCAATGTTAAATGTGGCCAGCATATTATTAAATTTGATTATTATGGTAATTAGTATTTTATATTTGATTCATAATGAGAGTATCCACCAGCATATGAGTTTAGGCAAGTGAATGAAGTATTGTGATGATAGTGAATCATGCTGTTTATTGATCCTTGATCTTACCGGTTACATCAATTGTATAATTCTTTCCTACCTAAATTTTTGTGTCGACATGTTGCTTGCTGTTCCATAATCTCCCTCCGTTCAGGCATATAGTATTAATTGATGTTAACCTTCATTCCTTGTTTCTTTCCTCTTGTTTCTCTTTAGACCCGCTTGACAATATGTGAGGGACATGATGGAACTGAGACATCAAATGGGGATGTATTAATATTTCCAGACATGATAAGATACAGGTCAATGACATGCTCATTTGGCATTTAGTTAAGATGCTTTTTCATTCCCCCCACCACCCCCCCCCCCCCCCCCCCACACAAAAAAAAAAGGTTAATACTGATCGAGTTTGGTGAAAAATGCAGGAGATTGACCCACTTTGATGTCGATTCATTTGTCGAGGAAGTGCTTGTGAAGAATGGTGAATGGCTTCCTGGAACTCCTGAAAGATTAAAGGGTTCCTATGTTTTTGTATGTTGTCATGGGTCACGGGATCGACGTTGTGGAGTTTGTGGACCTGCCTTGATTAGTAGATTCAAAGAAGAGATAGAATTACATGGTGTTCACAGTACAGTTTCTGTTAGGCCATGCTCACACCTTGGGGGGCATAAGTATGCAGGAAATGTTGTCATATTTGGATCAAAAATCAATGAAGAAGTCACTGGGCACTGGTAAGCGGATATCAGTTGATTGATTTACTTTTACCACCTAGTGCGTTCAAGTTTTTCATACTATGTGATTTAGCAGGTAAGTTTTTCATCCTTCCCAATAATACATTGATCAGTTTATTTATAATGGAGCCCTCTTTTTTTCTTTTTTAAATCTATAGGTATGGATATGTCACTCCAGAGGATGTACCCGTATTGCTTGAGCAACATATTTTGAAAGGAGAAATTGTAGATTGGCTGTGGAGGTAATATTCTCATTTCTTCGTCCTTTGTGTGTGCACGTGTGAACTGTAAACTGTAAACTGTAAGATCTCTTTCTAGGTAGTTTGCATCTACATCAGAGCTGTATCCACTTTTGATATCAGTTTTAGCTGTATGATAGGAGCATACATGAATTTTTTTTGTTTTTTTTTTTGTTTTTTTAGTCATGAAGCTGGGAGGTAAGAAAGAAAATTGTGTAATGGAAAATTGTGCTTCAACTGACCCAGGATCTAGAGTAGATATAAATGAGTTTATCCACCCTCATTTTTTGTTGCTGCATTGTAGTGTCAAACATGATTGAATTCAAATTGTTGACTAGGCTTTACTGAAACATTTGATGGTGCGTTTAGGGGTGAGATGGGATTCTCGGAAGAGGAACAGAAGAAATCCCAAGAAATAAGGATCAAGTTAAATGGCGAGATAGATGTTGGGAAAAACGCTGAAGAACTGTTGCAAACGCCTAAGAGTGAGGAGGACACTGCTGCTTGTCGATCTCGACTTGAGGTAAAGGGATGTTGCCAGGGAAATGGAAACTCATACTGCTGCCAAAACCCTGTGTTTCCTGAAAAGCTAGAGAATCTAGATGCCAATGTGGGTGCAACAAAGGTGATTTCTGATAAAAATAGCAGCAAGGAACTAAACTCTGGGATCAAAAGCCTACTTTAGCATGCCTCAGCCTATGAACCATGATTTTAGTCCCCTGATGCTATGCTATTCTTGATTGAATACATTCATTCCTTTGGTAATAGATTGACTTTGTAACTATTTGTTCTTAAGTTGATTGATCACTTGTAAAGATGCAAGGAAAACCATAAGGTTTCACTTCACATCTGGACAACTGGAATTCATAAGGAGCCCTACTCCGATAATTTGAAGTATATATATAAGGAAGTGGTGTCCCAGTCTTCGGCTGGACTATTTTACTCCTTATCCATGAGACACTCTAGAAATTCCATGAATCAATTGTGTGATGGATTAAACATGAGACCTTTGGGTTTATGTCATGCTCCAAATCAATGATTCCACCACCTAATAACCCGAAGTGGTGTTGATAGCCCTTGACTTCATATAATTCTAGTAATATTGAAAATATGACCAACAACACAAAACATTGTTTGCTGGTGTTTTATTCATTTATTTATTTTGGATAAATGATAAAATCATTAACGTATATCAAAATGCACAATGCTCTTTCCTCAAAGAGTGCTATATCCTTGGAGGAAAAGTCCAAACACGAACAGTATTTACAAGACTTTAATGCTCATCTAAAGCTTGCGTCCCTCAAATATCAGGTTTTTCATCCCCATATATCATCTGCCACTTCAAGACTACATTTGGGAACTCTCATAACTCCTTCCTAATCGTAAAAAATGATTACAATGTGCAATCTCAACATGGGTTCTTTCTATTGTTATATCATAGTTCACCTTTAGAAGCCTTAAGGAGGAAAGTACCGATGAGCACGACATTTTTACTTAACATTGTATGCTCTCTCTTGTGTCAATAATCTAATTATGGGCACATTGCATTGTCTCTCTCTCCATCTCAGTTTGTTTATAAACGGTTCTATTTTGAGGTATTGTCCACTTTGAAAATTTAATAAATGAAATACAATTCTCACAACTTTCTTAATTTAACCTTTAATATATTTGAAATGTCATTTTTTTTTCCATTTAAAAAAAAACTCTAAACTCATTATAGATGTGGCAAAAAGTACAAGACATGTCAATTAGAATTTAAAGCATGCAGTCTACTTTTCAGGATTGGAATAGAGAACTTACAATAATACAACATGCCGAATTCTTAAGATTGAAGAACAAGAAGAGATCAATTAAGAGAAAGATTTATCCAATAGACAATATTAACAATTACATCCAATCACAAATTGACAATGTTAACCATTACATCCAATCACATACTACAAGAAAGATACCCATTTTTTCATAGTAACTTACCTATTACATAGATACACATAGCAATATATACCAAATATTATTCATTATCAGGTTTGTCTATAAGTTATTACAATAAACCCTAAACCCATTATACACAATGTGCCAAAAAAGACAAGACATGCCTTGCTTGCATTTAAAACTTATCATCTACTTTCACATAATATTTGGAACAGGGAAGTTACAATAATATGTTGCTACATTATGAAGTTTGAGGAACAAGAAGAAATCTATTAAGAGAGGGATTTATCTAAGAGATTATCTTAACTATTACATTTAATCACAAATTGCACAAAAGTTATTCCTTTCTCATAGGGACTTACCTATCACAAAGATGCACATATCCATATGATACCAATCATATTCATTATCAAGTTAGTTCGTAAATTATTGTAACAAATCTTAAAAGACAAGACATGACTTAACTACATTAAGATTCAAAACTTGTTGTCTACTTTCAAGAAATGTTTGGAATAGAGAATTTACAATAATACAGCACCACGTTCTCTAAAAATTAAGGAACAAGAAGTGATCTGTTAAGAGAAATATTTATTCGAGAGACAACATTAACAATTATATCCAATCACAAACTACGTGAAAGTTATTCCTTTTTCATGAGGACTTACCTATCACAGAGATGCACATAGCAAAATATCATACCAATCACATTCATTATCTGGTTAGTTTGTAAGTTGTAATAAATACTAATCGTGTTATACATGATGTGGTGAAAAAAACAAGACATATCTTGCTTGCATTAGGATTTAAAACTTGTCATCTACTTTTCCAAAATGTTTGGAATAGAGAACATATAACAATACAACGCCGCATTCTCCAAAAAATGAGGAACAAAGAGAGATCTATTAGGAGAAAGATTTATCTAAGATATGATCTTAACAATTACATCCAATCACAAATTGAGAATCTTAACTGTTACATCCAATTATAAGCTACATGAAAATTGTCCCTTTTTTTTATTATGGGAACTTACCTGTCATAGAGAACTTACAATAATACAACACCACATTCTCCAAAGGTTAAGGAACCAAAAGAGATCTGTTAGAAGAAAGACTTATCTAAAAAACAATCTTAACAGTTACATCCAATCACAAAATGAGAATCTTAACTGTTATATCCAATCAAAAACTACATAAAAGTTACCCCTTTTTCAAGGGGACATACCTATCAAAGATCTCACATAACAATATGATACCAATCATATTCATTATCAGCTCAAATTTTAAGTTATTATGTTGTAAATATGATACTAATCTCATTCGCTGATACCTTCATCTGTAAACCTTTTATATAATAATTGATATTTTAATACTACTAGCTTTAACATTTTCTATTTGTGACAGTTAAAGTGAATATTATGAATGTCACCGCAAACACAATACAAGCACACAAAGTTTTAGCCTAGCTAGTATGAACATTGTACTACATCCAAGAACTGTAGAGTAGACTAGAAAAAGAGATCCAAGAGTCAAAAGAGAGACAGGCACTCCAACCCCAAGGGTCAAGAAACTCCCCTTGACTCTATTTTTATTCTGTACTAATTAGAATAGGTCACACTTTGCAGGTGTTGAATTTTTATCATTAAATCAGTAAGAGTTCACCAAAAAGAAACTAAAGGGTCACATCTTTAGCAGTCCCAGGTTCCATTAAGATTGGCTAAACGGACCTCCAACAACACTCTTAAATTCCCTGTTCTTCTGCTTGGAGAGGAAAAATGAATCATCAGAAGATGAGTTCCATAGCAACTTCAGAAAAGTGTGATTTTGTAAATGAGGGAAGTTAGATTATTGTTTTGAAAATTGGCATTGGAAATCTGAGTTTTCATTTTGTTATCATCAGCATTCCTTAAAAGCTATCAGGATAAATAAACCAATCTTGTGGTGATCAAAAGAACTGCCCATCACATGGTTCCTCTGAAAATAACGCTGGTGTTAACTAGTCTTTAAGCTGAGCTGAAGAAATAATGCATAAGCAGTTTGGTGCTATTTATTTATTTATTTTTCTGCCACTCAACCAATTATATCAACTATGGCAAAAATTGTGTCCATGTCAAGCATACGAAATTTAATTGTTCAACTTCCACAACATGTAATGTAATGTGGCATTGCTCAATTCTCCAATAAAAGACAATTTGGATATCATATTTTTCCTTTCCTCGCTCGAATTCACCCTCGTTTCGCTTCTGCTGGTGGGCCTTTTCTCCTTAATACAAAATGCAATTGTTTCCCCTTCAATGAAATCCTCAACCTTTGAACAAATATATATATATATATATATATATATA
Source organism: Quercus agrifolia (assembly GCA_029955455.1). NCBI lineage: Eukaryota > Viridiplantae > Streptophyta > Magnoliopsida > Fagales > Fagaceae > Quercus > Quercus agrifolia. Next base: position 59,535,910 of record JARQAD010000004.1, read on the forward strand.
TATATATATATATATATATATATATATATATATTTCTAGATGAATAAGCAAATTATATTCAACTTTAGTAATCTTACATGAACAAGCAACAGTACAACGTGCAGAGAGGTGCAAACAAACAAACATAACTTAAACATAACCAAAAAAAAAAAAAAAAGCAGAAACATTAAGACAATAAGAAATAAGCCTCACTGGCTACTTTACTACAAGAAAAACAATAACCAAACAATCTAAAACAGTAACCGGATCTCCCACAGACAACATAACACCTTTTTCTGAACAATGTTCGTAGAAGACTTCATGCATAACTTGTAGGAAACTTGAAATTCATACCCTTCGCCTTCTTTGTTGACTGCAATAATTGAAGGTTTTGTAGGGATTACTTAGGTATGAGATTCCCACTGCTACAAAGAAGCCAACCGCATATCCAATCCCCACTCCTTCCCATGAGAACCATGTTTCCTTACTCTTAAACTCTGGTGGTTTTGTTGGCAATAGATGTTCTGAGCACGGCACTTGAATTTGCATTCCACACAACCCACTATTGTTGGCATAACTGTTTGGATCAATCATTGTATCCATTTGGCTACCTTCTGGAATCTTACCTTTGAGTTTGTTGTTACTCACATCAAAAGTAGTCAACTGTAGCAGCTTTGCTATTGATTGTGGAATTGAGCCTGATAGATTGTTGTGTGACAAGTCCAAACTCTCTAGATTCTCTAAGTCACCAAGATTTGCCGGTATCCTCCCAAAAAGGTTGTTATGTGAGATGTTGAAAATTTTTAAAGCCTTCAGACTTCCTAATGAAGATGGAATTTCACTAGAAAGTTGGTTCATTGACAAGTCTAACAAAGAATAGTCCTTGAGATTGTAAAATGACAAACCTTGCATTGACTTCTTCCAATTCACAATCAGATAATTAGTCTTGAATGACATAACACGTTTTGGCTTGTTCCAATTTCCAAGCATAATAAGAACTCGGGTTTCCAGTCTTCCAAGATAGGCGGTTTCCATATTACCAAACCCAGAAAAGATTTCTCCAGGCGTTTCAATCATACCAGTAAGATTTCCAAGATTTGTAGGGATTTTTCCAACAAGATGGTTGATCGACAGATCAAGAATTTGGAGGCTAGTAAGATTGAAAATACAATCAGGGATTGAGCCTTGAAGGGAATTGTTTCGTAAAATTAGGATTTGAAGGGTGGATATTAGACAGATAGAATTTGACAATTCACCTGTGATTTTGTTATCATGGATGCCTAGGTATTGAAGGTTGCTCATATGAGTAAGATTTCTAGGGAAGCTACTAAACTTATTTTTTCCCAATGAGAGAAATGAAGTTCCTCGGGGAAAGTTTGTTAAAATTTCACCTGAGAATTCATTTGAAGATAAATCAATGATTAAGAGATTTACATTGGAGCTAAAATCTGGTAGAGTGTTGCTAGAAAATTTGTTGTTTGACAAGTCCAATAAACAAAGATTAATGTTGGAGATGAATTTAGGAAGCTTCCCTGAAAAATTGTTGCCATCCAACATAAGAGCCATGAGTCCAGTGGCATTACTAATGTTGCTTGGCAGTTTTCCATAAAAGTTGTTCCGAGACAAGGAAAGAACTTGTAGATTAGAGCCAAAAAGTTGAGGTGGGAGAGAACCTGTAAGTCGATTGTCTGACAGATTTATATATTCAACTTCCATTTCAGCAAGCCATTGTGGGAACATTCCTTCTAGCTGATTCTCACTCAAGTCCAAATTTATAAGAGTCTTCTGTGTAGAAATCCAATCAGGAATTTTTCCTGCGAGACCACTGGACTTCAAAGACAACTCGGATAGCGTAAACTTTGGCACTATCTTTGCACTGTTATTCCAAATGAGATTATTGCCACCGATAAGAAGACTCGTCAAGTTCTTCATATCGAACAACCTGGATGGGAATTCTCCACTGAGCAAGTTGTTTACAAAGTTAAGTGTTTCCAATTTTGTCAAATTCTGTATGGATAATGGGATTGTACCTGTGAGATTGTTGTAGCTCAAGTCCAAATGGTATATGTTAGATAGATTGCCAAAATCAATAGGAATTTCCAATGACAATGAATTGAAGCTTAAGTCCAATGTTGTCAATTCCTTCAAACTCACAATTGAGGTTGGAATTTCGCCAGAGAAATAGTTGTTGCTAAAAGACAAGCAACTCAACTTTGTCATATTCCCTATCTCCGGGGGGATATTTCCATGGAATGAATTGTCATCCATATCAAGAAATTGAAGAGCCCTCAATTGAAAAAGTTGAGAAGGAAGGGAGCCATTGAAGTTATTGCCCTGCAAATATAGATACTCTAATTTGCTTAGATTGGCAAAGCCGTCGCGTGGCAATTCTCCTTCTATTTCATTGAAGGACAAGTCAAGGTATGTCAAGGTTCGAATGTGAAATAGCGGTGTCAAGATGGTGGAATTCCACAATACTCGCCCTGGTTTCCGATAAGGGTTGAGGTCCCCCAGAACTATTTCAACCACATTGCTCGAACTACACTTGACAAAGGGGAACGAACAACCATCTGAGCTGGAATTCCATGATTTTAACTGATCATCAGTATGATTGGCGAGAGAGGCTATAAACTGAAGAAGGGCTTGTTTTTGACATTCAGGAGGACAAGAGAGAGTAGGGGTGAAAAAGAAGATGAAAAGTATAAACATTAGTAGGCTGAGGAGCTTTGCCATTCTTGTGTTCCTTTCTTCTTCGTTTACGGACTCAGATGGTTATTTATATAAATTAAGTCGGGAGGAATGGCGTTGGAATACTCCTATGGCGTAGTCAAGCTCAAGTCTTCCTTATTATCTTCTAAAAAAAAAAAAAGAAAAAAAAAAAAGTCTTCTTTATTGTTGTGTCCTTTTTTTTATTTTTTTATTTTTTTTATTTTTTATGAATCCGCCAAGTCAAGTCAAGAAACGCTATGTTTGGTTCATATGTTTGGTTCATGTAAAATATTTTCAAGTATTTGGTTGTATTCTAAAAAGTGCTTTGGAAAATATTTTTTAGTGTTTGGTTGTGTTGCTGAAAATAATATAGAAAACACATTTTCTTCTTGTTCCTCACATTTTCTCAGCTTCCAAACAAAACCCAACCAAAAAAAATTAATCAATGGCGCGATCTGAGTGAAAGAAAACCCTTTTGTCGGAGTGGTGGGTTTGACGAATGGGTTCGTCGGAGTGGTGGGTTTGTCGGCGCGGTGTGAGTGGATTCGTTGGCGATCTGATGCGAGTGGGTTCGAGAACGATGGCAAGATGATCTCGCCGGTGGTGCGACGATCTCTCTACTCCCTCTTCTTTCTCTTTCTGTCTCTCTCTTCGCGCGTGGTTCGAAAATGGCAAGACGATCTCGATGATCAGTGACTGGGTTCGACAAGGGTGGGTTTGAACGATCGGAACGGTGCGATCGTCTTGCTCTAATGCAATCTTCTTGCTCCGACGTTGGCAATCTTCTTGCTCTTTCTCTCTCTCTCTCTTCTATTTTCCAAGGCCAGAAATCATTTGAAGTGAAAATGAAAACGGAAATCATTTTCCACCATTTTGGCTATATTTTACGGTCAACCGAAAATGCTTTTCAGTTTGAACAAATTTGAAGTAACAACCAAACACCCACTTTTCCGGAAAATCATTTCTGAAATGAGTTTGAAGTCAAAACAAATGGACCCTAAATGGCACGTGGTGCTTTTGTGTGAGAAAATTTAAAATAATTTTTTATTTTATCAAATTTACTAAAGATAGTATCTACTCACAAAAAAATTCTACTAAGAATGATAACAAATGTCATTATCTTACAACAATAAACAACTAAATTTTGATAAAATATTGTCACAATATTTAAAATTTCGCAATAAATGATGACATATGCAGATATGCTACAATTGAAACTCTTCATCAAATTAAATATATACAACCATTTGAAATGAATATCTTGTTATTCATATTTCCTTCTTTATCATTTTATTTTATGAGTCTAACTATAATGTTTAGCTTATTTAATTTTTAATAAACACCTTTTTAAGAAAGAAAACAAAAATAAAAAATAAATAACAAAAGACATATGTCATTAAATTTTCTATTAGATGAAATTATAAATCTAAAAGATTTAAACCTTTAATAAATTAGTGATCTCTAAATAACAAATAGAATACCATACATCACCATTTTTACTTTCTAAATATGACTAACACATAAAACTAAAAATATATGAAGAAAATTTTTGGATTTTGTTAGGGATTAACTAAGAGAGTAACAACAAGGACTATATGCTCGTCTACAAAATATAAATAAGAAAATTATTCAACTTTAAAGTTGGGGGATAAAACTACCCCAAACGTAAAGGCGAAAAATATTTTTTTCTGTAATTATTTTTTGTTTATTGATAAAACTCTGTGTTTTTTACTTAAAACAATGTGTTAAAAAAAAAAAAAGGTTAATCCAAAAAAACTGTCCATAAAACTATGAATTTTGACTCAACAAATTGACTAAAAGAAAAAAAGTCAGGAACACAATAAATGTCACGATATTTTCTCAATACCTTTATTTTAGCTATGGTGGGCCCTGGTATGATATTTTATTATTTTATTTTATAGTAATGTTACATCTACAATATTTTCATAACAAATCCTAGGTGGTAAATTGTTATTGATTTTTTATTAGGACAACCACTTTAAACTATGCATTTAAAAAAAACAACAAACAAAAACCAACAAAAGAAAATTGTGCATGAAATAGTAAATTTTTGCTCACCAAATTTGACTAAACCAAAAGTTTAGGAACACAACAAAATGTCACAATATTTTCACAATACTTTTATTTTCAGCCATGGTAAGTTTCGGTTTGATATTTTATTATTTATTTTATAGAAATGCTATCTCTATAATATTTTTATAACAAATTCTAAATGGCAAGTTGTTAGTAATTTTAAAATAAATCCATGACTAATATCACTTTTTTATCCATCAATAGTAGCTTTCCACTTATGATTTGTTGTGAAATTAATGTGAAAATATTATGGACTTAGCTATTTTTTTATTTGATCTATAAGAAACTGAGATCTTAACAATTGTGAAAATATTGTGATAAAAACAAGTGTTACAATATTTTCACAAAACATTTATTTTTAATTGTGGTTGGTCACAATCTCATATTTTATTATTTTATTATTTTATTTCGACCTATAAAAAATTGATACTTCAATCATTGTAAAAATATTGCGAAATTTGTTATGTCAGTATAACAATATATATGCCAACTCATATAAATATTTAAAAGAAAAAAAATGAGGCAAAACTGACATTACTTGACTAAAACAAAGTACTGTAGCTTTGCCACCATTATTTTACTATTTCTCTCTTTTTATATATAGAAAATAAAATAAAATAAAGAAAAGTAAATTATAGTTAACATTATGGAAATTTAGGCTAATGCCAACTAAAGTCTAAAATATTTCTAAATTGATCAATTTAATTTTTAATTACCGTGAAAGATGATAAAAATAAGCAATAGTTTAAGAGATCAAGCTGGATTTAAACACCAAATCAGTCAAATTTGAATAAAATTAGTACAGCATAGTCAAGTTTTCTTTTTTCTTTTTCTTTTTTAAAAAAAAAAAATTAAAAGATTCGGCCTAGTCAAGTCAAGCAGATTAGTTAAAAAAAATAATACTCATAAATAAATAAAACTAAAAGTCAAGTAAAACCGTTGGTGGGTGTGCCCAAGGAAAGGGGCTGGAAGGAAGTGTTTGACAAATCAAAAAATTAAAGCAATCCGCGTGACCGTAAAAGGAGGGTCTTGACACTTGAACCTTGATACGTTTGAAAAACGGTACGTTCTCAACTTTGTGGACAAGGTCTTTAACGTGAACTTTACGAGATTTATATAGTATTTAAGTTTTTAGTTATATGTCTGTGAATGAAATAATTTCTAAGTATATAATCTCATCACATATCTAAATATTTTTGTGATTGAAAAATATAACAATCTCAAATTATGATTGTAATTGAAAAATTATTAACTTTTTAAAAGAAAAAAAAAATCGTATATATATATATATAAAAGTCTCTAAGCATGCACTCTGTGCTTAGAGACTAGTGTGTAGTAATAGATGTCTAAATATCATAGAAATAATTTCTAACACAAATAAAACACACAAATGGTTTCTATTCCATTATGTAAAACTAAAATTCCAAAATTTTGAAAATATCTTTATACTATATATAGGTGAAAATAGTCAAATATCTTTGACAAAATTTGTAGCAAACTAGTACTGTTTTGGAAATATTTAGCAATCTACCACTTTTTTAATAGTACTCGAGTTCAGTGAACTCTAGTTCCTAGTAAGTCGCCAGCGTGACACTGTTGACCTGAAATTTATATAATTAAAAACATAATGTAATACTCAATATTACTGAAATCGAGTATCTCTTTATAGTACTCGAGATTAGTGCAGTTGAGTACCCTTTTTTTTTCTTTTTTCTACTTTTTGTTTTTGTTGGAATGGCTTGAATAGTCAAACTTAGTGGTTTGGCATTAGCCAACAAATCATTAAATGGCTTGCATGCCCATGTCAGGAAGATGCATGATATTTAAGAAGTTTCATGCATGAAGAAATGCAAGAGCTTGTATTAAATGTTCTTCATAAATTGTCAAAGAAGATGGCTAGGAACAACACCTGACATGCAGACCAAATTCATGCTTCTTTTCTTTGGCCATAAATGCTTGCCATTTTCTTTGACTTGACAAGTTTCTTTGACTTGCAAGAGTGAGTTCTTAAGAGAGATAATTAAAAAAAATAAAAAATAAATAAATAAATAAAAAGAAGATGAAGAAGATGAAGAAGAAGAAAGAGTACCTCTATGTGAGACAGAGAGATAGAAAAGAACTTGATATGAAAAGTAGAGAAAGGGAAAAAAAAAAAAAAAAACAAGGTACTCGACTGTATAAAGCTCGAGTACTATAAAGAAGTCGATTTCAGTAATATCGAGTACCACATTATTTTTTTAATTACACAAATTCCAAGTCAGCAATGTCACACTAGCGACTCACTAGGAACTTGAGTTCACTGAAGTCGAGTACTATTTAGAACTCATTTTTGTGGAACTCAAGTACTAAAATAGAGGTAGATTGCTAAATATTTCCGAGATAGTTCTAGTTTGCCACAAATTTTGCCAAAACGTGGTATTTGGCTATTTTCGCCGCTATATATAAATATTTAATATTTTAATAATTAACCTCCAAAAAATGGAACTTGGCCCCACCAAATATTTGAGTTAGTCCAATAATGTTCTTAAAAAAATTGTCCAATTGGTCTTGTAGTTATAGAGAACATATTGTTTCTCAAAGTAATTTTTTATTGTAAAATGTGTTATCCTATCTCTTAGAGTTTTAGATCATTTATGTCTTTGAACACTTCATTAGTTTAATTGAAAATTTTTTACTCGCAATGATAGACAATTTGGTAACTTATATTGAAAATGAAAATTGTAAGAATTTCACTATAAAAGATGGTGAGAGATGATTTTTTTTTTTTTTGGTGAAAAGGAAATTATGGTGAAAGATAATTTAATTCTATGAAACATTTAATTTTAAGGATTTCACTATAAAAGATTGTAACTTCTGTATATGTATAAATGTATGTGTTTGTGTATATGTGCGAAAGTTTGTATAGACTAGTAAATTAGTAACACAAATTGACCCCAAACAAAAATTTCTGATTCCGCCCCTAATTGCATATGCCAGCGCATGAGAAGAGTAGTATTTAATAGCACATGAAAAAAGGCTAACGGAGCAGCTGTAGAATTGTAAAATTATAGACTACTTGTGGCAAGGTGTTATGTGGGTTGAAGAATCACCATTATATATTGCTATATACGTTGAACGTAAATTTTGGTCTAAACTCTAAAGCAATAAAATCTATCGTTTCTCATAATAATAAAAAATCTTTACTGACTCAATGTGATTCACGCTATGGCTTATGAACTTCAAAAAGAGAGTTCTGTCTTTTAATAAAATAAATTAATATCTTCAAAAAGGGATATTATCCAGCGAGGTGAAAAGGGTGGTGATGAAGTCAGAGATTTTAAATCTACATGAGTTTGATTTTTTATGCTTCACTACTCCCTTGGCCAACTTTTGTGATTAGTTCGGGAAAAAAATTCCGGATAAGTAAAAGAAATCAGTAACAGTTTTTCTTAGGAAGAAGTTAAAAAGGTTTTTTTAGGAGTAAAACATGAGGAGTGGAATTCAAACATGTCAGGTATTTGCAGTTGAATTTAAATTTGTTGACATGTAATAGGTTGTGGGCTTTAGGCCCATCTTGTTTACTTGTATAACATACATATTTGTACTACACACTTTGCCTCCTATATAATGGCACTCGTGTATATTTTATTATTTGAGAAATACAATACTTTCATTCAATATTTCTAATATAGTATCAAAGCCACTGCTCTAACTTTCTTGTGTCCTGCAGTCTTGTTTTTGTTGTTTTTTCCGCTGCCTTAACTTCTCCGATCAGTAAGCCTTTCAATGCCCTTTGTCGACTGCTCCACTGCCGTCAGAGGTCCTCAGGGTTGAATCTTCACCGCCAGAAGCTCATTCTCCGCTACCAAGACCACTGCATCCATTGAATCTGTCACTTCTGACCTCCAATTAAGACACGAGTCATATCATCGTGTAGACCGTCAACCAATCTACTCAATGCTGCTGGAAAAGTCCACAACAAAGTTGTCACGTGCCCTCATGTGCTGCTCAAAGGTTCAGTGAGTTGACTTCATGCGCCTCACACGCCCCACGCCCCGCTGGGTTTCCTGCTGACGTCATCACTGCCATGTCGGCATCCACATAAGCCCTAGCTGATGTCATAAAATTAAATGTCTCTTAAATACACAGTTATTTTTTGTTTAGAGTAGTGCTTAAAAAATTTTGGGGGTACTTTAGACATTGTAGAGAGAGGGTAACTAACTTTCTAAATCCTCTTAATATATAGAGAAGAGTTTTTTTTTTTTGAGAAACCAGACCGCGTATAGCCTGGGCTTTATTCAGCATAAACTCAAGGTACATCAAAGAGGACTAGAGGGGAAATATCATCAAGTAGTCATTCTAACCATAACTGCAACCCTTCACAAAGTTTAGCCCTTTTAGCTAGAGCATCAGCCACAATATTACAATTACGATGAACATGACAAAAATCTGAAAATTGGAAAGTAGAAACTTGAAGTCAAATATCATCAATGATATTTCCAAAAGGTAGGAAGTCAGAATCCTTGCGAGTAATAGCTTGAATGACTGTTGCTGAGTCACCTTCAAAAATAACTCTTTTTAAGCTAATTTCCCAAGCAAACTGAACTATCCGTCGGCAAGCCAACACTTTCAATTCATCTACTAACTGAGAAAAAGGGATTGAAAGAGATAAAGCTCCTATAACCTCTCCATCACAATCTTTGATAATTACACCAATACTTGCAGAGTTTGAGGCTTTAAAGATTGCCACATCAAAATTGGCCTTGTAGTTTTGAGAGTCAGGGGGTCGCCATTGTAGCTGGAGTGTGTGTGGAGGAGTAGCTAGGGTCAGATCTTGGGCAGCAAAGAAGTCTTGAAGCATTCTGCTTGCAATAGTGATTATACTAGCCAATGGTTGTACCAATAGACCAAGCCGTAAAGAGTTGCGACGATTCCACAGACACCAAGCACACAGAATGAAGATTTCTTTCCTGAAATCCTCATGGAATTGTAGAAAGATTGCTAGTAACTCTGAAAAACTAGAGGGGGGGCATTCTGGCAAAATGGTGAGCCCATTGGAAGGTACCTCACATGGCTTCAAGTTCTTTACACAACCATAAGGCATGAATCTGATCTTCAGGTTGTTCCTTGCAAATCTCACAAGTTTCAATTGGAATGATGTGTCTTCAATGAAGATTAACCATTGTTGGCAAAGCATTGTTCCATACTCCTTTCCAAAACTGCTTTTGAGACGCCAAGTTGGAGCTACCTGCATGGTTAGTAGAATCACAAGAGACTAAAAGCTTGTAGGCACTACTGGTAGTGAAACAACCAGAGGGGGTTAAGGCCCCAAATGATTGGTCAAGGGGCATTCTTGGGCTAAAAGGAATGCCCAAAATGCTCAACGCTTCGTGAGGCAAAAACAATTGTTCCACAACATCAGATTTCCAAATACCAAGCTCATGGTTAATGAGGGAACTCACCTTAATTTCATTTTGGATTGAAGGCAGTTGGGAGATGAGTGCTCTGTTGCACTGTTTTGGAATCCATCTATCTTCATTCAATCGAACAAACTGACCATTTCCTATCCGCCAAACCATTCCCTTGTGAATAACATCACGTGCACTTAGAATACTCTTCCATGCATATGACCCAATGGTGGACTCTTTAGCCTCGAGAATAGAACACTCAGGAAAAAATCAAGCCTTAAAAACATGATAACATAGAGAACCAGGATTCTTAATCATGCGCCACACTCGTTTAGCTAGCAACGCATCATTAAACTTGCAGATTAAAACCTCCAACTCCTTCACTAAACCCTTAGGAAGTTTAAAGCAATTCATAGTATAGGTTGGTATGGCTTGTATAAAAAATTTTATGAGCACCTTCTTGCCTGCTTGGGAGAGATGCTTTTCCTTCTACCCCAGTAACTTCCTCCAAACCCTCTCCTTAAGATAAATAAAGCTTTGTTTCTTGGCATGGCCCACCAAGTTTGGGAGCCCTAAATATTTCTTATATTGTCAAATTGTTGGGACATCGAGGAGATGTTGGATTCGGACCCGCATCCCTTGCTAGGTATTAGAAATAAAGAACAGATTGGTCTTATCTCTATTAATTTTCTACCCCAATCCTCTTTCATAGACAGCCAGGATCTCAAGAATTTTTTGGCACTCCTTTTTGTTTGCCCGGCAAAATAGGACACTATCATCTGCAAAAAATAAATGTGAAACCCAAGGGCCATTGCGACAAATAGACACACCTTTATTATCATCATTTACCTCAGCCTTTTTCAATAAGCTTTGTAACCCCATTGCACACAAAAGAAATAAGTATGGAGATAGAGGGTCACCTTTTCTAAGCCCTCTGCTAGGTTTTATATTTCCTACAGGTTGGCCATTAAGTAAAACAGAATAGGAGATAGAGGAGAGGCAAGCCATGATAAGGTTGACAAATATATCAAAGAAACCCAATTGTATCATTTTTTTTTTTGCAAAAATACCCATTCTACCCGGTCATATGCCTTACTCATATGAAGTTTTAGAGCCATGTAACCTAGCATCCCTTGAGCCTTTCTTTTTAGGTAATGAAGGGTCTCAAATGCCACCAATACATTGTCAATAATAAGTCTCGTAGAAAGGAAAGCACTTTGGGAATCGAACACAACATGTGAAAGAACCACTTTCATCAGGTAACCTAGCATCCCTTGAGTCTTTCTTTTTAGGTAATGAAGGGTCTCAAACGCTACCAATACATTGTCAGTAATAAGTCTCGTAGAAAGGAAAGCACTTTGGGAATCGAACACAACATGTGAAAGAACCACTTTCATCAGGTAACCTAGCATCCCTTGAGTCTTTCTTTTTAGGTAATGAAGGGTCTCAAACGCTACCAATACATTGTCAGTAATAAGTCTCGTAGAAAGGAAAGCACTTTGGGAATCGAACACAACATGTGAAAGAACCACTTTCATCCGATTGACCAACACTTTAGCAATAAGTTTATAACTTACATTGCATAAGCTAATGAGTCGAAAATCTGCCACTCTCTTGGGATTATTGATTTTGGGGATAAGAGAAATGAATGTGGAATTAAGGGATTCATGAACAGTACCTAAATTAAGTGATGTAAGGATTGTAGAGGTCCCCCACTATGTGCCAAAAAAATTTGTAGAAGATTGACGACATCCCATCAGGACCTGGTGCAATGAGGGGCGCCATTTGTTTTAGGGTTCACTACACTTCCTCGGCTTTAAACTCAAAAGTTAATGCCTTATTCATTTCAGCTGAAACAGTTGGCTGAATCCCATTGAGAATAACATCGAAACCAGACGGGTTTAAGGTGGTGAACATCTCCTCAAAATAGTTTTCAACTAATTTACCCAGTTGATCTTCCTCTTTCACCCAGACTCCAGCTTCATTTGATAATCCCAGAATGTAATTCCTTTTGTTCCTTTGGTTGGCCTTATAGTGAAAGAACTTAGTATTGCGATCTCCCTCTTTTAGCCAACTGTTTTTCGACCTTTACTTCCTCATACACTCTTCTTTTGTCTTGAGAGCTTCAATATCATCCAAAAGTTGGTATATACGAGAAGGGTTGGTTCTATACTCATCTGATTCCTCTACCAACTTCAGATCTTTAAGTTTATTAGATAGCAGGTTTTGAACATGCCTAAAAGATGTCTGATTCCAGTTCCTTAAGTTTACCTAGCACATATCAATCTTGTGATTAAACCCCCATACCGAACTAGCTCCAAAATAACCAGCCCAAGATTTTATCGGTGTTTATCTATTTTTATATTTTAAAATTATTTTTGTGCTTTGTGTTAATTTTTTAATATTAGACATGGTATGAGTTTAATCATTTTTATTTGGGTTATGTTTAATCTATGCCCTATCTAGCACAAAAAATAATATTGTAAACAAAATAGTTCCTTTATATCGATTTTTTCCTAGTGATAGTCTAATTTAAAAAACCTAACGAGAAGAAGCTACTATGATTATTTATTCACTTTTATAATATCAAAAAAATTCACAACCAACAGTCACCCAATAAATAATTTCAAATCCACAACCAACAATCACCCAAAAACACCAAAACTAAATCCACAATTCACGGTTGAGAAAATGATATTAAAGCATATAAACAAACCACCCTTCTAGATTCATACTGGTATCATTTTTTCTCCCTAAACTAAGTCATTTGACATCTTTTTCAAATCAGCTCTTCTAAGTTTTACCATCAAAACTTCTATGTTCGAATTTTGTCGTGACTAACTAAGAGCAATAGATAGTTACTTGTAATGAATCTTTTTTTTTTTTTTTTCCATCACTCACAACCAATCATATCAATTATAACCAAAATTGTGTCCATGTCAAGTATACGAAATATTATTATTCAACTTCCATGACATGTAATGTAAAAGACCATTTGGATTCATATTTATTTTTCTTTCCTCACTTCACTTCATGTAATTTTCATTTTGATTATCATATTTAATTTTTTGAAAAAATATTATTTTAACACATCAAAAAGTTACTTTATTTATTTTAGCATAGTATTTAACATTAAATCCTATACCTCATTTCTTACTTTAACACATCCACTATTAAAATAACACAAAATAACACCCAACATTTATAAAAATAAAAATAAAAATAAAAACAAAAAAGAAGTAAAACCCACAATAAAAAGAGAGAGGAGAGAGGCTAGAGATATATGAGAGAGAAAATGGAGTCTTTTTTTTTTTTTCTTTTTAAGAAACATAAAAGGGCGACAGTTAGTAGAGATGAGAGAGAAATTATTTGAAAATTTTAGCATATAGCTACAAGGCACTTCTACTACTAGCATGTTCTAAAAATAATTTAGCATTTAAAACATTTAATTGAGCATTTTTAGTATGCTAAAGTTAAGATTTAGCACATATGACACTAATGCTCTTAATGAGTATTGGTGCGTTTGTATAAGATATGAATAATGCTACAGCTACAAACTATTTTACAATATTTTTACAAAATGTTGATGCAGTCAATCTCTTATTGGTTTTCATCTAAACTCACCATTAATATTACTTTTTCATTTACCAATAATCACTCACCACATAAGCAATTTGTAAAGTGGTTTGTATCTCTAATATTATGCATAAGATATTGCAAAACGGTATTTTGAACTTAAAATTAGTGTTTGTAAAAAAAATTATGAGGAGTTGCTCTTAGTCTATTATGAAACGGAGTTTTGAGTTTTAAAATCGAACTTTTTAACTCCCAAAATGCCAAACCATAAGGACCCTATATATATAGTTGGTTGACAAAACAATTCTTCTAAGACCATATATTATTTTTGACAATTTGATGGCATGTATGATCATGACTATATATTATTTTCTACAATTTGATGACATGTCTCATTGGGAAGAGAAACTGGAAACAGAAAGAGACACGGAAAGGGCTTTCTATCTCAAAAGTTAATAAAAAAACAAACACACACTCTCTCTCCGACAGTGAAAGTATCTATGGCTCGCAGAGACAGAGAAGAAGCTCTGACACTCACAAACCCAACATCGTCCTCTTTTCCAATCACAGCCTTAGATCCACTTGACGCTGAGTTCGGTTTCTCTCGCCCGGACTTCAGGACTAGTCAGCTCGCCGGGTCAGTCGAGTTCTACCAGCGCCATGTCTTCCTATGCTACAAGAACCCCCAGGTTTGGCCCCCCAAAATCGAGGCCTCCGAATTCGATCAGGTTCACAGGTTGCTCTCTGCTGTTATCATGGCTAGGAAGGCTGATATGAACAAAGAGGTGTGTGTGTCACTGTGATTTTTTTTTTCTTTTTGGGGGTGGTTTTTAGTTTCATTCTGTTGAAAGTTGGGTTTGGTATTTTGTTAATTGAAATTGGTTTTTTGTGTGATTTTGTAGAATTTTTTGTCAAGTGTTGACATGTGTTCATTGTAAATTTAGTGAATTGGAATGGGTTTTTTGTGTGATTTTGGAGGCTTTTGTGCAAAGTGTTGATATGGGTTCATTGTAAATTTAGTGAATGGAAATGGGTTTTGTGTGATTTAGGTGGCTTTTGCTCTAGGAGTTGGTACTGGTTCATTGAAAATTTAGTGAATTTGAGTTTGGGTAGTTATGTGATTTTGGAGGCCTTTGTTCTAAATGTTGATATGGGTTCATTGTAACTTTAGTGAATTGAATTGAATTCTACATAGAAATTGTGATATCTTGATTACAGTTTCAGCTGGACTACTATTGCTGTTTCAGACTATTATGTAGGAGAACAGTTCTTGGCCTTCTGGGTGTCTGTCACAGCTTTCATGAGTGTGGGGATAATGTATTATAGAAGTGCAATTTTTCTGTTATCAGCTGCTAGTTGACCGTTTAATATGTAGATCCAAGAATCATTGTTACATGTGGCCAGCAAATTATTAAATTTGATTATTATGGTAATTAGTATTTTATAATTGTTTCATAAAGAGAGTATCCACCAGCATATGAGTTTAGGCAAGCGAATGATGTAATGTGACGATGGTGAATAATGCTGTTTATTGATCCTTCATCTTACCTGGATTCACATTTCTATAATTCTTTTCTGCCTAAAATAGAGTGTCATACATGTTGCTTGCTGTTCCAGAATCTCCCTCCCCTCTGGCATATAGTATTAGTTGATGTAACCTTCGTTCCTTGTTTATTTTCTCTTGTTTCTCTTTAGACCCGCTTGACAATATGTGAGGGACATGATGGAACTGAGACATCAGATGGGGATGTATTAATTTTTCCAGACATGATAAGATACAGGTCAATGACATGCTCATTTGGCATTTAGTAAGATGCTTTTTCGTTCCCCCCCGCCCCCCAAAAAAAGTTAATACTGATCGAGTTTAGTAAAAAATGCAGGAGATTAACCCACTTTGATGTCGATTCATTTGTCGAGGAAGTGCTTGTGAAGAATGGTGAATGGCTTCCTGGAACTCCTGAAAGGTTAAAGGGTTCCTATGTTTTTGTATGTTGTCATAGGTCACGGGATCGGCGTTGTGGAGTTTGTGGACCTGCCTTGATTAGTAGATTCAAAGAAGAGATAGAATTACATGGTCTTCAAAGTACAGTTTCTGTTATCCCATGCTCACACCTTGGGGGGCATAAGTATGCAGGAAATGTTATCATATTTGGATCAAAAATCAATGGAGAAGTCACTGGGCACTGGTAAGGGGATGTCAGTTGATTGATTTAATTTTATGCATTCAAGATTTTCATACTATGTGATTTAGCAGGTAAAGTTTTTCATCCTTCCCAAAAATACACTGATCAGTTTATTGATAATGAAGCCTTTTTTTTTTTTTTTTTTTTAAATCTATAGGTATGGATATGTCACTCCAGAGGATGTACAAGTATTGCTTGAGCAACATATTTTGAAAGCAGAAATTGTAGATTGGCTGTGGAGGTAATATTCTCATATCTTCGTCTTTTGTGTGTGCACGTGTAAACGGTGAACTGTAAACTGTAAGATCTCTTTCTAGGTGGTTTGCATCTACATCAGAGCTGTATCCACTTTCAATATCAGTTTTAGCTGTATGATAGGAGCATACATGAATTTTGTTTTTTTAGTCATGAAGCTGGGAGGTAAGAATGAAAATAGTGTAATGGAAAATTGTGCTTCAACTGACCTAGGATCTAGATATGATATAAATGAGTTTATCCACCCTCATTTTTGTTGCTGCATTGTAGTGTCAAACATTTGCTGGTCCATATTTTGTCTCCAAGCATGATTGGATTCAAATTGTTGACTAGGCTTTACTGAAACATTTGATGGTGCGTTCAGGGGTGAGATGGGATTCTCGGAAGAGGAACAGAAGAAATCCCAAGAAATAAGGATCAAGTTAAATTGCGAGACAGATGTTGGGAAAAACGCTGAAGAACTGTCGCAAACGCATAAGAGTGAGAAGGACACTGCTGCCTGTCGATCTCGACTTGAGGTAAAGGGATGTTGCCAGGGAAATGAAAACTCATATTGCTGCCAAAACCCTGTGTTTCCTGAAAAGCTAGAGAATCTAGATGCCAATGTGGGTGCAACAAAGGTGATTTCTGATAAAAATAGCAGCAAGGAACTAAACTCTGGGATCAAAAGCCTACTTTAGCATGCCCCAGCCTATGAATCATGATTTTAGTCCCCTGAAGCTATGCTATTCTTGATTGAATACATTCTTTCCTTTGTTAATAGATTGACTTTGTAACTATTTTTTCTTAAGTTAATTGATTGATCACTTGCAAAGATGTAGGCAAAACCACAAGGTTTCGCATCACATCTGGAATGGAACTCATAAGGAGTCCTACTCTAATAATTTGAAGTATATTTATAAGGAAGTGGCGTCCCAGTCTTTGGGTGGACTATTTTACTCCCTATCTTCCATGAATTGATTGTGTGGTGGATTAAACATGAGACATTTGGGTTTACGTCAAGCTCCAAATCAATGATTCCACCGCTTGAATACCCCTGAGTGGTGTCGATAGCCCTTGACTTCATATAAATCTAGTCATATGGAAAATATGAACAACAACACAAAACATTGACTTCATATAATTCTAGTAATATTGAAAATATGACCAACAACACAAAACATTGATCGCTAGTGTTTTATTCAACTATCAAGTTTTTCATCCCCAAGTATCTTCTGCCACTTCAGGACTACATTTGGGAATTCTCATAACTCCTTCCTAATTGCGAAAATGGTTGCAATGTGCAATCTCTACATGGGTTCTTTCTATTATTATATCATAGGTCACCTTATAGAGGCCTTAAGGAGGAAAGTACCAATGAGCATGACCTTTTTAGTTAACATTGTTTGCTCTCTCCTGTGTCGATAATTTGATTCTGAGCACATTGCATTGACTCTCTCTCTCTCTCTCTCTCTCTCTCTCTCTCTCTCTCGCATTTTGTTTATAAATTGTTTTATTTTGAGGTATTGTCCACTTTGAAAATTTAATAAACAAGATACAATTCTCACAACTTTCTTAATTTACCCTTTAATTTATTTGAAATGTCATTTTTTTCCATTTAAAACAAAACTCTAAACTCATTATAAGTGATGTGGCAAAAAAGACAAGACATGTCAATTAGAATTTAAAGCATGTAGTATACTTTCAGGAAATATTTGTAATCAAGAACTTACAATAATACAACATGCTGAATTCTTAAGATTGAAGAACAATAAGAGATCAATTAAGAGACAGATTTAACCAATAGAAAATCTTAACAATTACATCCAATCACAAATTGACAATGTTAACCATTACAGCCAATCACATAGTACAATAAAGTTATCCCTTTTTACATAGGAACTTACCTATTACAAAGATACACATAGCAATATGATACCAAATATTATACATTATCTGGTTTGCCTATAAGTTATTAAAATAAACCCTAAACCCGTTATACACAATGTGGCAAAAAAGACTAGACATGCCTTGCTTGCATTTAAAACCTATTGTCTACTTTCACATAATATTTGGAATAGGGAAGTTACAATAATATGCCGCCACATTCTCTAAAGTTTGAGGAACAAGAAGAAAACTATTAAGAGATGGATTTATCTAAGAGATAATCTTAACTATTACATCCAATCACAAACTGCACAAAATTTATTCCTTTCTTATGGGGACTTACCTATCAAAAAGATGCACATAGCATATGATTCCAATCATATTCATTATCAAGTTAGTTTGTAAATTATTGTAACAAATCTTAAACTTGTTATATGCGATGTGTCGTGAAAGCCAAGACATGACTTAACTTAATTGCATTAAGATTCAAAACTTGTTGTCTACTTTCAAGGAATGTTTGGAATAGAGAATTTACAATAATACAGCACCACATTCTCTAAAAATTAAGGAGCAAAAAGTGATCTATTAAGAGAAATATTTATTCAAGAGACAACTTTAACAGTTACATCCAATCACAAACTAACAATTTTTTGTTACATCCAATCACAAACTACGTGAAAGTTATTCCTTCATGGGGACTTATCAGTCACAAAGGTGCACATAGCAAAATATCATACCAATCACATTCATTATCTGGTTATTTTGTAAGTTGTAATAAATACTAAACATGTTATACATGATGTGGTGAAAAAAAACAAGACATATCTTGCTTGCATTAGGATTTAAAACGTGTCTTCTACTTTTCCGGAATGATTGGAATAGAGAACATATAATAATACAACGCCATGTTCTCCTAAATATGAGGAACAAAAAGAGATCTATTAGGAGAAAGATTTATCTAAGATACGATCTTAACAATTACATCCAATCACAAATTGAGAATCTTAACTGTTACATCTAATTATAAGCTACATGAAAGTTGTCCCTTTTTTTTTATGGGAACTTACCTATCATAGAGAACTTACAATAATACAACACCACGTTCTCCAAAGGTTAAAGAACCATAAGAGATCTATTAAAAAAAGACTTATTTGAAAAAAAATCTTAACAATTACATCCAGTCACATAATGAGAATTTTAACAGTTATATTCAATCATAAACTACACAAAAGTTACCCTTTTTTCATGTGGACATACCTATCAGAGATCTCACATAACAATATGATACCAATCATAAAGTTAATCTCATTCATTGATACCTTCATTTGTAAACCTTTTATATAATAATTGAAACTAGCTTTAACATTTTCTATTTGTGACAATGTAAACTGAAAGTAATATTATGAGTGCCACCACACATACAATATAAGCTCACAAAGTAATTAGCCTAGCTAGTATGAACATTATACTACATCCAAGAACTATAGAGTAGACTGGAAAAAGAGATCCAAGAGTCAAAAGAGAGACAGACACTCCAACTCCAAGGGTCAAGAATCTCTCTGAATGACCCATGTCATGCTGTCCTTAAGCAATGACCAATCATAGTTTTGGTATCACTTGACAGCTACCTCATCGACCCAAACTCTCTCACTGGCAGAGCCTCCAGGAGCTTTCAGAATGAAGGGTTATTATATGGTGGAGCCGATACTGCCCTCAGTGACGTCGAGTTTGGTTTCTCTCTGAAAAAAACAGAGAGAGATTCCCAAAATATCTAGAAATTTCTGTAACTAAAATCCAATCTGTTAAAAACTGATTAGATCGAGATGGTTTATATAGACGACATTAAAGGGAGAGTTTGTTATAACAAACTTTCATTATGACTAATAATCCCATTACAGGTGTAATCTCACTACTCTAATGGAAAACGTTGCCTTATTACAAAGCTTTAAATGAAACAGTGAGTTTTGCCTTTAACTGTGGTCTTAGAACAGGTTAAGGCAGACGACATCGTTTGGAGCTGCAATTCCTGAGTACTAGCATGTTCCTGCTGCAATTCCTGAGCATCATGTTCTTCTAGCTTTTCATCCCCCCTCAAACACATGGGGAATCGCCACATGAGTTTGGAGAAAAGCCATAAAAATCGAGGAGAAGGCAACCCTTTAATGAGAATATCAGTGAGCTGATCATGGGAAGCAACAAACTTAAGAAGGAGATCATGCCTAAGAACTTTCTCCCTAACAAAGTGGTAGAGTCTACTTCGATGTGCTTCGTGCGAGCATGAAAGACAGGATTGGAAGCCAAGGCAAGAGCAGAGATATTATCACACCAGAGAATGGGAGGAGTACATAGGAACACACCAAGATCTTTAAGAAGCATATGAACCCAACACAACTCAGCAGCAGTAGAGGTGAGAGCCCTGTACTCAGCCCCGGTAGAAGATCTGGAAACGGTGGCTTGCTTCTTAGCAGACCAAGTAATGGGGGAATTACCAAAAAAGACAAGAATACCAGAGACAGACTTCCGATCCACTGGATCTCTAGCCCAGTCAACATCACTGTAAGCTGACAAAGACAAAGGACCTGGAGTAAAAGCAAGGCCTTAATGAATAGACCCTCTCAGGTATCGTAAAATACGCTTGGCAGCTTGGAGATGATTATCAGTGGGAGAGCTCATGAATTGACAAAGCTTGTTGAACTGCAAAGGACAAATACGGCCTAGTAAAAGTAAGATATTGGAGTGCCCCAACCAGAATTCTATAGTGAGTAGGATTAGATAGCAAAGGACTGTCATCAGGACATAAATGAGCATTGGCAGCACCAGGAGTGTTGCAAGGTTTACAATCAGCCATATGAAACTTGTTAAGAAGATCCAAAAGTGTATTTGGATTGATGAACAAACAAACCAGATAAAGTATATTCAATTTGCAAGCCTAAAAAGTAGTGCAGCTTTCCCAAATCCTTAAGGTCAAAATCAGAACTAAGTTGATGAAGAAGAGAGGCAGTGAATGAAGGATGATTGCCTGTGACGATAATGTCATCCACATAGAGTAAAAGAAACACCAAATGACCATCATGCCTATATATAAAGAGATTACCATCAACACCAGAGGCAATAAATCCAATGTGAAGCAGTTGAGTTGTAAACCTCTCAAACTAGGCCCTAGGTGCCTGTTTCAAACCATAAAGAGCCTTATGCAAAAGGCAAACATGGGTAGGAAAATCTGAATCAACATAGCCCTGAGGCTGTGCCATGTAGACCTCTTCCTTGAGGATACCATGAAGGAAGGCATTACTCATATCTAGCTGTTTAAGCTCCCAACCACAGTTCATTGCCAAAGCAAGAAGCAGCCTGACTGTGGCAAGCTTCACTACAGGACTAAAAGTCTCATCATAGTCTAATCCATACTGCTGAAGATAACCTCTAGCCACTAATCGAGCCTTGTACCTAGCTATAGTCCCATCACTATTCCTTTTAAGCTTGAAAACCCACTTGCAAGTAAAAATATTCTTATCCAAAGGAGCTGGAACAAGAGACCAGGTCTGTTGCTTTTGTAGAGAGTGAAAATTTAAGTCCATAGCAGCTACCCATTGAGGGTATTTAGCAGCAACAACATAAGAAGGAGGTTCTTGGTAAGTGTAGTCAGTAAGAACTCTCAAAACTCTAGGCTTGTGAATACCAACCTTTGATCTTGTTACCATAGGATGAGAATTAGAAGGACAAGGTAAAAGAGAAGATAAGGGTGAAGTAGAGGGGACACAAGAAGATGACTCAGAAGTGGAAATAGGGGAAATAGAAGGAGGATCAAGGACACATGAAATAGAAGACGATAAGAGACTCAAAGGAAGAAAATCATCATGAGCAGAAGAACTAGGTGAAGGGATATCAGAGACATTATCTGTAGAAGAAGCAGGACTTGAAGAAGTAGCAGAAAACCAATTCAAGACTTCATGAGACATGGAAAAGGGAGTTTGAGAGTTTGTAAGATGAGGATTATCAGTAAAGGGAAAACGGTTTTCATTAAACAAGGCATAACAGGTAACATAAACCCTATTAGTAGTAGGATCTAAGCACAAGTACCCTTTGGAGAGGGGAGGATAGCCTAGAAAGATCACTTAGTGGATCTAGGTTGAAGTTTGTGCTTATTGTATGGTCTTAAGTAGGGATAACAAGCACATCCAAAAGTTCTTAGGGTAGAAACTAATGGTGACACAGAATTAACCAATTCCCAAGGGGATTTAAAACCCAAAACTGAGGAAGGAAGTCTATTAATGAGGAAAGAAGCAGTGGGGAAAGCATAGGACCAAAAATTTAAAGGCAAATGAGATTTGTATAAGAGAGCTAGACCAGTTTCTACCAAATGCTTATGTTTCCTCTCAGGAATGCCATTTTGTTGAGGAACATGGGGACAAGAAGTTTGGTGAAGAATACCATGATCAAAACAAAAAGACTAGAACTGAGAGTTGAGATACTCACCACCATTATCAAATCTAAGGACTTTTATCATAGTAGAATATTGGTTTTCCACAAGATTCTTAAAATGTTTAAAAACAACAAACAAATCACTTTTCTGTTTAAGAAGAAAAAACCATGTGAACCTTGTGTAATCATCAATGAAAACAACATAGAAATTATAACCAAACAAAGAAGTAAGAGGAGCAGGGCCCTATACATCAGTATGAACAATTTGAAGTATTGAAGTTGATGAAATTTCATGTTTGCTTAATGGCAATATGTGCATCTTTGCACTTATACAAAAAGTACATAAGGAACAACAATCATCAACATTATTATTGAAAGTAAAGGAGCTATTTACAAACTGAATAGCAGAATGAAGAAGCTTAAAACTTAGATGACCAAGCCTATCGTGACAGAGTAGAATTTGAGCAGAAGTAGTAGGTGACACAGTAGTAGCTATGGATGAAGAAGAGGCTGAAGAAGCAGTGTTTGCAGTGGAGGAAGAGTGGAGAGATGATGGTGAAGGAATGGGATAGACACCATCTTTACATAAGCCTTTGTAAAGGATCTTCCCCATAGGTAAATCCTGGATTGAAAATCTATAAGCATCAAAATAACAGAAGGCATTGTTTTGCAAACAAAGTTTATGAATAGAGAGTAAATCGGAAGCAAGATCAGGTACTCGTAATATGCCATCAAGCCTAAAATTATGAGAAGAAGTACATAACTCACCACTACCAATGTGTGTGACAGGGAGTTCTTAACCATTCCCCACTGTAACAGTCTCAATACCAGATGTGGGTTGTTGCTGAAGTGACAAATTGGCTAGATTAGGTGTTACATGATCTGAACAACCTGTGTTTGTGAGCCATCCATTTGCACCATGAACCTGAGCTGAATTAGCCACCATTGCTACCAATTTAGATGGAGCATGTTTACCCTGGAAAGAAAAGTCCATCCTATGTTAACAATCAAGACCCATATGTCCATTCTTTCCACAGATTTGACATTGTGGTCTCTGACTTTGGCTTGATTGAGGAAATTGAGAGGTGTTAGGGTTATAACCACTAAAATTGTAACCATTAGAATTGTAACCACTATTGAAGTTGCCTCTACCTATGCCTTCTCGACCTCTCTGTGTATTATTTCCCCTTCCTCTTCCTCGAGGCAAGCCTTAAGATTGAAAATTTGCAGCCATAGCCATAGTAGCTGCATCAACAACATGAGATTTCTTCTTGATAGCTCTTTCTTCAGCATTAAGCAGTGTGTTCAGTTCTTCAACAGATAAGACATCACTTCTAGTCCTAATTGCAGAACTAAAAGAATTAAACTTTGATGGCAAACCATCAAGAGCAATATGAAGGAGCTCTTCATCATCAAGAAACACTGATACAACAGCCAATTTATCCCTAATCTACTTGATCTTCTGAAAATAAGCATCAATAGTATATGTGCCTTTCTTTACTTCATTAAGTTCATTTCTAAGACTCATCACACTAGATCTAGAAATGGAAGCAAAACGTTTCTCCAAAACTTTCCAAACACCTTTCCCTGATTTTTGACCCACCGTAAGGGCAAGAACAGAGGGAGATATGGTAGAATTAAGAAAAGTAAACAAAGCCTGTTCATGACTCTTCCAACTCACATATGCTGGATTAACCCCTAAGGTGAAATTACCTGAGGAATCTTTGAGATAGTGATCTGGTACTTGAACTGAATCGTCAATGGCATCAAACATTGAATATGTCTCCAAAATTACTTTGATTTGATGCTTCCAAACAACATAGTTGTTGTAATCAAGCTTCACAGTCATCATTGATGACATGTTTGAGAGTAACAATAGCGGATTTACAAATGGGTTTGGATTCACCATAGCTACAGATGTAGTAGATAAAGAAGATACATTTGGATTTGTAGGAGCAAAAGAAGAATTTGGGTCTGTGGAAGCCATGGATGAGTGCTTCAAAGCTTAGGGCTCTGATACCATGAAAAGAACAGAGAGAGATTCCCAAAATATCTAGAAATTTCTGTAACTAAAATCCAATCTGTTAAAAACTTATTACATCAGGATGGTTTATATAGATGACATCAGAGGGAGAGTTTGTTATAACAAACTTTCATTAGGACTAATAATCCTATTACAGGTGTAATCTCACTACTCTAATGGAAAACGCTACCGTATTACAAAGCTTTAAATGAAACGGTGAGTTTTGCCTTTAACTATGGTCTTAGAACAGGTTGAGGCAGACGACATCGTTTGGAGTTGCAATTCCTGAGCATCATGTTCTTCTGGCTTTTCACTCTCGCCTGGACTTCAGGACGAGTCAACTCACCGGCTCCGTCAAGTTCTACCAGCGCCACATCTTCCTTTGCCACAAGAACCCAAAGGTTTGGCCCCCAAGAATCGAAGCCTCTGAATTCGATCGTGTTCCTAGGTTGCTCTCTGCTACTGTAATGGCTAAGAAGGCTGATATGAACAAAGAGGTAGGTCACTGTTGAGTTTTTTGTGGTTTTTTTTAGTTTGGATTTTGTGAATTGAAAACGGGATTTTTTGTGTGAGTTTCTAGGATTTTGTTCCAAGTGTTGATGTGGGTTCATTATAAATTTAGTGACTTGAAATGGGTTTGTGTGATTTCTTGTTTGTGAAGGGTTGATATGATCAAAGAGGTGGATCACTTGTGAATTGAAATGGGGGTATTGTAATTGTGAATATGGGTTCATTATAAATGTTGTGAATTGAAATGGTTTTGTGTGATTTTGTAGCCCTTTACGGCTTTACTCTAGTGTTTATATGGGTTCATTGTAAATTTAGCCACCAAAAAAAAAGAAAAAAAAAAAAGAAATGTAAATTTAGCAAATTGAAATGGGATTTTGTGTGATTTGGGAGGCTTTTCTTCTGAGTATCAATTCAGCTACAAACACCTTGGACCTTGGCACCTGTTGTGAAATTTTAAAATACTCGCAAGTGTACGAACTGTACCGAAGTATAGTTGGACAAGAACGAGGTCGAACCCACAGGGACTCGAATGAATGTAGGAAAATTAAATCAAATCTTAACCAAATTAATCCTAATCCAGTTTAATAAAAATTGGTTGTTTGCAATGAAATATACTAAACAAATAATAAAACTAAGCAAATAGTTAAACTAAGCAAAATATATAAAGCAATAAAAAGATGTAAACAATCAAGAGAAAGGAATTAAGGTTTTGGAATCCGCCTTGTAAGTCATATTAGCATATATTTATGATCATTAATTTTTCCCAACTCACTTCATGATAATCTAGAAATCAATCTTGCTATCATGGAAAATATCATCATTAAAACTTATGTTTAAAAATCTAAAGCATGTTCTTCTTCGCTTCTTAAGTATAAAATCAAATCATCAATTGTATCCGTAGCCAAACAAATCACAAGATATATCCAATTCTAAAAATCAAATCATAAATTGTATCCATTGACAGACAAATCACAAGCGATATCCAATTTTATAATTAAGAATTAATAAACCAAGCATTCAATTAATTAAGACAAATCCTAAATCATGAGAAAAACATGATTGAACTCATATCTAGAATCCCATCTTAGTCAATTGATATGAAGCAAGAACAATTTAAATCATTAAAGAACATCTATTGTGAGAAAAATCAAATCACATAAATATTACTGATAATCCTTAACAAAGTTTCATCCTCAACCCTAATTATAAATTTAGCTACTCATGGTAATTGAAAGAAAACACAAAAATAAAATACTAAACATTAAACTAGATAAATAAAATAAAACTAACTATCATGGAAGAGGTAGCCGCAACTCTCTATACATTCAACCCTCAGGCCCTAGCACTCCCCTTGAATTTTGCCCTAAAGAGCCTTTAAATAGGTAAAGGAATCCTGTTACAAGTTGAATTCCCGTTTGGAGAAAATCCCAGATTTTTAGGCTTCACTTAACCGACGATTTTGGCCCATTTAGCTTCAGAATTCGGACTTTTGGTAAACTACAAAGTTGTAGCCCTTTAAGTTACTTTCCAGCCCAACTTGAATCACCTCGATTGGACATCTGAGCCGAAAGTTATGCTGAAAATACTAACTGATGTGCAGGCTGGAATCCTAATCCTAATTGGACTTGGATTTGGTGCAAATTTCCTTTGATTCCTTGCTCCAATTGGACTTAAATTTAATTGGATTGGCCTTCTTTAACTTCATCATAGCCCTTTAAGTTGGCTTGATTCAATTGGCCTAGCCCCACTTTGCATGTAAAGCCCTTGTTACCTGCAACACAAAGATATTATATAATCAGTCACAAAATAACATAAAAGTAAGGCTAAATATGTAGATATGTGAGTACTTTATTGTATATATTTCATGCACATCAGCACCTTAAGAACAATTAAGGGGCAAAATTTGTCAAATAGTAAGAAAAATTTTAGGAGATTAGCATCCAAACAAAGTTATTTAGTTATATAGCATCAAGTTTGAGTTGGAACTCGAGTTCCAAGTAGTATGGCTCACGTGGCAATGACAAAAAAATCCAGATTAGACACCACACTTGGAACTTGAGTTTGAGTTGGAACACGAGTTTAACAAATTTTTGAGTTTCAAAAATGTGTTATATAACTAAATAACTTCACTTGGGTGCTATTCTCATAAAATTTTTCTAAAAATGTGCTATTTGGAAAATTTTGCCACAATTAATGTGGTGTTTTTATTTTAAAAAATTGCTACAACTTGATGCAACCATGACTTCTAAGCCCCACTTTTATTGTATAATATATGATATAATATGATATGCTATAGTAGAAGTTAGAGAAAAGTAATACATTAATCTCTTATTGAATGTGTTAATTAGGGTAATACTCACTAAGTCAATAAAAATTTTCAGATTTGGATTAATTTCTTCAGTCTTTGTTACTTACCAAAAAAAATTTCTTTAGTCTTTGTTGTGAAACTTACTATTTAGAATATAAACCAACCAATCCTCCATCAATTTCTCATAAAGAATAAACAACATAAGTTCCCAATTGACAAGATGGAGGGCATTAAGGAATGCCATCAAGCAAAAAAGGGCAAAACATTTAAGGGAAAAGTTAACGGATGCCATAAGAACATTAGTTTAGGAAATATTTTTAGAAACTTTTTATGAGAAAATAAAAAAAATAACTTATTTTTTTTATAATTTTTTATACTTCCCATAAAAGTGGTATCAAAATTTTTCTAAAATAATTCATTAGCAAATACCTCAATTGCACTCGTTAACCGGCTCCTTGAAAATATATTATGAAGAAAAGAGATTTGATTCATTCTTGATTTCATTCCTCAGATGGTATCAATAAATTATTTTCCTTGTGACATATGGAATTGACATTTCAAGAGGCACTTGATTACATTATTGCTCTTCCTATATCTCATGCCAAAAAAGCTCCCAATTTCAATGAACAATGCAAGAGACAGCAATTGTTTCATAACTTGCTAAGGTAGCAAGTTGTGAATTGTAATTGGACAAACTTCACCTTCGCATAATAAGATTCACTCCCTCAATTTCTTCTAATTATTATTATTATTTTATAAGACATGTGACACTAAAAAATCAAATAAATGTCACTTGTCTCCTATCCACCTAGATATGAGAGAGGGAATTGGTCTATTCGATAGGATGGGATCCTTACCCCACTTTCAGACAAGCTTATCATTGACTCTATTTTTATTATGTCCTAATTACAATAGGTCACATTTAGCAATTGTTTAATTTTTTATCACTAAATCTGTAACAGTTCGCCAAAAAGAAGTGAAAGGTCACATCTTTTGCAGTCCCAGCTTCCATGAAGATTTGCTAAATGGACCTCCAGCAACACTTTACATGGATGTCATAAGTCATAACCATTCATTAGTCCTCCAAATTCAATCTCCAACTATATCCATTTAAGTCTTTAAGCTTAATTAGCTATCAAGTAGCTAGCTCAGAATCCAATTCTCAACTAAAGATGTCAAATTTCAACCGCCCTTCGAAAATGCAATTCTTCCTCCACGTATAAGAGCATCCACAGCAAATGTGGCAAAAAAAATGTCATTTTGCCACATCAAAGACCTACTTTATTATTTTACCATATCATTTTACAACATCTCATTTATCAGATGTTTTATTCTTCAATTCTATACATTAAAATAACCAGTGTTTAACCCGCGCAATGCACGGGATCATTTTACATATTAATGATCTTTGCATCCAACAAAAGCTTGAAACACACAAATTTGAAACTTACAAGATAATTTCAAACACCATATCTGCTATTCCTAGGAACCACAATGAATCACACCAAACTAAAATTTATATGACAATATTAGTTAAAGCCTTTGAGGTATGTATCATAATTTTTGTGAGGGAATGAAGGAGCATATAAAAAGTTAAAATAAAAGAAATATCTCTTATTGTTTCTTTAGATTAAACCCAATTTATCACCACTTTTAACCCCATTCCTCCCCTTTTCTCTTTTGGGTATTACAAAAAGTATTGGAAATCTTTAGCCCACAACATTCTCATAAACTAAACATAATTTCACAAATGATGATTTAAAAAATGAAATATTATACAGGAATTCCTTATATTGCCTAATTGTGCTAAGTGCTAACAAATCCTGGATTGTACAATAACTTAAAACAATATATTAACGCAATCACAATATAATGCACACACAATGAACATGATAAATCAACTCTAACATTTGTGAAATCACCCAACAGGAAAAACTCAAAGATTTGAGTAAAATCAAGTCTTGATATTCACAAATTTACAATCAATATTGTGGTATCCAAAACCATTGTCGGTGTCCCATATGCTAACACATACAAAACAATAAGAGCTTCTGTGTCCACATGGTCTTTTTTGCATTAAGTAATATGGTCTTTCATATTTTCATCCTCTCATGACTAACACAATTTAAAATAATGAAAATCTTCTTCAATTTTCATCCAATTATGACTGCTAAACCTTAATAAATTGTTTTGTAAATTATTCAAAGGATTAATTAATATGCAAATATTTTCTACATTAGATACCATATCCATATGCTTAACTTAAATTTAGAAATACCCTTTCCTTGAGTAGATCTTATTTATACAATTAAAGTACAATTACTTCAAATTCGTTAGACTACAAAGTACAAAGAGGCCAAACACAAATATGAATAAGGATCTGCTCAAACTCTACACTATAAAACGCAATACCACTTCCAAAATGACAATAAAATGTGACATGTAGGTTAGGAATTTAAAAACTTCAACTGTTCATTACATACTAAAAACATATTAAAAAAAAAAAAAATCAAAACAACATTGTAGCAATTGTTCATCCCATCAATTCTGTTTTCTTTAATTTACATTGGTAAAAATAGAGAATTTGAGTCCTTCAATCTGTAGACAAATTCCACAATCAAATAAAATCATTTAAATATAAATCCAAAACTATATAATATAATATATAAAGCCATGGTCAGTTCGTTTAGCAAGTACAACTTTCTGCCATGAATAATACAAAGTGCATTCTCGTCATTCCCTCTAGTAATTAATATATATGCTTTTCCGAAAATGAAGGAAAGCCAATGAAAAAAAAGATTCCCCATATTTTCTTTCATTCCAAGAACTTACAGGTGGTTCTTAAGGGTAATTCTTCTAATTCTCGACCTGAATGATTTGCTATAGATGTTTCTAGTGCTTGCCTTTGGATTTGATTGAAACAAAGATGGATTGGCAACACTAACACTGCTTTCAGCACTTGTATCTCCTTCTTCTTCTTCATGGAAACTGGAATATTAATGAAACCGTGACTTTTGTAAGAAATATACAATTTTAAGAAAACCGCAACACAATCCAAATCAATTAAGAAAACCGTAACACATTCCAAATTAATTAAGAGAGTACAACACTTTGTACAGAAGCCTCAACACAGAGTCCATTACAGAAACAAAAAACCAATAATTAAAGATGCATAACACAACCAAAAATAAACCTAAAATAAAATTTTAAAAGAAAGCTTATTTCATCTAAAAGATGTCATTAAGATTTCTGTTTTGAACTCTTTAGGGTGAATCTTTTTTAATAATTTTTGTAATCTATAAAAAGATAAGCAGTTGGATTTTTTTTTTCTTTTTTGTCTCTTCTTTTATTTTTTACTTTAATAGTTTAGATTGATTTTAGCATTCTCAAATAGTAGAGTAGTAGAATTTTCGTTGGACTCAATTTTCTTAGAGCAAAAATTGTGTCATCATTGAGTTTTTCTTGGAGTTGTGAATTTTCTTTAATTAATTATTTTTTAATGCAGCAGCTGGAATTTATATGTTTGAGTAAAGTAATACAACGATTTAATTATATAAAATTGGCTAAGCCACTAATACAATAATTTCTATAAAATTAGCTAAGCCACAAATCAAAAACCATTGTACAGTGACAAACTAATATTAATATAATAATTACAAATAAATAGTATCTCTCTCACCATGACCACTCTAACTATCACTGCATTTTCTCAACTAATGGATATTCAAAGTAATTAAAATTATTATCTTAACTGTATAACGCACCACCAATCAAACTACCAAATATGCTAGAACTCGAGTCCCTCCATCAATTTTAAATAATGCATATTCTTATGTTATGAATAGGGGAGAATACACAAAACAAAAGGGAGCAAACCCACACATGGGTTAACGTGAGAATTATGGAGACTAAATGGCAAAAAAGCAAAAGCAACACAGAGCAACACAATTAAACAGAAAAACAATGCAGAGCAACCCCAATGAAACCAAACGACACGTTGAGGCAGAACAAGAGTGATAGAAAAATCGAAAACAAAAGTCAACACAATATATCGACTCCCAGATGCTAATAAACGGCTTGAGAGGCAAAATCCTCAGACAATGTAAATGCCAACCTAAAACCAAAAACACTACCACTTTTAGATTTTTTTTTTTTTTTTTTTTTTAAAAAGCACTTCCACACTGCCACAATTCTACACTCCCACGTTTAGATTAAAAAAAACACTCCAATGCCACGGAAATACACTCCTATGTCTAGATTAAAAAGAAACACTCCCACCCCAACCAAAATAAAAACCTCCACATCCCACGTTTAGATTTAAGAAAGAAGAGAAAAAAATAAAAACCCAATCCCTAATTTAACTCGATATACCCCAAACGTAAAGCATTCTTACCCAGATTCCTTAATCAAAATCAAATTTAACCCAAACACCTAAATCTATATCAATCCAACCAAATATAAGTATATAACCAAATCCATAAATTTTAACAATGAAAAAAAAAAAAACCTTTACCGTGGGGGTCACAAGAGTCTGATGGTTGTGGGAGATCGGACTTTGGCGGGCATATGGCCTAGTGAACTCCCTCTCTCTCCATCCCAACCTTTTTTTTTTTGGGTTGTACCAAAACAGTTCTCCCTCTTGCGATCTCTGTCTCTCTCACTCTCTACCTCTGAATTTCAAGGGATGTTTTTTTTTTATATTGAAAAACATTAAATGGTGTTTTAAAGTTGTAAAACAGTATAATTTATCGCTTTTTTACTTAAACGTGGCAGAATTTTAGATAGGCTTTTTTCCTACATGGCAACACAACCTTAATTGCAGGAAAAGGCAACAAATCAACTAAGCCTTAATTGTAATTGCAATCTGAATTCATTAATGTAAAGATTACAAACAAAAAAATAAAACAATTTATGCCAGTACAATTTAAGCAATACTAACGTATAATAAATTATGAAAAGGTAACAAACAACAAAATTACAACTTCCAATGTTCAAAACCTTACATGACATAGAAGCATTAACTCGATTTCTTTTCACTCTGCTGCAAAATATGAAACAGCAAATACCAACATACAAAACAGAAAATTGATTTATAGAAAGTTATTTAAAAAAAAATGCAGAAAGTTATTCAAAACAGTGCAGATTTTATAAAATAATGTGCTGCGGTGCAGATTTTTGAGACATTTTATCAAACACACATCATGCATTATTGTTGCAACCATTCCTTGCATATAATATGATCAAAGAACTACCTATAATCCTATCAAAAAAAAAAAAAAACTACCTATAATTTCAACAATAATAAAATACCATAATACCTCCAAAACATAGTCAAATAAAAATTTCAACAATAACTGACTCTAATCAAGAGTATAGTCGAAACAGACAACACAATAGTTATAGTTCCAAGGCCAAAAAAAAAAAAAAATGTCGTTTCCAATTCTTTCAAAATCATCTGTTTGTATATGCAATCAAGGAAGACTCTATTCAGCCTTGCAGTAATAAGTGCAACAAAATATCCAATAATGAAAACCCAATATGCATTTTAAGATATTTCTTCAACATAAAAATAACATTCTAGGCAGCAAAAATCCAGACACTACAAAAAAACAACAACAAATGAAACATGACAAACATCAATTGCCCTGCCATAATTCAAATTAAGGAGCACAAAAACAAATACTCAATTAAAATTAGAAGGAAGAAAAGTTCTATGTACCTAGCATATGTCTTCTTAGTTGAAAGTTCATGTTGTCCATCCCACATTGCCTGTTGAGTTTGCACATCCTTGTCATTCTCAAAATACATTCTAACTTGAAAAACCTAAGTGATTCCAACCAAAACAAAAAATATATGCTGCAAACAAAAGCTATCAACAAAGCAACAGCTACAGCCTAACTGAAAACATAAAATTAAGACCTATAAATTACAATTTGACACAAACCAAGACAAAAATATTATATTACCCATTGAAATGTCTTAAAAAGACAAACAAATTACCCGCTATATGAAAAAAAACAATCATTAATGTTATATCATATACACTTTTTAAAAAAAAAAAACAGAAAATCTTCAAGACAAAGTAAGCCTAGAGTTATATTTATTTCATTTGTTTTTTGAGTCAGTTTCAGATTGCTAACCTTGATATAAAACTTAGATTAAAAAAAAATGGTTGAAGTCACATATATGAGACAGATAAGTTTTCATTAAGCAATATCCATCAAGGTTTGTAGCAAATTCAGGAAATTTTGTTCAAAATGAAGCAATAACCATTCAAAATTACAATGAAAGAAGTCCACAATTCACAGAGATAAACAGCAGTACAGAAACCCCAGTGAGTGGGCAAAGATTAACAAAATAAAAATAAAAAACAGAGGAAAGTAGCAAACCTATTGACAACATAAAGATGGATCATTCAATCGCGGCCCCCTGATGCAAGGAACAACTAGCTATCTGCGGCTTCTTCAGAATTAGCCGTCCTTTTTACTTGATACGGTAAAGCTCAATGAGAGGATCTCTGCATCATGAGCACCCTGCCAAAATTTCCAAAATTTTAATATTCTAAGATGCATAGGACCTAAACACTTGTCAGAAAGCATAACATGAAAGGAATATTTTTATTTTATGCATTTACCTGTAAGCATGAATAATCAGAAGTTTGTAGGTAATAAATATGGTTTCCCAGCATTGAGGTACTTGCAAAGATTGAGAAAATTTAAAAGCATTCTTATTAGCTATGTTGTCATGAAACATTCTCTGATTTGCTAAAATCAAGATATTCAAAAACTTAAAATCAAAATTATAAGAAGGAGTGGAAAAATTAAGGACCAATTGGAATCCAAATATCTACCAACATTCAAAAACCTAAAATCAAAATTCAAAGTAGGATTGGAAAAATTAAGAACCAATTGGAATCCAAATATCTACCAAAAGATTCAAAAACCTAAAATCAAAATTCAAAGTAGGATTCGAAAAATTAAGAACCAATTAGAATCCAAATATCTACCAAAACTGAAAACCCAAAGAGTGAGAGAGAAAAACCTGAATGGCCAGTGCTCTAAAGAGAGAAAAAAGAGAAAAGAAGTTACCTGTGAAAAAAGAGATTGGTGGTGAATCAACAACAAAACCGGTTTTCCAAATCAAAACCCTAGGAAAAAAAAAACACTATGAACATAGATATTAGAAAACAAGGAAAGGAATCCAAAAACAAACATTTTCATGGAGAACCCAAAAACCCAAAACAAAAAGGAATCAAAACCAAGATCAAATCTAAACCTATCCAACAACAAAAACTCAAGAAAAAGTAATATTTCGTACCCAAATCTAAAAAAATGGAGAAAGACGTACCGAAGCCGGTTCCGACGATCTGATGGTGGTAGATATAACGGTGTTGATGCCCATAGATTTTTCTTTCTCTATGTGCTTGTAGTGGTGCTCTAAGTCTGGAAAGGGAACGGTTGAATGTTAAGTAGAGTCTGATGAGAAGAGATCGCTAGGGTTTTTTTTCTCCTTCCCTTTCTCTGTATCGCAGTATCGCTACGAACTCTGCTTGGTTCCTCTGTCTT
The DNA here is from genome assembly GCA_029955455.1 of Quercus agrifolia. Classification (NCBI taxonomy): domain Eukaryota; kingdom Viridiplantae; phylum Streptophyta; class Magnoliopsida; order Fagales; family Fagaceae; genus Quercus; species Quercus agrifolia. The sequence continues at coordinate 59,570,784 of JARQAD010000004.1, forward strand.
CGTATCACTTAATCAAAACCAAAGCTGACCCAAAATACCAATCTAAATCATAATTAACACCCAATTGATTCTCCAAATAAAAACCCAAAAGCCTAAATTTTTAAATTTAAAACAGAACTTACCAGTAGCGATTCCGATGGTCGGGTAGCGAGTGGAGGCTTACGGTGATGGAAGAAAATCTGACAGGAAGTGAGAGACATCTTTTCATTCTTGATTGCAAACTGCAGTTTTAGATCTCTCGATCTCTCTCTCCTTCTCCGTTCTCTGCCTCTCTATTTCTCAGTCTCTCTTTTCTCTCAGTCTCTCTTTCTCCTTTCTTCGTGTAGCAATTTTTTTTTTCCTTAAGCGGTTAGTTTTCTTTTATACCCAGACGGCTCCAAATAGTGTTTAACGTAGGGATAAATTATAATTTTTCGCTTTTAAACGGTGTTATAGCATTACCAAATAATGTAATGTATTGCTTTTTTAAGTTATATGTGTCACCACCTCCTTAATTGTAGGAATCCACTTTCTCTCAGCTTCTGCTATTATATATATATATATATATATATATATATATATATATATAGATATAAATTTAGATATTTACAACACATTAAAATAATATATTAAATTCCTCCCTCATCATCATCATCATCATCATCATCAACCACCACAACAACTACAACAACCACCAGAAAAATTGTTGCGGCCACAATCACTAGAAAAATCAGAAAAATTGTTGCAGCCACAATCACTAGGGAAAAAAGAAAACCACAACCACCATCGAATCCACCACCAAAACAAAAAAACAAAGAAAAAAATAGATCAGAACAGAGATTGGCACCACCATCGATTCGCCATCACCGATTCGCCCACCCACCACCACTGATCTGCCCACCCACCACCATCATCGATTTGCCATCACCAGCTGACCCACCCACCACCACTGATCTGCCCATCACCATCTCAACCCACCCACCACCATAACCCACCGCCATAACCCACAACCCAAACCCACCCACCACCAATCTACCCATCTTAACCCACCCACCGCCATAACCACCGAACCCACCTACCACCGATCTGCCCATCCGAACCCACCCATTAAACCACAGCCAAAAAACATGAACGGAAAAAAGAAAAAAGGAAAAATAAAAGAACCCGAAGCGGAATAGAAAAGACAGATGGTCAAAGGCTTCGAGTGGTGGCCATTGGTGATCAGCATGCTATGGAAGACAAATAGAGAAGACAGAGATGAGAGAGAAGATAGAGATGAGAAGACGAAGAGAGAGAGATATCTGTGATGAGGAGAGAGAAAACAGGAATAAAATAATAATATATTATGCAATTATTGTCCGTACCGTCTAAAATTTGAGATGGTACTGTAGCATGTTACAAATTTTTGGAACATTTAATACATCTGATAATGCATTGTTTTTGGTATTTGGTGTGCCAAATATTTGGCATTTAACACATATACCACAGCTGCTGTGGATGCTCTAATATTTCTTAGTTTTCTTTACTTCTTTTTTCTCGTCTTGGTACGGTAACTGTATCTTAGATTCTGTTAAGCATGAAAATATATTGAAATGCATGCAATATTCACAATGACTCTGAAAGTATATCCAGATTCATGAATGATTCTTAATGAAATGAATGATACTATGTAATTTAGGGGTGGTAATTCGTGTTTGCAAGTTGGGTTTGTGTCGTGTCAAGCCATGAATATTTGGCTATATGAATTGACCTGAACCCAACTTGTTTAGTAATCGTATCAAGAATCTTCGACCCTAACATGACTTGTTTATTAAACAGGTTAACCCAACACGATACGTTTAACCCGTTTAATTAACAAGTCAAGTAAAAGTTAATATAAATGACCCGTTTAATAACATGTTTAATTAATAGGTCATACCTAACTTGAATAATTTTTTACCAATTATCATATATTTAAAATTAAATTACAATTACAAAAATAAATATAGCAATTAACATATAACTATGACCATAAATTAAGCAATAATAACAAAAGCTAATACCTTTATAAGCTAAATGGGTTAAACGAGTTAAACAGATTCACAAGTTGAACATGAACACAACTTGTTTATTAAATGAGTTAGTTGTGTCGTCTCGAATATGATCTGAACTCGTTTAGCCTCAACTTATGACCTGTTTATAATCAGGTTAGTGTGTATTAATGTTGTTTCCTTGTTTCTTCAACAGACGACCATTTCAAATATATATTCTTCATACTTGCAAAATTTCTAGGTGATCAAAAATTAATATCCATGTCATCAATCAATTGTTTAAATTCAAATTTTTGTAGTTTAAAATAATGCATAAAAGATGAATTCATAGATCAAATGGTAAATAATATCCAATTGACATGAAAATTGGCATAAGTGTTAAGATCATATAAAACATGTAATTCAACGGTGGAATTTTCAAAATATAAATTTTATAACAAGTTATTGGGTGACATAACATTATTTAAAATTACACCAGGTGCAACTCGAAGGAATGTTGGGATTAAGTTATACTTGGTGTAACTTTAAGTAATATTACACTACCAAATAACTTGTTATAAAATTCATATTTTGATAATCCAACCATTGAATTACATGTTCTTTATGTTCTTAATATATATGTCAATTTTCATGCCAATCGGATATTATTTACCATTCAATCCATAAGCTCATCTTTTGTGCATTATTTTAAACTGCAAAAAATTGAATTTAGACAATTGATCGATGACATGGATATTAATCTTTGATCACCTTAAAATTTTGTAAGCATAAAGAAAATACAAAAATAATGTAATTCAGCGGTGGATTTATCAAAATTCACATCTAATTAAAAAAAATTGGGTAGTGTAACATTGCTTAGAGTTATACAGGTGTAACTTGAACCCAACTCTTTCTTGAGTTCAAATTACACTTTGTGTAACTTTAACTAATATTACACCACTCGATATTTTTTAATTAGATGTAAATTTTGATAAATCAACCACTAGATTACACTAAATTACATTATCTTCATATATTCTCTATGCTTACAAAATTTAAAGATAATCAAATATAAATAGCCATATTATCAATCAATTATTTAAATTCAAGTTTTTGTAATTTAAAATAATGCATAAAAGATGAGTTTATGGATTGACATGAAAATTGACATACATATTAAGAACATCCAATTGGCATGAAAATTGACATACATATTAAGAACATATAGAACATATAATTCAACAGTTGGATTCTCAAAATATGAATTTAATAATAAGTTATTTGGTGGTGTAACATTACTTAGAGTTACACTAGGTGTAACTTGAACCCAACCCATATATATATATGTTAAATATTAGCATTAATACACCATGATGAATATGCTAGTATGGATGTGGAAGCAAAAGCATAAAGTATAGAACACAATAACACACAAGCGTTACATGGTTCAACCTAACAGCCTACATCCATAGAGGAAACCCAAAAGGGCTACATCAATAATATATTATAGTGTAGTACAAATCCTATATTACAATGAATCATAACATGTGTATATATAGTAAACTAAACTCTATACTAATAGACTTCTAGTACAAGTAGGAGACTTGCCTTACACACAAAGTAGAATTAGGATTGGGCCTCTAATGGGCTAATATATCTCTAACACCCCCTCTCAAACTCAAGATGGAAATTTGATGAAATCTTGAGATTTGTTAAGGTTGAGAAGATCCCTTAAATGAAATTTGGCTCTGTGATAGTAGTTTGAGGAAGGCAATGGTCTTGCAGTGTTGATGCGACTTCTAACGGTGGCATGACTATACCGGAGAGTTTTGACGGCAGTAGTAAGAAGCCAAAGAAGATGAACGCAGCGAAAAAACACCAAGGAAGACAAAGATTGCTCTTAAATATACTGCAATGACAGAAAACCACGGTCACAAGAAGGTGACTCTGATACCATATTAAATATTAGCATTGATACACCATGATGAATATGCCAGTATGGATACAGAAGCAAAAGCATAAAGTATAGAACACAATAACACATGAGGGTTACGTGGTTCAGCCCAACAATCTACATCCATGGAGGAAACCCTAAAGGGCTACATCAATAATATATTATAGTGTAGTACAAATCCTGTGTTACAATGAATCATAACATGTGTTTATATAGTAGACTAAACCTTAGACTAATAGACTTCTAGTACAAGTAGGAGACTTGCCTTGCACACAAAGTAGAATTAGGTTTGGACCTATACTAATGGGCTAATATATCTCTAACAATATATATCACCGCAAATGCAAGTTGCAGGCTTTAATTTAAAAAAGAATTTTATTTTGTTTTAATATCTCATTTTCACCCTGTAATAAAATTACAAGATTGTGTGAGACTTAAATAACAGAAGGGTGGTATATGTGTGTGTGTATATATATATATATATATATATATATATAATGTGTTGTGTGAGTTTGAAAGTGTGTCCAAAGGAGAATCTGAGTGAGAGAAATGTCACTTGAGAAGCTTGAATCCAATACTGACGTGACTGGTATCTCTCTCTCTCTCTCTCTCTCTCTCTCTCATACACAAACAGAAAATAGAGTTTCACAGTTCATGATTCATCATCATTTAATGTCATGATTCATGAATGTTACATGTATGCTGGTTATGCATGCATGAAATTAACCTTATTACAGAGAAAATGTTTTGCTACAATTCATGTCAAATTCATTTCTTTTGGATTTGCCATGTTATTCTATTACATGAGAATCATATTTACTCTTGTTTCATGATTCATCACCCTTTTTCTTTTTTTCTATGATTAATGAAAGTTGCATGTATGTTGGGTTTGGGTATGTACGACATCAACTTTAGTACAAAACATGTTTTTCTTTTAATTGGTGAGTATTATTATTATTTATTTATTTATTTTAGTTTTGTTGTGTAATCTTTTCCACTACATGTTTTGTTTGTTTTTTATGATGTATATACTCATTTGTGTACTATACATAATATATTGAGAAAAGTTACTTTCTTCATCACAATAGCTCATTATTTAATCTGGTACTGGTATATGCAACATTCAATGAGAAATATAGCTCTGAAATATTATTAAAGTTGACACAAAATATTGTTTAAATCCATGATAATAGGGGAACTTATTCAATGTTTATATTATTATTCAATTCTATCCCCTCTTAATAATATCATAAAGAAATTTTTCATGAAAGATTTTATTTATTTTTCAAATCTATTGCCTTTTACTTTTAATAATGTGGTCATTCCATATAAGCAGGGGATGAAGACAACGATAGCCCAATTGAACAAGTTAGGCTTACAGTTCCTCCAACTGATAACCCAACACTGCCAGCATTGACATTTCGAACGTGGGTTCTTGGATTGATATCATGTGTTTTTCTTGCGTTTGTGAACCAATATTTCGCATACCGCCAAAATCAGCTGTCAATTTCATCAGTCTCAGCACAAATCCTTGTACTCCCACTAGGGAAGCTAATGGCTGCATATCTTCCATCAAAGCCAATTCGAGTCCCTCTCACAAACTGGTCCTTCTCCTTGAATATCTCTGGTGTATGCACTTCATATTGTTACTATAGTCAAGGCTTTCTACCACAGGAATATCTCTGATGTAGCAGCCTTTATATTATCACTAATTACTCAGGTATATTTGGATTCTTGTTTTCAATTTTTCAGGGTCTAGGATAGATAATTGATAGACAGCCTTACCCCACATTAGTTTTGGACAATATAAGCCGCTCTAATGTGAATAAAAAAAGTGCCCTGCCATCAATGTATTACACAAAATGCTTCTTAGAGTGTTATTCCTACTACATAACCGTTTTTCATATGAACTTCTCAGATGCTTGGATACGGATGGGCTGGACTGTTCAGAAAATATCTTGTTGACTCACCTTATATGTGGTGGCCTGCAAACCTGGTCCAAGTCTCTCTATTCAGGTACACCATCCTTTTTTTATACTGAGATTGCTTATTTCAGAAGAAGAATTAGTTCAATGTTTAATTGACAGGTCGGTCTTCCTTGTAATGAACCAAGTAATGTCTGAAATGCAGGGCATTGCATGAAAAAGAAAAGCGACCTAAAGGAGGACATACAAGGCTACAATTCTTCTTCATGATTTTTGTAGCAAGCTGTGCTTATTACATTGTTCCAAGTTATCTTTTCCCTTCAATTTCAGCTCTCTCCCTTGTTTGTTGGATTTGGAAGGACTCAGTCACTGCCCAACAGACTGGTGGAGGGATCAGTGGCCTTGGACTAGGCTCATTTGGCCTTGACTGGTCCACTGTAGCTGGCTTTTTGGGCACCCCCTTAGCCGCACCTGGGTTTGCCATCATCAATATTTTAGTGAGGTTTATGTCGTTTGTCAATGTCATTATCCCGATTGCTTACTGGAGTAATGTATATGATGCCAAGAAGTTTCCTATCTTTTCTTCTAACACTTCTGATCATACTGGACAGCTCTACAACATATCCAGAATTCTTAATGAAAAAGCATTTGATATTAATCTTGCAGCTTATGACAGTTACAGCAAACTTTATCTAACTGTGTTCTTTGCTATTAGCTATGGTTTGAGCTTCGCTACTCTAACAGCTACTATTACTCATGTTGCCTTCTTTAATGGAGAGTAAGCTGCATCTTAACATCTTCTATTCTATTCTCTTGCAAAATTTCTTTTTCGTTAAAAGCCTTCCATGATTTTCTTTATTTGGTAAAAACATTGAGCAGAACAAACTGGACACTCTGGAAACAGACAGCAAGTTCAGCAAAATATCATTATTCGGATGTGCATACAAGGTTGATGAAGAAGAACTATAAACAAGTCCCTCAGTGGTGCTTTTTACTTTACCCATTGGAAAAATTCAAGCCACAACAAATGCGGTATGAATAAGCTTGTAACCATGCACCCTTGTATTTAGTTGTTGAAAAGACACCACACATTCATTTGAAAGAGTTAATTACATTATACATTAGTTTGCATCAATTTTTTACAGACTACTATTCTCAATAGAATGTGTTATTGTTAATTGCAGCAACCAGGGCTAAACGTGATCGCAGAATTGGTGATTGGGTATATTTACCCGAGGAAGCCCCTCACTAATGTGACTTTCAAGACCTATGGCTACATTAGCATGCTACAAGCACTCTTCTTTGTAAATGACTTCAAATTAGGCCACTATATGAAAATCCCCCCAAGGTCCATGTTCGTTGTGCAGGCAAGTGAATTAATACCAATAAAACTTATATGAAATTTTGTTTACTATTTTGATATAATGACACGTGTTGTCAATTTACATTCTCAGTTAGTTGGAACAATTGTTGCTTCAAGTAACTACTTTGCCACAGTATGGTGGCTTCTCACAACTATAAAGGACATATGTGATACTTCATTGTTGCCCGAGGGGAGTCCCTGGACATGCCCTGGGGATGATGTCTTCTACAATGCTTCCATTATTTGGGGAGTCATAGGTCCACTCAGAATGTTCACAAAATATGGTGTCTACAAAGAGATGAACTGGTTCTTCCTCTTTGGCTTCTTAGCTCCTATTCCTGGCTGGTTTCTCTCACGCAAATACCCCAACATCAAGTGGCTTAGACTTATACACATGCCTATTATCATTGGAGCAACAGCTAGCATGCCACCAGCTAGATCTGTGAACTATTGGGCTTGGGGAGCTGTCGGAATTTTCTTCAATTTCTATGTTTACAGAAAGTTTAAGGCATGGTGGGCTATACATACCTATGTCTTATCTGCTGCTTTAGACGCTGGGGTTGCCTTTTTGAGTGTTGTAATTTTCTCCACTCTTCAATCCAAGAATATAATTGGTCCAGGGTGGTGGGGTCTGGCCAATGATGACCATTGCCCATTGGCTTCATGCCCCATAACTCCTGGGGTTAAGATTGAGGGGTGCCCTGCCTTTTAAGATGCATAAGGTTTATGTCTTAGGCACATGTGACATTCAAGGTCCTCCAATGCCTGATGAAGTTATAGAATTCATTAATTTGATATATGTTTCTTCATGTTGGGATAAGACATTGTAAAGATGCAATTCTTTTTTGTAATTAAACAAGGGTTTTTTTTTTTTTCCCCTCTAAGATTGATTTGCAATTTTGCATAATCTGAAGGGGCTTTTATATTAAAGAATAATTATTCCTTTCTAAAAGGATTGTAATACTTATATCTTAGTTGATGTAATAATTTCTAAAATTAATAAAAATTTTAAATATACAAACTTTTCATATGCACATAACAATTATAAAAATAAAAAATCATCAAAAAATAACCCCTCTCTCAAATTTATAAAATACTATTTTTTTTTTAGGAATTCTGATGGTATAAGTAAGATATTTCCTAAATATAGATCTTAAATTTTATTCTAATATTACAATTTACAACCAATTTTATCCTAAACAATTTTATTCTAATATAGGTTTACTTATTTCATAACTGTCTAAGAAAAAATAAGATTTAGTTATTCCATTACAATATTTTTTATTTCTAGTGATAAAGATTATTATTCTTGTCATTATCTCCACTCAATGTACCAATAAAGATTTCTTTCTTTTTTCCTTCTTGGTATGGTAACTATATTCTGGATTCTGATAAACATGAACCTATATTGAAATGCATGCAAGATTAATGAATGATTCTTAATGAAATAAATGGTCCTTCTTTAGCGAGCCAGCTTAGTTATGAACTGTTTGTTAATGTAGTTTCCTTGTTTCTCCAAAATACCGCCTTTCAAACATAAAAATTTGTTTGTTTGTTTATTTTTACACCATAAATGCAAACTTTAGGCTTTAAAATCTCATTATTCACTTAAAAATTTGAAGGAGATTTTTATTTTGTTCTAATATCCTGTTTACAGTGTGTAATAGCATTACAAGATTGTGCGAGACTTAAAAGGAGACAAGAGTGGTATAGATATTAAAGTGCTGTGTGATTTTGAAAGTGTGTCCAAGGAGAAGCTTTCTGAGAGCCATGACAGGTTACGATGAAAATGGAGACCTTAAAGCAATGTCATAGAGAAGATTCAATCCAATACTAACATGACTGGTAACTCCCTCTCTCTCTCTCTCTCTCTCTCTCTCTCTCACACACACACACACAAACACACAGAAAACAGAGTTTCATAATTCATGATATGTCATGATTCATGAATGCTACGTGTATGGCTGAGTGTGCATGCTTGAAATCAACCTTATTACAGAACATGCATGTTTTGTTACAATTGATGTAAATTACATTTCTTTTGGATTTGTTGTGTAGTTCTACTACATGGGAATCATAGTTTACCCTTGATTAGTAGAATCAAAGAAGAGATAGAATTACATGGTCTTCAAAGCACAGTTTCTGTTAGCCCATGCTCACACCTTGGGGGGCATAAGTATGCAGGAAATTTTATCATATTTGGGTCAAAAATCAATGGAGAAGTCACTGGGCACTGGTAAGGGGATATCAGTTGATTGATTTACTTTTACCAACTAATGCATTCAAGTTTTTCAGACCATGTGATTTAGCAGGTAAAGATTTTCATCCTTCCCAAAAATACAGTTTAGTTTATTGATAATGGAGCCCTCTTTTTTTCTTTTCTTTTTTGCTTTTTGTAAATCTATATTACTCCAGAGGATGTACCCGCATTGCTTGAGCAACATGTTTTGAAAGGAGAAATTGTAGACTGGCTGTGGAGGTAATATTCTCATTTCTTCGTCCTTTGTGTGTGCATGTGTAAACTGTAAGATCGCTTTCAAGGTGGTTTGCATCTACATCAGAACTGCATCTACAGAAAATAGTGTAATGGAAATTGTGCTTCAACCGACCCAGGATCTAGAGTAGATATAAATGTGTTTATCTACCCTCATTTTTTGTTGCTGCATTGTAGTGTCAAACATTTGCTGGTCCATATTTTTTCTTCAAGCATGATCGAATTGAAATTGTTGACTAGGCTTTCCTGAAACATTTGATGGTGCATTCAGGGATGTAACCAGGGAAGTGGAAACTCATACTGCTGCGAAAACCCTGCGTTTCCTGAAAAGCTAGAGAATCTAGATGCCAATGTGGGTGCAACAAAGGTGATTTCTGATAAAAAATAGCAGCAAGGAACTAAACTCCAGGATCAAATGCCTACTTTAGCACGCCCCAGCCTATGAACTATGATTTTAGACCCCTGAAGCTATGCTTTACTTGATTGAATACATTCTTTCCTTTGGTAATAGATTGACTTTGTAACTATTTTCTCTTAAGTTAATTGATTGATCACTTGCAAAGATGTAGACAAAACCATAAGGTTTCACATCACATTGGAAGACTGGAACTCATAAGAAGCCCAACTCCGATAATTTGAAGTATATATATAAAGAAGTGGTATCTCAATCTTTAGTTAGACTATTTTACACCCTATCCATGAGATACTCTAGAAACTCCATGAATTAATTGTGTGGTGGATTAAACATGAGACTTTTGGATTTACGTCATGCTCCAATTCAATGATTCTACCACCTAAATCCCCCCGAGTGGTGTCAATAACCCTCGACGTCATATAATTATGGTAATATTGAAAATATAACCATCAACACAAAACATTGATTGCTGGTGTTTTTTCATTTACTTATTTTGGATAAATGATAAAGTCATTAATGTAAATCAAAATGCACAATGCTCTTTCCTCAAGGAGTGCTATAGCCTTGGAGGAGAAGTCCAAACACGAACAGTACTCACAACATCAGACTTTAATGCTCATCTAAAGCTTGCATCCCTCAACTATCAGGTTTCTCATCCCCATATATCCTCTGCCACTTCAAGACTACCATTGGGAATTCTCATAACTCCTTCCTAATCACGAAAAATGATTGCAATGTGCAATCTCAACATGGGTTCTTTCTATTGTTATATCATAGTTCACCTTATAGGAGCCTTAAGGAGGAAAGTATCATTGGGCATTACATTTTTACTTAGCATATACAAGCCACTTTGTATGATCTCTCTTGTGTAGATAATCTGATTTTGAGCACATTGCATTGACCCTCTCTCCAACTCATTTTGTTTATAAATTGTTCTATTTTGAGGTATTGTCCACTTTGAAAATTTAATAAATGAGATTCGATTCTCACAACATTTTTAATTTACCCATTAATTTATTTGAAATGTTATTATTTTTTCATTTAAAACAAAACTCTAAACTAATCTGGCAAAAAGGACAAGACATGTCTTGCTGGCATTAGAATTTAAAGCATGTAGTCTACTTTTAGGAAATGTTTGGAATAGAGAACTTACAATAATAATAAAAATATGCCGAATTCTCTAAAGATTGAAGAATGATAAGAGATCTATTAAGAGAAAGATTTATCCAATAGACAATCTTAACAATTACATATAATCATAAATTGGCAATGTTAACCATTACATCCAATCACATGCTACACGAAAGTTACCCATTTTTTCATTGGAGCTTACCTATAACAAAGATACACATAGCTATATGATACCAAAATATTATTCATTATCAAGTTAGTCTGTAAGTTATTATAATAAACCCTAAACCCATTATACGCAATGTAGCAAAAAAGACAAGACGTGCCTTGTTTGCATTAAGATTTGAAAATTATTGTCTACTTTCACATAATATTTGGAACAAAGAAATTACAATAATATGCCACTACATTCTCTAAAGTTTGAGGAACAAGAAGAGATCTATTAAGAGAGGAAATTATCCAAGAGATAATCTTAACTATTACATCCAATCACAAACTACACAAAAGGTATTCCTTTCTCATGGGGACTTACCTATCACAAAGATGCACATAGCAAAATATTACTAATCATATTCATTATCAAGTTAGTTTGTAAATTATTGTAATAAATCTTAAACCCGTTATACACGATGTGGTGAAAAGGACAATACATCACTTGACTGGACTGCATTAAGGCTGTGTTTGTTTTGGCTTCAAATTACTTCCGGAAATGCTTTTCCGTAAATGCGGGTGTTTGGTTGCGCATGGAAAATAAATTTTCCGGAAATTATTTTCAGTTGACTGGGTGTTTTGAAGGCTTTGACCCAGAAATGGTTTGAAGTGAAAATTTTCACTTCAAACCATTTCTGGACTCATGCGCAAAGAGAGAGAGAGAGAGAGAGAGAGAGAGAGAGAGAGAGAGAGAGAGAGAGAGAGAGAGACTTCGACTTCGACTTCACCGATCTACGAACCCAACGATCTACGAACCGATCACGCCTTCAACTTCGTCGACTTTGCCGATCTACGAACCCACGACCCAATCTTCGACCCAGAGCCTTCAACCCACAAGCCTTCAACTTCGCTAGCGACCTAGAGCCTTCGTGCCACGAACCAATCTCTCTCTCTGTGTGATTTTGATTTTCTGTGTGATTTTGATCGACCCACGAGCCTTTGATCTCTGGTTTTTTTGTTGTTGTTGTGGTGGTGTGGGTGGTGGTGTTTTGGTGGTTTTCCTGTTGTGTGGTGGTGGGTTTTGTGTGGGTGGTGGTGAAAAATAGCATTTTCAGAATGTTACCAAACACATTAAAATATTTTCTAGAACAATTTTCATAATGCAACCAAACACTTGAAAATATTTTCCTTTCCCGAAAATAACATTTCCGGAAAATATTTTACATGAACCAAACACAACCTAAGATTCAAAAGTTGTTGTCTATTTTCAAGAAATGTTTGGAATAGAGAACTTACAATAATACAACACCACATTTTCCGAAAATTAAGGAGCAAGAAGTGATATGTTAAGAGAAATATTTATTTGAGAGACAATCTTAATAGTTACATCCAATTACAAAATAACAATCTTAATTGTTACATTCAATTACAAACTGCAGAAAAGTTATTCCTTTTTCATGGGGACCTACCTATCATAGAGATGCACATAGTAATATTATACCGAATATATTCGTTATCTGTTTTTTTTTTTTTCTAAGTTATTGTAATAAATACTAAACCTGTTTTGCGCAATGTGGCGAAAAAGACAAGACATGTCTTGCTTGCATTAGGATTTAAAAATTGTCATCTACTTTTCCGAAATGTTTGGAATAGAGAATACATAATAATACAACGTTGTGTTCTCCAAAAATTGAGGAACAGAAAGAGATCAATTAAGAGAAAGATTTATCCAAGTGACAGTCTTAACAATTACATCCAATCACAAACTAAGAATCTCAACCATTACATCCAATTATAAGTTACATGAAAATTGTCCCTTTTTTAATGGGAACTTACCTGTCACATAGAATCTACAATAATACAACAACTTGTTCTCCGAAAATTAAGAAACCATAAGAGATTTGTTAAAAGTAAGATTTATCTTAAAGACAATCTTAACAACTACATCCAACCTACACAAAGTTACTCTTCTTTATGGGAACATACCTATTAGAGATTTCACATATTGTCAATATGATACCAATCATATTCATTATATTTTAAGTTATTATGTTGTAAATATGATACTAATCTCATTCTTTGTTACCTTCATTTGTAAACCTTTTATATAATAATTGAAACTGGCTTTAACATTTTCTATTTGTGACAATGTAAAGTAGTATTATGAGTGTCACCACACAAACAAAGTATTAGCCTAGCTAGTATGAACATATTACTACATCCAAGAACTATAGAGTCGACTAGAAAGTTCATAAAAAAAATTTATAGAGTAGACTAGAAAAAGAGATCCAAGAGTCAAAAGAGAGACAGACACTCCAACTCTCCCCTGTATGACACGTGTCATGCTGTCTCTAAGCAATGACCAAAGTCTATTTCCACACCCCTCCTTCCAATACCACTGGAACCCAACCCCACCCAACCCCTCTCTCTCTCTCTCTCCAAACACAAACACTCTCTCTCTCTCTCTCTTTCTCACCCAACAAACACACTCACTCACTCACTCACTCTCTCTCTCTCTCTCTCTGACAGTGATAATATCTATGGCTAGCAACAGAGACAGAGAAGAAGCTCTGACATTCACGAACCCATCTTCACCAATCACAGTCTCGGAATCACTTGACAGCTACCTCACCGACCCAAATTCTCTCATCGGCAGCGCCTCCGGGAGCTTCCAGAACGAAGGGTTATTATCTGGTGGAGCCGATACTACCGTCAGTGACGCCGAGTTCGGTTTCTCTCGCCTGGACTTCAGGACGAGTCGACTCGCCGGCTCCGTCGAGTTCTACCAGCGCCACGTCTTCCTTTGCTACAAGAACCCCAAGGTTTGGCCCCCAAGAATCGAAGCCTCTGAATTCGATCGTGTTCCCAGGTTGCTCTCTGCTGCTGTAATGGCTAAGAAAGCTGATATGAACAAAGAGGTAGGTCACTGTTGAGTTTTTTGTGGTTTTTAGTTTGGATTTCGTGAATTGAAAAATGGGATTTTTTGTGTTAGTTTTGAGGCTTTAGTTCCAAGTGTTGATGTGGGTTCATTATAAATTTAGTGAATTGAAATGGGTTTGTGTGATTTCTTGTTTGTGAAGAGCTGATATGAACAAAGAGGTGTGTCACTTGTGAATTGAAATGGGGGTATTGTGTGATTGTGGGGCCCTTTTGTTCTAAGCGTGGATATGGGTTCATTATAAATGTTGTGAATCGAAATGGGTTTTGTGTGATTTTGTAGAATTTACTGTAAGTGTTGATATGGGTTAATTGTAAATTTAGCAAATTGAAATGGGATTTTGTGTGATTTGGGAGGCTTTTCTTCTAAGTGTTAATAGGGGGGTTTATTGTGAATTTAGTGAATTGAAATGGGTTTTTGTCTGATTTTAAAGGATATTTTTTTCAAAGTGTTGATATGAGCCAACTGTAAATTTAGTGAATTGAAATGGGTTTTCGTGTGATTTTGGAGGCCTTTGTTCTAAGTGTTGATATGGGTTCATTGTAAATTTAGTGGAAATAGGTTTGTGTGATTTCTTGGTTCTAGTGATGGTTGGTTTTAGATTTATTAATTTGAAAAGGTTGTGTGTGGCTGGTGGAGTGGGTTTGTTTTGATTTTGGAGGCTTTTGCTTTCGGGGTTAATGTGGGTTTATTCTGAATTTAGTGATTTCAAAATGGGTTTGTGTTTTTTATTGGTTTTTGATTTCACTCCTGATAATGGTTGATTTTGAATTTGGTTATTTGAAACGGGTTGAATAGAGGAAAAGAAAGAATGTGGCAGGCCCCGATTAATTTTTTGAGGATCCATAGCCGACCCCAACATTAGGGGCTAAGGCTTTGTTGTTGCTGCTGCTGTTGTTGAAACAGGCTTGTCTGCTTTGTGGATTAGTTTTGTTTGAGGTGTGTTTTGGAGGGTTTTTTGTATTTTGAGGTGTGATTTGGAGGCTTTTTCTTTCACTGCTGAATTGAGTTCATTGTGAAATTAGTGAATTGAAAGGGGTTGTGTGTGTTGAGGGTGTGTTTTGGAGGCTTTTGCTTTCAATGTTGACATGGGTGATATGGGTCTGTGTGTTTTGAGAATTGATTGTATTTAAAGTGTTATTTGGAGGCTTATAGGTTCACTTTTGATGTGTTGATTTTGAAGTTTGTTAATTGAAGGGGTTTTTTTTCTTTTTTTTCTTTTTTTTCGTGCATTACTTGTATATTAGGAGTAATTTGGAAGTATGAGTTGATTTTTTTTTATAAATGTTTTATGGAGGGTTGGTTGGGAATTTGTTGATTTCTGGTGGGTTTAGGGTATCTTATGGATTTGTTTTTGTTCTGGGTTTCATTTGAAATTTGTGATTTGGTGTCCATTGGTTTGGACGTGGTGTGAATTTATTTTGTTTTCAGGATATTGAGGTGAGTTTTTTGGGGTCTTGTGGATTGTTTGTATTTTTGGAGTGCTGTGAGGATGTGAATTGTGGGGGATCTAGAAGATTGGTAAGTTTGTTGCAGTAGAGGTTTGGGTTTGGGTAATTTTGGGGATGATTGATGTTGTTTTGCAAAAATATATTTTGGTTCTGAATAAGGCATAGATTTGACTCTATGCCTTATTTTGGTTTTAAAAAATATGGTTCTAGTTGTCGGGTTTGGATGTAGGATTTACTGCTTAGTTTGTGGGGAGGCTATTATAAGAAGGGAATGTTATTTAGTTCTAGAAATAAAGAAAAACAATTATGCCCCCGAATTTGTATTCAAGTATTAAAAAGACCTCTCTTACCACCATAATCTGGCTTACTCAGTCTAAATTTTTTCCATTTTCTCTTATTTTTTATTTTATTTTTGATGTCTTTATTGTCTGGTTGTCAAGTTGAGATAGTGCCTTCTATTTCATCAATACACCAAAAAGTATTAACCATGTTGAGAACTTGATTTTCGGTGTTCCAAGCAGTTTCAGCTGGACTGCTAGTGCTGTTTCAAATATATGTAGGAGATCAGTTTTTTCTTTCACAACATTCATGACTATCAGGATACTGTATTGTAGGTGTGGACTTCTTATTTTGGATACATCATCTTCTAGTTGACTGTTAAATACCTAGATCCAAGAACTGATGTTAACTGTGGCCTGCAAATTATTGCATTTGATTATTAGGGTAATTAGTATTAATATTTGTTTCATAATGAGAGTAGTGATAATGAGTATCCACCAGCCTATGTGTTTGGGCAAATGAATGAAATAATGTGATGATGGTGGATAGTGCTATTTTTTTATCGTTGATGTTACCTGCTTAAAATAGCCTGTCATACATGTTGCTTGCTATTCCGTTACCTCCCCTTCCCCCAGTATAATATCAGTTGATGTTAATCTTCTCGCCTTGTCTCTTTCCTCTCATTTCTCTTTAGACCCGCTTGACAATATGTGAGGGACATGATGGAACCGAGACATCAAATGGGGATGTACTAATCTTTCCAGACATGATAAGATACAGGTCAATGGCATGCCCATTTGAGATTTGGTCAAATGATTTTTTTTTCCCCCCTAAATTTATTACCGATCGACTTTGGTGAAAAATGCAGGAGATTGACACATTTTGATGTTGACACATTTGTTGAGGAAGTGCTTGTGAAGGATGGTGAATGGCTACCTGGAACTCCTGAAAGATTAAAGGGTTCATACGTTTTTGTATGTTCTCATGGGTCCCGGGATCGCCGTTGTGGAGTTTGTGGACCTGCCCTAGTCAGTAGATTCAAAGAAGAGATAGAATTACGCAGTCTTCAAAGTAAAATTTCTGTTAGTCCATGCTCACACATTGGGGGACATCAGTATGCAGGAAATGTTATCATATTTGGATCAAAAATCAATGGAGAAGTCACTGGACACTGGTAAGGGGATGTCATTTGATTGATTTATTTTTACAAGCTAATGCATTCAAGTTTGTCATACATTGTGATTTACCAGGTAAATTTTTTCATCCTTCCCAAGGCATATATACATTTTTTTAGTTTATTGATGATGGAGCTTTCTTTTTTTAATCTATAGGTATGGTTATGTCACTCCAGAGGATGTACCTGTGTTGCTTGAGCAGCATATTTTGAAAGGAGAAATTGTAAATGGGCTTTGGAGGTAATCTTCTTGTATTTGTCCTTTGTGTATTGTGTTTGTGTGTAAACTGTATGATTTCTTTCAAGGTGGTATGCAATTTTTTTTTTCCTCTACTAGAAGTAGACTAGCATGCGTTTGGCATTAGCTTATTTAGCTTTTTGCTGAAAGTGTGCTAAAGTATATTTGTACTTTGAAAAAATGAGAAAAAGTGAGGTTTTAAAACGATTTACATAAAAGCTAAACAAAAAGGCTGAAAGCAGATGGACACATATCTCAGAGCTGTATTGCTTTTGATATGAATTTTAGCTCTATGATAGGAGCTGACAGGAAGTTTTCTTTTTTCCTTTATATAGGAAGCTGGGAGTTAAGAAACAAAATAGTGTAACAAAGAATTGTGATTCAACTCACATAGAATCTGGAGTAAATATAAATGAGTTTATCAACTGTTGCTTTTTGTTACTACACTGTAGTGTCATGTGTTGGTCCATATTTTATCTCCTAGTATTTTTAAATTGATATGGTTGACTAGGCTTAACATTTGATGGTGATTTCAGGGGTCAGATGGGATTATCAGAAGAGGAACAGAATAAATCCTATGAACTTAGGCAAAATTTAAGTGGTGAGACAAATGTTGGGAATAAAACTGAAGAACTGACACAAACATATAAAAGTGAGATGCACACTGCCGCTTGTCAATCTCAACCTGAGGAAATGGGGTGTTGCCAGGAAAATGGAAACTCGTACTGCTGTGAGTACCCTGCATTTCCAGAAAAGCTAGAGACTCAAGATGCCAATGTGGGTACAGCAAAGGTGATATCTGATAAAAAGAGTAGCAAGAAACTAAATTCCAGGATCAATAGTGTTAAAGGGGGTAGTGCACGCAAAGTTTGTGCAATGCCAACATGGTTTGACAGCTGGGAGCGAGAAGATATGTATGCAGCTCTTGCTGTTGTTTGTGCTGCAGCATCGGTTGCCATTGCCTATAGTTGCTACAAACAGTTGTAGATAAACTTCAAAGCCAATCTCTATATTGTGTTCATGATATAACGGGTTAGAGTACTCTTCCCTCTGTTGTCTCCAATCTTTATAAGATACCAATGTCACCTCATGTTGTAATGCCTCTGCAAAAAGAGCCTTTGACTTAGAAGCACAAGTGTTTGGATAAAATCATCAAAATGATGTATAAAAATGTCGGCTTTGCCTTGGGGCACTTAAATTATCTCTTTCTTGTGTTTTTTTTTTTTTTTTTTTTTTTGGTATGCTAGATGTGTGAAATTTGCACAAAAGCAAATATGTAAATCTCATAATTTTCAAAATTTTAGCACTTCTTCTTTCAAGAGATTCTTCAGTTTGTAATATTGATCAAATTTTATATAGAGCACGATTTGTATTTTACTAATTTGTACCAATGGATTGCATTTGATAGCAAGCTACCTCTCTCTCTTCGAAGGAAACATTTGAGGCAAGATGGCAACCATCAATTTGGGAGCTGGATAGGTATGTCCACAGTTCTAACTTCTGATAAGCTGATTATCATTGTAACCCCCTATGGAGCTGGAAGGCATGGCCTTTTAAGAGGTTTTTTGGCTTATCAAATATAATTCGTGCATTTAAATGGAAGTAAACTTTCAACTTTACCCGTGTTTATGGAGATACAACCAAAAGGTTATATTTATAATTTATTCCCTTGTTAATGGAATATTTGGAACAGAAGGATATGGAGGGAGAGGAGAGGAAAGTGGCGTAGGGAGAGGTGGTTAGAATATACTAATCTATCTCCCTCCATCCAATGTCCAAACATACAATTAATATCAAGTTATTTGAACACATTGGACTTAGAAGGCTTCAATCAAGCCCAGATGGGGGAATCTCTTAGTTGTTAAAGATTAATGGACTGTTAATTTGAAAATTTATAATCTTAGAGGTTTCGGCTTTTGGATATGGTTGGATCTGTGGAAATGAACAAACACTAATAATACTGATCATAATATAGCGTATGTTAGGAAAAGGGTCACCAGGATTTGCAGGTTTCAGCTGTACAGCTTTGAAATAAAGCCAGATAGGTCAAAAAGAAAGCTGAGTTGGATTACTCAAGCAATTAACATAAATTATAAACGATTACACTTGTTCTCAAGCTTTCTACATTAATGATCTATCATTATGATCATATTATGATCATCCACCCCAAGGTGGTAATGTCAAACTACACCGGGTTAGCTTTGTACTAAAAAAAAAACCTGCATCAAGCTGATGCAAGTGAATTTGTTATCTGATAATTGAAGTACAGCCTCTCACTGTAGCCATCTGATAATTGGGTCTCAGTGTCATGTAGACTTGGAATTGTCACATTTGTGTACTTCAATCACCATTAACTTTAACGCCCTTCAGTGAGTTGGCAAGCCCATTCATATTTCCTAACTTGTTGAATTCAGTTTGAATGGTCTTCATGATCTCGGTGTCTGCTGGGTTTGGCTCCGGAAAATCTACATGCATTGACCCCTGTTTGATTGGTGAAGTAGACTCTTTAGACAAAGCTTGCTGATTGATATAATTATAGAGTTGTTGATGGAATGCATGGTCTAATGAGAAACAGTTGTCATTGCCCTCATTTCTATAATGCTTGGACGATCCAGAGCCCTCTCTTCGACAAAAATGCGGGAGTGATCCATAATCCATTATCTGAATACAAGTGAACAATGTTCTTGTCAAATAAATGGAACATACAGATGACACTAGTGCGGAAAGAAAAAAAGAAACAGTAAAGAATTCTATCTATACTGGTGAGGCAACATGAGAAAGAGAGATTAAATGTTGAGACCATTACATTGCTCATTAAAAGAAAATCTTGAGAGGTGGATAGTTTTCTTTTTTGGTTTTTTTTTTTTTTTGGGGGGGGGGGGGGGGGGGGGGGGTTGTGGTGTGGTGTGAGTGTTACTGATACGCTTTCACTTAACCCCCTACATTGCTGATTAAGCCTCTGTTTGGATTCACGTTTTGAAAACACGTCTGCGTTTGCGTTTTGGTTTTTTTTTTTTTTCTCACGCGTTTTGCCAAAACGCGGTTACTGTTCATGTACTGTTTAATGAACAGTAACCGCAAATATTGACTTTTCTGCCGCAAACAGTGCATCTTGTACTGTTTATGGACCCACAAATTTCACTTTTTAGCACCTTTTTCATTAAAAATGGGTCCCACGGTACTATTTACACATTTAAAAATTATTTTGCTACAGTAATTTCAGCAATAAGTTTTCAGTTTCAGCAAAATAAGTCCTATCCAAACAGACCCTAACATTACAAGAGTACCAACCAACAATTAATAAGTTGAATGCAGAAACTGGAAAAATTCCAAATTCACCATACAGATTGAGTAAAGGACCTAAAAATACCTGCCTTGACCTATAAAATTTGACAAAACTTGATTTGAAGACAGGACGCAATATAGAGATTAAATTTGCTATCAAAACTTAGACCTACCTAAGAAGCTAAGCCATAGCATGTGTTAATTAGGGGTGAAGCAATATTCTAAGACATATATCACGTATTGCATAAACTATCAAACAAGCCAAATCCTACTGTCTTTGGGAAGGCAGTTTCTGCCTAGTTTAATCAGAAGTGCAGCTTGTTATCCTTCTTGGGAGAGTTTTTGTAATTTTCTTTAGCCTGATCAGGCTTTGTCCTTGTTTGTATTCAAACTGGGTTAGTACTATTTAGCTTTCTGTTTGTTGTAGTTTTTCAGCTTATTTCAATAAAATTCACCATCTTGATTATCAAAAAAGAGAGGCCAAATCCATGTATAGAACCGCTTACTTAAGAAATAACTTAATGGCAATTAAAATAATGATACTATGTTTCTGCCAGCATCAGCAGTTCTAAAAGCAAATTTCTAAATACAAATGGAAACCATGCTTACCTTCAGTAACTCATCTCTTCCACAACCTTGCAGAACCTGGATTTTCCGCCTTGTTCTTTCTTGCAAAAGAGGCTTTACAACCTGCCAACAATTGAGCATTAAGCATTTTGTTGCAAAAGAAGTAAACTTTTTTCAAAGTAAAGTATTGACACAAACCTTCCAACATGCTGAAAATATATAGGGTGCATTTACAATATAATACGTATCTGTCTTCTCAGGATAGTTCAAGTCATCAATTGTAGATATAGCAGTCAAAAGCTGCATTAAGATTGAACCGAATAGTGATGAAAAGTGTCAAATATAGAGTCCACAAAGTGAGGGTAGGCAAAATATTAGATTAATTGATATTGAAATAGAAATCACCTTTTTTTCACAACTAAATAAGTCATTGAAAAAGCACAAAAGGCAACCCAAGTACAAGGAAAGCATACAAGAGAAACATCACAATTATGAATGGAGATATTGAAATTGAATACACTTGTCTACTTATGATGTTTAAAGAAACTAATACATGCCCTAATCACAGAAACAAGGAATAAATTAAACTTGTAGCAACAAAAATGTACAGAGGTAACACATGGAAAGACAGCAATCCAAAACTTATGGTTCATTATATGAAAGATCTGTAAGCCAATACGACCTCATGCTTTTTGTTACCAGTGCAACAGCATAGAGAAAATGGCTTTTTGGGGTTCTACACCAAATCAATTTTCCAAAGAGGAAGCCTTGAATCCACTCCACTAATAGGTGACTACTGATCTTTTATTTATAAACTATAGTATATCAGATATAGTAATGATACCTAACTGCTGATATACTACCCATCAAAAAAGGGATATCAAGTCTAAAATGAATGTGAGATGCAAAACCCTGATGTCCACAATAAACTCTTCTTAAACAAAAGGACGATTACAACATGAAGCTGACCATTACCCTCCAAATCAAAAAATATGGTGCCCATCGATAGATTTTATAGATTAAGGGCCCCTTTTAGGAAAAGAGAAACAGTTAAAAGAAAAGACATGTTAGAGGTTTAAGGACTACAGATGTATACCTTAATGTTATTCAGCGCTGAAAGCTTTAAACCGGTCATGTCTAAGATTTTCAGACAGGTACCAATATGTCGTCCATGCTTCTTTGTTGCAGAAGGCTACAACAAAAGTAAAATCAGGCCATAAGACAAGTTACAAGTCATAAAGATTATTGAATAATTCAAGTACGCACCAGAACTACACAATCTCTGTATTCGTTCAACTGGATGTGTGATTGCACATAGTAATTTACCTAAAAACAAAGAAACATGTCAGTACACTGTAAATATCAAGAAAACCCCAACATATGATGCACATAGCAGTATATAATGCTGCCTTGTGCTCATAAGTGAAGCATATATAATGAACATAAGTGCATTCATCTAGAAGCAAGTAATTATTAATATTTATTCAGAACCATTATCATGTTCCATTTCCCAAAGAAGCATGAAACAGAAGAACCAAGTACGATGTATACGACCACAAAGTACCATAATTTATTGGAAAGGAATATTGCAACACTATAAAATTTCAGGGAATTATACACATACTCCATATCTATACCACTTGCAGTCCTACTAGTCCTACTGATCCCTTAAAAGAGGTTGTAGAGAAATTAAGTAATGCTTTATGTATATACATTCTTAGAACAGGAAGTTTGGTGCCAACAAAACAGATATAACCTGATGCCCTTAAACATCGTCCTTTTCTATGATTCAAGCATATGAAAATTTTCAATCTTCAAATTAGCTTAATGTATAGCTCAAGCAAATCTTGTATACGTAGTCCATTATATACCAAATCCAGGCCTAATAGCCCAATACAATTTTATAACTGTGAAATTTAAGAAGATTGAATATCATGCAAGATCCTTACAGATGCTTTGTCAAATGTGCTGAGCCCAAGACCAATAGCAATGACTGGAAGGCCCTGGCAAAAGTTAGCAGAAATAATGAGAAAGAAAACATAAATAGGAATGCAGGAGTGAAATAATCATCATTAAAGCCTTCATTTCTCATAAATGCAACCATAAATTTCCAAAAGCAACTCCCCACCACCCCAAACCCCCCCAAAAAAGGGAAATTTAATTTATTTTTTCTTTTTAAATGTGGGCACAATGGTATATCCATTTGTGGCAAAAAAATATTTTTTGAGATGCCAGACCAGCTTAAACAAGTTGGCTGGGAAGCACAACAATGATCAAGATTGAAATCCATCATGCCAGACCAGCACAAAAAAATAATTTTATGTAAATCTGTGAAAGACAGGCATACCTGTTTTGTGTAACCAGAAAATCCTTGAAGGTGAGAATCTCGCACTGCTCTGTACAAGTCAATAGGGATGATAGGTTTCTGTACACAGAAACAAAAGAAAATTTTGTAATGTAATGAATTCTGATCACCATATTAGGTACAGGGTTACCACCAACATGGTTCCAAAATATAATCAATCACAATAATCAAATATTACAATCCATGAATGCTAAGCAGAAGATAACATAACAGAAAAAAGCAACCATAAATTTTATTTTTAGTCTAGACCCAAATTTTACCATACATAAAAATACCATATTTTTCTTTTCTGGCCTGGGTTAATAATCAACCATGAGATTACGGTATGCATATGATTCAAGATTGATCATGAACATATGCTCTTGGCCTAGAACTGAGACACCAGGATTGTCTTCAATGCATAAATTATAATACAACAAAAATCTTAAATATTTACTTTGGGCGGCAGTACATATATCAGATTTCTATACCCTTGCAATTTATATCTTGGATGCAAAAATTTTATTACAATTCATTATTCCAATTTGTTTCCGTTTTTCCTAAAACCCAATGCATTTAATTACCACATGGACCAGAAGTGCCAAAACAGGTTACACAAGCTTACCCTAGAAGTTATATATGATTTATGATTCACCATAGATTTATGTACTTTTTGATAGTTGTAGGTTGGCCATCTTTTGGTTGCTTCCAGTTCCAACCTCCTTGAAAGAAGTGACATCTTCAGCATTCAATAATGTGGAAGAGAAGAAATTGTGGCTTTTGATTCTGAGCAAAACTTGCTGGTGTATTGAGAATAAAATAAAATTTTTCATCATATAGCTTCTTAATCCTCACTTCTTAGAGATCAAGTGTCCCATACATAGAGATCATAGTGTCCCATACATGCATATTAAAAGGGATTTTCTGGTTTTTTTTTTTTTTTTTTTTTTTGGGGGGGGGGGGGGGGGGGGGGGGGTGGGGTTGGGGGTGGGGGTAATGCAATGTACTCTATGTTTGGGACATAGCCCAGGACAAGTCTGACAAGTAGTTTCCTATTTCTTTTTGTCAGTTGCTCATTTTTTAAATCTCTAATTTCACAGTTTATATGATACTCTCTAGCAGAAAAGAAACAACATATTCACTAAATGCAAAAATTCACAAAATAAATGAGAAGTCAAGCATCAAACAGAGAAATTTCAGGAGTGACTTTAGGGACAATATTTCATGTTTAGCTACTAATCCCATAACGATAAAACTCACCGACAGTATATTGTCAATCCCATTCTGTACTCTCCACTGTAAACAATCAACCAACTGGAACAGATTTGTACGGTTAGTAAAAGCAGAAGTAGCCAAAGACAAATAATGCTTAAAGAAGAAAATAAAATTCTGCAAAGCAATAAGTTAATAGAGAAGCTTAAGTGAAACAAATGGATCTAACCATTTTATGTGCTTTGGCAACATTCCATTCCCTGGCTTTGAGAAACCGAATCAATGTTTCTGTTGGATAACCCTGGTGCATATTCTGGAGATCAAGGTACACACTTTGAATTTAAAAAATTAAGTAATTCTTAAAAGTAAAATTGCCAACTTCAATTTAATAAAGCATCACAAAACATGCACAATCAAATAGATTAGACAACAAAAAAGCACAGGATTTATTTATAAGTAAATGATTCATTGAAGAGAGCAAAAGGAGCACGGCCCAATCACCTGGGAAAGGATAATTATTAGAGAAAATTAGATAGATCATGCAACTCAAGTGGATACTCCAAACTCAAACTCCACCACAAACTTACTTTCTTCCTCTAACACGCTTGAAATGCGAATCATTGTGTCAGACTAAATCCCCTCCCCACTAGCTCTAAGTCGAGATGAGTCATTCTTTTCAAAATAGCAATAAAACTTTGTCTACTTTATTTATGTAAACATATTCCATTATTGAATGAGAAAGAGAAAGGGGGAAAATTTTAAGAAGCAAATTGATGAAAAAACCAGCCTCCTATCTTAGCCAAACTCCCTTCCGCTCTATATAAAATGTAAATCTAACCATGTATGATCAGAAAGGGTTCTGCCAATTCAGAGGGAACCCAACAGAATAAAAAAGCAGAATAATATCTACAACTACAGTCAAAAACCTTATCTACCCCATAGTGAATCAGCTAAACTTCACTGCAACCAATCCATCAGTTATAAAATAAATATTAGAAAGAAATGAAATTAAAAATTATTATATATAAAAAAAATTAAAAAAGAAGCAGGATCGACCCAGATCGCATATAACAAAACTAAGAATGTAAAACAATAAATAAAATCAGTACCTGATCCAAAATAAGCTACACGGTTGATTCAATTAGGCTATGTTGAGTAAAGGGTTTTGAGTTCTCAGGTATCAAACACTTAAAAGCTAGACAACAGAAAACAAGTTCGTAGCAAAAATTTGTTCCAAAATTTATACTTTTTTTTGCCAAGCTTTTTTTCTCAGCATTCAAACAGAAAACAGATCAGAGAAACTAACAAAAAAGAGAAGAGACCAACCTTGTATGAGTTCTTCAGTGGCTCATCTACTGCAACATTTCACAAACAAACAAACCCAAAAAAAAAAAAGGTAATAAATAGTAGCAATTTAGGATCAAAGAAGAAGAATTTGAAGAAATTGCCAACTGGGTTTTTGACAAAAAGCTTACTTTCTTCCATTAAAGACCGGAACTCCTTCACCGCCTCCTCATTTGCAATACCCATCTCTTGTTTTTGCTTTCTAAATCTGAATTAGTAGAAAATATACAAACTTTCAGATGAATTTTTTGAAAACCCACCTGGGTTTGGAGCTCCCTAGCCTCACAGCCTGTGTCTCAGTCTCTCTCAGCCTTTTTAGAGCTCCAAGTTTAGAGAGAGAGACAGAGAGAGAGTTGTGAAATAAAAATTTAAAAAAAAAAAAAAAAATCTAGTTTGGTTTTTTATACATCCACTTCCTCTTTTAATGTTTGGTTTTAAAAGTAACTCAGATGTTTTTGGTCTCCTAAAAAATAAATAAATAAATAATTCATTTGTTTGGTTTAAAGGCTTAGAGTTAAAGATGGAAATAATTTTTTTTATAAAAAGATAGAGAATATAAATAAATGGAAAAACATGCGAATTATGGATGTAAATTTTTATTACTAGTTATTAGCTGAGTTTAACTTTCAAAACTGTTTTTTTTTTTTTTAATTTTTCCTTATATGACATTAATTTTTTGACTTTAATCTGATCAAACGGTCTAAAATCGTTAGATTAAAAAATGGAATGTAAGACCCTTCACATTAGAATATTCTTGTAAGATAATTACAAGAGGTTATTTGAGGTAAAATGAGATATTTAAGGGTCATATAAAGCTTAATCATGGATTTTTAATGAGGAAGGCTAAAGATACAAACAAAATTTTACATAACTGCTGGTGTGACAGGTTGTTAATGATAAGTAGAAATAAAATGTTTGTGAATTTCTTTTGTGTATATAGCATTCCTCATTTTAAATTCTAGAGATATAAAAGAGATAAAATGATAAGGGGATGACAAATGTGTTAAGCAAATTTAAGTGAAATTTTTTTAGAAAGTTTAACCAAATACCTGGATATGAACATTGTTAAGAACTTGATATGCTCCAATTTTTCTTTAAAAAATAGTTACAAAAAATGGGGAGAAGAATTAGAGATTTAATTAATTAAATGTAATTGTTAAGAACCTTGTAGTTTTATAGACAGGTCCAATCCCTCACATGTGAAGAATCTGGTTTCGTATCATCTTTTTTCATTTGTTGTAAATGAAAAATAATAACAAGTATGATTAAAATTAATGAGAGAATAGAACAAGATTTCAAAATAAAGAAAAACATTATGAAATTAATACAAGATGTCGGATCAACCTAATTAAACATATTTGATTATGTGCATGACTTTTTTTTCTTGGATTAAGAGAACTTACATCACTCAACAGTCAACACACCCAAAAGGCTTAAATATAACCTCTGGGGGTCCCTAATGGAGGTTATGAACAACACACACACCCATTTTGTCACAATATGTACATGCTATTTCAATGATAAGGTAACATCGTGACTACTAATTTAAAGTCTCGATCACATTTTACTGAAACCTAAATTAAATATATATCTAATAAAAAATTAAAACCAAATAATTGAAAAAAAAAAAAACTTAAATGATTTCTAATCGAGAAATATTTTTTCTTCGTATAAGATGGGTATTTAGGGTTCAACTCATTAAATATAGGTGTTAGAATGTTAGCAATTATTTTGTCAACAAACATAGCATGACTATATTGATTATTGTTTTTGTTTCGACATTAACATTTTTTATTAGATAAATTATTTTTCATCAAATATTTTCTATAAAAATATCTAATTTTTCTATATTTAGAAGTAACCTCAAATGAGTTGGAAAAATATCTTTTACTTTCTTTTATCTAGTTTGATGTGAGATAGAGTTGTTTTCTCAAAAAAATTGCTAGAAACAACTCTATTTCATGACAAACTAAATAAGAGAAGTCAAAAGATAATTTTTCTTTTACACAATTTTTTTTTCCAGATAATACCAAATACATATAAACATGAAAAACTATCTTCATATCAGATTTTCCATTGAAACAAACACAATAATTTTAAGTTAATTTTGGGTTCAAGTAATAGCACATTGTTAATGGTATTTTTTGCAGTGTGTTATGTTTGTAGTTTGAATCTCACATCCTTTTATCCTATTTTTTATATTTTATTTTATATCCCACCAATCACAAATTGATACATATTCTATTTTTCTTTTCTTATAAAATAACCAAATTTTAAAATGAGGAAAAAATATATTCAAACAAATGGCAAAATCATAATTGATAAAACATAAAATAGAACACAAAAAAATGAAATAGATGTTTTTTATTCAATTTATGGTTAATATATGGTCCTCTATTATATAAATATTAATTTTTGGTTTATTGTGATACTAACATTTCAACAACAAAGACAAAGATGTCCTATGAAAAAAATAGTAATAAGACAAAGATAAAGACAAAAGACATAAGATGTAATTGTCAATAATTTTTTATGGTAGATGTAAGCTATGAGATTGAACTACGTTAAATTCATGTTTTAGCTTTTCTCTTTTTGTTACCTGAAATCTTTAAAAGAAATTTGTACTTCATTAGTTTTAAAATATGTCCTTATTTTGGGCTTAGAACCAAAACTTATAAATAAATCTCGTTCATAGAAATTTTTCTTTTCATAAAAAAGAAATTTGAATTTTTTTTTTTAGAAGAATAAAATTGAAACTTACTTGTGAGAGAGATGTAATGATTGATGGTGCCCTATTGTAGTCTTTTGAACTTTGTTTTGTTTTTTTTCTTTTTAGGGACCCAGAATCACATGCATATATAAATAGTGAAAACTAAACAAAATTAGAAACTCGGGTGTGAAAAAGGTTCATAAACTTTCTAATTAGTAAACATGGGATCCATCATGGGGTCCATGTGAAGGGCTTGATGTCATGAGGATGATATTGATATGGTACCAGGCAAAAATGTAGCCACATGTGATTGTAAAAAGGGACAAATCCTATTGGCTGGTAAAATCAAAGTCAAAATTTTCCAAAAAACTAGGTCAGTCTAGGTTGATTTGGCTTTATTTTATTTTATTTATTTTATTATGAATAAATAATAATCAATAACATCCAATTAGGCAATAGATTTTCAAAGCGGGCAACCCCTATTGGCTGGTAAAAATAAAGTTAAATTTTTCCCATGAACAAAACAAGGTTGAATTAATAAATAAAAAAACAGAGCAAATTTGGTTGGTGTATGGTATCAACTTTGACTGCAATCTCTGACCATTCCAGTTTTGCAGGCATGACCAGTTAAACTGACCTTTACTGGTCATCCCTTCTTTAGCCGACAAAGTTTCAAAAATCATATGCAATTTATGGATTGATAAATTATATATTTAACCCACTTTTCTATTCATTTTTTTTCTTTTTTACATTTTTAACTCTCTTTTTTTAACTTTATTTTAGTTTATTTTAATGGTTACAATTGAAATTTATTTTTTTTAATTTTCAATCTTAATCATTAATTATAATGGTATCAAAAGCAATATCGTAGATAATACATCTAATCTGAATCCCCAATTTATTATGAATCGTACGAGCACGAAATGTCAATGATGTATGCATAGAAGGATTTCATGACTTTCATGTTGTACCAAAAAAAATTGAATATTACAGCCAATCTATCATATCTAACAGTCCTTACTTTTCTCATGCTCAAAATTGGGGTTGGCATGCAAAAGTAATTATGTAGCTTAATTACAAATTTACAATACACAATGATAAGGACCAATGTACTTGGTCTTAATGTACTGGAATAACTGTTAAGAAAATTTATGTTCCTAGACAAACTTCACGAGATCTATGCTTTTTGTTTGAAATTTGGATAAAGTTAAATTGTTGTTTGAGATCATGATTATATGTCAAATATCTCATAGAAAGAAAAATAGTTGATTGAGACAATGAATAAATTATTAAATACTCAGAAATTAAGACAAACTCTTTAAACTTTTGCATGCACATGACTTATAGGTGATCACATCTACTAGTAGTAACTAGAAACTATTCTCAACTCAAATTAGTTAGGAAATAGGGTTAAATACTTGTTTATATATAGATTTTTTTTTTTTTTTTAAGAGTTTTGTAACTCAATAGCATAGCCTAGTGATTCTAATGAAACATCCCAAGTTTGAATTCCTCCTCCCCACTTAATAAATGTATTAAGAATTTGTTTTTTTAAACTTAAACTCTTTAATATAATATATATATATATATATATATATATATATATATATATATATATATATATATATATATATATATATATATAATTGAAGATGTTTAATTTTTGGTTGACCTCATAATATTTTTCATTTTTGAGGTCTCGCAATTTTGCACGTCAATATTCTAATATATAAATATGTTCTTATAACATCCGCTCCTGATAATAGAGTTATTATCAAATCAAAATACCAATCTGTTTTTTATATAGGCAGAATTGAACCTCGGATCTCTTATTCAACCATTGAAGATTTTACCAGTTGAGCTAACTAAAACCCACATATTTTATTTAAAATAGAATACGTAGTTTTATATGGAGTAAAATACTATTTTGATTTTTAATCTTTACTAAAAAAAAAAAATTTATTGTCCCTAAACTTTAAAATTTTATTTTTTGTTCCTAAACTATTGAAAATTTTGTCCTTGAAATAATTGAAAATGTTTCACTTTATGTTCTTAAACTTTAAAAAATATACTTTTCATCCCTAAACTATTGAAAAAAGTTTTTTTTTTCTCCCATATTTTTGTCTTTTAACTATTGAAAAAATAACAAAATTTGTCTACAAATTTGGTTGTAACCAATGGTTACAACTCCCACTAACAAAATTAATATGATTACATATTATGAAAATTTAACTGTTGAATTGCATATTCTTTATGTTCTTAATACATATATTAAATTTTGCACCAATTTGATGTTATTTACTATTTGATCTATAAATTTATTTTTCATGCATAATTTTAGACTACAAAAACTTGAAATTTAAAATTTTAATTGATGATATAATTCAATGGTTAATTTATCAAAATTAACATCCAATAAAAATATATTAAGTGGATTTGTAGTCATCAACTATAACTAAGTTAATTTGTACCAAAGTATTAATTACCTTTTTTTCAACATAAACTATCACCTTGTATTTTCTCTACCACGTCACTTTCTCTAGAGACCGTGGTACATAGAATTTGGTTATCTTCCTCAGAGTGATATTTTCCTCCCTCTGCTAACACTGTTAACAGTAGGGCTTGTTGGGTTTTCTTTTCCTGGGATCTAGGAAACACTTTTCTTCTCTCTCTTTTCTTTCCAAAACTCTCAAAAACCGCATCTGGCATGGAAGATATTCTTAACAAATGGGAAAATTTGCCCCTAATTACTGAAGAAGGGACTAAACTCAGCCTAACAAAATCAAAAAATCTGAAGCGTAAGGAGTATGTATTAGTAGCAAAGTTCCTGACCAGACGTGCCATTAACTTGGAAGTTATTAGATGAACCTTTAAACCCCTGTGGAGAGCCCATAGCAAGGTTAAGATCAGGGACGTGGGTGATCACGTACTGCTTTTTATTTTCGAGTTAGAATCTGATGCTGAAAGAGTTTTAGCACAACAGGCATGGTCCTTTAACAAGCACTTAGTGTTATTCCAGTGCTACGACTATAGGACCCCAGCCAAAAATTTGCGCTTCACAAAGGTTAATTTTTGGGTGCAAATACATGGTCTACCGATGAGATTACCGGACCCCGAGACAACAATAGAACTGGGTGAATCCCTTGGAGCAGTTTCAGAGGCGGAGAATCCAAAAGAGCTAGTGGGAAATGATTTTTTCCATGTAAAGGTGGAGGTGGATATCTCAAAACCACTATGTCGAGGTCATAAAATTGATATAGGAGAAGGCAATGAGCGATGGGTGTCTTTCAAATACGAAAAACTCCCTAACGTTTGTTACTAGTGTGGCTTGATGTCCCATGATGAGAAAGAATGTGAGAAATGGCTCACAAATAAAGGCTTTGGATCTGAGGAAGTACAGGGGTATGGTGCATGGCTCAGGGCGACTCCGTACAACCCATGGAAATCATCTTTTACAATGGTTTCAGGCATGGGTGATGGCCTTGAAGGTTTGAATGCCAATAGCATCATAAAGCAACTAGCCAAGTCAAGGAAGAAGCCACTGGTGGACACTCAAAGCACCGGTCAGACTCAGCCTATCACTAAGTCACAACTAAGTGTTAACTCCCAAAATGGTTCAAATATGGATATGGCAGAAAACAGGGATGTCCCTCAGCAGATTTCATACAAGAATTCCTCCCAGAATCCTCAAGTAATAAATAACATTCCTATTATATATCCATCTCCTCACCCAAAAGATTTTGAATCCCAAATTGAAGAGATTGATGTGGCTCTAAAAAAGTTTGAATCCCATGATTATAGCACACCAAATAAGACAGTTGGCTCCTTAATATTTACGGCCTTTAGTGGAGACAATTTAAGGGTTAATGTGGATAGGGTGGACAATGAGGAATATCAGAATGAGGCACACGTGGATAATCAGCCCTTACCTATTATACCTAATACAATTGAACTCAGGAAGTGGAAGAAGTTGGCACATAATATTCCTAAGACAGATCCAGACACACAAAACCCAGTAGCAGTAAAATAGGGAAGGGAGGGAGATGATGAAATCCAACTCGAGTTACCTTGCAAAAAATATCAGGTTTCAAGAGTGGATGGACAGGACATTTCAATGGTGGAGGCTATTCAACAGTGCCGCCAATCACCATGAGTATCATCGTATGGAACTGTCGTCGGCTTGGGAACCTATGGACGGTAAAGTAGCTTGAAGTGATGATTCGAGCTAAAGATCCCTTCGTCGTGTTTTTAGCCGAAACATGGGCGGATGAAGCAAGGCTACAAGAGATTAAGCTCAAGATAGAATTTGACAACTTATTCTTTGTGGAAAGAAATAATAGAGGGGGTGGTTTGGCTCTATATTGGAGGAATTCAATTGATGTACATGTAGATACTTTTTCCAAGAACCATATTGACTATATTATTAATAAGGGAAGGGAGGATGAATGGTGCTTCACAGGCTTCTATGGAGAACCAATTTCCCATAAACGGTATGAGTCATGGAATAGGCTCCGACAACTCCAAAAAAAAATTAATCTCCCTTGGTTGTGTGTCGGGATTTTAATGAAATTCTTAGGAGCTCAGAGAACCTTGGAGGAAGTAATAGAAGTCAAGTGCAAATGTAGTTATTTCGAGATGTGGTGGATGAATGTGGTTTTATTGATCTTGGATTCTCAGATCATCGGTTTACATGGCAGAAGCATTTCTCTACAAGTCATTCTAAATGGGAGCGACTTGATCATGCTTTAGTTTCTAACGATTGGCTGTTGAGATTTGCAGGTACAAAAGTCCAACATCTAACCGCAAACTCATCGGATCACTGCCCACTATGGATCAATACTGTGGGACTTGACTTTCACAATGCACCACATTTCTCTACAGGTCATTCTATATGGGAGCGACTTGATCATGCTTTAGCTACTAACAATTGGCTGTTGAGATTTGTAGGTACAAAGGTCCAACATCTAACCGCAGACTCATCGAATCACTGCCCACTATGGATCAATATTGTGGGACTTGACTTTCACAATGCACCAAAACTCTTCAGATTCGAAGAAATGTGGCTGTCTGACCAAGGATGTACTAAAATAGTTGAGTCAGTCTGGGATGTTAGAGGCACAGGTGATCCAACATTTAGAACGATGAATAAGATCTAGAAGTGTGGAAAGGAGCTGATGAAGTGGAACAAGGATCACTTTGGCAATGTTCAAACTTTACTGAAACAAAAAAGAAAAGAATTGATTCATGCAGAGAAGGAGGCCATGCAGACTAGTCAAAATTTTCGACTACAAGAGTTGAAAAAGGAGATAGCAAGTTTGGTGGACAAAGAACAAAGGATGTGGTTTCAAAGGTCCAAAGTGTTATGGGCCTCACAAGGTGACCGAAACTCTAAATTCTTTCACTGTAGGGCCACTCAACAAAAAAGGAAAAATACAATTCAAAAGTTACGGGCTTCAATAGGGCAATGGAGTACATGTAATAAGGAAGTGGCCGAAATACTTGTGTCCTATTTTCAAGGGCTATTCACTTCGGCAGTAGACACACAGTGTGAGGAAGCCACCAACTCAATCCAAAAAGTGATTAGTGCTGACATGAACCACCAGCTATCATCAGACTTCACAGCTTGGGAGGTGCAAAAAGCTATCAATGAAATGGCCCCACTAAAAGCCCCTGGACTCGATGGCATGCCACCATTGTTCTTCCAACACTTTTGGAGTACCCTTGGTAACGATGTCTCACAATCTGTTTTGCATTTTCTTAATTCTTCAACTCTACCTGAACATCTCAATCATACTTTTATTTCCCTCATACAAAAAAAGAAATCCCCTGAGCATGCTTCAGATTTTAGACTGCTTACTCCCAAGTGCAGGAGATCGTAGCAATATAATTCTAGGAGTACCGAGATCGAACCACAAGGAGCAGGGTAAATTCAAAGACAATATAATTAAATAACAATTTGGGTGAAGAAGAAAAATACTTTTATTTGTTGATTGTTAACAAGAATAATAATGAAAACTTATTTAAATCAATAATGTAAATACTAGGGCATTGGGGTGTTTCCCTATATCGATATGAAATTCTTTATAATCTAAGAAATTATATATTTCATAATTGATTGTTCTTATACAATTAAAAACTTATGATTCGGTTGAACTGAAACAATTCAAAAACGCATAATAACCTCGATTAATAATGCGGTTAGAATAGTTTTCAGAAAAACCCATTCACTTTAAAACCTAATTTCTATTTGAAACTATTAGAAATTCATCTAAACAATAAGAAAAAGATGATTGAACTTATTGAAAGCATGGAAGAACTAATACATCAAAAGAAATCTAAGTGAACAATCAAATATGTCGTTGATAAAATCTTAGAAAGAATTACAATGAATATTCATACCGTATAGAATAAACATAACCCCTAGCCCTAGCAAAGAGTTTAGGCTACCATTAGAGAAAGAAAAATACAAGGTTTTCTCTGCCAAATTCGTTCTACACAGCCTCCCTTCAAAATCCTAATGTCTAAGTGTCCAAAAAAAAAAAAAACTTATACTATTTTAATTTCCGTCCAGGTTTACAGCAGTAACTTGTGAGTTAATTTCGGCTTTCAAAAATTGAGAATTTCGAAAAACTCAAAACTGGAAAGTTGTAGACATTTAAGTTCCGGTTCCAACCCATCTGGCTTTGTATCAATTGGATTTTTGAGGAGAGAGATACGCCCAAAATACTGATCAGTGCTCAAATCAGATTTTTCCTTTTCAGATTCTGCCTCTTTGATTTCTTTCCTTATTTGAAGCTTCCAATCATGGCAGTCGATCCTAGCACTCCAGCTGCATCTCCTTTGACATTTAAGTATGGTCCTTTAACTCCACTTTAATTCTATTTTGGCCTCCATTCTCTCACAAATTCCTGTAAACTCATTTTTCTCACATGATTTTCTAAAAGTAGAAAATTACACACAATGAATAGCATCTTATTCAAGAAATTATGTAAAGATAAATAATAAGGACTAATGCAAATCATGGCTTAATTATACAAATTAAGCATAGTAATAAAGAGATAACGCCTACATAAACATATAACAAGTATACATTTTAAGGCATTATCATAGACCCATAAGCTTTTGCAATGTGCTTTATAAGATTTTCTTTAAAGTCTTGACCAATAGACTCAAAAAAATCCTACCAAATATTATTACTGAGAATCAAAGTACTTTTACTAAAAGTAGACTTATATCTGATAATATAAAACATGGTGGAAAGGAGAATTACATGGCTATTAAATTAGACATGAGCAAAGCATATGATAGGGTGGAGTGGTCTTACCTTGAATCTGTGATGAGATGGTTGGGTTTCACTGAAAAATGGATTAATCTGATGATGTTGTGTGTCAAAATAGTCTCCTATTCTATTCTTATGAATGGAGAACCTAAAGGGTTGATCAAACCTTCCAGAGGGATCCGCCAAGGGGACCCACTTTCATCATTCCTTTTTCTGTTATGCCTTGAGGGTTTACATGGCCTCATTACTAAGGTGGCAGCATGGTGTGATATCAAGGGTTATTCTCTTTGTAGAAAT
This sequence comes from Quercus agrifolia, assembly GCA_029955455.1. Classification (NCBI taxonomy): domain Eukaryota; kingdom Viridiplantae; phylum Streptophyta; class Magnoliopsida; order Fagales; family Fagaceae; genus Quercus; species Quercus agrifolia. The sequence continues at coordinate 59,607,322 of JARQAD010000004.1, forward strand.
AGCCCCAAACTAACCCATCTCTTTTTTGCAAATGATAGCCTACTATTTTGCAGGGCCACAATTCAGGAATGTCAATAGATTATGAACAATCTTGAAGTATATGGCAAATGCTCGAGTCAACAGATCAACATAAATAAAACCACCATCTTCTTCAATAAATCCACTTCTAAAGAAACCAAGAACCAAATCAAAATTGCACTGGATGTACTTGAGATTGTGCAATATAAGAAGTATTTGGGGCTGCCATCATTAATGAGGAGATATAAGAAAGCTAGTTTTAATTTCATAAAAGAGAGGGTGTGGAAAAAATTTCAGGGGTGGAAGGAGAAACTGTTGTCTCAAGCAGGCAAGGAGATCCTCATCAAGGCAGTGGTTCGAGCAATACCAACTTACACAATGAGTTGCTTCAAACTCCCTTTGGAACTTTGTGTAGACATTGAGAGCCTCACTAGAAAATTTTGGTGGGGGAAAAAAGGAGATAGAAGAAAAGTACATTGGGTGAAGTGGGACACTCTTTGTAAACCCAAATCGAAGGGGGGTATGGGTTTCAAGGACCTAGCCAACTTTAATGATGCACTTTTGGCAAAGCAGGCATGGAGATTACTACACCAAAAAGACTCATTATTCTATAGAGTTTTCAAAGCGAGGTTTTTTCCCCATTGTTCCATCTTGGAAGCCCCTAATTCAAACACCGGTTCCTATGTGTGGAGGAGTATTCTAAAAGGACGGGATTTATTGTTGAAGGGGGTCAGATGGATGGTTGGGGGTGGAGAAGACATAAGTGTGTGGAATGATGCATGGCTGCCCTCACCAACACAGACTCAGGTCAATTCACACGTTGTACAAGGTTTTGAAGACATTAAGGTCTCAGAACTCACGGATCCAATCACACATAAATGGGATCAGAACCTACTACATGGACTATTCACACCCCACGAGGCAAAGCTTATTGCGAACATCCCTCTCTGTTTGAATAAGGTAGAAGATGTAGTGGTTTAGCCTTTCACTCCTTCAGGATGTTATACAATGAAGTCAGGTTCAAAGTTCCTAGCCGAGGAGCAATTTAGAAGCCAGCAACCAAGCTCTACCCTTAATGATAACGAATTGTGGAAGATGATATGGGGTCTCTCAGTGCCACCCAAGATACGTAACTTCCTGTGGAGGGCTTGCCAAAACGCCCTTCCTGTCAAGTACAACCTGAGATGGAGGCACATGCTAATTGAAGATACATGTGAAGCATGTAAGGTGGAGGTGGAAGACATATACCATGCACTATGGGGATGTAATCAGCTCTCACAAATATGGGGATCCATTCCTTCGTTCTCCTTTAGACAATCAAAAACTTTCTCATCAATTCTAGAAGTGCTGACGTTCATGTATGAAGAACAAAAGAATGTTGAGTTAATGGCATCGGTTATGTGGACCATTTGGCATCGTCGAAACCAGATACAAACCTCAGCCAAAGATTACCCATTGTCACAAGTAATCCACGCAGCTTTGCAGGCCCTTGCCACATTCCACGACTTTGTTTCTGGCGCCTCAAAACAAAGCCAACACAGCCCACAAACTCAGATTAGGTGGTCTCCTCCTCCGGCGGGAAGGATCAAGGTAATTTTCGATGGGGCTTTATTCAAAGATATAAGGAAAGCCAGAATCAAAGTGATTGTTCGTGATAGTAACAGGCAAGCAATAGCCTCTCTGTCCGAGCAAGCTAGCCTTCCTTTTTCCCCGGAGATAGCTGAAGCAATGGCTGCAGCCAGAGCATTATCTTTTGTACAGGACCTTGGTTTCACTTCATTCATATTGGAAGAAGATTCAACTAATGTAATAAACACCCTGAACTCGAAAGAGATGTCCCTATCTACCTATGGACACATACTCAGCTCAGCAAAGTCCATGTTAATGGCAAGTAGTTGTGTTTCATTTTCCCATGTTCGCCGCTCCGAGAAAAGTGTAGCACATAACTTAGCTAAACATGCTAGATATGTTAGAGGTTTTTCAATGTGGACTGAGAATGTTCCTCCACACCTGAATTCTATATTTCTTGTTGACCATGGCTAATTTTTCGTAATAAAGTCGATGTCTTCTTTCTCCAAAAAAAAAAAAAAAAGAAGTTAATTTGTAACCAAACTTTGTCCTAGAAAAAACTCTTTATAAAGTTTAAAGATGAAAAAAAGACATTTTTAAAGTTGAGATTAAATTCTATAAGGATGTGGTCTAAAACTAAAGTTTTATCCCTCTAATCTCAACATGCTACATCATTAATATTACATGGTAAAAAATAGGCACAGCCACACTCAATCAATTTTTATACCCATTTGAAATTTTAACTTAACTGTAAGTTTATTAAGATATTATTATAAGTGGTAGGATGTATTGAGTTTGAAGTAAAAAGTGGATATGGTAATCTCTTATTGGATAATGTATAATATAGGTTTTATACCCCATTCTTACCAAATTTGAACTCTTTGAAGTTTATAATTTTTATTTTTATTTTTAGAAACTCTTAAAGTTTTAGAGACGAAAAACAAACTTTTAGTAAAATTAAGGACCATAATAGTATTTTAATATTATAATAAATATCTATTAATAACTACCATTATTATATATTTAATAGATTAATTTAAAAATAAAATCATAATAAATATATATTAATTACTGCCATAATTATCAAATTCATATTTAATATTCAATACACAAAAACAATCAAAATGAATGTGAATTAATAACCATTATTATTTTTAAATTTCAAATTAAATACAAAATAAAAGAGAAAACATCATTTCTTACATAAAAATATAAAATCATATTTTATTAAAAAAAATTATTCATTGCACGGATACTAACTACTAGTATTCATAAAATTATGTGAAAGATAGAAAAGGAAGGTGGGAACAATAAATACGCATTGTGAAATACAATTCAAATTATTAAAGAATCATAAGTTAAATTGTAATAAATAGGGCCATTTGAACATATTTATGAGTTTCTTCAATTTTCAACCTCACCCTTTCAAGTTTCAACACCAATATCCAACCACTCGTTCCCTCAAATGCATTTTATATTTTCTTTGAATATAAAATATGGATCGAATTTGGATGTGACGACTGACAAGAATGTTCCCATGTGTCCTAGACTCCTAGTGGCTCAAAATTAAATACATCACCTCCTCATACTATTATTTTATTTTCTTTGGTTAGTGTCCTCATGTGAATCTTTCACATGTTTGAGATTTGGTTTCCATGTTCCCCATCTAAATGCACCTATTTTTTTAGGTCTGTGCCAATTTTCCCTGGGTCCCTTGGTGAAAGATCAGAATTTTCTGTCTCCCCCATGATTCACATTCTATATTTCCTTTTTTTTTTTTTTTTTTCTTTTTAAGTCAAGTGGTAGAAGGACCTACAAAGTCTATATATATATATATATATATATACCCCCAAATTCTCACCCTACAATCGGTCAGGCCCATAATTTATTCGTATATTTTGTGTCAGATCTTGCAAACAATAATGTTAGGATCTCAATGCACCTCTAAAATCATGTAGAGTAACCTCATATTGCAATTCTTACCTAAACCGTACGAATAAAAAAAATGATTGATATATTAGTCTAATGATAAAAAATATAATCATCAGAAGTAGACATCATAAATTAAAACTCTATTAAAAAAAAATACTAATACACCACTGTAATTTGATTTGACACTTAATAATTAAGACATTTAACAGTTGACCTTGGTTATTTGAAATCTAATTAAATTACCTATACAATAGCATTCCATTAGACATCTAATTGGTTATGAACTATGAAGTCAAATTCATGGATTCCAAAATGATGAGGACCCCATAGCTTTTGTTCCCCTTTGTGATGAAAATCTTCCCTTTATGAAAATCAGTAAATTCCCTTTTGCCTCTTACAAGCCCCCTCCACACAAACACACACACATATATATAAATTTTAAAAAAATTAAATTAAATTAAAAAAAAAAAAAAAAAAACCGAATGAGAATACAAATGTCATGTTTTTCCAAGTTTCTTTCTAGCAGATAAGGCCTAGTTGGCCACTTAAGAATTCAATGAGAACCTAAGTTAGCACCTGCACTATCCTGAATTTTTCAGTAACCATCTTTTTTTCTTTTGTACTCTTTTTATATAAATAGTATTTATTAAATACTTTGAGCTCACTAATCGCACAATACTTATTTTAGGTTCTTTTTTCGTAATTTAGTTTTGACTTTTAAGGCAAAGCTACTAATTAAGATTTATCACATTTAAAAAGTGATGAAAGAGATATAATGCGAAAAAACGCACATTATATATGCTGCTTATCATTTCAAGATCATAGATGCTAAAACAATTCAATATAATGTTTCATTTACTCGATTCTAGGGAGGGAATCAATGCATTCTTGAAAGAAAATGGTAGCTATTCAGCAAAAAGTAAAAATGGTAGCCCTACATGTTTTGTTCAAATTCTCTTTTATTAGGGCACCTTTTGTTTGAGAACATTGTAATTCTATGTAGTTTAACACGTGAAAGTTTACTATTTTTGGCATTTCCTAATGTTTCTAATCGAGATATCCAATGTTCAAACCCTCATCTTTTTAACTATTGAATTATCCCCAAAAAATTGGTTTTTATTATTATTTAAATTTGTTTAGAAATAATAACAACAAATTGTATCAATGATTTGGAAACTTAAATAAAATTCGCAATAATTATAGAGTTATATGCAACAAAATATTGCAGCCTATTCAATAAATTTACAAAAAGAGAACAAGAAAAGAAGAAAAAAGATAATCATAGAGAAATTAATTGAAGGGCTTAAAAAAAAATGCAAGGACCACTAAGACCAAGAATATAACCTTTCATCAACTTCTTTTCTATTAATAGTGATGTGTAGGTATAACATGTGTTAACCATTGTTTTAGAGAAAATTATTAGGAATAATGTCAATTGGAAGCAAACTTTGGTGGCAGCAGTATCATTAACGTTATCAAAGAATTTTATAATTGATGGTTAGAAAAAGGCATTGACATTTTATTCCCTATCACAAACTAAAAGAAATATTTAAAAAGAAATAAAGAAAAGGAAAATGCATAAAATATTGTTTGATATTCACCGAATATACCATTAACTTTGTGAATATTCGAAAAAAAACTAGATATAATATAACTGTTCATTGCATATCACGTAGGCGGGGATAGCTCAGTTGGGAGAGCGTCAGACTGAAGATCTGAAGGTCGCGTGTTCGATCCACGCTCACCGCATTTTTGTATTTTTTTTCAAATCCTTTTATTTTAATATAATAATAACAAGTTTTTTTTTTTTGGAAACGAATATAATAATAACAAGTTAATAGTTCATCAAAAAAAAAAAAAAGAAGTTAATAACAGCCAAAACAGGAAAAAGTACTTTATGGCCAGGCCCACTTGTGAACTTTTACTTTGAAACAAGTTATTTTTAATTGATGCTTATAATAATAACAAGTACTTCCTTTTATAACAAGTTAGTGCTATTTGATTTTGCCAAGGACATGATTTTTTATTTTATTTTTTTGAATAATTGATAGTTATAAAAATTGAAATGGGTATTTGAACTATTGTTCTCCAAATGAAAACTATTATTTTTATAATGCTTGTTTATGAGTACTTATTTTTATCAGTTTATTGAGCTTAAAATAAGCTAGACAAAAGTACAACTATAATTAGAAAAATTAAAACTTTAAAAAGTTATACATAAGCCGAAACCGAAATAACTAGCTACAGTAGGCCTGAAGGATTTCAGTTATGCACCTAATACATGAATTTTGTTGCTGGACTTGGATGAGGACAGGTCCCAGTAATCAACAGAGTGAAAACTAGGCATGATTTTTGCTAAATGGGAGAGCAAAAATAGGGCTACTATTATCAATATTTTCAAGAACTTCAGAATTTATGGGGTCGATCAGCGTAGTATTCATCCTCAAAATTGTACTGTTGATGATGTGAACTGTGAAGAGACTCCTCATTCTATAAATAAATATATATATATATATATATATATATATATTGTTTTTAATTAATTAGTTTACTTATGTGTATCAACTATCATGTCTTTCTCAATTATCTAAGAGTATGAACCAACTAATTCTTTAATCCATTGTGAGCCACATGCCAATGATTGATTTCTTCGTATTGGAAACAAGTCATATATTAGGACCTAAACTTATGTTTAATTTAGATAATAGTTGATTACGTGAATGATTTTAGTTGATCTCTATGTAATTTTATATATGTTCCGTCTGTTAAATGACTTTTGGTTTTGAATTCGAACAAACGGATAAAGAAAGTTTTGAAACTAGTATATCCTACTTGTGAATGTTCATGGAAAGTCCAAATTTTTCTTTGCTTGGCCCATTGTATAATTTCGTGTTTTATGTCATTTTCATTACGACAGAATTAGTTAGTGTACGTTATTCCCTCATTGATTCCTTTTTTACCTTGAAACTTATGAACAAGTGATTCTTTTAATTTTTTTTATAAGATATTTTATTAAGAGAAAGGAAAACTCCAAATAAAAATTTTGTCTTGGAACAAATAGATCTTGGGTTCATAACCCACCCATGTCATAAACTAATTGGTGTTTTGCTATAATGATAAAGAGCAATTATTATAGAGTAGATGACATAAATTGTGGGTTCCAATTAGTTCAACTGGTAAAATCTCTGATGATTGTATAAGAGATCTGGAGTTCAATCACCGCCTACACCAAAAACTGATTGATGTCTTGGTCTGATGATAAAGAGTTATTATCAGGAGCGGACGCCATAGGTTGAAACTCTCTAAAAAAAAAAAAAATAATAATGACATAAATTCAAATTCTATAGTATTTATCAATCTATCAAAATAGAAATAATTAACTTTGTTAAAGAATTATAAAAGACCATTAAGTGTTTGTAGGGTGTTGGGGGGGGAGGGGAGAGGTGAGGTTCAAGTCTTCAGGAGTGAGTTTCACACACATATAGAATATAATTTCTATCTTGTATTAAAAAAAAATTAAAAAAATAAAAATAAAAAGCATTCTTAATATTCAACATTGGCATCTTCAAAAAGTCCTATGGATTTTCCTTGGTCCACATAATACAACGAGAATTGGATTGACAAACAATCTGATTTGGATGACGTACAAACACTCCTCTCCATGAAAACAACAATCTATCACCTTCCTGGGCATTGTAGTTTAGAACTTGAGATGTGTCTTGCTGAGAGCCTGGTTTCCTCAATCTAATATTGTGGTGATCCATTCCATAGTCAATATATCTATCAAGAAGCACCATTGCTCTCAAATCTTAATTGAAAGAAAACCTCTAAAAATTATTGAAAGGGGGAGAAATTCATGAAATTAATTTAGTTTGGGCAGTTGGATGAAGCTTTGGCAATGATTTTGTGAACTCAATTGCATGATTAATTGCAATTTGGTTAATTGTAGCAGATCATTGGGTTTAGTTTGGATATTATGAAATATAAGGTGATTTCTTGTTAACCAAATTGACCGAGGTAGTAAAAGAAAAAACGATGAGTTAATGTGTTGAGATAAGTGGTATAAGGTTTGTATACATACACTTTAAGATGTCACAATTGTCAGGAATAGGCAAGAAAACTTTTCCATTTTCACCAATGTATCATTAATAGGTCTGTGCCAAATAGGACCGATACTAGTAAAAGATTAGAATTTTCTATCTCCCCCTCATGATTCATATTTTTCTTTCTTTTTTTTAAACTATTAAGTAGTAGAAAAACCTAAAGTCTATACCACACAAACTCTCACCCCACAAAATTGGATCAAGTCCATAATTAATTTGTATATTTTGTGTCGGATGTTGCAAACAATGTTAGGATAAATATAGGCTTGGATCTCAATGCACCTCTCTAAATAAATCACGTGGAGTAACTCCACATTGCAACCTTTACCCACTAACAATACTAATACACCACTGCAATTTAGTTTAACACTCAACAACTAAGATGTTTAAAGGTTAACCTTTGAAATTCATGGATTCCAAATTGATGAGGACCCCATTGCTTTTGTTCTCCTTTGTGATGAAAATCTTCCCCTTATGTAAATTAGAAATTTCCCTTTTGCCTTAAAGTCAAAAAGAAAATTCCATAAATGTAAAATAACGAATGGGAATACAAATGTCATGCTTTTCCAATGAATACAATGAGAAACTAAGTTAACACCTGCACTATCCTGAATTCTTCAGTAACAACCTATTTTCTTTTGTACTCTTTTATTATTGGTTTTATTTTTTATTATTATTATTTTTTTTTTTTTTTTGACTTTAAGGCAAAGCTGCTAAAATTTATCACTTTGAGAGAGTGATGAACTCATGAAAGAGACATTATGCAAAAAAAAAACACAATGCATTTCTTTTCAATATCGTAGTCGTAGATGCTCATCAAATAATTCAATATAATGTTTCAGTACTTGACTCTAGGGAGGGAATCAATGCATTCTTGAAAAAAATGGTAGCTACTTTGCTTCTTATCTGTTAAAATAGAATAAAGTTTAAAAGAAAAATCACAAAGAAAAAACAGGCATTACCTTTTCTATTTCCATTGACAAATGTGGACAAGTACATATTCTCTTTTCCCTCTTACAAATTGGTCCCAAAGAGTCCAATTAATTTAGTTAATTAGGCAAATCATGCAAGATGTGATTGAAAAAGTTTGAAGCTTTGTAGCTCAATTGTTGGCACTACCTCAACAAATATATCTAGGATTCAAATTCTTCTTCTTTCAACTATCGAATTATCAAAAAAAGAAATTGATTTTTTTTATTTTAAAAAATTATTTATAGAAAAAGAAAAGAAAAGAAATATCATCAAATGTTGTCAAAGAATTTTTATAAATTGATGGTTAGAAAGGCCTTGACATTTTATTCCTTATCACAAATTAAAAATATATATTTAAAACGAAAAAAAAAAAGAAAAGAAAAGAAAGGCAAATGCATAATATATTGTTTGATTTTCACCGAATATACGGAACCATTCGCTTAGTGAATATTTGGTTATACAGTTTTAGAGATAATTAATTTTTCATTACCCGACGTGAACAGCGGGGATAGCTTAGTTGGGAGAGCGTCAGACTGAAGATCTGAAGGTCGCGTGTTCGATCCACGCTCACCGCATTTTGTTCTTCTGCAAGCTAGCTTTTTAATAACAACTTTAGTGTTTTTTGAACACTTTTTTTCTCTTTGCTTTTGTTGTTCTCCAAGCGATTTTTAATAACAACTTTTAGTGTTATTTGAACACTTTTTATTTATTTATTTATAATAATTCCATAGTAATAATTATAGGGAGAGAGATTTGAACCATGATTATTATTATTATTATAATTATTATAAGTGTTTTAATACACAAATGGGAGATGAGAAAATGTTTTAAAGAAACTTATAGTGGTGTATATTGAAAAATGGCCTAACTTTTGGATACACAATACAAACTTTAAACCTCTTGATTATTATTTATTAGTGATAACAATAAGAATGGGGATTTGAACCACAATTATCCCAATAAAAAAAATGTAAACTAATCCAAAATTATTTGAACACTTTTTTTTTTTTTTTTTGGATAATTCCATAATAATAACAATATGGAGGAGGATTTAAACAATGATTATTCTAAAGAAGGAAAGTAGACTATACCAAAGTTACGAGATTCCTAACAACATGAAAATGTTTTTGTGTATGTGTGTGTGTGAGTAAATTGGTAGTTACAACAAGAGAGATAAAATTTAAACCTTGGATGTTTATATTGAAAACACCAGGAGGTACTAGTTAAACTATTCTTGACAACATGAAAATACTTCTAAGTGCTTGTTTATGTGAAAAACTCCTCATTCTATATAATTTGTAAATGTTAGGGCCCGTTTGGTAGCCCATTTTGAGCAACCTTTTAAGCATTTCAAACACATTTACACACATTTTCACACTTTTTTCACCCACACGTATATAAAAAACACTCAAACAACATTACTCAAACTCCTCTACCAAACACCCCTTGTCTTTAGAAAACTATTGTTTTTTTTCCATAAATTTCATAAGAAATATAAAAGGTATTATTAGATGGTTGAATTTCATTGCTCAATAAAAGTTTATATTTGAATTAAATTAAATCATAACTGTAGGATCCTCGGATGTACGGATCTTCGTACCAAAGGTTTTGTCTTGTAGTCTTTTACACCGCATCCTTTGGAGTCCCACATCGAAAGAAAACCCCCCCACTTGCTGCCTTATAAGCTGTGAAGCCAAGGGAGTAGTGTACCACTGAGTGTTCTAGTGGTACACTACTCCCTTGGCTTCACAGCTTATAAGGCAGCAAGTGGGGGGGTTTTCTTTCGATGTGGGACTCCAAAAGATGCGGTGTAAAAGACTACAAGGTAAAGCCCTTGGTCCGAAGATCCGTACATCCGAGGATCTTACAATAACTAAAAGAAAAAAAATTCAAATGTTGCCAATCTTCTTATTTGCCAAATCCACATTCAATTACATGTTTATTCTTATAGTTATTTGGATATAAGTTTGACTAGAAATTTGGTTGTAATCAATTGCTACAACTTCACTCAATATTTTTTTATTGTTTGTGAATTTTGACAAATTCACAAGAAAAATTTTCAAAAGATCAAATATCAGATTAGCATAAAATTTGACATGCGTATTAAGAATATAAATTCAATTGTTAGATTTTTAAAATATGTCGTAATATTAATTTTTTTTAGTAAAAGTTGTAGTCATTGACTACAATTAAGTTTGTAGCCAAATTTTGTCATAATGATTTTCCCAAATAGTTAGTGGTCACTTTTAGATACACGTGTGATTATACAATTTCTACATAAATTATCAAACAAATATGAATTTATATATATATATATATATATATATATATATGCACATTGTTCAAATCAAATACAGATAATGAGTAAATGTAACTGCAAAATTGTATTTACATAAAATGTGAGCCATATCATTGGCATTTCTCTTAATCCATTTAAAATTACAGCTATAAAAAACACAACATAAGTTTTTTTTTTATAAGAAAACACGAAATAAGTTAATATCTTCCAGTCATACAAATATCATTTAATTCTAGGTATTAGAAATATAATAATGTCTTGCAATCCAATATATAATCTAAATGATACAAATATAAATCAAGATGTTAGATAGAATAAATTTTAAAACTAAAATAAAACCAATTTGCAAAATAACATCATTAATGACATTAAATAAATTAGAGGAAAATTTGCAGTTATATTGAAGTATAAAAGTGTATAACAGAAATAATAAAAATTATATATAATGGGGTAAATTTGTGAGTCAATAGATCTATATGTCAACATGAAAATTTTCCATCTATTAATACCAGCTAGATTGAAACTATCTTCTCAAAAAAGAAAAAGAAAAAAAAAAGCAATAATCAGAATTCTTTTTTTCTTTTTCTTTTTTTCTTTCAAATTTCCTTGTCACAATATTGGTTGCAATTGGAGGTTGGAATTATTGATCACCGCACATCAATCCCACAGCTTGTATTGCAAACTTTTTGAACCTCTCATTCTAATTTACATATTTGTTAACATAACAAAAATATAAATAAGTGGCAAAAGGAAATAAATCCTTGCCACCCAAATTTCCCTGTATCATAGTGACATTGTTAATCTTCCTATTAAAGAGCAATCCTCTGAACTCTGGTCTTTTGGAGCTGGACCAAAAGCCAGTCTATATATTAGCCAAACTTTATTTACAACGTGATGGTTCCTTCCACTACTATCTTTCTTGACTGTATTGCATTCTTTAGCATCTGTATTGGGGCTGTAAAAACCCCCCCAAAATACGATTTTATACCATCAACCAACAAAAATTGAGCATTATCCCGAGTGGTACTTCTAAACCCTGCAAGATGATATTTTTTTTAAATAATATTTTATTGGGTTTTGGGTTTTATTTGGATATTGGGATTTATTATTTTATTGTGTAGATATATTATTTTAACGTTTCGTATAGTAAAATAAAAGTTAGGATGTTGGGTATATTGTAAAATGGTATAGTATAATAGATAAAGTAATTTTTGAGATGCTAAAATGAGATATTTTTTAGAAACCGAATCCTAATGCTCAAGCCTATAGCTTTAATTAGTTTTCCCTTCCAATCACAAAGAATCTCAGCCACACCAGACACCAGCTTTCTTATCTAAATCTTTCACACCAGCAACCCGTGGAGTGTCTTTTCTATTGCTCACCTATCTCTTTAAATCCGCCAACTTCTGTTTTCTCTTTCATGGTGGTGTACTCTTCCAAACCTTTGCTTTACTTGATATATGTTATTTATGACACTTGAATGAACATTTTATCATTTGGCCCACTAAGATCCAAAAACACATGCAGAATAATAGACCATGTGCATCAGTTATGCACTTATGCTTTGATTCACCACTTCTTTCTTAGTCACCATTTCTATGCATTAATTAAACAAGGCACAAAATTAATGAAGTTAAGGGGGGAAAATGTTTTACAAATAAGATTCAGGATTTGAAAGAAAAAAATAATAATCTTAGATGAAAGAGAAGTAAAACAATCCAAGCAGTCATTGTACAAAGTACAAACTGAGTCTGAAATAAATATGGTGTTGCATTATGAATTACTGCACTAGCCATAATAGCCATCTTATCTTAGTGGACATTGTCACTGATAAAACTATAGCTATGGACAAGTGAAAACCATTTTTATTTTGTTGTGTTATGTAAAGTACATTGCAACATACATCACACAGGCGGGGATAGCTCAGTTGGGAGAGCGTCAGACTGAAGATCTGAAGGTCGCGTGTTCGATCCACGCTCACCGCATTTTTGTATCTCAATGTTTTATTTTGTGCCAACTAAGCCACTTTGGTTAACAGTTAAACCAATAAAAGGCCCATTTTATATTTACTTCATTAAACAAACAAGTCATACGTGGTCTGAACTAATAAAATCTATGTTTTTTGAAACAAATGCTTAATGTTGTTTGAGCTGAAACAAAAACTTAGTCCAAAATGTTTAATTTTCAAACAAGTAAGCCGAAAGATTATATTACACTTTAGGGTGAAAAGACCCATGACTTATTATTTTAGACTTAATCCAATGTTTTTGGATTCTAACAAATAGAGTCATAAGATTTAAAAGCAAATAAAATTAGTTGTTATTCAACATTCAACAAATACACAGACAGTTTTTCAACTTGAATATTGATTAAGTTACTTATATAGTTCTATCATTCTCCCATAACCAACACAACTACCATATCAATTGCTCATTCATTGTGTTTCAAAATCTCTGGTGGTCAAGGACTATTTTCCAAGTTAACCCTGTGGCCCATGGCTATGAAATATGGACCTTAAGAACATTGATTTCTGCAACACATTACACATTAAAATGTTTCTAAAAACCTTATTATTTTAGACTTAATCCAGTGTTTCTAAATTCTAACATATAGAGGCATATACGATTGAAAAGTAAATAGAATTATTAGTAATTCGACTGGTACAAAGACATCAAACCAAATCATAACTTTGTCAACCAGAATATTGAGTCAATTTACTACTATAGTACAATATCCAACATATCATTCATTGTATTTCAAAATCTCTGGCTGTCAAGGACTAGTTTTTAAGTTGATGCCTGGCTATGAAATAGGGACTACAAGAACATTTATTACTACAACAAAAAAAATTGAAAATGTTCCAAAAACCCAAGACATATTTTAGACATGGTCTGCTTCTGTCTTCTAACAAACATAGGCATGAGATTGAAAAGTAAATAGGATTAGTACACGTTTAGATTAGTTTTGTATTGATTTGTTGATTAACTGAAAGTGGGTAAACTACTATTATATCTAGAAAAAGCAAACCATTACCTTCTCAACCAGAATATTGAGTCAGCTTACTAGTATTGTGCAATATTTATTGTTCTATTATACTGCCCCATAATAAACATAACCACCTCTTAGCCAAAAATAATAATAATAATAATAAATAACTACCATATCAATTGGTCATTCATTGTGTTCAACTTTCAAAATCTGGTGGTAAAAAGGGCTAATTTTTCGAAGTTAAAAAACCCTATGCCTGGCTATGAAATTTGGACTAAAAGAACAATGATTTCTGCAACACAAATTTGAAAATGATTCATAAAAACATCAAACATATTGTCGTTATCAATATAAAAAACCCTAATTTTCACATAATCAGCAATTAAGAAACTCTACATCTTTCTCAAGCAAAAAGGGAAGAAAAAAATAAGGGAAAAAGGAAGAAGAAGAAGAAGCAAGATTGGTTCTGAAAATAATTAAAAGAAATCAAATTCTAAATAATTTTGATCAGGGTAACCAGCAGGAGCAGCTTTGTCACTAGTTGATGCCATAGGGCCTGGAATTTGCTCAATCTCGACTGGCTTTGGAATCTCTGGTGGGCTAGCACAACGAATCAAAGCCCAGTTTACGCCTTCAAAAAAGGGATGCTGTTTAATCTCTGTTGCTCCACGCTTATATGCCAACCTATGCTGTGGTTCTTTCACTAGTAAGCCTCTTATCAAGTCTCTTGCCGAAAAGCTCACCACTGGCGACTCTGGGAATCGTAGTGGTTGACCTACAACATTGAACAAGGTGGCCCGATTCCCTGATCCCTTGAAAGGAGTCTTGCCAAACAAGAGCTCATAGAGAAAGATCCCAAAAGTCCACCAATCAACAGCACTACCATGCCCTTCACCTTTGATAATTTCAGGTGCCAAGTACTCGTGGGTTCCAACAAATGACATTGAGCGAGCATTGGTTGGCTCGGCAATAAGCTCTGGCAATGGGCTGACTTGGTTTCCCATTTCATTCTTGGGTTTTCGTTCTTTCTTGGATTTGCTTGAAAATAAACGAGGTCCGAAACATGTTGTAGGCACCACACAAGATGGTTGGATACAGGAGGGCTCAATGCAAGCTGGTTGGACACAGTAAACTGTGTTCTTGCGCAAGGGTTCAGAATCAAGTGCAGAAGACTTTACTAATGTTGGGCTTACAGCACAGCGGAGGGAAAGGTCAAAATCAGAAAGCATAATGTGTCCATCTTCTCTCACAAGGACATTTTCTGGCTTGAGGTCACGATAAACTATTCCAAGCATGTGTAGATACTCCAAAGCAAGGAGAACCTCAGCTACATAGAACCTGCATATTCAGGGCCAAGAGATAACAACAATGTATCACAGCCAATTGTCAATGCAAGGAAAGAAGATTTATTGGTTTGCAACTACTGTGTGATGCAGGATAGAAGAATCCAACTCATGAAGATTTTACTCTTGCTATGAAATTATTCTATTAAAAAGTTATAAACAACCAAAGCATATCATTGACGTTGCAACAGATAAAGACAGTTGGAATCTTTTTTGTTTTTTTTTCTTGAACAATAAACATTATCATTAGCTTTCAATGGGAGAAATATGCCCCAGAGACTACAATAGACAAGCACAGGTCCAAGAAACCCCAGTATAATTCGTTTTTTTGACATATGCTTTTGCCTTTGGTGGGGAATCTAAGAGGGGAAAAAAGGAAACTGATGGGTGCTTATGAGTTATGACTCTCATTGGCAAGCCAGCACGTTTTCCTTCCTCCATAGCTAGGATAAATTTTGTGTGGCCGGTCATAAGCAATGACAATTTGTAAATCCCTTCCCAGAACGACTATATTGAAGCTCTCATATGAAGGTGATTCTCATTTTGTACAGTAGCCAGTAAGATTAAGCCAAGAGCAGTAGAAAATCTCTTCTTAACTGTCTTTCAATTTCAAATGTGTTTTCAATAAGCATCATTTCTCACTTGAAGAAAGAAATGTGGAAATACACCAAGATATGTGTTCAGCTATGTTTAAAATGGACCATACTAAATCAGGCTGCTAAAGAACTTCATCAATCAACTCCTTGGAATAGTGATAAAAATTTGTTCTCTTAGTTCTTTAACAAAAAAACACCCCAAAAAAAAATGGTAATTCTTCACCCAAGATCAATAATAATAAAAAGTACTCATTTTGGTTGAAGTAGCCTATTACCAACATAATCAATAACAATTGTCATTTTGGTTGAAGTAGCCTATTTCCAATGAAAGTGTCTAGGGTTCAAATGCCCCCTCCCCGAATGTAACAATGGAAAAAAAAAAATCTTTGAGATACCAGATTTTATTTTTGAATTTTGAACTAATTTTCTTTTTGAATTTGGTCTTTAATGTTGCTGAGATTTTTTGGGATGTAATTGTGGCTTAATGTAATCCCTGCAACCTATTAAAAAGAGGCTCCAGGAATAGTTTGAGGCAATACAATTTGAATAAGAATTATATGATAAGAGAATATTTCCCTTGCTTTTTGGTGATTCAAAGCACCCTTAGGTGGTGCTGCCTAAGGTTTTCAGGCAGATTCTAGGTGATAAAGGTTAGGCCCCATTTTATCTTCTTTTTCCTTGTATCTATTTTTCAACCCGTCCTACATCAGTAGAGTATAAATGCTTGGCTTTTTTGTACCAAGAATCACTATCCAAAAGTTTTCCCCTCAGTTTATCTAGCCCATCACTTCACCAAATTTCTCATCTTAATGCTTGTTCGTATACCTTATGTTTTTTATCACACTTGGCATCTTGAGCATAACTCCAAAATGCATTTCTATAAATATCCTATCAACACTCTAGACAAAGCAACCAATCCTCTTTTCTTTTTTCTTTTTCTTTTCTTTTTCTTTTTTTTTTTTTTTTTGGATAAGTGAAGAAAATTTTATTCAAAATCATGAAAATGAGTCACCTAAGTATACAGCAGGTGACCAAAACAATCAAATACACAAAAACCAACCAATCCTCTTGATATGGCCGTTTGGAACAACACAATCTTTATATTCCTCAGAATTAGCCTAAGTATTTTCAAAGAAGAGTGGCATCCCGTCATTTGAAAGGCATATAACTCTAAAGCTTGTCATATCAAGCATATCGACATTTCTCCTCAATGCCAATTATGCACAACACCTAATAAAGAAAAGAGAAGTTCTTGGGAATTGATACCTAATCACTGCATATAACTTTTTATATGCAATTATCATTTCATAGAGTTCTTGTAGGAGATCCATATATGTCCACCTGATAATGTATTGTTTGCATGAATAGTGTTCATCATATTATAGATCAGCAAGATATCAAAATTTTATTCCACGGCATGAGACTAATACTTACTCTCATAAATATTGAGGATCCACCTTATAACAATGAGTTTACAATAAATCAATGAAGTAAGATGACAGAGAAAATTCAATCCAACTAAATATGATATTAAAGCATGAACCAGAACTATCATTAACAAAATTCTATGCAACAATTGAAACATATAGATACTAAGTTAAGACAGGTTTCTTACTTTACTGCTTGTTCAGAAAAATGCTTCCCTGGTTGCCTCTGCCGAAGTGTGTGCAAGTCACCTCCAGGGCAGAACTCCATCACCAAACAAGAAAACTTTTCCGTCTCAAAATGGGTATACAAGGTCGGGAGGAAGGGATGGTCTAAAGACTGCAGTATCTCTCTTTCTGTCTGAGCCCGAAGCAGTTTTTTACGGCTTGCTAAAGATGCTTTGTCCATAACCTTCATTGCAAAATAACATTTTGTTCCACTCAACTCAGAAAGATGGACACTTCCAATATCTCCACAACCTAACTTCTTTAGAAGTCTAAAATGGTTCAAACCCAACACGCCATCTTTTGCTCGGACAGCCTGTATGGCTTCCCATCGTATGTCATTTGCCTTGTGAGGTTTGTTAATAGTGCTACTTAAGCTGCTGCAAGTGCTTTCATCACTCACATCACTGCTTGTGCTACCTCTACAGATGCTGCTTTTCCCACTCTCGACATAATCTACGCGGTCACTAATTTTGGCACTCCCACTAGTCTTCCCAAGACTGCTAGTTCCATCACTGACTTTAGCTGAAGCCGGGCTAAGTCCGTGCTCCAATGTCTTCTTTTCTTGATCAGCCCCACCTTCTAGTGAACCCTTAGTCTCCTTCACCACAGGTCTTACATTAGCTGGCACTTGTTTTGGATCACTTAACGATAAACTTGAATCTAATCTTTTAGCTAAAGAGTTGTTGGACTCCTTTTGATGAGAACTCAGTGATCCTTTTTCCTCAATGGTTTCTACAGGAACCTGCTTCGATGTGATTTCTTGGACACCCTTTGGTAATTTTCTTGGAGTAACCGGCTCCGATTTGCTTGTCTTTGTAATCTGCAAGGGTGCAGGCCTGCGAAAGTTTCCTTCTACTGTTTGACTACCAATTAATTTTCTCTGCTTCTCTGGAGAAGTTCTGGTACTGGATTTTGAGGCCATCGACATAATGGGAACTTATTAGACAGATCCGATTGAATATATCCATCACTCAGCACCCAATCTCACCACATAACTCCCACCATTTACAGTAACAATTTTCATTTCCAAGTCCATCATAGCAGGGTAATATCTACAAGAAAGCAACTAAAAAAAATCAAAACTTTGCAACATACTTATAATATGCTCAAATGGAAGTTGTAAAGTTAGACTAACCTAGCCCAAAACAAAGTAAAGGAACACTATTTGAGCAAAAAGAGGAACATATCAGAGATTCAGAATTGTTAGTCACCACTATAACCACGTGATCCATGTACTAAATGAAAAACCTTTTACTTGACCAAACAAGCTGTTAAAAGAAAGTAAAACCATTACCTCTAAGAGGTTAGAATTGAACATTTATTAAAAAATTAAGGACAAAATGTGATGTAAACTAAACTAAACAAAAATAAATTGCATACATACCCAGATCATAGCTCAAACAATACCAAAAAACCCACCAAGAGAGTTTGAAAATATCACCAAAATACAGGAACACAGTCATCTACCTCAAAATGGCAATCCTTTTTTTTCCATGAAAAAAAAAAAAAAAACCAAACTTTCCAGGGCAAAAATGTGTAAGATCAAAGAAGCATGGAAAAAGTAAGAGAAACTCCAATGGATTTCCACATAAAAATATAGATTCTCCACTGCTCTGACAATACAAATGAAGGCCAAAAGAGCAAAAGATAAGAACAAAGTAAAGAAGATTGATACAGATCTCCAAAAACCACAGACCCACCTCTTTGGATCCAGGAACCCCACAAAGACCCAGATGCTAAAAAACAAAATAGAGTGCAAAGAGAAGCAAAAACCCATTAAGGAAAAGGGAAAAAATCAGAATACCCAGTTGAGAAAAAGTAAAGAGAAAGAAAGAAAAATAAAGGAAGCCCAAAAGGAGTAGTACCTCTCAGAGAGAGTCTCAAAGATCAGAACTTTGGAGGGGTCCTTTGCTTTAGCAGAGTGGAAAAAAAGAGCACTGACTCACTCTCTAAACTCACTTACTTAACTCATTCACTCACTACTGTTGAGAGAGATAAAAGAGAACAATGTGTTAGAGAACTCCTTCTCCTCAAATGTGTGGAGAGAGAGAAAGAGAAAGTGAGAAAAAAGAAAAAAAAAAAAAGCTTGTGTTAGAAAGGGTTGGGTGTCTCTGTGGGCTACCATCCATGTAATGTAGGAGAAAGAGAGAGAGAAAGAAGGGTCAAAGTTAAAAGTGGAGGCTTTTGTTTTTCTTTTTCTTTCTTTCTCTCTCTCTCTCTCTCTCTCTCTTTGTTTGTTTTTTTTTTTGATTAATTTCTCTCTCTCTCTCTCTCTCTCTTTGTTTGTTTTTTTTTTTTGATTAATTTCTCTCTCTCTCTCTCTCTCTCTCTCTCTTTTTAATTTGTGTGTTTGGAGGGTTCAATTATTTCAATGTATTTTGTTCCTAAACCGAAGGTCTGAATCAACATATGGGCCTCCAAAGGCTCCAACCTGTCCCCTCATGTTTTCTGCCTTTTCGAGTTTCCCATTTTAGGCTTCAATTTTTTTGAGATTGACCATTGTCACCCCATCACTTTTTATTAATCTTTTCTAGATTTTTAGTACTTTAATCAAGTATATTTTCATATCAATACAATTTCAAATACTACTTTGGATATATATATATATATATACACACATAATTTGGCATTTTAAAAAATAAAATAATAACTTCTCATCACATAGATAAATATATTCATATTAGAAAACCTTATCATTTTCACTAAAAGATATATCAATAATTGATTAATTAGTATTTAAACCGCTACAAACATAGATTTTTTTATTATTATTAATTTATTATAGTAATGTTGATATTAGTACGAAAAAATTGATAGTACTGGCCGTACGGAATGGTATTTAAAACTTTTTTTTTTAAGAAATGAATGTAACATTACATACATGTATTACATGAAAATGCCACCCAACCATTAATTTGCCTAGAAAGAGGCCCCTTTCTGCATTTTTTTGGGTCTATTGATAATCAAGCAATTGGGAAAACTCTCCATAACAATGTAAGTTGATTATAGGGGATTGATTATGATGGACGGCTAGGATGGGTTTTTTGAAAAGTCAAATAGATGGCCCCATTGATCAAAAGTCATGGGTGGAGAGGTGGGGATGGATCATTATTGGGTTGGGGTTTTGTTGCAATGATTGATAGAAATTATATAGTTACTGTCTGGCCATTTTTTTTTCTTTTATATTAAGAACTAATCACAAATATTTTATCCTAAAGAAAGAACCAAATCATATATGTCACCTATAATGTCAATATCACCCTATCTCTAAAGCACATTCAAGTGTTAATATTATTATTTCTATGAAAAAAAAGTGTTTGTATTATCAAAAAACCACCTCATTGTTGTAAATTTTGTTATAAAGTTAATTGGATATACTAATTAATTATTTTTTAAGCAGATTAATATTAACAAAAAAAGGTGAAATGAAAATGAAACTAAGAAAAGGCCAAGAAAAGAGAGAGAGGACATAGACTCATAGCCTCCTTGGGATTCCTGAATTGGCTGGTCATGAAGAACTCTAGGCTAGATTTTTCACAACCATTTTTGGCACAGGTTTCCTCATAAGATATAAAAGACACTTAGCAGAAAGGGAATCAATGAAAGTTGTGTGCAATGTCTCCTTTCAGAAGGTACTTTGTACAAGCCTGAAGTCACACTCCAATATCTAAGAGGAAGTGCACAACTCAATGTTGAAAATAGTCACCACAAAATCCACATTCAAAATCCAACAGTATCTAAAAAATGTGGTGGAATGAAATTATCACCACTACCCGTGCCCTTCAACAGAGTTTCTGTCTGTCTAGGAATGTTTGCCAAAGAAACCCAACATCTCAATCTTTCCAATTTGATTTGATTCCTCACCTCTTTGCCAAGTATGGACAGCTCACTTGTTATAATAAACACTCCAAATGGAAGATGAGTAAATTTTCTTAATGGCTATTGAAATTATGTCTGTACTCTATGGTTGGTAGCAAAATTGCTTGCTCACCTAGAACATAAAAGGGACTGCTTTTTTTGGATGTTTCATTCTGTTTATCTACTGGTGATTCTAAATTAAATGTGGTTTGGATTAGTTTTTTTGTGAAGAGTTTATTTGCTAATTTATTGAAAGTTTTCAAAAACATAATTGTACTATAAAATGACAAGGTTTTAAAAAGTTGTATATGACTAAAAGATTTACAAACCGACATGATAATAAATGTAATTTATACCATTTCAACAAATAAATAATATATAAATTACTCTTTTATGTATTCTTTAAATAGGTAGATAATGGAGGAACGGAAAAAAAGATGGGATTTCAAATATAAATCTGGGATACTATAAAAGATGTCACTAGCATTATACTATCACTTGAATCCTACTTTTTTGTGTATTGATGATAATGGTGGCTCTAGGAATTTCTTCTAGGATAGTAATTGTAAAACTTAAATTATATAAAATCTAATAAAAGTATAACTTCCTATATTGACCCCCAAAAAAACATAGACACACACTCAAATACATAAAGTCTTATAATTTCTTTTTATGAGTTTTTTTATTTTGAAATCATTGCAAGATAGTTTTATTATCAATGCTGCAAGCTATATCTCTTTTAAAGTTGAAAGACAAATATATTGTTAGCAACTGGGCTTTTTCTTTTTCTTTGTAAAGGCCTAGCATATTATTAAGGGGACAAAAGTTTAAAAAAAAAAAGTTTGGCTACATGTTCTTTATGTTTAATATGGGTATATATTTTAAAAATCTAACAATTGAATTACATGTTCTTTACGTTTTTAAAACATATGTCAAATTTCATGTCAATAGGATGTTATTTACTATTTGATTCATAAACTTATTTTTTATGTATAATTTTAGACTACAGAAACTCGAAATTTAAATATTTAATTAATAACATAGTTATCGATCCCTCGATCTTATTGAAATTTTGTGAACATGGATGATATAATAAAAAATGTAATCTAATGGTAAATTTGTCAAAATTTACATCTAATAACAAAAATATTAAATGGAATTGTATGTTTAGTTTACAACTAATTTTCTTGTCAAGCTTTGCCCAAAATTTAATTATGTTAGGCCTAAAAAATTTTAGGGTGGTCACAATTTTTCTTGAAGGTAAAAAAAATCATAAAGTTTCTTAATTTTATATTATAATTTTTTTTCCCAGGTTAAGCTGGTTTTCTAATCACCTTGGCTATAACGGACTAATTGATGATGGATCATTTTGTATTTCTTATATAGTATTACTAGTATTACTCAATTAAATAAGCTAACTCACTAAAATTTGTTCTTTTTCTTTTTTTTTTTTTTTTTTGGGAGGGAGGAATTTTTAATGTCAAAAATCAATCGAGTATATTCAAGAGGCATGGCGACAGACTCTTGACATATTAATGATAATAGCATGCAAAATATTAGGCCCCCAATTTGTCCTACGATCTGATAATGCAATGTCTAATCTCCATCAGTACTTTCTCATTTCATTTCTTGTTTTAGTCTTTTAGATATTAGACATGACATGATTGGTAGATGGGGTTAAGAGTAATTTTTGCACAGACATTACATAAGCATGTTAAATCCATTTAACTATAACCGACCCTTTGGTCTAACTAATACTATAATTTTAGACTTAAAAAATAAAAAATAAAAACCTTGACCAAGTTCTAAAATATTTAGTTCCTTAATTTGAACATGTTTGACCACCCTGATGACTTGGCCAAACATAGTTTTAAGAGTGTAAGTAAAAAATTGCATCTTTTGCTAACTTTTTCATTTGTCTTTTTCTTAAGATATCTATATAAACCTTCTATTTGTTGGGTCTTGTAGTTGAATTGGAATCCCGGGATATAGGGGCAAAAGGATTCGAATTGCATGGTTAAAGTATATTGCAATTATCTCTATAAAAAAAAGAAAAAAGGAAGAAGTAAAGCTTCTATTCTTATAAATGTACAAAATCATTATTTAATATATTAAATGCACTTGTGTTCGCATGATGCTTGATGACAAAAACCTTATAACATATTGTAATTCACTACTGTAATTCAAGTTGATTTGGCTTTCATTTAATTAATATTACAGTGCTACTTCTCAAAAAAAAAAAAAAAAAAAACCTTACATCATATTGTAATTATCTCTAAATAAATATATATATATATATATATATATATATATATAAAGCTTCTATTTTTATAAATGTATAAAATCATTATTCAATATATTAAAATTTAAATGCATTTGTGTTTGCATGAGGCTCGAAAACAAAAGCCTCGTAACATATAAAAATGGTTAAAAGGTAAAATTATTTATTTATTTATTATTAACTATTATATATTGATTTGGCATCAAATTTAGGCCTGCCTACGTAGTTGTCATGTGTAGCACTTTAATCACCATGAAAATTGCTACCTAAATTTGACATATGGTGCCTTAATTACTCAAATTATAACGTTCATTTCAATGTATATACTGCAAAACCTACTTAAAGATTGTGGTTTTCAGATTTTTTTGGTCACACATAGGCTGCTAAATACTAAATAGTCAATACACCATTCTATGCTCTATAATACCAGATCAAACATTCATTAGTTTAAGTAATATGATACAATATACGAAACAAACTAAGCCTATATCTACGATTTGTTGGCTTAATGAGGTAGACTAGTGAACTGCCAGAGAAACAAGATTCCTCTTTCCCCTAATGGCCAAGGTTAGCCACATGGTCATATGGGTGATCATGTAAGACCATCAAGTACAAATAAGCCCAGATGACTCATACTTTATAATTTGATAAATGGAACTGTGCAATGGGTCAATGATCAATACATTAAAAAAGAAAAAAAAATAACAACTCTTTTTATTAATTAAGAAGCATATGTGCACATTATGGAATCTTTTCATCAAACACTATAATCCTGTGGCTTTTATTTTAAGACTGATCATTACAGTGTCCTGCAAACACTACCATATTTTTTTCCTTGGACAGTTGATAGTATCTAGGTGGGGCTTGAGTGCAACAGTGGTCCCAGGTGCATAAATATTGTACAGTGATACATATTAGTTCTTCTTTCATTTCTTTAATGAGGAAGTAGAAAGATGCTATAGGATCCAAATGAAGCATCAAGCATCACTACATCAATATTCAACAGCTTTGCCAGTGGATCACAGGCTTAGGACATGACTTTGTAACTTGTACAAGTTTGGAGACATTCTCCAAATGTGTTATTGCTATCTGCAAGGGGTGGACATGCTTGGAATAAGCCAAGCTGAATTATAGTTTCAATATAAACAAGGAATGCTTTATCAGTGGGAATTCAGTGAAGATTACATCACAAACTGATTGCTTTGGAAATTTGGAGGGACTCAAAAAAAAGAGAAAAAAAAAAACTATTCTTTTTGTTAAATTTCTCTAAGCTCTAGATGGCCCCCTACCCATTGAGCCTAAAGTTCGATGTTTGAGCTCAATCCCACCCAAAATAGGGTGGCTTTTGCAGACCTAGGGGGTCAGCCGGCCCATGAACTAGTCTAAATTAGATGACTAAAATGGACTTTTTATTTTTCTTTATAATTTATAGATCCCAACCTAGCCAATAGACAAGTTTACCTTAAATTCCCTTCCATTACAAGCACAACATATCATCATGTGATTTGGACCTCGTTCACCTTCATGAAGAGCAATTGGCAACTCCAATTGGATTTTAAGGAACTTAAAATAAGTGCTACTAATAGCCCAACTTACTTATACCTCCACCTTTTCTGCTTCTTAAAAGGTGCACCCTATCATGACCATGCAAATTGTGAATTAGGTGTTACTCTGTCAAAAAAGATAGTAGTATGTGTCTTCCACATGAAGCAGTAGTGTTGTGCTACTCACCATTATGACAAGAAATAAGGGCTGCTGGAGTCGACACTTTTGAGATTTATTCGGATCCCTTTTTTTTTGCTTTTCACTGGTTATGATGATAACCTGGGAAACAACTAATATTACATTCAAAGTCTCATTGAGGCCTGTTATGCCAAAAGTTGAGCTAGACTGCTGGTGCTAACATGGTTATAACTGTCAAGCATATATTCAGGAAGGGTGTTAGTTCTTTTAAATAAAAATAAAAATAATAATCCCTGCCATTATCTTAAGGATTTATTTTGAGTTCCCGACAATAGAGTGCCTAAGAAATTAACTCAGATCATGTGTTCGTTAAGATGGTTGTATATTTTCTGCCAAAAAGAGAACAAAAGACCCACAAAAAGAAAGAGGGGGTAGGGGGGAAACAAAAATTAGGTTCTATAAATTATAAGAAACTAGCTTCTTATATTATGATATGAATATGTAAACAACAATAATCAACCATGCATAATATAATAAACCAGATCCTCTGAAGTACTTTCAACTTCATTCCTATTAATTAGCATAAGAACAAAGAATCAAGAGAGCTCGGAAATCACGCGTTCACACTTGCTTTCTAAAATCTTCACAGCTTCAGTAAATAGTACCTCAGGAGGTAATGCTCCCGTTGATTCAATGGTAACTGTAAGGCAAGAGATAACAAATAAACTTTTAAACTGATATAAAATTTTTGTATAAACGATAATGCTTAATGGAAACCATTTTCTTTATAAAAAAATAAATAAATAACTGACTCTGCAAGAAACTATGAACAATCGAAAGAGAGTTGGAATTCAAACGGCTGGGATCAACATCAGTTTGTGTCTTAAAATGATACTGTGTCAATGTGTGTGTGTGTGAGTATATGTACTGAAATTGAAGAAAACCTAGGTGAGCCTTCTTTGAAATTTACCTACATCACTTAAACAAGCAGTTGCAAGCCAATCTTAATTTTTGTTTAAAAGGTAACAAATAGATGCCTTATAATGCTCAAATTTGTCAAGCTTATACAGGTATTCTGACTCCTCTCTGAACAAACAATAATCATTTTTTTGGTAAGTAAACAATAAATAGTTTTTTTTTTTTTTTGTGTGAGCATAGTTTAGGTGTTTAAAATTACTCTCTAACTAATTGAAGAAACTTTTTTTGTTAAAATGCAAAACTGACCTTCTAACTTTCTTCAAATTTCATTTCAATCCTCTAACTTTGCTTTCATTCATTTCAATCCTCCAAGTTTTATATTTATTCAATTAAGGCCATTAACTTTTGTTAAAAATTTTTGAAAAAAAAATATGGAAAATATTTTTCAATCTTTAATTGAATTTTTTTAATTTAAAAAATTTTAAGAAAAATTTATAAAATTGAAAAATTAACCACAACATATAAAAAAAATTGATGGAAAAGCCTTAATTGAATAAACTTAAAAGTTAGAGGACTAAAATGAACAAAAACAAAGTTAGAGAACTGAAATGAAATCTAAAAAGACTTAGGATCAGTTTTGCATTTTACCCAACTTTTTTTTTGTTATGCATTAGAATCAACTTTATGATATGTATTAGATGATAAATGGACGAGATTTAAAGGGGGACACATTCCCCTCAATGCGGGGAGGAGATGCAATTGGTTTAGAAACCATTGGCATACCATTTCATTATCTCGGGACCCACATAGGTTTCACAAGTACCTATACATGTATAGTTCAGATCCTTGCAATTCTCAGCAATGCATTGCAGAATTGTCCCATTTAAGAATGTTGTGTACAGGTTCCTCTGACTGAATCATGTATGAATCAGATACACCATTACGCATTAATGAAGGGTTTCACACCACCCCTCCTACCCCCCCCCCCCCCCCCCCCCCCCCCCCTTATCTTCCCATAAAGAATTCCATTAGTGCTGTATCTTTTAGACAACTAAAGAAGGAATCGGGAAGATTTCATTCTCAAGCCCCCATGGTCTGCCAAGCATTTTTAGTTGTAGTAACCCTTTATTGAGGCAAAGTTCCAGACTTGGCCATAATTTCAATTGTTCCATCCTGACAACAAGATACCGGCAGTGCCTCATGATCTTGAGGGTTGATCAAACCCAGTGGGCTGTAAACAATAACTTCATTTGAGGTTGGATATTACTTTTCTTTTGCATTCTTTAAACAATCATGGAATGAATAGGTGTTACTATACTAATATCCTCTGAATGTCCTGTCTTTACTAACGCACCCAACCAACAGAATATAAACCGCCCATGACTATACTTATCAGTCCATATTTACGCAGATGGAGATGCCAATTGACCCAAAAATCATACGCAAAATGTGTTGCCTAGCTCTAATTAATTCACACACACCATATTACTTACATATGAAATGATCCTTAACACGACGTAGTGACACGCGTTTCTCCCACTCTTCCCCTCCTCTGATGCATTCTCGACACAATGTGCAAGCTCGTGGCCGGGCCACAGTTAACCTTTTTCTACCTGCTCAATAGACAAAATATCAATTGCGAAAGTGAGTTCTCCCAAAGAAAAAGGAAAATGTGATCACACATATAGCTTAATGATGAGCTGCCTACTATTGGGGAAAAAACCCTTTTAAATTTTAGACAAAATCCATTGTGTGGACAATCTAAAGAAAAGAACACTTCACCGTTGGCAATATCTTCAATGTCAAATACTCCAACTGGGCATTTTTCTTTAAGGGTTTCAGCATCCTCATCTTCGATCTCTTCCAATAGTACAACCTGCGCAAAGTAAACTTATAAAACATTTTTCTTCAAAAACATTTGCAGTGTTTAGATCCAGCTCTAAATAATATATCATCTCACCTCAGGAAGCATCCTATACCAAGCAGTGGCCACTGGCGACCACTTTGCATGTGTTTTACCAACACCTTTCACAGCTTGTGCTTCAAGTTCAATTTCCTACAAAAGATAAAGGTGTCTACTCCAATAAAAACCAATTCAAAGAACCATTTTTCAGAAAGGCATTAATGCTATTTTGACTTGAGGTTGTATAAATGGAGCATGTTATCATGATAAGGAAAGCATTAATTGATTTAGAATAGTTTAGAAGCCTATTATAGTTGTAAGTAAACATTTAAAACAAGGAATATTTTTTACAAAAGGTATGATTGTGAAAAATAAATTTATGATGCTCACTCCAAACAATGTAAAAAAAAAAAAAAAAAGTTTAACTCAAATATGATTTTGTGAAGTTGTTCATGCCAGCAGTTAGAGAGAAGAAAGTCATCCAGGAGTCAATAGTGCATCCAAGAAAGAAGCTTAGTGCAGTTGCTAGGAAAGTGATAACTTCAAAGAATAAAATTATAAATATCATCCAGATTGACATCCATGTGCCTATCACTCTAGGAAGAGACTCAATTTCTAGAAGCCATAGGCATATTTTGATTAAGTTCTCAAGAATGTCTATGCCAGAATTGCTCCCTTATATTAGTCCAATTTGCCTAATGCACAGTGTCCTCTACAGTTACTTGGGTCCCATAACCCCTTTTTTTTTAATAACTGGGAGGTTACAACCACACCCATAGATCTTAGCGCCACGACCTAAGCTTTCATCCTATTTGAGCTAGAGTTCATTGGCCCAAATACCTTCTAGCTCTCCCAAAGGTAGGGTTGTAAATGAACCAAGCTAATTTTGGACAACTTGGACCCAATTCAGGAAAAAAGCTTGTTTACGTTAGTTTATTTAACAAATAAGACAAGCTGAAGCCCAACTTTAAGCTTGACTACTGAACAAGCTGAGCTCAAACTTAATAATGTGCATGTGAACAAGTTTGTGAGTATGAGGCTCAATTTAAGTACATATAATATTATACGTTCATGTGTATACATGTATAAATATATACTGATATAGACTTGAAATTAGATTGTGGAAGTTAGTAAATAAGTTTATAATATATCAACTTATTTTATGTAATGTATTTTTTTTTTATAGGTATATTTTATGTAATGTAATGTATTGATAATATAAATTGTTTATTCTGTAGTAAAAATTATTTAATTTTTGACAATACAAGGTTAGTGAATCTAATGTTTATAAGTTCATTAATTATTGGCATAGATTTGTGAAGGGATAAAAAAGTTTAGTTGCAGGGTTTATTATATATGGGAAAAAAATAAATTAATCAATGTGAACAAATTTGAGCTTGTTCAATAAGAAATGAACAAAATTTGAACACGCAATCTAGTTTGGCGATGAGCTCAAACTTAGCTCTTGTTCAAAATATTATTAAATGAAAAATTCTGAACTTTTAATGTTAAGCTCCGCTCAGCTCATTAAAGCCTTTCCCAAAGGAAGTATATGAATGTATTTTGATAGCGAAAGCAGGGATGCTTTCCTTTTGCTAAAAACTACTGTGATCTCAATATTCAAAGGCTGAACTCATTTTTATGTGATATGACCCTCCATTGCCCCTCTTAGTTATCCACTCTTTTTTTTTTTGATAGGTAAGAAAGTAATATTATTAATAGAAAAAAAATAAAAGATACACAGAGTTCACGGTAGTGAACAAAGAACAACATAGCAACAAAAAGAAATAAAGGAATCAAAATCCTATTCTAAGAGACAAAAGAAAATCAATAATAGTAGAACAATCTAAGAGACCCCTACATTGAGACCAATCGAAGAGAGTCCGCTGGCACAAATCTAACAATTGGGCCATTGATTTCTCGATATCCTCAAAAGAATGCCTATTACATTCAGTCCAAATAGTCCACATCAAACAATCTGGTACCAAATTCCAAATATCAAAATTATATTTCCAAATCCAATGGTGCCAACAACAAAGTAAGTTTGCAACCAAACCTGGCATGACCCACTCTCCCTTATGCTAAGGGGCCACTGCCATCTCATAACTAGTCAAGGCACACCTTTACCAAATAAGCTACCATCCACAACTATGTTACTCTAAGGATAATTTTTTTTTGGTAATTACTTTATTCAAAAGCATATTATAATCCAATCTAAACCATCAACCAGGTGATTTTGATTGACTTCCAGTAAGGCTTTTGTCAATGAATATTATGAGATAACAGTAAATATAATATATAAACTAATGCATATATCACTAATAAACAAGACATAACCAAGCTCTACCAGTAATGGCCAAAAACAACCAAAAGGAGAAGGAAAAGAAAAGAAAGAGGGGGAAAAAGAAGAGAGAGGGGCGCGGGGGGGTGGGGGGTGATTACCTGACCAGGGCCAAGTCTAGCAATATTAATATCATCAAGTGGCTCCTTGAATCCAATTTTATTGTTGGAAAATTCCGGGAGAGAATCTTGGCTGCAAGTAAATGAAGTATATGTTTTCGATTTTGAGGATGAATTGGAATTTGAATCCTCTGATTCTAAATAAAACTCGCTTCCTTTAGGCAGCCATTTCAAATCCTTGGCTTTTACTGCATCCATCATTGCCATCATCATCAAAAATAACCACCAATGGTCAAATAGAAAGAGAATTAATTAAGATTTGAGAAAAAACTATAAATATCAACCATAAAGCACAAGAACTATTACCTGTGATACGAGGGGGAACTTTCTTTTCCTCTTTTTTTTTTTTAGATTGGCCCTTTTCTTCTTCTAAGTCCTTTGCACATTGAACATGGAGCTTGAAAACAATGGTATTCCTTTCATTTGGTGCATTGTTTTCTAGGGTTAAAAAGAATAAGAAATGTTCACTCAGTTCCCTAAAAATGCAGGGGAAAACGTGTGATATTGTCTTTTATGTCAAAAATTGAACCAAATCGCATTTCTGAATCTAACCTGCATATTCAAAAAGCCTTGGGTCAACGCTGATTGGAATGAGACCCAACCTGTGGGCAAGCACCTCGTCTTGGATTAGTGATGTATTGTTTGCAATAAAAACTTTTTCAATAGCCATAGTTGGAACCTGCATGCATAACATCCAAAGTGAATTCACCATTACCATTAACACTACATTGCCAGCTATAATATGTTTTTTTTAAATGGTAAGATATACAGACACATGCAGTGGGTTTTGAACCCACATAACAGATACAAAGAAGCAAGAAGCCAAGAATTACCATATATATATATATATACATGTATGTATATATACAATAGAATTGCAACCTATGATGTCTGCTACATGATAATTACTCTTTATCATCAAGCCAAGGCACCAATTGATTTTTGGTGTAAATGGGGTTTGAACTCCAGATTTCTTGTTGAAGAACAAAAGACTTAACCAATTGAATTAACTGGACCATATTTTAAATTTCAGCACTAAAGTTAAATATAATTTTAGAAATGCCCAAAAATAACCCAACTCATGATCAAGCAAGGAAATTATTCAACATTGAGTGATACCATAATAAATTTGTAATGCACCTTAAATTACATTTCTTTTGCATTAACTAGTTTTTGGAGTCTAGAAAAATAATCCTGATAATTCTCCCATAGAAGCACCAATATCTGCAAGATATAGGCATGTTGATTCCAAGAAAAGCTATGTAATAGAGGTCATCAAGATACTCTATCTTAAAGACGCCCAGAAATCATGTTGCAACTGGAAGGATATTTAAGACATGGATCCACAAGGCATGGGAATGGGAATGAGTACATGATTGCCACATATGGGGAAGGTGGCACAATGGGGTAGGTTTCAATTTAAAAACAATGACAACCTAGTCTCAGTCCAAACTTCAAGTTCTCTATTACTAATAGAAGACAAACATTATCTTTCTTTTTTTTTAAGTAGAATTGATTTATTAAAAATAAGAACACTTTATGCTCATGATGATGAACACAAAGATCCAAAAAATTACAAAGCAAAACTAAGAGAATTGTGAAACTCTAAAACAGAGGTACAATGAGTAAAACCCAAGACCACTCAAACAAGGTGCAAATTAAAGAGAATTTCAACTGATCAATGGAACTCTCCATATTCTGAAGTCCGAGAGTTTCGCTCCTTCCACACGAGCCACATCAAACAAGATGGCACTAAATTCCAGACTGCCGCGGAGTTTCCAGATCAATAACAAGATGCTAGAATGTTAGGCCTCCTTATATAAATATGAGAGAGAGAGAGAGGAGGCAAATACTACAATGTTGCAAATCTTTCTGACATAGATCCCTTCAAGTGGCATAAAAAGTGCTTATAAGATATTTAAGAAGCAAGCTTTTTTAAAGCCTTTTCCCTTTCTCTCTCATTCTTCTTGAGATCAACTCAGCAGAATGCATAAACAGATAAATTGTAAAAGGAGTTCTACTAGACACAGGTAAATGTTTAGTAAAACCAGTCTGACTAAAACAGACAAAGAGAAAAATAAATATTGCAACCAATCTTCTTTAAAAACATAGAACTACAACTATGGTGCTAATCAATGCAAAGAAGTATTAACAAATCATAGAGTATGATGCATATAATCATGCATATTTGAGTGTTCTAGAATGCCAACATGATAGAATCATGGAATGACATCACACCTCAGCAATCAGGATTCTCCGAAATGCATTTGCAATTGCTGGATCAATACCAATCATATCAAACTCCATGTCCATGCCATCATCTGAGAATCGAATCACTTCAACTCTAAAGTTGTTGCGGAATTGGTCCAACCGGAAGCTATTATCGAGTCCTACAGATGCAAAAGCACCAGAGTATTGTATAGAGTCTGTCTGCACACACCAAGATTACAGAGTGTAAGAAACTAAGCAAAAAGACAGACAGAGGGAGAGAGAGCAACAATAAAACCCACCAAATCCAAAACCTCAGTTATAGTTACAAATAAAAACTAGAAAAATGGAAAGGGATAAAATACCCAGTTTGCTGTTTACACCACTCGTTTCAAAGAAGAAATGCAAGTAAACTTATAGTTGAATTAGGCTGGCAGAGGAAAAAATTTTGTTTTTCCAATTCAAACTTTGGGAGAAAAAAAAAAAAAAAGAATTTCAATCCAAAGTTTCATTTTACTTAAATAACTAAGCCTATAGTTGAATTACAATGGGCCGAGGAATAAAGTCACGTTCTTTCACTTCCAAGCAATTTAAAAAACATGAATTTTTTATACAAATTATTACAAAAAATTAGTACACGGTATTATCATGCTTAGCTAGCTTCAGCTACGCATAAGTATATATAGTTGAACTATGCTGGGGAAAGGGATTAATTAATGTTCCTTCACTCCCATATAATCTTTAAAAAAATGAAACTTCAATTCAAATTATTACAAAAAAAATTAGTACACACTGTCTTAGCTGCGTACATGTAGCAACACATTCCTTTACTAAGCACACATACACATTCACATATGCATGTACTGTTATAGGAAATTAAACAAGAGCACCAAAGAATACCCTTATAGTGAAATTTATGGGTATGCCAAATTTCACACTAAAAAATGGAAACCCAACAACAAAAACAAGAAAAATAGGCAAAAACAAATAATGGGTATTGATGAAAATTGAAAATTTAAGAATGAAGTAAATAGATGATTAAAAAAAGGGGGTTTTGAAGTGTGGGAAATACATGGGTGGGAGCATCGATGTTGGCGAAGACACGGGTTCTTTGCAGCTCAACGTGAGGTGGGAGATTCCTAGGCACATCAGGAAGACTCATAATGTAGTCTATTCCACCACCTTTTGATTCTTGTTTTTGTTCTTCAGACCCAGACTCTGACTCTGACATAGATTCTGCTTCAGTTTCTTCTTCTTCTGTTTCTGTTTCTGACATTTTTTGGTCTTTCTTGGCCATGTTTTGATGGAGGAGTTCTCCTTCTCTCTCTCTCTCTCTCTCTCTGTCTTTGAGTTTCTGTGTATGCTTTGTTTTGTTGTTATTACAGTTATGAGCTTGAGAGAGAGAGAGAGCAGAGTTTAGGGTTTTAGGGTTTAACAAAGGGAGAGAGGTGACGTGGGGTCACTGATTGGGAAGCTCTGGTTTTGTATTAGGACAAATCTCAAACCCTTTGTTTGTTTTTTTATTTATTTATTTTTTCACTCAAATTCTCCAATTTTTTTTTTAGAATAATGCTAAAGACATTTTTTTTTTTTTTTTTTTTTACAAAATACTGATATAGTAAGTGGTTATTGGTAAATAAAAAAGTGATATTAATGGTGGACTAGATAAAAACCAATAAAAAGCTAGCTACATCAACATTTTTGTAAAAATATTCTAAAATAGTTTTTGACTGTAACATTTTTTTTTTTTAAAGAGTAAATTGCAAAGTACACCCCTAATGTTTGGGGGTGATTGGATTTTACACCCTAACATTTAGTTCCATTAGCAAATCACTTGCCTCGGTTAGTTTTTGTTGTTAACTGCCATGTCATTTTATTGATGTGTTTTTTTTTTTTTTTTTGGGCCAAATAAGCCCCAGAATGACACAATTTCAATGGCAATGAAGTGATGACCAAGCACATGCAAAATGGTGCCGTTTGCCCAAAGAGGAAAAAAAAATCTACAACTTCACTGATTCCCCACTAAACAAAAAATCTCAAAATCGTAAATCCTAAACCCACGAACCCAACCCTTAGCTCCCTAACCCAAGAACCCAACCCTTGCCTTCCTAACCCTAATGAACTCAAACCACCACATCGGCTCTGCATTCTACAATCAGTTCCTTGCATCGTGAACCCAGACGGCTTCAGGTTAGCTCCAAGGCGACAGTAATGGTGGCGAAAGAAACAGCCAAGCCAATAGTTAGTAAGTTTATTTATCTTCTCTATGGCTCTCTTTCTCTCTCTCTCTCTTTTGATTTTTCTTGCCATTGTAGGATTGGAATTTTGGGTTTTTTATTGGGTTTGCTGGGGCTTTTGTTGTTCGGGTTTGTTAAGGTTTTTGTTCAATTTTTTTTTTTTTTTTTTTTTTTGGGATTTTGTTGCTGAATGCACAGAATGTTTGGGGTTTTTGTTAAAATTTTTGGGTGATGGATTTGTTGCTAGAACTCTCTATGTGTGTGTGATTGAAATTCATTTTCTTTGCTATTGGAACTCTGAGTGTGTTTATGGTGGAGTTTGTTTCTCTTTATTTTAATTTTTTTGGGTTTTTGTAGCACTTTGATTTTGCCTCCCTATAGTAGATGTTGCTCCTTGTCTTTGCTCAATTTGGCCCTCACTAGCATCATTAGATTTGGGGGGTACTTTGCATCCTCTTTTGTTATGACCTAATTATCCATAATTGGTACATTTTTGTGCGGCATATGACTTTTTCAACTTATGTGAAATTCTTCATGACTTTTTCAACGGGGCCGGGCATATCTACCTCAGCCCTAAATTCAATGTACTTAGGGTGCTCTTCATCATCCTCAGAGTTAACAGGTGTGCACAAAACATCAGAATGCCCATAATCACTTTCCCCACTTTTTATATTATGCTCATCACCACTAAAGCAAGTGGGTACCCAA
Organism: Quercus agrifolia; assembly: GCA_029955455.1. NCBI lineage: Eukaryota > Viridiplantae > Streptophyta > Magnoliopsida > Fagales > Fagaceae > Quercus > Quercus agrifolia. The sequence goes on from JARQAD010000004.1 coordinate 59,643,050, forward strand.
TTTGATGTGTTCTATTCATAAGGGTTTAAGTTCAATTGGTCATAGGCAGTGGTTTGGACAATATGAATGGATGAAGCAATGTAAGTGGATGGGTCAATGTGGGAGGATGGTCTTTCATATCCATCAAATTCACTGTCACCTACCAATTCAGCATAGTCTTCGTCAAAAAAAATTGTTATCTACTCTAGCTCCTTCATCAACTTCTTTATGAAACTCATGCTTATCATCACCTTCATTACCTTGATCCTCATCAACTTGTTCAACATGCTTCACATATCTATGTATTAACCTTTCAGGTGCAAATTCTAACTAGTCATGTACAGCCCTAACATCATCATCCTTTTTCAATGGAAATAAGCCATTATGAAGTTCCATATGAGGAATTCGGTAAAGAAATTCTGCTACGTTCATAATACTAAGATCTTTGGTATACTTAGGCATATTGAAGACAGCAAAAGTGTCAGGATTAACATTTGAGACCCTTGATTCAGTCCCTCTAGCATATTCAACATGTGTATCACTATGTGTAATGAATACCCCTCCATGATTTATAGACATATCAAATTGTTGATCCATATTCAATGCCCTGCACACACATATAAATGCATTACTAAAATATTACATTTAATTAATAAATTACTAAAATATAATTCATATACATGTATACAAGAGGCATTGCTATAATATAACATTTAATTAACACATTACTAACATCACCATCTTCTTTCAATGGAAATAAGTCATTACTAAAATATTTATAATACTATATGCAGACAAAAGCTACAAAGTAGAACACATGGATCACTCAGTTGGACGATAACCATTCCACTTAGTCAATTTACTAAGTAACAATGTGCATTATTTTACACCATTCAATACACACAGCTCATCATCACAGGTTGACCCACCAAAATTAAATATCAATAAAGTAACTAATTCCAGACAAAACACAACCAAATATATCATAAAACAACAAACTACTACGAAAATCCTTTAAAAAATTCGTCCCAATCAACAAAATCAAAGTGCTACAAAAGCTCAAAAAAATTAAAATAAAGAGAAACAAACTCCACCATAAACACACTCAGAGTTCCAGTGGCAAAGAAAATGAGTTTCAATCACACACACATAGAGAGTTCTAGCAACAAATCCATCACCCAAAAAATTTAACAAAAACCCCAAACATTTTGTGCATCCAGCAACAAAATCCCAAAAAAAAAAAAAAAAAAGAACAAAAACCTTAACAAACTTGAACAACAAAAGCCCCAACAAACCCAATAAAAAACCCAAAATTCCAATCTAGCAATGGCAAGAAAAATCCAAAGAGAGAGAGAGAGAAAGAGAGCCATAGAGAAGAGAAATAAACTTACTAACTATTGCCTTGGTTGTTTCTGTTGCTGCCACTGCTATCGCCTTGGAGCTGACTTGGAGTCGTCTGGGTTCACGATGCAAGGAGCTAATTGTAGATTGCAGAGCTGATGTGGTGGTCTGGGTTCATAAGGGTTAGGAAGGCAATGGTTGGGTTCATGGGTTAGGGAGCTAAGGGCTGGGTTCGTGGGTTTAGGATTTAGGATTTTGATATTTTCTATTTGGTGGGGAATCAGTGAAGTTGCAGTTTTTTTTTTTTTTTTCCTCTCTGGGCAAACGGTATCGTTTTGCATGTGCTAGGTCATCACTTTATTGCCATTGAAACTGTGTCATTTTAGGGCTTATTTGGCCAAAAAAAAAAAAAAAACATGTCAGCAAGATGACATGGCAGTTAACAGCAAAAACTAACGGGGGAATGATTTGCTAACGGAACCAAACGTTAAAGTGTAAAATCAAAGTTCCGAAACGTTGGGGTGTAAAATCCAATCACCCCAAACGTTAGGGGTGTACTTTGCAATTTATCATTTTTTATAATATGAAAAATCTTCATGTTTTAATATTAGTCTTTAAAAAAAAAATTCAGTGCGATACACAGGTGATGAAAAATTATATGTAAATTAAAAATATATTATTAATTTACTATCTTAAGTCTTAACCTAAAATTTGGCTTCAAAAAAAAAAAAAAAAGTCTTAAACCTAAAATTTTGATAGAGTTCTACCTAAAATAAATAAATTATTTTAATAAAGAATTAAGAATACAGGTAGTGTTAAAGTTATGTTAAAACATAAAACTATGAGTTTTGATTTATAACCAGAATAACTATAAAAAAATTAACATTTATTTTAAATTACTTTATAAAATTTTGGTAATTATAATTTTAGTTGAAATATATGAATTGATTTCATGGGATTAGAAAAATAAATAGAAACTGCAGCTTTTAATCCAATTGTTCAAAAAGAAAAAAAATACTTCATAATAAAAAATAAAAACACACACACACAAATTAAAGAACTTTTAACTTTAGTATGACGACTAATTTGATCTTCACTCTTCAGGTTATTTGCATTTTTTTTTTTTTTTTGTAATTCAAAATCAACGCAGTTCACTTTTTCTTTTTCTTTTTCTTTTTATTTTTATATTAGACTAAAGGCTGGATTAACTTTTGATTATTTTATTTTATTTCTTATTTGACAAAAAAAAAAAATCATTTCCTTCATATCAACCAAAAACAAATAGTAGTGAATATCTATCGCCGCTATTCCCATCCAATAATAATAATAATAATAATAATAATAATAATAAGTCGTGTATTAAAGACAAAATAAAAAAAATATGAGTAATTACCCGTAGACCGTAGTTCAAAGAACTGTTCAAAACATTTAATAGATTTTACGAATTAACTTAAAGCAATAAAATTAGAAATTAAATACATTATCCACTTAGCGTAATCATGGATTCTAAAACTCAACTTTCATTATGTAATATATGATATGATCAATTGTGATTGGTATATAAAATATAATATAATAAAAATAGTATCTGTTACAATGATTGATTTAGGTGAAAATAATGTTATTTAGAATACTCTAGTTATAACATACCATATTAACATTGTAAAATTGTTTTACCCCTAACAATCCGCTTATTATTATAGGATTTTTACAAATATCATTTTCAAACTTTGACCTAATTTGATTTAGACAATTAATTACCTAGTTTTTAACAATGTAAAACATTTTATGATCATTTTTCATTAAAAGAAGAATGGGGAGTTCAACACCTATCCCTATTATGATGCCTTAAGAGGGTCCTCTTCTATAAGTTTTCCCTAGAATAGTATTTGGGGTGTGAAGACCATTGAGAAGGTTTTCTTTTTTGTTTAGTCATTGATGTAGGGGAAGATAGTCACTGGTAATAATTTGTGGAGTAGAAGGTTTCTATAGTGGAATGGTGTTGCATGTGCTGATACAATGAGGAGAAAATGGATCATCTTTTGATTCATTATGGGAAGACCCATTAGTTGTGTAACTTTGTTTTTAGGTTGTTTGGGGTTTATTAGGTTTTACTAGAGCGGGTGACTAACCTTTTTATTTGGATGAAGAAACTGGTTGGAGAAGCATTTGTCAGATATTTGGAATATGACTTCATTATGTTTGATGTGGATTATTTGGTGGAAGTGTAACAGTCGGACATTTTTGGATTTGAATAGTTTGAAAGACCAACTTCTAGTCTCTTTTGTAGGCACTTTATTTGAGTGGGTTCGAGTTTAGGGATTTACATTAGGTGATTCTATCCCGACATTCATAGACTCTCATTCTTCATGTATATAATTTTTTTTGTTCTTTTTGTAAATATTTTGACTACTTTATACCTTTTTGCATGTAGTAATCCGTTTTGAATAAAATTATTATTACTTATTTTTTTTTAAAAAACCTTATATCAATTTTAACCACGTAATGTGCATTTGATAATATTGACATTTCAAAATTTTTGATGGAACAATAGAAATCACGTGCACATTATGTGTTAATCGGTTAATTTTTAACAAAAAATATAAATAAATGGTTTCATTTTTCACAAACTTAAACATGACATCTCATGGTAGACTTGTGCAGTCATGAGAAAGTGAAGTTTAGGAATATACATGGATATTGTATAGGAAAGAATCTTAGGAAAATGTACTCATTGTTTATGGTCTAGTGATACCTACCCGTTTTTATGAAATTCAGGTTTGGGGGTTGAATACTTGAATCCATTTTCTTACTAATACTTCAGGGGGAAGAAGTAAAAACTCTGATGATGCCAAAGCATAAAAGAGCATGCTGTCTTTTTTATGGATATTGTGTTTTACACCTCCATTCATTTATGATTTATGTATGTGAAGCTTGGTAAATTCTGAATTGAACTTATAATGTAAAATGAGGTACATATTTGTTGAATTCTGAATTGAAGTTATGGATATTGTGTTTTACACCTCACAAAGTTCCATATTTGTTATCTCGTCAAAGAAAAAAAAAGTTACATATTTGTTACATGAGAGAGAGAGAGAGAGAGAGAGAGAGAGAGATATTTAATCTTATCTATATATAGCACTTGACTAGATTTTATTTTATTTATTATTGTATGAATAGAATAAGTTTGTGAAGATTTGTGAGAACTTCGTGCTAATCCAAGACATTCTTCAGCCTTAGACGATAGCCTAGCGCAATATTTAACCAACATTTAGAAGAATATTATAAATTCTTTTTTTTTTAAAATAAGGGTATGTTTGGTAATTGTTTTTTCCCCTTATTTTCTGTTTTCAAAAACAATTTTCTATTTTTAAGACTGAAAAACTAGTTTGACAACTCAAAATAAGCAGAAAACAAAAACTGTTTTCAAAATTCAATTTGTAAAGGAAACTGAAAACATGTAAAAGACTGTTTTTAATTACTAATTTTCAAAAGTCAATGAAAATATGCATTTAATTTAATGAATATTTCTTATTTAATGAGTTAACATTAAATTTTAAATCTTAGTTACAACATATTTTAGTATTTTTTATTTTTTTTCTTCAAAAAAACTATCTTTTTAATTTCCACTAACCAAACATGTTTTTTATTTCAAAAATATAAGAAAATTGTTTTTTCTTTATATTCCCAAAAACAAGTTTTTGAAAATAGAAAACAAAAACGGTTATCAAACATAACCTAAGTTTTTTTTTTTTTGGGACAAAAGTGGTAGAAAAAAAAAAAAAGGTTTAGAATCTATATGATATCTACTCTATTATTATTGAATCTTAATTCAGCTAGCGTGCGGGGACTTGATTAGTTGATTGGATTGACAAATTCAATGCATTGTATTCATTTTACTTGCTTTTGGCAAATAGTTGCTTGTCATATTAGATCATTTCAGGTCCTTTTCAGGTTCTTTCTATCCCTATACAACACACAAATAGGTTACTTTTTCGGGGATCATTGTATGATTGGAATAAGTTTGTTAAGTTTTGTGAGGAGTGAAATTCTTTGTGCTGGTCCAAGACAGTTTTTAGTCTTTTTAAGACTTAGTGATATCTAGGCATTCTGGCTCACTTCACTTGGTATCCGAGTCCAGGTTGGATTAGCAGAAACAAAAAATGTAGCATTCTGATCAACAATTAACCAATGGCAGATTATAGATGTCATGTTACCACAAAGTTCTAGTGGAAAACATTTAACGCAAGTAAAACACACAAAGGAAATGCCTCCACAACAACATGCTAATAATATTAGTAAATATCAGAATTGATTCTTTGACAAATAAAAGAGAAACAAAACTTCTTGGACTTGTACCGCCCAAGAAATGTGAGCAATTCCAAGTCCCTCCTTCCACTGATGTTTACATAGTCAAAATTTTGATATAAAGCTGGAGATATCAGCACAAAAAGGCTGAAGTACTTGGGCCAGAACCATTCCTTCATTCTGCTGTGATCACATTGCAAACCCCAGCCTGCTTCATTGGTGAAGACTCCCACCATGAATTAAGTATTGCAGGTTGATTGTTCCAAAACTTAGCCATTAGTAATTTACTGACCATGATTCATGTGTTGCCACTGGTCAAACTCTCCACTCTCAACTCCTCTTCCTGACAACCTTTTGTTCCCTCAATGCTCTTCTCTTCTCTTCCCTGCAGGTGTTTGAAATGAATTAAGATTCTGTTCTATCAAAAATAGGAGAAGGTATCTTATGAATCGAATATATGCATCCTCCCTTGGAAGTGTTCTATCAAAAATAGGAGAAGGTATCTTATGAATCGAATATATGCATCCTCCCTTGGAAGTATCGAATATATGCATCCTCCCTTCCACTTCCAAGGGAGGATGCATTTGTCCGTTCCATGAGATAATTATTACAAAAATCGACCCATGTCTCACTGGAAGCCGAATGGAACCTTTACTGGGTTCATGACTAAACTCATCGGATTTTTCATTATTTCTCACTCTCACAAGTCACAACACCTTATGATGTAAAACCTTATATTATGTTATATTAAATTGGATGTATAGATGCAATTGTTTTTGTAGATGAAAAGATGAAGTTTAAACACAGGCACAGCTTTTACCTTTCTTTTGAGATCACCTCTCTAGATGGGAATTTCCTTTTCTTCCTGTTTTTGGAAGAGGCTGGGGTTTCTTTTTTGCCATTTTTAATAAAACCGTTTTTCAAAACCTTATTTTCTGTTGTAGTGCCATCCATCAATTCCTCAGCATTCTCTCCGCTGCCACTCTCATTTGTCATTGAACCTTGCTCCACTGTTTCTGTTGGTTCAGAAATTTCTGGGGCTGGCTTTGAATTGCTCATCTTTTTCAGCTGCAATTTTTTTTTTTTGGGTATAAAAGTAACAAGAATAAGAAATCAAAACTACACACGTTAAGTTACAGAGCATGACAATGTATAAACTATCCAAAAGACAAGGTCTAGACTAATAACTTTGGACAGAGCGACTTTTCAAGGAAAATCATTTTGGCCAAAGTTTTTTGTGGCAATGAGACTTCCTGACCCAGTCTTTAACTAAAATGAAGTTGTCCATCATATTCATTCCAAGCCTGGAACTGCAGGCCATTCATGTGCAGACTGTTTAGATTCCACAATTCTATTTTCCCTTTTTCTTTTGGGTGGGGGCATTGATATAACTGATAGACTACAACTTCCATAGGAACAATATAAACTACATCTAACTACTTAGAATAAATGGGTAGAATTAAAATCGAGGGGTCAAGGACACTGACAGTCAGTGTTTGTTACATGATGAGAAGCCCTCGTGCATGATAACTTTGCATTTTTTTCTACTTTCAATATGGCTACCAACATAATTGAGAGCATTTTCATTAATACAGGGGAGCTCCGACAAAGGACGTCATTTGCTACTTGTCTATACAGTTTAGCAAGCTAAGTTGGGAGAAATGGAGTCCCCTTCACAAGGGTAAAATGTTTTCTATTTAAGAAAAATATCATTATCAAAAATCAATACCTACCTTTGCCACAAAAAAACCATCCATATTGTGAACATGAGGATAGAAGCGCCTTGTCTTTTCCAAGGATGGGTGAAAGCGTTGTTCTCTAAACCGGATAAACCTGGTGGATGGGAAAGCATAATTAATTGACAGACTACAAGGTATGACAACAGGTGTGGTGCACAAGAGTGAGAAAATATCATTACCCTGGACGCCCAAAGTCAAGCCCACAAGATACCAGTTTAACATTCCTCTTCTTGAGTGCATAGTCTATAACTGCTTCATTCTGCAAGAGATGTAACTTTAGGATGGTAAAGAGGAGAAAGCGGGAGGGGGCAAGGATAAGCTGAAAAGGAAATAACAATGGTGTTCTTAAGAGACAAACCTCAGCAACCATTATGGAGCAGGTGGAGTAAACAAGGTAACCCCCAGATTTCGAATTGGCATCGACCATGTCAATTGCGGCAAGTATCAGTTGCTACAGAAAAAAAGAACACAGCTCAAAAGAGCTCCACATGCTAAAACATCTGAAATGATCAGCTTAACAAAGAAAGGAAGGATAGAATGATCTGCCATTCTCTGACTTATTTTTTTTAAAAAAAAATCTGCCATTCTCTAAGCAAGTAAAATATGTTACATAGCAATGATTTTATAGTGCATTTCAGTTTCAAACAATTAGGGATAGAGGAGCACTGACTAGTGTTAAATTTTAATATTTTGGCTTTAAATTAACACTAGTAATAAGAGCAATACCATAACTGCACTGTGCTTTCTACTCCTTTTTTCCTTTCTTTTTTTCATAAGTGTGCTTCTACCCCTTCTAACTTATTAGTTAAAGAAGTAATAAACAAGAACTCCTAAGATAAATTTTAGAGGCTTAAGAACGCAGAAAGTCAAATCTACCTTCTGCAAATGGGCACATTTCTGTATTTCATCAAGGCTTTTAGTGTTTTTAACAGATTCGTCTTTAGATATAACCTGTAAAATAAGAAGAGATCATTTAGTTTTACTAAATATTATATGAAAAAAGAAGCTCACCAAAGAGAGTAAATAGTTGAAGATCACCCCAATTGCTTACCCCAGTCCCACTGCAAGGGGCATCCAACAATACTCTATCGGCAGAGTTACGAAAAACCTTGGGGAGCTGGAGCAGAAGAATGAAAAGCAATACATGAGATGAATGAGCACCCTTAGGACTTACCACAACAGTCCAAATGGCTGTTCTAAGCAATAAACCAACTCTCTCTAATATATGCTTAACATTAGACATAATTAGCGTGTTTTATCATCATATATAACAGATTATGTGGCTCAATTAGATTGAGAATTACTTTGCAACAAACATAAAAAAATATTTTCCTAATCAACAAAGAGCCATTTTGAAAGCTAAACAACAATGCAGGCTCAATAAAATCAGTCATCAAATATCAACACTTTCTATAGTTTATAAAAGAGCTTCAAAGAAGCTAACCTCCCTTCCATCATAGTTGCAAACTACAGTGTTTGTCACTCCCATACGATGCAGATTTGCAGTGAGTGACTTAAGCCTTGGTGCCTTCATCTCGTTTGCAAAAATGATTCCTGGTGAAAAGGGCATCAGAACACCAGAAAATAAAGGAATAGAAATATGGAACTTCTAAACAGTACTCAGCAAATAAGAAAAGTATTGATCACAGCAGCACATTTTTTTTTATAAGTACACAGAAGCACGTGTATATCTTAATGATGAGGCATCGCACATCTTTTCCTTTCGAGCAATATAAACATTCGACTCTTTGATGATTAAGGTACTATGATTCAATAATCTAAATTAACCAATAATTTCTCAAGGAATCAATTTGTCACATGTTGATAATAAACGTTTCTATTACTTAATAATTAGCCAAAAAAAAATTATGCGTATTAATTATCATAAGTAATAATAATTGACTTTTGGATGATATGAATTTAGATAATTCATTGTATGCTTTCTTAGCTTTTGGCCTTTCCTTTGTCTACATGCTGAGCACTAGGGTTGCAACCCTCTTTGTGCTTTTTAATAAAATTGTTACTTTTGAAAAAAAAAAGTTGGATTTTCTAAACAAGACCAACAAAAAGGACACCCGTCAGGGTGAGGCCTAGTGGTTGGAGGCTTGGGTTGAGTTGAAGACCCAAACATCTTGGGTTCGATCCCCACTAAGAGTTTCTCTAAATTATCTGATACACAGTTCTAGTGGGTGAGGTCATGTATCCGTGGTTTACTTCCCAAGGGTGGATCCAAAGGGCCCAACCTTGGTGAGGTTCCATGCCATAAAAAAAGGACAGGGAGTACTAAAAATTCCACCCTATGACTTTCTTGTTTACTTGTGCAAGTTACAATGGAAATTGAGGCATGAATAAGAACAAAGATCAGTCACTTCTAGTATAGAAGAATATAAGAAATTTTTTATGACTTACATCATATACATTGTATTATATTTCTCTTTCATAACAGGTAAGTTACACTTGAAAAGTGTCTTAACAGAAATCTGTTTAACAAGATAAGTTGCTTCATGCATAAAATAAAAGGAATTAGGATGACGATAATTCAGTTACAACTTTTTGAGAGGCTTTACCATGCTGGGATTACTTCTAAATCTGGTGTACACATGACCATAATAGGTAAGGAGAAACAGCTGAAATTGAAACATAAATGTATACACAACCACATCTGAATCAGTAAAATTACGTAGATATCACCACATACCACTATTTTTCATAAGAGCAGCAATGTAAGTTGTTTTGCCACCAGGTGCAGCCCTGCAACAGGAACAAACTGTTATTCAAAGAGACAATATACTGTTTGTAATTGCAAGAGTTGTATAATGTTATGGGCATTACCTCTTTTTTTTAACAAGTCAGCCAGCTTTATTGATTTGAATAGAAATTATAGGCATTATCTTTTCATTTCATAATAAACTTAATCCCTCCTTGATATACAACCAATCTGGCAATGCAGCAAATCACATTTCTACCATAACATTATATAATGCATGTTCAATAAATTTATATTCTTAAATACAAACTCTTTGTGTGTGTGAGAGAGAGAGAGAGAGAGCAAGTTGTAAGTGTGCTGAGATTATATCTCCCACATTTCCATCAGAATTTCTACTTCATTGTTATTTTTATTAAGGCTTGAGCAAAGTAAATAGTTTCAACATAGGCAAAAGACGTTACAATAACCCATATGCATATGTTCCACTCTGTTTTCCTGAGATAATGTCAAAAGTGCAGCTACACTATTACAGAGTTGCAATACAAGAATTTTTCAGTGGAGCTACAAGTTGCCCAAGGCATTTGCAAAAATATGAGAACACAGTTTCACATGGCTAGACTATAAGTCAAGATACCACATACTCTGTGGGAAGATCAATGCAAAATAATAGCTAACAATCTGCAAGTGACACTTACGCTACATCTACGATCCGTTCTTTCTCTTGAGGAGCAAGAGCCATGACAGGTAAAAAGGAGCTTGCACTTTGGAGCTGTGAACAACCAAAATGTGAGCCCTCAGTATACCACATAAAATATGCAGAATGAAAACTAAATAAGCCACCTACCATGTAGAAACCAGCCATATATTCAGGAGTTGCACCAATGGGCACTTGTGAATCATATACAACCAGTCCAACCTGCAATGGTAATATGAGTATGTCTTGTATTGTTGACTATAAAACAAAATTGAGTGAGAATGGAAGAACTTTTCCAAAGGCACTCCTTACTTTTGACCACTTGCTTAAGGGATCCAGGTTTACTCCTCTGTTTATCAGAATATCTGCCAAATCCCGCCTCCGTGTCTAAATACAGACAAAACAATATTTTAATAGGATGTAAGATATTGAGTAGAAAAATGTAAAACAAGATCTAGTAGTGTACAATTGTTATGTCACCTTCAAAGTGTTAGTTCGCAGACATATGGGCCGTGGCTTCTCAAACGCTTCAATAAGTTCCAGAAGTTCAACAACTGGGAACATCTATAAAGGAAAACAAAAAATGTTATAGAGAAATCCCCAGAGACACCCCAAAAGGTCATTTCCCCCTTTTATAGGGGGTGAGAGGAAACATAATACAGTGAATATACGAGAGAGAGTGATCATCCACCTCCACTAAGGCCCCAATTAGAAAGTCATTGTAGCCGTAGTATGAACTTAAATCTTTCTTAAGCTGCTCCACATAATCCTTCCTTGCTGTCCCCTCTTGCCTCAAAGCCTTAAAATTTGAAAGTACTCGAATGACTAAAGATAAAAAAGTAATGTTAAATTTGAAGATCAACAGAGCAGGTGGACTTTTAAGTTAGTAAAAGAATTATTAAAAAAAAAGGGAATATTACTTACTCTCTCTTATCCTTCTTTGGAGATTTGAAAGATCAGGGGGCTGATGTGCCTCCTCTTCAAGTTCCTAAGTTATTTGAAGAAATGAGAAATCAGCATCATAATAGAATATTTAAACTGAGCAAGACAGAGAATTTATTGAAATTCAGAAACCGAATAACTAAACGACAAATAAACCTCCTTAGTAGGCAGTCTGAATTCGTCAGATTCCTCTTTAATGTTGAGCTGCATTTCCTCCTCGGCTTCTTCTTCTTCCCTTGCCTTTTCTGCATCAATAGCTCTTGACTTCTTTTCAATATCAGATCCTTCTGAATCTGAATCTGCATCTGAATCCAAATCTGAGCCCGACCCTTCCTCTGCACCAATATAATAAAATAAAATCCAATAATCAAATAATTAGAATAAAAAAATAAATAGAACACAAACCATAAACATCAAGAAACATGATACCTTCGTCATCACTTCCTTGGAGGAAATCATTAGCTAATGGATCATCCCCATCAGAAAAAATATCCGAACCAGAACCAAAATCTTGCTCATCTCCATCAAACTCTTCTTCACTCATACTATCAGAATGGTCTGAAAGGTCATCTTCCTTTGCAATTGCATCTTTAACAACAAAAATCTCATTCTTCTGTTTCTTTTTAGGTGGAGATTTTTGTGACTTAGCACCACCCTTTTTCTTACTTGCACGTTCCAATACTTCTTCATTCAGACTATCAGAATGGTCTGAAAGGTCATCTTCCTTTGCAATTGCGTCTTTAACAACAAAAAGCTCATTCTTCTCTTTCTTTTTAGGTGCAGATTTTTGTGACTTAGCACCACCCTTTTTCTTACTTGCGCCCATTACAGCTGTAAAAACAAAGAAGCATAAGTTGAAAATAGAGTTGAAAACGTAAAGATCAATGAAAAATATTAAAACAATGACTTTCCAACAACCTATCAACCAGTTTTATACAGATCATAATACTGCCAACTGATTTAATATAAACAGGTTCAGAATAAGCCAAGGCAAGACAGATAATCCAGTTATTCATGTTCAGCCTCCACTCAAGCTTGGCTTGAGCAAATATATATATTTCCTTAAAAGATACAGTATTGAACACACCAATGGGTTTCTTTTATGTGTAGGCAGAATTCAATCCTACTTGAGCTACCTAGAACTCATTTAGCCTGAGAAAAAATTTTTATGCTCAAGCTAAGCGGATTTCTCTTTCTATGAATAACAAATTCGAAAAACATTATAACTAGTATCATCTCAAGAGCACATGCAGACACACACACACATGCAGACACAAGCTCGAGCAAAATTTGTTAAGCACAAGCAAAATGGGTTTTTCACTCTATGACTAACAAATTCACAAAAACCCCACAACTAACACCATATCACCCCCCCTCCCAACACACACACAAGCTTGAGCAACAATTGACAAGCTCAGGCTAATGGGTTTCTCTTTCTATCATCCACAAAAAAGACCCTCATAACTAAACATAACACTACTATGTAAAGCACATGGGTAGCACATACACAAACTCATACAAAATTTGTTAAGGTAAATGCTAAATGCCAAATGGGTTTCTCTTTTTATAACTAAAAAATTCAAAAGAACTCAATAAACCAATTCCATTTCATGATTATAATGCTTATTTCATGATTATCATCATGAACAAAAATCAACAAAAACACACACATATAATAGAAGTAGAACCCCACATAAGCAGAAAATGTGAACACAAGCTGATATGAGAGAAAAAGACGCTACCTTGATGGATTTTAAGAACAAAGGAATTCCGGCGGCAAAGAGAGAATTAGGGTTTAGGGTTTTTGTAGGTTTCGTTTTCTCTCTCTCTTTCTTTGTCTCTATGACTGATTTGGGGAAGTGATATTGAAAGTATTATTTGACCCGAACCCGTATGGGTGTGGGTTTGAGTTTTTAGCATTGGCCCATTAAAATTGCAGGTTGGGCTGGCCCATTTTAAAATGAATGTATTTTGATTAGGCTTTGTCTGTTCACTTTTTTTTTTTTTTTTTTTTTGGGCTCTCGTTTCAAACTTTTTCATTTTCTTCTCATTACTATTTTAACTTTTGCTAACAAAATGAATGAAAATTTAATGAAAAAAAATTATAGCAAAGAAACTTCAATTATATATATTTTTTCAATTTTTATATCAACTTTTCTTAAAGTTGTTTATATTACGCAAAAAGAAAATGCTAGAGCTACAATAAATATATATATATATATATATTTTTTTTACAAATGACTGATGTGAAAACTATTAAGAATTTGCCTTTTATAAAAAGTTTATGGTCATAGCATTACTCTATTTAAAAAAACACCAAAAAAAATTCTTGATTTATATAAAACAATTAATCAAATGTCAATTTTTTTTTTATAAAAAATTTGTGTAGTATATTTTCAGACTTAAAACAAATTGCAAATTTCACCAATTTCACTTGGGGTTTATTAAAATGACACTCGTCCAAAAATTTGTATAAATGACAAGAAATTATATTATATCATCACTTTTTTTTTTTTTTTGTGTGTACATGTGTGTTTACTCAAAAAAAAAAAAAAGATATTTATCTCACATTGGTTGTGTGTGTCTAGTGTCCGCTGTTTATAACTCCAGTTTACAATTACAAAAGTTAAACCCTTTTGTAGTTGTACTTTGGTTAAATAATGTATTATAAACTCGGTTTAAAATACTAATATTATTATTTTCATGTGTGTTCTAATAAGTATTACTGTTTACTCAAAAAAAAAAAAAAAAAAAAGTTAACTTGGCATAACAGGTCACCATTGGTCATTTCTTTGTTTGTTTAAATTTTACATAAGATACTAATAACATCACATTGGATTCTAATGACATCACGTATGATAGTAATTACATCACATTTATTGGTATCCTTATCTCACATTCTTTTTTTTTTTTTTCACTTTGTAATTGGTTTGGAATGTAACACTGTCACATTCCATTCCTATTTCTTGTGTGTATTTATTTATATAATAAAAAATATTAACACCATCACATTTTTTTTTAAGGAAAATTTCATTGAACTTTTGTTAAAGAGCGGTAAATTAGCTAACAAAGAACGGGAAATATTTAGAGGAACAAACTCCTTCTAGGCTGTAAATGGAAAAGAAAGTCTAACTCTACTAGCTAAGACATGTGCTACAACATTGCCTTACCTAAACAGAATGAGAGAACAATTAGCTCCCAAGGGAGCTTACATAAGATATGATGTCTTTTACTAAATGATCTAAAAGAGATTGCATCATATCACCATTTTGAAGAGAGTTAATAACCAATTTAGAGTCACCCTCAAAAATGGATTCAATGAGACCAATATCCTCCTAAAAATGGATTCAATTATAAACTATAGTACACACTATAAGAAAAGAAAAAAATATAGTTGCAAAAAATATATTAGTCACGGGGATGTCTGTGCATAATACTTTCTTAAACTTGTACTAGCCTTTATGCACGCGCATTAAGCGAGCTCAAAGACTCTTCTATTTTTATTTATATTAAATAATCAAATATGTATTTATTATGATATTTATTAACATATAATTATGGTAATAAAATATAAATTTTTTTCACTCCTTTATTTTGTGTCTAATTATGAAATTTAATAATAATAATAATAATTAATTATGTCATATTTATATATGAAATTATATACTCTACTATTTAAAGAAAGTATCATTTGGTAAAATTTTATTGGAGACTTTAAATATTTAACAGAATTTAAAATAAATAACAAATTTATATTAAAATAATAGCGTGTAAAATTACTAGATTTTAAAATTTTATGTCATAAGATAATTTGAAACCAACCAAAATTTAAATATTATTTATTTATTTAGTGTGTGTATATATATATTATATAGATTATGGATTATAAATATAATATTAAGTTCATTTAAAAGTGGGCTACACCGGTAAATGCAATAATTTTCTATTAACAATTAATTCGTGCATGAAACAACAACATGGTACATAGCCCATAGGGAATTTGTCATGAATTGTTCTTGTTGAGTAATTATTTAATATGTTTGGAGTATAACCAGATGAGTAGGATAATCACTCTTCTTATATGATAATGGGTTTTATTATTAACATTGAATTTACCACTGCTTACCATTGACATAATAGTCACTTCATAAATATAAGTATTTGTAGGATGCGAAGAGCAAGCACGTAGAATTTTATCTTAAAAAAAAAAAAAAAAGTGAATTCACTATTCACGTGAGTATGGAATATTTAATAATTTTCCGTTGTTGGTAGGAGGCTAGGAGCTCTCCATAAGTTCATGCATTGGTCTAAGTTGGCAAAACAAGCATTAGTGCACAGTCAAAGGCTGAATCTTCCCCTTTGATCTGTGGTTTTGATTCCTCCCTTGTAACTGTTGAATATTTTTCCTCGGGTTGTGGTTCTGAATCGTCTCACTAATTTGTTGTTTAGTTTTACTAGTAACTAATTTATGTCTTTATGTATATGCACGAGTACATTTAAATACAATTACAATTATGTATATATAAGTTCAAATTATACTTGGTGTTAAAGTTACAACTTACACATATTTTAAGCCGTGAATTTCTAAAATATGTAATAGTTTCTCATTATATTTCTAAGATTCAAATTCCTCTACTATTTATGGGTTTTAGTTAGTTCAATTAGTAAAGTCTCTAATGGTTGAATAAAAGATCTGAAATTCAATTTCTATCTACACAAAAAACCAGTTGATGTCCTAGTCGATGATAAAGAGTTATCATCAGGAACGAATGTTATAGATTGAAACTCTCTCTAAAAAAAAATTCCCCTATTCAAATAATAATAATAATAATAATAAAAGCTTACCACCTTAGACATTTTTTTTATTATCATGATTAGAAATATCCTAATCTATCCCCCTCCCCTAGGCACCAGAGGTGCCATTAGGCTAAAGATGTCTTGGCTACCATCTACATTTAGACATGAGTCATTAAAAAACATCATATATAAATGGTGATGAACCCATATGTGAGATAGTAGACTATTTTAAAAATATTGTAAAATTGTTATGAAATATTGTTGTAAACTTGATATTGATGACATGGTGATCACATCCAAAGAGGTTATTGAAAAGGATAATGGGATCCCTCAATTTGATCACATTATTTTTATTCTAAAAAGGGAAAAAAAAAAGAATCTATACATTCCTAATGCATTTAGAATGCAACCTATCAGTGGGTTATGGTTAATTGATAAAGATTCTTATTGTCAAATCTATTATCAAATCTTGTTTAAAAAAATATATATTGGTGTACTCGGTGGATGTAAAGAGTAGTTATCATAGAAAATGTTATCGATTTCAAATTGTATAGTATTTAGCCACCCATCTATGATCTTACTTATCTAACTTAGCAAATAGTTCATGACTTAAAATATCGATCTTAGTAATGGTGATTATGATTGCCAAAACCATCATGATAATCATCAAATCAGATCATCAATTTTGCAAAAACTTCTCTTGGTCACCATCATCATAGCTTATATGTGACCTTTGCTGAAATTCAAGAAGTGCCAACGATCTTTGAGATCTAACCCACACAACCAAAAGTGAGAAAAGGAAAAAAAGAAAAAGAAAAGAAAAAAAAGATGTACAATCTCTAACAAATTATGAAGTTTTGGCTTCTTAAACACCCCCACTAAACGCACTTAAATAATGAAGATCACATTATTATCACATGAATTTCGTTTTCTTTCACACCATATTAAGATTTATGAGGCATGTGATAAGTCCAAAATAACACAATAGCACTGTTTACCGAAATATATATCAATCTACTACTGTTTCGGAAATATGTAGGAATCTACCACTTTTTGTGTACTCGAGTTTGGGGAACTCGAGTTTTTCATGGTACTTAAGTTCCATGAACTCCGGTTCCATAGAAAAATTTTTAAAATTTTTGATGGTACTCCAGTTCCATAAAAAAATTTCTGACAAATTTGAAGGTTATTTTTTCAAAGAACTTGAGTTCATGGAACTCAAGTACCCAGAAAGTGGTAGATTCCTACATATTTCTGAAACAGTGGTAGATTAATATATAATTCAGTAAACAGTGTGAGTGTAAGAGAAAGAAAAAACAGTATGAAAGAAAATACCTTTGAAGGAACATGAGTATTTTCATCACACCCTTCCTTTTTTTTGGGGTTAAAACTACGAATTCATTAAAACTAGAGAACAAGGTTCAGCTCAGGACCATGCCTGATTGAATACAAACTAGATAAATCAAAATCCAAACTATTTCTAATGTCCACAGGTGGACATGAAAGAGATAAAAAGCTAATATCTTGCTTAGCACCCATCCTAGCTATAACGTCTGCACAACGATTTGCTTGGCAATAAATGTGCTTAATTTGGACTTGATCAAGCTTGGAAATGAGCTGCCTGCAGTCGTCCAAAATGGGAGATACAATATTATTCTCATAATTAGCATTTTGAAAAATATCAACAATCACTTTAGCATCTAATTCAACTATAAGAGCAGAAAAATTTAAGTTGTTGCAAGGAGTAAGCCCATCCCTCAACTCCCATAACTCTGCCTCGAAGCTGCTAGTGATCCTGATCCTCCAAGAAAACCTAGCCACCCAATTGCTGCTCTCATCCCAAACAACACCTCCACAACTTGCTACTCTCGAATTGCCCAATGAAGCCCCATCCGTGTTCAGTTTTGTCCAACCTTTTGGTGGCTTCTCCCATCGCACCAACTTGGTTGCATTGCCATTAGGAATTTTAGAAGAGGAATAGCAATACATGAACTCCATGGTTTGGTTGGTTATCTCAGCAGCCAATTTTGGATTTTGTGGTTTCCCATTGAAGACAAAATTGTTCCTACTCTTCCAGATATGCCAAACAACAAAGGAAAACAACAACTTCCAGGGGAGGTGCCCATCAATGACACTCTTGCTCAACTTCCCATTTAAACTCAACCAATCTTGCAAATCTAATTGCCAAAAGCCATGATTAGTATCCTACACTCCTAGTTTTCTCCAAATTAGCTAAACCCAAGAACAGTCCCTTAAAGCATGGAGTATAGTTTCTGCATCCCCTTGGCATATAGAGCATTGATTATCATTGTCCACTCCTCACCCTACAAGGCAATCCTTTACTCCAATGCTATTATGGGCACACTTCCACAAAAAAAAACTTGATACGAGGTAGCGTCGCTAACTTCCATATCCAATTTGCAGTGGAGGACAGATTGGTATCATCTCCCATTGCAATCCCATAAGCACTCTTTAAGTCAAAAATGCCCCTAGGATTTTCCACCCATGCTAATCTGTCATTGCTTCTACCTTGAAGAGAAATTGGAATAGCTTGAAGCATTAACTTGCAATCCAATGGAAACTCAAAAGGTAGCTTGTTCCAATCCCACCTCGAGTCTTGTATCACATCCTTAATTTCTAGCATGGATGCTTCTTGAGTTAAGGGTCCTTGAATCAACTGCTGAATAGGACCTTGTTTAGTCCATTTCTCATACCAAAATGGTACCATCACCAACAACAAAAGAGACAAAAAGCAATGTCATGATTGACATCGTATCTTATCAAAATCATGATCTTCACCAAATATTCTATGGACAAAGATTGACATTGATGAAAACCATCATATCTTGCCCACCCTTAGCACATTCTTTTTGTCATTGAGGATAAAAGTTTGACATATCAACTAGCTACTCATTCCAAGATTTGAGCCATTTTCATTTCCCAAGGACACAGGAAAATAGGCGTGAAAATGGGTGGCATGGGACATTTGTCCACTTTACTATAGTTAAGCTGCAAAGGCCGCAAGACATTTCATTTGAAATCTTCCGCTTTTTATTTTTATTTTTATTTTTATTTTTATTTTTTTTGAGAAACCATTTTATTTGAAATCTTACAAAAGTTGTATAAAGAAGACGGTTATGGGGGTGATTTGAACATATGTTTGTATGTATCAAATAGTTTGTTCACTGTCTTATTTTATGCACGGGGGATAATTCTATTAGTTTGTTTGGTCCCAAATTATATTATCACAATATTAGCAATCTAAAATAGCAATCACACACAAAACACAAATATTTATGTGGAAAACCCTTTCTCTTTGAAGGGAAAAACCAGGGGACAAACTCCGAATAATTTTACTATTATCAAATCAATTACAATAATTCTTGTGTATGTCTCATGGCTAATGAAAAATCTCTCTTGTTTTTCTTTGCTCTCACACACACAATTTATCTCTCTCAAATGCGGCAACACTTTGCTCTCTCATTTTTATTTTCTTCTCCACGTACAGCTCTCTCTTGGTTGTCTTCTTTTTCTCTAAGCGGCTCCCTCTTGGCTGCTTTATCTTCTTTTTCTTTCTTGCACAACTTTCTCTTTCTTTGCTCTTGCACATACTCTCTTTGTGTCTTCTTGAAGGTGGTAGTACCTTACTCTCCCTTTCCTCCTGTGTTCCTCCCAAGCGAAAATCTCTTTTCTCTCACTTGGTTTCACGCTCTATTTTCCCTCTTCCCATGGGGAGAACCCTTGGGCCAAAGCCATCAAATTCTTTGTAGCATTATTTATTTATAAGACTCTTTTGCTAATCCCTCTTGGACTAGTAATATATTACCTCTTTAGTAAGGAATCTATTCCCTCTTGGATTAGGAATACATTGCCTCTTTAACAAGAAGATTTCCTTCTACACTAAGGAATAGTCTTTCCTTCTACAACAAGGAAACCCAAATTAATTTTTCCTTCTTCAAATAGGAAACCTAATTAACTTTCCAAGTCACAATTGGAATTTGAGACAATTTCCCAACACTTATCACAATCATGATCTTCACCAAATATTCTATGGACAAAGATTGACATTGATGAAAACCATCATATCTTGTGCCCTTAGCACATTCTTTTTGTCATTAAGGATAAAAGTTTGACATATCAACCAACTACTCATTCCAAGATTTGAGCCATTTTCATTTCCCATGGACACAGGAAAATTGGCGTGAAAATGGGTGGCATGGGGCATTTGTCCACTCTACTATAGGTAAGCTGCAAAGGCTGCAAGACATTTCATTTGAAATCTTCCTCTTTTTTTTTTTTTTTTTTTTGATTTTTTTTTTTTTTTGTGAAACTATTTTATTTGAAATCTTACAAAAGTTGTATAAAGAAGAGGGATATAGGGGTGACTTGAATGTATGTTTGTATGTATCAAATAGTTTGTTCATTGTCTCATTTCCTGCATGGGAGACAATTCTTTCTATTGATTAATATAAGAGATTAAATTATATAAGGATGTAATGCAAAATCTAAATTTTACATTCTCCAATCCCAACATGCTGCATTATCTTATCATATATCAAAGAATAAATACAACCATACTTGCTCAATCAATTCTAATGCCCATTTGAAAAACCAACCAAATTGAGTGTTCATTGAAATGTTATTAGGAGTCGTAAGATATATTGAATTTTAAGTAAAAAACTGATGTGACAAATTGAATGGTGCAAAACATGAGTTTTACATCTCATCTTTATCAAAATTCGGACTCTTAATATAAATTCCCTTAACCTTAGTTTTTTATTTTATTTATTTATTTATTTAAACAAACTATCTTATGCAAAATCTATGAGTTTGATAGAATTGATTAGTGTTGTGTTTTAATTGAATAGGCAATAGAGAATGTAGGTTGTTTGGGAATTTCTTAAAATAAATTATCATTACCACCACGTACTCCTGACGCGATAGTTACTCCACAGTAAGTGCTTGTGAGGTATGGGGGGCAATGGTGGGGTTCAAGTCTTCAAGAGGGAGCTTTACACACATACACTTAGATTAAATTAGAGTAGAATTCTATCTCAGATAAAAAGAAGAAGAAGATTATTAGCAGTAATTTTTTGGTGGATTAATCAATATATTGAAAATGCACTCCTTTAGGGTAGGGACGGACCCACAGGGCGGGCCAAGGGGACCCAGCCCCCCAGGACCAAAGAGAAAAAAGGGAAAAAAAATTGAGCCCCCCTAGCCTAAAGAAATTTTTTTTAATGATAATATATATATTTTTTATTTATTTCTAGAGTCACTCTTCCAAAAACTTAGACTCTCTCTCTTTTAATTAGCCTAACCCAACTAGAAACTACCAAACTCAAAAATTTAACAAAAACAAAATTTTAAAATAAAAAAGAAAAAATCTTAGTCAACCTAGTATTAGAGTACTAGCATTAGGTGTTCTAAATGGTAAATATTTAGTGTTTAGAACACCAAATACCAAAAACATTACTGTACAAGACATTTCAAATGTTATATTAAAGTAGCAAAAGTAAGTTTTGGTTTGTGAAAAAAAAAATATATATATATGGATAACTATGGCGGCAGTGCCGACCAACTTGTTATAATAAAAGTAATAACTTACAACTGACCGGGCCAAACTTGGCTCTGATACCAGAAGCAACTTGTTATAATATATATATATTTTTTTTTTTGCAACAGTTGATGCTCTTAAGAAATAATATTATTTTGTATTATTCTGTCTTTGTTGGTAAATGATTGCATCTTAATATATTAAGAAACAATGGTTTTGTGTATTGATCTTGGTTGATAGTTTGTTAGTACTATATGGATACTTATTTGGATCTTTTTCTTCTTATACTTGGTCCCCCTAGCTTGAAATCCTGAGTCCGCCCCTGCTCTAGGGTTTGGTTTTATTTCAAGTAAATCAATTTTTGATATTCAAGTGATAGCCTAGTAATAAATAAATCTATTAGATAAGACTAGAGTAACATTCAATCTCAGATCGAAAAAAAAAAAAAGAAGAAGAAGAAGGAATTATTAGCAGCCTTGCTTTTGGGTTTGGTTTTATTTTAAGTAAACCAAAATTTGAGATTCAAGTGATAGCCTAGTAATAAATAATAATGGCATCTTTTATGGTATTTCATGTTTGTGTTTCAATCCCTACCTCTCATCCCTCTATTATCTGCCTTTTTAAAAAAAAGTAAATAAATTTCAAAATTATTAGATTTATATTGTAGGGGTGTTCGTGGAGCAGTGCACTTTGTGGTGTAGTTTAGCCAAAACTATAACCGCACTACACCTCATTTTTGCGGTCACATGTGTGGTGCGGTGTGGTGCTGTTTAGAGTTTAGTCAAAACCATAACCGTACTGTACCTTATTTTTGTGGTTACATGTGCGGTGCGGTGCTATTTAGAGTTTAGCTAAAACCATAACCGTACCATACATCATTTTTGCGGTCACATGTGCGGTGCGGTGTATAAGATACAGCTTGAAACCAGTATATTTTTAAAATTTTTGGCTTTTTCTACCCAACCCAAAACTGATTTTTCCCTTTGTTTTGAGCTAAGTTTTAAACTATTGAGTTAGTTGTTGTTGTTGTTGCTGTTGGTTTTTTTTTTTTTTTTTTTATATATAATTTTGGACTGGCGTTCCTAATCAATACTTGCTAGAGTTATTAATTTTTTTTTTTGAAAAATAGGGTTATTAAACTATCAATAATATATTTTATATTAAAAAAAATTAATATATAGAGAGGGTGTGGTGTGGTGCGATTTTCTTATTATAAAACCGCAAACTGCATTGCACCATGTGGTATGGTGCGGTGTACTGTTATTTGCGATGCGGTGCAGTTATGCAATTTTGCTGGTGATTTTGATGCGATTTTTACGATTTAGTAAACACCCCCTAGTTTATAGCATAGATTACAATTTACATGTACCTTATGAATAATAAAATATAATATTTTGAAAAGCTACATATCCTCTTTTAAGGATGAAAAAAACCTTAACCAAACATTTGTGAACCTAATAAAATGAGAAGACCTTGGTTGAAAATTGAAACTTGAGACACGACATATGGTTATTGAGAAACTTGAATTACATATTTACTGTTTTAGATTTGGCTTACTTTCAGTATTTTTTTTAACAGGAATCTCCTTTAGTTTTAATGAGAAACTGCCACATTACTTACTAATTAAATAAAAGGTAGAGATTAAAATTCATTATCACTTGTTATTGTGATTTAAAACAAAAGAATACCTTCAGTTAAAAAAGTACTGGAGGTAAACTAAATATGTTTTTCTTGTATGTGCAACTGGGGAAATTATTGTGTATTCTCGGAGTACCATAAATGCGTGCTCCCTCCTCTCACGTGAATGGTGGAACCCACTATTCATGTGAGAGGAGGGAATACGTATTTATGATACTCCGGGAGTACCTAATAATTTTCCGTACAACTGCAGAGTTTATCATATTTTTATAGCATAGCATTATCTTAGAACAAGATCAGATACCCTAATATAAAATTGAATTGGCGTGTGCTTTCTCAAAAAAAAAGAAAAAAAGAATTGGCGTGTGAGATATTGTCTAGTTTGGCAGTCCTATTAAATGCTATGTGCGAGAGCAGAAGTTAGAGGAGAGTCACACGTTAAGCTCGTATTAAATGTGTTAGGGGTAATTTTTTAGATTTGGATTAATTTCTTTAGTTTTTGTTGTGGAATTTACTGCTTAGAATATGAACCAACCAATCCTTATCAATCTTTAATAAAGAATCAACAATATAAGGAAACCAATTGACAAGATGGAGGGCATTAAGGAATGCAGCCAAGCAAAAAATGGAAAAGCATTTAAAGGAAAATTTAATGAATGCTCCAAGGGTATTTATTTAGGAAATATTTTTAGAAACGTTTTATAGGGGAAAAAAAATAATTAATTGACTTATTTGACAGTTTTTTATATAAAAGTGGTATTAAAACTTTTTAAAAATTATTAATTAACAAATATCTTAAGAGCATCTATTAATAAAACCCAACATTTAAAGTAATAAAAACATTTGACTGTTTGTATAAGAAATTGATATTTTTATCATATTTTTACGGAAAATTATTAGGTACTCCCGGAGTACCATAAATGCGTGCTCCCTTCTCTCACATGAATGATGGGTCCCACCATGAATTTAATTAGTGGGACCCACCATTCATGTGAGAGGAGGGAGTACGCATTTATGGTACTCCGGGAGTATACAATAATTTCCCTATTTTTACACCATAGCATTAAAAAACATTAAAAGCATTTGGCTTTCAGTATTATATGAACCCATCATTTTTTTTTTCTATCACTCATAGTCTGTCATGTAGGATAGTTATAACAAAATGTTTGTGAAAGTATGTGGTAAGCATTATTGTATCACTAAATTATTTTTCACGTCCTTCTCAAAAAAAAAAAAAAAAATTTCATGTGCATATGGAATTGAAATTTCTTGTTAATCTCATGCCAAGAAAGCTCCTAATTTGAATGAGCAAGGCAAGAGACAGAATTTTTTCACAACTCATTGAGGTAGCAAGTTGTGAATCGTGATTGGATAAACATCACCTTCATAGGATAATATCCACTCCTTCAATTACCTCTAATTTTTATTTAAATGATTATAAGACATGTAGCAATAAAAATGAAAGGGAATTTGACAATTCAATAGGAGGGAATCTTTTCTTCACTTTCATATGGGCCTCATTGACACTACTTTTACTATTCACTAATCACATTAGATCACATTAGTGTTGCGAAATAAACTAAAGGGTCACATCTTTAGCAGTGCCAGCTTCTAATTCCATAAAGATTGACTAAATGGACCACATCAACACTTTACTTGGATGTCATTAGACTCATAAGTCATAATCACTTCATTAGTCCTCCAGATTCAATCTCCAACAATCTCCATTTAAGCTTAATTAGCTGTCAAGTAGCTATCTCAGAATCCAATTCTCAACTCAAAAGGTCAAATACCAACCACCCTTTGAAAATGCAATTATTGCTCCACATATAAATGGCACAGATAATATTTCTTAGTTTTCCTTACTTTCTTTTTTCCTTCTTGGTATGCTAACTAAGTAACTATATTCTGGATTCTGTTGAGCATGAATATATATTGAAATGCATGCAAGATTCATGAAGACTCAGAAAGTATATCCAGATTCAAAAATGATTCTGAATGAAATAAATGCTCCTTTTTTGAGCCAGTTTAGTCATATATTTAGAGAGAACGTTTTGTCCGGAGCTGGCAGAAAAGTGAGGTTTTACGCCACCAATGAGGAGCTGCCACGTCAGATATTCAATGAGGCCTCAGTACACTCTATCACACAGGATTATGTAGTTTCCTTGTTTCTCTAAAAGAACGCCTTTCCAAATAAATTTTTTTTTACAACACATACAAATTTGAGGCTTTAAAATCGCATTATTCACTTAAAAATTTGAAGAAGAATTTTTATTTTGTTTTAATATCTCATTTACACTCTATAATAACATTACAAGATTGTGTGAGACTTAAAGATCACAAGGGTGGTATATATATAAAGTGCTGTGTGAGTTTGAAAGTGTGTCCAAGGAGAATCTGAGTGAGAGCAATGTCACTTGAGAAGCTTGAATCCATTACTGACGTGACTGGTAACTCTCTCTCTCTCTCTCTCACACACACACACACACACACACAAAGAAAATAGAGTTTCATAGTTCATGATTCATCATCATTTTATGTCATGATTCATGAATACTACATGTATGCTGGGTATGCATGCATGAAATCAACCAAATTACAGGGAAAATGTTTTGCTGCAATTCATGTAAAATTCATTTCTTTTGGATTTGCCATATAATTCTATTACATGAGAATCATAGTTTACTCTGGTTTCATGATTCATCACCCTTTTTCTTTTTTGCTATGATTGATGAAAGTTGCATGTATGTTGGGTATGTATGACATTAACTTTAGTACAAAACATGTTTTTCTTTTAATTGATGAGGATTATTATTATTTATTTATTTTAGTTTTGTTGTGTAATCTTATCTACTCTATGTGCTTCTTTTTTATTTATTTATTTATTTTTATGTATTTACTCATTCGTGTACTATAGATAATATTATTGAAAAAAGTCACTTTCTTCATCATAATAGCTCATTATTTAATCTGGTACTGGTATATTCAACATTCAATGAGAAACATAGCTCTGAAATATTATTAAAGTTGACACAAAATGTATTTAAACCATGATAACAGAGGAACTTATTCATTGTTTATATTATCATTCAGTTCTATCCATAATAATTTCATAATGATCTTTTTCATGAAACATTTTATTTCATTGTTTAAATCTTTTGCCTTTTACTTTTAATTATTTGGTCATTCTATATAAGCAGGGGACGAAGACAATGATAGCCCAATTGAGCAAGTTAGGCTTACAGTTCCTCCAACCGATGACCCAACACTGCCAGCATTGACATTTCGAACATGGGTTCTTGGATTGATATCATGTGTTTTTCTTGCTTTTGTGAACCAGTTTTTCGCGTACCGCCAAAATCAGCTGTCAATTTCATCGGTCTCAGCACAAATCCTTGTGCTTCCACTAGGGAAGCTAATGGCTGCATATCTTCCATCAAAGCCAATTCGAGTCCCACTCACAAACTGGTCATTCTCCTTGAATCCAGGGCCCTTTAATTTAAAGGAACATGTTTTGATCACCATTTTTGCTAGTTCTGGAGCTGGTGGAGTGTATGCAGTTTATATTGTTGATATTGTCAAGGCTTTCTACCACAGGCAACTCTCTCCAGTTGCAGCCTTTTTCTTATCACAAAGTACTCAGGTATATTTGGATTCTGGTTTTCATTTTAATGGCATTATGGCTATAGCCAACTGATCCTGCTTCTCACATGAAGATTGTATGATACTTCTTTGTTCACATTAAGAATATAGGCCACTCTAGTAAAAGGTTGTACTGGTGCACAAAGTTTCAATTTTTCATGGTCTAGGATAGATAATTGATAGACAGCCTTACCCCCGTTTGTTTTGGAGAATATAAGCTACTCTAGTGTGAATAAAAAAAATGCCATGACATCAATGTATTGCATAAATTTCTTCTTAGAATTTTATTCCTACGACGTCACTGTTTGTATATGAACTTTTCAGATGCTTGGTTATGGATGGGCTGGACTATACAGAAAATACCTTGTTGACTCACCTTATATGTGGTGGCCTGCAAACTTGGTCCAAGTCTCTCTATTCAGGTACACAATCCGCTTTTATATGGAGATTGCTTGTGTTAGAAAAATAATTAGTACAATGCTTAATTGACGAGCCTGATTCTTGTAATGAACCAAGTAATATGTGAAATGCAGGGCATTGCATGAAAAAGAAAAGAGACCTAAAGGAGGACATACAAGGCTACAATTCTTCTTCATGGTTTTTGTAGCAAGCTTTGCTTATTACATTGTTCCAAGCTATCTTTTCCCTTCAATATCAGCTCTCTCCTTTGTTTGTTGGATTTGGAAGGACTCAGTCACAGCCCAACAGATTGGTGGAGGGACCAAGGGCCTTGGCGTAGGCTCAATTGGCCTTGACTGGTCCACTGTAGCTGGCTTTTTGGGCACCCCCTTAGCCACACCTTTGTTTGCCATCATCAATATTTTAGTGGGGTTTATTGTGTTTGTCTATGTTGTTATCCCGATTGCTTATTGGAGTAATGCATATGATGCCAAGAAATTTCCTATATTTTCTTCCCACACTTATGATCACACTGGACAACCCTACAATATATCCAGAATTCTGAATGAGAAAGCATTTGATATTGATCGTGCAGCATATGACAGTTACAGCAAACTTTATCTAAGTGTGTTCTTTGCTTTTACTTATGGTTTGAGCTTTGCTACTCTAACAGCTACTATTACTCATGTTGCCCTCTTTAACGGAAAGTAAGCTGCTTCTTAACATCTTCTATTCTATCCTGTTGCAAAAGTTCTTTTTAGTTAAAAGCCTTTTGACGATTTTCTTTATTTGGGTAAAACATTGAGCAGAACAATCTGGACACTCTGGAAACAGACAGCAAGTGCAGCAAAAGATAATTATACCGATGTGCACACGAGGTTGATGAAGAAGAACTATAAACAAGTCCCTCAGTGGTGGTTTTATATCATCTTATTTTTAATGTTGGCTCTTGCCATGGTTGCTTGTGAAGGTTTCGGCAAACAGCTGCAACTCCCATGGTGGGGACTATTACTGGCTTGTGGCATTGCGCTGTTTTTTACTTTACCCGTTGGCATAATTCAAGCCACAACGAATTCGGTATATAAGCCTATCTATCTTTGTCTTTAATTGATGAAAAAGAACACCAAACATGCATTTGAAATTGAAAGAGTTAATTACACACTACATTATTATGCATCAATTTTATACAGACTACTATTCTCAATAGAATATGTTACTGTTAATGTCAATTGCAGCAACCAGGGCTAAACGTGATCACAGAATTGGTGATTGGGTATATTTATCCAGGGAGGCCCCTTGCTAACGTGGCTTTCAAGACCTACGGCTACATTAGCATGTCACAAGCACTCTCCTTTATTAATGACTTCAAATTAGGCCACTATATGAAAATCCCTCCAAGGGATATGTTCGTTGCGCAGGCAAGTGAATTAGTACCAGTAAAATTTAGATGAATTTTTGCTTACTATCTTCATATAATGACACATTGTGTTGTTCTCAGTTATTTGGAACAGTAGTTGCTTCAAGTACCTACTTTGCCACAGCATGGTGGCTTCTCACAAGTATAAAGAACATATGTGATACATCGTTGTTGCCAGATGGGAGTCCTTGGACATGCCCTGGAGATGATGTTTTCTACAATGCTTCCATTATATGGGGAGTCATAGGTCCACTCAGAATGTTCACAAAATATGGTGTCTACAAAGAGATGAACTATTTCTTTCTCATTGGGTTCCTAGCCCCTATTCCTGGCTGGTATCTCTCACGAAAATACCCCAACATCAAGTGGCTTAAACTTATACACATGCCTATTATCATTGGAGCTACAAGTGGCATGCCACCAACTAAAGCAGTGAACTACTGGGCTTGGGGAGCTGTTGGAATTTTCTTCAATTTCTATGTTTACAGAAAGTTTAAGGCATGGTGGGCTAGACATACCTATGTCTTATCTGCTGCTTTAGATGCTGGAGTTGCTTTTTTGGGTGTTGTAATTTTCTTCACTCTTCAATCCAGGGATATAATTGGTCCAGAGTGGTGGGGTCTGGACAGTGATGATCATTGTCCATTGGCTTCATGCCCTACAGCTCCTGGGGTTAAGATTGAAGGGTGCCCTGTTTTTTGAGATGCTTAAGGTTTATGTCTTGGGCACACGTTACATTTCAATGTCCTCTAATGCCTTATGAACTAGTAGAATTAATTTCCAAATTATTTAGATTTTTATTGTATAAAATTACAACTGTACCTTAAAATGAAATATTTTAAAATTCTGTAAATCATAATTTCATGAAATAAATCTTGAGGTCATAATGAAAAAAAGTTGATTTTTTAATTTTAATTTTTTTTTGGATGTGAAAACAATAAAATAAAATTGAATTGGCGAGTGAAGTGTGTCTAGGTTGCCAGTTTGGCAGTCCTATTAAATGCTATGTGAGAAGAGTCATTCGTTAAGCTCTTATTAAATGTGTTAATTGGGGTAATACTCACTGAATCAATGAAAATTTTTAGATTTGGATTAATTTCTTTTGTTTTTGTTGAGGAATTTATTGTTAAAAATACAAACCAACCAATCCTTCATCAACTTTTAATAAAGAATCATCAATATAAAAACCAATTGGCAAGATGGAGGGCATCTTGCCAATTCAGTCAAGCAGAAAATGGTAAAACATTTAAAGCCAATATATTATGGAGAAAAAGAGAGCTGGCTCGTTTCTGATTTCATTCCTCGGATGATATCATTAAATAAATTTTCAAGTGCGATATAGAATTGACATTTCAAGAGGCCCTTGATTACATTATTGCCTTTCCTACATCTCAGGCCAAGAAGGCTCTCAATTTTTTTACAACTCACTAAGGTAGCAAGTTGTGAATGAGAAGGTATATGCTGCATACAGCCGATGCACCATATGCTTTTTGTTGTAAATTGTGATCGAAAAACATTACCTTTATATGATAAAATCGCCATCTTCAATTTCCTCTCATTTTTATTTAGATTTTTTTTTAGTAAGACATGTAGTTCATTATTTTTATTATTATTATAATTAAATAGTTGGGGGAGGGGGGGTTTGAACTGTGGATGTCTTCCTTTGAAACATCAAGAGGTGTCATCCATTGAAGTACAACTATACAAGGGTCTTAACAATAAGACATGCGGTGTTTGAAAATCAAATAAATACGATTTGTCTCACATCCACCTAAAAATGGGAGGATATTGGTGGACTCAACGGGAGGGGATCCTTCCCCCACTTTCGCATAGGCCTATCATTGACACTATTTTTATTATGCACTAATTATAATAGGTCGCAGTTGTGGAATTTTTTAATCACCAAATTTATTGTATTTAAAAAGGTTCATATCTTACCAAGAATCCACATGTTTTTGGATTGGGTTTATGGCCCCCTAAACTTCTTCACTTCACAGTTTGGGCTCGTAGACAACAATTTCTCTAACATCATATAATGACCTCAAAGCCCACATTATTTCTCGACTTCACGGATTGAGCATGAAGTTTGTATTTTCTTTACATCACAAATTAGACTCACAACCTACCATTTTTTCTTCACTTCATGGAATGGGCTCAAAATCCAAATCATATTATTTCATTAATGCTCAAGGACTATATCCGGTGAATAATTTGATAATATCACATAATTTCTTATCCTAATTATAGTATCTTATATTTCATGTTTCCATTTCAATGCTTATACATCATTTTGTAGAATGTGTAAAGAACCAATTATAAAAAACCATATGGACATTATAAGAATAAGAACATGTTGTAGTTCTGATAGCTAATGAAATGCATCTGTACACAGTTTTTTCAAGAGAAGGGGGGGGGGGGGGGGGTGGTGCCTGACTAAAAAATGAGCGGGATCACCTAATTATAGAGGCTCATTCTGGCTTGAGAACATGTATGGCTTGGTCAATCGGACATGATTAGAAGGCTGAAGCATGGATGGTGAGATCTTGTTAGAAAAATTTGATTTCAAATAAAATATTGCATTCATTCAAAAGTGGGTTATACTTGCAAAAGCAATAATTTTCTTTTAATAATTAATTCATGCATGAAACAACATGATATTTATATATTGATAAACCATAACCACCTATGAAGTCTTTGTTTTTTTTATTGGTTTAATTCAATAGCAAAGTTTTGTGCATTTCTTCTCTCACTTTAATGTATTTTTCTGGGCTAAAATGTATTTGGGTACAAATTACTTAAGCCTGATCAAATCGTGATCAAAGTTGTTCATGAAACTTGTAATATTCGATTCATTCAAAAGTGGGTTATACTTGTAAATGCAATAATTTACTTTTAATAATTAATTCCAGCATGAAACAACATGGTATTTATATATTGATAAACCATAGTCCATAGCCACCCATTAAACGAAGGATCTCTCCTTTGTAAGCCAAGGTACCTACCACTGTCAATATAATTGCATAGGTGTTATATGTTAACACTTCGACCAACAGCAGAGGTTATAAAATTGTGCAAAATACAAAAAGTGGTTAATTTTACACATTTTAACCAAAAAACACATACATTAGTGCTTGCAAAATTATGCATATATACAAAAGTGCTATAGTATATGCACGGTTACTGTAGCTTTGCAAACTAATATTTTATTAATTTCACATTTCGCTTCTTTTCTCTCTCTCTCTTCTCCATCTACAAAACCAACTCAGACATCTTCTCTCCCTCATCATCTTCTTCTTCCTCTGATACACACAAACACACCCACACACATGGACACACCAACAAACCCAGCATCGCAAAATCAACACAGACCTACCATTCACACAGACCTAACACTGCAAAATCAACCAAAAATCAAACACACCTACACACGGACACACCAACAAAGACAAAGAGAGCATTTTTGTGAACTTGTGGCTGTGAGTTGGTGCTTGGAAGTTGACTAAAACGAGTCTTGGTGCTTGTGGAGGAGATCAAAATGTTTGGGTCGACTAGAACAAATCTTTGTGGATTGGTGCTTGTGGATAGGCGAGTTTCAACCGTGGTGGATCGGTGTTTGGATTGTTACAGTATTAATTAAGAGTTTTTATTTATTTATTTTTAAATGGATATTCAAAGAAGGCACTATTAAACTTAAAAAGTTCAATTATAAACCATAATGCACACTTTAATTAGCATTATTTTGTAAATTAAATTAAAAATCAAATAATATAATTTTTTTTGACAACACAAATAATGTATAATATTAGATGCGTTTAAATTGTGTCCTTACTCCTTACGAGGAGTAAGATGTTGACACCTTGAGAAATGAAGGAACGAAAAACAGACAATCACTATAAAGGAGGTGTTTTGTTTTTTTTTTTAATAAATATTTTATGTAATTTTGATGGCGGTGTTGGCTCTGATACCATATGAAATAACACTGATTATGTTTTTTATGCGTCTCTCTTGAATTCATAGAGAGGACAAACATGTATAGATATTTGTACAAAATTAAGTTTAATTGGAAAGTTTTTCAAATACAAGGAATTGAAGAAATACATAGTCGATAGCTAATAAAATGCATCGGTAAAGGTATTGAGATTTTTTTTTAAAAAAATTAACAATTATTAAAAATATCGCTATGGGAAAAATATTTTATAGAATAGTCTCCCCATAAAATTGTGTTTTGAAAACAATATTTTGCCTAAAATTCTGCTGATGTGGCAGGAGCTAATGGGTAAGTGTCCACCCAAAAGTTGTGTTTCCAAAAAATGACTTTAGTTAACCCTGATACGATTTTAGTGCAAAACAATTTGCATTCACAATTTCGGAAACATGAGTTCCACATTGAGATTTGCCTTATCAATTCTTGCCGCATCAACAAAATTTTAAGTGAATAAAATGAGATTATTTTTCCAAAAGAACAAAACTTAGATACAGTACCTTAGATGCTGTTCCTTAAATTCCTCTCTTAAGATTTAGCCATGTGGCTATTTAACTAAAAAATATACTTCCATTCCATGATAAAAAAATCCACATGATAGAATCTTAAAAAGGGAACCTAAAGAACAACACTTACGAATTGTATTTAAGTCTTACTCTTTCCAAAAATCCCTAGATGTATTAGTATAAAATCTTTGCGTAGTTTTTTTTTTTTTTTTTTAATTTTTTTTTATATGCAGGGGCTTGACTCAAAAATGATTGTAATCCTAAGTATAGAGCCTTATTCTACCTTGTGAATTTGTGCGATACACGGAAAAGTTCAATAAAATATGATTTTATCCACAGAAAATGATTTTCTCTCTCATTTATTTTGTATATTCATACCAAATTTTTATTATTTGGTAAGATTTTATTGGAACATTAATATATATAATATAAAAAATTTAAAATCAATTAATAATATATAATAGAATAATGATGTGTAAAATTATGGAGTCTTAAAAGTTTACGTGGAAAAAAAATATGAGGTCAATCAAAAGTCAAACATTTTCTTTTCTCTTAATTTTTTTTAATCATTAAACAAACGTTTTCTTATATATATTGTAGGGTCTCGGTTTTCGGACCGAGCCCATTACAATGAATTTGTAAAGAGTGGGTTCAAAAGTTGGGCTCTGATGAGGCGACGGCTTGTTTTGGGAGTAAAAAACACGTAGAATCGAGCGGCCCAACGTCCCAGGGAGAAGGGACCCCTCGCCTGAAGACGGGAACCCCCAACTCCTCTCGCACCCCAAGAGCCCCTTCCCTTTTTCTGGGCCTCCTTCTTCCTCTTCCTCCATTTCCTTTGTGAGATATTTGTTGTTATATATCCTTCTCCTCCGTTCATCTTCCACCTACACTTGTCAATCATCCATGCCTATCCTCAAGTGCACGTCCCATCGGCCACTCTTTCTGGCGCTCTGTGAGCTGCTGTGGCCCCCATAGCCCTGTCCAGGGGTTACATCCACATTAATGGGGTCAAGGTGTTAGCTGTAGGTATTTAACACGGAGGTGACAGCTTCTCTTGGGGTTGCTTCTCCACCATGCTCCTATGGCTAGCCCATAGGGCTTGGAATCTCTTTTGCGATCCTTGAGGGGATTGCCTCGGGCGACGTGACGCATTTCTCTCCTGTGATTTTGGCCTGCCGAGGACAGGGTCATTCTCGGCAGTACAATCTGGCAGTCTAGATTCTCTTCATTCGTTCTCGAACACTTCTTCCTCCTCGGCGTAGGACTTGGGCTTGATATGGAATGGACCGAAGCCTTTAGAACCTTTTGGCCCCACATATATATATATATATTTATATGTATAAGTGGTTTATTATTGGTAGGGAATTTGTCATGATCTGTTTTTGTTGAATAACAGATCATACTCACATTTTAAATTGACAATGGGTTCACTATTCATTTTCCATTGTTGGTAGGAGATCTCCATAGTTCATGCATTGATTTAAGTTGGCATAACAAGCATTATTGCATTATTGCATTAGTGCAGTCAAAGGCTTAATCTTTTCCCTTGTTTTGTGGTTTTGATTCGTCCCTTGTAAGGGTTGAATATTTTCCCCCAGTATGTGGCATGGAGTCCTCACACTTCTTCTTCATATATATTTTTTTTAATTTATAAAAATTATAGAAACAAACACAAACAAGGGAGATAGAATGATATTTTAACACAGAGACACGCTACAAACTCCACTCAAAAGCCAAAGTAAATTTTAAGGAATGGCGAAACAAGTTATATTACATACAACACATTCTTTTGAGCAATGCGGGACAATTACCCTCGTTTTTGTTGTTGTTTAGGTTTAATATTATACAAAATCCAGTAATCAATTGCTAACAATCAATTCGTGTAAATATTTTCATGGATGTCTTGGGCTCTTTTTAAGACATTTATAGTAATGAATACAATATATATGAAATCATCCTTTTTTGGAAAGGGAGATAACAAAAATTCACAACAATATATAGCATTCTCAAATTAGCCCATCACCTACCAAGAACCTAGTAGCTTATCTAGTTGGCACCTCTTGTTATTTCTAACAGAGATATTCAAGGTTTATATCGTCCACTCCCAACTATCAATGTATCAAAAAAAAAAAGTCTACGACTTTAGACAATTAAGAAATGCTACGTCTACAATATTTTCATAACAAATTATAGGTGGTAAATTGTTATTGATTCTAATTTGAATCCATAACTTAAAATTATTTTTTACCCACCTGTAATAGCCAATAACAGCCTGACACTTAAAATTTGTTATGAAAGTATTGTGAAAATGTTATGGATATAGCATTTCTCTAAACGATTAGACATAAGCCATTAAAAATAATTATATATAGATTTCGTTGAATCCATGTGTGAGGTGATAGGCTATTTTGGAAATATTATAAAATTGTTAAGAATTTTGACGTAAACTTGATATTGATGACATGGTGATCACATCAAAGAAAAACTTGATCTTCCGTTGGAGATGAGGTTATTCAAAAGGATAATGAGATCCCCTCAATTTGATCACATTATTATTATTATTATTATAGAAAATCATATTATTTTATTCTAAAAAGGAAAAAAGAAAAGAAGAAAAATTTGTATATTCCTAATGCATTTAGAATATAACCTAGCAGTGGATTCCTTTTTAATTTATTTTTTAAGAACATGTAAGAAATTTAGTAGCAATAGTAGTATCGGGTTCTAATTAACTTAATTGATAAAGATCCTTGTTGTCAAATCTATGATCCAATCTTATTTTTAATTAAAAAAAATATTGGATGTATTGGCTTGATGTAAAGAGCAGTTAATATAGAAAACGTCTTTGATTCAAATCCTATTGTATCTGTCTCGACATCTATCTATATGTAACTTAGCAAATAGGTCATGGACCCAAAATCTCCATCCTAGTAATCATAGCATCAATTTTGCAGAACCTTCTCTTGGTCACCATCATCGTAGTTTATATGTGCCCTTTGCTTAAATTCAAAAAGTTCCAATTATCTTTTTGATCTAACCCACACAACCAAAAGTGAGAAATGGAAAAAAGAAAAAAAGATGTACAATCTCTAACAAATGATGAAGTTTTGGCTGCTTAACACCCTCTCGAAATACACATATATAGTAAATAATGAAGATCACATTATTATCACACGTATTTCCTTTTCTTTCACACCATATTATTAGACATGATCGTGTAAAAGATAGGAAAAACAGTGAGAAAATATCATTCTTTGTAAACATTTGAAGGAACATGAGTACTTCATCATGAGTCCTCACCAAAATGGTACCATCACCACCAACAAAAGAGTCAAAAATCATTGTCATGATTGACATCATATCTTATCACAATCATGATCTTCACCAAATATTCTATGCACAAAGATTGACAGTGATGAAAACCATCATATCTTGCCCATCTCTCAGCACATTCTTTTTGTCATTATGGATAAATTTTGACATATCAAATAGTTAGTCATTTTAGAAACCAAATTCCAAGATTTGAGCCACTTACATTTCCCATGGACCAGAAAAGTGAAAACCTCCAGAAAGTGGGCGTGAAAATTGGTGCCATGGGGCAGGTCCACTCTATTATAGAGTATAGAAAAGCTTAAGGCCGCAAGACATTTTCATTTGAAATCTTCCTCTGCTTTTTTTTTTTTTTTTTAATAAATTTTTCGGAGAAACTATTTTATTTGAAATCTTACAAAAGTTGAGGGATATAAGGGTGATTTGAACGTATGATTAAAAATAAATCGTAATTTTACTTGTCAAAAACTTGTGTATGGTAGATGAAAAAGTAAAATTCAAAAAAAGTGAAAAAAGTGTTAAAAGAGATATATTTCCAAACGGTTCCTTTTCCGCCATACACACCATAACAATTCTCATACTTTATTGCATTTTTTTTCCCTCTATAAATGGATTTCGGATTTTTTATTTTATTTTAAAGGGCTTTTAGTGCTAAAAGGATTCAAAGAAGAAGTATGTTTTTATTTTTTTATTTTATTGAGAAACATACACACACGAAAGAAAAAAAAATGGTTCTAACATAAAAACATATCATAAATTTCATTAAAAAATTATGATAACTTTTAAGAAAAATTGGTGTATTAAAAAAAAAAAAAACAGCCATATTTCACGATAACGTTTAGTGATTTACTGGGTTTTTTATTATTTATTTTTGGATCACGGTAAGAAAAGAAAAGAAAATAAGAAAAGTTGATAACAACCATTAGCATTATTTCTATTTAAAAAACTAATAAAGCCGTAGAGGAAAGGGTTTTTTTTTTTTTTTTTTTTTGAAATAATTACAATATACTGCTAACTTCGCACTTTGAACTCTTGTGCCAATTCACCTACAAGCACCTTGGGCCTTGGCACCTTAAAAACAATTAGGTGTTGTTTTTTTTATTTAAAAAATGGTTGCAACTTTTATTTTATAGTATATAATATGATATGATGTGCTATAGTAGAGTTAGAGGAGAGTAATACATTAAGCTCTTATTAAATGTGTTAATTGGGGTAATACTCATTGAGTCAATAAAAATTTTCAAATTTGGATTAATTTCTTTAGTTTTTGTTGTGGAATTTACTATTTAGAATATAAACCAACCAATCCTCCATCAATTTCTAATTAAGAATCAACAATACAAGAACACCAATTGACAAGATGGAGGGCATTAAGGAATGCAATCACGCAAAAAAATGGCAAAACATTTAAGGAAAAAGTTAACTGATGCCCTAAGTACATTAGTTTCAGAAGTTTTTTTAGAAAATTTATGAGAAAATTAAAAATAAAAACTGATTTTTTTGACATTTTTATATTTTTCATAAAATTGGTATCAAATTTTCATAAAATAGTTCATTAATAAATGTCTTGATAGCACCCATTAACCACCCCCTTTAAGGCAATTAATATAATGAAGAAAAGAAATCTGACTTGTTCTTGATTTCTTTCCTCAGATGATATCATTAAATTATTATCCATGTGCTATATGGAATTGACATTTCAAGAGGCAATTGATCACATTATTGCTCTTACTATATCTCATGCCAAGAATGCACCCAATTTCAATGAGCAATGCAAGAGATACCAATTTTTTCATAACTTGCTAAGATAGCAATTTATTAATGGTAATTGAAGAAACATCACCTTCATATGACAAGATTCTCTCCCCCAGTTTCCTCTAATTATTATTATTTTATAAGACACATCGTACTTAAAAAATCAAATAAATGTCACTTTTTTCATATCCACCTAGAAATGAGAGGAAATTGGTCTATTCAATGAGAGGGGATCCTTTCGCCACTTTCACCCGACCTATCATTAACACTATTTTTATTATATACTAATTACAATAGGTCACGTTTAGCAATTGTTGAATTTTTTATCACTAAATCAGTAACAGTTCACCAAAAAGAAACTAAAGGGTCACATCTTTAGCAGTGCCAGCTTCCATAAAGATTGACTAAATGGACCTCGAGCAACACTTTTCTTGGATGTCATAACTCATAAGTCATAAGTCATAACCACTTCATTAGTCCTCCAAATTCAATCTCCAACTATCTCCATTAAAGGCTATAACCTTAATTAGCTGTCAAGTAGCTAGCTCAGAATCCAATTCTCAACTCAAGAGGTCAAATTTCAACCACCCTTTGAAAATGCAATTCTTCCTCCACGCATAATGTTTTCTTAGTTTTCCTTGCTTTTTTTTTTCCTTCTTGGTATGGTAACTGTATCAGGACTCTGTCAAGCATGAACATATATTGAAATGCATGCAATGTTCACGATGACTCAGAAAGTATATCCAGATTCATGAATGATTCTCAATGAAATAAATGCTACTGTGTATTAATGTAGTTTCCTGGTTTCTACAACAGACTGACTTTCCAAATATATATATCTATATCTTTTTACTTTTATTTTTTTCCACCACAAATGCAAATTTCAGGCTTTAAAATTGCATTAGTCACTTAATAATTTAAAGAAGAATTTTATTTTGTTTTAATATCTTGTTTACACTGTAATAACATTACAAGATTGTGTGAGACTTAAAGAAGACAAGGGTAGTGTGTGTGTGTATATATATATATATATATAAAGCGTTGTGTAAAAGGAGAAGCTGAGTGAGAGCCAATGACAGGTTACTATGAACATGGAGACCCTCAAGCATTGTCACTTGAGAAGCTTGAATCCATTAATACTGACAAGACTGGTAACTCTCTCTCTCTCTCTCTCTCTCTCTCTCTCTCTCTCTCTCACACACACACACACACACACACACACAGAAAATAGAGTTTCATAGTTCATGATTCAACAAATTTTATGTTGTGATTCATGAATGCTACATCTATGCTGGGTATGCATGCATGAAATTGACCTCATTACAGATCATGTTTTGTTGCAATAGATGTAAAATTCTTTTCTTTTGGATTTATTGTGTAATTCTACCCATGGGAATCATAGTTTACCCTGGTTTCATAATTCATCACCTATATTTATTTATTTTTGTGATGATTGATGAAAGTTGCATGTATGTTGGGTATGTATGACAAACTTTGCTACAGAACATGTTTTTCTTCTAATTGGTGAGTATTTTAATAATTTATTTATTTTTTAGTTTAGTTTTGTAATCTTATCTACTACGTATTTTGTTTGTTTTTTATGATGTATTTACTCATTCGTGTGCTATACATAATATATTCAGAAGAATTACTTTGTCTGTCACGATAGCTCAGTATCTAATCTGGTTCTCGTATATTCAATATTCAATGAGAAACATAGCACTAAAATATTACTATTAAGTTTACACAAAATATCGTTTAAATCCATGATGACAGAGGCACTTATTCAATCCATCTTAATAATTTCAGAAAGAAATTTCTTGTGAAAGATGTTTTTTTTCTTCTAAATCTTTTTCTATTACTTTATTTATTTATTTATAATAATGTGGTCATTTTATATAAGCAGGGGATGAAGACAATGATAGCCCAATTGAACAAGTTAGGCTTACAGTTCCTCCAACTGATGACCCAACACAGCCAGCATTGACATTTAGAACATGGGTTCTTGGCTTGATATCATGTGTTTTCCTTGCTTTTGTGAACCAATTTTTCGCGTACCGCCAAAATCAGCTGTCAATTTCGTCAGTCTCAGCACAAATCCTTGTACTCCCACTAGGGAAGCTAATGGCTGCATATCTTCCATCAAAGCCAATTCGAGTCCCGCTCACAAACTGGTCCTTCTCCTTGAATCCAGGGCCATTTAATATGAAGGAACATGTTTTGATCACCATTTTCGCTAGTTCTGGGGCTGGGGGAGTGTATGCACTTCATATTGTTACTGGAGTCAAGGCTTTCTACCACAGGAATATCTCTGGTGTAGCAGCCTTTATATTATCACTAACTACTCAGGTATATTTGGATTCTTGTTCTCATTTTAATGGAATTATGGCTATAGCCAAGTGATCCTGCTTTTCATATGAAGACTGTATCATGCAAGAACTTCTTTGTTCACATTAAGAATATAGGCCACTCTAGTCAAAAGTTGTACCTAATCAAACTCACCAACTGCTCCTCCTGACTCCTCTAAAAAAATCCCTATAGATACTATAGATACTCTACTCTCTGAACCTAATAACTAGTTTGACCCCCCTGACTTAGCAAAAAAACATAAAAAGAACTCCCAACTAATAGAAACAGACCCTGACATGGAAGAAAAAGGAAAAGAAATTTCCTCACCCCAAACCATATCACTTTTTTGCCCAATTCACTATTCTTAAACCTTAAGTAGCTCTTATACTGGAAGCAGATCTTTGTTGTGCTGTTAACTCAAATAGTAAATATGCTAGAAGATAAGTGCAGGCCTAGTACTCTGTACCTGCTATATTTATGCTGGAATGAATTTAATGAGTTTCCTATCCCAAAAAAAAAAAAAAAAGTAAGTTCTTGTATTCTTTTTTAAATTTATTTAGGGCAATTCAATCAGTGGGTACATATTTAACAAAAAAATTTAAAATTTAAAATTTAAA
This sequence comes from Quercus agrifolia, assembly GCA_029955455.1. NCBI lineage: Eukaryota > Viridiplantae > Streptophyta > Magnoliopsida > Fagales > Fagaceae > Quercus > Quercus agrifolia. Next base: position 59,684,749 of record JARQAD010000004.1, read on the forward strand.
ATACATACATACATACATACACACACACACACACACACACATATATATATCCTTGTATAGCACAAAAATTATAAACCCCAAATCTACATTTTTAGAATAATAGAAAAAGGAATGTTGATTTTTACACATTTTTTAAAAGCTATCATGGTGGTTAGACATGTATACTACTTTGTGGTATTTTTATTTTTATATTTTTGATAATTAGATGGTTAGGGGTAAGGAGATTTGAAATTTTGAACTTCGAATCTCTTTGTTAGAAATATTAAGAGGTGCCAATTGAATTACAAGATTCCTAGCAACTTTGTAGGTTTACTCTTAATACTTTTAGATTGATTTATTTTCTCAATTTATTTTAAGGAATCAAATTAAAAATCTAAATTTTATGTTTTTAGATTAATTTCTCCCTTTGATTATTAGTAATATGAATTGATTATTTTATAGATTAATTGTGCTTTTAATGTTGACTTTTAATCTTGCTCCCATAAACCAAAATCCTTGCTTCGCTACTAGTACTCGGTGCACAAAGTTCCAATTTTTGGTAGTCTAAGATAAATAATTGATAGATAGCCTTATCCCATTTGTTTTGGAGAATATAAGCTACTCAAGTGTGAAAAAAAATGCCATGCCATCAATTTATTAAATAAATTGCTTCCTAGAATTTTATTCCTACTACATCACTGTTTTGTATATGAACATTTCAGATGCTTGGATATGGATGGGCTGGACTGTTCAGAAAATATCTTGTTGACTCACCTTATATGTGGTGGCCTGCAAACCTGGTCCAAGTCTCTCTATTCAGGTAAACCCATCTTTTTTATTTCTTATACAGAGATTGCTTCTGTTTATAGAAGAATTAGTGCAATGTTTAATTGACAAGTCGGTCTTCCTTGTAATAATCCAAGTAATATGTGAAATGCAGGGCATTGCATGAAAAAGAAAAGAGACCTAAAGGAGGACATACAAGGCTACAATTCTTCTTTATGGTTTTTGTAGCAAGCTTTTCTTATTACATTGTCCCAAGCTATCTTTTCCCTTCAATATCAGCTCTCTCTTTTGTTTGTTGGATTTGGAAGGACTCAGTCACAGCCCAACAGATTGGTGGAGGGATCAATGGCCTTGGACTAGGCTCATTTGGCCTTGACTGGTCCACTGTAGCCGGCTTTTTGGGCACCCCCTTAGCCACACCTGGGTTTGCTATCATCAATATTTTAGTGGGGTTTATGCTGATTGTCTATGTCATTATCCCGATTGCTTATTGGAGTAATGCATATGATGCCAAGAAGTTTCCTATCTTTTCTTCCCACACTTTTGATCACACTGGACAGCGCTATAACATATCCAGAATTCTGAATGAGAAAGCATTTGATATTAATCTTGCAGCTTATGACAGTTACAGCAAACTTTATCTAAGTGTGTTCTTTGCCTTAACTTATGGTTTGAGCTTTGCTACTCTAACAGCTACCATTACTCATGTTGCCCTCTTTAATGGAAAGTAAGCTGCTTCTTAACATCTTCTATTCTATTGTTTTGTAAAATTTCTTTTTAGTTAAAAGCCTTTTCAGGATTTTCTTTATTTGGTAAAAACATTGAGCAGAACAATCTGGACACTCTGGAAACAGACAGCTAGAGCAACAAAAGATCATTATTCGGATGTGCATACAAGGTTGATGAAGAAGAACTATAAACAAGTCCCTCAGTGGTGGTTTTATACAATCTTAGTTTTAATGGTTGCTCTTGCCATGGTTGCTTGTGAAGGTTTTGACAAACAGCTGCAACTCCCATGGTGGGGACTATTACTGGCTTGTGGCATTGCACTGTTTTTTACTTTACCCATTGGAATAATTCAAGCCACAACGAATGCGGTATGAATAAGCCTGTAACCATCCTTGTATTTAATTGTTGAAAGGATACCACACATTCATTTGAAAGAGTTAATTACATTATGCATTAGTTTGCATCAATTTTGTGAAGACTGCAATTCTCAATAATATGTGTTAATGTTAATTGCAGCAACCAGGTCTAAACGTAATCACAGAATTGGTTATTGGTTATATTTATCCAGGAAAGCCCCTCGCTAATGTGGCTTTCAAGACCTATGGCTACATTAGCATGGTACAAGCACTCTCCTTTGTTAATGACTTCAAATTAGGCCACTATATGAAAATCCCACCAAGATCCATGTTCATTGTGCAGGCAAGTGAATTAGTACCAGTAAAATTTATATGAATTTTTGTTGAATATTTTCATATTATGATACACGTGTTGTTAATTTATATTCTCAGTTATTTGGAACAATAGTTGCTTCAAGTACCTACTTTGCCACGGCATGGTGCCTTCTCACAAACATAAAGGACATATGTGATACTTCATTGTTGCCCGAGGGGAGTCCTTGGACATGCCCTGGGGATGATGTCTTCTACAATGCTTCCATTATTTGGGGAGTCATAGGTCCTCTCAGAATGTTCACAGAATATGGTGTCTACAAAGAGATGAACTGGTTCTTCCTTCTTGGCTTCTTAGCTCCTATCCCTGGCTGGTTTCTCTCACGCAAGTACCCCAACATCAAGTGGCTTAGACTTATACACATGCCTATTATCATTGGAGCTACAAGTAACATGCCACCAACTAGAGCAGTGAACTATTGGGCTTGGGGAGCTGTTGGAATTTTCTTCAACTTCTATGTTTACAGAAAGTTTAAGGCATGGTGGGCTAGACATACCTATGTCCTATCTGCTGCTTTAGACGCTGGAGTTGCCTTTTTGGGTGTTCTACTTTTCTTCACACTTCAATCCAAGAATATAATTGGTCCAGAGTGGTGGGGTCTGGCCAGTGATGACCATTGTCCATTGGCTTCATGCCCCACAGCTCCTGGGGTTAAAATTGAGGGGTGCCCTGCCTTTTGAGATGCTTAAGGTTTATGTCTTGGGCACATGTGACATTCAAGGTCCTCCAATGGCTGATGAAGTTGTAGAATTCATTAATTTGATATATGTTTCTTCATGTTGGGCCAATAAGGCATTGTAAAAAGATGCAATTCTTTTTTGTAATTAAATAAGGTTTTTTTTTTTTTTTTTTTTTTTTTTTTTTTTTTTTTAAGATTGGTTTGTAATTTTGCATAATCCGAGGGGGCTTTTATATGAAATAATAACTATTCCTTTATTTTTATTTTATTTTTTTATTTTATACAAAATAGAAATTCTACTATAATCTAATTTAAGTGTATGTGTGTGTAAAACTCTCTTCTGGAGACTTGAACCCTTGACCCTTACCCCCCACAGCCCACAAACACTTATACTTGTAGAATGATTACCTCACCAAGGGTGCGCGGTGATATAACTATTCCTTTTTGAAAGAGTTGTAAACTTGTAATAGTTATTTCTTAATGGATATAATAATTTTTAAAATTAATAAGTTTTTTAATATTTGAAGTTAACAATTATAAAAAAAAAAAATCATAAAAAAATAACCTCCCTCTCTCTCAATTTTTTTAAAAAAAAAAATTATTTTTTTAGGAATTTTGATTATATAAGTAAGATACTTCCTAAATATAGATCATTAGTTTTATACTTGTAAAATGATCACTACACCAAGGGTGCGTGGTGATATAACTATTCATTTTTAAAAGAGTTGTAAACTTGTAATAGTTATTCATTAATGGATGTAATATTTTTTAAAATTAATAAGTTTTTTAATATTTGAAGTTAACAATTATAAAAATAAAAAATCATAAAAAAATAACCTCCCTCTCTCTCAAATTTTGATTATATAAGTAAGATACTTCCTAAATATAGATCATTAGTTTTATTCTAATATTACAAATTACAACCAAACCTATGAATAGGTTTAGTTATTTCATAACTATCAAAGGAAAAAAATAAGGTTTAGTTATTCCATTACAATATCTTTTATTTTCAGTAATAAAAATTACTATTCTTGTTATAATCTCCCCTCAATGTACCAATAAAGATTACTTACTTTTTTCCTTCTTGGTATGGTAACTATATTCTGGATTCTGTTAAGCATGAACATATATTGAAATGCATGCAAGATTAATGAATGATTCTTAATGAAATAAATGGTCTTTCTTTAGCGAGCCAGTTTAGTTGTGAACTGTGTGGTAATGAGGTTTCCTTGTTTCTCCAAAAGACCGCCTTTCAAACATAAAGTTTGTTTGTTTGTTTGTTTTTACATCATAAACGCAAACTTTTGGCTTTAAAATCTCATTATTCACTTAAAAATTTTAAGAACAACTTTTATTTTGTTTTAATATCCTGTTTACAGTGTGTAATAACATTACAAGATTGTGTGAGACTTTAAGAACACAAGGGTGGTGTGTGTGTGTATATATATATATATATATATAAAGTGCTGTGTGAGTTTGAAAGTGTGTCCAAGGAGAAGCTTTGTGAGAGCCATGACAAGTTACGATGAAAATGGAGACCCTAAAGCAATGTCACTTGAGAAGACTCAATCCAATACTAACATGACTGGTAACTCCCTCTCTCTCTCTCTCTCTCTCTCTCTCTCTCTCTAACACAAACACACAGAAAATAGAGTTTCATAATTCATGATTCGTCGCATTTTAAGTCATGATTCATGAATGCTACATGTATGGCTGGGTATGCATGCATGAAATCAACCTTATTACAGAACATGTTTTGTTTCAATTGATGTAAATTACGCTTCTCTTGGATTTGTTGTGTAGTTCTACTTCATGGGAATCATAGTTTACCCTGGATTCATAATTCACCACCCTTTTTTTTTTTTTTTGCTATGATCGATGAAAATTGCATGTATGTTGGGTATGCATGACATCAGCTTTAGCACAGAACATGTTTTTCTTATAATTTGTGAGTATTATTATTATTATTATTGTTATTATTTGTTGTGTAACCTTGTCTACTACATGTTTTGTTTGTCAATCGTGTACTATACAGAATATATTGTGAGAAGAATTACTTTCTTCATCACAATAGCTCATTATTTAATCTGGTATTGTTTCTCAACATTCAATGAGAAACGTAGCTCTGAAATATTATTAAAGTTGACACAAAATTTTGTTTAAATCCATGATAACAGAGGCACTTAATTGATTTTTTTTTTTTTTTTTACTTTCATTCAATTCTATTCATCTTAATAATTTCAGAAATGAATTTTTAAAGAAATAATTTTATTTTTTCTTTCAAATTTTTTGCATATGACTTTTAATAATGTGGTCATTCTATATAAGCAGGGGATGAAGACAATGATAGCCCAATTGAACAAGTTAGACTTACAGTTCCTCCAACTGATGACCCAACACAGCCAACATTGACATTTCGAACATGGATTCTTGGATTGATATCATGTGTTGTTCTTTCTTTTGTAAACCAATTTTTCGCGTACCGCCAAAATCAGCTGTCAATTACGCCAGTCATAATACAAATCCTTGTGCTCCCACTAGGGAAGCTAATGGCTGCATATCTTCCATCAAATCCAATTCGAGTCCCACTCACAAACTGGTCCTTCTCCTTGAATCCAGGGCCATTCAATATGAAGGAACATGTTTTGATCACCATTTTTGCTAATTCTGGGGCTGGTGGGGTGTATGCACTTCATATTGTTACTGGAGTCAAGGCTTTCTACCACAGGAGTATCTCTGGTGTAGCAGCCTATATACTATCACTAACTACTCAGGTATATTTGGATTCTGGTTTCATTTTAATGGCATTATGGCTATAGCCAACTGATCCTGTTTCTCACATAAAGAATGTATGATACAAGAACTTGTTTGTTCATGTTAAGAATTAAGCCACTAGTAAAAGGTTGTACCCGGTGCGCAAAACTCCAATTTTTCAGGGTCTAGGATAGATAATTGATAGACAGTCTTACCCCTCATTATTTTTGGAGAATACAAGCTGCTCTAATGTGAATAAAAAAAGTGTCCTGCCATTAATGTATTGCACAAAATGCTTCTTAGAGTGTTATTCCTACTAGTACTACATAACCGTTTTTCACATTAACTTTTCAGATGCTTGGTTATGGATGGGCTGGACTGTTCAGAAAATATCTTGTTGACTCACCTTATATGTGGTGGCCTGCAAACCTGGTCCAAGTCTCTCTATTCAGGTACACCATCCCTTTTTAATACTGAGATTGCTTATTTTAGAAGAAGAATTAGTTCAATGTTTAATTGACAGATTGGTCTTCCTTGTAATGAACCAAGTAATATTTGAAATGCAGGGCATTGCATGAAAAAGAAAACCGACCTAAAGGAGGACTTACAAGGATACAATTCTTCTTCATGATTTTCGCAGCAAGCTTTGCTTATTACATCGTTCCAAGCTATTTTTTCCCTTCAATATCAGCTATCTCCCTTGCTTGTTTGATTTGGAAGGACTCAGTCACAGCCCAACAAATTGGAGGGATCAGTGGCCTTGGACTAGGCTCATTTGGCCTTGACTGGTCCACTATAGCTGGCTTTTTGGGCACCCCCTTAGCCACACCTGGGTTTGCCATCATCAATATTTTAGTGGGGTTTATGTTGTTTGTCTATGTCGTTATCCCGATTGCTTATTGGAGTAATGCATATGATGCCAAGAAGTTTCCTATCTTTTCTTCCCACACTTTTGATCACAATGGACAACCCTACAACATATCCAGAATTCTGAATGAGAAAGCATTTGATATTAATCATGCAGCTTATGACAGTTACAGCAAACTTTATCTAAGTGTGTTCTTTGCTTTTACTTATGGTTTGAGCTTTGCTACTCTAACAGCTACTCTTACTCATGTTGCCCTCTTTAATGGAAAGTAAGCTTCTTCTTAAAATCTTCTATTCTATTCTCTTGCAAAAGTTCTTTTTAGTTAAAAACCTTTTCATGATTTTCTCCATTTGGGTAAAAACATTGAGCAGAACAATCTGGACACTCTGGAAACAGACAGCAAGTGCAGCAAAAGATAATTATACCGATGTGCACTCAAGGTTAATGAAGAAGAACTATAAACAAGTCCCTCAGTGGTGGTTTTGTACCATTTTAGTTTTAATGGTGGCTCTTGCCATGTTTGCTTGTGAAGGTTTTGACAAACAGCTGCAACTCCCATGGTGGGGACTATTAATGGCTTGTGGCATTGCACTGTTTTTTACTTTACCCATTGGAATAATTCAAGCCACAACGAATACAGTATGAATAAGCCTAACCATCCTTGTATTTCATTGATAAAAGACAACAAACATTCATTCGAATGAGTTAATTACATTCTACATTATTTTGCATCCAATTTTTACATACTGCAATTCTCAATATGATGTGTTATTGTTAATTGCAGCAACCAGGGCTAAACGTGATCACAGAATTGGTGATTGGGTATATTTATCCAGGGAAGCCCCTCGCTAATGTGGCTTTCAAGACCTATGGCTACATTAGCATGTCACAAGCACTCTACTTTGTTAATGACTTCAAATTAGGCCACTATATGAAAATCCCCCCTAGGTCCATGTTCATTGTGCAGGCAAGTGAATTAATACCAGGAAAAATTATATGAGATTCTTGTTTACTATTTCGATATAATGACACTAGTTGTTAATTTACATTCTCAGTTAGTTGGAACACTTGTTGCTTCAAGTACCTACTTTGCCACGGCATGGTGGCTTCTCTCAAGCATAAAGGACATATGTGATCCGTTATTATTGCCTGAGGGGAGTCCTTGGACATGCCCTGGGGATGATGTCTTCTACCATGCTTCCATTATTTGGGGAGTCATAGGTCCACTCAGAATGTTCACAAAATATGGTATCTACAAAGAGATGAACTGGTTCTTCCTCCTTGGCTTCTTAGCTCCTATTCCTGGCTGGTTTCTCTCACGCAAGTACCCCAACATCAAGTGGCTTAGACTTATAAACATGCCTATCATCATTGGAGCTACAAGTGGCATGCCACCAACTAAAGCAGTGAACTATTGGGCTTGGGGAGCTGTCGGAATTTTCTTCAATTTCTATATTTACAGAAAATTTAAGGCATGGTGGGCTAGACATACCTATGTCTTATCTGCTGCTTTAGATGCTGGGGTTGCCTTTTTGGGTATCATGCTTTTCTTCACTCTTCAATCCAAGAATGTAATTGGTCCAGAGTGGTGGGGGCTGGACATGGATCATTGTCCATTGGCTTCATGCCCCACAGCTCCTGGGATTGTGAAAAAGGGGTGCCCTGTTTTTTGAGATGATTAAGGTTTATGTCTTGGGCTCATGTGACATTCAATGTCCTCCAATGCCTGTCGAAGTTCTAGTTCACCAATTTGATATATATTTCTACATGTTGGGATAAGTCATTGTAAAGATGCAAGTCTTTTTGGTAATTAAATATTTATTTTTTCAATTTCCAAGATTGGTTTGCAAGTTTGCATTAATCTGAAGGGGCTTGTTATATGAAAGAATAATTTTTTTTAATATATAAATTATTGAATTTGTTTATTTTTCTACAAGTGGAAGGATGGAACCACTATCAGTAATCTCTCTATGCAAAAAAACCATCTTTAAAAAGATGCCAATAAGATAATGTCTAGAAATGCAAAATAAATTTAGACATGATTGTATTGCATCACAACACTACCAAATTTCTTGCAAACTGACAATTTCATGCATTCAACCTATATTACCAGATAGGAAGAGCACCATATGCAATAAGCTCCCTCAGATCATACATTGCAACCATTCCAGAACCACTTAAAGCGCATCTGAAGTAAACTCATCGAAAAATATTTTAAAAGTAGCAAATTAGCATGACAACCTTGTCTGAAAATAATGCACATAGATTTCTCAATACCTTGTCCTGAAAATGATGTGGCATACTAATTTGGAAATGTTGTGAAATTATTGTGGCTTTTTGTTGTGTCCATAGCATTACTTTAAAAATAATCTTACCCCCTCCTCCCAATGTAATCCTTAACCCCTTAAACCTATAAAAAAAAAAACCAAATAACAACAATAAAATTCAACCCAAACATCAAGATTAGGCCAAATAATAATAAATGAACAAAATATTTAATAAAAAAACCCATTAAAAAAAAACCCTAATCATTCAAATTCTTAACTTGTTCATCCTACTTCATAAAAATAATTCATAATTTCATTTTTTTTCCTAAAATGATACCAAGAGAAATATTGTGGCCGCAAGTTTTCCTCAATGGTGCCGGAAGTTCTACTCTCATTAGTTTTACAGTTGCAATATTGATAATGAAACTACCATCATGCAAACGATTTTAAAATATTTAAAATATGAAAAATCGTATAAGGATATTGTAAAACTTCATGTATTTGTGTGTGTTTGTGTTTTTGTTCTCGTGATGTCAATATATTCAAGTTCTTTATTAGATTTTGTATAATTTAATTTTCTTAATGGCCAACGTAGAAAAAGTTTCTAAAGATGCCACTTATTATGATCAACTTAATTTAATAGGCAATACGCAGTTTACATTTGGACTTGATGAAAAGAAAGGTTGTTTTGAGTTATGCCTAAAATAGATTGATATATAAATTTAATATTTCTTGAATGTTTGTTGCTCCAAGACAAGTCCTTTGACTCTACAATATATATTGAAGATTCAATAACTGAAAGACTCTCTTCTCACCCCCCAAAAAAAAAGAAAAAAGAAAAAAGAAAACTCCATCAACCAATAGACATTTGGCATTCATAAATGATTCTGGTTTTTATGAGTCTATCTGGCACTTTTCCTTGGAATTGATCTAAGGAAGAGTAAAGTGTACAGATTGTGAATATTGAGACTGTAAATCCTGCAACAATGTGATTCAACTATATTTTTTGAGCGCTCAAATTCAAACCTGCCTGGGCCAATTACAAAACAGAAATACAATTTAAAGAGCACACCAGGATAGACATTGATCATAAATTTGAGCCTAATTTGCACTGAGGTTCTACATGAAAATCAAGACATAACGGGAGAGAATACATTTTAAATTGATAGGTAAATCAAGGAACGAAAGTAAAAGTAATACATACAAGGTAAAAATATCTTCTCCATTTCAAATGTTTACAAATCTAAAAGTGAATTTAGTAGCATGTTATTTAAATGATGTGTGTTATGTTATGGACACCTATTTTGCTGAAACACGGTTTTGATCACCATTGAATCCGAGACCATTCAGTTTTGAATGGCCCTGGATTCAATATATTATAGACTTCTTCAAAGAAGTCACCAAACCTCTAAATTAGATCGGCTAATAATTTGTAACTTAGAATATTATGAATGATACTTATTATCGTTCACATGTGTTACAATCCTTTTCCCTCTCCTTTATGTGTGTGTATGTTTGTTTCTTAAAAAAGATTAAAAAAAAAGATAAAATATTAATACTAACTTTCTATAATCTATCAACAACTAATCATAATTCATACATTGAGAAAATAGTTAGATGCTCTTGCTAATCTCAAAAAAATAAAAATAAAAAATAAAAAACCTAATCATAATTCATCCTAATCTAAACAAAAATATATTTGTCAATATATATATATATATGTAGGGTCACAAATTGTAGCCCACACCTTAATAGAAACAGGAAATGGGCCCAACAAGCCCAATACAATAAATTTGTGAGAGAGTGGGTTAAAGAATTGGGCTAGCAGCGATTTTTACAACAGTTATTGGGATCTGGGTACTTGGCCGAGGAGGCTAAAACACATAAGCGAGTTAAGATTTTACGTCCGAGGAGTGAGGTTTGGGTAATTTTCATGGGTTATAATCAAATCCGAGGGGTATGATCTTGGATAAGATGCTTTCTTTTAGGTTGTATTTTTCCCGGTGCTACAGTAGTTGTTTCTTGATGTTCTTTCTTTTTTCTTCCTCCCCCCTCTTATGAAGGGTTTATTCCATTATATAGTCCTTCATTGCCCGATCCCATCGTCCACTTGTCTGTCATCTAGAACGGTACTTGAGTTTCCATTTCCTTTCTTACAGCTTTTTGACTTCCTGGGGATAAAGATCACTTTCAACACTGTTCAGGGGTCTTCTCCACATAAATGCGGCCAGGAAAGTAGCTGTGATGCATTTAATGCGGTGGTAGCAGCTTTTTCTCAAGATATTTCTGCATCCTTATCCCTTCCATATGCATTGGTAATCTATCTTTACCTCTGGAACTTCCTGGAGGGTGGACTAAGGGAAAGCCGAGGTTCCTCTCACCATCAGACGTCATGTCCGAGGAGGGTATTCCTCTCGGACCAGCCTCTTTGGATCCTTACGCGCTCTACTGTTAGTTACAACGGTCCTCTGTGATTTCTTCTCCTCGGACGTATTGTTGATGAAACGTCGTTCCTGGGCCTAGATCATGGGCCCATATTTTACTCCCCCACAATATATATGTATGTATTTAAAAACTAAAGCGTAGCATTTATTATTGCTACGCTCCTGTTAAGCCACATCAACGATCACATTATCCACCCATTTTCAACATTCTTTCTCGTTTTTTTTTTCTTTTTTTTTTAATTCTTTCTTTTTTCTCTATTAATTTCTCAACTTATTGTTATACTTTTTCTAACTTTTCTCCTCCCTTTTACTTTTTCATTTTCCCACTACTATCTACCTTAATATCACTTTTCCACTATCCCTTTATCTTCCTTTATTTTTTTTGCTTTTCTTATACCTCTCCTCTTACTATAAATTTACACGTCTCTTTTCCATTCTATTCATTGTTTTTTCACACATAAAAGGTTATTTCTCTCTCTTTCTCTCTCTCATTTTTCATACACAAAAGGTTATATCTCTCTCTCTCTCCACACACAAAAGGTTATTTCTCTCTCCCTTTCTCGCACTCATTTTCTTTCTTCATTTTTTGCAGACTTTTTTTATTTTATTTTTATATATATATATTTTTCTTTCATCTCTACTTTAGGTTGATGAATTTTTGTATTATTTGGAACTTTACTTTGGGTTGATATGATTAAATTTTGTGTTTTTAAGTTGTTATCTTTTTTATTCTCTTTGATTTCATAGATGTTATCATATTGCATTATAAAGACAATATATAAGAATATAAAGTTATTTTATTACATAACACGACTTGGATAATTTGGTGTTTACTACTATATTTTTTATTTTTACTTTTTTTTCTTCTCATATTATTTGCTACAAATTTCTCATTATTCTCTATCACATTCTCTCTTGAAAAAAGTGGTTATTCTCTTTCTCTTGATTTTTTATTTTTTCTTGCAACTCTACTTTATATTGATGAATCATTGCGATTTTTAAAACCCTATTTTGGATTCATACATTTTGGTGTTGTATTTTTTAGTTCCCTATCACAAATTCTCTCTCTCTCTCTCTCTCTACAATAATATTTAGAGAATAAATTATACATATTCAGTATAAGTTTGATATGAGTTTTGATTATCATGATTATCTCTTTTAAAAGAATGAATAATTTATTTAAATAAAAATTATACATACATACATATGTATGTATTTATTTATTTTGCTGAAATATATAATCAACCTCATGCAATTCATTTAAAAGTAATAATGTTAAAAAAAATGAATAACTGCCTTAAATATTACATTTGTATTTCATAACCTTTATATTTAGAAAGATTTTCATTTAAATTTAGTAGTATTGAAGTGGACTAAAATGTTACATTAATGTGACTTAACAAAAACATAGCTACAATAAATGCTATGCATAAGATTTTAGATATTACGAGTTTGAGATTTTTTTTTATTTAATATATTTTGATTTATATAGGTGTTTTCAACCCAAACATATCTTTTCCCATTATGTAAGTGCACAAAAATAAATCGAAGTGGACCAAAATGAACTGAAGTGATCTAAATGGACCAAATGGAACAATGTGGACCAAATGGAGAGAATAAGATTGAATAGGAACAAGCTAGGCCAAATAGGACCAAATAAGAACAAATGGACTGAATAGGGCCAAAGTGGATAGAATGGACTGAACAGGAACAAATTGCATCGAATAGGACCAAAGTGGAAAGAATTGACCGAAGTGAACCGAATAAGACCGAAGTGGACAGACTGGACCAAAGTGGTCCGAATAGAAGCAATGTGGATTGAATAGGACTGAAGTGGACAGAATGGACCGAATAGAACCAAAGTGGTCAGAATGGACCGAATGGGACCAAAGTGGACCTACTGGCCCGAATAGGACTGAAGTGGATCAAAGTGGATAGAATGGACTGAATAGGACCAAATAGAACCAAAGTAGATATAATGGACTGAATAGGACCAAAGTGGACAAAATAAGACTAATGAAGACTAAATAGAGCTGATGCGGACTGAATGGACCGAATTAGACCGAAATGGACAGAATAGGGCCAATGTGGACTCAATGGACCAAGTTAGACTGAAGTGGATTGAATAATACCAAATGGCCCGAATTGGCCAAATAAAACTTTAGTGGACATAACGAACTGAATAGGACCGAATGGACTAAATAGGACCAAATTGGACCGAATGGGAGAGAATGGACAGAATAGAACCAATGTAGACCGAATAAGGCTTGAATATTTTAGATCAAAGAGAGCTAATGTCTATTTTAGTATTTTTCTTTATATTTTTTAACTCAAAACTAAAGAGTTTTCATATTTTTCAACCAAAAAATGAAAAAGAAAAGAAAAGAAAAAAGAAATTTTGAGCTAAACTTGAAAAGAAAACTTACAAAAAGAATCAATTTAAGGCTCAATTAGTCTAAAATTGATTGAAAGGGACCGAAATTGACCGGGTGGACCTTATTGGACCGAAGTAGACCTAATTGAACCAAATAGAAATTGTTTCATTTTTTGGGAAAGCAAATTATCTTCAACAAAGTTTAGAGAAAAAATTATATATTATATTACAGTACAAAATAATTATTTATTCCCAAGTACCACGTGAGTCTGCGACTAGTATATATTTATATATTACTAAAAGCTGAAGCGTGACATTTATTACTGCTGAGCTCTTGTTGCACCATGTCATCGTCACGTCATTCACCACATAATTATTATTTATTCCTTTTTTTTTACATATATATATATATATAAATAGAATATTGACTTTGCATATTCATTTTTGTCAGTTTTAACATCTATATATATATATATATATATTTCTTTTTTACTTCCAATTTTCCTATAATTTTTTTTTTTTACATTCACTTATTTTTCAAATATTTACACTTTCTTCAACCTTTTTTCTTCCCTTACATTTTCATCTCCCCACTATCCTCTACTTTAATATTGCTATTCATCTTTCCCTTCATCTTCCTTTATTTGTCCATTCTTATCCCTTCCCTCTTACTATAAATTTGTCACTATTTTCCATTCTTTGCATAGTTTTCTCTCACAAAAAAGGTTCTCTCTCTCTCTCTCTCAATGTTTTGGTAGATTTTTATTTTTTATTGCATCTCCACTTTAGTTTGATAAATTTTTGTATTTTTAAGAACTCTAATTTAGGTTGATACGGTTTAGTTTTGTGATTTAAGTTATTATTATTATTATTTTGCTCTTTGATTGTTAAATTTTATCCGATTACATTATAAAAAATTAAAGATACTAGATAAAAATAAAATAGTATTCCATTACATAGCATTCTTTGGATAATTTAGTTTTTATTGTTATATTTTTTAATTCTTCTTTTCTTCTCTTCTATTTTACTCAATATTGAAATTCAACCATATCCTCTTTATCATTATATTATTTATATTTTCTCTCTCTTTTTGTTTAAAAAAAAATGTAATATTTTACTTAAATTCAAATAAATGAAAATTGTGCTCATAAAATTGTACTCATTTTTTTTTAACATTTACACTTTCTCCAACTTTTCTCATTCTCTTTACCTTTTCATTTCCCCAAACATTCCACCTTGATATCACACTTCCTCTTTCCTTTTATCTTCCTTTATTTTGTTTCTTTTTATTATCATCATCTTACTATAAATTTTTCATTCACTCTTCCATTCTTTACATAATTTTCTCTCACAAAAAAGTGGTTATTTCCCACTCTTTCTCCCTCAATTTTTTGGTGGATTTTTATTTTTATTTTTCTTGCATCTCTATTTTAGTTTGATAAAGTTTTGTATTCTTTAGAACTCTATTTTGGTTGATGGGATTTAGTTTTGTGTTTTAAGTTTTTATTTTTTTATGACTTTGATTGTTAAATATTATCATATTGCATTATAAATAATTAAAAATAGTATATAAGAATGTGCTATTATTATATTACATAGAATTATTTGTATAAGTTAGTGTTTATTGTTATGTTTTTTTTTTTTCTCATATCATTTTATTTAACATTTAAATTCAGCCACATCCCCCATATGTATCATTAAATTATTTATATTTCCACTCCTTTTTTATTTTAAAATTTTAAAATACAATATTTTGCCTAAATTAAATAAATAAAATTGTCCACATTAAGTGGAGTAATGCTAGGGAAACACTCATTCTCACACCCAATGCATCAAAGGAAGAATAAAATACAAAACAAATCAAGTTAGAAAAACTAAATTAAAAAAAAAAAAAAAAACTAATAGTGCATATTTAATGTCATAGAATCATCATCAAATTTTGGAAAACGATAGGTTGCCAATAGAGAGAGAGAGAGAGAGAGAGAGAGAGAGAGAGAGAGAGAGAGAGAGAGAGAGAGAGAGAGAGAGAGAGAGAGAAATACAAAGAAAAAAACCAAACGTCAATTAGTAATCGTTGATTGGAAAACAAAAAGGTTGTAAGGAGAAGTAAAAAATAAAATAGAGATTACCGTGTGAAGAAAATTAAAAACTTTACGGTGTAGTAACATAAACCGTTAAATTCACTTTAAAAAATTAAATCAACAATCAACAAGTAAATACAATCATAGTACTAAATTTAAATTTAAAACTAATCAAACTCTAACTATGGAAACCATATTAATTATAACTAAAAAAGAGATGTTCTCTGATAGTAGTAAAAATTACATAAGAAATCAAGTTAGAAAATTTAAAAATCATTTTTTTGACATTTCATTTAACCTTATTTATATATATATATATATATATATATATATATATATAATTTTCATACACTATTACTTTCGAAAATCTAATGAACAATGCTACCTCTCATTTATCGTCTTTGTTATGCAAATCATCAATTAGTAAATATATGATAATGGTAAGAAGTGTTATAAATGAGATCACTAATTTAGGTTGATGAATAATTGTGTTTTTAATAACTCTATTTTGGGTTAATACGTTCTAGTATAGTGTTTTTGAGTTCCTAATAACAAGTAGTCTATTTCTCTCTCTTATAGTTTTGGTTTGATTTTTGTTTGAGTTAATATTTAGTTATTTTGAAAGTGAGAATTTAAATTTTTATCAAAACACAATGCATTTGAATGTGCCTATCAATTATTTAAGTAATATCAAGTGAAATTTTGTTATGAGTTCTGATTGTCATGATAATTCTTTTATGAGAATGAGGAATTTCAAAATTTTATTTAAAAATTAAAAATTTTAGCTGTAAAAAAAAGAAAAAGAAAAAAAGGAAAACATAGCGCACTATAACATAAATTTGAAGAAATATAGACTACCTCAAAAGGGAATAATATTAATCGAACACACCAATAATGATAGAATGATATATTGGTAGAGATAAAAAGTTGGAAAATAATTTTAGAAATTATTTAATTTTTAGGGAGAATTATTATTTTCAACAAATTATTTAAAATATATATATACATTACACCATAATTACAAAATAATTATCTATTCTCATGTATTATGTGGGTCATCTACTAATGTTTTTAATCAATAAAACATATATCTATCATTATGTATCCTTAATGTTAAGTTCTTGTTTTTCCAACTTTAACATATAAGCCAAGAACACACATTCTCCATGCCAATGACGTGGGAAAACACTCAGAAGTCATCCTTGAGAGTTGAAAGAGTTTTGTTGATCATATTCATCCCATCTCTTCCTTCTTGTTGAGATAGAGAGAACCTTAATCTTAAACCAAAATTCCTGCACATTTTCTCTTCTATATTTCTCTCCCAAATGACATACACTTAAAGAAATTTGTAGCCTTCTTCTCCTTCAACAAATATTGAGTGTTGTGAGGTATATGAGGGTATGGAAACTATTAAAGGTTGAAATCAACATCTTACAAGTTTTGTGGTTTTCGATTGGTGATTCAATGATGGTGTCTCTAGTGGATTAGTTGGAGAAAGGGCTTGGTGAAGTTGGTTGTTAACTGAAGCTTGGAGAGCTCATGGTTTTAGGGGATCCAATATAGGTTTGAATGGTTTATAGTCATCCTTGTACTGCAACTATTTAACTAGTGGAGATTTCGATGGTGGTTTTGCCAGAGAAGTTTTTCACTAGGTGGTTTGGTTCCTCTTCGAAAATACTTGGTGTTTTCGAGTGGTTTGTCATTTCTTATTCTGCATCTTTCATATTAGTTTAGTTTATTTGTCTTATCTTTTTTATATGCATGCAATATGAAATTTGGCTAATCACGTAAAAAATTGATCTTAATCTTAGTCGGGGGAGGCATTACCTTTAAGGCTAGGGGGTTCAAATGAACCCCCTGACCTGGCCAAATTATATATATATATATATAATAATAATTTTTTTGAGCCCCTCAAATAAAATTTTGAACCCCCTGTCCCTAAATTTTGTTTAAACCCAGCTGATATAAGTTTGAATATGATCATGTTAATGCTACTTTTACAATATTTTTACAATAATTTAACAATAAAGGTTAAGTGACAAATTGTAATTAGTTTTTATCATGACCCACAACTAACATAACTTTTTCCCTACCTTTAACAACGTGTCACCTAGGTTTTATTGTGAAACTATTGTGTCAATAGCACTGCTCTTAAAATATTTAATTTTATAAGAAAGAAAGAAAAAGTTTCAAATTTTTTTCTCATTCATTAAAAAAAAAAAAAAAAAAACTTTTTTTTAGAACTTTGGCTTACTTTTCCATTGACAGCAGAATAAAGTTGTTTTTCTCTGCACTTTTCTTCTTCACCAACAAAAAAGTACACCACTGTTACAACAAATAGATTTGTGTCTATATCTGTGACTATTTCCTCGTTCTCTCTATCTTTCTTTTTCCCTTCTATGTTTTCTTAGTTTTTCGCTCTTTTTGATCAAATAGTTTGATAAATGCTTTATAGATTTCCAAATTCAAGAAGTCTTTTAGTACTTGCTCCAATTCCATTTTCCAACAGATTGACCACGTGTAAGGTTATTGGTTAGAAAGTCATACACTTTAAAAGTAAAAACTTATATCAGTTAATATATTTTTTTCTTAGTTTCACATTTACCATTAGTCCAACTCCAAGAGACAGACCATATGTATGATTAGTTATTAAATTATGTTTGTCTATGCATTCAATGGTTGTTATCGTATTGATATTTATACTAAACTAGATGATGTCCTGCGTGATGCGTGAAATACTTTACAATTTCATTTGAAATCATTTATATATATATATATATATATATATATTAAAACTTACATATAATACTTATTTTTTTATATTATATTTATGTTAACCCACAATATTGTTGAATATTTTGAAACTTGATTTTCTTAATTCATATTTTATTCAAAAAAATTGTATAACACTATAAGACTATAACATATTTTAATATTTACTGTTAAAAGTAGATTTTATTTTTTAAACTGATTATATGATTTTAAAATCTATAAATAATAATTTAAAGCCTAAAATACTTTTATATCCTTAAATTACATAAATTTAAGCAACCACTACAGAAAAGATTGCTATTTGCGACGAAACTTTTTCGATGACTACAAAAAGCCATCGGAAAAACTAGCTTTTTCGACGGCATTTCTCTTTCGTCGACAATTACTTGTCGAATATTAAAACATTTGTGACAGCAAAATGAGTTCGTAAAAAATGCCTATTATTTTTGTCAAAAATATGATTTATTTTGGAGGGAAATGTTCCTGCCTTACTTTTTACGACGGTATAAAAATGTTCATCGCTAATAAAGTATTATTTACGACGACTGAATAAAAACCGTCATAATTACTAATACTTGTGACGGCTTTTGTGCATCGAAAATACAAAAAAAATATTTTTTTTATGGTGTTATTATTTGCGACAAACATTCTTCCATTGTAAATATGAAAGAGGTTATTATTTACAATGACTGAAGAAAAACCGTTGGAACTATTAACACTTATGACGGCTTTTGTGCGTCAAAAATACAAAATATATATTTTTTATGGTGTTATTATTTGTGACAAACATTCTTCCATCGTAAATATAAAAGAGGGTATTAGCGATAGCCATGAAGCCATAAAAAATGGTAAAATATTTTGGAGGGAAAATTCCCTCCTTACTTTTCACATTTGTGACGACATTTATCCATCACAATTATTTTTTTTATTTTTCTAATTGGGTTTGTATTTGCGACGAACATGCTAACCGTCGTAAATAGTTAATTTGCTTGAAAAGAAAGAATGTATTAGGGATGGAATTGGATCCCTCCCAATAAATAATATTTGCGATGGACCTAAGCCGTCAACAATGGTAATTTTTTGAAAGGAGGGGAATTCATGCCCATATTTTTCATGCGTTTGACGGTTGTTTTCCATCACTATATATTGCATTCTTAATTGCGATGGACATTGTCCTTAATAATTAAAATTTTCTTAAGAAAAGAAGGTATTAGCGATGATAAAGTAAATCTGTCACAATAAAGGTGATTTCCAACATATATATGGCCGTAAAAAATTATTATTTTCTTTGAATGGTAAATTTTCCTCAATTTTGTCTTAAAAATCTAGAATGTTTTATTTTTTAATTTTAAAAATTGCAAAAAAACATTGTTCAAGAGCATCCAAGTACTTAAGGGCCATTTTGGTCATTTCAGAAGTAAAAGGTATTTTGATCAATTTGAAGCTTATAGGGACACTTTCGTCACTTTAGAAATTTAAGGGTATTTTAGTCATTTCCTAGTTTTGATGGTGTATTTCAGCCATTTTGGATGGTCGGATTGTGTCAACGGGGTTAAACAAAGTTTCATAGTGGATGAGTACAACAACATATGTCCATCATGCAACCAGATGGAGAACCAAAATCTGACCGTTGGATTGGTAGAATATGGTGAAATATTTGTGTTTATAAATTACAATAACAATCAGATGGTCAGTTTGTGAGAACGGAGCAGTCAAATTCTGTGAAACTTCATTGAAGTCTATTAAACTTGGTCAATCTTTGGTCAAATTCTTCAAATTTGGTTCTAGGACTATTGGATTTTATCAAATTAGGTTGATCAAAGAGGTTTTAAGTGGGTTTTGGGTATTGGTCAGTATTTTAAGGTTTTTATTTATTTTTAATGCTTTTATCAGTTTCTAGTTTTAAAATGGCAAAGTCAAAGGTCATATGTAGATCCATTAGGGTCATTTTCTAGGTTTTTGGTTGTATTTTGTAAGTAATTTTATTGATTCTTAGTAATATTTATATAGCGTATAACTCTCTTGGAAGAGTATTGGATATTTTTAGCGATTGAAGTTTCATAATAGGTAGACGCAATGACACGCATCCATCTTGTGCTAGATTTAGATTTAAAATTTGATCATTAGATTAAAATTGTGGGATAAAATATTGGTTTTGATGAATTTTGAGCTCAATCAAACGGTTGGATTAGTAAAACGTGACCAATCAAAATTTCTTGGTGTGTTGGTACAACAACACATGTCCATAATTCTTTAAACTAAAATCCAAAATCCAACTGTTGTATTTGAAGAATGTGATGAGATATTGGTGTTGGCGAAGTATGACAAGAATTAGTCGGTTAGATTGTGAGAAATGAGTAGTCAAAGTTTGCAAAACTTGGTCAATATTTGGTCAAACTTGGTCAACCATTGAAGTTGGGTCTATGACCACTCGTTAGGATCGAATTAGGTTGAATAGGGAGGTTTTTAGTGGGTTTTGGGTATTTGTTTGTATTTTAAGGTTTTCTCCACTTTTATGCTTTTCTATAAAATTTTCGTTGCTAAAGTTTAACAATGAATAGTACATACAATTAATACTGAAAATTTTAGAATAATAATGCACAGTTTATCAAGCACCAAAATACTTGCAATGACAATTCTCTCTGCAACTTGTTGAAAATCTTTTAAAAAAATGGCATACTAAATATTTTAAAATACTCTTTAATTAAAAATTGAAATCAATGAATTTTAATTATGAAATAAGATAATTTTGGAAATTTGCAAGTTGTTAAATACACAACATTTTTAATATTAATTTAACAAAATTTGGTTAATGGGATGTCAAGTGGAAAATGTTTTTTTCCCTTCAAATGGGGTGGTTTCGCCAAATAAAATAAAATAAAAGTTTTTTTTTTAATAAAAATATTGAGGTTATATTTCCATAAAAGAAATCCACCTACACAATATTGAGGTTATATTTCCCTGACTTTTTTAAAAGAACACTTGCTATACAAAAATTGCAAGAAGTGAGGTTTCATAGTGTTTCTATCTTTTTTTTTTTTAATTTTTGTTTTTTTGAGAAAATACTTTTTCTATCTTTTATTAAATAATAATAATTAAAAAAAGTGATATTTCAAAGTGACAAAAAAAAAAAAAGTGACGTGCTTGTCATAAACAAAATACATATTTTTTTTAAAAAAAAGAAAAAAAAAGAAGAAGAAAGACATCACGTTGCTGTAAAGCCTTGTTTAGAAAAGACACACACAATATCATTTTAACACTAAAAAAAAATAAAAAAATAAAAGAAAAAGAAAAGTCAAAACCCTACCTCCTAGACCCTAGTTCCCTCCCTCTCCCTCTCACTAAAAACAAACGCCCCCCTTTTTCTTTTTTTGATCTCATGCCTCCCTTTCCCTTTCACTAAAATACAAACACTATTTCACTAAAGAAAACTAAGAAGAAAAAAAACAGCTCTCACCTCTATACTCTATAGCCCACATATTTTTCAATATCCCTCCATTGTTCACTCTTTTTTTCTCTTTCAACCAATCACAATCAAACCCAAAAGGTCAGTTTTCTTAAATCCTTATATTTTGATTTTTTATTGTTAATGTAGTGGATTAGTAAATGGATTTGTTGGTTTATTTCCTTCATCTAAAATTTGGGATTGGCTTAGATATATCTCTTTCATAATATATAATCTCATATTGTAGCCAAAGTTCTTGATAATATGGTACTAGTAAATAGTGTAATTTTTGCGTGTATTGGTGGCCCCAGCCAATCTATTGATTAGTCTTAATTATATAGTTTTCAATTAATTTCTCTTTCAACCAATCACTATCAAACCCAAAAGGTCAGTTTTCTTAAATCCTTATATTTTGATTTTTTATTGTTAATGTAGTGGATTAGTAAATGGATTTGTTGGTTTATTTCCTTCATCTAAAATTTGGGATTGACTTTGATATATCTCTTTCATAATATATAATCTCATATTGTAGCCAAAGTTCTTGACAATATGGTACTAGTAAATAGTGTAATTTTTGCGTGTATTGGTGGCCCCAGCCAATCTATTGATTAGTCTTAATTATATAGTTTTCAATTAATTTCTCTTTCAACCAATCACAATCAAACCCAAAAGGTCAGTTTTCTTAAATCATTATATTTTGATTTTTTATTGTTAAGGTAGTGGATTAGTAAATGGATTTGTTGGTTTATTTCCTTCATCTAAAATTTGGGATTGGCTTAGATATATCTCTTTCATAATATATAATCTCATATTGTAGCCAAAGTTCTTGACAATATGGTACTAGTAAATAGTGTAATTTTTGCGTGTATTGGTGGCCCCAGCCAATCTATTGATTAGTCTTAATTATATAGTTTTCAATTAATTTCTCTTTCAACCAATCACAATCAAACCCAAAAGGTCAGTTTTCTTAAATCCTTATATTTTGATTTTTTATTGTTAATGTAGTGGATTAGTAAATGGATTTGTTGGTTTATTTCCTTCATCTAAAATTTGGGATTGGCTTAGATATATCTCTTTCATAATATATAATCTCATATTGTAGCCAAAGTTCTTGACAATATGGTACTAGTAAATAGTGTAATGTTTGCGTGTATTGGTGGCCCTAGCCAATCTATTGATTAGTCTTAATTATATGCAAGCACCTACTACACGTGTTTTTTTTTTTTTTTTAGTATAATCAACATTAATTTTTTTTCTATTTTATTGAGGTTTTTGAAATACGTGACAAATTTGCTCATTATAGTTTTCAATTAATTGCTATTCTTGGTGCACATATAATTTTATGTGACTCGTTATGGTGATGGATATATTGTTAAGAGTGATGGGGATGTACTATTAATGTGGTTATTGGTGGCAGATGTATTCTTGGAAGTTCTTATTCACAAGAGAACTACAAGGTTCTTATCAGTAGTAAGGATTTATGATAATTGCAATGTTTGTGTCGGAAGTAAGGATTTATTTTTGATGTTTCGTCATTTATCGTGGTGATTGTGTTAATGTTTTTAAATGAATATATTTTAGTTAATTCTTTATTATTTGCTGTAAATATAAAATTTTGCATAGTTATAATTTTCATATATTTATTCAGTTTAATTTGAAATATTGCAGAACAATGTTAGGGAGGAGATCGTAGTGTGAATAATGACAAAAGATGACTTTAAGGAGGAAGGTGGTTCTCAGATTGAGGAAACTGACTCAGACGATGACTGATCTTCCAATACTTATGCTTTCAAGTTTCATGAAGGATATAATTAATATAGCTTTCATGTATTATTGAACATCACGCTATTTTGTAGACCTTTTGATATTTTCATTTTTATTGCATTATTCATTTATTAGTTTTGAACAATTATGGATTTGTACTTGTTATTTGAATGGAGAATTTTTTATGAGATGTATGTTTGTAATTTATATATTATTTATTTACTTTCATGTAATTCATGTGTTTCTTTTTTGGCAGAATTGTTTTGTCGTAATTAAAGTACTATAAACGGCCTTTTTTTTTTCTTTTTTTCGACAAAGCTATTTTGTTGCAAATAATGCATTAGTGACGTGGTAACTAATTTTTAATTATGGTCAAAGTTCATCGAAAAAAAGTAAATGGTCACTAAGATTTTGTATTTTTGACAAAAAGCTAAGCACTTATGATGGCTTTTAGTCATTGAAAAAAATACATTAACGATGCCTATAGTTTGTTGCAAAATGTATTTGGTCATTCAACTTCATCGTTTGAAATTTTATTTTTGATGGCAAATCAAGTATTTATGATGAGTTTTAGTCATCGAAAAATACATTAACGATGGCCTTAGTTCATCGCAAAATATATTTGGTCGTCCAACTTCTTCGTATGAAGTTGTATTTTCGACGACAAATCAAGTATTTATGATGACTTTTAGTCATCGAAAAAATACATTAACGACAACCTTAGTTCATCACAAAATGTATTTGGTCGTCCAACTTCCTCATATGAAGAAGTATTTTCGACAGAAAATATCAGTTGCTCACGACGGCTTTTTACGATCAAAAATGAGTGTTAGCGACGGCCTTGTCAGTAATATAGTATTACCAACGAGGCTTTTACCGACGGAAGTCGACAGCCTTTTGCCGTCGACACTACTAATCTGCGACAGCTTTTTGTGTTGTTGTGACGAACTTTAGCCATCGCTAATAGCAATCTTTTTTGTAGTGAACCTCCCAAACATTTCCTCAACTACTCTATTCTCACAACCAAATTCATTATCTCAATGAAATTAAGGAAATCATTCATAAGTATCAACATAAAGAGAATGTGATTAAACAAAGAGAAATTTGCTAAAAACACATTCATTTATTGAAATTTAATTGATTTTAGTTGGGCTTCCATATTCTTTTATAATAAAAAAAATAAAAAATAAAAACTTTGAAATCATCATTGATTTTCATTTTTATCACTGTGGCTCATACCACACAAAACAATAGTAAAACAACCTAAAAAGAAACCTACAAATAATGAGTTCTAACAAAAAAAACACAAGCCTCCTTCCTTGTCCATAGCCTACTCATACAGATTGAGATCAAATAGTACTACAATGTTGGAGTTATGTAGGTATTGTTGAAATGTTAAAGGTAAATGATATCATTTTTGGTTTGAGTGTATTTAAGATGGGATGGCATGAAGGGCTGTGGGCATGTGTATATAAAGGAGTAGAAGTGAAAATGGTGAATGAAAATGCAAAGAATTTTTTGTGTGAGAAAGTGGAAAAGTCTTGAAACATTGAACCAAATTAAAAATATATATATATAGTCTTAAAACATTGAATAAAAATTGTAACAAAAAGTAGTCTTGAAACATTGAACTAAAGGAAATAGAATCTATATTTTTAAATCTGTTCTTATCTCTGATGTGGCTTAAAAGCATTTCAATTTTTTTCATAAAGTGTACCATATGACAGAACCTCATACTCTCCCGTATGAGATTTCTGCTTTTATATATATATATATATATATATATAGAATACTATTTTAGATTATTGTATAATGTATATAATATGGGAGTTGTACATATAAAAAGATTAA
Organism: Quercus agrifolia; assembly: GCA_029955455.1. Taxonomy (NCBI): domain Eukaryota; kingdom Viridiplantae; phylum Streptophyta; class Magnoliopsida; order Fagales; family Fagaceae; genus Quercus; species Quercus agrifolia. The sequence goes on from JARQAD010000004.1 coordinate 59,710,271, forward strand.
TTATTTTATTTTTTCTACTTGTCCCCATGACAAATTCCTTTCTTTTCCACTGCTGACCCCCCTAGAAAAAAAAATCCTAAAGCCTCTACTGATCTTAGTTTAGGATTAATTGGGTGTTAAGTGTTAAAAATGGATTATGGGGTATAAATACTACTAGCTAATTACATCCAGTAATTTTCACCTTACTAATTAAAGAAAATTAGGGTAATAACAACCTAGCACTCTGTGCAATTTTAGATCCGAAACATAGAATCTTGACTATGACATGGACTCTTTCCACAGGCTGACGTAGTTCTCTAATCAACTTACTCTTCTCTCCCAAACAGCTAGTTAGTTATTTGATTTGTCATACATCAACCAACTGCAACACGTACAAACGGTATAACAAAGTGAGTCAAAGAACAAACATTAACCAACTGCAACACAAACTGTTTAAGCGTGAACATATATTAAGATGCAAGCAAGGTTCGAAGAGCATGTAAGTATATGTAGATTCAAAAAAGATTCATAAATAAATAAACTAACGGCCCTCCTTTCTGGGTCAATGGAATCACAACGTGTAAAAATAGATTTTCCTTGTTTCTTTCCCACATAACATAACCTAATATATAGGGTCTTTTTGACCACACATGCAAATTTGAAGTTTAAAAGTAGCATTCCTCGCTTAAATTTTAAAGAAAAATTTTTATTTTTGGGTAAGTATCTTGTAGTTAACAGTCTGTGATTGTGTGCACCATACAAATAAGTTCCTTAAAAAAGAACAGGAGGGTGCTATATATATAACTAGTGCGGTGAGGTTGAAGCCATTGAAGGCTTTGTCATTCTATATTCATAAAACAAGGTGAGAGCCATGACAGGTAACGTTGAAAATGGCTTTGGGAGGCTTGATTCCAGTATTAAATTAACCGGTAACTCTCTCTCTCTCTCTCTCTCTGTCTCTGAAAAAATAAGAGTTTCATACTTTACCTGAGTTGCATGCTCCATCACATTTTCTTTGTTAACATTTGGTATGCCTGAAATCAAACTTCATTACAAAACATGTTTTCTTATAATTGGTGAACTTGACTTCTTTTAAGAAATATTGTTTTATCTATAACATTTTTTTCCTGAATATTTACTTACACATGTAGAATACATAATATATTGAGAATATTTACTTTCATAAACATAATAACACATTATTTAAGCCTGAATTCAATGAGAAACATAGGCACATAATAGTGATAAAGTTGACACAAAATATTGTTGAGATTCATGATAATAGAGGCAACCATGAGTTGTTTATATAGTAAAAAGAATGCAAAATTATCACTCAATTGTATTATTCTTAATCATGACAAAAAAATTGTTTCCCTAAATTTTTTTGAATAGTTTACATCGTTACTTTTAGTAACATTGTTCATATGTACAAGCAGGGGATGAAGAAGTCAATGACAACCCAATTGAACAAGTTAGGCTCACGGTTCCAATCACTGACGACCCAACAGAGCCAGCCTTGACATTTCGAACATGGATTCTTGGATTCATATCATGTGTTCTTCTAGCTTTTGTGAACCAATTTTTTGCATACCGCCAAAATCAGCTGTATATTTCCTCAGTGTCAGCACAAATTGTAGTGCTCCCAATCGGGAAGCTGATGGCAGCATACCTTCCATCCAAGCCAATAAAAATCCCACTCACGAACTGGTCCTTCTCATTGAATCCAGGGCCATTCAGTTTGAAGGAACATGTTTTAATCACCATCTTTGCCAGTGCTGGGGCTGGTGGAGTGTATGCAGTTTATATTGTTGATATTGTCAAGGCTTTCTACCACAGGCAACTCTCTCCAGTTGCAGCCTTTTTCTTATCACAAACTACTCAGGTATTTTTGACTTGTTTCCATATTAAAGTCATCATGGTTATAGGCAACAGATGTCCGATCCTGATTTTCACATAGAAAATGTATGAAACAAGAACATGTTTATTCATATGGAGAATATCAGCCACTCTAGTGTGTATATTAAAGAAAAAAAAAGTGCCATCTATGATCTATGTATATAATACATAAAACGGTTCTGAGAATTATTTTTTCACCGTACCTCATTGTTCTGTACATATGAATTCTTCAGATGCTTGGATATGGATGGGCTGGAATATTCAGAAGATATCTTGTTGAGTCACCTTTTATGTGGTGGCCTGCAAACCTGGTCCAAGTCTCTCTATTCAGGTACATCAACTTCTAGTTGTCTCTCATATTGAATAACTGTTTGATACAAAGATTTCTCAAAGCAGAAAAATGCACCTAGCTTTTGGCTAAAGAAAAGGAATTATTTCCAAAGATTAGAGCCATTGATAAGTGAGTAATCCCTTGCATTGAACCAAGTTATATGTGTAATGCAGGGCATTGCATGATAAAGAAAAGAGACCCAAGGGAGGAACAACAAGGCTACAATACTTCTTCATGATTTTTGTAGCAAGCTTTGCTTACTACATTGTCCCAAGCTATTTTTTCCCCTCAATAGCAGGTCTCTCCTTTGTTTGTTGGATTTGGAAGGACTCCGTCACTGCTCAACAGATTGGTGGAGGAATCCAGGGTCTTGGACTAGGCTCATTTGCCTTTGACTGGTCTGCTGTAGCTGGCTTTTTGGGCAGTCCCTTAGCCACACCTGGGTTTGCTATTGTCAATATCTTAGTAGGGTTTATCTTGACTGTCTATGTCCTTACCCCAATTTGTTACTGGAATAATGCATATGATGCTAAGAAGTTTCCAATCTTTTCCTCTCACACTTTCGATCACGATGGTCAAATCTACAACATATCCAGAGTTCTGAATGAAAAGGCATTTGATATTAATCTTGATGGTTACAAAAGCTACAGCAAACTTTATCTAAGTATCTTCTTTGCCTTCACTTATGGGTTGAGCTTTGCTACTCTTACAGCTAGTCTTACACATGTGGCACTATTTAATGGAGGGTAAGCTTCTGAACATTGAAGTTCAAATTCTGCTCTATTCTTGTGCAACAGTTCTTTTGAGCTAACAAGCTTTTCATGATTTTATTCGTCTTCTCTATTTGGTTAAAACAAATTGAGCAGAATGATCTGGAAACTATGGAAAAAAACAAAAGATGCAACAAAAGATCAGCTCTCGGACGTGCATTTAAGATTGATGAAGAAGAACTATGAAGAAGTCCCTCAGTGGTGGTTTATTGTTATCTTAGCTTCAATGGTGGCTCTAGCTTTGTTTGCTTGTGAAGGGTTTGACAAACAGCTCCAACTTCCTTGGTGGGGACTTTTAATGGCTTGTGGCATTGCATTGTTTTTCACCTTACCCGTTGGAATAATTCAAGCCACAACGAATTCGGTATGAAATCTCCAACCTTCATTGTATTCAATGCATGAAAGAACACAAGGATGCATTGTAAGAGTTAACTATTATTATCATTAATTTGCATAAATTTTATCCAAACTACATTTCTCATAGAATGTGTTAATGTTAATTGCAGCAACCAGGGCTAAACGTGATCACAGAATTGATTATTGGGTATATTTATCCAGGGAAGCCCCTTGCTAATGTGGCTTTCAAGACCTATGGCTATATTAGCATGTCACAAGCACTCTATTTCCTTAATGACTTCAAACTAGGTCACTATATGAAGATCCCTCCAAGATCTATGTTCATTGTGCAGGTAATTATGTAAAGAACAATAAAAATTATTTGGAATTTCGTTTACAACTTTTATATAACTGCTAATATTTTTTTAATTTGTATTCTCAGTTTGCTGGAACAATAGTTTCTTCATCTGCCTACTTCGGCACAGCGTGGTGGCTTCTCACATCTGTGGAGAACATATGTAATCCAGACTTGTTGCCCGAGGGAAGTCCATGGACATGCCCAGGAGATGATGTTTTCTACAATGCTTCAATTATATGGGGGATCATAGGCCCACTTAGAATGTTCGCAAAGCTTGGTGTCTACCCAGGATTGAACTGGTTCTTCCTCGTTGGCTTCCTAGCCCCATTTCCCGGCTGGTATCTTTCACGCAAATTCCCCAATATAAAGTGGTTACGGCTTATTCACATGCCTATCATCATTGGAGGTACATCAAGCATGCCACCAGCTAGAGCAGTGAACTATTGGGCTTGGGGAGCGGTTGGACTTTTCTTCAACTTCTATGTTTTCAGAAAGTATAAGGGATGGTGGGCTAGACACAACTATGTCTTATCTGCTGCTTTAGATGCTGGTGTTGCCTTTACGGGAGTTATCCTTTTCTTTGCCCTACAATCCAAGGACATTTCAGGTCCAAGCTGGTGGGGTATGGATGCTGACGACCACTGTCCATTGGCTTCATGCCCCACAGCTCCTGGAATTGAGGTCGAGGGGTGCCCGGTTTTTTGAGATGCTTAAGGAAATCACCACAACCAAGGGCTAGGTCTTGCACATATATGACTTTCCAGGTCCTCCAATGTTGATGAAGATCGAAGATGAAGCTCAAGAGTTCATTAATTTGAAATATGTTGCTTCAAATTGGGTTAAGCCATTGTAGCAATGCAAATTCTGTAATTAATTAATTTTAAAAAAAAATTCCAAGTTAGGAGTTTAAATTTGCGTTAAGTTGAAGGGGCTTGGTATATGACAGAATAATCTGTTTGATATCAAATGATTGAAATCACATGAAGTTCACCAAGTGAAACCACTACCAGTAATCATTACAAGTACAAGAACCATCTTTAAAACAATGGAAACGGTTCCTGTCACGCACAATTATCTCTTTATTAACAATCCCTGAGATAAGTTTCAAAGCAGCATGACAGTCTTCACAAACACGAAGATTCTTCATGATCCTAATTGGCATTCCGGGTGGTGTTTTCATCAACCCAAAAGCCAGTGCTAATTTCTCACTATGGCGATATAAAAATTTCTCCTTCTCATTCTCTTCTACATCCAGAAGAACAATTGAAGTCTTTGGGACATATCCTTTTATCTTTAATTTTTGAAGTAGTTTTCCCCACATCTGAAATATTTCCTCTGCTTGAGGGTGGGACTCATCCCCTGCAGCAAACTCATGAAGCATTCCATCTACTGTGATTGAACTCCACCCAGGTGTTTTCTTCACACCTTGATCTCTCATCAACCTTCTCACCTTTGCTGTGTCTTCCCAGCGTTCAGCTTCTGCATAAATGTTTGATAAAACCACGTAGTATCCATCATTTAATGGATCCAGTTCCAAAAGGTGTTGGATTGCTTCTTCAGCCAGTTCAATGTTTTTGTGAACTCTGCATCCACCAAGCAAAGCTCCCCACACAACCCCATTGGGTTTGATAGGCATGTTCATTATAAACTCATATGCTTCTTGGAGAAGGCCTGCCCGACTGAATAGATCAACCATACAACCATAATGCTCAATTCTGGGAATAATCCCATAATCTCTAGTCATGCTGTTGAAAAATTCATGCCCCTTGTCAATCATTCCCATGTGACTACAAGAATTCAATAGTCCAATGAAGGTTACATCATTCGGCTTCATGCCTATCTGAACCATCTTAGAAAATAGGCTCAAAGCTTCCACTGCTTGCCCATATATTGCAAGCCCTGCAATCATGGCTGACCATGATACAATTGTCCGTTCTTCCATCTCATCAAAAACTGTACAAGCATCCTTCAAGCATCCACATTTGACATACATATCAATCAAAGTGTTTGAAACACGAACATTTCCCCTAAACCCACTACAGTTTGAATACTCATGAACCCTCCTGCCCAAATCCAAGGCACCCAAATCAGCACAAGCTGAAAGAACAGCCACCACTGTCACCTCATTTGGCCTCAAACCTGCCTCCTCCATCTCCATAAACAAATGAATAGCCTCCTTAGGCTTCCCACATTGTACATAACCTGCAATCATCGCAGTCCACGACCTCACATTTCTCTCAGGCATCACCGAAAACAACTCAAAAGCCCCCTCAACATCCCCACCCTTCACCAACTGACTTATCATTATATTCCACGTCACGACATCTCTCTGAGACATTTTATCAAACAACAACCGCGCATCACCCATCGCACCACACAAAGCGTACAAATGAACAATCATGTTCTGTAAAAACAAATTCGATCGAAACCCAAGTTTCTCCACGTACCCATGAACAATCCTGCCATTCAAAACATCTGATAAAGCCGCACACGCTTTGAGAACGAAAGAACAAGTGAAATCATCAGGAACAATGTCGAATTCCCTTAACTTATAGAAAAGCAAGATTGCATCAAATGGGGACTGACCTTCTGCCCACGCCTTCAAACAGGAATTCCAGAACACAATTTCGGGCTTATTGAGGTGTTTGAAGACGCGTTGGGCATAAGGAAAATCGGGAGTGAGAGCAGTAATGAGGGCGAGTTTAGTGAGAGGGAGAGGAAGAGTAGAGAGAGGAGTGTTGGTTTTGATGAGGTGGGCATGGAGCTGTTTGAGCTCAAATGGGGTGTTGAAGCTGTGGAGAAGATTGTGAAGGTTTTGTGAAGTGGGTGAGTTTGAGTTTGGGTGAGGTAAAAGGTGGAGTGTGGAAACAGAGCAGAGCATTTTTTTTTTCTTTGTTGATTTAACGGTTTTTTGAATTCACTAACGGTTATATGAATATAGGTGGACTATTCGGTTTCATAATTATTTCCATCACTCATTACCCACTTTTGGTGGGTCTTGCGCCTAAAAATTCTGTTTGGCCAAGTTTTCAATTTCAGTTTTCATTTAAAATTCTGTTTGGCCAGGATTTTAATTTTAGTTTTCATTACTCATAACTCAACAAAATGAGTGATGAGTTGCTAAAAATGAAATATGAGATATGAGAATGAGTTTTGAGTCGTGAAAATTGAGATATGAGTAATGTGAAAACGAAACAAACCTTTTAACTTTATCAAAAATCTTATTATAACACTTTGCAAAAAGTAAAAACTCTCTTTTGAAATAGTGTTAACAAGATTTTACAATTTTAACTAAAATTATGTTTTAAAATCAAAATTTTAGTCCATGTAGCGATGTATGTGCAGCGATTATTGTGTATTAGTGGGATACCAAAATTATTTTTCATTATAGATTATATGCCAAATATTTGTAACTAGAATCCTATAAATTGTTTAGATTTTCAGAAGGGATAAATGCTATCATAATCTACAAAATGGACAGATAATATTAGAATCTATGATCGTAGTATCTCAATTGTTTGTCAATATCTAAACTTATTATCATCTTTATGCTCATGATGGACCTACCACTTTCATGCATTTGTGTATATAAAAAAAAAAAAACGCCTACAATTCGAAGGCATCACAAATAGTTTGGTCCAACTTGTTGTGAATTTCTTAATTAGCTAAAGGAGAATATTAAAAGTCATATTAACAAATTGGTTTTCATACCTAGTACCATAGCATCATGGACAATTCAAAATTTAATATGAATATAGTTGAATGCAATATGGCTATTGGTGACTATGCCATATCGCATGCCGCTTGGCATTTTCTGTAACACAGCAAGAAAAACACTCGTTATCTTAGAAGACAATCCTTCCAATGTGTAGCTCATTGGTAAGATTGAATATTATCTTCAATTTGGGGAATCCTAATATACCACTCAAAATGAGAGAGAGAGAGAGAGAGAGAGAGAGAGAGAGAGAGAGAGAGAGAGAGAGAGAGAGAGACAGAAGTTTTGGAAGAGGAAGAGAAAATAGAGTGGTGAGACTGTTGATGTTAGACTATACATTTCACTTTTTTTTTTTTTTCTTTTTAATAAATTTTTTAGAGTGGTTGTATATCTTCCTTGACTGTACATCTCCATTAGTTCACATAGAAGGGCTAAATTAAGACTTGAAAAATGAGTAGGATCGTTGGTTTGGTTAAATAGGATCACTAAATCCAGACTGCAAACTGTTGTTTTTAAAGAAGTTGAAGAGCATGTGTAGTTTGAAGGGAAGCTGAAAGTTTCTAAGTGAGTTAGGGTTTTGGCTTTCAAGTTTTATCTACACGTGGAGGAGGAGAAAGAGAGTTTGTAAGTGGGTTAGGGTCTTGGCTTTCATCTACACATGGGAAAGGATCATGCTTGGGTTATAATATGTATGGGAATAAGTGGGCTTAAGCTTTTCATAAAGTTTGGTTTGATTTGGTCTAATTTTCATTAGTAGCCCATTTTTTAGATAATAGTAAAAATAATTTAATGTGATCTTTTGAGTAACAGTAAAAAAAAAGGTTAATGAAAAGATGTTAAACAGTCTAAATGAAAAATTAGAGCGTTGCATGGTAAGACCTCATGCTCTCCCGCATGAAATCTCTGCTTTATATATATATATATATATATTGATGATGTGTAATAAGTAATATGCTGTGATCATTACTCTTATTTTTATTTTTATATTTAAAAAGAAAAATGTTTTGTGTGAAGGATCCTGCTCATGTCATATTTTGTTTTGTAGTTCTAAAAAGAGAAAGTCTGTAGATTCAAAATATTTGACACCCGATTAATGTGGCAAATTATTAGTGATAAGAAAATAAATATAATGCCAATGGTTCAAATTATTAGTGATAAAAAAAAATTATATAAGTCTATTTAAAAACCTTTTAAATTCGAACTTTCATATTTTAAGGTTCTGATGCTATTCACAAGGCTAGAAATGTTATGCTTTTCAGTCACAAATAGAGCAATGTGTGTATGTGCACATACATATGTGTCAAGAATGGTTACCTCACAAATATTTTCTAGCATCTGTGGATTTTTTACATTGCCTTTGATTGGTTGAGTGCAAATGGTCCATAGGTATGATGAAAATGGGCTAATTTTTCTATACATTGATGCTTTATAATTTTCATGGTTAAATACTTAATTTTCACAGATCTATTTTGTATTTTTAGCATTTTTTAGGGTGTATTTGTTTGGAGGTGAAATAGGGTGGATGGAAAACTTTGGAGAGAAAATAGGAAGGGAAATTTTTTTAGATTATGTTTGGTTAAATGGGGAGAAAGAAAAATGAATGATGGGGCCCAGATGTTTTCTCTTCAAGCCCACCAAAAAGTTTTCTCTCCAAAATTGAGAAAAAACTGAGAGGAGAAAGCTCATGAAACGAGCTTTTAAAAATACCCTTAGAATTCACTTCCAAGTCTGCAACGTGTTGGTTTTTTTTTTTTTTTTGGTTACTAACGTGTGTTGGCTTTCTCTTTTTTTCTTTTTTCCTTTATTTTTTCTCTCTCTAGTACCAACATGATGGCGTTTTTTTTTTTTTTTTTTAATTATCTCTGGTACTAACGTGTTGGCTTTTTTTTTTTTTTTTTTCTAGATGTGTAGCTGCTTTCTTCTTCTTCTTATTCTTTTTATTTTTGCTCATATGTTTATTTTCTCATTAATTTTGGTTGTTAGTGTTCTTTTTTTTTTTTTAGAAAACACTTTTGAGTTAATCTCTTATGCTTTTTTTTTTTATTGAAGTGTCCATCTATACACAATTTTTTAAAAGTATAATGTGTTACTTTTTGTTTTATTTAATAGGAACATAATAGTAAATTTATACAAACTTTATTTTTAATCAAAAATAAAAATTTTCCATCCCTCCACTTTTTCATTCTCTCTCCATTTTCTATCCTCTCACTTTTCTATCCTCCCAACCAAACAAACCCTTAAACTTATTATTTCACATTTTATAATTTCATTAATTGGTTGAATTTTCCTTTCATGATGTTGGTCGGTAGGAATTTTAATTTCATGGTAGAATTTTTCGTATGCTTTCCATTAACTTTTTCAATTCCTGTACATGAATTTGTTACATTTAGTGTGATGATATTTTGTTAAATGACAAAGTTTAGCTACAAAATTACTCAATAAAATAAATATTATTATATATCAATCTACATATATAAAAGCAGAGACTTTATGCGAGAATGCATGAGATCCTACTAAGTAGCGCTCTAAACTTGCATTTAACCTTTTTTTTTACCTCTTTCATTAAATTTTTTTTACTGTTACCAAAAGTTTACATTAACTTATTTTACTGTTTTCTCATTAATTGACTAAGCTTACACCATACATTTCTCTATTATTCATGTCTTTTAGCATACCCATCATTTTATTATTTTTAATTTTAAAAAAAAAAAAGCAAAAATAATAGTAATAACTAACCAAATAAGGCCCTGTAGAGAGATAAAGAGATACAGAAATGTTGTGAATTGTTAAATAAAACAAATTGGTTCACTATATATTGCCAAAATAAAAGACCTAAGACTAACAAAACATTTGAAAGTGAGAGAAAGATGAATCTAAGGGATCACCATCTCTGTTATATAGGCCTCCCACTACCATCAAGACGCTAAAACCCCTATGGGTAATTTTTCTTTTCTTTTTTCTTTTTAAAATTAGGGACTTAAATATGATTTAGGTTTGGGTAATTTGGTTGGATAATTTTTGTTTTAGTTATATAAGTAGAGAGAATATTTGGTGCGCAATGTAAAGCTATATTCTACCATGGTTTAATTTTAAATCATCTATAAAATACATGCATACACACTTACCCACATCATGTTTAAATATCACACTATCGATGAGTAGAAGACGGTGAGAGAGTTGGGCATACTTTCATTTCATGGTATAAAATAGTGAACACAACACAAATTAGTTAATTTTCATAGTACCGTTACTCTTTTGAATCTATCTTTGGTTTCATAATTATTTTAAAAAATTAATCTTACCTTGAGAAGGCTATAAATATGCAATGAAACTACTAAACTAATTTTTAATATCTTAAAATGTATATGTTTCTTTACTCTAATTTAGTTTACGTTTTCTTTATAATATATGTACAACATTATCCAAAATCGTCTTACATAAAATATCAAAAAATTATCCGTGTATCACACGAGCAACTTACTAGTTTCCATTAATTGCATTTCTTTATGCTCTTAATACATATGTGAAATTTTGCATCAATCGGATATTATTTACTATATGATTTATAAGTTTATATTTTATGTATAATTTTAAACTACAAAAACTAGCAATTTAAATAATTTATTGATGACATAGCTATTAATCTTTGATTTTTTATAAATTTTGTAAGCATTAAGGATATAAGAAGAAGATGTAACCTAGTAATGGATTTGTCAAAATTCACCCCTAATAAAAATATATTGAATAAGGTTATAGCCTTTAAGATACAATCAATTTTGTAACTAAACTTTATCCTTAATTTATTAAAAAATTATTACATTTTGGATATTCAGTTCCATGATACATAACTGATGTTTCGAGGCAATGCTTTGATTTCCATGAATTCTCTAATGTTTTCTCTTTCTTTTATGTCCTAGGTGCTGCGAGGTCTACCACATCCCTAAATGATAGAAAAGCATAAAAACTATTTTCCCGGAATTCATTTGTCTGCTCAATTGATTTACACCAATGCATTCATCTTTGTTTACATCACCAGTTTGCGAAGAATCTGAAATTAGAGAAAGAATAAAGAAGGGCAAGCTAGGGAAGTTTAGAAAATTGCACAAATACATGGTTATAGGGTTACTGCTTCTGTAGAAATATATCACCCTCTCTCTTTAATGCAATGTCGGCTGAAGCTATAGGCCAGTTAGGCCACCGCCTAAGGCCCCCACTTGTAAGAGGGCCCCCAACTAGTAATAATATATTATATAATATTGCTTTCTCATCTAAAAAAAAAAAAGGGCCCGATTCTCACACTGAAGTGACATGAAGGCTAATGTCATCACCAAATCTTTAGCTTGCAGAAGAAAAGATTACAAAAAGCCTGTTTCTCATCTAAAAAAAAAATCTGTTTCTCACACTGAAGTGACATGAAGGCTAATCCATCACCAAATCTTTAACTTACAGAAGAAAAGATTACAAAAGGCAGAAAAAAGAAAGAAGAAAAAAAACACCCACTCTATGACTCTCTCCATCTTGATTCTAAAAAAAAAAAAAAATACACTCTTTTTAGTTGGCTTACTCATCAATTGGTATTGGCAATAGACTTGGTGTGTTCACGGATCTTCATTTCAGGTTCGTTTTTTGTTTTCTCTTCCTTTGCCTCTTTCGTCTTCTTCATGGTTTGCTGCTGGAGTGCTGGCCCTGCTAGGTCTTTGTTCTTTTTTTTCGCTTAACTTTAGTTTAGTTGTTCTTGTACTCTTTCTCTTTACTGCAACTGCTTTACACTTTACTCTTTATTTGTTTGTTCTCTTAAATTTTTATTTCTTTAAATTTCTCTAGAATGCTATGGAATGGTCCGAAAGGACCCACTTAATTTTGTTTTTTTGTTTTTTTTTTTTAAGAAGTTAGATTTAGTGGATGTGGATGGAAGTTAAAGTACTGTATTGATCAGTGAGATCTAGTCCGACACGTTTTTGATCCAGTGATCCTAGTGCTACACGAGTTTTTTTTTTTTTTTTTTTAAAGAAATCAGATTTAGTGGGATGGAGCCATGGTGATAGAGGGATAGTGGACGGGTCTAAGGGTCTTAGTCTTAGTGGAACAACTATCAAGTTGAGTCCTATACATTTTGCTAGTGGGCTGGTCTTACTTCTTAGTGGATCCAAATCCAATCATCCAATTTAGTTGAGTCCTATACATTTTGCTTTAAAAAAATGGTTTACTGCTACATAAAAAAAAGAGTATTGATAACAAAATTATAAATTTAGAATAATTTACTTTGTATTAATATTAATTTTAATTTATTTGTGCAGGTTTAAAGTGTAAAGTGATCATATTAAGCAAAGCTACAATTGTGCTTTTGATAAACTAGGTTCTATTGTTTTATACATTAAATTTATATTATTCTAGTTAAATTGTAATTTATTTTTTATTATAGATTGTGTTTCATTTATTCATAAATATTTTTTAATTACAAATGTCTATTAGAAAAAATCCATCTGGATATGAAAAACTTAAAAAAAAAAAAAAAAAAAGACAAAGAGAAGAGAACTAATTGAATCTCAAAAAGAAGCTATATTATCAATTGAAAATGAAATGTTAGCGGAACTTGAATGCAAAAATTTAATTAGTAATTTTGCCTCTCAAAAAGCAAGAAAAATAAATTTTAATTGAAAAAATATATATGAATTTATAATTAAATATAATAAAAGGCCATGTTTAAAGCTTTCGCCTAGGGCCCCCAAATTCGTTGAGCTGGCCCTACTTTAATGTGGCTATCTACTCTTAATTTAAGTTCATATAATCATAATGTATCAAGTGCTTAAGTCATATCCATCGAAATGGATTTGGAAATGCGTTTTGGTGGCTACATCTGTATTTCAGTGTCAACCAAGGTTCTTTTTTTAATTGTTTTCTAAATTTTTCCTATACACTTGGGAAGATAAATATTGTGTAAAAAAATTTCCTTTAAAAAAAATATCTAGAAGGAGAGTCCATTTGGAAATTTGTGGATTTTTTTAAGAAAAAAAAAAGAAAAGAAAAAAGATATACATAATGATTTCAATGGTATTTTGGTTGAAATTAGCCTTATGACACTTTTGACTATATCAGTAGTTCACATATGCATAATATTAATGGACAAACGTGTAATCCTCAAATTGAGATACATAATTATGACACTAAATCAAAAAATAAAATAAATAAATAAAAAAGATCCTCAGAGTGAGGCTGGTTTAAATGGTGTGTATTATGTTATGGACACTTATTTTGTTGAAACATAGAATCATGGCCGCCAAATTTAATAAATAGACTACTTCAAGGGAATCTAAAGCCGCCAATTAGTCTGGCTAATAATTTTTAACTTAGAATATCATGATTGATATATTTATAGAAGGCATACAAAGACTAATAATAACTTCCTATAATCTGTTAACAACTGATCATAATTCATCCTAATCCAAACAAATTTTATTTGTTTTGTACTAATTAAAGTAAATTATTAGGCTAAGAACAACCTGGCACTTAACTGTGAAATGGACTCTTTCCACGTGGTGACCTAGCTCTCTAATCAACTTAGTCTTCTCTCCCAAATAGCTAATTACTTATTTGCTTTGTTATAAATTAGCAAAGGAGAAATGGTATATAACATTTTTACAACATATCCAAAGTGGTAGACTAATATTAATAGTTAAAAAAGTAATGTTAATGGTGAGCCTAGATTATAACCAGTAACAATGTGCCACCTAAGATTTGTTACGACAATGTTGTGAGAGTATTGTAAACATAGCATTATCCCAAACTACTCAAAATACAGCATAACAAATTGAGTCAAAGAACACACATCAACCAACTGCAACAAATTACAACTGTTTAAGCATGAAGATATATTGAAAATGCATGCAAGGCTTGAAGAGCTTGTAAGTAGATGTAGATTCATAAAAGATTCAGAACTTAATAAAAAAGCGGGTCAATGGAATCAAAATGTGTAAAAATAGATTTTCCTCGTTCCTTTCTCACTACGTAGCCTATAATAGCAGGGTTTTTTTTAGCACAAATGCAAATTTGAGGCATTAAAGTCGCATTCTTCACTTAAAATTTGAAGAATTTTTTTTTATTTTTGGGTAAATATCTTGTTGTTTACAGTCTGTGATTCTGTGCACCGTACAAATAATTGCCTTAAGAAACAACAGGAGGGTGCTATATAACTAGTGTTGATATTGAAGCCACTGAGGGCTATGTCATTCTGTGTCCAAGAATAAGAGGAGCCATGACAGATTACATTGCAAATGAAAACCTTCGAGATAAGTTTCCTCAGAAGCTTGATTCCAATATTGACTTGACTGGTAACTCTCTCTCTCTCTCTCTCTCTCTCTCTGAGAGAATTAGAGTTCCATAGTTTACTAGAGTTGCATGCTTAATCACATTTTCTTTTTAACATTTGGTATGCCTGAAATCAAACCTCATTATAAAACATGTTTTCTTATAATTGATGAAGATGACTTTTTATAAGAAATGTTGTATGATCTGTAACATATTTTTTCTGTGATTATTTACTTACATGTATAGAATTCATAACAATTTGAGAATATTTACTTTCATAATCATAACAACCCATTATTTACGTCCAAATTCAACGGGAAACATAGGGATGAAATAGTAATAAAGTTGACACAAAATATTGTTAAGATTCATGATAATAGAGGCCACCATGTGATTTTAATATAGTAGAAAGAAAGCAAAATTATCATCAATTCTATTAATCTTAATCGTGGTAAAAAGAATGTTTTCCTCAATTTGTTTTGAACCATTTACATCTTTAACTGGTAACATTGTCAATATGTACAAGCAGGGGATGAAGAAATCAATGATAACCCAATTGAAGAAGTTAGGCTCACGGTTCCAATCACTGACGACCCATCAGAGCCAGCCCTGACATTTCGAACATGGACTCTTGGCTTCATAGGATGTGTCGTTCTGGCTTTTGTGAACCAGTTTTTTGCATACCGCCAAAATCAGCTGTATATTTCCTCAGTGTCAGTACAAATTATAGCGCTCCCAGTCGGAAAGTTAATGGCTGCATACCTACCATCCAAGCCAATAAGAATCCCATTCACAAAATGGTCCTTCTCATTGAATCCGGGGCCATTCAGTTTGAAGGAACATGTTTTGATCACCATCTTCGCCAGTGCTGGGGCCGGTGGTGTGTATGCAGTTCATATTTTTACCAGTACCAATGCTTTCTACAAGAGGAAAATCTCTCCATTTGCAGCCTTTCTCTTATCACAAACTACCCAGGTATTCTTTACTTCTTGTTTCCATTTCAATGTCATCATAGTTATAGGAAATTGATGTCTGATCCGGCCTATCACATTAAAAAAAAAAAATGTATGAAACAAGAACACCTTATTCACATTGAGAATATCAGCCACTCAAGTGTGTATACTAAAAAAATAAGTACTTTATCTACAAAATTGGTCGTATGCTATAACCTTACTCAATAAAATAAATATTATTATATATTTTAAAAATCTAACTATTAAATTGCACGTTCTTTACGCTTTTAATATACATGTCAAATTTTGTATTAATTAGATATTATTTTCTATATGACCTATAAACTTATATTTTATATATAACTAGTCGCATATCCGTGCGTTGCACATAATAATTATTTTAGAATGATCTCATTAAATATATCTTTAATTAATATTATTATCTTAGTTATTAATCATTGGTTTCATTACTTTTTTAGTTTATAAAAACCTTAAATATACCTTTTTTTTAACCTTTACACACACACACACACCATAAACTACTACTCCATAATGATATTGGCTTATTAATTTTATTATTTTTTTAATGATCTCATTTGTAATGCTTCTTACCATTATCATATATTTACTAACTGATAATTTGCATATCAAAGACGTTAAATGAGAGGTAGTATCATTCATTAGATTTTCAAAAGTAATAGTGTATGGAAATTATATATATATATATATATATATATATAAGGTTAAATGAAATATCAAAAAAGGGATTTAAAAATTTTCTAACTTTATTTTTTATGTGATTTCTTCTAGAAAACATCTCTTTTTTAGTTGTGATTAGAAATATGGTTTCCATGGTTAGAGTTTGATTCGTTTTAAGTTTAAATTTAGTATTATGATTGTAATTAATTATTGATTATTGATTTAATTTTTGAAGTGAATGTAACGGTTTATTTTACTACACTGTAAAAATTTTAATGTTTCTCCTTACAGCCTCATTGTTTTCCAATTAACAGTTAATAATTGACATTTTATTATTTTTTTCTTTATCTATTATTTATTACTTTGTATTGTTTTTTTTATTTACCATCTCTCTCTCTCTCTCTCTCTCTCTCTCTCTCTCTCTCTCTCTCTCTCTCTCTCTCTCTCTCTCTCTCTCCATTGGCAACCTATCATTTGATGATGATTCTATGACATTAAATATGCACTATTAGTTTCTTTATGTTATATTTGGTTTGATATCCTCATTAAATTTTTTTTTTTTAATTTTATGTTTCTAAATTAGCATTCGTTTTGTATTCTGTTTTTCCTTTGATGCATTGGGTGTGAGAATGAGTGTTTCTCTAGCATTACTCCACTTTATTAGGATAATTTTATTTATTGAATTTAGGTAAAATATTAAATGTTTAATTTTTTTTTTTTAAAAAAAATGAGAAGAAATATAAATAATTTAATGATATATATGGGGAATGTGTTTGAATTTAAATGTTAAATAAAATAATATGATAAGAAAAAAAAGTAAAAATTAAATATATAACAATAAACACTAACTTATCCAAATCATTCAATGTAATATAATAATATTATATTTTTATATACTATCTTTAATTTTTTATAATGCAATAGGATAACATTTAACAATCAAAGTGAACAAAAAAAGAAACTTAAAACACAAAACTAAATCGTATCAACCCAAAATAGAGTTCTAAAGAACACAAAACTTTATCAAACTAAAGTAGAGATGCAAGAAAAATTAAAATAAAATCCACCAAAAAAATTGAGGTAGAAAGAGAGGAAAATAACCCCTTTTTTGTGAGGGAAAATTATGGAAAAAATGGAAGAGTGAATGAAAAATTTATACTAAGAGGATAATAATAAAAAGAAACAAAATAAAGGAAGATAAAAGGAAAGAGGAAGAGTAATATTAAGGTAAAAAGTTTGGGGAGATGAAAAGGTCAAGGGAAAGAGAAAAGTTGGAGAAAGTGTAAATGTTAAAAAAAATGAGTACAATTTGATGAGAATTTTTTTATTATTATTTGAATTTAAGTAAAATATTATATTTTTAATTTTTTTTTGAAACAAAAAGGGAGAGAAAATTTAATTAGTTTAAGTAAAATAATATTATATTCTTATCTACTATCTTTAATTCTTCATAATTTAATAGGATAACATTTAACAATCAAAGAGAACAAATACTAATAATAATAACTTAAAACACAAAACTAAATTGTATCAACCTAAATTAGAGCTAAAAAACACAAAAATTTATCAACCTAAAGCAAAGATGCAAGAAATTTATTCAAATCATGCTATATAATAGAATAATATTATATTCTTATCTACTATCTTTAATTCTTTATAATGTAATAGGATAACATTTAACAATCAAAGAGAACAAAAAATAATAATAATAATAACTTAAAACACAAAACTAAATCATATCAACCTAAATTAGAGTTCTAAAAAACAAAAAAATATATTAACCTAAAGCAGAGATGCAAGAAAAATAAAAATCCACCAAAAAATTGAGAGAGGGAGAGAGAGATAACTTTTTTGTTAGCAAAAACTAGGCAAAGAACAAAAGAAAAAATGACATATTTATAGTAAGAAAGAGTAAATAAGAAGAGACAAAATAAAGGAAAATGAAAGGAAAGATAAATAGTGATATTAAGGTAGAGGGTAGTAGGGAGATGAGAAGGTAAGGGAATAAGAAATGTTAGACAATGTGTAAATATTTAAAAAATAAGTGAATGTAAAAAAATTTATAGAAAAATTGAAAAGAAAAAGGATAACGACATAGATACTAATGTGACTCACTTAATTAGAGCATAACAATAATAAATGCTACACTTCAGTTTTTAGATATATATAAATATAGATATAGATTTTAAATTACAAAAACCTTGAAATTTAAATAATTTATTTGATGACATTGCTATTGATCTTTAATTTTATAGAAATTTTACAAGTATAAAGTATATAAACAGAAAATATAATCTAATGGTAGGTTTGTCCAAAATTCACCTCTAATAAAAAAATATTTAATAAGATTATAGTCTAAGACTACAACCAATTTTATAACTAAACTTTGTCCAAAAAATAAAGTTCCATCAATGTATATAATAAATAAAATGGTTATTAGAATTATTTTTTTCCTGTGCCTCACTGTTTTGTACATATGAATTCTTCAGATGCTTGGTTATGGATGGGCTGGAATTTTCAGGAGATACCTTGTGGAATCACCTTATATGTGGTGGCCTGCAAACCTGGTCCAAGTCTCTCTATTCAGGTACATCATTTTCTAGTCCTGTCTCTCATATTGAATAACGGTTTGACAAAAAGATTTCTCATAACAGAAAAATTGACTTTGCTTTTGGAAAATTCTTAGGTAATCCCAGAGTATGGTGAAATGGTGTTCCCTCTTCTCACATTCATGGTGGACCTTATCATAAATTTAATGAACGGATCCCATCAGAAATGTGAGAGGAGGGAGCACCATTCTCCGTGCTCCAGGAGTACCTAAAAATTACTCCTTACTTTTTGCTAAAGAAAGGGAATTATTTCCAAAGGTTAGAACCATTGTTAAGTTCTGGGTATTAATCCCTTGCATTGAACCAAGTTATATGTGAAATGCAGGGCATTGCATGACAAAGAAAGGCGACCCAAGGGAGGAACATCAAGGCTACAATACTTCTTCATGATTTTTGTAGCAAGCTTTGCTTACTACATTGTCCCAAGCTATTTTTTCCCCTCAATAGCGGCTCTCTCCTTTGTTTGTTGGATTTGGAAGGACTCCATCACTGCTCAACAGATTGGTGGAGGAATCCAGGGTCTTGGACTAGGCTCAGTTGCCCTTGACTGGTCTGCTGTAGCCAGCTTTTTGGGTAGCCCCTTAGCCACACCCGCGTTTGCTATTGTCAATATCTTTGTGGGGTTTCTCTTGACTATCTATGTCCTTACCCCAATTTTTTATTGGAATAATGTATATGATGCGAAGAAGTTTCCAATCTTTTCCTCTCACACTTTCGACCGCGATGGTCAAATCTACAACATATCGAGAATTCTGAATGAAAAGGAATTCGATATTGATCTCGACAGTTACAACAGCTACAGCAAACTTTATCTAAGTACCGTATTTGCTTTCACTTATGGGTTGAGCTTTGCAACTCTGTCAGCTAGTCTTACACATGTGGCAATATTTCATGGAGGGTAAGCTTCTGAACATTAAAGTTCTAATTCTGCTCTATTCTTGTGCAACAGTTCTTTTGAGCTAATAACAAGCTTTTCATGATTAAAATTCATCTTCTCTATTCGGATAAAAAAATTTGAGCAGAACAATCATAAAACTCTGGAAAAAGACAACGTCTACAGCAAAAGACCAGCTCTCAGACGTGCATTCAAGATTAATGAAGAAGAACTATAAAGAAGTCCCTCAGTGGTGGTTTATTGCTATCTTAGTTGCAATGGTGGGTCTTGCTTTGCTTACTTGTGAAGGGTTTGACGGACAGCTCCAACTTCCTTGGTGGGGACTCCTCATGGCCTGTGCCATTGCACTGGTTTTCACCTTACCCATTGGAATAATTCAAGCCACAACAAATTTGGTATGAAAATCTCCAACCATCATTGTATTCAATGCATGAAAGAACACAAAAAATGCATTGTAAGAATTAACTATGATTTTCATCATTTTGCATCAGTTTTGTACAAACTACATTTCTCATAGAATGTGTTAATGTTAATTGCAGCAACCAGGGCTAAACGTGATCACAGAAATGATTATTGGGTATATTTATCCAGGGAAGCCCCTTGCTAATGTGGCTTTCAAGACCTACGGCTATATTAGCATGGCACAAGCACTCTATTTCCTTAGTGACTTAAAACTAGGTCACTATATGAAGATCCCTCCAAGAGCTATGTTCATGATACAGGTAATTATGTTAATAATAACAAAAATTATTTGAAATTTTGCTTACAATTTTGATACAACTGCTGATATTTTGTTAATTTGTGTTCTCAGTTTGCTGGAACATTAGTTTCTTCAACTGCCTACTTCGGCACAGCGTGGTGGCTTCTTGAATCTGTGGAGAACATATGTAATCCAGACTTGTTGCCCGAGGGAAGTCCATGGACATGCCCAGGAGATGATGTTTTCTACAATGCTTCAATTATATGGGGAGTTATAGGCCCGCTGAGAATGTTCGCAAATCTTGGTGTCTACCCACAATTGAACTGGTTCTTCCTTGTTGGCTTCCTCGCCCCTTTTCCCGGCTGGTATCTTTCTCGCAAATACCCCAATAAAAAGTGGCTATCGCTTATTCACACGCCTGTCCTCCTTGGAGCTACAGGAAACATGCCACCAGCTAGAGCAGTGAACTATTGGGTTTGGGCAGCTGTTGGACTTTTCTTCAACGCCTATATTTTCAAAAGGTATAAGTCATGGTGGGCTAGACACAACTATATCTTATCTGCTGCTTTAGATGCTGGAGTTGCCTTTACGGCAGTTCTCCTTTTCTTCACCCTGCAATCCAAGGACATTGTTGGTCCAAACTGGTGGGGTCTGGATAGTAGCGACCACTGTGAATTGGCTGCATGCCCCACAGCTCCTGGAATCGTGTCCGAGGGGTGCCCTGTTCTTTGAGATGCTTAAGCAAATTACCAAGACCAATGCTGATAAAGATCAAAGATGAGGCTTAGGAGTTCATTAATTTTAATTGTTTTGCTTCATTTTAGGATAACGATTCAAATTATGTCTGTGATTAAATTTTAATTTCCAAGTTAAGAGTGTAAGCTTGCCTGAAGTTGAAGGTAATTGGTATGTGACAGAATAATTTGTTTGCTATCACATGAAGTTCACCAAGTGAAACCTCTACTAGTAATCTTATTTACCGCTAATTTCTCTACCATGGCGATATAAAAATTCCTCCTTTTTGTTCTCTTCTATAACCAGAACAATTTAAGTCTTTGGCACATACCCTTTTATCTTTAATTTTTGAAGTAGTTTTCTCCACATCTGAAATATTTCCTCTGCTTGAGGGTAGGACTTATCCCCAGCAGCAAACTCATGAAGCACTCCATGATCTATTGTGATTGAACTCCAGCCAGGTTTTTTCTTAACACCTTGATCTCTCATCAACCTTCTCACCTTTGCTGTGTCTTCCCACCATTCTGCTTCTGCATATTTGTTTGATAAATCCACGTGGTTTCCATCATTTAATGGATCCAGTTCCAAAAAGTATTGGATTGCTTCTTCAGGTTATAGAAATTTGACCCAATTAATTAACCAATTACCCAAGTTGATTGATTAGTTTTTTTTTTTTTTTGAAGAAAGTTGATTGATTATTTAAATTACATGCAAATCCAATTAAGAGACAATCAAATCACCAAACTAAAATTAATTGCATTGGAAACTAAGTTTGACATAGCAATTTGATCACGGGGAAAACCCTTGTAAGCAAAACGCCAAAACCCCACTAACAAGAATAGAGATTACAAATGTAAGGAATCTAACCTTATTTCAAAGTATCTACCTAAAGTAAAACGTATAGATCTATAAGAAAGCACAACTCTAATTACCAAAAGGACTACTTCTTGCAAAAGACTTCTCACTTGCACGAATCTCCTATTCATGACTAACACCAAATCAACCACTTGATTATTTTAGCTTTTGCAATGTTCTTCAAGTCACATTTTGATGAACCAGTAGTAGTTTGATACAAAACCCTAGGTACAAAAAATGTCACAAAAACTCCAAGTATGTGTGTGTCTCTATGTGTAAGTCATAACGGCCATATAATATCTCTTTTATATGTTCTAGAACCCTAGTACACAAATTCCAAGACAGACTAAGTTATTGTGGGCTAAAATAGAAATTATTGTTTAGTTTTCCCGTAACTCGATTGATTGTGGGGTGTTGAGCCAGATATCAAGAATCATTTATTTTCAATAGATCGACAAGTAACGAAAGGTATCAAAGTCCTGCTCTCACAATTTTTCTTGAGGAGTCTTTGTGTCTTCAATTCATACCACTTGTTATTTTTTAACATAATTAAAACCAAGACTAAAATACATGTAAAATGCATTTTGACTCAAATATGCTAATACATTAAAATATGATCCTTACATTGTGAACTCTACTTCCACCAAGCAAAGCTACCTACACAACCCCACTGGGTTTGATAGGTATGTTCATAATAAACTCATATGCCTCTTGGAGAAGGCCTGCCCGACTGAATAGATCAACCATGCAACCATAATGCTCAATTCTGGGAATAATCCCATAATTTCTAGTCATGCTGTTGAAAAATTCGCGCCCCTTATCTATCATTCCCATGTTACTACAAGCATGCAAAAGTCCAATAAAGATTACATCATTCGGTTTCATGCCTATCTGAACCATCTTAGAAAATAGTCTCAAAGCTTCCTTTGCTTGCCCATGCATTGCAAGCCCTGCAGTCATGGCTGACCATGAAACAATTGTCCGTTCTTCCATCTCATCAAAACCTCTACGAGCATCCTTCAAGCATCCACATTTGACATCATATCAATCGAAGTGCCAGAAACACAAACATTTCCCCTAAATCCACAACAGTTCGAATACTCATGAAACCTCCTGCCCGAATCCAAGTCACCCAAATCAGCACAAGCTGAACTAACAGCCACCACTGTCACCTCATTTGGCCTCAAACCTGCCTCCTCCATCTCCATAAACAAATGAATAGCCTCCTTAGGCTTCCCACATTGTACATAACCTGCAATCATCAACGTCCACAACCTCACATTTCTCTCAAGCATCAACGAAAACAACTCAAAAGCCCCCTCAACATCCCCACTCTTCACGAATTGACTTATCATTATATTCCACGTTACGACATCTCTCTGAGACATTTTATCAAACAACAACCGTGCATCACCCATCACGCCACATGACGTGTACAAATGATCAATCATGTTCTGTAAAAATAAATTCGATCAAAACCCAAGTCTCTCCACATGCCCATGAACAATCCTGCCATTCAAAGCATCCGATAAAGCCGCACATGCTTTAAGAACGAAAGAACAAGTGAAATAATCAAGGAACAATGTCGTATTCCCTCAACTTACAGAAAAGCAAGTTTGCATCAAAGGGGGACTGCCCTTCTGTGAGGGCCTTCAAACCGGAATTCCAGAGAACAATCTTGGGCTTATCAAGGTGTTCGAAGACAATCTCAGGCTTATCGAGGTGTTCGAAGACGCATTAGGCATAAGGAAAATCAAGAGTGAGAGTGGTGACGAGGGCGAGCTTAGTGAGAGGGAGAGTTGAGAGAGGAGTGTTGGTTTTGATGAGGTGAGCATGGAGTTGTTTAAGCTCAAATGGGGTGTTGATGTTTTGGAAAGGATTGTGAGGGTTTTGTGAAGTAGGTGAGTTTGAGTTTGATTTTGAGTGAGGGAAAAGGTGGAGTGTGGATAAAGAGCAAAGCATTTTTTGTCTTTGTTGATTAACGGTTTTTTAAATTCACCAACGGTTATTTGAATATGGTTCATTAAATTTAAATAAATATATAATTAAAAAAATAATATTAAAAAAAAAAAAAAAGGCAAACCAGTTTCGTCTGAAAGGCCAATGCTTGAGAGGCTTTGATAAGGATGAAAATAAGATAGTTAATTGATGAGTTATTTACCTCCTGTCACTTTTTTTTTTTTCTTTCTTTTTCTTGAAGGAGTCAAATTTTGTTTCGTAGTTTTAAAAATATAAATTTGAAGGGATGTCCCACTCATAAAACTTTTCTATTCTATTTGTGATGTTCCAAAATGTACCGTTCTTTAAAACGTTAATAAATTTATTAACTTACCCCTTAATTTTTTTTAATGTCAAAATCATTGAAGATAGTTTTAGAAACTGATAATGCATTAAATGATTTTCCCGTAGTATATAAAAATATGAGTAGAGGAAATAGTATTATAGTATATTGAGAAAGTAAGCGTTGCAATGTTATCCTAGTTTAGTTAGTTGTTTATTTGTTTCACTGGATTGATGTAATGTACTGTTCATGAGAAACGAAATTATTTCTTTTTGAAGTTTAGTAGAGTACCATTCAAGGATCGTGAATATAAGATTGTAAATCCAGCAACAAGATGACGCAGCAGTCCCATTAATGAGCTCTCTCAAACCTGCCTTGGCCAGTGATATAAAGACAATGATGCCATGTTAAGAGCTGGTAGACAGAGAGCAAATTATTTGAGGGAGAAACTATGGCTTGTCATTCCAACTCTGTAATCATAAATTTGAGCTGAAATTTTCTAATTAAGAAACCACATAGGTTCTCCAAGCAACTCAAAATTTAACAGGAGAGAATAAATTTTCAATTGATACATAAACCAATAAACTATTTCAAAAAGTAAAAAAGTCATAGGCACATGATCAACCAAATTCTTTGATCAATTTAGTCTCAACCAAATTCTCTGATCTCTTTAGTTTTGTCACCTAAATAGCTAATCAATTTATCATTTTCATCCAAAATCCAGCATAAGAGACTGAGTTAGGCGGCATAAACATCAACCACTGCAACACAAACTGGTTGCTGAAAAGCTGGAACAAAGGACAAGATTACTTGAAGAGCTCAGGATTCAGCCAGTCCCTGCAAATAAAAGTAAATTTTAGATTTTGGTTTCAATCAATAGCAGCTAACCACAACAACAGAAGTTGGTGGGAAAAGAGAGAACAAAGAGTATGGCACTTACTTGCTAATGTCATCAAGGTGGTCATCAAAATCTACAACATCTTGCCACTTTTCAGTTGAAATATGATCCAATAGTACTGCATTAGCTGATGGCTCCTTAATGACTAACTGGCTGCTTCCCTCCCCTCCAGCCAGCTTCCAGTTCTTAGATGAATCCCTCGTGTAAAGCTGATTAACAAGGAAAATAATATAAAAGAGGATCTAGGACAAGATAAACTTACAACTATATAAAAGAAAGAGAGTAAGTTATATAACCACATCAAGGACTAATAAGCAAAATGGATACATAGAAGAGGGGTAAATATTAAACAGCTATGAGAAATTACAATGACACAAGAATTATCATCATGTTCTTTAAGATGTTTTATCCTTCAACCTTTAGCTTCTCTCTTCTGAAAGTTCATACACCACTGTTCCATGTACAAGCAAACATTAAAAAGTGGACGTTAAAACTCTCAGTCAAAATGATTAATTTGCTACCACGTCTTTTTCATTTGTTGAAATCAATTTTATAGTGTAGAAACTTATCTCCAATTCCCAATTCAAGAACGTCACTCCCTTATAGCCTACTCCAGCTGCAATGCTCCAACATTACAGGCTATATTCCCACCATATTTTCAAATTCAGCATAAATATCACAACCTTACCCACTTGCTTCCTAATAAAAAACTAAAACAGACTACATCTAAATAGGTATAAAAATTAGAGTTAGTTTAATAAATTTGACTGTTAAGTTTTTATGTAGACAAATAATTCAAAGAACCTTGTGACACTGGGAAAATATATAAGCCAACCAAGCATGATACACTAAAAACCTACTTGCCTTTCATTAAATACCATTACATAATCAAAATAAGGCAAATGGACAACTTTACAAATGTCAAGAACAAGAACACTGACCTGCATTACAGGGCTCCGGTCCTTCCCCTTAGGTAAAGCTTCAAGCTTTTTGTTATCCAACTGCAAAGAAATAAAACAATAGGCAGTACAAAACTCAAAACCCTGCACTAAAACCCAAGCACAATTTTCTTTCTAACACCTGCCTATAATACAAACACATACCAACAGAATGGCAGCTTGGGGAAAGTATCGATATATGTGATCACCAACATTCTTGGCCACCCCACTAAGCTCGTAATCGTCAAACCTCTCATTCGCATGAAAATAGCCCACAATGTTCACGCCTTTCGCAGCATAATGCTCCTCTATCTGAAACCCAACCAAAAAGCAAGCACTCAAAAAACCAAGCCCCCTATTCCGTTCACATTTAACAGTTCCCATATCATTCTTACTATTATGAAACAAATTATTCAAGGTTCGTTTTGCTTTAACCCAAAAAATTAATCTTTCCTCCCCTAAACTATGTTTTAGTGGCAGTGTACTCTCTCAATCATATGTAATAACCACTTAGCCCCTCGTCATTAAGATTTCCATTAAATTTAACAACAAATTCAAAAAACTTTTACATTTTTTCTGTTAAACTTGACGAATATTCTAAAGAGTGACGAAATACTTCACATAACAAACTGAGCCTATACAAACATAGATATCTAAATACATACATTCGTACATAAACACAAACACCTAAATTTCGTCTCTCAACTATTAATTGTATTGAATCCATCCTCAACTTTCAAAATCAATTCAACTTCTAATCACAAATTTAACTCGAAACAGCGAAATTAACACAATTAACAATTGAGGAACCTAAATTTTGAAAGAAAAAAAATAAATGACAAAATTGAATCTTTGACAAATGGTACAATGACCAAAATTGTAGTTATCAAACAAACAAAAAAATTGAAATGATAGGATTTGAATTTCAGATTTTAGGTTTAAACAGATAAATTACCAAAACGAATTACAAAATTTATTCAAATCGAGCAATTCAGATTGAATTACAAAACCACAAAAACCCTAGAGAGAGAGAGAGAGAGAGAGAGAGAGAGAGAGAGAGGGGAGTTACGAGGATGAGAGAGATCTCGAGCTGAGGGAGGAGGCCGAGGTGGGAGTGGAAGAGAGGGACGGAGTCGGTGATCTCCACGACGTCGTTCGTCGGCGAAACGCGGCCGAGGAGGACGGCGTTGACGGCGGAGGATTTGTGCTTTAGGGCGTGGAGGACGATCTTTATGTACGCGTTCTGCGCGATCTCGTACCTCGACTCGCCGCCCATGACTCAGTGTTGTTTTTAGTTTCTTTTTCTCACTCGCTCTGATAACTCAGAAAAATAGCACTAAAAAGCCAAAGAGGTAAACAAGAAAAAAAAAATATAGTTATATTGGTTATGACTTATGAATACTCCAAACCAACGACGTCGTTCTTATTCGCTATCTTTTTTCTTTTTCTTTTTTAAATCTCAAATTCTTTTATTACTACTTCCATATTTTCACTTGGCCAAATTTCATAAAATAATATTATTTTTAAGAGATTTGTAGTCCACAATATTTTTACAACAAATTATAAGTGATAAGTTATTATTGATTATAATTTGAATTTACAACTGAATTTTTTTTTTTTTTACCTATAATAACTTACCACTTAGAATTTAATATAAAAAATATTGTAAAAACATTGTGGATATAACATTTTTTTTATTTGTGCTTTGGAAACATGATTTCCACATTTAAAATTGTGCTTTCAAAGCATGACTTAAGGTCATTTTATTGTATTTTAAATGAAGTCGTGTTTTGAATAAACAATTTTAACACTTAATAAGGTGTTTCCAATTTTCAATTAAAAAAATTATTAAATTCCTAAAACCTTCAAAAAAATTTCCAATTTAAGTATATTATTAAGAGTATATTGTTTTGCAAAAACTTTCCCCTTTCACTATTTCTTATTTATGTTAAAAAAAAAAAAATTCTTCCTACCAATTATATTCTCAATCTTTTTTACTTCAAGCATATCACTAATCACTTTTCCAATTAAGAATACCCATTAATATTTCTTATTTATGTTTAATGGCTTTTTTCTTCCTAACAATTGTATTCTCAATTTTATTTACTTCAAGCGTATCACTAATCACTCTTCCAATTAAGAATACTCATCAATCTAAAAGGTATAATGGTTGATATGCCACCTTTAGTCTACTCAAATATGAAATATCACTTGAAAACCGAAAAATTTAAAAAAAAAAAAAAAAAAAAAAAAGAGAGAGAGAGAAAAAAAAAAAAAAAAAAAGATATTTAGCAAATATTACTCCTCTCACATGGAGAGTGAACCTCACCAATAACTTCAATTATACTATTATGCGAGAGGAAGAAATATATTATATCCCACATAAGGTCTAAAACACCCATAAATCATAACAAAGACATGAGTATTATGTAACTAGGAAAATGTTCAATTTACTAAAAAAAAATACTAACAAATTGATATGATAATAAATGTAATTGATGTCATTTGAAGGAAAAGTAACATCCTATCATCCCTCTTTGTAACTTACGGCAGAAGGATTACACTTAGAACTTACATGGTTGGATCCAATATTTGTTCTATGTTCAGATGACAAACCAAATGAACTGAATTCAACACCCTTTAGTAAAGAGGCTTAGAACTGTCAAATACATTATTTAATACTCACAGAAGCTCTAACATTCATCCACATGTATGTTATGTACATTCATCCGAGTCCCATGGATTAAGATCCTCGGCTACTCTATTTAAACTGCTTCTCATTGAAAACAATAAAAGTTTTCAATTAACTACAAAACTCTTGATATACACATTTATATAAGTCTCATAATTCATAAATATGAATGAGCTATCATGTATTTATGGAGTATGTCAATATCATATGCTTTTTCGGATGTCAGTTACAAAATGAGGAACTGTACCCAGACTTATCATCAGGTTGGAAGCACAAAAATTAAGGGACGAATGGTTCAGAGAAAGTAGGCAACCAAAAAAGTGTAAAGCAATGAATTAAACCCATTCCACCCTGCAACTATTATAAACTTTTCCAATAAGGAATCACTCGATCAATTTGAAATGGAGCTATTAAATTTTGTAGTATAGATTAATTTTTATAAATCTTGTCCCATTAAGATTGAAGCTAGTGTGTAATCTCATGCATATGCACGAATACAATTAAAAATAATCACAATTATACAGTTCAAATTATACATAATATTAGCTTACACTTTTTTAAACCATACATTTTTAAAATATGTAATGATTTATCATTTTATATATATATATATATATATATATATATATATATATACACACATTAGCATTTAATTGGTTTTAGACTTTTTAATTTATGCACCCAATAATTCACTTGTCACAAAAATTAAAAACTTAGATGGACACATGACGGAAAATTGAACTCCAATTTAGAATCTAATTAGATTTGAACTCTTCGATTTTTACACTCAATAATTCACTTGGCACAAAATTAAAAATTAAATAGGACATGTGGTGCAAAATTGAAGATCTAATTGAATTTTTTCTAAACTTTGGCTGTTAATATATATATATAGATGGAGAGTATCATGTTCTATTTTTCATAGAGTTCTTAAATATAAACTCATTGCTTGAGTGTAACTCTTTCCCATTACTTAAAACCATACTTTACTACCACAAAAATTGTGTCCTTTTGTAGTGGTATTTTGGGTTAAATAATGTGTTTGAGCTTGATAAGAGAGTATAATTAAGTATGTGTGTTATTTAACCATTAGTTGTTTCTAAAATATATATATATATATATATATATATATATATATATAAACCCAATTCCATTTTGTTTTCATTAAATTTCGCCGGATATACTGATCACAAATACATGCATGCAACCAATCTCAAAAGGCAATATATAAAACAAAATTGGCAGATCAGCCTCTTGACTCGTCCTATTTGCGATGAATTGGAGGTTAGGCCATACATGATCACAAGGCCAATGGCACAACGTGGTTCTCCATTTGCGCCCAACGCTGGTAAGGAATTAATTGGCAATGGTCTAAACCCACCAAATGGAAGAAGCTCTCTAGAATAGAATATATTCTAACTATTTCTCCTATAGTATTGCAAAAAAATATAATAATAAAAATGTAAAGCCTACGGAAAAAAAGAAAAAGACTACCTCTTTTGTTGAACAAAAGAATGTCTTATCTATTAGTCTTATAATGTAAAATTTTCAATTAAGACCCAAAAACTTAATGAATATTACTACCTTCATCCCAAATTGTTGATCCTATTTAAAAAATTGAACTTTTTAAGTGAATATTAATTGACTGTCAGTTAAAAATATAAAAATTTCCAAAATTATCCTCATTCTTTTAAACTCTAGAGAAAGAATAATATTGGCATTTTAAATAAATTAAAGGATAAGATAGAAATTCTATTTGTTGATTTTTCAAAGAAAACTACATTTTGATACATTCCAAAATAAAATAGAGGACTAAAAAATTGAGATGGAGAGAGAAGAAATTATTTTTAAAAATATTTTTTTACGAATGGTGTGCATTCTAATAAATTAATAATATGAGATGGCAAAGATTACAATAGCCATGTCATTAGCAAGAACTCCAATCCTTGCATCATCGGCTTGGGGATTAATGGCATGGTGGCTAAACGCTAAAGAGCTTGGTGACAAGGAAGACGCAGAAGAGATCATAGGAATCAGTGAAGAACCCCATATTGGCTATTAACACTACAATAAAGTGGTATAGCTGAGTTTTGAGTTTTGGCTTGGTCCACAATGTGTAGGACACTAGGACGTCAAGTTGATCATTGTCCATGGATTTTAGGGGTCATTTGGTGTGGTAGTTTAAGTAACACTTTTCAGTTCTTCAACACCGCCACCCACAACTCAGCACCACAACTACCACACAAAAGCAGGTCAAAAACTCACATCACAAACACCGATCCAACCCAGCCACAACTCCACCGAACCCAGTCACTAACCACCACACAACCCAACAAAACCTACAACTCCACCAAACCCAACCCAGCCACCAACGAGCAATGACCCACGATGATGAGAAGAGAGATTGAGACGAGAATGAGAGAGGAGAGAAACAAGAGTGACTAGCAAGAGGGGAGAGAGGAGAGACAAGATTGGAAAAATAAGCCAATATAAAATTAGTAGCAATTAGCTACAATGATCTACTACTAGTAACTAATCACTATAGATAGTTGCCAATTTTTTTTAGATATAGCATCTTGAATGGAGCAAGTTTTTTGGTATTTGAAGTGCTAAAATTACATTTTAGATATTTTAGAAACTCTAATGTGAATGCACTTAACACTTTGTTTGGAAGTTCATAAAAGAATAGAATAGAATGCATTTAAGTAATAGAAATGAATGAAATTGAATCAAGTAACCTTGTTTGGAAGTTTTAAAATAAAGGAACAGAAATAAGTGGAATGTAAGAAACCTTGTTTGAGAGTAATATAGAGGGAAATGAATGGAATTGTTTAATCGCAATATTACTATTAAACCTCTATTTTAAAACAAAAAGGTTAATGCATTTTGGAAGTTTTAGTAAAAATTTTAATAAACCCTATTTCATTACCTTTGATTCCTTCCAGTTTTGAAGCAAATGAAAATTTGAGATTTTGAGGGAATAGAAAAGAATGAATTTTCTCATTTACCCATTTCATTCCCTCCTACTTAACATTCCAAACAATGGAATGAATTTTTCATTCTCTATGTTAAACTTCTGTTAGGGTACTTTTTTTTTTTTATCACACCTAATTTTATTTAAGTACCACCTATCCACTTTCAAATACACACATCTTATTATATTTAAAACCCAAGAATACTTATGCTTACCAATATTTGAAAAGCCCATGATTCAAGTCCATGGCAAAACAAATTTTATCAATGGAATTCAAAATCCTTAATCGAAGCCCATGATTCAAACTCATGACGATTCATTCAAAGCCCAATTCTCATTGGCAACATCAAAGCCCAATTCTTATTGGCAACATCAAAGCCCAATTCTCATTGGCAACAATCAAAACCCAATTCTTATTGGCAACATCAAGGCCCAATTTTCATTAACTCTACTTTATCAAAAAAGAAAAGAGCCCAAGACTATCAAAGCTTGGCAAAGAAAAAAAAATATCATGTTACCAAAGCAAGAAAGGCCCATTGCAAGTATTTATGAAGAAACCAAAAAAAAAATGTGTTTACTAATAAAAGTCCATGAGAAATAAAAACTCATGGCAACATGCGCACACAACTCAGCCCATGTGAGCAAGAAACACCAGCATAAGGTAAAGAAGAATAGCCCTTGTTCAGTCCTAACCAAAAAAAGCAAACTAGGGACTCATACAAGGGAACCAAGCCTTTGAGAATGGACTAAAGGCTGTCCCCTCAATTTTTCTGTCACCCCCCACCTGACGTGAATAGTGCCCAAGGGCTGTCACATCAGCTGAAGCCTAAAGAATGATGGAACTTCGTCATCTTCCCTAAAAACTACACCTCCAACAGAAGGGGAGCCGAAACCAAATTATTCAAACTCTGACAAATTGATGTTAAAAAAATACTAAAAATGTTTAAAACGTGATTCATGTGCTAAGCCCATGAATCCTAAAGGGGGAAAATTGAGAATATGTGGTTTGGAGGACATAAAAGAATATCCAACGGAACCCCCAGAAGTAGACTTAGAGTTTAACACCTGGCTTAGGGTGTTGAATCTCACTTCTTGGGGGACCAAATCTCAGTTTGCAGCATTAGGATTCACTCATGATACACGCCTCAAATCACAACAATCAAGCTCAGCCCCAAGAATCCTGGCATTTAATGCAAAAAGCTCTAAAATCCCATCATTACCCAAAAAAGCAAAGCAACCCCCCAAAAGGATTTTCCTACTTCTTAGCAAGAATCCCAGGGAAGCTGGACTCTGATTCATCACCTCTGAGTAGTCACACGTTTTTTGGAACTTTGTCAATAAATACTTCTCTGAAAACTCCATTATAAAAGCACAAGTAAGCTAACCAAAGAACTAACTTAGCCATTCTTCTAAAACTCTGAAATTCGTTGGTCATCTTTACAAGTAACAGAGCTTTCGTTTTCATCCATCACCTTTAACTCAAACCCATCTAATCCCAGATATTTCCTCTCCTCCCTTTACACTACCACAGCTCATAAGTGTCTTCCAGCTAACCACAAACAACCCATTACCCATAAAAGACTTCAATCTCAACATCAACCCCACCTCACTAACTCAAAAGCAGCCCACATTCATCTCATTCGTGCCTTACAAATTTACACTCACTAAAGTCTTAACTTAAAATTTGCTGCACTGAGCTGGGGGTTCTGCTCTCCCTTCACACCATGCCAATTAATCCTCCATTTTTTCTTCCTATGGAGCCTTTAATTTTTACTTTTTATTTTACTGTTGAAGGGTATGACGTATTTGTAACTATTGAACTTTTTCCTCACATTGATGTAACAATGGCTGAAAGCACAATAAATTCCTCTTGAATGAGACACATAAGGACCTAAAATTTGCCTAAATCTATCTAATTATTGATGGTTGGACCGTGTAATTCCACCCCTACTGTTAGACAATTTACCTTTTAGACTTAAGTACAACTTCACCCTTACCGCTGGAGAATTCGTTTTCCCTTGGACTATCAAAACAGGACCACTAATATACCAATTAAGTATTGTAATGTATTTTTTATTAGGCCTTTGTTGCTGTTTTGTTAAGTGCAGTTCTTATTTCTTCTTGCTTGGATAGGCTTGTCATCACACCGAAAGCCTATGGGTGTCATCCCAAGAGCCCATAGTTGAGTCTCGGTTTGGTTTCCCAACATTTCATTCAGATGCATCAATTTCTTCCCTCAACAACTTCCAAACAAGGGAAATGAAGAAATATTTTAAAATCACTCTTTTCGTTTCTTTCCATTTCATTCATTTTCCATCTTCCAAACGAGAGCTAAATGTTATACTACAAAAAGAGTATTGTACATAAGCTATAATGAAATATTTTGCAAGCTATTTTAAAAAGAAACTATATGTCCCCACATAATGGGAAGTTCATTTGCATTCTAAATTAAAACCTTTGAGAAGTAGTTCTAAGCTTAGCTCCTTTCAAAAATTGGTACCCCTTTTGAAAAGATCTACAACGATTAATTATTTAATCATTAGATACAAATTATCACTCTCTTGTATCTCTGTTTTTATCACTTTTGTAATTGTAAGATATAACTTAATGATTTATCTAAATTCCAAATCCACGTGTTTTACCAATTAATGTCAAAGCAATGATCATTCAAAATAACTGTGGCATGATGCGAAAAAAAAAATGATAATTGCATTTCACCTCAAAATCACAATTATACACTAACATGACACAATATTTAGATGACATCTTATCTCATGTTTATATATTTAGATAGACAGATAGAAGGATTAATAACAATATTTAGATGACATCTTATCTCATGTTTTATATATCTAGATAGACTGATAGAAAGATAAATAAATTGATGAGAATAAATATAAAAATTAATCTAAATATAAGTTATTGGAGAAACTAATAAATAGTAATCTTTTTGTTCTTGTCTTTGAGATATATGGATTTTCTTTTTGGGGTTTGAAATTGCTACTTATTTTTTGTTAGCTAGCGGGGTTCCTATGGTAGTCTCGCTGTGGCCTCTGGCCGTCCATCCTGTCTCATCTTAATTTGCTTATACTTGTATATAGCCAGCCTTGTTAGCTTCAGAGTCTTCTTCTAAAAGCTAAAAATGCAACTAATCAATCAACTCCGCCCCTTTACTATTCAATTTGGCTGCCTTGTAAAGAGCATAGGTCTAGTTCAAGCAGCCCACCCTTTTTCATCTATACTATACTAGCTGCCACGCATGACCTAATAGAAACTATTTTCACACCCCTCTTTAGACAAGAAGCAGAATACGCATGTCACATGAAATAAACCAAAGTTACTTTTAAGTTTTGCTATGCTTGCCACAAAACCACCTTTTTTTTTATTTTTTATTTTAAATTTAGTGTGGTAATATTTAAAAGTGAAATAGAGATAGTGTCCTAATTTGTAGCATTTTTTTTATGTGAGTTT
This sequence comes from Quercus agrifolia, assembly GCA_029955455.1. Lineage (NCBI taxonomy): Eukaryota > Viridiplantae > Streptophyta > Magnoliopsida > Fagales > Fagaceae > Quercus > Quercus agrifolia. Next base: position 59,745,661 of record JARQAD010000004.1, read on the forward strand.
TTTCTTTTTTCTTTTTTCTTTTAATTAGTTATTTGTACCTGAGCTGGTGGTTGATATGAATAGAATAAACTATTCAAATCTAAAAACATATATAAAATAACTATAAGTAATTTTAAAAAAAATTAAGAAAGAGATAAGATAACATGAAATAATGTTTAAAAGTAAGATCTCTTTCTCTAGATAATAATTCACATTGGAGAAAAGAAAGAAAAAAATCTAATATTTATGTACTTTTTTAAAAATAGTAAATTACTTTTTTTAACCGGTTTGTGTTTGTGTGACGCTCTTACATGGAGACTTGAACCCCAACCCTTACCCCCCATACCCCACAAGTACTTATACTTGTGGAATACCCATCGCAGTAAGGGCATGTGGTGGTAGCTAGTTTGTATTTTTAAATTTAAAATTATTTAACTAAAAGATAGGGTTATTTTAGAGAGTTTAAGATGTTTTGTGAGAATATTTTAGTACGCAAAATAATGAAACTCAAATAAGAAATCCTGTTATTAATAGTATAGATAGATAAAAGGTTAATTCAAAGATTGTTGTACCTTACCTTAATCAGGTTGATATTAGTTATGATGTTTACAAACTAAGCCAATTTTAGGTTACTTTTAGAGTTCCTACAGCTACAAGCTATCCATAGAATCCAATACTTGAAAGATTAAGGCTACTCTTAGAGTTCTTTACAAGTTCGTCAGAGAGTCCAATACTTCGAAAGGTTTACCTGGCCATGATCATTTTAAACACTTTTTGTAACCAAGTTGTGTTGATATTAAACTATCTATAATAAGCTATTGTGTGTTTACAGGTGATTCTATTGTATTTTGCACGTCAAGCAAGTCACAAATCATGTTAAGGTGTACAAGGCAATGGCTGTTGTGGTTTGTTTATGGCTTATTTTCCTTATTGAAATATCTTAAAGAACGCCCTCCACAAGCAGCCTGGAATATTGTGACAACCAAACGACACTACACATTGCTACAAATCCAGTTTTTCATGGGTTAACAACCACATAGGAATCAATTGCCACCTAGTTTGAGAAAAAATCCAAGCAAGCTTAATTTTCACTTTCCATGTAAACTCACAACAATTGACTGATTTCTCTACCGAATCACTTGGATATCATCAATTCCATGCACCCCATATCCTTCATTTTGAGTGGAGGGTTGAAGTGCAAGATCAAATGCAATGTATTATATAAATATAAATGTGCAGGAACAAATCAGAGCAGAGTTGGAATAAGAAACTACAGTTCGTTTAGATCTTTGTTCCAATATATTGTGAAGTTTGTTATATTGTACTTTTGTCAATTAGTCATGGATACAACTGTCTCTTCATTTTAGGGTTTTTTTTTTTTTTTTTAATGATAATTCAATCCTTATAATAAGGAAAGGGAATTTGAACTTTAATATTTCAATTGCTAATACAAGATAGAAATTCTACTCTAACTTAATCTAAGTATATATGTGTGTAAATCTCCCTCTTAAAAACTTAAACTCCGACCCTTACCCCCTCACTCCAAAAGAATTTTGTATTTATAGAGTGACCATCATACCAAAAGTGTGCAGTGATAATGTTTCCATTGGAAATATTAAGAAGTACCAACTAGTTTAATGAGCAATGATTAGAAAGTTAGTGGATTAGTTTTTAAGATTTTTTTTTTTTTTTCTGTCCTCTCATGTTTCGTTTTAATATATATATATATATATATATATATATATATATATATATATATATATATATTTATTTATTTATTTATTTATTTAATTCAATAGTTACAATAGAGGAGGTGAGATTTGAATCCAAATATCTCTATTGAAAATAACAAAATGTGCAACTGGTTGAACTTGATCGTGCTCTATTTTAATATAATTTTGCAAGCTTAAAAATAAAACTTTATTTTCTCATTTCCTCTTCCAAGAATTTCAACATCTTCATCACTTCATATTCATCTACCTGTTATAATGGACCCAACCAAGAAAAATACACTACAGTGACTAAATACTACCTCACGTTGTGATCCAGATGCCAATAAAGCGAACGGGCAATAAAGCAATGGAATTAGTAAAAACTAAAAAGTCCTCTTCCCAATAAAATATTCTAGACATAATTTTGAGCCGTGATAACATTGTCTTAGTAATATTGTTTATATTTTTTTAAAATATATATGAATGAAAAAATGTGTAAACATACATGTAGTATTATTTAAAAACTGAAAAACATATTATTAAACTACTATACCAAAGTTTTCAATTATAAACTACCATACCAAAGTTTTCATTTATGTATCCTCGTATTTTTATAAATTAGGAATAGAATACTGTTTTGAGTTTTAAATTTTTACCATAGTTATTTCTAGGTAAAGACCATGTACGAATACAATTCTATTTGGATTCCCATCTAAGAATGAGTATTTTCCTTCCATAGTCTCGGTAGCTCAAGTTACATTTACATTTTTTTTTCCAATTTTATAATTATAGACATAAAAGGTAATTGCCTTAGTCTTATTTTCGTAATTTTTTCAAGAAGTAACAAAATATGCTTGTTACATTTTAAAGTTACACAATTAGAGATCATTGTAAACACACAGATAAAATATAAAAATAAACATTTAAAAAAAAAATTAACCACTTTTATCAGAAAACGAAATCTAACCATCTTTACAACAAAAGTATGAAGAATTTTACGTCACCAATATTTGAAGACTTTTAAGTCACCAATAATTATCAGATATAAGTATCCCAATTTGATTGGATGGACTTATTTAATCTGGTAAATTTGATTGGAGGGACTTATTTCATTGGGTGAATCCAAGTAACATGTGACAATTTTTAATCGACCAATGTAATGTCAACTTATATTACACATGACACCATTTGGTTTATTCTTTAGTGTTTGTAATTATTTTAGTGACACTTGTAAATTTAATATTGGTCACTAAATTTTGATATGATCATTTGAAAATTGCTGAATTTTTTCCCTGCTTTGTACAGTATAAATTAATTTAAAATTGATAATAATAATGTTTTGGGCGGACAATGGTGACTGTTATTGATGGTAGAGATTGTGAATATTGTGGATAATGAAGTCAACAGTAGTGCCAAGACATGAATTATAAAGACAACAAAAAGTAGTCACTTCAATCTATAGATCCACTCTTGATAATAACTCTTTATCATCCAACCACAATACCAATCAGTTTTCAGAAACTTTACCAATCGCATGACTGTACAAACCATAGGGGTAAGCATGGTAACAATTGAACCTAATGGTTTGCTTCCAATTTTTTTTTTTTATTATTAAAACTAAATATTTCCTGGCAAATATTTGATTTTTCTTAAATTAATATTGAAGGAAGAGAGCAATCTTACATTGTAGAATGAAACAAATATACACACATCAGATATTTAGTTTATATGTATTAAATTTCTGTACTTGCACTACAAGTAAGGTAGAAATTATGCCTGGACCTTATAATTCTAACATCCCACTCAAACTCAAAATTACAAATCTAAGACTTGTTAACTTGGTCATTTCTCCTCAAAATTTGGCCTCTAAAATTGTCAAGCACTCCATAAGGACTAAAATCAATTACGTTTTTAGGGGGCTATAGAAGTGATCCTTTCAAGTTTGTGTGTGAGTAAAAGCAACCGCTTTAAACACAAATAAATCACTCGTGAACTAAAATTTGGAAACCAACAATATATTTTGACTCTTCATATAAAGATTGAGTAATTCCCAAACTAAAGGTGAACTTTGAACACCTTAGGCAAAAGAAAACTACTAAATCTGATCTATGAAATTAATCCTCTCAATCAAATTCAGGATTTAGAAAGAACACTGCAAATCTAAAAACATGAAAACAGGTAAAAATCAACAATGCAGGAATATAATGATAATGTTGGCCATGTTCACCTTATTTTAATTGTCTATCAATTTGTTTTGAGGCTCTATGCCACATGAAATTTAACAGCTTCTTTGCACAATGATGAAAGTGAATAAATTAGTGTCATAGTATTGGGCTGATCAGTAAATTACAATAATTCCATGTGCTATCAAACCACTGTTTCTCATTCAATTTATACAAAACGGAGGTTAATATACTAAAATTAGAGTAAAACTTAGGTTTCAAATGATTCGAAATTGAAAACTACATTGTTAGTCATCAACACAACAAAACTGATGTTATCTTTTTCAAAGGCCATCAAATTCGATAATGAATAAAGTGATTCATTGGTAAATGCAATCACATGGTTAAATCTAATAGAAAACCTAAAGTGTAGCATGTAAGAACAATGCATAAGTTTTGCCCTTAAAATTACAGAAAGAGATCAAACATTAGTTGTGTTTAGTGTAATCATCCCCTTCTCAGCTAGCAAACACCAAAGTATTTTACATGAGCAAAAAATAACTTTGTTTTATGTAAAAAGATAACAAATAAATAGAAAAAAAACTAGATAAAAACAACACATTTCCAAGTCACATTTGGAGTCCCCACTTAAATGGTGCAGTAAGTATTTTACCCATATGGTTGCCTTACATAAAAGTTGTCCAATTGACACCACATTTGAGCACATAACCAAAAATTGAAGACATTAGATCTGCAATCTGCACGTATAATGGGTGTCCCCACAGAGTTTTGTATTACACAAATGGGATTCTAACACATGCCTGTTTTGCAACTACAAGGGCAACACCTAACTGCTCTACCCACCAACAGCACACTTAATTGAATAAAGAACAATAATCGCACAACACAACTCAAATATAATCTTAGTTTATGACAAACAGCAACTACTCACTGCATCTAATCTCTGCCTATGCCAGAACAAGATCCTGGTGAAGCCGAACTAAGCCATAAAGAGGGAAATTTCTATCTACTTAAAACACTCTAAAGATCCAAATGCTAAAATAATTAACAGGCTAAGCAAATATTAAAACACAATGAACACCTATCTAGATCAAACTAAAGCAGATGATAACAAACACTGCATAAGTAAGCTATAGTCTAATAGTCTACATAACATGCTAAAATGAAATTAAACTAAAATATGACAGCCATTGTAGACACCAAGCACTACTCTGAAGCAATCTATAAGTTTGTCTAAACCATACAATAGAAGAAAGTCTAATAAAAACTCTTCCAATCCTTCAAAGCTTCCCCACTAGTTGTAATAGCCTTTAGTAGTTGTGAGAAAGTGCCTATGAATGCAGGAGAAACAAAACTAGAGGAGCCTGTGTGAAACTTCTAGGGCAAGGATTAAGCAACTGCATGAAAAACTCTTCATTTCTACGTCGCATAGGGAAGATACTAGTGCCTTTCAATTCTACCTCGCATAGGGATGGTAGCGACTAGTGCCACTATAGCCTCCCCTTCCATACAGCCCACCTGCTCCACCATAACTAGCGCCAGGCCCGGAGTCATAACCAGCACCATAGCCTGAACTTCCATAACTTCCATAGCCTTCACTCCCTCGACCATATCCACCTAAACCACTTCCATAACTGCCACCAAAACCGCCACCATAGGGTGCAAAGCGACTAGAATAACCAAGTGAAGATTCACTACGGTAGCCACCTAAGCTACTGGCTCCAAAACCCCCATAACCACCACCATATTCGCCACTACCACTGCCATAACCATATCCACCACCAAGCCTACTGCCAAGACCTCCTGGAGTCCTATAGGGACCTGGACCAAACCCTCCATCAAAACCTCCATAAGAACTGCCAAAACCACCAAAGCCATCATTGAAAGAACGAGACCTAGAGTTGCTACCATATGCTGGAGCAGGTGGTGGGTTTGAGGCTTTCTTTGGTTCAGCTTTCTTGATCTCCACCTACAACAAAGCAACTTAGTTAACCTAAGTTCTGCCGCATAAACTAAACTGATAGCCCTTTCCTGAGAAGATCTATACCTGTAACAACCTCCATCTAAAATTAGTAACAAATGACTACAATAGTTTCTTTGATGGAAAATAAAATTAGAAGCAAATTACTAAAATGGTCTTTGATTAAATACCTCAAAACAGATGACATTATTTCCCTTAAAATGTAAGTCACTAATATAAATGGAGAATGCAATGATGCATGCTCCATGATAAAGAGGAATTGGTTTACATGCTGATTTCTTTGTGCACACTTAAACAAGCTCACCTGGGTACCCGCCATATCAATCATATTTCCCTTTGTTAACATTTCATCTACAACTTCATCATTGTCAAAAATAACGAATCCAAAACCTCGGGAACGATGAGTTTCATGATCACGTATGATCTGGTGTTCCACCACCTTCCCATACTTGGAAAAGAAATTCTTCAACTCATCTGAAGACAAAACACCAAATGCATCAAACTTCAAAAACAAGTAGACAACAATCCCAAACAAGACAAAAAACAACATAACTTAAAAAGCCCTACCTTCAGTGACTGATGATGGAATCCCACCAACAAATATCTTCTTTGTTTTGAAATCCTTTGACTGCCCTTGGCCTTTGGGAATGGTCCTCTTTATCTCAACCTGCTCCAAATTAACTTGATTAGTGAAACTCAAATTTTCTTATAAAAATCTACACATCATATCCAATACAAGCGAGTCAGACATCATGTATGGCATACAGACTAGTGTTTACATGAGTTATATTATAGACAATAAATTCCAAGATCCAGTTTATAGAGGACTAACACATCTCTTTAACTCTATATAAAATGATGCATAGAATACAGGAGGTAATTTTCTTTTAAGAGAGAGAAAGGAGGTAAGAATTTAAGTTATCTGTGTTGTGCATTGAAGTATAATGTAATCTACATATTTCCATGCAACAAATGAAAATATCCGGCATGTTACCACCTAATACAATTAATAAATATAGGACTTTAGCAGATCAGATATATAACTAATACCAAATGCCCAGCTGTGTGCGGTTTCTAAGGAATCAGGCAAGATATAAGATGAGACTCATAATTTTTTAAATGACAAATACTTTTGAATCCACCAAATTATTTAGCATCCTAAAACTTTGAACCTGACCTCAGTTGAGCTAAAAGACCAATCTAAGGGACATTTAAGTGCAAAGTTTCTGCAAATTAAAAAAATCATAATATTGTATTTTCTTTTACAAAGAAAAAATGATTTGTTCTATATGTTCACTAAGAGAATTAACTGCAGAGCTTGAATGGAAGAAACGAATTACAGCGACCCTATTACCTGTTTGCCATTGATGATATGGGTGTCTTCAATGACCTTGTCAACTACTGAAGGATCAGCATAAGTGACGAACCCAAAACCCCTAGGCTGATTAGTATACCGATCTCTCATTATCACTGCATCTGTTATTTCTCCGTATTTCTCAAAGTAACTCCTAAACGCCCCTAATAGTTCCAAAGACACAGCCAACACAAGGCATAACAGAACAGAACACATCAGCAATAGGATTACATTCACAAACAAAATTCCCAGCTTACTTAAGTGCTACCCACATCTAAGCCATTCAACACAACTGTAACCCAATTGAAGCAATTCAAACAGACTAACCAAGAGAAGAAAAACTTCTGAATCAAATAACATATAAAGCATAGATTTCCATAGCAAATCTATGATTCAGTTATATGTGCATTCAAATATTTAAGTAAACTAAAGAAATCAACCAATTGATACAACTTAAACCTCAACACAAGTAAAAAGGTATAAACTTGTTGATAACACAAGCATAATAAATATAGAACCAACTTTAAAACTGAACTTTTTACAATTGAAAACTTCCCCCAGAAACAAAAAACAAAAAACAAAAAACAAAAAAAAAATCCATAAAAGTCTTAGGCTTACCAAAGCTTGTCTCTTTGTGCAATCCTCCAATGAATATCTTCCTGCGTTTCACAAAAAAAACAAACGAATATCACTAAAAGTTGGAGAAACCCCACAAAAAACAGATCAAAACCCAGATAGGAAATCAGAAAAAGATCCAAAATTTGGCAACAAGCTTCTATTTTTCCCACCGATTTTCTCGGAAACCAAACAGCAAATTAAGAGAGAGAAAGATACGAACCCGGGGCTGGCACCATCGCCAGAGTGTGGGTTATCGGCCCTGGATTTCGAACCCATAGCAGTTTGATTCGTTGGATTTTCCTGAGAAAATTTGTGAGGGATTTGGATTTGGATTTTGATTTTGATTTGAGATTGGGTTTTGGTTTTGAGAGAGAGAGAGAGAAGAGATGGTTAGGGCTTTTGAAGGGAACGTGAGTGGAGAATATAAAAAGATGATTTTTATTGTGAAATGTCTATTTTGACCCTGAATTGAAGAGCAAGTACTAGTAGCTATGCTGTCCCTTCCGACTTTTATTTTACATTTTTACCCCCAAAATGAAGAGCAAAAACCAGCTTACCGACTTTTTTGTTTGCCGCTTACTCCACCTTTTTTTTTTCTTTTTTCTTTTTTCTTTTTTTTTTTAAGAATGTTCTTGTGTCCAACTTGTATTTGTTTTTCTATAATTCAACAGTTTAGAGGGTTTTAAATATAAAAAATGCTAATGAATGCTCTTAGGCTAATGGTTAATAATCCATTTAAAGAAAGTTTTTATGAAAAAGAAAAAAAAATCATTAATGTTTTGACAACTTTTTTCATTTCTCATAAAAATTGCATCAAAACTTTCTTAAAATAAATGGTTAACTATTAGCCTAAGCGTACCCGTTAGTATGACCCTTTAAATATTAGACATCTTTGTTGAAAATGAAAATAATTATTCAAACTCTGTGTCACCGGTAAGGGTTGCACATGCTACCTCATGGGTGAGAAAATTTAAGATAGAATTTATTTTTGTAATATCAAACCATGTATTTAACTTTAGAATAATTATTTAACATATGGCTATCTATTTAATATAATAATTTCTTAGGAGAAGGTATTTGGTATCAAATGATACATGTCAGCGATATCAAAATCCAATAAATGTATGACATATCAACAAAAAATAACTAACTCACTAATAATTGAAAGACATATGTTAGTGAGTGGTTATTTTTGGACACATCTCTCATTTATTTAATTTTGATACAGATAACATGGTATCATTTGATATAAAATACTTTTTTTATTTCGTAAAACCTATTTACTAAAGATAGTATATATCTACTTACGAAAAAATTCTATTAGAAATTATAACAAATGTCGTCATCTTCCAACAATAAACAACTAAGGTTTGATAAAACATTGTCACAATATTTAAATTTTCGCAATAAATGATGACATATGCTACAATTGAAACTCTTCATCAAATTAAATACCTACAACCATTTGCAATGAATATTTTGTTATTCATACTTCCTTCTTTATCATTTTATTTTATAAGGCTAACTACGATGCTTAGCTTACTTAATTTCTAATGAACACCTTTTTAAGAAAGAAAACAAATAAAAATTAAACAAAATATGTCATTAAAGTTTCTATTAGATAAAATTATAAATCTAGAACATTTTAAACCACTAATAAATTAGTATTCTCTAGGTAACAAATAGAATATCATACATCACTATTTTTACTTTCTAAGTATGACTAACACACAAAACTCAAAATACACGAATAGAACTTTTGGGACATTAAAATTTCATGAGGCATTTTATTTATTTTTTTTTTATTTTTTTGGAGAAACTTCGTGAGGCATTTTAGATATTGCACAATGAAATATTCTAGGAATCATAAGATTTTGTTAAGGCTTAACTAAGATAGTAACAGCATGGACTATATACTTGTTTACAAAATATAAAAGAGGAATGTGGGGGGCAAAGACTTGAACTTTTATGTTGGGCCTCAAGCCCCATTTACTAACAAGAATGCGTCCGAGAAGGAGAAAATGTTTGGAAAGACCCCATAGCAGGTGGTCGTGCAAAGAAATGTTCGAAGGCACTAGTCCGAGAGGGTTATCCTCCTCGGACCTAACGAATGTCAGTCAAGTGAACTTCGGCTTGACTTGGGTAACCTTCTAGGAAATTCCAGCATCAAAGATAGACTTCAGGTGTACAAGGAAGGGATAAGAACATGGAAATATCTTGGGAAAAAGCTGCTACCACCGCATTAAATGCACTACAGCAGCTTTCCTGGCCGCATTAATGTGGAAAAAACCTCTAAACAGTGTTTTCAACTACTACCGCCACAAAAAACCAGAAAAGCTGCTCAATAGGACAGATACTTGAGTGCAGGGTTAGATGATAAACAGGTGGACGATGGAAATGGATTTGAGGAGACTATATAATGGGGGAAACCCTCCATAAGTGGGGGATCGAAAAAATACTTGCAGAGAGATATTGAAAGAGAATTAATGTAGCACAGTGAAGAGCTAACTTTCAGGAATAGCCAATTCATCTAAAATCTTGCCCCTCGGACTTGTATCCCATCCTGAATTATTTGTCTTTTCCTCCTCGGACAAGATTGAAACCTCAATTAACCGTTAAAAAACCCTTTAAAAGTCCAGTTCTTTCACCTACTCTCTTACAAATTTATTGTATTGGGCTTATCGGGCTTATAACCCATCTCTTTTGGGTTTGGGCTACAATTTGTGACCCTACAATTGACGCATTCTGTGGGAAGAACTAGTGTTTGAGTGGAATATAACGGTTATGGCGGGATCAGGACCACATCAGACTAGTCCGCACCATATAGAATCAGCTAATGTTCATCAACAAGGTGAGCTCCACGACCTCGAGCATGGAAATGACATAGACAACCAACAGGAAGGCAGCTTGCAAACGCACCACACAGGTGGAAGTGGTTATCGAAGAAGAGGTCATGCAATACATGAGCAAGTTGATGAAAAAGCCATGCAACGAGAAATTGATGATCTAAAAAAGCGACTCCTTCGAGCACAACGAAAACAAACCCCCTCCAGCTCTGATGTCTCTTCCAATGACGAGGAAGATATTAGCTATAGACAACGATCAGGAACTCCATTTAGTGAATCTTTTTCCTGTGAGGAGGAAAATCCTCACAAGAGGAGGCGCAGAAGTCCATCTGGAAGGGGAGTAGGAACTAATGTTATGAAGAAAACTCTTAGCCAGATTTCTAAATCACCCTTCATCAGAGGGATAGAAAAGGCAAAGCTTCCCAGGCGTTTCCATCAGCCCACATTCACCATGTATAATGGACGCACGGATTTTGTAGAACATGTGAGCCAGTTCAAGCAAAAGATGGCTGTCCATTCTCAGGACGAAGCCCTGTTGTATAGAGTACTTCCATCCAGTTTGGGACCGATGCCAATGAGATGGTTTGATGGACTAAGGACGAATTCCATCAGCTCTTTCAAGAAGCTTACCCAGTCATTCTGTTCCTGGTTTATTACATGCAGTAAGGTTCCTCAACCCCTTGATTCTCTACTGTCCATGTCAATGAGGGAAGGGGAGTCTGTGAAGGCATATGCCGAAAGATATTGGGAGATGTTCAATGAAATTGATGGCGATTTTGATGAGGTTGCCATTAGAACTTTCAAGGTCGGTTTCCCACCCGAGCATGGTTTGAGGAAGTCTTTAACAGGCAAACCTGTCACAAGTTTGCGTCAGTTAATGGATCGAGTTAATAAGTACAAAAGAATAGAAGATGATCAACAACAGGGAAAAGGGAAAGCTAAGGTTATCCCTCAAGAAATGAGAGATTTTAGGTCGGACCGATACAACAACAACCGGCCGAGAAGGGATTATGTAGAGCAGACAAGATCAAACAACTAGGTTGTCGGAGCTGTCTTCCGAGAGCCAGTGCATCAAGTTTTAGAAAAAGTCAAGAATGAATACTTCTTTAAATGGCCCAACAAGATGGTAGGAAATCCCGAAAAGCGAAATTGTAACATCTATTGCCAATATCATCGGGATCATGGCCATACCACAGAGGATTGTAGGAGTTTGTGGGATCACTTAGACCAACTTGTCCGAGAGGGCAAATTGAAGCAGCTGCTACATCATTCTAGCGGTCTAGGTGGACAAACCACTTTTCACCCTGAGAGAGAGATTCCATCAAGACCCCCTCTGGGAACTATCAATGTTATCTTCGCAGCCCCAGGCAGAACGGGGTTGACCCCGTCTAGGGTAATGGTTGTAGCTCACTTGTCTTTTGAAGGCATTAATTAGGAGCCAAAGAGAGCTAAAGTGGAACGCCCGCTAATCATGGGGTTCTCGGATGAGGACAAAATTGGAACCATTCAGCCCCACGACGACGCCTTGGTAATTACTCTACGAATTGGGGGCTACGACGTGAAACGGGTAATGGTGGATCAGGGTAACGCGGCTGAAATAATGTATCCTAATCTTTACAAGGGGCTGAGCTTAAGAGTTGAGGATTTGACGCCCTATAGTTCTCCCCTAGTGAGTTTTGATGGAAATGTTATTATCCCAAAGGGTCAGATTAGATTGCCTGTGCAGATTGGCTCGGAGACGGTGGAAGTAGATTTCATCGTTGTGGATGCATATTCTACTTATACAGCAATTGTTGCCAGACCTTGGCTTCATACTTTGGGAGCAGTTTCTTCCACTCTGCACCAAAAGGTTAAATACTCGTCCGAGGGTCAGATTGAGGATATATTGGGAGATCAAGCCTTGGTGCAACAATGCATGATTGCTGCCATCCGACATAAGCCCGAAGCTGAACTTTCAGCTCACGTAGAAAAGAAGTTATAACAGCTAAAACCCTCAGTGTTATCAATTGAGAAGCTAGCTGAGGAGGTAGAGTGTGAAGATCTTATGAAAGTTACTATAGGGGATGATCCGGAGAAGTTTTTTCAAATCAGGTCCCAACTACCCTAACAAGAGAGAGAGGAGCTGGTAGAGTTTCTTAAACAGAACATTGATGTCTTTGCCTGGAATGCCTACGAAGCCCTAAGAGTAGATCCAGAATTTATTTGTCGTCATTTAAATGTTAATCCATCAATCGTCCCCAAGAAGCAACCTCCTCGGCGCCCATCCAAAGAGCATGCCGAAGCAGTCCGAGAGGAAGTAACTATACTTAAGCAAGCTGGGGCTATCAAAGAAGTCTTTTTATTCTGAATGGTTAGCAAATACTGTGGTGGTGAAGAAAAAGAGTGGGAAGTGGCGAGTATGGGTTAATTTCACAAACTTAAATAAGGCTTGCCCCAAGGATCCATTTCCTATGCCCAAAATAGACCAGTTGGTAGATGCTACTGTCGGTCATCTCAAACGAGTTTCTTAGATGCTTTCCAAGGTTATCACCAGATACCTTTGGTCGTGGACGATCAAGAGAAGACGACATTTGTTACCCCTATTAGGAATTACCACTAGAAAGTAATGTCATTCAGGTTGAAGAACGCAAGATCCACTTATCAGAGAATGATGACAAAGATGTTCGAGTCACTCTTGGGAAAAAATATCGAGATTTATATAGATGATATGGTGGTGAAGAGTAAAGTGGTTTCGGAGCATCTGGAAAACCTTCGAATTATCTTTGAAATTCTTAGAAACTACAAACTACACTTAAATGCTTCCAAGTGTTCATTCGGCGTAGGATCAGGCAAATTCTTGGGTTACATGGTCACTCACAGGGGAATTGAAGTTAACCCCAACCAGATTAAAGCTATTAACAACTTGCGAACTCCTCGGAATCCTAAAGAAGTGCAGAAACTAACTGGAATGGCCGCTGCTTTGAACAGATTCATATCTCGATCAGCAGATAGATGCAGATCTTTCTTCCTATTGATCAACAAATGGAAGAATTTTAAGTGGACAGAAGAATGTGCCAAGGCATTCCAGCAACTCAAGGATTATTTAGCTCGGCCACCGATCATGTCTAGTCCTGAGCCAGATGAAGTTCTTTTCGCCTACATTGCTGTAGCCCCGTATGCTGTAAGTTTGGTACTGATACGAGTTGATAATGGCATACAACGACCAGTTTATTACGTAAGTAAGTCATTGCATGAAGCTGAAGTGCGTTATCTACCATTGGAGAAAGCCATCCTGGCAGTAGTGCTTGGCACACGTAAGCTACCTCATTACTTCCAAACACATACAATTGTCGTTCTTACACAGCTCCCGCTTAAAACCATACTCCGAAGTGCCGACTACACGGGAAGAATAGCCAAGTGAGGTACAATTCTGGGGGCTTTCGACATCAAATACATGCCATGTACCTCCATAAAAGGACAAGTCCTCTCAGATTTGGTGGCTGAATTCACCGAACCCGAGATAGAAGAATTACCATCGAATGGAAACATAGATGAAAAATTGGTTGGTACGATCTCCCAATATTGCCTTCCGACGTGGGAAGTATATGTAGACGGAGTATCGAATTAAAAAGGCTTAGAGGTTGGGTTAGTACTGATGTCCCCTGAGAAAGTTGTCATTGAAAAATCTTTGAGGTTAGATTTTTCAGCCACAAATAATGAAGCCGAGTACGAAGCTCTGTTGGAAGGAATGGCTATAATCCAAAGAATTGGTGGAAAGCCCATAAAACTCTTTTCGGACTCAAGACTGGTTGTCGGTCAAGTAAGAGGAGAATTCGAGGCAAAAGATGAGAGGATGCAGGGGTATCTCAGCCAAGTTAAATGTTTACAGTTAAAGTTTGAGTCCTTTGACTTGCTACATGTCCCCAGAAGTGGTAATGCACACGCGGACTCTTTAGCTATGCTTGCAACCTCCTCGGCACAGGACTTGCCTCGAGTAGTCCTTGTTGAGGACTTATACAAACCCGCAAGGACAGGAGAGATGGTTCAAATTAATTAGATCAGAGCGGGGCCGAGTTGGATGGATTCCATCATACAATTCCTGAAGGAGGATATTCTGCCTGAGGAAAAAATAGAAGCTGACAAGATACAAAGAAAGGCTACTAGTTATTGGTTATCGGAGGACCATAAACTATATAAGCGTTCCTTTTCAGGACCTTATTTATTATGTGTTCACCTCGAGCTAATCGAATCACTTCTAGAAGAGCTGCATGAAGGAATCTGTGGAAGCCACATTGGAGGCAGATCCTTAGCATATAGGGCCATTACCCAAGGTTACTGGTGGCCAAATATGCAGAGAGAGGCTCTGGAATACGTCAAGCATACATCAACCAGGTGGAATCCTTAATCCGCTATCTAGCCTATGGCTATTTGCTCAGTGGGGTTTAGACATTATGGTACCATTTCCCAAAGCAGTGGGAAACAAAAAATATCTCCTGGTCAGCACAGACTATTTTACGAAGTGGGTTGAAGCGGAGCCTCTAGCCAACATCAGAGATGTGGATGCGAAAAGATTTGTTTGGAAGAACATCGTTACTCGGTTTGGAGTTCCTCACATGCTCATCTCGGACAATGGCCTTCAGTTCGATAATAAGATGTTCAGAAAATATTGTGGCGAGTTGGGAATTACTAATAAGTATTCTACTCCTGCTTATCCCCAAGGGAATGGGCAGGTTGAAGCTGTAAATAAAGTCATAGTAAGTGGGCTGAAAAAAAGGTTAGATGATGCGAAAGGTAAATAGGTGGAGGAATTACCACATGTACTTTGGATGTACAGAACCACGCCTCGCAGATCTACTAAAAAGACCCCTTTCTCAATGACTTATGGAGCTGAGGCTATCATCCCTTTAGAGACTGGTTTCCCGACGGCAAGAACTGGTTCATTCAATCCAAAGGATAATGATGAACAACTAACAAGAAATTTGGATTTGATTGAAGAGAAGAGAGAAAATGTGATGGTCCAGTTGGCTTATTATCAGCAAAAACTGAAGCAAAGTTATAATGCCAACGTAAAGTTAAGACCTTTAACTCTAGGTAACCTAGTGTTACGTAAAGTTGTGGGCGCTGCAAAGAATCCAGCTTGGGGAAAGTTAGGCTCAAATTGGGAGGGACCTTATCATATCACCTCCAAAGCTGGCATTGGAGCATATTTTCTAGAAAATCTAGACGAACATGTAGTACCACGTCCTTGGAATGTAAACAACCTGAAGAGGTATTACTATTAATAAGTATTTACTTGATCAATATGTGTTCTTTATATAAAGTGTTTATGTTGTTCATCTTTTAGTTCTTTTAAGTGTTTAAACTTAAATTCAATCATGCCTGGAGTCCTCGGACCAGATGATTTGGGTTGGTTAACACTCGTTCTCAGTTCTTTTAAGTATTTAAACTTAAACTCGATCATGTCTGGAGTCCTCAAGCCAGATGATTTGGGTTGGTTAACACTCGTTCTCAGTTCTTTTAAGTGTTTAAACTTAAATTCAATCATGCCCGGAGTCCTTGGACCAGATGATTTGGGTTGGTTAACACTCATTCTCAGTTCTTTTAAGTGTTTAAACTTAAACTCAATCATGCCTGGAGTCCTCGGACCAGATGATTTAGGTTGGTTAACACTCGTTCTCAGTTCTTTTAAGTGTTTAAACTTAAACTCAATCATGCCTAGAGTCCTCAGACCAAATTATTTGGGTTGGTTATCACTCATTCTAAGTTCACCAGTGTTTAAACTTAAATCTAATCATGACTGGAGTCCTCAGATCAAATGATTTGGGTTAGTTAACACTCACTCGAGGTTCCCTTAAGTACTTAAACTTAAACCTAGGCATAACTGAAATCCTTGGACCAGATAATTTGAGTTAATTAACTTGAGGTTCAATTATATTAAGAATCATAAGATCAAATGATTTGAATGAATTATTGTTATCATGTTACTTTTGAAGATGCATATGTAACTTTTACTTTGTGACTTATGTTCTGTTTGCATAATATAACTGTACACACTATTCAAATTAAATGAAAATGGCATCAGATCAATCTTGCATTACTTATCATGACGTATGAAGCAAAAGAGAGGCATCTTCATTAATAGCAAAAATGCGGTACATTTCCTTAACAAAAAGGTAATGCAAATACAGTAAACATAACTAAAAAATAAATACCCTACAAAAGACATAGTCCTAAGCCTAAGCTTTTGCTTTGGGAACCCCTGGATCAGTATCTTGCTCAGGCTGAGAGATAGCAGTGTCTGAGGCCTTTTCGGTAGGTTTGGGAAAGTCCTTTTTGTTCTTGCCTTTACCTTTGCCCTGGAGAGTTTCAGCTTCTTTTCCTTTGCCAATTTCTTGGTGGGAGCTTATTTAAACTTCCGGAGGAGCAGGGTGGACTTGGTCCACTTTTGGCAGTTCAGACACTAGGGCGGTTTGTTCAGGGATAGAGAAGTTAGGACCTAAGAGCTCGTGAATATCTGGGTCGTAGTAGATGCTCTCAGGTTGCCTCAGGCTGGAATCAGCAAGAACCCCAGCAACATCAAGGGCCTTACCCCAAGAGATATCGCAGTAATCCCTGGCTACAGTGGAGAACTCCTCTGTGAGTCTACCTTGAGTCTCTTGTACCTCAAGGGTGTATGCAGCTTGCTTTTCGGTCTCGGCTGCCTCTTTGAGTAGTTGGGCAGCCTCCCTGGCCTTGCGAAGTTCTTCGCGAAGTTCTGTCACAAACTGTTTCTCCGTTGCCATATTTATTTCAGTATAGTGTAATTGCTTGCGCACTTCTTCAAATTGTCTCTCCGTCGTCTTTAAGCCCGCCTCTACACTATCTCTCACCCTAACAGCTTCTTTCAGCTGCTTGGCCATCTTAGTGTGGTTTTCCTTTAGGGCGCCTAGTTCCACCTCCACTTCAGACCGAGCATCCAAGGCAGCCTTGGCCTCGCCATGAGCGTTCTTCACCCACTCCTCAGCCACGTAAAACTGTTGTGTGACCTAAACAAAAAAAAAAGGTGTTTTACCTACATTATAAAACGAAAGAAAACGTGGAAGTATGAGAGTAAAATGATGATTTAAACAACTTACCATGGCCAGATCCCTTTTAAGGGATAGGAAGAGCTTTGGATGGTTGAAGTTCCTGTAAGCCTCCATATCCTTGGGGAGAAGGAAGGGCTGTTCTAGAGCCTTAGCTATATGACTGGCGTGCCCCCCACGATAATGCCTAAGGGAAGCATTATAGGTGATGGGCACACTGTCCACCTCCAGCTTAGGTAACCAAGTGCGGGTTGGACGGCGCACTTGAGCCACAGGAAGCTCCTCTCGGCTATCAACAGAGTTGGACCTCTTGCTCCTTTGGTCCTGTGATTGCCTAGGCTGTTTGCTTCCTTTGGAAGGGCCCATCTCACCCTCCTCAGTAACCTCAGGCTGTCTCTTTTTCCTTAGATTGGGGTTGGGCTTTAGCCCAAGGTCAACAGGAAGCTGAGGAGAAGGAGGAGGAGGGTTCACTGGAGGTTTGGACTTGTTTTTATCTTGAGAAGAAGATGCCTTGTTTCTGCTTTTCATAAGCTCCCTTAAACTTGGGCCAGTCTTAGGGGTCATTTCTTCTTCCTCGTCTAAGGAGTCACCAATGTAGGTTACTATCTGGGCAAGAGTCTGAACGCACGAATACTCGTTCGCTTCTTCTTCAGCCTCTGATATAACAATGACTTCCTCTTCAAATTGGAACTTGTCAATTTCCTCCTCAAAAGAAGAAGAAGAGGCAGCTCCTTCCTCGACAATAGCCTATCCGAGTGGCACTTATTGAAGTGGCTGAGCGGCAAAAGGAACTCCTTGCAGAATGGGGTGATCAACTGGTGGAAGGTCGTACGGAGCTAAAAAGCCTGGCCGAGAGATGTCTATACGAGCCAAATGATAGTCGTTTGCTTTGATAGAGTTGTCGACGTCTAAGAAAGTTCTTGAAATTGGTTTGTAGTCTAGAATTAAGTGAGCGACATGAAGCTGTTCGTTGTCGTTCACGAAAATCTGAGACCTCAACAAGTAATTAAGCGCAGGTACGTTGATTAAGCTGAGCCGAGGGTTGGTATATCTTTTATCTGTTAAATAATCAAACAGTTAGAAACTCAACTTCAATGTAAAAGAAAAGATGATAGTAAAAAAATGATGAAATGAAACTTTAGTACAACAAAGCAGGGCCGAGGACCAATTCCTTAAATCTAATGTTAGAAAACCTAGATCTAAGGTACTCCACCTGGCTCTCCTAGCTGGGTTGGGTAAGGAAGGCCGTCACTCTAAAGGCCTGATACAATGAGGAAGTCATCTTTCATCCATTTGTTAGACTTGGGAAAACACGAGATTAGCTTAACAGCACTGGATCAAGACTTAAGGTAAAACCCTGCCCGAGCTTCTTGGTGGCCTTCGTATAGATGGACTACATCATACCAGGTTAGCCCCAATCCTAAGTGTCCGTCCAAAGCGTCAATTGCTCCTAGAACTCTAAAGAAGTTAGGTGCACATTGTTGAGGGCAAAGCCTATGGGCACATAAGTAGTCCCTCGTAATCCTACCCATGGGGATAGTTATGCCTCCTTCTATAAAGGCAATCATTGGGATTATGACTTCTCCCACCTCTCGGTCAAGTGCCAACCCTTCTGTGGAACAGTATCATATCGATGCCTTCTGAGGTATGTGATATTTTTCTTTGAATAGTTCTATCAAGGTCGGGTTCTTCACTAAGCGTCGAAATCTGCCCATTCTGAGTTTGTAGAAGAGAAAGTGATGAGCCGAGGAGGTTATCCGAGGAGATAAAAGGAGTTGTGAAATTAAAACTTACGTAGACTAAAACGCGAATTGATCTTCGTAGTTCTTGAGGATTTTTGAAGTCTTCTTGAAGGTATGACGAACGATCTGATGATTAGTGAGTTTGAAGGTTTGAATGCTCTGAAGATTATGAACTACGATGAAGAAAGGAGGAAATGATATTTAGGGGCCTTTATATAAGAAACTGAAAACGAGGGGGATTTTATCCCGCCCAAATTCTGAAGAAAAATACGGACCATTGGATCAGAACCCCACCGTTGGATGCCAAGAATATAACGCCGCCCAACATACTTAATGACGTTTCGCGAGTTCCGAAGTGTCAGAAACAACAGTGAGATGACTAAAATGACCATTCCACGTGCGTAAGTTTGAATGTCTTTGCGGTTTTAACTGCGATTAAATATGCAAGTCAAAATTATATTTTTTCTCCTCGGACAAGAGGGAAAAATTAAAATTTTGAGGGGCTATTGTGAGGGGCAAAGACTTGAACTTTTATGTTGGGCCTCAAGCCCCATTTACTAACAAGTATGTGTTCGAGGAGGAGAAAATGTTTGGAAAGGCCTCATAGCAGGTGGTCGTGCAGAGAAATGTTCGAAGGTACTAGTCTGAGAGGGTTATCCTCCTCGGACCTGACGAATGTCAGTCAAGTGAACTTTGGCTTGACTTGGGTAACCTTACAAGAAATTTCAGCAACGAAAATAGACTTCAGGTGTGCAAGGAAGGGATAAGAACACGGAAATATCTTGGGGAAAAGTTGCTACCACCGCATTAAATGCACTACATCAGCTTTCCTGGCCACATTAATGTGGAGAAAACCTCTGAACAGTGTTTTCAACTACTACTGCCCACAGAAAACCAGAAAAGCTGCTCAATAGGACAAATACTTGATTGCAGGGTTGGATGATAAACATGTGGACGATGGAAATGGATTGGAGGGGACTATATAATGGGGGAAACCCTCCATAAGTGGGGGATCGAAAAAATACTTGCAGAGAGATATTGAAAGAGAATTACTGTCGTACAGTGAAGAGCTAACTTTCAGGAATAGTCAATTCATCTAAAATCTTGCCTCTCGAACTTGTATCCCATCCTGAATTATTTGTTTTTTCCTCCTCGGACAAGATAGAAACCTCAATTAACCGTTAAAAAACCTATTAAAAGCCCAGTTCTTTCACCCACTCTTTTACAAATTTATTGTATTGGGTTTATCGGGCTTATAACCCATCTCTTTTGGGTTTGGGCTGCAATTTGTGATCCTACAAGGAAATTATTCAATTTTAATGTTGGAGGGATAAAGCTACCTCAAACAAAAGGGGGAAAGTACATTTTTCCATAATTCTTTTTTGTTAGTAAAACTATGTGTTTTATACTTTAACTAACGTGTTAAAATAAAATAAAATAAAAGTCAGCCCAAGAAAACTGTCCGTAAAACTATGAATTTTGGCTCAACGAATTAGCTAAAAAAAAAAAATTCGAGAACACAATAAGTATTCGTTTGGGATCCGCTTATTTTGCTGAAATTGAAAACTTTTTGTTAAAAGTACTGTAGATAAAGGTAAAAGTTAGCTGAAATAATATAATGAGACTCATGAATAGTACCAAAAAGTGTAGTGAGATCCATGAATAGTAGTAAAAATAAGCCAAATAGTAAAATAAGTTGGCAAAAATAATCCACGCCAAACGGACACTAAATGTTAAGATATTTTCTCAATACCTTTATTTTAGCTATAGTGGGCCCTGGTATGATCTTTTATAGTTTTATTTTAGAGTAATACTATATTCACAATATTTTTACAACAAATTCTAAATGGTAAATTGTTATTGATTTTTAATTGGAACAACCACTTTAAACTATGCATTAAAAGAAACAACAAACAAAAAATCAACAGAAGAAAACTGTGTGTGAAACAATGAATTTTTGCTCACCAAATTTGACTAAACCAAAAAAGAAGTCTAGGAACACAACAAAATGTCACAATATTTTTACAATATCTTTATTTTCGACTGTGGTAAGTTTTGGTCTGATATATTATTATTTATTTCATAGAAATTCTATCTTCATAATATTTTCATAACAAATTTTAGATGGTAGGTTGTTACTGATTTTAAAATAGACCCACAACTAATATTATTTTTTTATCCATCAATAGTAACTTTCTTATAATTTGTTGTGAAATTAATGTAAAAATGTTGTGGACTTAGGTTTTTTTTTTTTTTTTTTAATATCTATAAGAAACTAAGATCTCAACAATTGTGAAAATATTGTAATAACAACAAGTGTTACAACATTTTCACAAAATATTTATTTTCAGTTATGGTGGGTCACAGTCTCATATTTTATTATTTTATTTCGACCTATAAGAAATTGACACCTCAATAATTATGAAATTTGTTGTGTCAGTATAACAATCTATATGCTAACTCATATAAATATATATTTTTTAAAAAGCACAAATTGATGATTGAAAAAAAAAAAAAAAAAAAAAAAAAACCAATGAGGTGATGAACAGTACATATTGAGCAAACTAAAAAGTATGGTAGCTTTTACACATTCATACAACAAGTGTTACAACATTTTCACAAAACATTTATTTTCAGTCGTGTTTGGTTATATTCTCATATTTTATTATTTTATTTCGACCTATAAGAAATTGACACCTCAATAATTGTGAAATTTGTTATGTCAGTATAACAATATATATGCCAACTCATATAAATATTTAAAAGAAAAAAAAAGCACAAACTGGTGACTGAAAAAAAATATATATATATCTATAGCTACTTTGTCAATTGAACAAACCGAAAGACATAGTAGCTACTGTAGCTACGCGCATTTGTGCTTTTTATATATAGACTAGTTTGCATTTGTGCTTTTTATATATAGACTAGTTTGAGTGGCACGTGCAAGGCATGTATTGTACATTAGGTGAGAAATTTAAGATAAAGTTTCTATTTGAAGAAGTATGAAACCATGTACTAAAAAATGCATGTCATATAATGCTAATATCATTCATATATATAAGAACGTTGATTACATACAAACTTAACGTAGTTATTTAACATTCTTAGAACCTATTTGCTAAATGCAATATCCACTCACAAAAATTATTTTAAGAATGATAACAAATAGGTTATCAAAAAAAGAATGATAACAAATATTATCTTCCAACAATAAGCAACTAAAGTTTTACTAAGACATTGTTACAATATTTGAATTTTTGTAATAAATATGACCACATGTAATTAAAACTTTTCATCAAATATCTACAACCATCCACAACAAATATTTGTATTCATACTTCATTCTTTATCGTATTACTACATTTTATGCATCTAGTTATAATGTTTAGCTTATTTAGTTTTTATTAAACACCTTTTAAGCAAGAAAATAATTTTTTTTAAAAAGAACAAGATAACAAAAGGCATATGTGTCATCGAATTATATAAAATTATAGGTTTGGAAGATTATAACCTACTGAATCTTCTACCTGAGTAGTTGTGAAATATTGTGACAAAAACAAAATGTCATAAAATTTTCACAATACGTTTATTTTCAGTTGTGATGGGTCCTGGTTTATAATTTATTATTTTATTTTATTTTGACCTATAAAAAACTTACATCTTAATAGTTGTGAAAATATTGTAATAACAACAAAATGTCATATTTTCACAATATTTTAAGTTGTGATGGCTCGTGGTATGATATTTTATTTTATTTTGATTTATAAGCTACTCACATCTTAGCAGTTGTGAAAATATTGTGAAAATAACAGAACCAACATCAACTCTCTTTCTTCATCATTGAAAAATGCAAAGAAATAATGAAAGCTAAATTGCACAACAATGCTTGTGTATATTTGCATAAGTATTATAGTTTAAATGTATTCTGCACAATAGATGCATAAGTTGATGTGGGCGTTTTTGGAATTGGGTGGGCAAAATTTGGCTCTTATGCCATTTTGCATGAGCTGAAGTGAGTGCTTTAAGAAACTTACACCTTAGCAGTTACGAAAATATTATAACATCAACAAAATGTTACATTTTAACAATACTTTTATTTTAAGTTGTGGTACGTCCATGAATGACATTTCATATTTTATTTATTTATTTTTTTTAAATGCAACCGATGCCTTAAAAATTGTAAAAATATTATGATAACACCAAAAATGTTATAACATTTTCACAAGAACTTTATTTTCAATTGTGGTTGGTTTGGTTTGATAGTTTATTATTTTATTTTGTCTTATAAGGAATTGACACCTCATCAATTATAAATTATGTTATGACATTTTGTTGGGTAGGTAACAAAAAAAACTATATATATATTTTGATGGGAAACAAAAAAAAAAAAAAAAAAAAACTATATTACCACGAATAAATATTTAAAAAAAAAAAAAAAAAACTCATATAGATGTTAAAAAAGGAAAAATAAAAAGAGGCCCAGGCCAGCAGGCCCAGCACACATGAAACACCTCTGCATTAACTATTAAGTTTTGTTTTGGTCTTACGGTGAAATTACAACTCGCACTGTTTTGCTCACAAAGAGACGAAAATTGCCTAAACCAAAGTAACTGTAGAAATAGCTATAGACACTTTTTATGTAGTTAGTAGATGTTATTTTAGTTCCACTCATGTACGAAATGTAAGTTCATGTTTATTAACTATTTTCAATATATAAAAAAATGGTTTGTTAACTATATTTTTTTTTTTTCAAAAACTTCTTATTAAGAATGAAAATATATATATATATATATATATTTTTCAAAATTAGAAATATGTTTGGCTAATTGGGAAAAAAAAGTAGAATAAAAAAATTGTGAACTCATATTCGATCACATTCTATCAAAAAGCTTGGCATGCATCTTTCTTATTTTCACGTCTCTATTACATCCAAATCAATTTATATTAATTTGATATCACCATGAAATAGAGACCAATTCAAGAAATTAGTGGGCCTCCTCCGAACGTGAAGTGACTTGTGACTTGGAATTCTCACATAAATGCATAGAAAACACCACCCAATAACACATAAAAAACACCATAATTTTAGGAAATATTTTTAGAAATTTTTTATGGAAAAAGATAAAAAAAACAATTAAATTTTTTATGGCTTCTTTTATTTTCCCATGAAAGTACATAATGTCAAAACTTTCATGAAATTGTTTATTAATAATTACTATAAATACATCCATTAATAAGACCCTTAAAAAAAAAATCTCGGCTTAATTCCACTATGCATGGACCTTAATTCGCCCGAGTCGACTTAGTTCTATCTCCTTAGGTGCCACCTAAGTTGACACAGTTACTTTGTCATACTATTATGCCAATCAAACTATGTCGCTTTTGAAGTAGTAAAATCCTAGATCCGATTTGGACTTACAAACCATTGTGTTGGTCATTGCAAATCTATGCATGTTGAGATGATTCAAGGGAAACGAAATGGTGTGGTGACTTCCACTACCAAAAACAACGTTCTCCTGGAAGATACACCAAACAAGCCTAGATGCATTGTAGGCGAGCAATGGTATAAAACAAATGATGGGGGAGTAAGAAGACAAGGTGTAGAGGTTGATGCAACTGGGAGAGGCTAGATGATGTTGGTGATGGCGATGGTGGTGGTGATGGTGGCTCTGTTAGTTTATCGAATGCAGTGGCGGCTCTAGAATTATTTTTTAAGGGGGTCAATAAGAAACATAAATTATGTAAAATTTAAAACAAAAGAAAACTTGAATGTATTGACATCACAAAAAACAAAACCAAAAAAAAAAAAAAAAAAAAACGAAATACATAAAGTTTTACAATTGCTTTCTATGATGTTTCATATATTGAAATTGTTAAATGATTTCTTCATTATCAATCTTACAAGCTACATCTTTTTCAATGTATACAGCCAAGCAATCATTCATCCATTGATCTCTCATTGATCCATTTGACTTATTAATTTTTTTCCCAGATTTTAAATCAAATTGGTTTGTTATTGAGTTTTTTTTTTTGGTTTAAAAATGCTAAGATATTGTTAAGAGGATCATATTTAAACTTATTTTAACTGGGCTTAAAAACAAATCCATGATCAAGGTGTTCAAAATTTTATTTTAGGGAGGTCAAATATATATATATATATATATATACAGTTTTATTTTTATTTTTTTATGTGTGTGTGTGGGGCCAGCAGGGGGTTCATTTGAACCCCTTGGGCTCCAAGTGGAGCCGCCCATGATCGAATGCTAGCTTCTCAACATGTTAATATATCAATAGTTGGAAGAGAGAGGTATAAACCCTAGGCGTTTATGCTGAAAACACAAGGAAGTACTAGTTGATTAGTTACAAACCTTTTTGACCTTTTACCTCCCATTAATTTGTAAATGACGCATTATTTTTAGCCTTTCTTAACATATTCATCAATATTTGCTGTAAACAACGTAAAATATTTGCTTAATCAAAGAAAGAAAAAGGAAAAATCTCTTTGCTAGCCTTGCTTGCTAATAATTCCCAAATGTTCTCAATTATGTTGGTCCCATAGACATGAAATACTGTGAGGTTGTAAACCACATGTGGATTATTTCTAAACAAACAAGGAACAATAACATAATGGCTTGACAATTTCGTGTTATTTATAGACACTCGCTCACCAAACTTTTCACAAATGGAACTGTGCCGTTTGGAAAGGTTGTTTCCCTCTCTACAGATATAACTATCAAAAGACTTGAAATTTTTTGTTAGAGAAACCATTTGCAAGGAAATTTTATTTCTTTATCTTTATAAGTAATTGATAATAAGCTATCACATTTTTTCTATTTGTCAAATTCGTAGTCAAACTTTGTCCAAATTCAAATGATTATGATGGATTTCGGGTTAAATTGGAGTGTTCATGAGGATTTGTCAAAGTTTAAAAATAGGCATTAATTTAAGTAAACTCCTTATGGACTAGTTATACTTTGTTTAAAATAAAAAAAAGTTTTTTTTTAATACTATTTTGTCTTTCTTTCATACTTTTTATTTAATAATTTTAGTCACATTGATTTAAAGAAAATAACTCAAATTTATTCCTTGTTGAAGTACTATAAACTTATTTAATTTAGTTGGTTATTTATAAATTTCTATTTCTTTTACAAACTTGTATTATGCATGTGTAAATTAGTGAAAGAAACCAAATATTTAAATCTGTTTATTTTCTTAAACTGTAATATAATGATATATGATTTTTAGATATGAATAAAAAAAAAAAAAAGATATATTACCACCTTTGAAGCTCTTCATTCAATTATTGGATTGGATTTGAGGCCTAAATGATAAAATGTCCCTTTTTGGGAATTTTTTTTTATAGCAAAATGTCCATATTTTGAAATTATCTAGTAAAATGTCCTTGTTTTTTAAACTTAATATTAACAAAATCGAGTTACAAATGGAACTCGACATTAGCAATATCGAGTTCTATGTATATTTTGTCACTTAAATTTTTTTGAAAATTTAAGTGGAACTTGATATTGCTAATGTCGAGTTCTACTTAAAAAAACAAACACATAGAACTCGATTTTGAGGATATCAAGTTTTACACGTAACTCGATTTTGTTAAAATCAAATTTCAAAATAGGGGCAATTTGCTAAATATTTTGAAAAGAGTGACAAATTGCTAAATTGTTTTCTATAAAGGGGCATTACCCATTTTGGCTTGGATTGGATGCATATTTCACCTCTTTGTCTCTCGCTATGGTGTGGTTTTTGGGTTCTTTGTTTTCATTTCATAACTTTAGCATCATAGACGAAAATGATGACGGGTATGTTTGGCCTTTGGGAGGCGGTTGTGAGGAAAAAAAAAAAAACCAAACAACAACAACAACAACAACAACATAGGGTTTTACTTTTTAGGGTTTGAGAGATGGATGGCTAGCATTATTTGTTAAATAAGGTAAGATGACGGTGAGTGGCGTGTGCACTAACTGCTCGAGGTGCGTACTAAATGAATAATTAATGCACAACCTCCTCACCATCATCGTACCTTTTTAAAATTTAAAACCGATAATCTTAGCTATCCATATCTTGAACCTTAAAACACCCCTTTTTTTTTTTTTTTCATTTTCTTGCTCACAATGCCACAACCATCTCCCCCAAAGGCCAAACATGCACATTGTCATCCCCATGTATGACACTTGGATTGATCCCCAATTTCCATAAAATCACAATGCATTGGATCAAATGCATCAATCCCAAATACCTTGGTTTTGAAAAAAGCAAAAGATAGGGGTTAAACACTTCACTATATTAGCCTATCTTGTCTATGATCAAATTTGGAGGTAT
This sequence comes from Quercus agrifolia, assembly GCA_029955455.1. NCBI lineage: Eukaryota > Viridiplantae > Streptophyta > Magnoliopsida > Fagales > Fagaceae > Quercus > Quercus agrifolia. The sequence goes on from JARQAD010000004.1 coordinate 59,773,453, forward strand.
TGGAGCAAGATAATTTTTGAGAACTTATCATTAGAGTATTCGCATTAGCTCATGCAAAAATTTATGTTTATTTTAGTATAAGAATTTATTTTTTCTATTTTACATACTCACTTTTCAAAACACCTCACATTAGATTATCTATTTTACATTAAATTTAATTAAAATATTATTTTTTTAATTTTTTTTCTTTCTCCATATACAACAACCACCATTTACTCTTTTTTTTTTTATATATATATATATATATATATTCATCCTTAGGATAGGTAAAGAAAGAATAAAAAACTAAATGCAAAATGAATAGTGTCAGTGTAAATTTACACGTAGATTGTAGCAATCATGTATTTTTACACAACTTTGCATGACCTAATTTGGGTGAATTTTGGGCTTGGTTGACTAAAATGTGACACTTTTTATATTATATACAAGTCCTGATGCAAGTGCTCTAAATGCTTGGATCTCCATCCCCAGACTTTTTGCTACTTGGTATCCCCCACTCTTAGGCTAGTTGAAGTTTAACTTTAATGTTGCTTTAACTAATCAATAATCCTTCATCTCAACTATCTTCAAAAACTCAGGCATGACATATTAAGAATTTGTTGGGGTGCATAACTACATAGTAAGAATTTTTTTTCAAACTATTAATCAAATAAAATATTATCGACTGATCTAGCATTATAAAGAGTTATACTATGTGTAACTTGATCCTAACAAAAAAAAATGTTATATTCACTATAAAACTCATAAACTCGTTCACAAAATAACCTCTATATATAGAATTGTGGTAATGTCAAAACGGTGCATCGATACCAAAATATTTCATTTTTCCTAACCAAACTAAAATGATTTTTGGTATAATATTGACAAATTTGATTTGGATCCTAACTTCTTTTTTGAGAGAGAAAGGTAGCAGGCTTCATAGAAATAAATAAATAATTTTTTTTAAAGATAGAAATGAGAATTTTTAAATAGAAAGTAATTGGTAATTCAATACTATATATAACAATAGTCCAAGGAAATTTATTTCTGAAAATAAAATAAAATATAATCTGTCTTTGGTATTTACTCTAATATTTTATATTGGTTTATTAAATGAATGAATATCTGTAACTGTGGGGGGCAAAGGCTTGTACTTTTATATTAGGCCTTAAGCCCCATTTACTAACAAAAATGTGTCCAAGAAGGAGCAAATATTTGGAAAAGCCCCATAGTGGATGGTCGTGTAGGGAAATGTTCGAAGGCAATGGTCCGAGAGGGTTATCCTCCTCGGACTTGACGAATGTCAGTGACGTAAGCTTTTGCTTGACTTGGGTAATCTTCCAGGAGATTCCAGCAACGAAGATAGACTTTAGGTGCGTAAGGAAGTGATAAGAACACGGAAATATCTAGGGGAAAAGCTGCTACCACCGCATTAAATGCACTGCAGCAGCTTTCCTAGTCGCATTAGTGTGGAGAAGACCTCTGAACAGTATTTTCAACCACTACCGCTCACAGAAAATCAAAAAAACTGCTCAATAGGACAGCTATTTGAATGCAGGGTTGGATGATAAACAAGTGGACAATGGAAATGGATTGGAGTAGACTATATAATAGGGGAAACCCTCCATAAGAGGGAGATCGAAACAATACGAGTATAGGAATATTGGAAGAGAATTACTGTAGCACAGTGAAGAACTAATTTCCAGAAATAGCAACTTCACCTCAAAACTAGCTCCTCAGACATACTTTCCATCTTGAATCATGTGTTTTTTCCTGCTCGGACACGTTTGTAACCACGATTAACCGTTAGATAACCCATTAAAAGCCCAGTTCTTTTACCCACTCTCTTACAAATTTATTGTATTGGGCTTATTGGGTTTATAACCCAGTTCTTTTGGGTTTGGGCTGCAATTTGTGACCCTGCAGTAACAGTTTTCAATTTTTTATTTACAAATTTTATCACAATATATTCTCTATCGTTTCATGATGTGCAATTTCTATATTTTTGGTTGAATAATGTGAACTTTTTTTTTAATTGCATATATATACACATATATTTGGTTAGAAATCCTAATGCTACTATCCTAACCCCTCTCCTTTATGTACCCTACCAATCCGCACGAGGGGCAGTTGGTCACTATTATATATTTTGCATAAAGTAAATATACATGGGACATGAACAATTGTTGTCTTGTAACTCCACATTGGCAAAGGCTTAACCCAAAAAAAAGTGGGTAATTCGACCACTTAAATTATGCATGTTCTCTAATAACTAAAAAAAAATGATGTATGAATTGATCTTATATATCCTTTATTTAATTAATAATTAAGAAATAATTATTTGCTGAGTAATAACTTTGAGTCTCTAATAAAATATTGTTTGTAGATATATCAATAACCTGTCGTTTTCAATTTTGAAAAATATATATTATCAGCATTTGTATAATTATTGTAAACTATATTTCATGAATATCATATCTCATTCTTCTAAATACAAAGAGGGTAAAAGATTCTACTTTCTAGTCATTATGTAAGGCTATTCCTCAATTTGCAAGCCATCATGTAAGATACAATTTGATACCTATTATGTTCAAGGTACAATTTTTGCAAAAAGATCTTAGGATGGAATAATGTTAGGTTCCCTTAATAAGAAACTATGGAGAAAAACTAGAAAAAGTACATGTAATTGGAATAGGAATCACATCTAGATGTCATACGACACATGAAACATGTTATTGAGGACCCAAAATGTGGTGGACAGTGAAAGCTGGTATTGCACTATACTTTAGTATGTTGTAAAGGAAAGTCAATGGAACTCCAATAATGATGCGTCAAAGTACTATGAAGTAAACCATTGATCTTTTGTCACTAGCTAAACTAGCTGATGATTCTTATTCCAAAACGAGGGAATATCTGAGCTCATTCCATCTTTTAAGATGAAGAATAATCAGTTAGCTCTTAAAAGAAATGAACATTTGAGTTCTTCTTTTGAAAAAAAAAAAAACTACTCATGAAAAGCAAGGAATATATGGTGGTGATGAGGATTGGTTTATGCAAATTGAATATTTGTAGTTGATAAAAATGAGCATACTTAGAACAATGGTTTTCAATTTTATTTTTTATATTTCATTACTTTCTAATATCATGCAAAAAGTGAAAGTTGAATGTATTTTTGGGTACGAGATCTATGAGCACCAGTTACAAAACTTGGACACATTTTTGTTAAAAATTTGTTTGTTGTTGCAATATGTTAGCTGAACAATGGCAAATTATGAACCAAATGACTCTGTTCATGCCATTTTTTTCAATATCTATTTTTTATTTTTAGTAGTCCTTTTGGTTAGGTGATCTGGGACCATGTTGTTAAAATTCAAAACGCCGTTTTGAGCAAAAATTCCTTATAGTGTTTTTTATAAACACTCATTTTAAATCCAAAATGTTGATTCCCAATAGTTTATACAAACGCACTCTAGGTCAAAAGCTTTGTAGCTATGTAATATATATGTGTCCGTTTGAAAATTGTTTATTTTCAATAACTTATTTGCATAATATAAAATAAAAAGATAAAAACTACTTTTTTTATTTAAAAATATTGAAAATTAAATTATTTGAAGTAAAGCTATATAAGACAAAAATATTCAATAATACCCGCAAATAGTAAATAATTTAAACAAAAATTAGCTTTTAATTGATTGTGAAACGCATGAATAGCCTATTCTCCTTTAACTGATAATAATAATAATAATAATAGTTTTCTCATAAGAAAAAAAAAACTGATAATAATAATAAGCTACATTGCCATAGCCACGTCATGGTTTCCGAAGTAATCTTTTTTTTTTTTTTTTTTTTGAGAATTGGTTTCCGAAGTAATCTCAATAATCAATATCAACCTTTTGGAACTCGGTCCAAAAAGGAGATGCTAAGAAGATCCTAGATGAAAAAACTTAAAGAGCAAGTAGATTGATATTATTTTTTTTTCCCCTTTTTTCTTTTTTTCCCTTGGGATGCCTTGTAGAGCAAGTGGATACCATTTAGGAAGAGCTTAATTGATTATTTAATAAGTAGTGAAATGATTATCTATATTTCTTTCCATAGTAAAACTTAGATACAACAACAGTGCTATACATTAGATAGGTCAATTGAATTCAAACACTAGATTAGGTTGAATTTACTTATCGTTAAAAAAGATGTCACTATTTTTGTTTTATTAGTCAGTGCATTCGAGTATTTGAATTTAATATCATTTTTCATCATTAACGTAATGATTACTCTACAAGTATAAGTTTTTATTAGGAATGAGAGAAAATGGTTAGAGTTTAAACTTTCAGAAAGAAGTTTCACATACATATACATTTACATTAAGGTATAATAGATTACTATCTCCAAAAAAAAAAAAAAAGTTATTTGAATTTAATTGGGGAATCTAGTGTATTGTGCCACTTTTAAGGTATGTATATAAGTTTTACCATTCTTGTCTTATTGGATGTGTAATTATTCAGTATTTCAAAAGTACAATAATGTGGTACTTTCTCATCTCATTTAATAGTAGGTTCTATTAATTAAGTTTATAGTGAGATCTAACATTAATGTTAGAAAATGAATTACCACATCAATGAACTCTAGGAGAACCTGGTAATTTTCCCATTGAGACAACTCTTATATGTTCATTTTAAAAATAAAGTATCTCATGTATTAGATATATTAGCTTATAACCTAATGTATATGCATGAATATACTTAAAGAAATACAATAAGGTGCATAATATAATTCCTATATATATAATTTAAATACTATTGATAGTCATTTTTATATTTTGTTAATTCTTTAAAAAAATTTGTAAGGATATTATTAGGTATAAAATGATATTTAAAAAAAAATTATTGTGAAGCACTTTTTATTTTTATTTTTACAATTCATTTATTCTAGTCTCTTTGGTTTTTGTACTTAATAATTCATTCAGATGAATATTTTTTGATGTTATCTCACATTTGATTCTAAAATTAAGAAATAAAATTCTTTAAGAATAAATAATTTAGGATACATGGCACAAAATTGAAACTCTAATTTGGAATTCTAATTTAAGTTTCTCTTTGCTTCACCTATTATTATTATTATTATATATATATATATATATATATATATATATATATATAGATGCATATTTTCTCTCATAGCATGTGGGTCCCACATGACTATGAGGTTCATAAAATATAAGAGGAATGATGCATATATTTGACATATGAGATAATTATTGCTATGAATAGCTTGTACTCCTTAAAAATTTACTCTTTATTCTTATTTGTTATAGAAAAAAATGGTCACCTCCATCTAAATTAATTCATTTAATTGTCCATATTATATATTAGAGTAATTTTCAAGGCATGTGTGTGTGTTTTTTATTTTTACAATTAAGTATGTAATTTAAATGAGATGACATCAAATATATTGTTTGATACATGAAATAAAACTTCTTTATCAAAACGAAAAAGAAAAAGAAAAAAAGGAAATAAAACTTAACTGTAAAATGGATTCTTCTACTCAAAAAAGAAAAAAAAAACTGTAAAATGGATTCATAGGTAATTATATCACACTTGAAAAAAAAAATTACATCAAATCCCAAGAACCCCCCAAAAAGGCCAAGGATACAATCTGAAAAAGAAAAAAAATCAATTAATGTTTTGATTTGATAATAAAGAACAATTATCATAAGCGAACGTCATAAGTCGAAGCACTCTTAAAAAAAGAATGAAAATTCAGAACTTTCCAAAATAAAAATAAACCCCCCCCCCCCCCCCCCCAACCCTATTTAAAAAAAAAAAAAGCACCAAAATTTAAAAACATAAGAAAAATAAATATTTTCTATACGATAACCCAAAAAAATAATAGAATAACTTCAAAACCTGAAAATCCTTTTTTCTCTTTCCATGTAACTTATGGTGGTCCATAAAACACAGTCAAAATTAAAATCACACAAGCTAAAAAAAAAAAAAAAAGAAGATGGAAATCTTCTAAATACCAGGAAAAAAAATTTGTCCAAAGCAAAAATTCCTCTCCTCGAGTTTCATAAAGAAGATTATAAAATGGAAATCACACAAAGAAGAGAAAACGTACCTAAAAAAATTATGAAATCAACTTTCCAACATTATGAAATAAACTTTCCAACAATTGAAAACCCTTACTATTTTCAGTTAACCTTAAAGAAACACATTTTCCTTCACTTTAGTATTTTTAAAAAAAAATAAAAAATGCTATGTCTACAACATTTCATAATAAATTTTAAGTAGTAGGTTGTTATTGACTATTATTGATGGACAAAAAAATAATTTCAATGGTAAATTTAAATTGAAATTAATAACAATCTACCGTTTAGAATTTATTATGAAATTATTGTGAATGTTTCATTTTTTATTTATTTTTATTTTTATAACAAGTCTAGTGACACAAATGTCAGTGATTGGTCTATTGTGACTTACATCATAACAAGTTTTAAAAAATAAAAAAATTGTCCTTGTAATTGTCATTGCTAACCCACTCCCACAATGCCACCATCCTCTATATATAGACCATTTTTATTTATGTGTACTCAATTAAAAAAAAAAAAACTTTATGTACATAAAAACCATTCTATTAGATTAAAATAAAAGCTATATAATTTTTTATTGGTTTATTTTCCTTTAAAGAATAAATTGGGTAAAATGTATACTTTTACTCTAAAAAGAGAATGATCTAGATTAAAAAAATTTAAAAATTCCCGAAACAATATAACCTCCTTTTTAAGCATGGCAAAAATTCCTCACCCTGCATGATTCACCTTTAATGTGTTTGTTCCATGCCTTGTCTCTTACCGTGCCTGTAATGTGTGTGTGTGTTTTATTTAAGAAATTTTAAATTATACACACACACACACACACACACACACATATATATATATATATATATATATATCATTTAATCCTTTTTATACATACCTACATACACATACACACATAATTTACTACCATCCCCCAAGACACTTATTTTCTATCTCTTTTAGCATTCTAACAATTGTCCATCACTCTCTTTTTCATCTCTATTTCATTACCATCGAATTCACCTACTTAGAGATGAAGAAAACTCTCCAACTTGTCATGTTCTCAACTTGTCTCGCATGAATTTTTCTCACCTTGAAAAAGGGATGGGGAGAGGATAGAGTTTGCTGATTCGATCTCATCTAGTCCCATTGCCATCACAAGCCCCCGTAAAACAAAATCAACATCACAAAATATACCCAAACAATAAAATAAATTATAAAAATAAAAATTTTACGTCCGTTACGGTGCAAGACTGAATTCATAAATAAGTTACTTTATTTTATTAGGTACAGTCTTTTAAAGCCTTACCTTATTATACCAACCATTTAGTCAAATACAACTTTATTTTATTCCACCAAAATAAGCAATACCATACATGAACCGTGTCATTTTACAGTAAACACCTTCTCTTTTTTCTTTTGTATTATTATATCTATTCAATCTTAACCATTCATTCACAATTAAAAATATATTAAATAAGACAATATCATATTTTAACGGTCGAGATTAAGTATCCACGATACATAAAATACCCAAAAAACCAAAATCCTATATTATTATTTTTTATTTTTTACATGTAAACACAAAGGAAAGAAATACCACTTCTCCAACACAGTCACCTCTCAAACCCAAACCCTCCCCCCCCCACGTATATATAAACACCCCACCAAGCCATCACTCTGTGCATATAAAAAAGTACCACCATCACTGATGATACTATTACAATTAGGTCATTATATATAAATATTCTTTGTATTACATATATATATATATATATATATATATTTTCAATCTCTCTCTATCTCTATCTCTATCTCCCTTATTTCTCTTTCTCTTTTGTCTCTGACATTACATCAAACACATAGAAAGCAAAGCGGAAAAACAAACATGAGCGGCGTAGCTGTTCTTGTTGGTGATGGTAATGGTAATGGAGGCCAAGGAGAAGGAGGGATAAGGGGCTTGACCGCGATCCCAAGCAACATGAAGAAGACGATCCAGAACATTCGAGAAATCACGGGAAAGCAACACAGCGACGATGACATCTACGCTGTGCTCAAGGAGTGTTCTATGGATCCCAATGAGACAGCACAGAAGCTCCTCTATTTGGGTATGTATCCTTATAAATTCACAATCTTTTTGGGGTTTTCTGTTTATGTATGCCTACATTAGGGGTTTTGTGGTTCTGGGTGTTTGTTATTTTGGTGCATTAGGGTTTTGTGTTTGTGTTTTTTTGTGGTGGGTGTGGGTTTTTTTTTTGGATTTATGGGGTTTTGGGTAGGTGGGTTTTTCTGGGTTTTGTGTTTTATTGTGAAAGTTGTGTGTTTGGTGGAAGAGAAAAAAAGGGGAAAATTGGATTTGTTTTTTGGTGAACATAGCTAAGGGACTGCATTATGGATTGTAGTGGAGAAGAGTTGATTTTTTTTTTTTTTTTTTTGTTCTTAAATTTCTAATTTGGTTTGTGTTTGATTGATGAAAAAATGATGGGAAAATTTGATATTTTTTTCCCTAAAACTTGTGTTTATTTTTGTGATATGGTGTTATATTGAATGTTTGACTTTAAGGTACATCATTATTTGATTTGTATCTTTTCTTGCATTGCACTGCATTTGTGGATGAGAAACTTTGAAGAAGGGAAAAGTAATTTTTAAATATTGTTTCTGCTTTGTTTATGGTGTTTTGATTTCTGTATTCTGGAAATCTCAGTTAAGTATTGGTTAGAGGCAAGCGAGAGATGTTTTTTGGTTAGAAATTTCATTAATTTGGTCTGAAGTAATGATTTCATTCTTTGTAACGTTTTTTAAGCAATCGAGCAGCAGTGAACATTATATCTCATGTTGTTTTGGTTTAAAAAAAAAAAATTGAATAACTGCCTATACTGATTGAACATGTCTGACAGCCAGTATAGTGTATTGATATTAACATATAAACATTTGGATAATTGTGTGTTTCTGAAGATCTTTGGTTCTCACTGGCTTCAGTTTGCAGAGGCCCAAATCTCTAATCCTTCTAGGTTTAATTTTCTAGATAAAATCTTTTAGGGTAGCTCTAAAATTTGTTAAATATATTATCCATGATACATGTGTTCATCTTTCAAGAAAAACAACTTGTCAGGACACTAACTTGGTTGTGTAACTTACCATGGTTTTGTTTTATTGATTCTAAGTCTCTAAGATCTCTCATTGAATTGCATCCTTTCCATCACTGTTTGCATCCTGATTCCTGATGCATAAAAAATGTGTAGAAGTTGATTTTCTATCCCATTTCACATCCACAATCACATGATATTAGACATCTAACATATGTTACTATTTATTATATGTTTATTTTTGGTTTTTTATGATATGTGTATATTGTTTGGGTTGGCAGATACATTTCATGAGGTTAAAAAGAGACGTGACCGGAGAAAGGAGGTAAGATATCATTGTCCTTGTATATTAGTTCACTGAGAAAGCTCATTTAATATGCAGCTCACTGCTTGAAATAGATTAAATCTGGTCTCACTGAAGCTCTTTGGAAATAGATAAATTAAACTCCTTGCAATTTTTTTGCCTGAGTAGGTTACTTTTTTAACCTACCCTCCAAAAGAAGTAGGTTAGTTTTCATGGAGTACTGGTGGTTCTTAGGACTTGGATTTGAAACTATTGTTTGGAATTGTAGTAACATGCTTCAACACAGTACATGATAAGAGACTCATAAATATTTTTATAAAGAGAATCACAGCCTCTCTCCAAATATATTCCTGTTGTTTCATGTGACATGTACTCATACCTTTGATTTGGTCGTTTTATCATTTCTTGTTTTTAGGCTGAGGATGAGGGTGAATATTTGAATTATTAGCTGGTGAATTTTCTCCATGGGGATCAATATGTACATATATGTGTGTGTGTGTGTGTGTGTGTGTGTGTGTGTGCATATTTCATATGGACTGATCTATAAATTAATTACTTTTGATCATTAATAATCTAACTTGTTGCCAAGAGCCTCGTAGCTTGGTGGCATTTCCTACTCTCCTTTATGAGGAGACCAAGGTTCGAACCCCCCTCTCCCATTGTTGTATAATTATTGAATTATAAAAAATTAATACTCTAATTTGTTACCCATTTTATTTATTTATTTTTTGTTATGGCTAATCTGAAGTTCTAGGTTATCTTGGGTTTTTTCCTTAATTTGTGTGGTTGGTTAGGGATACGAGTATGGTGATTATGTCCAATTTAGTGTTTCTTATTCTTCTTGTATCAAGCTTGGTAGATGAATTTATTCTGATGCCATTGTACTATTGCAGAATTTGAGTAGCAGAAAACCTGAAGGTTCTAGGTCAACGCAGGGGCGATTTGCTAGGGGTGGTCAAGGTAACTTTTCTAATATATCTTTCAGTATTGGAGAAATATGATGGAGAGTTAGACTATATGTTTCTCTCTCTCTCTCTCTCTCTATACACACACACACAGAGGCCTGCACACGGGCGTGTGCGCTTACTGTGTATTCTATATTCAATTTGGGAGGAAAGGCATGCCTTCATTATTATTGTTTTTCCCAGATGAAGGTTTTTGGCCATATTATACATTGTAATTTGGTATAATATATGACATGATATGGAATTGTTGTATTTTTATTATATTTAAAAAAAAATGATAATTACAACAATGGTGGAGGGGGGATTTGATCCCTAGTTCTCTAGTAAAGGAGAGCAGGCTATGCCACTGAGCGGCAAGGCTCTTGGCAACATGGAAATGTATTTATACAAGTGTTGATCTCTGTGGGCAAGAATTTTAAATACCTGGTGTTGTTGCACACTGTTGGAACCCTCCCATTTTTCTTGTTTTTGATGTATAGATACTGCCACCATATTGCTGCCAGCTTGCTGGGTTTTGACCCACTTTTATTGATTTTAAAAAAAAAAAATTTTTTAAAATTTTTTTACAAACTGCTCTTGCAGATAATGGTGGTAGGAAGAATGTTGCCGTTAGAAGGGAAAATGGCGTCAATCACATTACAAAGAACAATGCGGCTCCTCTCTCGACAAAGTAATTCTTGTTACCCAAGTCTGTGCTTTTATGGTTTTAGTTATCTATAGACTGTTTTTGTATTTTATCCAGTTACACTTATCTCATCTTTGGAAAGATTTTTTTTTATTAATACTACTTTTCAATCTTAATGCGTATGTATATATATTTTCATTTACAGAGCTTCAGCTGTCATACCTAATAGTCCCACAAACCTTTCAAATGGTAGTGTGAGTCACGGTCCTACCTCCCAATCATCTGTGGGTGGTGTTATCAATGTTCCTAAAGGAAGTTCAGCTGTTGATGTAAACAAATTGGCGACTACTCCACCACAATATGCTGCTGTTGCAGCCTTAGCCCCCGCCGGCTCTGCATCCGGAGTTAAACAAGGAAAGTCCCCATCAGGCGCTGATCAGCTGTCACTCTCTGCTACTCCAGCAACTGTGTCTGCAGTTGATTCCTCTGCTTCAGATCCGGTTCTGATGCCAGCTATCTCCCAACATCCTGGTCCTGTGAGTACAGCTAAACAGGGAACAGGGAGCCAGGGAATTGCTACTGAACCAAGTGATCTTCAAAAAAACAAACATATTTCTCGAGATGTTAGTGAATTAGAGTTGTCCAAGAATGAAAAAGCAGCCTCCAGGACTATGAGCTCCATGAACAAAAAAAGGGAAACAAGCAAGTCCAAAGCAGTTCAAAAGAATAAGGTGTCTGAGACGTTGCAACCCTCTTCTTCAGCATCTGAAGGTTCTCTGGCCATTAGGTCTTCTTCAGATTGTGCTAGTCAGTCAACACAAGAGTCTGTTGTCCCAAATGAAGGTATTTTTTTGGGCTACTTGTTGCATTTTTATAAGCACAAAAATTTCTGTAGTTGCTTGAAACTTTACAGTATCATGTGTATTGCATGTGTCGAACATTTTTAGATCATTACACTTGCTAACTATACATGTGAACCCCCATAAGGTTTCATTTGAGTTGTTCTTTCAGTCCTATAAATGTGTCAAGCTTTTTAGATTTGGTTGCAGTAAACATACTCAAATTTTTGTACTTGCTCGCCTTTCTGAAACAGTGATCGCATCTGATGTTGCAATTACTACCGTTGAAGTCATCTCCGAGCCACCAGGTGAGGTGAATGTTAATGACAGGCAAATTGTTACCTTTCCCAATCATTTCCAGGTCTCTGAAGCTCTGAAAAGTGGATTAACTTTTGGAAGCTTTGAATCTACATTTGGATCAAGTGGGAAATCCATCAAGGGAACTGGTGGTGACAATGACTCTTCAGGTGCTGTTGAGTCTTCTCAGCAGACTGATCAAACTGCTAAAGAGCATTCTAGGTTGGTGAATGTTTATTTTGTAGTTTTAGATTAGTTAATTTTCAGTTTTGGGGTAGATTTTTTTCAATTAGTGGTTTCAAAGTAGATTATTTTTTTATAAGTGGTTTTAGAGTAGACTCTTATTTTGCTCTAATGTTTATGGATGTTCTTCTACAAGAACATTAATGTAGAAATGTATCCGTCATTTTGAATTACAACCATGTGGACAAGGTTATCTTTTTTGTTTTTTGGAAAGGGGGGGGGGGGGTTTAATTATGGTTTGCTCTATTTATTTATTATTATTTTAATTTTTTTTAAATATAATAATAATAATAATTTTGGTTGCTTTCTAAAGAAAAACTTAAAGTGACCATATTATGTTCTATTTGTGTGCAGCAACCAAATCATATCCTCAAATGCACAAGAAGATTTTCCTGATCATCCAAATTCTGTCTCTCAGCCTATTCTTGAACAAGTACCTCCTCCAGAGGGCAATGTTTCTAGCGCAGAAGCAAAAGATGACCAGTTAAACCAGGAAATATTGTCGCTTCCGGACGTCCCTCAAAACCCAACCATTCAAAATGGACCAAACTACAATCTTGGTTTAGTGTCAACCATGCTAGGGAACCAGTTTGTACAATTTGAAGGACCTGAAACTCAGATACAGGAAGCATCTCGCTTTTCGAACTTTGTTGTAAGTTTTAAACTCTGCTTCTCTATTATGTCCATTCATATATACAGCTATTTTATGCCGGTTTGTTTGTTCCTAATAACTGTTTGGTATCCTAGTATATTCATCTTGATTTTGTTACAATTCCACTGTATTGTAAATACATTTTTTGTTGATTTTGTTAATATTGTTGAAACTGTTAATAATTTGAACTCAGTCTGCTATTGACAGCTGGGTCTTTCTTCTTATTTTAGTTGTGCACACTTTTTTGATGCTGTGGTTTTATAGAATTGTCATTTGTATTCATGTATAACTGCCCTGAAGATGTTTGGAATCCCACTATTTTTGGAGATTACCATCATTGATCAATTTGTGGAATATGTTTTTGAAATTGTGTTGAGGACAAGATTAGCATGTATCAAATTTAATCCAAAATTGATATTCATGGCATAGGATGGTGCCACCGTAAAGTGTATCAACACCACGATTAAAAATTTTGTATTGCATGCAATTTTTCTGAGAAAAGTAAAAATAATTTTGTTGGAGTGACAGTGTAACATGCAATTCTAGATGGACTATGCTTTTGCATATCTGGAGTTGCACAAACAATCTTAGGGTCAGCATGAAATTATGTGGTGTGAATTTATTTAGAATCATGTTGCTGAAGTGACAGTGTAATATGGAATTCTAGATGGGCTAGAGTTTGCATGTACAACTTTAGGATCATCATGAACTTGAGTGGTATGCCAGTTTGACATTTTCTTCTTTTTGCTGAAATTTATATGCTATTATGTGCTTATGACACTATTTCATATTGTAGAATGGGAATACTCCGGCTCTGTCTAGCCGTAGTCCTACTCCACCAATTCAGAGCTCTGTGCCTCCACAATCGGTTCCTGTTTTGAGGCAGCCATATCCTGCTAACTTCATCCCATACGGTCACTACTACCATCCATTTTATATTCCACCAATTCACCAATATTTAAGCCACAACGGGTTTCCCCAGCAGCCATCTACTGGCAATGTCTATTTAACCCCACCACCTAACGCTTCTGCCACTGGGGTTAAATCATCTCTGCCTCAAATGAAGCCTGGAGCAAATGCAGGAAACCCGGCTCATATTGGAATTTTTGGTGGTTCATTCATAGCTCCCCCTGTTGGTCACAATCCTGGTTCAGCAGTGACCTCTGGAAGCTCTACGGGTATTGAGGATCTTTCATCATCTCAGATGAAGGAAAATCATGTCTACACGACTGGACAACTGGTTGGTTTTGTTTCATCCTTACTCAAAATTTTCCCTTTGCATTGTCATCAAGTTATATCCAGTTCTATTTTAGGGTTTATGTGTCTTATTTACCTCCAAAGCCTTCAGATTCTTTGACACAATTCTTAAGTACCTTTTGTGGTATTTTTGCAGAGTGAAGGTTCAACTGTTTGGATTCCAGGCCAAGATATACCCAACTTGCCAGTCAATTCTTTGTACAACTTCAACCCTCATGGACAGCCCGTGGCTTTCTCACTTGCTCAGGCTGGTCATGGTGCCTACACTGGACTTTATGCGGGGCAGACATTAGCCGCTCCTTCGACACTTCTGCAACAGTCACAGGCAATGACTGGAGCTGTTGAAACGGTAGCACCTCCAACTGGTGTTTTTCAGCAGGCTCAACATCCACCGATTAATTGGATTAGTAATTTTTGATCTGGCATGAGGCTGCATTGTAGAAATAGATTGTCAGTGTGGATCAAGTCTGGCCTGATCTGAGTGTAAATATAAAATGCGGCCCAGATAATTTTGGGAATTATCTTGTGGGGATATATGATGCTGACCATTGTGGGGGAGATAGGTGGAGGCTTTTTTTTTGAGTTAGTTTTTTCCTAATCTATTTTCTAGTCTTTTATTTTGGGTAGCAAAATCTAGCTGTTTTATTAGACTTCGGTAGTTTCTTAAAAATGTTATAGAAAGCTAAGAGCTCAATAGAGTAGGTGAGATTTTCCAATTTTTCCTTTCTTTTGTCTCACCAGTATCTCACATTTTGGTAGAGCATGAAACATTATACAACTGTAATTGGTATATGAGAATTGGCATTTGGCTCTGATCTTTTGTTTTTAATGGGCAAATTCAAATATGGGTTGATTACAACTTACAAGGTTGATCTTTCTTTCCCCTCTTCCACTCTCTGCCTTTTTTTTCTTCTGCTGTTGTTGGCTTGGTGCCAAGGTGTGTGTGTCTATATATATATTTTTAATTGTTATAATCAAGTTCAAATTGTATGAAATTTAGGGTGTAATAATATTGTAGAAAAAAAAAAAAAAATACTATGGCGATGGGTGATGTATTTTTGAATATCAATTCCATGTTTTGGGTTATTTTTAAGCCCTTTTTCTCTAATAAAGATGAAAGCTTTATTTCATTCTGAAGTAAACAAAAATTAGTCTTGTACCCTTTCCTGACGAAAAAATTATGCTCTCCATTTAGAATGAATTCATTTTATGTTTCAATAATTTTTTTTTTCATTTTATGTTTCAATAATTTTTTTTTTTCATTTTATGTTTAAGATTAAATGTTTTAAATTTCTTGATATATTTAGTTCTACTCTTTGCACACTTAGATACTATAAGAAATATTTGAAATGAATTAATTTTATGTTTCAATAAAAAAAGTTTTATTTTATGTTTCAGATTAAATGTTTTAAATTTATCGATATATTTAGTTCAGTAAGAATTAAACCAAAAATTTTGTATAGTTCAGTAATATTGTCCTTTATTTTTATTTTTATTTTTTTTTAAAGGATGACCAATATAGTTCAAATCTTCCTCCTCATTGTTGAAAGTTGTAACTTGTAACTATCAAATTAACCCAAAAAAGAAAGAAAAGAAAAAAGAAAAAAAATCTTAACCCTTTAGGAATCTAGCATTGATTTGGGAAGTTGGTGAGGAAATCAACTACATTTTCCTTTTAGAATTAATCAAAGTGAGCATAACCCTTTGTAAAACTCAACAACACCCTTCCGAACCATTCCACATGACAAGGATGGCGTCAAAGTTACTATGTTGGTTGGTTGCATTAGATTGTAGAAGATAAATAAAAATTCAAAGTATTTGGAAATAAAAATGGAGAAAATTGTTCGGTTAAACCAAAAGAAACAGTCAAACAGTGTATCCAAGAAAGCTTATGCTACTCTAAGTTGGCATCCCAATGTAAAAAAAGAAAGAAAAAAAAATCCATATGATCATTTAAGAACATGGACTACCTCTAAGACAGTTCAAACGATCTTTGTACTTTGGTTGATTAAATTCAAAACTGTGATTACTCTTTTGTCTGTACACAAAACATCCCATGTAAAAAACACTAAAAAAACTAAGAGTTGGCACTTGGCACCCAGCCCAAGGGGATGGTACCAAAAACCTGTGTCTCTTTTCCTCTCACATGCATTCATAGAGAGAATGTAATAATCTTTAGAGTTATTTTAGACTACATTTGCGCTATCTTTGATGTCCAACTCTGTGCTCTCTTCATCCTTTGGTTTTACAGGAGTTGGAAGCTGCTTACTCGAACTTTCACTCGATTCTTGCAAGTTAAGTGATGTATAAACTGACATTCCAGTAAGAGCTGTTATAGCTCCACAGATGCTTACAAACCCTGGATCTGAATTGAAAATAAAATAGCCTCCAAGTAGTATCACACAGGTCTTAAATTGTCCTAGGACAACATGAGAAGTCGCGGATGTTGCTCTGCATATATAGAACACAAATCAGGAAATAAGAGGAAAAGTTCTTAACTCTCCATTATTATTGCAAATGTCTGTCTTATGCAAATTTTATACCTTGTTTTTTATTAGGTCACAAGTTTTAATACTGTCAATTGAATTCTCAAACTTACGAAACTGTTTCAATTTGAAGACCTTGTCCATCTCCATTAAAATCCCAAAAGTCTCACCATGACAAAGGCCAGCACTTACACTATGAAAGAAATGCTCTTTTTTAGCATAACACAAAAGGGAAACTGTCTACAATACTTTGTATTTCATTTAGATACCAGTTTCTACTGGCCATTTCTTTCTTCACTCTACAAGTAAAACTTTTTCTCTCTAAACAAAGATTGCTCTCTCTAACCTTCTATTCTGTGGTTGCTAAATTGATTTATGGACAAGCTATAGATGAAACATAGAGTTTAATTAATGATTTCATACAATTCCCCCCCCCCCCCCCCCCTATTTCATCACTGTTCAAAATAATGGAAATGAATGATGGAGATGAGTAGAGGCTCCAAATTAAAATGATTTCATAAATTTGAAATATTAATTGACAAAATTAAAAACTTAGAACCTAATCTGTAATTTCGTATAAACTTTGAGCTTTTTATTTAATTTCACCTTTCTTTTTCGTGACTACTAATTTGAAAGGAAGATAAATGTGAACGCCAATGAAGTTGATTTATGATGAGAGGAAAAGCAGAATGAGTATAGGGTCTCACCCAAGTGCCAAAGCTCCAGACCATTGCAGTAAAAAACCAAGGGCAGCTGATATAAGAATAGCAGTAGAGTTGCTGAGATCCCACTTAAATGATAGAATTCCTGGTGGATCCAACCATGGCATCAGAGCTAGTAAGAAGAAAATTGTAACTGGGGTAGTCTTCCACATCAACCTACATTCATGAAAATTGTTGCTTGCATGTGTTAAGGACTAATGGCTATATCGTTTTATGAAAGGCCAGATTGAATCACTTACGCCAAAGCAGTCCAATTGCCTTGCTGTTGTAATCTGGACCACAAGATTTTATTTATGGCACTTGGAATTATCCATGCAATTGCAACTAAAGCACCAAATAAATTGAACTCCAAATCTGTTACAGTAGCTATTGCCACACCTACGGAGACAACAGCCAGAGCCAAAACCTGCACAAACATTGGACTTTTTGAAAACTTGCATATGAAAGGGGGAAAAAAATTATTGTTTCTGTCCTTAAAGTTTGCTTGAAGTTTTTATTTTTTTGTTATTCAATGTTAAAAAGTTCTTATTTCATCTTTAAATTACTCTTACTAACTTTATTCTATGTGTCTAACTAGGAGACACTAATTTTGGCATTAGAGAATTTGACATGTTTGAACTAGACTATTACAGTCAAAAAAGAAGGATGCTGAACACGTGATATGAAACTATTGATCACATGCCAAAGATTTTTTTGAAGTATAAGGACAAAAAAAAAAAAAAAAAAACCTTTTTGATGTTTAAGAATAGAAAGGGTAACATTCAATAATTTAGTGATAAAAACAATATTTTTTCCTACCAAAAGGTCATAAGTTTTAAACCCAAGAAGTATGAAAGTATGAGAAAGAAGGTGGAGAAGTTTGAGACTTTGAGCTTACCTTTTTGGAGGAAATGGTTTTCCTGAAGAGGATGAACTCTGCAATAACAATGGTAGGTGTGACAGCAATTTTTGACATTTGGTAGAAACCAACACTGCACATGAGCTGAATAGTGAGGATACAAGACTAAGTATTAATTGAAAGGGAAAAACTTGAGGTACAATTCTTTAGGTGCTATACATTAGATTCCCCAATTAAATTCAACCACATGGTTGTATTGAGCAATGCAATATAAACTATGATATCTCTTTTTAAGGACAAAATTCAGCCATGTAGCTCATTGTTCAATGCAACCTTGTGGTTAAATTTAATTAGGGAACCTAAGGTATAAGAACTAACGAATTGCATCTAAGTTTTTCTCTTATTGAAATTATAAAGAGGAAGGAGTTTAGATTAGAACCTGTTATGCTTTAGGCTGGTATTGGCAAGGCCAGAGGCAAAAGCCATGACAGCTCCCAATGAGAATAGAGAAGAGAAGGGAGTAGTTTTGGATGGAGGGGAGATTGGGAGTATTGAGAGTGCCCTGAAAATAGCAAGTAGAAGCCATGCTGTAGTGTAGTGGATTAATGTGAGAAGAATTGGGAAGTTAAATCCAACTTTTCCCATCACCTGTAGGCAATACAACTAATTGACTTACCAAAAAACAAAAAAAAAATACAACAATATGTGAGCCTGATTGGCAAAATTTCCCCCCCCAAAAAAAAAAAAAAAAAAAAATCAAGCAGTTGGAGCTATTAGCTCATTTCAAACAAAAACATATATGCACCTAGCTAAACCTCCAAAAGCATACAAAATAGTGAAAATACCACATAAAAGAAGAGATAGAAAGGGCACGTACTAATTTGTTTGCCATAATAATGCCTACGGCAACCATGAAGTTAAATGTCAACGCCACAACTGGTCCACAAAATCGTTGCTGTTGGCGCTTAGCACCTTCAGAGGTTCGTAGTTCATTGAAGAGAGAACTTTTGAGTTCTTCCAAAGCTCGACCTGATGATTTCAAATAAGAAAAATTCAAGATCAATAAATCAAGTAATGAACAATGTATCTTGTTTTTGTAAAACAATCTTTTTAAACACATAATGAGGATCCACAGTATGGGCAACTCTTTGTTGGGTAATGAACAGAATGAATCCAAGTGGGCGGATTTTGTTAGTAAAGCTGAACCATTAAAGACAACACAGAAAAGAAAATTCATCAGTGAAATTGCATAATTAATTTAAAACTGTGGTTTAAGAGAAAAATCTTGTTGCCTAAGACTTAGTCCAGACATGTTATGAAGGAAATTATACAAATTATTAAAGAGCTTCAAGCCACAACCAGATTAATTCAGAAATAGAATCACTTTGATTGAAAGTTGTTTGATGAAATATGAAAGAAAAGGAAAATTTGTAGACATCCAATTGAACCAACCCATTTGTTTGAATTGATTAAATAACACAGTAACACACACACACACACACACATATTCACAATGATGATCAAGGAGTGATATTATCAACTACAGAAAGAAAAACAACCCAATGTGAACAATCCAATAAGTAAAACCATGGATGAAGACTAATGAATCATTCTAAAAGAAAAATAAACAATAGCACCTAAAAGATCAACTGAACAACCACAAGAAAGAAAAAAAAGAAAAAAAAAAAAACTTGCAGGCATAAACAGGTATTGAAACTAATTAGAAAGCAGAACAAAGAACGCAAAAAAGAGTATAAAAACATATAAGAGAGAATGATAATGCAGTCCAAGGATTCATTCAATAGAAACCTGCTTCTCCGGCATCACTGTCTTTCCTTTTGAGGAACTTTCTGGCATGTTTTCCCAGCAAAGAATCAAAGAAACCCATAACAACCCAACAAAAGCATGTGTTGGATCACATATCAATTATAAACTGCACAGAGTTGGTAATCACGACAACAACAAAATGTTATAGCGTGGAGGTTAAAACATAATTTTATTGACAGTGAAAGGATGAAATCGTTTACATGAATAATGACAAGAGGGAGATTTGTTTAGGTTGTATATAATAACTATATATGATATGTATATAGGAATTTTACTGTTGTAAGAGTTCTAACTCCAAAGTGCTACAAAAAGCTGTTATTTTGATATACATGTAAAAAAAAAAAGGATGAGATTTGTTATTGTTAATCCAAACTAAAAAGTATTTTAAAAATGTGGGAGCCAATGATATTATGATGTTATTCCATGTGTCAATTTTTTTAATTATGTGCATGGATTAGACATGTTGGTGACAGTATCATTCCCATTACAATACTAACACATGCACATGGATTTACGGAGAATTTAAGGAATCAAATTTTGTGTAACCAAGAAAGAGTCAAACACACATATGGGCCTACAATTACCATTTAGTACTTAGCTTTAGGTGAGTAGTCATGATTTTCATGGAGTTTAATATATATAAAAAGAAAGATTGGAACCCTGTACATTTCATGTCCACATCATTAAAGTTTAGCACTAAACTTCTGTGGCTAAAGAACCTTCCTCATTAAATTGATACGTATGATAAAAGGTTGTATAGTTTTATATTTTATTTGATGGGTCTTCTTCTCTATCGATCAAGATCAAAACAACATCAACTTGGTTTTAATGATTGTCACTAATAAAGATATTGATTTTGATTGAAATACAATGTCTATTAATGGTTTTTTTTCCTGATTATCTATTAGTGGGTAGTATTATTGGTGGATTAACATCCTAATATTTGATGATATAGGTGCTTTCAAAAAAAAAAAAAAAATTTGATGATATAGGTGATAGTATGTTCTTGTAAAGGTTACCGAGTAGAAGCCAAACTCCATGATTGTCCATAGATGTGAATGGAAGTTTGAGATGCTTGGATCCCAAGAATAAAAGTTATTAGAGAAATCCAAATCCAATGAAAGTTGAGATGTTGGCATCCCAAGAATTGAAGTTATAACAGAAGAACCATAGTTTGTTGAGTCCCAACTTTCTCAAACAACCCAACAACCGAGGCCCAAAGAAGTTAGGGAACCCTTTGGCGTCACTGTCAAATTTGATGGTGTGGTGCACTTCCTACGTTTGGTAACATGCGTAAAACATTGATTGCTTTATGAAATTGTTTGATTACTGGTGACAACTTAGAAATCTTAGAAAACTTCCTAGTAAATAATCATTTTTATAGGTGAGTCAAATATTTTTATAGAGAGGATTTAGGTGTGTGTGCTTATTAGTTTATGTAAAAAATTTAAAACTCTTTAAAAAAAAAAAAAACAATATCCCAAATACCCGATGAACCGTATTATTATCTTTTAAAAAAAATATATATATATATTTTTTATGGGAATATCTTCTTTTCTTTTGAAACAATACAGATGAATTTGATTGATTTTCTTATTTGCATAAAGTTTTATAAAAAATAAGGATTTTTTTTGGTTGGAGATAGGACCACTAAAAATAAGCCAACAAACCCAGCTTTTTTAGGCATGCCAACGCACTTGGTAGGCTGGGAAGTTCATTTATGGGTTTGTCCATCAATTCATCCATCTTACAACTCTGCAAAATACAAAATCAGGGTGCATGTAATGCAAATATCTACAAAAACTATAATGCATGTGACTCACTATTTTTTAGAGATGGACTTGGAGTTGGACTGTTCTAATTGGGTCCATATCAAACTTGGTTACTGGTTGGAAAAGGCCCAAAATGACCATGTTGTTACTGTGTTACATGCTGAACTTGTGGCCTATATATGGATTTGGATTATTCTTTGATTGGATAACCTAAAAGAAGAAGGATTTAAATTTGGCCCAGATCCAGACATATCCAGGACTTTGTGTGTTAATACACACGTACTCTTACAACCTCTTATCTTCTTCTCTACATACCACTTCTCTCTCTCTTTCTTTAGGGTTTTTCAAGGTGGCACAAAGGACCATTCACACTTGGGTGAGATGGTCTGTGAGAGCAATCTATCTCAATATAAATAAAACACCATGCTCAGGCACATTATTCTAGATTAGTTCTGGTCATATTTTTAATTGTGGGTTTGGAAGTTGATAGGGTAGTGGCAATTTGGAAATTGCCCATCTTTTCAATTGACTCGTTCTCATTGGAGGTTTAAAAAAAAACTGTTCACAATCTAGCAAGTCAAAACTGCTCATATATCGTCATTAAGTTCAATTCTATTATGCCAAGAAAATCATTGCATTTGACTTTTAAAAATTTGTGTTTTCATTGAGAATCTAGGACAAACTATTAATCGGCAAAATATTCAAACAAAAATATGCATGAAGCTTGCAAATTGATCTTAGTTTTCATAAATACTTAGCAAATACATAGAAGCATTGCGGTTTTTTATTTGGTAAAAATCCAAAACTGATCCTCTAACTTTCAGTCTTTTTTATTTGGCGTAAATGCATTTTTAGTCCTTACATTTTGGCTTTTTTCCATTTTGGTTCATACATTTTAATTTTACCACTTTTAGTCCCTAAACCAATTAACGCGTTCCATTTTGGTCATTTCCGTCAGTCAACCGACAGAAATTGTTGAGGTGGCTGCTAGAAGAATTAAAATATTATAAAAATGCCACATCAACATATAAATTTTAAAAAAATAATTTATTAATTATAACTAAATAATAAAATTAAAAACATAATTAAAAACTAAGAGCCTGTTTGGACAAGGTGTTTCCACAACTCAATTCTCAGTTTCCATAACTCATAACTCAAAAATGGTGGGACCCATAGCAAAAAGGTTGTTTGGCCAAACGATAACTCTGTTTCCATAACTCTGTTTCCATCACTCAATTCTCTGATTTTTGAGTTATGAGTTATGGAAACTGAAAACAACAAAAGGTGTTTTCAGTTTCCATAACTCATAACTCAATGGCATTTCCATAAATAAACACACATGAGGGACCCACAGCCGTAACTTTTGACCACCTTTTGACTTTTTTTTTTTTTTTTTTTCTGGGTTGGCGTTGGGTGTTTGTTCCTTTTATTTTTTTTTATTTTTTATTTTACTGGTTCGTCTGTTCTGTTCTATTCTTTTTTTTTTCTTTTTTCTTTAGTACCTAGACTCACCAAACTTAGTGAAAAAAAAAAAAAAAAAAAAAAAAACCCAGACCGAATAGCCAACCCAGGAGGGAAAAAAAGAAGAAGAAGAAGCTGCTAGTGGGAAAAAAAAAAAAAAAGCTGCACTATGACAGGCGTGGGCCTTCCAAATAGTGTGAAAAATAGTGAGTGATGGAAACTGAGTGATGAAGGCAAACGGATGTGAAAAATTGAGTGATGAGTGATGAGTGATGAGTGATGAGTGATGAGTGATGGAAATTGAGTGACGGAAATTGAGTGACCATTTTTTGTTGGCCAAACAGGCTCTAAACTTCGCATGAACCCAGAAGCTCATCAAGACTTGTGAACCCAGACCAAAACTAAACTAAACTAAACTTCACATGAATCCAAACTTCACATAAACTAAACTAATTTATTGGATATGAACACCACACGGCCAAACCTTCCCTAGCTTCGATTGCAGTGGTGAACCCAGACTGAAACTTCCACCGATTGCACCTGTGAACCCAGATAGACCAAACCCAATCCCCACGAACCCATAAGCTCTTGTGAACTCAGGCGACGACGGTGTCTCCAGGCAACTTGGCGGCCACGGCTTCAGGTGGCCTCGATGGCGACGTCTAGACTCCCCCAGCTCTTCTCGTGTGTCTCTTTTTGGATTTGGCCTTTGTAAGTCTTAGATTTAGAGAGGGAGAGGGAGAGAATGAGATGAGGCCGGCGGTTTGGAGCAAATCTAGAGGAAGGGGGCCGGCGGTGGTTTAGAGAGAATGGAACTCGATCTCGGCCTCCATCTCGGCCACAATGGAGCTCGCCGATCTCGGCCTTTGTCTTGGTCTTGGCCACAATGGAGCTCACCGATCTCGACCACCGTCTTGGCATGGGTTTGTTAACTGATCGGTGGGTTTGGTGACTTTTTCGGTGGCAGTGGTGGTCATGTTCTGGAATTTTTGTGGGTTTTTGAGCTGAAGTTCATGTTATGAAGAAATGTTTTTGATCAGCGGGGTGGTGGTGGCTTGATTGTGTCGGTCATTGGTGGTGGGTTTTAGGTTTGATTGTGTTGATCTGGGTTTGTTGTGATTGGTTTCTTGATCTGGATTTAATATAGGTTTGATTTGCTGAGAATTTGGTGTTAATTGTGTTAGAATTTGGGGAAGAACATGAAGAATTCGATGATCTTGATTTGTGGTGGATTTGATGGTGCTGGGTTTGATGATCTTTGAGGTGTTGAATTTGGGTTTTTTCTTCTTGTTTTCATTTATGTCCTAGTGATCTGGGTTTGAGTTATTGGGTTGCTGGGTTTGTGTTCTTGTGATGGGTTTGAGTTCTTGGTTGCTAGGTTTGATTTGGGAAGAATAAGGAAGAACAATTTGAAGAACAATCTTAATTCATGTGAAGTTTAGTTTTTAATTATATTTTTAATTTTATTATTTAGTTAAAATTAATAAATTAATTTTTTAAATTTATATGATGATGTGTTAGGAGTGATGTGGCATTTTTATAATATTTTAATTCTTTCGACAACCACCTCAGTAATTTCTGTTGGTTGACTGACGGAAAGGACCAAAACGGAACGTGTTAATTGGTTTAGGAACTAAAAGTGGTAAAATTAAAATGTAGGGATCAAAATGGAAAAAAGTCGAAATGTAAGGACTAAAAGTGCATTTACGCATTTTTATTTTAGTCCTCTAATTTTCAGTTTTGATATTTCAATCCTCTAACTTTCAATTGTTATCAATTTGGTACTCTATTAAACCTTAGTTATCTGTTGCCATTAATTGAGCCAAAACCACGTCGTTTTGGCTTTTTAAAAAAAAAAAAAAATTAGGAACTAAAAGAAAATAAAAAACTGTTATTAAAAAAAAAAAACATTTAGCCCCTTACCTGAAAATCAAAACCAAGGAAATATGACACCTTTTGCTGCACACCTCATCTGCATACCAAGGAAATACGTCGTCGTTGTTCTTTATCTTTTTCTTTACAGCAAGTGAACGTGAATCCATTTCATATTGTGGCAACAGAACTGCTAATACTTGTATCAACAAGATTTGACAATCACCAACAAGATTAGGCATTTTGCTTTATCATAACTAGTGTGTAGTCTCGTGTATATGTACATGTTCAATTAAAAACAATCACAATTATACTTTTTTTTAGAAGAGTTTCAAGTTATACATAGTATTAGCTTATATTTTTTTTAGACCACATATTTCTAAAATATGTAATGATTTCTCATTATATACGTATGTGTATGTTAACCCAATAATTCACTTGCCACAAATATTTAAAAAAATAAATAAATGAACACATGGCAAAAAATTGAACTCCAATTGAAATTTAATTTAGAATCTAATTAGATTTGGATTTTTTGATTTTTACACTCAATAATTCATTTGACACAAATTTAAAAATTAAATGGGACACATGTCTCATATAAGTTTTTGAATTTTTGTGCTCAGTAAGTTATTGTATCAAGATTCACGAAACCAATTCCCCAGAAAATAAATCAATAAAATATATGATAGTAACAACGATAGGAAAATTCAAATAAAATTTTGGATTAAATTGTAACAATCTAAATCAAAAGTTCCAGTAGAAAAAGCCAATATAAGGGTAGTGAATTTTAGGAATAATGTGCATCTAATCACATATTAGCAATTCATAACAAATGTAAAGATGCAAACTTTGTAAGTGAAAACTAATGATTAAACTAAACTATCAACTTTTTAATTGAGTGAAGATATTCTAATAACATTTCCAAAATTCAAATTAAAGTAAGAAAATTTAGAAAACACCTAAAATTGAATAAACTTGTTTCTTAAAATTAAAACTGACCAGCACTTCCGGTGAAGCCAAAAACAAATTCATGCCTTCTGTCTCGTGCCAATACATTCTCACTCTGCAACAAGAACCAAATTAAACATTAGATAATAATAATATTATTAATCAGTAACATGGAAATACTATGCATGTTAAAATTGTGTGTTGCTAAAAATAATAATAATGCCAAATTCAAGATTTAAAAATAAAAGAAATAACATAAATGATGAAAGATTTAAATTCTGAACTGCTAAATGGATCAGAATCATGATTTTTATATTAAAAAAGTGATTGTGATTGTGATTGTGACCAATTTGGAGTTTCGGATTATAGAGAGAGCGTTGTTTTTATATTGCGATAGAAGAATAAAATATTGATGAATCTAAACTGGATTCGTTGCTTAAAAAATGTGATGCAGATGCTCTTCTCTGGCTCTGCTATCTTTTTGGAAATTCCTTGCATTCACTTTTTATTTTTTATTTTTTATTTATTGAATAGTAAATTCAGTGCATTTCATCCCTATAAAAATAGTCACGTATTGCCCTTCTAATGGCTGGATGCAATGTATTCAAACCAAGTTCTTATTGTAATCTCTTGGGTTTTCGTGTTTAGTAGCAAAATTAAGAAACCTTAATTGATACAATAACTTATTTAGCACAAAAATTAAAAAACTTATATGAGACATGTGGTACAAAATTGGAATTCTAATTTGATTTTTTCTCAGCTTCACCTATTATTATATATATATATATATATATATATAGATTTCTTTATGATAATATTAATCCACAATTTATTTATCTCTCTCTTAGTTTTGTGGTATAATTTGAATGTTCCTTTAGATTATTAATATTATTAGACGGTTTAAATATTATTAATGATAATAGTGATTATTGGTCAACATAATCACAGAATCTTTAACAAATATTTATAGATTAATATTACTCAATTTATATATGTTGGGCCTGGACTAAATAGAGTGGCTCTAAGATTTGAATGTGATCTAATAGTGTGTTAGAACTTAACAATAAGTAATGTTAAGTTGTCTCTTTTAAAAATAAAATAAAATAAATTAATAGATGGTTTAAAATGAGTTTGGATTTATTAAATATATGATTAGCATATTTGAGACTAAATTGCTAAAATGTAATAGAATTTGGAACGTGTTTGAGATCTATATTTTTTAGTAAATTCAAATTTAGAATAGTTAATCTCTTAAAAAAACATGTCTTTTCCCATTCTTAAGTGTGCACAAAAATGGACTGAAGTGGACTGGAAAGGACTGAAATAGATTGGAATGGACCAAATAGACTGAACTGGAATGAATTGGACTAAATAGACCGAATTGGACTGAAGTGGATCAAAATGAACATAAGTGGACTGAATTATACCGAATGGACCGAAAGTGCAAAGTCTCTACCACTTCATCATTTAAGTTGCTCTTACAGTCTTAATGGCTCTCAAGCCCAGCCCAAGGGAGAAATGACATTATGAATTATTCTTTCATATAACAAGCCCCTTCAGATTAAAGCAAATTCACAAACCAATCTTGGAAATTGAAAAAATAAGTATTATTACAATGGTCATATGTGCCCAAGACATAAACCTTAAGCATCTCAAAAGGCAGGGCACCCCTCAATCTTAACCCCAGGAGCTGTGGGGCATGAAGCCAACGGACAATGGTCATCATTGGCCAGACCCCACCACTCTGGACCAAATATATTATTTTTTTATTGAAGAGTGAAGAAAACTAGAACACCAGAAAAGGCAACCCCAGCATCTAAAGCAGCCGATAGGACATAGGTATGTCTAGCCCACCATGCCTTAAACTTTCTGTAAACATAGAAATTGAAGAAAATTCTGACAGCTCCCCAAGCCCAATAGTTCACTGCACTAGTTGGTGGCATGCCAGATGTAACTCCAATGACGATAGGCATGTGTATAAGTCCAAGCCACTTGATGTTGGGGTACTTGCGTGAGAGAAACCAGCCAGGAATAGGAGCTAAGGACCAAAAAGGAAGAACCAGTTCATCTCTTTGTAGACACCATATTTTGTGAACATTCTGAGTGGGACCTATGACTCCCCAAGTAGTGGAAGCATTGTCGAAAACATCATCCTGAGGGCATGTCCAAGGACTCCCCTCAGGCAATAATGACTGATCACATATGTCCTTTATATTTGTGAGAAGCCACCATGCAGTGGCAAAGTAGGTCTTGAAGCAACAATTGTTCCGACTAACTGAGAATGTAAATTAACTACACGTGTCATTATATCAAAATAGTAAACAAAATTTCATATAAGTTTTATTGGTATTAATTCACTTACCTGCACAATGAACATGGACCTTGAGGGGATTTTCATATAGTGGCCTAATTTGAAGTCATTAACAAAGGAGAGTGCTTGTCCCATGCTAACGGAGCCATAGGTCTTGAAAGTCACATTAGCGAGGGGCTTCCCTGGATAAATATACCCAATACCAATTCTGTGATCATATTTAGATATGGTCGCTGCAATTAATATTAACACATAAAATTGAGAATTGTAATCTATAAAAAATGGATGCAAAATAATTTAGAATGTAATTAACTCTTTCAAATGAATGTTTGATGTCTTCATCAATTAAATACAAGGATGATTAGGCTTATTCATACCACATTCGTTGTGGCTTGAATTATTCCAATGGGTAAAGTAAAAAATAGCGCAATGCCACAAGCCAGTAGTAGTCCCCACCAGGGGAGTTGCAGCTGTTTGCCGAAACCTTTACAAGCAACCATGGCAAGAGCCAACATTAAAACTAAGAAGATATAAAACCACCACTGAGGGACTTGTTTATAGTTCTTCTTCATCAACCTTGTATGCACATCGGCATAATCATCTTTTGCTGCACTTACTGTCTGTTTCTAGAGTGTCCAGATTGGTCTGCTCAATGTTTTACCCAAATAAAGAAAATCATGAAAAGGCTATTGACTAAAAGGAACTTTTGGAAGAGGATGGAATAGAAGGTTTTAAGAAGCGGCTTACTTTCCATTAAAGAGAGCAACATGAGTAATAGTAGCTGTTAGAGTAGCGAAGCTCAAACCACAAGTAAAAGCAAAGAACACACTTAGATAAAGTTGGCTGTAACTGTCATAAGCTGCTAGATTAATATCAAATGCTTTCTCATTCAGAATTCTGGATATGCTGTAGGGTTGTCCAGTGTGATCAAAAGTGTTGGAAGAAAAGATAGGAAACTTCTTGGCATCATATATATGCATTACCCCAATAAGCAATCGGGATAACGACATAGACAAACACGATAAACCCCACTAAAATATTGATGATGGCAAACAAAGGTGTGGCTAAGGGGGTGCCCAAAAAGCCGGCTACAGTCAACCAGTCAAGGCCAAATGAGCCTACTCCAAGGCCCTTCATCCCTCCACCAATCTGTTGGGCAGTGACCGAGTCCTTCCAAATCCAACAAACGAAGGAGAGAGCTGATATTGAATGGAAAAGATAGCCTGGGACAATGTAATAAGCAAAGCTTGCTACAAAAACCATGAAGAAGAATTGTAGCCTCGTATGTCCTCCTTTAGGTCGCTTTTCTTTTTCATGCAATGCCCTGCATTTCACATATTTCTTGGTTCATTACAGGGTCCCGGCCCATAAATTAAGCATCGTATTAATTCTTTTATGACACAAGCAATCATATTATATCATATCATCATCTATAAATACTATATAACCGAAACCTTTAACTTTTTGTTAACATTTTTATATTGTGCCACCTAAGCTTTGGAAGCTCCACAATTTTATATATCACAAATATTATTTAGATTTATTTTAAAAGAAAATTACAACCTGACTAATTCTTTCTTATGATTTCTCTTAGCCTCCTGCAACGATCATCTCAAATGCTAAGCACCTCCCACCTCTCTCTTTGTGATGCAAACTTTCATATTTTTACCTGATAATTATTTCTTGTATATTATACAATAAAAGTTGGGGTTAGAAACTGTGGTTATGCCAAGTAGCTTCACCAAATTACAGAAATTAATTTTTTTTTAGATTTAAAAAAATAGATATATATATATATTTTTGTTCTTATCTTCTTCTCCTATAATTCCAAGTTGATAAAAAACTTAATTTGATTACAATCCAAATTCTTCGTCTAATCCATTTCTTATTATAATTTAATTTATAAGTTGATAAAAAGTATTAATTTGATTACAATCCAAATTCTTCCTCTAATCCTTTTTTTTTTTTAATTATATTACTACACCTAAAAAAAAAAGAAAAGAAAAAAAAGAAAAGAAAAGCAAAGCATAGTACACTTTAAACTATATTACTGCATTTAAAAAAAAAAGACAAATTATACCTTACCCACTTGTGATTTGACCGAAATTTAAGTTGTCTATATGTGGTTTGAAATTTGATACTTTACCCACATGAGATTTGCTCAGTTAGTTTTGTAACTCACTTCTATTAAAAACATGGCTAAATGTGTAATTTTCCTCAACTTTTATGTCTCTTTTCTCCAAAAACACAAAAGTTTAAAAATACAAGATAAAATAATGTAAAAAAGAAGCAAGTGGAACACTTGCATTATGAAATTTCAAACCGAATATAAGCAACTTAAATTTCGGTCAAACTTTAGGTATAGGTAGGCAGGTTAAATTTTGATCAAACCGTAAGTGGGTAAATTGTATTTTTTCAAAAAAAAAAAAAAAAAAAAAAAACCACAGCTTAGTATAGGTAAAAAAAAAAATGTCTATTATAAAATTCCATTCAACTATTTTTAGTGCTTAAATAAAACACTAAGTATCCAAGACCTGGGTGCTTAAGTATGATCAAATAATTGCTTTATGTGTTTTTCATGACATGGTTGTGAGTGTTTGTTGTTCTTTCATGGTTGAATTAAAGTTTTTATATATGGATTATTCTTGTAACATTAACTTACAACAAATTTATATTTCGGTTTTTTCGGTGCTCCCCCATTTATAATGGAATGGCCTCTCTGGATATGATAGTAAATAGTTGTAAATAGTTCATAGTACTGAACTATATATAAATGTTTTGCAGCATAATTTTGTCAAATACCACGCTTAAACAGTGAATGTATATGTTTTATGATTGAATTGTCAACCTTAAAGATTTGTTCGTAATTCTCTGGCAAAAGCAGAGAATGATATTTTGATATTTTGGGTTGCTCCTATCTTAAGGGAGAAGGCATCAATTGTGCTTGCTAATCAGATTTGGATGTGAAAAACTCATCTACTTCGGGTACAAGCTTCAAAACAATTTTTTAGTGTGGCCTTTTGAATGTTGTGAAAAAACTTTTATTTTTTATTTTTTTATTATTAATTTATACAAACAAAAGTATCTAGACATTTTCGAATGTCTAACTATTCCCTCACATGTATGCAATTCTCCCATCCCACACACACCACAAAAAACCCATCTATTTTAGGTACTCTTCTCAAGCTACTCAGAAGGAGCTCGAGGAGGGAAAGTGTAGTGTGAATACATGTATTCTGTCGCCCTTCCCACTGGATAAATGAATACAATCTGATTGTCTAAAATTTTGTAAAGCTTATATCAAGGTAATAATGTAGTTATGTACACATAGTTGAAAGAAATAATGGTACTAGAGATAATAGTCACAGATTTAATTATCACGGAGGCGTCGCTCTAGGTACTCATTTTCCTTCCGTATGGCATCGAGATCAGCTTGTAGTTTGTCTACGTTTAAGCTGCGTGCTGCCATGGCCGCTAGCTTCTTTTCATGTTCAGCCATTTCTCTTCGTACTCTATCAGTGGCAAGGGTTTTCTCTGAGATCTGTTCAAATGTCTCATGGATGCTAGTGAGCAGTCTATATGCCTGTCGCCCTACTGGGTCTTTCTTAGCTTCCCTGCACATACATGCTTTTTATTCAGCACAGAAAGCAATGCATAGTCTTATCGTGTTGGCAATAAAAGTTATCTATTAGCCAGGTAAAAAAATATATATATATTATGTCAATGACAGCAAAGGACGCTACACTGTGGCTGTGTGGTTGCAACTGAGAATAATCTATACCTGAATACCATTTCATCAACAACAGCATAGGTTCGATGAAGGCGTTCTTGGATAGAATTACTCTCCAACTGAAGCTCCCTAGTCTCTTTTAAGATCCGCTCTATGTCAGCATCTTGTTTCCTACTGTTTTTTGTGATCTCCTTTATCCGCTGAATATGGGAACCCCTAGATGCCATTTTGGGCTGTCTCTCAAGTTCTGCAGAAAGTTTAGAATGTTCCTCTTCCCTATAGATGGAGAAGAGAGTGGCAGCAAGAGAAGCAAAGTAAATTACAGAAGTGAAAAATGATCTTTTGGCAAGGAAGCACTAAGATAAAAGGAAGAGAGAAAGAGAAATAATAACAATCATGTCTTTACACTGCAGAGGAAGCAAGGGCATGTAAAGATCATTTGGTATCTATATCAATTATTGAATTCTAGGCCAGAATTATACCTCTCTCTAATTTCAGATAAAGTAGACTGCAATTCCAACTCAACTTCTCTCAACTTTTGAAGCTTTTCTTGAGCTTCTGTTGCATACAGAGATTCCTCAAGACCCTTCTTTTTCTCTTCCAAAGACTTTCTGACCGCTTCCCTGTGGAAGATTGTTTGTCAGGTGAGATTGATACTTTACATCTCTATGCTAGCAAGAGCATTAGCTATCATATTCAAATGTATATTTTGATTATATAAAGTCCATGATCTGAAAAGAGCATATTTGGAACATGTCTTTGCCAATAAATCAAGGAAGATTTAATGAAGAAACGGTAGCTTTTTCCTACCACTCCAACTCCAATTCCACAAGATGACACTTTTTAGCATCTACTTGCTCATTGAGCTGCTCAAGGTAGAAGTCAATAGGATGTTTGTCATCAAGAGCCACTTCTGCTGCTGCCCTCAACAATTCCAATTCTTCTTCAAGTTGCTGTAATCCAGAGTTCTTTACCAATGTCTCCTCCATAAGCACTTTTTCTTGATTTTGTATTCTTTCAGTCTCATATCTTCTTATCTAGTTAAAAAAACAAAAAACAAAAAAAAAAAACGTAATTCAGATTCTAAATTCAAGCTTTTGATTGCTTCACATTTCACATTGTTGTTAGAAACAAGATCAGGTTGATTGCACAGTTTGTTTTTTAATTCCATTTGAACTAATCCATCCTGACAATTGCCCAAATTTACATTAGCTCAAACAAAAGTACCTTTGAAGACTGCTCTCTAAAAGTTCCTTTCTGTTCAAACACTCCAACTTCTTCATCATCTCTCCAAGCTGAAGTTTCTTCATTTCCAGATGTATCTCTGACGGCATCCATCACTTCTTCAGTTGAATCCGTCCTGCTTAATACACTAGCAAGTTTGTCCTTGCTGAAATCTCCTGTCCTTGAGCAGAATATATTGTCAACAGCATTTTTATCCATTTTTTGTGGAATAAGATCACCCTCATGGGGCATGCCGGCATAGGCATCTTCAGCCTTGGCATTTGACAACTCTGGCACTTCAGTCTTCAGTTTTAGATCTTTCAATTTGGCTCCAACTTTCTCAGGGCATGCCAGCATGTCATTTATATCCTTCACATCAGCAGTTATTCTATCTTCAGATAACTCAGAAAGCCTCTCCACCAGGAATCTGATCAGCTTATACAAGTCCTCTTCAGATGGATACAGGAACTGCCGTAAGCAACACATATAGTCTGTTTCTAAGCATAATTTCAAAAAAAATAAGCAAAAAGATAACCAAAATGAGAATCAAAAGGAACAGAGGCAGCAAAAATAAGCAACAAAAGGGAGGGGAAGACGGGGAGGGGGAGGCGAGGGGGGGGTGGGGGGGGGGAGGGGGGGCAGAGGTACACAAAAGAAAGATTCAGTCACCACTACAGTCTTAAAGACCTTGTCTATCAATCGAAATTAGAAGGTGCTGAAGTTCACTGACCAGAAACCCAAAAAAAAAAAAAAAACAACAACAATCTGCCTGCAGAAGAAAGGTCCATGGCAATGAACCATACATCATGTGAAAGCTTTTAGAATCATGTCTACCATTTTTAGCTTATATTGCAAATACGGGAGGATTTCATGTACATTAATGAAAACAAGCAGCCATTATGTAAAAAAAGATGCAAGAGCCAACTTTGTATAGCTTACTCACAGTCTCAACAGATTCCAGCAACGTCACATTAGATCTAAATAAGCTAATCTTAGCTGATTGCTGTTACTAGCATCAAGGCCTCAACACAATTGACTAGTCATTCATACACGGGCTTTAAATCACTAAAAAAAAAAAATGATATACATATTTAAGAATCTATAATCTTCCAGAAAGCATTACATCTGCAAGACAGATATAACAACCAGTAACTGAAAATTTATGACAAAATAACTATTTCTAACTATGGACTGAAACATTCTGGGAGGTGCAAATTGAAGTCTTCCCTTTCCATAACAATCATAAATTCATTCAAAGTAAGCAGGCGGGGAATAATTGATCAAAAGTACAGACAAATCTATACTCTTCCGCAACCAATTAATTTTGTGAACCACAACACACATCTAGGCCCATAACAAACTAAGTTTTTCATGAGGTAACAAGCTCCGATCTCACAGAAAACCCCTTTCTCTTAGTAAAAAAATCCAGGTAATTAACAAGAAAATTACACTTGAACTCCAAAAAGTCAAAACTTTATGAATTACACTTCATAAAATCCACATGTAATGCTTCACTATGTCACTTTAAGCCAAAAATAACCAGCTTTAAATTGTCAAACATCTCATTTCCTTAACTTTCTCCTACATATTCTAACCAAGCAAACACCAACCCAAGTTCCAAAACCCAACTTTACATCCAAGTAAAAAACAAGGAAAATACTCTCAAACTCCAAACTTCAAAACTTTATGAAATATAGAAAATAACTTCATAAACTCCAAATGCCATGGTTCACTATGCCATGTTAAGACTTTAATTTTCCTTTTCTTTCCCCTTCTCAGGAGCCAAAATAAAAAGCTTTCGATAAGCAAACCTATCATTTCCTTCACTTTCTCCTACATTTTCTGATCAAACAAACACCGACCCATGTTTCAAAACCCAACATTACATCCAGAAAAAACACATATTTCTTTAATTGACATTGTGGAAATGCATGTGTTCAACATAATCCAGATGCTTAATCAACAATAATCATATTTAAATAATCAAACTTTTTTCCTTTTCTTTAACTTTCTCCTACATTTTTTGACCAACTGAACACTGACCCAAGTTCCAAAACCCAACATTATATCCAAAAGAAAAACTCATAATTCATCGACTGACCTTGTGGAAACTCATATCTCCAACAGAATCTAGAAGTTTAATCCTATAAAATCCACAATAAACAGCTTTAAATAATCAAACCTCCCCCCCCCCCCCCCCCCTAACTTTCTCATAAATTTTCTGAACAATCAAACACCAATTGAAGTTTCAAAACCCAATATTACATCCAAAAAACATTCAAATTTTTTTGACTGACCTTGTGGAAACGCATGTCTCTATCGTAATCCAGATGCTTAATCCACTTTAATAGTTTAATCCATAATAAACAGCTTTAAATAATCAAACTTAATTTTTTTTTCTTTTCCTCAAATTTCTCCTACATTTTCACACAAACACGATCCAAGTTCAAAAACCCAACATTACATCCAAAAAGGAAAAAGTACTCAAATTCCATAGACTAACCTGGCGGAACATCCCAGATGCTCAATCCAGATAACCAACTTTATATAATCAAACTTTATTTCTTTCCCTAAACATTCTCATAAAATTTTCTGACCAACCCAAACGCAAAATTAAGTTCCAAAACACAATATTTCATCCAAAATACATTCATATTTCTCTGATATTGACCTTGTGGAATCTCATGTCCCCAATATAACTAAGATTCTTAATCAACCTTAAACCCATATACAATCATCATAAACAGTAAAGCCTTTTCTTTTCCTAACTTTCTGACCAATCAAACACAACCCAAGTTCCAATAAAAAAAAACACAGCCACATATTGAAATCACAGAGACTTACCTTGTGGAAGCTCATGTCTCCAACAAAACCCAGATTCTTAATCCGGGTGGCCAAGTCCGTACAGATCTTGAACTGGTCAGCCATGGAGTCGCTAGGAAGAGAGGTGGGAAACGACGCCGTGGGGTCGAGTAAATTGAGACACTGCGCGCAGGTGGAGACCAAGGCTGTTGGGTTGAGGTCTTTGACAGATGAAACGCTTTGTGGGATCGAAATCCCAAGGCTTTCCAACGAGTTCAACAGTATTTCCTGTGACTCTTCCATTCTTGGTTTCTCTTTTGTGCGAATTTTTTCGAAGAGCTTGAGGGTTTGTGTTTTTCACTTTTTTCGAGGCTTTGGTTTTTGAGTTTACAAAGTGTTTTGTATTTTTTGGTGTTGTCCAACTGTCGAAGAGGTATATAGCCGTGTAGTCTTTTTGTCAATGCGTAGGATTCTGTATTCTGACAACGGTGTCGTGTGTGTGAATTTTTTTTTAATATATATATATTTTTAGAAACTTTTTAATATTGGTTTTGTTTGAGAATAATGGAAATATTAGGAAGTATCGATCCAAACGAGTTAAGAATATTTCAACAATTTTTTTTTTGGTTAACCATGCAATTATTATAAAATTAAGACACCACAAGTCTGTTACAAAAATGGTCAGCTTTATCACTAGTCAGGAGGACTTCCACCACAGGCGGTGGGTTATACAAAATAAGGTGGTCTGAACGAAGATCAGCCTCCAACCTAATTAATCTATCAGCACACCTATTCATCTCCCTAAAGACATGCGCCACAGTACAATTAAGGAACGTCTTCATCAAGTTCCTGCAATCGGATAATAAAGGTTCAAGACTAAGGTTAACCACAGTAGTATTAGAAAGCAAATAAACAAGGAATTCAGCATCCATATCCACACAAATATTCTCTAAACTAAGTTGTTTTGCCAAAAGAAGCCCATCTCTGAGTGTCCACAACTCAGCTAGAATACAAGACGTGTTTCACAGTTTCCTTAAGCAACCCGCAACCCAGTCCCTATTACTACACCTGAGCGTAGCTCCTCCACCAACCTTCTTCGAGTTTCCCACCACCGATCCATCCGAGTTCAACTTCACCCATCCCTCTTGGGGTTTAGTCCATGACACCCGAGCCAACACTCTTCTCGATTTATTGGGGTTTTCAGGAACAATGGCACAGAACTCAGCACCTTTTTTAACGCATTGGCCAGCAACCTTTTGATCAAAGCTTCCATCACAGAATATCACCTTATTTCATTGGAGCCATATAAGCCAAAGACCCTGAGGGAATAGCATTTTCCAGGGAATACGAGGTCGAAAATAAAACTGAGCCGAGCTGCAATTACTCTTCAGCCATTCCGGTAGGGGAAGATTATAGAACTCTTGATTAGTACTTGAGATACCCAACTCAGTCCACACTCTTTTAGCCCCAGTACATTCACGCAAGGCATGGATAATATATTCATCAGAGATTCCACACACTTCACAAGTCAAACATAGGTTGAAACCCTTTGAACCAAGCCCTACACGAGTAGGAATACTATTCTGAGATACAAGCCATAAAAAAAAATTTAATCCTTAGAGTAGTGTAAGCATCCCAGACCCACCCACAAGGATGAGAAGCAAGGTTCAAAGGATTTAAACCTTTGGCAAGGAGATATGCAGACTTTAGGGAGAAAGAACCATCCTTAGAATACACCCAAATAAGCCTGTCTTTCAAATCAGGACACGAAGCTAACGGGATACCTTGTATGTCATTTATAATGGTTTCAGGAAAATTGAAGGATAATCCACTGGGGTTAGATAAGAACATCTTAACTGACATATTATTTTCCCCTTCAGCAAGGGGTCCCTCAATCTGCTTCCTTAAGGGGCTTGAAGGGAGCCAAAAATCATCCCAAAAGCCCACCTCTTCTCCATTTGCTATTGCCCATTTCAAACCTTTATTGAATATAATTCCTCCTTCTTTACAAGCAGCCTAGATTTTTGAAGCGGGGAGCTTTCTACCTCCTTCACTAAGTCTAGTGGCAATCAAATATTTACTTATTAGCATTTGTGCCCAAGGGTAGTTTTGGCTTGAAGCAATCCTCTAGCATAATTTTGCCAATAGTGCAGCATTCCTTGCTTTCATTTGGAAAATGCCCAATCCCCCAAGATCTTGAGGCATCGTTACTTGACTCCATCCAACCATATGCATCTTCTTCCTTTCCATTGTTGACCCCCATATAAAATTCCTCACAAGCTTGTCAACTTCATCACATATTCTAATTGGTATTCTATAACATTGCATAGTATATTCTGGAATGGAGTCATCGTTGCCTTAATAAGCACAAGTCAGCCTGCAGGAGAGAGACATTTGGTTTTCCATCCTGCCAATTTCACTTGAACTCTTTTCACCACAAATTGGAAGTCATTTCGGCGTCTCCCTTTATGCAAAATAGGGAAGCCGAGATACTTACCTAGATTAGAAGTTTCATTAATCCCCAGTAGCTACACTAATTCTTCCTTTGTTTCTTTAGGAGTATTTGGGGAGAAAAACACTTTAGACTTAACCTTGCTAATCTTCTGCCCCGTGAGCTCACAAAATTCTTCCAACACATCAACTATTGCCTCACAATTGCCCCAGTCAGCTTTGGCATAAAGAAGAAAATCATCGGCAAAAAAAGAATGAGAAAATTCGGGACCACCACGTGAAGCCTTCACTTTTACCCACTTACCCTCTTCACATTTCTTATTTATGAGGGAGCTTAGGAATACCATATAAAGTACAAAGATATAAGGGGATATGGGGTCGCCTTGTCTCAACCCCCTAAAGGGGTTAAACTATTCAAGTTGGTTCCCATTAAACAACAAAGAGGCTGAAGTGAAGGAAATGCAACTTATAACCAGCTCTACCGTGTCTTCATGAAACCCAAAGCTGAACAACATGCTTCTCACAAAGCTCCATTCCAATCTATCATACGCTTTTTCAAGATCTAATTTTATCACTATAAAACCAATTTTGCCTCTCTTCTTTTCTAAAGTATACACAAGTTCTTGAGCCACAATGACGTTATCCGTTCATCTTCTTCCAGAAACAAAAGCTGTTTGTGTAGGAGAGATAAGGGTTGGCATCAAGTGTTTCATCCTAAGCACCAAAATCTTTGAAACAATCTTGTAAATGGTGTTGCATAAACTAATGGGGCGGAAATGATTAATTGTTTCAGGTCCTAATTGCTTCGGGATGAGTGCAATAATAGGTTTATTCAACTGGGTGGAAATTCTTTTCAATCTAAAAATTTGCTTGACTTCATGCTTCACTGACTCGCCAACCACCATCCAAAATCTCTGAAAGAACCTCGCGTGTAGCCCGTTCAGGCCAGGGGCTTTAAAGGCTTTCATGGAATTTAAAGCAAAGAGGATTTTAGCATTTGTGGGAGCAAGGGTAAGGTTGACAGCCTTAGATTCAGACAACCAATTACCCCAAACAAAAAATTAATGGGACTTCTAGGACTAGAGACTTGCTTAGAGCTAAACAATTTTGCAAACCCTTCCAGAAAGATTTCCTTAACCCTATCCACATCCCCTTCCCACAAACCATCAGCATTTTGAATATGAACAATTCTGTTCTGACTTCGACGGTTAAGAGTTGATATATGGAAAAAAGTGGTATTTCGTTCCCTTTGTATAAGCCAATTCGTTCTTGCTTTCATGCACCAAAGCTCTTCCTCCAACGCTAGAATATTCTTAAGTTCCTCTGAAAGGAAATTATGAAGGTGAATCAATCTTTGGGAGAGGTTTCTAGCTAAGGCTTTCTCAGCACCCAGCATTCTTGCAATAAGATTCTTCTTTTTCCAAAAAATGTTTCCAAACACATCTCTATTCCAATCGTTTGCTTTATTGGTAAATTCATAAATGGCATTGCACACACTATGTTGGTTACCTTCCCACGCCTCCCTAACAACACTAGGGAACTCTTCATGGCTAAGCCAAATTGGTTGAAAGCAAAAAGATTTGGCACCATTTCTAAGAGGAGGAGGATCCAAAGAAAGAAGCAGTGGACAATAATCAGAATTAATTCGAGCTAAGTGTTTCACCATTGCTTCAGGAAATGTTGCATTCCAACTCGAGTTGGCCCAAACTCTGTCCAACCTTTGCTGAATTAAATCATTAATATATCTTTTATTAGTCTAGGTATATTTAGTTCCTAAAAAACCCAGATCAATAAGGTTGCAAAAATCCATACACCCAGTATACTTTGTAACCCTCCTCTACATATACCATTCCCCCCGAACTTCTCTTCCTCACACGTGACATCATTAAAATCCCCCATAATAGCCCGAGGAAGATTATGTCTAATAGATAACATTTATAAATTTTCCCATAACATGCATCTTTCTCTAAAACGAGGAATACCATAAATTGCACTTATAAGCCAAGGCTGAGATTGGGAACTAACCTGGACTATCGCATGAATTTCTTGCTCCATAGTAGAAAGCACATCCATGGATACAATATCAGAGTGCCAAAGGAGCCATATACGCCTTGCATGCCCAATAGTCTCTATGGAGTAAGCCCTATCAAACGGCAACCTCCTAATGATATCATCAGCTCTATTACCATCAATCCTAGTTTCAGTGATCACAAAAATTGCAGGCTTATGCCATTCCACCAGGTCCAAAACAATTTTTTTGAAAGTGGGCTTCATCAGCCCTTTAAATTCCATATTAATATATTCATAATTGGATTGGGGGTACAGCTAGCATCAAACCATACCAAGGATGGTTTCTCCCTTGTCTCCCTCAATGTCCATGCTTGCCTTAGGGCAAACTTTTCCTTGATGAGTCCAGGAAACAGATTCACCGCGTGCCTCAGAATCCCAAATTGAGATTGATTGCTGAGTATGTTCAGAGTGCATGCTATCATAGGCATTGAGAACTGCAGAAGCTTCACAAGGAATAGGTTGCCCATGACTACCATCTCCACCGGTTTCTCTTAGAGGATTTTTCTCTGACAAATTGCTCGCTCCAGAAGAATCGTCTCCAAAGCACTCATTGATTCTTCACAAAGGTGCTTCCAAAAGGGACTCCCTTGTTGCACCGAGATCATGTTGGTTAGAGGAGGAAACGTTGGTCTGTCCATGAGAAAATGCCAATACGGGTTTGGAGTTTTTATCCATGCCACGTCCTCCATGGGTAGATAACCCAGCCGAGCACTTACCTTTGTTAGGGGGAAGATGTTCTTCCAAGCTACTAAAGCCTCCTTCTCATACCAGCCCATTATGTCTGTTGGATTCCTCTGGATCCCTTCTATCATTTTGTCTCCAATAGGTATCACCTTGCCCTCTAGAAAAATTGCCCATCTCTTTGCTGGTGTATTCATTCTCCTGAGCTTTTGCCTCAAAAGTAAACCCACCGAGGCAACTAAAAGAATTTTCCTTAACCAAAGGGCTGTTCAGGATAGCCTTAACAGGCCACTTTTTGCTCTCCCAACCCATAAAGTTTTTTTTTACCATGGTTAGGTGATACCTTCCATGAGTTAGATTTACAGGCCCCACTATTATCAATAGCCACCTCACTCCTGTGGTTTCGTGTATACGTTTGGTTCGATTGGGACAAAACTGGTTCAACAACTCTTCTCTCGAACGTCTCTTTCTCCACAGCTTTTCTTTTCACGTCTCTTCTATGGTAAGGTTTTGAGTCTCGAGGGGGGTAACGTGAATCAGACCTGTCATCCCTGTCACCCTTAAACCCCACTCCTACTCTGCCATAGCCATAGTGTGTGTTCAAACCTCTCCCAAACGGTCTTGTCTTTTGTTTCACTACCATCCATTCACCATACACCTCCTCCTTATCAGCTTTACCATTATCTTGAACTGTCTCAGTTGTACTAGCTTCCTTGGGACTAGATTTGGCTTTAGTGACATTATTCCCTTCATAATCTACTGTCGATTTTGGACCCCTAACTAAGGATGGACAACTGTTTTTTCTATGGCCAATGCACCCACACGCAAGGCACAACAAATGTATACCTTCATATTGCACCGGTTGCACCATCTTCCCAATCTTTATGGAATTAATCAAGGGTTTATCTACGTTAATCTGGACATAGATTCTTGCAAATCAACCTCTAGCGCCATTAAACGTATGAGAATCAATACGAAGCATAGGACCAATTGTACTCCCCACATTCTTAAGCATGATGGGATCGTAGAACTCAATAGGAAGCTCAGGCAATCTAATGCACACTGCAATAGACGAGCATGTTGCCTTAGAAGCTTTAAATTTGGGTTCCCACTGCCTAATGGCCAAGAATTGTTGACCAACAAACCAAGGACCCTTCTTAAGCACCTCATCCAAATCAATTTGTAGCTCAAACCTGATCAGAAAAAAATCATGACCCATATCCACACAATCCATTCTACCAGAAGGATTCCACATGGTTCTAAGCTTAGAAGACATATAAACAAAGCCCACACTCTTACCAAATGCTTTTACAATTATTGATTGGCTCCACGGTGCTCTAATCCTAGCCTTCTCTTTACTAAAGACTTTGAGTTTAGCCATACCTTCACAGAGTTCATCGTCATCCTCATCAGACTTAGCTTCCTCATCCATGGTAGCAAAGAACCCAAAGGCTTGTTCATAAGCCCCTGAGATGGAACCCACCAACTTATCTTTATAGCTATTAGCACTATATCTAGCGTATCTATCATCACGTTACCTCTCAGAGTTAATCTCATTTACTGGGTGAATTTCTTTGATCTTCTTTGTACTCCTTTCTAGTGTGTCTTCCTCCTCAAAGCTTCTCTCTCTTTCCATCTGCTATTTTTTTTTGACATCTTCAGTATTAAAGGGCCTGCTTTGTGTCATTTTTTATTTTTGGCTAAAATGTAAAATCGACTCGCTATATTTTATCAGAATTCATTTCAATCTTCTAATTTTGCTTTCATTCATTTCAGTGTACTAAGTTTCTAGTTTATTAAATTGAAACATTTTCATCAACTTTTGTTAAATGTTGCAATTATTTATCCAAAATTTTAATTTTTCTTGAACGTGAAGGTAAAAAAATCTTAAATTTTAGGATTTTTTTTTTTTGAATTCAAAATGAATTTATTATTTGACATTTATGATCCTATTTCTAAATTAAGTTACCCTTTATTAATAAGAGTATTTTTGAACCACAAAAAAGTCCTTTTATATATAGTATAGATATAGATATAGATAATATGGATTTATAATCCCAATCAAAAATGGTTTTGCTACTAGTTATTCTCGTACAACTTAAAATAGAGGATAATGTAAAAAGGAAAAGTAGTATAGAAATTTAAAATACCAATACAAAATATGAGATATTGAGACAAAAATATAAAGCAATTTTCTTTGCCTCAACTTTATTTTAAATTGAAATTTTGCTTTGTGTTTTTTTTTTCCTTTTCCTAATCACTTTTTGACATGCTCATGAGTTCTATGCAATAACAATTTCACTTACAAGAATTACTTGCAATGTGAAATTTTTTAATTGAACGTATATTTTTTACAACTAATAAATGAATCAAAACTTAAATTTTGCATTAAGTGAGTTTGTTTATCATGAATATTCTTTATTTGAAATGAGTTAGTTTCATGATTCATATTGAATATTGTAAATTTTAAATATTCATTCAATTTTTTTTTTAAAAATGTATTATTAAAATTTAAAATATCAATACAAAATATGAGATACTGAGACACAAAAACAATTTTTTTTTTCACTAAATGATAATATCATTGAAAGGAAAACCACACAAACAAATAAAACAACCCATTTAATTTTTTAAAACATAAGAACATAGATTATTTAATGAATTATTTTCATTCATTTCCAAAAGAAATTTTAAATGATTCTTCCCTCCATTGGTATTTTGAAAGCACAAAGAAGAAGGGGTGAAAAAAAGAACACTGATTTTTTATTCACCAAAAAAATATTTGAAAATCAATACTTTTTTTAGAATTTATTTTTTGAAAATCATTTTGGGTTTATATCGCATGTGCAATGCCTATTTATTCTAATTTATAAAAGGGGCTAGTCTTTTCAATTTCTCTCTCTCACTTTCCTTTCTTCACTTTTCTCTTTGAAAAAATTCTCTCACTTTTTTTTTCACACTTTCCTAGATAACACAACCCATCTTGATCTTCAACCCATCTTCAAAAGCAGAAAATTTTTCTGTAGTTTTCCTTACCACAAAAACAGACAAATTCAATTTAAGAAAACGGGTTCAAAGATTTTCCCCAGAAAATCTTATCCTCTCTCTTCAAACAGGGTCAAATTCATCTTCTACATTTCTCTCAATTAAATCTTAGCCCAAAGAGATTTCTCTTAATTAATAAATCCTAGCCGTTAAAGTGCAATAGAAGATACCAATTATTTTACAATCTATTGTAATGACAAACATGAAACGAATACATCATTGCAATAACTTGATATCAATTATTTTACAATATATTGCAATGACAAATATAAAACAATTATTTATTACAACGAATATATCCTTACAGTAAATTTTTATTGCAACAACATATA
Source organism: Quercus agrifolia (assembly GCA_029955455.1). Lineage (NCBI taxonomy): Eukaryota > Viridiplantae > Streptophyta > Magnoliopsida > Fagales > Fagaceae > Quercus > Quercus agrifolia. The sequence continues at coordinate 59,818,345 of JARQAD010000004.1, forward strand.
TATCATTACATCAAAGTTGTCATTAAAATATCCAGAGATTATTGCAATGAAATTTTTTGTTGCACAAACTTATTATCTCAAATTTTATTGCATCAATTCACATCAGCTATTGCAATGACTTTGATGTATTTGAATGATTTTTTGGATTTTACAATCTATTGTAATGACAAATATGAAACGAATATATCATTGCAATAACTTGATATCAATTATTTTACAATCTATTGTAATGAAAAAAATGTAACAATTATTTATTACAACGAATATATCCTTACAGTAAATTTTTATTGCAACAACATATATATCATTACATCAAAGTTGTCATTAAAATATCCAGAGATTATTGCAATGAAATTTTTTGTTGCACAAACTTATTATCTCAAATTTTATTGCATCAATTCACATCAACTATTGCAATGACTTTGATGTATTGGAATGATTTTTTTTGTTGTAAAAAACATTTTTTCTTGTGTCATTTCATATTAAATCTGATCCACACCCAAAGTTTGCAATAACGGGAAACTAGCAATTCCTTTTATTGTTCCATTTATTCCAGCACACAAATGTGATAGATTCAACTACTAGATTCATGATATTCAAATCAAATTGTCATGAGAAATCTGCATGGGAAGAGAGGGTGGTTCATATAAGAAATTCTCATTTGATGAAAGAAGCTAGATTTCTGCAACAACGAGGGAGTGTTTTGGCAACAAAAGTTTCTCTTTTTGGAGTTCATGTTTAATGGAATATGAGGTTGCCAATAATTCATTGATACTTTTGAAAATACCTTAGGGACTGCGTTTGTTGGAATCACAATCGAAGTTACTTTTATATAAATGGTGGAATTTTGAATTATATCTTTGGCATTTCCAGGCTAGGACCACCAATCCTATCTAAAGAGATGGTGTTTGATAACAAGTGACAAAATTTCCAAAGGTGATCCATTGACCCCTCTCACTTGTCCCCACAAGTGCCATTTTCCCCAGTTGACTCATGACTAGGGAAAATGGAGAACTCATTGGGAGCACTTTGGGTAAGGTTATCTCTATTGATGCCCTCAAGGGTGGTTGAACTTGGGACACTTGCGGTTTGAGTAAAATGAAAAGAAAGAAACAATACAATTAGGATTTTGGTTTCCTCCAATATCTCACAATATAGTTTTCCTTTGTTTAAGTGTTTGTAATCTTATTATCAATTATTACTTCAATTTCTCTCAAATATGAGTGGTTTGAGTGTAGGGGATGGAAATATGAAATGTTATTTACATGGAATGAAAGATATAATAGAGAAATTGTTGGAACTTGTAAGATGTATTTGCAAAAATGGTTATTTAGAAGAACAACAATCATGTTAGGGACACATTTTGCTTCACAACTTATAGGTGCCAAGTCATAAGTGATGCACCATCACTTTTACATGATTCTAACACAACATATGGTTTTTATTTGTGCATTATTTACAACATTTTACTTGAATTTGTTTGAGGAGAACCAAATTTATATTACTCAAAGTAATTTAAAATTATTGGAAGGAAATTATTTGACTTCAAGGATCATGTTATAGGTCTAGTACTACCTAACTTAATAAGACTTTTCATGCCAAATGCATAAGCTAACAATGGGAATAATGAATTAGTTGAAATTTACAAGTCTACAATAATTAATATGCATGTCCAAAGTGAAACAACATACTCAGTGATAATAAACTATTAGGGACTTAACTTGGTTGACTCAGATTTTTTTGGTAGTCTCACTTATTGTGTCATAGCTTGAGATTCCTAAAACCAATTAACCTGTCCCAATGTTAGCTATCAAAGGATATTTCTCTACAAGCGGGAAGATAATTGAAATGAGGCATTTCTCCATCATCTTGAGTTCTAGCTTCTTAGTCTAGAGGGCTTGAGTGCAAAGATATAAATCCGGGTTGACTTGGAAAAACTTTTTCTTTTGGTGAAAGGGGTTCACAAGCGGTATGACTATTTTGATAGCAAAAGCAATGCCTCTATCATTTTTTATTTTTGGCTAAAATGTAAAATTGACTTGCTATATTTTACCAGAATTCATTTCAATCTTCTAATTTTTCTTTCGTTCATTTCAGTATTCTAAGTTTCTAGTTTATTAAATTCAAACATTTTCATCAACTTTTGTTAAATATTGCAATTATTTATCCAAATTTTTAGTTTTTTTTCTAATTTTTTAAATTAAAAAAATACAATTAATGATTGAAAAATATTATAAAATTTAATAGGAGTTGACGAAGAAATCTTAATTGAATAAACTTGAAACTTAACGAACTGAAATGAACTAAATCAAGGTTAGATGACTGAAATGAATTATGGTGAAACTTAGAGAATGAATTTTACATTTTAGCTTTATTTATTTATTTATTTTTTTATAAAAAAATTTATATGGCTACACAGTAGATTTATTATTGTGTGTAAAGTAGAATATCTTTTTTGATAGTTGGGGTGAGATAGAGAGATTTGAACTTTGAATGTTTTATTTGGAAACATCAAGAGGTGCCTTTTGGTGTAGAATATCTTTTTCAAATGAAAGCACATGATCAATCCTTTAAATGAAAGGAGTGACACGGGTTGGGTTGAGTCGGGTTAAGGGGATTTTTTGAACCAACCCACTATGATGAGTTAAAAAAAATTCAACTCAACCCAACTCACATGGGTTAGGTTGAATCCATGAGCTGTACAATTTTTTTTTTATTACTATTATTATTGAATTGAGTAAAAAAAATATAAATATAAATATATTAAAACCCAAAGATTAGTATCAATTTAACTCCTTAAAGGCAAACAACATTAATGACTAAATAACAATAGTAATTTACTAGGGTTGTGTGAACTAATTGACTTTTATATAGGATAGGAAGAACTGGTTATTTAAAAAAAATTATTAATTATATAATATATTTTAAATATATATTAAATATATGGGTGGGCCAGGTCGGGTTTGGCGGGTTTGAAATTTTATGACTCGAACCCAACTCGTCCCACTATCAAAAGAAATTTTGTGACCGAACCCAACCCACCAAGCCCTAAAAACTGACGCAACCCGTGGGTCGGTTTTGGCAGGTTAGCTGCACACCCTTAGAAATGACTATTACACAAGATGCTATCTCATATTGGTTATATGCATAAGACATGTGTGTTATATTTGATATATGGGTATAACGGACCAAGTGCACTAAATATTTTTACTTGTTTGACATCAATCCAAAGAGGTTTTGATTTTTGGGGTTAAGATATTTTCTTAAAAAAATTATTTAAAAAAAATCATAACCATAGACATGGCTTATTGTGATTAGTGTATTTATAATAGTGTATTAGTTGGTGAACTTACCTCCATACTTGTGAAAAAGTTGTGAATAATTTTATATCTCAAACATTACTCAGAGTCTAGAACATTAATAAAATGATCTTGTGAACATGAACATCCTTTCTTTATATGTTAAGAAAGGATTGCTACATGTTAAATACACTCACTTTTAGGTGTTATACCTTACCTATAGCTTAGAGCTTAAATTTTTCAATTAAATTCAACCATGTGGTTGCATGTACCAAAGCGCATAAATCAACTATGTGCTATATTGGTCAATGCAAACCCATGATTGAATTTGATCGAAAAAAAATCTAAAATATTAACACCTAAAGAATTATACCTAAATTTTATTCTTGAATTAAAGAAGTTTTCATGATATTACTATTTATTGAAAACTAGAAGTACACCTACGGAATTAGTTTTAGAAAGGCAAAAATAAGTAAATAAATAATGACCCTAAAGAGCCCCTAACATCCTAAAACCAATTTAAATCCCCAAAACCAGAACCTTATTAAATTCTATACCTAATAACCCAAAACCTAAAACCCCAATCCTCATACTTAAACAATTTAAGTTACAATACAATTAAAGTTAGAAAATTTCCCTTGGGTTAGGAATGAAAATATTTCTTTTTTGTAATTGTTACAATAAGAAAAGGGGGATTCCAACATGATTCTCCTCTTAAAAAAGACTAGAAATGTTTGTACATATGATAGACCAGATTTAAGCACAACAAGATAGCTTATTCATAGTCAATAGTCATGTTCTTGGCATGTCCTCCAGGCAAGTCATAATGGTTGCAAGAGCATGTGGGAACTAAAACAAAGCCTTTCATAATCCTAAAACTATGCATGGAAAGCATGTGGCCCACCAACCTATACCCTGCCTCCTCAATATTAGGCAAGCTTTTGATTTCTTACAGTTGATTCATTACATTACAAATTTGATTCAACCCCATTACATAGTTTGAGCTTCTAGCAAGCTAACTGTGGTTGCTGGCCAATAACATGGAAATTAGGAGGGAGGATGAAGTTGAGGACATGTCATTGTCACTCCCAACAATGGGGACTATGCAGATTGCTGGGAGTGCTGGTTTTGGTCACAACGTTGAATTCATGGCTCAAGCATACCTTAGAAATAGGTATTCAGAGATTGATATAGAAGATGAGAGTTCTAATACCAACAAAGATCACCCTCTTCCAATATATCTCAAGGTAGTAGTCTGTCTAAATGTCCCAAGTCCTTGATCTAAGCTAAACTCTTATCATGATTCAACTAAATCATTCAAAATTTCATTTGAAAAACTATTATACTTTAACCAACTTTCAACAAATAAGCTTTCAGCAAAAAGTTACATCCAAAAGCGGAAGTGCCTATTGATATTGAAAACAAAGTTTAACATTGTCAAAATATATCACAAATTTCTAAATGTTCATATGTACACAATCATGTAGTTGCAGTAATAATTGTTACATATTTTGACCTCCCTTTGGTAATGCAGTTTGAAGATGTGGAGTGTAAAGTGAGAAATAGCCAAGCTTCCTCCAACAATCCAGTGAAGGCAGTAGTGTCCAAGGTAGCCACACAGCTGAACATGGAGAAAGACAAGCACAAGCATATATTGAAGGGGATAACGGGAAGTATTGGCCCTGGAGAAATTCTGGCTCTGATGGGTCCTTCTGGTAGTGGGAAAACAACCTTGTTAAGAGTGATAGGAGCAAGATTACTTGACAATGTTAAAGGAAAAATTACTTATAATGACATCCCATATAATGCAGCTGTCAAGAGGAGGTTAGCCAACTTCACAGAAACTTAATCATTTGCTTCTGACTATACTGTCGAAGGTGTAGGTGATGGTTAAATATTGAACTTTTCATAAAATTTATTCTTGCCTTGCAGGATTGGATTTGTGACGCAAGATGATGTGCTCTTCCCACAATTAACAGTTGAAGAAACTTTGATTTTTTCTGCATGTTTAAGGCTTCCAAGCAACATGAGCCGACAACAAAAATATGCACGAGTAGAGATGATTGTGAAGGAGCTAGGCCTTGAAAGGTATGTATTGGATGGCAGTGTGGCTGGTGGGAGTCTTTATAGATATATTCAAAGATTCAAGAGGAAAGTTCTTTTTGAACATATCTTTATGACAGTTTCTCTGAATGTTATTTTGTATAATCATAGATGTCGTCACACAAGAATTGGTGGAGGATTTATAAAAGGAATATCAGGAGGAGAAAGAAAAAGGACCAGCATAGGTTATGAAATTCTTGTCGATCCTTCCTTATTATTGCTTGACGAACCAACTTCAGGCCTTGATTCCACCTCGGCAAATAGACTCCTTGTAATTCTTCAAGTACTTGCGAAGGTACTATACCTAAATGCAATTTCTATTTGTCATACTCAACTCTTGGAAATTGTTCTAAACATTAAATTTGAGGGTCTACAGGCAGGAAGGACAATAATCACAACTATCCACCAGCCATCAAGCAGAATGTTTCACATGTTTGACAAACTCCTGGTAATATCAGAAGGCTACCCTGTGTACTATGGAAAGGCTAGAGAGTCAATGGATTATTTCGCGTCATTAGGATTCATCCCAGAGATACCAATGAATCCTGCAGAGTTTTTGCTTGATTTAGCAACTGGTCAAGTGAATGGCATAAGTGTCCCAGCAGATTTGTTGACACTTCAAGAATCTCCTGACTATGAGAAGGCTGTAATCAAAGTAAGAATTTGAAATTTTACATTTCTTCTAAATTCTCTTTTTTTTTTTTTGCCCTCTCAACGTCTATTTGTGCATTGTATTAGTTTCTACAAGTCAAATACAAAAATCAACTGGAGCCAAAGGAAAAGGAAGAAAATCACCGAACAACAAAGACACCGGAACATCTTCAATTAGCCATTCAAGTAAAGAAGAATTGGACAATGACTTGGTGGGAGCAATTCATGATACTATCAAAGAGAACATTCAGGGAAAGGTGCAGCGATTATTTTGATAAACTAAGACTTGTTCAAGCAACTGGAGTTGCAGTCTTGTTAGGCCTTCTATGGTGGAAATCCAACACTGACACAGAGGCTCAACTCAGAGATCAAGTAAGTACTACACTGTCATTTTACACAGTTAGAAGATTTAGCTGCTTTTCAATCGCACTTTCTTGTTCCTTTGCTACTCCTCTCTTTTAATCCTAATATTCAGACTGACTTTTCATTACTATATTGCAGGTTGGTTTAATGTTCTACATTTGTATTTTTTGGACATCATCATCAATTTTTGGAGCAGTATATGTGTTTCCATTTGAAAAGATCTATTTGGTAAAAGAAAGGAAAGCAGACATGTATAGATTGAGTGTATACTATGTGTGCAGCACTCTGTGTGACATGGTGGCGCATGTTATCTATCCTACCTTCTTCATGCTCATTGTGTACTTCATGGCTGGCTTCAGCAGGACTGTCCCTTGCTTCTTCCTGACATTATTTTCTGTACTGTTGGTAGCTATAACAAGCCAGGTAAGTTAGATCAATTCCAAAACTGGATTATCTTGCATTGACAGTCAAATTAATCTTTTATGCTTCTAGGGGGCAGGAGAGCTATTTGGAGCTGCAGTTATGAGTATTAAAAGGGCTGGCATGGTTGCTTCTTTGATACTAATGTTGTTTCTTCTCACAGGAGGTTACTATGTCCAGGTATACACATCTGTTAACCCACTTTTTGTTTTTTGGGGAATAAAAAAGAGAGCAATTATGCTAGTTAAGATGCATTACTTGGCTTTCTTCTAAACTGACTTTGCAAATTAAGAAGTGAAATGGAGAATATTCATCTCACATTTAAGATTCTGTTTCTTGTATGTAAATTTTTACATGGTGTAACATCATTTAAAATTTAAAATGACGTAGTATAGATATACTTACTCCTTTAGATTTGTAATTTTTAATTTAAATTATGAAATGGATCCATTTGCGATGAAGAGGATCCTTTTCTGCAACATTAATGGTCCAATAAATAAAGTCTTATATTCAAGCTTTATGAAGATCTACATTTCATGTAAAAATGATAGTTGCTAATAATTAGAAGCCACGAAAACCTTCTTGGCTTGTTGCCTAAGTTTGTTGATAACAATGGCCAAGACAAGGGTTCAATCAAGAGCTACTATTGGGAACAGAATGACCATATCAACTGATTGCAGCTTTACCAATACTAGTTTGGCTTGTTTTCTTAGAGGTTTTTAAAGCCTACATTTCACTATTTTGTGTATCAGTGATGATTGGAGACACAAATATACATAAAAACTCACAGGATGTTGTTTTAATTGCAGCATATACCGAAATTTATGCGCTGGTTGAAGTATTTGTCATTCATGTACTATGGCTTCAGACTTATTCTGAAAGTGCAATATTCTGGAGACCAATTATATGAGTGCCAAAGCCAAGGAGGGTGCAGGACCCTTCAGAGTTCGCCTTCATTCGACACAGTGAACCTTAATGGTGGCTTGAAAGAAGTATGGATTCTGCTAGCCATGGCTATTGGTTACCGATTGTGTGCTTATTTTTGCCTTCGCAGAAGAATTAACGTATGCAATCTTTGAATGCATGTTTCATTTCATGTTTCAATCAGTAAAGAAAAAAAAAATATTGCTATGACTTCAGAGATATCTTCAAACTGATTATATGTTTGTAATATGATATTGACATTTCAATCTCTTGGTTGAGTTTATGCTTTGAAGCTGAACATGCATGCCCGTGAAACAAATTTAATATTGGTTTCATTAAATTATTTTTTTTCTACTCCAACTGGGCGTGGTGTTTCTAGCTCACTCTTACTTCAGCATTATTGTCTTTTTAAATTTGCAACTCTTAAATTAAAAACAAAAGAAGAAAAATGGAAAATGACATAGGAAAGAACAGAGGAAGTTTCTGATTCAGTAAACAGTCCAAAATATTGGGTTGGCTACTATTATTATTGTTATTATAATTTTTAATGCCGGCCAGACTATTATTAGTATTACCTTGTATATATTTTTATTGCAAAATTAGTATAGCCATATACTTCTTTTATTTTTCTTTTTGCATGGAAAGGGAAAGATATATTAAAACAACACGAAGTCAGTAACTCAGCATACAACAAACCTAGGGACATTACAACACCAACGGAAATTACAACAACTGGCATAACCAATCCTATTTTATACATAACAAGTTAACAACAATACAAATATATTACAAATTATACAAACAGCAGACGCCATCATACATATCATGCACAAAAAATTGCCGCAGATAAGCCCATAGATTCCCAAAATAGGCAGGTCAAAAGGAAGGAGGGGCGTGTTATAAAAAAATCTTTCTAGTTTAATTTCAAGTCATGATTTTAGTTGTATATAAAATTATGTAAAATGCTTTGTGTGTAACAAGTTTAATTAACCCAATTCGAAAGAGAAATGTTATGTCCACAATATTTTTATAACAAATTCTAGGTAGTAAGTTGTTATTAATAGGTAAAAAGGTAATTTTAATATGGTGGATCCAAATTATAGCTAATAACAACCTACCACCTAGAATTTGTTGTGAAAATATTATAAGTATAACATTTCTCAATTTGAAACAATTTTAGAATCAACATTTGTCTTTTGAGTTGATTTGTCATTGCATCTCAGCCCTTTATAAACACAAGCACAAAACTTTCTTATTCAAAAAGTGCAAAATGGAGGCAGTTCTCAATTATTTTGCAGGAATAAAGTTTGACTCCAAACATATTTGGAGTCCTAGGATTCATTTGTTTTGAAATAAAATATTTTTCGTGAAGTGTTTTCCCATTTTTAGGTGTATGTTTTCATTTCAAATGTGGTCAAAATTATAAAATATTTTCCGTTAACTATAAAATCCTTTATAGAAAGTTGTAAAACGATTTATTTTTAAAAACTTTGTAAAACATTTTACAAAAATACACAATGACTCCCCCTCCTTTCATTTGGTGGCTAGGTCATTGGTTGGTTGGGTGGGACAATCACTGTAAATTGTTTGGTCCTTGGAGACATCGTTTCGGTGGCAGTGGTCTATTGGCCAAAGCCGCCTTTTTGGCAACTGATGCTAGTAGTCTGGTCGCTAAAGATGTCATTTTGATAGTGATTGCCGGAGCCAACATTTTGGTTGTCGGTTTTGATGGTCCCGTTACCGAACCTCTGACAACAACTTTAATAGTTAAGCCACTAATTTTAGTGGTTTACTTTTACCTATCACACCAAACATCTTGAAATATTTTATTGAAAATGTTTTACAACGTTTGAAAATATTTTAATTCGAAACAAACAATGTGGTCCTCAACCCACATTTTTAATAATATTTTACTACATTTAAAAATATTTTACTTCAAAATAAACCATAAGAGCTTCAACTTATGTTAAAATGACATGTGTTCTTGTCATGTGAAATGACTCCCTTCAACTCACAAATAGTTGAAAAATTATTGAATAGTCAAGGAGTATACTTCCTCCCTCTCCATGGGCAACTCCACTTAGAGCCTAGGGGATTCAAATGAACTCCCTGAATTGGCCCAATATAAATTATGTATAATATTTTTTTAATCTTATTTTTGTTTTAACCTCCCTAAAATAAAATTTTGAATACCCTAATCCTAGATTTTTTTTAAGCCCAGCTAAAAAAAGTTTGAATATGATCATTTTGACAATATCCTGGCATTTTTAAACAAAAAAAAAAAAAAAAGCTTAATAACAAACCAATTTGATCTAAAATCTAGAAAAAAAAAATTTTAATAAGCAAAGTAGAAATTTGTTAATCTTAAATCTTAGAAAAAACACATTAGATCTTAAAAAATTTGAAATAAATCAATCAAATGAGAGATCAATAGATGAATGATTACTTGACTGTATACATTGAAAGAAATGTAAATCATAAAATTGATAGTGAAAATATTTTGTAACAATTTAAAAATATAAAACATTGTAGAAAAAAATTGTAAAACTTTATGGGGGTGTTTGATAGCTTAGTTTGAACACATTTTTGAGCATTTTAAATAACATTACATACATTTTCACACACATTTTTATCAACACGTATATCAAAAACATCAAAACAACATTACTTCAACTCTACTATCAAACACCCCCTATATATTTCAGTTTTTTATTTTTTGTTTGTTTTTGTAAAACCAATATATTCAAGTTTTCTTTTAAATTTTATATAATTTATGTTTCTTATTATTGACCCCTATAAAATAATCCTGAAGCCGTCCCTCTCACATAGATCCACCTAATGTGAGAGGTAAAAAATATACGGTACCTAATAACAACCCTAGTTAGTGGAGCTTATCCTTGTCTTTTTTGAGTAACTGGTCAATCGTGTATCTTATAAACACAATGTTTCCCAATGCAAAACCTGAAACAAAGACAGCAAAATGGAGCCAGTTGCATACACAGACCCAAGCTCCAACAACTCAACTTTATCGTCATCATCACCAATCCCACCATGGGATGACATGTTCCGATCCGGTTCATTCCGCAAACCCTCCCTACCACCACCACTACTACTACCACCACCACCACCATGGCAGGACATGTTCGAATCTAACTCCTTCCGCAAACCCTGCCTATCATCACCAACTTCAGAACCAACACCACCACCATGGCAAGACATGTTCCGATCAGCCTCATTCCGCAAACCCTCCCTACCATCACTACTACTACCACCACCACCTCCACCATGGGAAGACATGTTAGAATCCACCTCCTTCCGCAAACCCTCTCCACCAACACCAACACCACCACCACCACCACCACCACCATCATCACCCTTGCCACCTTCACCACCACCATGGAAAGAAATGTTCCGATCCGCCTCATTTCGTAAGCCCTCCCTACCACCACCACTACTGCTACTACTACCAACACCACCATGGGAAGACATGTTAGAATCCACCTCCTTCTGCAAACCCTCTCCACCACCACCACCATCATCATCACCCTCGCCACCTTCACCACCTCCATGGAAAGGAATGTTCCGATCCGCCTCATTTCGTAAGCCCTCCCTACCACCACTACTACAACTACCATCACCACCTCCAACAACACCATCACCCTCCCTACCACCACCACAACCACCACCACCATCACCTTCCCCTCCAACAGCATCACCATCATTAATAACCTCCCCATCACCATCACCATCACTACCCTCCCCTGACGCGCCACCACCAGAACCAGACGCAGATTACTCTCTCTTAAGCGGCGACCCACAAGTCCGTCTCGCGCTCTACATCGCTATGGCCCACGCAGGCCTCGTTTTCACCATCTTCATCCTCTACTACGCCTCAGAACTCCTCGACGAATACCTCCGGCCAATCCAGTGGGCCATTCTCTGCTCTATCCCTCTCAGAGGCATTCAACAAACACTTGTCTCGTTTTGGTCTGAGCCTCTCCATTCCGGCCTCTTAGAAACCTTTCTGGCTGTCCCAGTTGCAGTTTTTGAAGTTTTCTTTCATACCGTGATCGAAATTCGCCAACTTTGCTTAGGGGTCGTTCTCAAAAAGCAAAAAACAGAGCCCCCAAGACGGTTCCAAAGTGGGTTTTCCAAGGTTTTGCGGTGGCTCTTTTCGTTTGGTATGTTTGTTATTGCTTATGAGCGGTTTGGAGCAATTGGGTCTCTGGGTTTGATTGGATTAGGCCTAGTTTTCAGCTCAAAGACTGTAGATGCAACAATGTCAGCCATGTCGTCATTTCGGAGCAATAGCTTTAGACGTAGAGCTATTGGTGCGTTTTTCACTGGTGGGATTTTGAAGAGGTTGAACACCATTGTGGCAGTTGCTCTGATTGTTGGTATGGCTGTTGGGTTTGTAGCGGGTGTCATCTTTTTTTCTTATAAGATTGGTGTGGAATGTAAAGATGCTGTGATTTCTTTGAAATCACTCGCGGAGGAGAGCAATTATGCTGAGAAATTAGGTCTGAAGAAGTGGATGGATGAGAATGATGTGGCTGGAATGGTGGATAGGTACACTACAAAGTGTTATGAGACTGTGTTGGATCATATTGACAGTTTAGCAAAGCAGTATAATATGACTGAGCTTGTCACTGGGATCAAGTATTTTGTGATAGAGACACCGGTTAATGATTCTGTGAATTTGAATTCAAAGTCTTTGGTTGAGTCTTCGCCTTATACTGAGAGATCTTTGAGCCCGAGGAATAGAGATTGGGGGATGATATATACAGAATTGGAAGATATGTTTAGGGAATTGATAATTGCCAGGGAGGACTTGGTTGAGAAGGCTAAATGGTTTGCTGTTAAAGCAATGGACGTGTCACAAAGTGTGTTTGCTAGTAGTAGGACTGTGTTAGTGAGCGGTGTAAAGTTTCTGTTTTCCACTGGGAATTCGATTTTGTCTGGTGCCTCAGAGGTTTTCAATTTTTTGTCTCAGTCAATTTTGTTCTTTTGGGTGTTGTATTATCTGATCACTTCGGAGTCCGGTGGGGTGACAGAACAAGTAATGTGTATGATTCCAATGCCGAATTCAGCAAGGGTTAGATGTGTTGAGGTTCTTGATAAGGCGATTTCGGGTGTGCTTTTGGCTATTGCTGAGATTGCATTCTTTCAAGGATGTCTCACTTGGCTTTTGTTTAGGCTGTACCAGATACATTTCTTGTACATGTCGACTTTGCTTGCATTAGTCAGCCCTCTATTTCCACTCTTTCCAGCTTGGTCTGCCACAGTTTTAGCAGCTTTGGAACTGTTAATGGAAGGCAGATATATATCAACTGCTAGCATGTCCATTATTCATCTTGTGCTCTTGGATTATGGTGCATCAGAAATTCAGGAGGATATACCTGGTCATACTGCCTATCTTACAGGGCTTAGCATCATTGGTGTAATGACATTGTTCCCTTCCGCAACAATAATTGTTGTAATAGCAGAAATTCTATTACCAAATTGTTGTGGGAAACTCCTAGGATACTAATGGTACTCCCACAAAAGATCGATTGTAAAAATATACTGTACTTTAGAAAGAAAGATTTCAAAAATAATAATAGCAATAGTAGGAGCGAAGATAACATGAAACTAAACACAAACACACACAAAAGAGAACACCATAGATTTACATGATTTGGCTTTTGGCTTACGTCCATAGATAACAAGAAGAGATTTATGTTACATATAATGTGTTACAGATACTTATATTTTAAAACAGAAAACATGAGATAAAGTCGTTTTCTGTTTATAAAAACACACACGGTGTATAATAAATAATACCCTTTCACTAAACCGATCAGAGAATACAAATTTTGTGTGGAGTTATTCTCACAAAAATACACTCAAATACCTCTCTATCACAACTACAAAAATAAAAACAAATACTGCCGTGCATGTGTCGGCAAGCATGCAAGAAAGTCATGCATTTGATTGCTAGGCTTGATATTTCAAGTCACCCATTGTACATGAATCACGCCTGTGTTTACAATGCATTGAAAAGAAAGACATCCAACCAATGCTTGAGAAAATTCAAGTCAATCTTCTGACAATGATAACAAAACAGTAGATATAATTTTAGATTAAAGTACTGTTTAATCTCATTCATGAAATAGACCCATTTGAAATGGAGAGATTCTTTTTTGCAACAACAATAATGGTCTGATTATAAAGTCCCACTTTCAAGTTTTATGAAGATTAATAATCGTTGCGACTAATCAGACGTGTCTTCAAATGTTTGTGCCATAATAATGACCTTCCAATATCTTAGTTGACTTAGGCTCTGTCGTTGAACATGCCAGAGAATCAAATTTTCTCCTCTAATCGGCTTTGGTGTTTTTAGGTCATTTATTTACTTCAGTGTCATTGACTTGCCTGCAACTACTTTTTATTTAACACCAAAAGAGAACGACATAGGAAGTTTCTGATTTAGTAAACAGTCCAATATTATTAGTATATCCTTATATTTCTTTGTTGTTTAATGAGATTTTTCTAATTCATAACAAAAAGGAAAGAAAAGAAAAAATGAACGTATCTACCATTTCCAGCTCCAGCCTATACGTGACATTTGCAGATATAAGGACAGGAGGTTTTTTTATTTTTATTTTTTGGAAACTTCAAGGCTATATGGGGATCACTCTTAATCACGTTGAAAAGGTTGTGTGCATGTCTTATCAAAAGCCATTTCCTTGATTTAGTTTTCTAAATATGACCATATCAGTCTATGTACTGAGTTACTATATTTGAATTGGTTGTTAAAATTATTGTTAAGATTCATAAGAATCTCAGCGAAAGAAAGTTAAGATTCATAAGAAGAGAGAAGAAAGACAGAAAAAGTGATTTGACCATATGGTCTATATTAAAGGAGTCAATTTTGTATTAGAGGCCACATAAACTTTGTTAAAGAACAAAATATTTTGATATCGGTTAATATTGCTAGCATTTATGAGTTCTCCCTCCCTCTCTCTCTTTTAATTTGAAAATTAGGAGAGAGAGGGATTTAAAGTATTTTGAATCTTGAACGTTTTTGTTAGTAATACTAAAAAATGCTAGTTGAACTATAAAACTCTTGGCTCCAAATATAATAATTCTAAAACCACGAAAATCTGTGATATTGCAAAATCATAATAGCCCACGGTATTTTTATAAAATCATAATCTGTGTTTACTTTATAGTATTCTAATAGTCAAAGGCCCCTTTCGTAGTCAAAGTGGGGATGAGGTGCGTGCACTTAAGAGAGTGCAACAGAATAAGGTTTCTGTTGATATTGGGCCCGTGTGGCTTGAATTGCCAAGCCCAAATTTGGTCACCTTAGTTGACCGAATCCAAATGGTAAAAGGATTGCTCCTTTGCCGACTTGGTTAATAACACACACACACACACACACACACACATATATATGTGTGTGTGTGTGTGTGTGTGTGTGTGTGTTATTAACCATATGTCTTTAGTTTCTAGGCCAACCAAGTAGGTGGTAGAGTCAGCCAAATAGGTGGTATAACAAATATAATCAAAGTAATTTAAAACAATAGTAAGGAAAGCAGTAGAACCGTCCAAGGTGGCAGTAGAACCGTCCAAGGTGGCAGTAGCAACAAATAATAATAATGAACTGAAATCTGAAAATATTTGTTATTGAAAATAAAGCAAAACACTTACAGTAGTAGTAGTGATTACAAGATCTCAACAGTACAAGTTAACAGTTACAAAGCTTGAACTAGTCCTAGGTACAAGATTGTAAGGGTAGTAGGAAAGTAGTAGGAAATGCTTAAGGTGAAACAAGGAACTCTCTAAAAAAAAAACCTCATAAGAAGGAACTCTTTCTAGGAAAGAAAACCTGAAGAAAAAACTTAACCTAAACATAAGGGATAACCCCCCTTAAATAAGCTAAATTCAGAGTGAACAGTGTCATAAACAGTAACGGATGAATAGTGAATTTCTAACATTTTTGAGGAAACTTCGGTAGAGTTCAAAGGTTTGAATATTTGAGAGCCTAGGCCATATGTCTTCAGTTTCTAGGCCATATGGTTAATATAACACACACACACACGTATATATATATATATATATATATATATATATATATACACACACACACGTGTGTGTGTGTGTGTTGTTATGTGCGACACTAAATAGAGAATTAGACAATTCTTAAAAACCTAGCAGCAGCCACATAAGAATAAGAATAGTGTTTTCTTGTCTTGCGGGTGAGAGAGAGTTAGGGTGTATTGAGATTTGGGTTTCTAGAGAGTGTTATTGTGCATTACTGTTACTCCCTATTTTTCATATAGTGAAATTTCTTTGTTGTCTCCTTGGAGGTAAGCAGTTTGCTAAACCACGTAAATTCTTGTGTTCTTTGTGTGTGCTTGTTATTTAATTTCTGTTTATTTACTGTTATTGATTTGAGTCCTTAGGTGCTATCTGCACAATAGTTTCCATGGACATGGATGTGTAAACTGATTCACAACGTAGATGAAGGAAAAAACCTATAAACAAGGGGGAATTAGTAGAACTTTGAGGGGTAGATTGTTGGATTACACATGTGAGTGAAGTCTCACATAGAATAAATAATGAAAAAAAATATGTGGTTAATATAACATAGTTGGATTTAAACTTAAAGTCTTAAACTTTTGGGTTAAATACAATATATGTTATATTAATCTCTCACTTGGAGTCTCCAAGGTGCTATCTCACCCAACACATTGCCATGGGCCATGGCACTAATAGGAGAAAATGAATTTAAATTTTCTGAACAATAATGAAGGCCATGAAAATCTAATTCAAGATTTGCCCTTCTTTGCGAGTTAGGGCAATAAATTCACTTTTCATCAAACATTCTCTTTATAAATTCTCTATTGTTCTTCCATCTACAGCATCTCTCAACATGATGAATATGTTCGTTTATTTGTTGAAAATTAACGTGTTTTGATATGTTTATCTTTGCCAATGACTCCTGGTAGTGTGAACATTGAACATTAACTTCGCTTTAAGATCTAGAAGACATTAAGTGTGAGCTCTTTAGCTGTAGCAATTTTTATGCAAGCTCAAATGGATTGGGGATGGTTAAGTCTGAATATGTGCCAACTATAAATACCTTTTTTTTTTTTTTTTTCTTTGGGGTTAAAAGGGGGATTTTCTTGAAGCACACTAAAAGCATTTGAGGACAATAACAAACTGAGGCAGAGTAATTTTAGGACCATACATTTATCTACAATTA
This sequence comes from Quercus agrifolia, assembly GCA_029955455.1. NCBI lineage: Eukaryota > Viridiplantae > Streptophyta > Magnoliopsida > Fagales > Fagaceae > Quercus > Quercus agrifolia. Next base: position 59,835,358 of record JARQAD010000004.1, read on the forward strand.
TTTTACGTAATAACTTGTGATTGATTGTTTGTCACTTTCACATGAACCCACCACTTTTTTCCACCATTCACAACTTACTACATCGAAGTTGTGGCATACAATGATGAGGTCATAGATTTTTTCCACCAAGATGTCAAAAGTCTTATAATTCAGCTAGCACCACCGGGTGGTTTAAAAGAGACATCTAAAATTCCAATCTTCCCCTCCATCGTAATTATTAAATTTAAAAAAAAAAAAAAAAAAAGAAAAGAAAAAGTTAGTAACAAACCAAGGTTCAGTTGGACATGCAACATAAGTTATAAAATCTGGAAAATAATTGGTTGGTAATAACCTTTGGTTAGCCTTCCAATACTAATGTTCAATGCAAGTCTGCTGGAACGATGTCTAGAGGCTCTTGCAATCGATTACTGGAAATAAATTAGTCTAGGGGTACTTCTTTTAAAAGAACAGGTCTCACATAAAATTCATCATAATATAAAATCATAAGGGTAAAATTTATGGATTGTTTTATCATTCAATATTGGAAAAAAAAAAAAAAAAAATAGTGCCAAGTACTTTAAATGAGTTCTAACAGATTGATTGGTTGCTGCTGTGGTTTTAACAATGTTCATTTATGTAACATGAAAATCAAAATTTATAACCATAGTTGTACAATGAATGAGGTTATCAACAACCATAATGCACCTTTTTGAAGAGGGACTAACAGACAAAGTTCCTTTTATTTTTATTTTTTCCTCACTGAAAGACAAAGCTCCATATGCTACTTTCATTAAAGATAAGTAATGGATGGAGGAGTTGGTCTCATTTGAGAATCAAAACAAAGCTTATAATCTTTTAACCAAACACATAAAGCCATGAAAGAAGCAATCACAACAGAGTAATATTTTAACTCAAAACCTACACTTCCTCAGATAAAAACTTCACATAGATAGCAACGTTTAACACTTTGTCCTCTGAGGTCAAACATGCGCACATGGTTTCGTTTTCATAGGTTTCACATGCAGATAACTTAATGATGAAGGACTTAAGAAGAGAATCCGCTTTCTACTACACACAATGTACCTGATCAACAGAGAAATAAAAAATAAAAAAATAAAAAAGCAATGGACAGAATATTTTTCCATATCTGTCTGACAATAATCTAATTAACTCAGGTGAAAGAAATTATTAAAATAAAAAATATTTTCTTTTAAAGGTGATTTAGGTTAATTATGAAAGAATTATTAAAAATGTTGCCTCGTAATAATATTACTCAGATAGAGGAAGACAATCAGCTTTTTAATACATACAATTTACTTATACAATAACAATAAGTTTAAGGGGCAATATTTTTTTATAGATTATAGAAACTTGCTATTGGTAAATGATGTCAGTAATGAATCCATGTAAAAGTGACGTTTCTATTACACAACAGACTATATTAATAAGTGTTGAATATATTATGAAAAATATCATAAGTGTTGGTCCTTAACATGTCTTGCGGATCGGAATAAGTGTTGAATATATTATTGAATTTAAGTACAATATTTTAGGTTCAATACATTAGGTTCCACATTTTAAATTAAATTTTTTTTTAATATAAATATGCAGATGGAGAAAATTAGGAGCAAATGACATACCGACATCACTTTAGAAAATTAGAAAACTTTTAATGTATTTGCATTTGTACAGCACCTAAGCGTATGTATTACAATATTCATAATCCAGACTTTTGAGGTCCCCCATCGGGGAAGTCAGGGCACAAACCCGTAGGTCCACAGATGACAAAGCCCACCATTTCATCATCCTTCTTCTGCATATTTCCAAAACAAAGTCTTTTTTCTCACTCCTACACATACACCCACTTGGAATTAGAATTAGAATTACCACTCCAAAATGAGCAAAATCTATTCCCTTTCCCTCTCTGACAACCTCTCTGTCAGTGTGTCCAACATTAGAGGAACCCTTCCCTAGTCCCTCGTAACATCACAGACTCAAACGACAACATAAAACACAACTATCTCGCGCATCAAAATAAACTGAAACAAATGGAGTTAGTTCCATACACAGAACCAGAATCCAAAAACTCAAATTCATCGTCATCATCACCAACCCTAGCGTGGCAAGACATGTTCCGATCCGCCTCAAACCTCAAACATTCTCCAACACCACCACCGCCACCACCACCCCCACCAACTCACGCGCCACCACCAAAACCGAACCCAGATCAAAATTCTCTCTCAGGCGACCCACAAGTCCGTCTTGCTCTCTACATCGCTATGGCTCACGCAGGCCTCGCTTTCGCCATTTTCATCCTCTACTTCGTCGCAAAACTCCTCGACGAGTATCTTCGCCCCATCCAATGGGCAATTCTCTGTTCTATCCCTCTCAGAGGCATTCAACAAACACTTGTTTCGTTTTGGTCTGAGCCTCTTCAACTTGGCCTCACAGAGACTTTTCTCGCTGTCCCAGTTGCGGTTTTCGAAGTTTTCGTTCATACCCTGATCGAAATTCGCCAACTTTGCTCCAGGGTCGTTCTCAGAAAGCCAAAATCAGAGCCCCGAAGACGGTTCCGAAGTGGGTTTTCAAAGCTTTTGCGATGGCTATTGTCGTTTGGTATGTTTGTTATAGCTTATGAGAAGTTTGGGGCAATTGGGTCTCTGTGTTTGATCGGATTAGGCCTTGTTTTTAGCTCCAAAAGTGTTGATTCGACAATGTCGGCTGTGTCGTCTTTTCGGAGTAATAGCTTTAGACGTACTGCTATTAGTGCTTTTTTCACTCGTGGGATTTTGAAGAGGTTGAAAACCATTGTGGCAATTGGTCTAATTGTTGGTATGATTGTTGGGTTTTTAACTGGGGTAATTTTTTTCTCTTATAAGATTGGTGTAGAAGGCAAAGATGCTGTGATTTCTTTGAAATCACATGTGGAGGAGAGCAATTATGCTGAGAGGCTAGGTATGAAAAAGTGGATGGATGAGAATGATGTGGCTGGAATGGTGGATAAGTACACTACTCAGTGTTATGAGACTGTGTTGGATCAGGTTGATAGTTTGGCAATGCAGTATAATATGACTGAGCTTGTCACTGGGATTAAGCATTTTGTGATAAAGAAACCGGGTAATGATTCAGGGAATTCAAACTCGACGGCTTTAGTTAAGCCTTCGCCTTATACGGAGAGATTTTTGAGCTTGAGGAATCGGATTAGTAATAGGGAGTGGGGGATGATATATACAGAATTGGATGATATGTTTAGGGAATTGATAATTACTCGGGAGGACTTGGTTGAGAAGGCTAAAGGGTTTGCTGTTAAAGGCATGGATGTGTCACAACGTGTGTTTGCTAGTAGTAGAACTGTTTTAGGGAGTGGTGCAAGGTTTGTGTTTTCCATTGGGAATTCTATAGTGTCTGGAGCAGCAGAGGTCTTCAATTTTGTGTCTCAGTCAATGGTGTTCTTTTGGGTGTTGTATTATCTGATCACTTCGGAGTCTGGTGGGGTGACTGCACAAGTAATGTGTATGCTTCCAATGCCAAATTCAGCAAGAGTTAGATGTGTTGAGGTTCTTGATAAGGCAATTTCGGGTGTGCTTTTGGCTACAGCTGAGATTGTATTTTTCCAGGGATGTCTCACTTGGCTTTTGTTTAGACTGTACAAGATACATTTCCTGTACATGTCAACTGTGCTTGCATTGCTCAGCCCTCTATTTCCTATCTTTCCATATTGGTTGGCCACAATTCCAGCAGCTGTGCAACTGTTACTGGAAGGAAGATACATATTAGCGGCTAGCTTGTCAATTATTCATCTTCTGCTTATGGATTATGGTGCTTCAGAAATTCAGGAGGACATACCTGGTCATAGTGCCTATCTTACAGGGCTTAGCATCATTGGTGGAATGACATTGTTCCCTTCTGCACTTGAGGTAATTATCAATCTTTTGTTCCTTCTTGTAGTATTGTCATGCTTTACCCTCTGGTTTGTCCTTTAGATATTCTCAATGCAAGTCTCTTATTCAGTCAGTCTGGAGAGTCAGCATCTTATGAAATCTAAAAAGTATATATGGATGCTTCTTATTGCAATTGACACGCATCATCCATAGGACATAATTGAAGCTTTATCAGTATGCTGATTATAGATTTCTGTATGGAATATTAGCTAGTTTAGAGATCGAAAGAGTTTCAACTTACATATTTTGATTGGAAAGTAAATTTCTTTGCAATGAACTTGGAGTTTTGTTCCAATATTGGGAAGCTGCAGGCTGCAGCAGCATTTCCCAAATGAGTCTTGACAGTGTCTTGTTAATAGAGTATGATGACCTTGGTTACTTGAGTCCCATTAACATAAACCTGCAGCTCTACTATCCTTCTTCATAGGTGTAGTCTTCTGCCAAATTTGTTAATTTTTCTAATGAAATTGATGATGTTTACTTCAGTCTATAGTGGATGGTTGTTCAATATTTCGGACTGTTATTTTTTCTAAAAGAATTGAATTGAGTTATCAGCCAACTGTTTGTTTGATTGTTGTTTTTATTTATTTAATTTTTAAAAATAAAATAAACATAACATTTCCAGAAAATTTCTCCTTGAATGAATGTGGGTGTTAGGTAACCTCTAGTGGTCAGGTTGTTTTTATTTATTTAATTTTTAAAAATAAACTAAACATAACATTTCCAGAAAATTTCTCCTTGAATGAATGTGGGTGTTAGGTAACCTCTAGTGGTCAGGTCAGTGAAAAAAACCATGACTCAAATCTCTTTATGAGGAAATTTATTTAGTGCTTTGTTACTAAAGAATTATAGTCTTCAAATGTTACACACTCGAAAAAAAAAAAAAAAAAAAAAAAAAAAAAAAAAAAAAAACCTGCCAGTTTTCTACTCAGAATTTTCACATATCCTATACCCTTGGTATACTGCATTTCTGTTGTTTCTGCCAATATTGATTGTTTTTGGAATGAAACACTCATGATACTTCAACTTAAATTTGATGGTGTTTGGTTTAGTTTGTTGTAGAAAGGTTTTATTTTGTACTAGCTTTCTGCACAACTTGTAATGTTGTACTAATGATGTCTGCTGGGTTGTTTGGACTTGTATCCATTGTTCTACAGGGAGCAATTATGGGCCCTCTGATAACTACAGTTGTCATCGCTCTTAAAGATTTGTATGCTGAATTTGTTCTAGAAGAACCTAAGAAGAAGCAAGAATAGAATGCATAATTAAGCCTCTGCCAACTTATCAAAAAAGAAAAGCCTTTGCCGGTAATGGGAGCCCATGGGAACACTACACAGCCTGTGCAAGCGCATGATTCTTTGTCACTCTCTTCAGTGGTCATTCAATTTTAACAGTAATTATTCAAAGATTGGCTATGAGGATGATGTTTGTCCCCCACCTCCATCAGTGCCTTTTCTTTTTACAGTTTCTGTAACAATAGTTTATCATGTATTCTTCTTCAATTATTTAGTAGCATGTAAACAAGAGTTGTAAATTATTCATCCATGTAAGAATTTGGAAGTACTGTTCAGTTTGGAACGTACAGGGATTTTGAGTGTGTTAATTTGGTTGTTAGCTTAGCACAGTGAGAGGTCATACAACATTATTGGAGACCAGGATGTGATTCAATGAACATGCGATGACGACAAGAAAAGTAGTTATTGCCACTACTGGATTTTCACTTTTTTATGTTTTTGTTGTTTAAAGAACCAGCTGTTACGATTCCACACTATCAAAAGATAAAATAAACAACTCTTGCCAACATATACAGTCATTCAATATTCAACATTCAGATCCAACAAAATATTAAATGCCAAATTTTGAAGTCTCTTTATGCAACGGAGCCAAATGCATATCCAGCAGAGCAATTTGCTACATTTTGATACATACAATCATTGTATAAGTACAGATTTCTTTTGACTCCAATATTACTGAGGCTTCTATCTAAATATCTGAACAATAAGCTACTTCATGTATTTTTGCAGGAACTTCCTGTGGAAGTCATTCCTGATGGTGTCATTAATGAAGCGCTTAGGAGTCTTGGTTTCACCACGGGCCTGGTTCTTAAACACCACGTCATCATCCCACCTAAGCCAATAAATGCATAAAAAGCAATGCATTAGGACAGGACAAGCATAAAAATTAAAAATCATTAAAGAAGTTCCTAGATTTGATTAAAAAAACTTGTGTAAGGTTGGATCTTCCAGCAACTGACCTTCGTTTCACATTAAAAGATGTTGCTGTTGTACTATTAAGCAGTGGGTTTCCTCGAAGAAGCTCTGCTTCTTTAGCTTTAAGCTCTTCTTCCCGCTCTAGTCGTTCCTACATATGAAGAATGCATATTTGTTACAACTACTGTAACCAAAAAACACTCATAGTGATACATAAAGGTGAAAAGTTAGCAAAATTTGGAAGAAATCCATTTCAGGGTGTACCCATCACTTTTCAAACAAAAGAATTCCCATACTCTTATGGTCCGTTTGGATTGAGGGAGAGGGAGGGGGAGCAGAGTAAAGTAGAGTAGATTTAGTATAAAATTAGCTTATTTTTAGCCTACACTACTCTACTCCCCTCCACTCCCCCTCCTTCCCCCCTCCATCCAAACAGGCCATTAGTGATGCATTGATAGGAGTTTGAAAGAATGACACCGAGAAACAGCACATACATCCCCTTACTGTTTTGGCTGGCCAACGTATAATATCCTTACAAACATATTATAAAGAGCCAGTTCATTTGCTCCAATAAGCAGTGCCAAATTGGGATATCAATTAAGAATAGAGTAATCCCCGGATAAAGTAACTCTCACCTTCCGTAGCTTCTCCTCTGCTCTTTCTTTCCTTATTTGTTCAAGCTCAAGTATAAGAGCTGCTTCATCATCCTCATCATCGTCATCATCATCACTAACACAACACACAAGAAGTATTAACAAATAGTGTTTAATCCAGAGGACGCGTCATTCTGGATGCAAAGGCATAAATGAGCAATGGAGTCAAATAGGCAAAATGAATCAGAAAATTGCTCTTCGAGTAAGACGTATGAGCACAATTTTAAAATAACATTCCAATAGCACTTTTATGAACTACACATAAGACATATGAATACAATTTTTAAAGAGCATTCCAAAAACACTCTTATGAATTATACACAGGACATATGAACAAAATTTTGGACGAATGCTCCAAATGCACTCTTATGAAACACACACATGATTATTGATTCAAAGAAAACTGAACCTAGAATTTGCATGAGTCAAGTTGGCAGATAAAAAATAAATAAAAAAATAACTCTGCCAAGGGAAACAAATTAATAACCTCTCATCGTCACTTTTTACTTCTATGTCAGAGTCATCAGCATCTACGCTACGTGGAACAATACGATCTTCAGCTTCACTCCTTGTCCCTGTAAAATTTAATGATTTATGCAGTTAATAGACTGTATAAGTATATCTAGGGAGTACTTATTGAAAAAAAAGAGTACATATAGGAGTCACTAAATTGATATACACATCAGGTGAGCTGGTAGATTCACCTTCCAATAGGAGATGGCTTTCCTTCCTGCGACCTCTTTCATCTGCAACAACATACACGTCAACTAAATAAACAGCAAAATGCTAAAAAAGTACATTGTGGAAACAATATATAAATGAGGTAAATTCAACAAATCAACAATAAGTTGCAAGCCAACAAACTTTGGTAATATAGATATATTTCTTTTCTTACCATTATAGGACTTATCCTTTGACAAGAAATGCCTCCGCTCACGCTCTTCAAGCTCTTCACGGAGATTCCTCTTCTGCAATTCATCTTGGGTGTCCTGCCCATCCTTTCTGGAGGTGCAGACAACAATCAGAAAGGGTTTCTCATATTGGCATGAAAAGGAAACACTTGCACAAAAATACTACATTGGATTGGACCAAGACCATAAATATAGAAAGTACTGGAATCTCACTTCATATGCACTATATATACACAAATATGGACGTTTGAGATGCAGCTGGCTGATCACATATATATCAATTTATCTACAATTCTCAAATACAAAATCTTGAACCATTCTCCATTCATAACAAAGAGTCAGAGAGAGAGAGAGAGAGTAAAAAAAATCTAGAAAAACTCCTGTCTCTTTCCCACTTTTCATGCAATAATAGCTCCCAAATTTCCTGAGCTAATAACGTATTCCCCATTGAGATCTTCTTACAACTAATAATGCCTTAAGCAACAACTTTTTTATTGGCAAGAAAGCACGCACCAGTGACATTTGAGCTATAGCTCATTGACAGCCATAAATTAAAAGTCTCTATTAGGGGTTTAGACAGAACTCTCCACCTATTGTTGCCACTCGTTCTTAAAGGAGGCTGATTTCCTAGTTATGAAGCCTAGTCCTAGTTCCAACCACCACCCAACCACCCCCCCCCCCCCCCCCCCAAATCTCCAAAAAACAAAAGCCACCAACAACAAATAAATAAATAAATTCAGAGAAACATTATAAATAAGATCCACACCTAAAGAATCATTTCTTCAAGTTCTATTCAAGTTTAGAAAATACTAAACCCTCAAGATAGTCATCCATCCAACACAAAAGCATACAATTAGAAATAAAGATACAAGAAGATGACAGAACTCTACCTGGGCTTCAAAGTTGTATGAGCAGCAAGGTCCCTTGATGAGTACTTTTGTGAAGGACCAAAAATTCGAGTACCACCTTGCTCGTTACCACCTTTTGCTGGTGCCCATGTGGGACGAGCTGCAGTTGTCATCTCCTCACAATATTCTCAAACAATAACCTATCCACTACAACATGATACTTCAAAATGCATAATCACACAACCCATTTTGAAAACTTGCACAGCTAATGCATTGAAGGCCATATACATAAGAATACCAAACTGTAGACCACCCAGAAAACAAAGATAATAAGCTCAAAACCCAAAAATTTAAAAAAAAAAAAATGGCAAGTTTAGAAGCAACATAAATTACAACCACATAGTTATTCCAAAGTTTACAACAACAAAATCCTTTAGGCCATATAAAGAGGTGAGGTTGGACCGCACTTGTGGGAGTTGGGCATGGGCCTAAATTTTTTAGCCAGAAATATAAACTAAATGAAAAATCTTATACAAAATGTAAAACTAAAATCAGTGAAATTCCCAATTTTGTTTTGCAAGAATCTTTCATTTTATAAAGATTAGATCAGAAAACAAATGAGAATAACACTAATAAATGAGAACAAAACTACAATACTTTCCAACAATTGCATTCATCACAATGGAGTGTAAACATAAAACATGGGTACCAAAAAATCAAAACCCTAAACTTCAAGCCCGTGATTCCTATCTTTTCCTACGGTTTTCTCAGCAACCAAACATATCATATATCACACGAATTTTCTCTACTTCTACAACCAAACTCAGATTTTTCAGAGAATCAAAACCCTAAAATCAAAACCCAAATAAAAAAATCGAATTTTACACACAATTAATCGCTACAACTCAAATTCAACAATATATAAATCCAAAAAAAAAAATTTTAAAATGTTCAATTACCGGTTTGAAATTGGACTGGTTGAAACGAAGAACCGGAATCTGAATCGCTGCGAAGAGAGAGCTAAGGCTTCGAAGCTATACGATTTGGTGAAGAGAGCTCGAGAATTGAATTGTTAGGGTTTTCTAAACTTTTATATGAGAGTCTAAAACTGTGTCGTTTTGTTTTACAAAAGCTAATTAAAAAAAGCAAGCTCAGAGAGAGAGATGGGTTTGTGAGAATAAAAAGATGAATGGGGACTATGGGCTGGGTTGAGAAGTCAAGCCCAGAGAGATGACCAAAGAGGCTCTGTGGTCACTCTTTAGAGGCCCATGGTTTTTCAATGTTTGTTTGTCAGCAATTTTTTTGGGCTTGACCAAGTTTTGGGCCAGCCTCAGGTTTTGGGTTAATCTAGGTCCGGCCTGCTTAGGTGTATGTGAAAATCGACCTGACTGATTTAATTTATCGGGATCGATAAAAAAGAGTGATATTAGGGATAACTAAAAAGTATTGACACGGACACAGGAATGTGTACAATACAACAACACGACATTTTTTTTTTGAAAAAATAAGACATGGATACATCAGGATATGTTTATTACTTTATTTAATATATTAGCATTATGCATGTGCAATGCATAGTTTAATCAAAATTCATATGTAAATAATTATTTTTAATAATTTACTTAAAATAAATAATAAAAATAAATGAATATTTTACTTTTAAGTTACATAATGAATGCATGTTATGTGAAACTAATGTACTATAAAATGTGTGTATATATATATATATATATAATTGAATGGAAGATAGTAGAGATACCTAAATATATATATATATATATATATATAATTATTTTCAATAATACATTGAACTTTGAGGCCCAATTAATCACATATATTTAAATGGAAAATCCTTGAATTATTTAATAGTTAAAAACTATCTAAAACAATAATTAAAATCATGTTTAAGTGAAACCTCAATTTAATAATTAATAGCAATCTAAATTATTAAACATTTAAAATTTTGAAGTAGAGAGAGAGAGACTCACATGAGAATTTAATTTTTTTTCCTTGAAAGCATGGAAGAAGGCACTAAAACTTGAGTGAGTTTCACCCTACCAAGTTTAAGTTTAAACTTAAAGTTTAAGTCTTATGCGTTGCACGCTTTATGAGTGTGTATATGCATGAAAAATTATATGAATTTAATATTTATTGTAGAAAAGAGGTGGTGTAGTCTTACCCTTATCTAGCTAATTCTTGTTATAACCCCTTTGTGTAGTGTGTGTATATGCATGAAAAATGATCTAAATTTAACATTTATTGTAGAAAAGAGGTGGTGTAGTCTTACCCCTGTCTACCTAATTCTTATTATAATCCCTTTGTTTTACAGGGAGAGAGAGAAACGCTTCTTTTGAAAAAAAAAGAAAAAAAAGTCAGCGTATAATATATAATAGCTAAGATATTAATCTTAGGAAGTGGTATCTCATACGGATTAGTATTTCAATGGTGGGTTTTGGTAGTTAGAAGTTAGCACATAGTAGTTAATAATTAGAAAATTACCTTGAAATTTTTTAAACCAATCCCTTAAAAAAGTTTTAGTAGAGTTTAAATCACATTAATAAATTCTCCCTATTCAATTTTTATTTTTATTTTTAAAATCATGTTAATAAAAAGTTACTGATAAAACTATTATTAGTAAACATTTCTTAGGCTTATCTATTTAGCTTTGTTGCCAAATTTATATAAACTCTTTAATTTTATTTTATTTCTTTTTTTCGAAGAATATAACACAACCAAAAACCTATAAACAACAATTTACATTCAATATAAAGAATATAGTCAAACTTATTCATAATTTAAAATTAAGAAATTAACACAAATTATAAATTAAGATATAAATTTAGAAAAAGAATAAAGAATAAACCTATTTGTTTTCTCTATCATTTTGAGAGATGAAAGTGTGAGTATGTAACTAAAACTTGAATCAATTATTGTAGAAGAGAATAAATGAGTACGAAAGTTTAATATTATGAATTAGGTTAAAACGTATGTGAGAAGTTTTTATTAATGTTTATGAATTTAAAGAAAAATAGCTTAAAAAAATGAGAAAATAATAATGAAGAAAGAATGCATACCTATTATGGGATTTAGACATTCACATATTGGAATAAAATTCACTTCAAAAAGGATATATATATATATAGGTAGAGTTTCATTTGATATAGAATTTAAATCCTATTGGAATTAAGATTTCTAATCAATTTGTTTGTTGCTATCTCATAAATCCCATAAAAAGTGGAATAAAATAAAAGGTCATATGAATAGAAAGAAAAAATAAACCATTTTTTTTTTATGGAAAAATGGAAACTTTTAGAAGAACAAACATTTATTATATATAGATTTTTTTTATTTTTTTTTGGAAAAGAAAGAAAATGTGTTTACTTTAAACTCAAATACTTATTAACTTATTTATAATTTTTTTTTAACTTTATCCAAAAACATTTTTGGTAAATATATGTAGCTTTTTTTTTTTAATTATGTTTTTTTTTACACGAAATAATATAATTTAAATTAAAAAAAAGGAATAGATGAAGATTGTTGCTATTTTTTTTAAAAAAAAAAAAAAAGGATTAGATGAGGAGTTTGAATTTTAATCAAATTAAGATTTTTATCAATTTAAAAAATTATAAGAGAAGAAGATAAGTACAAAAAAATTATATTTATTTTTAAAAAATTTTAAAAAAAATTCTGTAATTTAGTGCAACCACTAAATTTTTGCAATTTAGTGCATCCATTTGGTGCAATCACAACGTCTAAGCCCTACTTTTATTATATAGTACTAGTTATAAGCTCATGCGTTGCACAGTTTTATGAAAAAACTTATAAAATAAATGTATAAATAATTATATATTTTAATAGATTCAATAAAGATATAGAAAAAAATTATCAAGTGTAAATAATTATCTCACTAAAATAAGGGGTAAGATTTCTTCCTAAAACTAAATTAAATTGATAATTCCAAATTGAATTTTAAATTGATAATTGTTTTAAAAAAATGTACTAAACAATTGATAAATCTAAAATTAATATAATCTTGATAATATTATAAATTAAAATTAAAGTTGATAATTCAAGAATACACGTGTAGAACATCTTAATAATTTGATGTAACATAAAATCAAATAAGAAAATTGTTAAAACTAATCTATTAATTCTAACCATATTTAATCATTAATTCTAAGACCCTAACCCTAAGCATATAAATTAGATCAAAGCTAAGAAAATTAGTTTAAACAAAAGGCAACCAATACACAAAACCTAATCAATTTAATAAAAACAAAGTACAAAAACAAAGAAGGAGCCTTTAGAAACTTGACAATGTTTTCGAATGTTTTGAATTCATTAATTAAAATCACATGAAGACAAAAAACCAATTGTGGGGGCAAAAGTTCAAATTTGTACATTGGGCCTTAAGCCCTGTTTGCTAATGTGGATAAGTCTGAGGAGGAGTAAATGATTGAAGAAGCCCCATGATAGATAATCGCGTAAGGAAAAGGTGGAGGGTTGAAGAATGTCAGTCGATCAAGCACCCGAGTGACTTAGGTGACATTCCAGGAGTCTCCAACAATGAGGATAGACTTCAGGCATGTACGGAGAAGATAATAATACAGAAATATCTAAGGGAAAAGCTGCTACCATCGCATTAAATGCACTGCAGCAACTTTTCTGGTCACATTTATGTGGAGAAAACCTCTGAACAGTGTAGTCTCAACCACTACAGTTCACAGAGAGCTAGGGAAGATGCTTGATAAGACATATACTTGAGTATAAGTTTAGATGATGAACAGGTGTACGATGGAGATGACCTAAAAAAGCGTATATAATGTGAAAGACCCTCCATAAGGAAGGGATCGAAAAACACAGGGGAAAAGAATAGAAAAAGAATTACTGTAACTGTAAACGTTAAACCATCTTTCAGAAATAGTGATTGGAATAGCAATTCACCTCCTCGGACCAACATCTCACCAATATTCACGTGTTTTCATGTTTGGTCGTACTTGAAATCTTAGCTAACCGTTGTTCAATTCGCTAAGAGCCCAGTTCTTTCACCCACTCTCTATAAATTTATTGTATTTGGCTCATTAGGCTCATACCCCAATTCTTTTGGGCTTGGGTTACAAACTGTGTCCTTATAATTGGCGCTGTCTGTGGGAAGAACTTGTGCTTCAGTGTAGTATAACGGTTATGGCAGGATCAGGTCCACATAAAACAAGTCCGCACTAGGCAGAATCTGCCAACGTTCGTTAACAGGATGAATTCCTTAATCTTGAGCGTGAAAAAGGTCTGGAAAATTATCAAGAGGGCAGTCTACACACAGTCCATACCGGTGGAAGCGAGTATCGAAGAAAAGGTCATGCAGCTCATGAGCAAGGTGATGAAAAAGCCATGCAACAAGAAATTGATGATTTAAAGAAGCAACTTCGTCGAGCACAACATAAGCGATCCCCTTCCAGCTCTTATGTTTCTTCTAATGACGAAGAAGATACCATCTATAGACAACGGTCTAGAACTCCACCAAACGAGTCTTTCTCTTGTGAGGAAGAGCATCTTCATAAAAGGAAACGCAGGAGTCCTTCTCGCAAGGGAGTGGGAACTGATGTTATGAAAAGGGCCTTGAGCTAAATTTCTAAATCACCCTTTACACGGGGGATAGAAAAGGCAAAACTTCTCAGGCGTTTCCATCAGCCAACGTTTGCCATGTATAATGGTCGAACGGATCTTGTAGAGCATGTAAGTCAGTTCAAACAGAAGATGGCTATCCATTCTCAGGACAAGGCTTTGCTGTGTAGGGTATTTCTATCCAGTTTGGAACCGATACTGATGAAATGGTTTGATGGGCTAATGACAAATTCTATCAGCTCCTTCAAAAAACTCACCCAATCATTCTGTTCCCGATTCATTACATGCAGTAGGGTTCCTCAACTTCTAGACTCCTTATTGTCCATGTCAATAAGGGAAGGAAAGTCCATGAAGGCGTATTCTGAAAGGTACTGGGAGATGTTTAACAAGATTGATGGTGATTTTGATGAGGTTGCTGTTAGAACTTTCAAGATTGCTCTCCCATCTGCGTACGATTTGAGGAAATCTCTAACAGGTAAACCTGTCACCAGTTTACACCAGCTAATGGACCGAGTTGATAAGTACAAGAGGATCGAAGACGACCAACAGTAAGGAAAAGGGAAAGCTAAGGTTATTCCTCAAGAAAGGAAGGATTTCAGGTTGGACCGATACAACAATAACCAGCCGAGAAGGGATTATGCGGATCAATCAGGGTCTAACAATACTCAGGTCGTCGGTGCGGTGTTCCGAGAACCAGTGCATCAGGTATTGGAGAAGATTAAAAATGAACCATTCTTTAAACGACCAAATCAGATGATGGGATACCCCGAAAAGCGTAACCGCAACCTCTATTGCCAATATCATCAGGATTATGGGCATACCATAGAGGATTGTAGAAGTTTGTAGGATCACTTGGACTAGCTCGTCCTAGAGGGCAAATTAAAACAACTACTGCATCATTCCAGTGGTCATGGGAACCAGGCAAGCTCTGAATCTCGAAGAGATATTCCTTCAAGACCCCTCTTGGGAACTATCAACGTTATCTTTGCCGCACTAGGGAGAACGGGGTCATGCCTGTCTAGGGTAATGTCTGTAGCTCATTTCTCCTCAGGAGATATCAATCAGAATCTGAAGAGGGCTAGAATGGAATTGCCGTTAGTCATGGGCTTTTCTGATGAGGATAAGATTGGAACCATACAACTCCACGATGATGCCTTGGTGATCACCCTCCGAATTGGGGGATACGATGTGAAGAGGGTAATGGTGGATCAAGGTAGCACTGCCGAGATAATGTATCCTGACCTTTATAAGAGGTTAAACTTAAGAGCTGAAGACCTGACCCCCTATAGCTCCCCCTTAGTGAGTTTTGAGGGGAAGATTATCATTCCAAAAGGTCAAATCAGGTTACCTATGCAGACTGGCTCAGAAGTAGTAGAAATAGATTTTATTGTTGTGGATGCATATTTTCGCTACATAGCAATTGTCGCCAAATCTTGGCTTCATACGTTAAGGGTAATTTCTTCTACACTGCACCAGAAGGTTAAATACCTGTTAGAGGGTCAGATTAAAGAAATATCGGGGGATCAGTCTATGGCAAGGCAATGCTTGGTGGCAGCCATCCAGTATAAACCCGAGGCCGAGTCCTCGACTCATAAAGAGAAGGGCTTGTAGCAGTTAAAACCCCCGGCGTTATCCATCGATAAGCCAGCCGAGGATGCGAAGTGTGAGGACTTGGTAAAGATTGTTATTAGAGATGATCCAGAAAAGTTCTTTCAGATTGGGACCCAGCTGCCTCATTAAGAGAGAGAAGAACTGATAGAATTCCTTAGAAAGAACATTGATGTCTTTGCCTGAAATGCCTACGAAGCCCCAGGAGTAGATCTAGAATTCATCTGTCATAATTTGAAAGTTAATTCGTTAATCACACCTAGGAAGCAGCCCCCTCGGCGCCCATCCAAAGAACATGCCGAGGTAGTACGAGAGGAAGTAACTAGGCTTAAGCAAGCTGGAATTATCAATGAAGTTTTTTATCCTGAATGGTTAGCAAATACTGTAGTGGTAAAGAAGAAGAGTGGGAAGTGGCGAGTATGCGTAGACTTCACGGACTTAAATAAAGCTTGCCCCAAAGATTCATTCCCTATGCCCAAGATAGACCAGTTGGTAAATGCCACTGTTGGCCATCCTCGGATGAGTTTCTTGGATGCCTTCCAAGGGTATCATCAAATACCCCTAGCCTTAGATGATCAAGAGAAAACTGCTTTTGTTACTCCTATCGGAAACTACCATTACAAAGTAATGTCATTCGGTTTAAAAATGCAGGATCCATCTACCAAAGAATGATGACGAGGATGTTTGAGTCACAATTGGGGAAGAATATTGAGATCTATATTGATAATATGGTGATAAAAAGTAAGGTGGTTTCAGAGCATTTGGGAGACCTTGGAACTATTTTTGAAATTCTCCGAAAGTATAAGTTGCGCCTAAATGCTTCTAAGTGCTCATCCAGTGTGGGGTCAGGCAAATTCTTAGGCTATATGGTCACTCACAGAGGGATTGAAATTAACCCTGACCAGATTAAGGCTAGTAATAACTTGCAATCAGCTCGGAATCCCAAAGAGGTACAAAAACTGACCAGAATGGCCGCCGCTTTGAATAGATTCATCTCTCGATCAGCAGACAGATGCAGACCTTTCTTTTTGTTGATCAACAAATGGAAAGGGTTTGAGTGGACTGAAGAATGTGCCATAGCTTTCCAGCAACTTAAAGACTATCTTTCTCGGCTGCTGATCATGTCTAGTCCCGAGCCAGATGAAGTCCTGTTTGCCTATATTGCTGTGGCCCTCTACGCTGTAAGTTTAGTACTGATACGAGTTGATTGCGGTATACAACGACCGGTTTACTATGCGAGTAAATCATTGCATGAAGCTGAGGTGCGATATTTACCCTTAGAAAAAGCTATCCTGGCAGTAGTACTTGACACACGTAAACTGCCTCATTACTTCCAAGCACATACAGTCATCATTTTTACTCAGCTTCTGCTTAAAGCCATACTCCAAAATGCCAACTACACAGAAAGAATTGCCAAGTGGGGTACAGCTCTAGGGACTTTTGACATCAAATACATGCCTCGTACCTCCATAAAAGGACAGGTCCTCGCGGATTTAGTGGCTGAATTCACCAAACCCCCAATGGAAGAGTTGGAATCGGCAGAGAACACAGATGTAAAGTTGGTTGGCACAATCTTCCAACATGGCATTTTGCCCTGGGAAGTATATGTTGATGGGGCATCAAATCAGAAGGGTTCAGGGATCGGACTAGTACTGATATCCCTTGAGAAAGTCATTGTTGAAAAATCTTTGAGGTTGAATTTCTTGGCTACGAATAATGAGGCCGAGTACGAAGCTCTCTTGATGGGAATAGCCATGGTTCAAAGAATGGGTGGAAAATCAATAAAAGTCTTCTTGGACTCAAGGCTCGTCATCGGCCAGGTAAAAGGGGAGTTCGAAGTGAAAGATGAGAAAATGCAGGGGTATCTAAGTCAAGTTAAGTGTCTACAGTCAGAGTTCGATTCTTTCCACTTGTTGCACATCCCCAGAAATGGTAATGCACATGCTGATTCTCTAGCTATGCTTGCGACCTCCTCGGCACAAAATTTGCCTTGGGTTATCTTTGTTGAGGACTTGCACAAACCCACAGAGGCAAGAAGAGAGACGGCCTAAATTCATCAAATTAGAGTAGGACCGAGTTGGATGGACTCTATAATTCAATTCCTAAGGGAGGACACTTTTCCTAAAGAAAGGATAGAAGTTGACAAAGTAAAGAGGAAGGCCACAAGGTTCTAGCTATCCGAGAATCAGAAATTATACAAGCGTTCTTTTTCAGGACCTTATTTATTATGTATTCACCCTGAGATGACTGAATCGCTCTTAGAAGAGTTGCATGAAGGAATTTGCGGAAGCCATACTGGTGGTAGATCTCTAACACATAGAGCTATTACTCAAGGCTATTGGTGGCCAAATATGCAGAGAGAAGCTCAAGAATACGTCAAGAAGTGTGACCAGTGCCAGGGGTTTGCGCCGAGCATACACCAATCAGGGGGAATTCTTAATCCGCTATCCAGTCCGTGGCCATTTACTCAATGAGGCTTGGACATTGTAGGACCATTCCCCAAAGTAGTGGGAAATAGTAAATATCTCCTAGTCGGCACAGATTATTTTACGAAGTGGGTTGAGGCTGAATCTCTTGCTAACATCAGGGACGTGGATGCGAAAAGATTCATTTGGAAAAACATTGTCACTCGGTTTGGGGTTCCTCGTGTGCTCATCTCGGACAACGACCTTCAATTCGATAGCAAAACATTTAGAAGTTGTTGTGGCAAGTTGGGGATTACAAATAGGTATTCTACTCCTACCTATCCCCAAGGAAACGGACAAGCAGAGGCTGTAAATAAAGTCATAGTAAACGGGCTAAAGAAAAGGCTAGATGACGCAAAGGGCAAGTGGGTGGAAGAACTACCACGTGTTCTTTGGACATATAGAACCACGCCTTGTAGATCTACTGGAGAGACCCCCTTCTCAATGACTTATAGGGCTGAGGCTGTTATCCCTTTGGAGACTGGTTTCCCAACGCTGAGAAGCAGTTTATTCAATCCAAGTGATAACGATAAGCATCTAAAAAGGAGTTTAGACTTGATTGAAGAGAAGAGGGAAAACGCAATGGTCCAATTGGCCTACTACCAGCAAAAAATGAAGCAAGGTTATGATGCCAATGTAAAATTGAGACCTTTAACTCCTAGTGATCTGGTGTTACGTAAAGTTGTGGGCGCTGCAAAGAATCCAGCTTGGGGAAAGTTAGGACCAAATTAGGAAGGACCCTACCGTATCACCTCGGAAGCTGGCATTGGAGCTTATTTTCTAGAAGATTTGGACGAGCATGTAATACCACGTCCTTGGAATGTAAACAACCTAAAGAGGTATAACTATTAATAAATATTTTCATAATCAATTTATTTATTCATTATATAAGAAGTTTATACTTTTTACTTTTTAGTTCTTATAAGTGTTTAAACTTAAATTCAATCATGCCTGAAGTCCTCGAGCCAGATAATTTGGGTTAGTTAACATTCATTTGCAACTCTCATAAGTATTTAAACTTAAATTCAATCATACCTGAAGTCCTCAGACCAGATGATTTGGATTAGTTAACACTCGTTCATGATTCTCATAAGTGTTTAAACTTAAATTTAATCATGCCTGAAGTCCTCGGACCAGATGATTTGGGTTAGTTAACATTCGTTCATGATTCTCATAAGTGTTTAAACTTAAATTCAATCATGCCTGAAGTCCTCGGACCAGATGATTTGGGTTAGTTAACACTCGTTCATGATTCTCATAAGTGTTTAAACTTAAATTCAATCATGCCTGAAGTCCTCGGACCAGATGATTTGGGTTAGTTAACACTCGTTCATAATTCTCATAAGTGTTTAAACTTAAATTCAATCATGCCTGAAGTTCTCGGACCAGATGATTTGGGTTAGTTAACACTCGTTTATAATTCTCATAAGTGTTTAAACTTAAATTCAATCATGCCTGAAGTCCTCGGATTAGATGATTTGGGTTAATTAACACTCATTCGCAGTTCTCATAAGTGTTTAAACTTAAAATTCAATCATGCCTGAAATCCTTAGACTAAATGATTTGAATGGGTTAGCATCATAATACCATGCTTATAGATATTTATATAACTTTTAAGTTGCGTTTGGATACCTTGGGCTACTTATTGAATTTGAATTAATTTATAGTATTACCCTTGGTAAGACCAAGGTAAATTGCTCAATAACTTGCCTAAATTGCAGCAATGTTTATCAATATCCACTTAAAGTTACTTGCCTATTTATAGGATGCGGTAGTGGATTTTGTTTAAGTGGCAAAAGATCATCATACTTTGACAATGAATCTCATAACACATATTATGAAGATATATGAAACAAAAGAAAAATTTCTTCATTAATAATAAAAAAAAAGTGTGGTATATTCCTTCAAAAAAAAAAAAAACATATAAAAATAATAAAAATCCCCTAGCCTAAGTTTTTGTCTTGGACACCACTGGCTCAACAGTTTGGCCGAGCTGAGGGGCAACAGTATCTAGGGCTTTCTCTGTGGGATCAGAAGAATTTTTCTTCTTATCCTGACCTTTATCCTTGCCCTTGAGAGTTTCAGTCTTCTTTCCTTGGCCACCATCTTGGTTGGAGTCTTTTGGAACTTCCAAGGAAGCAGGAGGGACTTGGTCCACCTTTGACTACGTAGATACCTGTATGGCTTGTTCAGGGTGAGAGGAGTCAGGACCTGGGAGCTCGCGGATTTCTAGATCATAGTAAATGCTCTCAGGTCGCCTCAAGTTAGAGCCCAGAGGGACCTCAGCAACATCAAGGGCTTTACCCCAAGAGATGTCGCAGTAATCCCTGCATACAGCGGAGAGTTCCTCTGTGAGTCTGGCTTGAGTCTCCTCCACCCCAAGCGTGGAAGCAGCCTGCTTCTCGGCCTCAGCTGCTTCCTTAACCAGTTGGACAGCTTCCTTGGCCTTTCGAAACTCTTCGCGAAGCTTCGTCACCAGTTACTTTTCTGTTGCCAGATTGATTTCAATATAGTGCAATTGTTTACATAGATCTTTAGCTTGCTTCTCAGTAGTCTTAAGGCCTGCTTCAGAGCTGTCCCTCGCCCTAACTGTCTCCTTCAGCTGCTCGGCCAGTTTGGATTGATTTTCTTTTAGGGCGCCCAGCTCTACCTCGACCTCGGATCAAGTATCGAAGGCCGCCTTGGCCTCGCTGCGGGCATCTTTAACCCAATCCTCGGCCACATAAACCTGTTGGGTAATCTACGTGACAAAATAAAAATTTTATTTTTAGTATAAAACACAAAGCAAAAACTTATGAAAATAACCAAGTGTTTAGGTAGGGCAATAGATCAAACTACTTATCATGGCCAGATCCCTCTTAAGGGATAGGAAGAACTCCTGTTGATTGAAGCGCTTGTAAGCCTTTGTGTCTTTTGGAAGGAGGAGGGGCTGCTCCAAAGTCTCGGCAACATGACCTGTATGCCCTTCGTGGTAATGTCTAATGGAGGTATCCCAGGCAATGGGGACATCGTCCACCTCCAATTTAGGAGACCATATGCGCGATGGAAGGCGCACTTGAGCCGCGAGAAGATCTTCCCGGCTTTCAACAGAATTGGACCTCCTACTTCTTTGGTCCTGGGACATCCTCTGTTGTTTGTTTCCCTTTGGAGGGCCTATCTCGCCCTCCTCAGGAACCTCATGTTGCCTCTTTCTCCTCAATTCAGGATTGGGCTTCAGCCCAAGATCAACAGGGAGCTGAGGAGGGGGAGGAGGAGGGTTCACTGGGGGCTTGGACTTATTGGTCTTTTGGGGGATAGGCGCCATATTCCTCCCCTTCATAAGCTCTCTTAAACTTTTGCCAGTTTTTTAGGCCATTTCTTTAGCTTCGTTGTCTGAAGAGTCCTCCACGTAAGTGATTATAGGAGTGGGGGTTTGAATGCACGAGTACTCGTCAGTTCTTTCCTCGGCATTCGATATAACAATGGCTTCTACTCCTTGCGTTTCTTCTTCTTCAAATTGGAACTTGTTTCTTCCTCAAGCGAAGTAGAAGATGCAATTCCTTTCTCGGCTACAGCTTGTCCGAGGGGTACTTGTTGAATTGGCTGGGCAACCAAAGGAACACCTTGTGGGACTGGATGATCGACAAGTGGAAGGTCGTGGGGCGCTAAAAAGTTAGGCCGAGACACGTCTATACAAGCTAACCGGTAGTCGTTTGCCCTGATAGCGTTACCGACCTCTTGAAAGTTTCTCGAGAGAGGTTCATAGTCTAAAATTAGATGGGCCGCTCGTAGTTGTTTGTCGTTGTTTACAAAAATCTGGGATCTCAATAGATAATTGAGTGTGGGTACGTTGATTAGGCTGATCTGAGGAGTTACTTATTCTTTGTCTGTCAAACAAAGGAAAACTAAACAGTTAGAAACTTGGAATTCACTGTAAAATATATATTGGCGTAAAAAAATCTTTTTGATATAGCAAAGCAAAGCCGAGGACGGATAGCTTAAATCTAATGTTAGAAAACCTAAATCTAAAGTATCCTACCTGGCTCTCCTAGCTGGGTTGGGTAAGGAAGACTGTCATGCCAGGGGCCTGATGCAATTAAGTAATCATCCTTCATCCCCTTGTTAGACTTAGGAAGACACGAAATGAGCTTGACAACGTCGGACCGGGATTTCAGGTAAAATCCCGCTCCTTTTTGTTTATGACCCTCGTACAGGTGAACTACGTCGTGCCAGGTTAGCCCCAATCCTAGGTGTCGGTTCAGAGCGTCAATTGCTCCTAAGATCCTAAAGAGATTAGGTGCACACTGTTAGAGGCAAAGCCTATGGTTACGCAAGTAGTCTCTTGTAATCCTATCCATAGGGAGAGTCATTCCTCCCTCTATGAAGGATATCATGGAGATTATGACTTCTCCCACCTCTCAGTCAAATGCTAATCCTTCCGGGGAACAGTATCACAATGATACCTCCTGGGGTATGTGATATTTGTCTTTGAATATTTCTATCAAAGCAAGGCTATCCACTAAATAATTAAATCTACCCATTTCGAATAAGTAGAAAAGAGAAAACGCTAGGGGTGACAACGGGGTAATGAGGAATGATGGTCCGAGAAGGTTGTCCGAGGAAATAAAGAAAAATTCGAAGAAGTTAGAACTTACGTGAACTAAATCAGGAACTGATCTTTGGAATCCTTAGGAGGATTTTTGGAAATTTTTGAGGAAATAGGACAGATGATCTAATAATCGGTATGAGTTTAAATGCTTGGGTGCGTTGGAGATTCTGAACTATGATGAAGAAAAGAAAAGATAACTCTCTTATCAGGCTTTATATAAGGGACTGAAAATGAGTGGGATTTATCCCGCCCAAATCTTGAAGGAAAATGTGGTTCGTTGGATCAAAACCTCTCCATTGGATGCTAAAGACACAGCGCTGCCCAAGGTAATTAATGACGTTTCGCGAATTCCGAAGTGTCAAAAGCAATGGTGAAATGACTAAAATCACGTTCCTACGTGCGTGAATTTGGATATTTTTTACGGTTTTAACCACGGTTGCTTTGGCAAGTCAAAATTCTATTTTTTCTCCTCGGATAAAAGGGAAAAATTAAAATTTTGAGGGATTATTGTGGAGGCAAAAGTTCAAATTTGTATATTAGGCCTTAAGCCCTATTTGCTAATGTAGATACGTCCGAGGAGGAGTAAATGATTGAAGAAGCCCCAGGATAGATAATTGCGTAAGGAAAGGGTGGAAGGTTGAAGTCCGAGGAGGTTACCCTTCTCAAACCGGACAAATGTTAGTCGATTAAGCACCCGGGTGACTTAGGTGACCTTCCAGGAGTCTCTAACGATGAGGATAGACTTTAGGCATGTACGGAGATGATAAGAATATAGAAATATCTAAGGGAAAAGCTGCTACCACCGCATTAAATGCACTGCAACAACTTTTTTGGCCGCATCTTTGTGGAAAAGACCTCTGAACAGTGTAGTCTCAATCACTACCGTTCATAGAGAGCCAGGGAAGATGCTTGATAAAAAATATACTCGAGTATAGGTTTAGATGATGAACAAGTGTACGATGGAGATGACCTAAAAAAGCGTATATAATGTGAAAGACTCTCCATAAGGAAGGGATCGGAAAACACAGGGGAAAAGAATAGAAAAAGAATTACTGTAGCTGTAAACGTTAAACCATCGTTCAGAAATAGTGATTGGAATAGCAATTCACCTCCTCGGACCAACATTTCACCAATATTCACGTGTTTTCATGTTTGGTCGTACTTGAAATCTTAGCTAACCGTTGTTCAATTCGCTAAGAGCCCAGTTCTTTCACCCACTCTTTACAAATTTATTGTATTGAACTTATTAGGCTTAAACCCCAACTCTTTTGGGCTTGGGCTACAAATTGTGTCCCTACACCAATAATAACACTAAAGAAAATAAACAAAATGAAA
The DNA here is from genome assembly GCA_029955455.1 of Quercus agrifolia. Lineage (NCBI taxonomy): Eukaryota > Viridiplantae > Streptophyta > Magnoliopsida > Fagales > Fagaceae > Quercus > Quercus agrifolia. The sequence goes on from JARQAD010000004.1 coordinate 59,859,515, forward strand.
ATAATAATAATAATAAAAGAAGAAAGAATGCATACCTACATTGTCATGGGATTTAGGCATTCACATATGGAAATAAGTTTCACTTCAAAAAGGATATATAGGGTTATATATATTGGTAGAGTTCCATTTGAAATATAATTCATTTAAATCTTATTGAAATTAAAGATATCTAATCAATATGTCTTATTTGGTCAAAAAAGATATCTAATCAATGTGTTTGTTTTTATCCCATAAAAATTGGAATTAATAAAAGGTCATATGAATAGAATGAAATTTTAAATTTAAAAAAAAAGTTAATTCAACATAACGTAACATATAAAAAATTAAAAATTAAAAAAAAAATTTAAAAAGAGAGAAAGAGAACGTGGTTGATAGCTATAAAGAATTTTGATATATATATATATATATATATATATATATATTTTTAAATGTCATCAACATAGAAATTATCAAATTAATGGAGATATATACTGTTTTTTGGAATAGATAGAGATTATTAAATTATTGGTGATATATACTGTTTCTTGGGATAGATTTATATTAATCACCTCTTAAAGAATTTGGATTGTGCTTATCCCTTAATAATCAAGTTTTGTAGCTTGATATTCTGATAAAATAATATTAATTTAATAATATCTATATTAAATTTTTGTATGTTAAATATTATCCCCTAATTTAGAAAATATATCCTAACAAATAACAAAATAATGTTAATTAGATGATAAATATTATCTAAATTAAATTTTTGTATGTTAAATATTATCCCTTAATTTAAAAAATATATCATAACAAATAAAAAAATAATGTTAATCTAATTTTATTTAATGATAAGAATGAATTAGAGTTCTGATGGTATATTATTCTTTTTTAGTTCTTTAAAAATCTAAAATTTTAATAAATTTTTTGTAATTTGGTGAAACCACATGGTGCAACCACGACGTTTAAGCCTAACTTTTATTATATATAATATGATGATATGATTTTTATTTATATTTTCTATATATTGCTTAGAATTTATTTTTCATATAATTTTAAAAATATATCAATTTAAGAGTAATACTCTATTTGTTTTAATAGAAAATCTTACACAAAGATAATTTTCTTCATTTTCCTATGTTTGTAAGTAATTAAAAAAAAAGGATAAAAAAATTATCTCTTAATTTCTCATATTTAACTTATCAATAGATAAAGTTAGAATCCACTAAAATTTTATGGAGAACAACTCCATCTCACGCAAAACTAAATAAGGAAAATAATTTTATCTTACACAAAGTTAAATTAGGGAAATTAAAAGATAATTTCTAACTCATTTTAAGGTCATAAGCAAACATAGGAAAATAAAATTTTTTTCTATAAAATTTTTTTTGGAAAATGATTCATTTTCAAGAAAATATTAATGTTAAAACAATTAGAGCAGAATAATGGATAATAAATTGAATTTATGACTATTAAATGATGTTTAGAAATTATAATGCAGACCAAGAATAAGAATATTTATTAATTTCTGATACACTATTACTTTTAGAGCATGAATGCTCTCTTTGTTTTGTGAAGGGTATTTTATTCCTCTTGTTCTCATGTCCTGTGGCCATGTACTATAATTTTAATTATTTATTTTTAAAAAAAGACCAAGTTAGAACACGTATGTAGAAGCGTTCTAGGCATGTTTCAAACATGACACGGGTAGGACATCTCACATTGACCTTACAAATTGATATTTTGACTTCTAATCACTAGAAAAAAGAAAAAAATTATTATGATATTATTAATGTGACATCAACTATAATTATTGTCACTACAATTTGTAAATATTTTATAATAAAAATTAGTTACTTCAGCTTTATCTCCAATATAATTTGAAGGAGTTTGAGTTTGTCCATACAAGCACGCAAACTTTTTTTTATTTTTGCTGAACTTGTTGGTGTCTACGGCTAAACAACGTGCCACATCCACAAAACAAATCTGAGCTTGCCGACATTCAAAATTCCAAATCTCAATTTGATTCCTTGATTCGAGTTTTGATAGAATCCAATGCTGTTAGTATGCACCCGATGGGTTCTTCGATAAACCTGCTTTAAAATTCCTAAGTTTACGTTTATTACACTGAATGATAATTATAATAGAAATTATAATATTTATTACTAGTAATAAAGTGTGTTATAATATAATAATTAAATCTATTCATTAATTTGGTTGTGAGTTAAAACTTAACATTTATTTTAGAAAATATCTTACCCATATAATTATATATCCTTAAAAATTGTTATTTTTAAATTTAAGAGAGATATGTGTTATTTTTTATGAATTTTTATTTTTATAATTGTTAAATGTATATGGAAAATTTATTTATTTGGAAATATATTAAGTTTTGAAATTATTGCACTTATTGAGGAATAGCTAATACAACCTTTTAAAGATGAATAATTATTCCTCATTTTGAAGAATAGCTATTCATAATGAATGACTATTCCTTATAATAAAAACATAACCAAACTAAAGAATAACTAAACTATAGGAATAATTATTACATTACAGTGTCTATTACAATATATCAAACATGCCCTAAGTACAAGGATTTTCCCTCAAATCATTTTGAAAGGAAACTTCCTTCAATCCATTGCTCCATAATTAATTGAAATGACTTATGTGATCGAGTGTTTATTTAGTTATTTCGTTATCCTTTGACCTAAAAAAAAAAAAAAAAAAATTTACGTTTACAATATTTTTACAATAAATAATAGGTAGTAAATTGTTATTTGTTCTAATTTGAACTCACAATTTAGTGTGTGTTTGGCATTGATTATTTTTGCTAATTTATTTTATTATTCAGCTTATTTTTGTTACTATTCATGAGTCTCATTGCACTTTTTGGTATTATTTATGAGTCCCACTATACTATTTCAAGCTTCAGTTAACCTTTTACCTTGATCTATAGTACTTTCAGTAAAAAATTTTCAGTTTCAGTAAAATAAGCGGATCCCAAACGGACCTTTAAATAACTTTTTTTTCCACCAATAATGATCAATAACCGCTTACTATTTAAAATTTGTTGTAAAAATATTGTAGACATAGTATTTTTCTATACTTTAAGATTGATATATATATATATATATATATATATATATATATATATATATATATATATATATATATATATATATATATATATATCATCTCAATTTAAACCCATAACCAAAAGCTTGCTTGACAAGTAGGCAAACTCTCTCCTTGCATAGGATAACTTGTAAATATTAGAAAATTTGAAGATTGAATAAATATATTGATGGTAAGAGGGAGAGAGATATACCACCAAACTCCTACTTCTTATAGTTTGAATCCTAAACTTTTCCTCTTAAGAAAAGACGTACCGTTTTTGTCACAAAGATAAACGTGGAGGAACTTTGATATTCTATTATAAAATGAAAACTAAAGACTAACTAAAAAAAATTAAGCTCTCTTATAATTTTCTAAGAGAAGTTGTCTTTCAAAGCAATGCATAAAAAAAAGGAGAAAATTAAACTTTGATCTTCAAGCTAGTGTGCTATGGATGTATTCAATTGTGGTAGTACTAGTAAACACTTTTGCATGTTTATTGGCTACATGGAAATCTATAGTAAACAATACCATTTGGGTTTCATACTTCAAAGCATTCCAATGAATTAATCTACTACTTTCATAAATTAAAAAAAAAATATATCAATCTACTACTTTACTTTCATCTAAAAAAAAAAAAAAAACCCATTGTCATCTTAGTATTTGTCATCTTAGTATCTCACCCACCACCCATGAAACATGGTATAGGCATATAGCTCTATAGGCATTAGGGATTAGGCACCCCAACAAGGTGTTGAGCCTTCAAGATTTGAATGCGTGTGAATGATGTTTGAGTGTACCCGAAGATGGAGCTTCCCCTTCTTATGCCTAATAAAAAGATTGAGCAAAATCTAGTTACAGTTTATTGACGTCTTAAAATATTGATATTGATGCACTTCAAAGTTCACGTACTCAGATTTAAAAGTGATACTGGCAACACAATGACAATTATTTAATTGACCTATTATAATTAAAGGAATATCATTTTTATCTCAATTCACTAATAATATAATTTATTATAATGCAAAAAAAAAAAAAAAAACCACATCAATGATTATAAAAATAAAAGTCATGAAATATATCGTGTCCCTAAATTTACCGTAGATTTTATTTAAAAATCTAAGGTGTAACATATTGACTTTTAAATATCTCAGTTTTATAAAGTAAAAAGAAAAAAAAAAGTGAGGTTATCAAACCCACATCACATCAACTTTAGACTCGGGTAGATTATGCCAAAGTTCCCTTTGTTTCTATACATATCATATCCATTTCTGAAAAAAAGACTACTTTTCCCTCTCAATTAATGCTCGCATCTTAGCATCAACACGTTGCCATGAGTTACCGACTTAAAAAGATGGTCAGACTTTCAGTCAACCACGAAATATATAAGCTTAAATTACATTATTTTATTTACTAAACCTTCATTTTCTGTGATCTTATGATAGTCTATTTCTCTAACACGTTGCCAATTCACAATATCACAGCCTAAATTAATGGAATATGATTCATGTAAGAAACCTACGTTTTATAAATTGATTGGATGCAGCCATTTTTTTTTTTAATTTTTTTTGTGTTGCTATAAATTATAATAATTACATGACTTAATGTTGCTAGAACAACCTTATTTTTCAGAATTTAATTTGTTAATAATGACCTAAATAAATTGATTTTCTAATTCTCCAATTATGTTGGTGAGAGAACACATGTTGATAAAGGTTTTAAAAATCACTGTCTTGGCACCATCCCTATAGCAATGGCACACTTGGTGGGACAAACACCTTTCAATTTTGGAGGCTCACATGTGAGAATCACCTCTGAAATTTTAGCTTCAAAATAAATGTGATTTGATGGAAAAAAATTCAAGCTCAAAATTCATTTGTATTTTTCCTCACTTCTAAACAATTTTGCATAAAAATAATATAAATGAAAAGTTTTATTTATTTTTCCTTTCTTGCCCTTTTCAGACAAGAATCAAGATAGGATTGAAGTCATAGTTATCCAATCTTTTTTTCTTTTATATTTAGGAACAGTAGTTATCTAATCTAAATACTTTTTTTTTTTTAGAAGAATCTAAATACTGATTTGAGTACCCAAAAGTTATTATATGAATTAAGGAAATGATATCTATAAAAAAAGAATTAAGGAAATGCTGACATAGAGTTAACTTATTTGAAGATACAAGAAAGGGGTCTTGAGTGTTGTATATTTTACCTATAAAATTGGTTACAATTTTAATAAAATAAATATTACTACATATTTTATAAATTTAGTCGTTGAATTGTATGTTTTTTACTCTTTTAATACACATGTCAAATTTTGTGGATCAATCGGATATTATTTACTATATAATTTACAAGTTTATATTTTATACATAATTTTAACCCATAAAAAACTTGCAATTTAAATAATTTATTGATGACATAACTATTGATCTATAATTTCCAAGAAATTTTAAACCATAAGAAGAACATGTAATCCAATAGTGGATTTGTCAAAATTCATCTTAAATAAAAAAATATTAAGTAAGGTTGTAACCTTAAACTACAACCAATTTTGTCGTTAAACTCTATCTTATTTTAAAAAATACTGCCATCACCAACAAGAAGCCCATTGAAGGATAGTGACTATTGTAATTCATGCTTCTAACAGTTTAGCTTAGCTTATTTGGTTAGGTAAGATTTAATAAAGCTTTCACTCTTTATTTTTTTTTTCTTTTTTTTTTTCAAGGTATAGTAGTATTTTTAGTTTTTTACTCAACTTAATTTAAAAAAGAAAAGAAAAATAAACTAATATAAACACACATCTTGAACGGCTATCTTGCAAGTACTTCAACAACAAAAGGCTTAACTTGTTGAACTAATTAAAACCTATTCTTATGAGTTAATTTGAAAGATAATAAAAATAATTCTCTTGCCCTGTCAAGTTTTACTGTTTTAGCCACTAGTTATGTGTGCCTTATATAAAAATTCAAGTGGTTTCAAATGCTTCAATCATGCTATATGCATACAGGACAATTATAAAGACCCATCACCCATGTATTTAATAGTCATGTCCCTGATTTCTCCTAGGACAATGTTTCTACCCTACGCCAAGCTTCCCAACTGCAAGAATGGTGTGGCCAGGTGAAGTATGTAACACAAATGGGGAAATTAAATGGGGGCCATGCTTCTTCCAACAATACATAATACAATGACACAAGTTGGATTAGGTAGCCAACCACTCACCATAAAATCTCAAAGGCACAGTAACCCGCCATAATTCAAATCTATTTATTTATTTAGTTTCTATTACATAAACAAAAATTAATATTTAATAAACGTATTTATCAAATAATCTCTTTAAGTCTTATCCAATTAAAGTTCAGTATGATGTAAAATTAACTAGGTTTTAATAAAATATAACTTTGCGTTTATTTTAATTTTCTATTTTGGAAAGAGATAGAGGGAGAGACACATTTTACATTTGGTGTTGAAGAAGCAGTTGCTCTCTCAGCTTTGCTTACTTAATAAACAATAGATAGAGGAAAGTTAGGCCAACCGTTAGCCTCCCTCCAAACCCTCTGATTCCCTTGGAATCAAAGCAAAGCTTGAGCAGTTGATTCTTGGTCACCATCTGAGACACCAAAACTTCACCTTCCTGACATATTCTTCACACCCATCTTGTGCTAATCCTCTTGAGTCTTGCCCAATTCTTCTATATTACATGTGAATTCCTAAGGATTTCATTCATATTGAAGGCCCATCCATACATACCAAATAGAGCTTCTGACCTCTACTGCATGTTATAGTGCTTGCCAAAGTTTCTAGCTTGAAGTTGGTGTCAAAATTCATGGTGGCATGGTGCAGACCCAATTGAGTTCTTCTACTAAGGGAATATATTTAATAGCACACACCCATAATTGGTGCTTGAATATTGAGGTTAATGTGGGCTTTGTGAGTAGGTTTCAAATCTGAAAAGAGATCCTTGCTGCAGCTAACAAGTTCTTGCTGAAGTTTTGAGTCCTCAAAGATACAAGCTTTACAAACCAATTCTCAAAGGCTGCCCAACCCAGCTGGTATTTTTTCATGTTCACCTCACTCAACTCTCATGAATAGTGTGACATGTGAATTACACGCTTTTAACCAATACCAACTGCTGAGACACTTTTTTCATGACTCACAATACAATCTTTATGATTTTAAGTCTCTCTACTGCTGCTATTCCATTTTCAGTTAAAACCACATAAAATTTCTCTTTATCCAAAAATCCAAATTGTTTGTGATCATAGAGTGGACAAAGGGTATTATTAGTATATCATTTGAAAAAGTTTGGAGCTTGATCCTAGTCCTATAAAATAATTCCAAAGTATGAATACCCGGTACTTTTTCCCACCAGAATCCTTGTGTAATTCAGGCAGTGCAGTTTCATTTTCAAATCCTCCACCTGGAGAAGGTCGTTTGGTTGTTGGCCCTCGACATAGGCCTTCTCGTGCTCCTCCTCCTACATCCTACTTGGTTAGGATGGCAGTAAGGATCTCTAGAGCAAGGTGGTTCTCGTTCTTAAGAAGAGTGTTCCACTACCAAAATGGATCAAGATCTGATCTTGGCAATAACCCTTTCAATTCTAGCACTTGGATGTTGCTGGAGTTTATAGCTTTAATTATTCAAATAAGCATCACATCATTCACTCTGGCTGTTTCTAAGACGGAGAAGCCTGTTTGGCCTATGAGAATATGGATTGTTGGTTATGATATTGGTTGTGTCCTTAGTCTGCTGCTGCTCTATGGGCGCTACCGGCATCTTCATCTGTCTCAAGGAGATGGTTTCAGCCTTTCTGATATGGAACAGCAGAGGGGCAGTGAAGAATCCAGGTATCTATGCTCCTTTACCCTTCAACTCCTATGAATTATATTTTGTCCTGACAATCATTAGTACTTTCCTTTAGCTGTACTAATAGACAATAGTGACTGCAGAACTTTTAGGAACTATTATGAATTTGGGACCTAGTTATGAAAATAACAAGTAAATGTTGTGAAGCAATCATGACTAGAAACTATGTGAAAATTTTACTTTGAGTTGGAACAAAAGCACATTAGAAATAAAGAAAATCATATTTTCTCTTGGTAGAATTATTTAGGAATTCTTCAAACAACTTGCTAGTTATGCATCTTATATATTTGGCTAAATGCTAAATTCTGCAAATATAACCAAGAAGAAGGTTCTCATGATTATTGATTCATGAGAAAGTCAACTATGTTTAGTAACTTACAAAACCTCATGCTTTTAATTGTGATGGCAGCGTTAAACAAATGATTTGACAATAAAAAGGAAGACATTTTAAGCCAATTGCTTTCAATTACACACAAACAGGTTTTTATAAACTTAATGGACATGGTACAGAAAGTTTTTTAGTATTCAGTTCTTTACAACCTCTTTATTGATGTATGGTGGATACAGGATCTCACATTTGATGAACAAATGCCGGACTTCACTTGAACTGTTCTTTGCAATATGGTTTGTGATGGGTAATGTTTGGGTTTTTGACTCACGCTTTGGATCCTTCATTCGAGCCCCAAAACTTCATGTACTCTGTATCTCCCTGCTAGCTTGGAATGCAATCTGCTACTCCTTTCCTTTCCTACTGTTTTTGCTGCTATGCTGTTGTGTGCCACTAATTAGCAACTTCGTCGGATACAACATGAACATGGGGTCAACTGAAAAAGGCGCATCTGATGATCAAATCTCCCAGCTTCCTAGTTGGAGATACAAAGAAGTTGACAGCAATTTAGAGCTTGGCAATGATACTGACTGCAATTCAGGACTTTCAAATGAAGATCCAGTAAGTCACATTTGAACTTTACAGAAATTTAATCTAGCATACTAATAGAAAATAAGAGGTTTTTTAATTGGCCTTGCAGAGATGAATCTTTATAAAAACTCAAATCCTGTCTTTGCAAGCATAACTTAATTAGTAGATACTAAGTCAAAAAGATGTTATCCTATTGAAGTTCATTAAAGGGCTGATGATTTCCCCTCCCCTCTTGTGATGTGATTGGCAGGAATGCTGTATTTGCCTAGCTAAATACAAGGACAAGGAAGAATTGAGGCAGTTGCCATGCACTCATGTTTTTCATCTCAAGTGTGTGGATCACTGGCTCCGAATTACGTCTTGCTGTCCTCTTTGTAAACAAGAACTACAGAGGTAGAAAGCAAGTAATCACATAGAAGCTGAAGTTTTTATTGGTTTTTCATTTCATTTTCATTTTAATTTTAATTTTAATTTTTTTTTCCCAAATTTCCTCACTATGGGGTGAAATATATGTATTTACATGGTTACTTGAGTGAGTATTGCTTGTACATTTGAGGTCACCAGTAACCATAAATATACTGAAGTCTACTCTCTCTTTGAGGATATAGCCGGGTGATGAGCTTGGACTCCTTGCTTCCTAAAGGTTGCAAAGTCTATTAGCCCACCAGGATATACATACACTTGTATATGATTTTTTTGATTGTCAATAATGTGTGGAGCACATGTACTACATAATGAATCAATACTCATTATATATTATACAAATTTGTGATCTTTCAGTCCATGTGTGTCGCTTTGTGCAGAATTAAATACACTATCTGTCAATTTTTCTGTGAAACACAGTAACTGATAGCCACCCAAACCTAACCCTGTTTCAAAAGAGATCATTTTTTTTTTTTAAAATATATAAATATGATAGGATTTGAAACATATAACGATATTTCATGATTGTTGTTTTTTATTATAAGTCAAGATATCAATGGATTTTGTTTTGCTGTAGGAAAAATTTGAACTCTAACCTTTTTTCGGCTTTTTACCAATGGAACCAAATTAACCACATAAATCATATTATTGAGAAAAGCAACTTAGAGAGTAATATATGAATTCAAAGCAGGAATGAATATTTCATTAAAGATAGTGATGTGCTTTGACCCAATTGTAATTTCAACATTTGTTAGTACTACCTATAAAATCTAACCCAGAAGAGACCAAAGTCAAAGTGTGTTGGACTAGGATTTTAATATTTACATGACAAGTGGACTTCACTCTTACTGCTTTGTCTAGAAATCACTTCATTCTTTTCACTTGGAAGCTGGTCAAATTCACATACATTGCATGCTCTAAAAAAGCTAAACAATTGTTAGTACGAATGATTGAGGAGAAAAAAGTGGTTGTTAGGTAGATTTTGTTAGCACCTGCTGCCTGAAGCTCGACATGCACTCAATTCTATATCAACATGGTCTTGGTGCATTGTGTTAAAGACAATTGCATTTTCAACACATTTGACTTCTTTAAGCAGCCACCTTTTAGGTCATTTTTCATATTCATCTCACCAACCCATGTTTTGTAGTAGTAGTTGTTGTACCAGTTGTGTGATGGTAATAGTAATAGCAATCAGCAATGGTTGAAAATCTAGATATGAATGTGGGCCAGACAGGTTGTCTTGGGGAAGGCTGTGTTTGACTCATCACTTGTAAATGGAGCCCATGCCAGCAGTAGTTACAAAAGTGGGTGCTTCATATAAGCTTGTGTTGAGGTCCAAAATATTACAAGTATTGAAATCCAAAATTAATGGACCTTCAAAGACAAGAAATGCTCAATCTGTGAGCCAATGCTCATTTAAAATAGGTAAAAGGAAGTCCAAACTCATAAATGGGTAAACCTTGAGCTTTAGAGAATGAAGAAAAAGTAGAGGAAGTTTAGCCCAACCTTTGTGAGAAGAGCTCCAAAGGAGCCCAAAAAGAGACTGGATCAGGATACCTTGGAGCTGCCAGAACCAAGGAGAGGATCCGCATGAAGTGCAAGAAAGAATCAACTGGGAGTTGGACAACTTAGGGAAGCATGCTTATGGACACAAGGAACGAAGAAAGACATGTCTCATTAGTTGCCTACAACTTAGAAGAAAAGGCTTTGGAAACATATGATGAATTAAGAACTAGCACCTAATGAAGGGAAGCCTGGTACCTCAAGAAAATCAGGAAGATGAACCATGAAGGAATGTGGTTGAGGATCTTTCAGCGTGACAAGGAGAAATCTGCCTATTTGAAGAAAAAAGACAAAGAGTGAGGCAGCCAAAAATGGGTTCTAAAAAGTCTCTCTAGAAGCCTTGAAAAGAAATTAAAGGTTAGCCCCAAGACCCTCCAAAAGAGGAAGGTCCATTGGGGAATTTTTGGGGGGAAACCTCAAAAGAAGAATATAGTGAGAAAATGAGAAAATGAAATGTTGCTGGTACAACATTGGTTTTGATACCCACAATAGCAAATAGTGAGAATCAATGGCACACCAACAAACCCTAGGAATGTACTATAAAAGGGGGGGTCAAGCCATCAGCAAAACTCATTCTGCAACAATTAATCAGAGCAAAAGAAGTATTAGAGAGAGTCACTAAACCTCAGAAAAATAGAGAAAAGAGAGAAACACTGTAAGGGATCCTATGATAGGTGCTTGAGGATACACTTGAATTCAAGGGGATTCAAACCTTACAAGTTTTAGAAGCTTATAAAGAGCTATCTAAGTCCGTGACTTTTGAACTTATTTGAATCTCGTGACATATCCCAGTGAAAAATAGGTTCAATGTACTAAAAATTCAATATAATGAACATATCAATCTATTTTCTGAGGACCCCAAACATCCTCATTTGCACATTTTAAATAATTAGAGAGAGTCACTAAACCTCAGAAAAATAGAGAAAAGAGAGAAACACTGTAAGAGATCCTATGATAGGTGCTTGAGGATACACTTGAATTTAAGGGGATTCAAACCTCACAAGTTTTAGAAGCTTACAAAGAGCTATCTAAGTCCGTGACTTTTGAACTTATTTGAATCTCGTGACATATCTCAATGAAAAAAAGGTTCAATGTACTAAAAATTCAATATAATGAACATATCAATCTATTTTCTGAGGACCCCAAACATCCTCATTTGCACATTTTAAATAATTATTTACTGTTCCTTAGCCACTTATTTTACAATATATATATATATATATATGTGTGTGTGTGTGTGTGTGTGTGTGTGTGTGTGTGTGTGTGTTTGCATGTATGAATGTGTATGTATTGTAAGACCCATGTTTTGTGCATAAATTAGTTTGTAATCAACTCAATATAGCTGTGGTGAACTAAGCATAGTCTACCAACAAACAAATATAAAACTTTTTTAGAGGCTCAAGATCTTCGTGAACACTTGGGCCTGGATACTGACCAAAATAGGAACCCACACCTTGTCAAGCTCAAACTTAAAGCCTTTTTTTTTTTGGTTAAGATTAGAAGGCCCAACATATGTATTAGGTGTTGCTTAGACGACGAAAAAAAGAAGTTACTTTTACTCTTTTACATCCCTGGAGAACCTGCACACCTTATGGACATAGCACTCAATCTATCCTACTGCTTAAGTTTAGGTTGCTTTTGTTCTAAAAAAAAAAAAAAAAAAAAAATTCAGGTTCCTTTCTTTTCTGTTTCTTCTAACAAGAATTTTTTTTTTTTTTTTTTTGATGAATGAAACAAAAAAAATTTACATTCCTCGTGTGGATAGTATAGTAGATAAGGTTAGTATGATATATTTAATGGTTCAGGTTTAGTAGTTTTCGACATAATCTAACTTTAATAGTAAGGATTTCGGATTTTTTAATGGTTTGATATGGTTTTAGTTCAAATTTTAAATCTGCTAAGTTTTGGAAATTTTTTGTTTTTTTTTGGGTTTTTTTTTTCTTTTTTTCATGAAAAAAAGAAACAACTTAGGCACACGACCCAACTATGTTTTAGATTACTAAAATACCCTATTTATTAATTTTATTTAGAAAAAAAATACCACAGTTACTAAAACACAAGTAAATGCATCTCTCTTTCTCTTTTAAAATGTGGATTAAATGAAGTGTAAAGTGCTTAATATGCTTAAATTTAAATAAATAAAAATTTTGATATTCAATTCCAAGTTAACTCCACTTGATCTAACTCGACTTACCCAACTCACGATTAAAAATAGGGAGGAGACAAATAATATCTTCAATATTCAATTTTATTTTAACTTGACTTGACCTCACTTATGGTGACAAAGAAGAGAGGAAAGTAGGATTTGAAGTCCGTACATCGAACACCATCGAGGCTTTGATACTGTTCGACTTTCACTCAAATCTTCCATACAACTATAGTTTGTAAGTTATATGTGCCAATTATATTTTCTGCTCATAAGACAACCTCAAAACTCTATTATGAACTAATGATGAAGTGGATTGAATTTGGGAATTCTGGGTTTATGCCATGTCTTAGACTAATAGGCTCACCACCAGGATACTCCTAGAGAGATTACATGTCCATCTTCATAACTCTTTGATGTTTGATCATTTTTTTTTTCCAAAACTTATTTGACTCATTTATAGTTTTCTATAACTTTATTTTACCTCGGTACAATCATACTTTCCTATAACTTTTTTTTAAAGATTACGCATGTGTTTGGCTCTAAATTAAAAAAATCAGTTTATTTTACTATTCAGTTTATTTTTGTTACTATTCATGAGTTTCAGTGTACTGTTTCAGCTAACTTTTATCTTTATTTACAGTACTTCTAGCAAAAAGTTTTCAATTTTAACAAAATAAACGAATCCCAAACAGACTCTTTATCAAAAAAATTTATTTTAAGTAAAAACACAAAAACTCTAATAATATTAAAAACTTCAATTTTTATTTATTTTAAAAGTATTTTAAACTGTTCTATAATAATTGATATTTATTATCAAATTCAAGAGGGTAAAAAACACGGCTTCATTTTTTGGTGCATGACTTCAGTCCCAACCCCCACCCAATAGTAAATGTTACACTGATCACAATTTGACAATTCAAATTCGAACAGTTGAGAAAAAATTATGTGTAATTTATTGATTCTGTACATAACAATGTATCATCATGAAATTAAGGTAATCCCAGACAAGTATTGGTGCAAAATTCCGTGTGACCAAATTAGATACTGTTGTAAACTCAGTAGTAACAAAAACAACAACGCGTCTCGACCAAACGTGACACGACCCTTCTGTTTTTACTTTTTAACAAACACAAACACACAAAATCTTTCTCAGTTTCTCACTCACTCTGTACTTGTTTGTGAAACAGAAGAAAGCAACAATGAGCGATATAAGGTCGAAATTCTTGGAGGTATACTCTGTGTTGAAGTCAGAGCTCCTCAATGACCCGGCTTTCGAATTCAGTCACGATTCTCGTCAATGGGTCGAGCGGGTAATTTTCCAATTCTCTCTCTGTTTTTCTCTCTCTCTCTCTCTCTCTCTCACACACACATACATATGCATGTGTATGTGCTATATTTGTATATATGTATGTATGTATAAATGGGTATTTCGTTATCTGTGATTGAGAATTTGGTTTGAGGCTAATTGGGTTTCAGGCAATATGGTGTATTTTGTTCGGTTTGTTTGTAAGTTTGAGCTTTTGGGTTTTGAGAAAAAAGCTTCATTTTTTTCATTTACAGGAAAAAAGTTGGATTTTTGTTACTTCTTTTCTTTGTCACCTTGCTGAACAATGGATCATAGTTGTAGAACTTGGTGAGATTTTTTTCTTCTTCATTGTGTATATGATTGGTAATAGAGAGTATGACTTCGGATAGAATAATATGGTGGAAAAGAATACATGTGACCGACCCTGATCAGTTTGTTGAGATCTTTAGCCGACCCCAAGCTTTTGGGACTGAAGCTCGGTTGTTTTTGTATATGTGATTGAGGGCTTTGGTTTCAGGCTATTGTGTTTCAGCTGTGGTGTTGTTTTGCTGTTTTGTTTGAATATGAGCATTTAGGATGAGAATTATGTGGTCTCTTCTGTGTGATTTTGATCCCTTTTGGGATAAAGCTTAGTTTCTTTCATGAAAAGAAAAGGTTCCATTTTGTTACTACTTTTGCTGGTATTTATTATTTCATTTGTCCATTTAGTCACTGAGTTGATGGATATAGAAATGGGTGCTGGTTTCTGGTTGTCCTTAGATTTTGAAATTTTTGTGAAAAGAAATTAGAAGTCTAGTGAATATAATATGTTGTCAAAGAATTTGTCTGAAGAATCTTGGTGAATATTAGTTTTTAACTAAGTTAGGTGAGATTTTTTCTGCTGAGTTTGTAAAATATAGGAATATTTTGGGTTGTCCCATGTGGGCTGAGAACTTGGTGTTCCTGTCAAAGTCAGATAACATTGTTTTGGACAAAATTGCTGTTATTGAGTTTCAAATTCTTTTTTTTAAGACCATATTTGTCTTATTGAGAAAATTAACGGTCTAAGAAGAAAAGAAAGGACTGTGGTATGTGGAACTACTTTGATGAGAAGTTTGATTTATCAAGCTTGATACCAAAAATGAGCCATGGATGAGCAACCAATAATTAGCAGGTTAAGATGGGATGAAGTTTCAAGATTCAAAGACCGTAAAGCTCTCTTTTTCTTTTTCTTGGGGATAAATTAATGGAACTGCATTTAAGTGAAAAAATATTTGAGTATTGCACAAGTATTACTCCCCTGTTCTAGACAAAAATATTCATACCAAATATGGGGTGAATACAGAAGGTTTTCTGACTGCGTTGAGACCTGGTATGGCATGCTGTTCCTTCCTGCAAGGTTTTTTTTTTTTTTTTTTTTTTTTCATGCTCAGAAAATGATAATCGTAACTTCAATAATTTCTGAACAGTATGGCCTTGGTGTAGTCTATTATAGTTGTGTGGATGCACAAATTATCTTTCCTGTTTTGTTTTTGGGCACGTCAAAGTGCAGCCATCATAGATGCTGTAAACGAAGACAAAGCCCGTACAACATGTGTGTGAGGATGTGTTTTTGCTGTGAGTGCATGCATGCACATGTATGCCTATGCATTTTATTTTAATGTACTTAAAACTTGGCCTTAGATTTTGTTGCTTACTCATGTTCCTGTGGGCTTACACATATCTGCTTATCTGTTCCAATGTATTATGTAATGGCATAGGCTTCTACTGAAATGTGCTCTTTAGCTGTTTACCAGTTCCTTCCTGCCCTTTAAAATATATGTAGATTTATACTATTCCTGATTGTCTGTTTGCCCCCATTCTTGCAGATGCTGGACTACAATGTACCAGGAGGTGTGTGTAGAAATATGATATATAATCAATTGTCTACTTTGTTTAATATAACTCTTTGTGCTAAAGCTTTTTCCCTCTTGGATTGGATTGTTGGCAGGAAAGCTGAACCGAGGACTATCTGTCATTGACAGCTACAAGTTACTGAAAGAAGGAAAGGAACTAAACAAATGATGAGGTTTTTCTTGCATGCGTGCTTGGTTGGTGCATTGAATGGGTATGGCTACAGAATACTTCTTTTCTCTTTTGGCTGATCCTGATTTTATCACTCATGATAATTACTACAACAGTTGTTTCACTTTTGTTGCATCAAAATTTTATCCCATCTTAACAATGAGTCTTGCAGCTTCAAGCATATTTTCTTGTTCTTGATGACATCATGGACAATTCTGTTACACGCCGTGGTCAACCTTGCTGGTTCAGGCAACCTAAGGTGCTTTAGTGAAAGTGAGCACGTTCCTTCTTACTAAGAAAAGCATGTTGATCTTTTTTTCTGACTTCTGTAAATACTAATCCTAGGTCGGTATGATTGCTGTAAATGATGGCTTAATTCTTTGTAACCACATCCCAAGAATTCTCAAAAAGCACTTTAGAGAAAAGCCTTATTATGTGGATCTACTGGATTTATTTAATGAGTTAGGATTTTCTTTGCATATATTGTAAAGCAGGACCAGTGATTTTTCTTTCTAACCAAAGAGCCATCATGCTATTATTCATCTGTATTCAGGTGGAATTCCAAACAACATCAGGACAAATGATAGATTTAATTACCACACTTGTAGGAGAGAAAGATCTATCCAAGTACTCATTGACTTTGTATGTCAAAATTTGAGATGGCTGTGATTTCGATATGATTTAACTTTGAGTCATGTGTTGCTTTTTGTATTTTTGACATATCAATTACTTGTCTTGTAATGCAGGCACCGCCGCATTGTGCAGTACAAAACAGCTTATTATTCATTCTACATTCCAGTGAGTAATTTTCTCATTTTTATGTTGACACCTGTTACTGTTTATCTGATTGCTATTTTGTCTTTATTGTTAAACTCATTCAGAGAGGGTTTTCATTAAAATCCATTTAAAAAGGTTCTTTACTGATGTTTCTTCAGAGTAAATCTGAAAATCTGTCAATTGTTTTCCTTTGAACTTGCTGAGTTATGGTTAAAGTTTATTTCAACATGACCGTTGTCACTTATGGAGCTTTTGGATGTTGATGCTTATATTTTCTAACAGTTGGTTATGGCCCACTGAACAAGTGATGTTGGTAATGCCCCTCCCCTTGGGAGTATTTTGAGTCCCAATAAATAGTTTGACTCAATAGTTTATATGAATGTTGCTAAGTTTATTGATTTATGTTATTAAAGGATAAAACCATACAGCCCTTTTATAATTTTAGTATTTGCTCTTCTCTCTAAGAAATTCCTGATTTATCTCCAAATTTAGTGAATCTGCTTAGATGTTTCATCCTTCATGATCACTTTGCATATACAGGTTGCTTGTGCATTGCTTATGGCAGGTGAAATTCTTGAAGATCATATTATTGTGAAGGACATTCTTGTCGAAATGGGGACATATTTTCAAGTACAGGTAATTGTCTATTGCATATGAAAATCCTTAATACCATTTGATTACTGAAAAATAGCATGAAGATAATAGTATTTGTCAGAAGCATTACAGAGATGCTGTTCCAAACTCTTAACTATTATAGCCAATGATTTCTTTCTTTTCATATCTTGTCAGTAATCTAACATCTTATGTATTTTTGTGATAATTTATTGGAGGTTCTCTGGCAGTGTTGATGATATTTAAACTTGTTATGTAGGACGATTATCTGGATTGTTTTGGTGATCCTGAAGTGATTGGAAAGGTATGTTATAGTCTATTCCTGTATGACTCCTGGTAATGCAGTTTTCCTGAATATTCACCTATCTGTTTAAGAAAGTATTAGAGACCTGACTGGTGGTCCTTTGAACTATTAGATTGGAACAGATATTGAAGATATTAAGTGCTCTTGGTTGGTTGTGAAAGCACTAGAACGTTGTAATGAGGAACAGAAGAAACTATTATATGTAAGTCAACGGCATCATCCACCTTAAACTGTATGATATTTTGGGATTATATTTACTAGACTTATGTATGGTTTTTTTTTTTTTTTTTACCAGGAGAACTATGGGAAAGCAGATCAGGCACATGTGGAAAAAGTAAAAGAGCTGTATAAAGTTCTTGATCTTCAGGTTTCTCTCCCTGCCTGTTCTTAATTCCTTGTATCTTTTTGAATCATTTAAAATAAAGAAAAGAGAGAAGAAAAGGGAGGTCTGTTTCTAAATAATAAAACCCTCAAATGAAAGAAGAGAAAATTTTCAATTCCCTGATAACACATCGGAAAATATTTTGAATTTTATGACCTGCCATTTCTTTGTTACAGTGCATATACTGGAACTAAGAACCCGTCTTTTCTCATTCATGTTTTACATGAGGTTATCTTGTAGGGTGTCTTTGTGGAGTTTGAAAAAGAGACTTATGAGAGGCTTCTAAATTCCATTGAAACTCATCCAAGTAAAGCAGTACAAACAGTGTTGAAATCATTCTTGTCAAAGATTTACAAGAGGCAGAAGTAGAAACTGAGACAGAAGGTTCTACAGAGTTGATATCCTGTTCTCAGTTCTCACCATTAGCATTTGCTCTCTCCCTTTGGAGGAGAGGTATTAGTATCTACTATCTATAAACATGGCCGTTTGGTAACGTTGTCCTAGTAACGTTATTTGTATTTCTTTGAAATACGTGTGGGTGAAAAAGTGTGTGGAAATATGCGTAATATTGTTTAAAAACTAAAAACATATTGTTAAACCACTCTACCAAACAGGGCCTTCTCTCAGTTCTGTTTTGACTTCTAAAATCCTCTTTCTTTCTCTCAAAGTGGAAAATCAATTGCCTAATGGGTAGGAATCTCTACACTCAGGAAGTTGTACAAGGATCTAAATAAAAAATGCTATTAACAGTGTAGTTAAATTGTTATCAGTTTAACTTGTGGATTGTCTTTCTTATATACTAGGTTCTAAATAAATAGTTCAATTTCAAGTTCAAGCACCAGTAACTCACTAGCCTTTGGGACTATATATACTATCTGTATTCATCTGTCTTTGCTTGTCGCATCAGGCAAGACAAACTAGCCTGATGCTAAAAATTTAGCTAAAAACACAAAAACTTATACGTCATATTCAATAAACTAAAAAAAGGAAATTAACTTTGTACAGTACGAAGCCACATCTAACAAGCACTGTTCATTGCTAAAACTTATTCTTATCTCTCTCTCTCTCTCGTATGTACTCATCTCCCTCTCTCATTGCAAGCCACTAATCTAGTGGCAGCTCCAAGATTTTTTTTCTAAGAGGATTAATAAAAAGATGCATCTTGGGTAAGAGATGAATCTTGCAGTTTACAAATTTGTCTATAGTATGTACTAGTAATAGAATAAAAAATAAATTATAGGTTTATTTTATATATTTTTCTTAATACAATGAAAATATTAATTATTATTTTTAATTGAATTTTAATTATTACTACTTAAAATACTTTTATCTATTAGTTTATGACAATTATATGTTTATATTGTACTATCAATGTAAGAATTATTTATTTATTTTTTTGAGAAACATCTGTAAGGACACAAAACTTAGGTTGTCCAAACCCACTTAGAACAGTGAAGTTTATGTAGCCCAACTAGGTTCAAATCAATAGATATTTGTAAGAGAGTGGGTTAAAACAAAGGAGAGGGAGATTAGTTCAAGGAAAATAGTAAGGCAAGAATGACTGAAGATCAAAGTTTATGCATATATGAGGCTTATTACAAGCTTGCCTGGGGAGGTAATTCTTACATAGAATGAAACACCATTTACTTTCTCTCTCTCAATGTTCTTGTTCTAATTTTTTCTCCCCTTTTATCTAAAAGTTCCCTTTCCTTATATACTTCTTAGTCCATCGTATCTTGGCTCTTCATCTCCACTTACCCAGACTCCCTATGGCACTTGTCTCTTTAAACTTCTGCTGAAGGTGGTAGAAGGAGTTACTTAGCTATTCAGGCCACTTCCTCATCAATGTAGTTGATAAAGTTGTTGCTAGACATTTAATATGGAGGCAGTAGGTGGACTCTCGCTAGAAACTTCCTTCACCCTCTATGATTCTCTCTCTATTTCCCATCCTCCTCGTTTGGACTTTCAAGAAGTCTTTTGTCTCTTCTTATCCTATCCTCGGGTAGATCTCCTCTTCGGGCTCATGATGCCTCAATAGTGATAACTACAGCTCATTATATCATTCCTCGGTCCTCGGGCCCCCACAACATCAATGTAAGATTTACATTGTAGTCAATTATATTGTACACATTTGTTTAGAATCAAAGTAAGATTTACATTGAAGATAATTGTACCATACACATTTGCATAAAAAAAAAACAATATTGTACACATTTATTTAAAACCAATGTATATTTACGAATTTTCCATTAGTTTATTTCAAATGTGTTAAGATCTAAATGATTTTTTTATTTTATTTTTATATTTAAGATGAAAAAAAATTTTACTTTTGTTTTTGGCTTATTATTCCCCCAGATTTTAGATAAAATTGGTTTGTTGATGGTTTTTTTTTTTTTTTTGGTATGTTTAAAATGACTAAAATATTATTAAGAATATCATATTTAAGCTTATTTCAAGTGGGTTTAAAAAAATTTTAAGGCCAAGACGTTCAAATTTTTATTTTAGGATGGACAAATAAAAAAAAATTATATATAAAAGAAATATTTCTAGCTCAAGGGGTTCATTTGAATCCCCAAACTATACATGGTGCTGCCCATGCACTAATCAGACCAACTTTGACCGGTACCAAAACAACAAATTATTTATTTATTGCTGACTTGCTGTCACTGGGTGGGAAGATTAAAAAAAAAAATTATTTATTAGTTTATTTTTAGAGAGAGAAAAAGTTAAATTTAAATAGAGTAGAGAAAAAATATATTGAGTCTAATGTATGTGTCTATTTGAGCATAAGTGAAGTTTTTGGGATTAGTTTAGTTAAAATGGTGGAGAGTTTGATGTGAATGCTCTTAATTAGGCCTTTTGTAGTTTTCTCACTTTGGATAGAATATACAACTACAACAACAAAGCTTTATAGTCTCAAAATTTTGAGGTGAGTTTGGATAGAATCTAATGATGGGAAAAAAAAAAATACATAATAATTCAAGTTGATCGCAAAATTTTAGGATTACAGCTTTGTTGTTGAGTTGAATTGGCTTCTGACTAATTCAAATCCAATACAAAGTAAACCGTAGATTTGGATAAAATCTTAGTATTTCTATCTGCTTATAAAAATAGAAAATGAATTAGGATAAAATCTTAGTATTCCTTTTTTTTGATGACAAATCTTATCTTCTTATAAAAATGAATGATGAATTAATTGGGAAGAAGATGATATACTAGTATAAGTGCGATGATCACAAACAAGTATAAGTGCTTGTGGGGTGTGGGGGGCAAAGACAGAGATTCAAGTTTTCAGGAGGGAGTTTTACACATATATACACTTAGATTAGACTAGAGTAGAATTTTTATCTTATAAAAAAAAAACTATTAAGTTAAGCCATTATCCAAATAATTTTTTAATTTTTTTTTAGAGAGTTATCCACACATAAAAGTTTGTTGGCTATTTCGCCTCAATGGCTAATACTATGGGGGGAACATTTGGGTAAATCAAGGAAGCACAAAATAACCTTACTCCGTTCAATTCCTTACAAAACCTTATTCTATATTTTTGTAGGCATTTAAAAAAAAAAAAAGAAAAAAAAAATGCAAGGGTGACAATAATGGGCAAAAGAAAAAGAGTTATTGCATAAGTATACTTATCATGCATGTAAAATTTTAGGTCAATCTTGCATTATTTACCGCCCAATTCAAAATTCTTTTCTATACAGAATCCAAAATAATAACAATTTGTATACCAGATATTTTAAAGTTATATAAAAGACCTATAATTCTGTACATTGTTGGCTAAGGTAGTTCTTAATTTCCAAATTTCTTTATATCTAACAAGTATATGGTATGTAGGGACCAATAGTTCCTTTTTTTTTGCCTACATACAATTGAGATTTTCTAAGTTATAACTTATAACTGTATCAATATCAATGTAGGAAGCACCATGTTAGTTTTGATGATTATTTATAATACATAAACTACCATTGATGATTGACCTTAAGAACCCATGTTGGTTTCAATTGAAATAGAGATTGTTTAACTGGTGAGCGTAACATATTCAAAGAGTATTACGTTTGCATTGTTCAAAGAGTATATACGCAGTACGTACCATAAAAAAAAAAGAAAAAAAGAAAAAAAAGAGTTTATATGTACCCCCCAAAAAAAAAAAAAAAAAAATCTATGACAAAGCTTTGTACAAAAAGATATAACCAAACACTAAACATTATAACTATTAAATTATAAATTAAAAAAAAAAAAACCTTACCAATATAAGGTGATAAGACCATAGTTATGTAATAATAAGTTTATTATATGGAGCAAGTCTTCAACATTATTTTTTTGGTACGGAATTTTCCAAATTCATTTTTGTAAGAAAAACATTTCTTATCTCTTTATGACTAAGGGTCTGTTTGAATTTCGCTTATTTTGCTGAAAACTGAAAATACTATAGCAAAATAATTTTTAAATGTGTGAATAGTACCGTAGAACCCATTTTTAATGAAAGTTTGTGTAAAAAAGAGGTTTGTTGGTCACGTGCACAGTGCACGGGACCCATTGACAAACAACATCCCAAGTGAAAACATTGTTCTCAATTTAAAAAAGAAAAGAAAAGGAAAACGCAAATGTTGAAACGCTGCCCAGAAACGCAATCCAAATGCTACCTAATTTGCATACTCTTGTGTTGTGTATCATTACCTTTTTTATTTTTTATTTTTTAAGGGAAGTGTATCATTACTTATATTAAAAAAAAAGTCTTTTATATTTTAAAATGTTTTGTTTTTTGGGTTACCGAAAGTATATTGAGTTTAAGATTATACAAGAGATAGAATTCTCCTTTCCTTATACTTATTGGACCGCAAGAAATTGTATTAGTTGTGTCAATTGGTACATCACCTATTTAAACAGTAAGAGCGATTGAATAATAGAAAAAGTATCATATTTTAGCCAATTAAATCCAAAATTTACTCATATCAGTCTATGTAAAATTGTGTAAAAATATATAGTTAGTTGCTACAGTAATCATATAAATTTATACTGACATTATTCATTTTGCAATTAGTTTGTTATGCTTTCTTTATGTATCCCGAGAATGAAGGAAAATAATGAATGGTGGTTGTTGTGTCTGAAAATAGAGAAGCAATTAAAAAATAAAATTTTTTTGATATTTTAATGAAATATAGTATAAAATAGATAATCTAATGTAAGGTTTTTTAAAAAGCGAATATGTAAAATAGAAAAAAGTAGGTTTTTATACTAAAATAGACAAAAAAATTTGTATGAACTGATGTGAATGCTCTAATTTAACTTATACAAACAAATGTATGGGCCGCAATCAGAGCAAGGTGTAATGAATGCCAGTATTGTTATAAAAAAAAAAAAATAAAGTAATGAATGCCAGTATAGCAAAAGATAGTACCTAATAAACTGCCTTCTATTTGTTTTTCTCCGTGGAGTAATGAAAATTGGTGGCTACAATTTGTTGCTTAGGTGTAAACCACAAATTTGTAACAACAAAATATAGGCAGTTAGAAGCAAAATTTTAGGCATCAAAAAGTGTCATTTTGTTCCATATTTCTCATGTGTAATTGTTCAATTCCTCATTGCGGGAGAAAG
The DNA here is from genome assembly GCA_029955455.1 of Quercus agrifolia. Lineage (NCBI taxonomy): Eukaryota > Viridiplantae > Streptophyta > Magnoliopsida > Fagales > Fagaceae > Quercus > Quercus agrifolia. The sequence goes on from JARQAD010000004.1 coordinate 59,883,555, forward strand.
ATCAATAGAAATTAAATATAGGTGACCTTTTCCTTTCTCACCCAGAAAGCAATTGATAGCAGCCAAGGGAGAAGAAAACTTATAATTTTCAGGTAAGCTAATAGTTACTCTAATCATTCACAATGTCAATTGCTCTTAACCAAGAATTTCTTTGATTTTTATTTTTATCTTTGGAAATCTCATAAGAATTAACCTCATGATCCTCCTTCATTGTCCCTTTAACTGCTATAGACCAATAATTTGGTTTTATCTTTGAAATTGATATTTGATGTAATATAATGCAAATTGTTTAAAAATGTAATATAATGCATATTACATATCACATTGTTATGATTAATGTTGGGATTACTGTCTTAATCATATTGTTATGGTTCTCCAACTACCAATTTCTATAGGGTACTTTTTCAAGACCATTTAACCATTTCCCATTACTTGTTGGAAAAGTGCATATATATATATATATATAGCCTGCATATTATAGAGAAATTATATACAAATTTTATTTGAACTATCCATTCACCAAACCAATCAAAACATATTATTCTGTTTCTTCTACAAGTCAAATTAGTAACAGTCTTGCCAAAAGGAAATAATTTTTGTGATACTATTGAAAATTGCAGCTTGTGAAATACCATATAAATGTAATATAGGAATTCAAATTCAACAGCTTTTATGATTGTTCATTTGATTTGTAATGTCTTATATTTTTCTCAAGGTTGCAATATACATAATATGGATGAAATTGTGGAGCAAAAGCCTCCAAAGATCAACATAAAGCAGATGGACCGGAAGATAAAGATGGCAGAATTTAGTTTGGAAGATTTGAAGCACTCTCATTTACTTGTGTCACCAACTTCACAAGGGAGCTCAGTCAAACAAAGTGCAAGGTGGAAGAACTGTCTTTGCTCGCCGACAACACATCCCGGATCCTTCCGGTGTCGACACCATCGGAATTCTAGCCTGCCCCGAGGAGGTTCCATTGGTTCCAACCTCTCTGCATTGGCTGCTAAATCGGGACCCATCAGTGACTCACTCCAAGCTCAGTAACTCTCTATCTAACATGAGGATAAAACCAACGACACAGTGATTTTATATTCATAATTCTCCTAATTTTTACTATGAGAATGTACTCACATGCGAACTTCATTCATTACTGTTAATGTTGATTTGACTTTGTAAGAAAATCACATTGTGTCTTAATACTATTATAATGCAATATATATTCTATGATAACCAGCAATCCAGTAGCATTTACACTTTCATGGCTTAAGAGAACAAAGGAAAACATCCAAAATCATTCGGTAAATACTTGCATAGAAATTGTCAGCCGTCAAGATGTTCACTGGCTTAGGTAAAATTTTTAGCAGAACGACTTTACGTTTGACATATTTGGTAAGGACAACAGATAAATTTCATTCAATACCCTTTGGTGGCAATGACAAGTTAATTTATGAACTCACACATTGACAAGTTTTGAGAAAGAAACAAGGAAGATATAGTATATAAACCTCTAGGATTTGCAATGTGAAGTTAGGATTTCCTTGCCAAAAAGTCAGGTTGTCAGATTTTAAAGCTCTTTTATGGAGACACTCATCATTAACTGAATCCATAGTGATTTATACTAATTGAACTTATGTTGAGTTTATTAGTTTGAAGTGGACTAACGTTTTTATCATTGTGATCAAATGGCATATATGGTAAAAAATTTCTTGTTTGTTTTTTGAGATGAATGAGATAATTTTTTTGAAACAAGATCACAGTACAAGAGGTTCAAAATAAGCAGCACAAGCTGAATCAACTGAGCAAACTAACAATACCTACCAAACATCAAAGCTAAACCTAAACCTGCAACAAACTAGGCAGCAACAGAGAAAACTACTCAAAACAGAAAAGACAACACCATATTGGTATGACATTTTAGTCTTTAAAGATAGTTGAGGACATTTCCCAATCCAAAAAAATAATCCTCTTGATAACAGTTTTCTAATTTCTTCTTTGGATGATATAGAAAACATATACATGCGATTTACTCTTTCACAAATTATAACCAAATGTCTTTCCTGTAATTGTGATTATCCTTAATAGCTTTACAAATTTAATGTTCACTAATAGAAAAACCTGAAGTTGGAAGCCTGGAACTACTCCCCATTGATCTCCTACAAGCCCATCAGGGCACCTTCGTAAATTGCATTTTCCTTGAGAAAGCATGTGAAAGCTTTTATCTTTTATTCATAGTAGGTTATTGGACAGGGTTCCAATGTTAGGGGAATGCATACACGTTGTTGGTAACTATGGACAAAACCGGTTAGTTACTAGGAGTGAATGTACTAATAAACTTCTGCCAATGAGTTTCAACTTGCTATAGACTTTTTAAACTAAGTTCTTTATCAGCTAAATTAATCAAAACTGACCTTACATTATTAGATTTCATAAAGTTCATTTACTGATATCAGATGGTGATCTTGTTATCTGTTAATTAAAATAATCACGCTATGACCTAGATGCTCCTACAACACAAAACTTGTGATGCTACAACAAGCAATGGCGCCATCACATTTAAAAATATCGTAGTTAAAGAATCACTTTACAATTTTATTAACTTCTTGTTAATTTGTTTAGCCAAAAAAAAAAAGAAGAAAAAACTTCTTGTTAATTTGATATTCTGGCTGTGGCACATCTTAGGAGACCTACTGCGAATAAGGCAAAAAAAAATCTAGTTCAATTATTATTATTCTTTATGTATGAGTTAAATTTATTGAAACAAGATCAAAGTGTCAGTACAAGAGGTTCATTCAGGAAATTCTAGAACAACAAAGTCTTTTAGGGGAAATATAGTCTAACCTCCAATTTTGGATTTCTAACAAAAATCAGGATTTTAGATATCAAAATCTATTGTGGGAGACACTCATCAGTAACTAAATTCATAATTTTTAATACTAATTGATGCTTTGTTAATTTTGTTGTTTAGAAGTGGACTTCGTTTTTATCAATATGAATGAATGTTGCATATGGTAAAAAAATTTCAAGTTTTTTTTTTTTTTTTTCTCAGATGAATGAGTAAAATTTAATGAAACAAGAAAAAACATACAAGAAGTTCAAAAAGAAGCAACAAAAGCTGAATTTATACATCAAATTAATAACACATAATAAACATAAAAAAAAAAAAAAAAATTGCAACAAACTAGGCAACAGCAACAACACTACAGCAGCACAGAAAACTACTCAAAGCCAAAATGGCAGCACCACACCATACACAACATCTTAGTCTTTAGAAATAGTCGAGGACACTCCATAATCAGAACAAGAAGCTTATTTGATACAGTTTCTATTTTTTTTTCGATGAAGAAAGAAAGAAAACATATAAATCTAGTTACTCTTTCACAAATTATATGCAAATGTCATTATATAGAATTTTAGCTATTATATCCAAGCCATTTCATGCGGTCATACCAATGAAACACTTAACATAGTTAAACCACTCTAAAGACAACAAATACAATTCAACTAAAACATCACTCTTTTGCTTAGCACAAGTTTGACATAGAAAAGATTACAAATTATAACAATCTTGATATAGAAACAATAATGCATTACAACGATACAATGACAAAGGCAACAATGAATGGGAGATACAACTACTGACGTTCTGGTTGGTTGAGAAAAGAGCCATGTCTTGTTTGATCTGGCACTTGAAAATCCTCGGAACATTTGCATTTCAAGCTAAGCCTAACAGTATTGACAAGAGAAATAGAAATAAAAAGTTAAATGTAATAAAAAATGCAAAAGAGGGAAAGGTCTATAATGTGTGAAAGGGGGAAATTCAGGCTTACCAACTATATATAATTCATAGGCAAGTAAAACTTGAGCACTCAAACATCTTTCCTGTCCACAATAAACAAACTCGGTTATTTAAATACTAACATTAGTAAAAGAACTGTCTACAAATTAGGAATTTGAACAATGGTTGTTGTCCAATTATTGCTTCATGCTATTCACAATGATATCTATAAAAGTCTCGATTAGTTTCAAGCTAATTATCATAATAGAAGCTATTTAATTATTAGAATTATGAGCCATTAAACAGTGTTTATGATCACTTTCTGGGTTGAAGCTGGTTAACAAAATGGAGTAGTGGCTTATAAAAAATGGTGCCTGCAATTGAATGTGTGAAAGACTATGGTAATTTATAGTAAATGTAATAGTCTAAAAATGGATAAGTGAATGGCGTACCTGAAATTTTCTAAAAGTGGTGTGGGCACTTTGGTCCTCCATGAATCAACTTCGCAGATTTAACAATTCTAAATCACCAAGCTTGTACCAAATGTAGTTTCCTCCATGAGTCCAATACTGGAAAGTGAGAAAGGGAATATGCTCGACTTTCCAAAAATCAGGGCCTTCATCTGGTTGCAGACTAAGAACAAATTCGGTTGGCATATCAAAAAATTCCAGAATTTTGAGGCTTTTCAGATGGTGGATGCCAGAGGGCACCTCCTTCAGCTGCAGGCAAGGTCCAATTTGTAGCTCTTCAAGAAGAGGTAGGGCGCCTTCATCTATTATCAACCTATTCAATCCTCCCAAATAACGAAGCTGTAGAAACTTGAGTTTCTGGAAGCCTCCTCCCTCAAAATGTAATTGCTCACCTTTATATCCATCGTAAAGCCAAAGACTCATCAAATTAGGCAGAGCTTGAAGGACCTTTAATGGATCTTTCATTAACTTTGACCAGTATAAAATAAGACTCGCCATACTCTTAAGTTTAGGAATCCATTTTGGAAACTTTTCTAGTTTCCCTAATAGGAAAAGAGTTTGTAGGAGGGGAGGAGGAGAAGGCAGTGATTGCAAATTAAGAACTTCTTCCTCACTTGTTGCTAAAATTCCCAATGACCGAAGGTGGCTCATTTTTTGTATCGCAGTGCACAAATCCATCCCATTCTCTTTCTTCAATTTACAAATCGCCAGCTTCTTCAAGTGTGACAAACTTCCCAATTCTGTTATAAGGGTAGCGCTGCTGGCTTCAATTAGAGAAAGCTTTTGTAAGGACTTTAAAAGCCCAATGCCATTTGGTATCTTTACCCCACGGAAAGAATTTATATTGAATTTAGTATCTTTGTTTTGATTGTAGGCGACAAGATATCGTAGCTTATGAAGCCCACTAATCTCCACTGGAAGCTCAGCCACAAGGGAATGTTTCAAATCCAATGTCTCTAGATTGTGCAATTTACCTATGGACTTTGGAAGCATTTGCACTTTTGTATCTCTCAGGCTTAAATATCTTAGATGGAATAAGTTTCCCACTTCTTTAGGAATGTAATCTATAGGAGCACCCTCACAATCCATTATTTTCATTAACTTGAAGTTTGCAAAACAAGTAGAAAGAAAAGAATTAGGAACTTCATCTACCCCCAAAATGAGAATAGAACAAGTTTGAGAATTAGTAATATTTTGCAAACAGGTATTCACATTGTTTTGAATTGAGAGGCGTCGAGCAACTCTCTTGAAATTTGAGAAATTCGACATTGAGACTAGATTGAAATTCAATTCCTCTGACCTTGAAAGAATTACCTCATGCATCATATCATGAACTCGACAATTTCGAATTCTCCCAATAAAATCTCTCTTATCCACTTGAATCAAGCTTCTCTGAATAAGCTGGTTCAAGTAGTCTTGTGCTACATCTTCCAATGTATGCCCTTTCTTTTCTTTTACAAAACCTTCAGCTATCCATAACCGAGTTAGTCTTGCACAATTAATTGCACAATCCTTTGGAAACATTCCAAAATATAAAAAACATGCTTTGAGGTAGTAAGGAAGATCATGATAACTGAATGCCAGAATTCTTGCGATACTTCTAAGACAGTAATTAATTTCAAACTCTGAACTAAGACTATCAAGAACTTTATGCCACTCAGAGACTACCTTGGCTTTGGTTGAAAAAAGACCACCTATAGCCACAATTGCTAATGGTATCCCTCCACATTTCTCAACTATTCCAAAAGAAATATCAATAAATTCAGGAGGACATTGCCCCCCTTCACATTTAAACACCTTCTTACAGAAGAGCTCAAAGGCTTTTTCAAAAGGTAAGGGTGACAACTTGTACACATAATAATCATGAGATTCACTCCTAGGAGGAGCAACATCCTCATTTCGAGTTGTGATTATTATTCTATTGCCTTTGTCATTCTCTGGGAAAGAATATTTTATACATTCCCAAAATTCTTTATCCCACACATCATCAAAGATGACTATATACCTCTGTTCACGTAAATAGTGCTTCAATTCTTCAATTAGTGATGTCACCTTCATTGTGTAAAATCCTATCGGGGCAAACTCCTTCCTTGCCTTGTAGAATTGTTGAAGCACATCCCTTAATACCTCCTCCATCTTGTATGAATGAGACACAGTGATCCAAGCACAACAATCAAAGTGTGGTACCACCTTATAATTGAGGTATACTTTCTTGACAAGAGTGGTCTTCCCAAGGCCACCAATGCCAATCACTGAAAACACCATGCGATTAGATGGTCCTTCTATCAGCCAATTTATTAATTCATCTCTATAAGACTCAATGCCCACAACCTCAGCTTCCTCAAGGAAAGGGGATGCTATTTGAGGATCATTCCATTTATCACTTTCAGCTTCAATACTGGATCTTCCTTGCTCTATGGCATTGAAGCCATATCTTTCACCACTCTTTCGGATGTCCTTGAGTATCCTGTTGATACCTCGAATCTCAGAGGCTATCTCATGTCGTGCTTTTAGGTTTATGGTAAAGTGAAAAACCTTCTGAAGAAAATAGAAGCAACGCTTTTGCCTGTGAGATTGTTTTGCAAAATGAAGTATGTATTCATCAGTGACATCTTTTGCGTGATAAGCTTCTTCCCTCACCTGTTTCACCCATGTCTTTGCAACATTGCTCATGTCATCCTTCTCAGCCCTTATATCAGCATCCTTGAGGAAAGATTGGATCATCTCCATTTCAAGTTTGATGCTTGTAACTTCTTCATGGATGCCCTTGAGCAATTTCGCTTCTGTGATTAACAGTAGGCCCAAATTTTGTATAACTAGGTTGACTGCACTTTCTGCCATTTTCCTTCCTACTTAGATCACTGGCCATAATTATGAGCAAATGAACTCAGTGCCAATATATAACAGAAGGACAAAAAAAAAGGGCTTATGTTTCACAGTATTACCTTGTGAGCAGGAAGGTCAAGTTCAGTGTTCTCTTTTACAAATTTGGTGTGCACTAAAAGAATTGTTGCCTCAAGCTAGTAACCTACTTTTGTAACATAAAGAAATTATATCAATATCACATCGTTATTTTATGTTAAAAGGCCCGGCTCTGTAAATGCTTTGTACTAAGACCCAAAGAAATGTATATCCTTACCAATAGTAGTACTTTCCAAGAAAGGAGTTTTTTTTCCTTTTTTTTTTTTTGGTGCTAAATATTTGGTTTTTAAAAATTATCTTGTTAAAAAGCATTTATCCCAAATTATTTAGCTATGTAGCATCAAAGTAGAACTCGATTTTGCCAAAGTCGAGTTCTATACAATTTGGTAATATGTGGCGAACGTGGAACTTGATTTTCTGAAACCCGAATTTCCTGTTCCACTGAATTGCATAGAACTCGACTTTAGTGAAATCAAGTTCCACGTTGGATCTCATCTACTTTCGGAAAATCGAGTTTAAAAAAGAAGTTACATAATTAAATAAGTTATGATAGAGACTTTGTAACAAAATAATTTTCAAAAACTGAATATTTAGCAAAAAAGGCCTATAAAAAATATCCTCTTTCTCATATTAATTTAGATGTTAATTAGCACTTTATTAAAGCCTATATTATAAAATTATTATTAAAATAAATAATTAGAAACCATTTAAATTTCTTTAGAATTTTAAATTTTGTATTCTAATTTTCTTGAAGCTTTTATATATATATATATATATATATTTACTTATAGTGAAATATATTAATAGTTCTACTGGACTTATAATACATCAAATAGAGAAAGCACTTCATATGACATGTAACACACTTAATTACGTTGAGAGTTGAGAGACATAGCTGAAATACGACATATATATAAAAGTATAAAACTCAACTTTTATTGTTAAAACAAACATTATGGAAGATGGTTATAATATTTTAAAATAAATAATGAATTTTTTCTTAAATTTTTAGATATTTTGATTTATCGAAATAGTTTCTTAAAGTTTTTGAAATTTTGGGTAAAAAAGGAGGAAAGAACTTAAAGTTCTACTTCAAGCAAAACTTCAAGCAAACTATGTTAATAATTTCAATATACTTTTTTTTTTTTGAGAAACAATTTCAATATACTTAATATATTTTATTTGGCAAAAGCTTGTTTTACCACATAAGACACTTACATTTAGCCATTTATTTATTTTTAATTACAATATAAGATGATTTCTCTTTATTATTAACTCAAGACTCCAATTAATTTTTTGTATAGGCAAAGTTTAGACTCAAAATCTCTTATTCGAAAATAAGAGATTTATTAGTTAAATTAACTAGAACCCACTTATTGAGCCAATTGGTGCAACAATGTGTAAGACGCAACATTTTCTTGATATATATATATATATATATATAGTGTTAGGTTCAAGTTACACTTGGTGTAACTCTAAGCAATATTACACCATCCAATAACTTGTTATTCAATTAATATTTTAAAAATCCAACTGTTGAATTACATGTTTTATATGCTCTTAACATGCATGCCAATTTTCATATCAATCGGATGTTATTTACCATTTGATCCATATGCTCATCTTTTATGCATTATTTTAAACTACAAAAATTTGAATTTTAACAATTGATTGATGACATTACTATTAATCTTTGATTACCTTGAAATTTTGCAAGCATGGGAAAGATACGAAGATAATGTAATCTAACAGTGAATTTGTCAATATTAGCAACTAATTAAAAAATATTGAGTGGTGTAACATTACTTAGAGTTATACCAGGTGTAACTTGAACTCAACCCATATATATATATATATATATATATATATATATATATATATATTGTATTATATGGTACCACTGCCCAATTGGGCATTGATACCTCCTTAAGTCTCATGTGGTTGGGAGAGTAGGGGAAGTGAGTTATTTTATGTAACCATTTCTAGCATATATAGTATTATGTGTAATCTCTTTTTATTTTATTTTATATTTTGACTTATAGTAGGGCAACAACTCACCTTGTTGTGAAAATGTTGTAATATTTTACAGTGGTCGTAGAAGAACTCAAGCATCATTTAAGAATATGAATCAGTGAAGTGAAAAATATATTCAATTTACATAAACAATTAGTAGACCACCAATAATTAATTAGTATATAATAAATACATTTACCCTCTATGACATTGTTTTGAGGAAAAAATTTAAGTACTATTGGAGTATAGTGACGTAATACTCCTTACTCTCACATGAATAGTAGATCCTATCATAAATTTAATATGTGTGATCGTTTATTGTTTGAATAAAAGGAGTACCATCTACCATGTCATTGCACTCCAAAAGTATTAGATAATAACTTACACACAAAGATTTTAGTAAATTCACAAATATTGAATCATTTCAACTAATTTAAGTGCACAAGTAATTTTTTATATTTTTTATATTATGTATTATTAAATTTGCTTTTTTCTTTAGATGGCTTTTGTTACAATTGTCAGGAAAGCAACTAAAAACGAGAAAAAAAAAATTCCAAATAAAATTTTTTTTTTCTTTTTGATAATAAGTATTCCAAAGAACTTCTTTCTTATTATATTTAAATAATTAATGCATTATTTATAAATAATTAATACATGTAAATAAATGAATTTATCCATCAAACTATGTTAATTAATTAATTCATTATGATAAATGCAAAGTTCTAATGAGAGGGAAGGTTAAATGCAAAGTTCTAATGAATTTACCCATTTGAGGAACAAGTCACTTGACAGAAACTTAGACCACTATAAACTATAGTTGAGGTTGATTCTTTATATATAGAATTAAAACAATGCAAATTAAAACAATCTAAAGTAACAATTATAAGGAGAAAATAACAAAGATTTTTGTAGACACAATCAAAATATAAGATGATCGAGCAATTTAGACCAGACCTGAGCTGTTGAAGAAAATGTGGTCTCACTTGAAAACACCCAGTGGAACCGTAATTCCACTCCCTTGTACCCCCGTGCGTGGATGATACTATTCCGAGTAACGTTTTTCCTAACCATTGTTGGAAACCTTTTTTTTTTTTAATTAATTTATTTATTTAGAATTTGGCTATAATTTTTGCTTTACATATGATCATAGATAAGGGTGCAGATGATTGAATGGCTATAGTTTTGATAATGAGATAAATAAGAAAGAAGAGCACAATGCTATAGAAAGGAAAGGGGACTTGTTTCTCTATCATTTGATCCAAATTTATAGAAACCAGAGATGTAAAGAAAATTCCAAAACCAAATAAGACGGCAAGGAATTTTTCTTTTACGTGAACAAGCAGAGCAAAGCAACAAATTATTTTAATGGACATTATACTCTCAGTCCATAACAGCCCAACCCAACTCAACAAGTAAAACCTTGATGCTTTACTTTTCTTTTCTTTTTGTTATTTTAATCATTTTTCTATGTTAATAAGGAGCTTCTCATTCTTTATTCCACACACAAATCTGTCTTTTGAAGTCTGTATATGAACTTCGGAAGTAGGACATGGTATGGGTATGAGTATGGATCCGGGTGTACAACATGCCGACACGAGCTATTTTTTTATAAGTTATACTATGACACACTATGGGTATGATACTTTTTCAATATGAGTATGACCAATTAACACCAAGGATGGAGTCAGGACTTAGAATTAGGGGGGCGGATCTGTTGTTGGCTATATGCGGCAACTCTGACATCTGGCTTTACTACTACTTAGCCACTTGAGGGATTTTTTTTTGTGAGTGACTTTGATGTTGCTATTGGGTAAGAACAAAATAATTTTATTTAGAATTTTTTAAAAGGCTGGGTTTTTTGTTTTGAATAAAATTGGTTGATTGTGCTTATTTTGTTTTAGATTTACTCTTGGTAATTTTTTTTGTTGTGCTAATTTTTTGGACTTGTATATTTGGTTTTAGATTTTAAATCTATAGACTTTTTATGGTCTTTACAAGAAGGAATGCTAGAGTAACAATTTTTTTTTTACAATTTGCTAATGTAATGAGTAGTTATTACTAAGTAAAAAAGTCGAGTAAGCGGTTGACCAAGTGCGAACCAATATGAATTTTCTACCTCAACAGTTTATAAAAATGTTGTAGAAAAGTTTGTGGTCATAGCATTACTTTATAAAAAAAAATTAATGATATTATTAAAAGTGAGAAAATTGTAATTTTATAGAATAAAATTGTTAAAATTAGTACTTGAGTTTATACTAATAAATATATTTTTTTTATAAAAAAATTGGGGAAGACCATTGGCCCCCATGTCAAAGCTTGCCCTCCATCCCTGGTTAACACCACCTCAAATGAAGTATTTGTACTTTCTAATTATAAAGGTTTTACCTCAAATGAAGCATTTGTACTTCCTAATTATAAAGGTTACAATCAATAGTAATTGTTATGGACTTAGTGCTCAACAATGGACATTTTACTCTTCATAGCCCAAACCAACTCCAAATTCAGCTCAATTACAAGGCCCAGGCTCCATTTAAAATCAAACATTAAAAATAGCATTCAAATAAAATAAAAAGTCATCACTTTACCGTTCTTGGAAATTTGGGGCATGTTTGGCAGCACCACTCAAAAACAAAACACACATTTTAAACAACATAACACACATTTTCATTCACACGTATATAAAAAAAACTCAAACAACGTTACTCAAACTGAGTCGCCAAACAGGCCGTTGATTATTTGGTTAGAGAGAAAACAGAGGAAAAAAAAAAAAAAAAGAACCCCCTACATTGAAGAAACAAAGTTTTGGATAAAGGAGTGAAGCTCGTGAATTGGGTAGCCAGAAATGTTTTCCTTTTGTTCTGATTGCAGAGTACAAGAAGTGAAAGGTGAGAGGGAATCTTTTTTTTTTTTTTTTTTGCTCGTGTTTTTTCGGCTACCAAACGCAGCATGATCAAGAGACGTTTTGAATTTAAAATTCTGCTCTTTGTGCTAGAAAGTTTTCGTCTTTAATTCATTGTTTATGTTTTGTTGTTTGTTTGGTAATGTATTAGGGTGTTCTCTAATTAAAAAGTAAAATTATATGGCTCTGAATTCTTTGTTTTTTAATATTTGAAATGGCTTATCCATGTTACCTTATGTATTGGGTTAATTGTGTGATTGGTTTTTCTGTTTTGAGGTCTGAGAGATTGTTTTTGATTCATTGGTTATCTCAAATAAGAGGAAGGGGTTTCTCATATTATAGCATTGGAATAAAATGCTGCCTTTACCAATGTTATATTCTGAGTGATCCTTTAAAAACACAAGAATAAAATTCCAGTATTTTTATTTTTATTTTTTAGGATAGAGTTTTAACCTATAATGTCTGCTTCTGTGACTTATGGTGCAGGTGAGAATTGAACTCTAGATTTTTATTTAACTATTAGATCTCTTATGAGTGTTATGTTAGGTGGATTGGCACCAAGCAGTTTGTACTTAGTAGCTTTAATATGAACTTTGGGGCAAAAAAAGTGGACTAATTTATTTGGGATATGATATTTTTCAGTTGATTTGTATGATTTAGGGTTTTCATGATGTTTCAGGAATTGAATTTTGTTGCTTGCTGTGATTTTCACATTATCACATGGATTTTCGATTGTAAGTGTAATGTGCAAAAGTTGAGAGCTTTCATAGTATTTGTCTATAAGAATGCCATGGTTTTATTACTATGAGTAATGATATTATTCATTTTTCCTCTCTCTTTTTGATTGGAAAGATTACACACGTATTGTTGGGTCTTTAACCCATGATTTAATCCAAAGCTTGATGTAATTAATGTATAATGGTGCAGGAAAAAAACTGTTCCCTTATTTTTGGTATGCTTTTAATTTTAATTTATATGAATTTGATAATACTAATAATTTTTTTCATATCATAAGCAACCTTAGTTAACTTAAAATTGTGTTTGTGTCTATTTGGTGTATAACGTTTGGAACGAAATTTTACTATTTTGGATCATCTAGTTCGATATAAATACACTGGATAGCCAATTTTATATTTATCATAATGTCTTTTATGTTTCTTTTTCCCACTGCTAATTTCTTCAGTGTTTTAACTCTTAATTTACTTGATAAATTTTATATGTTCCTTGTCATTGCATGAATTCTACTCTAGCATACTGCTATTTTTGCAGGTTGTTGTCCCACAACAATCTAGATGCTGATGTTGAATACAAATAATATTGTTGCCACCTTGCCTCAATTACCACGAGGTATACATGATGACTTTCTTCATGTAATCTAGATGTTTAAGTACAATAATTTAGTATGCGTTATTTGGTTGCTAAAGGTGCAAAATAGAGGGTTCTTTTTTTTTTATATTTTATTTTATTTTTATTTTTATTTTTAAACCAAAAGTGATATAACAAATGATTAGGAAATATGAGTTAGATTTTTCTTAGATAAACGGGTACAATCCCCAGATTAGTTTGATCCAAGTTCTCATTTGGACCAAATCAAGTTCACTCCCAACTAAATGTGGTGGTTTACTTGATTATCACTTTGGTATCAGTATTTGGACAGAATATTTATGTTTAATTTATTTGATCATTCCTTTTGGTGTCACTATTTGGACAGGAAATATTTATTATCTTTCAAATTTTTTGAAGAAAGAACTTCCTTCATATAGTACTGTATGTACAAGTGCATTCTTTGGAGTTTTATTTCATTGGATATTTTGAAGAGAGCTTTTAGCAATGCTACTTAACTGTTTTGTATATGCAGTGAAAATAGAGGGTCAATGCATGGGGCATAATATGCATACTAGATCTAATCTTGTGAAAGTTTTCTTGTCATTTCAGTACTTAAATGGAAAAAGGAGGTCACTTAAGAAGTAAGATTGCTGAACCTGGATGCCTATGTATTGGTGCCCAATTTTTTACTATTAATAAAAGAAGACGTATCTTGCATTCTAGCCATACGAAGTCTGCTTCTGATATATGTCATTTCGCTTGGTAAGTTTATTCTTTCATATCCCCAATTACTTGTTATCTATGTCTTTCGTGTCTCATGTTGTTGTAGATTTATCTCGTCTAATATAAATTATGTGTTCAATGTAAATTTTACAGATTTTACATTTGTTAGAATGTGAAAATAGTGAGCAGATCACTGTACACCCTTGGTGCGGTGGTCACTCCACAGGTATAAGTGCTTGTGGGGTGTGGGGGGCAAGAGCTGGGGTTCAAGTCTCCAGGAAGGAGTTTCACACACATATACATTTAGATTAGGTTAGAGTAGAATTTTTGTTCGGTATAAAAAAGAAAAAAAAAAGAAAATAGTGAGCAGTAAATGTTATCTTTAATTCCTTGTTACCTTTACGTCATGATTTGGCATTTTCTAACATGCATCAGTAATACTTTGACCTTCTGCATGAAGGTAATGACCTTTACAGCCCTTTTAAGGTTAGCCAAAGTTTCAGAATTTTTTAGGGATTTTCATGTGCTTGAAATTTTAAATTTCAGTCTCACTTAAGAATTGTCTTAGAATCAGTTACTAAACAGCTGGTTTGAAAATTTTCTGTACAAGTGTCTTGATACATTCAATGGTAGAACTTATCTGTGACTTTAGGATTATGCTACTGCATCTTTTTTTTTTTTTTTTGGTGCAATCAGGTTATGTTATGCATCACCCTTTGATGAAAAGCAAAGAACAACAATTAGAAAATCCTGATAAATGTATTCAGATTATAAATGAAGTTATGGAACATGCATCTACAAACACATTAAGTGAATTCATTTTGTATTTTTTTCTTCATAGATGCTTGCAAATTGAGGTTAGGAAACCAGGGATTATATGGATTCTTGACATTGCTCTTTTTTTGGGTTAAAACCTCTGTCTCCACCTCTCTGATTTCTTATGCAGAATGCAAGATGCGCTGCTGAGAAAACTCAAACTGTTACACGCATGGCTCCAACAATTACTCACATTCCTAGTAATAGCTATTTCCGTGTATCAATCATTAGTCAAACTACATTTAATATTAAAGGAATCGCTTTGGCTAGCCAGACACAGAACTGCCAGCCTTATGTCATTGGTGGGTGTGAGTAGCTCGTCTGCAGTGGCATAGCAATACCCTGTATCATTGGTTGCTCTAGATTCATTAAGTCCAACTTCTAAAGTTGTCTCTTTTCTGCTTTTTTATTTGCTAAAATGGAGTTTTGGTAATCGTCATAGATATTTTTCTTGGCTCCTTGGTATAAATGTTGCTTCAAGGATCCTTTGTGGGATTCATCAAATGGTAGTTGTATTGCTCTGTTCAGTTTAATAAATGCCAGATGAGTTCTTTTTGAAGTTGGATTAGTTTTAGGAACCAAGTCATAATTTGGCCTGTCCTTGGCAGCCAATGTCTGTTGTCAATTGATTAATCAAAGCATTGTATTTCCTCTCGTGTAATCCTTTTTATGGGTTTATGGTATGGGGTGGTTACATACATTTTCACTTGTTGATACATATAAATGCATGTTGACTTTTGCTTTCTTTCTGAAATTCTGTGAGATTTGATATTTCAAATGGCATATAATGGTTAAATTGAAATTTCGGGAAAGGATTGGCCACAACTCAATGATGGTGGGTCTGGGTTACAACCCAGAGGTGATGGTGATGGTCGTGGTGGAGGCGACTGTCAAGTAGATTAATTCTTTAAAAATAAGGAAAGTGAGATGCCTTGTAGTTACAGGGGGAGAAAATGAAAGAATGATTGGTACTTTATCATTAGTAATAGTCCCTCCAGAAACTATATATATATATATATATATATATATATATAAAACAGCTTATTTAACTGGTACAGACAACATTCTTTTTAAGGATTGGGGAATGTCCTCAATTGCTTTTGTTCATATCTGGAAATACCAGAGACAGAAGACTCTTTTATCAGTCAAGCAAGATAGTATCTAAATACCTTAGCATACATACAATGTCGTCAAATTTTGTTCCATATTTCTAATGTGGAATTTTCCAATTTTCTTTTGTGGGAGAGAAGAAATCAATATAGGTGAATATTTCCTTCCTCAGAACTTTTAATTTTCTGGTACGCTAGTTCCTCTAAACATTTGCTATGTTCAATTCTCCTAAACTAGAATTCCTTTTATTTATTATTTATTTTTTTGCCTATTTATGTCATTGGGATTCTCATAAGAATTAAGCTTATGATCCCCCTTCATGACATCCTTTAAATGCAATCTGTGATACTATTGAAAATTGTAGCTTGTGACATGCGATATAAATTTTATATAGGAATTCATATTCAACAGATTTTGTGATTGTTCATTTGTTTTGTCTTATATTTTTCTCAAGGTTGCAATAGAAAAAATATGAATGAAAATGTGGAGCAAAGGCCTCCAAAAATCAACCTAAAGCAGATGGACTGGAAGATAAAGAGAGCAGAAGTTAGTTTGGATGATTTAAAACACTCTCATTTACTTGTGTCACCAACTTCACAAGGGAGATTAGGCAAAGTGTAAGATGGAGGAACTGTCTTTGCTTGCCAACAACACATGTGAGATCCTTCCGTTGTCGACACCATTGGAATTCTATCCTGCTCCATGGAGGTTCCATTGGTTCCAACCTCTTTGCATTGACTGCTAAATAGGAACCCATCAGTGACTCACTCCAACCTCAGTTGCTCTCTATTTAACATGGGGATTAAACCAATGGCACAGTGATTTTATATTCATAATTCTCCTATTTTTTACTATGAGAATGTACTCACATGCGAATTTCTTTCATTACTGTTAATGTTGATTTGACTTTGTATGAAAATCAATGTCTTAATACCATTATAATGCAATATATATTCTATGATACCCTGCAATCCAGTTGCATTGACACTTTCATGGCTAAGAGCATAAAGGAAAACATCCAAAATCATTTGGTAAATACATGCATAGAAACTTTCAGCCGTCAAGATGTTCACTGTGATAAGTAAATTTTTAGCAGAACTACTACTTTACGTTTCACATATTTGGTAAGGACAACAGATAAATTTCATTCACTACCCTTTAGTGGCAATGACAAGTCAATTTATGAACTCACACATTGACAAGTTTTGAAAACCTCTAGGATTTGCAATGTGAAGTTAGGATTTCCTTGCCAAAAAGTCAGGTTGTCAGATTTTAAAACTCTTTTATGGAGACACTCATCATTAACTGAATCCATAGTGATTTATACTAATTGAAGTTATGTTGAGTTTATTAGTTTGGGGTGGACTAATCATTGTTAATGACATATATGGTAAAAAATTTCTTGTTTGTTTTTTGAGATGAATGAGATAATTTTTTTGAAACAAGATCATAGTACAAGAGGTTCAAAATAAGCAGCACAAGCTGAATCAACTAAGCAAACTAACAATACCTACTAAACATCAAAGCTAAACCTGCAACAAACTAGGCAGGAACAGAGAAAACTACTTAAAAAAGAAAAGACAACACCACATTGGTATGACATTTTAGTCTTTAAAGATAGTTGAGGACATTTCCCAATTCGAAAAAATAATCTTGTTCATAACAGTTTTCTAATTTCTTATTTGGATGAATATAGAAAACATGTACACACGATGTACTCTTTCACAAATTATAAGCAAATGTCTTTTTTGTAATTGTGATTATCCTTAATAACTTTACAAATTTGATGTTCACAAATAGAAAAACCTGAAATTGGAAGCCTGAAACTACTCCCCATTGATCTCCTACAAGCCCATCAGGGCACCTTTGTAAATTGCATTTTCCTTGAGAAAGCATGTGAAAGCTTTTATCTTTTGTTCATAGTAGGTTATTGGACAGTGTTCCAATGTTAGGGGGAATGCATACATGTTGTTGGTAACTATGGACAAAACCGATTAGTTACTAGGAGTGAATGTACCAATAAACTTCTCCAATTAGTTATAGACTTTTTAAACTAAGTTCTTTATCAGCTAAATTAATCAAAACTGATCTTACATTATTAGATTTCATAAAGTTCATTTACTAATATCAGATGGTGATCATGTTATCTGTTAATTAAAATAATCAAGTTATGACCTAGATGCTCTCTTCTTTTTTCTTCCTTTCTAAAGTGCCCCCAATGCTTCATTTTTTTTGGTTAACCCCCCACCCCCACCAAAAAAAAAGAAAAAAAGAAAAAAGAAGAGGCTCATAATTCTAAAATCATAACTTTTTTGCAAAAGAAAAAAGTATATCATCCTACAACACAAAACTTCTTGTGATGCTACAACAAGCAATGGCGCCATCACATTTAAAAATATTGTAGATAAAGAATCACTTTACAACTTTATTAACTTCTTGTTAATTGTTTAGTAAAACGAAAGAAAAAAACTTCTTGTTAATTTGATATTCTGGCCGTGGCACATCTTAGGAGACTTACTGTGGATAAGGCAAAAAAAAAAAAAAAATTCTAGTTCAATTATTATTATTCTTTATGTATGAGTTAAATTTATTGAAACAAGATCATAGTGTCACTAGAAGAAGTTCATTCAGGAAATTCTAGAACAACAAAGTCTTTTAGGGGAAATGTAGTCTAACCTCCAAGTTTGGATTTCTACCAAAAATGAGGATTTTAGATATCAAAATCTATTGTGGGAGACACTCATCCGTAACTAAATTCATAATGTTTAATACTAATTAAACCTTTGTTAATTTTTTTTGTTTAGAAGTGGATTTCATTTTTATCAATATGAATGGATGTTGCATATGGTAAAAGAATTTCTATTTTTTTTTTCTCAGATGAATGAGTAAAATTTAACGAAACAAGAAAAAACATACAAGAAGTTCAAAAAGAAGCAACAAAAGTTGAATATATACGTCAAATTAATAACACCTAACAAACATCAAAACAAAATTTGCAACAGACTAGGTGTTAGGACATGTGGAACTTGTTAGAACATATTTTATTGTAAATTGGCTAATCCTTTGACAAAACGCACTTTACTTGTAATTGGGTAGATGTAGGATGGGTTTAGTACTTTAAGGAACAAGAGTTCAAGTCTGGTATTGAAACCATGCAAATTTGTACAAGAAACAAGTGAAGAAGTGCTGTTCATTAAAGTTCAATAGATAGCTCGACAAATATATCTATCAAGGCCTCAATAGTTGCTAAACAGATACAGTATCTATCGAGATCTATGAAATCAGAATTTCCAGATTTGATTTTTGGTCTATGCTTATGTATTTGTGTAGGATTTCTTTTCTCACAACCCTAGACATATATAAGGCTTATTTTAAAGGCTGTCATATAAGAGAATACAAGGAGAACACATGCAAAAAGTGACCGAGTGCCTTATTCTTTCTAAAAGAAGCTACTGCGTCTTTGTGCCTTAGGGTTTTGTAACAAAGTGCTTCTTAATCTTCATTGTTGATGAAGTGAAGAACTTTGCAGCCAACAATCTTCTTCAATTTGGTGAATTAGTCACGTACTGGGAGCTGCGCATCATTGGTTAGTCATGTACTGGAATTCGTGCAAAAAGGTGGCGTTCATATATTGAAGTGTTCAGAGGTTCTGAAGTGGTAGAAGGTTTCTACTGTAAGTTCATCTATGAGGATTGTAGAGTTTATGGATAAAGGTTTTGTACTAGATCTGAAACTTCTCTTTACTATAGTGAATTGCTTTTCGGGAAGGTTTCCCCCCAGGTTTTTTATTGTGAAATAAGTTTGTTTCATTGGTTTTCTTGGGTCACCATATCTTATCTTATTTACTTTTCTTTTATGCATGATATTGATGTTTTTTTGTTTTGTTTTGTTTTGTTTTAACAATGTTTATTCATAATAAATCTAATTAACAACTTGGGTTTAAAATTTTTTAATTCTATCAACCGGGGTTTAAATTTTCCCAACACTAGACAACAGTAACAACACTATAGTAGCACAGAAAACTACTCAAAGCCAAAATGGTAGCACCACATCATACACAATGTTAGTCTTTAGAAATAGTCGAGGACACTCCATAATTAGAACAAGAAGCTTGTTTGATATAGTTTCTATTTTTTTTTTTTTGATAAATAAAGAAAGAAAACATATACATCTAGTTACTCTTTCACAAATTATATGCAAATGTCATTATATAGAATTTTAGCTATTATATCCAAGCCATTTCACGTGGTCATACCAATGAAAAACTTAACATACTTAAACCACTCTATAGACAACAAATACAATTCAACAAAAACATCACCCTTTTGCGTAGCACAAGTTTGATATAGAAAAGATTACAAATTATAACAATCTTGATACAGAAACAATAACACATTACAACAATACAATGACAGAGGCAATAATGAATGGGAGAAACAACAACTAATGTTCTAGATGGTTGAGAAAAGAGCCATGTCTTGTTTGATCTGGCACTTGAAAATCCTTGAAACATTGGCATTTCAAGCTAAGCCTAACAGTATTAAGAAGAGAAATAGAAATAAAAAGTTAAATGTAATAAAAAATGCAAAAGAGAAAAAGGTCTATAATGTGTGAAAGGGGGAAATTCAGGCTTACCAACTATATATAATTCATAGGCAAGTAAAGCTTGAGCACTCAAACATCTTTCCTGTCCACAATAAACAAACTTGGTTATTTAAATACTAACATTAGTAAAAGAATTGTCTACAAATTAGGAATTTGAACAATGGCTGTTGTCCCATTATTGCTTCATGCTACTCACAATGATATCTATAAAAGTCTTGATTAGTTTCAAGCTAATCAATATATATATAAAAGCAGAGACCTCATGTGAGAGTGCATGAGGTCCTACCATGTGGCACTTTAATATTGCATTTAACATTTTTTATCTTTTTCCATTAAGTTTTTTTTACTGTTACCTAATAAATCATAGTAACTTATTTTTACTATTATATAAATTTAGCATTTTTTACCTCTTTTTATTAAGTTTTTTTTTACTATTACCCAATAGATTATAGTAACTTATTGCATTTAACATTTTTTACCTTTTTTTTATTGAGGGTACGTTTGGTACATTGAATGAGGATTACGACAGGAATTGTAATCTTTATTACTAGTTATCATAATAGAAGCTATTTATTTATTAGAATTATGAGCCATTAAACAGTGTTTCTGATCACTTTCTGGGTTGAAGCTGGTTAACAAAATGGAGTAGTGGCTTATAAAAAATGGTGCCTGTAATAGAATGTGTGAATGACTTTGGTAATTTACAGTAAATGTAATAGTCTAAAAATGGATAAGTAAATGGCATACCTATAATTTTCTTAAAGTGGTGTGGGCACTTCGGTCCTCCATGAATCAACGTTGCAGATTTAACAATTCTAAATCACCAAGCTTGTACCAAATGTAGTTTTCTTCATGAGTCCAATACTTGAAAGTGAGAGAGGGAATATGCTCGACTTTCCAAAAATCAGGACCTTCATCTGGTTGAAGACTAATAACGAATTCGGTTGGCATATCAAAAATTTTTAGAATTTTCAGGCTTTTCAGATGGTGGATGCCAGAGGGCACCTCCTTCAACTGTGGGCAAGGTCCAATTTGAAGCATTTCAAGAAGAGGTAGGGCACCTTCATCTATTATCAACCTATTCAATCCTCCCAAATAACGAAGCTGTAGAAACTTGAGTTTCAGGAAGCCTCCTCCCTCAATATGTAATTGCTCACCTTTGTATCCATCATAAAGCGCAAGATTCATCAAATTAGGCAGAGCTTGAAGGACCTTTAATGGATCTTTCATTAATTTTGACCAGTATAAAAAAAGTCTCACCATACTCTTAAGTTTAGGAATCCATTTTGGAAACTTTTCTAGTTGCCCTAACAGGAAAAGAGTTTGTAGGAGGGGAGGAGGAGAAGGCAGCGATTGCAAATTAAGAACTTCTTCCTCACTTGTTGCTAAAATTCCCAATGATCGAAGGTGGCTCATTTTTTGTATCGCAGTGCACAAATCCATCCCATTCTCTTTCTTCAATTTACAAATTGCCAGCTTCTTCAAGTGTGACAAACTTCCCAATTCTGTTATAAGGGTAGCAGTGCTAGCTTCAATTAGAGAAAGCTTTTGTAAGGACTTTAAAAGCCCAATGCCATTTGGTATCCTTACCCCACGGAAAGAATTTATATTGAATTTAGTATCTTTGTTATGATTGTAGGCCACAAGATATTGTAGCTTACAAAGCCCACTAATCTCCATTGGAAGCTCAGCCACAAGGGATTGTTTCAAATCCAACGTCTCTATATTGTACCCTCACAATCCATTATTTTCATTAACTTGAAGTTTGCAAAACAAGTAGAAAGAAAAGAATTAGGAACTTCATCTACCTCCAAAATGAGAATAGAACAAATTTGAGAATTAGTAATATTTTGCAAACGGGTATTCACATTGATTTGAATTGAAAGGCATTGAGCAATTCTCTTGAAATTTGAGAAATTCGACATTGAGACTAGATTGAAATTCAATTCCTCTGACCTTGAAAGAATTACCTCATGCACCATATCATGAACTCAACAATTTCAAATTCTCCCAACAAAATCTTCCCCATCCACTTGAACCAAGTTTCTGTGAATAAGCTGGTTCAAGTAGTCTTGTGCAACATCTTCCAATGTATGACCTTTCTTTTCTTTTACAAAACCTTTAGCTATCCATAGCCGAGTTAGTCTTGCACAATTAATTGCACAATCCTCTAGAAACATTCCAAAATATAAAAAAACATGCTTTGAGGTTGTAAGGAAGATCATGATAACTGAATGCCAGAATTCTTGCGATACTTCTAAGGTAGGAATTAATTTCAAACTCTGAACTAAGACTATCAAGAACTTTGTGCCACTTAGAGACTACCTTGGCTTTGGTTGAAAAAAGGCCGCCTATAGACACAATTGCTAATGGTATCCCTCCACATTTCTCAACTATTCCAAAAGAAATATCAACAAATTCAGGAGGACATTGCCCCCCTTCACATTTAAACACCTTCTTACAGAAGAGCTCAAAGGCTTTTTCAAAAGGTAAGGGTGACAACTTGTACACATAATAATCAAGAGATTCACTCCTAGGAGGAGCAACATCCTCATATCGAGTTGTGATTATTATTCTACTGCCTTTGTCATTCTCTGGGAAAGAATATTTTATACATTCCCAAAATTCTTTATCCCACACATCATCAAAGATTACTATATACCTCTGTTCACGTAAATAGTGCTTCAATTCTTCAATTAGTGATGTCACCTTCATTGTGTAAAATCCTATTGGAGCAAACTGCTTCCTTGCCTTGTAGAATTGCTGAAGTGCATCCCTTAATACCTCATCCATCCGATATGAATGAGACATAGTGATCCAAGCACAACAATCAAAGTGTGGTACCACCTTATAATTGTGGTATACTTTCTTGACAAGAGTGGTCTTCCCAAGGCCACCAATACCGATCATTGAAAACACCATGCGATTAGATGGTCCTTTGATCAGCCAGTTTATTAATTGATCTCTATGAGACTCAATGCCCACAACCTCAACTTCCTCTATGAAAGGGGATGCCATTTGAGGATCATTCCATTTATCGCTTTCAGCTTCAATACTGGATCTTCCTTGCTCTATGGCATTGAAGCCATATCTTTCACCACTCTTTTGGATGTCCTTGAGTATCCTATTGATACCTCGAATCTCAGAGGCTATCACATGTCGTGCTTTTAGGTTTATGGTAAAGTGAAAAACCTTCTGAAGAAAATAGAAGCAACGCTTTTGCTTGTGAGATTGTTTTGCAAAATGAAGTATGTATTCGTCAATGACATCTTCTTAGGCTTAGGAATTCCAAGAATGGATGGTCTTGAACCATCATGAGGAATCTTGCTAGACCTTCTACAACTCCAGAGGTACTCCTCTTGCATTTTAGCAGGGCCAAAAGCTTCATTAAGGTTCTTGGGACCTAACATCCTCACAGGAAGTCTCACTTCATCCTTAAGCCCACTAAGAAAACAACTCAATTTATGAGGCTCAGACAAGCTACAAACCCCATTAGAAATAGCCTTAAATTTCCCTTGATAAGTAATAACTAAAGAGGTCTGCTTCAATCTTGTGAGTGACTCCATTGGATCATCATAAGTAATAGCACCAAACCTTACATGCACTGCCTTAATAAATGCCTCCCAATCACGGAACAAACCATAATTCTCAGCATCTTGAAACCAAATTAAGGCTTCCCCCTCCATGTGATAAGATGCCATTAGAACTTTTTGATGTTCAGGGGTGTTGTAGTAAGCAAAGAATTGATTAGACTTGTAAATCCATGAAGCTGAATCTACCCTTGAGAAATGAGGGAACTCCAATCTCAAAGGCTTGGCACCTGATACAACAATGGAGTTTTCTACATTCTGAATCCCTCTCTGATTTTCTTCTTGAACCCATTCCTCTGTATACTCAATCTTTGATCCACCTTTTGCATAAATTGAGCAATTACACCCAATTGTTGCTTCATCTCTAACAAGGTAACATCATGCCCTTCGAACTTGGCAGCTAAAGTTGCAATTTTCTCACTATTTGTCGTAGCTCTTGTTTCTGCCATGGATCAGTTACTACTCTGATACCAATTAATAAGTCTCTTCAATCTGTCAATTGACTTTGGACAATTGACGATATTTTTCTAGTTGATTTCAAGGACAACTAGGCCTCCACAAGAAAAGGGAAAAGATTGGGAATAGTTAAGAACAAAATTGCATTACATTCACATACCCCTTTGTCACACTGTACAATCCTATCTTATACCCTCATGCCAATCTCTAACTACCAAGTAACTAACTAACTGCCTAACTACCCAACTACTTGCCAATACATCAGCACATGCTTAATACAATCAAGTACACTTACAATACAATCAATCACATGTCTAAATACAATCTCAGCACATGTCATGATCTAATCCAATGTACCTATACACTACAGTCAGCTATACAACCTGATGTAGCTAGCTCCTTAACACCATCCTAGCTTTTTGGCTTTTTCGAAACAATATTTTTTCAAGGTGGTATGTAATTACATGTTCATTGATTTTACGGGCGTGATCTCAGTTGCAGTTGAAGGAGCAGATAAAGATCAATTGGTGGTGATTGGTGAAGGTGTTGCCTTGGTTAACCTGACCTGTTCGTTAAGGAAGAAGCTTTGCTATGCCATCTTATTGGGAGTTGAAGAAGTGATTGGGCATAGTCGGCAACTAAAAGAGGTGCTGTGTGGAATCCATAATCTAAGAAACCTCAAAGAACAGAGATTTATTGATATGCTCAAGGAATTCAATGAAAGTTTGGATCCTGAACTAGGATTACATTACTGAATTGAATTCATTGAATATAGAAAAAGAAGCGTTCCCCCTTCTTGAAAAATTGCATATTTTGGGTTGTCCACAACTGAAGGAGGTATCGTCTAGTTTCCAACACCTCAGAAATCTTAAAGAACTAAATATTGCAGATATGCCCACAGAATTTGAAAAAAGTTTGGATCCAAAGCAAAGGTCACATTATTGTATCATTCAGCATGTACCATCCATCTTACTCTGTCACAAGGTTCGCAAAGGTGTTGTGAGTCTAGCCCACAATGATAGTCCATTCATTGGGCTTGTATCAAGAATTCTACTTCACGTAGAATTTGGAGCCAGTGAACTCCTAGGAAAACAAAAGAACTAATCCTATTTGAAATAAGAGTATGTGGTTAATGGTTGAAAGACTCCTTATTTGACTTGTAATGGGATTGTGGTGTGCGGCTAGGTTATATATAAATATGGTTTGTGCTGAATAAGTGAGTGCTACATAGTGAAGAAAAAGAAAGAGTGTGCCGCATATTGAAGAGATAGAGAAAAAGGATTGCCACACAAAGAGAAAAGGTAAGAGTAGCAACAAGGATTGCCGCACAAGAAAAAAGAGAGCAGCCAAGAGGAAGCCACTTAGAGAAAAAGAAGACAGCCAAGAAAGAGAGCTGTGCATGGAGAAGAAAATAAAAAGGAGAGAGCAAAGTGTTGCCGCCTTTGAAAAAGATAATTAGAGTGTGTGAAAGCAAAGAAAACAAGAGAGATTTTTTCTTTAGCCATGAGACATACATAAAAATTATTGTAATTGATTTGATAATAATGAAATTATTCGGAGTTTGTCTCATGGTTTTTTCCTTCTAGAAGAAAGGGTTTTCCATGCAAATATTTGTGTTCTTGTGTGTGATTGTTATTTTGGATGGTTAATATTATTGATAACATTATTTAAGACCCAACAAGTGGTATCAAAGCTAAGATTAGAGTGGAAGCGATGGCTGGAGAAGAAGGCAAGGCTTCAGCAATTGAGAAATTTGATGGAATAGACTTCGGGTATTGAAGGATGCAAATTGAAGATTATCTCTATGGGAAGAAATTGCATCTGCCTCTTTTGAGGGCAAAACCTGAAACTATGAAGGATGAAGACTGGAACCTTCTTGATAGATAGGTATTGGGAGTTATTCAATTAACTCTGTCAAGATCAGTTGCGCACAATGTTTTAAAAGAAAAGACCATAGTGGATTTGATGAAGGCTTGGTCTAGCATGTATGAAAAGCCATCGGCTAACAATAAGGTGTATTTGGTGAAGAAGTTATTTAATTTGAATAAGGCAGAAGGCATTCTTGTTGCGTAGCATCTAAATGAGTTTAATACAATCACAAATCAATTATCCACGATGGAAATTGAATTTGATGATGAGGTTCATGCATTGATTCTTTCGACTTCTTTACTAATCAGTTAGGAAGCCATGAGAATGGCGGTGAGTAATTCTGCAGGGAAAAGTAAACTCAAATATGATGATATTCGAAATTTTATTTTAAGTGAAGAGGTTCACAGGAGAGATGCGAATATAGACAATGCACAAGATCAAGCTTTTGACACGAAGAACAAGAGCAGAGGTAGAAGCAGACGACCTAATGATCGAAAGTTCAATGGTAGGTAACAATCAAGAGATAGGTATCAGTTCAAGGAAACTAGAGAATGCTTCCATTGTGGGAAAATTTGTCACTTAAGAAGAGATTGTTAACATTGGAATTAGGAACAAAATAAAGGAAAATGTGACAAGAATGATAGTGAGAAAAATACTACAGTTGTTGTGATTGCTGAGGATGTTGTGGTGATCTCTATTGAAGAGTAAAGGTGTGAGCATGTTGCTAATAATGATGTTGAGTGGGTTGTTGATTCTGCAGCCCCCCACCATGTTATCCCTACGAAGGGGTTGTTTACCATGTATAAAGTAGGAGACTTTGGTACAATGAAAATGGGTAATTCTAGTTGCTCAAAAATTGTGGGAATTGGTGATGTGTGCATTAAAACCAATGTTGGTAGCACTATGATGTTGAAGGATGTGCGACATGTTCCAAATTTATGGATGAATGTGTTTTCTATATTGACTATGGATTGAGCTAGTAATTGTAACTACCTTAGTAATGGAAGATAGAAACTTACTAAGGGGCCATTGGTTGTTGCAAGAGAACATGTATGTTGTGGTATGTACAAGACTCATGTTGTTGGGTTAAAAATGTATTGACCCTTTTCAAATTAATTAATTATCCAAGTTAATTAATTAGATTCAATTATATGCAATGGTGTGGTAGCATAAACAAATCACCAACTAAACTAAATGCAGCGGAAAATAAATTTGACACTGGTGATTTGTTTACGAATGGGGAAAACCACTAAGGCAAAACTCCACCGGGTGATTTTAAGATCACCACTCCCAAGAATCCACTATTATCAATCATAAGCGGTTACAAGTATAAGGAATCTTACCAAACCCTTTGGCCTATCCTGAAATACCAACCTACAATTGAACCCTTACCCCAATACCTAATTGGACTTGTATTGTAGCGTCAATATTTTTGTTTAATGCATGAATCCTAGTACGTGACTAACTAATGATGCACGGATCCTAGTATGTAACTAACTCCAGCAACTTGAAGAGGTTGTTGGCTGTAAAGTTCTTTAATTCATCAATAATGAAGATCAGGAAGCTCCTTGGTCACAAAACCCTTGGCATAAAGATACAGTAGCTTCTTCAAAGAGTATAATGAACTTCGGCACTTTCTGCATTCGATCACTCAGTGCATGCGTGACGGCCTTTAAAATAAGCCTTATATATGTCTAGGGTTGTGAGAAAAGACACCTTATACAAATATTTCAGCATGGGCCGAAAGTTAGATCTAGAAGTTCTGATTTTGTAAGTCTCGACTATCAAGACTTCTGTCAAGCTTTAGTGAACAGCTCTTTCTTCACTTGTTTCTTGGTCAGATCTTCATGGCTTTAACACTTGACTTGAACTCTTGTTTCTTAAAGTACTAAAACCCATCCTAGATCTACCCAATTACAAGTAAAGTGTGTCTTGTCAAAAAATTGGCCAATTTACATAAACTCTGTCCCTAACAATCACCCCCTTTGGCAATTCGTGACAAAACCACAGCAAAACAAATAATCATGAGAGAAGTTTTAAATCACTAAACTCATAACCACTTGTTGTATTACAAAATAAATCTATCCTTACTACAAACTCTTGAAAAACTTTGCAAGAAAAGAGTTCATGGCAAGATAGACTTTCACAACCTATCTTTCTGAAACACTTAAACAAAACTCATTAAGGCATCATGTGTGAAACAAAAATAAAGATTGCATACATAAAGAAACATGTGTATAAAGATAGAAAAGAAACAACACATGTAGAGATAGGTGAAGAAAAACATACATCATCATCAGATATGAACGATAAAGTACAATGTATGTAAATAAAAATAATGGTCACAAGACCGGTGTACAAGAGGCTAATGTAACTAAAAAGAAAGAAAAGTACATATAAACCTCACTACATCCCCCAAACCTATACACACTTCCCCTAACAAAAAATGTCCTATACTAACTCTCCTTCTATGTACAAGACTACTCTCAAACCAAAACTACTCCCCCCTTTTTGTCATGAATGACAAAGGGCAAGTCACTGAAAGGTCGTCATCTTGTCATCACCGGAAGAGTCAGCCTCATCCTCATCATCATCAACCACATCATCATGCGAGGCCTCTGGAGAAGGAGAGGGAGAAGAAGCATAGCCAACCATACGAGCCTGTTTACGGGTAATGCGACTGACTCAAGTGTTAATCTGACATATCTCAAGTGTGAAATAGTCAAGACGACCACCAAAGTCAGCCTCCATTTGCTGAAGCTGCGCCATGATGGCCTCGAGGGTCACACCACCAGCCGCAGAAGTAGAAGGAGCCGATGAAAAGGGCGGAACAACAAAAGCTATAGGATCGGTCGTCTCCACTCGTGGCCGCTTTGGTCGAAGTTGGGCCTCACTTCGCCGGATAGAACCAGCGCTGATAGCACCCATGATGGTGAAAAGAGGAAAGAAAGGAATAGGAATGGAGAAGTGCTAAAGGATCCACGTGATAGCCGAAGGAAAGATGAGCTTATCACGGGTAGTGGTATCCTAATACACATCTATGATAGATGTGATGTAATACCCTAATTTTGTTTTTATAATTACCACCACACCTTGTCATTTTTAATATAGAGTTGAGGTACTATATGCGTGTGCATAGTAAGATGGGTGTAGACAATTTTGTGATGCTACAAATAGGTGAGAAAATTAAAGTTTTTAGTGCATACAATTTTGTGCGGCAATTAAACTAATAAATAAATAAATAAAGATGAAGATGTTTTATGGGATTCTTGGAGACTAAAGAGATAAGCTTAAGTGGATTTTAAACTCCAGCCCACTACCCCACCAAGTCCACATCTCTGATGTGCTAAAATATAAGCTGGAGGAAAAGATAAATTAGGGTTTTCATAAGAAGGGTTTTATCAAGGAGGCTAAGAGATGTTTTTCCTTGGAGTTAGAGCACATACAATTGAAGAGGCAATCAGATTGTTCAAGGTATGATTTCTCACCATTAGAAACAAAGAATTAAGGAGTTAAGAATTTTATTATGGAAAACTTTAGTGATGTGTAGATTGTTAAAAAAGGGTTTTTTGTTTCCTAGAAATGTTGTTTACACTATTAAATCTTGGATTGCCCATTGCCCAGTATGTGGGTTCTTGAACAGATTCATGGAATTTCAATTCCTAATCCAAGAACATAGCTGTAAAATTTCAATTGTGATTAATATATATATATATATATATTATAGGATGGTTTTAACGTAAGGATGGATTTAACATTATTTCGTTGGATTATATATATAATTCTAGTTTTGGGCAAATGGAAGGAGTTTTCCTTTGCAAAGACTGACAGCTGCTCAAATGGAAGAAAGGAGGAAGAAGGGTCTATGTTATCATTGTGATGAGAAGTGGCAGAGTGGACATCAGTGGAAGGGAGCAAGGATTTTTCTCTTAGAAGGAGTTTCTTTTTCTCAAGAATTTCCTTCCTCTGGTCCATAACTTGTGGAGTTGGAGGCACATGGGTCTGTGGTCTTGCCAGAAGGTCAGGATGTGCTGCAAGATACACCTGAGATTACACTATATGCATTAGTGGGTAGTCCTTCTCCAGGCACAATGAGAATTGAAGGTATAATTCAAGGGCACTACTTGGTGATTCTTATTCACACTGGTAGTACCCACAATTTTCTGGATGCTGGGTTGTGTTCAGGCTTGAAGTTGGCCATTGATCCAGCTCTAGCTTTTGATGTGAAGATAGCCAATGGGGCTACAGTGAAGACACTTGGTGCTTATCAAGCTTTTCAAGTTCAAGTACAAGTACAAGGTCATCACTTTTGTATGGATCTTAATGTGCTTCCTTTGGGAGGGTGTGATTTAGTTTTGGGTACTTAGTGGCTCAGGACATTGGGGTTAATATAGTGGGATTTCAATCTGCTTACTGTGGCATTTCAGTGGCTTGGCAAGACAGTGGTTCTAAAGGGATTGAGGCCATCTCATTCCTCCCTTCAAGATGCAAGCCATTTCTTCAAGAAACCTGCTAGGAAGGGCCTTTTGTTGCAGATCACAGCCCAACTTTTCATTGCTGAACCTACCTTGCCTGTACTAGAGTCTTTATTGAAGAATTTGCAGCTATGTTTGAGGTTCCTCAAGGCTTGCCTCCTTTTTGAGATCATGAGCATAGCATTCCACTCAAGGAGGGCACTCAAGCAGTGTGTGAAAGGCCTTACAAGTATCCCTATTTTCAGAAAAATGAAATTGAGAAAATTGTTAAAGAACTTTTAGAAGTTGGCTCTATTAGACTAAGCCAAAGCCCATTTTCATCACCTGTTCTATTAGTTAGGAAAGTTGATGGATCTTGGCGAATGTGTATAGATTATAGAGCTCTAAATCAAGTCACCGTTAAAGATAATTTTCCTATACCAATAGTGGATGAACTGCTTGATGAATTATGTGGTTCAATGATCTTTTCTAAACTTGATTTAAGGTCTGGTTACCATCAGATTAGAATGAAAGCTGAGGATGCGCCTAAAACTGCATTTAGGACTCATGAGGGTCACTATGAATTCTTTGTTATGCCTTTTGGTCTCACACCATTTCTGGACGTGGCGGAAGAGGCCATAGAATGCCTTGCCTTGATAGCAAAGAAAAAAGGCAGACCCGATGCGACAAATGCTCCTTCCACTTTCCAAGCTCTTATGAATGATATCTTTAAACCATTTTTGAGGAAGTTTGTTTTGTTTTTTTTTTTGTTTTTTGTTTTTTTTTTTTTTTATGATATCTTGGTCTATAGTCAGTCCTTAGCAGACCACTTGATTCACTTAAGGGCTGTGCTTAATGGTTTGCTTCAAAATCAACATTATGCTAAGAAGAGCAAGTGTTCCTTTGGCTACTCTGAAGTGGAGTATTTGGGGCACATTATGTCAAGTGAGGGTGTCAAAATTGATCCTAAGAAAGTTTTGGCTATGCAGCAATGGCCAACTCCTACTTGTGTGAAAGCTTTGAGAGATTTTTTAGGGCTCATGGGTTATTACAGGAAATTTATCATGAATTATAGTCTCATAGCTACACCCTTGACTAATTTGCTTAGAAAGGATGTTTGTGATGGACTGTTGAGGCTGATTATGCCTTTTAACATCTCAAGGCCGCTGCCATGAATCCCCTTGTCTTAACTTTACCTGATTTCTCTAAGCCATTTATTATTGAGTGTGATGCCTTAGGAGTGGGAATAGGTGCTGTTTTGATGCAAGGACAGAGGCCTATAGCCTTCCACAGTCAAGCTTTGAAGGGCAAAGGTTTGCACCTTTCTACTTATGAAAATGAGTTCTTGGCCTTGGTTTCAGCTATCAAAAGGTGGAGGCTTTATCTTCTTGGCAAGCCATTCATCATTAAAATTGATCACCAAAGCTTGAAATTCTTGTCAGAGCAGAAAATAAGCACCCCAGCACAGTAAAAATGGATTTCTAAGCTTTTGGGTTATGCTTTTGTGGTAGAGTACAAGAAGGGTCAAGATAACATGGTTGCTGATGCCTTGTCTAGACTAGGATGCTCTTATGATGAGGAGACAGACCCTAATGCACACCTATTTCTCATTTCCTTTCCAAGCATTACTTGGATTGAGGAATTACAACAAAGTTATCTCAATGATGAGGTGTCACAACAACTTTTGATTGCTTTTAAGTAAGGTACTGCTCCTAAGCATTACACTTTGCATAATGGTCTGATTCTATATAAAGGAAGGATATTTTTGGGGACATCTTGTTGTTTAATACCTAAGGTGTTGTCTCATGTTCATGGCAGTCCCTTGGGTGGCCATTTTAGGTACTTGAAATCTTTTCATAGGTTGAAGCAGGACTTTTGGTGGCAGGGTATGAAGTTTGACTTGAAGACTTATATCAAGGAATGTGTTGTATGTCAATAGATGAAGCATGAGACCTATAGGCCAGCTAGGTTGTTGCAACCACTTCCCATTCCTTCTAAGCCTTGGTCTGATATTAGCATGGACTTTGTGGAAGGCCTTCCAAAATCTCATAGAATGGATGTTGTCTTCGTGGTAGTGGATCGGCTTACTAAGTATGTCCACTTTATTGCCTTATCTCATCCTTATTTAGCCTCCAAGGTTGCTGCCTTATTTGTTCAACATGTGTTCAAATTGCACGGGATGCCTAGTTCAATTGTTAGTGATAGGGATCTTGCCTTTACTTCCCTTTTCTGGTCTGAGCTAATGAGGTTGTAGGGTGTTCAATTGGCCATGTCTTCTTCTTATCACCCTCAAAATGATGGCCAAACTGAGGTGGTGAATAGAAGTCTTGAGCAGTACCTTAGGTCTTTCATTAGTGATAGACCAGCTGAATGGGTTGAGTGGTTACCTTTGTGTGAGCATTGGTTCAATACTAACTTCCATGTTTCAGCTAAATGTACTCCCTTTGAAGCTTTATATGGTATCCCTCCCCCTAAACTCCTTGATTATATTCCTAGTACCACTAAGGTTGAGGCTGTGGATAGGTAACTGCATTCTAGGCAAGAGTTGATTGCTGTTTTGAGGCATAATTTGGTCCAAGCTTAGAATGCCATGAAACTACAAGCAGACAAGCATAGATCAGATAGAGTTTTTGATGTTGGTGACTGGGTTTACTTGAGGTTGCAGCCATTTAAGTAGCAATCCTTGGCTCACAAGGCTTCTCACAAGCTCTCTCCGAGGTTCTATGGACCCTTCCAGGTTCTTCAGAGGATTGGAGCTGCTGCTTACAAGTTGCAATTACCTCCTGAATCCAGAATTCATCCAATTTTCCATGTTTCTTGCCTTAAGAAGCAATTGGGGCAAGATGTTCTTCCAATTCCTATCCTACCGGTTGTGAATGATGTGGGTGTTCTCAATCTTGAACCAGTGGCTATTTTCAGGGAGCTCAATCTACACTCAAGGGTCATCATTGAGTTGTTGGTTCAGTGGCAAGGGGGTTCTACAGAAGATGCCACTTGGGAACCCTTGCATTCTCTTTAAAGGTAGTTCCCCCACCTTGTGGGCAAGGTGTTTTAAGGAGGGGGTATTGTTAAGGAGCTAGTTGCATCAGGTTGTATAGCTGAGTGTAGTGTATAGGTACATTGGATTAGATCATGACATGTGCCAAGATTGTATTTAGACATGTGATTGATTGTATTGTAAGTGTACATTGTTAGGACATATGTGTTTCACATGTTAAAAATATATGTCACTATTTTATGTAATTGGCTAATCCTTTGACAAAACGCACTTTAATTGTATTTGGGTAGATTTAGGATGTGTTTAATACTTTAACAAACAATGTTTCAAGTTCAAGTGTTAAAGCCATGCAAGTTTGTTTAAGATTCAAGTGTGAAAAGTTCTGTTCATTAAAGCTCGATAGCTAGCATCTATTGAGCCTTAAAGAGCTGTTCCAGCCCGTGGCTCGACAACAATTCGATAGATAGGGTATCTATCGAGGTTTATGAAACTCAAAATTTTTGGTCTGTTTTTCATCCAATCCGTGATTGTATGTTTAGGCTTTCTTTTCTCACAACCTTAGACATATAAAATGATTATTTTAAGGGCCGTCAAAGGTGACACAAGTGTTGAGCAAAGTTTTTTCATGCAAATTGTGACTAGAGACAGAATTTGCCCTAACTCATCTTTCTTGTGAAGAAGCTACTGTGTTTGTGCACTGTAGGGTTTTGTGACCAAGGAGCTTCTCGATCTTCATCGTGTGATGAATTGAAGAACTTTGCAGCCAACGACCTTCTATAGTTGGTGATTGAAGTTGTGTATTGGGATCCACACAATTGGTTAGTCACATACTGGGAGTCATACATTGAAAATGAGAGATTGTCACTACAGAACAAGTCCAATTGGGTATTAGGGTAAGGGTTCAACTGTAGGTTGGTAGAAGGTATTGGGATTCCTTTACTTGTAACCGCTTGTTGTGATAATAGTGAATTTTTGGGAGTGGTGACCTTAAAATCACCCGATGAGATTTTTGCCGTGTAGGTTTTCCCCATTTGTAAACAAATCACCATGTCAATTTAATTTCCGCTGCATACTTAGTTTAATTGGTGATTTGTTTGTGCTACCATGCATCTTGCATGTTAATTTGATTGATTAATAAACTTGGCCAATTAATCAATTAATTCATCACAAGGGGTCAATTCGTTTTTGGCCTATCATACTTGATTGTATTAAGCATGTGCTGATTGTATGAAGCATGTGCTGATGTATTGGCAGTTGGTTGGGTAGTTAGGCAGTTAGTTAGTTACTTGGCAGTTAGAGATTGGCATGAGGGTATAAGAGAGGATTGTACGGTGTGACAGAGGGGTATGTGAATGTAATGCAATTTTTTTCTTAGCCATTCCCAATCTTTTCCCTTTTCTTGTGGAGGCCTGGTTGTCCTTGAAATCAACCAGAAAAATATCTTCAATTGTCCAAAGTCAATTGACAGATTGAAGAGACTTATTAGATGGATTTGGTGCTAATCATCGGCTATTGCTGCAATCTTCATGGCCTTGGCTCTGCATTTGTCACAGGCCATTTGCACCTTGATAACTATTTTTTGCTACACCATATAAGATAAAAAGCTCACAAAATTGCAATAAAATCTAAGTTTATTCCAAAGCCTTTTTTCTTTCTACAGCATGAATATGGTGTAAATAATATTGAAGTTTACCTTCATATTTTAGAGGTGGCAACAATTCGAGCTGCAGCCCCTGTTAGGGAACTCTGACGTATGCTTAATCTATATTTATGGAAAAAAAGAGAAAAAGAAAAAGAAATGTAGGTCTTATATAGCTTATTGGTGAATATACTTGTTACTTAAGCTCCCAAGAAAAAAAGAAAACAAAAAGAAAAAAAAAGGGTAAATATTGTTGTGCACACACATACCTTTTATACACAATTGAAAAATTAACTGAAATTGTGACGTAAAATCACGATCTCAACTAGTACAAAAAGTAGAGTATAAATTGTTCAACTTTATAGGTGCATTGTACATGAGTTATTATAGCCATGGGGAATGGGTATTCATATAATCTAGTTGATTGTTTTTGTGATGAAAAATGCTTGAGTCCTACAGATCGTGCCAGTTCTGCCAACAGTTCACTTTAATTTTCAGTCTTCTCTAATTTTTCATTAACCAATTTTGTCTATCTCCTAAATTAATTCTTTCACAAAAGGGTGTCACCCCAATAAATTTGATAATTTTGATGAGTAATGTACTATCATAGGTTTTCCTTAAATTTAACAGTCTATTTGGTATCCCTGTATGCCCTGTGTATTAATGTAAATCCATGTGCATGGTGCATTACATATTACGTGTATCTGCCTTATGTACTTTGAAATATTCACTTTAACTAGCCTTCTTTTTTGTTGGCAACATTTATGTTTTAGTGCCTTCGTTTTGGTAGACCATTACATTTCTCTGTACACTGTAACATGTACTTAATATATATGTTAGATAGAGCTTTCGTCCAATAATGCAATGCACTAAGTGGGACACGTCCAATAATGCAATGCCTGCATGCAATAGATGGGAGTATGGGACACGGGATTGAAACTAATCATATTTGAACATGTATTTTGGGCATGTTGCTTTCAGTGTATTAGGTGCAAGCCAAATCATTTAACGTATTAATCAGTCCAATCATGAACCATCGAAATCCAAGAGAGTACTGCTCTCTCTCTCTCTCTCAAAAAAAAAAAAAATAAAAAAAAAAAATACAAGAGAGTGATGTGTGATGACTAATACAAAGTTTCATGCACAACATTATAAACTAATATGCCAACTTTTAAACACAACATAAATAATTAGTTTAAAATTTTGTTTATCATTGTTAATATCATATACTAATTATATTTATTGTCACGTCAGTTAATTTGTAATCTATATATACATATAAAATCGAAGCTTTTGGAGCTCCCACAATTGTCCACGTCAGCACAATATTAAAAAAAAAAAAAAACATAATAAAACCTTTCTAAAACCCCCGATGCTCTGCCTTCTCTTTCACGATGCGCTACCCTTTCTTTAACCAAAACATCTTCTTCCTCAGAATAGAGAAAGAAAAAAGGAGATTGAGAAAGAATCGTCGGAGTGTCAGACCATCATCCACCGGCAAGCCAGTTGCTCATCAACATCAGGCTGCCTAAACCGCTACCGGTAATATATATATATATATATATTTCTAAATCTGGTACTCTTTTTTTCTCCCAAAATACCTGATGCCCTCCACTCTCTTTTCAGATTCTTTCATGCAACCCTCTCCTTCCCCAAAATCAAAACCCAAAAACCCAAAACTCAGATGCCGCTGGTGTCATCAAGGAAGCTATGAGCAATCCAAAAACTCTAACGCTGCCTTTGAAGCAGGTTTTGGAATTTTCTTGAGATTTTTTTTTAAAAAAAAAAATTTATTTAACTGTTCATGGTTGGTAGTGTTGGGGAATTGGAATTATTAGGATGAGAGGAAAGGAGGATGTTATAACCCCAAAAATCAAAATTTCTTTTTGTGGGTATTGTTGCATATTGCTATTGAAATATTTGTTTTGGGTTTGTCTTTATTTTATATTTCTATTTTTGTTTGTGGAATGCAAATTATGTGTTTGATGAAATGCTTCAATGAACTGTCTCTGAGTTGTGAAGTAATAGGTAATTGATTTAATTAGTATGTGAGGTTAGGTTATGCCTGCAATGCAAATGTATAGGTTATTTACTCCTGAATTAGTGGAGGGAGCTATGGATTTGAATTTTGGTAGATTTGGCTCTTAGAGGACTGTAAGAGGGATATTTAAGTGAGGGCTGAGATGGGGATCTGATGGTAAAGATTTTCACCTGTTTGCTCTAAACATTGTGTTGAACAGACACTCTTTTTCTATTATTGTTGAAATTCTAGGTAGTTCTTTGATCACATTATATGCAGGGAATCGTTGCAACAATAATGCATGATGTGTGTTTGATAAAATGTTTAAAAAAATTGTATTGTGCCATTAATGAGGAAAACTGACGTTTTATACAAGTGCTAAGAGTAATCCAGTAAAAGCAACACTTTTCTTATGTTGTGTGTCACCATTGGATAGACACTTTTTTATATTACAATGCTGAATTTTTTGCTAAAATAAAAAATAAAAAATCTGCCAGCAAGTGTGAGGGAGAGACAAAGACAAGAGACAGGATACAAAGGATGTATGGTTGTTTTAAGGGGAATCTTATAGTGGGTTGTATTTGAAATTGTGATTTACGAATGGGTTTATTTGATTTTGATTGGCCCTTTTTCTATTTGCTCCCAAGAACATGTTGGAAAACCAACATCAAAAGAGAAAGAATTATAATAGTTGATATCTTTAATCGTTTTTTGTTCATGGTTATAAAACTTATTGCTGTATTTCAACTTTTTTTTTTTAGGAAAAAAAATCTTAATGCTTTTTTTTTTTGCTTTTTCTTTTGGTTTTGTTGGGTTGCTAGGAACACAACCCAGTAGGTGAGAGAATCAGTGGTTGTATTTACTTTAACTGCGAAACTTATATAATTATTTGTGTTATAGTGTTTGTGTTTGTGTTTGTATTGATCCCCTCTTTTTGTTGTGTTTTATTTGTGTGTGTGATTTAGATTGGTAGTAGATTGAGTTTGAGAAGAAACTATGGGGTCAAAGATAATAAATTTGGGGTGGATGCCTAGGCTCTTATGCTCAGGGGTGTGAAGGAAGCTTACTTATGTTATCAAGGTCACCTTACTTCATAGCTACCTAACCACAAAATTTCTTAATAAATATTTACACTGTTGCTATCTATATATACATCTCATATCTTAAAAATCTTTCATTTATAATAAATATATTTCCTTGGCGGAGCTTTATATGTAAATATATTTAGTACCATTTAAACACATTTCATAATATATATAGTTTTCTTAACTTTAAGAAATATTAAATTCTTTATATATGTCATTAGATATATATTTTTTGAAAGAAAAAAAGTATATAAAGTTATAAAGAATTTTACCAACAAAAAAAAAAAAAAATCTGTATAATTTTAGGATTTTGTCTATATAATTTTATCTATACATTTGGACTTATAAGATTAAATTACAACGTAATTTTAGGATTTTCTCTCTTACCCTATTCTCTTTGTGAAGCACTTTGGTTTACTAATATTTTAAGATTATATTTTCTTTTAATTCAAGGTATTGTTTTGTCTTTAGCTTTTTTCAATTCAAAAGTATTAGCTCTATTAAGAAGCTTGGCTATTCTTGGCTCTATTCAGATTATTGGCTCTATAGCTTTGTATTATAGATATCATTCTTTTGGTTATTTGTTGTGCTTGCTTTTTAGATAAAATAGAAAAAGTTATTTAGTACGCTCTAAATCTAGATTATGGGAACTATATTATTATTTTAAAATTTTCTTAATCCATAACTCTTTTGATTGATATAAATTATTAATACACAATGAATCATTGGATGCTATTAAAAGAGAATTTGATGTCAAATTATAAAATAGAAGGGATTGGTTCTATCTTCTGATTCACTAGATTGGCTATCTAATTCAATGATATATAAGTAATTGAAGAAGGTTAATGATTAGGAGGTCATTTAGTTTGAATATTTATATATATGTATATATGTATATGTTCGAGCGAGTCTTAGTGCTAGAGCTAAAGAAAGTGTATGTAGGAATCTCCATCTTCAATCAAAGGGGAAAGTGTATGGTTCAAATGGAAGCAGCAAAACCCCAGGGGAGAATCCAAAGACTTAATTTGGTTGGAAATTTTTATTATTATTTGTGAATTTGAAGGATATGAGAATGCAAACCGTAATGAAAAGAGTCCTGTCACCTTGCAAATGATAGAGGATATGAGAATGCAATTTGTAAATCCATTTAACATTGGCTTTGTAAACAAATTGATGAGTGCTAATGTAAGTTCTTTAAGATTTTCAAATTTTAAAGCATTTGATTTGTTAAAATCTTATAGTTACTAAAAACTTTCCCGTGCATTGCACGGGTTAGCGACTAGTTCCTTTTATTAATAAAATTTATAATAACTTTAGAATTTTCCTAGAATATAGGGGTAGAGCTATGTAGAAGGGCCAAAATTTTGATTTTTTTTAATATATATATATATAATTATTTTAATGTTTTCAAAATTTAGTCTACAAAAATAATAGTTGTCCCCCCCTCCTCCCAAATATTTGAATTAGTCCAATGATTGATGCTCTTGAAAAAAAAAATGGTCTAATAGTTATAGAAATATAATTTTATTTTTTGTAATTTTATTTTTTATTGTAAAATGTGCTCTTATATCTGTTAAATATTTGATAAAGTTTAGTATCAAATATGTTTTAATCTACCTTTTTCAACCTATTATGTGGCGATTAACAAGTTATTGACTCATTAAAAAAAAATTTATCACTAAAACTACACATGAAATGTGTTTTTAGTTGTCACATAATGAGTTAGAGCAAGATATTTTTAAATATGTTTGGAACCTAATTTATTCCTCTAAGTTTTGGATCACTCATGTTTTTGAAAATTTCATTAGTTCAATTGAAAGATTTTTTACTTACTTTAGTATAAAATTTGATAATTTGTATTTAAAATGAAACCTTTTAAGAATTTCACTTTGAAAATGGAATAATGAATTTCATTTTATGAAAGATCGCCATCAAGCATAAGTTTAATTGAAAATACTAAGGTCGTTTTTTTTTTTTTTTTTTGGGTGTGTGTATATATAATAAAAAAACGTGTGTGAATAAATTTATGTCTTGATAAATATAATAGTTCTGCAACTTGGGCCCCAAACAAAAATTCTTAGCTTCGCCCCTACTAGAAGCAAAAAATAAAAGAATTACAAAGCTCATGAATGGTGTTAAGGCTCAATTTAAAGGTTTGGACCCTCTCTCTCTCTCTCTCTCTCTCTCTCTCTATATATATATATATATATATTTTCACAGCTAGCAAAATTTGACAGTACTAATTTGTCTTAGAAGAAAAGTCGCTGCTTCTTGTCATGACTTGGAAAATCTCATTTTGCTAATGGCAGCCCAACTCCAATCTCCAACGCAAACTTCTTTCTTTCAACACGAAAAAGAGAAAAAAAGGAAAAAAAAAAAAAAAAAAAGAATAATTGTATGTTCAGACTATGCCGTATGTACAAATTAATTTAAAATTTTTCGTTAATAACAGGTAAATTAAATAAAAAATAACTTAATTAAAATACAAATAATATATTCTATATATATATATATATATATATATTATTTTGTAGCATTTATTTATAAAAGAAACAGTAAAAAGGGCTGTTTCGGCTCCATTTTGATGGGCAATCGGGCATATTGTATAGAGGCCCACGGATTTATTGGATCAGACCAACACCAATTTTTGGCAATTTGTTGTGAGACATATTTTGCCCCACATCCACATTTAAAGTCACTTGTCAACCTAATATCCAACACGATGCAGGATGTCTGGACTTGATTTTCGTGGGTCGATATTTTTGTTGTTGTTAGCTTTAATAACCTATCTAATGATTTAGGCTATTAATAATTTAAAATATATATTTTTATTTTTTTGAAAAAACAGAAATATTTGTATTTTAAATATTTTAGTTTCATTTATTTTGATAATTTAAGGCATAGTTTTGATAAAGCTGTAATATTATATCAAATTATGAAAATTACAATAATTTATTGAACAATGAATTTTAATAGTAGATTGAAAATACAATTTAATTTCTTTTAAAAAAAATGAAATCAGGAAAAAACTATGTCGGGCTATGTCACAGGTTTCTCAATCCGAGTAGATCATATTGGGTTGAAAAATACACCAAATCTTAACCCATACACACCCCCTAATTGCTTATCAAGTAAATGAACAAATGCATGGTGTTATTCCTGTGACACTAGAGGTGCCATACAATCATGAAAAAGAGATCAAAATCGATACCATGCTAGTGAGCTACAGGATCCCATTCTAGCACGTCACTAAACTCCAAGGTCATTGACAACAACTCACCAATGCGCAACCTACATGTTTTCTAGACCTCTAATGTCTATTACAGCATGAATACAATATGTGTCAATGTGTGTAACTATCTCGACTTCTCCACAATTGAGATCGATCACATAGAGCATGAGCGAATCTTCTTGGCAAATTGATCGCTCTTAGTGTGCAAAGTATTATAGAGAAAGCACAAAAGAAATTGGAATTTATTAGGCACATTTGCAGACCAAACACAACCCCATTTATTTATTAGAGCCAACCTGAGTTTGAGCTCTCACCTATATGGTTTCTCTTGTCCAATATTCCTCCATAAACATGAAGTATGCACTTCTTACAGTGAAGTGACCATTGGAATTAAAGCACTAGTCTAAATCCGTAAGTCAATTAGCCTTCAGCTACATGCATTGTGTACATTTAGAATAACTTATTTCTTATGCATTGTGAAAATGAGGTGTTAGAAAAAGTTGCACTAGGACAAAAGTGACGTTTAAAAAAATGAAAGTGTAGTTTTTGGGATGCCAAATAGGAAATTGGTTAGCTTTTAATGATGGCGGCCTCACAATGGGAAGGAAGATCTCATCCATCAACTCCATTTTTCAAAATTTGTTGCCCCAAATAAGTAGATTAATTGATCCCACCAAAACCTTCTCATTATAGCAATTAGTTCAGAACAAAGGATGTCAACGAGTGTAAAGAAGACTGTAAGGCATACATAGGTACAAATTAGGCCACCACTTTAATCAAAATTGTACATTCCATAAAATCATTTCCTTCCATCCTCTCTCTCTCTCTCTCTCTCTCTTTTTTTTTTTTTTGAGAAAGTTTTCCTTCCATTGTTGTAGTTTCTTTCTCATCCTCTGTTTGATCTGGCCAAAAGATTGCATTTTTTATCATCGCACAAACAAGGGTACACCTGGATTATTGTGACACCAAGAGTTTTTTTTTTTTTTTTTTTAACAATTTCTTATATAGAACTCCTAGGCATTTTCGATGCAGAAGTAGAAAAGGGGGGGGGGGGGGGGGGGAGGGATTCAAGCACAGTTCCAACAACAATTCTATTACTAATGATGTCCCAAATTGGGGTTCAGACTATCTAGGAGACAATGTCAAAATTCAGAACATGATATTAGGAAACCAACATTTTACATTCTTGAATTGATCTTATTTTGTTTAGTTTTCTTATTCACCTTATTTGTTGACTTAGATTTCCAAGTTTATTTTGCTTAAAAAAAAAAAAAAGAAGAAAAAAGAAGAAGGAAGTCCTAGTTCATAATCATCAACAAATGTACTATATTATTCACTAAGGAATGATGACATGCTAAAAATTGTTAGGATCCCAATATATATATATATATATATATATATATATATCAAACCATAGATAAAAACAATTCAAAGAGGTTCAAGCCATTTTATAAAAATAAACAATTAAAAGGTGATTGCAAATCAAATGAGGAAAATAACACCAATGAACCCATGATTATGGCAAAACTAGTGTAGTCGATACCGGCTAGTATGTATCGTACCAGTACGTATATCGATATCGAAACACCAACGTTTCGTACCATTTTAAATACCGGACTTACAGGTCACACCAACCAATTTCAGGCAATACCAGTCGGTACCGGGCATACTGGCTGGTATAGAAAAAAGTTTTTTTTTTTAATTATATTTTTTAGTTTTGTAATTTTTGAATTTTTGTAAGGGCAGAATGGTAATTTATTTGCATTAACTTATTAGTATTATTTGTTTTCTTAGTATGCAATGAACAATTAAGCTTTCTATTTTTTATATTGTGTTTTTTATTTTATTTTAATTGATGCTAAAGTCTAAAACCATGAATAATTTGTTCTGAATTGAGATAATGTTTTATGGTAAACTTTTATATTTATTATAACACACACACACACATGTGTGTGTGTGTGTATTTATAAATATAAAAAATAACGGTAAACCTGAAACGGTACACCGGTATTGATCGGTACTGAAATATATCATTCCATTGGTCAAACCGGTACAGCCTCCAATACAAGATTGACTTCTCTGGGCAAAACAACCACTTATTTGGACTGAAACAACGAGCACCACACTAGAGGATACAACTACCAACATGTAAAAGCAAAACCTTGAGATTTGCTACTTGATTCTCCTGAAAAAAATAAGCCAAACGTGCCCAGTAGCAGCAGTTATAATCACTTTCCATCTGAGTCTGCCGAAAAAGCCCAGCAGTTCTAGAGCTAAGGTTCACGTAAAAATAATCTAATAGGAATATTGAGGACTCAAACTATTAAAGCATCACATTATGGGGAAAAGTCTACTTACTGATTTGAGTTAGCATCACTGAGTTGAACTTGATTGTT
Source organism: Quercus agrifolia (assembly GCA_029955455.1). Classification (NCBI taxonomy): domain Eukaryota; kingdom Viridiplantae; phylum Streptophyta; class Magnoliopsida; order Fagales; family Fagaceae; genus Quercus; species Quercus agrifolia. Next base: position 59,927,956 of record JARQAD010000004.1, read on the forward strand.
TACCTACCAAAAAATGAATAAACTTTGATTAGTAAAGAAGTTAACACTAAAAAATAAAATAAAAAAAGTAAAAATCTCAAATTAAGTGCTTCAATATTTTATTTTTATTCCCTCCATCTAAACAGATTTTCGCCTAACACGCACTGAATAAGGGTAAAGGGCAACTTTGTAAAATCCTTAGTGCAATGTTTTGACAATGTTCACTTCTCTCTGTTATTTGTTTTGTTTTGTTCTTATACAAGTATTGTACATTACTATGTTTAGCACACACGCAATTTAGTAACATAGTTTTTGCCTCTACATTTTACATAAAGTGCAATTTTAGCGTAATATGAAAAATAAGCAAAATCCAAACAAGCATACCAAGAAAGTGGTAGGTGGTGAATCACATATTTCATCAAATGCAAAATAAAATGGACAACCATTACTTTTTACCATACAAATTCACAACCCAACTCCCACGACATATTATTCACCAGGAAAGAAGAAAACACAAGTTATAAAAAAAAAAAAAAAAAGGGCACTAAAATCAAAGCTAAAAATGGCACAAACCTTTCTCAACTTAGCATTGATATTGTTGCTATCATTGTCCTTATGATCATCATTTTGATTTATTGTTTGCCCTTATGACCCTATCAAATGTTTGGAACGAAGAATGCGGGCTTCAAGGTCATAAAATCCTGTGCGAACCTTGTGTAAGAGATAAACGACGGGTATGTGCTCAATAATCCAATAATGTGAGCCCAGCTCAGGATCCAAACTTTCATCGAATTCCTTGTGCATATCAATAAATCTTAGTTCTTTGAGGTTTTTCAGATGTCGGATTCCATACGGCACCTCTTTTAGTTGTGGACTACGCCCAATCACAAATTTTTCAAGAAAAGGCAATGCTCCCTCATCTATCATCAACGAATGCAATGCATTCAAGAATTGGAGATTTAGAATTTTGAGTTTTGGAAACCCTCCTATCTTAATATGCAATTGCTTTCCATTGTATGCTTGTCTTGAGATTTCGAGCTCCAACAAATTAGGCAGATTTTGAAGGGCTTTCATTGGGTCTTCATTCAACTTTGACCAATAAATCCCTAATTTGACTAGATGTTGAAGTTTAGGAATCCAATCTGGGAACTTCTCCAAGTGCCCTTTTATGTAGAGGCGTTGAAGATATTGAGGTGGAGTTGAAATGGATTGTAAATCAATGATCTCATCTTCGCTTATTGACGCTATATCTAGAGATTGAAGGCGGTTCATCATTGCAATAGAGGCACACAAAGCCCTCATGGTTTCCTTTGACAGGTTTTTCACTCCAAGCTTCCTCAATTGTCTTAACTTTCCCATATCTTTAACTAGATCAACCCCTCCGTGATTCAAATCCACAAAATACAACTTTTGCAACTCCTCTAAACATCCAACCCCTTTTTGTATCTTTACCCCTTTTTGAGAAGCCAAACTGAAATCCAGCCCATGGTCATGATAGTAGGCTAAAAGATGTCGCAACTTATGAAGCCTGTTAATCTCTATTGGTAATTCAAACACTAGGGTTTGCTTTAGATCTAGAGTCTCCAAATTTTGCAACTTTCCTATGGATTTTGGAAGCTTTTTTACTTGGGTATTTCTCAAACTTAAATACCTTAAGTGAAATAAACTTCCAACATCTTTAGGAATGTGATCCAATGAAGCCTCTTCAAAGTCCATTACTTTCAAAAACTTGAAATCTAAAAAAAAGTGACTCATAAAAGACTTCGGCAATTCATCAAGATTGAACAATAAAAGTGAATGAATTTTTTTGTCCTTAAATCCTTTGAGAACATTATATGAAACTTTGTTTACTGACATGCGTTGAATTAGTCCTTCAAAGCTTGACTCTTGTTTCAATAGTACATGACAAAAACTCAAATCCTTTATCTTTTGGAGGACAATCTCATGCAAGAGATCATGGAGTCGACATCGTCTAACTTTTCCATCCAATTTGACCTCTGATACTTGAACCAAACTTCTATGGATTAATTCTATCAAGTATTCTTGTGCAACCTCTTCTAATGTTTTACCTTCAATTTCTTTCACAAAGCCTTCAGCTATCCATTGTCGAATCAATCTCACACAATTAATGGAGTAATCCTCTGGATACATACCAAGGTATAAGAAACAAGATTTTAGGTTATAAGGCAAGTCTTCAAAGCTTAGGGATAGAATTTTGTTGACACTTGAAAGATGTGGATTTCTTCCAAACTCAGAGCCAAGGCTATCAAGCAAGTTTTTCCATTCAAACATATTTTTTTCTTTTGTTGACAAAAGACCACTTATGGCAACAATTGCAAGTGGTAATCCTCCACACTTCTCAACAATGTCATGAGACAATTCCTCTAAAAATTTGGGACACTGTCCTTCAAAATCAAATTGGAAAGCCCTTTTGCAAAAGAGCTCCCATGCCTTGTCCCAAGGTAGTGGTTGCAACTTGTAAACACGAACATGTGAAGATTTTTTACAATAATTAGCAACCTCACTATTACGTGTTGTGATCATAATTCTACCACCTATATGATTATCAAGTAAAGAATTTTTTATGCTATCCCAAAATGCAATTTTCCATACATCATCAAATACGACCACATACCTTTTTTGCTGTAAGTAATCTCTCAATTTATTGGCCAACAATTGTTCATCCATTGCATCAATTCTCGACAAAGGGGGCTCCTTTCTGCCCTCGTAAAACTGCTTTATTATGTTCCTTAACAAATCTTCTATTTTGTAAGATTGAGAAACTGAGATCCAAGCATGGCAATCAAAGTGCCCTTTCACCATTTGGTTGTCATAGACTTTCTTGGCAAGAGTGGTTTTACCTAGTCCCCCCATTCCCACCACGGAAACCACAGTACGATTAGGAGATCCTCCTACCAACCAACTAATCAATTCATCTATAGGAGATTCAATTCCTACAACATCTGCATCGTCAAGATAAAGGGAATCCTTTCGAGGGTCATTATTCCAACTTATACTCCGAGCACCACTACACGATCCTTGAGCACTAGATTGGAAACCATATCTTTTACTTCTCTCATTGATTTTCTGAACTAATGCCTTGATCTCTTGAATCTTAGCTGCGATCTTATGGCGAGGTATTATTGTTTTGAGTAAGTGAGTGGTTTTCTGGAGGGTACCACGGAAGCCACTTGGATGAGGATCATGTAGTGCCACCTGAAGCAAGTATTGATCGATTGCAACGTCTATGTGGAAAGCTACTTCTCTTACTTGTTTCACCCATGTTTTGACGCCGTCGTCAATGTCTTGTTCAGCTGCGGCCTTTGCATCTGCATCCTTGAGGAAGGACTGAATGCTCTCCAGTTCATCTTTGATGTCAGCAACTTCTCCATGTATGCCTCCTAACAGTTTTGCTTCTTGGGTCAGCAAGTGAAGCAGCCTGTCGATAAGAGAGGATACTGCTGTCTCTGCCATGTCGCCTCTCTTGTTATTCAATGAAAACGTAAATTATATCTTTGTTTTTTTTTTTTTTTTTTTTAAATTTTATGAATAAACGTAAATTGTTTCATCTGAATCCAATTCTTCTCTATGGTCAAATATTGCCCGAGATTGGCTTCTTTCTTTGTTTCTAACTATTTTTGGGAAAAATCAATCGTTTTCAACCACACCTCAGATGTAAATTTATCCATACATGGAACTTTATTAGCTTTACTTTCATCGTAATTTTGGTATAGGATGTCCTCAAAGAAAAGAATCAACCGTTACTTCTCTCTTCTGAAAGAAGAAGTAGAGCCCATCTTTTTTAATTAAAAAAATTTAATCAATTAAATAAATAAATAAAAATGAAAAATGAAAGAATAGCTGAATAAAGAGGAGCCTGCCCTGTCTTTCTTTCATAAACTCACCGCATAAAAAGTTGAAGTTTGGCCAGACTAGATTTCGTATAAGATGAGAATAAAGTTTTCTATTTTTCTTAGAAGAAACAACGTAACTCAACCCCTAGGCGTGACCATAGGAGCACTCCCACTAGGGAATGTTGGATTGAGTCATAGCTATTGTGGGCCAGGGTGATCACAGACCTCTCTCCTTTCGTTCATCAAAAAAAGAACAAAGAAAGTAAAATTGAATTTGCTATATATAATTCTTGTAAAATCAAGTTTTTAACAGCAAGATATACACTGAAAGTCAATAAAATTAATAAAATATGAGATTATGATTAAAAATTATCCGAATTTAAGTGATGTGTGTGTTTATATATATATATATATATATATTGTACATGCTTAAGAAAAATACAAATCATTCTAATATCGTCACCGTGATCACTTTTGGACTCGTTACTAGGCAAATTAGTACTCTGATTCAAGCGGGGATAATAGAATGACTTAGACAAAGAATATGTTAAGAGCCAATTAAAGTTATGCGTATGGTTTTTGGATTGACAAAGAATTGATACCAAACCACGATTCTAAGATATGGTGTGGCATTGTGAAAAAGAAGATACCATATCACAAAGCAAGAACGTATTTAACTCAATTTGCACGCAAAAAGCCACAAATATTACAACTTCCATCTTATGGAATTAAATAACCTCTCTCCAAATTATGGAATTAAAGAAAAAAAAAAAACACTCTCCCACATTGTTTAAGAGAGTGTGTTGTATATAGTATAATTTGACTCACACTCCCTTAAAAGTTACCATAGCTTTTGAGTGGAGTTTGTAATGTACCTTTATATTAGAGCCTCTTTTTACCTCTCTTGTGTGTGTGTGTTTGTTTCTCAAAAAATAAAAAAATAAAATAAAAAGAAAGAATTACAAAAAAAATGAAAACTTAACTTTATGGTCTTTGATTGAGTTTTTAAGGGTATGTTTGGTAACTGTTTTTTCCCCCTTATTTTTTATTTCTAAAAACAATTTTCTATTTTTGAGACTAAAAAACTTGTTTGACAATCCAAAATAGACAGGAAACAAAAACTGTTCTCAAAACTCAATTTGTGAAAAAAACTGAAAACATGCAAAAGACTGTTTTCAGTTTCTAAAAAGTCAATGAAAAACCGCATTTAATTTATTGAATCTGTCTCATTTAATGAGTTAGCATTAGAGTTCAAATCCTAGTAACAACATATTTTGTTATTTTCTATTTTTTTTCTTTAAAAAAATATCTTTTTAATTTCAACTAACCAAACATATTTTTGATTTCAAAAATACAAGAAAATTGTTTTTTCTTTATATTCCCAAAAACAAGTTTTTAAAAATAGAAAACAAAAACTGTTACTAAACATAACCTAAGTTTGATCTTATGTGCCGGTTAAAAATAACTTTATATTAAAGGATAGTATCTAACTGTCTAACAACTTTGTAGGTTTCAGTTAGCTCAACCGTTGAACTTTCGAACGCTATAGGTTGAAACTCTCTAAAAAATTTTAGGCTAAGAGCATAAGATAATGATGTCTACATTTTGGATGAGTTTTAAAAAGGAAACTCGAAAAGTTGTATTTGTCTAGGACTCTAATGGGAAGCATAAAGTGAACACGAAAAGTGGAACAAGAAATTTGTATTCATGATACCCTCTAGTTGTTCGAGAAGGTATTTGGTATCAAATGATACAATGTCAGCGGTATCAAAATTTAATAAGTATGAAATATATCAGTAAAAAATAACTACCCTACTAAAAAAAATGAAAGGCATATAACCCATATGTTAGTGGGTAAATATTTTTATACATATGACTCTCATTTATTGGATTTTGATATAGATGACGTGGATTTGTTGAGACATTGAAATATTGAGAATGCAAAATTTGAGTCTTTTTGTGAGAAGAATGGGATCAAGAAAGAGTTTTCAGCTCCTAAAACTCAACAAAATAGGGTGGTCGAAAGGAAGAACCGGGTGATGCAAGAAATGGCAAGAGTTATGCTACTCAATAAGCAAATTCTTCAAAAATTTTGGGGGGAAGTCATGAACACCTCATGTCACATTGGCAATAGAATATTCTTTCAAACAAAGAAGACCGCATATGAAATTTGGAATGGGAAGAATCCAAAAGTGAAATACTTCTGAGTCTTTGGGAGTAAGTGTTACATTCTAAATGATTAGGAGAACCTTGGAAAATTTGATGCAAATATTGATGAAGGTATCTTTCTCAAGTAATCAACCACTAGCTGGGCATATAGGGTCTTCAACAAGCAAAAAAAAAAAAAAAAACTGTGATGGAGTCCATCAATGTGGTTATTGATGATGCCATAACAAACGTAGCAAATGATGATAGTGGAGAAGGAACAAGCTCCAAAGAAGCTATCGTTGAGATTGAAGCCCAAGGTTTTGAAGTGGAATAACGTTCACCGGAAAGAGAATCTACTCCCATGAACTCTAGAATGGAGACAAGATAATTGTCTAGATCCCCAAGCCCTCTCACCCCTTCGAAAGTTCATCCTCCTATCTCCCAAAATGATGAAGTGTCCACCTCAAAGAAGCCATCATCTAGAGTGGTTAAAAATCACCCAGAAAGTAACATTAACGGTTCTTTAGATGAAGGTCTTCGTCTTAGAAAAGGGAGCACGCTTGTTGCAAACCATGTGACTTATCATTGTTACCTTGCTCAATTTGAGCCAAAAATGGTAGAAGAAGCTCTTCAAGATGAGAATTGGGTGGGTTCAATGCATGAAGAACTAAATCAATTTGTGAGGAATGACGTACAGGAACTTGTCCCAAGGCCCAAAGACACTCATGTCATCAGCACCAAGTGGATTTTCAGAAATAAGACCGATGAGGATGGTGAGATAATAAGAAATAATTCTCGGTTGGTGGCTCAAGGTTACACTCAAGTGGAAGGAGTAGATTTTGATGAATCCTTTGCCCCCGTGGCTAGACTTGAGTCTATTCGCATCCTTTTGTCCATTGCATGTATTATGGATTTCAAACTCTACCAAATGGATGTGAAATATGCAATTTTCAATGGGTTCCTTAATGAAGAAGTCTTTGTTGAACAACCCAAAGGTTTCCAAGATCCTCACTTCTCGGATCATGTTTTGGGACTGAAGAAGACACTCTATGGATTGAAATAAGCACCTAGAGCATAGTATGATCGGCTTACAAATTATCTCTTGGATAGAGGATTTCAAAGAGGGTATGCTGACTGGACATTGTTTGTGAAGAAAGATGAAAACTATCTCCTTGTATCTCAAGTGTATGTTGATGACATAGTGTTTGGAGCCACCACAGACGCCCATGCTATAGAGGTTTCTAAAGAAATGAAGAAGGAATTCGAAATGAGTATGGTGGGGGAACTTACATTTTTCTTGGTTCTTCAAGTTAAACAAAGGAAGGATGGTGTTAGGACATATGTGAATTACGTTAAGAACATATGTCATTTAGAATTGGCTAATCATTTAACAAAATGCACTTTACTTGTAGTTGGGTAGATCTATGATGGTTTAAGTCTTCAAGAAACATGTTGTTCAAGTAAAGAGTTAAAGCCGTGCAAATCTGTTCAAGAAACAAGTGAAGAAGTGTTGTATTTTAAAGCTTGATAGATAGCTTGACAGATTGTATCTATCGAGGTTTAAAAGGCAATTCTAGACTGATGCTTGACAGCTGCTCGACAGATAACCTATCTATCGAGAATTACGAAAATCAGTTTTTTAGATCTGATTTCATGCATATCCATGTGTATGTGTTTAGGCTTTCTTTTCTCACAACCTTGGACATATATAAGGATTATTTTAAGGGCCGTCTCAGATGATGCAAGTTGATGAAACTTGATGCAAAGGTTTTATTCAAGCATATTGTGATTGGAGACATATGCCCTAATTCATCTTTCTCTTGAAGAAGCTGCTACATTTGTACATCATAGGGTTTTGTAACCAAGAAGCATCTTGATCTTCATCGTGTGGATGAACTGAAGAACTTTGCAGCCAACATCCTTCTCAAGTTGGTGTGTTAGTCACGTACTTGGATCTGTGCATCGATTGGTTAGTCACATACTGTGAACCGTGCATTAAAAAGGAGAGATTATAACTACAGAACAAGTCCAATTGTGTATTGGGGTAAGGGTTTAGCTGTAAGTTGGTATAAAGTACTGGAATTCCTTTACTTGTAACTGCTTGTTTTGATAATAATGGATTCTCGGGAGTGATAACCTTAAATTCACTCAGTGGGGTTTTTGCCTTGGAGGTTTTCCCTATTCATAAACAAATCACCGTGTCAACTTTATTTTCCGCTGTATTTAACTTAGTTGGTGATTTGTTTGTATTACCACGCGTATTGCATGTTAATTGACTTCATTGATTAACTTGGCTAATTAATTGGTTAATTTACCATAAGGAATCAATACATTCTTGGCCTATCAAGTGGTATCAGAGCAGACACACTCTGATTAGGTTTTAATCATTGTTGTGTGATCCATTGACCCCTGTTGTCATGGAAACTCTTGATTTTTTTGATTTGCATAATCTTGTGCTGAATGATGATGATGATATTCAAGATGCCTATTGTAAACTTTATAATTTTTGTATGAAATCTCTCTAATGTTCTACAAAATTAAAAGCTAATTTTAAAAAGGTCAAACTTGAAAGAGATGAATTAATTGCAAAATTGGATGAAGCCAATAATTTTAATGAGAAATTTAAACTCAAATTTCATCTCAGGTGGACAAAATTAAGAGTTTGGAAGAGCAACTAGTTGAATCTAAAACTGAAGTTTAAAAATTAACTAGTGCCAAACTTGTTGTTGAGCCTAACTCAAAAGAAAAAGGTTTTTATATTCCTCCATTTAAAATGAATAATGAAGAGTTGAAGGCTAATATTGCTAGGATTGACAAAGGTAAAAATTCTGATGTTAACGCTGAAGTTTCTAAACCTATGTCTAAAACTCCTCCCAGGTTGAATAAAAATTCTGAATTTGTCCCCACTTGTCATCATTGTCATATTGTTGGTCATATCAAGCCAAATTGTCCTAAGTTATCAACCTCTAAGGTTAGACCTCCTTCTAGGAAGCATAGTAGAAACTACTCATGTTTGCCACTATTGTGTTGTTTCTGGTCACACTAGTCCTAATTGTTTCAAGTTGTTACCTCATAAGCTAGTGTCCAATAGGTCTCATCCTTTGTCTAAAGGCTCTGTACCTATTCTTTGTGAGTTATTAAAAGATTTGAGCTTTTTAACTCAATTTCAGGAGAATTCTAATTCTTCTATGTCCTTAAGTAGTCATACTAGGACATGTGCCTTTTCATTTTCATGGCCAAAGACTTGTGCTGTATGGGTTATAAAGGATCCTAAGACTTAATTGTCTTTCTGTTTTTCCTCTGCTTTAATTCTTTTTATCTAAAGTAGGACTCTCTTGCGTGATTTCTTATCTGTTTTTGAAATCATGCTTTCATGCATTTGCATCTAGTTTTATGATTTGCTTTGTTTATCATGTTTTTGCTTATTTGTTTTAAGCTTTGCTTTATTATTTTTTTTCATAAAAGTAAAAAAAATTGAAAAATCAGAAAAATACAAAAACAGTGTGTGTTTTGTATACTTTGGTACTTATGTACCTTGGATGGCCATTAAATTCCTAACCATGAAATCAAGATTTATTATCTCTTATAAAAGGGAAAAATAATAATGAAAATTAAAATATCATTAAAAATTAAGGTTTTTATTAAAAAAATTTACTTATACATTTTTAGGATATGCTACCCATTTTTGTAGTTTCTAGCACAACTTGGCCATGGAAGCAAGGTTCTTGGGTTTAGCTAATTAAAGATTAATGCCTGGCTTATTTTCATTGGCCTGTTAACTTTATCCCAGCCAAGTAAGTCCATTAATTTAAAATAGATCCACTCTATTGTTCAAATTAAATATTATAAATATAAAAATATATCTAAGTGTCATGTCATCATCTATATCATATACTATATATAATAGCAGAAGCCTTTTCCAGCAATTAAGGAGGTGCTGCCATGTAGGAAAAATGACCATCTAAAATTCAACCATGTTTAAGTTAAAAAGCGATAAATTATGTTGTTTGGTAACGCTACAACACCGTTTAAAAGTGATAAATTATAATGTTTCACTACATTAAAACACTGTTTGGGAGCCCTCTTGGTATAAAAGGAAACTAACCGCTTAAAAAAATAAAAATAATAATAATAAAAAAAAGAAAAAAGAAGAAGAAGATTGCTACACGGAGAAAGAGAGATCGAGAGAAAAGAGAGACAAAGAAATAGAGAGACAGAGATAGAGAGCAGCGCTCCACCCAGATCTTTTGCCATCATCGTAAGCCTTCACTCACTACTCGACTATCGGAATCGCTACTGGTAAAGTTCTGTTTTAAATTTAAAAATTTAGGGTTACACTGTTTACAATTAAAATGTCATAAGTTACACTGTTTCGCTAAAACATGTCTAAAAACTAAAGCCTAAAACATTGCTTTAGAATAAAACCCAAAATACGGTTCAGAGAGACATACATTGCAGAAAGAAAAGGAGAACGACAGAGAAAGAGAACGACAGAGAAAGAGAACGATAGAGAAAGAGATTCGATCTGTCATAGATGGTGGAGAGTGAAAAATTTGACACCTTTGCCACCATCAAACCACCGTACCCTTCACCGGTATAGTCTCTATTTTTTTGAACTGAAGGTCAGCATACTCCTTTCCTCTTTAAATACTGTTTTTGTTGTTTGAAAGACTGAAACTCCTCATCATTGTTTTTCCTATTCAAATTAGAATCTTAAATCTTCAATATGTCTATGTTTTTTAATTTGAAACTGGTAGTTCCCCTTAATTAATTTTCTAGGGTTCTTCATTTACCTCTTTTTAAATTTAAAAAAAAATTAAATGGGTTGATTTTCTTTCTTTGGTTGCTTTGGTTTCAAATTGTCCCTCTATTTGTGTGTGTGTGTATGTGTGTGTGTGTGTGTGTGTGTGTGTGTGTGTGTGTGTGTGTGGTAACATTAGGGATTTTGCCCTTGATTTACTGTGGTTAAAAGTCAAAATTCACCTAGGATTATTTAAAATCTGAATGTATTAGATGAAAAACTTAATTTTCAATACGCAATTTGTTTGAAAAAATTACTAATCGATCTTTTATTTTGTTCTAGAATTCTTAATCCATGTTGCCAATTAAATTGTGAAAGGTTGTTTCATACGCATCTCGAAACTCTAAAAAGTTTTTTTTTTTTTTTTGGTTGAATGAGTTTAGATTTGATTCGTTTTTGTTTTGGGTTTTTGGGTTTTCTATCGAAATTTTTGTTTCCTCAATTTTAGATATTTGCTTTTGTTTTGGGCTTTTGGGTTTTCTATCAAAATGTTTGTTTCCTCAATTCTAGATATTTGCGTTTGTTTTGTTTTTTTTTTTTTTTTTTAAGATTAAAGAAATCACTAAATCATTGAGATTTTAAGATTGAAATCATTGGGTATTTCTGTTTCTAACATTTATTTTCCTTCTTCAATCTTATTTTAGGCTTTTCTTGCTGGAATAGCATGCACCAGATAGAGTCCGTAAGGCATACAAAGACAAGCCATATATCGTAATTGGTAATTTTTTTTTTTTTTTTTTCCTTTTCATTTTCAAATCTGGGGATTGAATACGATTTAGGTTTGAATTTCTTGGTTGGATTGGTTTAGATTTAGTTATAGTTAGATTTGGTTTTGAGTTAGGCTTCCATTAGCAGGCCTCTGATAGGTAATTTGGCCGGTTGTTTATTTTTTACATTTTAAATTATTTTTGCATTAGTTCTGGCTTGAATTAGATTGGTTTGGTTTTGAGTGATCATTTACGAAATTCATTGTATTTGTTTCTTAAGAGAAAAAGAAAGAAACTGTCACCTACAATTCCATCTTCTCCCATTTTTCTGCTTCTTCCCTGTAACAAGAGAGGTTCCATTCTTAATTTCTGATCTTACATAGTTTGTGCCTTATTATTCTTTCTATACCATTCATTGTTGTTTATATATATATATAAATATATATATATATCTAAAAGCTGAAGCATAGCATTTATTGTTACTACACTCTAGTTAAGCCACATCAACGCTATGTCATCATTCATTTTCTTTCTTTCTTTTTTATTTTTTTATTTACCTATTGACATTTATTGAGCCTCTACTTAAATTCAGGTGTTACTCTATCTCCAATTATACCATGTGTCTCTCCATTAACCTAGACTCTTCACATGCCACAATTATATGGAATTTTGACAGTCACAAATAGATTACAACCTCCTCACCTTCTCACTTGTCATATTTTTTTTTCTTTATAAATTTCAATTGTTCTCTACACAAATTGATTGGTATGGCCTTCAATGGGATAATTTCTTGAGTGTTTTTCCCATTCTTTCAATCATGACTTAAGTTCGTCTGCCAAAACCCAATCAAATTAGTGCAAGAGACAGCTTATAGATGAAATTGAAGCACATAAGAGGCAAACATTAGTAGCCCAGGTCCAAAGTGTATGAACTCAAAATGAGTTTTGTTATTTGTAATATTCTTATTATTTATTTATTTGTAATTCAATTTTGGGATTTCATGATAAATGGGTTTGAGTTTTCATGGTCTCAAAGTGTATGAACTCAAAATGAATTTGAGTTTTCATGGCGTATGGTGGTTCCAAATAAGGCCAACTCGCATGTAGAGAGCACATCAAGGTATTCTCCCTACAAATACTCCTTTATATGCAATGAAAATTGGATCACGCACTGAATGTGAAGTTTGTTTCGGTGGTACAGAGTCCATTGTCCATTTGTAATTCTGGTGTAGGGTGCTACTTCTATCTATGTACATAAGGATTTTGATAATATAAATCACTTTAAGGTATTGATGGATTTTATGCTTTGATAGAAGGGATTCATTGGTGAAATGGGTGTGAGTCAAGATGTAGAGATGACTGACTTGAAGCTTCTAAGATAGCTCGATAGTGGCAAAGTGGACGCTTCCCCCACATATATAATGTTACAAAGATAAACTTTGATGGTTGCCATAATCCAATGACCAGATGGTCCAGATCAGTGGGAATTAAGTTGTTGATTGGTTATTCTCAACATTGGTAGTTCAATCTCACAGGGGACGCAATCATGATGAAACGAAGGTTGTTTTGGTGATCCAGTCAATTCATTTTACAGTCAAGTTGGGGTTCCATTAGGTGGTTTTTGAAGGAGATAGAAAACTTCAAGTAGCAGCTCTTAACTCCACTGATGTGTCTTGGGAGAGCTGGGCATCTGCTGGATGAAGCCAAAATGAATGCTCTACAATTTCTTTCTGCAAAATTTCATTAGTCACATGTATATTGTATTGGGCTGCCCATGAGTTAGCTTTGTACGTTCGAAACTGTTCATTTGAATGGAAGACATTCTTTCACCATGGCCATTCATATAATTGAGAATTTTTCCTATGGATCTTTTCTGTTATATTATTCAAACTCTTTTTTATGTTAAAACATAAATAAAAATTATCAATTTGGTCGATGTTAGATACTAATCCAGGCTTGGCTCAAAGTTTATAACCTAGAGTTGTAGCATAGCCTAACCTATCCTTCTAACTCATACACTTAATTACGGACCAAATTACTTATAAGTTTTTAGACTTGAGTTGAGCTCAAACTAACTTACAATTCCAAATTTCAGAACTAGATCCAATAAATCAATACGCTCCAGTTAAGCCATATTAACGTCATGTCATCACTTATTTTCTTTTTTCTTCTTTATTTTTTGATTTACCTATTGACCTTTATTGAGCCGCTCTTTTAGAGAGGTCACACCAATCATTTGGTAACCTCTTGAATATCTATCTATAATATTGTGTACATGGACAACAACTGGGTTTTTAGTTTTAGATTTTGGATTATGCTACTTTTTTTCAACAACTTGATTTTCTTTTTAGAATTTTCTCCTATTGAATATCTAGAATATTGTGTACATGTGTATTAGACAAAACATAACAATAGTTCTATACTTGAGTTTTAAATTTTGTATTTTTCTATTTCTTTCCTTAGTAAGCATAGTATGATATAGCTGATGTGATTAGGAGCAATTGCTATTTTTGGGGCATAGCAGTTGATACATTATGATAATTTCCCATAGCCATTTAAACTTTATGACTTGGAATGCTAATAGCCATCTTCTCTGAGGCAAAAACAATTGGTCGAGTTCAGCAAGTTTGCCACCAACTTTGACCACAACGTCATGGCAATATTGGTGACTCACTTACTTACAATTCATATATGCACTATTTTGATTCTTTGCGGAAATTTAGAACATTGATAAAATGAATGTAATGGCAAGTGTGTGATTTGTATATGGACACATTGATGAATGCATGTAGTGGACATGAGTAGAATCAATGGCATGTGTTTGACAATTTGGTCTTTGATGGAAATTAGTATAAGTGAGGGTCTATTAAATTTTTGCCTCTTTATCTCTCCACTACTCTCTACTTTACTGTCTTTATCTCCTCACTACTCTCTACTTTATTGTCATACTTCATCATTTTCTCTTTCTTATATTTTGACTCTTCTTCTCCCCATTTTATTTGTATAAATTCGATATAAATGCATGTAGTACTCTCTCTCTCTCTCTCTCGTGAATTTTTGTTCTTTCTTATAATTCTGATTAAGGTTGATTTTTTTTTTAATATGTGTTTTGGTATTTTATTTTATTTTTAAAATTTCCCATTACAAAGTTTTCTCTCTCCCTTATATAGCTTTGGTTGAATTTTGATTTGGTTTACTGTATTTTTTTTTTGGAAATAGGAATTTGAGTTTATGTCAAAACACATTCTACAAAGTCTGTCTTTTAGAATATGCCTGTCTTTTATTCCTTTTGTTTCATTTTAATTTTAGTTAAGATAACATTGTAATTTTGTAATAAATTTTTATTATTATGATAATCTTATTATTCCCTAAGAAATGAGAAATTTGAATAATAAATTTGAAACTTTTAGGGGGTGTTTGGTAGAGTAGTTTGAGTAATGTTGTGTTTGTAGTTTTTTGAAATACGTGTGGGTGAAAAAGTGTATGGAAATATATGTAATGTTGTTTAAAACGTGAAAATGTGAGTTTGAGATGGGTGAACAAACAAGCCGTTAAAGTATTGTTATATATTAAATATAACACACTACAACAGAAGTTAGAAACAATATAGTTCACCTTAAAAGAATATTAATCAAGCATACAAAATATAATAGTATGATATATTTGTATTTTGTAGATATAAAAAGATTTAAAAAAATACCTGTAGAAATATTTTAAAAAAAATAAATAATATTTGAAATGATTGTTACTTTTTATATATTATACCCTATTACAAAATATTTATATATTCTCACACATCACGTGAGTACGCAGCTAATCTATAATAAGTGTGGTGACATGGCCCTGTTGATTAGAGATGAGCTTGTTTAGAGCCAACCAGATTCCCTAGGCCAAAAATTAGAAAAGTAAGTGAGAGATGTCATTGGAGATTTAGGGGCCTCCAAGAGGTTCTAAGAAGGGGAGCTTAAGTCAACACCAATTATTTATCACAAGTACTAGGCCTTGGGAGGCCCTGATACAGACATGTTTAGGCTTGAAGCAGTCTTGTAATATGTGGATGGGGGTTCTTGGAAGTCCTCAACGAGAACAACGTAGGAAGGGTCGTGAGTAGGAAAAAAACCTGAACGGGTTGGGAGTCGGTTGTGATTACATTTTTAGAGGAAGATGATAATTTTTGGGGGTAACCTTTTTGCACCATATTCAATTCCATGAAAAGGTTGGGTGGGTCTTACAGAAGTTTTCCAAATAAATTGAAGGCCTCTGAGATGGTACACATACCTGTTGAACCATACAAACTTGTAATAAAAACTTTTTGCTCAGAACAAAATTCGGAAGTACAATGACATTAACCATATCTAAAGAATCAATTAGTACAACTTAAAACTTTCATCATTTCGTCTTCTACTGTACACCAAATTTGAGTTGAGGTGCAGCACAATTACCACGTTCAAAACCCAAAAACAAATAATAAAAAAACAATCACTCATTCCTTGTTTGGTTGCTAAGAAACTGCTATGAAACAGATATATGAACATATAGACTTATAGTCTCTACTCACGTACTGTCTGGCTACATAGTAAGCTTGATCAATTCATACTGTTAATCATGCCAAACCATCAATTCATTTCAGCAACAACTTAACTTGGAGAATCCAAAGAAGCTCATTTGCTGGCAATGGTTTTAATCGTCTTTTACAAGACTGGACCAAGTTGTTCATGCACAAGACAAGACTATCAGTAGAGTATGATCTAAATATAAGGCTATTGTCATTCAACCAAACCACACAGCCATTGGAAATAGGACCCTCCGAAGAAGCCCAAGTATAAAAGACAATTCTCAGAGTACAACAATTTTTCCTTGTCCATGCGAGCAAGACTTCTGGGTTTAGCCAGAAGTCTTGTAGTTTGTACTTTATAAAATTCATAAAAATAAAAATGGATTCTCTCCATTTTCCTTGAAGTTTTCATTTGCACATCCAGATAGAAAAATATTTGATGTAGAATTTTCTCCAGACCACACAACAATTAAATAAATAAAAATTATAGACGAATGAAGTAAAACAAATTCCAAACAAGCGCGTGATTCATGCCTACCGTGAGGCCAATCAATGTGCAGATGCTTTAGCCAAGTTAGGAGCATAATCTTTCACCCATTTTGTTGTTTTTTGTAACCTACCATCTGTAGTGGAGACTTTGTTAGCTTTTGATAAAGCTAGCATGTTTTGTAATAGACTTGTAAATTCCTAATTTAATGTTTATATTGTTGTTTGCCCCAAAAAAAAAAAAAAATGCTTTATTTTTTTGGTTGGAAACTGTGTCGTCTCTGCTTCAGGGAGTACATGCGTTTATGAAACAGTGTTGCAATACTTAAGCGTTTCACGTGCGCATCACGTGAGATTAAGAGCGGTCAGTTAGTTAGGCTTCGACACACGTTGCTCAGTGATTGGTCAGGAATTAGGAATAACGGAGTTCGTTATATTTTAGTTAGCACTGTGCAACGGCTAACTGAGCTAATTACTGATATACATTTTCCTTTCTCTTATTTTTTATTTTGCACCATAAAATAAAACTAACAGAGTTGAATTGAACACATATGTAAATGTACTTATTCATTCTCACTCAATAAGATAGTTCCCAATTTCGATTTATAGAGTGCATTTGAGTATATTATTCACTCTCATTCAATAAAAGTGTTCATAGATAAAGCCAATAAGCAACTGAATCAAACCAGAAACAGAAACTTTCTTCAATTCCACTTTGCTAGTGTAGACCTTTGAGTAATAGGTTTTTTCCTCTGCAGGATTGATTTTCCAGCGTTGGAATTTGATCAGAGTTTCTGAATAATGAGGATTCAAAATTATGACAATAAAATTTATAGATAACTTATATCAAAATTTTAATTTGAACTACCCATTCACCAAATCAATCAAAAGATTCAAAACATATTTTTCTGTTTCTTCTACAAGTCAAATTAGTAACATAGACTCGCCACAAAAAATAATTTGTGACACTATTGAAAATTGCAGCTTGTGGCATGCCATATAAATGTAATATAGGAATTCAAATTCAACAGCTTTTGTGATTGTTCATTTGATTTGTAATTTCTTGTATTTTTCTCAAGGTTGCAACAGAAAAGACAACACCACATTAGATACGACATTTTAGTCTTTAAAAATAGTTTACTCTTTCACAAATTAAAAGCAAATGTCTTTTCTGTTACTGTGATTTTTTATGAAACAAGAAGGTCAAGGTGCTTGCTCTCCATAATAACTATACAAATCTGGTGTTCACTAAAAGAAAAACCTGAAGCCGGAAGCTTGGAACTACTCCCCATTGATCTCCTACAAGACCATCAGGGCACCTTCGTCAATTGCTTTCATCTTTCAATCGTAGTAGATTATTGGACAGTTTTCCAATGTTAGGGGGAATGCTTCCACATTGTTGGTAGCTATGGACAAAACCGATTGGTTATTAGGAGTAAATGTACTAATAAACTTCTGCCAATGAGATTCAACTTGCTATAGAACTTTTAAACTATGTTCCTTAGCTAAATTAATCAAAACCAATCTTAAATTATTAGATTTCATAAAGTTCCTTCACTAACATCAGATTGTGATCCTGTTATCTATTAATTAAAATGGTGGCCGTAATAGAATGTATGAAAGACTTCGATAATTTATTGTAAATGTAATGTTTTAACGGATAAGTGGGTGGGGATGTACCTGTAATTTCCTGAAAGTGGTGTGGGCACTTTGGTCCTCCATGAATCAAGTTCGCAGACGCTTTAACAATTCTAAATCACCAACCATGTATCTTTTGTAGTATTCTCCACGAGTCCTATGCCAGAAAGTGACAAAGGGAATATGCTTGACTTTCCCAAAATCAGGGCCTTCATTTGGTTGCAAACTAAGAACGAAGTCAGTTGGCATTTCATAAATTTGTAGACTTTTTAGGCATTTAAGATGGTGGATGCCAGAGGGCACCTCCTTTAGCTGTGGGCAAGCTCCAATTCGAAGCTTTTCAAAAAGAGGCAAGGCACCTTCGTCTATCATCAACCTATTCAATCCTCCCAAACTTTCAAGTCCAAGAAACTTGAGTTTTTGGAAGCCTTCTCCCTCAATATGTAATTGCTCACCTCCGTATCCATTGTAAAGCCAAAGATACTTCAAATTAGGCAAAGCTTGAAGGACCTTTAATGGATCATCCATCAATCTTAACCAGTATAAACCAATTCTAGCAATACTCTTGAGTTTAGGAATCCATTCTGGCAACTTTTCTAATCGCCCGGATAGGGAAAGTGTTTGTAGGAAGGGTGGAGGAGAAGACATTGATTGTAATTCAAGAACCTCTTCCTCACTTGTTGCCCTGATTCTCAATGACTGAAGGTGGCTCATTGTCTCTAGCATGGTGCACAAAGCTATCCCATTTTCTCTCTTCAATTTAGCGATCTCCAACTTCCTCAACTGTCCCAAACTCCCCAATTCTGTTATAAGGGCATTGTTGTTGGCTTCAATCTTAGAAAGCTTTTGTAAGGATTGTACACGCCCAATGCCACTGGGTATCTTTACTGCTTGTGGAAAGTAAATATTGAATTCAACATCATTGTCTCTAATGTATGCCATAAGATATCGTAGCTTACGGAGCCTACAAATCTCTACTGGTAGCTCAGACACAAGGGAATATTTCAAATCCAATGTCTCTAGGTTGTATAGTCTACCTATGGACTTCGGAAGTATTTCACTTTGGTATCTCTTAGGCTTAAATATTTTAGATACAATAGGTTACCAACTTCTTTCGGAATGTAATCAATAGGAGCACCTTCACAATCCATTATTTTCATTAACTTGAAGTTTCCGAAACAAGTAGTAAGAAAAGAATTCGGCACGTCATCCACCTCCAAAATGAGAATAGTACGAGTTTGAGAATTAGTAATACTCTGCAAATGAGTATTCACTTTTTTCTAAATTGAGAGGCGTCGAGCAGTTCTTTCATAATTTGAATAATTTGTCATGGGGACCAAACCAAAACTCAATTCCTCTAACCTTGATAGAATGACCTCATGCATCATATCATGAACTCTGAAAGCTCTAAAATGTGTGAAAACACAAGAGCTATTTAGAACCCAAGTTAAAAATTGCTCGATAGATTTTACTCTAACTTATACTAAGTGCGGAATAGAGTAAAAGTGAGCGGATGAACAAATAAACAACTCTAAGCCATGTTCAATATAACATAGCAGTAATATGAAAGCTAAAAGAGTAGGGAAGAAGGATGCAAACACGAAGACAACACAGCGATGTGTTATCGAAGAGGAAATGGAAGTTCTCGGTGTAAAACCTCTCCACCGCCCTTCAAGCAGTAATCGATTCACTAAACAATCAGTTGGGATGCATGGGTTAGTAAGAGACCATTTAAGCCTAATCTACTTGATGTACCTAAACCCTCCAAGCTCCTACTCCAACAAGGCTACTCGGAACCGTGTCTTGTCTAGCTCTCTGGATCCCACAACAAGCTCCATGTTGCATCTGCCATCCTTGGCTTCTTCTAATTCTTCCCAGCAGCACCAAAACTTCACTGAACATTCTGAAAGGGTGTGGTAAGTGTTTGGGCTATTAACCTCTCAAAGGTATGGAAATGGAGAGGTAGGAGTTTAGGAAAATCCACAAGCAAATGTGTAAAGATATGTGGGTATAACAATCTCTAACTCTCAAGGTTTGTGGCTAGGGTTTTCTCTCAAAAGCACTCCTTAACATCTGTGAGTAATGTGAGTATAAATAGTGAAGTCATAGAAAGTGTGTATTAGAAATGATAGTCTGGCAAAACAGAATGTTTCGTAGGTGTCTCGCGGGAAGGCCTTACCTACGAGCTACTCGCGAAACATAGCTGTCTCTATCTGTCCTGACTCTTCGTATTCTAGTCATGTGCATGGCACATGCATCTTTTTACGAGATGCTTAGTCTCGAGCTACTCGCAAAATCTCTTCTGTCTTCAATTGTTTGAGTCTTCACATACTTTCTCTCTATCACACAACCCTTTCAATAAAGTCCCACAATAAATATAGGGTATAAAAGATTGAATAAAATTACAATCAAATTTGTCACAGAATTAAAGCCAACAAAATACATAGTTGTAAATTACAACTTTACAATCTCCCCCTTTGGCTATTTTGTGACAAAACCCCTAAAATAGACTCTAGACTTAAACGTGAGTCTGGGAACAGTGGCAAAACTCACTCACACCTAATCTAGAAGCTGTAAATCACTTGCATGTATATACTTATAACCTGAAACACTCGCATACAAACAAAACTTTCATTAAGCTTTTGACAAGTTGAATACAAGGTACGTACATGAGCAAGTAAAGTGCGATCAAGTTTGAAAAACACTATATATCATGTAAGCATAGCTTAATCAAACAAGACCAGTCATTAAAGAATGACCACAATGAACATTTAGCAAGAAAATGCTCATTTGGACATGCAATGCAATGAAGACCAATCACAATGATCAATTTGCATGTCCAACACTCAACCAATGCAAAATACACGAAGTATTTGCATCTAGGAATCAAGATCCTACTAGGGCATAAGAGTAAGGTACTTAAGACATATTAGCAATATCTTAAAAGTACAAAAAAATGTAAGCTAAAATAGTAATAATAATAAACCAACAGTTACTAGCTTCTCCTCCCCCTATCACTACACTCCCCCTATCAATGACACCATCTCCCCCTTTTTGTCATGAAATAGTTAGTCTTCATGTTCCTCTAGCTTCCTTTGAATTTGGTCCATTTGAGTATGGAGAGATGTGAACTTGGTGTCAAAACGAATGTGTTAGGAGTGCATGATGGTAGCTAGTCCGAATATTTTGGTAGTGATCTCTTGGAGAGTAGTCATGATGTTGTCTAGCTGTTCATCATAAACATGAGAGGTAGAGCTTGAGCTTCCCTAAGTAGCATGACTTTCTTTCTTGGTACTCTTCTTGGTGTGACTCATGCTTGCATGGAGAGTGTGGATATTAATTGGACTTGGCCTTGGATATGGGCGCTCATCTTCCGAGGGATGCATACCTTTGAGCTTCAAAATCCTTGAGATAAGGCGACAGAAAGGAATACAATTCCATGAAGTAGTCCGTTCAACCATTTTTGCCAAAATGTGGAAAATATGAGAACACACATCAATCTCCACATCAGTGATCAGATCATGTAAGAATAATGCTCGACCAAGATTCATGTAACCAGTGCTAGACAGAGGATAGAGGTTGCTACACATGATCATTATGAGTAGCCTTAATTCGGGAGAAAGTGATGCCACACTTATTGACTTCCCATTTGAGGAGAATTCCAAATTAGCTCCTAAAGCTTCTTGAAGAACCTCCTCATCCGGATTCAGTTCATCATATACTAGTGGGATAGGTAAAATTGGCCTGTTGATGTGTAGAATCTCGGCCAGGTAGATGGGTGTAACTGAGAACCGCTTTCCTCTCATCCAGCATTTGATTTCCTTTCCTTCAACAATGGCATTGGCATAAAATTCTTTCCCCAAGTTTTCATATGCATCCTCAAGATTTGAGAGAATAAAGTTCCAATCCTTGGTGGCAAACCATATGGGAATATGGTGTCTAAGAGAGATGACTGATCAACGATTCAACCAGCAATGGAGCATCTCGAAAGTAGTTCGTATAGGTCTGGAATGTAGCATAAGATCTAAACAATTTAGGGTCATACACTTTCGTTGAAAAACAAGTCCTCTTTAACCTCGGTGAAGGATCATCAACATCAATCACCGACTCTTTCCCTTTGCTACTGCCTCCTTTCATAGCTGAGCTTTTAAATGGAGACATCTGCACATTTGAACATAGAACAAAGACCAGAAACAAGTGCACAGACACAAAGCAAAACACAAAACTTAATTAGATTCAAGTTAGTCCAAATCATAAGAAAAGTAACTTAAAACAGAGTTTAACCAACTCAAAACAGAGCAAAAAAACTTAAAAACATCATGCTATAAGTGTTAAAACATGTAAACAAAAGCACAATGCATGAATTTAAGTGACTGTGCATGTGTTGTGCATGTGTGTGCATGAGCTAATGCATGTGAGTGCAGCAGGTGATGCATAGTGTGTGCATGGGGTGGCATTGAGGCACAAAAAAAAAAAAAAAATCTAAGTGTGTAAAACACATTCCCATTGATAAAAACAAGTCTAGCATGTTCAATCAAAAGGAAATCCAAGCAAAGGGACTCGCTTGAGTCCAATTCAACACAAGAATGTCACTAGGACATTCTGTCAAACACTTAGCATGCAACAGAGTATAATACCAATGAACAATGCATGAACATAAGTGAAAAAGCCTCAATACAAGATTAGAATGCCACATAGGGCCAACACAGATACAAGCATAGCAAATGGGACTCAGCCTAATCAAAATTTTGAAAAAATTTCACAAAAATAAGAACCCCAACCCAATTTTTCGAAAATCCCCAATTTTCAAAACTCTAAGCTAAAATATGCATAATCTGAGACAAAAATGAAAACAATGTTTAGGAAAACATACCTTGAAGTGATTTTGCAAAGATTTTTGCTTGAAAATTATGGGGTTTAAGTGAAAAGAGATTTTGGGTTGAAGGGGGTTCGAGAGAGGCAGTGCGAGGGAAAAACAAAGTGTTTGAAAAACTATCACATCTACTACATAAAAACTAAAAATACGCGTTTTTCGCGGGTTAGGCAGTCGCGAGATTAGTCATGAGACACACTGAAGCTTTCGCGAGAAGCTTTTAGTCGCAAAACAGTCGTGAGACAATCGCAATAGCCTTTGTGTGAAATTGAAAAATTTCTAGTTTTTGCCTAAAACCATTTCGCGAGAAGATTTTAGTTGCGAAATACTCGTGAGGCAATAGCGAGACATTCTATATGAAAATGTGACTTTTTAATTTCCCTTAAGCACATTTCGTGGGAAGTTCTAAGTCGCGAGCTTTTCGCGAAACAGCCTCTGAACCAGTTTTTGAAGAAAAACACCAAAATGCATTTTGAACAAAAACTAAAAACACGAAAGTTTAAAATCACTTTCAAAAACATATAAAATACTCAAAAAAAATATTTTCCGGTTTAATCAGCAAGTACATGAGCATACACATCACATTTGAACATGTACAATCATACAAATGAGATAAGCATTATTTGAACAAAGTCTTCTATGTTGTGGGTGAGTATCAAATGTGGAATAGTCCCTAGACCAGAGTGAATCTTCATTGATCAATTCAATCAAGTCATACACAATTGGTACTAAATCAAGTGGTCTATCTCAATTATAGAAATGAACATATATGACCTCCCACAAGAGAATGATTACAAAACTTAGAAGCTTTTCATTTGGTTTCTGCATAAGTCATAACATTTGATCATTTTTGGATAATACATCTCTTTTTGAGATCGGTGCTTGAAATTTTTGATATTTCAACATTGTGAGTTAGCCATTGGCTTTTTGAGCACCATACAATACAAATACAAAAGTTGCTTTCCTTTTTTCCTAGTCAAATACTAGTATGTGCGACAAGCTTTTGCAGCTCATAATCTCTTTTTCATTGTGAGATTTACATTTGGTAAGCTCTATAGCAAAAACATAAAAATAAAGGTGGGAAGATATATAGGCACAAGTCTATGCAATTATCAAAACCAACAAGACTATTGACTAATCATTCATGACAAGTTTGAAAATCTATTTACAACAATCACCCATAGTTTTCAAGATTTTTCCCACAAAGATATATGTGCATACAGAACAAGCTAAGCTCATAAATGCATTACGTCATTAGTACGAAGGTACTAGGCCAAACTCACATGTGATATACACAAAACAAGCGATCAAACTCTTTGAAGATTTTTCAATTTTTATGGTTTTTGAATTTTTGAACACACTAAAAAACATAACAAGAAAAGTAAGATCAATAAAAAAATACAAAACAAAACTTGTAAAGGAAACATGCCATAAATAGAAAGCAATGCATGATATGATGTATGAGCCTATGATCCTAAACATTGGAAGTATTAATGCATGGAAATAGGAAGTGATCATGCATGAGTACCCTTCTTCACCTACACATCATGTGCGTTTGGGGTTATATCCCTATAGGATTAGATACGAATGTTGTGACGTTCAAACCTTCTATTGAAGTTAGCCAAACAAGTGGTGAATGCATCAATCATCTTCATCACATCCATCACTCTGGAATCACCATCTCGACCTCATGATTTTTCAACCGCCCAATTCCTCTTGACCTCTAATCATTTGCATTCTTCAATGCTCTAAACTTATGACAATTTGGTCTGGTGTGTCCTTGAAGTCCATAGTGATGGCAGAAGTGTTATGTTCTCGGACCTCTTTGTGACTTTGGGAGAGATTTCCCATTACCCTTAGGTTTGACCACTGATTGTTTAGGAGGTTTAGTCATAAACCTTTGGTCAGTCACATTCTTCTTCTTTTCCGGGTTCACTTTATCAGCATTTATGGTAGCTACCATAAGTTCTTTAGCTTTCACAAACTTCATATCTTTGGTCACTTTGACACTTGAACTGCTCTCACCAGTGTATCCCAATCCGCTTTTATCGGAGAATGGCTTTTGATGAGCAAGGACTTCATCAAGCTTCTTGGAGGAAACTCACTCTACTTTAGCATTGGCTTGAACCATCTCAAGCTCAAGGAATTTTATCTTTTTATAGGCTTTGCTCAACTCTCCATTCAACGTCTCCATATCACATTTGGTCTCCTTGTATTGCACTAGAAGACTTCTATAATCTTCCTCTGCTCTTTTCATCTTTTTAATGGCTGCCTTAACCACTTTTGCATATTCACCGGTCTTCTTAAGGAAGGAATTATAGGTCTCTTGTAGTCTCACTGTTCCTTCATCTTCCTCATCATTAGATTCCTCAACTATCCCAATTGACTCCAATTTAGTGTTTTTACCAAGCTCTTCCACTCCACTAGCACACTCAAATCATCTAAAGATTCCACATGAGCAATGGTCATGAAAGTAGAGAAGTTTCCCTCTCCATCACAGCTTTCATCTGAGTCTGATTTAGAGGAGTCTGAATCACTTAGAGTAGTGGCATGCACTTTTCCCTTCGCTTTCAAATAATTGGGACACTCTTTCTTGAAATGTCTGTGTCCATTGCATTTGAAGCAAGTGATTCCTTGAGAAGATTGAGAGTCCTTTCCATCTTTCTTCTTAAAATCCTTTTTCTCCTTTCCGAAACTTGGGAGTTTTCCTTTCTTAGCAAACTTTCCATTTTTCTTGAACGTGCCACATCTTTATCGACAACATCTTCATCCGATGAGTCGTGAGCTTCTACCCTCTCATTGATCGTCTTAAGAGCAAGGGATTTGCTCTTCCTTTGTGAGGGCAATGACAGCTCATATGTTTGAAGTGAGCCAATTAGTTCTTGAACTTTGATATCATCAAGGTCCTTGCTCTCTTCAATTGCTATAACATTTGCACGGAAGCTTTCCAACAAAGATCGAAGGATTTTCCTCACTATCTTTGAGTCCTCCGCTTTCTCACCCAAGTTGAACTTGCCAATAACCACCTCATTTAGCTTGCTATAAAATGAGTCAAATGACTCGTCCTCACTCATTTTCAGCTCCTCAAATGACTCGTCCTCACTCTCCGTTAGTCAGCTCAGTTATTTCCGTCAACTGACTGACGGAAAGGACTAAAATAACATGTGTTAATTAGTTTAGGGACTAAAAGTGGTGAAATAAAAATGTAGGAACCAAAATGGGAAAATGCCAAAATGTAGGTACTAAAAGTGCATTTACGCCTAAAATTAACAATAAAGATTATTTTATTTTATTTTATTTTTTTGTGAAAACAAAAAATAAATCTAGGAAAAGGCACACTAGGCTGGCACATTATTTTCCCTTTAGGTGCTTGTCCATCTTGTCCCATATTCAAGACTATTACAAAGTGCCCTATTCCAGCCCAACTCGTGCAATTCTTCATTAACTAAATGATTGGGCCAACAAGTTGGGCCTATCAGAACACAACCGAAAGCTAAACGAAGTATGAGTTTAGCCCATTAAATAGATAGAGTTTTAGACTATTACTGTTGCCATGATTATTTGATCTTAACACTTATTGCTAGCTAGCTATGATGCCTTGAGGGCCATACGTGCAGGTGATTTGTCTTTAAAAATCATATTGTTAATAAGTTTTTTAGAATTATTTATAAGTTAATCGTGTACAATGATTTGCTTTAGAAAGTAGAAACATCAAGAAGTAATGGTAAATATCTTTTACCCCCAAAAAAAAAAAAAAGTAACGGCAAATATTTGAGATGGTTTAAAAGAAAAAAAGAAAAAAGAAAAAGGATTGAATATAGATAATCATCTTAGAGTATTCGCACTAGCTCGTGCAAAAGTTTACGTCTATCTTAGTATAAGAATTTATTTTTTCTATTTTATATACTCACTTTTAAAACATCCCATTAGATTTTTTATTTTATACTAAATTTCATTAAAATATCATAAAAATTTTGATTTTTTTAATTGTTTCTTTTTTATTACACATAACAACATCATATATTAGCTTACTTTATCCCGAGATGTGTAAAGAAAGAATAGAAAACTAAATGCAAAAGGAATAGTCCTAGTGTAAATTTACATGATTACTATAGCAATCATGTATCTTTACACAATTTTGCATGATTTGATGTGAGTAAATTTTGTGCTGATTTCTTAAAATGTGGAACTTTTTCTAGTATACAAACACTGATGCAAGTGCTCTAACACTTTATGATAAGGAAAAACACACTCATATATTTGAGAAATCACAAAACACTACTTACCATTTTTCTCAACAAAAACAAAAACAAAAATGGAGAGGGAAGAGGAAGAGAAAAATCACATAACAATATTTTACATTATATTGGATTAGACACTTGCTTTGATTGTTTGATACAATATGCAAAATTGTTCGCATGAGCAATTTTACATGTTCGTCACTAAGTTAATTCTATAACTTATAACCTTGCTAAGCATGCTATTCATGTCACAAATCTATCAATGTGGATGGAAGATGTCTCTCCACATCTTATAACTCTAGTTTAGGCTAACCAATCTTTCTTATTGAAAATTTTAATTTTCATTAAAAAGAGAGAGAGAGAGAGAGAGAGAGAGAGAGAGAGAGAGAGTGTGTGTCACACCTTAAATTTTAAATTATAGAAGAATAATAAAGAATAGTGTGGGTCAATACTATCCATTTAAGGTCCGGACATAATTGGGCTCAACCTAGGACATTATACCTCAACCCAAATCAACTTTAAATTCAGCCCAATTACTATCCCAACTTTAAATCTTTCTCACTCTCTATGTGTTTTGTTTTAGTGTGGACATGCTATTCATGTCACAAAGCATACTATTCATGTCATAGATCTATCAATGTGGATGAAAGATATCTCTCCACATCTTATAGCTCTAGTTTAGGCTGACCAATCTTTCTTATTGAAATTTTTAGTTTTCTTTATAAAAAAAAAAAAAAAAAAAAAAAGAGAGAGAGAGGTTGTGACATCTTAAATTTTCAATCACAAAAAAATAGTAAAGAATAGTGTGGGCCAATACTATCCATTTAAGGTTTGGACATAATTGGGCTCAACCTGGGACATTATACTCTAGCCTAACTCAACTTTAAATTCAGCCCAATTACTAGCCCAACTATGTGTGCGTGTTTTGTTTTAGTGAGATTGAGAATCTTGATTGACTTTGAGACTAATGATTACACACACATTCAAAGTGTCACATTCTGAGTGTCACAAATTTTGCAACATTAACTTCTAGTCTTTTCTCTTTAGATCTCTTATCGTTTGAGACCTCTAAAACTTGAGCTGAGTTTTAAGTTCCATTCATTTTGTAGTTCTATGTATAGTCTTCAAACACAGCATTATCAAGACGTTTTGAAAAAACGCACGCACCATTGGGTTAGAACTCATTGGCAGTGTTTTCCTTCTTTCGACTAGGAATGAAGATCCCTGGCTAGGCGCTTTTAACTTTAGGGACTTGAGAACTTCCATGAATAACTCTTTTGCTACAAGAGCAGTGAAAACATTGTAGTTCTAACTAATTCACTCTGTTTTGAGATGACTTGCTGTCAAAAAGAAAAGGAGTATTCTTCTTAATTAGTCGTGTAAGGGAACAAAAAATGTTCCTATTTATAAATGACTCTTCTTGCTGTATGACCTTTGCTTCCTTTTTTAATTTTAAAATTTTTTTTTTTATAATTGTAATGCTTTTAATTCAAATTTATATGAATTTTATAATAATTATCTTTTTTTTTTAATATCACAAGAAATGGTAGGGAATGTATAATTTTTTTGTCTGTTTGTTGTATAACATTTTGGAATATAAGCCTACTATTTTGCATCATCTTATTCCAGATGCACCTAATTTAAGATTTATCATAATGTCTTTTATGTTCCTTTTTCCCATTATTAATTTCAACAAATATTGTAACTCTTCATTTACTATAATAAATTTTATTTGTTTCTTGTAAATTATGCTCTAGCATGCTGAATTTGACTGCAAATGCTGTTGCAACCTTGCCTCAATTACCACTAGGTATACATGATGACTACCTTCATGTAATCTAGCTGTTTAAGTACATGATTTATTATGCTGTCCTTGGTTGCTTAAGGTGCAAATTAAAACTGCAAATTAGAGGGCTCTTATTTATTTATTTTTTGGTATTTAAACCCAAAGATGATGTAACAAATGACTGAAATATGAATTCGATATAGCAGGTACAAACTCTAGCTTAACTTGATCCAAGTTCTCATTCGGACCAAATCAAGTTGAATCCCAACTAAAGGTGGTTGTTTACTTGATTATCACTTTTTAAGGAATTAATGCTTTTTGCCCCCTGCATTATTTTTTATATAATTATGAAGATGAAGATTAGAGTGTGAGAGATAGAGATAGAGAGAGATATAATATAATACATATGTTTCATTTATGATTTATTTCATCATTCTTTTTGGTGTCATTATTTGGGCAAGAAATTTTTACTCTTTCAAATTTTTCTTTTTTAAGAAAGAACTTCCTTCATGTTTTACAATATGTACAAGTGCATTCTTTGGAGTTCTATTTTATTTGGTATTTTGAAGAGAGCTTTTAGGTCTTGATTTTAATAATGCTACTTAACCATTATGTATGTGTATGCAGTGAAAATAGAGGGTCAATGCATGGGGCATAATATGCATATTGGATCTAATTAATCTAGTGAAAATTTTTATGTTGTTTCAGAACTTCAATGGAAAAATGAGGTCACTAAGCTTGCTGAAGCTAGACCACTAGGGCTTGGTGCCCAATTTTTTACTATTAATAAAAGAGGACGTATCTTGCTTTATAGCAGAACACCGTCATATTCTTGGTAGATTTCTTCTCGTCTAGTATCAATTATATATGTGTTTGACGTAAATTCTACATATCTTACATTTGTTAGAATGTGAAAAAAAGTGGACAGTAAGTGTTATCTTTGATTCATTGTTATCTTTATATCATGATTTGGCATTTTCTAACATGCACAGTGATACTTTCGCCTTTTGCATGAAGGTAATGCCCTTTAAAGCCCTTTTGAGTTGAGCCAAAGTTTCAAAGCTTTCTAGGGATTATCATGTGCTTGAGTTTTTCAATTTCAGTCTCACTTAGGAGTTGTCTTAGAATCAGTTACTAAAGAGCTGATTTGGAAATTTTCTAAACATGGTCTCTTAATACTTTCACTAGAAGAGCTTATCTGTGACGTTAGGATTATGCGACTGCTTCCTTTTTTTTTGCAATCTGGTTATGTTATGCATCGCTCTCTAATGAAAAGGATAGAATAACAGTCAGAAAATCCTGATAAATGTATTCAGATTATAAATGAAGTTATGGTATATGCATCTACATAGATGCATGGAAATTGAGGTTAGAAAATAAGGGACTCTATAGCTTCTTGATATGCTCTTTTTTTTTGGTTAAAACCTTTGTCTCTGCCTATATTTGGTTTCTTCTGAAGAATGCAAAATGCTATTCTGAGCAAACTCAAACTGTTACACGCAAGACTCCAATTACTCACATTTCTAGTAATAGCTATTTCCGAGTATGAATCATTAGTCAAACTACATTTAATGTATTAGAGAAATTGCTTTGGCTAGCCAGACCCAGAACTGCAAGTCATTGGTGGGTGTGAGTAGCTTGTTTGAAGTGGCATAGAAATACCCTGTATCATTGGTTGCTCTGAATTCATTCAGTCCAACTTTCAAAGTTGTCTCCTTTTCTGGTTTTCTATTTTCTAATATGGAATCTTGGTATTCGTCATAGTTCTTTTTCTCGGCTCCTTGGTATAAATGTTGCTTCAAGGATCCTTTGTGGGATTCATCAAAAGGTGGTTTTGTTTTTTTATTTTTATTTTTTTAATTTTCCCACAATTCACCCTCTGATCCCCCATTGAAAGATTATGCATCTCAAGCTACACCACTTTCGGATTCATCAGCCCAATCCAAAGAAAGCAGCTCCTTGAGTAAGTGCAACTTTCCTTGCCCATATTTAATGTTTAAAGTCATCCTCTGAGCCTGTGAAATCTGTGAGGCTCTCCATTGATCGATAAAGGGAAGGTGGAATCACCACTTGTCTCCCATCCCTCAATTCGAGGACCCAATCTCTAGAATTGCCCCAGGACCTATCCAATCCATCAAAGGACTTCCCATTTGAGAGTCGAAGCTCATCCTTGCTTTGGGTTGGGACAATCACCAGATCATTAGGCTGAGCTTCAGATAACATCAAACCTGTCATCGCGGCATAAGATAAACCTTTTTATGGGTTTATACTTTATATATGGGGTGGTTAAATACATTTTTTCGTTTTCACTTGTTGATGCATATAAATCCAGATTGACTTTTGCTTTCCTATTAAATTTCTTTGAGATTCGATATTTCAAATGGTATATAATGGTGAATTGAAATTTCAGGGAAGGAATTTGGCCACAACTCGATGATGGTGGGTCTGGATTACCACCCAGTGATTATTATGATGGTGATGGTAGTCAGGGGCCTTACAGTTACAAGAAGAGAGGATTAAAGAAAGATTGGAAGTTATCACTAGTAATAATCCCTCTAGAAACAATACGCACACACACACATATATATATTACAAATTCGATTGCTCATACGGACAAGGTTCTTTGTACAAATGGGGAATGCCCTCAATTCTTTTTTCTTTTTGGGATCGGGAAACCAGATACATCACAATAGCCTCTACTACTAGAGACATATGACTCTCTTTTATCAGTCAAGCAAGATAGTCTCTAAGAACCTTTGCATACAATGTTGTTAAATTTTGTTCCATTTATCTAATATGGAAGTTTCCTTTTGTATTTTGTGGGAGAAAAAATCAATTGAGGCAAATGTTTCCCTTCTCCCCATGAGAGCAATTGGTAGCAGCCAAGGGAGAACTCGTAAATTTCAGGTAAGCTAGTTACTCTAAACATTCGCTATGTTAAATGCTCCTAAACTAGAATTCCTTTGATTTTTTTTTAATTCCTATTTCTGTCACTGGGATTCTTGTAAGAATTAAGCTCACTATCCCCCTTTAAATGCTATCTACCAATACTTTGGTGTTATCTTTGAAATAAATATTTAATGTAATTACGTACCGAAATATTTTGTTTTCATAAACACAAACATATTAATGTCTTAATCATACTGTTAAAACTTATAATTCTCCAACTACTGTCCCTATGTACTTTTTGAAGACTATTTAAGCGCTTTTCTTTGTACTTGTGCTTGTTGGAAAAGTGCCAATAGAATGCATAATAATAACAGAGAACTTAAAATATAATTTTCATCTGAACCATCCTTCACCAAATCAATCAAAACATATCTTTTCTGTTTCTTCTACAATTCAAATTAGCAACATAGTCTTGCCAAAAAATATAATTTGTGGTAATCTTATAAAATTGCAGCTTGTGACAGGCCATATAAATGTAACATAGGAATTCATATTAACAGCTTCTGTGATTGTTCATTTGATTGGTAATGTTTTATATTATTCTTAAGGTTGTAATAGACAACATATGGATGAAAATGTGGAGCAAAAGCGTCCAAAAGATCAACCTAGAGCAGATGGACCAGAAGATAAACACAGAAGAATTTAGTTTGGTTGATTAAAAGCATTCTCATTCACTTGTGTCACCAACATATCAAGGGGGTTCAGGCAAACAAAGTTTAACGAGGAAGAACTATCTTTGCACCCCAACAACATGTGGGGTAAGGTGTCGACACTCTGGAGGTTCCATTGGTTCCAACCTCTCTACATTGGCTGCTAAATCGGGACCCATCATTGACTCACTTCAAGCTCAGTAGCTCTCCTTTATCATGGGAATAAAACCATTGGCATAGTGGTTTTATATTCAGTTATCCTATTTTTTACTATGAGAATGTACTCGCACTTTCTCTCATTACTGTTAATATTGAGTTTTCTCTTGTATGAAAACCGCATTGTGCCTTAACACTATTATAATGCTATATATATTTACACTTTCATGGTCAAAGGAAAACATCAAAAAATTGATCTGTTGGATAAATACTAGCAAAATAAAAAAGGCCTCAACTTTGATTAGAAAATTGCATAGAAACTGTCAGCTGTCAAGATGTTCACTGCAAAAAGTAAATTTCAGCAGGCATAACTACTTTAGGCTTCACATATTTGGAAACAACAAAAGATGAATTTCATGTAATACCCTACTACAGTGGCAATGAGGATAATTTATAACTCACACATTGACAAGTTTTGAGAAAGAAATAAGGAAGATACAGTTTATTATCCTCTGGGATTTGTAATGTAAGGTTTGGATTTCCTTGCCAAAATCAGGTTGTCAGATATTAGTCTCTTCTATGGAGACATTCAATATTAACTGAATACGTAGTGTTGAGTTTATTAATTTGAAGTGGAATAACATTCAAACATCATAACATTGTTGTTTTCCAAAATTAGAAAGTACATCATCCTCCTACACAAAAATTATTGTGGTGCTACAACAAGCCATCACATGACTGCATTACAAGAGTTTAAAAAAGGAGCAAAAGCTCAATCAATACAAATTCTTTGTCTTAAAGATGGTTGAGGGTTTCCCTAATTAAAAGAAAGAAGCCCGTTCATAACAGTTTTCTATTTTTTCTGTTTCAATAATAAAGAAAACATGTACATATAGTTTACTCTTTCACAATTTATACCCAAATGTCATTATATAGAGTTTTTAGCTATTCAAACTGGGATAGATAGCTACAGTTGAAAAGGATTCTTAGGGGGTGCCTTTGGTTAAAGCTAAATATCTAAAGGAAATTTGTTCAAAAGCCTTTACACTAAAATCATGCTCTTGGCTGTGAAAAGGTATATGTAAGGGATCTCATGCAACCTGACAAGTGGTAATGGGATTTTTAAAAACGCACCAATCTCTTTGATCCTCAAATAGTTCAAACTATTTGGAGAATTCACCGCTTCATTACTCAGGATAAATTATTCAATACAGTAATGAAGGCAGGTATGCAGGGGACACCAACATAGTTCCGACTTGCACCATGGAGGTCCCATTGGTTCCAATTTCCAACCTATCTGCATTGGTTGTTAAATTAGGGACTATCAGTGACTCGCTCCAAGCTCAGTAGACCCCTATTTAACATGGGGATTAAAATAGTGGCATAGTGGTTTTATATTTATGTTCTACTATTTTTACTATGAGTATGTACTCACCTACAAATTTCTTTCAATTAATTTTGACGTGTTTCTTGTAAGAAAATCAGGTTGTGGCTTAATACTATTATAATGTTATATATATATATATACACACATCCAACTTGGATTAGAAATTAGCAAAGATACTATTAGCTGTCAAGATGTTCACTGCATCAAGTAAATTTCAGCACAACAAACATTAAATTTTACTTTTTTGGTAAGGATAAAAAATAAATTCCAAGTAGGACCCTGCTGTGGCAATGACAAGCTAATTTATGAACTCATGCATTGACAAGTTTTGAGAAAGAAACAAGAAAGATAGTTTATCAGACTCCAGGATTTGGAATGTAAGATTCGGATTTCGTTGCCAAAAATCAGGTTGTAAGATATTAAGGCCTTTTGGGAGACGCAAATTATATCTGAATCCATAGTGTTTGATACTAATTGAACTTGTGTTGAGTTTATTGATTAGATGTGGACTACAGTTTTTATCATTATGTACAGTGCATATGGCAAAAACAGAATTAGTACAGCAAACACTTACCAAACATCAAAAACAAAACCTGCAATGAACTAGGCAGCAACACAACATCAACGAAAACAACACAAAGAAGAAATGGCGGCATCACACCAGATACAACATCTTAGTCTTTAAAGGGAGTAGAGGACACTACCCAATCTGAACAAAGAACCTTGTTCATAACAGTTTTCTAATTTGTTTTCTCTTTGTAAGAATAAAGAAAACACATACATACATACATACATACATATATATATATATATATATTTAGCCACATCAAAGCCATTACATGCAAGCACACCAACGAAACACTTGGCATACTTAAACCACTCTAGTGACAACAAATACATTTCAAATAAAAATTATTCTTTGCGTAGCATGAGTTTAAAAGGTTCATATGCTCTATACAGAATAGACAACAAAACTACAACAATACAATAACAAAGGCATCAATGCAGGGGAGAACAACTATAGATGTTCTGGTTGGTTGAGCACTTGAAAATCCTTGAAACATTGGCATTTGAAGCCTGACAGTAAGAATAATAGCAATATAAATAATAAATAAATTGTAAGATAAAAATGTAAAAAAGAAAATGGTATATAATATGTGAAATGGGGAAATGCAGGCTTGCCAACAGTAATTCGCTCAATTTGAATTATAAAAACTTGGTAATATGAGTTATAACATTAGTAAAAGAATTTTCTACAAATTTAGAAATTTGAGCAATGTTTGTTGTCCAATTATTACTTCATTCTACTCACAATGATATTTGTAAAATTATTTATTAGTTTCAAGCTAATTGGTACAATAGAAACAGTTTAGTTAGAAATAGTAGTAGTATAAGAAAGAGGAAAAAATAGGGAAGATTGAAAGATTACAGTAACTATTTGGGCTGTTTTCTTTTATCTAAAATTTTCATTGTGATACCAAACAGAAACGATGTTTTTTTTCTTTCTTTGTAACGTAATATTTTATGGTTATTTTATCTCTATCACAAGCTAAAAGATACTGGGTGTGAAGCTGTTTGGTAACACAAAATGGTGGCTGTAATTGTATGTGTGAGAGACTTTGGTAATTTACCATATATGTAATAGTCTAACAGAAAATTGGGTGGGGACGTACCTGTAATTTTCTGAAAGCGGTGTGGGCACTTTGGTCCTCCAAGAATCAACTTTGTAGACGCTTCAACAATTCTGAATCGCCAAGCTTGTAGCTTTTGTAGTAGTTTCCATGAGTCCTATAGCGGAAAGTGACAGAGGGAATATGCTTGACTTTTCCAAAATCAGGGCCTTCATCTGGTTGCAGACTAAGAACAAATTCGGTCGACATTTCTGTAAAATACAGTTTTTTGAGGCTTTTCAGATGGTGGATGCCAGAGGGCACCTCCTTCAGCTGTGGGCATTCATTAATTACAAGCTGTTCAAGAAGAGGTAGGGCACCTTCATCTATTATCATCCTATTCAATCCTCCCAAATAATAAAGCCCTAGAAACTTGAGTTTCTGGAAGCCTCCTCCCTCAATATGTAATTGCTCACCTCCGTATCCATCGTGAAGCCGAAGATCCATCAAATTAGGCAGAGCTTGAAGGACCTTTAATGGATCTTCCATTAATTTTGACCAGTTCAAATCAATTCTAACTATACTGTTGAGTTTCAGAATCCATTCTGGAAACTTTTCTAGCCGCCCAGATAGGGCAAGAGATTCCAAGAGGGGTGGAGGAGAAGACATTGATTGTAATTCAAGAACTTCTTCCTCACTTGTTGCCATGATTCTCAATGACTGAAGGTGGCTCATTGTCTCTAGCACGGTGCACAAAGCTGTCCCATTTTCTCTCTTCAATTTAGCGATCTCCAACTTCCTCAACTGTCCCAAACTCCCCAATTCTGTTATAAGGGCATTGTTGTTGGCTTCAATCTTATAAAGCTTTTGTAAGGATTGTAAACGCCCAATGCCACTGGGTATCTTTACTGCTTGTCTAGAGCCAAATTTGAATTCTGCATCATAGTCTTCAATGTATGCCGCAAGATACCGTAGCCTATGGAGCCTACTGATCTCTGCTGGTAGTTTAGACACAAGGGAACGTTTCAAATCCAAAGTCTCTAGGTAGTGCAGTTTACCTATCGATTTAGGAAGAATTTTCACTTTTGTATCTCTAAGGCTTAAATATCTTAGATGTAATAGGTTTCCAACTTCTTTAGGAATGTAATCAATTGGAGCACCTTCAAAATCCATTGTTTTCATGAGCTTGAAATTTGCAAAACAAGTAGTAAAAAAGGAATCAGGTACTTTGTCTAACCCGAAAATGAGAATAGAACGAGTTTGGAAATTAGAAATACTCTGCGATGGAGTATTTACATTGTTCATAACTGAGAGACGTCGAGCAATTTTGTCAAAACTTGAGTAGTTTTGAATTGAGACTAAACAAAAATTCAACTCCTCTGATCTTGAAAGAATGACCTCACGTAACATATCATGAACTCGACAAAA
This sequence comes from Quercus agrifolia, assembly GCA_029955455.1. Taxonomy (NCBI): domain Eukaryota; kingdom Viridiplantae; phylum Streptophyta; class Magnoliopsida; order Fagales; family Fagaceae; genus Quercus; species Quercus agrifolia. The sequence continues at coordinate 59,965,203 of JARQAD010000004.1, forward strand.
TCTATTTTTGCCAACTTTATCAAACTCTACCACTTGAACCAAGCTTCTATGAATGAGTTGATTCAAGTAGCCTTGTGCAAGTTCTTCCAATGTTATTCCTTTCTTTTCTCTTACAAAACCCTCAGCTATCCAAAGCCGAATTAGTCTTGCACAATTTATGGAGTAATCCTCTGGAAACATACCTAAATATAGGAAACAAGCTTTGAGGTAGTAAGGTAAATCATGATAACTAAGAGATAGAATTTTAGGGATACTTCTTAGACGTGAATTAGTTTCTAATTCCAAACTAAGACTATCATGCAATTTACCCCACTCAGAAACAACCTTGTCCTTACTTGACAAAAGGCCGCCTATAACCACAATTGCAAGTGGCAAACCTTCACATCTCTCAACTATTTTGCATGAAAACTCAACTAGTTCGTATGGACAATTGTCCTCTTCATGTTGGAACACCTTCTTGTAGAACAATTCCAAAGCTTTATCTGACGGTAGAGGTAGTTGCTTGTGCACATAACAAGATGAAGATTCATTGTGAGAGGGAGCAACATCCTCATTTCGAGTTGTGATTACAATTCCACTACCTTTGCCATTATTAGGTAAGGCAACTTTCAAACATTCTAGAAAATCTGTATCCCATAAATCATCAGCAACAATTATATATCTTTGCTCATCCAAATATTGCCTTAATACTTCAATAAGATTTATCTCTTCCATTTTGTCAATTTCTTTGGGAGCAAACTCCTTTTTTGCCTTATAAAACTGCTTTATCATGTCCCTAAACAGGTCTTCCTTCTTGTATGATTGAGACACAGTGATCCAAGCATGACAATTAAAGTGTGCTACCACTTTCTTGTTTTCATACACTTTCTTCACAAGAGTGGTCTTGCCAACACCACCAATGCCAACCACTGAAATCATAGTACGATTAGATGGTCCTTCTACCAACCAGTTTATCAATTTCTCTCTATGTGTCTCAATGCCCACAACCTCAGCTTCCTCAATGAAAAGAGATGCCACTCGAGGGTCATACCATGTAACACTTCTAGCATTGTTGATCAATCCCCCTTGCTCAATAGTGTTGAAACGATATTTTACAGCTAACTCTCTCTTTTCCTTGAGATTGAGGCTGATGTCTTGAATCTTGGAGGCTATGACATGTTTAGCTTTCAACTTTTTGGTAAACTGAAAAAACTTTAGGAGGAAATGGAAGTGTTGCCTTGGCCCAAGAGGACCTTTTGCTATATTAAGTATGTATTCATCAATGATGTCTTCAATGTGGTAAGCTTCTTCTCTTATCTGTTTCACCCATGTTTTCTCAACATTGCTCATATTCTCTTGCTCGACCCTCACATCTGCATCCTTAAGGAAAGATTGAATAATCTCTAATTCACCTTTGATCCTTGCAACTTTGTCATGGACACCCTTGAGTAATCTCACTTCTTGGAATAACAATGGGACCAAATTTTCAATAACTAGGCTAACTGCTGTCTCTGCCATTTCTCCTCCCTTCTTAAATAAGTTGCCACACTAAACTGTAAATGAATCAACTCAATGTCAAATGTAGCAAAAATACTGCTGAAGGACAAGGTACTTTCTCTCCTTTATAACTTCACAAATTAGTGGTGTACTCAAAGAAAAACCGGAAGTTGGAGTCACTCCCCCATCGATCCTTTCCAGCCCACCATGTGCAATAGAATAAAAGAATCCTTGGTTCATGACAGCAACATTCTTCTATAAAAAGCAAACACAAACACATGGAAGTATATGTCAAATAAATTCATCAAGCCAAATGGCCAAGCTCTATGCTTAGAATGATTTGGATTTAGTATCTGAATTGATTAAGGAAGAATTTTGAATGTAATGATAAATGATACAATAAGGCAAAAGATGCAAGGAAAACAAAATCATCATCATGGTGTTTCTGATAATTTCTAAATCAGACAAGTAGAATGTATTTTGCAATACAAAATAGTCTCTTTCTCCTGCTAAGAATAAATAAAACGGAATAATAAACTCTTTTTGGCGTAGACCCAATGAAATGCATCAGAAACAAATGAGTACCTTATCTTTATATTGAACCTGTTTTTCTTCTCAAGTAGACAAAGTAGCAACTTCAACCTGACATAAATGTCTAAGATAAGCTAATCTTGGAGAAGGGCATTTGTAACATTACAAAATACATTTAACGGAGTTTCTAACTATGCTAGGGGCTTAGAAACAGATAGTCCCATAGATGTATTTTGCTTCATAAGTTATCACATCTATGGCCAAAGATGATGTAGGGGGGAAAAAAAGATGAGAGCTAGATTGTGACATTGCTTTGGGGAAAAAGAAATGATCTAAAGTATTTCCTCCAACGATTGATTGGTCAATAGCAATCTGTAAACAATAATCTAAAGAATGTGGGAGACAAAAAATGGACCTACTGCTCTTAGTCTTTTATACTTTCTTAAAGTAATCCACCTAAGGACCATTTATTTTCTTTTCTTCTCAGCCTTTCAATTCTATTTCTTGAAAAATTGTGTGGATAGTCTCATATTCAACAATGTGCCAACGTTAGTGGAGGCTTTCACATTGTCGGCAGTTATATACAAAACCAATTGGTAGTTGGGAGTGAACCTACTTTTGCTATAGACTTTTAAAATAGAGTTCACATGCCATATTATTCAAACCAATCTTACAATAATAGATTTCATAAAGTTCCTAAACTGTTTCAAATGGTGATTCTTTTATCATATTACAACCTTGAAGCTCAGTATCTTCCCTTTCTAAAGTGCCCCTCTTCCTTTTGGAATTATTGATTCCATGTGTTGTCAGGGCCATATGTTCTCCTTTTTTTAGCAATTATTGCTAGCTATGTTGCCATGAGGGCCACACCATTTATACACTTCTCTCTCTCTCTCTCTCAAATTATTATTATTATTATTATTATTATTTATTTATTATTTTTTTTTTTTTACGGGTAGGAGGTGATTAGAAATGATAGCCCCATGTTAGGGCCACGGGTACTGTTGCTATGATTATTTGTTCTTTAGCAACCATTGCTGTGATGCCTTAAGGGCCATATATGCAGGTGATTTGTCTTTGAAAATCATTTTGTTAATAAGTTAGCAGGAGCCTTATAGAGGATTAGCTTTTTACATATTCGTCAAACTATTATGTAACTTATAATCTTGCTAAGCATATTATTCATGTCACAAGTTTGTTAGTGTGGATGGAAAATGTCCCATCACATCTCACAACTATAACTTTGGCCAATCTCTCTAATCTTTCTTAATGAAATTTTAGTTTTCCAAAACTAAGAGAAAATCCAATTAAATCTCAAAGTGAAGTCTAATATTATGTATGTGTCCCATCCAATTTTCTTAATTTTGGTAAAACTATTTACTAAACCACAAAAATCAAGGAGGCCAATTTATTTTTCTTAAGTTTTTTATGCTCAATGAGTTATTAAGTGAGGAAACTATAGAATTAAAATTAACAAACCTAAAAAAAAAAAAAAAAATCACTTGTTAAAAAAAATATTGGAATGTGAGAAGTCTAGGCAATGAAAGAGTTACCTGGGATGTGTAAAGCATAGAATGTGTAAAATTTATAGGGGAGATGTATATCCATAATTGTGCTCATTATTACAACCTACTCTACAAACATCCTGAGGTTATATATGTGTGTGTGTGGTATTATTTCATTGTAAATGTACTAATTTAAGAGAAATCAACTTAAGATTGTTAATGACCGCTTGAATACAAGAGTTTTATCTATTTCTCTTATTTCACAACACGTTATCAGCATGAGTCTCTACCCAATTTCAAAAGAAAGTTGTACTTCTATATTCTTCAAACATTAAAGGTTATTTGTATTGTCTTCTCAACTTACCTTAAGTTTTTCTTCCTAAAAATTAGTGATTATCCTATTTCTTTATTATCAAGTTTTATACTTATATTTTTAGTGATTATTTTAACCAATTAAAATTTTATGGGATTCGTGTTCTATATATATTTTGTTAAAGATGGTTAGTATTTTACACATATCAATCACTTTTGAATATTATGTATGTGTAGTATTCTTTCATTACAATTTTGTATAATAGAAATGTTTGTTTGTTTAATTACTTATGTAATTAAATATTTGAAATAGATGCCAAACCATACCTTGACATCTTTGAAAATTTCTTATATTATTATTATTATTATTATTATTATTATTATACAAATACTAGTTAGACAAACAAAAATTGAGAATTTCATGATTAAAAATTTAAATATATATATTTTTTATTTCAAATAAATTTATATTTATTTTATTAGTAAATACTGTATTTTATATTTTCAAAATACAAAAATATTATATATAAACTTGGTAAAATTTTAATATACATTTAATTATTCTTATTTGTAAATAGATCCCATGTAGGTACATGCAAGCATGACTTAAGCTAGTTTTAGGGAATAGTGTGGACCAATACTATCCATTTAAGGTAGGTTTGGACATAATTGGGCTAAAGCCACGTTATACTCTCACTCATAGCCCAACCCAATTTTAAATTCGGCCCAATTATATAAAACATAAGAAAAGAAAGAAAAATATAAAATTAGACATCACATTCACCGCCCTTGGAATTGTAAATACTCTCTGTTTGGTTAGCGAGAAAACAGAGAGAAAAACATGAACCCAGAAGGTAAATCTCTCAATTTGCGGTCTTGTTGGTATCTCTGTGCCCACAGCCAATCCTGAGGCTAACGAAAGATAAATTTTTACCCAAGGTAAATCTCTCTCTCTCTCTCTCTCTCTCTCTCTCTCTATAAGTTTCTATTTCTATTTTTTAATGATTTCTTCTCTCTTTATGTGTTTTGTTTTAGTGAGAATCTTCATTGACTTTGAGACTAGTGAATACATACAAATTCGAAGTTTCACATTCTGAGTGTCACAAATTTTGCAACACTAACTTCGTATCTTTACATCTCTTATCGTTTGAGACCTCTAAAACTTGAGCCCAGTTTTAAGTTCTATCATTGGGTTTGGTTCTATGTATAGTCTTCAAACGCAGCATTATCAATACGTTTTGAATTTAAAAGTTTTGTTCTTTGTGCTTGAAGATTATAATCTTTGTTCATTGTTTATGTTTTGTTAATTGTCTGGTAAGTATTGTATCAGGGTGTTTTGTAATAAAAAAGTAAAGCTGTATGTATGACTCTGAATTTGTTGTCTAATTTTTTTGAAATGGGTTATTGATGTTGAGCTTATGTATCGGCTTAATTGTGTGATTGGTTTTTATTTTTGGCTCTGAGAGATTGTTTTTTATTCAATAATTATCTCAAAAAACTGCAAGGGGTTTCTCATATTATTGCATTGAAATAACAAGATAACCTTTTCCATTGATATGTTCTAAGTGATCTTTTGGAAACACAGAGATTTGAGTGTTACGTTAGGTACACTAAGTTGCACTGACACAGACATGGGTATGGATATGACACGGATATGGATATGGGGGTACGACAATTATTGAAAAATAAGGGTACGACACGGCGTGGGTATGGTAATTAAATAATTAATTAAATTTTATATTTAGGCATATTTTTTAATATTTTTAGACATAAAATATGTAAGAATTACAAATAAGTAAACTAACACCCAAAGTAGTACAGAATACACATAAAATGTTTAGAGTACAAACCAAAAGTTTAAATAGGCTACATTAACTACTGTCTATGGAGCTCGCCGACTCGCTGATCAGCCCGATCTAGCACCGGCGAGGGACAGAGGGCAGCGAGCAGAGGGAGGGTTGGGGCTGTGGGTTTCACGGTAATGATTTCTCACTTCTCACTTCTCAGACTCAAGATTTTTTGTTTTAGGGTATATCACAAAATCAACGGTAATGATTTGTCCATCTATCAAAATCTGTGAATTTTTTTTTTTTTTCCAATTTTGTCACTGCTGGCATGTCCATTGTGTCCAAGCCATTACGGAGCCGTGTTGGTGCCATGTCGGAGAAGTGAAAAAAAAAAAAAAAAAAAAAGACACCGCTCGGACATCAGAGTCCGGCGAGTCTTATTGGTATTGGTGTCCGACACGTGTCGGACACCAGTACTTTGCCAAAAATGGCGTGTCGGTGCAACCTAGTAGGTACATTGGCACTTGGCAATTCAAGCATAAGAAGATTCATACAAACTTGGATGAAAAAAATTGGACTAATTTAGCTAGGATGTGGTTTTGTTTAGTTAAGTTGTGTGATTTAGAGGTCTCACAACACCTCAGGAATTGATTTTTATTGTGCTTGCTATGCTTTTCACACAACTACATTTTTTTTGGTTGAATATGGAATATGCGAAAGTTGAGAATTTTTAGAGTGCTTGACTATTGGAAGGTAATGGTTTTATGACAATTGAGTAATGATGTTTTCCATTTCATCTCTCTTTTTAATTGATAAATTTACGGCGCACCATTGGGCTTGAACTCATTGTCAGTGTTTTTCTTCGTTCGAGTAGAAAAGATGCGCCTTGGCTAGGTGCTTTTAACAACTCTTATGCTACAAGAGCAGTGAAACACTGTAGTTCCAAGATGATTAGTTCTCAACAAGAAAAGGGGTGTTCTTCTTAATTTGAGTTTTTATTGTAACATTATCTTTGAAATAAACCTTTACAGTTTAATCCAAAACTTGATGGGATTAGTACTGTATAAGGGCACGGGACAAAAATGGTTTCTATTTATAAATGACTCTTGCTGCTGTATGACCTTTGCTTCTCCCTTTTAAAAAAAAATTGGAATTCTTTTAATTCAAATTTATATGAATTTTATAATAACTATCTTTTTGTTTCATATCACAAGCAATGGTAGGAAATGTAATTTTTTTTTTTCTGTTTGTTTGTTGTTGTTGGAATATAAGTCTACTATTTTGGATCATCTAATTCCAGATGCAAATCTACAGGATAACTAATTTAATTAAGATTTATCATAATGTCTTTTATGTTTCTTTTTCCCATCGTTAACATGAATTCTGCTCTAGCATACTGCTATTTTAGCAGGTTGTTGTTCAACAGTTAAGGACAATGATTTAGTTTGTGTTCTTTAGATGCTAAAAGTGCAAAATAGAAGGTTTTTTTTTTTTTTTTTTCCTTAAAACCTTGGATGATATAACAAATGGCTAGGAAATATTAGTTAGATTTTTCTTAAGATAGAAGGTCACTTAAAATTGCAGAAGCTGGACTGCTAAGGCTTGGTGGCCAATTTTTTACCATTAATAAAAGAAGACGTATCTTGCATTCTAGCCAAACGCAGTCTGCTTCCGAAATATGTCATTCCGCTTTGGTAAGTTTTCTTTCATATCTCCAACTACGTGTCATCTATGTTTTCTATGTCTCATAGGTAGATTAGTATCAAGTATGTGCTCAACATAAAATCTACAAATTTTACATTTGTTAGAATGTGAAAATAGTTACCTTTATATCATGATTTGGCATTTTCTAACATGCATCAGTGATGCTTTGACCTTTTGCATGAAGGTAATGCCCCTTACAGCCCTTTTGAGGTGAGCCAAAGTTTCAGAGCTTTCTAGGGATTATTATGTGCTTGAATTTTTCAATTTTAGTCTCACTTAAGAGTTGTCTTGGAATCAATTACTAACCCGCTAGTATGGGAATTTTCTGAACACAATCTCTTTGATACTTTCAATGGTAGACTAGGAAGCACGGGTTTGGGTGTGGGTGTGGTGCGACTACATGGCAATTTTTGAAAAAGTAAGATACAGGTGTGGCAGGATACATTTATTAATACATTATTAAATATATTTCTATTTATAGTTTCTATATATTGCTAAGCATATTTTTTCAATAGGTATAAAGATATAATTTTTTCTCATCTAAAATTGAAAAATAATTAAAAAAATCTTGAAAAAAAAGTCTAGACTTAATTGAGCTCAAGCTTTCTCAAACAAAAAGGGGAAAAAAAAGGACTTAACCCAACTTGAAACTCAGCCTTCACATGGTCAATATCCCAATAAGATAAAAGTATTAAAAAATTAAATATCATCCTCTCATTTCCAGTTTGGTTAACGAGAAAAAAGAACCCAAAAATTCGTTTCTTACATTTTTCTCATCCTTTCAAGTATTGGGGTTTGTTTTTTGTTGAGGCGAGTTTTAAGTACCAACCAATTCCTGGTTCTTACGGCTCTTTGTGCACAGAGCCACGACTGAGGCCAACAAAAGTGATGCTTTTAAAGAAGGTAAATTTCTCTATTCTGTTAAATGCTTTATGGGCTTATTATGTTAATTCCATGAAGGTTTTTTTTTTTTTTTTTTTTTTTAATATTTTCTTCTCTCTCTATCATTGTGTACTAGGTTCCTGGATTTTTGGGTTGGCTCACTTTAGGGTCAAGGGTAGAAAGTAATAACTATTTCAGTGATAATGTTGAGAACATAACAATTTAATTATTAATGTAATGTGTCATTTCAATTGTCATGTACACATCTATGGAATCTTGCCAAAAAAGATTATTAAGACTTCAGAGAAAGCTTGTCAAAATTATTATAATTACAATTTAATTACAGACGTATTTCAACCATATCTTTTTGGTCATGCCAAAGCACTAGTAAAGGGGGCATCAAAGTATCCTGGGAAAAAGTTTACCTTCCCAAGAGAGAAGAATGATTGGAACAAATCAGACATATCTGGAATCTTTACACAAAAGCTGGCTCTCTTTGGGTAGCCTTGGTCCATTCCAACCTGCTGAAAGGCAGGTGTATATGGACTGTTAAAGCCCCACAAGTGTGCACCTAGATTGGTGAGCCATCCTAAAATTAAGGGATCTGGCTATGAGCTTCATTAAATTTGAAGTAGGGGATGACCATATTCTTGTGGCATGACAATTGGCTATTGGTACCCTTTCATTAGAATTTGGATATAGGGTGATTTATGATGCAGCAGCAAGCCTGTAGCAAAAGTAGAGTCTGTTTTGAGGTACAAAGTTTGGATTTGGAAGCCTGCCAAAGTCAGCTACATCTTGAGAGTCTCAAATATATAGACGCAGCAAAGTGGACAATAACAAGCTCTGGTTGCTACTCTTGTGCTGCCACCTATGATGAAATTAGAGTAAAAGAGTTGGAGGTGGAGGTGGATTGGTGGAAGTTTCTTTGGTTTCAGTTAGCTATTCCTAGACATACTTTCATAGGATGATTGGCAATTAAAAACAAATTAATAATGAGAGAAAGGCTAGCTAAATGGGGATATACTGGTGATACTTTGTGTGTATTCTGTATGAGCTGCATTGAGAGCAAAGACCACCTATTCTTGGCCTGCAATTTTGCTAGAAGAATCTGGATTGTCTGTTGAACTAGCGGAAGCTCTAATACCAGATTGTTGAACAAAACAGAGGACAACACATGCTAAAGATATTAACAGAAAACTTTTATTTCAAAATATTGACAAGTTGACAATATACTATGCAAGACACAAGTAACTTAGACACACACTGAAACTTTATTTTTGCCTTTGCACTTCTCCACTAGTTGACCTTTTACAAGCACACATCAACTTACATAAATATCCCTGCACCTCACTTCTTTAGACACCTATTGACACTAGAAGACTTTGCCTTCAAACTTTTCTTCACACCACTCTACTCTTATGACACACACTCAAGTGGAACCCCTTGGTTCCTATTTATAGTTTCTGTAAGTCGGTTAAGCAACCGACATTGAATCTTCTAGGCCATTATTTTATTGATAGTAAGTTTACTAAGCTTTTCTGTTACAAATGGGGAATGAATTCTGCAGAAATCCTCAATTTAGCCTCGACTAATCTCTGTGCAATGTCAAATATTTGTTGTCCAAAACTTGTAATATGCCTGATATGTGTCTTGGTTTTAACTGTTCTGTTGTCTCTATGCTGGTCGTGTAATTCGCTCCCTGGTCCATTGGTACGTATAGCTAGAGTTAGTTGTATAGTTTTGTTTTGGTGTGTAAGATATCGGCCCCTTTTGTGTTGTTGGGACCATTTCCCCGTGTCTTTTTTTTGTCCAAACTTCTGTTGTTTGTGTATCGTTTGGTTTTTCTTAATGAATGTATACCGATTCACCAAAAAATAAAATAAAGATGAACCACACTTGTTAATCCTAAGAAGAAAGAGGGAAAATGAAACTAGTCAAAACTACTTAATTAATTTATTGTTCTGTTCTTGTTCTGTCCATCCCTTTGCATCCCAATTTGTGATACAATAAGTCTAGCGATACAACTTTATTCACAATTGCTAACATGGTCTGTTGTGACTAGTGCATAACAAAAGTGGTGCCAGTGGTAGACTTGGGCAAAAGTGATATTGCTCCAATCACAAAGCGGTTGTGAAAAAGATTGTCCCAGCTTCATTCATTTGCGATGTGTTTATTATCCATGAGATTCCTGTTAATATTGAGAAATTGTGATATTTTCCCATGGCTCACTAAAGGAAATCGATTGTTTTCATTAATTATCCATTGATTATTATTAATTTTTTTGAGATAAACATATGATTATTTTCTTGTGTTGGAGGTCAAGCTCAAGAGCTTGATATTGAGCTTGAGTTTGTGCTAGATATTGAGCTTAAACTCGACTTGACTAATGAATTGTGCTCAAGCTTTTAGAATTTTTGACAAGCTCTTCGAAATTGTTTATAGGCTTCGATTGAGCTGGAGTGGGGTTTGAACATGTTATTGTTATTGTCAAGCTGAGCTTGGACATTCACTACTCGACTTGATTTGATTACAGCCTTGGACTAGTTGAAGTTCTACATATATTTCTATCTTTTTTCGCAGTGTTTTCTCAGAGTATGACCAAGACATTTTAAAATTTGAGGTTTTGTTCTTTGTGCTGGAATATTTTCATGTTTTCATCTTTCTTTATTGTTTATGTTTTGTTGTTTGTTTGGTAATGTATCAATATGTTTTGTAATCAAAAAGTAAAACTGTATGACTTTGAATTTGTTGTTTATTTATTTTAAAATGGGTTATTGATGGTGAGCTTATGTATTGGGTTAATTGTGTGATTGGTTTTATTTTTGGATCTTAGAATTATGTGAATTCAGTATCTAGCCTTTCCCATTACAAGTGATGCTATCATAAGATGATACAATAAGCCAAAAGATGTAAAAGAAGAAAAATTCATTGTCATGGTGTTTTTGATCATTTTTAAATCAGATTATTATTAGAAATTTTGCAATTCCAGCTTAAGTTCTTTACTAACAATTCAAGAAAATTAGTAACAAAATGGGCTCAATTACCATGCTAAAGATCAAATAAAACAGAATAAACTCATTTAAGGTAGTTCCAATAAAAGGCATCAGAAACATATGAGTACCTTCTCTTTGAATTGCACTTCTACTTCTTTGAATTGCACCTCTTTTTCTTCTTAAATAGACAAAGCAGCAACTTCGACCTGAACATAAATGTATGATAGTTATTCCACACATAAAATAGAAGTACATGTCTAAGCTAATCTTGCAAAAGGCATGACATCTTACGTTACAATATTCACCTAATGAATTTTTGTTGTATGCTCGAAGCTTAGAAACAGAATCCCTTAGATGTATTTTGGTTGACAAGAAATCACTTCTATGGCTAAAGATGATGAAAGGAGAAAATGAAAAAAAGATAAGAGAAAGATTGTGCAAATGCTTCGGGCAAAATGAATAAATACCAATCTGTAGTTTCTCCGTCGATTGCTCTGTTGAATTCTAGTTTCCAAAGGACTACAAATAATGATGTTAAAGTATTCCCTCTGGCTTAGTGTCTGAAAAAATGGCCACTCTTTTCCTTTCTACTGTAATGGGAGACAAAAAATGGACCTACTGCTTTTTTCTAATCTGCCTTCAATTTTTTTTACTCTTAAGAAAGTGTGAAACGTTTTTATCTGTCGGTCATAGTAGAATGGAATGTGTTCACGTTGTCAGCAGTTAAGGACAAAACCAATTAGTAGCTGGGAGTGAAATAAGTATAGTATGAATTCTGCCAAATGCCAACGATTCTCAACTTTTCTGTGGACTTTCAAAACTGTGTTCCACCTGTCCAATTAAATTTAATTATAACCGATCTTACTTTAGTAGATTTCATGAAGTTTCTTTACAGTATCAGATAGTGATCCTTTTATATCTATTATTGAAAACAATCAAATTATAAGCTTGATGCTCTGTTTCTTCCTTTCTTAACATATATTTTGAGACTTTATCAGAGTGATATTTGGTAACTTTTTGCTTTAGCCTTTCAAGTTTGGGTTTTATTAGATTAGATTAACCGTTAATCCAAGCTCAACTTGCTACGTTATACTCCCGGTATCCAACTTAAACATGAGTTTAAGCCCCATGTACTAGGTTTAGATTCAGAGCCAAAAAAAAAAATATATATATATATATATATATTTTAAGAAATTAAAAACATTTTACTCTTCACCGTCAAAGAAATGCCTAAATGGAAACTTTCAAGAGAGTCAATACGAGTCTTCCTTTTGGAATAATGATTCCCTGTGCTGCTAGGGCCATGCGTGCTCTTTTTTCTTAGCAATTATTGCTAGCTATGCTGCCGGTGCCATGACGGCCACACCAATTATACACTTCTTGGGCACACCCACAGGTACTGTTGCTATGATTATTTGTTCTTTAGCAATTATTGATAGCTATGCTGCCTTTTGGACCATTATGTAGGTGATTGACTTTGAAAATCATACTGTTAATAAGTTGTTTAGAATTATTTGGATCTCTAATTAATCTTGTACATTATTTTGCTCCAGAAACATCAAGCAATAGATAACCATCTATTTGAGAAATCAATGAACAATCTCATCCTTTACAAGGTCAATAGCCCAATAAGATAAAAAATATTTAAAAATAAAATATCATCCTCTCATTCCTGTTTGGTTAATGAGAAAAATGAACTCAAAATTTCGTTTCTTACATTTTTCTCATCCTTTCATATATTGGGGTTTGTTTTCTTGTTGAAGTGAGTTTTAAGTTCAAACAAATTCCTGGTTTTTAGGGTTCTCTATGCACTGGCCAACAAAAGCGACATTTTAAAGAAGGTAAATCTCTCTCTATTTGTCTGTTCTGTTAATGCTTTATGGGCTTATTATGTTAATTCCATGAAGGATTATTATTATTATTTTTTAAAAATTTGTTCTCTCTGTCCTAGGTTCCTGGGTTTTTGGGGGTGGCTCACTTAATAGATCTTTGTCATCCCTATCTTAGGATTTTCTCAGTGATTTTAATAGATGGAACCACTTGTTTGGGAGTTGATTTTGGAGGTGAAAATGCGTAGAGAAGTGTGTTATTGAGGAGGGACCTGAGTTTGATTGTTTACACTTTACAGGGAATATATATTTTTATATATTTGACCATTAAAAATAACAGCAAGTTGGGAGAAATTAGCATCTAACCTTGCCCATTGCAAGTTATTCTATCCTAAGGTGCCTGCTAAATTGAGTAAGAATTTTGAATATAACAACTAATAATACAATAAGCCAAAAGATGCAAGAGATGAAAAATTCATCATCATGGTGTTTCTAATAATTTTTAAATCAGATTACTATAAGAAATTCTGCAATTCCTTCTTACGTTTTTTACTAACAATTCAAGAAAAAATTGTAGCGCATAATGACATAAGAAGCTCCACAAAAGCCAAGGATGTGACAAAGAAACAAGAATAGCAGTAGACCATGAGAAAAAAATCTGAGTTCATTCTGGTGGTGAAACTGTGTAGAGAAGTGTGTTATTGATTAGGGGCTTGAGCTTGGTACTTTGGTTTTTTACAGGGAATATATATATATAAGATAAGTTCAAGTTACACCTAGTGTAACTCTAAAGAAGTTATACATTTTTAAGACTATTGATTTCTATAAGATCTAATGGTTAAAAATAGTCAATTACCACATCAGCAAAATTTATTTTAGGATTTTTTTTCTCTCACCTTATTTATTACAACCATTGATTTCTCTCCTTATTTATTTATTCATGCTGTTAACATGAGAAATTTTTTTGACAATATACGCAGTATGTGTATGCAGTTCACTATGCATAATTTTTCCATCATTTTCAAAGTTGTAATTGTATGTAGACCTCATCCACTTCAATTTTCAAGTATTCTTATTTTTATTTTACCTTGCTGTGATAAACTTAAAAGCATCTTCAACAAAATAAATTGGAAATATATTTTGTCTTGTAGTGATAAATTTAAAAGTATTTTTCAACAAAATAGAGGGGAAATATATTTGTCAAGACCAACAAAAGTAGGAGTTGCAGTTTCTTTTATAGCATAATTTGTGGAAAGAAATACTTCATAAACAGAGTAACCGAAATATATTGCTCCTGGATTGTGGTTATATTACCCTAATTGTAAAATCAGGACATCATCAATAATTTGCTTATTTATTCATTAACCCACCGCTTAGAATTTTGACATCCAAATCAGATCTTTCAAACTCTTGAATGACAACTATTCAATGTTAGAGACAGTAAATCTGCATGAAAAGTATCAGATGATGGCACCAATACCCCGGCGGCCCAGCTCGCCGACCCCTTGCTTTAAAAAAATCCCAGTAGCATCAATATATATATATATATATATATATATGTACGTATGGCTATATGCAATGCAAGTGACGGGATGGAGCACTGTGATATTATGCCACAGGTCTCCATAGCAAGAAGGGTGGAATAAAAGAAAATTATATTGGATTAATCTGGAGAAAAAAATAAAAAAGTACTCATGTTGTAATATAAAAAGGGTGAAAGAAAGAAAGAAAGAAAGAAAGAAATAAGGAGAGAGAAATCAATTGTTGTAATAAATAGGGTGAGAGAAAGAAAAATACCCTTAAATAAATTTTGTTGATGTGGTAGTTGACTATTTTTAACCATTAGATCTCATAGAAATCAATGGTCTAAAAAAGGTGTAACTTCTTTGGAGTTACACCAGGTGTAACTTGAACCTCTCTCTCTCTCTCTCTCTCTCTCTCTCTCTCTCTCTCTCTCTATATATATATATATATATATATAATGTATCTAACTTTGCCCGTTATGAGTGATGCTATCCTAAGGTTCCGCTAAATTGAGTAAGGGCTAAGGAAGAATTTCGAAGGTAACAATTAATGATACAATAAGCCCAAAGGTGCAAAAGAATTAAAATTAATTGTCATGTTGTTTTTAATAATTTTTTTAAATCAGGTTATTGTAAGAAATTCTGTAATTCCGACTCAAGTTCTTTACTAACAATTTAAGAAAAATTAATAACAAAATGGGCTCGTTTCAAATGCTAACTAATAGAATAGAATAATCTAATTTCAGGGCATTCCCAATAATTAAAAGGCGTCAGAAAGATACAAGTACCTGCTCTTTAAATTTCACTTCTCTTTCTGCCTAAGTAGACAAAGTAGCAACTTCAACCTAACCATAAAACGTATGATAATTATTCCCCACATAAAGTAAATGTCTAAGCTAATCTTGCAAAACACCATGGTATCTTACATCACAAAATTCACTTAATGGAGTTTTCTTGATCCTCGAGGCTTAGGAATAGAGTCCCATAGTTGTATTTTGCTTTAGAAGAAGAGATCACTTCTATTGCTAAAGATGATGATGAAGGGAGAAAATGATAAAAAGATAAGAACTAGATTGTGCCATTGCTATGGGGGAAAAGGAATAGCAATCTGTAATTTCTTCATCAATTGTTTTGTTGAATTCTAGTTTCAAAAAGGGTATAAATAATGTAATTTTTTTTTTTTTTTTTTTGGAGAAGATATAAATAATGTACTTAATATAAGCAATTAGTGTCATTCATTGTAGAAAGCTCATTTTCTCATTCCTATTGATTATTTAGTTGGGAGTTAGTATACTTTCCTCCTAAAGAAAGCTTAGGGTCTGTTCGTTTGGTGAGATGGAGAATTGGGATGATGGAAAATGGGGAAGGAATGGAAAAGTGGGAGGATAGAAGAGATTTTAATTTCTCTAATTTGTGTTTGGTTGGGGTGGAAACATGGAAAGATGAGAAAAATGAGTTTATATAAATTTACTTATAAGCCTTTAATAATAATAATAATAATAATAATAATAATAATATATAAGCCCAATTAAAACAAAAAAGTGGCAAACAATCAACCCCAAAAAAAGAAGAAGACAATCACTCAAATTTATTAAAAAATATAAATCATGCCTAGAAAAGAAAGAAGTCTGATTTTGTTAAACCCAAAAAAAGAAAAAAAAAAAGAAAAAAAAGAAAGAAAGAAAGAAGTAGAGCAAAACAAATGCCAAAAAAAAAAAAAAAAGAATATGTCCACTTCAGGAAGAAAAGCAAATTCTATCTCTCTAACTAAATATCTATAAAATTAGTTTTTTCTCCATTTTTCTCTTTTTCATTTTCTATCCCCCTTTTTTCACCTCAACCAAATGGACCCTTAGCATCAATTTGGGATGAGCTGAAAAATTCAACTTATCTACACTTTTAACTTATTTTTGTTATTATTTATGGATTTCACTGCACTTTTTAATACTATTTATGGATCACATTCAGCTTATTTTATAACCTAATTTCTACCCTTTCAGCAAAATATTTTCATATTCAATTAAATAAACTATTTCTAAATAGACATTTCGTATAATTCACTGAAGAGAGCTCATTCGGTAATTGGCATAAACAATCATGCTTTCCTTCTCAAATCATGACTAGGTGTGCTGTCAAGGTTTAATGCTATGCTATCCACTTCTAGGTCACACCCACATCTACCGTTCTATGGACTTTTCTTTTTCGCAATCGTTGCTATGGATTTCAATTCTAATAAAAGTGTCCGACTTGCTGCCTTTATTAGTTTTAACTAATATGTGCAGCTCTTTATCTTCCAAAATCAGATTTTTATTAAGTTCTTTGAATTCCTTTAAACTATTCTTTTTATCCAAAAAAAATTATTTAAGCATCTTATTAATCATATACACTCTTTTGCTCCATAAACATCAAACGATAATGATAGATATTTGAGATGATTACAAAAAAGGAAACCATGTGAATACCATCTCCATATAATGTGTGCTGGTAGTAATCTGTCCAAAATAAATCTTTTAAGATCTCTAATAATTCTCGTAGAATCTTTTGGTACACCAACATCAATTAATAATGTTGCATCCTAATTGGAGGTGACAATAGCAACCATGTTAGTATTCTATTGGCTGGGTTAAATGAGCCATAACTACCATAGGCCCACCAGGGCAGGGGGTCAATGAACACTCAGTCCCTGGTTTACATGAGAGTGGTGTGATAGTAAATGAACATATGTCTAGTGCTAACAACTATAGAACGCCAACAAACCCCATGGCCAATCCTCAATGTCCATTAGTGATCTCCTGGGTTGAGATAAATAGAAACTGAGATGTTGAATAAGGAAGTCACATGGTTGCTCTCTTTTACCATTTTTTTTATATAAATAAATAAATAAATAATAAAACCTAGAGAATGCCACCAATAAATCCATATAAAGTCTGGACAAAATTGGGCTCAAGATGAGACATTTTACTCTCACTCCATAGCCCAACCCAACTTGAAATTCAGCCCACTTACTAGGTCCAGGGCCCAATTAAATAAAATAAAACTGACCTTCCAAGTTCCATTCATTTCGTAGTTCTATGTTTGGGCTTCAAAAGCAGCGTTATCAAAACGTTTTGAATTTGAAAATTTTGTCCTTTGTGCTTGAAGATTTTCATCTTTATTCATTGTTTATGTTTTGTTATTTGTCTGGTAAGTAATATATCAGGGTGTTTTGTAATCAAAAAGTAAAGCTGTATATATGACTCTGAATTTGTTGTTTAATTATGCGACTGGTTTTTATTTTTGGGTCTGAGATATTGTTTTTTTTTTATTCGATAATTATCTCAAAAAACTACAAGGGGTTTCTCATATCATTGAAATAAAAAAGACAACCTTTTCCACTGATATGTTCTGAGTGATATTTTGGAAACACAGAGATATGAGTGTTACGTTTGGCACATTGGCAATTGACCATTCGAACATAGGAAAATTTATACAAACTTACAGCTCTCATGACACCTTCAGGAATTCAATTTTATTGCTTGTTGTGCTTTTCACATAACTACTTTTTTTTTTTTTGAATATGGAATATGCAAGAGTTGAGAGTTTTCAGAGTGTTTGACTATTGGAAAGCAATGGTTCTTCTTGGGTTAGAACTCATTGGCAATGTTGAAGACCCTTGGGTAGGTGATTTTCACTTTAGGGACTTGAGAACCTGTATGAACAACTGTTTTGCAACAAGAGCAGTTCACTCTGTTTTAAGACGATTAGTTCTCAACATGAAAATGGGTATTCTTCTTAATTTGAGTTTCTTTTTTCATTTTTTTCTTTTTTTTGAAGCACACACCTTTACAATTTAGTCCAAAGCTTGATGGGATTAGTCATGTGTAAGGTTGCAGGACAAAAACTATTCGTATTTATATATGACTCTTTCTACTGTATGACCTTTGCTTCCTTCTCTCTCTTTTTTTTTTTTTTTTTTTTTTTTGGGGGGGGGGGGGGGGGGGAATTCTTTTAATTCTATTATATATGAATTTTATAATAGTTATATTTTTTTCATATCACAAGCAATGGTAGCGAATGTAATTTTCTTTTGTCTATTTATTGTATAGCATTTTGAAATATAAGTCTACTTTTTTGGATAATCAGATTCTAGATGCAAATCTACATGATACCTAATTTAAGATTTATCATAATGTCTTTTATGTTCCTTTTTCCCATTGCTAATTTCATCAATATTGTAACTCTTAATTTACTGATTTTTTTTTTTTTTTTTTTTTTTTGTCATTGCTTAAATTTTATTTTGTTTTTTTGTCAAGAATTGATTTTTATTGCTTGCTGTTCTTTCCACACAACTACATGGATTTTTTTTTAGTTGAATATGGAATGTGCAAAAGTTGAGAATTTTTAATGTTTGACTACTAGAAGGCAATGGTTTTATGACAATTGAATAATGATGTTTTTCATATCTTCCCTCTCTTTGATTGGTAAATTTACAGGCGCACCATTGGGTTAGAACTCATTGGCAGTGCTTTTCTTCTTTCGATTAGGAATGAAGACCCTTGGCTAGGTGCTTTTAACTTTAGGGACTTGAGAACTTCCATGAACAACTCTTTTGCTACAAGAGTAGTGAAACGTTGTAGTTCTGTATCATTCACTCTGTTCTAAGATGATTAGTTCTCAACTAGGAAATGGGTATCCTTCTTAATTTGAGTTTTTATTGTAACGTTATCTTTGAAATACACCTTTATGGTTTAATCCAAAACTTGATGGGATTACTACTATATAAGGGCACAAGACAAAAACCTAGGATGATATAATTAACAAATGGCTAGGAAATACTAGTTAGATTTTTCTTAGATAGAAGGTCACTTAAGATTGTGGAAGTCAGACTGCTAGGGCTTGGTGGCCAATTTTTTACTATTAACAAAAGAAGACGTATCTTGCATTGTTTGAAAAATGTTGTCAACTTATGTTTAACAAATGTTGTCAATTTATGTTTAACATGCATTCTAGCAAAACGCAATCTACTTCTGATATATGTCATTCGGCTTTGGTAAGTTTTCTTTCATATCTCTAATTACATGTCATCCATGTCTTTTGTGTTTCATACTGTGGTAATCAAGTATATATGTGTTCAACGTAAAATCTACAAATTGGGGCCATAAATTTAGTAATTTGACATTACAAAAAACTATTTTATCTATTTTACCACTTTATCTTACAAAACACCCAATATTAGTCGTTTTATTTCAACTTTCAACACAATAAAATAATATAAACAATATAATAAAATAATATATCTACTACAATATACAACAACCACCACCACTAACACAATAAAATAATATAACTTTTAATAAAATATTGTTTTTTCTTTTTAGCTTCTTAGCTACAGTGCACAGCCATATTTGGTTGTGCATTGTAGCTCAACAACCAAATTTTTTGGCTTTCCCTCCACCATTGCAGCATGTTTTTTAGTATTGGTAGTGCTAAAAATAGCAGTATAACTTTTTAGCATCACCAATATTAATGCTCTTAGGATGTGAAAATAGTTACCTTTATATCATGATTTGACATTTTCTAACATGCATCAGTGATACTTTGAGCTTTTGCATGAAGATAATGCCCCTTACAGCCTTTTTGAGGTGAATCAAAGTTTCAAAGTTTCTAGGGATTATTATTTGCTTGAATTTTTCAATTTTAGTCTCACTTAAGAGTTGTCTTAGAATTAATTACTAACCCGCTGGTTTGAAAATTTTTTATCACAATCTCTTTGATACTTTCAACGGTAGAGCGTATATGTGACTTTAGGATTTTGCTACTGCATCTTCTTTTTGCAATCAGGTTACGTTATACATGATATGTTATATATATATATATATATATATATATATATATATATATATGTTGATAAGTAGTTTATGTAAGAGATTAAAATTAAGCCCCTGAACAAACTGTTTGTATATGAAAATATAAGTTTTTCTCATCTAAAATTAAAAAATAATTAAAAAAATCTTGGAAAAAAAGTCTAGAATTAATTGAGCTCAAGCTTTCTCAAACAAAAGGGGAAAAAAAAGGACTCAACTCAACTTGAAACTTAGCCTTTACAAGGTCAATATTCCAATAAAATAAAAGTATTAAAAATAAAATATCATCCTCTCATTCCTAGTTTGGTTAACGAGAAAAACGAATCCAAAAATTCATTTCTTACATTTTTCTCATCCTTTCAAGCATTGGAGTTTTTTTTTTTTTTTTTTGGGTGAGTTTTAAGTTCCAACCAATTCCTGGTTCTTACTTCTTAGGGCTCTCTATGCACAGAGCCACGGTTGAGGCCAACAAAAGCAATGCTTTTAAAGAAGGTAAATTTCTTTGTTCTGTTAAATGCTTTATGGGGTTATTATGTTAATTCCATGAAGGTTTTTTTTTAATAAATATTTTCTTCGATCTCTCTCTATAACTGTGTACTAGGTTCCTAGGTTTTTGGGGTGGCTCACTTAAGGGTCAAGGATAGAAAGTAATAACTATTTCAATGATAATATTGAGAACATAACAATTTACTTATTAATGTAATGTGTCATGTCAATTGTCATGTACACATCTATGGAATCTTGCCAAAAAAGATTATTAAGACTTTAAAAAAAGCTTGCCAAAATTATTATAATTACAATTTAATTACAGACGTATTTCAACCATTTCTTTTTTGTCATGCCAAAGCACTAGTAAAGGGGGCATTAAAGTATCCTGGGAAAACTTTTACCTTCCAAGAGAGAAGGATTCCAACCTGCTGAAAGGCAGGTGTCTATGGACTGTTAAAAGTCCTAATGGTGTGCACCTAAAATTAAGGGATCTGGCTATGAGCTTCGTTAAATTTGAAGTATGGGATGGGAAGACCATATTCTTATGGCATGACAATTGGCATCCTATTGGTACCCTTTCATTAGAATTTGGATATAGCGTGATTTATGCAGCCAGCAAGCCTGAAGCAAAAGTAGTCTGTTTTGACTTTTGACTTTTGAGGGACAAAGTTTGGATTTGGATGCTTGCCACGTCAATTTTTATGGTAAGATTTTGTAAGAGTGTGACACTGTGGAAAAGCATGGAATAGAGTTTGCTATTCACAAAGTTGGACGAACAAATTTGTTTCAACCATTTCTAAAAATCCCTGTACTTCATGTTCATACTGTCTATGGTGGTAATATTTTTCGCACAGGTGAGATCTGAGGATTGCCACAAACACCAGCTTGGCCAGCTCCCCAGAGTGGATAACCCACATCTGTGATCTCCCCGTAGTTGAACGTATTGGTACTACTCTACACCTTAAGTACCGATCATCAGATCAGTACATAAAGACACAGGCAGCTCTACGAAAACCAAGGTTGTGACAAACAAAGAAACAAGAAAAACTATAGACCATGAGAAAAAAAATCTGGGAATTCATTTTGGGGGTGAAAATATGTAGAGAAGTGTGTTATTGATTAGTAACCTGAGTTTGATACATTGGTTGTTTACTAGGAATATACATTTTATATATTTATCCATTAATATTATTAGATTAAATGAATAAATTCACCGTCTCCTATTAGCTTAAATTTTTAGGAGAATCAATAATTTGACAATTTTTTTAAAATAGCAGCAGTGGTAGAAAGATAGAATTATAATTATTTGAACTATCTGACCTTGCCCATTAAAGTGATTCTATCCTAAGGTGCCCACTAAATTGAGTAAGGAAGAATTTCAAATGTAACAATTAATGATGCAATAAGTCAAAAGATGCAAAAGAAGAAATATCCATTGTCACGGTGTTTTTGATCATTTTTAAATCAGATTATTATAAGAAATTTTGCAATTTCGGCTCAAGTTCTTTACTAAAAATTCAAGAAAATTAGTAATGAAATGGGCTCGATTACCATGCTAAGAACAAATAAAACCATATAAACATTTCGAGGTAGTCCGAATAAAAAGCATTAGAAATATGTAAGTACCTGCTCTTTAAATTTCTCTGCTCTTTAAATGGCACTTCTGTTTCTCCTTAAGTAGACAAAGTAGCAATTTCAACCTGACCATAAATGAATTAAAGTTATTCCCCATAAAGTACATGCATGTCTAAAGCTAATCTTGCAAAAGAGCATAACATCTTACATTACAAAATTCACTTAAAATGGAGTTTTCATGTATGCTCAGGGCTTAGAAATAGAGTCCCAAAGATTTATTTTGCTTTGCAAGAGATCACATCTATGGCTAAGGATGTTTGAGGGAGAAACGGAAAAAAATATAAAGGCCAGATTGTGCCATTGATTTAGGGTAAAGGAATAGCAATTGGTGTTGAATATGAAACTAGTATTGCTAAGATTGGTAATCAAGTTAAAGCCATAATATCAACACAACTATGAAATTTTTGAGGTGGTTCTTAAAGTTGCTAGCAGAAAGTTTATGTAGGGGAAATTTATGATAGAAAAGCCCAATCAGATTTGAATTGCACATGGCATGCAATTAAATTATCAGTGGGAGGTAAATCCTAGGAGTTTTCTTCCTTTGACTAAGCCACTGGTTTTTTACTTGGTAAACGAATTATATCTATTAACTTTTTTTTCATTTGTTTATAGGTTTAGTTAATAGGCACATTTAAGATATTAGTTAATATGCTATTTTTTAAAAAAATTTGATACTATTTTTACAAGGAATATAAAAGTTGTTAAAAAAATTAATTATTTTTTTTATAAAAATAATTATAAAAAAAAGGGTTCTAAATCAATACCCTTATTAAGTCATTTATAAACTTTTCCCCTTTGTTTATTGTGGCTTGAATTGAAATCATATTTTTTGAACAATGTGCGCTAAACAAATAAAAAAAAATTACAGCGGGACACATTCACATTATGGGCACCTTGAAAGGAGAGCTTGCAACATGCCCACTTGCCAACTTGCAAGAGTGGGTACATGCTATACATCGCTCTGACAAATGCAACGTGTATTAATGTGTATTAATTAAATTGTATTTTTAGCCTTTTAGGCTATCATCTTGATGTATTAATTAGTATTTTATTGCCTTTTCTTAAATATAAAAAAATAAAAATAAAATAAAAAATTTATTGCCTAAAAAAGTTAGTATTTTATTGAATCTCTTTATGCGTGAAGAAGAACTACAAGCACTTGATGTAGTGCTTCTAAAATACGGTACAAGACAAAAGACAGTTCTTTGATAAATTCATCATTTTGATAAATTGGCACCGGCGCACGTCGCACAAGCATCTATGTAGTATTGCATCAAATAGTTGTATTTTCAAGATCACTACAAAGTCTCAGAATTAGCTCAAGAAATGGGAAGTTACTATCTTGTCTATACATACAGGGGCGGAGCTAGGATTTTTTGTTTGGGGGGGCCAAATTTTGTTACTAATATATTAGTCTCAAGTCAAGATAAATCATCACACTCAGGCATAAACGCACATACACAAATATAAACATTAATATTTTGAAACTAGAGTAGGTCATAATTTATAAATATATTGTATATAAAATTAATAACTTTCACATTTGTATATTCGCAAGATAATTTTTTAGGGGTTTATCACCTTTTAAACTCTAATATTATACAAAAGCTGTCTAGTTTGATATTAAACATGTACAAAAAAACGAATGAGAGAAAACAAAAACTACCTTGTCTCTATAACTGCTAGATCAATTGAAAATTTCTATTGATTTTTAAGAGCATCATTGGATTAACTCAAACATTTGGGGGGGCCAACTTCTATTTTTGTAGTTAAACATTTAAATTTTTTAATACTTATACATAATATAAAATAATTTTTTAAAATTTTACATAATATAAAATAATTTTTTAAAATTTTGGGGGGGCCATGGCCCCCCCAAGCCTTGCTGTGGCTCCGCCCCTGTATACATAGCTTAACTCACTTTCGATTCATCGAGTTGTGTCTTGACAAATTTTCAATAGAGTCTCGATTGATTAAGTTTCACGAGTCTAAATCTTTAATCAAGCCCGTTAAGTTGACTCAAAACTTGAAATTCAAACCCTACTTGCAAAAGTATATAAGGGATCATTATAGTTTATTAAAAACAAATATCTCCCTCATGCATCTAGGGTTTCTTCATCTACTTTCTCAATTCACAATCTTCTTGAAGACATTAAGGGTATGTTAGTAACTATTTTTTCTTCTTGTTTTTTATTTTCAAAAATAATTTTCTATTTTTGAAACAAAAAAGCTTGTTTGGCAACTCAAAATAGATAAAAATAAATAAAAACTGTTCTCAAAACTCAATTTATGAAGAAAACTGAAAACATGCAAACGACTATTTTTAGTTTTTAGTTTTCATAAGTCAAAGAAAACAGGCATTTGATTTAATGAATCTGTCTCATTTAATGAGTTAGCATTAGAATTCAAATCATAATAACAACATATTTTAGTTTTTTTTTTCTTCAAAAAACTTTTTTTTTTTTTTTAATTTCAACTAACCAAACATGTTTTTGATTTCAAAAATACAAGAAAATTTTTTCTTTATATTCTCAAAAACAAGTTTTTAAAAATAAAAAACAAAAACTGTTACCAAACATAATTATACAAAAATATGATTTGTTGTGAGTTGTGACTAGTGCATAACAAAAGTAATATCAATGGTAGACATAGATGAAAGTGATGTTGCTTCAATCACAAAGCAATTGTGAAAAACATTGTGTCCCTAGCATCATTCATTTGCAATATTTTTATATTTTATGAGATTCCTATTAATATTGAGAAATTGTGATATTTTCTCGTGGCTTACTAACGGAAATCCATTGTTTTCTATAATTATCTATTAATTGATTTTGTTTTTTTTTTTTGTTTTTTTTTGTTTTTTTTTTTTTTTTTTTTTGAGATTAGAACATTTGATTATGTGCTTGTGTTGGAGGTCAAGATCAAGAGCTTGATATTGAGCTCAAACTCGACTTGACTAATGTATCAGGTCGAGCTCAAGCTTTTAGAGTTTTCGACAAGCTCAAGTTCGAAATATTTTGTAGGCTTTGATTGAGCTGGAGTGTAGTTTGAACATGTTATTGTTATTGTCAAGTTGAGTTTGAAAATTCACTACTCGGCTTGATTTGATTACAGCCCTTGGACTAGTTGAAGTTCTACATATATTTCTATCTTTTTTCCAAGTGTTTTCTCAGCAAACAAATGCAGTATGACAAGGACATTATAAATTTGATGTTTTGTTCTTTGTACTAGAACATTTTCATCTTTTTTTATTGTTTATGTTTTGTTGTTTGTTTGGTAATGTATCAGGATGTTTTGTAATAAAAAGTAAAGATGTATGACTCTGAATTTGTTGTTTATTTTTTTTTTGAATGGGTTATTGATGGTGAGCTTATTTATTGGGTTAATTGTGTGATTGGTTTTATTTTTGGATCTTAGAATTATGTGAATTCAGTATCTGGTCTTTCCCATTACACATGATGCTATCATAAGATGATTAAATAAGCCAAAAGATGTAAAAGAAGAAAAATCCATTGTTATGGTGTTTTTGATCATTTTTAATTCAAATTATTATAAGAAATTATGCAATTCCAGCTTAAGTTCTTTACTAACAATTCAAGAAAATTAGAGACAAAATGAGAAAACAAATAAAACAGAATAAACTCATTTCAGGTAGTTTCAATAAAGGGCATAAAAAACATGAGTACCTGATCTTTAAATTGCACCTCTACTTCTTTAAATTGCACCTCCTTTTCTTCTTTAATAGACAAAGCAGCAACTTCAACCTGAACATAAATGTATGATAGTTATTCCCCACATAAAATGGAAGTATATGTCTAAGCTAATTTTGCAAAAGTGCTTGACATCTTACATTACAAAATTCACTTATTGAAGTTATTTTTGTATGCTCAAAGCTTAGAAAAAGAGTCCTATAGATGCATTTTGCCTGACAAGAAATCACTTCTGTGGCTAAAGACGATGAAAGGAGAAAATGAAAAAAAGCTAAGAGAAAGATTGTGCCATTGTTTTGGGGAAAAGGAATAGCAATCTGTAATTTCTCTGTAGATTGCTCTATTGAATTCTCTAGTTTTAAAAAGACTACAAATAATGATGTTAAGAATTCCCTCTGGCTTAGTGGATGAATATGTTTTTTTTCCTTTCTAGTATAGTGGGAGACAAAAAAATTGTCCTGCTTTTTTCTTGTCTTCCTTTCAAATTTTTTATTGAAACGTTTTATCTAATCGGCCATAGTGGAATGTAACGCTTTCACATTGTTGGCATATATGGACAAAACCAATAGGCAGCTGTGAGTGAACGTACTAATAGGGTAGATTCTAATACAAATATTAATACTAGCACGAATTCTACCAATAATAACATGCTAATTAGGATTTGTTAAAAAAAGTATAGTAGATATAGCAATTGTTGCCAAATAAGTGTCAACTTTGCTTAAAACTAGTTTCTCCACCTGTCCACTTAAATTTAATTAAAACCAATATTACATAAGTAGATTTCATAAACTTCCTTTACCTTAACAGTTAGTAATCCTTTTATATCTACTAGCTTGTAACTACAAACATATGCATGGATATACTCAAAAGATATACATTAAGTCATTAAGATGAATAGTATAATTCTTATATGGGTAGGGGCGGAGCCAGGAATTTTTGTTTGGGGGGACCAAGTTGTGATGCTAATATATTTATCAAAACAATTTCCACAAACACACACATATATAAACATATGCGCGCTTTTTTATTATATTTACACACTTTTTATTTGATAAGTTATATATATACACACAACCAAAAAAAAAAAAAATTAGTATTTTCAATTAAAATTGTTTTTGACAGCGATCTTTCATAAAATAAAATTCATTTTTTTCACTTTCATAGTCAAATTCTTAAAAAGTTTCATTTTAAATACAAATTATCAAATTTTATGCTAAAGTAAGTAAAAAATCTTTCCATTGAATTAATGAAATTTTCAAAAACATGAATGATCCAAAACTTAGAGGAATAAGTTAGGCTACAAACATATTTAAAGCTACATTACTTTAACCCATATTATATGACAACTAAAGACACATTTCATGTGTAGTTTTAGTAACAAAATTTTTTTAATGAGTCAATGACTTGTTAATCGTCACATAACGGATTGAAAAAGATAGATTCAAACATGTTTGATACCAAACTTTATCAAATATTTAATAGATATAAGAACATATTTTACAATAAAAAATAGAATTGTAAAAAATAAAGTTATATCTCTATAACTATTAGGCCAATTATTTTTTTTAAGAGCATTATTAGACTAATTCAAATATTTGGGGGGTCAACTCTTATTTTTGTAGACTAAATTTTGAAAATATTAAAATAATTGTATATATATTTAAAAAAATTCAAAATTTTGATGCCCTTATACATGCCTCCACCCCTGTACATGGGTTTTACTACTGTATGCCCTAAGGACATATGTTAG
This sequence comes from Quercus agrifolia, assembly GCA_029955455.1. Lineage (NCBI taxonomy): Eukaryota > Viridiplantae > Streptophyta > Magnoliopsida > Fagales > Fagaceae > Quercus > Quercus agrifolia. Next base: position 59,993,175 of record JARQAD010000004.1, read on the forward strand.
TATACTATTTTAGGAAACTTTTTTTGAAAAAATAAAAACATAACTAACTAATTTGACAGTTTTTTTAATTTTTCATAAAAAGTTTCCTAAAATATATTTAATGTGTCCTTAGGATATAAATTAGGCGGGCCTTAATTACATATATAATTTGAATATTATTAATAGTCATTCTTATATATTTTTTTAACTTTTTAAATAGTCTCGTAAAAATATTATTAGATAAAAAAATATAAATTGTTCATTTTTAATTTTTTAAAATTTATATTAATTAATTTTAGACTTTTTGATTTCTGGGTATTTATGATTATATATATATATATGAATGATAATTACTCAATTTCAAAATTAAATTCACTTCATGGAGTTTTCTTGAATGATCAGACTAGAAATAGAATGTAATTTGCTTCAGAAGAGATCACGTCTATGGATAAAGATGATGAAGGGAGAAAAAAGAAAGAAAGATAAGATCCAGATTCCAGACTGAAACATTGCTTTGGGGAAAATGAACAGCAGTCCGTAATTTCTCAGTCAATTGCTCTTTTAAATACTAATTCCTCTGGCTTTAGTGGTTGAAAAGATGGACTCTTTCTTCCTTTCAACTGTAGGGGGAGACAAAAAATGCACCTACAGCTTTTTACTACTCTTCTTCTCAAAATTTTTTTTTCTTGAGAAAGTGTGAAACCTTTTATCTGTCATAGACTCATAGTAGAATATATAGTATATTTTAATGTTAGTGGGAGCTCTTTCACATTGTCGGCAGCTATGGACAAGAACAATTGGTGATCTAAATCAATTTTACTTCACGTGGTTTCAAAAGTCAGGTTCAAAAAGTTAACGGAAATGACATAAGCTTGACTGCTTTATTAAAGCTCACAAATAGTAGGAAGAAATGATAAAAAGTGAGAAAGATACAAACCGAAACACGCCAAGATTGACTGCATAATTGGTTTTGCTTATTCATTGGGTGGGGCTCTGCTCATGACTTTTGCTTCCATTTCATCTGGAATCCAACGCTCTGCTTATGACATTTGGAATCCAGCCAAAGAAATTCAAATGATTAATGTCGGTAGGAAGTTTCGAACATAATTTACATCAGTGGATGTTAAGGAAGTTTCAATTGGATTCTAATTACAATATAGTTTCCTGTGAAATGGCATCTAAAATAAAGATTCAAAAAAATGCTCCAATTTAATAGGACTCCCTTTTCGTGGAAGAGGCTGTCTTGAAATAATTATCCGAGATAATAAAAGGAAGGAAAAACGGTTGCTTGACAAGCCTGCCAAGATAATAATATTAAATTATTATTTGTGGTTTATTGATAATATAAATAATTTATTTATAGTAAAAAATTATAAATTAATATATTATTAAATAATTTTTAGTCGGTACTTTTACTATATTTTGAAAAATAATAAGTTAATTAAATAGATCGTGAACTTTTTCGTCTTTAACTACTCACGGGGATTATTCTTCCCTTACTAGAAGCCTAATCCTTCATTTTGTATGGTTAAACACCTTCCCCAACCAAACAACGACCATAAAATTTTAGTCCTAAATATTGTTAAAAGTAAGTTATGAATTCTTAACAAATTAGTTAAGGAATCATGTATTTTCAATTTTGCTCTTCCATTCTATTCCATCCAAAATTATAGTTTTTAGAATAATGACTTGATTTTTTTTTATGACGTGGCATGTTTTTAATAAAAATTTTTTAAAAAAATAGTTTTCACGTTAGATAAATTGAAAAATCATATTGACGGCAACCCCACCTCCACCCCAACCACCACGACGGCAACCCACACCTCCTCCACCATGAACCCACAAAAAATTCCAATCCAAAATCAGCATCTACCTTGCATTTGATCTAGCCAATCAGAATTCAAAGCCGAAAATCAAGCCAAAAAATAAAAAAACCCAATCAACAAGTGCAATTTACATGACAAAAGACCAAAAAAAAAAAAAAAACCCAGATGAAATCACAAAGAAAACCCAGATGAAACCCAGCGATTGCCCCATCGGAACCCACACCGTTTTCACTCTTGATCTCCCTCTCTCATCTCTCTCTCCGTTTGTGGCTTGGTGCTTCTCCACCTCCCCTTATTGAAAACCCTCTCAAGTATTGCTGATTTTTTGCCTTTGCAGGTGTAATACCTGAGATGGGAGGACGAACGAACCTCTGTGGTTGTGCGAGAGGAAGAGGGAGGTGGGTCAGTGGCTGTCGTCGGCTGCTGCTAGGGCAATGGCTGTTGTTGGCGGCTGCTAGGGCTTGTGCTGTCGCCGGCGGCAGCTACAGCTTGGGCTATTGCCGGCGGTGGCTTGGGTTTGATTTCTTCCCTCTCTCCCTTTCTCTCTCGTTGTGGGTTTTTCTCTTTTTTTTCTTTTTTTTGAGAAAGTTGTTGTGGGATTTTACATCAGGTAGAACCGTAGAAAATAAATTTTTTAATTTGGTACTGGTGAATTTTTCTTCTCACGTGTAAATTTAGTTTTTAATTTTTTTTAATTAAAAACATGCCACATCATTAAAAAAAACCAAGTCATTATTCTGTTAGCCACATAAATAACACCGTTAACAATAGTTAGTAAAAGGACCAAATCAACTCAATTTTAAAACTTAAGGGACTAATTATGTTCGCTTCAAATTTGAGGGACCAATTACGCACACAGGGTAAACTTTAGGGACCAATAGTGTAGTTTCGCCTTCTGTTAACCATGTAAGTAACACATTTAACAACAGTTAGTAAAAGGACCAAATCAACTCAGTTTTAAAACTTAATGGACTAATTGTGCTCACTTCAAACTTGAGGGACCAATTACACACATAGGGTAAACTTCAGGGACTAACAGTGTAGTTTCGCCTTTTTATTACTTCTTTAATTGATGTCTTTTTTTTTTGAATTGTTTTTATTGATATTATTTTTGGTCTTCTCTTACCATTTTTTGTTCCTTTGACTTAAATCAACTTAATTTTTTTTTTTTTTTTTTTTGTATTAATTGCTTTCTTCTAAATATGATCAAATCACCCCAAATAACTATTACTAATCTTCTCATTAACATGGATATTCCTATTTTTAAGCATCTCTCTCTCTCTCTCTCCACGTCATTCTCCAACTTGGAACCATCACACTTAAAACTGTTCCGTCAATAGCAATCTGTAAACAATGATCTAAAGTATTGCCCCTAGCTTAGTGGACAAAACAAAAATGGCCTAGACCTACTAATCTTTTCTACTTTTAAATTTACCCACTAATTAAAGGCACCATTCATTTTCTTTTCTCCTCTGCCTTTCAATTGTTTATTGTTGAGGAAGTGTGTGGAATCTTTCATCTTTCAATAATTGTAGAATATTCAACGGTAAACTTAAAAAAAAAAAAAAAAAAAGGAATATTCAATAATGTGCCAATGCTTAGTGGGAACGCAACATACACTCTCTATGGCTGATCTAAAGCCCAGAGTGTCAGCCCAAAAGTTCAGTAAAGAGTCCATTTAATATCCCTTACGAAAGGTGCTGTCCTTGTTTGTGGCTCATCCATGAGTGCGAGTGTGCGACCCATTAACCTTGAACAATTTCCTTGCCTTGGACTTCAGAACTCAGAAGGTATCCAGGCTCTAATAACCAAGGCCTATCTTATCCAAAAAATAATAATAATAAATAATAATAATAATAATAATAAGAGAGATGCTACGTCTACAACAATTTTACAACATTTTTACAACAAATCACAGGTGGTTAGTTGTTATTGGTTCGAATTTGAAACTAACAGCAAGATTACCTTTTTGTCCCAACAATAATAACTAGTAACAACCTGCCACTTAGGATTTGTTGTAAAAATAATAATACTAAGTCCCAAAGGTCATTAATGCATTTTGTTAAATAAAGACCAATGCCCACCATCTTTTTTTTTTTTGGCCAAATAACTTAATCTCACCCAAATAAGTTTATTAATTTGAAATGGAAATATATTTCATTATTCAGATCAATTAATATAACCAAATACACTTTCAAATTTGAAATGGAAATATATTTCATTATTCAGATCAATTAATATAATTGATCTGAATAATGAAATATATTTCCATTTCAAATTTGAAAGTGTATTTGGGTGAGATAAATCTGATTAATATTCTTCATAAAAAAAAAAATTATTCAGATTAATATTATAAATTTAAAAATGTGTTTTCAAAATTTCAATGTCATATCCTAAAAAAAAATTTAAATAACGAAAAATCAATTCATTATCAAATTCGAAAAACAAAAAATGAATTCCAGTCATTTCAAGTGAAGCAGACGCGATCTTGTTCAGTATTACAGAAGTTTTGGAAATGAATTATAGGTCTTGAAAGATGGTACACATAACAAAGTGTTAGCAAATAGGGTCAATAGTCAACTAGGAATCAATCGAGAAATAGAAGAGTTTGTTCTATTCCACTCTGCCAGTGTAGACCTTTCAGTAATAAGTCTTTCATTGCAGGATAGATTTCCCAAAGTTCGATTTTGATTAGCATTTTTGAATAGTGATAAAAAAAATATCACAAGAAAAATTTACAAATGGAATTTTATACAATGATTGAATGGGTGCTATCTTCTTGGTAAACTTACATGTGCAGTATCAGTATGCACCGCATTTGTTAACAAAATATTAAAAGCATAAACCACAAATAAAAAGAAAAAACTAAAAACTCATAAACAAGACAAAACCAAAGGGGAAATAAAATAAGCCAGGTAAAATTGAAAACATAGAGAGAGTGAGAGACTCATGGTTCCTAGATCACACCCACCTTTCATTAGTATGCATACATGATTGTACAAATGAACAAAACAAATTTGCAATAAAAACTTTTTTCTCTGAACAAATTTCGAAAAAAGTACATATGACATTAACCATATCTAAATTAAGAATCACTTAATACAACTCAAAAATTTCGTAATTTTGTCTTCTATTGTGCACCAAACTTCTCTTGAGGTTCAGCCCAGTTGCCATGTTTAGAACTAGGAAAAAAAAAAAAAAAACAATTAATAATAATTAAAAAAGAATAAAAATAGAATCGCCGATTCCTTGTTTGGTTGCTAAGAAATTGGTATGAAAAAGATAAACAAACATAGACTTATGTTTGGTACACCAAATACAAAAACAGAAGTTCTATATGCTGATATTATGTTTTGATTGGGTTTTCTTGGCCACCAAATGCAGCACAATTAAATGCAGCCTTCTGTTATCATTACACTTCATGGCCGAAAGAACAAAGAAAAAAAAATCCAAAATTTGATCATTTGGTAAATACTTATAAAAGAAAAAGTGACAAGTTCAATTACAAAATTGTTTAGAAACTGTTAGTTGTCAAGATTTTCATTACAATAAGAAAATTTTTGCCCAACTAGTTTACATTTTATGTAAAATTATTAGGTATCCTAAGAGTAAAATGATGTGATACTCCATTTTCTCACATAAATGATGAATCCCACCTTGAACTTAATTAGTGAGATCCATTATTATGTAAGAGGAGGGATTATCATGCCATTCTACCCTTGGAGTACTCAATAATTACTCACATTTTACGTCTCCGGAAAAGACCACTCTACATTTCGCATTTCACATGTATAGCATGGAAAAAAGATAAATTCCATGTAAGAACAAGAGGCAATAACAAGTTAATTTATAAACTCGTCCATTGACAAGTTTTGAGAAAGTAGTAAGGAAGATATGATCTATCAGTATGTGGGAGTGTAAGATATCAAACTATTTTAGGAGACTCTCATCAGTAAATAAATGTTTAATACTAATTGAACCAGTGTTGAAATTTTTGTTTAGCAGTGGACTAACATTTTTATCATTATGAACGATGCATATGAAAAAAAAAAAAAAAAAAACTAGTTTGTTTAGATGTCTATCGAAACACCAAAATACCTCTTTTGAAGTTTCTATTTAAATTATTCTCTATAAGCCCAAGATTCAACGTCAGATACTCCAATGAAGATTTTAGCATTTGAAACTGGAGAAGGGTTAGTGATGCTAGAAAAAAGAAACCCCTTGGTTCCAAACTGTTAAAGCAATAGGTAAACATTATCGAAGCAACATCTCAAACCCCAACCAAAAGATCAATTTCATATTTTCCCTTCCACTATTACTTTCTGCTTTCTACTTTCTCAGATGCTGATAGCCTGATACTACTAGTAAAATCCTCACCCATGGCATGAACACCTTCATACTAACTGAGAATGCAATATTCTTGTAATCAGGCAACCAAACAAACAGCACAGTACATTTGCTGTTAGTAAACCGAATGAGAACAATCTTTACCATTCATCAATGAAAAGAGTATATGCTCACATCCTTATCTATACAAAATGTAATATATCCAGAACTAATTTGATGAAACATCTCTAATTGAAATGGGTGGAAGAAGCTGCAAAAGTTGCTTCAACCCGCCAAAACAACAACAGTGACCAACCAAACATTAAAACAAAACTTGCAACAAACTAGGCAACAATATTGCAGCAACACATAAAACTAAATAAAATAGTTTTGACTGCACCACACCAGATACAGCATCTTAATCTTTAAAAACAGTTAAGAGAAACTCTCCAATTAGAACAAAGAACCAGTTCGAACAGTTTCCTAGGTTGTTTATTCTTTGGATGAATATAGAAAACATACGTATATGGTTTCCTCTTTCAAAATTTATAGGCAAATGTCAAAAAATAGAATTTTTAGCTAAAATCAAAACCATTAAATGCAAATATATCAGTAAAATACATGCCATACTTAATCACACTAAATATTAAATACAATTTAAGTAAAACATCACCCATTTACTTATCATGTTTACAACAGGTTCATATGCTTGATACAGTGAAATTAAAACATTATTACAGCTGCACAGTAACGAAGGCAGCTATGCAGGGGAGAATCAACAACTGTTGATATGGCTGATTAACTAAAAAGAGAAAGTACAGTGCTTGATCTGGCACTTGACAATCCTTTTAGACGTGGACTTTGATGGCTGTAGCGAGGGAACTAAGCTTTATGGGTCAAATGTCTTACCTATCATAATTTGCGTCTATGAGACTCAATGCCCACAACCTCAGATTCCTCAATGAAAAAGGGACGCCATTTGAGGATCGTACCGTTGAGCCTTCCTTGCTCTATGGCATTAAAGCCATATCTTTCACCACTCTTACAGAGTCTCAGCAAGTCGAACCATCAGCACACACACACCTCTACATCTCTGAAAACCTTCTCAATCTACCGCTGGAACTTGGACGACCCGACGAAACCGGAGCTCCAAGACTACCAGATCGACCCGAAAAGGCCCTGAAATTACTTTAGGTAGAAGAATTTTTTTTTCTCTCTCTCTGGTGGAGGAAGTCTTGACTTTTGAGGAGTGGTTTGGGCGTTTGGCATTTTATATGAATTTTTTTTTTTTTAATTTATGAAAATTGAAGTTTTTATTTTATTAAGATTTAATGATAAGCTTTTACTAAAGAAGCTGATAAGTATGTTTTTTAAGGAAAATTAATTATAACTTAATTAATGAATAAGAATAATAATCTCTTATATTAAGATTAGATGAGAGTTTTTTTGAGAAAAAAAAATTAGAAAGTGGTAATGAAAAGTTAATGAATATTAATAATTAAATAATTAAAATTAGAAAAATTAGAAAAATTAGAAAAAAATTAATGAATAAATTCATTCCAAATTAATTCTAACTAATCTTACATAGTTACATAATTACAATAGTAGATTTCCTGAAGTTGTTCTTTTTTATTTATTTATTTATTTTTTTGTGTGCAAAAAATCATATATTTAATACGTTGTTTAGAGTTATTTAAGCCTCTATTTAATTATGTAACAATGTTTTGCTCCCAAAACATCAAACAATAATTGTAAATATATTTTACCATTAAAAAAATAAAGACAAATATTTGAGATGGTAAAAAAGAAAAAGAAAAAAGACTAATATAGATAAATAACCATGTCTATCAATTTTTTTTTTACAAGATAAAATTTTTACTTTAGCCTAATCTAAGTGTTATGTGTGTAAAACTCCCTTTTATAGACTTGAACTCCGGCCCTTTCCTCGCACACCTTATAAGCATTTATACTTGTGGAGTGACCACCGCACCAAGGGTGCACGGTGATACCACGTCCATCACTTAATGATAAAGGAAAAACAAGCACTCATATATTTAAGAAATCACTGTACAATGTTTTACATTAGGTCAGGTGTGAAACCTTTAATCATTCAAAATCATAATTCCACATACATAACCAAATCATGATAAGGGTATATTTGTGCAACTTGCATGAAAAAAAGGCTTCTAATACGAATGAATCAAGAAAAAGGATAACACCATCACAACAAGTTTGTCACTGATTTTAGTCCACAAACTTCAAAGAAGACATTTGTGCAATTTGCAAGAAGAAAACTTCAATTTTCTTCATTGAATAGCTGCCAACTTTACCTTAGAATTGGTCAATGTTGAATCCTAGAGATGGTTCCACAAAATTTAGGAAGGAGACTCAGAGTGAAAACAGAGATTGAATTTCGAAGTTTCAGTGGATAACACAGAACTAGTGAAATGAGATAGGTTGAATGCTTTCAAGGAAGATAAGGAAAACATGGGCAACCACATTCATTGAGAGAAAATGATTTGTGAAAGTAGTCTAATACTAAAGGAAAAATATGCCAAGTGCCAATATTTAGAAAACACCAGCGATAACTACATGCCTTTATTATTACTGTATTTTTTTTTTTTATGGAAGTCCATCATACGAGAAGTGGGTACAAGGATTTTACGTTTTTATAAGTGCTTCCATATGGTGTTATTTTTTTGGAGATTGGGAGCTCTCTCTCTCTCTCTCTCTCTCTAGCATTAATGAATACTGGGTTCTCATTAGTTGCACTTTCAACTGCAAATTCTCTCCCTCATGGAGCAGTGAACAAAGCAGAGTAACAAACTAGTATAATCTAAAGTGCTTAATTATTTTCCAAAATTGTACCACCAATGAAAATTAAGAGATATCTTATGTATGAATGATGCACACAGAAATAAAGGTTGGAAATTATTTAATAGAAAATGTAAACATTTTATTGCTCATATAAACCAGGTACATCCCATACTAATGGCACCTCTGTAAACAATATATAAAAGAAATTAAAAAACTGTTACATAATTCTTTGTTGGGATTGGGAAACCAGATACTTCGTCCATAAGAGCCGCTACCCCGGGGACATAAGACTTTCTCTTTTATAGCAAATGTTAACAAACGCTGTGTATGTTCTTGTTAAGATTATACAAAAGTGGGTTTCATTTAATACAAAAATTAAATAAATAAATGAAAATGACATAAAACTAGTCTTTTTAGTTATTTTAATATTTTTTTTCTTTCTACAAAGTTGACCCCACACTTAAAAATATGACATAAAGCTGCAAAAAAAAAAAAACAAAAAACAAAAAAACTAAAACTAAAAAAAAAAAAAAAAAAAATTGTACAAAAAAAAAGTCAAAAGTTGCTGTTAACAGAAATCTTATGGTGCCTGTTAACATAACCCCTCTTTTATTAGTACAGAAAAATATTTTCTACAAACGATAGCATGTAGTGTTGTCAAATGTTGTTCCACATTTCTCATGCAAAATTTTTCCATTACTCTTTGTGGGAGAGAAGAAATCAATATAGGTGAACTTTTCCTCCCTCGTCCTGAATGCAATTGGTATCAACCAAGAGAGAACTTCTAATCTTTAGGGAAACTACTTACTCTAAACATTTACTGAGTCAAATGCTCCTAACCTAGAATTTTCTTCTACTTTTTCTTTCCCCTATTTTTTGTTTTGGGATCCTCCCCTTTCATAACATCCTTTAACTGCTATCTATCAATACTTTTGGTGTTATCTTTCAAATCAGTATTTAACTAGTTGCGAACATATAATAGATTTTAACAAATTTTATTTGTAAATTTTTCTTTTGAAGTTTTCATTATCTTATTGGTTGGATCAGTGAAACTCTCCTGTATTAAAAACAAAAACAAAAGGAAATAAACAAGCCATTCTATTATTTAGCAAAAAATCTTAAACTTATAACAGTCAAGTTTCACATATGAGACACTACATCAAAAACATGTTTAACAATGATAACATAAACACATTCAACAAATTAATAGTGAATTCTTCCTAAAGTTCACTTCCAAAAACACTCCTTGCTATTTTTAGATGAAACATGCCTACAAGTAGCAACAGTGCCTGAAAATTGACATCATTACTGGTTGCTTCTTTCTAAAAGAAATTCCAACAATCAGCACATACATAACTTCCGATAGCAGCAGGAAACCAATGATTCTATCCTCTTCTTGTTTTGGAACCATTTGAGTGGATGCTTTTTATACTATATGCAATTTGTTTGAATCCAATATCTAACGGGTATGTGTGACCTGAAAAACATCAAATAATGTTCAAGCTCACAATACTGACATTATATTCTGCATATCAATAAAGTAAAACCTGATGATGCAAAAGACCCCAAGATATAGAAACTTCAAGTACGAAACATTGTGAATCAAATGGTTATTATTTGCTTTTTCCAAAGAATCAAAAGCATATCCTTAAGGTTGACAATTCACTCAAAATATATATAATTTATAGCTAAGAATAAGTGTTGTATTTGATAAAATTATGGAACAAAACATTTATATCGTTTGGGGTACATTGATATACAAAGAAGTCATTCATAATGTAATACACAAATGGAGGAGGACATTGAAATACAAAAAACTTCAATATTAGTATCATAAATATACAGTCATTGCAGCTCAATGTCACAACAATGATTCATATATAAAAACACTGGTTCAACCATTAAGGAACAACAAATGCCCGCAACCACATCATGAAAAACACATGAGAGACCCACAAAAGCCTTATCTGATCTCCTAAGAAACTTTTGGGGAAATAAAAATGAAGGTTTTCTAAAAAACTTCATATAGAGGAATTATTTAATCATACTTAAGCACCCTAGTCTTGGATACTAATTACATTCTCCCCAATGCATTTTACTATTCATTAAAATAAAATCAAAACAACCACTAAAGAAATGCTTAGCAAAAGTGCACCATCACCAAATTCATATGACTATCCACAAATATAATTTGAATTCAAATTCCACTGTAGAGTAGTAGATTTAATAGCTATAATGAATAAAAATACACTCAATGCTCTAACACTTTATGATAAGAAAAACACACTCATATATTTGAGAAATCACAAAACACTACTTACCATTTTTCTCAACAAAAATAAAAAATAAAATAAAAGGAGAGGGAAGAAGAAGAGAAAAATCATACAACAATATTTTACATTATATTGGATTTGACACTTGCTTTGATCATTTGATACAATATGCAAAATTGTTCGCATGAGCAATTTTACCTGTTCGTCACCAAGGCAATTCTATAACTTATAACCTTGCTAATCATGTTATTCATTTCACAAATCTATCAATGAGGATGGAAGATGTCTCTCCACTTCTTATAACTCTAGTTTAGGCTAGCCAATCTTTATTATTGAAAATTTTAATTTTCATTAAAAATAATAAAAAGAGAGAGGGTGCCACATCTTAAATTTTCAATCATAGAAGAATAATAAAGAATAGTGTGGGCCAATACTATCCATTTAAGGTTTGGACATAATTGGGCTCAACTTGGGCCATTATGCCCTAGCCCAAATCAACTTTAAATTCAGCCCAATTACTAGCCCAACTTTAAATCTCTCTCTCTCTCTCTCGGTCTGTTTTGTTTTAGTGTGGACATGCTATTCATGTCACAGAGCATGCTATTTATGTCACAGATCTATCAATGTGGATGGAAGATATCTCTCCACATCTTATAGCTCTAGTTTAAGCTGGCCAATCTTTCTTATTGAAATTTTTAGTTTTATTTATAAAAAGAAAAAGAAAAAGGGTGTGACACCTTAACTTTTCAATTACAGAAGAATAATAAAGAATAGTGTGGGCCAATACTATCCATTTAAGGTCTAGACATAATTGGGCTCAACCTGGGACATTATACTCTAGCCTAACTCAACTTTAAATTCATCCCAATTACTAGCCCAACTTTAAATCTCTCTCTCTCTCTCTCTCTCTCTCTGTGTTTTGTTTTAGCGAGAATCTTGATTGACTTTGAGACTAATGAATACACACACATTCTAAGTGTCACATTCTGAGTGTCACAAATTTTGCAACATTAACTTCGTGTCTTTAGATCTCTTATCGTTTGAGACCTCTAAACCTTGAGCCGAGTTTTAAGTTCTATTCATTTCGTAGTTCAATGTATAGTCTTCAAACACAGCATTATCAAGACGTTTTGAAAAAACCCACGCACCCCTGGGTTATAAGTCATCAGCAGTGTTTTTCTTCTTTCGACTAGGAATGAAGATCCTTAGCTAGGCGCTTTTAACTTTAGGGACTTGAGAACTTCCATGAATAACTCTTTTGCTACAAGAGCAGTGAAAACATTGTAGTTCTATCTAATTCACCCTGTTTTGAGATGACTTGCTGTCAAAAAGAAAAGGAGTAATTTTCTTAATTTGAGTTTTTATTGTAACTTTATCTTTGAAATTCAGAGCTTGATAGCATTAGTCATGTGTAAGGGGACAAAAAAATGTTCCCATTTATAAATGACTCTTGCTGCTGTATGACCTTTGCTTCATTTTTTTAATTTTTTAATTTTTTATAATTGTAATGCTTTTAATTCAATTTTTATGTGAATTTTATTATAATTATATATATATATATATATATATATATATATATATTTTTAATATCACAAGCAATGGTAGGGAATGTAACATTTCTTTTGTCTGTTTGTTGTATAACATTTTGGAATATAAGCCTACTATTTTGGATCATCTTATTCCAGAGGAAAATCTACAGGATACCTAATTTAACATTTCTTTCATAATGTGTTTTATGTTCCTTTTTCCCATTATTAATTTCATCAAATATCGTAACTCTTCATTTACTCGATAAATTTTATTTGTTTCTAGTAAATTATGCTCTAGCATACTGCTATTTTTTCAGGTTGCTGTTCAACAACAATCAAGATGCTGATTTTGATACAAATGTTGTTGCTTGCCTCAATTGCAACTAGGTATACATGATGACTACCTTCATGTAATCTAGCTATTTAAGTACATGATTTATTATACAGTCCTTGGTTGCTAAAGGTGCAAATTGAAACTGTAAAATAGAGGGCTCTTATTTATTTATTTACTTTTGGTTTTTAAGCCCAAAGATGATATAACAAGACTATGAAATATGAGTTAGATATAGCAGGTACAACCTCTAGCTTAATTTGATCCAAGTTCTCATTCGGACAAAATCAAGTTGAATCCCAACTAAGGGTGGTTGTTTTCTTGATTATCACTTTTTAAGGAATTAATGCTTTTTGCCCCCTGCATTATTTGTTATATAATTATGAAGATGAAGATTAGAGTGTGAGAGATAGAGATAGAGAAAGATATAATATAATACATATGTTTCATTTATGATTTATTTCATCATTCCCTTTGGTGTCATTATTTGGGCAAGAAATTTTTACTCTTTCAATTTTTTATTTTTTATTTAAGAAAGAACTTCCCTCATGTTTTACAGTATGTACAAGTGCATTCTTTGGAGTTCTATTTTATTTGGTATTTTGAAGAGAGCTTTTAGGTCTTGATTTTAATAATGCTACGTAACCATTATGTATGTGTATGCAGTGAAAATAGAGGGTCAATGCATGGGGCATAATATGCATACTGGATCTAATTAATCTAAACCCCATTCCACCAAGCCTGTTTTGCTAGCAAAGAGTCATTGAACATGGCTAGATCTCTAAACCCCATTCCACCCACCAACTTAGACTTCGTCATTTCTTCCCACTTTAGCCAATGAACTTTTCTTCGATCACCTTGTTGTCCCCACCAGAATTTCTTGATTAGGACTTCAATTTCATTGCACAAACCAATGGGTAGCTTAAGACATCCCATAGTATAAGTGGGAATAGCTTGGATAACCGCCTTCAACAACAATTTTCCTCCCCGCTTGAGAAAGCAATTTTCCTTCCCATCCTTGCAATTTCCTCCACACCCTCTCCTTAATGTAGTTAAAACTCGCTTCTTTCCTTTTGCCTACAAAGGAAGGAAGACCCAAGTACTTCTCATATTTCATAATTTTAGGAACCCCCAAAGCCACCTTAATCTCATGCTTCAATTCTGCTAGAGTGCTTTTGCTAAAGAATAAGGATGTCTTGCTCCTATTTACCTTTTGCCCCGAGGCCATCTCATACACATTTAGAATTTCCAACACCTTCCCACATTCTTCCATAGTTGCCCTGCAAAAGAGAAGACTATCATCTGCGAATAGCAAATTAGTTAGTTTGGGTCCCCTCCTACAAAGTGAAAAACCATGTAAATCACCATTATTTTCCGCTCTCTTAATAAGCCCATTCAAACCTTCCGTACAAAGCAAAAATAGGAAAGGTGAAAGTGGCTCACCCTGTCTAATCCCACAGGTAGGTTGTATCAAACCACAAGGTTCACCGTTTACTAGGACCGAGTAGGAAACTGTTTTCACACACCCCATAATCAAATGAATCCATCTTTCATTAAACCCCAATTTTCTCATGAGTTGTTCAAGAAAATTCCAATCTACACGATCATAAGCCTTACTCATATCCAGTTTAATTGCCATAAAACCATGAGCTCTAGACTTATAATTTTGTAAACTTTGCAAGGTGTCAAAAGCCACAAGGATATTATCAAATATTAATCTATCTTTTGTGAAGGCCGATTGGTGTTCTGTGACAATGTGTGGGATTAATTTTTTCAAACGGTTTGCTAAGACTTTGGAATAAATCTTGTAAAGAACATTGCAAAGGCTAATGGGGAGATATTGATGAGCATACTCGGGATTATGACTTTTTGGAATGAGAGCTATAAAAGTATGGTTCAAAGGGTTAGGTAAGATACCTTAATTCAACCATGACAAAATGGAAGAAGTATGGAAGAAGTTATGAATACACATTTTCCTTTCTCTTAATTTTTATTTTGCACTATAAATAATAGAGCTGTATTGAACCTCTATGTAAAACGTAAATGTACTTACTCACTCTCATTCAATAAAATATTTAGAGAGTGCATTTGAGTAAATTATTCACTATCATTCAACAAAAGTGTAGATAGATAGAGCCAATAAGCAACTGGGAATCAAACCAAAAACAGAAATGCTCTTCAATTCTACTTTGCCAGTGTAGACCTTTGAATAATAGGTCTTTTCTCAGCAGGATTTTGATCAGTGTTTCTGAATAATGACGATTCAAAATTACGACAATCAATCAAAACATATTTTTCTGTTTCTTCTACAAGTCAATTTAGAAACATAGTCTCGCCACAACAAATAATTTGTGACACTATTGAAAATTGCAGCTTGTGACATGCCATATAAATGTAATATGGGAATTCAAATTCAACAGCCTTTGTGATTGTTCATTTGATTTGTAATGTCTTATATTTCTCTCAAGGTTACAATATACATAATATGGATGAAAATGGGGAGCAAAAGCCTCCAAAGATCAACATAAAGCAGATGGACCAGAAGATAAAGATAGTAGAATTTAGTTTGGAAGATTTGAAGCACTCTCATTTACTTGTGTCACCAACTTCACAAGGGAGCTCAGTCAAACAAAGTGCAAGGTGGAAGAACTGTCTTTGCTCGCCGACAACACATCCCGGATCCTTCTGGTGTCAACACCATTGGAATTCTAGCCTGCCCTAAGGAGGTTCCATTGGTTCCAACCTCTCTGCATTGGCTGCTAAATCGGGACCCATCAGTGACTCACTCCAAGCTCAGTAAGTCTCTATCTAACATGAGGATAAAACCAACGACACAGTGATTTTATATTCATAATTCTCCTAATTTTTACTATGAGAATGTACTCATATGCGAACTTCGTTCATTACTATTAATGTTGATTTGACTTTGTAAGAAAATCACATTGTGTCTTAATACTATTATAATGCAATATATATTCTATGATAACCAGCAATCCAGTAGTATTTACACTTTCATGGCTTAAGAGAACAAAGGAAAACATTCATTTGGTAAATATTTGCATAGAAATTGTCAGCCGTCAACATGTTCACTGGCTTAAGTAAAATTTTTAGCAGAATGACTTTACGTTTGACATATTTGATAAGGACAACAGATAAATTTCATTCAATACCCTTTAGTGGCAATGACAAGTTAATTTATGAACTCACACATTGACAAGTATTGAGAAAGAAACAAGGAAGATATAGTATATAAACCTCTAGGATTTGCATTGTGAAGTTAGGATTTCCTTGCCAAAAAGTCAGGTTGTCAGATTTTAAAGCTCTTTTATGGAGACACTCATCATTAACTGAATCCATAGTGATTTATACTAATTTAACTTATGTTGAGTTTATTAGTTTGAAGTGGACTAACGTTTTTATCATTGTGAATGGCATATATGGTAAAAATTTTCTTGTTTGTTTTTTGAGGTGAATGAGATCATTTTTTTGAACAAGATCATAGTACAAGAGGTTCAAAATAAGCAGCACAAGCTAAATCAACTGAGCAAACTAACAATACCTACCAAACATCAAAGCTAAACCTGCAACAAACTAGGCAGCAACGGAGAAAACTACTCAAAACAGAAAAGACAACATCACATTGGTATGACATTTTAGTCTATAAAGATTTGAGGACATTTCCCAATCCAAAAAAATAATCCTGTTCATAACAGTTTTCTAATTTCTTCTTTGGATGAATATAGAAAACATATACATACAATTTACTCTTTCACAAATTATAAGCGAATGTCTTTTCTGTAATTGTGATTATCCTTAATAACTTTACAAATTTGATGTTCACTAATAGAAAAACCTGAAGTTGGAAGCCTGGAACTACTCCCCATTGATCTCCAACAAGCCCATCAGGGCACCTTTGTAAATTGCATTTTCCTTGAGAAAGCGTGTGAAAGCTTTTATCTTTTATTCATAGCAGATTATTAGATAGTGCTCTAATGTTAGGGGGAATGCTTACACATTATTGGTAGCTATGGAAAAAACCGATTGGTTACTAGGAGTGAATGTACTAATAAACTTCTGCCAATGAGTTTCAACTTGCTATAGACTTTTTAAACTAAGTTCTTTATCAGCTAAATTAATCAAAACTAATCTTACATTATTAGATTTCATAAAGTTCCTTTACTGATATCAAATGGTGATCCTGTTATCTGTTAATTAAAACAATCAAGTTATGACCTAGATGCTTCCTTCTTTTTTCTTCCTTTCTAAACTGCCCCCAATGCTTCATTTTGTATTGTTGACCACCCCCCCCCCCCCCCCCCCCCCCCGCCCTCCCCCAAAAAGAAAAAAGAAAAAAAGAAGAGGCTCATAATTCTAACATCATAACAAGATCACACTGTGAATAAGGCAAAAGAAATTCTAGTTCAATTATTATTATTATTATTATTTATGAATGAGTTAAATTTACTGAAACAAGATCACAGTGTCAGTACAAGAGGTTTCGTTCAGAAAATTCTGGAACAACAAAGTCTTTTAGGGGAAATATAGTCTAACCTCCAAGTTAGGATTCCTACCAAAAATCAGGATTTAAGATGTCAAAATCTTTTGTGGGAGAAACTTATCAGTAACTAAATTCATAATGTTTAATACTAATTGAACCTTTTTCAATTTTGTTGTTTAGAAGTGGACTTCATTTTTATCAATATGAATATGAATGTTGAATATGGTAAAAAAATATCTAGTTTTTTTTTCCTCAGATGAATGAGTAAAATTTCTTGAAACAAGAAAAACCATACAAGAAGTTCAAAAGGAAGCAACAAAAGCTGAATTTATACATCAAATTAATGACACCTAACATACATCAAAACAAAATCTGCAACAAAATAGGCAACAACACTGCAGCAGCACATAAAATTACTCAAAGCCAAAATGGCAGCACCACACCATACACAACATCTTAGTCTTTAGAAATAGTTGAGGACACTCCATAATCAGAAAAAGAAGCCTGTTCGATACAGTTTCTATTTTTTTTTTTTTCGATGAATAAAGAAAGAAAACATATACATCTAGTTACTCTTTCACAAATTCTAAGCAAATGTCAATATATAGAATTTTTAGCTATTATATCAAAGCCATTACATGCGGTCATACCAATGAAACACTTTAAACCATTCTAAAGACAACAAATACAATTCAACTAAAACATCACTCTTTTGCATAGCATAAGTTTGATACAGAAAAGATTACAAATTATAACAATCTTGATACAGAAACAATAACACATTACAACAATATAATGACAAAGGCAACAATGAATGGGAGAAACAACTACTTATGTTTTGGCTGGTTGAGAAAACAGCAGTATCTTGTTTGATCTGGCTCATGAAAATCCTTGAAACATTGGCATTTGAAGCTAAGCCAACAGTATTAACAAGAGTAATATAAATAAAAAGTTAAATGTAATAAAAATGCAAAAAAGAAAAAGGTCTATAATGTGTGAAAGGAGGAAATTCAGGCTTACCAACTATAATTCATAGGCAACTAAAACTTAAGCACTCAATCATCTTTCCTGTCCACAATAAACAAACTTGGTAATGTGAATACTAACATTAGTAAAAGAGTTGTCTACAAATTAGAATTTGAACAATGCTTGTTGTCCAATTATTGCTTCATGCTACTCACAGTGATATCTATAAAATTCTTGATTAGTTTCAAGTTAATTGTCATAATAGAAGCAATTTATTTGTTAGAAGCAGTAGTATAAGAAAGAGGAAAAAACAGGGAAGGGGAACCATTAAATTTTCAATATGTTTCCAACCGGAAACAATGTTTATGATCATTTTCTGGGTTGAAGTTGGTTAACAAAATGGAGTAGTGGCTTATGAACTATGGTGTATGTAATTGAATGTGTGAAAGACTTTTGGTAATTTACAGTAAATGTAACAGTCTAATAATAAATAAGTGGGTCGGGACGTACCTGTAATTTCCTGAAAGTGGTGTGGGCACTTCGCAGACGCTTTAACAATGCTGAATTACCAAGTGGGTACCAAATGTAGTGTTCTCCATGAGTCCTATACCAGAAAGTGACAGAGGGAATATGCTTCACTTTCCCAAAATCAGGGCCTTCATCTGGTTGCAGACTAAGAACGAATTCGGTCGGCATTTCTGTAAAATACAGTGTTTTGAGGATTTTCAGATGGTGGATGCCAGAGGGCACCTCCTTCAACTGTGGGCATTCTGCGATTTCAAGAAATTCAAGAAAAGGCAGGGCACCTTCATCTATTATCAGCCTATTCAATCCTCCCAAATTTTGAAACCTTAGCTCCTTGAGTTTCTGGAAGCTTCTTCCCTCAATATGTAATTGCTCACCTCTGTATCCATCGTGAAGCAAAAGACTCGTCAAATTAGGCAGGGATTGAAGGAGCTTTAATTGATCTTCCATTAATTTTGACCAGTATAAAACAATTCGAACTATACTCTTGAGTTTGGGAATCCATTCTGGCAACTTTTCTAGTCGCCCATGTAGGCTAAGAGTTTGTAGGAGGGGAGGAGGAGAAGGCAGTGATTGCAAATTAAGAACTTCTTCCTCACTTATTGCGATAATTTCCAATGACCGAAGCTGTCTCATTTTCTGTATCGAAGTGCACAAATCCATCCCGTTCTCTTTCTTGAATTTACAGATCGACAACTTCCTCAACTGTGCCAAACTTGCCAATTCTGTTATAAGGGTAGCACTACTGGCTTCAATTAAAAAAAGCTTCTGTAAGGACTCTAAATGCCTAATGCCATTTGGTATCTTTATCCCACGTCGAGAATCTATACTGTATTTAGTATCAATGTTATAATTGTGGGCACCAAGATATCGTAGTTTACAAAGCCTACTAATCTCCATTGGAAGCTCAGACACAAGGGAACTTTTCAAATCCAACGTCTCTAGGTTGTGCAATTTACCTATGGACTTTGGAAGTATTTGCACTTTTGTATCTCTTAGGCTTAAATATCTTAGATGGAATAGGCTTCCCACTTCTTTAGGAATACAATTGATAGGAGCACCTTCAAAATCCATTACTTTCATAAGCTTGAAATTTGAAAAACAAGTCATTAGAAAAGGATTGGGCACTTTATCTAACCCCAAAATGAGAATAGAACAAGTTTGGAAACTAGTAATACTTTGCAAAGGGGTATTTACATTGGTTTGAATTGAGAGGCGTCGAGCAATTCTCTCTACCCTTGAGCAATTCTGTATTGAGACCCAATGAAAACTCAACTCCTTTGACTTAGTAAGAATGAACCCATGCAACATATCATGGACTCGACAACTTCTAATTTTGCCATTAAAATCAATCCATGCCACTTGAACCAAGCTTCTATGAATAAGTTCGTTCAAATAGTCTTGTGCAATGTCTTCCAATGTTTTCCCTGACATTTCTTTTACAAAACCCTCAGCTATCCAAAGTCGAATTAGTTTTGCACTATTAATGAAGTAATCCTCTGGAAACATGCCGAAATATAAGAAACAAGCTTTGAGGTTGTAAGGTAGATCAATATAGCTAAGAGATAGGATTTTGGTGATATCTTGGAGATGGGGATTACTTTCTAACTCTGAAGTTAGGCTATCAAGAAATTTGATCCACTCAGACTCAACCTTTTGTTTTGCTGACAAAAGACCGCCTATAGTCACAATTGCAAGTGGCAGCCCACCGCATCTCTTAATTATGCTATTTGACGATTCATTTAATTCACTGGGACAAATCCCCCCTTCACATTGGAAGACCTTCTTGTAAAAAAGCTCTCGAGCTTTTTCTAATGATAGATGTGACAATTTGTACACATGATAAAATGGAGATTGGTTGTCAGAGGGAACAACACTCTCATCTCGAGTTGTCATTATTATTCTACTGCCTTTGTTCTTATTCGGTAAAGCAAGTTGTACAATACTCCAAAAGCTCATATCCCATACATCGTCAAAAACTACTACATACCTCAATTCAAGTAAAAATTGCCTCAATTCTTGAATTAACATTGTTCTTTCCATTGTGTCAATCTCCCTAGGGGGAATCCCCTTCCTTGCCTTGTAGAAATCCTTTATCATTTTCCTCAATATCTCCTCCATCTATTGTATGATTGAGACACAGTGATCCAAGCACTACAATGAAAGGGCAGCGTCACTTGCTCGTTTTCATACACTTTCTTGACAAGAGTGGTCTTACCAAGCCCACCAATGCCAACCACTGAAATCACCATGAGATTAGATGGTCCATTTACCAACAACTTTATCAATTTGTCTCTGGGAGCCTCAATGCCCACAAGCTCATCGTCAGCAATGAAAAGGGATGCCTCTCGAGGGTCATTCCATAAATCACGTCTTGGCTGTCTAGCATCATTGCTCAATCCTCGCTCGAAATTATTGAAGCCAAATCTTTCACCTCTCTCTCTGAGTGCCTTGAGCTCGCCGTTGATATCTTGACTCTTAGAGGTAATCACATGTCTTGGTTTCAAGTTGGCAGTACATTGAAAAATCTTCAAGGGTATACGATAAATTCGTCTTTGCGTTTGAGGATATTTTGCAAAATGAAGTAGGTATTCATCAATTACATCTTCTATGCGATAAGCTATTTCCCTTACATTTTTGACCCATGTTTGTGTAACACTGCTAGTGTCTCCCTTCTCCGCTTTTAAATCTACATCCTTGAGGAAAGACTGGATGAACTCCAATTCACTTTGGATGCTCTTAACTTTGTTGTGGATTCCCACCAGCAATCTTGCTTCTTGGACTAACAACGGGGCCAAATAGTCGTTGGCTAGGTTGATTGCACTTTCTGCCATTTCTCTTCCCTTATTAAATTACTGGCCACATAAAATTACGAATGAACCAACTAAGTGCCTTAAGTAACAAAAATAATTTATAAAACCACATTCAGATGTAAGAGTTAAAATCACATTCACAATACTACCTTGTGAGCATAGACTATGACTTACCTTATTTTCTTTTACAATATTGGTTAAATTAGTCATTAATTCGTATGATGTATGAGAGAGAATATATATAAGATAAGTTTAAATCAATAAAAAAATTCAAATCAAAGAATTTATTAACAAAAACATTAAAAAAAAAACATTAATTTGTTTAAAGAAGAGTAAAATTTAATCAGAATTTGGGTAATGTTGGTATGTTTTTCTATTTTTGGTTAAAACTATAATTTCCAATTAGTTTTACTTAACATATGACAAAAAACCATATATATGTGTGTGTAAGAAAAAAAAACTTTATTATTAAAAAAATCATGATAAGTTATAAAATAATATAAAATAAATAATAAAACTTCTTTTAAATTTCTAGAATTTTTGGTAGTATAATGTTTATAGGAGCAATATTTCTTACACTTTTTGAAATTTCTAAAATAGTTTTTTACTTAGAGTCGTTAGTTTTTTCACAGACTTATAGTGTGCCGCATTATATAAGGAGAAAAAATGCAAAAAAAGAAAAGAAAAAAGAAGTGTCCAGTTAATACAAACACAAACTTGTATAATAGAATTCTAATTATATAGTATATGATATCTTTTTTAGGGGAAATTTGGAAAGTTTTATTAAGAATGTACTAAATCAACATGATAAATATCTTCAACATTGGAGGAACATACACCATCAAGACTGCGAAAATTATCATGAATGTTTAGGTGATAATAATTAAATGTTTGATTAGTATATAATTTCACGAATTTCGTATAATATACTAAATGTCATTAGTTTTACATGGAATGACTCTTTGTGGTATACACATTTTAGTCATAGCTTATACAAATTCAATTACTTTCATTAACAATGACTTATCATTGCCACCAAAATGATTCAAATATGATTTTAGATTAACCTTTTTATAATTTGGTTTTAATTTGAAACCTCCCCAAATTTTAGTAGAGTTATTTAGTTCACCCAAGTATTTAAGAGTTAGACTCTTTGGATATACATCACTGTAAATTTCTTTAAAACCTTTTCTCCTTTTCCCATGTGTATATGTTAAAATACTTAATATTTAAAAAAAAATTAATTAAAGGTACTTATAAAAAAAATATAATTAAAGATTTTCACTTGGTGTGAGTAAAATATAGCCATTAGTATTCTATTTGTGATATACAATTTATATTTTATTACTTATAACTTCATTACCTACTATGGGAAATTGGCCAATGGCATTTAGTGTACACACACATACACATACATACATACATATATATATATATATATATATATATATATAGTGGGAGAGAGAATGTTATTTTCCTTTTTCCTTTTCTTTTTTAAGTGTTTAGTTATACTTCTACTTTACACATAATCATAGATATGGCTGCAGGTGATTCAATTAATGGTTCTTTATTTATTTAGGGATATAGAAGAGCCACATAATGCTATTCAAGGCAAAAGGAGACATGAAATTCTCTCTCATTTGCTCTGAACTTATAGAAGCCAAAGATGTTTGTTTGGACAAATACATTCCATAGAAATTTGGGGTTCTTAATTTACTACTATGTTTGTTTGGGTGATTTATTTTTTTAATTTTTTTAAAGAGTGTCTTTCGAATTTTCCTGTATTTGATACTTGGTAGCAATAGCATTGAAAAATATGGTTAAGAAGAAAACTTAAATTGGTCAAAAGAAAACATAAAATTTGGCCTTAGCAACCTCCAAATAACAAGTTAATAACACAACTTTACAAGTAAAATAGAGTATAGGTTGTCAAGAGTCTTATTGAAAATATCGAGATTGTAATCTCCTCTCTCTATTGAAATTATAAAAAAATTTTAATAGAGGTCTAGACTTAATTGGGTGTAACTATGACAATATAATCTCACTCTAAAGCCTAACTCAACTTGAAATTCAGCCCAATTACTAGGTCCTGAGCTCAATAAGATAAAATCTAGGCCATAATACAAAACTTACCCTCTAAGTTTCATCACTTTTATTTTAGTCCTTTAAGTTTGCATTTTGTCATTTCAGTCTTCTAAGTTTCAATAATGCTCAATTTGTCATTTATTAACTATCTATCCAATATTGCTGTTAATTCACCATGGCATTTTGCACTTTATTTAATATTTATTTTTTTATTTATTTCTTAATTCAAAATTAAAAAATTAAAAAATGTTAATTAAAAAAAACCTAAAAATTCAATTAGGCTGCTCACATCTGAAGAACCCAAATTCTAACCTCACCCACCTAAATCCACAGCTTTTACCAATGAATCACATGATCTATAAAAAAAGCACTGATAAATGCAAAACACCAAAAGCCATCTTTGTCACACAACACCACCAACAAAATTCAAAGCCCCATTAAAGAAAGTTTTAATCTTTATAAACAAAGGACCATAAAAACGAAATACCTAGATGGCAAAACTAGTCAAATCAAGAATTAGAACAAAAATTACACAAACACAATCACAAATTAGGCCCCAAAAAAACCAAAACCAGTAATTGTTTTGGACATTCAAAACAAACCCAGATAATATTTCAACTCCAAAAAATGATACTTACGTTGTCTCAATCTCTCGCTCGATTTCTCTCTCTTTCTCCACCTTGATCTCTCTTTCTCTCTCTTTCCCCCTCTTTCTACCTCTCTATGTGCGTTTGGCAAAAATTATTTTTACTAACTTATTTTACTATTCAGCTTATTTTTGCTACTATTCATAGCTCTTACTGCGTTTTTTGACACTATTCATGGGTGTCATTATACTATTTCAGCTAATTTTTTCTTTTATCTACAGTATTTTCAACAAAAAAATTTCAATTTCAGCAGAATAAGCAGATCCCAAATGGACACTCAAATCTCTCAGTTATCAGGTGGGTGGGGTTAGAATTTTGGTTCTTCAAATATGGGGAGTGAGCAACATTGTTCCCCTAATTAAATTTCTAGTTTTTTTTTTTTAAAATTTTTGTTAACTTATTTTTTAAAAATTAAGAAATAAATAAAAAATAAATAGGGAAAATTACACTTTGTCCACCTATGGTTTGCCTGAAAAACACTTTACCTACCTGTGGTTTAAAAATTGGCACTTTATTCACCTGAGACTAGTTTCATTTGTCTCCCGTTACCCACTTCTGTTAAAAACAAGAGTAAATTTGTATTTTTTGTTACTCTTTTATGTCTCTCTTCTCATAACATAAAAAACTAAAAAATCAAGGGAAAAGAAGATTTAAAAGCTAGGTTCAGTGAAAGCAAGTAATGAACAAGGGCATGTAACTAGGGGGTCCTCGGGGGATGTGCCCCTCAGGAACTACGTCTATTTTGTGAAAATTAAAACCTATCTTTTACATCTCCTTTTCATGTACAAACTTTTAGATCTTTTTTTTTTTAACACATTAAAAATTGAAATTATGTGTTTCCTCACTTGAACAAGAGAATGGAAAAAGACCTATCTTTTACATCTCCTTTTCATGTACAAACTTTTAGATCTTTTTTTTTTTTAACACATTAAAAATTGAAATTATGCATTTCCTCACTTGAACAAGAGAATGGAAAAAGATACATGAAAATAAAATGTAAAAGTTAGGTTTTAATTTTTATAAAACTGAATTTTAGATCTTTTTTTCCCTTGATATTTTAGTTTTTTATGTTTTGAAAAGAGATAGACATAAAAGGGTGACAAAAATAAAAAATTTACCCCTATTCTTAACAAATGTGGATAACGGGAGATAAATTAAACTAACATTAGGTAGATAAAGTGTCAATTATTAAACCACAAGTACGCAAAGTATTTTTGGAGCAAACCACATATGGGCAAAATGTAATTTCCCCAAATAAATATTAAATAAAGTGCAAAACGACGTCGTTTAGGTGAGTTAATGACAAAATTGGACGGATTTGTTAAACTGAGTTAAATAAATATTAAATAAAGTGTGTTATTGATTAGTAACCTGAGTTTGATACATTGGTTGTTTACTAGGAATATACATTTTATATATTTATCCATTAATATTATTAGATTAAATGAATAAATTCACCGTCTCCTATTAGCTTAATTTTTAGGAGAATCAATAATTTGACAATTTTTTTTAAAATAGCAGCAGTGGTAGAAAGATAGAATTATAATTATTTGAACTATCTAACCTTGCCCATTAAAGTGATTCTATCCTAAGGTGCCCACTAAATTGAGTAAGGAAGAATTTCAAATGTAACAATTAATGATGCAATAAGCCAAAAGATGCAAAAGAAGAAATATCCATTGTCACGGTGTTTTTGATCATTTTTAAATTAGATTATTCTAAGAAATTTTGCAATTTCAGCTCAAGTTCTTTACTAACAATTCAAGAAAATTAGTAATGAAATAATCTCGATTACCATGCTAAGAACAAATAAAACAGAATAAACATTTCGAGGTAGTCCCAATAAAAAGCATCAGAAATATGTAAGTACTTGCCCTTTAAATTGCAGTTCTGCTCTTTAAATGGCACTTCTGTTTCTCCTTAAGTAGACAAAGCAGCAATTTTAACCTAACCATAAATGAATGATAGTTAATCCCCACATAAAGTACATGCATGTCTAAAGCTAATCTTGCAAAAGAGCATGACATCATACATTACAAAATCCACTTAAAATAGAGTTTTCTTGTATGCTCAGGGCTTAGAAATAGAGTTCCCATAGATTTATTTTGCTTTGCAAGAGATCACATCTATGGCTAATGATGTTTGAGGGAGAAAAGGAAAAAAATACAAAGGCCAGATTGTGCCATTGCTTCAAGGTAAAGGAATAGCAATTGGTGCTGAATATGAAACTGGTATGGCTAAGATTAGTAATCAAGTTAAAGCCATAATATCAACACAACTATGAAATTTTTGACGTGGCACTTAAAGTTGCTAGCAGAAAGTTTATGTAAGCGAAATTTATAATAGAAGACTCCACTCAGATTTGAATTGCACGTGGTCTTGTAATTAAATTATTGGTCAGAGGTAAATCCTAGGGGAATTTCTTCCTTTGGCTACGCCATTGGTTTTTTAATTACTTGGTAAACAAACTATATTTATTAACTTTTTTTCATTTGTTTATAGGTTTGGTTTATGGGTGCCTTTAAGATTTGAAAAATGCTAACAGATACTTTTAAGGCAATGATTCATAATCTATTTAACGAAAGTTTTTATGGGGAAAAAAAAAAACAATTAATGTTTTGACAGTTTTTTTCATTTCCCATAAAAGTGATGTCAAAACTTTCCTAAAATAAGTTGTTAACCATTGCCCTAAGAACACTCGTTAGCATGACCCTTAAGATATTAGTTAATATGTTATTTTAGAAATATTTTGATACTACTTTTATGAAAAATATAAATAAAAAAAATTGTTAAAAAAATTAATTACATTTTTTTATCTTATAAACAAATTATAAAAAAAAAAAAGTTCTAAACCAAACTAATACCTTTATTGAGTCATTTATAAACTTTTTCCCTTTGTTTATTATGGCTTGAATTGAAATCATATTTTTTGAACAAAGTGCGCTAAACCAAAAAAAAAAAATAATAATAATAATAATTGGGAAATGTTAACAAGTGTCGTGGGGGTATTGATTAAGAATCCATTTTAAGAAAGTTTTGACATTACTTTTATGGGAAATGAAAAAAGCTGTCAAAACATTAATTGTTTTTTTTTCTTTTCCCATAAAAACTTTCTTTAGTTAGATTGTTAACCAATGCCCTATGACACTTGTTAACATGACCCTACAGCCGGACACATTCCCATTATCGGCACCTTGAAAGGAGAACATGCAACATGTCCACTTGCCAACTTGCAAGAATGGATTCATGTTATACATACTGTTCTGACAAAAGCAACGTGTCTTAATAGAGTTATTTAATTGAATTATATTTTTAGGTTATCATCTTGATTAATGTGTATTAATTAGTATTTAATTGCAAGCACACCCACGGCGGCAACCCAGAAACAATCTGGCAAAAAAAAAACTCCATCCTCTCCAAATAAAAGTCTAGAACACTATTGAAAAACTTGCCGTCAGTCTGATTTTGTCCGATCCAAAAGCCCAGAACAAAAGTCCACTGAAAACGCCGAGTCAATGTCTTCCGTCCAAGCCTAACTAGCCACCACCCCAGCCACTACTCCCAACCCATCTACACAAAATCAAAACCCACCCACCACCTTGCCACCGCATGCACCCTAGCAATTACCCAAAAAAAAAAAAGTAACCCCAAGAAGAACAAGCACCAAAACCACTTGGGAAATGAGGTTGGAACAAGTAGTTGAAAACCATGAAGTAATTTCACCACCGAATGGGTTGCTGGATTTTGCTATGAAAGAAAGAAAAGAGAGAGGAGAGGAGAGAGAAGCAAGAGGGACATAGACAAGAGAAGTGGGGAGTTAGGGATGAGAGAGGGTAAAGTGAGAAAAAATAATAATAATAAAAATCTAAGCAACTACTACAATAAGTTGTATTTATACAACCTTATTGTAGCTGGGTTGCAAATTTTTTTAGAAATAGCAATCCAGTTGGAGCTTATTTTTATGGGTTTGGTGGGTAAAATAGCAACTGGAGGGGTTTTACACTCTCCTATGTGGCTATGTTAGTGCTCTTAATCAAAACCAAATCTTACATTAGTAAATTTTTCATAAAGTTCCTTCACTGTGTCAGTTGGTGATCCTTTAATCTAATAATGAAAACAATCAAATTATGATCTTGATGCTCTTTCCTTTTTTCTTCCCTTATTACCCACTGAGAATATTCTTCCCTTATTACCCACTGAGAATATTCTTCCCTTACTAGAAGGCTCCTAATCCTTCAATTTTATAGTTAAACACCTTCCCCAACCAAACAATAACCATAAAACCTTAGTCCTAAATATTTTTGAAGTCAGTTATGAATTCTTAACAAATTAGTTTAGGAATCATGTAGTTCAGGAATCATGTATTTTTAATTTTACTCTTCCATTCTATTTCACCCTAAGTTATAGTTTTTATTACTTCTTTAATTGACATGTCTTTTTTAATTGCTTTATGATATTATTTTTAGTCTTCTTCTACCATTTTTCATTGCCTTAAATCAACTCACTCTTTTTGGTGTATTAATTGCTTTCTTCTATATATGATCAAATCACTTCAAACAATTATTACTGATCTTCTCATCAACATGGGACATTCCTATTTTTAAGCATATCTCTCTCTCTCTCTCTCTCTCTCTCTCTCTCTCTCTCCACGTCATCCTCCAACTTGGAACCATCACACTTAAAACTGTTCCGTCAATAGCAATCTGTAAACAATGATCTAAAGTATTCCTTCTAGCTTAGTGGGTGAAACAAAAATGGCCTAGACCTACTGATCTTTTCTACTTTTTAAATTTACCCATTAATTAAAGGCACCATTTATTTTCTTTTCTCCTCTGCTTTTCAATTGTTTATTCTTGAGAAACTGTGTGGAATCTTTCATCTTTCAATAATAGAAGAATATTCAACAATGGAATATTCAACAATGTGCCAATGTTTAGTGGGAACGCAAAATACCTGATCTAAGGCCCAGAGAGTCAGCCCAAAAGTTCAGTAAAGAGCCATTCCTCACTGCCTATTTAACATTCCTAATTAAAAGGGGGCTGTCATCGTTTAAGGCTTATCCATGAGTGCGACCCATTAAACTTGAACAATTTTCGATAAACTCAAGTTTGAAATTGTTTGTTGGCCTCGATTAAGTTGGAGCAGGGTTTGAACATGTTATTGTTATTGTGAAGCCGAGCTCGAAAATTCACTACTCGGCTTGATTTGATTAGGAAAAGTTGAAGTTCTACATCTCTTTCTATGTTTTTCTCAATGTTTTCTCAGCGACCAAATGCAGTATAACCAAGACATTTTTAATTTGAGGTTTGTCCGATAATATAGTTTTCATCTTTTTTCGTTGTTTATGTTTGTTGTTTGTTTCGTAATGTATCAGGATGTTTTGTAATAAAAAAAGTAAAGCTGTATGACACTAAATTTGTTGTTTGTTTATTTTAAAATGGGTTATTGATGGTGAGCTTATGTATTGGGTTAATTGTGTGATTGGTTTTATTTTTGGATCTTTGAATTATGTGAATTCAGTATCTAGCCTTTTAGATTACAAGTGATGCTAGCATAAGACGATAAAATAAGCCAAAAGATGTAAAAGAAGAAAAATCCATTGTCACGGTGTTTTTGATAATTTTTAAATCAAACTATTATAAGAAATTCTGCAATTCCAGCTTAAGTTCTTTACTACAATTCAAGAAAATTGGTAACAAAATGGGTTCAACTCCCATGCTAAGAACAAATAAAACAAAATAAACTCATTTAAGATAGTTCCAATAAAAGGAATCAAAAGCATATGAGTACCTGCTCTTTAAATTGCAGTTCTATTTCTTTAGATTGCTCCTCCTTTTCTTCTTAAATAGACAAAGTAGCAACTTCAACCTGAACATAAATGTATGATAGTTATTCCACACATAAAATAGAAGTACATGTCTAATCTAATATTGCAAAAGAGCATGACACCTTACATTACAATATCCACTTAATGAAGTTTTTTGGTATGCTCAAAACTTATAAATAGAGTCCCATAGATTTATTTTGCTTTACAAGCAATCATTTCTATGGCTAAAGATGATGAAAGGAGAAAATGAAAAAAAGATAAGAGATAGATTATGCCATTGCTTTGGAGAAAAGGAATAGCAATCTGTAATTTCTCCATAGATTGCTCTATTGAATTCTCTAGTTTCATAAAGACTACAAATAATGATGTTTGTATATGAAAAATAATAGGCATATAAAAGAGTAACAATAAGATACCAACTTGGAGTAAGTGACTTGTTCAACTTTCAAGAACCTTTTTTTCTCAACAACAACAACAACAACAACAAAAAAATGCAAGAATGCTTAAATAAATTTTGATAAATAGGTATATAATTATTATAATCAAGCTAATTAATTAAAAAATGCAACACTAATATGAATCAATAGGTATAAGATATAAGTTTTTCTCATCTAGAATTAAAAAATAGTAATAATAAAAAAAAAAAACAGTTTTTCTTAAAACTCAACCAAAAAAAAAAAAAAATGGACTCAACCCAACTTGAAACTCAGCCTTTAATTTACAAGGTCAATAGCCCAATAAGATAAAATACTAAAAAATAAGTGGACAAAGTTTAGGTATAAGATTGGTTATAGCTTAAGGCAGCAACTTTGCTCAATATTTTTTTATTGTAGGTAAATTTTTGACAAATCCGCTATTGGATTACATTTTCTTTTTATATTTTACATACTTACAAAATTTCTAAAATTAAAGATCAATAGCTATGTCATCAATAAATTGTTTAAATGATAATTTTTTGTAGTTTAAAATTATGCATAAAATATAAACTTATAGATCATATAATAAATAATATCCAATTGACACAAACTTTGACATGTACATTAAGAGTGTAAAGAATATGCAATCCAACGGATAAATTTTCAAAATATGTAATAATGTTAAATTTTTAAAGAAAATTGTAACTTTATAAAAAATAAAGTATCATCATCTCATTCCCTATTTGGTTAATGAGAAAAACGAACCCAAAATTTCTTTATTACATTTTTCTCATCCTTTCATATATTGGAGTTTGTTTTCTTGTTGAGGCGAGTTTTATGTTCCAACAAATTCCTGGTTCTTAGGGCTCTCTGTGCACAGAGCCATGGTTGAGGCCAACAAAAGCAGCAATTTTGAAGAAGGTAAATCTCTCTATTTCTCTGTTCTGTTAATGCTTTATGGGCTCATTATGTTAATTCCATGAAGGATTTAAAAAATAAAAATAAAAAACCTTCTCTCTATTTGTGTGTGTACTAGGATTTTCTTAGTGTTTTAATAGATGAAGCCACTTGTTTCTACTGCTAAAAAAAGAAAAAAGGAGTATAGCATGAGAAAATTTGGAAGTTCATTCTGGAGGTGAAAATGTGTAGAGAAGTGTGTTATTGAGGAGGGACCTGAGTTTGGTTGTTTACAAGGAATATATGCATTTATATATTTATCCATTAAAAATAACAGCAAGCTGGGAGAAATTCAGTATTTAACCTTTCCCATTACAAGTTATGTTATCCTAAGGTGCCCACTAAATTTAGTAATAATTTTTAATATAACAATTAATAATACGATAAGCCAAAAGATGCAAGAGAAGAAAAATTCATCATCATGGTGTTTCTAATAATTTTTAAATCAGATTATTAGAAGAAATTCTGTGATTCCTTCTTTAGTTTTTTACTAACAATTCAAGAAAAAATTGTAACTAAATGGGCTCATTTCACATGCTAAGAACAAATAAAACTCGTTATAGGGTAGTCTCAATGAATGGCATCAGAAACATAAGAGTACCTGCTCTCTAAATTCCACTTCTGCTCTTTAAGTTGCACTTTTTTTTCTTCTTGAGTAGGCAGAGCAGCAACATCAACCTGATCACACACGTACGATAATTATTGTCCACATAAAGTATATGTCTAAAGTTAATCTTGCAAAAGTGCATGAGATCTTACATTTTCAGAAATAATTTTAATGGAGTTTCCTTCTATGCTTGGGGCTAATTAAAGGAGTTTCCTGAATTTAGAAAATTAGTGTTTCTTGGTGCCAGAAAAAGGTGTCCATTAGTTCGTTATCTCAATTTACAAAGTGGAGCGATCAATAATTATCCATGCACAGCTCACCTTATCTGATATTTTTGAGAGCTTAATAACCAAACAATATCGGGGACCCATTGACCTATCTCATTCACTATCAATTTGTTATCTTAACTTATTACACGAGGTATCCAGAGCTTTATGACTTAGAAATATTGTGCAATTAGCAAGAAGAAATTTTGAGCCAATTAATCAAGACAGTAATGCAACCATGGCGGCAAGTTTTTCATGGAAGGTACATCCTTTTGTCATTGGCCTTTCATTTTACTAGTCAAGAGTCTCTAGAGAAAATATTTGTGCAAGTTGCGAAAGGAAATCTTGTACCAATTAATCTGGACAAAAATGGCACCATCCAACAAGCTCGACAAAGTGCAAGGTGGGAGAATTGTCTTGCTTGCCCACAACACATGTGGGGTCCTTCCGGTTTCAACACCAACATAGTTCCGACTTGCACCGTTGAGGTCCCATTGGTTCCAATTTCCAACCTCTCTACATTGGTTGTTAAATTAGGGACTATCAGTGACTCAATCCAAGCTCAGTAGCCCTCTATTTAACATGGGGATTAAAACAGTGGCATAGTGGTTTTATATTCATTCTCCTATTTTTTACTATGAGTATTTTCACATCTACAAAATTTTTTCAATTAATGTTGATGTGTCCCTTGTAAGAAAATCACATTGTGCCTATATTCTTTGACACATTACCATCCGTTATCATTTACACTTTCATGGCCAAGAAAAACGAAGGAAAACATTCAAAATTTGATCATTTGGTAAATGCTTATTTAAGGATACAACTTGGATTAGAAAATTGCAAAGATATTATTAGCTGTCATGTTCACTGCATTAATTAAATTTTACTTATTTGGTAAGGATAAAAGGTAAATTCCAATTAGGACCCTGCAATGGCAATGACAAGTTAATTTATGAACTCATAGATTGACAAATTTTGAGAAAGAAACGAGGAAGATATAGTTTATCAGACTCTAGGATTTTGGATGTAAGGTTTGGATTTCCTTGCCAAAAATCAGGTTGTAATAAGATAATAAAGCCTTTAGGGGATACACACATCATATCTAAATCCATAGTTTTTAATAGTAATTGAACTTGTGTTGAGTTTAGTGATTAGACGTGGACTAAAGTTTTTACTTTTTATAATTATGAACAGTGCATATTGCAAAATTTCATGGTTTTTTTTTTTTAGATGGGTGAGTTAAATTTATTGAAATAAGAATCCAAATACAAGAGGTTTAAAATAAGAATCAAAAACAAAATCAACACAGCAAACACTTAAATCAGACATAAAGAACAGAACCTGTAATGAACTATGCAGCAACACAACAACAGTCAAAACAACACAAAACAGAAATGGCAGCACCACACCAGATACAACATCTTAGTCTTTAAAGGTAGTAGTGGACGCTTCCCAATCTGAACAAAGAACCTTGTTCATAAAAGTTTTCTTTTTCTTTTTTTCATTGCATGAATAAAGAAAACACATACATATATATATATATATATATATATTTTTTTTTTGATAGGCCAAATGTCATATACATTTTACATGTAGTTTACTCTTTCACAAATTATACACAAATGTAATTTATATATATATATATATATATATTAGCCACATCAAAGCCATCACATGCGAGCATACCAATGAAACACTTGGCATACTTAAACCACTCTAATGACAACAAATACGATTCAACTAAAAATCACTCTTTTGTTTAGCATGATTTTATGAGGTTCATATGCTTTATAAGGAAAAGATAACACAATCACAACAATACAATAACAAAGGCAGAAAGGGAGAAACCACTATTGATGTTTTGGTTGGTTGAGCACTTGAAAATCCTTGAAACATTGGGCATTTGAAGCCTGGCAGTAAGAACAATAGCAATATAAATAATAAATAAAATTTAATAAAAAAATGCAAAAAGGAAAATGGTGTATAATATGTGAAAGGGGGAAATGCAGGCTTACCAATTGTTTTTTGCAGGCAAGTAAAACTTGATAGCTCAAATGTCTTTCCTATATTAATAAAAACTTGACAAATTGACAAATTATGAACAACTTAAGTTCGGCTCGATAAAAGGTTTGATTGTTTATAAATAAGTCAAGTTTGAGTCTTAGTTTTAGGCTCGTTTAATAAACAAGCCAAGCCCAAGCACTTTTTTTTTTTTTTTTTTTTTACGAACAAACTCGTGAGCTATTAGGCTTGATTCACAACAATTCAAGTATAGACTTATTTATAAGTGTTAGCTAAATATACTCATTACACATATCTTAATAATGACATGGCCAACATGAGACCACTATCTATATTATCTTAATTTTTTCCTTCCCTTTAAACTAATCAAGAACTACTTTAGACTATAGTTACATTTAAAAATAAATAAATAATTAAGTAGGCCACATATGATCCTTTACTATCAATCATCTAAAGTAAAATTATGAAACATGTTAATATTTTTTCATTCATAATAGTTACAAACAAGTATTTTTCTCTTCCTTCACCATCTAATATGAATGTAAAAATTGTATTTTAAATAATTGCTGAAGCTGTAGATAAGGAATGATGAATGAATGAATTTAATTATATAAATTATTAATTTGAATAATAGCTAATCATAAGTAAAATTAGATGTATGATAAAATGAGTATACTATTTTCTTTTTCTTTTTTCTTAATTTTAGAGATTTAAGCATTTAATAATGTAATTTTTTTAGATCTCAAGCTCAAAAACTTGACTTGGGCTCGAGTTTGATCTGATATTAAACTTGAGTTTGGCTTGAATAATTAATTAAGTCCAGCCAAGCCAAGTTCAAGCTTTTTGGCTTTCTCACGAGTTCAAGCTCAAACACTATTTTTAGGCTTGTCACAAGTTTAAGCCAAGCTCAAGCATTTGATTTTTCCTGACAAACCAAGCTTGAACATGCACTACTCGACAAAGCTCATCTTGTTTATAACCCTAACTAGAAAGCTCCTAATTCTTCATTTTGCATAGTTAAACACCTTCCCAACCAAACAACAACGATAAAATCCTAATTCTAAATATTTTTGAAGTCAGTTATGAATTCTTAACAAATTAGTTTAGGAATCATGTATTTTTAATTTTGCTCTTCCATTCTATTTCATCGAATTTATAGTTTTTGTTACTTCTTTAACTGACATGTCTTTTTTAATTGATTTATGATATTATTTTTAGTTTTCTTCTATCATTTATTTTTTTCTAAATATGAACAAATCACCTCAAACGTCTATTACTAATTTTCTCATCAACATGGGATATTCCTATTTTTAAGCATATCTCTCTCTTTCTCTCTCTCCTCGTCATACTCCAACTTGGAACCATCACACTTAAAAATTGTTCCATCAATGGCAATCTGTAAACAGTGATCTAAAGTATTCCCTCTAGCTTAATGGGTGAAACAAAAATGGCCTACACCTATTGATCTTTTCTACTTTTTAAATTTACCCACTAATTAGAGGCACCATTCATTTTCTTTTCTCCTCAGCCTTTCAATTGTTTATTCTTGAGAAAGTGAGTGGAATCTTTCATCTTTCAATAATAGTAGAATATTCAACAATGGACTAAAAAAAAAAGAAAAAAAGGAGGAATATTCAACAAGGTGCCAGTGTTTAGTGGGTATGCAAAAGACACTCTATTCGGCTGATCCAAGGCCCAAAGCATCGGCCCAAAAGTTTAGTAAAGAGCCATTCATCACTGCCTATTAAATATTCCTTATTTTTTAAAAGGGGCTGTCATCGTTTAAGGCTTATCCATGAGTGCCACCCATTAACCTTGAACAATTCGCTTGGACTTCAGAAGATACCTTGTCTCTAATAACCAAGGTCCATCTTATCAAAAAAAAAAAAAAAAATACAAGACCCACTACTAGGCAATGGAGGCAAGGTTTCTGGGTTTGCTAAATAAAGACCAATGCCCACCTTCTTTTTATTTGGCCCAATAACTTTATCTCACCCAAAATAAGTTTATTAATTGGAAATGGATATATATATTTTTTCGTTTCAAATTAAAAGTGTATTTGGGTGAAATAAATCTGATTAATATTGTTCATCAAAAACAGAATATTCAGATTAATATTATAAATTTAAAAGTGTATTTTCAGTATTTCAATGTCATACCCTTATAAATTTTAAATAGTGGAAAATTAATACATTGTCAAATTCGAAAAGCTATAAATGAATTCCAGTCATTTCAAGTGAAATAGACGAGATCTTGTTTAGTATTAGAGAAGTTTTGCAAATGAATTGTAGGTCTCGAAAGATGGTACACATAACAAAGTGTTAGCAAATAAAGTCAATAGTCAACTAGGAATCAAACCAGAAATAGAAGTGTTTCTTCCATTCCACTCTGCCAGTGTAGACCTTTCAGTAATAGGTCTTTCCATCACAGGATTGATTTCCAAGAGTAAGATTTTGATTAGCATTTTTGAATAGTGATGAAAAATATCACAAGAAAAATTTACAAATGGAATTTTATACAATGATTGATTGGTGTGCTATCTTCTTGGAAAACTTATACGTGCAGTATGCACCGCATTTGTTAACAAAATATTACAAGCATAAAACCACAAATAAAAAGAAAAAACTCAAAACTCATAAACAAGAAAAAACCAAAGGGGGGATAAAATAAGCCAGGTAAAATTGAAAACATGGAGAGAGTGAGAGACTCATGGTTCCTAGATCACACCCACCTTTCATTAGAAACCATACATGATTTTACAAATGAACAAAACAAACTTGCAATAAAAACTTCTTGCTCAGAACAAAATTTGAAAAAAGTACATATGGCATTAACCATATCTAAATTAAGAATCACTTAGTACAACTAAAAACTTTCATAATTTCGTCTTCTATTGCACTAAACTTGTCTTGAGGTTCAGCCCAATTGCAATGTTTAGAACCCAAAAAAAAAATTAAAAATTAAAAAAGAATAAAAATAGAATCACCCATTCCTTGTTTGGTTGCTAAGAAACTGGTATGAAAAAGATAAACAAACATATAGACTTATGTTTAGTACGCCAAATACAAAAAATAGAAGTTCTATATACTGATATTATGTTTTGATTGGGCTTTCTTGGCCACCAAATGCAGCATGATTATATGCAGCCTTCAGTATCATTAACACTTCATGGCCGAAAGAACAAAGAAAGAAAAAATCCAAAATTTGATCATTTGGTAAATACTTATAAAAGAAAAAGTGACAAGTTCAATTAGAAAATTGTTTAGAAACGGTCAGTTGTCAAGATTTTCATTACGATAAGAAAACTTTTGCCCAACTAGTTTACATTTTATAAAAAATTATTAGGTATCCTAAGAATAAAATGATGTGATACTCCCTTTTCTCACATAAATGGTGAATCCCACTTTCAACTTAATTAGTGAGATTCATTATTACGTGAGAAGAGAAATTACCATGCCATTCTACCCTTGGAGTACTCAATAATTACTCACATTTTACATCTCTGGAATAAAAGACCACTTTGCATTTCACATGCATAGCATGGAAAAAAGATAAATTTCATGTAAGAACAAGAGGCAATAACAAGTTAATTTATAAACTCATCTATTGACAAGTTTTGAGAAGTGGTAAGGAAGATATAATCTATCAGTCTGTGGGAGTGTAAGATATCAAAGAATTTTAGAAGAGACTCTCATCAGTAAATAAATGTTTAATACTAATTGAACCAGTGTTGAAATTGTTGTTTAGCAGTGGACTAACATTTTTATCATTATGAACGATGCATATGAAAAAAGGAAAAAAAAAAAGGAAAAAAAGAAAAGAAAAGAAAAACTAGTTGGTTTAGATGTCTATCGAAACACCAAAATACCAGGGTTAGTGATGCTAGAAAAAAGAAACCCCTTGGTTCGGAACTGTTAAAGCAATAGGTAAACATTATCGAAGCAACATCTCAAACCCCAACCAAAAGATCAATTTCATATTTTCCCTTCCACTATTACTTTCTGCTTTCTCCTTTCTCAGATGCTGATAGCCTGATACTACTAGTAAAATCCTCACCCATGGCATGAACACCTTCACATTAACTGAGAATGCAACATTCTTGTAATCAGGCAATCAAACAAACAGCACGGTACATTTGCTGTTAGTAAACCGAATGAGAACAATCTTTGCACAGTACATTTGCTCACATCCTTATCTATACAAAATGTAATATATCCAGAACTAATTTGATGAAACATCTCTAATTGAAATGGGTGGAAGAAGCAGCAAAAGTTGCTTCAACCCACCAAAACAACAACAGTTACCAACCAAACATTAAAACAAAACTTGCAACAAACTAGGCAACAATATTGCAGCAACACATAAAACTAAATAAAATAGTTTTGACTGCACCACACCAGATACAACATCTTAATCTTTAAAAACAGTTAAGAGAAACTCTCCAATTAGAACAAAGAACCAGTTCGAACAGTTTCCTAGGTTGTTTATTCTTTGGATGAATATAGAAAACATACGTATATGGTTTCCTCTTTCAAAATTTATAGGCAAATGTCAAAAAATAGAATTTTTAGCTAAAATCAAAACCATTAAATGCAAATATATCAGTAAAATACATGCCATACTTAATCACACTAAATATTAAATACAATTTAAGTAAAACATCACCCATTTACTTATCATGTTTACAACAGGTTCATATGCTTGATACAGTGAAATTAAAACATTATTACAGCTGCACAGTAACGAAGGCAGCTATGCAGGGGAGAATCAACAACTGTTGATATGGCTGATTAACTAAAAAGAGAAAGTACAGTGCTTGATCTGGCACTTGACAATCCTTTTAGACGTGGACTTTGATGGCTGTAGCGAGGGAACTAAGCTTTATGGGTCAAATGTCTTACCTATCATAATTTGCGTCTATGAGACTCAATGCCCACAACCTCAGATTCCTCAATGAAAAAGGGACGCCATTTGAGGATCGTACCGTTGAGCCTTCCTTGCTCTATGGCATTAAAGCCATATCTTTCACCACTCTTACAAAGTCTCAGCAAGTCGAACCATCAGCGCGCACACACGGGCGGAGCTACATGTGAGGGTGGGGGGCCATGGCCCCCCCCCCCCAAATTTTTGAAATTTTTATTTTACTGTATAGAAATTTTTAATATTTTAATAATTAGCCCTTAAAAATGGGACTTGGCCCCCCTAACTATTTGAGTTGGTCCAATAATGTTCTTAAAAAAAATTGTCCAATTTGTCTAGTAGTTATAGAGAACGTATTGTTTCTCAAATTCATTTTTTATGGTAAAATGTATTCTCATCTTTTTTAAAGTTTTAGATCATTTATGTCTTTAAACACTTTATTAATTCAATTGAAATTTTTTTACTCACAATGGTAGACAATTTGGTAACTTATATTGAAAATGAAAATTGTAAAGATTTCACTATGGAAGATGGTGAAAGATTAATTTAATTCTATGAAACATTTAATTTTAAGAATTCATTATAAAAGATACTAATTTTTTGTGTGTGTGTATAGATACATGTGTTTGTGTATGTATATAAAAGTCTGTATAGACTAATAAATTAGCAACACAAATCGGCCCCCCCAAATAAAAATTTCTGGCTCCGCCCTTGCACACACCTCTACATCTCTGAAAACCTTCTCAATCTACCGCTGGAACTTGGACAACCTGACAAAACCGGAGCTCCAAGACTACCAGATCGACCCGAAAAGGCCCTGAAATTACTTTAGGTAGAAGAAATTTTTTTTTTTCTCTCTCTCTAGTGGAGGAAGTCTTGACTTTTGAGGAGTGGTTTGGGCGTTAGGCATTTTATATGATTTTTTTTTTTTAGTTTATGAAAATTGAAGTTTTTATTTTATTAAGATTTAATGATAAGTTGTTACTAAAGAAGCTGATAAGTATGTTTTTTTAAGGAAAATTAATTATAACTTAATTAATGAATAAGAATAATAATCTCTTATATCAAGATTAGATGAGAGCTTTTTTGAGAAAAAAAAAAATTAGAAAGTGGTAATGTAAAGTTAATGAATATTAATAATTAAATAATAAAAATTAGACAAAAATTAATGAATAAATTCATTCCAAATTAATTCTAACTAATCTTACATAGTTACATAATTACATTAGTAGATTTCCTGAAATTGTTCTTTTTTATTTTTTTATTTTTTTTTTGTGTGTGCAAAAAATCATATATTTAATACGTTGTTTAGAGTTATTTAAGCCTCTATTTAATTATGTAACAATGTTTTGCTCCCAAAACATCAAACAATAATGGTAAATATATTTTACCATTAAAAAAATAAAGACAAATATTTGAGATGGTAAAAAAAAAAAAAAAAAAGACTAATATAGATAAATAACCACGTCTATCAATTTTTTTTACAGGATAAAATTTTTACTCTAGCCTAATCTAAGTGTATATGTGTGTAAAATTCACTTCTAGAGACTTGAACCCCAGCCCTTTTCTCCCACATCTCACAAGTATTTATACTTGTTGAGTGACCACCGCACCAAGGGTGCACGGTGGTACCACGTCTATCACTTAATGATAAAGGAAAAACAAGCACTCATATATTCAAGAAATCACTGTACAATGTTTTACATTAGGTCGGGTGTGAAACCTTTAATCATTCAAAATCATAATTCCACATGCATAACCAAATCATGATAAGGGTATATTTGTGCAACTTGCATGAAAAAAAAGGCTTCTAATACGAATGAATCAAGAAAAAGGATAACACCATCACAACAAGTTTGTCACTAATTTTAGTCCACAAACTTCAAAGAAGACATTTGTGCAATTTGCAAGAAGAAAACTTCAATTTTCTTCATTGAATAGCTGCCAACTTTACCTTAGAATTGGTCAATGTTGAATCCTAGAGATGGTTCCACAAAATTTAGGAAGGAGACTCAGAGTGAAAACAGAGATTGAATTTCGAAGTTTCAGTGCATAACACAGAACTAGTGAAATGAGATAGGTTGAATGCTTTCAAGGAAGATAAGGAAAACATGGGCAACCACATTCATTGAGAGAAAATGATTTGTGAAAGTAGTCTAATACTAAAGGAAAAATATGCCAAGTGCCAATATTTAGAAAACACCAGCGATAACTACATGCCTTTATTATTACTTTTTTTTTCTTTTTTTTTAATGGAAGTCCATCATACGAGAAGTGGGTACCAGGATTTTACGTTTTTATAAATGCTTCCATATGGTGTTATTTTTTTGGAGATTGGGAGCTCTCTCTCTCTCTCTCTCTCTCTCTCTCTCTCTCTCTAGCATTAATGAATATTGGGTTCTCATTAGTTGCACTTTCAACTGCAAATTCTCTCCCTCATGGAGCAGTGAACAAAGCAGAGTAACAAACTAGTATAATCTAAAGTGCTTAATTATTTTCCAAAATTGTACCACCAATGAAAATTAAGAGATATCTTATGTATGAACGATGCACATAGAAATAAAGGTTGGAAATTGTTTAATAGAAAATGTAAACATTTTATTGCTCATGTAAACCAGGTACATCCCATACTAATGGTACCTCTGTAAACAATATATAAAAGAAATTAAAAAACTGTTACATAATTCTTTGTTGGGATTGGGAAACCAGATACTTCGTCCATAAGAGCCGCTCCCGCAGAGACATAAGACTTTCTCTTTTATAACAAATGTTAACAAACGCTGCGTAGGTTCTTGTTAAGATTATACAAAAGTGGGTTTCATTTAATACAAAAATTAAATAAATAAATAAAAATGATATACAGGGCCGGCTGAATGGTAGAGCAAAAAATGCAATTGCCTAAGGCCCCAAGTAAAAAAAAGACCTCCAAATTTTAACCAATAGGGTTATTTATAATCAATAAATAAAATAATTTTGTTTTACTAGATGAAAAAAAAATAAAAAATAAAGAAAAATGCAACATCCATAATATTTTTCACAATACTTTTACAACTAATGCTAAGTACCAGGTTGTTACAGTCTATTGTTGATAGCAAAAAAAATAATTATAGTGATATTTTTAAATATAAAACAAAAAGTAGCTTAAAATTTAGGATTTGTTGTAAAAAATATTGTGAATGTTGCACTTCTAAAAAAAATAAGAATGATAATAAGAGTTTAGTTAGCAAACTTTTACTAGTTTTCATCTAAGTCTACCACTAATACCATTGTTTTACTTATTACTATCAATTTACCACATCAACAAGTATGAAAAATTTTGTCAAATTTTTTCTGTCTATAAAATTTTAAAAAAAAGAAAAAATTCTATGTAGTTCATGTTAATTAGTAGTAATTTTGCATCTCAAACAAGATGATTAATTTTCGCCTTAGGCCCCCAAATGCATCAAGCCGCCCCTGATGACATAAAACTAGTCTTTTTAGTTATTTTGATTTTTTTTTTTCTTTCTACAAAGTTGACCCCACACTTAAAAATATGACATAAAGCTGCAAAAAAAAAAAACAAAAAAAAACAAAAAACAAAAAAAAACAAAAAAAAACAAAAAATTGTACACAAAAAAGTCAAAAGTTGCTATTAACGGAAACCTTATGGTGTCTGTTAACATAACCTCTCTTTTATTAGTACAGAAAAATATTTTCTACGAGCGGTAGCGTGCAGTGTTGTCAAATGTTGTTCCACATTTCTCATGCAAAATTGTTCCATTACTCTTTGTG
This sequence comes from Quercus agrifolia, assembly GCA_029955455.1. Classification (NCBI taxonomy): domain Eukaryota; kingdom Viridiplantae; phylum Streptophyta; class Magnoliopsida; order Fagales; family Fagaceae; genus Quercus; species Quercus agrifolia. Next base: position 60,036,576 of record JARQAD010000004.1, read on the forward strand.
GGAGAGAGAAGAAATCAATATAGGTGAACTTTTCCTCCCTCGTCCTGAATGCGATTGGTATCAGCCAAGAGAGAACTTCTAATCTTTAGGTTAACTACTTATTCTAAACATTTACTGAGTCAAATGCTCGTAACCTAGAATTTTCTTCTACTTTTTTTTCCCCTGTTTTTTGTTTTGGGATCCTCCCCTTTCATAACATCCTTTAACTGCTCTCTATCAATACTTTTGGTGTTATCTTTGAAATCAATATTTAACTAGTTGCGAACATATAATAGATTTTAACAAATTTTATTTGTAAATTTTTCTTTTGAAGTTTTCATTATCGTATTGGTTGGATTAGTGAAACTCTCTTGTATTAAAAACAAAAACAAAAGGAAATAAACAAGCCATTCTATTATTTAGCAAAAAATCTTAAACTTATAACAGTCAAGTTTCACATATGAGACACTACATCAAAAACATGTTTAACAGTGATAACATAAACACATTCAACAAATTAATAGTGAATTCTTCCTAAAGTTCACTTCCAAAAACACTCCTTGCTATTTTTAGATGAAACGTGCCTACGAGTAACAACAGTGCTTGAAAATTGACATCATTACTGGTTGCTTCTTTCTAAAAGAAATTCCAACAATCGGCACATACATAACTTCCGATAGCAGCAGGAAACCAATGATTCTATCCTCTTCTTATTTTGGAACCATTTGAGTGGATGCTCTTTATACTATATGCAATCTGTTTGAATCCAATATCTAACGGGTATGTGTGACCTGAAAAACATCAAATAATGTTCAAGCTCACAATACTGACATTATATTCTGCATATCAATAAAGTAAAACCTGATGATGCAAAAGACCCCAAGATATAGAAACTTCAAGTACAAAACATTGTGAATCAAATGGTTATTATCTGCTTTTTCCAAAGAATCAAAAGCATATCCTTAAGGTTGACAATTCGCTCAAAATATATATACATTTATAGCTAAGAATAAGTGTTGTATTTGATAAAATTATGGAGCAAAACATTTATATCGTTTGGGGTACATTGATATTCAAAGAAGTCATTCATAATGTAATACACAAATGGGGGAGGACATTGAAATACAAAAAACTTCAATATTAGTATCATAAATATAAAGTTATTGCAACTCAATGTCACAACAATGATTCATATATAAAAACACTGGTTCAACCACGAAGGAACAACAAATGCCCGCAACCACATCATTAAAAACACATGAGAGACCCACAAAAGCCTTATCTAATCTCCTAAGAAACTTTTGGGGAAATAAAAATGAAGGTTTTCTAAAAAACTTCATATAGAGGAATTATTTAATCATACTTAAGCACCCTAGTCTTAGATACTAATTACATTCTCCCCAATGCATTTTACTATTCATTAAAATAAAATCAAAATGACCACTAAAGAAATGCTTAGCAAAAGTGCACCATCACCAAATTCATATGACTATCCACAAATATAATTTGAATTCAAATTCCACTATAGAGTGGTAGATTTAATAGCTATAATGAATAAAAATACACTCAGTGCTCTAACACTTTATGATAAGAAAAAACACACTCATATATTTGAGAAATCACAAAACACTACTTACCATTTTTCTAAACAAAAATAAAAAATAAAATAAAAGGAGAGGGAAGAAGAAGAGAAAAATCACACAACAATATTTTACATTATATTGGATTTGACACTTGCTTTGATTGTTTGATACAATAAGCAAAATTGTTCGCATGAGCAATTTTACATGTTCGTCACCAAGGCAATTCTATAACTTATAACCTTGCTAATCATGTTATTCATTTCACAAATCTATCAATGTGGATGGAAGATGTCTCTCCACTTCTTATAACTCTAGTTCAGGCTCGCCAATCTTTATTGTTGAAAATTTTAATTTTCATTAAAAAAAAAAATAAAAAGAGAGAGGGTGCTACACCTTAAATTTTCAATCACAGAAGAATAATAAAGAATAGTGTGGGCCAATACTATCCATTTAAGGTTTGGACATAATTGGGCTCAACTTGGGACATTATACCCTAGCCCAAATCAACTTTAAATTCAGCCCAATTACTAGCCCAACTTTAAATCTCTCTCTCTCTTTCTCTCTCTCTATGTGTGTGTTTTGTTTTAGCGAGAATCTTGACTGACTTTGAGACTAATGAATACACACACATTCTAAGTGTCACATTCTGAGTGTCACAAATTTTGCAACATTAACTTCGTGTCTTTAGATCTCTTATCGTTTGAGACCTCTAAAACTTGAGCCGAGTTTTAAGTTCCATTCATTTCGTAGTTCAATGTATACACAGCATTATGAAGACGTTTTGAAAAAACCCACGCACCCTTGGGTTATAAGTCATCGGCAGTGTTTTTCTTCTTTCGACTCGGAATGAAGATCCTTAGCTAGGCGCTTTTAACTTTAGGGACTTGAGAACTTCCATGAATAACTCTTTTGCTACAAGAGCAGTGAAAACATTGTAGTTCTATCTAATTCACTCTGTTTTGAGATGACTTGCTGTCAAAAAGAAAAGGAGTAATCTTCTTAATTTGAGTTTTTATTGTAACTTTATCTTTGAAATTCAGAGTTTGATAGCATTAGTCATGTGTAAGGGGACAAAAAAATGTTCCCATTTATAAATGACTCTCGCTGCTGTATGACCTTTGCTTCCTTTTTTTTAATTTTTTTAATTTTTTATAATTGTAATGCTTTTAATTCAATTTTTATGTGAATTTTATTATAATTATCTTTATATATATATATATATATATATATATATATATATATATATATATCACAAGCAATGGTAGGGAATGTAACATTTTTTTTGTCTGTTTGTTGTATAACATTTTGGAATATAAGCCTACTATTTTAGATCATCTTATTCCAGATGCAAATCTACAGGATACCTAATTTAACATTTCTTTCATAATGTCTTTTATGTTCCTTTTTCCCATTATTAATTTCATCAAATATCGTAACTCTTCATTCACTTGATAAATTTTATTTGTTTCTAGTAAATTATGCTCTAGCATACTGCTATTTTTTCAGGTTGCTGTTCCACAACAATCAAGATGCTGATTTTGACTGCAAATCCTGTTGCTTGCCTCAATTGCCACTAGGTATACATCATGACTACCTTAATGTAATCTAGCCATTTAAGTACATGATTTATTATACAGTCCTTGGTTGCTAAAGGTGCAAATTGAAACTGTAAAATAGAGGGCTCTTATTTATTTATTTATTTTTGGTTTTTAAACCCAAAGATGATATAACAAGACTATGAAATATGAGTTAGATATAGCAGGTACAACCTCTAGCTTAATTTGATCCAAGTTCTCATTCGGACCAAATCAAGTTGAATCCCAACTAAGGGTGGTTGTTTACTTGATTATCACTTTTTAAGGAATTAATGCTTTTTGCCCCCTGCATTATTTGTTATATAATTATGAAGATGAAGATTAGAGTGTGAGAGATAGAGATAGAGAGAGATATAATATAATACATATGTTTCATTTATGATTTATTTCGTCATTCCCTTTGGTGTCATTATTTGGGCAAGAAATTTTTACTCTTTCAATTTTTTATTTTTTTTAAGAAAGAACTTCCCTCATGTTTTACAATATGTACAAGTGCATTCTTTGGAGTTCTATTTTATTTGGTATTTTGAAGAGAGCTTTTAGGTCTTGATTTTAATAATGCTACGTAACCATTATGTATGTGTATGCAATGAAAATAGAGGGTGAATGCATAGGGCATAATATGCATACTGGATCTAATTAATCTAGTGAAAATTTTTCTGTTGTTTCAGAATTCAATGGAAAAATGAGGTTACTAAGCTTGCTGAAGCTGGACCACTAGGGCTTGGTGCCCAATTTTTGACTATTAATAAAAGAGGACGTATCTTGTTTTATAGCAGAACACCGTCATATTCTTGGTAGATTTTTTCTCGTCTAGTATCAATTATATATGTGTTTGATGTAAATTCTACATATCTTACATTTGTTAGAATGTGAAAAAAAGTGGACAGTAAGTGTTATCTTTGATTCATTGTTATCTTTATATCATGATTTGGCATTTTCTAACATGCACAGTGATACTTTCACCTTTTGCATGAAGGTAATGCCCTTTAAAGCCCTTTTGAGTTGAGCCAAAGTTTCAGAGCTTTCTAGGGATTATCATGTGCTTGAGTTTTTCAATTTCAATCTCACTTAGGAGTTGTCTTAGAATCAGTTACTAAAGAGCTGATTTGGAAATTTTCTGAACATGGTCTCTTAATACTTTCACTGGTAGAGCTTATCTGTGACGTTAGGATTATGCAACTGCTTCATTTTGGGTTAAAACCTTTATCTCTATCTATTTGGTTTCTTCTGAAGAATGCAAAATGCTATGCTGAGCAAACTCAAACTGTAACACGCAAGACTCCAACAATTACTCACATTTAATGTATTAGAGGAATTGCTTTGGCTAGCCAGACCCAGAACTGCATGTCATTGGTGGGTGTGAGTAGCTTGTCTGCAGTGGCATACAAATACCCTGTATCATTGGTTGCTCTGAATTCATTCAGTCCAACTTTCAAAGTTATCTCCTTTTCTGCTTTTTTATTTTTCTAAAATGGAATCTTGGTATTCGTCATAGTTCTTTTCTCGGCTCCTTGGTATAAATGTTGCTTCAAGGATCCTTTGTAGGATTCATCAAATGGTGGTTGTGTTTCCCTTTTCAGTTTAACAAATGCCAGATGAATTTTTTTTTTTTAAAATAAATTTCCCCACAACTCACCCTTTGATCCCCCATTGATAGATAATGCATCCCAAGCTACACCACTATCATCCTCTGAGCCTGTGAAATCTGTGAGGCTCTCTGTTGATCGATAAAGGGAAAGCAGAATCACCACTTGTCTCCCATCCCTCAATTCAAGGACCCAATCTCTAGAATTGCCCCAGGACCTATCCAATCCATCAAAGGACTGCCCATTTGAGAGTCGAAGCTCATCCTTGCTTTGGGTTGGGACAATTACCAGATCATTAGGCTGAGCTTCAGATAACATCAAACCTGTCATCGCGGCATAAGATAAACTGAGTAATAATTTGTCCTGTCCTTGACAACCAATGTCTGTTGTGTAAATGTTTTACGGGTTTATACTTTATATATGGGGTGGTTAAATACATTTTTTCGTTTTCACTTGTTGATACATATAAATCCAGATTGACTTTTGCTTTCCTTTTAAAATTCTTTGAGATTCGATATTTCAAATGGTATATAATGGTGAATTGAAATTTCAGGGAAGGAATTTGGCCACAACTCGATGATGGTGGGTCTGGATTACCACCCAGTGATTATTATGATGGTGATGGTAGTCAGAGGCCTTACAGTTACAAGAAGAGAAGATTAAAGAAAGATTGGAAGTTATCACTCGTAATAGTCCCTCTAGAAACAATACACGAGTGCGTGCGTGCGCACACACACACACATATATATATATATATATATATTACAAATTCGATTGCTCATACGGACAAGGTTCTTTGTACAGATGGGGAATGTCCTCAATTCTTTTTTCTTTTTGGGATCAGGAAACCAGATACATCACAATAGCCTCTACTACTAGAGACATATGACTCTCTTTTATCAGTCAAGCAAGATAGTCTCTAAGAACCTTCGCATACAATGTTGTTGCTATTTCTGTCACTGGGATTCTTGTAAGAACTAAGCTCACTATCCCCCTTTAAATGCTATCTACCAGTACTTTGGTGTTATCTTTGAAATAAATATTTAATGTAATTACGTACCGAAATATTTTGTTTTCATAAACACAAACATATTAATGTCTTAATCATACTGTTAAAACTTATAATTCTCCAACTACTGTCCCTATGTACTTTTTGAAGACTATTTAAGCGCTTTTCTCTGTACTTGTGCTTGTTGGAAAAGTGCCAATATAATGCATAATTATAACAGAGAACTTAAAATAAAATTTTCATCTGAACCATCCTTCACCAAATCAATCAAAACATGTCTTTTCTGTTTCTTCTACAATTCAAATTAGCAACATAGTCTTGCCAAAAAATATAATTTGTGATAATCTTATAAAATTGCAGCTTGTGACAGGCCATATAAATGTAACATAGGAATTCATATTAACAGCTTCTGTGATTGTTCATTTGATTAGTAATGTTTTATATTATTCTCAAGGTTGTAATAGACAACATATGGATGAAAATGTGGAGCAAAAGCGTCCAAAAGATCAACCTAGAACAGATGGACCAGAAGATAAACACAGCAGAATTGAGTTTGGTTGATTAAAAGAACTCTCATTTACTTGTGTCACCAACATATCAAGGGGGCTCAGGCAAACAAAGTTTAAGGTGGAAGAACTGTCTTTGCACCCCAACAACATGTGGGGTAAGGTGTCAACACTCGGTGAGGTTCCATTGGTTCCAACCTCTCTACATTGGCTGCTAAATTAGGACCCATCAGTGACTCACTCCAAGCTCAGTAGCTCTCCACTTATCATGGGGATAAAACCATTGGCATAGTGGTTTTATATTCAGTTATCCTATTTTTTACTAGGAGAATGCACTCGCATGCAACTTTCTCTCATTACTGTAAATATTGATTTTTCTCTTGTATAAAAACCACATTGTGCCTTAACACTATTATAATGCTATATATATTCTATGACACCCAGCTATCTATTAGCATTTACACTTTCATGGTCAAAGGAAAACATCCAAAAATTGATCTGTTGGGTAAATACTAGCAATATGAAAAACGCCTCAACTTTGATTAGAAAATTGCATAGAAACTGTCAGCTGTCAAGATGTTCACTGCAAAAAGTAAATTTCAGCAGGCAGAACTACCTTAGGCTTCACATATTTGGAAACGAAAAAAGATAAATTTCATGTAATACCCTACTACAGTGGCAATGAAGATAATTTATAACTCACACATTGACAAGTTTTGAGAAAGAAATAAGGAAGATATAGTTTATTATCCTCTAGGATTTGTAATGTAAGGTTTGGATTTCCTGACAAGCGGTAATGGGATTTTTAAAAATGAACCAATCTCTTTGATCCTCAAATTGTTCGAACTATTAGGAGAATTCACCTCCCCTTCATTACTCAGGATAAATTGTTATGAGCCCCTCACCTCATAGCTGTTAGCTGTGGCAGTTATTCAATTAAATCTAAGCATCGGATAGCATACACAGGCCCTAAAAATGGAAACACTTGTGGAAGCAAAAAAATTCACAAAAGACTCAAATTATTGTTCTGGGGAAAATCATGGGACATCCAACCTGCCAAATTGTTTTTCAGCATCAAATGGGGTTTAAAAGGCACCCAAATGTCTTTTCATTTTTTTTTTTTTTTTTTGGGTGCTCCTTTACTATTATAACATGGTCTCTTACCATAAGGTCTTTGAATTTTGCATCAGTTAGTTCTCAGCTTATTTGTATGTAGATTAAAAATAGTTTTCCTATTAGGCATTTTCAAATCAATCCAGAAGAAGAGAAATTTATACTTTGCAGCAATCTCTATTGATAGAATGTGGTGGATCAGAAACCAAAATCTTGTTTGAAAATCTAACCCCTGACCCTAGAGATGCTGCCCAGCTTATAAACAAAAGCTTTAGTTAGCATATAAAAAATTAAGATGCTCACATCAGATAAAATCAGCTGCTAGATTCCACCTTAATCAGTTTGGGCCAAAGTGAATTTTGATGCTGCAATCCATCGTGATCTAGTTTCTGCGATAGTGTGTTGTTGAGATTATAATGGATATTGTATTTAAGCAGAGTTCCAAGTTTCTTGTAATACCTCTATATATTGAAGCTCCGGCAGCTCTTTACAAAAACCCAAATATGTGATTTTTGAAGGCAACGCTAGCAATGCAATCAACACCTCAAACTAATAACAATTTAACTAAAACATCACCCTTTTGCATATCATGTTCCCAAGAAGTTCATATGCTTCATACAGCGAAACAAAAACATTATTATAGAAATACAGTAATGAAGGCAGGTATGCAGGGACAATCAAGTACTGATTGTTTCATGCACATAATGAACTATGTGTCAACACCAACATAGTTCCGATTTGCACTGTGGAGGTCCCATTGGTTCCAATTTCCAACCTCTTTGCATTGGTTGTTAAATTAGGGACTATCAGTGACTCACTCCAAGCTCAATAGCCCTCTATTTAACACAGGGATTAAAATAGTGGCATAGTGGTTTTATATTCATATTCTCCTATTTTTACCATGAGTATGTACTCACCTACAAATTTCTTTCAATCAATTTTGATGTGTTTCTTGTAAGAAAATCAGATTGTACCTTAATAATATTATATTGTTATATATATATATATATATATATATATAGGAACAAAGGAAAACATCCAAAATTTGATCATTTGATAAATACCTAAAGAAAGAATACAACTTGGATTAGAAATTAACAGACACTGTTAGCTGTCAAGATGTTCACTGCATCAAGTAAATTTCAGCACAACAACATTAAATTTCACTTTTTTGGTAAGGAAAAAAAATAAATTCCAAGTAGGACCCTGCAGTGGTAATGACAAGCTAATTTATGAACTCATCCATTGACAAGTTTTGAGAAAGAAACAAGGAAGATATAGTTTATCAGACACCAGGATTTGGAATGTAAGATTCGGATTTCATTGCCAAAAATTAGGTTGTAAGATATTAAGGCCTTTTGGGAGACACATTATATCTGAATCCGTAGTGTTAGATACTAATTGAATTTGTGTTGAGTTTATTGATTAGATGTGGACTAAAGTTTTTATCATTATGAACAGTGAATATGGCAAAATTTTATAGTTTGTGTTTTATTTTGATGGGTGAGTTAGATTTATTTAAACAAGAATCACAATACAAGAGGTTCAAAATAAGAAGCAAGAACAGAATCAACACAGCAAACACTTAACAAACATAAAAACAGAACCTGCAATGAACTAGGAAGCAACACAACAACAGCGAAAACAACACAAAACAGAAATGGCGACACCACACCTGGTACAACATCTTAGTCTTTAAAGGGAGTAGAGGACACTCCCCAATCCAAACAAAGAATCTTGTTCATCACAGTTTTCTGTTTCGTTTTTTCTTTGCATGAATAAAGAAGATGCATACATATGTTTTTTGATAGGTCAGATGTCATACACATTTACATATAGTTTATTCTTTCACAAATTACACTCAAATGTCATTATATAGATTTTTTAGCCACATCAAAACCATTACATTGGAGCATACCAATGAAACACTTGGCATACTTAAACCACTCTAATGACAACAAATACAATTCAACTAAAACATCATTCTTTGAGTAGCATGAGTTCAAGAGGTTCAAATGCTTTTATACCTAAAAGATAGCACAATTACAACAATACAATAAGATAGGCAGCAATGCAGGGTAGAAACAACTACTGATGTTTTGGTTGGTTGAGCATTTGAAAATCCTTGAAACATATGCATTTGAAGCCTGACAGTAAGAACAATAGCAATACAAATAATAAATAAAATTTAATATAAAAATGTAAAAAGGAAAATGGAATATAATATGTGAAAGGGGGAAATGCAGGCTTACCAACAGTAATTTTCAGGCAAGTAAAACTTGATAGCTCAAATGTCTTTCCTATCACAATAAAAACTTGGTAATGTGAATTATAACATTAGTAAAAGAATTTTCTACAAATTCAGAAATTTGAGTAATGTTTGTTGTCCAGTTATTACTTCATTCTACTCACAATGATATTTGTAAAATTATTTATTAGTTTCAAGCTAATTGGTACAATAGAAATAGTAGTAGTATAAGAAAGAGGAAAAAACAGGAAAGATTGAAAGATTACAGTAATTATTTGGGCTGTTTTCTTTTATCTAAAATTTTCATTCTGTTACCAAACAGAAACGATGTTTTCGATCTTTCTATGTAACGTAATATTTTATGGTTATCTCTATCACAAGCTAAAAGATATTGGGTTGAAGCTGTTTGGTAACACGAAATAATGGCTTTAATTGTATGTGTGAAAAACTTTGGTCCTATAATTTCCTGAAAAGTGGGTGGGGACGTACCTATAATTTCCTGAAAGTGATGTGGGCACTTTGGTCCTCCACGAATCAACTTTGTAGACGCTCCAACAATTCTGAATTGCCAAGCTTGTAGCTTTTGTAGTATACTCCATGAGTCCTACACAAGAAATCAACACAGGGAATATGCTTGACTTTCCCAAAATCAGGGCCTCCATCTGGTTGCAGACTAAGAATGAATTCAATTGGCATTTCAATAAATTCCACAATTTTGAGGCTTTTCAAATGGTGGATGCCAGAGGGCACCTCCTTTATGTGGGCATTCTCCAATTACAAGCTTTTCAAGAAGAGGCAGGGCACCTTCATCTATTATCAACCTATTCAATCCTCCCAAATTATCAAGCCTTAGATTCTTGAGTTTTTGGAAGCCTCCTCCCTCAATATGTAATTGCTCACCTCCATATCCATTGAGAAGCTGAAGACGCATCAAATTAGGCAGAGCTTGAAGGACCTTTAATGGATCTTCCATTAATTTTGACCAGTTCAAAGCAATTCGAGCTATACTTTTGAGTTTCAGAATCCATTCCGGAAACTTTTCTAGCCGCCCAGATAGGCCAAGAGTTTGTAAGAAGGGTGGAGGAGAAGACATTGATTGTAATTCAAGAACTTCTTCGTCACTTGCTGCCTGGATTCTCAATGTCTGAAGGTGGCTCATTGTCTCTAGCACCTTGCATAAAGCTATCCCATTCTCTCTCCTCAATTTAGCGATCTCCAACTTCCTCAACTGTCCCAAACTACCCAATTCTGTTATAAGGGCATTGTTTTTGGCTTCAATCTTAGAAAGCTTTTGTAAGGATTGTAAATGCCCAATGCCACTGGGTATTTTTACTGCTTGTCTAAAGTCAATATTGAATTCTACATCATTGTCTTCAATGTATGCCGCAAGATACCGTAGCTTATGGAGTCTACTGATCTCTGTTGGTAGTTCAGACACAAGGGAACGTTTCAAATCCAAAGTCTCTAGGTAGTGCAGTTTACCTATTGACTTAGGAAGCATTTTCACTTTTGTATCTCTAAGGCTTAAATATCTTAGATGTAATAGGTTTCCAACTTCTTTAGGAATGTAATCAATTGGAGCACCTTCAAGATCCATTATTCTCATGAGCTTGAAATTTGCAAAACAAGTAGTAAAAAAAGAATTGGGTACTTCATCTAACCCAAAAATGAAAATAGAACGAGTTTGGGAATTAGAAATACTTTGCAATGGAGTATTTACATTGCTCGTAATTGAGATACGTCGAGCAATTTTGTCAAAACTAGAGTAGTTTTGAATTGAGACTAAACAAAAATTCAACTCCTCTGATCTTGAAAGAATGACCTCACGTAACATATCATGAACTCGACAAAATCTATTTTTGCCAACTTCATCAAACACTGCCACTTGAACCAAGCTTCTATGAATGAGTTGGTTCAAGTAAGCTTGTGCAAGTTCTTCCAATGTTAATCCTTGCTTTTCTTTTACAAAGCCCTCAGCTATCCAAAGTCGAATTAGTCTTGCACAATTTATAGAGTAATCCTCTGGAAACATGCCTAAATAAAGGAAACAAGCTTTGAGGTAGTAAGGTAAATCATGATAACTAAGAGATAGAATTTTAGGGATACTTCTTAGACGTGAATTAGTGTCTAATTCCAAACTAAAACTATCATGCAATTTACCCCACTCAGAGACAACCTTGTCCTTGCTTGACAAAAGGCCACCTATAACCACAATTGCAAGTGGCAAACCTTCACATCTCTCTACTATTTTGCTTGACAGCTCAACTAGTTCATGTGGACAATTGTTCTCTTCGTGTTGGAACACCTTCTTGTAGAACAATTCCAAAGCTTTATCTGACGGTAGAGGTAGTTGTTTGTGCACATAACAAGATGAAGATTCATTGTGAGAAGGAGCAACATCCTCATTTCGAGTTGTGATTACAATTCCACTACCTTTGTCATTATTAGGTAAGGCAAATTTTATATATTCCAAAAAATCTATATCCCATAAATCATCAACAACAATTACATATCTCTGCTCATGTAAACATTGCCTTAATACTTTAATAAGATTTATCTCTTCCATTTTGTCAATTTCTTTAGGAGCAAACTCCTTTCTTGCCTCATAGAACTGCTTTATCATGTCCCTAAATAGGTCTTCCTTCTTGAATGATTGAGACACAGTGATCCAAGCACGACAATTAAAGTGTGCTACCACTTTCTTGTTGTCATACACTTTCTTCACAAGAGTGGTCTTGCCAACCCCACCAATGCCAACCACTGAAATCATAATGCGATTAGATAGTCCTTCTACTAGCCAGTTTATCAATTTGTCTCTATGTGACTCAATGCCCACAACCTCAGCTTCTTCAATGAAAAGAGATGCCACTCGAGGGTCATACCATGTAACACTTCTAGCATTGTTGCTCAATCCCCGTTGCTCTATTGTGTTGAAACGATATTTTACAGCCAACTCTCTCTTTTCCTTGAGATTGATGCTGATGTTTTGAATCTTGGAGACAATGACATGTTTAGCTTTTAACTTTTTGGTAAATTGAAAAAACTTTCGGAGGAAATGGAAGTGTTGCCTTGGCCTAAGAGGACCTTTTGCTAAATGAAGTATGTATTCATCAATGATATCTTCAATGTGGTAAGCTTCTTCCCTTATCTGTTTCACCCATGTTTTCTCAACATTACTCATATTCTCTTGCTCGACCCTCGTATCTGCATCCTTAAGGAAAGATTGAATAATCTCTAATTCATCTTTGATGCTTGCAACTTTGTCGTGGACACCCTTGAGTAATCTCACTTCTTGGAATAACAATGGGACCAAATTTTCAATAACTAGGCTAACTGCTGTCTCTGCCATTTCTCCTCCCTTCTTAAATAAGTGGCCACACTAAACTGTAAATGAATCAACTCAATGCCAGATGTAGCAAAAATACTACTAAAGGACAAGGTACTTTCTCTCCTTTATAACTTCACAAATTAGTTGTGTACTCAAAGAAAAACCAGAAGTAGGAGTCACTCCCCCATCGATCCTTACCAGCCCACCTTGTGCAATAGAATGAAAGAATCCTTGGTTCATGATAGCAACATTCTTCTATAAAAAGCAAACACAAACACATGAAAGTATATGTCAGATAAATTCATTAAGCCAAATGGTCAAGCTATATTCTTAGAATTATTTGGATTTAGTTTCTAAATTGATTAAGGAGGAATTTTGAATGTAACGATAAATGATACAATAAGGCAAAAGATGCAAGGAAAACAAATCATCATCATGGTGTTTTTGATAATTCCTAAATCAGACAAGTAGAATAAATTTTGGAATACAAAATAGTCTCTTTCTCTTGCTAAGAATAAATAAAACGGAATAATAAACTCTTTTTGGCATAGACCCAATGAAAGGCATCAGAAACAAACAAATACCTTATCTTTATATTGAACTTGTTTTTCTTCTCAAGTAGACAAAGAAGCAACTTCAACCTGACATAAATGTCTAATATAAGCTAATCTTGGAGAAAGGCATATGTTACATTACCAAACACACTTAATGGAGTTTATAACTATGCTGGGGGAATAGGAACAGAGAGTCCCATAGATGTATTTTGCTTCACAAGTTATCACATCTATGGCCAAAGACGTGCAGGGAAAAAAAAGAAAAAAAGAAAAAAAAGATGAGAACCAGATTGTGACATTGCTTTGGGGAAAAAGAAATGATCTAAAGTATTTCCTCCGACGATTGATTGGTCAATAGCAATCTGTAAACAATAATCTAAAGAATGTGGGAGACAAAAAATGGACCTACTGCTCTTTGTCTTTTATACTTTCTTAAAGTTATCCACCAAAGGACCATTCATTTTCTTTTCTCCTCTGCCTTTCAATTCTATTTCCTGAGAAACTGTGTGGATTTTCTCATATTCAACAACGTGCCAATGTTAGTGGGAAGGCTTTCACATTGTTGAATATGAGAATATCCACACAATTTCTTGCTAAAAACTTTTAAAATAGAGTTCACATGCCATATTATTCAAACCAATCTTACAATAATAGATTTCATAAAGTTCCTTTACTGTTTCAAATGGTGATTCTTTTATCATATTAAAACCTTGAAGCTCTGTATCTTCCCTTTCTAAAGTGCCCCTGTTCCTTTTGGAATCATTGATTCCATGTGTTGTTAGGGCCATATGTGCTCCTTTTCTTAGCAATTATTGCTAGCTATGTTGCCATGAGGACCACACCATCTATATACCTCTCTTTCTCTCTCTCTCTCTCTCAAAAAAAAAATTTTTGGGGGGTGGGGGAGTGATTTGAAACAATAGCCCCATGTTAGGGCCACAAGTATTGTTGCTATGATTATTTGTTCTTTAGTAACCATTGCTGTGATTCCTTGAGAGCCATATATGCAGGTGAGCTGTCTTAGAAAATCATTTTGTTAATAAGTTAGCAGGAGCCTTCTAGAGGATTAGCTCTTTACATATTTGTCAAAGCTATTATGTAACTTATAATCTTGCTAAGCATATTATTCATGTCACAACTATAGTTTTGGCCGATCTCTCCAATCTTTCTTAATGAAATTTTTGTTTTCCAAAGTTAAGAGAAAATCCAATTAAATCTCAAAGTGAAGTCCAGTTTTATGTATGTGTCTCATCCAATTTTCTTAATTTTGGTAAAACTATTTACTAAACCACAAAAATCAAAGAGTCCAATTTATTTTTCTTAAGTTTTTTATGCTCAATGAGTTATTCAGTGAGAAAACTATAGAATTAAAATTAGTAAACCTAAAAAAAAAAAAATCACTTGTTAAAAAAAAAAATTGGAATGTGAAAAGTCTAGGCAATAAAAGGGTTACTTGAGATATGTAAAGAATAGAATGTGTAAAGTTTATAGGAGAGATGTATATCCATAATTGTGCTCATTATTACAACCTATTCTACAAGCATCCTAAGGTTATATATATGTGTGTGTGTGTGTGCACGCGTGGGATTACTTTACTGTGAATGTACTAATTTAAGAGAAATCAACTTAAGATTGTTAATGATCACTTGAATACAAGAGTTTTATCTATTTCTCTTATTTCACAACAGGTTATCAGCATGAGTTTCTACCCAATTTCAAAAGGAAGTTGTACTTCTATTATTCTTCAAACATCAAAGGTTATTTGTGTTATCTTGTCAACTTACCGTAAGTTTTTCTTCCTAAAAATGAGTGATTATCCTATTTCTTCTTCTTCTTCTTCTTCTTCTTCTTTTATTTTTTTTATTTTTTATTTATTATTTTTTTTTTGAGGAACATCCTATTTCTTTGTTATCAAGTTTTATACTTATATTTTTAGTGATTATTTTAACTAATTAAAATTTTATGGGATTCATGTTCTATATATATTTTGTTAAAGATGGTTAGTATGTTACACGTATCAATCACCTCTGAATATTATGTATGTGTAGTATTCTTTCGTTACAATTTTGTATAACAGAAATGTTTGTTTGTTTGTTTAATTACTTATGTAATTAAATATTTGAAATAGATGCCAAACCATACAAAACTTGAATTTGATACGTTGACATCTTTGAGAATTTCTTATATTATTATTATTATTATTATTATTATTATACAAATACTAGTTAGACAAAAAAAAAATTGAGAATTTTACTATTAAAAATTTAAATATATTTTTTATTTATTTCAAATAAATTTATATTTTTTTATTAGTAAATACTATATTTTATATTTTCAAAATATAAAAATATTATATATAAATTTGGTAAAATTTTAATATACATTTAATTATTCTTATTGGTAAATAGATCCCATGTATGTATATGCAAGCATGACTTAAGCTAGTTTTAGGGAATAGTGTGGGCCAATACTATCCATTTAAGGTATGTCTGGACATAATTGGGCTAAACCCGGGTCATTACATTTTCACTCATAGCCCAACCCAACTTTAAATTCAGCCCAATTAAATAAAACATAAGAAAAGAGAGAAAAATTGAAAATTAGTCATCACATTCACCGCCCTTGAGGTTGTAAATACTCTCATTCCTTGTTTGGTTAGTAAGAAAACAGGGAGAAAAACACGAACCCAAAAGGTAAAATCTCTCAATTTGCGGTCTTGTTGGTATCTCTGTGCCCACAGCAAATCTTGAGGCCATCAAAAGATACAATTTTACCATCTTTATTCATTGTTTACGTTTTGTTATTTGTCTAGTAAGTAATGTATCAAAGTGTTTTGTAACCAAAAAGAAAATCCATATGTATGACTCTGAATTTGTTGTTTAATTTTTTTGAAATGGGGTTATGTGATTGGTTTTTATTTTTGGGTCTAAGAGATTGTTCTTTATTCAATAATTATCTCAAAAAACTGCAAGGGTTTCTCATATTATAGCATTGAAATAAAAGACAACCTTTTCTATTGATATTTTCTGAGCAATCTTTTGGGAAACACAGAGATATGAGTGTTATGTTAGCTACATTGGACTATTGGCAGTTCAAACATTGGAAAATTCATAGAAACCTGGAGGCCAAAATTGGACTAATTTAGCTAGGATGTGGTTGTTTTTTAGTTGAGTTGTAAGGTGTTATTTTCATCTTTCAATTAGGAATGAAGACCCTGGCTCGGTGCTTTTAACCTTAGGGACTTGAGAACTTGCATGAACAAAATCTTTTGCTACAAGAGCAGCAGTGAATCACTTTAGTTCTATCTAATTTACTCTCTGTTTTAAGATGATTAGTTCTCAACAGGAAAAGGGATATTCTTCTTGTTAGTTTTTAGACCCCTTAAAAACACAATTAGATTAACCTAGGTGATTAGCCAAGTTGTTACTTAGTCTAAATTTCAGATTTAGGTTAACACAATCATATAATCATATCAATGTAAAGTGCGGAATATAAAGAACACAAAGATAAGATGACCCAGGAAAACCAAACTGGTAAAAAATTTGGGGAGGATTTAACCTAGCTATCCTCAAGGTAAAAAGCAAATCCATTAGAAAGAATTGAAGTAGCTCAACAAGACTTAGACCACTAACATCCTATTGCTACCCACCAGTAGAAACTTATTGACACAATCACGTGCAAGCTCCGAAACCATGGACTCTTTCTTTCTTTGGCCTTTGCAAAACACAAACATCCACGTATGTGACTTTGAGATCCCACTCAAAGGTTTAGTAATACAAACTCTCCTGTTTGTGACTCCAAGACCATCCTTGAAGGTTTAGATCATCAGTACATTTGATGACTAGAAAAGGCAACAACTTCTACAATACTGGATCTTGAGATTCTTCAAGTAATAACACCGGTATAAGTTATGAGAGAGCTTTTTAGGAACAAAACCCTAAATACAAAAGAGACACACTCTTCTCTCTCTAAAAGCCTTATAAAAACGTGCTTAGGGTTTTCTTTATATACTATGAGAAGTAAATTTGAAACCCTAATCCTTAATAGGCTTGAACTGCTGTTTAGGTTTAATTAAAATTCTGTAGATACGACTTTCGATCGATCGAGGCTATCTTTCAATCGATCAAACTAGACAAATTATGAAATCTTCTTCCTGCAGCTTGTATGTTCTTGAATCTTGACTTGAATCACCTTGAGCATTGTCTAATAATACCTATAGACTCTAGGATCTATATCTAGACAAGTTTGTGTCCACGATTTGCCAATTGTTCTAAACTTTTAGAACCTAACACTTCTTAATTTGAGGGTTTTTTTTTTTTTTTTTTTGAGTACCATTATCTTTCAAATACACACCCTTACAGTTTTATCCAGAGCTTGATGGGATTAGTCATGTATAAGGGTGCTGGACAAAAACTATTCCTATTTATAAATGACTCTTTCTGCTGTATGACCTTTGCTTCCCTTTTATTTATTTTTATTGGAATGATTTTAATATATTATATATGAATTAATAATAATTATCTTTTTTCATATCACAAGCAATGGCAGGGAATGTAACATTTTTTTTGTCTACTTGTGTATAACATTTTGGAATATAAGTCTACTATTTTGGATCATCTGATTCCAAATGCAAATCTATAGGATACCTAATTTAGGATTTATCACAATGTCTTTCATGTTTCTTTTTCCCATCATTAATTTCATCAATATTGTAAATCTTAATTTACTTGATAAATTTTATTTGTTTCTTGTCATTGTGTGAATTCTGCTCTATCAGGCTGCTATTTTTGCAGGTGGTTGTTCCACAACAATCAAGATGCTGATGTTGACTGCAAATACTGTTGCCACCCTACCTCAAATACCACTAGTTATACATGGTGACTACCTCCATGTAATCTAGCTTTTTAGGTAAAATGAGTTAGTGTGTGTTCTTTGGTTGCTAAAGGTGCAAAATAGAGGGCTCTTTTTCATTTTATTTTACCTTTTTGTTTTTCAAATCAAAGATGATATAACAAATGACAGGAAATGTGAGTTAAATTTTATGTTACATATAGCCAGTACAACCCCTAGATTAGTGTGATCTAAGTTCTCATTGGACCAAATCAAGTTGAATCCCAACTAAAGATGTTGGTTTACTTGGTTTTCACTTTTTAAGGAATTCATGCTTTTGGCCCCCTGCATTATTTGTTAAAATTATGATGATGAATTTAGAGTGTGAGAGGTAGAGAGAGAATATATGTTTCATTTATTTCATCATTCCTTTTTGGCGTTATTATTTGGACGGGAAATTTTTACTCTTTCAATTTTTTTTTTTGAACAAAGAGCTTCCTTCATGCTGTACTATATGAACAAGTGCATTCTTTGGAGTTCTATTTTATTGGGTATTTTGAAGAGAGATTTTAGGTCTTGATTTTAACAATGTTACTTAACTGTTATGTATGTGTATGCAGTGAAAATAGAGGGTCAATGCATGGGCCTAATATGCATACTGTACCTAATCTAGTGAAAGCTTTCATGTTGTTTCAGCACTTCAATGGAAAACGAGGTCACTAAGATTGCTGCAGCTGGACCGATAGGGATTTTTGCCCAATTTTTTACTATTAATAGAGGAAGACATATCTTGCATTCTAGACAAATGCAATCTGCTTCTGATATATGACATACCGCTTTGGTAATTTCATTCTTTTATATCTCCAATTACTTGTCATCTATGCCTTTTGTGTCTCATACCGTGGCAGAATTTTCTCATCTATTATCAATTGTGTTCAACGTAAATTCTACACGTTACATTTGTTAGAATGTGAAAACAGTAAACAGTAAAAGTTATCTTCGATTCATTGTTACCATCATATCATGATTTGGCATTTTCTAACATGCATTAGTAATACTTTGATATATTGGGGTTTGTTTTTAAAGAAGGTAAATCTCTCTCTATTTCTCTGTTCTGTTAATGCTTTATGGGCTTATTATGTTAATTCCATGAAGGTTTTTTTTTTTTTTTTAAATAATTTCTTCTCACTCTCTATCTCTATGTGTACTAGGTCCCTGGGTTTTTGGGGGCGGCTCATTTAATAGATCTTTGTCACTCCTACCTTAGGATTTTCTCGGTGATTTAGTAGATGAAACCACTTGTTTCTACTTATTAAAAAAAAAAAAAAAAAAAAGAAGAAGAAGAAGTAGTAGACCATGAGAAGTGTTATTGAGGAGGGACCTGAGTTTGGTTGTTTACAGGGTGTGTACATATATATATATATATATATACCATTAAAAATAACAGCAAGCTGGGAGAAATCAGTATCTAACCTTGCCCATTACAAGTTATGCTATCCTAAGCTGTCCACTGAATTGAGTAAGAATTTCGAATATAACGATTAATAATACAATAAGCCAAAAGATGCAAGAAAGAAAAATTCGTCATCCTGGTGTTTCTGATAATTTTTAAATCAGATTTATTATAAGAAATTCTGCAATTCCTTTTTAAGTTTTTTACTAACAATTCAAGAAAAAATTGAAACAAAATGGGCTCATTTCACATGCTAAGAACAAATAAAACTTGTTTTAGGGTAGTCTCAATGAATGGCATCAGAAACATAAGAGTACCTGCTCTCTAAATTCCACTCCTGCTCTTTAAATTGCACTTGCTTTTCTTCTTGAGTAGGCAGAGCAGCAACTTCAACCTGATCACACACGTATGATAATTATTCTCCACATAAAGTATATGTCTAAGCTAATCTTGCTAAAGAGCATGAAATCTTACATTTCAGAAATAATTTTAATGGAGTTTCCTTGTATGCTTGGGGCTTAGGAACAGATTCCCATGGATGTATTTTGCTTTACAAGTAATCGCATCTATGGCTAAAGAAGATGAAGGGAGATTGTGCCATGGCTTTGGGAAAAAGGAATGGTAATCTGTGTTTTCTTCTTCAATTTTTTCGTCAATACATTGTGCCAATTGTTTTCTATTCTCTAAAGTTATCCACTAGAGGGGCCGTTCATTTTGTTTTCTCCTCTGCCTTTCAATTGTTTTTTCTTGAGAAAGCGTGTCAAACCTTTCATCATTCAATCACTGTAGAAAATTCAACATTGTACCAATGTTAGTGGGAAAGCTTTCACAAAACCAATTGGTAGCTGATGGTTTTCAACTTTACTGGCTATAGACTTCTCAAACTATGTTCTCCACCTTCGAAATAACCAATATTACTTATTTACATTGGTAGATTTCATAAAGTTCTTTTTCTTTTTCTTTTTTTTTTAATCCTGAAAATTTCATAATGTCGTTTTTTACTGTATATTAGATTTTTTTTTTTAATGAAAACAAATAAATGAAGAGTTGATGAATATTCTTTCTGCCTGATTTCTATTATGGTCTTTGCAAATGTTCTCCCCAACTGCACTAGTCATCTATGCCATTTAGGATTGAGTGAAAAAAAAAAAAAAAAAAAAAAAAAAAATGCCCAATAGCCAAACAATATCGTGGACCCATCGAACTATCTCATTCTCCATCAAGAGTTCTTCTATAAACTATTCTTGTCTTAATTTATTACACATTTGGTATCAACAGCTTTATGACTTGGCAATATTGTATATTTCCTTGAAACCATGATTCCATGTGCACGCTAACTTGACTCTCGCTGGTCAAAATTTTTGAATGAAGATATTTGTGTTACTTGGGAGAAGAAATATTGCAAAAATTAATCAAGACAAATATGGCACGCATTATCGCAACAAATTTGTCTTGGAAGAAATTTTGAGCCAATTAAAATCAATACAAGATTTTCATGGAAGGTACATCCTTCTGTCATAGGCCTTTCATTTTACTAGTCTAGATATAGAGAAGATATCTGTGCACCTTGCAAGAAGAAATCTTATACCAATTAATCAGGAAAAAAATGGCACCATTCAACAAGCTTGACTTGGAAGGAACACCATTTTTTTAGTTATAACTTAATTGGAGGATTAACCAAAGACCAGCGGGGGTTGTAAATTTTTGTATGGACAAATGGAGGAAAGGTAAGACTGACTCAATAAGAGTTGAGGGCTAGGGAGATAATCTAAGTGAGTTAGTTTTGTATATTTATATATTAAATAAATAATATTTATTTAACTTTTTATATTTCCAATATTTTAATTTAAAATCTATTCCTCTTGCATTTTTAGAAGTGAAATTGTTAATTAAACTTTTGTATTCAAGTTTGCTAACATCTTCTTTAGAATTGATAATATGACAATTTCTTTTTTATTTTTCTTTGTACATAATTGATTTCATGCATGGTTTATTAATTTTAAATTTGAAAATTTTCCAATTTTATTGATATAGTAAAAAATAAATAAATTGTAGCAATACATGATTTTGGATTAGAATCGTGTGTGTGTATATTAGTATATCAATTGGATTTTCTTTATTCATAAGACTTCTTTTAAAACTATAGTTCTTAAAACTATATTTAAACTATTAATATTAGATTAAATTTAAAGGGCAAGACTTAGATACAGTACTTAGGTACTATTCTTTAAGTTCATCTCTTAAGATTCAGTCATGTGGTTACTTAACTAAAAACTATACTTTCATCCCATAAGAAAAATTTCACATGGTTGAATTTTAAAAAGAGAACATATATTTTTTATAAAGGGACTGTACCTAAGTTTTGCCCAAATTTAAAGTGTATAACAATATAATTCGATCTATCAAATACAGTATTATAGTTTCTTTGAGTAATAGAATCACTCAATAATCTCAATCTTCATAAGCAAGGACCAAATTCGCTTAAAATCATATATTTGACAAATCATGGAATAATATTTTACATTAGATTTGGGGTGACATCTTTAATCCTTCAATCATAGAAGAATATATATATATATATATTATAATGAAGGAGCAAAACTAAAGTATCTTTGAAGTACACACCTTTACAATTTAGTTCAAAGCTTGAAGGGATTAGTCATGTGTTAGGGTGCAGGAAAACAAAAATAGCAATTTTTTTTGCCTTCAGAGTGTGTTTGGATACCGTTTATTTGCTTAAAACTGAAAATTTATTACTAAAAATACTGTAGCAAAATAATTTTTAAAGATATGAATAGTATTGTGAGACCCAAATTTACCTAAAAATTTGTGTTTTACTGAATTTGGTGGTACGTGAACAATACCCACGGGACCCACTAACAAAACACAGAACACGCGGATTGGGCAAAACGCCCAATCCAAATGCATGCTTAGCCTGATTTTATCAACAATATCATTAGTTGACAAGAAAGCAAAACATATTTGATAAATAACATCTTGAGTGTACAAGAGTCAATTTAAACGAGGGAACTCAAGTCTTGAAGGCTCGAGTTCTATATAAACAACAACACGGCAGACCCAGCAGAGAAAAAGGAGAAAAAAGAAAGAACAGTAGAGAGCAGAGAAGAAGAAAGATAAGCGAAGAAAGAAAGAACACCTGTAGAGAAGCACCAAAGGATCAGATCTGCAAACCTCCAAGGCCCGATTTGGGCTTGATCTAAAGAGATGAAGAAAGATCAAATCTGGAGAGAAGAAGGATCGGTTAGCCTGAGTTCCATCGTTGATCTCGACTCTCTTACAACTCGAGATGTTACTTCACAAATATGTTTGCAAAACCTGTCTACTAACAAAATTGTTTGCAAAATCAAGCTAAATGCCAAATATCACACAAAAACTGTTCCTATCTATATATGACTCTTGCGGCTGTATGACGTTTGCTTTCCTCTCTTTTTTTTTTTTTTTGGAAATTTTTTTAATTCTATTATATATGAATTTTATAATAGTTATATTTTTTTCATATCACAAGCAATGGTAGTGAATGTAATTTTCTTTTGTCTATTTATTGTATATCATTTTGGAATATAAGTCTACTTTTTTAGATAATCTGATTCCAGATGCAATTCTACATGAGACCTAATTTAAGATTTATTATAATGTCTTTTATGTTTCTTTTTCCCATTGCTAATTTCATCAATATTGTAACTCTTAATTTACTCAATAAATATTATTTGCTTTTTTGTCATTGCTTGAATTCCGCTCTAGCATACTGCTATATTTGCTGGTTGTTGTTCCACAACACTCAAGATGCTGATGTTGACCGCAAATACCGTTGCCTCCTTGCCTCAATTACCACTAGGCATGATGACTACCATCATGTAATCTTGCTGTGAAAGTTTAATGATTTAGAATGTCTTCTTTGTTGCTAAAGGTGTAAAATAGATCAGGCTCTTTTTTACTTTTAAACCCAAAGATGATATAACAAATGACAAGGAAATATGAGTGAGATTTTTCTTCTATAGCAGATACAACCCCTATATTAGTTTGATCCAAGTTCTCATTAGGACCAAATCAAGTTGAATCCCAGCTAAAGGTGGTGGTTTACTTGTTTATCACTTTTTAAGGAATTCATGCTTTTGGCCCCCGCATTATTTGTTATAATTATGAAGATGAAGATTAGAGTGTGGGAGATAGAGAGAGACAGAATATATATGTTTCATTTATTTCATCATTCCTTTTGGTGTCATTATTTGGATGTGAAATTTTTACTCCTCTTCAAATTTTTTGAAGAAACAACTTCGTGTTCTTCTATATGTATAATTGCATTCTTTGGGGTTCTATTTTATTGGGTATTTTGAAGAGAGATTTTAGGTCTTGATTATAACAATGATACATAACTGTTATGTATGCAGTGAAAATAGGGGGTCAATGCGTGGGGCATAATATGCATACTTGATCTAATCTGGTGAAAGTTTTCATGTCGTTTCAGCATTTCAACGGAAAAATGAGGTCACCAAGATTGCTACAGCTGGACCGCTAGGGCTTGCTGCCCAATTTTTGACTATTAATAGAAGAAGACTTATCTTGCATTATAGCCGAACGCAGTCTGCTTCTGATATATGTCATTCTTTGGTAGATTTTTCTCATCTAGTATCAATTATGTGTTCAACGTGAATTCTACAGATTTTACATTGGTTAGAATGTGAAAAAAAAAAATGAGAAGTAAATGTTATCTTTGACCTTTTGCATGTAGACAATGCCCCTTACAGCCCTTTTGAGGTGAGCCAAAGTTTCAGAGCTTTCTAGGGATTATTATGTGCTTGAATTTTTCAATTTCAAATTACTTACCTTTTCCCTGGAGACCTTACAAAAATTGTCTAAGCATTTCCCATCACTTACCAATTACCATTAAGATAGTGGTGTTAACAGAGCAGATAACGGTGTTATTAAAAACAAAATGAAATTATTGTTAGCAATAAAAAAAAAGGTGTAAAAGGGCATGATAGAAAATTCATGGAAAATGCAAAGCTCTTAAATATGGGACCTTTAGATACGAAGGAATATATTATCGAACAGTTTCACATAAGAAAGGAACAAGATCAAAATTATATTTATGATTTGCGATTATCACCAGTTTTTCACACTTTGAAAAAGGAATTGTCAATTGAAGAACCCTCCTGAAATGAAAAGAATTATTAGCTTGTTGGATAAGATTAAGATAGAAAGCCTGTGACTCAAATTCCATTTAAAAAGAAAGAAAAATAAACAAAGGCTCCCAATAGGCTTAGGAGCTTAGATTTAGCCTATTAAAAAAAGGTTAAATGATCTATTGTATGGTACAATTATCTTGTATCGGGGGATGTAAAAGTTAAATGAAAAAAAAAAAAAAGGTATTTTTTTTTCTTTTACTATATTAACTTTTATATCTCACACCAATCAAGGGATAATTTCATATCCAATAGCTATTAGCCTATTAAACCGGATTCAAACCCTAAGAGCTCTACTAAGTGGCCGACAAGCTCATCTCGTGACTCAATGGCCAATCAAGCGTCTCTTTCTTCTTTCTCTTCTTTCTCTCATTTTTTAAATCAATCAATTATTCAATACCTATTTCAAAACCCTAGATGGGCTCAAGTTGGCATGTTGATTATTTAAAATTGCAACCAAAGACTGACAGATTGACAAACGTGTCAAATAGATAGTCTTATAAGTGTGAAAGCATTGACTATTAAATAGTTTTAGTCCATATGCAGTGTAAGTTGTTGTCAAATTGCACAGGAAGAGTACACCGCGGGAGCACTTTAGCACTATTGCCATGGAATATACAATTTTTAACTTTTGTTTTAGAAAAAAAGGCAGAAAAAACTGACATTCAAAATCTTCTACAGCAAGAAAATTGCCCTTTGGGTTACTTCTTTCCAAGAAGCTACTACTCTGCACATACCAAAAAAGTGAAAAACTTAACCATTCCCACCTGCAACCTATATATTATTAATTTTACACACCGAGGCGCATGTTAATTAACATGACCTGACCTCAGATCAGCTTCTTGCACTATTTTTTAGGAATGAAGGTTGTACTCAGTGCAGTAAACTTCAATTTTTACCAGGTTTAAAAGAGGTAATTAATGATTTTACTATAAACTTAGAATTCAACTGACACTTATGTTTAACATAAAACATACTTGATATGCTAAAGAGCAATTACATCAACTTGTGCATAAATTTTTCCATTTTGTACATCTAAAATCTATTTTTCTCATTTTACACACTTATTTTTACAAAACCCCCACATCAGTTTGTCTATTCTACACGTTTATTCAAATAAAATATTTATTTCTTTACCCACACAGCCACTGACCCACAGCCACCAACCCACACCGGTATCACATCGGAATCCACACAACCCACCGGCAACAAACCCAGCAAACCAGAAAAACAAACCCAACAACAAGATTGACGCACCCGAAATCAACACAACCCAACAACACAATCCACACAATCCAGCAACCCGGAATCGAAACAAACCCAGCAACACAATCCACACAACCCACCCAAAATCGACGCCTCGCCTTGAGCAACAAGATCGACGCCTCCGGTGGCGATGGCGAGAACGAGAAACAAGATCGACGCCTCCAAAGGCAAGCTATGGCAATGGCAATGGCGATGGCGAGAGACATTCAACCCGAAACCCACTGATCAAAAGCCCATTCAACCCGAAAACAACGAGAAACAAAGGAAGAAAGAGCGATCGGAGGCGGCGATGGCGATCGGCGGCGGCAATGGCGATTGGCGGAAGCTAGCGGAAGAAAGATTGATGAGAGGAAGAAGGATTGATCAGATGAGAGGAAGAAAGAAAGAGCTGTGCGCTGAGAGAGAGAGAGAGAGAGAGGGAGCTGAGAGTTAGGTACAGAGAGGAGAGAGAAAAAATGCTTAAAAAATTATATGCACATGCTACAATAC
Source organism: Quercus agrifolia (assembly GCA_029955455.1). Taxonomy (NCBI): domain Eukaryota; kingdom Viridiplantae; phylum Streptophyta; class Magnoliopsida; order Fagales; family Fagaceae; genus Quercus; species Quercus agrifolia. Next base: position 60,063,322 of record JARQAD010000004.1, read on the forward strand.
CCGTGCATATTTGCACGGGTACTGTAGCAACTTGCATTTATACACAAGTTTGCACGGGTTGATGTGGGAGGTTTTTTTGCTCATATCGTGTAAAATGAGCACCTTTATCCATTTTGCACAATTTTACATCAACTGATGTAATTGCTCTAAGGGCCCGTCCTCTAAGAAATGAAAAAGAAAGGAGTGAAAAATTTAACCCCCAAAACAACCCAAATGAAGAGGTGTGCCAAGCCAACTGCCAACCATAATGCTTAAATTAAGACTTTGGTTAGATAAGTTGGATTACTTCAGAATTGTGATAAAAAAAATGCCTAGTGCAATTATATATATATATATATTTGATAAATAACATCTTGAGTGTACAAGAGTCGATTTATCTCTGTAATAGCCGTTGAAGTCTTAGAGAGTTAGTTACAAACTGACCGTAAAAGATGTGGGAAAATTCTGGAATCTGTTGGGAGTTTGTTCCAAAGGTTTAATTATGGTGTAATGCTTGTATTAGTGATCTGGTGTGAGTGAGTTGTAGTATATAATCAGAGTTGTACACAGAAAGTAATTAATCAAGAAGTATTATTCAGTTTCATATGGAAAATCTCTCCCTCTCTCTCTTTTCCTTCTCAGAATTCAAATAAGCACTTGAAAATCCTTGATAGAAGGATTCTTAACACTTCCAACAATAGCAACATGAAAGAAAAATTATGTACATTACCAAATTTTAAAACTGAAAGAATTGTGTTTTATGTAAAAGTAAAACCTGATCGGTGAGATTTCCCACCTACCACACAAACAAATGAAAGGAAAAGAAAGACAGGTTTTTAACTGTACATACATCGGTAATAGTCTTATCAACATATTCAACCCTCACAATCACAAATTTTGACGCCTAAGAACCTAAAATTTTGAAATTCTCCGTCTTCAAAATATAATTGCTCACCTATATGTTCCTCATTAATCCTAACATTTATCATATTAAAAAGACTGGAAGCACTTAGTTTTAATGGATGATTCATAAATCTTGACCAGTTAAGAATTTTAAGGGTAAAATTATACAATTTCTCCCAAGATGATTTCAAATTATATAACCTAATAATTTTCTATATATATATATATATATATATATTTTTTTTTTTTTTTTGGGTAAAACTTTTCCCTTTTGACGATCATTATAACTAAGCTCATGGACCTCTTCATGACATCCTTTAACTGCTGTGTACGAATACTTTAGTGTTAATGATATTTAATGTAATACAACATTTTAAGGTCTTAAAAACATCTCTCAACACGAAAAATGTTAAATATATAGATCCCAAAACACATACACACACTAAATAAGTTTAACCAATTTTATATTTCAAAAACAAGTTAAGACAGTTTAATGAGCATACATTAACACAAGTATTCCTTGTGATGGCCAAATTAGATTGTACCTACACATGTATTAAAAGTAGCAAAAAATATTGTGTGTTATGTGTGAAAAACATCACAAGATTGCGTAAGTGTCTACATGTTATGACAATTTGAGATATGAGAAAATCACTTTAACTCACACACAATCATTACTATTTGATGGGGACTATCACCTTCGAGGTACATCCTATAACTTCCACATCTCTTAAAATACACGCTTGCAATCATATATAAATCATTTTGATCTTTTTGCTTTTATTTATTTATTTATTTTTGCATATTTTTCTTTTAAGCAAACCATGCATGGGCGTATAAGAGATAGAAAAGAAATACTCAATTATGGTAAGCATTTGACATTCCACTTTTGCTATGCCAAAACACACAAATGTCATTTCATAATTAGCGAGCAACAGTGCTGAGATGGTTATTTATGCCTTTCTCTTAAGATTTTCTAGTTCTTCCCGTCAAAAAGAGTGATACGAGTGTTACGTACAAGAGATCACTTAATCTTACTCATTACAAACACAAGCCACAAAGCTCACTTGCTTAGTTGTGCTTAGATATGCTCATTTAGGCTACAAAAGATACAAAATTTAGAAAACTTTGTTTCAATGGCCATCCAAGGTACACAAGTACCAATATACACAAACACACACTATTTTTGTATTTTTTTATTATTTTTCAATTTTTTTTATATGAAAAACAAAATAAAACAAAATTGAAAGGTAACCAAACAAAAACATGTTAAACAAGACAAATCAATGCATAAAACTAGACTGGCTCAAAACATGAAAGCAAAACACACAAGTAATGCAAAAAAAAAAAAAAAAAACCGAAGGGGAGAGAGAGAATAAGTGACAGAATCACTTGGAGCCCTTTTCCTTCCACACCTTGGAAGAACCTTTCCGTTTAGCAAATCCTTGATCCAGTGGTAAGGGGGAAGAGTTAAAACCGTTCAAGTTCAAAAGGAACGTGAGGGCTTTAAGAAGATCTCCAAGATGAGCAAAAGAGGATGGAAACTGATTCTGGTCTCCCGATACGATCATGCTGTTGCTCTTTTGAGTGGCTAACCACTTGTAGCAATTAAGTCGATTATATCCAGCTGCGTTGCAGTGATGACAGAAATGCTGTTTTTTCTACTTAAGCTTTTGAGAGTTTCCCTTCTTAGCCCTAGGGTTCTTAATCTCTTTCTTATCAAGCTTAAGGGTGCTCCTAAGATAGATTTACCCTTGTCTACATTCTCACTAGCTAATTCATTCTTAACATCATTGTTCTCAGTTTCAACATTATTAGTAGGAGGAACAAAAACAGTAGTACTAGTAGAAGCAATACTAGGAGAAGAGAAATCATACCCTAAACCGGTTCGATTGGAAGCTGATTTCTAAAGACTAAGCTGATTTCTATAGCGCCAAGAATGTATTGACCCCTTGTGATGAATTAATTGATTAATTAGCCAAATTTATTAATTAATCAAATTAACATGCAAGATGCGTGGTAGCACAAACAAATCACCAATTTAAACTAAATATGCAGTGGGAAATAAATTGACACGGTGATTTTTTTACGAATGGGGAAAACTTACACGGCAAAAATCCCACCGGATGATTTTAAAGTCACCATTCCCGAGAATCTACCATTATCAAAACAAGCGGTTACAAGTAAAAGAATCTCAGTATCTTATACCAATTTATAGTTGAACTCTTACCCTAATACCCAATTGGACTTGTTTTGTAGTGACAATCTCTCCTTTCAATGCACAGCTCCCAGTACGTGACTAACCAATTGCGCGAATCCCAGTACGCGACTTAATTACCAACTTGAGAAGAACGTTGGCTGCAAAGTTCTTCAGTTCATCACATGATGAAGATCATTAAACTCCTTGGTCACAAAACCCTACGGTGTATAAACACATTAGCTTCTCCAAGAGAAATATGAACTAGGGCAAATTCTGTCTTCGGTCACAATTTGCATGAACAAGACTTTGCTTCACACTTGTGCAACTGTGCGTAACCTTTGACGGCTCTTAAAATAATCCTTATATATGTTTAGGGTTGTGAGAAAAGAAAGCCTAAACACATACTCTCACGAATTGGATGAATAATAGCTCTGAAAAACTGAGTTTCATAAATCTCGATAGATAGCCATCTATTGAGATAACTGTCGAGCCACGGGCTTCAGTAGCTTTTAAAACTCGATAGATGCTAGCTGTCGAGTTTTAAAATCCTGCACTTTCTCACTTGATTCTTAGACAGACTTGCATGACTTTAACACTTGAACTTGAAACCTTGTTTCTTGATGCATTAAACACATCCTAGATCTACCCAATTACAAGTAAATTGCATTTTGTCAAAGGATTAGTCAATTACATAAAATGTTGACATATGTTCCTAACATTGATTCACATATGTCCTAACAATCCTATTTCTTTGTCATCAAGTTTTATGCTTATATTTTTAGTGATTATTTTAACGGATTAAAATTTTATGGGATTCACGCTCTATATATATTTTGTTAAAGATGGTTAGTATGTTACACGTATCAATCAACTTTGAATATATATGTATGTGTAATATTCTTTCATTACAATTTTGCATAATTAAAAATGTTTCCTTTTTTTTGCGAAGAAAATAAAAAATGTTTCTTTATTTAATTACTTTTGTAATTAAATATTTGATATAGATGCCAAATCATACAAAACTTGAATTTTATACCCTTGTAATCTTTGAGAATTTTTAATCTAACTGAGAATTTTACAATAACAATTTAAAATTTTTTATTTATTTCAAATAAATTATATTTATTTTATTAGTAAATATTGTATTTTATATTTTCAAACATATAAATGTTATATATAAATTTGGTAAAATGTTAATATACATTTAATTATGCTTATTTATAAATGGATCCCATGTATGAAAATGCAAGCATGACTTACAAGCTAGTATTAGGGAATAGTGTGGGCCAATACTATCCATTTAAGGCCTGAACATAATTGGGCTAAACTTGGGACATTATACTTTCACTCATAGCCCAGCCCAACTTTAAATTCAGCCCAATTAAATAAAACATAAGAAAAGAAAGAAAAATCTGTGCACGCAGCGAATCCTAAGGCCAACAAAAGATACAATTTTACCATCTTTATTCATTATTTATGTTTTGTTATTTGTCTGGTAAGTAACGTATCAAAGTGTGTTGTAATCAAGAAGAAAATCTGTACGTATGACTCTGAATTTGTTGTTTAATTTTTTTTGAAATGGGTTATTGATGTTGAGTTTATGTGTCGGGTTAATTGTGTGATTGGTTTTTATTTTTGGGTCTGAGAGATTTTTTTTATTCAATAATTATCTCAAAAAACTGCAATGGGTTTCTCATATTATAGCATTGAAGTAAAATGACAACAACCTTTTCCATTGATATGTTCTGAGTGATCTTTCGAAAACATAAAGATATGAGTGTTATGTTTGAATATAGGAAAATGCATACAAATTTGGAGGCAAAAAAGTGGACTAATTTAGGTAGGATGTGGTTTTGTTTAGTTGGGTTGTGTGATTTACAGGTCTCACAACACCTCAGGAATTGAATTTTATTGCTTATTGTGCTTTTCACACAACTACTATTTTTTTTTTTTTTTTTGGATTGAATATGGATTATGCAAAAGTTGAGAATTTTTAGAGTGTTTGACTATTGGAAGGCAATGGTTTTATGACAATTGAGTAATGATGTTTTCCATTTCTTCTCTCTTTTTAATTGGTAAATTTACGATGCACCATTGGGTTAGAACTCATTGTCAGTGTTTTTCTTCTTTCGAGTAGGAATGATGACCCTTGGCTAGGTGCTTTTAACTTTAGGGACTTGGGAACTTCCATCAACAACTCTTTTGCTACAAGAGCAGTGAAACACTGTAGTTCTATCTAATTCACTCTATTCTAATATGATTAGTTCTCAACAAGAAAAGGGGTATTCTTCTTAATTTGAGTTTTTATTGTAACATTATCTATGAAATACACCTTTATAGTTTAATCCAAAACTTGATGGGATAAGTACTATATAAGGGCACAGGACAAAAATTGTTCCTATTTATGAAATTTTAAAAGTAGTCTGTTTTGAGGGACAAAGTTTGGATTTGGAAGCCTGCCAAAGTCAGCTACATCTTGTGAATCTCAAATATAAAGGCACAGCAAAGTGGACAATAACAAGCTCTGGCTGCTACTCTTGTACTGCCACCTATAATGAAATTTGAGTAAAAGAATTGGAGGTGGATTGGTGGAAGTTTCTTTGGTTTCACCTAGCTATTCCTAGACATACTTTCATAGGATGGTTGGCAATTAAATACAAATTAACAATTAGAGACAGGCTAGCTAAATGGGGATATACTGGTGATGCATTGTGTGTATTCTGTAGGGGCTGCATTGAGAGCAAAGACCACCTATCCTTTGCCTGCAATTTTGCTAGAAGAATCTGGATTGCCTGTTGAACTAGCAGAAGCTTTGATACCAGATGGTTGAACAAAACAGAGGATAACACATGCTAAAGATATTAAAATAAAACTTTTATTTCAAAATATTGACAATTTGACAATACACTTTGCAGGACACAACTCACTTAGACACATATGGCAACTTTATTTTTGCCTTTGTACTTCTCCACCACTTGACCTTTTACAAGACACACATCAACTTACATAAATATCCTTCACAAACCTCACTTCTTTAGATACCTACTGACACTAGAAGACTTTTCCTTCAAACTTTTTTTTCACACCACTCTACTCACTCTTGGTGCTTATGACACACGCTCAAATTAAATCCCTTGGTTCCTATATATATTTTCTGTAAGTCGGTTAAGCAAACGACATTGAATCTTCTAGGCCATTATTTTATTGACATCAAGTTCACTAAGCTTCTCTGTCACAAATGGGGAATAAATTCTGCAGCAATCCTCAATTAAGCCTCGACTAAGCTCTATGCAATGTCAAAAATTTGTTGCCTGAAACCTGTAATATGCCCGATGTATGTCTTGGTTTTAATTGTTCTGCTGTCTCTATGCTGGTCATGCAATTAGCTCCATGGTCCATTGCTATGTATAGCTTGAGTTAGTTGTATAGTTTCGTTTTGGTGTGTAAGATATTGGTCCTTTTTGTGTTGTTAGGACCATTTCCCTGTGTGGGACTGGAATATCTTTATGAACAACTCTTTGGTGACAAGGGCAGTTCACTCTGTTCTGAGATGATTAGTTCTCAACAAGAAAATGGGTATTCTACTTTATTGTAACATTATCTTTGAAGTACACACCTTTACAATTTAGTCTAAAGCTTGATGGGATTAGTCAGGTGAAAATGGCCAAATGGACATAAAATCCTAACTATATAGTTAGTAGGCCGGTTCTGAAACAATATAATTTACTACCATCTCGAGTCTCTAAGACTCGATTTTGGCACATAAATCGAGTTTCAAAAGCTCGATTTCCATGGTCTAATCACATCCACATGGTGACCACATGGAAATCGAGTCTTAGAGACTCGATTTACAACCTTTATATACCTCAAACTAGAACCCAGAACTTTAGAGAACATAGAGAAGAACCCAAGAAAAAAAAAAAAAAAAAAACCCAAAAACAGAGAGAGAAGATCAAGACCCAGTGCGAGACCCAGGTCGTGCCTAGGCAGCACAATGTCGCACGCTGCCTGGGCGCGGCCTAGGTCGCGCGCAAGACCCATGCCGTGCACCGTGTGTGACCCGTCGCTCGACCTAGGCTGCGTCGCGTGCTGCCTGGGCGCTGCTTGGGTCGCGCGACCCATGCTCTTTCCGATCAGATCTGAATCTGAATCTCTCTCTCTTTCTCTGTTGTTTTTTGGCTGCAGTGAAAGCTTTGAACGTGCAACCCAAGCTCTTTCCGATTAAATCTGAATCTCATTCTCTCTCTCTCTTTCTGTTATTTTTTGGCTGCAGTGAAAGCTTTGAACAAAACTTGTACGAGAGACTTTGACTTGAATTTTTTTTTGTAATTTTTTTTGTTTGTAAATAGAGCCTTAGAAACTCGATTTCCAGGTAGGAAAAACTGCCACATCAGACTATGGAAATCGAGTCTTTGATACTCGATTTATAGGCCAAAATCGACTCTCAAAGGCTCGAGATGCTAGTAAATTATATTGTTTCAAAACCGGCCTACTAACTATATAGTTAGGATTTTATGGCCATTTGGCCATTTTCGCTAGATTAGTCATGTGTAAGGGTGTCGGACAAAAAAATTGCGATTTTTTTTGCCTTTAGCCTGATTAAACATATTTGATAAATAACATCTTGAGTGTACAAGAGTCGATTTAAACGAGGGAAATCGAGTCTTGAAGGCTCGAGTTCTATACAAATAGCAACATGACCAAAAGGAGAAAAAAGAAAGAGCAGCAGAGAGCAGAGAAGCGAAGAAAGAGAGAACACTTGTAGAGAAGCACCAAAGGATCAGATCTGCAGAGTCGAAAGGATCAACTTTGGCCTCCTAGGCCCAATTTGGGCTTGATCTAAAGAGATGAAGAAAGATCAGATATAGAGAGAAAAAGGATCGGTTAGCTTGAGTTTTTCTCTTGGTCTTTTTTGAAGGAAGTTGAGTCCATCGTTGATCTCGACTCTCTTATACTTGAGATGTTAATTTACAAATATGTTTCTAAAACCTACCAACTAACACAATTGTTTGCAAAATAAGGCTAAATGTCAAATATCACCCAAAAACTGTTCCTATCTATGTATGACTCTTGCAGCTGTATGACGTTTGCTTTCCTCTTTTTGTTTTTGGGAATTTTTTTTTAATTCTATTATATATGAATTTTATAATAGTTATATTTTTTTCATATCACAAGCAATGGTAGGGAATGTAATTTTTTTTGTCTATTTATTGTATAACATTTTGGAATATAAGTCTACTTTTTTGGATAATCTGATTCCAGATGCAATTCTACATGAGACCTAATTTAAGATTTATCATAACTAGTCACTAACCCATGCGATGCACGGGAAAGCTATTGTTTACGAAGATTGAAACAATTCTTTGATTCTTAATCTTTGATTTCACATTAGAATTCCTATCCTTGATATGAGACATTAAATCATGAAATGGAAAATATAAATCAAACTTAAATTAAAATTAAAATTAGGATTTCAATCCTTTACATCCTCAAATATCCAATAAATGCTAAAATATCAATTTCCAATAAATTGAAAGACAACTTTAAAGTACTTTTTGTATCTTCTTCCTTTGTTATTCTTATATTTATTTGAAGTACCACTGATATAAGCTTGTCAATAAAACTCGTTGAGAAATGTATTATGACATGTAGAAGTTTTTTTTTTTTTTTTTGAGAAACATATGACATGTAGAAGTTAGATATCAAATTTGTAATTTTTCTATATTAAAAAAAATGCACTTCTCAAGCTAAATGTTTTTGTCAATTTCTATAATAGAGTCAAAAACTTTCTTAACTATGTAGAATTCCCATCCAAACTTGAGATTATATTCTTTAAATTATATTTGGAAAACAAATGTTTTTCCATTCAAATTTTCTACTTGCAAAGGTAGGTCGATTTTAGATTGTTGTCATGATACCCATTGATAAAGCTTAAAACAGAGCAAAAAAAAAAAAAAAAAAAACCCCTTTCACAATCATCAATCAATAATATTTTAAACTAATATAAATAATAATTCATTAAACATTCATTAAAAAAGACATTTTATATTATTTACAATCCATATAAAATAATAGAATTTGTTAATGCAACTGGAATTGAATCTGATTTTTTTTTTTTTTTTTTAAAGATCAAAGATAGAAAGAGTCAATTTCTCAATATGCAGCTCTTGATCCTTTTTTTTAACTTGATAAGTGCAACTCTTGATCTAACTTATTGTTTAATGGGCAAAGACAAAGGAAATAGTTTTAAAAAAAAATGCATTCAGAAATATCTTAGAAATGTGAATCCTTCTACAATCCATGCAAAGTCAATCACTATGCAGTGTTTTATTATTCAACCTTCCTGCAAAAGACCAGAACATAACAATATCAAATATGACACTAAGCTATCCATCAAACCCCATTTGTTCTATAGATTGACATGCACAATTCAAATTCCCTTCTCACTACTTTAAAGTAGCAGCACATCAAGAATAAATATGCATATGAGTAATCAAACTTAAGGCGACATTTTTAATTTGGTACGTGCAAACATGTAAATATGACATTTCAAGTTTAATTTGCATTCAGCAGCATGTGATTGCAAAATCCTTGAAAGTGATGTGGACAACTTTTTTTTTTGTGTGTGCAGCATGTGATTGCATTCATTCAGATCCAACACGTTAATACTCCAACTTTCTTCATCATCTTCTTCAAATCATGCGGCTTCTTATAAGGAGGTCTTTGACCATGGGGTAGCCTTAACTTTACCCATCAATCTTCATTTCCAGTTGGCCACCAAGGTGGTAGAGCTCCCTTTTCTAGCAAGTACTTCCTTTAAGGGGGGGTCATAGTGTTGCATTTAAGAAGACAAAAGTGACCCAGAGTAGCATCTTGCAAGTCTTGGAGAATGCTTTTAGAATTCCCATTCTGATTATTTTCTGCCTCACTCATGGCAAGGCATTTCGCTTCATACTTGGCTATGGCTACTGGCCCATTCTTATCAAACTTCTTCTTTCCACCAAGCTCTAATGTTGTTAGAAGCACCACTCACTGGCTTACCCTTCTTAGGAATGATACCATAGATAAAGCCACGAGCTTTGCAAACTTCCATCAGCTTTAGCATATACTTGAGAATCCCATCCTGTGCTCTACTTCTTCCAAGCCTGATCTCAGTGGTCTACTTGGGCTTCTGTTTCTCTGTAGCTTGTTGGGCTGCAATCTTCTATCTTTCCTTAAGCCTCTTGAGTTTGATACGATCCTTCCACATTTGCCTTTCCAGTTCTTCTGCTTCAATCTCTTCCTCACTCACATCTTTATCCACTCTGTTGTCAAACTTTAACTAATCCTCTTAAATCAAATTACAACAACTCTCTGGTTGATAAGAAAAAAGCTTGGAAAAAAACAAAACAAAATCTTTAATTTTACTACTTATTTTGTTTCAGTCCCTAAGCTATACAGCCACTCTTGGACTAAAACGAAAAGTTGTACCAAGCTCCCTAATAGCACAAGGTTCTGTTACATTGACCATCAAAATCAATCCATAGTCAAAAACCCAAATTAATTTTCTATTCCAACCTTATCTCAAAAACCAAACAAAACATAATTATTGCTGAAATCTAATGAATTCACAAATATTGTGCCAAATAGCCCCCTTTCTTTATTCAATCAAACCCATCTTCCCGATGACCCCAAACCTATAAAAATCCTTAAAAAGTCTTAGATTACAACAATTCAAATATTAATATACAAGACCCAGCATCCTATAATAGATTTATAAACAAATCCACATCTCAATTTTTTTTTTCAATATATAAAACCCCAATTCTCAGAATTTCCAAAAATTGAATCTTTTAAACAGATAGAAATGAATCAAAATCAAATTCTATAAAATTATTAAATTACACGTAAAATAGGTCCACAATAGAATCAATTCAAAGGACCAAATTAAGTTTTACAACAATTTCAGTAGCCATAAAACAAAGTGGTTGACAAATGACAGCAAAAGTTATACTCTTACACTACATATTCGTTGAAATCACACAGTATAAGACCCAACCCAAATACTTACACACAAATATGACAGAAAATACTTACACATACCTACACACATAGTCGTTCAAATCACACAGAAGAAGACCCAACCCAAAAATCTAGGCTCACATGATGCATGCAATGTAAATAAACTCAAAATCTTTAAATTAATCCCTATCTAACAAAAAAAAAAACACTAGCACAAGCCAAACAATCAAACAGCAGAGCAAGCTCTGCATCATTTTGTATAGCATATTGCAACTTTAGCCGCAACTTGCAAACTCCATATACAACTCAAAGACTAATACTGTTACAACAAAGGAGAAACCAAATTACAGCAAAATCACCTGTACAAAACTATACAGATGAATCCAGTCCATTCCATTACTTGGACTTCAGGGATATTAGAATTGAGACTCCAATTCCTACATAAGACTCTATCAAGAATTGAGTCATCATAAATGGGGCCACTCTCCACTCTATTAAGTAGAGTGGATGGAAAAATGAAATAGTAAAACAGTGGAATTAGAGACGTTCTTATTATTATTATTATTATTATTATTATTATTATTATTATTATTTGCTTTTGATAAACAGAATTAAAGACATTACTTATCATGCAAAATGGAATAATCCAAGACGGGAAAAGGAAAAAAGAATATGATACTTCCTGCTTAACTTAGTCAAGGTAGCTAGGATAGGGAAAATTTTGTTTTCTTTATAATAACAGAATCCTTGCCCTGCAGAATTTTAAGCTGATTTTGGTGTTCTTTTATTATGCATACTTTATACCAAGAATAGCTTATTGCATTAGGAATTTGTAAAATTTTTTTTTTTGTAGTCTATAAAACTTAGACAGTATGAGGTTTTTTTTGAGTTTGGGCAAATAAAAATTTTACAGATTCGAAAAATTATGCATATGTTTCCTAAAATTTCCTATGGATCTAAGTAGACCCTTAATATTTTCCAAGATTGTTTCACAAAAATTCTCCCAATAATCTAAGCTAGAAAAATATATCATTGCATTAGTCTTGCATTGTCTTATGTTGAGAAAGAAAATAATGACTTGGGCAGAAGGAGAAATTTAAATACTTGAACTTGTTTGCAGGCAAAAAAAATTTCTCACCTCTCCCCAACAGGATAATCATCAAATAACCCTACAAGCACATTCAAAATTTGGGAATTACACTTGGAAATAAAACAGAGAAAAAAAAAAAAAAGAAATCTATAAAAGAAAAGAGAGACTAGAAGATGGACTAACCACATTGTTTTTGTATTACCATTGCACAAAAAAATTTGGAGCTTCTCTTATTTGGTTTGTCATCACATGCAGCTCTTGAATTTCGATCATTTGCAGCTGAAGAGAACAAAACATTCCATTTTATTAGTACTTCTTAAAGTATAACTGGAAATTTAAGAGAGAGAGAAAAAAAGAAACTGAAAGTGAATTTGGCAATCTTTGATAATTGTTTGGTTGATTCAATATGAGAAAACTTACAGGAAGGATCTGTCTTGGACCAATCTGCACAACTAGGGACGAATTTTAATAGCGTCAATACCAAAACATCGAATATGGGAAATTTTGGACCACTCTAATTCACTTTTTATTAATTTGGGGCAACCCCTCATATCATATGGGAAATAAGTTTGCATGAGCCATTCAGCCTCTCTCATTAAACAATATCTACATAAACCCATATATGACCCACAACACAAAAGAGGTAGAGCTTCAATTAAAAAAACCTAATTGGCATATCCCTAGAAGGAACTTCCCCACATGTTAACCAAACCAAATTGTTGAGGTATCCACACAACAACACTACACAAAGAAATCAGAATCACACTAACCCATATACGACCCATAATACAAAAGAGATAGAGCTCCAATTAAAAAAGCTAGCAATCAAAAATTCAACATCCTAAAAAAAATAAAACACAAAGAAAAATCAACATAACAATCATCCATATCACAACACAAAAGAGGCAATAACAAATTTTTAAAAGAAAAAAAAAAATCAATCAAAATAATCTAATTCTTACATTGAATTATTATGCGGAGCAGTCACAAGAATGGAGCACAGATACCTGAACTGAATCATCCACCTTTTTGTCAGTATTAATATATTGTGAGGAGAGGAAGAGACAAAGGAGGAAAGACAGAGAGACTGCTGTTAAAGGCTGGCGTTAGCAAAAGTAGAAGGGTTGTTGTTGAGGAATTGAAACCGTTGAAAAATTAACGCTGATGAAGGGTTGCCGTTTAAAAGGTGGGGAGACAGAAATCGTGAAACACAGTAAACCAAAAGGTGAGGAGACAGAAAGGGTATTTGAAACCGTGAGACACAAGCTTGGGCTTGGGCTTGAGCTTTATTGTGGAATTAAAGCTATAAAGATTGTGCTTTATAGTGGAAATAAGGCTGAGAATTATTTTTATATTTTTAGTATTTTAAAATTTAGAAAAACTATTTTAAAATTATAGGAGAAATTCAAGAAAAAAAAATGGTAATGACATGGCTGCTGACATGGCTCAACGTGAGCATAGTAACATTAATTGCTACGCTTTAGCTTTTAATATTATATAGATATAGATATAGATGTCTTTTATGTTTCTTTTTCCCATTGCTAATTTCATCAATATTGTAACTTAATTTACTCAATAAATATTATTTGCTTTTTTGTCATTGCTTGAATTCCGGTCTAGCATACTGCTATATTTGCTGGTTGTTGTTCCACAACACTCAAGATGCTGATGTTGACTGCAAATACTATTGCCTCCTTGCCTCAATTACCACTAGGCATGATGACTACCATCATGTAATCTTGCTGTGAAAGTTTAATGATTTAGAATGTCTTCTTTGTTGCTAAAGGTGCAAAATAGAGCAGTGCTCTTTTTGTCTTTTAAACGCAAAGATGATATAACAAATGACAAGGAAATATGAGTGAGATTTTTCTTATATAGCAGGTACAACCCCTATATTAGTTTGATCCAAGTTCTCATTAGGACCAAATCAAGTTGAATCCCAGCTAAAGGTGGTGGTTTACTTGGTTATCACTTTTTAAGGAATTCATGCTTTTGGTGTAGGGAATTTAACCAAAATCCCAACCTCTGAGAAACAAAACAAATAGAGAAAACACACGCTAAATAAAACAATCACACGCACAAGACAATATTTACGTGGTTCGGCAATTTGCCTACGTCCACGGAGTTGCAGGGATTTCACTACAAAATAAGGAGATACAATAGTGCACAAGAACACTCTCAAGAAACCCAACTCCCAATTACACTCTAGCACTCTCTCACCCACAAGACAAGAAAACACTATTCTTTCTTCTTATGCGACTGCTAGGTTATTAGGAATTATCTCTAATTCTCACAGCTTTTTTTTTCTATATCACAAACCTAATATATATATATATATATATAGGTCGGCTTCTACTAGGAATTATAATCCTAGTTGAATTCGGTTTCCTAATACTGCTTGTATTTGGTTTAGAAGAATAATTGGGCTTGGTAATTCAAGCCACACACGGCCCACTTCAACATTTGGCCCCCCACATTATTTGTTATAATTATGAAGATGAAGATTAGAGCGTGGGAGATAGAGAGAGACAGAATATATATGTTTCATTTATTTTATCATTCCTTTTGGTGTCATTATTTGGATGTGAAATTTTTACTCCTTTTCAAAAATTTTGAAGAAACAACTTCGTGTTCTTCTATACATATAAGTGCATTCTTTGGAGTTCTATTTTATTGGGTATTTTGAAGAGAGACTTTAGGTCTTGATTATAACAATGATACATAACTGTTATGTATGCAGTGAAAATAGGGGGTCAATGCATGGGGCATAATATGCATACTTGATCGAATCTAGTGAAAATTTTCGTGTCATTTCAGCATTTCAACGGAAAAATCAGGTCACCAAGATTGCTGCAGCTGGACCGCTAGGGCTTGCTGCCCAATTTTTGACTATTAATAAAAGAAGACTTATCTTGCATTATAGCCGAACGCAGTCTGCTTTTGATATATGTCATTCTTTGGTAGATTTTTCTCGTCTAGTATCAATTTTGTGTTTAACGTGAATTCTACAGATTTTACATTGGTTAGAATGTGGAAAAAAAAATGAGAAGTAAATGTTATCTTTGACCTTTTGCATGTAGACAATGCCCCTTACGGCCCTTTTGAGGTGAGCCAAAGTTTCAGAGCTTTCTAGGGATTATTATGTGCTTGAATTTTTCAATTTCAAATTACTTACCTTTTCCCTTGAGACCATACAAAAATTGTCTAAGCATTTCCCATCACTTACCAATTACCATTAAGATAGTGGTGTTAACAGAGCAGATAACGGTGTTGTTTCCACACGTCTCCTTTCAGAGAAACAGAGAAAAGACTAACGACGTCGTTCTACATGCCACACGTGACAACACTTAAAACCAGAATGACACTCATGTGTTACTTAAACGGCGTCGTTTATCTCTGTAATAGCCGCTGAAGTCTTAAAAAGTTAGTTACAAACTGACTGTAACAGTTATGGGAAAATTCTGGAATCTGTTGGAGTTTGTTACAAAGATTTAATTATGGTGTAATGCTTGTATTAGTGATCTGGTGTGAGTGAGTTGTAGTATATAATCAGAGTTGTACACATAAAGTAATTAATCAAGAAGTATTATTCAGTTTCATATAGAAAATCTCTCTCTCTCTCTCTCTCTCTCTCTCTCTTCCTTCTCATATCTCTGTCCTCCATAGATTTTCTTCTTGATTCTACAGTGCTATTTGTTGCTTTGCTTCAATGTTGATCTTTTCCAATATCACAGATCTCTTCAGGTGGATCTGGGGAGAATTCAAACAAGCACTTGAAAATCCTTGATAGAAGGACTGTTAACACTTCCCAACAATAGCAACATGAAAGAAAAATTATGTGCATTACCAAATTTTAAAACTGAAAGAATTGTGTATTATGTAAAAGTAAAACCTGATCAACATATTCAACCACACAAACAAATGAAAGGAAAAGAAAGACAGGTTTTTAACTGTACATACATTGGTAATAGTCTTATCAACATATTCAACCCTCTCAATCACAAATTTTGACGCCTAAGAACCTATAATTTTGAAATTCTCCGTCTTCAAAATATAATTGCTCACCTATATGTTCCTCATTAATCCTAACATTTATCATATTAAAAAGACTTGAAGCACTTTTAATGGATCATTTATAAATCTTGACCAGTTAAGAATTTTAAGGGTAAAATTATACAATTTCTCCCAAGATGATTTGGGTAAAACTTTTCCCTTTTGACGATCATTATAACTAAGCTCATGGACCTCTTCATGACATCCTTTAACTGCTGTGTACGAATACTTTAGTGTTAATGATATTTAATGTAATACAACAAATATGTGCATTATATTACATATCATGTGCGGTACTTTGTTTGCTGAACATTAGTAAATTAATTTTGGGATTAATTTCTTAATTATGCTACTATGATTCTCCAACTTCTAATCCCTATTGGCTACTCTTTGAATATTATTCAATCACTTTTCAGAGTACTTGTGCTTGTTGGAAATGAAAAAGTATGTTATAACTTATAAGACAATTTCATGAGACCTCTCTCTCACAACATGTGTAGATCTCACCCATTGTATGAGGGTACCTCATGAGATATCCTCTCGTTGAAAACATGCTAATCACATGCACATAAATTCATATTTTCATTTTAAGTACCCAATCAATCACCCAAATTAACCAAAACCTTTTAGTTAGTTTCTTCTACAACTCAATTATAGAAAATTGCAATTCATGACATGCCATATATATAGGATTCCAAATTGTCAATTTGATTTGTAATGTCTTACATTTTTCTTAAGGTCATGCAAGTACATGTAAACAATATATGATTCAACGACTAGGATGAGATTTTTTACAAAAACAAAGTGAAAAACCAAAAGCATTACGATGAAGAACTAGAAATACAGATTAGAGAGTCCCATACATATGAAGGCATTCAAAATATGTATGAGGAAGGCATAAAGAACAAGTCATGCGCACCACAATTGTCTCCCTCCTCACTCTCATCACTTGAATTATTCATTATGCTGCTACAAAAGGATAAAAGAAAAAAATATTATTGTAAGTCTGAACCTTCGGTAATACCGTAAATATAATAAAAAGTGCAATGGCTTAAAGAATATACCTAAAATTTCCCAAAAATGGTTAGCGCACTTTGGTTCTCCATTTCTTGAATTACCTTTGCAAAAGCTCCAATAACTCTGGATCACCGAGTTTGTGGATTTTGTAGCGTTCCCCTTGAATCCTATTCAAAAAATGAACAGAGGGAATATGCTTGACTTTCCAAAACTCAGGCCCTTCAGCTGGCTGCATACTAAGCATGAATTCAGTCGGCATTTCATAAAATTGCAGATTTTTTAGGCTTTTCAGATGTTGGATGCCAGTAGGCACCTTCTTAAGCCGTGGGGAAGGTCCAATTTCAAGAATTTCAAGAAGAGGCAAGGCATCTTTGTCTATTATCAACATATTCAATCCTCCTAAATTTCGAAGCCCCAGAAACTTGAGTTTTTGGAAGCCTCCTCCCTCAATATGTAATTGCTCACCGCCGTATCCATCATAAAGTAAAAGATCCATCAAATTAGATAGAGCTTGAAGGACCTTTAAAGGATCATCCATTAATCTTGACCAGTCTAAACCAATTCTAACTATACTCTTGAGTTTAGGAATCCATTCTGGCAACTTTTCTATTCGCCCAGATAGGATGAGAGTTTGTAGGTGTGGCGGAGGTGAAGACATTGAGTGTAACTCAAGAACTTCTTCTTCAACTGTTGCACTAATTTTCAAAGACTGAAGGTTGCTCATTTTCTCCAATGCAGTGCACAAAGCCGTCCCATTTTCTCTGTTTAGTTTACAGATTTGCAATTTTCTCAATTGGCCCAAACTTCCCAATTCTTCAATAAGGGCATCGTTGTTGGCTTCAATTTTAAAAAGCTTTTGTAAGGATTGTAAACACGCAATGCCACTTTGTATCTTTACTGCTCGTCGAAAATCAATATTGTCTTCAATATCGTGTCTTTCAAAGTATGCCGCAAGATATCGTAGCTTCTGCAGCCCATTGATCTCCACTGGCAGCTCAGACACAAGGGAACGCTTCAAATCCAAAGTCTCTAGGTTGTGGAGTTTACCTATTGACTTTGGAAGTATATGTACTTTTGTATCTCTTAGGCTTAAATATCTTAGAAGGAATAGATTACCCACTTCTTTAGGAATGAAATCTATAGGAGCACCTTCACAATCCATTACTTTCATGAGTTTGAAGTTTGCAAAAAATGTATTAAGAAAAGAATTAGGTATTTCATCAACCCCAAAAATAAGAATAGAACGAGTTTGGGAACTAGTAATACTCTCTAAAGGAGTATTTACATTGTTCTGAATTGAGAGGCGTCGAGCGATTCTCTTACAATTTGAGAAGTTTTGCATTGAGGCCAAACAGAAATTCAATTCTTCTGACCTTGAAATAATGACCTCACGAATCATATCATGAACTCGACAACTTCTAGTTTTACCAACAAAATCCTTTCGTGTCAATTGAACCAAGCTTCTATTAATAAGTTGGTTCAAGTAGTCTTGTGCAACTTCTTCTAATGTTGTTCCTTGCCTTTCTTTTACAAAGCCCTCAGCTATCCAAAGTCGAATTAGTCTTGAACAATTAATGGAGTGATCCTCTGGAAACATGCCAAAATATAGAAAACATGCTTTGAGGTTGTAAGATAGATCATGATAACTAAGAGAGAATTTTGGGGATACTTCTTAGACGTGAATTACTTTCTAACTCTGAACTAAGACTATCATGCAATTTCTGCCACTCAGAGACAACCTTGTCTTTGATTGACAAAAAACCGCCTATTACAACAATTGCTAGGGGCAAACCTCCACATCTCTCAACTATGCCACGAGACAACTCAACAAAATCAGAAGGACATTTTCCCCCTTCACATTGGAACACCTTTATGTAAAATAGTTCCAAGGCTATTTCAAAAGGTAGAGGTGGTAGCTTGTACACATAATAATTTGGAGATTCATTTCTAGAAGGAGCAACATCCTCATTTCGACTTGTGATTACAATTCTATTGCCTCTTTCATTCTCCGGGAAAGCAAATTTTATATGTCCCCAAAATTCTACATCCCATAAATCATCAAAAACTACTAAATACCTATGTTCACATAAATATTTACTTAATTCCTCAATTAGTGATGTCTCTTTCATTGTGTCAATTTCCCCAGGTGCAAACTTCTTCCTTGCCTTATAGAGCTGTTTTATCTTGTCCCTTAATAGGCTCTCCATCTTGTATGATTGAGATACAGTAATCCAAGCATGGCAATCAAAATGTGTTGCCACCTTTTCATTGTCAAACACTTTCTTGACAAGAGTGGTCTTGCCAAGGCCACCAATGCCAACGACCGAAACCACCTTGCATTTAGATGGTCCTTCTACCAACCACTTTATCAATTTGGCTCTAGGAGACTCAATTCCCACAACCTCTGCTTCTTTAATGAAAAGGGATGCCACTCGAGGGTCATGCCATGTAACACTTCCAGTGTTGCTGGATCTTCCTTGCTCTATTGCACTGAAGCCATATCTTTCACCACTCTTCCTTATGTCCTCGAGTTTCTTGTTGATACCTTGAATATTAGAAGCTATCACACGCCGTGGTTTTAGGTTTATAGTAAAGTGAAAAACCTTCTGGAGGAAATGGAAGTATCGCCTTCGCTCATGAGATTTTTTTGCAAAACGAAGTATGTATTTATCAATGACATCTTCTATGTGATATGCTTGTTCCCTCACCAGTTTCACCCATGTTTTTGCAACATTGTTCATATCTTCTCTCTCAGCCCTTGCATCTGCATCCTTGAGGAATGATTGAATGAACTCTAATTCACCTCTAATGCTTTCAACTTCGTCATGGATACCCTTCAACAATTTTACCTTTTGGACTAACAATGGGACCAAATTCTCTATAACTAGGCTAACAGCACTTTCTGCCATTTCTCCCCCCTTCTTATTTAAATAGCCACGATACACTGAAAATAGACAAACTCAGTGCTAGTAACAAAAATATAGTCATATTTAGATGAGACCAAAAAAAAAAAAAAAAACTGGTCATTGTTTCTCAATATTACCTCGTGAACTATAAGGTGAAGGTGAAGTTGGAACTACTCCACATCGATCTCCCACATGCCCCTCAAGTAAAGAATAGTTGCCTCAAGCCCGTAACCTACGTTTATAACATTAAGTAAACAAGAAACACAAACACATGAAAGTTTATCTCTGATTAACTCTATGCTCTAAACTGAAACCCATATTTTATTCTCTAGAAAAATAAACATATATTTTACATATTAATATATTAAATAGCAACAAACTAGCAGAAGTTAGAATTAGAATTATTTGAAAGTAAAATTCCCATTTTAGTTCCTATATTTTGAGGTCACTGTTAATTTGGTCATTTCTTTCTTCCGACACTAATTTAGTCATTGTCATCATCTCAAAGTCAAAAATGGCCTACGTGTTAAATAGATTACATAGCTGGCATACTTGAAGTATACTAAAATAATAATAATTTTAATAGACATTAAAAAAATGGCCACTTTGGATGAAAAAAATAAAATAATATATATATATATATATATATATATATATATATAAAATTTTAAAGAAAGGGAAAAAAAAGAATTAAAAGAAAAAAAAAAAAAAACCAGATTTGGGAATCTTGGCACACACAGATCATCACCAAATGATTTTTCAAAAGCTTCACCAACACAAGCTCAAATCAATCTCCACAAATCCAAATCAAAATTCAATCGGTTCTTCAACCACTGTGGCTTACTAGATCCTTAACCCACTGTGAGCTCCACTTCACATACCCATTTGCTTCTATTGCATACATGATTCACACACTCATTCTCAATTTCTTTGATTTTTTTTTTTTTTTTTTTTAGCTAACAAACACAATACTTAGCAACAAAGCAATCTCAAAAAGTGAGAACAGTAACTTTTTTTTGTTTTGGGTGTATTTTGTGCTTGCTTGCCAAGAAAATGAGAGAAAAATTGCATAGGAAGCTTTTCTTTTAATTCTTCTTTTCTTTCTTCAAATTTGAGAAATTAAGAGTATGTTTGATACCAAAAAAAGCTACTTTATCTATTTCTTTGATTTTCTTTTGTTTTCCTACACTTTCTTAGCTAACAAACACAATACTCAGCAACAAAGCAATCTTAGAAACTAAGAACAGTAATTGTTTTTGTTTTAGAAGTTGAACTGTAATTTGTTTTGGGTGTATTTTGTGCTTTCTTGCCAAGAAAATTAAAGAAAAATTGCATAGGAAGCTTTTCTTTTAATTCTTCTTTTCTTTCTTCAAATTTGAGAAATTAAGAGTATGTTTGGTACCACAAAAAGCTACTTTATCTATTTTACCACTTCACTTTATAAAACACTCAACATCAATGGTTTTATTTTAGCATTTAACACAATAAAATAATATATCTACTACAATAAAAAAAAACAACCACCACCACCCACCAACACAATAAAATAATTTATCTTTTAATAAATAAATAAATAAATATATATATATATATATATATATTACCATCTTAGTTACAATGCGCAATCATCTTTGGCTGTGCATTGTAGCTTAACAACAAAATTAAATGCCATTTGCTCCATTGATGCATTAGCATTTTGTTCCACTTTTGTGATATTTAGTTGCTAAATTTAGCAATTTACCTATTTGCCTCCACCGATACTAATGCTCTTAATTATCTGTGTAAAGTTGTGATTTACAACTGTGTTTTTATTGGCTTTAGTTCCGTGTCAAATTTGATTGTATTTTGTTCAATCATTTCCCTGTTTGTTTGTGGGATTTAATGTAAGGGTTGAGTATGTGAGTTTTGTGAAGTTAGTAACTAGCTCACAATTGGCTCGCAAGTGGACAACCCGCAAAAGGCCACATGAGAAGCACATACTTGGAAGCTGCATAGACTTATGCCAAGTTGGTTTTCGCGAGTCACTTCGTGGCTTGGCCAACTCGCGAGTGACCCACGAAACTCTTTGTTTGCGTGATTTTAAAGAGTGCTTTCCTCATTTTTTTACACACACTATATAAGCTCACATTACCCATGAAATTGTAAGGAGATTTTTCAAAGAGAAAACCCTAGCATTACAGTAAGGGTTAGAGATTGTAAACTCACAATCATCAACACAATTTCTCTTAGTTTTCCTCTACTCCAACCTCTCCAATTACAAATCCTTGAGGGGTTCTTAGGCCAAACACTTACCTCACCCAATCTAAGTTTTGAGAGAAGTTTTGGTGGATGTAGGCAGCATTGGAAGAAGCCATTGATTGGCAAATGCAATAAAGAGCTAATTGTGGGATCCGGATAACTAGTGAAGACATGGCTCGGTAAAATTTGTTGGTATCTAGAACTTGGAGGGTTCAAGTATATTAGGTAGATTAGACTTGGAAGGTCTTTTTGATATCTTTGTACTCCAACTTTATTCACTAGTGGATCGATTCGGCTTGGAGGGCCGTGGAGAGGTTTTTCGCCGAGTAATTTGATTTCCTTCTCAATAACATGTCTTGATGTTATCTTGTATTTGCATCTCTCTTCCCTTACTCTTTATACTTTATATTTATTGTTTATTGTATTTGCTTATGCTATAGAGTAGTTCTAGCTTTATTGTGTTACACTTACTCTTATTCCGCACCTAGTTAAGTAGGGTAAAAGCAATCTAGCCGTTTGTTTAAAATTAGTGGTCTAAACAGGTAATAGTTTTTTACACTATTTGAGCTTTCAATTGGTATTAGAGCAGATACACATATTTTGATTTGATTATTTTTATGTGATCCTAAACCCTATTTGAGATGGATCGATCTCAATCATTTAACGCACCTCCCTTCTCCGACGGGAACAATTATGCATTTTGGAAAGTATGTATGCGTGCTTTCTTATATGCTATCGATGAGAGTGTGTGGGACTCCATCAAGATTGGATGGGTTAGGCCTGACAAACCTAAGGCCGAGTGGGATAAGGCTGCCGTTGCTTTGGCCAATGCCAATAGTGAAGCCATTAATGCTATTTTTTGTGGTATGTCTACAGAAAAATTTCATAGGATATCTCATGTGAAGACCGCCCAAGAAGCATGAAAGATCCTTGAGACTACCTATAAAGGTACCAAGAAGGTCAAGGACACAAAGCTACAAATTCTCACTACTCAATTCGAGGAAGTGAAGATGAGTGAGGACGAGTTGTTTGACTCATTTTATGGTAGACTCAATGAGATCGTCAATGCCAAGCTTAATCTTGGAGAGAAGATAGAGGACACCAAAGTTGTGAGGAAGGTCCTAAGGTCTTTACCCGAAAGCTTGCAGGCCAAAGTCACCGCCATTGAGGAGAGTAAAGACTTGGATGCCATTAACATTCAAGAGCTTGTTGGCTCACTCCAAACTTATAAGCTTGGGCTGCCATCTCATAAAAGCAATAAGTCTCTTGCTCTCAAGACCATAAATGAGAGAGTTGATGAGTCCTCGGATTAGGATGATGTTAAGAAAGAGGTGGCTTACCTTGCAAAGAATTTTCAGAAATTTTTGAACATAAAGAATAATGGAAAGTCATTTGGCAAGGGGAAATCTTCATCCTTCAAAAATGACAAGAAAGATTTCAAGAAGAAAGATGTCAATGAGTCATCACCATCTCAAGGAATTGTTTGCTATGAATACAACGGGCATGGTCATTTGAAGAAGGAGTGCCCAAACTATTTGAGAGGGAAGGGCAAGGTGTTAACCACCACCCTTAGTGATTTTGAAAGCTCTAGTTCAGATTCGGAAGATGGTTGTGATGGTAATGGAAATTATTCTGCCTCTATGGCAATTACCTCAATGGAGTCAAAAGAAGAATTAGAAGAGCTGAATTAGGAACTCGGTGAGCACCCCAATGTTGAAGACATTAAAGCTACTAATGATGAGGAAGAATACCTTAATGAAGGTGATAGGAAGCTTCAAGTTGTTTGCGATGCATTTCTTGAGGATTGTGGCAAGTATACCAAAGTAGCAAAGAGTGCATTTAAGAAGATGAAGAGAATCGAGGAAGACCACAAATCCACTCTTGAGAATTTGAAAAAGGTATTGTTGAATGCTATTCCAAAATCAAATTTCTTGAACTAAAAGTGATTCAAGCAAATGAAAAGGTTCAGCGCATCACAATCAAAAGGCTTGACAACATCCTAACATCTGAAAAGTCCTTTTTGAACAAGACCAAATTCAGTTACACTGATGAAGGAAGTTCAAGTGTAGAACCAAAGAGGGAGATGAAGTTTGTATCAGAAATGGTTGTTAGGAAGCCAAAAGTTGAGAGTCCAAATCTTAAGAACAAGGCTATTGCGGCAAAATCTAAGGCAAAAGGGAAGTCATTGCCTAAGAATCAAAGAGGACCTCAAGTGAAGCATTTTTGCTATCATTGTGGCATTCGTGGTCACACTAGACCAAATTGCTTCAAACTTCATGCTCTGAAAAGAGCTGATCTTCAAAGCGCTCAAGGAATTGAAAAAGGGAAGCCAAGAGGAAAGCAAGCCAAGGTAGACAATGGAGGACAACTCATTGGGGATGTCAAGGAGATGTTTAACAGCATTTCAACTTGCCTAGCTAGCTTCACCCCGAGGTTTGAGCGTTATATTGCACGTACCCCTCCTATTAAGGATCACACCCAAAACACTCGTGCGGTGTGGGTGAAGAAGGTTACTCCTGCATCATCACTCTACCATGTCCTTGCATGTACCCCTCCTATTAAGGATCACACCCAAAACACTCGTAAGACTTTATGTGCATCTTCTTTTAGTTAGTTGTCATGCTACCCCTCTAGCAGGTTTCTTTTAATTGCCTTTTAGTTAAAAGCTTGTTTGTTGTTGATCTTACTTTATTGCTTTTATTTTGTGTGAATAAAAAATTCAAAATCACATAAAAAGTATAAAATTCAAAAAGTTTGATCGCTTGTGTTGTATCCTATCACATGTTGACTTTGGCCTAGTACCTTCGTACTAATGACGTAGTGTGTTTATGAGTTTAGCTTGTAATGTATTTACATATTGAATACGAGTGAAATCTAGAAATCTATGCTTGATTGTTGTAAATAGATCTTCAAGTTTGTCATGGATGTCTAGACAATAGTCTTGTTTGATCTTGATACATGTGTAGACTGGCTCTTATATATCTCCTCACATTTAATTTTCTATCAAAAAGCTCTTGAAACATCAATCTCTAAAAAGAGAAAGAGCTGAAAAAGTCTTGCTTCAAAAACTAGTTTGACTAGAAAAAGGTGGAGCAAAATGTATTTATTTGTATGATGCCAAAGCCAAAGGCTTATTCTTCAATGAAATATAAAAATTTCATGGCATCGATGCTCAAAAATTGAGTTTTATTGATCAGAAAGTATGAAAAATGGAAGCCAAATGAAAAGCTTTCAATCAATGTAAACACTTTGGTGAGGAGTCATATACGTTCATTTCTATTAGTGAGATAGGTCTCTTGATTTCATGTTATTTCTATGTGACATGATTGAATTAATCATTGAAGTTTCATGCTAGACTATGGACTAACTCGTACTTGATGCTCACACAAAACACACAAGTCTAATGTTCAATGAATATCTATTTCATTTGTGTGATTGTATGTGTTTAAATGTGAAGTGTGTATGCTCAATTGCTCATTGATCAAACCAAAAATATTTTTAAGTGTTTTATTTGTTTTTGGAAGTGATTTTTTGTCACTCTTGTTTTGAAAGTTTTTCTCAAAAAGCAAAAAAATTTATGTTGAAAAACTTTGTGTTTGGCAATTTCATGACTCATTTTCGAGTGGATGTAGTCCCATCCAAGTGATGAGATGAAATGGGAAAATTTAGTCCCTTAGAAAATTCAAGCAGAGTTTCATGACTCATTTGCAAGTGGTTCGCGACTCAAGCCTGACCCATGAAATGAAAATGAGGAAATTTCAATTTCTTCACAAATTCAGGCAGAGAGTTTCGTGACTCAGATGCAAGTGCTTCGCAACTTAGATCTGACCCATGAAAGTTTGCCTTGTGCATTTGCACATTTTGAGAGTAGCTTGTGAAATGCACAAAAAGTCGGTTTCAAAGGGCTTGAATTGACAGTTTTTCAAAATTTTGTTTTTTAGCTTTTTGCGAGTCCCTCTCCCCAAAACTCAAAATTTCTTCAAAAACTCAACCAAACTTCTTTGGGTTTCACTTCTAAGAATACTCTAAAGTATTTTCTAACACTTTTACTCTTTCAGTTCCCTAGATTTAGTTCTAGAATGCTTAAAACCTAGGGTTGGGTTTACTTTGATTGGGGGTTGAGGAAATTTAATTTTTTTTTAAATGTTTCTATTTTGATGATTGGACTTAGTCCCATTTGTATTTTTGATGATTATGTTGGTCCCTTGTGGCATTTTGAACTTGTATTGAGGCATATTTTCACATATTTATGCATTTTCATTATCTAGGGTTATTTTGTGCACATTAGGTGTTTGATAAAATGCCCCTAAGGCATTTTTTCACTCGTTTGGACTCCGATGAGTACCAAACTTTGGGGTTTACCATGTCTACTTATTTGTAACATGTTTGGATCATTTTTTGTATTTTACACACTTTGCTCCTTTGCGCTTGTTCATGCCATGATCGTGCATTGCACACACCCTTGGTGCACACACCCCATCACATTTGACATGTCATGTATTTTTCTCATGCTTTTAGTCTATTTATTCAATCTTGTATCTATAACATGTCTTTGTGTTTTGTTTATGCTCTTTAATCAATCTTATGATTTTTTTTAGAGTGTTTATGCTTGAGTTTTGTACTAACTTGCAATTAGTCAAGTTTGTTGCCATTTTGTGTATGGTTTGTGTTTGTTTCTTCTTTGTAGATGTCTCCAAGAAAAAAAAAGTTGCAAAGAAGTATTCTAAGTGTCTTCGATTCGACGAAAAACTTTTTATAAGTAGAGATGCTTTTGAGGCTCATACAAATTTCTTCAGCTCAGCTGTGATCATTGTGGAAAGGGAAGTGAACCTTGACTCACTCTCTCAAACATTCATTCTAGAGGTGTTCAAGGATCAGACTTGGACTAAGCTCCTAAATAGGTCAACAAATGTTTGGGATCCTGTTATTTAGAATTTCTTCTCGAATGCTATTGTGGAAGGTGAACGTCTTAATTGCTGGGTAAGGGGGAGACAATAATACGTTACTCCCGAGTTAATCCAAGATCTCCTAGAATTCCGCCAGTCATTCTTGAATCCACTCTTCCATATGATGGAAGAAGAACTAAAATCACATCTACTGTTGAAGTGCTTGGAGGAAAGGAGAAGAAACAGTTGATGCACACAGTTGATTTCTTTCATGCAATGAGAGCCTTGGCGTACATAATGATCTTCAACCTTTATCCGATGAAGAATTTGACTACTTTATCTCAGCCAAGGACTCTATTTCTTCATTACTTGTACATGGGGAAGGAGATTGACATATGTGCTCATATTTACCATCTCTTTGCCAAGTGTATTCGAAAGAAGTCGACTTGGATGACACTTCCATTTCCAAGAGTGATCATATCTATTCTACAATGCTAGAAGGTAGGACTACTATGAGAAGGGAAGATCCCATCTTTGCTCAAACCATGACAAGGAGCAAAGCTCGCCTTCCGAGTACTGAAAGGGAAGCAGAAGGAGAAGGAGCACAAGGAGAGGACATTGCTGCTGAAGGTGGCAATACTGATGAAGAGATTGATAACTTTACTCTTAGTCCGGATGACATGAAAGCTTTACCTTCACAAGCTTAGCTTCAGGGACAACCACAAGCTCAACGTCAGGAACCAGCTCAGGCTCCCAACCACCTCTATCTACTTCTTGAAAAATTGGATCAACTTCAAAGATCTCAGGAAGTTTTGCAAAGGACATTGGATGATCATTATGTCTACTCTAGAAGTTAGTTCACCTACCTCCAAGAGCTTTCATTTTGTAGTTTTTATTTACCTTGCTTTTTATAAGCTTTTAGTACTTTAGTTTAAAAATTCTATTTACTTTTGTACTTGGTTTTTATAACCCTTATGATGCATTTAGTTTATCAATTGTCTTCTTGCTTTATTTCTTTATTGCATCATATGCCTGTTGGACATGCAATTAGTGTTTGCATTGCACTAAATTGCTTGCTTGTCCGAATGTTCATTTACTCGATAAATGTTCATTGTAGTCTTTTCTTAATGACTGTTCATGTTTGATCAAGCTATACTTTATTTTTATATTTCAATTGGTTTTACTTAATCACATTTTACTTGTTCTATATACATGCCTTGATTTCTACTTGTCTCAAGCTTAATGAAGTTATTTGTTATGTGCAAGTGTTTTAGGTTACAGGTATATATGGTACAAATTCTTCACAAGTTTTAGATTTAGGTGTGAGTGAGTTTTACCTCTATTCCCAAACTCACATTTTAAGTCTAGAGTCTGTATAGGGGTTTTGTCACAAAATAGCCAAAAAAGGAGATTGTAAAGTTGTAATTTACAACTGTGTTTTTGTTGGCTTCAATTCTCTGTCAAATTTGATTGTATTTTGTTCAATCATTTCCATGTATGTTTGTGGGATTTAATGTCAGGGTTGAGTGTGAGAGTTCTGTGAAAAATTATGAATCGCAACTTGCTCGCGACTGGCTTGCGAATGAACAACCCACAAAAGGCCATGTGGGAAGCACATGCTTAGAAGCTGAACAAACTTATGCCAGGCTGGTTTTTGTGAGTCACTTCACAACTTGGCCAACTCGTGAGTGATCCACGAAACTCTCTACTTGGATGATTTTTACACACACTATATAAGCCCACATTACTCATGAAATTATAAGGAGATTTTTCAGAGAGAAAACCCTAGCAATACACTTGAGAGTTACAGATTGTAAACCCATAATAATCTACACAATTTCTCTTAATTTTCCTCTACTCCTATCTCTCCAATTACAAATTCTTGAGAGGTTCTTAGCCCAAGCACTTACCTCACCTAATCTGAGTGTTGAGAGAAGTTTTGGTGCATGTAGGAAGCATTGGAAGAAGCCATTGATTGGCGGATGCAATTTGGAGCTAATTGCAGGATCCGAATAACTGGTGAAGACATAGCTCGATGAAGTCTGTTGGTAGCTAGAACTTGGAGGGTTTAAGTACATTGGGTAGATTAGGCTTAGAGGGTCTTTTTGATATCCTCGTACTCCAACTTTATTCACTAGTGGATTGATTCGGCTTGGAGGGCTGTAGAAATTTTTTTTGCCAAGTACTTCAGTTTCCTCTTCGATAACATGTCTCGGTGTTATCTTGTATTTGCGTCTCTCTTCCCTTACTCTTTATGCTTTACATTTATTGTATATTGTATTTGCATATGTTATAGAGTATTTCTGACCTTATTGCGTTACACTTACTCTTATACTACTCCTAGTTAAGTAGGGTAGAAGCAATCTAGTTGTTTGTTTAAAATTGGGAGTCTAAACAAGAAATAATGTTTTACACTATTTGAGCTTTTAATCTATTTTCAGAAACCACTTTTATTTTCTAGACCAAAAAATTTTTTTGGTAACTCAACATGGACAAAAAATAAAAATAAGGTCTAGGCTTTGAATCTTGGCTAGGAAAAAAAAAAAAAAAAACCAAAGCACACTGAAAAATCCTGAAATGTGTGCCCAAACCTACCACTATCTTTTCCTCCTCTGCTCTAGAGGTGTGCACGAGTTGAGTTGGGCAGGTGGAGGGAAATATTTTTAACTAACTTGTCAATGGAAGATTAAGAAAATTCCAATTCTCCGTCAACCCAACAATCTATAAATCTGGTGGGTTGGTTGAAAATCTTAACGACCTCAATTCAACGAGTTGAGCAATTCGGCAAATTTAATTGACTAAATTAAATCATTTCAATTAAATTGGATAATTTTTGGCACCAAAAAAAAAAAAAAAACCCTCAGAATATGAAATTAGACTTGTACATAGAGTAAGAATAATAACAAAATCTTAGAGAGAGTAGATGATGTTTATTAGGGAAGAGAAATGTGAAAATGAAAAAATAAAATGAAAGAGAGATGATAGAAATAAAGTGAATGTGTATGTAAGGTAGAGTTTTGTGACATGACAAATTATATATATATATATGTGTGTGTGTGTGTGTGTGTGTGTGTGTGTGTGTGTGTGTGTGTAGTCGGGCAGGTTAGAAATATCTCAACTTGCTATTCAACCTAACTAAATTATCTATCTAACTTGCCCAACCCAACCTACCTCACTTACTGGATTCGCATGGGTTGGGTCTAGTTGGTTCGGATTGGGTAGGTTAGCGGGTCAAATGGGTTTTTTGCACAACCCTACTCATTACCATCACCCTCATCCACAAAATCCTCTCTATCACACCACCATTATTGAACCAACCATCAACCTATGTGTGCGCCACTAGAAACCCACTTTCAATGTGAGCTTCAATGTGTTTTACATAGGAAGTGGGACTAGCTCATTATGACCTATGCTGTGGGGTTATATCTCGTACTCAGGTTTTGGTTGTGATTAAAAAATACAATGTCTATGTGTTTAGTGGGCTTGTTTTACTTTTGCAGGATGTGCTTGTACCTATTGTATACAAACATGTTTATTTATTTATTTATTTTTTTTTTTTTAAGTATCGATTAAGGGAAACAATGGTTCATCACGTAGTTAATAGGCTCAAGAAATGCTCACTCAATTTTGTGTAGTTTTGAACTTGTTAGGGTCGTATTTATGTATGTTGACAAACACGTGATAAAACGCACCTTATATGTAGTTAAGTCTTAATATTTAAGATCATCAACAAGTGGTATGCTTTGAAGACTAAAGGCTACTTAATAAAAGTCACCAAAAACAGGACTTCAATACTTCTTGATGCTTGTTGATATATCGAGAATAAATGAATCTTGATACTTAGCTCGACACCTCTCGATCTATCAAGCTATTGGAAAACTTAATGATAAATTATGTTTCAGCCAATGATGAGTTAGCCCAACTTGGAATTTGTGCACTAGGATTCCAAAACATACAAAAAAATATATTATGGTCATCATCATACGCACAAAGAGACTCACTCATACTTGGAGCTACAGTGACGTTCTATGCGCTGAGGCTTTTGAAGAATATTGCAAAAGGCTACATCAATCAAATGATTGATGTGGTGTTAGCCACAGATTATAGGTTCATGCAAAGGATAAGTCTTAGAGCACTAGCAACAGGTGTCTCAAATGCTAAAAGTTTAGCATTTGGCACACCAAATACAAAAACAAGATTTATGAGATGTCTCAAATGTTAAAAAATTTACCACTTTAAGTAAAATTGCTATAGTCTAGTTCTATTAGTAGAATGACATCGTAGCCAATCTTTTTTTTTTTTTTTTTGTGTCTCTCCTTCCATACCTCTCTTTTCTCTAACCTTATTTTTCATTCTCTCTCTCTCTCTCTCTCTCTCTCTTCAAGTTCAAATACCCAGCTGACCAGCCCTTTCTCCCTTGCTCTCCCTTTTCATCTTCTCCTCTTTTCTTAGCCCTCTCTCTTCACCTCCTCAATTGGTGCCGCTCTCTCTCTTCTCTATCCTCCTCTTTTCTTAGCACACTCTCTCTTCAAATCAGTGCCACCCTCTCTCTTTGCCTCCTCAAATCAACACCAACCTCTCTCTTCTTTCTCTCCTTTCCTTCACCTTCTCCTCTCTTCTCAACCCTCTCTCTCCTCCCCAGATCGGTTGCACTATCCTCCTCACCAACGCTAGGGGTTCTTTGGGTAGTTGGGTCATATTGGCAACAATGGTTTGATGTTTTTCTTGGTGGTGCTATGGGTTTGGTGGATTTATGACGATTTTGGTGAATTTTGGTTAGTTTTTTGTGTGATTTTAGTTGGTTGGTGAATTTTGGGATGCGACGATGGTTTGGTGTTTTTTTGGAGTTGTGTCACGATGGCAATTTTTGTAGGATTTGGTGTTTTGGTTTGGGTCATAGTGGTTGTGGTGATGATGAATGAGGTTCTAGTTCAAAGGAGAGAGAATTTTTGGTTTTTAGAGAGAGACACAATTAAATGATTTTTTTTTATTGGGTTAATTAATTTAGGGTCAATCTTTAACTCGAAAAAACTAACCAAACATCTTTTCAACTTTGAAAAACATGATAAAACTTTTTTTTTTTTTTTCTAAAAAACTGGCTTTTGAAAACAGAAGGCAAAAATGGTTACCAAACATGTTCTAATTTTGTTTTTTTTGTTTTTTTTTTTTCATTCAAATACTGCCTTGGTATTTTTTTTTAATGTCAATCAAAATTATTTATTATTATTTTAGTAGTCAAGTAAACTTCAAGTGTGCCGAGTGTGCAATCTGTTTGACATGTAGGCGTTTTTTGTCACTAAGAAGACGACAAGGACTAACTTGACAGTAAGTTAAAAATAACAAGACCAAATAGATTGTTGAGAAAAATTAAAGACCAAATTGAAAATGACCCAAAATATAGGCACCAAAATAATAATTTCTCCTTATTTGAATTTATTATCTAACTTTGGCCATTACAATTGATGCTATCATAAAGTGCCCACTAAATTGAGTAAGGAAGAGTTTTGAATGTAAAAATCAATGATGCAATAAGCCGAAGGATGTAAGAAAAATTCTACGTCATAGTGTTTTTGCTAATTTTTAAATCAGATTATTGAAAGAAATTATGCAATTCCGTCTCAAGTTATTTGCAAAAAAATTCAATAAAAATAAGTAACAAAATAGGCACATTTCACAGGCTAAGAACAAATCAAACAGAATAACTCATTTCGGGGTAATCTCGATAAAACGCATCAAAACAAAATAGTACCTGCTCTTGAAATTGCACTTGTGGTTTAAAATAGCACTCGTTTTTTTTTCTTGGGTAGACAAAGCAACAACTTCAACCTGATCATGAATGTATGTTAATTATTCTCCACATAAAGAAATACATGTCTATGCTAATCTTGGAAAAGAGCATGAGATCTTACATTTTCAAAATACTTTTAATGTATTTTGCTTTACAAGTAATCGCATCCATGGCTAAAGATGATGAAGAGAGATTGTGCCATGGCTTTGGGGAGAAGGAATAGCAATCTGTGAATATAGCAGTATATAAATAGTGGAAAGGACATTAAATGGTCCTACATTTTTTTTTTTTTTTTTTAACTCTCTAAAGTTATCCATACCGTTCATTTTGTTCTATCCTCTCTCTCAATTATTTTTTACTTGAGAAAGTGTGTGAAACCTGTCATCTTTCAGTCATTGTGGAATATTCAACACTGTGCCAATGTTAGTGGTTGTTGAGAGTGAACGTACTAATATGAATTCTACCAATGAGTATCTACTTAATTGCTATAGACTTTTGTAGCTATGTTCTCCACCTGCTAAATTAATCATAACCAATATTACATTAGTAGATTTAATAATTAAAGTTCTTTTTTTTTCCTTCTGAAAATCACATAAAGTAGTTCTTTTTACCGTGTCAGATGATGATTTATTTATTTATTAATGAAAACAAATAAATTATGATTTGGTGAAAATTCTGCTTGATTTCTTTTATGGTCTTTCAAAATGTTTTCCCCATTTAACTGTAATCATATGCCCTCACAAAAAGAATGATCTCCTACTTTGCTGTAGGCACAGTTGAATATTTTGATTATATTGGAAATACACATGTGAGTGAAGTCTCACATTAAATAAATATAACAAGAGGGAGTAATTAATACATAATTATGCCGGAACTCAATAGATTTTTTGAGTTAGATGATATCCTTATATATTACATTAACTACTCAGTTAATGGCTCCCCAAGGTGTTATCTCTTGCGAAAGTGGTGAGATGTTCAAAACTTTATTTATTTAATTGTGGTATTAATCAATGAAACAATAGTAGACTTTATTTATTCAAGATCAAATTGTGAAATGGCAAAAAGAAAAGGGACATTCTTCTAACCAAACAATAGCCTCCACGCAACTTCCAGAGGCAAATTCTAGTTGAATTCAGCAAATCCACCTATTCATTGAACGTAACACTAACAAATGATACGGAATAAAAACGTTTTCTAATCCTGCCAATATCTTCAAATTTCCAAGCAACTTCCGAAGGCAAAATCTAGTCAAATTCAGCAAGTCCACCAATTCATTGTACGTGCTTTCCACAATAACGTTTGCCTGACAGAAAAAAAGAGCTTTTCTCATAACAATAGCCTTGGGGGTCTTCCTCCCTCGCCAAACAACAAAGCTCATGAACTGCCTGTGGGATCCCAAAGCCCACAACAATTCAATTTAAGAACTCTCCTTTTGAAGAGTGGGGTTGAATACCAACCCCAATATCTAATGAGAAGACCCTTGTTTTTGTTCAAGTGCTTGTCTTTTGCAGAAAGTGTCAGAACTGAGCTTTGTGGCTTGCCTCATTTTTTCCAAACTAGAACGTTGGAGAATGCCAAGTACTACCAGTTTTACTACATAATACTTAAAAATTAAATGAATGTGATTGATAAAAGATTTAACTAATATTTGAATTTTTTATTTGTGATTAGCAATATTAACATATCTGTATGTAAGTTTTAGTAAAACTTGCAGTACTTAATAGCACTTTTATTTATTGAGAGAATGTTTTTCCGTTAGGATTATTA
The DNA here is from genome assembly GCA_029955455.1 of Quercus agrifolia. Lineage (NCBI taxonomy): Eukaryota > Viridiplantae > Streptophyta > Magnoliopsida > Fagales > Fagaceae > Quercus > Quercus agrifolia. Next base: position 60,098,150 of record JARQAD010000004.1, read on the forward strand.
TTCTCACATATAAAACCTTTTCCAAGTCTTTAAGGAAGACTTGGTGGGGCCCATAACTTCCATATGATCTGCTAATTCCATTTCAAAGTCATTATAATATACATTCGAAACAATTACGGGATTATCCAGAGCATTTGAATATATGACTAGCGGATAGTGCATAGCAAAAGTATTACTTTTTTTTTTTTGAAAAGAGCAAAAGTATTACTTATAATATATTAATATTACATCAAGGAACATATATATAATATATTGTTCTTTTCAACAAAAAAAAAGTACATATTGTCCCATACGGAATGTAAGCTTAGAAGAAATCCTACTTCAATTAGAAATAGGTGATCATGGCAAGCCGCGTGAAAAGAGAAAGATAGCGCACTGTAAGGATAAAGGAAAAAAAAGAAAAAAAAAAGTTTTGTTGTTCAGGACACATGCAAGGGAGTAGGACTAGGAGGGTTCTTTGGGTTTAGAGTGGAAGATCTTATTGCCTTCTTTTACTTTCTTTTTTTTTTTCTTTTTTCTTTTTTTTTGTGGTGAAATTAAATTTGTTCTAGAAAGGTATTATTGTGCGTTTTCCCAAATTATTGTAAACTTAAGTTTTGGGTTTAACTTGCGTATTGTAATCTCAATTTTACTATAGGAAATTGATCATATTTGCCTCATGATTTTTCCCTTTGCTAAAAGGTTTTCTTTACCAACTAGTTTTGTTCTTGTGTGATTATTTTCTTGGTGTTTGTATAAATTTTATTATCTTGGTAGCTTGGAATTATATTAAATTTAATTCACACATAGATTGTATTTATCCCAACAAGTGGTATCGATAATCAATTTTTGTTTCTACTTCCAAGCATTCTCATTGGTTTAATGTAAAACCCATAAAAACGCAAAATGTATCAATATCTCATATCTGGTGAGGCATTTTGCATAAAATTTTGCAACTTGCTACAATGATTATGTATATTTACATAACCAATTAACCATTGTAGTATTGTGTAAAGTTTTTTTTTTTTTTTCATGTAGCATTAAAGTAAGATTATTTAATATGATGTATTCCAAAAAAAAAAGAAAAGAAATGTAAGGTGTGTTGTAAAAGTGGTTATATATATATATATATATATATATTGTTGCATAAGTGAACAAGAATGCTCTAAAAGTGATCCACAATTAACTTTGAATTGAAATCATATTTTTATTCGTTTAACTAAGAAAATTGACTTAATTCCACATAACTAGATCAAAGGGTTTAAACTGTAACTTTTCAAAGTTAAACATCTTGATTAATTAAGGTATTATTATAACAATTTAATTAAATATCATGAGTCATATGTCAACAGCATGAGGTGGAATGGGTCCCGTACTTGTAGTTTTCCTTTTCTTTAATTAGTTTTTCTTTTCTTTCATTTAATTTCTCTATCAATTGCACTAATATATTTAGTCGTCCGATAGGGTCAAGAAGAAAGAGAGAAGGAAAGAAAGAAAGGGTCTCAGTCTTTCCTTTTTTTTTTTTTTCTTTTTTTTTTGGTCCATGTGAAAGAAAAAGAAGAAGATATGGTCTCGGTCTATTGGCATCTTTTTTTTTTGGTGAGGTTTAGATCTAAGATTTTATTCTTTGGATTTCATAATTTATAAAATGCCACATCATTTCAAATATTAAATGACATTAATTCAAAACCCCTTTAAGATTTGTAATATTTGTTACATGGCACGTTTGTGTGTGGCTTGAATTGCCACTTTAACCAAAGTGGGTCATGCTATCTAAGTGAATATAGTTTGTATTACCACCAAAAAAGAAAAAAAAAAAAAAAAAAAAAAAAAAAAAAAAAAAAAAAAAAAAAAAACTACACAGTGTGTGTGGGCACACTTGCATGGCAATTTCATTAAAATTCCTCTTAACCTAGCAGCTGTATGTACTAAAAGATAAAGAGAGGTTTTGAGTGAGAAATTTAGGGTGTATTTGTGGTTTGCGTGCTTTGAGAATGTTCTCGTGCTATTGTTGTAATCTCCCTATTTTATAGTGGAACTTTATCCCTATTACTGTTTGTTGATGTAGGCACATTGTCAAATCATGTAAATTATTTGTGTTGATCCTCTTTCTTTTAAAGATTTGTTGGTACAACAAGGTTTGGTGAATAGTTTCTACAGGAAAAATAATAAAATGGAGAAGATGACAGATGGTGAATGGGTAGATGTCAATATGAAGACGATGACTACAATCTTGTTATGTCTAAAAGGCAAGGTTTCATCTTATGTAATGCATGGATGCGAAATTGATTGCGGGGTATAAGGTTGAAACTGGAGAGTCGATACATGTTTACATGCCTTACAAATGAATTGAATCTTAAGCCGAAACTAGCTAGACAATGGTACAAGAGGTGATTCCTTATGATTCAGATTGTTTATAATCGTTGTGAGTATGATTGTTGCATGTATGTTAGAATGATTGATGATAGTTCTTATATTTTTATCTACCATATGTGCATGATATGTTGATTGCTTCTAAGAGCATGTGTAAGGTTGATAGGCTAAAGTTTTTGTAACGCAAGGAGTTTGATATGAAAGACTGAGATACTGCTAAGAAAATTTTGAGTATGGAGATTCGTAGGGATAGGAAGGCAAGAAAGTTGTGAATGTCTTAGAAGAACTATTGTAGTACTATCAATTGATTCAATTGCTAAAATATTTTATTGTTAGTAAATAATCTAGAATAAAATTTTACATGTTTTTGACTAACTAAATTTGGTCATTTATAGTTTCAAAAAATAAATTGGTTAAAGATGAATTTACCGTGAAGAAAGGTGTAGGACAAAGGACAAAGAACTTTTCTATTTATTGTATATTGGCTTGTCTGACTTTTTTTCAATTATCACGATAATTTTTCTTACTCCTAATACTAATAGACTTACACATCTACTACACCTCTTATGTAAAACTAATGGGTCCCACCTAGTAATGATAAAAATAAAAAATAAAATAAAATCCCATTAAATTTTCCCTCCGTTGAATGGTTTTCTTTTCCAACTAATTTTGTGTGATTATTTTCTTGGTGCTTGCGTAAATTTTATTTTCTCAGTAGCTTGGAGTTATATTAAATTTAATTTACATATAGACAGTATTTATCCCAACAAGTGGTATCAATAATCAATTTTTGTTTCTACTTCTAAGTGTTCTCATTGGTTTAATTTAAAACCCATAAAAATGCAAAATGTATCAAGACCCCATATACAGTGAGGCATTTTGTATAAAGTTTTACAACTTGCTACAATGATTATGTATATTTACATAACCAATTAACCATTGTAGAATTGTGTAAAGTTTTTTATTAATTTTTATTCTCTTTCATGTAGCATTAAAGTAAGATTATTTTAATGTGATGTATCCCAAAATAAAGAATGAGATGTAAGGTGTGTTCTAAAAGTGGTTATATATATATACATACATATATATATATATATATATAACCACTAAAGTAACCATTCATTTTGTTTTCTCCTTGGCCTTTCAAAAAAGTGTGTGGAATCATTCATCTTTCAATCATAGTAGAATATTCAAAAATTGTGCCAATGTTAGTTGGAATGATTTCACATTTTGGAGACCGGTTGTGGTTGTTTACACTTAGTTTAGTATATTTCATTTCATTTTTAATCTTCAGATTATCATTTTTATACGGGTTTTAATTTTGTAATTGGGGTTTTTACATGGAGTGTTGAAGAGGGAAATTGTAATGCCTATAGGCCCTATACTTGTTTAGTGTTTGCAAATTGCAACTCATGAACAAATTGTAAGTCTTGTGTATTAAATATTTGTATTTTCAAGACAAAGGCAAAGTCTCAACATCAACTCAACTACTCAAGAAAAGAGAAATTACTATCTTCTCGAAACATACTTGACACACCTTCAATCGATCGATTTGTGTCGCACTCTCAATTATAAAGTCTTGATTAATTGAGTTTTGCGAATTGTGAATTTTAATCTGCCCATTAAGCCAACTCATGACTTGGAATTCGAACTGTATTCTGGAGATACCAAAAGTAAATATGAAGATCAGTGTTGCTGAAGATTGGCAATCAAGTTGAAGCCATATTAATATCAAAACAATCAAGTTTCTATGAAATTTTTGAGGTGGTTCCTAAAGTTGCAAGCAGTAGGATTGTGTTGGTAAAATCTATAATAGAAGAGACCCACCAATTGAATAAACCGGAACCCACGACACAATTAACCTTGATTTGAAATCATATTCTTATTCGTTTAACTAATAAACTTAACTTTTTTTTTTTTTGAGAATAAAAAATGGAGGTGTTTATGGTTATATTTAACCCCCGGGCAGGGCGCCAGGTGGCAGCCGATAGAATATGGAGCCTTTCGTACCCGAAACTACCTTTACCAGCCTGTGTGGGGGGTCAACCCCACTAAGGATGCCCACCAAACAAAAGCCTGCTGGCAGCGGGACTCGAACCTAGGTGGGTTAGACGAAGTGTTCGAACCTTACCAGCTGAGCCAAGCCCTCGTTGGCAACTAATAAACTTAACTTAATTCCACATAACTTAGTTGACGGGATTTAGACCGGAACTTTTCAAAGTTAAATATCCTGACTAATTACCGTACGTATTATTATAACTATTTAATTGAATATCATGAGTCATATGTCAACAACATGAGGTGGAATGGGTCCCGTACTTGTAGTTTTTCTTTTCTTTCTTTAATTTATCTATCAATTGCACTAATATATTTAGTCGTCCAATAGGGTCAAGAAGAAAGAAAGAAAGAACGGGTCTCGGTCCCCCACTTTTTTTTTTTTTTTTCTTTTTTTTTTTGTGGGTATTAGATCTACGATTTTATTCTTTGGATTTGATAGTTTATAAAGTGCCATATCATTTAAAATATTAAATGACATTACTTTAAATATCCTTTTAGGTTTGTAATATTTGTGTATCTCAAAAAAAAGAAAGAAAAAAATTTGTAATATTTCTTGCATGGCACGTTTGTGTGTGGCTTGAATTGCCTCTTTAACTAAAGTAGGTCATGTATCTAAGTGTATATACTTTGTATTACCAAAAGAAAAAGAAAAAGAAAAAGAAAAAAAAAAAAAAAAACCCGACACACACACACAAAGCGTGTGGGCACACCTGAATGGAAATTTCACTAGAATTCCTCTTAACCTAGCAGCCGTATGTACTGAAAGATAAAGAGAGGTTTTAATGAGAGAAAGCTAGGGTGTATTTGGGGCTTGCGTGTTTTGAGAGTATTCTTGTGTTATTGTTTTAATCTCCCTATTTTATAGTAAAACTTTATCCATATTGCTATTTGTCAACGTAAGCACATAGTCAAATCATGTAAATTCCTTGTGTTGATTCTTCCTCTCTCTTTTAAAGATTTGTTGGTACAATAAGGTTTGGTGAATACTTTCTATAGGAAAGAAAAGAAAATGGAGAAGATGATAGACGGCGAATGGGTAGATTTCAATACCAAGGCGATGACTACAGTCTTGTTATGTCTAAAAGACAAGGTTATGTATTATGTAATGGAAGAGAAATTGATTGCGGGGTATAAGGTTGAAATTGGAGAGCCGATATATTTCCTAGTGCCTTACAAATAAGTAGAATTTTAAGCTGAAACTAGACAATGGTACAAGAGGTTGATTCCTTATGATTCAGATTGTTTATACCTGTTATTGTGAGTATGATTGTTGCATGTATGTTAAAATAATTGATGATGGTTCTTATATCTTCAGCTATATGTGAATGATATGTTAATTGCTGCTAAGAGCATGTGTAAGGTTGATAGGCTAACATTTTTGTTACACAAAGAGTTTGATATGAAAGACTTGGATACTGCTAAGAAAATTCTGGTTATGGAGATTCGTAGGGATAGGGAGGCAGGAGAGTTGAGATTGTCTTAGAAGAACTACTGTCAATTGACTAAATTGATAAAGTATTTTGTTGTTAATAAATAATCTAGAATAAAATTTTACACGTTTTTGACTAACTAAATTTGGTCATATATAGTTTCAAAAAATTAATTGGGTCATTCATGTTCTTTAAATGATGAATTTACTGTGAAGAAAGGTGTAGGATACAATTTATTTTTTATTATTTTAAGTTTGCTCAATGACAATGTTATATTTTATATGTGTAAAGGGGAAAAAAACTGAAACCAGCATGGTGATCATTTTATGAATTCATGTACACAGGTCATATGACCTTTACTTTTATCTTCTTCTTCTTCTTATTCCTTTTTTTTTTTTTTTTTAAGCAATTCACACACAGATCCTACCACTTTAATACCTTACTTGGTAACAAGTTCGGCTAGGCAATACACTGCTTTAGAGAAGCTAGATGCTCTAACGATAAATGGAGCTGAGCTTCTAGAAGACTTTTGTTCACCCTTCTGCCTTTATTTTGGATTTTATTAGGTTAGATGTCATGGTAACTATATATTTAAGGCGTTGTGGTATCAGTAACATAACTTTGTAATTTCTTCATTGCTAATATATTATCCAGATAACCAAAAAATAAAAATTACTTCATAAATACTTTGTCATAAAAAATTTAATTATTTTTCCAATCTTCTAATTTATACAAATAAAAGACCAATGCCAGATCCGGATACTTCTAATTTATAAATTACTTCTAATTTGTCTTCCAATCTTCTAATTATATTTGTCATAATACTTTGTCATAATAATAAATTTATACAAATTATTTTTCCAATCTTCTAATTTTTCTTTTCAACCAAATAAAAGATTTTTATATTTATTTTCCATCATTCCAAATCCAGCCAAACACGTATGTTAAAAAATTAAAATATTTTCTAGCCTCTCAACATCTTCAATTTTTTCACTTTTCATCATCCACTAGGAGCTCCACATGCAAGCCAAGGTGGTCACAGGATCATCTTGACTTGCAAAAAAAAAAAAAAATGTATATATACACTTGCCAAAAAAATATTATATGCTAAACTAACTTGTTGTGACCACCCTAGTAAAAATGTTAAACATCCTGACTTGAGAATTACAAAAATTTGGATTCTACAAAAATAAGAATAATGCTACATTCACAATATTTTCACAATAATTTCATAACAAATCCAATATGATAAGTTATTACTGATTCTAATTTGAGCCCAATATTGATATTATTTTTTCACCCACCAATAATAACTTTTGGCATAAAATTTATTGTAAAAATGTTGTAGGCAATAGCATTACTCCAAAATTAATTCTATCCCCTAAACATAATCCTTAATCCCTTTTATATTAAAAAAAAAAAAAAAAAGCAGCTTAAATAACGACAATAAATATTAGCCCAAATAACAACAAACATAAACCAAACAAAAACAAGACAAGACCAAACAACAAGTGAACAAATTATTCAACAAAAATCCTATTATAAAACAAAAAAGATAAAAATCGCTAATCATTCAAATTTGTAACTTGTTCAACCTATTCAATAAAAATAATCTCTAATTTCATTTTTACTTAAAAAATGGTGCCAAGAAAAATATTATGGTTGTGAATTTTTCTTTATCTTGATGACAGTTATCATCTTTTTGGCTTTGCAGTCATAACAATTTTTCTTTTTTTAGCAACTCGCAGTTTAGCAAATATTCAAGTTATCACTTTATTAGATTTTGTATAATTTAACTTTCTTAGTGATTACCATAAAAAAAATTTCTAGAAGCCACCACTGTCATCATCTTAATCAAACAGAGGCTAAGAGGGTGCTTGGCAAATCACGAAGAAGGTCAGCTAAGAACAATATAATTAGTTTTAAATGTTTTTAGTTTGGTGACTATTTATTTCAAAAAACTCGTTCAAAATAGGAATAGATATATTCACATATCAAAATAGTTATAATTTTAACTTTTTTTTTTCAAATACAATCCCTTTAAAATCATAATTTCATATTTTAGTGGTTTGGCATATATAGTCACACCAAACCTAGTTTTAACTCTGGCTTTTTCATGAACTGCATGCTAATTAAAATGGGTTCTGACTTGTTTTCAAAAAAAAAAAAAAAAAAAAAAGGTTCTGACTTAATTCTTGAAAAAATAGATAAAATAAAATCAGTTCAATTGGTTTAGCTTATGTTAGAATTGAACCAGTTCTATTATTCTGTAGTTTGCCAAACATGAACAAGGAAAAAGTCTTGACCAATGCACTTGTCCAGTTTAGGAGCCTTGACTGGGGTTGGAGAATACAGCTACATCAGACAAAGTCTGCTCTTTCCTATTGGGATAGGTAGGTGAGCAATGGAGATTGTGGTCATGATGTGCTTAACAGAGCATTGAGCGGGAAAAGTATGAACAAGAATTTTCAAAGTCTTTGGGTTTGTGGGGTCGTCATTATCTTGATAAATTGGCTAACAAGTTTCCTTCATTCAAGTTACACAAGCATTAACCCTATTTTAGATCTTTTTCCAATTCTTCTATCGATGCACGCATGTCCACGTACTTTGGCACAACTAGTGTCAATGTGTGCAGTGGCGAAGCCAGGATTTTGGTTCAAAGGGAGCAAAATTGAAAGACAATATTTAAAGTGAAATTAATCTAAAAAATATTAATCGATAATAATAACAAAATAAATAAACAATTATAAGAAAATAAATATATTTCATATCATTAAAATAAATAAACAAAAATAATCAATTCATAGCCACAACAAAAAGTTTATAAGTTAATGTGGTAAAAATGTGAATAGTGTTACTTAAACAATATAATGAATAGATGTTTAGAATTATTTTTTGTGATTGGTGACATGTCAATTTGTAAGATATAAGTAGTAAAATTTGTAACATCTTTAGCATCACTCAACAATAAAATACTGTGAAGAAAATATAATGAATAGATGTTTAGAATTATTTTTTGTGATTGTTGACGTGCCAATTTGTAAGATATAAGTAGTAAAATTTGTAACATCTCTAACATCATTCAATAATAAAATACTGTAAAAAGTATCATTAATAGTGAAAATGGTAAAAATAATGATAGAAAAGAAAAAGGAAAACAATTGTGAAATAAGTGTCAAACGTGGGGCAAGACAAAAGCTACATACAAGAACAATGAAATAGGTGAAAAGGTGACATGGTTTGATGTTTGTGAAAACTATTTTTTACTTTCTTTTTCCTATTAGAGTCACTTTCAAGTTTCAACTGAGTGGGAGTCATTTTTTTTTTTTTTTCTATGCCAGTGAGTAACTATTTAAGATTACATGGACAAGAAAATTTTAGGAGTCAGAGGAGTCAGAGGGGGCAGGTGCCCCCCCTCGACCCCCTCTGGCTCCACCCCTGAATGTGTGATTAGATTGTATCACTTACATGCATGTCTATCACTGAAACTTAATGAAAAATAATTCAATTTGTGCTTGTTACGTGTCTAAATTATGTCAAAGTATGTACACAAGTGTGTGGTGCTAAACTTTTTGGCCCAAACTCTAACTACAAAGAAAGGGAAAAGGACAAATGAGAAAAACAAAAAGTTCACTACAACATTTTAGAAATCGATATATATTTAAAAGCATCAGAAATTAATAATCTATCATGATTCATGATTACAGTAGTTTAAACATTAAGGGTGCAATTAAATATAGAACATGATAGGGTCCAATTAAAATCAATTGATCTTTTTGCCAAATGGCAACAACTAATGTGAGCCTTTATAAATTCCTTTACCAACTAATGAATAATGATACCGAGTCTCAAAGTGGTCTAAGACTATGGATAGTTTTTTCCTAGATTGGAATTACTGATCCAAGGCCCAAAATATTAGTCCAAAAGTTCACTAATGAGCCATTCCTTACTGCCCATTTAATACCCCTTATTAAAAAGGGTCATTATCATTTAAGGCCCATCAAGAAGTGCGACCCATTAAGTTTAAACAAATGGTCCACATGCACACTACTAGGCCGTGGAAGCAAGGTTTTTGGGTGTAGCTAAAAAAGACCAATGCCTCGCTTCTTTTCTTTGGTCTCTTAACTTTCCATTGGTTTAAAATGGATTTATTTTATATTGTTCAAATTAAATATTTTAAATAAAAAATATATCAAGTGTCATATCATTATAAATTTTACATGGCACTCAATATATTGTCGAATTCAAAAAATAAAAATTAATTCTCTCGTCCAAAAAAAAAAAAAAAAAAAAAGGACAAAGAGTATTGTTATTACTATTATTTTATTTTTCAGAATTAGGGCTCTACGTAAACTGTCTATTAATCTCATCCAACTCGTTACATGTTCTACTAGGTAATGCAAAAGCTCCCCAAGTAAGAATAGTTGCTAAGTTTTTCACCTAATAAGTTTTATTTTAACTGTTTCAACAATAAGGAGTCAAATTGTGATCCACTTTTCCTAGTCTCAAGTATGAGAAACCCTAAATACTTATCAAGTTACAAGTTTCTCTCATTTCCAACATCTCACAAAGAGCTTTCGAGTTTCAGGGGCCACATTGCTAGAGCCAAAAATCTTTGATTTCAAATTACTTACCTTTTCCCTTGAGACTATACAAAAATTGTCTAAGCATTTCCCATCACTTACCATTGCCATATGATATTATATGTGCTATTACAGAATATTCCATTTCATGACATGCCATATATTTGATATAGGATTCCATATTTGTCAATTTGATTTGTAATGTCTTATATTTTTCTTAAAGTGCAAATTATGTCCGGACTTGGTATAGAACCATCATTTTACACCATCTAATAGCATCATGCTACATTAGTATTTCACAAAAACAATCAAATACACTTAACATAGACAATCACTCCTTAAAACCCACAAAAGCCACCGGAGCCACTGTTTTTGTGGTACCCAAAAAGCTATCAAGCCCAGATTCAGATGATGGTCTTGCCCAAGTGAAAAACACCAAAAGCTCCGGTGGCTCAAAACCAAACAGGTAAAAGTGTAAAACCAAAAATAAAATAAATAATAATACGCAAAAAAACACTCCTTTACACAACCAAAAAAAAAAGTCCAACTTCTTCCAATATCATTAAAGACTTATCGTTTGACTTTGCCCCAACTTCAACCTCTTCTTCTTCATTTTCATTTACCAAAAAAAGCATACAGATCTGAAAAATGCTCTAGCAGACTAGCACCATTGAGACTCCACGCCAAATCATCATTTGTAACTAGGTTTGATGGGTTTTGGGTATCACTTAATTTGACCACAAACACCGCGGCTCCGGCAGCTTTGTACTGTCTAGCAATGCTCCGGAAGCTTTCCCAACGACGGTGTGCAATGTGGGTGGTTCTGGCGTGCTTGGGTGGTTTTTTATTTTTATTTTATGAAATTGGGTTTTATGAAGTGAGAGTGTGTGGCAGGTGCTTTTGATTGTTTGTGAAACGCTGACGTGTCATGTTATGATTGGAGAGAGTCAAATGGTGTGCTTATGCCAGATCCGGATGGAATGTTTTCTCTTTTTCTTAAGGTCACGCAAGCACATGTAAACAATACATGATTCAACCATCAGCATGAGATTTTTGTATCCTTGCAGATTGTACAATTCTATAAAAAGACTCATGGTATATCCTAACTGTATGGTAAATCTATGGAGCCAATTGCCAAAGTGATCTCCCAACAACCCTTTGCCCTTGCTTGGCAGGGGTTGCCTTTTGGAACTATTAATTTTTTTTATCATGTTTCAGTTTGACCAACCCCAAATGGCAGAGCTTGCCATAAAAAAGACTGGTAGATTGGAAGGGCGAGCTGTATCAGGGAAGGTATACGCCTTGTGGTAGAATTAATTCTAGTGCATTGTGGAGACTTTGTGGTGACATGTCCTGTTGGTTAAAGATGAGGTTGTGTTGCGCCAACCAGATTGCCTAGGCTAGAAAGTTGGAAAAAAAATATATTAAGAAATGTCATTGGAGATTTAGGGGATCCAAAAGGTTCCGAGGGGGTGAGGTTGGGTCAACACCAATTATTTATCAAGTATTAGGCCTTGGAAAAAGTAGTTAGGTAGTCCATCATACCAGACATGCTTAGCCTTGAAGCTGCCTCGTAAGATAAATTTTTGGGGGTAACCTTTCTGCACCATGTTCTATTCCATGAAAAGGTAGGATGGTTGTAAGAGAAGTTTTGTAAATAAACCGTAGGCCTCGAAGATGGTACACATACCTGTTGATAAGCTCCAACATTGGTGATCCTTCTTGGTGGTAATTTGGACAATATGTCTAGTTTGGTCCAACAAAATGAGCAACAATCAACGTCTAACTCCTGCGAATGTCTCACGAAATAGTCCCAACAGATTTTTGAAACAGCGGCCATGTGTCCATCTCGTGTCAGTGAAATGCTCTTCTCAACAGCAGCAACTTCAGCATAAGAACTTCTACCCGATTACAAATAACCCCACAATACAAAATATTGAATTGACATACAAACAAATTTGACACAGAATTAAGCCAACCCAAAATATAAACTGAACACAAATGAATTAACTCCCTCAGAATTCGTCAAATTTTAATGAACAATCTTTACCATTCATCAATGAAAAGAGTAAATTCTCACATCCTTATATATAAAAAATGTTACATATGCAGAACTAATTTGATGAAACATCTCTAATTGAAATGGGTGGAACAAGCAGCAAAAGTTGGATTAACATAGCAAACTAACAACACTTACCAACCAAACATCGAAACAGAACCTGCAACAAACTAGGCAACAACTCTGCAGCAACATAGAAAACTACACAAAACAGTGACCACACCACACCAGATTCAACTTCTTAATCTTTCAAGACAGTTGAAAAAACTCCTCAATTAGAACAAAGAACCCAGTTCTGACAGTTTCCAAGTTTTTTTATTCTTTGGATGAATAAGAAAAAGATACACGTATAGTTTAACCTTTCATAATTTATAGGCAAATGTCAATAAAATGAATTTGTACCTAAAATCAAAGCCATTACATGTAAATATATCAGCAAAATACATGACAATAATTGACAAACTAAAACCACTCTGACAATCAAGTATGATTCAAGTAAAACATCACCCTTTTGCATATTATGTATCATGTTCTCAAGAGGTTCATATACTTGATACAGTGAAATTAAAACTATTACAGCGATACAACAGTGAAGGTAGCTATGCAGGGGAGAATCAACCACTGCTGGTATGGCTGATCGACTAAAGAGCAAGAATTTTGATTGATCTAGCTTTTGAAAATCCTCTAAGATGTCGACTTTGACGGTTGTAGCCTAACAAGTATAAAAATAGCAATATAAACAAAAAGTGGTTTGGTATGAACCAAAAAAAAAAAAAAAGAGGATCTATATTATGTGAAAGGGGGAAATGGAGACTTACGAACTATCTTTGAAAGCAACTAAACTTTATGGCTCAGGCCTCTGGCGAAATACCTATCATAATGAAAAAGTTAGTAATGTGAACAATAATGTTAATAAAAGAATTGTCTAATAATTATAAAATTTAAACTTCTCTTACAACAACAATACTATTGTAAAAATTAAGACTAATCTCACAACAATGTTACAATAGCAATCCTAGGACAAGCTGCACATTGATTCACCAAAATTAGCTCCCAACATTGGCAAGTATTTACTTTCTGATACTAACGTTATAGAATGACTGATTAGTTTCAAGCTAGTTGTGACACCAGAAATTTTTAAGTTAGAAGCCACAGTATAAGAAAGACAAAAAATAATAAAAAAGACTGAAACGTTGAAGTAATGATTCGGACCATTTCCTTATATTACAAAAGACTCTTCAAGTTGGGAGGTTCACCTCCCCTCTAACCACTTGGGCTTAAGTTTAACCACGGACGTCATATCTCTGTTAGTCCAACACCCAAATCTTTCTCCACTAAGTATATTTATCAAACAGGAAAATGTTTACCAGAAGTAAAAGTTTGGATTGAAATTTTTTTTCATATTCAAGTTCTAAGATGAACAGAGAAAGGAACAAAGATTCCCAATACAAAATCATCTGAATACTAAAGAAACCCAACTCCCAGGTTAATAATAGCCAAAACAAGCAAACCACAAATGACAAAACACAAAATAACAACCTAGATAAGCAAATGACATAGACACACACAAAAATTTCCCAAAGTTTATCCCCCAAAAAAAAAAAAAAAAAAAAAAAGATTCAAGTACCACAAAAGAGAAATACAGATTAGAAAGAATCAATACGTATGAAGGCATAAATGACGAGTCATGTGCACCACAATCATCTCCCTCCTCACTCTCACTGCTTGAATCTTTTATTGTGCAGCAACAAAAGGTTAAAAGAAGAGAAAAAGTGTTTACTGCAAGTCTGAGCCTTTGGTAATACTATAAATATAAGAGTATAATTGCTTAGAGGATAATACCTATAATTTCTCAGAAGTGGTGACGGAACTTTGGTTCTCAACCACTTCAATTACCTTCGCAGACGCTCTAACAACTCTGGATCACCGAGCTTGTAAGTTTTGTAGCGTTCACCTTGACACCTATACCAAAAAACAACAAAGGGAACATGCTTGACTTTCCAAAAATCAAGGTCTTCATCTGGTTGCAAACTAAGCACTAATTCTGTCGGCATTTCATAGAAGTCGAGAAATTTTAGGCTCTTCAGATGGTGTATTCCAGAGGGCATCTCCTTCAGCTGTGGGCAAGGTCCAATTCTAAGCTTTACAAGAAGAGGAAGGGCACCTTTGTCTATTATCAATCTATTTAATCTTCTCAAATTTCGAAGTCCTAGAAGCTTGAGTTTCTGGAAGCCTCCTCCCTCAATATGTAATCGCTCACCTTCATATCCATCGTAGAGTCGAATTTCCATCAAATTAGGTAGAGCTTGAACGACCTTCAATGGATCATCCATTAATCTTGACCAGTGAAAACCAACTCTAACAATACTCTTGAGTTTGGCAATCCATTCCGGCAACTTTTCTAGTCGCCCAAATAGGAGGAGAGTGGTTAGGAGGGGCGGAGGAGAAGACATTGATTGCAATTCAAGAACTTCTTCCTCGTTTGTTGCACTGATATCCAACGACCGAAGGTGGCTCATTTTCTCCACCACAGTGCACAACGCCATCCCATTTTCTCTCTTCAATTTAGAGATTTCCAGCTTTCTCAATTGGCCCAAACTTCCCAATTCTTCAATAAGGGCAATGTTCTTAGCTTCAATATTAAAAAGCTTCTCCAAGGATTGCAAAAACTGAATGCCACTATGTATCTTTACCGCTCGTCGAAAATCACTACCAAATTCAGTATGATAATTTTCAGTGTACGCCGCAAGATATCGTAGCTTATGGAGCCCACTAATCTCCACTGGTAGCTCAGACACAAGAGAACATTTTAAATCCAAAGTCTCTAGGTTTTTCAGCTTACCTATGGACTTTGGAAGAATCTGTACTTTTGTATCTCTAAGGCTTAAGTATCTTAGATGGAATAGGTTCCCCACTTCTTTAGGAATGAAATCAATAGGAGCACCTTCAAAATCCATTGTTTTCATGAGCTTGAAGTTTGCAAAACAAGTAGTAAGAAAAGAGTTGGGCACTTTGTCTACCCCCAATATGAGAATAAAACGAGTTTGGGAACTAGTAATACTCTCCAAAGAGGTATTTACATTGTTCCGAATTTAGAGACGTCGAGCAATTCTCTCAAAATTTAAATAGTTTTGTATTGACACCAAACGAAAATTCAACTCCTCTGACCTTGAAAGAATAACCTCACGAATCATATCATGAACTTGACAACTTCTAGTTCTACCAATAAAATCAATTCGTGCCACTTGAACCAAGCTTCTATGAATAAGCTGGTTCAAGTAGTCTTGTGCAACTTCTTCCAATGTTATCCCTTGCTTTTCTTTTACAAAACCCTCAGCTATCCATAGGCGAATTAGTCTAAAACAATTAATAGAGTAATCCTCTGGAAACATGCCAAAAGATAAGAAACAAGCTTTAAGATTGAAAGGTAGATCATGATAACTAAGAGATAAAATCTTTGTGATGTCTAGGAGATGAGGATTAGTTTCTATCTCTGAACTAAGGCTATCAAGAAATTTGCACCACTCAGAGGAAACCTTGTCTTTGGTTGACAAAAGACCACTTATAGTCACAATTGCTAATGGCAACCCTTCACATCTCGCAATTATGCCATGTGAAAATTCTACCAACTCAAGGGGACAATGCCCCCCTTCACATTGGAACACCTTCTTGCAGAATAGCTCCCAAGCTTTTTCTAACGGTAGAGATGATAACTTGTACATATGATAAGATGGAGATTCTTTGTTAGAGGGAGCAACACTCTCACTTCGGGTTGTGATTACAATTCTGCTACCTTTGTTGTTATCTGGTAAAGCAAGTTTTATATGTCTCCAAAAATTTATATTCCATATATCATCAAAAACTACTAAATACTTCTGCTCAAGCAAAAATTGCCTCACTTCATTAATTAACCCTCTTTCTTCCATAGTGTCAATTTCCTTAGGAGGAAACTCCTTCCTTGCCTTGTAGAAATTTTTTATCATGTTCCTCAATATCTCCTCCATATTATAGGATTGAGAGACAGTGATCCAAGCAATGCAATGAAAGTGTGGTGCCACCTGCTCATTGTCATACACTTTTTTGACAAGTGTAGTCTTACCAAGCCCGCCAATGCCAACCACCGAAATTACCATGCGATTATATGGTCCTTTTACCAATAACTCTATCAATTCATCTCTAGGGGCCTCAATGCCCACAAGCTCATTGTCCTCAATGAAAAGGGATGCCTCTCGAGGGTCATGCCATGGCTCACGTCTAGCACCATTGCTTGGCCCCCCTTTCTCCAAGCTATTGAAGCCAAATCTTTCACCTCTCTCTCTAAGTACCTTGAGCTCGTTGTTTATATCTTGAATCTTAGAGGCAATCACATGTCTCGGTTTCAATTTGGTGGTAAATTGAAAAATCTTCAGGAGGAAATGAAAGCGTTTCCTTTGCATTTGAGGGTGTTTTGCTAAATGGAGTATGTATTCATCAATAATATCTTCAATGTGATATGATTTTTCCCTTGCTTGCTTAGCCCATGTTTTTGCGACGTTGCTCATGCCTTCCTTCTGAGCCCTATCATCTGCATCCTTGAGGAAAGATTGAATCATCTCCAATTCACTTCTAATGCTTAAAACTTTGTCATGGAAACCCCTAAGCAATCTCTCTTCTTGGACTAATAATGACACCAAATACTCTATAGCCAAACTAACTGCACTTTCTGCCATTTCTCCTCGCTTCTTAAATCAGTTGCCGCAGTAGACTGCAAAATGAACCAATTCTGTATCAATAATAGAAATAAAATAACATTCAGATTTAAAAGGATAAAACAAGAAAGAAAAACACAAAAACAAAACTCTCCTATGTTTCACAATATTACCTTGTGAGCTGGAAGGTTGAGGTCCTTGCTATCTTTAATAACTTTCAAATATTGTTGCGCACTATTTGAAAAATTTGTAGCTACTCCCCATCGATCTCCGCAAGCCCGCCAAGTGCAATAGAATGAAAGAACAATTGCTCAGGAAAACAACCTTTTATTACAAGTAAACACAAATACATGAAAGTATATGTCAGTCTTGTTGTCAGGTAAGTTCATTAAGCCTAATGATCTAGCTCTATGCTTAAAACTAAAACTCAAATTCTATGTACTAGACTACTAGGCATAGAAATATTTTTTTGGGAATATATTTTTTGGAAATCATGACCTTAAGTCGCGATTATGGTTACTTTTTGGGTGTGAGAAAACAACTTGTGCATAAAAACACTTGTCTAAATGTATAAATAGGCCACACCCAAGCCGTCATTCGCTAAAGCCACCGATAGATTCACTTCTTTTGTTTTTGATTTTTACTGTTTTGTTCATCATTAAACTATTCAAGTATTGGACATTCAATTGTTTAAGTACTTTTATATTATATTATTTGGATAATTTACATGAATGGCATGTTTAGTGGTTGATAAATATAATTTAGATAAATGGCATATTTTATTTTATTTTATTTATTATAGAATATATTGACTAATTAAGTTTATAAACTTACAGTTTAACCAATGAATTACTGGTTGAACTAGTAAACTAGTTCTTAACTCGGGTCATCAATTTCCGGTTGGACAGGCTTACAGCCTTATTTAGATTTTTTTTTCTTTTTTTGAGAGAACCAATAGGTTAGACTTTATTTATTTATTTATTTATTTTTTTGAGAGCCTGTAAATTTAGAATTAATTGGGCTCAACCTAGATTGAAAGGTTAAAAAGTATTGCACCCAAAAAATCATTAAAAAAAAAAATGGCATCCTCTCATCCCTGTTGGGTTAGTGAGAAACTTTGTTTCTTTACATTTTTCTCATCTTTATGAGTGTTGGGGTTTTTTTGGTTGAGGTGAGTTTTAAGTTCTTATAGTTGTTAATAAAACCCAGTTCAACCTAGTAAATACCCAATGTGGGACTCATCACACACCCACACACATCACACAATCAATCAAATTGAGACATCACAATCTGCCTCACTTAAATCCCTAACGTCCTCGTTAGGGCCCACTTTGTGGAGTAGTGTCTCTGAGCCCACATGGGGTTTCCGGGCCGGCTCTGATACCATATGTAATGATTCAAGAAAAAACGCTAGCCACATCTACGCTATACTTCAAAATGACCAGTTACAATTGAGGCTCTTTACAGTTGTTAATAAAACCCAGTTCAACCTAATAAATACCTAATGTGGGACTCATCACACAATCAATCAAATTGGGGCATCACACGTTAGGGTTCATTCTAACACAGATTATTGTATAACACTCTTACATAATAAAGATGTAGCCCTTAAGGGTAGGGGTGTGCATGGATCGGGTTGGGTCGGGTTGAGGGGATTTTTTGACCCAACCCACCATGGTGGGTCAAAAAAAATTCAACACAATCCAACCTATCACATAAGTCCAACCCAACCCACATGGGTTGGGTTAGGTCAGGTTGAACTCATGGGTTTGACAAATTTTTTTTTTATTATTATTAAATTGAGTAAAAAAAATATTAATATTAATATATTAAAAAAACCTAAAGATTAGTATCAATGTAACTCCTTAAAGACAAATAACACTAATGACTAAACAACAATAGTAATTTATTAGGGTTTGTGTAAACTAATTGGATTTTATATAGGATAGAAAGAACTGGTTATTTTAAAAAATCTATTAATTATATAATATATATATATATATATATATATATATATATATATATATATATATATATATTAAATTAGTATTAGTAGGAGGAACCAAGGAAGTGCTACTCTATAGCTAGTTTTTTTTTAAAAAATTATTATATATATATATATATATATATATATATATATATATATAAGTGTCCTACAACTGATTAGAAAATATATAATACATTTTAAATATATATATTAAATATGGGTGGGTCGGGTCGGGTCGGGTTTGGCGGGTTTGTAATTTTATGACCCAAACACAACCCAACCCAACCCACTATAAAAAAAAAATTTATAACCTAACCTAACCCACCAAGCCTTAAAAACCGACCCAACTCGGTGGGTTTGGTTGGGTCGGGTCGGGTCGAGTTTTCTGCACACCCCTACTTAAAAGATTCCTCCTTTGACGTAAGTCAACAAGGCTAAACCACGTTGTTCTCGATGTTCCTATTCTATGTTTTCCTTTCTGCATCCACTCTACCATATACAACATGGTATAAAACATAGCGTTGCTAATTCTCAGTATTTCTATTCAATGTTTTCCCTTCCACATCCATTCTAACTATACAACATAGTATAAAACATAGCGTTGCTGCGTTGCTAATATATTTAACAGTGCCAATCAATTCCTAGTTTCTTAGGGCTCTCTGTACACAGAACCACGATTAAGGCCAACCAAAGAAATGATTTCAAAAAAGGTGAATCTCTCTATTTCTCTATTCTTTTATTAATGCTTTATGGGCTTATTATTTTATTATTTAATTTCTTAAAGTTTCTTTATATAAAAGAAAACCTAGAAAGTACGTGTGTGTGTGTGTGCATATATATAAATATAGAGAGAGACACACACACTTTCTTCTCTCTCTTTCTATGTGTGTGTTATACTTTCTAGGTTTTTGCAGTGGCTCACTAAAGGGTTAAGGGTAGAAAGAGAACAAAACAATTTAGTTATGAATGTAATGTGTCATGTAAATTGTCATGTACACATCTACGACATTTGTTGTCAAGTTAATTCAGTCCTTGCCCTTAATTCTAAGGAGAAGGACAAAGAAACAATTAAAAATAATACAAAATTACTTTATGTTTTGTTCTTGTTATGTTTATCCCCTGCCTCCTAATTATTGTGATACAATAAGTCTAGGGACACAATATTTTTGGCAAATTTTTCACTACTGTTAACACGGTTTGTTGTGAGTCTTGTGACTGGTTCATAATAAAAATGGTATTAGTAGAGGACCTAGGTAAAAGTGATATTGTTCCAATCACATTAGCAGTTGTGAAAAATGTTATGTCCCTAGCATACTCATTTGCGATATTTTTTTTCACAAGCACAATTGGGTTTTGAACCCACAATTTTGCTGGTCACCCCTTCTTACAGGGGAGAAGGAAATACTGTTTGAGCTAGAACTCACTGGCAATGTTTTTCTTCTTCCAATTAAGAATAAAGAACCTTGGCTAGGTTATTTTAACTTTAGGGACTTGAGAATTTCGATCAACAACTCTTTTACTACAGGATCATTGAAACACTGTAGTTCTATCTAATTTACTTTGTTTTTAAAATGATTAGTTCTAAACATGAAAAGGGGGTTTCTCCTTAATTTGAGGTTGTATGTAGTATTATTTGAAATACATATGTTTACTATTGAATCTAAATCTTGATGGGATTAGTCATGGGTAAGGGTGCAGCACAAAAACTGTTCCTATTTATAAGTGAGTCTTGCTGCTGTATGACATTCACTTACCCCCCCCGCCCCCGGAATGCTTTTTCTTATATTTTATATTAATTTTATAATAATGATTTTTTTTTTCTTTTCATAAGGAATCTTAGGGAATATAAAAATGTCTCTGTTTGGTTTATAACATTTTGGAATAAAGTATACTATTTCCAGATGCAAATTTACTGGATACCCAATTTAACATTTGTCATAATGTCTTTTATCTTTCCCACCTTTAATTTCATTTACTATTTTAACTCTTAATTTATTTGATAAATTTATTAATTTCTTGTCATTGGATTAAGTCTGCTCTAATGCATATTGCTATTTTTGCAGATTGTTCCTCCACAACAAACAAGATGATGATGTTGACTGCAAATATTGTTGCCACTTGCCACCTTGCCTCAGTCACCTGTAGGTATATTTGATGACAACCTTCATGTAATCTCTGTTAAGGAAAGTGAGTTAAAGTTGTTCTTTGGTAGCTAAAGGTACAAAATATTTTATTTTTTCTTTCTTTTACATGTTCTTGAACCTAAGTTAGATGATATGAAAAATGACTAGGAAAAATGAGGTATATTTTTCTTAAATATAGTAGGTACAACCTATAGATTTGTTTGATCCAAGTTATCATTCGAATTAAATCAAGTTGAACCTTTTCTTTTCTATTAGTTGAATCCCAACTATTGTTAGTGCTTTTCTTGATTATCACTTTTTAGGATTTTCCTACTTTTGACCCGTCATTATTTGTTATAATTATGAGAGAGAGAGAGAGAGTATTTATGTTTCATTTATGTCATCATTATTTATTTTTATTTTTTTTTAATAGAAAGAACTCCATGTTGCAGGATATGTACAACTGCATCTACCATTAAAGCTATTTTCTTACTTAGATGCCTAATAAAAAAAATATAGAAATGCCTATAAAGATCTTCATGATTTTTATTGACCTGGAGATGGCATATGATACCCTTGAAAGCTTATGTGGTGAGTTTGGAAGAGAAAAGAGTTGAATCCAAGTATATTAAGTTGATTAAGGATATGTGTGATGGAGTTGTAACTAATATGAGAACAAATAGAGGCATCACCATTGAGTTTTCCATCACGATAGGTTTACATCAAGGATCTAAATTAAGACCATATATCTTTGCACTTACTAGGACTAAAATAGAGTACCCAAAATGTAAGTCTAATCAAAGTAGAAACAGAGATGAATCGATTGTAAGATTTGATGGTCAAGAGACATCAAAGAGTGGGAGCTTTCAATACGTTGGACATATATATATCCATTAAAATAACAGCTATCTAGGAGAAGGTTAGAAACTTAGAATTATTTGAATCAGTATCTGACCTTGCCTATTTCAAGATATGCTATCCTACGGTGCCCACCAAATTGAGTAAGAATTTTGAATGTAATAATTAACAATAAAACTCATACAAGTAGCCAAAAGATGAAAGAGAAGAAAAATTCATCGTCATGGTGTATTTGAAAATTTTTAAATCAGATTATTATAAAAATAAAAATTTATGTAATTCCATCTCATGTTCCTTAAAGAAATGCTAAAAAAAAAGAGCAAAAAAAAGGGTTGCTAGACATGCTAAGAACAAATCAAATAGAATAAATTATTTCACCAAGAGCATTTTAGCTCAATTAGTTGGTACCTTCTTATATGTCCATGACATCCAAGATTCAAATCTAATGAGAGAATAAATTGCTTCATGGAAGTCCCAAATAAAAGTCATAAAAACATAATATAGTACCTGCTCTTTAAAAATTTAGTTGCACTTCTGCACCTTAAATTGCACTTGTTTTATTTCTCAAGTAGAGAAAGCAGCAACCTCAACCTGACCATAAAATGTATGATAATTATCCTCCACATAAAAAAGTACATGCCTAAGCTAAGCTTGCAAAAGAGCACGAGATCTTACATTTCAAAATACTTTTAATGGAGTTTTCTTGTATGCTTGGAGCTTGGGAACGGAGTCCCATGAATAGATTTATCTTGCTTTACGAGTAATCGCATCTATGGCTACAGATGATGATGGTGGTGGGAAATTATGCCGTTGCTTGGGGGGAAAAGGAATGCAATCTGTAAATATATCAACAATGATCTAAGGTGTTCACTCTGGTCTCCTTTGTCCTTTCCACTGCAAATATATCAACAATCTATGCTCTCCTTTGGGCTTTCCACTGCAGTGGACGACAAAAAAAAAATGGACCTACTGTTTTTTTCTACTCTAATAGCATTTTCATTGATTGATGCAAAACACAAAATTACAAAACGTACGATATTGTTTATAAAAAAAAAATGCTCAGAAAACACCCCAAATTACATAAAGTAAGATTATATGATGTGAGGCATTGAAAAATAAATAATGGGATGTAATGTGTGTTGTGAAAGTAGATAGGTAAAATAGAAAAATAACTTTTTGGCGAAGTTATTTTTTATTTATTTATTTTTGTTTTTGCACAAGCGAAAAGAGAATGTTGTAAATATTATTTACTAGGGGCGTTCATTTTTTTATTTCTCCTTTGCATTTCAATTTCTTATCGTACTTCTTTTGAAAGTGTGTGAAACCATTCTTTCAATCATAGTAGAATATTAAAAAATTGTGCCAAATGTTAGTAGGAATGCTTTCACATTGTTGAGACCGGTTGTTGTTTAAGTTTAGTTTTGGGTCTGTTTAGGATCCGTTTATTTTGCTGAAATTGAAAACTTTTTACTGAAAGTACTGTAGATAAAGGTAAATATTAGTTGAAATAGTACAGTACCAAAAAGAGCAGTGAGACCCATGAATAATAGCAAAAATAAGCTGAATAGTAAAATAAGTTGGCAAAAAATAAGCTAGTCAAACAAATACTTAATTTATTTGTTTCATTTGTAATCCAAGGATTATCATTGTAATTTGGGTTTTACTTTTGTAATTGGGGATTTGTCACAGTTTGTCAGAGAGAGATTATTATGCCTAATACTTGTTTAGTATAGGCAACCTGTGAACAAATTGTAAGTCTTCTTAGGAATATAATTGTAATATGGGTTTTACTTCTGTAATTTGAGTATTTTGTCACAGATTGTCAAAGAATGAGATTGTTATGCCTATCCTTGTTCAGTGTTGGAAAACCGTGAACAAATTTTAAGTCTCAAGTATCAAATAGTTGTATTTTGAAGATCAATACAAAGTCTCAAAATTAGCTCAAGAATAGGGAAGTTATTTTCTTCTCGATACATGGTTTGACACATAATATATTCATAACAAATTATAGGTGGTAAGTTGTTACTTGGTTCCAAATTGAACCCATCACTGAAATTACCTTTTTTCCCTACCAGTAACAATTTATCACTTAAAATTTATTATGTAAATATTGTGTAAAGTTTTTTTTTTTTTTTTAATTTTATCCAGTCTAAAAAAAATTAAAAAAAAAAAAAAAGAACCAACCGGATTTAAATGGTAACTTCTCAAAGTTAAACATTTTTTTTTAGAAATAATTATAACATGATGATAACCTCACAACTTGAACCTTTTTTTCCTAAACTCCCAAGTACTTTATGCATGAGGAGGTGCCAATTTAACTACAAAGGTCTTGCCTCAAAGTTAAACATCTTGATTAAGATATTATAATTATTTAATTGAGGGTCTATTTGGGTCTATTAAGATATTATAACCTCACAACTTGAACCTTTTTTTCCTAAACTCCCAAGTACTTTATGCATGAGGAGGTGCCAATTTAGCTACAAAGGTCTTGCCTCAAAGTTAAACATCTTGATTAAGATATTATAATTATTTAATTGATGGTCTATTTGGGATTCGCTTATTTTGCTGAAACTGAAAAACCGTGAACAAATTGTAAGTCTCAAGTATCAAATAGTTGTATTTTGAAGATCAATAAAAAGTCTCAAAATTAGCTCAAGAATAGGGAAGTTATTTTCTTCTCGATACATGGTTTGACACACAACATATTCACAAAAAATCCTAGGTGGTAATTTGTTATTTGGTTCCAAATTGAACCCACCACTGAAATTACTTTTTTTCCCCACCAGTAACAATTTCTCACTTAAAATTTTTTATGTAAATATTATGGAAAATATTATTTTTTAATTTTATCCAATCTAAAAAAAAAAAAAAAGAACCAACCGGATTTAATTGGTAACTTCTCAAAGTTAAACATTTTTTTTTTTTTTTAGAAATAATTATAACATGATGATAATCTCACAGATTGAACCTTTTCTCCCTAAACTCCTGAGTACTTTATGCATGAGGAGGTGTCAATTTAGCTTCAAAGGTCTTGCCTCAAAGTTAAACATCTTGATTAAGATATTATAATTATTTAATTGAGGGTCTATTTGTGATTCGTTTATTTTGCTGAAACTGAAAAAATTTTACTGAAAGTACTATAGATAAAAGTAAAAATTAGCTAACATGATATAGTGAGATCCATAAATAGTATTAAAAAATATAATAAAACTTATAAATAGTATTAAAAATAAGTTAAATAATAAAATAAGTAAAAAAAATTAATAATACCAAACGCAAACTGAATATCATGTTTCATATGCCAACACCATCACGCCGAGTCTTGAAAAAAAAAAAAAAAGGCACCATCACGTGGAATGGGTCCCGTTCCCGTCCTTGTAGTTTTTCTTTTCTTATATAATTTATCCATCAATTGTTTCTAATAAATCAAAGTCGTCAGTAGTCATGTAAGGACCAAGAAGAAAGAAAGTAAGGGTCTTCGTCCGTTTAGACGGGGAGAGAGATCGATTTGAATACGGATACAGAGGCCGTGCTTATCTTAAACAATAACAGTTTTATAGTCTATTGGCATCTCTTTTTTCTTTTCTTTTTTCCTTCTTTTTAAATTTTGTTTATTTATTTTTTATAAATTCAATAAAATTTTAATAGAGCGTCCTTTTCATAATATTAGTTTTCATTATCAAGCCAAAACATCAATTGATTTTTGATATAAGGAGGGGGTTGACTGTTTGAGCTCTAAATTTCCTATTCGATGATAAAATTGTAAAGAGACTTTCAGAGAGAAACCCTAGAAATATAATTGAGAGTTAGATTGTAAACTCACAATTATCTACCCAATTTCTAAATATTTTCCTTTATTCTTACTTCTCCAATTACAAATACTTGAGAGATTCTTAGTCCAAACACTTACCTCACCAAGGTTGTCAAAATCAGGATCCTACGTAATATCGTTGAAAGTAGGTGGGATCTTAAATCATAGGATCAGATCGTGAATCGTAAGATCTTACATATTTTCAAATTTAAAGCAAAAAATACATTGATAATGACTTTGTATGTTGAATAATCAAGTAAATTATAAATTCAGTCATAAAAAAACTAAAATTTGCATCATATGATGTAATTTGCATGTCATATATCGCTAAGTCTATACTAACGAAACAAATATATTTAAGTTTTGATCCAATGTATCTAAAATGTTCAATAAATGTTTAATTAGCAACCAAATACCAAAATATTTATCAAAAAATATGGAAAATATTTTCCAAGTTCTAAGTTCCAAGTTTGAAATCCAAAATAAGTTAGCAAATGAAAACTAACTAACTACAATATGAAATCCAAAAGCAAGATGAATATTAAAGTGAAGTGAACATTTAATTATTCTCATTCTAAGGTTCTTATAACCACTGTCCTAAATTCCTAACCATCATCATCCATTTCATCATTTATGTAAACATTATATATTTGTATACTAGAGCTGCAAAAGACATCAAGATACAATTTCACACTCAACTATTCAAGTTATACCACTCAGCAACAATTAAAAAGCATGCTCAAAAAAATCAATTAATCAATCAATAGACAAATACAACTGTACAAACATAATTGATAAAATTATATATAAAAAAATATTTTAGTAATATTAAAAAATAAATTAGTATATTGATCAAACAAATTTAACAACATTATAGCTTAAAAGGCAACAAAGTCAATATCAAATTCTTCATTAAAAAATGAAGAAGCATTCTTTCATTTTGATTATAAGTGAACTAGAAATTAGAAAATATTTGCTTAGATTAACATAATTTTATAAAAATAAAATAAAAAATCATACCATCACAACATGAAAGAATAAAAACCCTTAAAGTTTCATCAAAACAAAAAATTTATCCCATAAAATAAAAAATAAAAATAAAAATAAAAACCAAAAATTTATGTTTTTGGTAGGATTAGTAAGATTCCATTTTTACGATCCTAGTGCGATTCTAAACGTTTTGGTGAGGTGGGATCGTAAAATTGTGCAATCCTACGATCCAAATCACAATTTTGACAACCATGTACCTCACCCAATCTAAGTGTTGAGAGTAATTTTGGTGCGTGTGGGAAGTATTGGAAAAAGCCATTGATTAGTAGATGTAATTTGGATCTAATTTTAGGATTTGGATAACTAATGAAGAAATGACTCTGTGAAGTTCGTTGAGAGCTGGAACTTGGAGGGTTCAAGTACTGTGAGTAGATTAGGCTTGAAGGGTCTTTTTGATATCCTTGTACTCCAACTTTATTCGCTAGTAAATCATATCGGCTTTGAGGGGTACTTTGGTTTCCTCTTCAATAACATATCTCAATGTTATCTCATTGTTTACATCTCATTTCCCTTATTCTTTATGCTTACTTTTATTGTTTATTGTATATGTCTATGTATTAGAGAGTAGATCCGGTTTTATTGCATTACACTTACTTTTATTTCGCACTTAGTTAAGTAGGGTAAAAGCAATCTAGTTATAAGTTTTAATTTGTAGGTCCAAACAAGTTTTAGCATTTTGTACTATCAAGTTTTCAGGGTTATAGGTTTCAATTAGCTCAATTAGAAAAAAAATTTGTCTTCGAATAAGATATTTGAGATTCAAATTCAACCTACAACAAAAATCAATTGGTGTTTTAGTTTGATGATAAAGAACGATCATTAAGAGCTAAACACCATAGGTTTAATTTTAAAAAAGTGTTATATTCACAACATATTTACAACAAATTCTAGGTAGTAAGTTGTTACTTGGTTTTAAATTGAACCCACTATCGAAATTACCTTTTTTTTTATTAGTAACAATTTGTTACTTTAAGATTTGTTACGTAAATATTGTGAAAAGTTTTTTTTTTAATTTTATCTAATCTTAAAAAAAAATCATCACGTGGAATGGGTCCCGTCCTTTTAGTTTTTCTTTTCTTATATATTTAATTTATCTATCAATTGTTTCTAACAAAAGAGTCGTCAGTAGTCAGATAAGGCCAAGAAGAAAGAAAGGAACGGTCTTGGACCGTTTAGACGGGGAGAGATAAATATAGATTTGAATACGGAAGATGAGGACGTGCTTATCTTAAACAATAACAGTTTTATAGTCTACTGGCATCATCATCTTCTTCTTCTTCTTCTTCTTCTTCTTCTTTTTTTTTTTTTTTTTTTTAATTTTGTTTATTTATTTTTTATAAATTCAATAAAATTTTAATAGAGCGTCATTTTCATGATAATTACTTTTTATTATCAAGTCAAAACATCAATTGATTTTTGGTGTGAGGATGATAATTACTTTTATTATCAAGCCGAAATGCCAATTTATTTTTGGTGTAAGGAGAGGGGTTAATTGTTTGAGCTCTAAATTTCCTATTCAATGATAAATTTTTAAATGACATGATTTGTTCCGGAGGTTGTAGCTTAAAACTAGTAACATAACATCACCTAGGATTTGTTATGAAAATATTGTAAAAGTAACATTATTTTTTTTATATGTATAATATTTGTTATGTGACACACATAATGAAA
The DNA here is from genome assembly GCA_029955455.1 of Quercus agrifolia. Lineage (NCBI taxonomy): Eukaryota > Viridiplantae > Streptophyta > Magnoliopsida > Fagales > Fagaceae > Quercus > Quercus agrifolia. The sequence continues at coordinate 60,126,820 of JARQAD010000004.1, forward strand.
AATTAAAATATTTTGTTCTCAACAATTTCCAGCATTCTCCTTGTCCATCTTCCCAACCAAACAATGTCTAAAAAGGTGTTTGGCATATCACAAAGCAGGTCAGCTAAGAACAAAATAATTGGTTTTAAATTGTTTTTAGTTCAATGACTTTCTTTCCTTTTTTTTTTTTTCTTTTTTTTTTCTTTTTTATATATAGAAAAAGTTCAATGACTATTTAGTTCAAAAAACTTGTTCGAAATAGGACTAGATATATTCACATATACAAATAATTGTAATTTTCAAATACAACCCCTCCAAAATCAGAATTTTAATTTTTTCTGGCTTCCTTGGCATAGATAGTCCCACCGAACCTAGTTTTATATTTCGCGTTAATTTTCATGAATTGCATGTTAATTAAAACTGGTTCTGACTTAATTCTTAAAAAGATAGATAAGATAAAATCAGTTCAATTTGTTTAGCTTATATATTATAATTTGCCAAACATTAACAAGGAAAAAGTCTTGTCCATTGCACTTGTCCAGCTTAGGAACCTTGACTGGGGTTGGAGAATACGGCTACAACAGACAAAGTCTGCTCTTTCCTATTGGGATAGGTAGGTGTAGCGACTGAACTAAGATTCAAATTTAGGGGGTTGAATTTCTTTATTCAAAGATTTTAAAAAATTGGAATATCAGTATTAGATGTTGACAAAAATGTATTATTAGCACTAATTTTTTTAATTATTATTTGTATTTTTTCTTCTGGAAAAAAAAAATCAATAATAGGACTTTATAATCATGAGTTTTGTAAGTTAACTGACACGTCCTAATATTTTCAAAGTCTAACTGGTGTGTGGATGGAGCAATTAGTATGTGGCATAGGAGTTGTCTTTGTGGCTATAGGGGTGAAGTCATTTGAGAGGGGCATAAAGCTCTCAAGTGAGAGAGAGAAATTGGGTAAAAGTTATTGGATTTTTGTGATTTTTTTTGTTAGGATTTGTAATTGATTTGTTATTATTGTTTTTGCTTAAATTGGATTTTTGATTTGTCTAAATTTTTTTTTATTATCCAAATATGTGCATTTTTTTTAAATAAATTTTTCTTGTTATCTAATTTTTGGATTTCTTGGGTCAATTTGTAAATTTTTTTGGGGGGGGGGGGGGGGGGGGGGGTAATGGCCCCCCTCAACCCTTGAGTAGTTCCATCACTAGGTAGGTGAGCAATGAGATTGTGGTCAGAACAAAGTTTCTCTCAAAACTAGTTTGGAGAGATACCTTTCAAACTCCTCGTATATCTTTATATTGAGTGTGGATTTAGAAAATTTAACCATTGGATTTCATGTTTTTATTATATCCTTGATGCTTGCAAAATTTCAAGCAAATCAAAGATCAATTGCTATGTAAAAACTTCAAGTTTTTGCGATCTAAACTTGTGTATAAAAAATAAATTTATTGATCGAATAATAAATAACATCCAATTTGAATGAAATTTGATATGTGTATTAAGAACATAAGAAACATGAAATTCAATAATTAGATTTTCAAAATTCACTCCCAAAAATGAAATATATAAGAAGTTTGAAAAATTTCTCTCCAAACTAGGTCGAAAAGAAACTTTGTTCGTTATGATGTGCTTAATAGAGCATTAAGTGGGACAAGTTTGAACGGGAATTTTCAAAGTCTTTGGGTTTGTGGGGTTGTCATTATAAATTGGCTAACAAGTTTCATTCAAAGCAAGTTGCTTAATCATCTACCTACCCATGCATTGACTGCAGTCAAAGGAAAAGAGGACAAATAAGAAAAACAAAAGGATCACTACAACATTACTAAAGTTGATGCCTATTTGGTTTAGGTCAAATAACTCAGATTTCATAACTTAATTCTTGATTTTTGTGGGCCCCATCACCTCAACTATTGTTTGGATTCATAACTTTAACCTAATTTCCATAACTCATCACTCAAAAAAATGAGAATGAGTTAAGAAAATGGAAATGCTTGATATGAGCTCTCATTTTATTAGAATTGAGTTAAGTGACAATATTGTTACAAAAGAGATATACATGGGACCCACATGCTTGATTGTCACAATCAAGTCAACTTTACACTAAAAGCCTAATGGATCACTAAACAAACACTAATGGTTCGTTTGATTGGAGGTGTGGGGGGTTCGAGGACCAAAAAGGATTAGACCATAGAGTAGCTTGCATAAACCAGGCCGAATGGGTAAATAAGCTTTGAGGATTCTGCCAACCTGAGGATGGAAGTAGAAACAAGGTAGTTAGTATCTTATGAAGGATCATAATGGGAGCATGGAAGATGAGGGGAAGTTTTTTGAAAGATATATCTCCCACCTCCACATTGAATGCCCTACACTAACCAAATCAGCTACATTAATGTGGAAATGACATTTGAACAATAACTTCACAGCTAGCAGCCCCTTCTACCACCTTCAGCAAAGTTTTGATGGGACAAGTATCTTGAGGAATGCCTTGAGGCATACAGGTGGAGGGCTAGGATGCAAGGAGGGAGGATATAAAAGGAAGGGGACCTCCTAGAAAGGAGGATGAACATTTTTCTCTAAGAAATAGAAAAACAGGGAACTAAACAGTGTATTACCTAGTGTAAAACTTGTACCAATCATATATAAGAAACTAAATCTCAGACTTGCCCGAGGAGAGCATTATTCTCAATTACTACTTGAATTTCACTTCTCTGTTACTCTGGTCTCTTCGGCCATACACTTGAACTTAGCTTAGAATTGCACATGAAGTGTTTTCTCACTCTCTAAAGAAAATTTTATTTTTTGGGATTGGTTTGAAGGACAAGGTACCATTGTTCTTAGTGGACTTGGGCCTTTATTTTTTGAGTACTTATAGGAGGGATGGAAAAGTGCAAGAAAATAAAAGATTTTAGATTTCCCTCATGGTGTTAGGTTGGAGGGTTAAAAAATGGAGAGATGGAAAACTCTTTTATTTAATTGAGAAAAAAAATTAAAGCATAGAAAATATAATTTTTGTAAATTTACTTTCATGCTCCTATTACATAAAACTTAATACTATATGAATAATTCATTTTCATTATTATTATATAAGAAGAAAATAATGTTCTCAATTTTAAAAATATATATCTAAGCAAAAAAGTAATTTCACCCTCTATAAAAAAATAAAAAAAAATTAACAACTAAAAAGAACCAAAAAAAGAAAAAAAAAATCTTTAGACCTAACATAATAAAAATGGGTAATTTACGTATTTGGTCCCTATCCTTTACACCATATTTCAATTTAGTCCATAACCTTTCAATTGTGTCAATTTGGTCTCTAACCTTTCAGTATCATGTCAATTTAATCTCTACCATTATCTTTTGAATGCAAATTGCTGACGTGGTAAATGGCCAAAATAAAAAATTAGTTTCCATTAATGTGCCAATAACCTAATTTTTTTTATTTTGACCATTTGTCATGTCAACAATTTGCATTCAAAAGATAACGGCATATACTAAATTGACACGACACTGAATAATTAAGGACCGAATTGACACAATTAAAAGGTTAAGGACCAAATAGAAATATGGTGCGAAGGATAAAAATCAAATACGTAGCTTACCCACAAAAACAAAAAAACAAAAAAACAAAAAACAAAAACAAAAAAGCCTATAAGTAACTATGTCCATAGTTTTCAGACTAGGGCTATTCCAAAAACTAGTAAAGGGAAAGGATCAAGGCTTTTGAGATTAGACCGAAATCAAACTGTGATGATGTCATAATTAATTTAGTAATTAATTAAAATACAATAAAGGTATTAAATTTGTAAATATTAGCAAAATTGACTAAAAATATCTTAAAATTTTGAAACAAACTTTCGAATAATTTTTCATGATATTATAAGTGTAGGGACTAGGGCCAAAAATAATGTATTGGGCCTTGAGCCTTGTCCAATTACACTAACAAGTCTGAGGAGGAGGAAATAACTATTAAATGATTCCCAGTAAAAGTCTCATAAGCGGGAGATGAAAGGAAGGAGATCCGAGGAGGAATTCCTCCTCGGACATGACGAATATAGTCCAAGTGTATACTCTGGCAATTGAAATGCGCCCCATGAACATGTGAGAGGGAAAGAAACCCAAAATATCTAAGGAAAAGTTGCTACCACCGCATTAAATGCACTGCAGCTACTTTCCTAGCCGCATTAATGTAGAGATGACCTTTGAATAGTGCTGCCTTCGCTACCACAACTCACAAAAGGCTGAAAGGGGTGTCTGATGGGATGGGCACTCAAGTAGGGATTTAGATGATCAATAAGTGTAGGGTCAAGATGATCAGAGATGAGCTATATAATGTGGAAGAACCCCCATGAAAGGGGGATTGGAAAAATAAAGAGAAAACACTGTAGCAATCTAAACTATCTTAGTATCCAACCGTGATCAATACACAACATTTGTGGCCTCCTCGGATTGTAAGTCCATTGACCTCAATATCTCTCGTTTATGCTTGATTGTCTTTTAATCCAATACTAGCCATTGTCCAATTCATTAGGACCTAGGTCTTTGACCCATTCTCTACAAATTCATTGTATTGGGCTAATTGGACCAAGGCTCCATACATTTAGACTTGGGCCCCAAATTTTAGCCTTACAATTGGCGCCGTTTGTGGGAAAGAACTTGTGTGTTAGTGAGTGCAACAGTTAGACATGGAAGGATCAGGTCTACACCAAGAAAACCCACGTCAAGCAAGTCCTCAACGGACAAAACATGTAGGATCCTAACGACAGGGTTATTTTCCTAGCCCTGAACATGAATGAAATCAGGAGAATGAAAGGGATCGAGAGGGGAGTGTGCATATCACCCAGACGAGCAAAAGCCACTCCTAAGTGGGCAGTCATGTATTCCAGAGACGAAACAACAACCAAGCCATGTAGCAGGAGATAGACGACTTGAAAAAGAAACCGCACCATGCACAGCGAATGCGGTCTCCTCCCAGCTCTGGCATATCCTCTAATGATGAAGAGAACGACAATTACAAGCAGAGATCAAGAACTCCTCCAAGTGAGACCTTCTCTTATGAAGACGAGCACCATCATAGACGAAAACACAAGGGCCCATCTAGTAGGGGCCTGGGTAATGATGCCATGAGTAAGGCTCTGGATCAGATCTCTAAATTACCCTTCATGCGCAGGATAGAAGGGGCTAGGCTACCTCAGCGGTTCCATCAGCCTACATTCACCATTTATAATGGTCAAACGAACCTTGTAGAGCATGTGAGCCAGTTTAATCAAAGAATGACCATCTACTCTCAGAACGAAACTTTGATGTGCAAAGTTTTCCCATCTAGCCTAGGACCTGTAGCGATGAAGTGGTTCAACGACTTAAAGACGAACTCCATAGATTCCTATAAGCAGCTCACCCAAGCCTTTGGCTCTCACTTCATTATGAACAGCAGGGTTCCTCGGCCTCTGAGTTCGTTGTTGTCATTATCCATGCATGAGGGAGAAACTCTAAAAGTATACTCAGACAGATATTGAGAAATGTATAATGAGATGGACAACAACTTTGGTGACGTCACCATCAACACTTTTAAAAGCGATCTCCTAACCAAGCACAGCTTAAGGAAATCCTTAACTGGCAAGCCTGTCACCAACATACATCAACTTATAGACCGGATTGACAAATAAAAAAGAGTGGAAGAGGACCAGCTGCAAGGGAAAGGAAAGGAGAAGGTTATCCCTCAAAAGAGGAGTGATTTTAGGTCGGACTGATACAATAATAACCATCTAAGGAGAGATTTCGCAGGGCAATCAAGATCAACCAACACGCAGACGGTTAACACCGTATTCTGAGAACCGATACATTAGGTTTTGGAGAAAGTCAAGAATGAGCCATTCTTCAAATGGCTGAATAAGATGGTTGGAGACTTCATAAAGCACAATTGAAGTCTGTATTGTCAGTACCTCTAGGACCACGGACATACTACAGAAGATTACAGGAACCTTTGGAACCATCTGGATCAGCTAGTCCGAGAAGGGAAACTGAAGCACCTTTTGCATCCTTCCAGTGGTCATCAAGGCCAGGCAAACCAGGAGCCCAGGAGAGACACGTCCTTAAGACCTCCCATGGGCACAATAAATGTCATCCTTGCTGCTCCGAGAAGGACAAGCTTTTATCCTTCCAAAGTACTGTCTATGGCTTGGCTCTGCACCAAGGATAATGACCGGGAGTCCAAAAAGGCCAAGAAGGGAGCCTCACCTGTGCCGGGATTTTCGGACGAAGATAAAATCGGAACCATCCAACCCCATGATGATGCTTTGGTAGTTACACTCAGGATTGGGGGATTTGATGTGAAAAGAGTATTGGTAGATTAGGGTAGTACTATGGAAGTAATGTACCCCGACCTGTACAGGGGGCTGAATTTAAAACCCAAAGACCTAACGGCGTACGATTCCCCTTTAATAAGTTTTGAGGGGAAGACCGTTACTCCAAGGGGCCGGATCAGACTGCCCATACAGACTGGTTCGGGCATGGTGGAGGTGGATTTCATTGTAGTCGACGCCTATTCACCCTATATAGCTATAGTGGCTAGACCTTGGCTTCACGCCAACCCAATGCTGATTCCTCGACCTCTATTGGAATGGGCTTATAGCAATCAGCCACCTCGGCATTGCCTGGTAACGAATTAGTTGAGGAGGTTAAAATGCAAAAATCTAAAAAAGGTAGCAGTTGGCGCTAATCCGGAAAATTTCTTTCAAGTCGGCTCGAAACTACCTCTCCAAGAGAAAGAAGAATTGTGTACCCATTGAAGGGCCAGGTCAAAGAGATTGTGGGGAATCAGACCATGGCCAGACAATGTATGGTGGTTGCCATCTCACGCCAACCCAATGCTGATTCCTCGACCTCTATTGGAAAGGGCTTATAGCAATCAGCCACCTCGGCATTGCCTGGTAACGAATCAGTTGAGAAGGTAAAATGAGAAAATCTAGAAAAGGTAGCAGTTGGCGCTAATCCGGAAAATTTCTTTCAAGTCGGCTCGGAACTACCTCTCCAAGAGAAAGAAGAACTGATTGGGGTTCTTAGAAAAGACGTGGACGTGTTTGCATGGGACGCCTATGAGGCCCTAAGGGTCGATCCGAGCTTTATCCGCCACCACCTAAACGTTAACTCATCTGTTACTCCCAAGAAGCAACTACCCTAACGCCTATTGAAAGAGCATATCAACGCTGTTAGGAACGAAGTGATGAAGCTAAAAAAGGCGGGGGCTATCAAGGAAGTTTTTTTATCCCGAGTGGCTAGCCAATATCGTAGTGGTAAAGAAGAAGAGTGGGAAGTGGCGAGTTTGTGTGGACTTCACAAACTTGAACAAGGCATGTCTGAAAGACCCATTCCCAATGCCTCGAATAGACCAGTTAGTGGATGCAACTGTAGGCCATCCTTGGATGAGCTTCTTGGATGTCTTTCAAGGCTATCATTAAATACCACTAGCCTTGGGTGATCAAGAAAAAACAACATTCGTGACTCCTATTGGGAATTACCACTACAAAGTAATGCTCTTTGATTTGAAGAACGCGGGGTCTACCTACCAAGGAATGATGACTAGAATGTTTGAGCCACAGCTGGGCAAGAGTATTGAAGTCTACATTGACAACATGGTGGTAAAGAGTAAAGTGGTGTCCGAGCATGTGGGAGACCTCAAAGTCATTTTTGACATCTTAAGGAAACACAAACTGCGTCTCAATGCCTCTAAGTGCTTATTTGGTGTCGGGTCTGGCAAATTTTTAGGCTATATGGTAACTCATAGGAGAATTGAGGTAAGCCCAAATCAGATCAAAGAAATTCACAATCTGCAACCTCCTCAAAACCCCAAAGAAGTCTAGAAACTCACTGGAATGATTGCAACCTTGAATCGGTTTATTTCCAAATCTGCGGATAAGTGCCAACCTTTTTACCTCCTAATGAACAAATGGAAAGGATTTGAGTGGTTCGAGGACTGCGCTTTGGTCTTCTAGCAACTTGAGGAATACCTATCACAGCCACCCATCATGTCTAGCCCTGAGGCCGACGAGGTTTTGTTCGCCTACATTGCGGTGGCTCCTCATACTATAAGCTTGGTGTTGATACGAATTGATGGTGGCATACAACGGCCAATCTATTATGTAAGTAAATCATTACACGAGGCCGAGGTGCGTTATTTACCATTGGAGAAGGTGATTTTGGCAGTAGTGCATGCCACGCGAAAACTCCCTCATTACTTCCAAGTGTACACAATCGTTGTTTTAACTTAGCTTCCACTTAAGTCCGTACTCCGAAGTGCCGATTACACAGGAAGAATTGCCATGTGGAGCATAGTTCTAGAGGCTTTCGATATCAAATACATGCCTCAGAATTTCGTCAAAGGCTAGGTCCTCGCCGAGTTAATAGCCGAATTTGTCGAACACCCGATAGAAATAGTAGCAAAGGAGCAAAACATTGATGGAAAATTGGTTGGCACAATCTCTGTGGAAGGACCCTCATGCTGGAAAATGTACGTTGATGGCGTAGCAAACCAAAGGGGGTCTGGGGTGGGGCTAGTTCCGATATCCCATGAGAAGATTACCATAGAGAAATCATTGAGACTAGGGTTCACCACAAACAATGAAACTGAATATGAGGCTTTATTGCAAGGAATGACCATGGTATAGAAAATGGGAGGAAAGGCAACGAAAGTATTCTCGGTCTCGAGATTGGTTGTGGGCCAAGTGAAGGGCAAGCTAGAAGCTAGAGATGTGAGAATGCAAGAGTACTTGAGTTAGGTCAAGTGCTTCCAATCGGATTTTGAATTCTTCGACTTGTCACACATCTCTGAGAGTGGAAACATGTACACAAATTCATTGGCCACTCTTGCCACCTTCTCGACCAGGGTTTACCTCGAGTCATCCTTGTCGAGGACTTGTACAGGGTAGATGTAGTCAAGAAGGACATGGTTTGAATCCATCAAGTCAGAGTGGGTTCGAGCTAGATGGATCCTATAGTGAGCTTTCTTAAAGATGATACACTACTTGAAGAGAAATCAAAAGATGAGAAAATACGAAGAAGAGCCCCTCGGTTCTGGCTGTCCGAGGATCACAAGTTGTATAAATGCTCCTATTTCGAGCTGTATTTGTTATGTATACATCCCAAAGCATCAGAGTTACTACTTGAGGAGTTGCATGAGGGAATTTGCGGGAGTCACATGGGAGGAAGGTCTCTGTCCGACAGAGCCATCACTTAAGGATATTAGTGGCCGGGTTTGCAGAAAGAAGCTCAAGAATACGTCAAGAAGTGTGATCAATGCCAGAGGTTTGCTCCAAAAATCCACCAACCAAGAGGGGTCCTCAATCCTCTCTCCAGTCCATGGCCGTTTGCTTAGTGGGGCTTGGATATTATAGGCCCTTTATTTAAAGCGGCAGGAAATAAGAGATACCTATTGGTCGGCACAGACTATTTCACAAAATGGGTCGAAGCCGAGCCCTTGGCCAACATCAAGGATTTGGATGCTAAGAAATTTATCTGGAAGAACATCGTTACTCGATTTGGGGTCCCTCATACCCTCATCTCGGATAACGGCCTTCAATTTGTTAGTAAGGCCTTCAGGAGATACTATTGTGGCATGGGAATTACAAACAGATATTCTACTCCGGCCTACCCCAAAAGAAATGGACAGGCCAAGACTGTTAATAAGGTCATAGTCAATGCGCTGAAAAAGAGATTGGATGATGCGAAGGAAAGATGGGTGGAAGAACTGCCACACGTCCTGTGGACATATCGGACTACACCACGTCGGTCAACAAGAGACTCATTTTCCATGACTTATGGGGCCGAGGCTGTCATCCCCCTTGAGGCTAGCTTCTCAATGCTGAGAACGAGTGCCTTTACTCCGAGCAACAATGACGAGCTGCTAGAAAAGAGTTTGGATTTAATTGAAGAAAAAAGAGAAAAGGCAATGATCCAGCTAGCCTATTACCACCAGAAACTCAAGCAATGGTATGATGCCCATGTGAAGCTACAGCCACTAGCACGAAGAGACTTAGTGTTGAGAAAAGTTTTGGACAGCGCCAAGAACCCGTCTTGGGGAAAGCTGGGACCCAACTGGGAAGGTCCATATCACATCACTTCGATAGCAGGAATAGGTGCATATTATTTAGAAGACTTAGATGAGAAAGCTGTACTGCACCCATGGAATGTAAATAACCTAAGAAGGTATTATTATTAATAAAAACAGTTTTGTTTGCACTCTAATTTATTGTAATTGCGTGTCATGTGGTTCACAAATATCTAAGTATTAGACAGAACCAAGGTCTTGTATGGCTTCTCGGACCACAAACCTTGGGGAAACTAATAACTGATAGCAAATATCTAAGTATTAGACAGAACCAAGGTCTTGCATGGCTCCTCAGACCATAAACCTTGGGGAAACTAATAACTTATGGCAAATATCTAAGTATTAGACAGGACCAAGGTCTTGCATGGCTCCTCAGACCACAAACCTTGGGGAAACTAATAACTTATAGCAACGATCTATGTACTAAACAGAACCTAAGTCCAGCATGGCTCCTCGGACCACAGGCTTAGAGGAAATTAACCACTTCTGATGACTTCTCAAATAACAAACGGATCTTAAAATGGGTCAGGTCTTTCGAACCACATATGGGGATGAAACTATGCATTTTGTGATCTTGAAATGCATATATGTAGAGGTTTAAACAGGACTTAAAGCCAAAACAGGCCCAAGGAAAATTTAAACTTGTATTTATGCGCAATATATAGACTGTCTACCCCTTTTTTATTCTTTTCCATGTGATATAAGGCTATGCATGTTAGTCTTCATTACCTAAGATTCAATTCACAACTTTACTCTTGACATTTGATCAGTTTAGCAAACAAAATATTATTGTAAACTCTAATTGAAGGCATAGTTACATCAACTCAAAGCTATGCAATAAAATTCAAACCACATCAGGTAAAAGAACAAAAGACGAAAGGAAGAGCATTCTCATTAAGTAATAAAGATAGTACATTACACATAGACATGATGTCTTAAAAAAATATATATATACGCTTCTACTGCACATGGTATTACAAAAAAACCCTAGGGGCTAAGCTTCAGCAGGAGGGTCTTCATTGTGGCTTGGTTGAAAAGAAGGAACATCCTTGGCCTGGGGGTCAGCTCCCTGATTCTCGACCTCTGTTGGCTTCTCCTGGGCGGCATCCTTTGACTTGGCAGAGAATTTCTTCTCTTTGCCCTTGCCTTTGCCCTTCTCCCCCTCGGCTCCCTGGCCTTAATCGCCAGCTTAGCTAGACCCCTTCGTAGTTTCAGTTAAAAGGATAGCATTTAGGATAGCCATAGGTTGCTCAAAAGATTCTAGGGCATCAGCAGGGACTTCCTGAATCTCTGGGGGATAGAAGATGTTTCCAAGCAACCTCCAAACAGAGTCTGTAGGGACACCTGCAACACTGAGGGCTTTGTCCCATGTCACGCTGCAATAGTCCCTGCATACCTCTGATAGCTCCTCGATAAGCCTTACTTGCATTTCCTCCACGCCAAGTTGGTATACAGCTCTCTTCTCGGCCTCGGCCGCTTCCTTGGCAAGCTAGGCTTCCTCCTTGGCCTTTTGCAACGCGGCTTTGAGATCTAAGACCATCTGTTTCTCAGTGGCTAGATTGATCTCAATCACGTGCAGCTTCTAGCGCTGATCCTCAACTTGTTTCTCCACGTTTTTCAAGCCGGCCTCGGCACTCAAACGAACTGATTGTGCCTCCTTCAGCCTCTCAGTTAGCTCGTATTGCTCCTGCTTGATAGCCCCTAGTGTTTTCTCAATCTCGGCACAATAGAGGGCTTCGACATCGACCCACTTGCGAGCATCATGATGCCACTCCTCGACTACAAAAATTTGTTAAGCAAAGGTCACAAAACAGCATGAGTTAAAACAAAATACAATTCAACATTTATGTTTGTAAAGGGATAAGCTGCCTTACCATCGCAAGGTCCCTTTTCAAGAACAGGCAGAGGTCGTTTTGTGAGAAACACCTGTAAGCGTCCATGTCCCTGGGAAGGAGTATGGGTTGCTCCAGGGCTTCAGCTATGTATCCTGCTCGACCCCTCTGGTATTCTCAGACGGAGGCGTTCCAAGGAATTGGTGCCCCGTCCACCTCGAGCCAAGGGCTTCAAGTACGCTGTGCCATGCGTACTTCAGCTCTGTCCTGCTCCTTACGGCTATCCACGGATTAGGACCTCTTGTCCTGAGGCTCCTGACCCGGCTGGTTTTTTTTCTTCAAGTCGGGGTTAGGCTTTAGGCCGAGGTCGGTGGGGACTTGTGAAGGTGAAGGAGGAAGATTGGAGGGAACTTGGGACTTGGGGGGTACCTTCGAGGTTGACCCCTTTCCTCTGGCAGCCATAAGCTCCCTTAGGCTATTATTGCCTTTGTTCAAGGCCATGTTGTTTTCCTCTTCGTCGGAGGAGTTATCCGGGCAGGCAATCACAAGAATGGGGGTGCGAACGTCGAAATTCTTGTCTGACTCACCTTTGGCGTTCGAGAGGTTAATTAAAGGGGCCTTTGGATTGTTTTCTTCGAAACGGAACTCATCTATCTCCTCCTCTAATGAAAGGTGAGATGAGGCAATCTCATCTTTAGGAAATGCTGCTACTTCGAGAAGGTTTTGTGGAGGTGGTTGTGTAACTGGTGGAAGGTTTTGTGGAATTGGCAAGATAACCGGGGGAAGATCCCTTTGAGCCAAAAATCTTGGCTTAGAGACGTCGATCCGAGCCAACCTTGAACTCCCGACTCTTATCGCTTGGCCTATGTCTTGGAAGGTGCGGGACAAAGGCTCGTAATCCAAGATCAGATAAGCGGCTCGCAATTGTCCATCCTCGCTCACAAAAATCTTCGACCTCAGAAGGTAATTAAGAGCCTGGACGTTGGTATGGCTGAGCCGCGGAGCAACATGAGCTTTATCTGCAAAACAGCCGAGAAGGAAATCATGGTTAGATCGCCAAAAGAATATTTTCTACCAAAAAAAGATGAAGTGTCAAGTAAAAAGAATAAAGCTAAAAGCCTAAGTCCCCTTCCAAAGGGACTGATCCTAAAGGTACCACACCTGGATCTCCTGCCTGAGTTGGACAATGAAGACCGTCGCTCCATTCCCCTAAGGCAATCAGGTAGTCATCCTTCATACCCTTATTGGACTTGGGGAGACAGGATATTAGCCCGATAACCTCGGATCGGGATTTGAGGTACTAACCCGCATTGGCAAGCTTGTGGCACTCGTACATGTGAACCACATCATGCCACGTGAGCTTTAAACTCATCTGCTCGTTCAGGGCATCTACGCAGCCTAAGACCCTAAATAGGTTGGGGGCGCATTGGTAGGGGTTAATCTATGGTTAATCAAGTAGTCTATGCCCTTCTAGATGGAATATCTCTCACTAGAATACTATTTATTGAGTCAACAAAGCCATAAGAAAAAGAACAACGAAGTTTCTATGTGAAAACACTACCAGCGGCCAGGATCAATATAAATCCTAATAGGCCAATCTAAGGCCCAAAAAGTCAGCCTAAAATTTTACTAAAAAGCCCTTCCTCACTGCCCATTTAATATCCCTTATTAAAAAGGACCCATTATCGTTTAGGCCCATCTAGAAGTGCAACCCATTAAATTTAAAAAATTGGCCTGTTTGCAAATTTGTACCACTACTAGGAAGGAAGTTTTCTGGGTTTAGCTAAATAAAGACCCATGCCTAGCTTCTTCACTTTGATCTATCAACTTTTAATATCATCCAAGTAAGTTTATTAATTTGAAATGAATCCATTTTATTATTCAAATTAAATATTATAAATATAAAAATATATCAATTTTCATGTCATTAAAAATTTTAAATTACCCAACATGGTCAAATTCAAAAAAAATAAAAGTGAATTATCTCCACCAGTGAAATGGAGATGGAGAGGAAATGGAGATGGAAGTATTATTTTTTCCTACAAATAGAGCCCACATAATCTGTCTATTAATCACATCCAACACTTTGCCCAGCCTAGAGTATGAGAAATCTTGAATACTTACTAAGTCCCAAGATTCTCTCATTTCCAACATCTCACAAACAGCTTTTGAGTTTCAGAGGCCACATAGCTGGAGAAAAAAATCTTTTTATTTTTTATTTTTGAGAGACCGAGAAAAAAAAAAATCTTTGATTTCTAATTACGTTTTACCTTTTTCCTGGAGACCATACAAAAAATTGTCTACGTACTTCCCAGTTCCCATCACTTACCAGCATTAGAATTGGAGTGTAAATTACCCTCTAAATTGTTATTTTATACTCTCACACACCAAAAACATGCTTCACCTAGGTGTATAACAAAAAAAATTTTACAACCTAGCTACACTGAGAACTCACTATAGCTAGGTTGTAAAAAAATTTTATTGTCAAATATTGTCTCTCTCTTCTCTTTTTTGTCACATCACTATAGAATTGATAAACATATATTATTTATTGGTATAGTTTATATTATTTTAATGAGTTGTAGGTAAAAATAGAAACTGAAATATTGGGTATGTTGTAAAATGGGATGACAAAATAGATAAATTAGGTTTTGAGGATGTAAAATAGTTTTTTTTTTTTTTTTGCATCCCTAGATGCGAATGCTCATGATTGTGAATCTGGGGAGAATTCTAAGCCCAAATGTTCTGAATGATCAACAATAAAAATATTGAATCTTGCTTGATTCCTTAATAGAGGAAGTCTAACACTTGCAACAATAGCAACATAAAAGAAAAATTATGTGCATTACCAAATTTTAAAAACCTAAAGAATTGTGCATTTTGTAAAAGTAAAACTTGATCGCTGATCCTATAAAAAAAAAACCTTAATCGCTGAAGGGTTTTAACTGTACATACATTAGTAATAGTCTTATCAACATATTCAACCCTCTCAAATTTTGAACAAGATTGTGAAACCCGGATCGGACCGTACGGAGAATTCTAAGCCCAAATGTTCTGAATGATAGACAATAAAAATATTGAATCTTGCTTGATTTGGCACTTGAAAATCCTTAATAGAGGAAGTCTAACACTTGCAACATAAAAGAAAAATTATGTGGATTACCAAATTTTAAAAACCTAAAGAATTGTGCATTTTGTAAAAGTAAAACTTGATCGCTGATCCTATAAAAAAAAAACCTTAATCGCTAAAGGGTTTTAACTGTACATACATTAGTAATTAGTCTTATCAACATATTCAACCCTCTCAAATTCTGAACAAGATTGTGAAACCCGGATCAGACCGTATGGTCCGACCGGAATAACCGGAAACCGTTCATCAATGCGGGTTTTTAACTCTCAAGAACCGGCCTATACAAGAAAAGTACCGCGGTCAAACCTCCTGGGTTTGAAAACCGTTGATGGTTCTTGCGGTTCAGATCTGAATTTTATTTTTGGAACTTACCACCATTGTTGATGCTTCAAACCACCATGTGATGCTGTTAGACCTTTAGATCGCATCGCCTCTCTTCTTCTTTTCTATCTCACTCGCGCTTTCACTCTAATTTTTCTGCGTTTTTTTTTGCCATTTTGCCATTTCAATTTCTGTGTCTGGACTTTTAGCAAAAAAAAAGTTTCTGCGTCCGGACTGAGAACGATGGAGATGGTGAAGTAATAATGCGTCCAGACTGAGAACGATGGAGATGGTGAAGTAATAATGCTTGGCTGTCATCAACTCACTGACCAACTATTTTATTCTTGGGCTCTGTTTTGTATTAAGGCTATTATTTAATGAGTGGCTATTATTTAATGAGTAGACTTCTAGCTTCTTCTTTTTAAGTCCTTTATCATTTTTGTTTTTCACTCTTAAATTTCATTGAAAAGTTGACAGTTCAAATAGGCTTGATTTAATTTGTGCCTAAGGCATGTGCTTAATTTAGACGTAGGTTTCATAAAATATATATATATAATTTATTTTTATATCTTATAAAAAAATTATTTTTATAAAATTATGTTTTTGGTACCTAAATATTTTCTTATTTTAGTCAAATTTTCCATTATTTTTAATTTAAAATATTTATTTATTTATTAAATTAATTATGGCGTTATCACGGTTCGACCTCAAAAACCTTGAATCTCTCCCTTTTACGGTTCAATGAACGGTCCGGGTCTGAAAACATTGATTTTGAAGCCTAAGCACATAAATTTTTTTTTTTTTTCCAAGCACATAAATTTTAGAAAGCCTCCATCTTCAAAATATAATTGCTCTCCTATGTGTGCCTCATTAATCCTAAGATGTATCGTATTAAAAAGATTTGAGGAACTTTTGATGGACCATTTATAAATCTTGACCCGCATGTTAGATAATTTTAAGGGTAAAATTATACAATTTCTCCCAGGATGATTTCAAATTATATAACCTAATCTTTTAAACATTCATGATATCAAATGCTCCTAACCAATAATTTCTTTGATTAATTTTTTTGGTAATACTTTTCCCGTTTGAGGATCATTATAAACTAAGCTCATGGACTCCTTCATGACATCCTTTAACTACTATGTATGAATACTTTAGTGTTAATGATATTAATGTAATACAACAAATATTGTTTAAAAAACGTGCATTATATTACATATCACGGTACTTTGTTTGTTAATTTCTTTGTTACATATTAGAATATTAATTCTTTGCTATGCTATTATGTTTCTCCAACTACTAATCCTTATAGGGAACTTTTTGAATTTTATTCAAGAACTTTTCAAAATACTTTTGCTTTTTGAAATCAAAAAAATATCTTTTGACTTAATTTTGGGAGACTTCTGTCTCACAATATGTATGAGTCTCACCTTTTGTGAGGGATCCGGATCCTCTCCATTTCCCTTTGAAATGGAGAGGCTCCAGTTCACGGTATGGATTTGTTGCTAAATAATCAACGCTCAAAAACTTGCCACGTCATAATTTAACCCACTTAACCCAAACCACACTTAACTACACTTAACCCATCTGAGTTAACTACATTTAACTCAACCAGATTTCTCTCTCACCAAACCCATCTGAACATTTCAAATTCAAACTCTCTTTCTCACTCTCTTCTCCAAGGTTCTCTCTCGCCCCGCCGTCACGATGCCACCAGTACCACCTGCGCCCCGAGAGGGTCCAGTTCACGGTAGGGATTTTTTTAAAATGGAGACGGATCCAGTGCCACCAGACGGTGAGGCAAGAGAGAAATCTCGCCCTGTCGTCACGGTGTACCGGTACCACTCTCTTTCTATTTCTCGCCCCGCCGGTACCACTCAGTTCCTCGCTCACCACACAGATTGAAATCCCTAACCCACGAACTCAGCTCCTCGCTCACCTCACACTGCAGGTTTCCAAATTTCTGGGTAAGTTTCTGGGTTTTTAAATTTCTTTGTAAAGTTTTTAAATTTCTTTTCAGTTTCTGGGTTTCTGAGTACTTTTATTCTTCACTTGAAAGCTTATCAAGGTTTCTAGGTTTCTAGGTCTTCTACAATGGAGAGGATCCGGATCCCACGCACTCACAAATCATTCTCGTTCTCGTTCTCATTTTCATATCTCTCTGTGTCTGTGTCTGTGTCTCAATTAAAATAGCAGTGTGTTTTGGTTCATCATCAAGTGGTGGTGTTATTGGGGTAGTGCTCATATTTGCTCTACTATTTGCCATTGTGGTTGAGGCTCATTCTCCAATTCCTGCTCCTGCTCCTGCTCCCACCAGTGATGGTATTATTATATACACTTCCTTCTTTCTTTCATTGCCTTTTGTAGATCCGAAAAGTTTGCACTTTTTTCTTTTTGGATGTTCAAAGTGTTCCTTACCAACGCATTGTTTTCCTTTTTTTTTAATTTCTTTCTCGTTTAGCTATTTGGGTGTTGTATCTTGTTTACATTGTTTGTTCAAATTTCATTTTTAATGTAATTCTATTGACGAAATCTTACAGATTAGAAATTTTTGTTTCCTACATTACTATCTAAGAAGCCAAAATTGAATTTCTTTGTGTGTGATTCAAGCAAAAAAGCGCTATATTATTATTTATATGCATTGAAAAATGTGATTCATTCATGCTGGGTTACTCTGCTTTCTCTTGGCAATGGTGCTCCTGATTTCTTTTCAAGCATCTCGTTTATGTGATGTTGGCCTTAATACAGTACTAGGTGGTGCTTCTTTTGTAACATGTGTTGTGGTTGGAATCATAAGCATTTCAAGTTTGCCTTTATTAGAGATGTATGTTTTTTACTTTTGGTTCTTGTGTTTTTGCTTGTTATATTGATTCAAGAGGAAATTGATCTATGGAGTGCAATTGGTTTTTCTTCATTGTATGTTGTTTATGTGATAGCACAAGGGTGCAAATGCTTTTTAGTTTTGGAAGATAAGAGAGCACAAGGGTTTTAATTTTATAGCTATTTTCTTTACTGGGTCATTTTTAGTTTCAAGGATTTTAGTATTTAGCTAATACAAGTATTGGATTGGCTATGACCTGATTTTGCTAATACTATTTGTTGTTGTTTTTCATGATTTTGGTTGAAGAGGCAACAGAGCAGAGGCTACAGGAAAAGAGAGAAGACGCTGCTCATTTGCCTGGGGTTGTCTCTGATGATAAGTGGGATGCTACTCTGCTTGATGCTTCTTTTGGTTGGCTAAATAGGTGGGGGGGAAATGGGTCATTAGGTGGGTAGATATTAGTGGGAAAAGACCATAATTTTGGTGTATGTTGGTAGCATTTGGCAGAATGTTTGTGTTAGTATGTGTTAGCTTGAATTTGTGTTGTTATGTATTAGTGGGAAAAGACCTGAATTTTGGTGTAATTCTTTCTGTAATCCGAGACTTCAACAATGAAATATGGTCTTTTTAATTAATCTATGACTTGTATACCAATTTATTGCATTGTTGTGAAGTGTTTGTGCCTTGTGTGCACTTAACATCAAAGTAGTTTGAACAGCACCTTAAAAGGCTTGTTTGTGATATTATTGGGAACCATAAGAAAGGAGATTAACTCGTCAACTGTATGCACACAGCATAAAAACTCAAACAATATTTAAGTAAATAGTCTTTTAAATGGCGCTTCACTGTACCCAAATAATGTGCAGTCTAACTTGTTCTACAACCTATAAAATGTGAATGGTTTAAATGCCCTGTTTTAGGCAGCAATTTGAGACTGCAGAAACATCATGTGTGTATGCCAAGCAACAAAATGGAACCTAAACCATTAATACACTCAAACTGAATATGCAGGTTGACTATATAATATACTCAAAAATAAAAGAAGCTTGATCCAAATAATTACAGTCTTTGGTGTACCACAATAATTACAAAATATATTGTAATATACATTATATTGACTTATGGCAACTAGATTGCAATAAAGCAAGATGGCAACTAGATTAGACAGAAAACAACTATGCAAAAATTACAAACAGTAACTAGAAAATTTATGCAGAAATGACTGTTTATGCAAAAAATTTATGCAGAAACAGTAATGTGCAGGGCATGGTGCAGCCGATGCACTGTGAAGCTGTGCATAGCACTCTTCATTCAATTTTCCATCTTTTACAATCTTATGATAAATAGACACTTTGAACTTTCCTTCTTCATCGAGTTTCCCTACCCCTCTTGTCTTGAAGTGTCCTTTTCTAGCTTGCAATCAATTGTTACTCGAAGCCCTACACCATGATACACAAAATTATTGTTACTTGTTTTTCAATATTGTTTGTATATAGCATCATTAATCATATGCAAGAAAAAAGAACAATGCACCCATCACTTTGTCCATAATTTTTACCCTAAACAAAATATGGGACCAAGATTAGCAAATAGTAGCATTTCAAGTCAAAGCATGCCAACATTGCACTTTTACAAGGCAAACTTGACATTGACATTTAAAAGAACAATGCACCCATCACGAGTAGAATAAAAAAGAAACAATGCATCAACCATGAACAATTCAGTATTTATGATGGTTCCAAAAAAGAAAACCATACCTGTAAAGGCATGTTTAGTCTTAATGTTACTCTGCTCACAGTCTACACATTCTCCTAGCCCAACTACCTCAACTATCTTATGATCACCATAGCAGAATGTACTTCTTTCCATAACCCTTTGTTAGGATACTTCAAAAACTGTTAAAAATGCAACTAAAAACCAGTAAAAAAAACTACCCAAATCTGTTCAATGCGTTTTTCCTACAGTTCAACTTATAAAAGAGCAGAAAGGGAATTGTTTTCTCAGCAACCAAACAAAGCACAAAAGAAAAATTGTAGACCAGGCACTTGAAACAGACCTCCAACAAATAAATAAACAATAATAAATAATCAGAGAGCAACCTGTTTCCTTCGCAAGTGGGGCAAAGGCAAGGATTGATAGCTACAGGTTCATACTTAGGTGACCACTCTATGGTGGCATTTCTATTGCATAATTTGCATTTATAAAACCCTTTTCCTCTGCAAACCCCACAAGTACCTCAGATGCAGTCATACAGTACATTAGGTTCCCCAATTGAATAGCATTGTCCGCTAAAGCATAAACAATTCTATCTTTTGATTCTTTTCCCATGACCATAGAATTCAAAATAATCATATGTTTGAATTTAATTAAATAAAAAGTTAGTGAACCATTTTAAGAAAGTTTTGATGAGAAAAGAAAAAAAATAGTTAATTTTTCCACAGCTTTTTCAATTTTCCCGTTAACATGACCCATTTCAAAAAATTGAAATGTTTATTGGGTCATGTTCTTGGTAACACTCATTAACAAGTGCCCTACAGGATTTATATCATCAACAACTAAGAATGAACTTAGCAAAGAAACAAGAATCATGATAATTAACATTAACACACTAAGCAAAAATAAATAAATAACCCACTTCATAAACATAACAAACACTATCATAATCATAACAATTATAATCAAGATCACCAAAAAAAAAAATCCCAAATTTAAAAAGAATAATTGATTACCACATGCTACCGTGATTTCTGAACATGTTAAGGCCCACTATCGAACTGGGTTCGATCCAATTGGGTATAGAAAATTGACGAATCGACAAGACCCAAAGGAGATAGTAAAGAAGACAAAGGGTTTTGAGATTTCTTCAATCTAGATTCAGATCGAGCTTAAATCCATAAGAGCAAGGAGCTGAGTTCGTGGGTTAGGGATTTCAATCTGTGTGGTGAGCAAGGAACTGAGCGAGGAGCTGAGTTAAAAAGTCAGGGCACCGTGATGGTGGGGAGAGAAATAGAAAGAGAGTGGTACCGGTGGCACTCTCTTGCCCCGCCGTCTGGTGGCACCAGATCCGTCTCCATTTTAAAAAAATCCCTACCGTGGACTGGACCCTTTTGGGGCGCAGGTGGTACTGGTGGCACCGTGACGGCAGGGCGAGGGAGAACCTTGGAGAAGAGAGTGAGAAAGAGAGTTTGAATTTGAAATGTTCAGATGGGTTTGGTGAGAGAGAAATCCAGTTGAGTTAAATGTAGTTAACTTAGATGGGTTAAGTGTAGTTAAGTGTGGTTTGGGTTAAGTGGGTTAAGTTATGACGTGGCAAGTTTTTGAGCGTTGATTATTTAGCAACAAATCCATACCGTGAACTGGAGCCTCTCCATTTCAAAGGGAAATGGAGAGGATCCGGATCCTTTTGTGAGAGGGTGGCTCATGAGGTTGGCTCATGAGATATCCTCTAAATGCACATAAAATCATATTTTCATTTGAAGTACCCAGACAGTCACCTAAATTAACCAAAACCTTTTAATTAGTTTCTTCTAGCAGTCAAATTATTAACATTGTCTTACCAAATGATATTATTTGTGCTACTATAAAAAATTGCAATTCGTGACATGCCATAAATATAGAAATCCATATTCAGTAGCTTCTGTAATTGTGAATTTGTTTAGTCCTGTCTTATATTTTTCTTAAGGTCATGCAAGTACATGTAAATAATTTATGAGTCAACCACCAGCATGAGATTTTTGTATCCTTTATCGCATGCAAAGGTCAATCCATCGCAGGTTGTCTACAATTCTATAATAAGACGCACTACAAAAAAGATTGCTATTTGCGATGAAATTTTTTTGGCAACTACAAAAAGCCGTTGTAAAAACTAGCTTTTTCGATAGCAAATCTCTTCCGTTGACAATTACTTGTCAAATATTAACATATTTGTGACGGCAAAATAAGTCTATAAAAAATGCTTATTATTTTTGTCGAAAATGTGATTTTTTTTGGAGGGAAGTGTTCCCGCCTTACTTTTTACGACGGCATAAAAATGTTTGTCTCTAGTAAAGTATTATTTACGGCGACTGAAGAAAAACCATCGAAACTATTAACACTTGTGACGGCTTTGGTACGTTGAAAATACAAAACATATATTTTTTATGGTGTTAGTATTTGTGACAAACAATCTTCCATCGTAAATATAAAAGAGGGTATTATTTACGATGATAGAAGAAACACCGTCGACACTATTAACACTTGTGACAGCCTTTGTGCATCGAAAATACAAAATATATATTTTTTATGGTGTTATTATTTACGACAAACATTATTTCATCGTAAATTTAAAAAAAAAAAGAAAAAGAAAAGGTATTAACGACAAACATGAAGCCATTAAAAATGGTAAAATATTTTGGAGGGAAAATTCCCCCCTTACTTTTCACATTTGTGACGACATTTATCCATCGTAATTAATTTTTTTATTTTTCTAATTGAGTTTGTATTTACGATGAACATGCTGACCGTTGTAAATAGTTAATTTGCTTTAAAAGAAAGAATGTATAAGTAATGGAATTGGATCCCTCCCAACAAATAATATTTGCGATGGACCTACGCCGTTGACATTGGTAATTTTTTTAAAAGGGGGAAATCATGCCCTTATTTTTCATGTGTTTGATGATTTTTTCCATCACTATATATTGCATTGTTATTTACGATGGACATTGTGGTCATCGTTAATAGTTAAAATTTTCATAAGAAAAAAAGGTATTAATGACAGTAAGATAAATCTGTCACAATAAAAGTGATTTCCAACATACATATGGCCGTAAAAAAATGATTATTTACTTTGAATGGTAAATTTTCCTCAATTTTGTCTTAAAACTCTAGAATTTTATCTTAATTTTAAAAATAGAAAAAAAAAATCTAAAAAGACCCTTCAAGTACATGATGGCTATTTTGGTCATTTCAGAAGTAAAATGTATTTTGATCATTTTGAAGTTTTTAGGGGCACTTTCATCACTTTAGATGTTTATGGGTATTTTGGTAATTTCCTATATTTGATGGCGTATTTCAGCCATTTTGAATGGTCGGATTGTGTCAATGGGTTAATCAAAGTTTCCCAGTGGGTGGGTACAACAACATGTGTCCATCATGAAACCAGATGGAGATCCAAAATTTGACTTTTGGATTGGTAGAATGTGGTGAAATATTTGTGTTTGTAAATTACAGTGATAATCAGACAATCAGATTGTGAGAACAGAGCAGTCAAATCTTGCGAAACTTCGTCAAAGTCTATTAAACTTGATCAATCTTTGGTCAAAATTCAAAGTTGGTTCTAAGATCACTGGATTTGATCAAATTAGGTTGTTCAATGAGGTTTTAAGTGGGTTTTGGGTATTGATCAGAGTTTTAGGGTTTTCTTGGTTTTCATGTTTTTATTAGTTTCAAGTTTTAAAATGGCAAAGTCAAAAGTCATATGCAAATCCATTCGAGGTCATTTTGTAGGTTTTTGGTTGTATTTTGTAGATCATTTTCTCAATTATTAGTAATACTTATATAGTGTATAACTCTCTTAATTAGTATAGTATTAGATATTTTTAGTGATTGAAGTTTCATTATAGGCGGATACGACATGCATCCATCTTGTGCAATACTCAAATTTAAAATTTGACCATTGGATTGAAAAAGTAGGATAAAATATTGGTTTTGATAAATTTTGAGCTCAATCAAATGGTTGGATTAGAAGAACATAACCAATCAAAATTTCTTGGTGTTTTAGTACAACAACACGTCCATGATGCTCTAGACTCAAACCCAAAGATCGATCTTCCCACCACCACCTTGCATTCTCACTCCCAAACCCTAGATTGGGCCTCTCTCTATTAGCACTCACTGCCGCCACTAGCCGATTGAAGCCCCCAATGATCAATATTTGAATATTAATTTCACCAAGTCTAGTGGTATCGGGACTATCTATTAATTTTGACCGGGTTTAACTAACTTAAACTAAACTTTGATCGTGCCTTTCTCTAAATCTGATCGTTTGATTGTGACCATAATTTACCAAAATTAACTTTTCATTACACTCTTCAGATCCAACGGTTGGATTTCAAATCTAAGTTTGGCGCATGATAGACATATGCTGTGTACCTGTATGGTTTTGTTTTCTCAATTGGACCATCCAATTGGTCTCAAATTTCACCAACACGAATGTCACCGTACTCTTCAATCCCAATGATCAAGATTTGAATATGATTTTCACCAAGTCCAGTGGTTTTGAGACCATCTATTAAGTTTAACCAGGTTTGACCAACTTTGACTAAACTTTGACCTCGGCTTTCTTTAAATCCAACTGTTTAATTGTGACCATAATTTACTAGAATTAACTTTTCATTACACTCTTTAACTCCAACGGTTAGATTTCAAATCTAAGAATGGCACGTGATGGACATGTGTTGTGTACCTATATGGCTATATATATTCTCTTAATCTGACCATCCAATTAGTCTCAAATTTTATCAACACCAATATGTCACTATACTCTTCAATCCTAATGATCAAGATTTGAATATGAATTTTACCAAGTTCAGTGGTATTGGGACCAACTATTATGTTTGATTGGGTTTGACCAACTTTGACCGTGTATTTTTCTAAATCCAACCGTTTAATTGTGACCATAATTTACCAAAATGAACCTTTCATTACATTCTTCAAATCCAACGGTTAGATTCCAAATCCAAGTATGGCATGTGATGGACATGTGTTGTGTACCTATATGATTATATATATTCTCTTAATTTGACCATCTAATTGGTCTCAAATTTCACAAACATCAATATGTCACCATACTTTTCAATCCTAATGATCAAGATTTGAATATGAATTTCACCAAATCTAATGGTATCGGGACTATCTATTAAGTTTGATCGGGTTTGATCAACTTTGACTAAACTTTGACCACGCATTTTTCTAAATCCAATCATTTGATTGTGACCATAATTTACTAGAATTAATCTTTCATTATACTCTTCAAATCTAACGGTTAGATTTCAAATCTAAGTATTTTGCATGATGGACATGTGTTGTGTATTTGTATGGTTATGTTTACTCAATCTGACTATCCAATTGGTTTCAAATTTCACCAACACCAATATGTCACCATACTCTTCAGTACTATTGATCAAGAGTTGAATATGAATTTCACCAAGTCGAGTGGTCTCGGGACCATCTATTAAGTTTGACTGAGTTTGACTAAACTTTGACCGCGCCTTTCTCTAAATCCAATCGTTGATTGTGACCATAATTTACCAAAATTAACCTTTTATTACACTCTTCAAATCCAGCGGTTAGATTTCAAATCCAACGGTTAGATTTCAAATCTAAGTATGGTGCATGATGGACATGTGCTGTGTACTTGTATGGTTAGGTTCTTTCAATCTGACCATCCAATTAGTCATATATATATATATATATATATATATATTTAAAGTAAATATAGTTAGTCACATATTAAAATTCATACATAAATTTAATAATAGTTATGATCATTTTTTTTTTTAATTTTTAATAAGATAGAACGTGTAATAATTTTTGTTGTGTGATATTTTTTTTTTTTTTTTAATTTTATTTCATAGCTCATTAATATTAGATTCTTAATATTTTGAACTCATTAACTCACTTAAATATATAGATATGTTTGATTCATGTACAATTACAAAATGCATGACAAAATGGTAATTGCTAGTCAAAAATGGTAATTAATTAAAATTGTCTTCTTTTATTTTTATTTTTTCCTCAAAATAAAATTGTCTTCTTTTATTTTTCCCAACCAAAATTTCCCAAAAATTTGTTTCCCTCTTGACTTGTTTCACTTAGCTCCCCCCCCCCCCCCCCCTAGCGGGCACAAAAAGCCAAAATCTGACCTTTTACTTGGGTTTTTTACTTAGGTTTCTTTCCCCCCAAAATTTGCTGCTCAAGACTTATTTCAAAACCCCAGAAGGATGTTATAAGCTACACTACAAGAAGACTCACCCTTCAGGTCTCCTTTATTATGCTCATGGCAAAACCGTGGGGTAATCCAGGTAACTAATTTAATTTGTCTAACTATCTAGTTATTTAGTCACAGTTACAAGGACGAAATGGGTAATTAGGCATAGTTTCACAACCATTTAGTTAGTAGGTCTGGTTGGGAAGCTATACTTCTAAGTAACATCTCGAGTCTTAAAGACTCGATTTTGGACCCATAAATCGAGTCTTTAAGACTCGGTTTGCATGTTTTGTTGAAATCTGACCTGGCATAAGGTCTACCTGGAAATCGAGTCTTAGAGACTCGATTTCCCTCTGGAATCCACGTGGACATCTTCGCTGGCTGTGATGTGGTGAACCACGTGGAAACCGAGTCTTAGAGACTCGGTTTCAAATAGGGGTTATTTTTTAAATTTAACAACCACTCCACTCTCCGTATCACTATCCACTCTCTCACCCTCTCTCTCACACAGATCAGTATCCACTCTCTCACTCTCTCTCTCGCACAGATCAGCACCATCTCTCTCACAGAGATCAGCACGACCCACTTCATCTCTTTGTTTCTCTCTGCGCTCTGTTTCAGTTCTGGGCTACGAAGAAATCAGCCAAACTCTGACCGCTTCTCTTCTCTCACTTGGGTGAAGGTTTCTCAAGAAGATCAAATTCATTTTGATAAAGTGGAACTGGAAGGTTAGGATCAAAACCCTAATTCCATAAAATATGCGAAATGTCTTAATTGCAATGTTTGTTTTGTTTCCCCAAATTCTTGTTTGTTTTTTTTGGAAGCAACACAGAATCGGCATGTAAATCTGGTTTAGGATTGTTGGTTGTGAATTTGTTTGATTATGAAGTTCAACGGTTGAAGAATCGGCACAAGGTTTTGGTGTACTGGGTTTTTTTTTTTAAATGATTATGGTTGTGGAAATCTACACATTAATTCTATGCTAGGTACTAACTTCTCAAATTTCATATATAGGAAGAGGTAAAATATTTCAAAATTTTAAAGAAAATTATTCTATATTTTATTCATATCTAATAAAGAAGCAGGCTTCAGTTCCTTATCCCATCACAACTGCATTTACACATCACCACACCTACTCCTTATTTCACTACTACCAGTAATAATTCCACAATATGCTAACTAAGGCATATAATAGAAATCAAAATTTGTGACTCAAGCTTACTTTGATGTCCATACTAAAGTAGAAACATAAAATTAGAAGGGATGCACGGTTATAAAGCTGTGACTTACAAAAATTCAGCCAAGACACTATCCTTGTTTACATTTGCAGGAAGTGGCCATACTACCTGGTATGGTCCTTGTAAAATCTCTTGTTTGTGATATGCAGAGATTGAATCATTTGAAAAACTTGATAATTTCCAGTACTGGGTTGAGCGTCTACCCTGTACAGTTAATCTGTCACAAAATTGCATTCTCTTCATCACACGTTTAAATTCAGAAGTTTAGATATTGATCAAAGAGATTGACCAGGCCAACCAATTCATGGATGTATTATAAAATTAAGGCACATGACAAATGCCCGAGTTAGGTATAACACACTCTATCGAAGTCCTTAGACACTCTAAAAACCACCCCCAACTAGGCCTTGACTCCTTGTCCACAACAGCAAAGGTGATAGGCAAAACCTTTTGGTTAGCATCGGTTGCCATTGCAATCATCAATACCCCTTTGTATTTACCATATAAATGAGTTCCATCAATACTGATCACTGGTCTGCAATATTGGAATGCAGCAATGCATGGAGTGAATGCCCAATATACATAGCGCAGTAACGCAATACCTTCTAATGGCCTAGGTATGGTGTGATAGCTGTACTGGGTACCCGAATCCTGATCCAAGTATGCTAACAACAACTTTCACAGCTTTTGGTAAGACTCCTCCCAATCCCCAAATATCTTAGCAATTGCCTTTTTTTTTTGCGTCCCATACTTTATAGTAAGAAACCTCATGCTTATATTTAGTACGTATGATCTCCCAGAGCTCATCAGTACGAGCAGTGTGATTTTGTCGCAATCCTCCCACAATTTCTGATGCAACAAAATTAGAATCCATCATTTTACCGTCTCTTCGCAGGCCAAAAGGTATACAAGTGTGTGGACCGATATAAGATGTGACCATCCACAAACCATTAAGTTTAGACTTCATAAATGCCCCAACGTACCACTTGCAGTTATCGTCAACGCATGCGGCGCACAATTTAGTCGTGGTTGACCTCCGGATTATAAAATTTCTATTATCAGTTGCTGCGTATATTATCAATGCACGTCTCACCGCCTGTTTATTTGGAAAAGTCAACCCTTTACAAAAATGCATCCCATCTTTCCAAGTAGAAACAAATGGTATCTGAAGACATGAAGGATCAACCATATTTTCCCAAATATTTGCGTAGAATGAGTCGGAAGGAGGTCTGTAGCCAGTGGTCGTATTTGTATCATGCTGGACACCAATATCATCGTCTGCATCACCTTCATCATCCATTCCCATATTTTCCTCTTCAAAATTGGGAATGACTTCATGGTCATCCACATCATTCTCAAAGTCACCTCGCTCAATCCTCTCTTCATACTTATCCACATCATCATTATTTTCACCATCATTTGCAGCATGATCTTCGTCTTCCTCCTCTAAATGCGTCTCTTGAGGATGGAAGGTTTCACCAGTATTGACAACATGATCTTCAGATGGGAGCGTATAACCTCCCATTGTATACCCTCCCATTGTAGTGCATCCATCATCTACGGCTGTACATTGTACAGACATAGTTGTTTGTTGCACCATCTCAGTATCAACTTCTGAAAGTGGTTCCGAACTTATGTACAACTCAGCAGCATTTACTTGGAGCATTTTCTAGATACTATTAAACATCATCTTTACATGTTTATCTTCTTTGATCGCCATATACCCATAATTTATCCGGTCATGAAGAACTTCTTGTGGGTAACGATAGATAATCTTGATGTCATACCAAGCAGGGTTCAAATTTAATTCATCCATTATTTTCTTCTTCAGATCATTCAACGTCTTCAACTTACGACGTATCATCATGTAGTAGCATTCAATACCCGGCCCTTTAAATGGGAATCCGTCAATCTGTCCAGGATTCTCAAGGGGTCCACCGTAGTATACATTTACATTAATATTTTTCAAAGATTGTGAACCTATTAGAGAGTCAAGTATAATATGTTACTGACATATTTTATCTCTTTCATTTAACATCAATTACAAAACCTTTTCTACCTACTCAAAGTACAAAAATTACAACTTCTCACCCCACAATTACATATACTCACCCCACATCACATACAAACACACTCAAACATTATCATTTTGTACTCAAACAAATAAAAAAACTAAAGACAAAACTTACCCTCATTACAAAATTCCAACTCAGCTCTAACAAAAATATAAATAAAAATATCAAACCAAACAACAAAAGTTATGAGGATGTGCAAATGCCAAACTAACGAAATCATAAGTTAGATTTGTTCATCAAAATATAAAAGGTATGCTAATTACACTCACAGTTATATATATGAAATCATAAGTTAGATTTTTCGTTCTTTAGTAAGAATTTATCGTTCTCTATTCTTTAAATAAGCATTGTGAAAATAACTTTAATTTTTTTTTAATGAAGATATCGTTCTCTATTAAGATTTTTGGTAAAGAAAAATATATATAACTATCCCACAATGAATTGCTTGTTTCTATCTTAATATTAATTTAATACGATTTTTTATGGATGATTTGGAAAAAAAAAAAATCATTCTTATAAAATAGGGGTATATATATAATTCAAATTAAATTATCATTTTCCTTTCATATTTCCTTACCAAACACAAAGAGAAAGTATGATTATAAATAAAATAAATAAAAATAAAGAACAAAAAGAAAGTATATGTAGTTACTATTTTATCTTTCTACTTTTCTATAATTTTAACCAAACATAATAGAGAAAATAAAAAAAAAAATTTTAGTCCTACATTTTCATTTTTGCCCTATTCTATCCTACCAATTTTTTTTCCTATTTTTCCTGTTGTTCGTACCAAATAGATCCTTGCTACAACTAAAGAGCAAAGAGGGATGTACTTCGAGTCTTACCATAGAAGAAAAAGGGGTACGATGAAAGCAAAAATAAAAGAACTTTCAATCAAATATTATATGGGAATTTTTTTTTAGAAGATTTTTTAGTGTAGCTCTACCTTGTAAATTCATCATACCATTTTAAAATAGGGCATCATCAATATTTAAACAAAGGTTAACCATCACCAATTTAATATTAATTTAAATTATTGAAAATATATTAAAATCCAATCCATTCATTTTAAAATAGATTTTTTATTTATTTATTTTATATTATACTAAAAATCCACTTTTTGCATTTATGGGCATTTTCATTTGGGTTTCCTAAATAAGTTTTATGTATGATGGAACTGTTTTTGACAAAGTTTCATTATGGCCCTTACCGCCATATAACAAAAACTCAAACAAATGAAAATCCCCAATCAGCAGCTTCTATGTTGCCCACCATAAAAATCCCCCACTCAAACACCACCGCAACCCTCCATTTGAAATTCCACACTTTTTGTGAAGTTAAAAGAAAAAACTGTGAAGAAAATTTCTCTTAATATGAAAAATACACAAACATCTATGTATCATGATAGAACTATCTTAAGAACTCTACACAAACAATGCCAACTCCTAACTGCAAATGTAATGTCACTCTCTTTCTGTGCAATTTCAGGCAGCAATGTTTTTTGTATTTACTAAAATATTTTCCATTTACCATGCTTAGTAAACAGCCATCCACACATTCATTCAGAGTTGGACTGTTTTAGTTTTCTCAATTGGTCCAGCTTACAAACTACAACCTTTTACAAATTTATTATGTTACTCCATATTGCACAAAACAAAAACAAAAGAGAAATATCAAAATCAAACAACAAAACTCATGATACACAAATATATCCTAAAACTATATACACCAACACTAGCAAATACACTAAAAAATCAACAGACTTACCTGACATTTTGGATGTAAACGTGCTGAGATTATATGAATGAGAGAGGAGTGAAAGATGAGAGAATGTTCACTGTATGAGAGATAAGAGTTGTATGAATGGGAGGAGTCAAAGAGGAGAAAAGTTCACTAAATGCTCTGCTGAATACGTATGACCCAGAAAAGAAAAATAGATCTAATGATATTAGGGACCCAGACATGATTATTGCCACGTGGAGAATTGTTTACCACATCTTCAAAATCGAGTCTCTGAGACTCGATTTCGATGTGACATCCACGTGGCTGTAATAACACCAATATCGAGCTCATTAGACTCATTTATGAAAATCGAGTCTATAAGACTCGATTTCCACGTGTACATCAGCCACATTGGATGCCACGGAGGAAGTCTAAGAATACTAAAACCGAGCCTCTAAGGCTTGGTTTATAACCTGAAAATTGAGCCTTAGAGGCTCAAGATGCTAGAAATTCAATACATTTGTAATTGTGACTAAATAACTAGATAGTTAGACAAATTAAATTAGTTACTTGGATTACCCACTATTTTATTTCAAATTTATTAACGTGTATTTCTGGAAGGTGTTTGGTTGATTCTCACGTTCTGGGATTTTCTAAAAAGTCCATGGGTCATTGGGGTCTTCGAGTAAGATTAATAGTAGTAATAATAGGATTGGGTCATTGGGGTCTTTGAGTTCTAGTAATTCAATGGGTAATTCAAACTTGATGGTAAAGGTTCTTATTTGGTCTTCAATGTTGGAGATGCTATCTTTATAAGCGATTTGAATTCTCAAGACAAGGTAGTTTGGTATTTTAGTTAGTTGAGTGATCAAACAATGAAATTTGAAATTTATGTTAGTTAGTTGAGTGGTCAAACAATGAAATTTGAAATTTATGTTAGTTAGTTCAGTCTTCTTCTTTTTTTTTTGTTACAATTTCTTGGCAACCAAATGGTGTTGAATTCTATCAGGAATTTTTTCAAATATTGCTTGGTTGCTGAGAAAATTGCACACAAGTGACAGGAAAGTGAAATTTGAAGTCTTACACTGTTGCTAAGACTTGGTTTTTGAAAGTTTTGTATTGAACATAGAGCCTTATTCATCACTTTTTTTTTACATTCCAATTGCTGCAACAGAGGATGGTGTGTTTACTTCTCCAGAGATGGCAAAGTCATTTGATTTCATTTCAGAGGAGCGAATATACAATTGGTATTTTATTTTGTGATAGAACTCTTGCTAATATATGTGCTTAAATTGATTTTTATTTTATTTTATTCTGTAGCTATTAACTTCCAAGTGAATAGGTGATTCATTTTGCTTATTCTCTTTATTTCTACTTTGATGTATATATTTTAAATTGTTATATTTGTTTCTTCACTTTGGTTGATGAATAGATATTTTGTTTATGTTAAGTTAAAATCTTACTACAATGGTCAGTATGGCATATTTCATAATGACTACAACGTTGTTTTATTATTGTTATTAGTTAAGCTACTGCTGGAAACCAATCGCATTCTATATTACCATAGTTCCCTTTGGTTTCATGTTTGGTAATACTGTGTGTGGAGCCTGATATATTCCATAATGGCGATATAATTTTCATAAGCCTATTATATATGGATGTATGCATTCACACAACACAACCTATTTTGCTCCTAGAGAAACTCAAAATTGATCTAGAAGCCTGTGAATCTAACATTGCTGTAACACTCCATGACAGTAGTATACATAAGATGGATACTATAGCTATTAATCTAGTGCTGTCTAATAGCTTTATAGTTGATGGGTATATTTCATTTGTGTATTTTTCTCTCTCACCCCTTATAAATGCATAGGTGCTTCTTTTTATGGGAAGGGCCTCCTGTTTATTGCATATCCTTTCATATATATATATTCTCTTTCTACCTATTTTTTATGTTTAAAATTTTAAATAATTTTAAAATTATTTAAAATAATTTAAAGTTGGGTTCTCTTATAAACATAAAGTCTATTGTTTGTTATGTATTTATTGTAAAGTTCATGAATTGGCCACACACAAATATTGGTTGTTTGTGGATTGGCCATATGGTTTCCTCGAGATACTTTCACCCTTGTAGTTAATAAAATGAGTGGCGGGCACAAAGGGTGTTATCCTGAGAAATATTTTTATTTTAATATTATTAAAAATTTTAAAAACATAAAGAGTTGCTTTTTGTTTTTTACCAAGTTTGAAGAATGTATAGCATGAATTTTTTTTTTTTTTTTTTAAATGTATAGTAAAATACAAGTCTTGGCCTAATGGTGTCTCTTAGTTTTATATATATTGACTTTTCTTGTAGGGCATTGTTGGCCTGGAAACAGAATATGGCACTCTTCATATAAAAGTAAGCGTTCATACTCTCTGTAGCTTTAAGTTCCATATGCTTTTTATATGGTAATAATGACCTGTAGCACTAGTACAGTTAACTGGCAATGAAGCTAGAATCTTTTCTATAGATGATAAGTTTAGGTGCACTAGCATACTGGCTTGTGGGCTAACTTTGTATTTAGTTCATCTTTTCTTTGTATGTTTGGTGCTCAAGTACGTACCGTGAGCGCTTGGTTTTTTTTTTTTTTTGGGACATATATACATTAAAAGTGCTTTTATGTTGTAATTTGGGTTTGGACATATATACATTAAAAGTTCTTCTGATTTTTTCAATTGATTCACTATATGTATTCTTTGATGTTGATAATACCATTGTTATTCATTGTGGGGATTGTTGTTAATGTTGTTAAATTAATACGTTTCAATATCTTTATTATGTATTGTAAATATAATTTGCATAGTAATAGTTTTTTTGTATACTTATTCAGTTTAATCAAAATATTACAGACCAATGCTGGAGAAGGAAATCAAAATGTGGACGAAAACACAGAAGATGACTCTGAGGAGGAAGATGACTCGGATGGCTCTCAGAAGGAGAATACTGACTCAGATGATGATTGATCTTCCAATATTTATGTTTTCAAGTTTGGTGAAGGATATTATAGCTTTCATACAGACGTTTTAATTAATATTTTTTATTCTATTTTATAGACATTTTAATATTTTTTTTAATTGCATTATGCACTTTCTAGATTTGGACAATTATGGATTTGTGCTTGTTATTTGAATTGAAAAACTTTTGGGAGATTTATGTTTCCTCGCAATTAAAATATTAGAAATGATCTCTCTTTTATTATTGACAGAGTTATTTTGTTGCAAATAATGTGTTACTTTGTTGACCAAAAACTACATTAACGACAGCTATAGTTCATCACAAAAGTTATTTTTGACGACAAACCAAGTACTTATGACAACTTTTATTCGTCAAAACAAGGGCATTAACAACAGCCTTAGTTCGTTGTAGAAAGTATTTGGTCGTTTGACTTCCTCGTATGAAGTTACATTGTCGACGACAAACCAAGTAATTATGACGGCTTTTATTTGTCAAAAAAAGGTATTAACAACGGCCTTAGTTCGTCATAGAAAGTATTTGGTCGTTTGACTTCCTTGTATGAAATTATATTGTCGGTGACAAACCAAGTAATTACAACGGCTTTTATTTGTCAAAAAAAGGTATTAATGACGGCCTTAGTTTGTTGTAGAAAGTATTTGGTCATACGACTTCCTCATATAAAGTTATATTGTCGATGACAAATGAAATAACTACGACGACATTTTGTCGTCGAAACTATGCATTAACGACAACCGAAGGTCGTCACAAAAGGTATTTGGTCGTCCAACTTCCTCGTATGAAGTTGAATCTATGACGGCAATTATCAAGTATTTACGATGGAGTTGTACTATCGAAAATGAGTGTTAGCAACGGTCTCATCAGTAATATAGTATTACTGACAAGGCTTTTTCCGACGGCCGTCGACGGCCTTTTATCGTCAGCAATACTAATCTGCGACGGCTTTTTGTGTTGTTGTGACGAACTCTAGCCATTGCTAATAGCAATATTTTTTGTAGTGCATGGCATATCCTAAGTTCCTAACTGTATAGTAAATCCACTGAGCCAAGTGGTGGAGCTTGCCATGAAACAAGTGCTAGATTGGGGAAGGGATAAGCTGTGTGGTAGAATTCATTCAAATGCATTGTGGAGACTGTCTTGAAGGGCTTTGTGTGGTGAATCTTTTCCTAATTACCTTGAGATTATTGTTGATATCTTGAACCTTAGAGGCAAACACATGTCTCTGTATCAGTTTTATGGTAAAGTAAAAAACCTTCAACGGTAAACGGAAGCGTTGCCTTTTCCCTCGAGGATTTTTTGCTAAATGAATTATGTATTCATCAATGACATCTTCTATGTGATAAGCTTTTTCCCTTACCCATGTTATTGCAACGTTGTTCATATCTCCCATCTTGGCCTTTGCATTTGCATCCTTAAGGAAGGAATGAATGCTCTCAAGTTCGTCTTTGACGTTAGCAACTTTCTTTTGGATACCCTCCAACAGTGACGCTTCTTGGGATAACAACCGGATCAAATGTTGTATAACTAGCTTGACTGCACTTTCTGCCATTTCTCTACCCTTAATAGATTTGACTACACGGCTTTGAGCAAGACCACTGATTTGGCAACAGATGATTGAGTGATTTTATTCTTTGAATTGTCTAAAGGACTATTGATCTACGAACAAGAGAGGAATAGAAATGGGTTTGGATAGCATGAGTGGCTGTGTCCTTGAGAGAGTATGGATGTCAAGAACATGCAGAAGGAGAAGAAGAAATGGAAAAGTGATGGTGCTATTTCTTGGAAACGTGGATTTTGAGGTCGTTGATGATGTTGGTATTGGTTTTGAAAAAAAAAGAGATTGTGGGTCTTGGGTTTCAGTAGGGGTGGCAGATTTTATCCATATCCATGAACCCACCCATTACTCACCTTATTTGGGTAAGTCTTAACCCAACCCATTTGAATATTTGGGTTAAATGGGTAAAGACCCATTTGGTTATTTAATTAGATGGGTCTAAATGGATAAATCCACTAATACCCATTAAACCCATCTAAAATTTAAATAAACAACATAAAATCTAAATTTCTAGAAAATGACTAAAATACCCCTCAAACTTAAAAAATGATCAAAATACTACCAAAACCCATAAAATTACCAAAATACCCCTAAAACCCAAAAAATGACCAAAATACCCCCAAAACCTAAAAATTACCAAAATACCCCCAAACCCAAAAAATTACCAAAATACCCTCAAAACCCAACAAATGACCAAAATACCCCCAAAATCCAAAAAATGACCAAAATATCTCTGAAACCCAAAAAATGACCAAAATATCCCTAAAACCTAAAAATTACTAAAATACCACCAAAATCCAAAAAATGACCAAAATACCCCCGAAACCTAAAAATGACCAAAATACCTCCAAAACCCAAAAAATGACCAAAATACCCCTAAAACCTTAAAAATTACTAAAATACCACCAAAACCCAAAAAATGACCAAAATACCCCCGAAACCTAAAAATGACCAAAATACCTCCAAAACCCAAAAAATGACAAAAATACCCCCAAAACCCAAAAAATGACCAAAATTCCCCCAAAACCCACAAAATAACCAAAATACCTCCAA
Source organism: Quercus agrifolia (assembly GCA_029955455.1). Taxonomy (NCBI): domain Eukaryota; kingdom Viridiplantae; phylum Streptophyta; class Magnoliopsida; order Fagales; family Fagaceae; genus Quercus; species Quercus agrifolia. The sequence continues at coordinate 60,163,632 of JARQAD010000004.1, forward strand.
AATATCTACAATGAGCAAAACACCCCCCAAAACCTCTCAAATGTCCAAAATATCCCCGAAACCTAAAAATAACCAAAATACCCTCAAAACCCAAAAAATGAAAAAAAAAAAATTACCTCCAAAACCTCTAAAATGAGCAAAATAGCCCCCCCCCCCCCCCAAAACCTCTAAAATGTCCAAAATATCCCCAAAACTCAAAAATTACCAAAATACCCCAAAAACCCCAAAAATGACCAAAATGCTTCCTAAACCTAAAAAATGACCAAAATACCCCATAAACCTTGAAAATGACCAAAATACCTCTGAAACCTTAAAATTACCAAAAATACCCCCTAAACCTTAAAAATGACCGAAATACCTCTGAAACCTATAAAATTATTAAAATACCTCAAGGCCTAAAAAATGACTAAAATAACCCCAAAACCTAAAACAATGGCCAAAATACCCCAAAAACGTAAAAAAAATGACCGAAATACCCCAAAAACCTAACAATTACCAAAATACACCTTAACCTAAAAAATTACCAAAATACTCCATAAACCTAAAAAATGACTGAAATACCTCTAAAACCTATAAAAAAACTGAAATACCCCCGAAACCTAAGAAAATTACCAAAATACCCTGAAACCTAAATTATGACCAAAATGCCCCTAAACATGTAAGATGACCAAAATACACCTGAAACCAAAATAACCCCAAAACCTAAAAAAAATGATCGATAAAAACCCCTGAAACCCAAATTATGACCAAAATGCCGCTAAACATGTAAGATGACCAAAATACACCTGAAACATCTAAAATTACTGAAATAGAGGTTTAGGGTATTTTGGATGTTTCAAGGATATTTTTGACAAATTAAAGGTTCTAAGAGTCTTTCATTCATTTTATAGGTTACGAGGGAATTTCGGTAATTTTTTAGGTTTCGGGGTTATTTTGATCATCTTTTAGATTCTAAGGGTATTTTAACCATTTTTTAGGTTACGAGGGCATTTCTGTCATATTTTAGTTTTAGGGTTATTTCGGTAAATTTCTAGGGTTCAGAAGTATTTTGGTACTTTTTAGGTTTTGAGGTATTTCGGTAATTTTTTAGGTTTTGATGTCATTTTGGTCATTTTTAGGTTTCGAGGGTATTTAGGTCATTTTTTGGGTTTTAGGGGTATTTGGTATTTTTTAAGTTTCGGGGGTATTTTGGTCTTTTTTGGGGTTTGGGGGGTATTTTTGTCATTTTTAGGTTTTGAGGGTATTTTGGTAATTTTTTGGGTTTCGGGGGGTATTTTGGTCATTTTTTGGATTCCGATGGTATTTTGGTAATTTTTTAGGTTTCAGGGGTATTTTGGTCATTTTTTAGGTTTTGGAAGTATTTTGGTCATTTTTTAGGTTTTAGGGGGTATTTTGGTAATTTTCAAGTTTCGAAGGTATTTTGGTCATTTTTTAGGTTTTGGAAGTATTTTGGTCATTTTTAGGGTTTGGAGGTATTTTGGTCATTTTTTAGGTTTTATGGGGTATTTTGGTAATTTTTAAGTTTTGAAGGTATTTTGGTTATTTTTTGGGGTTTTAGGGGGTATTTTGGTCATTTTAGAGATTTTTGAGGTATTTTGGTCATTTTAGTGGTTTTTAAGCATATTTGGTGATTTTAGAGATATCATGGGTATTTTGGTTATTTTAGAGGTTTCATGGGTATTTTGCTAATTTTAGAGATTTTGGGGATAATTTTGGATGTCCAAGGGTATATTGGTAATTTTGAAAGATTAGAGGCATTTGCATCATTTTAGGTATTTAAGGGTATTTTGGAGTTCAAGAGGGTATTCAAGTAGTTTTAGAGGTATTTGGGTCATATTGAGTTAAATGAGTGGGTTACTAATTAAATGGGTTAGGCTGGTAATGGATAATTAATTTATATATAAACGGGTCATAAATGGATAAATGGGTAATTATACACCCAACCCATTTATGACCCAACCCGCCCATTTGCCACCCCTAGGTTTCACGAATTGAGGGTAGAAATGCTGCTGATGATTTGGAGGACAGATTAAAGAATGTGAACTGCACTGGCTTGGAGAAGTGGGTTTGGCAATGGTGGTAAAAGATGAGTAAAGAAGAAAGAGCTAGAAAGTGGAATAGCAATCTGCAATTTCGGTATCAATGAAATGGTACAAAAGAGTCAAGAATACAGCCAATAATGGAAAAAAAAATAAGAGTATGATCTAACAAGAGCAGTCCATAATGCATGGACTCCATCTCTTTCTGCTCACTGAAGTTAGTCAATAAAATACTGTTATTCACTCAACAAGTCTTTTTCTTTTTAATATTTGACCAGAAGAAGATAAAATAAAAAAATAAAAAAATAAAAAAAAGAAAAAAAAGCTAACAGATTTGAAGGAATTTGACCAGAAGAAGAGAAAAAAAGAAGAAAAGAAAACTGCTCTTATCTAATTTATATATATATATATAAATAAATAAAAAAAATATAAAAAATAAAAAAAGGGAGAAGAAGAAGAAGAAAGCTAACAGACTTATTAAACTATACAAAAGAAAGCTAACAGACTTAAACTATACAAAAGAATGCAAAGATAAAATACAAAGATAAAACTTCCAATAATTTGAGTTGTCACGATAGTGACGAAATCAAACAACAAATTAAGATCTCTTTTTCTTTGTAGTCTTTCCAAAAAAGAAATTCCGACTAACACTTTTCATCATCATTCATCGATAGTAGCAGGAACTGTTTGATTATATTGATCATTAGCAATATGATATAAACCACATGCGGTACATTATTCTTTAATAATTAAAAAAAAAAAAACACAAAAAGAGAGCAGGAGATTCATTTTTTTTTGCAAGTTTATTATTCTTATAGTTTTATATATAGTTCAAACTCAATTGCATAATAACTTAATCAATCTATTTTCTTTGATATAAATTAATCAAACAATGCTTCTCAAGATTAGTTTACGTGGTCTAAATCAAGTATGGGTACGTAGCCAAGATAATTCAGAACTTAAATTTTTTATTTATTTTTTAATTCCAATTAACTCATAATCATGTGCTGGCTTTATAATTGGCCTAGATTAATTATGGAGTGACCAAACACTTTAACAATCTTATCTCTTCAACTAACACCTTGGTTAAGGTATCTTAATTATTTTATTGAATCTTTGCTATGACCAACCATCAATGCCAGTAGAGCTTTTGGATGAAGGAAGAGAAAAGTCATATCTTTCCTATTGGGTGAGGGAGACTAGGATTTAGGTAAGCAGTCAGATCGTGATCCTGATCTGCTAAACAAAGCATTAAAAGGGAGGATTTTAATGGAAATTTCCAAAGTCTTTGAGCATTGACAAAATTTTTTAATTTAATATTTTATAATTTTAACATGATTGGAGTACTTCAAACATTAAAATTTGAACATGATTGGATCCTATTAAATCAATTGATCTTCAAATCAAATTTTTTCCTATAAAAAAAAAAAAAAACTTTTAAATCAAATGGCAATAGTTCAAATTCTTTTTCCAACTAATGATTGTTGAGAGAGAGAGAGAGAGAGAGAATAATCTATATATTGATGTATATTCTATATGCCTAACACTGTAGAATAGAGGATCTTATATAGGCATAATATATGTGAAATACAAGTAATATGAGTATACTACAAATGACTATACTGAGCCAAGCCCACTGGGCTAGACTTACTGATGTATATACTAACATGATATTAAAAAGCTTGTTTGATTGGGCATTTGAGCTAGGCAAACACATGTTTTAATGCCAAAATGTGAAAAAAAAAATGAAAAAAAAAATGTTTAGCTAGGCTTTTGTTAAGAAATTATGTTTTTAAAAAATGCTCAAAACTTGGGTTTTAAAACTGAAGGAAGAAGTTGCTTTTCTTGAAATGTCAATTTTATACACAACTAATGCTTTCGTTACACAATTTATTAAAAACACACATTTGCGCAATAACCTATCCAAATAGACTTAGTATGTACGTTCACATTATGCTTCTTTTCTATTTATTTTGGTTCCCTATCTTTTACTATTTATTTATTTATTATTATTATTATTATTATTTTTGGTTTTTTTTGGTGTATGCAAACTATAAAAGTACTGCAACTAGTTGCAAAACTTCCAAGTATTGACAAACGTTTTTTTTTTTTTTTCTTAACTCTGTCAAAGTATGCTACAAAGAATGGTATTTTAAAAAGTACGCTAAGAACTTTGTAATTCAACTAGCAACTTTTGGTATTTCCAACAAAAATCACCACTATTCAAATCCCTCATCTTCAACTGTAACTATTGAATTTATAATAATAAGAAAATTATTTTATAAAATTACAAAATAAAAATAGTTTCAAATAATTTGATCATTACCAAAAGTCTTATAGCTCAATGATGTATATCATGTTCCCCTTTATTAGGGGAACTAAGATTCAAATCCCACACACCATTGTACTATCAGGTTTTATTATATAAATATTACTCATTGGCAATGTTATTCCAATCGAATGTATTCATGTGAGCTAGAAGTATGACCTTGATTCTGCCTTTAAATAATTTTCTTTATCCAAATTGCCTTAGTCTTTCATTTCATAGTGACGTCTATACATGGATTTTGTGCAAAATTTTTTTTTTTTGCAGAAGTCCATATAATCTGTGACCAAACAGTTTAAGATTATTACTTACACAATTTATGGACTGTATACTAGAAGAATGGCATTAAACATGATTGTTATTTCACCCCTCCCCCCCAAAAAAAATAGGCTGGCATTGGACCTTGTGTAATTGGTTGGATAAAGACATTCATTCGACAATATATAGAATCTTATGCAAGAATTGGAGTTTTATGTTAGCTTTTATGGAATCAAATTCTATTCTTTGCAAGTATGATATCTTCTTGATAAACTTTTACCCATAAATAAACCCTAAACTCAAAGACAATTTTTTTTTTGAATCAACTCAAAGACAAACTTAAAGTTCAGAAATAAAATAGAACCTAAAAATAGAAATCGACCCAAACAAGGTCAGTTACTCTTCATTTACGAAATCCATAGAGTTTAATAGTAATTTAAAACATGTGGAGATTAATTTTTTCAGAGGTGGACTAACTTTTTTTTTATCGCTATAAACATTGCATATGACAGATTATTTTTTGTATCTTGTATTTTTTTTCCATGAAAAAAGAACAGATAGAAATATAGTTTCTCTTTCACAATTTATAGAAAAGTATATCTTTATAAAAATAATTTTTGTTTTAGGAGAAGAATTGCATAGGGGCAAAAATTAGGCACTTGCATGCCCATTCTCGATGCTATTATTATTATGAACACAAAAAATTTACGAAGCCGTAACGAAAAAGACAATTCTAGCTAGGAGTACAACGAATTTGCCATGCTCATGCACTGCAGCAATAATAAGATTCACTGTAGATCCTAATAGGCTGATTCAAGGCCCAAAGAATCAGCCCAAAAGTTCACTAAAATGCCATTCCTCACTGCCCATTTAATATCCTTTATTTAATAGGGGCTGTCATTGTTTAAGACTCATCCTTGAGTGCGGCCCATTACCCTTGAACAATTTCTTTGCCTTGGACTTTATAAGGTATTTTGGTTTTTGACCCTAATAACCACGGCCCAAAAATAATTTTTGCTTTTATGCAATGTCTACCACTACTTGGCCGTGGAAGCAAGGCTTCTGGGTTTAGCTAAATAAAGACCAATGCCCAGGCCCAATAACTTTATCTCACCCAAGTAAGTTTATTAATATGAAATGGATTTATTTCATTTTTATATTAAATATTATATATTTTAAAGTGCATTCAGCGCTATATCATTAAAATTTTAAATAACAAACAATCAATACATTCTCAAATTTTAAAAACAAAATTGGATTCTTTCTATTTCAAGTGAAATCGGCAAGATCTTGTTAGGTGATTTTTTTTTTTTTCAAAGTTTGTGCCCGTTTAAACTATCTATTAATCACATCCAACTGGTTACATGCTCTGTAGTAAAAAAAAAAAAAAAAAAAAAACTGGTTACAAGCTCTACTAGCTAGGTAATGCAAAAGCTCATCCAAGCAAGCATGATAGTTGAGCTTTCCGTTTTGTAATTGATGTGCTTGTATGGATTGTACATGTTATGAGAAGGTGGTCTCATAAGATACCATCTCATTGAAAACGTGATAATCACATGCACACGCAATCTTCTTTTCATTTAAACAACTCAATTAGTTACCGAATTAACCAAAACATGTTTATTAGTTTCTTCTACAAGTCAAATTATTAACATTATCTTAGTTTGCTAGTTTGTTTGTTCTTCGAAAGAATAAAGAAAACATTCACATATAGTTTACTCTTGCATCATTTTTAGGCAAATGTCAAAAAATAGAATTTTTAGCTAAATCAAAGCTATTACATGCGAATATATCAGCAAAATACATGACATATTTAAACCACTCTGAAGAACAAATACAATTTAACTATTTAAGTAAAACATCACCCTTTTGGCTATCATATTCTCAAGAGGTTCATATGCTTAATACAGTGAAATTAAAACATTATTGCAATTACAAAATAACGAAGGCTGCTATACAGGGGAGAATCAACCACTGCCGCTATGGCTGATCAACTAAAAACAGCAAGTATATATATATATTTTCTTGATCTGGCACTTGAAAATCCCTTAAGACATCGACTTTGATGGTTGTCGCCTAAAAAGTATAAAAATAGAAATATAAACAAAGTGATTTGGTATGAACAGTGCCAAAAAAAATCATATTTATAATATGTAAGGGGAAAATGGAGACTTACAAACTAACTTTGAAAGCAACTAAGCTTTATGGCTCAGATGTCCTACCTATCATAATGAACAAACTTAGTAATGTGAACCATAATGTTAATAAAAGAATTGTCTAAAAACTTATAGATTTTAAGAGTGGTTATACTTTATATGATCACAAATTATTTCACAACTTTTTGCCACAATTCTGACATGATAGACTGTAAGTAATTGTCCATCACTTACACATGGACCTATAATTTTTTCTTCATCATTCACACTGTCACATCACAATTGTGGCAAAGAAATTGTGTAATAGTTTTTGGTACTTTATTTTTTTCAAATTTTAAACTTCTCTTACAACAATGAAATTCTAAGAATTAAGTTTTATCTCACAAAAATGTTACAATAGCAATCTTAAGACAAAACGTATATTGATTCACCAAAAATAACTTTCACTATTGGCAAGTATTACTTCTTGATAATCACATTATTATATCTATAAAATTACTGATTAGTTCAAGCCAGTTATTACATCAAAAACTTTTTAGTTAGAGGCCACAGAATGAGAAAGAGAGGAAAAAAAATTGATTGAAAATTTGAAACCTTTTTAAGTAACGATTTGGAACATTTCCTTTCATTAGAAAAGACTTTCGAATTTGGGATATCCATGGTTTAAACACCACCTCCCCCCTCCCTCACTATTTCTCAATTGTGAGAGAGAGAGAGAGAGAGAGAGAGAGAGAGAGAGACATACGTAGGAAGGCATTAAGATTCATAATATGTATAAAGGCAAAGGCATAAAGAACAAGTCATGCACACCACAATTATCTCCCTTCTCACTCTCACCACTTGAATTGTTCATTGTGTAGCAGCAGAAGGAAAATAAAAGAGAAGATTTAAAAAAAAAAAAAAAAAAAAAAAATTATAGCAAGTCTGAACCTTTGGTAACACCATAAATATAACAGTATAATGGCTTAGAGAATTATACCTGTAATTTCGCATAAGTGGTGGCGGCACGTTGGTTCTTCACCTCTTGAATTACCTTCGCAAACGGTCTAACAACTCTGGATCACCAAGCTTGTAGCTTTTGTGTCGTAACCCTTGAATCTTATACCAAAAAAGAACAGAGGGAACATGTGTGACTTTCCAAAAATCAGGGCCTTCATTTGGTTGTAGACTAAGAACAAATTCAGTCGGCATGTCATAAAATATCAGATATTTGAGGCATTTCAGATGGTGGATGCTACAAGGCACCTCCTTCAGCTGTGGGCAAGGTCCAATTAAAATTGTTTCAAGAAGAGGCAAGGCACCTTCATCTATCGTCAACCTATTAAATCCTTCCAAATTTTCAAGGCCTAGCCATTTGAGTTTCTGAAAGCCTCCTCCCTCTATATGTAATTGCTCACCTATGTACCCATCGTAAATTCGAAGAATCATCAAATTGGGCAAGGCTTGCAGGACCATTAATGGATCATCCATTAATCTTGACCAGAATAAACAAATTCGAACTATAGTCTTGTGTTTGGGAATCCATTCCGGCAGCTTTTCTAGTCGCCCATATAGGCCAAGACTTTGTAGGAGGGGCAAAGGAGAAGACATCATTTGCAATTCAAGCACTTCTTCCTGACTTGTTCCATTAATAGTCAATGCCTGAAGATGGCTCATTTTCCCCAATGCGGTGCACAAATCCATCCCATTTTCTCTCTTCAAATTAGCGATTTCAAACTTTCTCAATTGTCTCAAACTCCCCAATTCTGTTATAAGGGCCGTGTTGTTGGCTTCAATCTTAACAAGTTTCTGTAAGGATTGTAAACACCCAATGCCACTATGTATTTTTACTCCTCGTCGAGAATCAATACTAAATTCAGTATCAAAATTTTCAATATATGCACCAAGGTATTGTAGCTTATAGAGCCCAGTAATTTCTGCTGGTAGCTCAGACACAAGCGAACGTTTCAAATCCAAAGTCTCTAAGTTGTGCAATTCACCTATGGACTTTGGAAGGATTTGTACTTTTGTATCTCTCAGGCTTAAATATTTTAAATGGAATAGGTTACCCACTTCTTTAGGAATGTAATCGATGGGGGCACCTTCAAAATCCATTGTTTTCATAAGCTTGAAATTTGAAAAACAAATTTCAAGAAAGGATTTAGGCACTTCATCTACCCCAAAAACGAGAATAGAACGAGTTTGAGAACTAGTAATACTCTGTAAAGAAGCATTTGAATTGTTTTGAATTGAGAGACGTCGAGCAATTTTGTCAAAACTTGAGTAGTTTCGTATTGAGACCAAACGAAAATTCAACTCCTCTGACCTCGAAAGAATGACCTCACGCAACATATCATGAACTCGACAACTTCTAATTTTGCCTCTAGAATCGACCATCTCCACCTGAACCAAGCTTCTATGAATAAGCTCTTTCAAGCAGTCTTGTGCAACCTCTTCCAATGTTAACCCTTGCTTTTCTTTTACAAAGCCCTCAGCTATCCATAGTCGAATTAGTCTTGCACAGTTAATAAAGTAATCCTCTGGAAACATTCCAAAATATAAGAAACAAGCTTTGAGCTTGTAAGGTAGATCATGGTAACTAAGGGATAGAATTTTGGTGATATTTATGAGATGAGGATTACTTTCTAGCTCTGAACTAAGACTACTATGAAATTTGTGCCACTCATGCAAAACCTTGTCTTTGGTTGATAAAAGACCACCTATAGCCACAATTGCTAATGGTAGCCCTTCGCATCTCCCAACAATGGCACGTGACAACTCAATAAAATCAGGAGGACAGTGCCCCTCTTCACATTGGAACACCTTCCTGTAGAAGAGCTCCAAGGCTTTTTCTAAAGGTAGAGGAGGCAGTTTGTACACATGATAATATATAGATTCTTTGTCAGAAGGAGCAACATCCTCACTTCGAGTTGTGATTATTATTCTATTACCTTTGTCATTCTCAGGGAAACCACATTTTATATATCTCCAAAATTCTGTATGCCATAAATCATCAAAAATTACTACATACCTTAATTCACGCAAATATTGCTTCAAGACTTCAATCAGTGATGTCTCTTTCATTATGTCAATTTCTCTAGGAGCAAACTCCTTCCTTGATTTGTAAAATTGGTTTATCATATCCCTTAACAACTCCTCCATCTTGTATGATTGAGACACAGTGATCCAAGCGTGGCAATCAAAGTGCATGGTCACCTTCTCATTGTCGTACACTTTCTTGACAAGAGTGGTCTTGCCAAGGCCACCAATGCCAACCACTGAAATCACCATGCATTTAGATGGTCCTTCTACCAGCTTCTCTATCAATTCAGCTTTAGGATTCTCAATGCCCACAACCTCAGCTTCATCAAGGAAAAGGGATGTCACTCGAGGATCATGCCATGTAACACTTTTAGTGTCACTACCAGATAATCTTTTCCCTATGGTGTTGAAGCCATATCTTTCACCACTCTTTCTGATGCCATCTAGTGTCTTGTTGATACCTTGAATCTCAGAGGCTATCACATGTAGTTTTAGGTATATGGCTATGTGAGAAATCTTTTGAAGTAAATAAAAGCGTCGCCTTCGCTTGTGAGGCTGTTTTGCAAAATGAAGTATGTATTCATCAATAACATCTTCTATGTGATAAGCTTCTTCCCTAACTTGTTTTACCCATGTTTTTGCAACATTGCTCGTGCCATCCTTTTCAGCTCTTGTATCAGCATCTTTGAGGAAAGACTGAATCATCTCCATTTCACATTTGATGCCTACAACTTCTTCATGGATACCCTTAAGCAATTGTGCTTCTTGGATTAACAATGGGACCAAATGCTCTATAACCAAGCTGACTGCGGTTTCTGCCATGTCTCCTCCTTTTAAATTAGTAGCCACAGTAAACTGTAGATGAACTAACTCATTGTCAGATATAATAGAAATAAAAATCACATTTGAATGTAAAAGAGGAAAAAAGAGTTAGTTAACATCTAGTTTTTAGTCCCAATCAATTCCTAGTTCTTATTACTATTTCGATTTACCAGCATATTCATCATCTTGCCTAAGTGGGTGTTAACATTTAATTCTACCACCATATTAATCATATTGCCTAATCAACTTCATCTCCATATATTCAAATCACTATTACCACTATCTTCACCATTTTGCAAAATTATCTCATCATTGACATTTTTTTCAGGTCCATTTTCTTCTAATCATCTCCAACATTTATTATCGATTGTTGTTATTTTGTTTTTCTTTAACTTCCTTATTGTCATTCAAGCTACTTGGATCTATAATAATTATAACAACTTTTTTAAAAAATTATATTTTCATTTAATTTAATTTGATTTGATATATATTACATTTTGTACAATACTAACAACTAAGATGAACAACTAGGGATATGAGCATTATGTTTGGTGGATTGGCACTTGGCAGTTCAAGCTTAGGAACAGCCAAATAAACTCTGGGTAGAAAAGCAGACTAATTTAGTTGGGATGTGGTTTTGTTCAATTGAGTTGTGTGATTTTTTAGCTCCCATGAGTCATGACTCCTTGGTAATTGAATTTTATTCCTTGTGCTTTTCACATCACATTGGTTTTTGATTGAATGCAGAATGCGCAAAAGTTGAGAGGTTTCTAATAGTCAAACACTTAGAAAGCAGTTGTTTCATGACACCTAAGTCTACGTATGCTCCATGGGTTTTATGACAATAAGTTTACATATGCTCCAATGTTTCCTAGCAATTCCAAACACTCACAATATTAAGGGATGGTGATGTTTGTGATTGGGGTGATCTCCTCTCTAAGGTATTACAAGACTCTCATTTGGGTAAGTCTTAAATTGCCACCCCAATCACAAACATACCGTGGGTATTTTGGTAATTTAGTAATTTCCTTTGAGAGTTTTTGGTAATTTTATAATAAGTAAAATGCTTATAAATCAAATAATGGGTACAATGGGTACGCTGGGTGATTAAATGGGTTTAATGGGTTGGGTAGTTATTGGGTATTTAATATTTATTTAAATGGGTAATAAATGGATAATGAGAAATTATATACCCAACCTAAATATGACCTAACCCAAAATCTGTCCAACCCGTCCATTTGCCACCCCTCATCAGAGTACATAAAATTGATGGTGTTTGCCTTTCTCAATGAAATCCTCAATTTTATCAACTATGTGATGGGTGCTTAGAGTAAAAATTCATGGAAAATGAGAGTATATATAATAACTAAGGGAAAGGTACAACAAATGATCTAAATAACAAAATTGTCTGCTATGTTAGGCAATTTGCAAGACAAGTCTCATGAGTTGTCTTGCGAGTCATCTCCCAAGCTGAGACTTTACTGAATACTAAAATAGCACATGTAGCACACATGCTTCATTTGTGGGTCAATTGGGTCTCCTGAACTAACTCGCAAATTTGCACTTCTAGCAGCGCTTCAGTTGACTTCTAAGTCCAACCCAATTACAAATAAAGCCCACAAACACAAGGAAATTAAGCATGAATTACAAGAAATGATACCATATAAAGCCAACACTAATAATTACAAGGTAATTACAAGAATTTATAACTTTTTTTTTTTTTTTTTGGAGAAAAACAATAATTTATAACTTAACACTACAGGATACCCAATTTAAGATTTACCATCATGTCTTTAATGTTTCTTTCTCCCACCGTTAATTTAAATAGAATTTTTTAACTCTTAATTCACTTAAATAAATTTATTTGATTCTTGTCGTTGGATGAATTCTGCTCTAATGCGTACTGCAATTAATTTTCGCAAGTTGTTGCTTCACAACAAACAAATATGCTGATGTTGACTTGCACTAGCACTTCTGCAAAATAAAAGGCATTAAAACAAAATAGTACCTGCTCTTTAAATTGCACTTCTGCTCTGTAAATTGCACTTGTTTCTTCTTCTTCTTAAGTAGACAAAGCAGCAACTTCAACCTGACCATAAATGTATGATTATTATCCTCCACATAAAAAAGTATTTGTTTAAAAGCGAAGCTTGCAAAAGAGCATAAGTTCTTACATTTCAAAGTACTTTTAATGGAGTCTCCTTGTATGCTTGGGGCTTAGGAACAGAGTCCCATAGATGTATTTTGCTTTACAAGTAATCGCATTTATGGATAAAGATGATGAAGGGAGATTGTGCCATTGTTTTGGGGTAAGGAATAGCAATATATATATATATATATATATAAACTATGATCTAATGTATTCCCTCTGACCTTTTTTGTCCTTTCTGCCACTACTGTGGGACACAAATAAATTGACCTAATTCTATTTTTATACTCTCTAAGCATTCTCATTGGTTAATGTAATCCATTAAAATGCAAAATGTTTTCATAAAAAATGCACAAAACACCCCAAATCCGGTGAGGTATTTTGCATAAATTAATATTCACCGCTTAGTACTCGCTACAATGGTTAAGTATAGATAACCATTATAACATTGTGTGAAAGTTTTTTATTCTCTCTTTTCTTCTATTTGACACTCTCCCTCTCTTCTCTCACCCGCTGAAGTATTAAAGTAAATTTATTTTAATGTGTGTATTGCAAAATAAAGAATGACATGTAAATTGTGTTAAAAAAATGGTTATATAAAACAAAAATTATTCTCAAAATATATATATATATATATATATTTATATATAAAACAAAAACAATGGATTTTTGGAGAGAAAATATTTTATATATATATATATATATATATATTTAGGTTAATTATAGAATACTTTTAAAGTACCATAAATGCATGATTTCTCCTCTCACATAATTATGGGTCCTACTAATTAAATCATTGTGAGACCCACAATTCATATAAAATGAGAGAGTACACATTTATAGTACTTCCGAAACATTCAATAATTTTCCATTTATTTGACGTAAGCAAATGAGAATGCTCTAAAAGTTATAGCTATTCACTATAGGGCGTTCATTTGGTTGTCCTCTGCCTTTCAATTTTATTTTTCCTGTTTCTTGAGAAAGTGTGAAACCTTTCATCTTTCAATCATAGTAGAATATTTAAAAATTGTGCCAATGTTAGTGGGAATCTATGACCAAGAGAGATCCCTAAATATCTATTTGAAAAAAGAGACGAAATAATGTTATCCAGTTGTTAATACTAAAGCAAGAAGCGCCTTTAGGTTTAGTTTAGTTTATTTCATTTCATTTTGGTAAGACAGATTAAATAATGTGAACTGCACTGGCTTGGAAAAGTGGGTCTGGCAATGGTGGCAAAAGATGAGTAAATAAGAAAGAGCTATAGAAGGTAGTGTTTTTAAAGAAAATGGAATAGCAACCTGGAATTTTGGTATCGATGAAATTGTACAAAAGGGTCAATAATACAGCGAATAGTGGGAAAAATAAGAGTAGTACATAATGCATGGAGAGTGAAAGAATAAAATCCATTTCTCTATCTGCTCACTGAAGTTTGTCAATAATGCTGTCATTCACTGAAGAGATCTCTGAGAACCATGAGAAAGGTTGTGACAACTTATCTTATTTTGTAATAGAGAGTCCAAAAGTGCTATGATATTACTGCCAAGATGCTTTCACAATTTTGACAGCTATGGACATAAATTAATTGCTGAAATTTTCTCCACTTGTTGTCAGGATTACTCGTTCTAGTTTGAGATCAGTTCTGCTGATTTTTATTGTAAATGAATGAAGTCATTAATAAACAAAAATTTGGGTTTGGCTCGATAAAAATACTTATTCATGTTTTTTTTTGTTTTTAAACAAGTCAAGTTTAAGCCTTTTAAGCATGTTTTTAACAAATGAGTCAAGTCTTAAAAAATAATAAATAAATAAAAATTGTTCATGAAAAGACTCTTGAATATTAGTATTCGATACAAAACTAGTTGAATCTAGTCTAATTTATGGACTTAATCATAAGTTTGATATGATCTTGACAATAAAACTAATGTCTTACTATGACTAAGTAATTGAGAGTTGAGACCACTTGTCCAAATCAAATAAGTTTGATATAAACTTGATAATGTATTTGTATTAGATCACAAGCTCAAAAACTTGATATTGAGCTCAAAGTTTGACTCTAATACTGATCTTAAACTTGGCTTGATTAATAAATTAAACCAAGACAAGTCGAGTTCAACCTTTGAGACTTTTTGACAAGCTCGATCTTGAACATCATTTATAGGCTTGAGCCATGCTTGAATATTTCACCGTCGTTGTTAAGTTTGAAAACTCACTACACACCAAAACTTGGCTTATTTACAGCCCTAGACTAGTGCTTTTGGCTGAAGGAAAACAAGTACAAGAGAAAAGTCAGATCTTTCCTATTGGGAGAGGGAACCTAGGATTGAGGTAAGCAATCAGATCGTGACCCTGTCTTCTAAACAAATCTTTGAAGGGAATGATTCTCAACGAAAACTTTCAAAAGTCTTTAAGTTTGTTGGGTAGTCATTATCTTGATCAATTATTCTAAAAGTTTGAGGCATATATGTACCTTTCTAAGCACTCAGACCACGATGAAAGCATAATAAGGAAAATGAAAAAGATAGTACAACATCATACAGATTAAAAAATTTATAAATTTATAATGATTAGAGTACTCTAAACATTAAAAATAGAACACAATGAGATCCATTTAAATTAATTGAGCCTGTTCCATTACGCTTCTTTTTATATTTATGTTAGTGCCCTATCTTTTATTTATTATTTGTTTGATTGTTTGTGCATGCAAATTATCAAAGTGATGCAACTTTATGCAAAAATTTCCGAAGTATTGACAAAAGGTTCTTCATTTTCTCTCTTTCTCCATTGCTTTTCCCATTACTCCATCGAAGTATGCATATTGATAAAGAATAGTATTTTAAGAACTACAAAATAAAGATAAGTTCAAATAATTTGTTTAATGTCAAATCCTTCATTTCCTAGAGGAATCGAATCTATCCACGGATTTGTGACAATCAATTTAAGATTATTAATACATCACAAGTTATGGACTGCATATTAATAGTCATTGGTGTGATATCATCTTGATAAACTTTTACTCGAGTAATCACTAAACACATAGACAAACTCAAATATCATAAACAAAAGAGAATATCTCTAAAGAATATGGACAATGGACCATTCCTCATAATGTTTTGTAGTTCAAAAGACTTCTCATCATGTTGTAAATGCTAGGGTCCAACTCTTTTAGTTGTGAAACTGATTCAAGGTAAAGCTTTTCCAAAAGAGGCCTTGCACTTTTGTCTGTTATTTGAAAATATAATTGTTCACCCATGCATCTTTCATGAAACCTCTCTCTCTCTCTCTCTCTCTCTCTCTCTCTCTCTCTCTCTCTCTCTCTCTCTCTCTCTCTCTCTCTCTCTCTCTCTCTCTCTCTCTCTCTCTCTCTCTCTCTCTCTCTCTCTCAGAGTAGCTAGACTTAGAACATGAGAACAATCCTCTCTTTTGTTCACCATGGATCAAAGCCATTCAAAGTGAATCAGAGCAGAGAAAAGTTACCTCACTCCTTAATCTAGGTCAAGTTGCTCAATTGTGAAATTTGTTTTCCAAAGAAATTTCTTATGCAAAAAGAAGACAGAGAAAGTAATGGTCAATATTTTGGGCAACTAGAATGACATTTGGTAATTTTATTAATCTTGGAAATAGTCTAATTATTTTGACAAAATTTAAGATCAAAATGATTACTTTCATGATCTTGGTGGCCTTTATGCAATTTTAAAGGTTTAAGGGTTGAAAAATATACTTTTAGAAAGGTTTGGGGTTAAGTTGTAATTTTGGGAAGTTTTGTAGTTATACTGGAATTTTGGGAAAGTTTGAGGTCAATTTGCAATTGAACGAGTGTTGGCTAGTGGACTTTAATTTTAGGGCTCGCTGAATTAATGTGTCTAGGTCTTTCTATACGAATGTGGGTTTATATCTAGGCTTGGATTTGAGTGTGAGTGGGCTTAAAATGGGCTTCGGCTGAGAGTGCACTCTGGATTTGATTTTAGGAAGGGTTTACAATTAAGCTGGGCTGAAGCTTATTCATTGTAGGGTTGGGATTGAGTTTTATTTAGTTTAAGAAACTGATCGGGCTTGGCGTGAATGGGTATTTTAAGTAAAGCTGATGGGCTGGTTGGATTTTTAAGTGAGTGGGCTTGGACTCAGTTGTAAAGGACTGGGTTTCCTAATAGGGTCGGGTCAATCTGTATGGTGATTGGTGAATGTCCAACAGTGACAGTGAGAGTGGTGTAGCATTGGTTGTTTCTGTGTTGCTAATTTGGTATTGCAACTTAGATTGTGTGTATGTTTTTCTTTGTTAGTCAGAGTGAATTCATGTTAAGAATGTTATCAAAGATTGTGTTTTGGTAAAATGAACTTGATTAATTAGCAAGGAATTACACCAGATTTTTATATATATACAGCTGAAACAAAGATATTAACAGAATAAACGGTATTAACAAACAAACAAACTCTCTCTCTCTCACGTGCCAAGCATGTGTGACTAACTCTCTATCTATAACTACACTAAACTACAAGTCGTTTAGTAACACATATACAAAAGCTACATGTAGTTTATCAGCTTCTTCTATTTTGCAGTTCAACTTGCCCTCTGTTTCTTTGGCTAGGTGTTTCTTCTTCTTCTTCTTGCCACCATTCTGATAAGTATTTATTACAAAAATGGTGGTTATTGTTACTTGTGTATGCGTTTGTGAGCATGTGCAATGTACATAGAGATAATGTAATAGCACGATGTATGTACACAGCACACATAGGAGTATTTACAGACACTAGAAAAAACTAAAGCAATGAGAAGTGTTTTTGAGTTTTTGCTCCTTGCTATATTAGCATCTTCTCTCTTCTGTTCTGTGTTTCCATGTCCTCTTGTTTTACATTCATATATATATATATATAGATATATGTTCTTGTCCAAACCTGCGCATTCCAAGAAGGTTTTTCCTGAAAAGATAAGACCTGGAATTAGTAAAAAGAGGGAAATATAGATTTCAGAATTAAGAATAAGCATAAAACATACTCATGACCTTATCATCTCTGCCTTTAACATCCTAGGCATGTCTAGCAATATTTTGCTCAGCTTCTTTTACACTTTGTTTGAACATTTGCTCATAATACAAAATGGGTTTGTAGAAGATGAAAAGTATAAGAGATCAAAAAAAATATTAAAATAGAAATCAAGATGCAAGAAGAGTTTAAGGAGAGTGAGAGAGAGAAATTGATTCATTTGTACCTTTTCCTATATATATTTAGGGACTTCTTCTTTCTTGGGGACTTGTTGCTTTTCATTCCTTCTTAATTGTTTCTATCTGCCATGTTCACATTGCCATAGACTATAAAATCAAGCACAATTTAGATAATTATGGATTAGAATATTGAGAGACACAGATAAAGACCACATACCTAGTCTAACGGTGCTTTCCAATTCCCCTTGCGTAACATTCTTCTAAACAAAGTCCATAAAAACGGATACCCCTTTTTTTTTTTTTTTTTGTGTGTATTTGTATTTGTATTTGTATTTGCATTCCTCAAAGCAATTAGCACCGACATATATATTTGGTTTGTTCTCATTGGACCAGATGCAATTAAGAAAACTAATAGTAATACATGCTCCATGTTTATCGTGATAAAAGCTCATCTTTGAACGTGGTTGCATACAGTCTATAAATTGATCGATAAAACAATTATAAATTGAGTGATGAACAGAATCGAGTTTTAAGAAATGAGAAAGTGGTATTGGAAGTGAAGATGATAAAAAGAGGAGGAGCCAATATCAGTAGCTCGTATTTCAAAGGGATTAAGAATAACAAACACCATCATTCCTAGCAAAAGCTTACTCATAAATTTTTTATCCGTCGATTTGCTTCTACTTTTGTAAAGTTTTTATTTAAAAGTTTAATCTAGTTTCATAACTATGCCTTCATATATATATATTTTTTAAGATAATTACAACATGATGTTAATCTCGAAACTCGAACCCTTTTCCTTTTAGACCCCCAAACACTTTGTGCATGAGGAGGTGTCAATTCAGTTACAAGACCTTTAACTTCGTAATTATGCCTTTACCAATAGGAATTTCCAAAAGAGGTATAATGCAATTAAAATGTAGTCTAAATTGTGGCTCATAGTGGTTGGGTTTCAGGATTAATAAAAATGATTTTTGTATTTCATGGATTTAATGGGTGCTTTGTTGAAGTTTGCTTGGGCAAATTGGGTTTCAAGCTTGAAAATCGAGTCCTTGGTCCTGATTGGGTTAAGCAGTGGCATGTGGATATGTTTTGGGGATAAAACGTGGGCTATATGATGATTACCATATTTTATTCGTCTTTGATTTTGCTGAAAATTATTATTTTAGTAATCTTTGACTAATTGCATACTAGAATTGCCATTGTTCCAAGCGTGAATGGTATGTCTTTTAAAGAAAGGGAAAACTTTGTGATTCTAATTAATCCTTGAACTCATCATAAAATAAAGCAGATGATGTATAGTTTGCCATAAATATTACTAACTAGTTAAGAACCCTGTGCGTATACATGAGCACATTGAAAACACACACATGTACACACATTATATATACAAGATTCTACCTAATAAGTCACTATTCATAGTATTATGTAAAAAAATTAATAAATTTAAATGATTTTTAGAAAGATAAATGCCATTGGAAAGCAAAATCTTTCAAACTCTTTATTATTCTAATTTTAAATATAGAATTTGATATATGAGGGGGTTTTAATTGTCCATTTATGTTGGACTTCTCACTCTCAAAAAAACAAAAAACAAAAAAAAAATGTCGGACTTCTCGTATTTTGTACTGAATTAACTCAATTAGCACAAGAATTTAAACAAAAAAACAAAAAAAAAAAAGATGGGGCATATGGCGCAATAATTGAATTTAATCATTTGATTTAGGCAAAGTTCCATAAAAACTCCCGCCTTCTTCATTTTCATCTTTGGTAAATTTTCCAAGGGCTATTGTCATAGTGATCCTCCCATTCAACTACTTCAACCATTTTTGAACACTTCATAACATTTTCAAGGCTTTCAAGACGTTTATCATTTCTGTATGATTTGATTTCTCGTACACTACCTTGTCAACTCTAGGTATTCAAATAATATTTGTGTTCATGGGTTGGTTAATTTAATTAGTCTCTTCTTAATTTGGCACAAAAATTAAAGTCTTAAATTGGACGTTTGATGCAAAATTGGATCTCAATTGAAATTCAATTTAGAATCTAGTTTGATTTTTCTTTTTAGCTTTGGATCAATATATATATATATATATATATATAGCACAAAAAATAAGAAAATAAAATTGGACTCCTTGATTTTTTGTAGTGTAGTAAATAGTTGCACCAAAATTAAGAAAACTAAATGGAATATAAAAAGCATAAAATTAGACTCTAATTTGAAATCTAATTGAATTTTGAAAACCAAGAATAGGTATAAACCTCATGGTTGGAGGAATCATTTTTTTTCTTTTTCCATTTTTCATAGTTACTCAAAAATTTAGTTTTCTGGTTTTCAAAGGTCACACATGATATAAATCTAAAGAGAAGGAAAATATAATATAAAGGTGCTTTGCCTTTTCCCCTGTACAAACAGTGGGATTTTTTTAACTTGACTTCGACATGACTAAAAACTAGCAAAGAGGTAAAAACTTAATATTCCCTTACAGGCCAATTGGATTGCATTAAACCCAACACACCAACCACTAGGTTATCACATTTCCTTGTGTTTGCTAATGAAAAAAATATTTATTTGAATTACCTTCTCTCACACCTTTTGAAGTAAGTCCTCTGCTACTAATTAATTATTGGCATTTCGTGGATTTTAATTAGCTCAACTGATAAAATATTTGATAGTTGAATAAAAAATTTAGGGTTCAATCTCCATCAATACAAAAAACTGATCAGTATCTTGGTCCAATGATAAAAAACTATTTTATATATATATTATTGGCCTTTCAATTTATTATTTAAGACCATCATATTTTTTTTTCTTATTTTTTCCTAGCTGTTCCAATATGTAGTGTTTTCTAGCTTTCAAAGGGAACATATAATATAAATCTAAAGAGAGGTTAAATATAATATAAAGGCAACATAAATGTACTTTGCCTTTTCCCCTACAAACAGAGGAGTTTATTTACTTGACTTTAACATCACTAAATACTAGCAAGGAGGTGAAAACTTAAAAAACAGTTATTGCCTTACCGGCCTATCGGATTGCATTCAGCCCAACACACCAACAACTAGGCTATCAAATTTCCTTGTGTTAGCTAATAAAGTTTTTTTTTTTTTTTTTTGGAGGGTAGAAGAAATATTTATTTGATTTTAACCTTTCTGTAACAACTCTTGGAGTAGGTCCAACACCACAACTTAATTATTGGCCTTTCGATTTCTTATTTAAGACCATACAAATAAACAAAAATACAAACTAATAATATATATTGAAAATTTTCTTATATTATATTAAAATACTTTTGTACTTGAAGGATTGATAAATATATTATTTATTAATATTTTTATATTTCATTAATATTTTTTATTTTTCTTACAACATTTGTGAAAATACATTTTGAAAATTGTTTAAATTTTCTAAGATATATTGTGATAATTATTATTATTCAATTTTTCTAATTTTACAATTTTAATTCCTTTATTTGTATTTCAATTAATAATGATATCATCACAGTATGATATCATTCAAACTTTAATCCTACCTCAAAACTTTGAACCTCTCATTTTTCTAGCTATGTGGATAACAACAAATTTTACCACTCAAGATCAAATCATGGCAAAAATAAAAGTTACCCCTTTTAAGTTTGATTAATTATCATTTTTGTTATCTGAGCATTCACTTTGGTTTAGCTAAAATATTATTCCAATAAATAAATTAATAAATAAAAGCCTAATAAACTCCAAAAACCCACATTGGGTTATTAACTCAGTAAGCAAAATAAAATTTTGCAACCTTGCTTCCCTAAAAATAGAGGTAGCTTAGAAATGGCGGTGGTCTTAGTGGTTTCTCACCTGACTTTGTGGACTATTATCATAATTCTTGTGGTTGTTAATACATGGATTTAGTGGGTTTAATTTGTGGTGGTTGTGGAAGAGATGGGTCACTGCACAATCAGGAGGAGGTATTGAAGCTATGCAGGGACATAACAAAATTCATATCCTCCATTATTGATCAATCAATTAATTTCAAGAGTGGTTCTAAACAGAGATTTTTTAAGCGATAGTTTTAAGATGGGTCATGACATGAAGGTTGCATTTGGAATTTGAGGAAAAGTTAGTTTATTTTTACTCATAAAGTGGGTTTTATTGTACTGTTAAATGGGTTATATTTCTTCAAAAGTTAGCTTTTAACTTTTTTTTCTACATACTTTTTTAGTTTAAGCAAAATAAGCAATTCCCAAATAGATCTAAAATAGAAAGGCTTATGGATTTTCTACAATGATTAAAAGTTGAAACAACTTTTTTTTTTTAATTATTATTTCTGTTGTGGATATATGTGTGTGTGTGTGTGTATATATATATATATATATTTTTTTTTTGAAGCCATTTCTGTTGTGGATTTTGAATTAGTTGAAGAAGGAAAATTAGAAGAAAATAAGAAAATGATATTTAAATGAAGCAGAATTTAGAATAGAGAATCAAAATGTAAGGTGTTGTGAATATTACTTAGTTAGCTAAAAATCAAACAACAACATGCAAAAAAAACATCAAACAACTCACCCTTAACACGAAAAAACCCACTATGTTCCAAAGCTTTACACAAATTCATTCACCTCCAATGGGCCTAACCCCAAAAAACACAACAACACATTACCTAGTCGGACATAACATGTAATGCCATCTAAGCCATGACCTCCTCAAAATATCAAAAGCCCAAAAACAATTTTTAAAAAAGAAAAAAAATAGTCACCACCGCCCTTGTAATTGTAAACCAATTATGCTAAAATTGAAGAATATATATTATAAAAAATAGAACTAATATCCATTCAGTGTTTACAAAATATTAATAAAAGAAAATACACAAAGTGGTAGATTATTGCATGCGGTGTGTGTTATTGGTTCGAGATGTTTTTGTAGCTTGAGGGGAGTAATGAGGTAAAGGTTAGATATATCATATACATGTTTATACTTCATAGTTGATTAAAAATCTTTCTTTGGACGAATAGAGAACATATATAAAAGTTTAAGTTTTCATGATTTATGGCAAATGTTATCAGAAGTCAAAGAAATTAGAAGAGCCAAGTGAATCACATGAATCCAGAAGCCCAAGTTTCTGTAAAGCTGAAGCAGAGATCAACGACAAGTAGTTTAAATATAGAAACTACATGTAGTATGCTAGTATGCTATTAGTTGCTGGACATGTGCCTTGCACGTGAGTTACTTATCTATAATTTTCTGTTAGTTAGTTAGGAAGTTTGTTAGAGCAGATAAGTTAGTTTTTGGGCTGTATTAGTTGCTATAAATACTTGTAATTATCCCAGAGTTAATTAGATGAATGAAATCATTTCCTTATTAAATTTCATATGGTATCAGAGCGTTTCTGTTCTATTTTCTCCCAAAAATTCTAGGGTTCGTTCTTGAGAGCTTTGAAGCTTCGTCAATGGCGGGAGCAACGAATACCTCGTCTTCTTCCTCTGTACAAGATCCTGCACTTGTAGAGGATATCTCAAATCCTCTATTTCTTCATCACGCTGAAAATCCTGGAGCGATGCTTGTGTCTGAACCATTGATTGGCGAGAATTACCATGCTTGGGTTCGTTCAATGAAGAAAGCATTGGTTGCCAAGAATAAATTTGGCTTTGTCAATGGTAGTATTACTCTCTCTTCTCCATTGATAAAAACTCCAGCAGCAGTTGATGCATGGATTCGGTGTGATAACATGGTAGGGTCTTGGTTGATGAAGGCTGTGTCACCTCAAATTCGAGTGAGCATAACCTACAGGGATACTGCTCTGGAAATCTGGAATGATCTCAGGGATACACACTCTCAAGGGAATGGACCAAGGGTTTTCCAACTTCAGAAAGATATAGCTTCAATGTGTCAAGGTGATTCTTCAATCACCAATTACTTCACTCAATTGAAGCTGTTTTGGGATCAACTTCAGAATTTTAGACCTACTCCTACTTGCTCTTGTGGGAAGTGTACATGCAATTTGCCTCAGAAGCTTGAAGATCTTCGTCTTCAAGAGTCAGTCATGCAATTTCTGATGGGACTTAACGAGTCATATTCTCAAATCAAAGGTCAGATTTTGTTGATGGAACCATTGCCAACCGTCAACAAAGTTTACTCCTTGTTGATTCAAGAAGAAAGGCAGAGGAGTGTAGGGATTAGAAATTCTGTTCATGTAGAGTCCACTACTCTTGCAGTGAAGGGTTCTAATGTCAATCCTAATTCCAATCTTCCTGCTTTCTTTGCTAATTCTGGTGTTTTTGGAGGAAAGAATTCCAAAGGAAGAGACAGACCTATATGCACTCATTGTGGGAAGCTTGGGCATGTCATGGAAAAGTGCTTCAAGCTACATGGCTTTCCCCCAGGATTCAAGCCTAAAGGAAAGAATTTTATGGTAAATCAAGTCAATGTTCAAGAGGCATGTACGGATGATGATACTTCTGCTAATTGCCTTTTTACTCAAGAACAATGTCAGCAGTTTTTGACTATGTTGGGGACTCAAATGCAAGCTGCTCATCTCAACCTTGGTGGCAAGGACCCTCAGTTTAATTTGGGCAACAAAGAAACACACATGGCCAACAGTGTGATGAAGCCTACTCCATCTGTGTCTTCCTCTTCCAGTGGAATAGATGCTCTTACCATGGCAGGTACATTTAATCCTACTTGTTCTAATTTGAGGCATTCAGTATTTTCTGCTCAAATTACACATAGAACAGCTTTTGGTGGTAATGTCTGGGTTATTGATACTGGAGCAACAGACCATATAGTGTACTCTGTTCATCTGTTGAATGATTTTACTGCTGTTAATTGTGTGGTTGCTCTTCCTAATGGTGAAACTGCCTTGGTAACTCATATTGGTTCTATCTGCCTCTCTGAAAATCTTGTCTTGACTAATGTGCTTTGTGTTCCATCTTTTTCTTTCAATCTTTTGTCAGTCAGTCAACTCACCAAGAAAATACCTTGTTGTCTCATTTTCTTGTCCACATTCTGTTTCATTCAGGACCTCAATTGCTGGAGGACGATTGGTGTGGGTGAAGTTCATGATGGGTTGTATCTCCTTCAACATAGCCCTTCTGATACTTGTGCCATTCCAAATCAGTCCCAGGCTATTCCATCTTTTCAATCTGTCTTTAATTCTGTTTTTCATTCCATTTTCAGTACAAATAAATCTCATGTTGTCAATAATGTCAAAATTCCAGTTTCTGTATGGCATTCTAGACTTGGGCATCCCTCTGATGCTAAGATTTCTGTTTTGAAAAATGTACTTCCTGATCTCAATTCAGTCTCTAATAAAATCTGTGAAATTTGTCCTCTGGCCAAGCATAAGAGACTTCCTTTTCCCTTTCATAATCATGTTTCTGAATTTCCATTTGATTTGATACATTGTGACATATGGGGCCCCTATGTGGTACCTACTGTTGCAGGTCACAAGTATTTTCTCACCATTGTTGATGATTGCACTAGATCAACTTGGGTGTATCTTATGAAGTCTAAGTCTGAAACTAGGTCCTTAATACAGTCTTTTTATACCATGATTAAGAATCAATTTGATAAGTCCATTAAAGCCTTCAGGACAGACAATGGACTTGAATTTCAAATGGTTGAATTTTTCAAACTTCATGGTATTATTCATCAGCACAGTTGTGTTGCTACTCCACAACAAAATTCTGTTGTGGAGAGAAAACATCAACATATACTTTGTGTTGCTAGAGCTTTAAGGCTTCAATCAAATGTTCCTATTGCTTATTGGGGTGATTGTATCCTCACTGCTGTACACCTTATAAACAGACTTCCTTATCCTCTTTTGAACAACAAATCTCCTTTTGAGCTTCTTTACAATAAACTTCCAGATTACTCACACCTTAAAGTGTTTGGTTGTTTATGTTTTGCTTCTACTCTCTCTCACAATAGAGGCAAGTTTGATCCTAGGGCTCTTAAGTGTGTTTTCTTGGGATATCCTTTTGGGGTTAAGGGTTATAAGCTTTTGAATTTGCAGACCAGATCTTGTTTCATTTCTAGAGATGTCATTTTTCATGAATCTGTGTTTCCTTTTCAGTCTCTTCCTGCTTCTGTTCCTTTGTCTCAATCTGATCCCCTTTTTCATGATTGCTTTCCTGATATTTCACCTCTTCCTATCACTGATTCTATTCACCATTCTAATCCTATTTTAGATACCTCTGCTCATATTGATTCCCCTATTCTTGAAGAACATTTCAATGATCTTCCTGAGGAGTTGTCTGTTTTTGTTCCCAATGACATCACTATTCCTGTTCATGACATTCCTAATACTGTTTCTGACCCTTCTCCTTCTTCTTTGTCCATTGAACATGTTCATACTCCTCACTCTCTTCCAGCTAGTCCTGTTCCAACCACTTTTGTTCCTAGGAAGTCTACTAGAATATCTAACCCACCTGCTTATCTTCAAGCCTATAAATGCAATGCTGTTCCCACAAAATACCCTATTTCCAATTATATTTCTAGTCACAAACTTTCCCCTTCATACTCTCATTTTTGCAATAGTATCTCCACAATTTTGGAACCACAGTTTTACCATCAGGCAGTTGGTGATCCTAATTGGGAAGCTGCTATGGCAGCTGAAATTCAAGCTTTAGAGCTTAATAACACTTGGTCTCTTGTACCTTTGCCTCCACATAAAAGGGCTGTTGGTTGTAAGTGGGTCTTTAAAATCAAATACAAGTCAGATGGTAGTATAGAGAGGTACAAAGCACGGTTGGTAGCCAAAGGTTATACTCAACAGGAGGGTTTGGATTATACAGAGACATTCTCTCCTGTTGCCAAGATGGTGACTGTCAAACTTCTCTTGTCTTTGGCTGCTGTGCAAGGCTGGACTCTTCATCAATTAGATGTCAACAATGCATTTCTTCATGGTGATTTGCATGAAGAAGTGTATATGTGTCTTCCTCCAGGCCTGCCCAGCAAGGGGGAGCTTGTGTGCAAGTTGAATAAGTCCTTGTATGGCCTTAAACAAGCCTCAAGGCAATGGTATTCCAAGTTCTCAACAACTTTACTGCAATATGGTTTTCTACAGTCCAAGGCAGATTATTCTTTGTTCACCAAACACTCAGGAGCTTCTTTCATGGCACTTTTGGTATATGTTGATGATATACTTGTTGCCAGCAATGATCCTCAATCTGTAGCAGACCTGAAAGTTCTCTTAAATAAGGAGTTCAAGTTGAAGGATCTGGGCAGTTTGAAATACTTCTTGGGTTTGGAAGTTGCTAGATCTGAGAAAGGCATTTCCTTATGCCAGAGAAAGTATGCTCTTGAAGTGATTAATGATGTGGGAATGCTTGGGTGTAAACCTGTTAAAACTCCCATGGAGGTAAATCTCAAATTGAGCAAAGATGAAGGCAAGCTATTGGCTGATGCTGGCATGTACAGAAGACTGATAGGCAGGCTGCTATTTCTTACTATTTCTAGGCCTGATATTACCTACTCAGTACATAGGTTAAGCCAATTTATGTCTAAGCCTAGGGAGCCTCATCTCAGGGCAGCCTATAGAGTGGTTCAATATCTCAAGGGTACTTCAGGACAAGGCTTGTTCTTTTCATCTCAATCCTCCTTACATATCAAAGCATTTGCAGATGCTGATTGGGCTGCATGTATTGATTCTAGGAGGTCCATCACAGGTTACTGTGTATTTCTTGGTGATTCTCTCATTTCTTGGAAGTCTAAGAAGCAAAACACAGTTTCAAGATCCACAGCAGAAGCAGAATACAGGGCCATGGCTGTTGCAGTATGTGAAGTGACATGGATTTTGTATTTACTTAAGGATCTGGATGTAAAACATAGTCAGGCTGCATTGTTGTTTAGTGACTCTCAAGCAGCAATTCATATAGGAACTAATCCAGTGTTCCACGAGCGTACTAAACATATTGAAATAGACTGTCACATTGTTAGGGATAAAGTGCAAGGAGGAGTTATAAAGCTGATGGACATTCGAACCCAATGTCAGATAGCTGATTTGCTGACAAAAGCTTTGAGTTGGAATCAATTTTCTGGTCTTCTTACCAGGATGGGCATCTCCAATATTCATTCTCATGATGTCCATCCTGAGGGGGAGTATCAGAAGTCAAAGAAATTAGAAGAGCCAAGTGAATCACATGAATCCAGAAGCCCAAGTTTCTGTAAAGCTGAAGCAGAGATCAACGACAAGTAGTTTAAATATAGAAACTACATGTAGTATGCTAGTATGCTATTAGTTGCTGGACATGTGCCTTGCACGTGAGTTACTTATCTATAATTTTCTGTTAGTTAGTTAGGAAGTTTGTTAGAGCAGATAAGTTAGTTTTTGGGCTGTATTAGTTGCTATAAATACTTGTAATTATCCCAGAGTTAATTAGATGAATGAAATCATTTCCTTATTAAATTTCATAAATGTCTTTCGAACTATTTATCGAGTGTTTGAATAGCATGATTTGGGCATCATGTAAATTTGTATTTGAGTACTTTTTATTTTTATTTTTATTTTGTTGTTGATAGTTTTAAAATATCAAAGATTTGAATTTGACCAAATCTACCAAAAATTTTAAAAATTTTAAAATCATTCGATTTGAAATATATCTAAAATCAACGCATTTGAAATCAATGCATTTTAAATATATTGATTTAAAATCCAAATCTAAATTCAAATTCAAGTTTCCAAATACAACTTTAGCAACTTCAAAACATTACATGTCAAAAGAAATAAAATGTAAGCATGTAATGGTTGAAATTACTAAGAGCCAACGAAATATTTAATACTAATTGAATTTTTGTTTTCCAGTGACTGATTTAGATATATCAATACAAGAACCGTGATAGCAGAGGTTCAAAACACAAGCAGCCAAAGTTGCATCAACACTGCAAACTAATGACACTTACCAAAGAGCAAAACAAAACCTGCAACAACACTGCTGCAACATAAAAAACTACACACAACAATTTTGATTGCTCCACGCCATATACAACATCTTAATCTTTAAAGACACATGGAGACACTCCCCAATTTGAACAAATAACTCTGTTCTAACAGTTTTCTAGTTTGGATGAATAATGAAAACATATACAAATTATTTACTCTTTCAAAATTTGAAGGGAAACTTCAATAAATAGAATTTTTAGCTGTATCAAAGCCATTACTTGCAAGCCCACCAGCGAAATACTTGACATTCTTAAACCACTCCGAAGATCAAATGCAAATTTAACTAAAACATCACCCTTTTTTTATATAATCTTTTCAAGAGGTTCGTATGCTTGATACACTGAAACAATAACATTGTTACAAAAATACAATAACGAAGGCAACCATGCAGGGAGAATCAACCACTGACGTACATTATGGCTGATTGACTATAATGGTCTATTAACAAATGTTTTAAGAGCACTTATTAACTGAAACTTTTTTTTGTTGTTGTAAGTATTAGATACAAGAAGTATTAGTTCTTCCATATGGTGTTATTTCTTTGGAAATAGGGAGCTCCCTCTCTCTAAGTCATATTGGGTTCTCACTAGTAGCACTATTGCAACTGCAAATTCTCACCAAGGCAGAATCTGCAATGAATCAGGTCGCAATACTACAGCAATAGTGACAACATAATTACAACAACAATACAATGACAAAGGCAGTCAGGCAGGAGAGAATCAGCCACAGATATTCTGGTTGATTGAGAGAAAAACTATATCCTGTACGATCTAGCACTTGAATATCCTTGAGATGTTGGTATTTGAAGCCTATCAATTATAACAACAGCAAAATAAGTAGAAAGGGAAATTTTATAAACAATGCAAAAAAAAAGAAGGTCTATAATGTGTGAAATGGAGAAACGCAAGCTTACAAACTGTGATTCACAGCAAGTAAACTTGAGCACTCAAGTTTATCACCTATCACAACGAACAAACTTGGTAATCTGAATGAGTATTAAACAACTGTTACAACAACAATACTATTGTAATAATAAGGTCAATCCCACGATAATTTAAAAAATGAGGATTTTTTTTTGAGAATGCAACAAATGAGGAATTAATTCAAGAACAAGAGACCGACACACCAAAAGTATCCCCATTTATGGTCGTTGTCCAATTTAAAAGATCATGGATTCGACAGCTTCTGGCATTAGAATTTGAATCATTTCATTCTTTTTAATTAAATCTTTCATTGTGTAGCAACAAAATGATAAAAGAAAGGAAATATGTTTTATTGCTAGTATGAACCTTTGGTAATGCAGTAAATATAGTAGTATAATTGCTTAAAGGGTAATATAATACCTGTGATTTCTCAAAAATGTTGAGGGCACTTTGGTTGTCCATCTCTTGACTTACCTTCGCAGATGCTCCAACAACTCTAAATCACCAAGCTTGTAGGTTTTGTAGCGTTCCCCTTGAATCCTATACCAAAAACAAACAAAAGGAACATGCTTGACTTTCCAAAAATCAGGGCCTTCATCTGGTTGCATACTAAGCACAAATTCCCTCGGCATTTCGAAAAATTCCAAATCTTTGAGGTTTTTCAGGTGGTGGATGCCAGAGGGCACCTCCTCCAGCAGTGGGCAAGGTCCAATTTCAATCTTTTCAAGAAGAGGCAGGGCACCTTCATCTATTATCAACCTATTCAAATTTTTCAAATTTGTGAGCCCTAGAAACTTGAGTTTCTGGAAGCCTCCTTCCTCAATATGTAATTGTCCACCTTCATATCCTTGGTAAATCACAAGATTCATCAAGTTAGGTAGCTTGAAGGATCTCTAATGGATCATCTATTAATCTTGACCAGGTTAAACCAATTCTAACTATACTCTTGAGTTTAGGAATCCATTCTGGCAAGTTTTCAAGTCGCCCTCTTAGGACAAGAGATTGTAGGAGGAGTGGAGGAGAAGACATTGATTGTAATTCAATAACTTCTTGCTCACTTATTGCACTGATTTTCAATGACCGAAGGTGGATCATTTTCTCCAATGTAGTGCACAAAGCAATCCCATTTTCTCTCTTCAATTTGGAGATGCTCAACTTTCTCAATTGCCTCAAATCTTCCCAATTCTGAAATAATGGTGTTGTTGTTGACTTCCACTTTATGAAGCTTCTGTAAGGACTCTAACTTTCCAATACCACTTGATATCTTTACTGCACGCCGATGATCAATATTATATTCAATATCACGATTTATAAAGTAGGCCGCAAGATATCTTAGTTTAAGGAGCCCGTTGATCTCCTTTGGTAGCTCAGACACAAGGGAACGTTTCAAATCCAAAGTCTCTAAGTTATGTAGTTTACCTATAGATTTTGGAAGAATGTGTACTTTTGTATCTCTCAATCTTAAATATCTTAGATGGAATAGGTTACCTACTTCTTTAGGAATGTAATCTATAGGAGCTCCTTCTAAATCTAGTGCTTTCATGAGCTTAAAATTTTCAAAACAGGTAGTAAGAAAAGAATAGGATACCTCGACTACCCCCACCATAAGAATAGAACGAGTTTGGGAAGTAGAAGTACCCTCCAAAGGAGTATTTACATTGTTTTGAATGGAGAGGTGCCGACCAATTCCATTAAAAATTGAGCAATTACTCATTGAAGCATGACAAAAACTCAATTCTTCTGACCTAGAAGCAATAACCTCACGCATCATATCATGAACCCGACAAGTTCTAACTCTGCCAACAAAATCAACCTGTGCCACTTGAACCAAACTTCTATTAATGAGTTCACTCAAGCAATCATGTGCAACATCTTCCAACAATTTCCCTTTCTTTTCTTTTACAAAACCTTCAGCTATCCATAGTCGAGTTAGTCTAGCACAATTAATAGAGTAATCCTCTGGAAACATGCCCAAATATAAGAAACATGCTTTGAGATTGTAAGGTAGATCACGATAACTAAAGGATAGAATCTTGGTGATACTTCTAAGGCGGGAATTAGTTTCAAACTCTAAACTAAGACTCTCAAGAACTTTGCACCACTCAGAGACAACCTTGGCTTTGGTTTACAAAAGACCACCTATAGCCACAATTGCTAGAGGTAACCCTCCGCATCTTTCAACTATTACACGTGACAAATCATAAAGCTCAGGAGGACATTGCCCCCTTTCCCATTGGAATACCTTTTTGTAGAAGAGCTCCAAAGCCTTTTCTAAAGGTAGAGGTGGTAGCTTGTACACATAATAATATGGAGATTCTTTGTTAGAAGGAGCAACATCCTCACTTCGGGTTGTGATTATTATTCTACCTCCTTTGTCATTCTCTGGGAAAGCACATTTTATATGTTCCCAAAATCCTATATTCCATATATCATCAAAAATTACTACATACCTTTGTTCATGCAAATAGTGCTTCAGTTCTTCAATTAGTGATATAACTTTCATTGTGTCAATTTCCTTAGGAGC
This sequence comes from Quercus agrifolia, assembly GCA_029955455.1. Classification (NCBI taxonomy): domain Eukaryota; kingdom Viridiplantae; phylum Streptophyta; class Magnoliopsida; order Fagales; family Fagaceae; genus Quercus; species Quercus agrifolia. The sequence continues at coordinate 60,195,933 of JARQAD010000004.1, forward strand.
AAACTCCTTCTTTGCCTTGTAGAATTGCTTTATCATTTCTCTTAATAGTTCCTCCATCTTGTATGATTGAGATACAGTGATCCAAGCATAACAATTGAAGTGAGCTACAATCTTCACATTGTCATACACATTTTTAACAAGAGTGGTCTTGCCAAGCCCACCAATGCCGACCACCGAACACACCATGCGATTAGATGATCCTTCTACCAGCCAATTTATCAAATTGTCTCTATGTGACTCAATGCCCACAACCTCAGCCTCCTCAATGAAAAGGGATTCCACTCGAGGGTCAAGCCATGTATCACTTCTAGTGTCGCTGCCCAATCCTCCCTGATTTATAGTGTTGAAGTGATATCTAACAGCCCGCTCTCTCTTTTCCTTGAGATTTTTATTGATATCTTGAATCTTATAGGCTATCACACTTCTTGCTTTCAATTTTATGGTAAATCGAAAAACTTTATGGAGAAAATATAATCCTGGCCTTCGCCCATGAGAACCTTTTGCTAAATGAAGTATGTATTCATCAATAACATCTTCTATGTGATAAGCTTCTTCCCTTATCTGTTTCACCCATGTTTTCTAAACATTGCTCATGTCCCCTATTTCGGTCCTAGCATCTGCGTCCTTGAGGAAGGACTGAATGCTCTCCAATTCATCTTTGATGTTTGCAACTTTAACGTGGATACCCATAAAAAATTTTGCTTCATGGACTAACAACCGGACCAAATTCTCAATAACGAGGCCAACTGCAATTTCTGCCATTTCTTCTTCCTTCTTAGATCATTTAAGTACACACACCATTTGCTACACTGTTGCTTTTCGTATAATCACTAATATGACTACAGATGATTGAATGGTTCTTTTATTTGAGCTATCTAAAAGGGTTGTTGATCTACAAACAAGGAGGCATGGAAATGGGTTCGGGTGACACGAGTGGCTAATTAAGTTTGGAGATAGAGATGGAGAAGTGGAAAATGATGATGCGGAATTCTTAGAATCATGGGTTTTGAAGTCATTGATGATCCTGGTATTGGTTTCAAGAAAAAGACCGGGTGTTGAGTTAGATTGAGGGTATGGACGGTGATGACTATTTGGTGGGATATATTGATGATTAATGTGAACGAGGACTTAGCTCGAAGAAGTGGGTCTGGTATTATGGTGGAAAAAGATGGGTGAAGTGTAGTTAAGGGAAATGGAATAGAAACCTGCAATTTCGGTATTGCTCCAATGACTTCTAGTTCTAGTTGTATAAAAGGAATTGGACGTAAGAGTCAAGATTCAAACACCGGGAATAATGGGAAAATTTAGAGCCTGTTTGGATTGAGTTTTTTGATAACTTAATTCTCTGTTTCCATAACTCATAACTCAAAAATGGTGGGACCCATAGCAAAAAGTTTGTTTGGCAAATAATAACTCTGTTTCCATAACTCTGTTTCCATCACTCAATTCTCTGATTTTTGAGTTATGAGTTATGGAAACTGAAAACAACTTTTGGCTGTTTTCAGTTTCCATAACTCATAGCTCAATGACAATATTGTAATTAAACACACATAGGAGACCCACAGCTGCAACTTTTGACCACTTTTTGACTTTTTTTTTTTCTGGGTTGGCGTTGGCTGTGGTTTTTTTCTTTTTCTTTTTCTTTTCCTGGGTTGGCGTTGGCTGTTTGTGTTTTTTTTTTTTTTTTCTTGGGTTGGTCGTTTAGTTTTTTTTTTTTTTTTTTTTTTTTTTTTTTTTTCTTCTGGGTTGGCGTTGACTGTTTGTGTTTTTTTTTTTTTTCTTTTCTTTTCTTTTCTTGGGTTGGCCGTTCATTTTTTTTTTTATTTTATAATATTAGCTTCGGTGAGTTGGGTACTGAAAAAAAAAAAAAAAACATTGTACCGACTGACAGGTGTGGGACCCATGAATAGTGTGAAAAAATTGAGTGATGAAAATAAAAGTAATGTTGCCAAATGAGTGTGAAAAAATGAGTGATGAGTGATGAGTGATGAGTGATGGAAATTGAGTGACGGAAATTGAGTGATGAAAAATGCTTACCCAAACAGGCTCTTAGTAGTGTGATCTAACAAGAGCGGTCCTTTTTTTTTTTGGGTGGAGGGAGAACGAACAAAGCGAAATTTCCATTGCACACATACAGAAAGGATTTTCTTTTTTTGAGCGTGTCTGTGGTAATAATCGGTATCTAGTGGATTCGTGCACTATTCACAGACCTTACAAATCTCTTTTTTTAACAAAATTTTCATTAAAATTAAGTTCTACGATATTATTCACATATTTAAAAATTATTTTATTACAGTGTTTTTAGTTTTCAGCAAAATAAGCAGTATACAATCACACTCTAAGTGTCCATTTAACAAAAATGATTTTTGCCAAGTTATTTTAGTATTCAGTTTATTTTTAATTCTATTCGTGGGTCTCACTGTACTTTTTGGTACTATTTATGAGTTTCATTATACTATTTAAGCTAATTTTTACTTTTATTTACAGTATTTTCAACAAAAAAATTTTAGTTTTAGAAAAATAAGTTGATCGCAAGTGGACCCTACATATACAATACATACTTAGTTTTTTGAACTAAAAGTCTGTTTAGTTGGGAGAATGAAAAAGTGGGAGGATAGAAAATGCATAGAGCATACAAAAGTGAGATGATAGAAAAGATTTTAGTTTCTTTCATTTGTGTTTGGTTGGGAGGTGAAAAAGTATATGAATGAAAAACTTTTTTGTTTTGTTGAAAATAAATTCGTATAAATTGATCATCATGTCCTTATTAAATAAAATAACAGGTAACACATTATACTTTTAAAAAAAAAAATTATGTATAGATAGACACAAATTAAAGTATTAAAAAAAAAGCATAACAAAATGTTTTCAAAAAAAAAAAAACCAAAATTAATGAGAAAATAAACATGAGAAAAAAAAAAAAAAAAAAAAAAAAAGGGAGGAAGCTACACATCCAGAAAGAGTCAAAGAAAATAAAAAGAAGAAAAGAAGGTACGTTCAGACTTCAGACAAAAGAAAAGAAGAAAAAAATAATAAAAAATGAAAACCATCACGTCAGTAACAAAGGAAAAAAAAAAAAAGTCTAACACATCAGTAATAAAGGAAGAAAAAATAAAAAGTCAAGTGAATTTTAAGGATATTTTTAAAAGCTCATTTTATAAGTTTTTTCATTCAATTATATTTATTTATTTATTAGTTTGGAGAGAAAATTTTTTAGTACGTAAAGAAAGAAAATATTTGAGTCCATTATTTATTTTCATATTCCCTCGTCTAACCAAACACACTTTAAAAAAAACTTCCTTTCTTAATTTCTCTCAAAAGTTTTCCACCTTCCCATTTCACGTCTGAACAAACCGACCAAAAAATAGTCACGATTTCCAAGTGAGAATAGAATCTGTCTCTTTCTTTCTGCTTGCTAAAGTGATCTCATTTTCTTTTTGATCTCTCCGTTTATTATTTAAAGATCTTGATTCATACGTCACAGTGAACATTCAACAACCGACGCTGGTAGTTTTTGATGAGGTGGGATGGGTCCCCTCCTTGTAGTTTTCTTTTCCTTCATTGAATTCTCCAAAGAGGTAATGAAGAATAAATGGTCTTGGTTCTTGGCCTCTCATTTTGCTTTTTTGCAAAACAACAAATCTTGGAAGTAAGGCTCTCAATCTATTTTGATTGTTGGGACCTTAAGACAATGACTAAATTAGAACCTTATTCACAAAAACTTTTTTTTTTTGGTTAAATATTACTTTGAAAAAAATAAAGAAGAAAAAAGAGAGGAAAATATCTGTATGTAAACCACTAGATAGAGGTGTGAATGGTAGGAATAGGATACAGTTAAATCAAAAACAGAAAATGCAGAATGCTTTGTACCTTGTGAAGCTCAAGCTTGGTACTGTAAGGAAGTCTTACCCGTAAAAAACAAGTAATATAACGAGTTGTAAATAGTGAAAGTGTGAATTTTTTTTTTTTTTTTTCAACACTTATGTGTTAATAAGTTGGGACAAAAATTAGGCAATTTTTTTTTATGACACTAGCATTTATCATTAAAAGTGGATCCACATCCTTGATAAGCAATGACTTCTGACTTATGTGTCCTCAGAACTCTTACCACTACCAGAGTAAGCTAGTTTACAGTTGCACAAAACCAGACCAAGTGAGAGAGGTTTTACACAAATCTGAAACTGAGGTTTTTAGGGACAAACCTGATGGGAATGTCAAAAGGAGATGAAGGTCCGAAGCACCACTGCAAAGAAGCTTTTAATTTTTATTTTTTTTTTAAATCACTTTTTTATGCTTTAAATGGAGAGGCAAAATTTCCAGGAATGAATTAAAAGAAACTAAGTTTTGAGATTGTTCTTTATTTTTTATTTTTAGTCTTTTGATTTCAGTTTTTCTTAATTAAGAGAGAATGATTCTTCAGCTTGTGAGCAGAAGATTGCAAGTTGTAAAATGCTAAAGCTAAGTAGTAACTAAATGAAACAATGAATGTGATTAATGAGTTTCAACTATTTAATAAATAATTTTTTTAAATAACTTTTTAGTAGTAGCACATTAGTTTGTGAGCTTTAAGTAGTAAGATTTGTAATATATCTCATCATTTTTTTTCTTTGAATTTTACTCTTAATTGCTTAAATTTTGGGGCTAAACAAATATTAAAATTTGAGATACTTTTTCACTAGGGATGCTTTAGGCAGTTTGACAGACAAAGAAATGAAGGTTTTTTTTATAAAAAAAAAAAAATCGATAGTAGGGTAGCGAGATTTGAAAATTATGAAAAATCACCACCATTGAAATTAGTATTTGTTCATTGTAGCGTGATACTAGATTGTATCCACAAATATGAGATTATAGTGATATTGAAGGCAATGAAATTCGACAAGCTTACATCCCCCCCCCCCCCCCCTCCCCCATATTCAAATCTTAGCTCTGTTCTTGTTTGGAAGAGTGGTTCACTGAAGATTCTTGTATCATCAATTATAATCTTATCAATTCATGCAAACAAGCAAATATGACATTTTCTTTTCTGTTCTGTTCCTTTTTTTTTTTAATCTTTGTTTATCAAGATGTGAATCCTTCATCTTGTTAAGTAATAAACTCGATCTAGGAATAGGAAGTTTTGAAGAAATTGTTTTTGGTTGAAGTTCCTCCCTCCCGTGCCAAAAGCTAAGTGGGTGTTTTGCAAACCACAAAGCAGGTCAGCCATGAACAAAATAATTGATTCCAAAAGTTTTTAGTTTGGTGACAATTTAGTTCAAAAAGCTTGCTCAAACTTCTAAATAAGGCTAGAAATATTCACATATAAAAGTCGTTATTTTCATTTTTTCCCAATACAATCCCTTCAAAATCCCAAATTCATGAACAGCATGTTAAATAGTGTTAATTAAAATTGGTTATGGTTTGATTCTAGACAAACTATATAAAAAAAAAAAAGTCATTTCAGTTGGTTTAACTTATATTGGAATTGAACCAGTTCTATATACTTCTATTATTCTATAGTTTGCCAAACATGAACAAGAAAAAAGTCTTTACCAATGCACTTGTGCAGTTTAGGAACCTTGTCTGAGATTAGTAAAAACAAGTGCAACAAAGTTAGCTCTTTCCTATGGGGGTAGGTAGCCTACATTGGACGAGAAGAATGTGAACGAGAATTTTCTAAGTCTTTGGGTTTCTTCGGGTCACCGGTGGTCATTATCTTGATAAATTGCAGGGGCGACTCTAAATTGAAGCCACCATGAAAAAAAAATATATATATATATATTATATTAATTTTAAAATATTTATGATTCTTTACTCTTAAAAAATTTTCTGATCAACTTAATTTTTTTTTTTCACAATTTTTTTAAAACCCAACACAATTCAACTTTGGACAAAGTTTGGTGATAAACTTGGTTGTAAACTAAAGCTACAACTCTGCTTGATAAATTTTTTTATTGGATATGAATTTTGAAAAATTCACCATTGAATTACATTTTCTTCTTATCTTCTCTATATTTGCAAAATTTCAATAAGATCAAAAATTAGCTATGTCATCTATTAAATATTTGAATTTCAGGTTTTTGTAGTTTAAAACTATACATAAAAAATAAGTTTATAAATCGAATAGTAAACAACATACGATTGACATGAAATTTGATATGTGTTTTATAAATATAAAAAATGAGCAATTCAATGGTTATATTTTCAAAATATGTGGTTATGTTAATTTGGTTCCCTTAACAATATATTAGGCCCTTATAAACAAAAAAAATGAAAAGTTAAAAAGAAATTTTTTATCAAACTAAAATGTTGAAAGAGATAAAGCTTGCAGATATTAATAATGAGTCTATCATGCAAAGATTTAAAAATAAGAAAACTCATAGAAGAAAATTGTAAAACGTTTATGTATTTGTGTGTATGTGTGCTTCCTTTTTTCTTTTCTTTTTTCCCAATATATAAAGTTATGTTCTTATTAAATTTTGTAAAATTTAATTTCATAATGACCACCATAAAAAAAAAAATTTTAAAAAAAAAATTAAAAAATACTGTAGCCGCCACAAATAAATTGGAGAACAAGTTTCCTTCTTTACAAGTTGCATAAATATCAACATACCCACGCTCTGACTACATTTATATATGAAAATGACATATGCAAAAGAAAAAACAATAAGGTCACTACAACATTGTAGAAAATTGATATACTTTTCATCTTCTGCATGATATATGTCAAAAATAAATGAAAATGACAGATGCAAAAGAAAAAACAAAAAGGTCACTACAACATTGTAGAAAATTGATATACTTTTCATCTTCTGCATGATATAATTAAAAAATTAATAATGTAGTTAGAACTATAGTTAAATGAATAAATTCATAATTTCCTAAAATTTTAAGCTTTTTGAAATTATTAGTACTTTATCGTAATATTAGAGAATGAAATCTTGAGATCGAGACCTTTTTTGATATACAGTTAAAATTCAATCATATTTAAAATAAATAGTTTAAACATCAAAATCAATTGATTTTTGGCCAAATGGCAACAGTTAATGTGAGCCTTATTTAAATTTTTTTGCCAACTAATGAATAATAATAGAGTTTCATAGAGGGAAAAAATGGCAGTCTCTATTTACAGTTGTTTCTGGAGTGGAATTGCACAGAGGGCAAACATTGGGGACAGTCAAATGCATGCCCCCTTTTAGATAGAATATCTCTCACTAGAATACTATTATGGAGTGGAGACAATAAAGGCTTGAGAAAAAGACAAGTCCATTTAATGTCCAAGGCCCAAATAATATCTCTCACTATTATAACGAATTTCCTATGTAAATCTTAATATCCAAGGCCCAAAGAATATCTCTCGCTAGTCACTTGGCAATATCCATAGAATATCACTCACTAGTATAATGAATTTTGTATGTAAATCTTAACAGGCTGATCCAAGGCCCAAATAGTCAGCCCAAAAGTTCACTAAAGAATTACTCCCCACAATCCATTCAAAATCTCATATTAAAAAAGGGCCTATTTCATTTAAGGCCCCTCTAGAAGTTCAACCCATTAACTTTAAAGTTTAAATAAACTTCCAACCTTAGACTCCTTGAAGGTTTTTTGCATTTATGCAATCATATTATCCCTTTTGTTCAATTTGTACCGTCCGCTATCTCATATATGATTACAGGTCGAGCCAAAATAAAATATTTTTTCTTGTTAGGTGGGATCCAATGGACATAGATCCAATGTTTCAAATTTTTTTATTTTTTTATTCCTTACCATTTTTTTTTTTTTTTTTTTTTTGTTTTGCCGCTCCAATAGGAAGCAAGATATCATTGTGTTGGGATATCTAATCTAGCTCTCTAGGAAAATGGATATCTCTAGAAAAGATTTTAAGTTCAATCCTTTTTTTTTTCCTCTCCACTCGGACCAATTTGCCCACTCGGCTTCTTGTATTTAAAGTGATTCGTGTATCTAGTCCAATGAGACTATTGTTCTGTACCATTATGGAAGCTCTGGCACTACATGGCTATGGAAGCAAGGTTTCAAAATGGCTGAACCTGAGGTTAAGCATCTAGGACTCCCTATATTCTTTAGTATAAATAAAGTGCATTTTTTTTTTAATGTGGTAAATGCAAGCCCAAGCAAGTTGGTGGGCTTAGCTTAAGGAGGGCTTTAGACTTCAATAGAGCACTTTTATACAAAGTTACAAACAGGGATGAATAGCTACAGCATACAGTTGAAAGAGATGCTGAGGGTTGCTTTTTATATCTAACGGAATTTTTTTTTTTTTTAATAAAATCCTTTAAATTTAATAAAGCTCTTGAGTCTTGGCTATGGAAAGGTAGATGTGTAACAGAACAAACATTGTGAAGCAGGGAGTTTGTTATCTTGTTGGAGTGATTCTGATGTGAACTATGTAGGGGATCTCATGCAATCTAACAAACAGTAATGGGATTTGGGAAAATGTACCAATCTCTTTGATCCTCAAATAGTTCAAGCTATAAGGTGAATTCACTTCTACCCCAACATTGCTAAGGATATATTGATACGAACCCCTCACAGTTGATGCAGTCTTTCAATTAAATCTGAGCCTCGGCTAGCAAACATAGATCCTAAACAAGCTTGAATGAAACACTTGTTGGAAACAAAAAATTCATGACAGACTCGAATTATTTTTATGGAAAAAAGCATAGGACATCCAACCTAACCTACCAAGAAGCAAATGGGGTTTAGAAGACAATGTCAATGTCTTTTCTGTAAATTACATCCTAAAACAATAGAGCACATTTTCTTTTTGTGCCCCTTAATTTACTGTTATAACATGGTCTCATAGCATATGGTCTTTGAATTTTGCATCAGTTAGTTCTCGGCATATCCATAAGTTTATTAGAAATATTATTTTTCCTATTAAACATTTTCAAATCAATCCAGAAGATGAGAAGTTTACTCTCTTTGCAGCAATCAATATTGATAGAATGTGGCGGATCAGAAACCAAAATGTTGTTTAAAAATCTAACCCCTGACCCTGGAGAAGCTGCCCAACTCATAAACAAAAGCTTCAGTGAGCACATGCAAGCATATGGATAATTGAGATGCTCACATTAGATAAAATCAGCTGCTAGACTCCACCTCAACCAGTTTGGGCCAATGTAAATTTTAATGCTGCAATCCGTCAGGTTTCTGTGTTTGGTGTGTTGTTGAGATTATAATGGAGAATTTATTTATGCAGGGTTCTAAGTTTCTTGTACCACCATGTACTGAAGCTCAGGCAACTCTTTACAAAGACCCAGATATGTAATTTTTGAAGGCGTCTCTTGCAATGCAATCAATACCTCAAACTAACTAACAATTTAACTAAAACATCATCCTTTTGCATATGATGTTCTCAAAAGGTTCACATCCTTGATACAGTAAAACCAAAACAATATTACACAATAAAATAACAAAGGCAGCTGTGCAGAGGACAATCAACCACTGATGTTATTGCTGATCGACCAAAGAGCAAGTATTTTGTTTGATTTGGCACTTGAAAATCCTTTGAGATATCCGAGTTTGATGGTTGAAGCCTAACAGTTACACAAATAGCAATATACATGAAAATTGATTTGGTATAGATATTGAAAAAAGAAAAAAGAAAAAAAAAAAGAATTAGGTTTATATAATGCGAAAGGGGGAAATGGAGACTTACAAACTATCATTGAAAGTAACCAAAGCTTTACGGCTAAGATGTCTAGTAATGTTAATAAACGAATTGTCTGCAAGATAAATTTCAAACTTCTCTTACAACAACAATACTACTGCAATAATTAAGGTTGATCTCACAATATTCTTACAATAGCAATCCCTAGGACAACATGGACATTACTTCACCAAAAATAGCTCCCAAATATTGGCTCTTGTCGAATTTTTTTACTTCCTGCTTCACACGTTATATCTATAGAATTGTTGATTAGTTTCAATTTGTTACATCAGAAACTTCTTACTTCGAGTCGATAGTGTGAAAAAAAATTTGAAACGTTATAGTAACGATTTAGACCATTTCCTTCTATTACAAAAGGCTCTGTGGTACCCAATGTCTGTGACTCAAACCCTATTATTAAGCTGTTAGTCAAACATCCAAATCTTTCTCCACTTAGTATATACATCAAACTCGAACATGTTTACTAAAAGTAATAGTTTGGATTAAAAAAAATTTCACATTCAACAGTGAAAGGAACAAAAATCCTAAAAATAAACCCTACTCCGAGGTCAAAAACAGTGAAAACAAGCAAATTCCAGATATCAAAACACAAAATAACAACCCAAATAACCAAAACAGCGAAGTGCTGCAATCACACAAAAATTTCTTACAATTTAAAAAAAAAAAAAAAAAAAATCCAAAAGCAATAATTCAAGAACCATAAAGAGAAACACAATTTTGACAGACTCATACGTATAAAGGCATTCAAATATGGTAGTGGCATCTGTAAAGAGACTTTCATTGTGTAGCATCAAAAGGATAGAGGAAAAGAAAGTTTTTTAATACAAGTATAATAGTCTAATAACTTAGAGAATTTACCTTTAATTTCTCAAATGTGGGGAGGGCACTTTGGTTCTCCACCTCTGGAATTAGCTTCACCAAGCTTGTACGTTTTGTAGTGTTCCCCTTGAATCCTATACCAGAAAACGACAGAGGGAATATGCTTGACTTTCCAAAAATCAGGGCCGTTGTCAGGTTGCAGACTAAGCTCGAATTCGATTGGCATATCATAAAATTTGAGAACTTTGAGGCTTTGCAGCTGGTGGATGCCAGAGGGCACCTCCTTCAGTTGTGGGGAGGGTCCAATATCAAGCTGTTCAAGAAGAGGCATGGCACCTTCATCTATTATCAACCTATTCAATCCTTCCAAATTTCCAAGCCCAAGAAACTTGAGTTTCTGGAAGCCTTCTCCCTCAATATGTAATTGCTCACCTTCGTATCCATCATGAAGCCGAAGAAACATCAAATTAGGCAGAGCTTGAAGGACCTTTAATGGATCATCCTTTAATCTTGACCAATGTAAACCAATTGTAACTAAACTCTTGAGTTTGGAAATCCATTCTGGCAACTTTTCTAGTCGCCCAGATAGGACCAAAGATTGTAGGAGGAGTAAAGGAGAAGACATCGATTGTAATCCAAGAACTTCTTCCTCGCTTGTTGCACTGATTCTCAAATGCTGAAGGTGATTCATTTTCTTAAGTGCAGTGCAGAAAACTATCCCATCTTCTCTCTTCAATTTAGAGATTTCCAACTTCCTCAATTGTCCCAAACTTCCCAACTCTTCAATAAGAGCAGCGTTGCTGGCTTCAATCCTAACAAGCTTCAGTAAGGATTGTAAACATCCAATGCCATTGTGTATCTTTACCGCTCGTCGAGAATCAATATTGCGTTCAACATCATAGTTTTCAATGTAGGCAGCAAGATATCGTAGCTTACAGAGTTCATTGATTTCCGCTGGTAGTTCAGACACAGGGGAACGTTTCAAATCCAAAGTCTCTAAGTTGTGCAATTTACCAATGGACTTTGGAAGCATGTGTACTTTTGTCTCTCTTAGGCTTAAATATCTTAGATGAAATAGATTTCCCACTTCTTTAGGAATGTAATCAATAGGAGCACCTTGAAAATCCATTGTTTTGATGAGCTTTAAGTTTGCAAAACAAGTTGCAAGATAAGAATTAGGCACTTCATCAACCCCCAAAATGAGAATAGAATGTGTTTGGGAACTAGTAATACTTTGCAAAGGAGTATTTATGTTATTCTGAATAGAGAGGCGTCGAGCAATTTTTTTAAAACTCGAGCAGTTCTGTATTGAGACCAAACAAAAACTTAACTCCTCTGACCTAGAGACAATGATCTCACGCAACATATCATGAACTCAACAACTTCTAAATATGCCTTTAAATTCGAATTCAACTTGAACCAAGCTTCTATGAATGAGTTGGTTCAAGTAGTCTTGTGCAACTTCCTCCAGGTCACGTTCTAGTTGACTGTGTAAATATGACCAGGCAACTATCGTTGAATGAAACCAACCCAAAAATAAGTTTGATCCAAGTTCTCAGGTGGACCGAGTTAAGTAACATGTTTAAGTGGTGCCTTGCTTGATAACTATCTTTCTTTTTCTTTTCTTTTTTTCTTGTTCTTTTTTAAATTTCATGTATATGATTCATTTACCACCTCTTTAGACGTGTTGATTAATAATTCATCAGTTAACAAGTTTTAGAAAGAAATAAGGAAGATATAGTCTAACAGCCTCCATTAGTTGCAATGTTGCAATCCTGTAGCTTGGATCCCCTGCTCAAAATTAGGATGCAAGTTATGAAATCCATAGTGTTAATACTAATATAACCAATGTTCACATTCTATTGTTTAGTCAACTATCATGAACTGTTCGGCTACATATTATGCTTGGTCTGTTCAAAAAGTTTATCCGGCCAAATCATCAATTCATTTCAGCAACTTCTTAACCAGGACAATCCAAAGAAGCTTCTTCGTCAGCGGTGGTTTCAAAACATGTTTGGAGCTATATTTCCAACTCACTACGTGACCATTTATAAAACTATTCATGTGTATTATTTGAACAAGTCACATGACTAATTAAAAACGTCATGTGTCTAAAACTACACACCATGGGTTGGAGCAAGATAACTCCAAACGTGTTTAAAGCCAAACTTTTTCAGGAAGGATTTAAGCAAGAACTTGGGGCTGGAACGATAATGTTTTATAGCAGGCAGCAAGGATTACTTTCATTGGTTCAGTCCTTTCATAGATGTCAATGTACACTATGACAACCTTTTTTTGGGTGATAATTAAGACAGTATTTCATTGAAACAAGCTGAACTCAGCCATCACAGATAGAAAGAGTACAGAAACAAACTGATTACAAACAAAGAAAAATTGCCAAACACATTAAAACAACGAGGACTGGAGCCTTTAGTATTGCTGCAGAAATACCCCGTCTGCAGCAGAGTTCCCTTGTGATAGAAAAAGGATACTGACCCTTATGTTCAATCCTAGCTTTCACTTGTCTCCTTATATTTTTGAATTTTGATCACTTGCTCCTCAGCACTCCCATTTCCATTATGTAAAATTTCATTTCTTTTCTGCCTGATATGATACTCAACTGCACCTAAGCCAAGCTTGCAACATATGGCTGTAAAGCTCAACTTTACCTTTTCTTTTAGCCCAAACTATGACTTTTTTCCCAATTTCCTTCCAGCTTGTCCTAAAGACAAAGCCCCAGCATTGCCTTCCAGACTCTTTTCGAAAAGGAACTGATGCAGGAAACTCAAAAAAATTATTATTTAATATTATTTATGTTTGCAAGTCCATTGTAATTTTATGTTTTAGGTCCTAGTAGTTTATTAGGTTATTAGTATTTTAATTTGGAAGTAAGGTTATTTTTGTAATAAAGCAATTAGGGTTTCCTAACTAATTAGAACTAGGGTTTAGCAATCCTTTATAAGCAACTTATTATACTCCTTGAGGAGATAGTTGATATTTTCATGAATGAAAAAATGGTCGTTTGGTCTTTCTTTGGTTTGGTGCTGACTCTAGGTCCACCCTAGGTGCTGACTCCTAGTGGTTTCCCCGCTTGGTGCTGACTCCAAGTAAGGCCTAAATGTTGACTCCTAAATCATATCCATTTATTTTATTGGTGTTTCAATTTTGTTCTGGTTGTCCTGCATCAGGAACACTCAAAGAATAAGTGATTCCTACTTTCCATCTTTAATCTGCATAAGAGAAAAGAAAAATAAATAAGTAAATAAAAAATCACCTCCCACTCCCTACTGCACCGATCTATCTCTGATGCTTAATTTGCCATTAATCATTAACCAACTGATATAAGTATGCTTGGGATTGACTGTGGAAACCGAATCAGTTTCCACATCACTGCTAGAGCCTTGGATAGCTCAAATTTAGATGAGATCCAAGCTACCAATCTGCATCACCTAGACCACAGATGGAATACTGTTCTATATCCGGACAATGGCACCTGATCTTGTAGGTAACCAATTCCAGGTTCTATTACTAATAACACTTGACAATATGGCATCATACACCATTAAATAACCATGTTTTAAGTAGGGAAGACTCTCAAGGTGCCAATTATCATGCGACAAAAAGTTATTAGATCAATCCCCAATCTTAAACTAGATATTTGGTCTCATCAAATATCTTAGCTTTAGTATCTTCCTCCACCCCCAAGAACAATTCTAAGGAGCCTTAACACACCGGGAGCTCTAGTTCGTCAGAGATTGTTTTAACACAGTCAACCCAAAGAGAACCTGTTTGCAAGAAAATAATCGAAATGAACTTCATGACTACAGTTTCTTCCCATTCTCCCTCTCTCTTCAACCCAAACCACTCTCTTTTTTAAGGATACTTTAGCTCCAACAGTTGAGGAACCTAAACTTTTCCAAAGAAAGCTATTCAGTTTTTGCTCAATCTCTTTCACAACCTTCTTTGGAAGGATGAAAACACTTGACCAAAATACTTGAATACTAAATAGGATATTTTGGTTCAACTGAAGTCTTCTAGCAAAGGATAATAGATCAGAACTACAAGATGAAACTCTTCTTGTAATCTTTTCTGACAAAGGACTGCAATCCTGAAATAAGAGAGACATCTTAATATCTTACTGGAAGATGCCCCTCTTTAAAACTAATTTCCCTGAAATAAGAGACACCTAAATATCTTCCTGGAAGACACCACTCTTTAAAACCAAATTAGCCCTTCCTGAATCTATTTGGAAAGCCATTTATGCTTGGCTTAGAAATTTCATGTGGAAGCTATTGTGGCAAGGGTTTGCATTCTAATTGTGCTCAAGTTGGTGGGCTTGTCTTAAGGAGGAATTTATACTTCACTAGAGCTCTTTTATCAAAACTGGGGTGGGTGATTACAATTGAAAGAGTTGCTGAGTGGTCCCTATGGTTATATTTAAAAGGGAAAAAAATTTGTATGCCCCTAAACCAGAATTAAATGTAATATAGAAATCCATAGTCAACCACATTTGTAATTGTTCATTTAATTAGTAATGTCTTACATTTTTCACAAGGTTGCAACAAACAAAATATGGAGAAAAAAGTAGAGCAAAAGTCTTCATAGATCAGCCTAAAGTAGATGAACCAGAAGATAAAGATAGCAGAATTTAGTTTGAATGATTTAAAGAAGCATTCTTATTTACAGTGGCAATGACAAGCTAATGTATGCACTATGTAATTGTTGAGTTAGCGGAAGCTCTGACACTAAATTATTGAACAAATGACTGAACAAGAGAGCTTTTATTTAAAACTTGACTCTTTAAATTACAATACTTTACAAGCACTAATACTTTGACTCACTAACACCACACGGCAAAGTTACTCTAGCACACTTTGCTTTTACAAGCCACACATCAACTCTCTAGACACCTATTTCCTGACACTACACAATTGTGATCTATGGCACACACTTCACCTTCTCATACAACTTCACAAATCTCTCGCTTGGTGCTTTATGACGAAACTTTTCACTTCACACACCTCTCACTAGTCTCACACACATCTCACTAATCTCACACTCTACTTCACTTACCACCACATCTATTTATACTAGGTGTATGTTGGTTAGGAAACCAACTTGAAACTTCTAACTTCTTCTTTTCAAATACTTTATCTACCAAGCTTCTAGACTATTCTATAAACATGTGGCTAAAATTCACTAGTGCAAGGAAGCTTCTAGAGAAAATATAAGAACTATCTTGGAGAGAATTCTGGAAAGACAGCAAGAGAGAAATTTCCGGAATTAGAGAGAAATTTCTAGAAAGAGAGAGATTGCGTGAGAAGTTTCTAGAAGTTTCTAGAGTGCTTTAGAAATTTCTAGAAACAAGAGAGTTAGTGTTGATTTCTAACAGTACTCACCTATTGATAAATTTTGAGAAAGAAAGAAATAAGGAAGATATAGCATATCAGCCTCCATGAGTTGCAATGCAAGGTGCAGATTTATTTTCCAAAAATCAGGGGAGGTGCAATTTAAGGTTAGGATTCCCTTACCAAAATTCAGGTTGTAATATAAGCCTTCTGGGGAGACACTCATCATTAACTAAATTCGTAGTGTTTAGTACTAATGCTCTTATCATTATGAAAGGTGCATACAGCAAAGTTTTCACTCATTTTTTTTAAAGATAAATGAGTTAAAGTTTTTGAAACAAGAAGTCAAAAACCACGATACAAGAGTTCAAAATAAGCAGAAAAAGCTGAATCAATACAACAATCTAAAAGTACCTACCAAACATAAGAGCAAAACCTGCAACAAACTAGGCTGCGACACTACAGAAACAGAGAAAACTACACAAGAACAGAAATGACAGCACCACATCAGATACAACATCTTGTATTTAAAGACAGCTGAGGATATTCCATAATCTGAGCAAAGAATCTTGTTCATAACAGTTTTAATTTTTTCTTTGAATGAACAACAGAAACATATACGTAAAAATAGAACTTTTAGCTACATCAAAGCCATAATATGTCAGCATACCTATAAAATACTTCAGATATTTAAACCTCTCTAAAGGCAACAAATACAAAATAACTTAAACATGACTCTTTTACATAGTATGAGTTCAAGAGTTTCATATGCTTGATACAGAAATGATAACACATTTACAGCAATACAATGACAAAGGCTGCAATGCTGGGTTGAATCAACCACTGATGTTCTGGACCTTGATTGAAAACAGAGCAGTATCCTGTTTGATCTGGCACTTGAAAACCTTGAGACGTTGGCATTTGAAGCCTAACAATTAGAACAAAAGCAATATAAATAAAAATGAAATGGTATAAACAATGCATAAAAGAAAACAGTCTATAATATGAGGAAGGGGGAAATTCAGGCTTACAAATTCTAATATGAAGGCAAGTAAAACTTAAGAACTCAAACGTGTTACCTATCACAATGAATAAACTTGACTGACTAACTAGTAACTAATAAGGCTACAAAAAGAATTGTCAGCAAGTTACAAATTTTTAACTGCACTGCTACACCACAGCAGTAGTATAGTAATAATAATTTCAATTCCTCGATAATGTTACAGATGAGGAACACTCAAAAACTTACCGCATTAGTTTACCCATTTCCTTCCCAAGTTGAGCTTTAGCTACAGTTGCTTCCTATATTTAGGGAGCACTGTTCATTCCCTAAACATTTGTTTATTGTTTGTGTCTTGAACCATTGGTAATATCATAAATATAATAGTACAATGGCTAAGAGGGTCATACCTATAATTTCTCAAAAGTGGTGAGGGCACTTTGGTTCTCCACCTCTTGAACTACCTCCGCAGACGCTCCATCAACTCTGACTCACCGAGCTTGTAGAATTCGTAGTATTGCCCATGAATCCTATACCAAAAACGAACAGAGGCAACATGCTTGACTTCACCAAAATTATGGCCTTCATCTGGTTGCAGACTAAGAACAAATTCTGTTGGCATGTCACAGAATTCAATATTTTTGAGGTTTTTCAGATGGGCAATGCCAGAGGGCACCTCCTTTAACTGTGGGGAGGATCCAATTTCAAGATTCTCAAGAAGAGGCAGGGCACCTTCATCTATTATCAACCTATTCAATCTTTCAAAAATTTTTAAAATTAGAATCTTGAGTTTCTGGAAGCCTCCTTCCTCAATATGTAATTGCTCACCTCCATATGCTTTGTGAATTGCAAGTTCCACCAAATTGGGCAGAGCTTCAAGGACCTTTAGCGGATCATCCATTAATCCAGACCACTGTAAACCAATTCTAACTATACTCTTTAGTTTGGAAAACCATTCTGGCAACTTTTCTAGCCTCCCAGATAGGTAGAGAGATTGTAGGAGAGGCAGAGGAGCAGACATTGATTGCAATTCCAAAACTTCTTCCTCACTTACTGCATCGATTCTCAACGAACGAAGGAGGCTCATTTTCTCTAGTTCTGTGCACAAAGCCATCCCATTTTCTCTCTTCAATTTAGAGATTTGCAACCTCCTCAATTGTACCAAACTTCCCAATTCTTCGATAAGGGCAGGGCTGTTAACTTCAATCTTACCAAGCTTCTGTAAGAATTGTAAACACCCAATGCCATTGTGTATCTTTACCGGTTGTCGAAAATGAATGGCAAATTCATTATCATAATTTTCAGTGAATGCCACAAGGTATCGTAGATTATGGAGCCCACTGATCTCTGTCGGTAGCTCAGACACAAGGGAACGTTTCAAATCCAAAGTCTCAAGGTTGTGTAGTTTACCGATGGACTTAGGAAGAATATGTACTTTTGTATCTCTTAGACTTAAATATCTTAAATGGAATAGGTTTCCCACTTCTTTAGGAATATAATCAATATGAGCACCTTCAAAATCCATTATTTTTATGAGCTTGAAATTTGCAAAACATTTAGCAAGAAAAGAGTTTGGAACTTCCTCTACCCTAAAAATGAGAATAGAACGAGTTTGGGAACTAGTAATACTCTTCAAAGGAGTATTTACATTGTTCTGAATTGAAACTCGTCGACCAATTCTATCAAAACCTATGTTCGGCATTGAGACCAAACTGAAACTCAACTCCTCAAACCTAGAAAGAATGACCTCATGCAACATATCATGAACTCGACAACTTCTACACCTACCTTTTGAATCGACATCTTCCACTTGAACCAAACTTCTGTGAATTAGTTGGTTCAAGTAGCCATGTGCAACCTCTTCCAATGTTATTCCTTGCATTTCTTCCACAAAACATTCGGCAATCCAAAGTCGAATTAGCCTTGCACAATTGATGTAGTAATCCTCAGGAAACATGCCAAAATATAAGAAACAAGCTTTGAGATTGTAAGATAGATCATGATAACTGAGGGATAAAATTTTGGTGAAATTTTTAAAATTAGGATTACTCTTTAGCTCTGAACTAAGACTTTTATGCAATTTGTGAAACTCATAGAAAACCTTGTCTTTGGTTGATAAAAGACCGCTTATAGCAACAATTGCTAGTGGCAATCCTTCACATCTCTCAACAATGGCATGTGACAACTCAACTAACTCAGGAGGACAATTTCCCCCTTCATTTCGAAACACCTTCTTGCAAAAGAGCTCCCAAGCTTTTTCTAAAGGTAGAATTGGTAATCTGTACAAATAATTAGTGGGAGCAACATCCTCATTTCGAGATGTGATTAATATTCTACTGCCTTTTTCATTATTAGGTAAAGCAAGTTCTATGAAATCCCAGAACTGTTTTTCCCATATATCATCAAAAACTACTAGATATCTATGCTCATGTAAACATAGCCTCAATTGCTCCATCAGCAGTGTCTCCTTCATTGTGTCTATTTCCACAGGAACAAGCTCCTTCCTTGACTTGTAAAACTGCTTTATCATGTTCCTTAATAGCTCCTCTGACTGGTATGATTTAGAAACTGTGATCCAAGCACGACAATCAAAGTGTGCTACCACCACCTCATTTTCATACACTTTTTTGACAAGAGTAGTTTTGCCAACCCCACCAATGCCAACTGTTGAAATTACAATGCGATTAGATTGTGCTTCTACTAGATAGCTTATCAATTTGTCTCAGTGAGACTCAATACCCACAACCTCAGCTTCCTCGATGAAAAGGGATGCCACTCGAGGGTCATGCCATGTAACACTTCTAGCGTCATTGCTTGGTCCTCCTTGCTCTATAGTGTTGAAGTGATAGCTTGTAGCCATCTGTCTCCTTTCCTTGAGATTTTTACTGATATCTTGTATCTTAGAGGCTATCACATGTCTTGCTGTCAAATTTATGGTAAATTGAAAAACCTTTTGGAGGAAGTAAAAGTATCGCGTTTGCCTGTAGCGTTGTTTAACAAAATGAAGTATGTATTCATCAATGACATCTTCTATGTGATAAGCTTCTTCCCTTACCTGTTTCAACCATGTTTTCACAACATTGCTCATGTCTTCCTTCTCAGCTTTTACATCCGCGTCCTTTAGGAAAGACTGAATCATCTCCAGTTCACATTTGATGCCTGAAACTTTTTCATGGATACCCTTTAGCAATCTTGCTTCTTGGACTAACAACGGGACCAATTTCTCTATGACTATGTTGACTGCACTTTCTGCCATTTCTCCTCCCTTCTTAAATCAGTGACCACAGTAAACTGCAAATGAACCAACTCAGTGCCAAATGTAACAAAAATAAAATCATAGTCAAATGTAACTAAAATAAATCTCCTCTGTTTCTCAATATTACCTTGTGAGCAGGAAGGTGAAGGTCCTTAGTCTCCTTGATAACTTTACAAATTTGCTATGCACTAATAGAAAAAACTGAAGCTGTAACTACACGCCATCAATCTCCCACTAGGCCATCAGGTGCAATAGAATGAAACAATCATTGCCTCAATCTAACAACCTAATCTATATATATCTAAAAGCTGAAGCGTAGCATTTATTGTTGCTACGCTCCAGTTGAGCCACATCATCGTCCACCTCATTATCATTTTCTTTCCAATTATCCTATAATTCTTTTTAACATTTACTTTTTATTTTATTTTAATATTTACACTTTTTCCACACTTTCTCCATCCTTATCTTTTCATCTTCCCACTACCTTCCACATAAATATTATTCTTTTTCTTTTCATCTCCCCACTACCTTCTACATAAATATTATTCATCTCTCCACTACCTTCTACATAAACATTATTCTTCTTCTTTTCATCTCCCCACTACCATCTACATAAATATTATTATTCTTCTTTCTCTTCATCTTCCTTTATTTTCTCTCTTCTCATTCACACTCTCTTACTATAAATTTGTAACTATCTATTCCATTCTATGCAAGGTTTTCTCTCACAAAAAAAAGGTTCTCTCTCTCTCTCTCTCTCTCTCTCTCTCTCTCTCTCTCAATTTTTCGATGAATTTTTTATACGTTCTTCTATTTATGCCAAATTACTAATCTTTGGGAATCCTTTCTTTTTTTTTCTTTTCCTTTTTTTTTTTCTACACTAGAATCATTATGCTCATTTTCTCAATTAATTTGATTGGGTAGTTTGCCAGAATTCAAAAAAAGGTTCTCTCTCTTCCTCTCTCAATTTTTTGATGAATTTTGTATACATTCTTCTATTTATGCCAAATTACTAATCTTTGGGAATTTTTTTTTTCTACACTAGAATCATTATGCTCATTTTCTCCTTAATTATATAAGGGAAAGAAAAGACTTTCTAATGGGAAATTAAAAAAACAAAATACTAAAACACATATTAAAAAATAAAAAACCATCAATCTTAATTAGAGTTATAAGAAAGAATAAAAATATTTTATGTGCAATTGTTCTCTTTATTGGTATTTATTGTTATATATTTTATTTTTACCTTTTTTTCCTTCTCATCTTATGTTATTCAACATTTAAATTCAGTCACGTCTTCCACATCATTAAATTATATATATATATATATATATATATATATTAATAATTAAACATGGAATATTTTATTTAAATTTAAATCAATAAAATTATCCTTAAAAAATTGTACTCTTTTTTTTTTTTTTTTTTCATTTACACTTTGTCCAAGCTTTTTCCTTACCTTTATATTTTCATCTCCCCACTACCTTCTACCTTAATATCACTATTCGTCTCCCCACATCTTCCAAATCATTAAATTATTTATATTTTAATTTCTCTCCTTTTTTATTTAAAAAAATTAAAATTTTAAAATTTTACTTAAATTCAATAAGTAAAAGTGTCCTCACAAAGTGGAGTAATACTAGGGACACACTCATTCTCAAACCCAATACATCAAAGAAAAAATATAATACAAAACAAATGCCAATTGGGAAACACTAAATTAAAAAATAATAATAATAATAATGAGGATATCAAACCAAATATAATATAAAGAAACTAATAGTTATGGATATACTAACTTAAGGGTAGCAAAATTAAATGAAAAAAAAAAAACTACAATGCATATTTAATGCAATAAAATAATCATCAAATTTTGGAAAACAGTAGGTTGCCTATGGAGAGAGAGAGAGAGAGAGAGAGAGATGGAAAGTAGAAGTAAAAATAAAAAATATATATGACCAATATGAAGAACATTAAAAACTTTACAGTGCAATAAAATCAACTATTACATTCACTTAAAAAATTTAATCAATAATCAATAATTAAACACAATCATAGCAATATATTTAAACTTAAAACTAATCAAACTCTAATTCATAACTAAAAGGAGATGTTCTCATGTAATAATAGAAATTACATAAGAAATAAAGTTAGAAATGAAATTATGATAATAGTAAAAAACGTTATAAATGAAATTATAAAAAAAGTGATAAAACTAATAGCTACTATCATTATGAAGTAGTAGTCTACGATTTTGCACATCTAAAGAAGTGGAATATATAGAGTTTACTTAAGGTATATGTAAAGATTCACATTAAAAAAAAGATACGTAAAGGTTAAAAAAATGTATATTCTATAAATAAATAAAAAGGTATATGTAAGGTTTTTATTAACTTAGAAGAAAATGAAAAATCAATTATTAATAACAGCAACAACAACAACAATAGCAACAACATTAATAATAATGTAGGGGTAATTACATTCCTATTTCTTGAGGTTTGAAGAAATGACACTCTATCCCAAACTTGAAAGGAAAAAATATTTTCACCCTTTACATTTGTTTGACCAAACTTTGTTAAATTAATATTAAAATATTGTGTACTAACTTGCATGTGCTTAAGATAGGTTCCAAAATTAACCTTAATTTTAAAATTAAATTCTCTTATTTTAAAATTTTAAATTAAAGTGTATTTCAAAATATTAAGTAATGTCTTTTGTTTTTTTTTTTTTCCTTTTCTTTTCCCAATGAGTTATGGAGAGATTTGTCATTTCAAATGTTTTGGAATTTTATAAATTTGTATTTTAATTCTAAAGTTATGAGTAATGTCTTTAATAACCATGATTAAACATTTATAAATAGATTCTTAAATAAATTTAAAATATTTTGTTATTAATATAAACAGAATGGGAGAGTGTTATTACTTATTACCCCAAATATATTTAATAAGATCACCCTAAAAAAAAATTATCTCGCGCAATGCGCGGGTTTGCGACTAGTTTTATAATAATACGTCAATATGAAACTCAAACGCTGGCGAAAATATATGTTACACAATAACAATAATATTCAATGAATTTAATTGTAATGGTAATGGTAATTAAGTTTTTATTGTATAAATTCTTTTAGAAAGGGAAAAAAAAAAAAAAAATACACATGGCAGAGGTATAGGCCTTAGCACAACCACACGGCATGCTTCAAATAACTTTAAGGTATATAGAACTCGACTTTCTCTAAAATTAGGATTTTGTAAATTCTTTTTTTTTTTTTTTCCTTTTTAACCCTGTAATTCCAGTTAGATTTATTGAGTTGTTGTTAATAACTGTAGTACTTTAAGAATTCACCTCTTTCTCATATTAATTTTTATGTTAATTTAGTGGGACAAGGACTGAACCTAGCGATTTGCAGCCTTGTGCTTTTATGTTCAGTGCAATTGCCCCTAGATTTTACTAACTGTGCTGTTTTTGGCCATGGTGGTTGTGCATGAAAATTATAAGGTGTAAGAGTATTAGCATCCAGTTTGCCAAAACTTTAAAAAACTTGTTTTAAAACTTCAAACTTCAAACTTCAAAAATCTTGCAATTTCAATTGTTAAACTTGAAAAATTTTAATAACTTGTTAAACTTAAAAATTCTAATAAATTTTAGTAATAACTTACAACATACTGTAACAAGTTGTTAAAGTTAAAAATTTTAATAAATTTTATTAACAACTTACAACATACCGTAGCAAGTTGTTAAAATTTTTTACTTATTTCAAATTTATATGCTTAGACTTAAGTAAATTTAGTCTAACAAAAATAGATAATTAATTAATAACAAGGAATTGTTTATAAGGTAATAATACTGTTAGGTTCTAAAAGTTTAGAAAAATTGGCAAATCATGAACACAAACGTGTCTAAATATAGATCCTAGAGTCTATAGGTATTATTAGGCAATGTTCAAGGTGATTCAAGTCAAGATTCTAGAACATACAAGCTGCAGGAAGAAGATTTCATAATCTGCCTGGTTCGATCGATCGAAAGACAGGCTCAATCGATCGAAAGTCATATCTGCAAAATTTTAATTAAGCCCAAACAGCAGTTCAAGCCCATTAAGAATTAGGGTTTCAGATCTACTTCTCCTAGTATATAAAGGAAACCTTAAGCACGTTTTTATGTGTGTTGTTTAGAGATATTTGAGTGCCTCTTGTGCCTCTTTTGTATTTAGGGTTTTGTACCCAAAAGCTCTCTCATATCTTCTACCGGTGTTATTCCTTGAAGAATCTCAAGATCCGATATTGTAGAAGTTGCTGCCTTCTCTAGTCATCAAAAGTGCTGATGATCTAAACCTTCAAGGGTGGTCTTGGAATCACAAACAGAAGAGTTTGTGTTGCTAAACCTTTAAGTGGGATCTCAAAGTCACAGACGTGGGTGTTTGTGTTTTGCAAAGGCCAAAGAAAGAAGGAGTCTGTGGTTTCGGAGCTTGCACGTGATCGTGTCAGTAAATTTCTACTGGTGGGTAGCAATAGGATGTTAGTGATCTAAGTCGCTATTGTAAAACTTTAATTCTTTCTAGTGGATTTGTTTTTTACCTTGAGGATAGCTAGGTTAAATCCTCCCTAGGTTTTTTACCGATTTAGTTTTCGTGGGTTATCTATCGTTGTATTTTTTATTTTCCGCTGCTATACATTGATGTGATATATTTGTGTTAATCTAGATTTGTTAATTTGACTAAGTAATCACTTGGCTAATTACCTAGGTTAATCTGATTATAGTTTTAAGGGGTCCAAAAACTATCAAATACTAAGTCTTCGAACAAATTGTTTTTAAATGAAAAAGTATCAATATCCAATTAATAAATTGTTAAAATTAATTTGGACTTCGAATAAGTAATATGTTAGGTTCTAAGACTTTAGGAACTAATGTTTTAGAACTTCAATTTATATATGTTGGCAAACCATGATCAAAACATTTAGTCTAGGTTTAGACTTGCTCAAAGTTTGGTTTGATGTAAGTTTGGAATCGAGTAATTGCAGGAAATTACTATTCTATTTCTACAAGGCTCAATCAATCAAAAATTAGACTCGATTGATCAAAAATCGTGGATCAGGAATTTTCTATAGAATTTCTAAACCAGCTCAAGCCCATATGACGTGTAAGGTTAAGTGATTCACTTCAAGTATAAAAGGAAAAATCATAGCTACGTTTTAGAAGTCTTTTGCTAAGTTGTGTGTTAAATCTTTTGTGAGATTTGAGAGGTGTTTACCTTCAAACACACACATAGAGCTATCAAGATCAAGATTCACATCAAGAACTTGATGGTTGTTTCAGTTGTTGCATAAAGAACTTTCAAGAAGATCTAAAACTTTTGAGTGGAGTCTGAAAGTCACAAGTAGGAAAACTTGTGGTTGCTGCAGATCAAGGAAAGAAGTAATCCATGAACTCGAAGCTGTCACGCGGTCGTGATAGTAAGTTTTCTTAGTGGTCTAAGTCTTATTGTACAAACTTCAATTCTTTCATAATGGATCTGTTTGTACCTTGAGGATAGCTAGTTTAAATCCTCCCCAAGTTTTTTACCGGTTTGGTTTTCCTGGGTCATCAAATTTGTGTGTTCTTTACTTTCCACATTATATTTGTTTTACACATATTGTTTTAACCTAGATTTAATTAACAAACTTGTTAATCAACTTGGCTTAATATTAGATTAAACATATTGTGTTAAAGGGTCTAAATCTAACATAATATGTTTTATGAACTTTGTTAGGGACATATTTATGTAATTGACTAATCTTTTGACAAACGCACTTTACTTGTAATTGGATAGATCTAAGATGGGTTTAGTACTTCAAGATACAAGTATTCAAGTTAAGTATTGAAGCCATGCAAATCTGACTAAGAAACAAGTAAAGAAAGTGTTGTTCATTAAGGCTCGACAGAAGTCTTGATAGAATCCTTTCAATCGAGATTTAATGTTGAGGCTCAACAGAAGCTCAACACAAGCTGTATCTGTCAAGAATTACGAAATTAGACTTTCGGATCTAATTACATGCATACTCCTATGTATTTGTGTACGGTTTATTTTCTCACAATCCTAGACATATATAAAGATTATTTTAAGGGCTGTCACAAGGCGATGCACAAAATAATTCATATAGACAGTGGCCTAGTTTATTATTCTCTCTGTAGAAGTTACTATATCTTTATGCCAAGGGTTTTATGACCAAGGAGCTTCCTGACCTTCATTGTTAATGAATTGAAGAACTTTGCAGCCAACAATCTTCTTCAAGTCAGTGGTGTTAGTCATGTACTAGATCCGTATATCATTGGTTAGTCACGTACTGAGATTCATGCATTAAATTGAGATTGCTGCTACATTACAAGTCCAATTGAGTATTGGTGTAAGGGTTCAACTGTAGGTTGGTATTTCAGGATAGGCCAAATGGTTTGGTAAGATTCCTTATACTTGTAAACGCTTGTGATTAATATTAGTGGATTCTCAAGAGTGGTGACCTTAAATTCATCCGGTGGGGTTTTGCTTCGGTGATTTTCCCCATTCGTAAACAAATCACCTGTGTTAAACTTATTTTCCACTGCACTTAGTATATTTGGTGATTTGTTTGTGCTGTCATGCTATTGGATTTAATTTGACTAATTAATTAACTTGGGTAATTAATTAGTCAAATTAACTTGGGAAAATTATGTCCTACATGAACATGCTCTCTAATAAATGGGTCTATAAAAATAAATGGAAAGTCTGATGTTAAGCAATTCAAAGCTTGTCTTGTTGCTAATGCCCAATATCCTAGATTCGACTATAATGAGACTTTTAGCTTTGTTGTTAAACTTAACAAGTGTTACTGATAATATTTAAATTAGATCATATATAAGAAAATTCTTTCCTAAGTTCTGTTAAGTCTTATGGTGTTTTGTTGGCTAATTCCTTGCCAAAAAAAAATTTGTTACTTTCATTCAAATATATTATATTTTGTTTTGGTGGGTTGCTGTGTATTTAGGGTAGGTAGTTCAAGTGCTGAAAATTGAAGCTGTTAGAGCAAGACTTTTGTTTGATCAAAGCAACATCTCGGTCCCACGAATTGGACATGTGGCTGCCATTTGAATTTCAATTGGTCCAATTTCACTTTACTTTCGTCCGGCCCTTGATCGACCAAAATGGGCAAAACAATAGAGAATTCTGTTACGAACTTTCTCTACCATTCAAGCCTCTTCCCAGCTTATATAAACCTCATTTTCCACAAAATTAAACCCTAATTCCAATTTGAGAGTTGAGAGAAACCCTACAAATTGTGAGAGCCAAACACCTGCCCATTCTCTCTACCCTTTCACTCTCACTATAGCTAAATCATTGATAGGACATAATTTTCATTACAATATAAAACATCTCTCAATGTGGAGAGTTAATGTTATTAGGTTCTAAAAGTTTAGAACAATTGGCAAATTGTGAACACAAACATGTCTAGGTATGGATCTTAGAGTCTATAGGTATGATTAAACAATGCTCAAAGTGCTGCAAGTCAAAATACAAAAACAAGGAAGCTACAGGTTCAAGAATTTGAAACATGCCAGGCTTGACCAATCGAGAAGATGGTTCGATCGATCAAGAGAAGATTCAGCAAAATTTTAATTTCGGCCAAACAGCCCATTGGCCTATCAAGTGATTAGAGTTTCAGATCTAATTTGCATATTATTTAAAGGAAACCTTAAGGAACATTTTGTAGAGACTTTGGAGCTTCTTTTTTGAGATCTAAAAGGTATTATGTCTTCTCCTTTCAAAGTCACTACCGGAATTCTTTCTACACACAATCTAAACTAGTAGATCTGAAGTTGCTGCATACCAGTCATCAAATGTGCTAGATCTAAACCTTCAAGGGTGGTCTTGAAGTCATAGACTAGAGGTCTATGTTGGAGATCTAAAGCGTGAACTAAAGGTTCATGTGAGAGCAAATCCACATCAAAGAAGTCTGAGGGATTCAGAACTCAGTTTGGTAACTGTAATTAGATTTTCTATAAATTGGGATTCTTGATTATAAATCTCAATTTGATATAGTGGATTGTTCTCTTGTGATCATTCCCCTCAAGTTTTTTACCTTGAAACTAATTTGTTTCATTGGTTTTTTTAAGTCATCATATCTTTTGTTATTCAGTTTCCCGCTGTGCATGATTTTTTTTGTATATGTTTAACATAGATTTGCATAATTGACCTAAGTAAGAACTTGGCTAATTAATTAGGTTAAACAAACTGTATTTTTTAGGGGTCTAACACTTTACAGATGTGATTGTTGGGAATCATTGGAGCACACCCATTTTCATCCAAGGACACTTGGAGATTGCAATTGGAGCACAATTGTGGATCCAACAACTAGATTAAGGAAAGGACTTGGCAAAATCAGTTGTGAGAAATAGCATGGAAGGCTAGAGTACATAGATAGCACTAGGCTTAGAGGGTTTTGTGTGTATCATGTACTGCAACTATTCGTTCTAGTGGATCATTTCAATGGTGGTGCCGAAGAGAGGTTTTCCTGTCTGGTTTTTGTGTTTTCCTCTTCACTAACACATCCAAACCCAGTGTTTTCTTGGGTATTGTATCTCTAATTTTCTATGCATTTTACTTTTCCTATGTTCTAATGTGTTCGTATAAGCAATTGTTGGTATTCATGCTTATATCAATTGGTTAATCACATAAACTTTGTGTTAATTGATAAATTAGCCTAATTAATTAAGCCATAAATAAAAGTTGGAGTCTAAAATATTACCTAAGTAGCATTCTCAAGTTCTTTTCAAACAATTCAATAAAAATAAGTAACAAAATGGTCTCATTCCACCAATTAGAGTTGTCTCAAATAAGAGGCATCATAAGCATATATGCATACCTGCTCTTAAATTGGTTTTCCATTTCTTCCCAACTAGAAAAGGCAGCAACTTCAACCTGGCCATAAATGTATGATAATTATTCCCCACATAAAGGAGACATACATATCTAATTTAAAATCTTGCAAATGAGCATGACATCTTACACTTACAAAGTTCACTTAATGGAGTTTCCTAGATCGTATGCTTGGGGCTGAGTAACAAGGCTCCATATCTACAGTTAAACAGAATTAAAAAGAAAAGTGTTGAACATAATTTACAGACACCTTTCAACTCAAAGATCAACAAAATGAGGTACGACGCACTAGCAATATATATTCTTTTCGAAAAGGTTCTAAATTTCATAGTACTCGCGTCTACAAATAAACAAGGTTAAACACAATTTACAAGCACCGCTCAACTCAACGAAGAAGCGTTAAACCAAGTAAAACAAAGTAACGACTTCGAGCGTATAATTTGATTAATTTCATAATTTGTTTCCAAAAAATTAATTAAATAAAATATATTAAATAGGCATAAAACTGTTGCAATCAAATCTATGAATTAAACAGGTGTAACACTTCCCATAAAAATAAAAATAAAAAAAAAATTACCAAAAAAAAAAAATATAACACTTAATATGAACTCCAAATAAATAGGTAAGTAATTATAGTATTATGTCAATATGTCTTTTTTTATATATAATTACATGGTGATAATGGGGAGGGAGGATTGAACATTAGTGGTCTTTGTTAGAAATTAAAATACTATGAAGTACCGGTTTAGCTACAAGGAATATAGTATTTTTTTTAATGCACTTTTGTCTTATAACTGATTAATACAATGCTCACATCTACTTGGATATTCATGAAATTAATTAATGAGATGTTCTTATCTAAAAAAATTAATGAGATGTTAATAACAATAATAGTTAATAGACTTAATAATATATATTTATAAAGATTTGTAATTAAAAAAATTTAATAAAATGGCAAAGCTAGGGGGGAGAAATTGCTCCCCTTGACTCCAGCCAAAATTCCTCTCCCCCTTTTGTCTTTTGAAAATTACTTTCGTAAAACCTTTTTCAATGGAAATTAAGATTTAAAACTTATTTATTGAAAATTATTTTCTAATTCTCTTAGGGGACATTTGATTCATTGTGATATGTCTTTAATATGATACACATTACAATAATGTGACATTAAGGTTTTTAGTTTTTTTTTTTTAATTTTTCCAACATTACCATAATCTAAAATTATAACATATATCACATCACCTTAATCTCATCACCTTCCTAAACAATGTAATATTGTATTCTTGTATTGAAATTACATTAATGTAAGATTACAATAATGTAATATTACGGTGTAATGTAACATCACGGCGAACCATATGCCCTTTTAATATGATCCTTAATTTTTTTTTTTCTATATTAGTAGCTTAGAGTCATAAAATGGTAAGCTATTATAACATCCCATTACCAAGGTGCCAAATTTATTTGTTTTTTTAAATTTTTTATTATTCTACAATACTATATACTTTTTGAAATATTTTTTTCGGTAATAACCCACCATTTGAATAGTTCGAAATGAAAGTTAATGTAAAAAGAATAATTTTTTCAAAAAAAAAAAAAAAAAAAAGAAAAAAAAAAAAAGAAGGAAACATTGATACTCTCATGTTTATTTAAAAAATAGAAACACTACAATCCCTTTTTTAAAAAAGGTATATATAGAACATTTTTAAAATTTTCAAGTGTATTATCATACTTTTTAGATACTTCTAAGCTATTTTTTCTTTTTCTTTTTCTTTTTCTTTTTAAGTAATCAAATGAGTTATTTGAATATCTTATATTTAGTTTTATATTTTTAACTTAATCTAAGTATGACTAATGTTGATTATTTTTCTTTATGTCTTTTACTTTTTGAAATATATTATACATACTTATAGTCACCTTGAAATTTGAACTACCTTACGGATAACAATCATTATAATAAGTCTCCACTTTAATAACACTAGGAAAAAATAAAATAAAATGAAAAAATAAATTGACTAGAAACACACAAAAAAATATACTTTACAAATATACTATATTTCATATGTTAATTAACATTTTTTTTTTTTTACTTATATTTTACTTATATTGATGAATATTTTTTGAATTTATTTACCTTCAACCTCTTTATTCGAATTTTGTCCTCTCTGGATTAAAATCTTGGCTCTACCGCTAGTTGTGGAAGTACTTAAGATGAGTTTAGAGTTTTTGGAGATTGAGTTTCCTTAAGGTTCAAGTTTTATAAATTCTAGTGTAGAGAGGGAAAAATTCCCGACCTATCACAAGCTGACACATCATACTATCAAGTCCACAAAATACAGCCAATTACAAAGCACCACGTATTGCTGCTAAGTTTTGCTATCACTACTCAGAAACCAACAGAAATTTGCCAAGTGTCATGCAAGAACCAATCACACCTCAGCACGTGTAAGCGATGACATATGTTGGACCACATCATCTCCCTTCTGAGTGGTGTCGTTTCACATCATGTCTCTGAAATCTGAACGATGTCAACTTCCTCCAGAATGATGATAGATTATATATCCGAAGTCAATGTTGCATCATCTCTCCTCTATGGGCATGTTTGTGCGATGTCAAGATTCTTGATGGCATGTTTCGACATCTTCAAAGTCTTCGCAGCATACTCTGGCGTCTTCAAAGTACTATACACTCTCGATGTCTGAGCTATGTTGCCTCTGAAAATTTGTGCTAATGTGGAGTGTTGTCATAACTTTATGGCAAAGATGGATGTCAGCATAGTTTTGGTGCAGATAAAGTATTGATGTCGCTTCATGAATGTTGGCACGGCTTCGGTATGAATGAAATGTTGACGTAGCTTCATGACAAAGACGAGTATTGGCATAACTCCAGTGCTAATGTGAAGTGTTGACGTGACTTCGTGGCTTCATGAATGTTGGCACGGTGTTGGTGCAAATAGAGTTTTGACATGGCTTCATGAATGTTGGCATGGCTTCAATACAAATGAAGTGTTGTCGTGGCTTCATGGAAAAGATGGATGTTGGCATGACTTCAATATAAATGAAGTGTTGTCGTGGCTTCATGGCAAAGATGGACGTTGGCATAGCTTCGGTGCAAATGGAGTTTTGACATGGCTTCATGAATGTTGGCATGGCTTCGGTACGAATGAAATGTTGACGTAGCTTCATGGCAAAAATGAAGTGTTGACGTGACTTCATGGCTTCACGAATGTCGACACGGCATTGGTGCAAATGGAGCTTTGACATGGCTTCATGAATGTTGGCATGGCTTCAATATAAATGAAGTGTTGTCGTAGCTTTGACATGGCTTCATGAATGTTGGCATAGCTTCGGTGCAAATGGAGCTTTGACATGGCTTCATGAATGTTGGCATGGCTTCGGTACGAATGAAATGTTGACGTAGCTTCATGGCAAAAATGAAGTGTTGACGTGACTTCATGGCTTCATGAATGTCGACACGGCATTGGTGCAAATGGAGCTTTGACATGGCTTCATGAATGTTGGCATGGCTTCAATACAAATGAAGTGTTGTCGTAGCTTTGACATGGCTTCATGAATGTTGGCATAGCTTCGGTGCAAATGGAGCTTTGACATGGCTTCATGAATGTTGGCATGGCTTCGGTACGAATGAAATGTTGACGTAGCTTCATGGCAAAAATGAAGTGTTGACGTGACTTCATGGCTTCATGAATGTCGACACGGCATTGGTGCAAATGGAGCTTTGACATGGCTTCATGAATGTTGGCATGGCTTCAATACAAATGAAGTGTTGTCGTGGCTTCATGGAAAAGATGGATGTTGGCATGGCTTTGATGCAAATGAAGTTTTGATGTGGCTCGATGCAAATATTGGTGCAACTTCAATGCGAGTGCAAGTGCTAATGTGGAGTGTTGTCGTCGCTTCATAGCAAAAATGAATTGTTGACATAGCTTCATGGCTTCAGTGCGAATGAAGTGTTGACGTAGCTTCATGGCAAAAATGAATTGTTGACATAGCTTCATGGCTTCGATGCAAATAGAATGTTGTTATGGCTTCATGGAAAAAATGGATGTTGGCACAGCTTTGGTATGAATGAAGTGTAGATGTGGCCTCGATACAAATAGAATGTTGAGGCAGCTTTATGGCAAAAGAAAAGTGCTAGTGCAGCTTCATTACAAAGGCAAATGATGGTGCGACTTCATAGCGGATGCAAATACAAATATTACTTTATGGCAAAGATGAATGTTGGCATGGCTTCAGTACAAGGACAAAGGCTAGCACGGCTTCATTGTAAAGGCTCACGATGTGACTACGTTGCAAAAACTCTTGAAACGGCTGCATTGAAAAGATAAGTGTTGGTGTAGTTTAATTGCCAAGAGAAACATGCTGCATAACAAGAACAAGCAACAACAAAAAGCTTGTTAGAGGAAAATCTCATGGCACGTCTAAAAAAAAAAAAAAAAAAAAAAAAAAATCTACAAAAAGAGAAAGCTTCGTGTTCTTTGTGTTCTTCGTGTTCTTGGTGCGTTTTTCGTCTTTGAAGATTTGTGGTGGAAGTTCTTCGGTGCTTTAGAGGCTTGAATCCGTAGAACTTCACTGATTTGTGATTTGTGATGTTTCTGGAGGCTTTTGAGCTTGATTCCAGTGAACTTTGAGATCTAGGCAGATAGTTTAGATGATTCTGCTTCGAATGTTCTTCGTATTTGAAGGTTTTTGGTGGAAGTTCTTCGAGGCTTTGGAGGCTTGAATCCGTAGAGCTTCACCAATTTGTAGTTTGTTGAGGTTTCTGGAGGCTTTTGAGCTTGATTCCAATGACCTTTGAGATCTAGGAAGATGATTTGGATGATTTTTCTTCGAATGTTCTTTGTATTCGAAGTTGAAGTTCTTGGAGGCTTCAAAGCTTGGTTTTTGCAGAGCTTTTGTACCTCTGAATCTCTTCTCCCCTCCTCAAATGCTTTAGGAAGGCTTCTATTTATAGGAGTTTGGGGGTGGGTGAGCGACACGTGGCGAAGTTCGATTGGTGACACATGTCACCACCTGATTGGTCCGCCTGTGTCATCGCTTACACGTGCGAGGATTGCTTGTGTCATTGCTTACACGTGCAATCCTCGCACG
The DNA here is from genome assembly GCA_029955455.1 of Quercus agrifolia. Classification (NCBI taxonomy): domain Eukaryota; kingdom Viridiplantae; phylum Streptophyta; class Magnoliopsida; order Fagales; family Fagaceae; genus Quercus; species Quercus agrifolia. Next base: position 60,230,012 of record JARQAD010000004.1, read on the forward strand.
TGTAAGCGATGACACAGGCGGACCAATCAGGTGGTGACATGTGTCACCAATCGAACTTCGCCACGTGTCGCTCACCCACCCCCAAACTCCTATAAATAGAAGCCTTCCTAAAGCATTTGAGGAGGGGAGAAGATTCAGAAGTACAGAAGCTCTGTTGGAACCAAGCTTTGAAGCCTCCAAGAACTTCAACTTCGAATACAAAGAACATTCGAAGAGGAATCATCCAAATCATATTCCTAAATCTCAAAGTTCACTGGAATCAAGCTCAAAAGCCTCCAGAAACGTCAACAAACCACAAATTGGTGAAGCTCTACGGATTCAAGCCTCCAAAGCCCTGAAGAACTTCTACCACAAACCTTCAAATACGAAGAACATTCGAAGCAGAATCATCTAAACTACCTGCCTAGATCTCAAAGTTCACTGGAATCAAGCTTAAAAGCCTCCAGAAACCTCACAAATCACAAATCAGTGAAGCTCTACGGATTCAAGCCTCTAAAGCACCGAAGAACTTCCACCACAAATCTTCAAAGACGAAGAACACGAAGAACACGTGAAGAACACAAAGAACACGAAGAACAAAGAATTTCTAACAAGCTTATAGCAAGAGATTCATTGCAATTCCATTTCAGCAATCTTCGATCCATCCCTCAACCAAATTGAAGGATATCTTGTGTTCATATCAAAATCACATTACTACAAATCCAATCAACAAGTCTTTTAAGGAGATCGAATCAGAGGATAACTCTTTTGTAATCACAGAGAATTGTACCACACAATCATCAATACAAATTCGCATTTGTGAAACTATTTTACTTGTTTGACTTATTTCGAACCGAGGAATTTAGTCGTCCCCAAATTCTGGCACGCCCAGTGGGACATCTCTGCCTTTCATCTCATTCTCCTTCAAAGAAAGAAATCTTCATCATCTTGCTACCAACTTCAATGGCCTCTAGCAAGAACATTCTAGCTTCAACAATAGCTACTTCAACTAAACTTGGTACGGCTACCACCAACAATTGCATTGGTGCAAACAATCGTAGCCAACCTAAAGCAAACAATCAACTTCAAACTCAATCAACCAAGAAAGCCAAAGTCCAGACAATCATCTCCTTAGACCCTCTCACAAGAAACAAGGTCATCAACAAGGACATCTCCACCTTGGAACACCTCAAGTATGGGGGCAAATCCCCTTCTTCTTACACAAGAAGTTGGTCGCGTGATCTCTTTCCCATCAAAGGGAACCCAAAAAATGAGATTTCACATGCTCACTTCAAATCGCTTTCTTCTCCATCATCTTGGGAAGTTGTGTCAGTCATGATGACTAACACCTCTACCATGGAAGAAAAGATGGCTGAAATGCAGCAAAGGGTCGTCCTTCTCACAAAAGCACTTGAAGATAAGGACCTCCAAATTGCAACTTTAATGAACAAACTCGAAGTTCAAGATCTTGGTGAATCAAGCCATGGTCATAAATTCACATCTGCAAAGGATGACGAAGGGAGAGAAATTGAAAACACTCCCCAACAAGAACAATCTGCTTCGATGGCTTCGTTGTCAGTCCAACAATTACAAGACATGATAACAAATACCATCCGAGCACAATATGGAGGTTCTTCTACGAGTTCTCTCACATATTCAAAACCCTACACAAAGCGCATCGACAACATGAGAATGCCAAATGGGTATCAACCCCCCAAGTTCTTGCAGTTTGATGGCAAAGGAAATCCTAAGCAACACATTGCTCACTTTGTAGAAACTTGTGAGAACGCAGGGACTCAAGGAGGCCTCCTTGTAAAGCAATTTGTTCGTTCGCTCAAGGGAAATGCCTTTGATTGGTATACAGACTTAGAATCCGAGTCAATCAATAGTTGGGAACAACTTGAAAGGGACTTTCTCAACCGATTCTACAGCACACGACGCATAGTAGGCATGATGGAGCTTACCAATACTAAACAGTGGAAGGATGAGCCCGTCGTTGATTATATCAATCGGTGGCGTTCTTTGAGTTTAGATTGCAAAGATAGACTTTCTGAAATATCTGCTGTAGAGATGTGCATCCAAGGCATGCATTGGGGACTTCTTTACATCCTTCAAGGGATAAAGCCTCGAACATTTGAAGAGTTAGCAACTCGTGCGCATGACATGGAATTGAGTATCTCTAGCCATGGAAGTACAAACCCTTCCATACTTGAGGAAAGCAGAAAGGAAGTAAGGAGGAATGACAAGAATGCAAAAGTCAACCTCAAAGACCCAATGGTTGTTAACGCTGCCGAAGTCAAGGTTCCAAGAAGAGGAGCAAATGCAAATGAAAAACAGCTTGAAGGATGGCAAAAGAATGAAGTGCGCCGTCTGACTTTTAAGGAACGTGAGCAAAAAGTATACCCGTTCCCCGATGAAGATGTGCCAAACATCTTTGAACAACTATTGCAAATGAAGTTGATTGAATTGCCAGAATGCAGGCGACCAGAAGACATGGGGAAAGTTGATAACCCTAACTACTGCAAATACCATCGCATCATTGGCCACCCAATCCAAAAATGCTTCATCTTCAAAGAACAAATCATGAAGCTTGCCAAAGAAAATAAGATTGATCTAAACTTCAATGAAGTTGTCGAGTCAAACCATGTGACCGTTGCTTGTGATGTACTTCCAACTCTCAAGCAGGGGGCATCCACCAACCAAGCTTACAAATTGATTGACAATGACGGCATAAGGATCGGCCCCATCAATGGGAAGTTCTTTAAACACTTCTACACTTGAAAATCGAGGATTGCTCCTCGGTAAGAGCTTAAACTACCCACTACAACGCTGCAAGAGTACATGATGTCTTCCCATTACCCTTGAAAGCGTACCAATAAGGAGAAATTAATCCCACTCTATGTCACCAATTGCTAGTGTGGCATAGTGGTTGGATGCCCATGTCACCCTTGAGGCCGTCTCGGGTTCGATCAGTGGTGATACCCACTATTACACACTGAGCCCTCCTTTTTGCAAAAATACATAAGAAAAAAAAAACAAAAAAAAAGTTAAAAAAAAAAAAAAAAAGAAGAAAACTGTTGAACTACGTAATGACTTGATCCTTCTCCGGGGTACGTAGGCAGCTTAGTACTTGTCACTAAGTTCAGTCACATGAAAAGAAGAATGATTGCCAGTCTAGCCTGAAAAGTTTCTTCATAGGCCATCAACGTGCTTTCAAGAACCCTTTGATTGGCAAGGCATCGCTTAAGATCAGTCAACTACTCACTACATGATACTCAAAGATCATTGTGGTAGAAAATGACAGTTGCAAAGAATTGGTGTTACTCAGCTTTTCTTGAACTAATGATAAACATAAGTTGGTTCTTGGTTGTGGAGCAAAATAAAATCTTCAACCTCTTTTGTAAGGAATGAAGTCTGCATGGCATTGCTCATCTTCTATGGACATCCTCCCACATCTTTGAAGTATGCTTTGCATCACTTATCTCTTGGGGGCATCTTCTTGTACCTTACAAATCTAAGCTACATCGTCTCTCTTCTAGGTTGTGCCACCTCACAACTTTGAAATTTGAACCACATCATCTCCCTTCTGAGTGGTGCAGTTTCACATCATGTCTCCAAAAGTTGGACAATGTCACCTTCCTCCAGCATCTGAAGTTGGTGTTGCATCATCTCTCCTCCAAGGGCATGTCCATGCAATGTCAAAGTCTTGGCGGCATTCTTCTTGAAACTTCAAGGTTTTGTTGGCATCTTCGTGCGATGTCAAGATTCTTGATGGCATGTTTCGACATTTTCAAAGTCTTCGCAGCATACTCTGGCGTCTTCAAAGGTTTGGCATCACTTTTTCCGCATCTTCAAGGTTTTGTTGGCATTTTCTTGCATCTTCAAAGTCTTGGTAGGGACTCCTTGCATCTTTGACGTCTTGTTGACATCTCTAAAATCTTGATATCTGGCTACAGTACTATACACTCTCGATGTCTGAGCTATGTTGCCTCTGAAAATTTGTGCTAATGTGGAGTGTTGTCATGACTTTATGGCAAAGATGGATGTCGGCATAGCTTTGGTGCAGATAAAGTATTGATGTGGCTTCATGAATGTTGGCACGGCTTCGGTATGAATGAAATGTTGACGTAGCTTCATGGCAAAAATGAAGTGTTGACGTGACTTCATGGCTTCATGAATGTTGACACGGCATTGGTGCAAATGGAGCTTTGACATGGCTTCATGAATGTTGACACGGCTTCAATACAAATGAAGTGTTGTCGTGGCCTCATGGAAAAGATGGACGTTGGCATAGCTTCGATACGAATGAAATGTTGACGTAGCTTCATGGCAAAAAAATGAATTGTTGACATAACTTCATGACTTTGATGCAAATGGAGTGTTGTCGTGGCTTCATGGAAAAGATGAACGTTGGCATAGCTTCGATACGAATGAAATGTTGACGTAGCTTCATGGCAAAAAAAATGAATTGTTGACATAACTTCATGACTTCGATGCAAATGGAGTGTTGTCGTGGCTTCATGGAAAAAATGAACGTTGGCATAGCTTCAATACGAATGAAATGTTGACGTAGCTTCATGGCAAAAATGAATTGTTGACATAGCTTCATGGCTTCGATGCAAATGGAATGTTGTTGTGGCTTCATGGAAAAAATGGATGTTGGCACAGCTTCGGTATGAATGAAGTGTAGATGTGGCCTCCATGCAAATAAAATGTTGAGGCAGCTTTATGGCAAAAGAAAAGTGCTAGTGCAGCTTCATTACAAAGGCAAATGATGGTGCGACTTCATAGCGGATGCAAATACAAATATTACTTTATGGCAAAGATAAATGTTGGCATGGCTTCAGTACAAGGACAAAGGCTAGCACGGCTTCATGGTAAAGGCTCACGATGTGACTACGTTGCAAAAACTCTTGAAACGGCTGCGTTGAAAAGATAAGTGTTGGTGTAGTTTAATTGCCAAGAGAAACATGCTGCATAACAAGAACAAGCAACAACAAAAAGCTTGTCAGAAGAAAATCTCATGGCACGTCTAAAAAAAAAAAAAAAAAAAAAAAAAAAAAAAAAAAAAAAAAAATTCTACAAAAAGAGAAAGCTTCAATTTTAATCTCTAACCTGTCAAAAAAAAAAAAAGAGAAAAAAAGGTCAGTACAAAAAAAAAAAAGAAAAAAAAAAAAAGAAAAAAAAAAAAGCGTAATTTCTCTACACTTATTATTTCACCCACTGAGGCTAAGTTTGTGTAACTCAATGCATGCCCCGGATGGCCTTATATAGAGGTGTATGAATCTCAAAGTCAGATTTTGCAAATTCAAATGCACTCAAGGTCAGGAAAGTCTGCACCAAAGTTTGAAAATAAAAGATAGAGAAACAAAAAATGGTGGCTCACCATCTCCCTTTTGACCCTCAAGTCTAAACGCAGTCACCCTCCTGTCAGAGCAGCCAGCATCAGAACCACAATGTAGACTAAAACGGCAACAAGTTCAACGAAGCCTGCGGATTCCCATCCCAGATTTCTAAAACTTCTGACAAGATTTCACAAAAAATCAACCCACAGAAATCTTCTAAGGACTTTGATGTACAAAACCCAGAAAAAATCATCAATAACGGAGCCACCACGCACCGCCACGCACGGCCACAAATTCCCGACGAACTCGCGAGTTTCTCATTCAAGTCTGCGTAAATCTAAGAGGAATTTTACAAAACCAATGCCACCACTAGATCCGTTGACCTCCGATCTACAAAACCCAGGAAAATCAACCCCAAAAGAGCTTCAACGCGCCGCCACGCGCCACAGGCGAAGCCACGATCTTTCAAAACGACCCGCGGCATACTCCCTCAAATCTGTGCAAATCTGCCCATGATTTCACAAAAATGACAAAACTATGGTCTTCTACGGCCTTAGATCGACGAAACCTGAAAATTTCAGGTCCAAAATCACTGTCACGCGCCGCCACGCGCCACCATAATGTCCGGCAATCATCAGCGTCTTTTCACGCGCCGTCACGCGCCGACGCAGACACCTCACGCGCTTCACGCGCTCAACGTGCCAAGCGCTGACACGCGCCATACGGAAGGCGCCCAGAGCACGCACGTGCCACACGTGCGACACATGCACACGTGCCACACGCGTCCAAAGCAGTGACGTCATCCATGACGTCACCACCCACTAAGGTCTGACCTGGTTTGACCCGGACCGACCCGCATCCTGACCCGGTCCGAACCGCCTGCAAAAAAAAAAAAAAAAAAAAAATTTAAATAAGAAAAAGGTGAGAGAAAAAAATGCTTTGACCAAGTGGACCCTTAACCTTGACCAAAAAGTCAAAATTTTCAAAATGGACTTGTCCCACTCAATTTTTCGAGTACATTCCGATTTTGGAACCCGTTTCTTCATTCGAAGCTCAGAAATTGCGTAAATGTCCAGTTTCCAAAAGTTGACTTTTGCACAAATATTGACCAAAAAGTCAAAATTTTCAAGAAGTACCTATCTTGCCCAAATTTTCGCATAGATTCCATTTTTGGGGTTTATTTCTTCATTTGAGAATCCGAAATTGCTCAAATAGTGTGATTCTACAACTGTTGGTTTTAATGTGAACTTTGACCAAGAATCAAGATGTTCGAGCAAAACTTGTCCTATTCAGATTTTCATGTGGGTTCTGATTGTGAAATCCACTTATTTGTTTTGGACTTGGAAACCACCTATGTGACCCACTTCCCCGAAGTACCAACAATATCCAAAAGTTAAGCTCCCAAGATTAAGATTTGAGATTCATTCACTTAATTTGGATTCCCTCAAGGTTATTCTCCAGACTTTATCAAAGGCTTCCCTTCCAAAGTACAAATAAACTCTCACAAATGTGTCTTGAACTTGAAATTACACTGGGTCACTAATTCAACTTACCATTCTCGTTCGGTGCCTACCGGTCTTCAACCTACCATTCCTCATTCGGTGCCAAACATTCTCATCTACCGTTCGGTGCCTACCAGTCGAAAATCCACCAGTCTCACCAAAAATTCTCAACCACCATTCTCGACTACACAACTACCAGTCTTCGTCTCTCCACTATAAATAGAAGGGCCGGATTCATCAAGAACTCATCAAAAAAAAAAAAAAAAAAAAAAAACACTGAATCATGAAATGAAGATTTGCTTATTTCAAATTTTCAGGTCCTCTTTCTCACAACCGTTTCTCACTATGGCCTTATCATTTTCAACACGTAGCAACCAAAATTGCTTCATAATCAGTTTGAAATCAACTCTCTTATGGTTCAGTAGAAACCCTCCTCACAGTGTCATTGTAGTTTTGAGATCCAAAAAAATTTTGTTTCTCCACTTAACGACTACCGTTGTCCATAAAATTACTCATAACAAGGTCTGCATTGCCCTTCCATGCTTCCGTGGATTTGGTTGGCCAAGAAATCCAAGTCCAGCAGAGACACCTGTTCCTAACCTAAGGTCTCCAGTAGTCTCTTTCCAATTGCTTGGTCTTCCAGCGGAAGCAGTGGTTCGGAACAAACACCAACTTGGCTGGTTTCTAAGACCAGAATCACAAGTTAGCTCCATCTTTCTTTTTTCTGTGCTTTTCCAACAAGTGGCAGTAGGAGAAGATGGTAAAAAGTGTTGGGGTATCCTACAAATTGTCTTTCATCCAACACTTATAATGATATCCAAGGGACCAGCTCATCAGAATTCAACCTTTGGTGTCGGTAAATGGTCGCCAAAGCCTCATCCTATGTTCCCACAAGCAGGGGACCCAAAGGTCATCGTTGCTGGTACCTCAAAACACATTTTCTGAAATTACTCCAACTTAAATCCAGCTTGAGGTATTTCAGAAGGTATTCTTCTGAAATTACTTCAACTTAACGTCCGTCAGCATGGTCCCATCACGCAAGCACATTCTACAACTTGCCGTCGGACCTCATTTAGCATGCAGTCAGTCCTAGAACCAAAGGTGTACTTCCCAGGAACATCTACACCAGAGGGTCCCCAACATACAGGGCCAGCACCATGGAGGCGTATGTTTCACCCATTCGCTTTGCTTCATCCCCCTCATCTTCATCACCAACACCAGCACCCCCAGAATCCGTAAGCTTCTGAAACTACCTCAACTTAACTTGAATGATGCGACGACACAAGCACATTCAACCACATTCCCACATGGCCTCGCCGTAATCCGAAGTATACTCTTCTGAAATTACTTCACCAGGGGGTTAAAAAAAAAAAAAAAAAAAAAAAAAAAAAAGAAAAAGAAAGAAAAAGAAAAATGAGGCTAGCCCCACGACCCTGCATGTTGTGCCCAACCAACATCTTCACATCTTCCCTATCTTCTACACCCTGTGATCGCCGCCAACGATCCAAAATACTCTTCTGAAATTACCTCAGCTTAATCTCTACTGAAATGATTCAATCTTGCAAGTATATCCAACTTCTTGCAAACAACTTTCAGCCTCACCAACCCACTTCAAATACCATGGAACACTCTTTTGAAATTACTTCAACTTAACCTATACTGAGAAGGTCCAGTCATGTAAATACATTCAAATACTGGCAGACCCCTTTTCGGTCTTACCAAAGCCTTTCATGTGGGTGGATCTACTCTTCGGAAATTATCTCATCATGCTGAAAGCTCCACCACCTTCAACTATTTCACTTAAAGAGTCAAGTGTGTAAAAAAAAAAAAAAAAAAAAAAAAAAAAAAAAGTTTTCGAAACTCATTCCCACACTACACTCCAAAACTGTGTGCGTGAACGAGTCTCGAGGGGGCATTTGTAGAGAGGGAAAAATTCCCGACCTATCACAAGCTGACACATCATACTATCAAGTCCACAAAATACAGCCAATTACAAAGCACCACGTATTGCTGCTAAGTTTTGCTATCACTACTCAGAAACCAACAGAAATTTGCCAAGTGTCATGCAAGAACCAATCACACCTCAGCACGTGTAAGCGATGACACAAGCAAGCTCGCACGTGTAAGCGATGACACAAGCAAGCTCGCACGTGTAAGCAATGACACAAGCAATCCTCGCACGTGTAAGCGATGACACAGGCGGACCAATCAGGTGGTGACATGTGTCACCAATCGAACTTCGCCACGTGTCGCTCACCCACCCCCAAACTCCTATAAATAGAAGCCTTCCTAAAGCATTTGAGGAGGGGAGAAGATTCAGAAGTACAGAAGCTCTGTTGGAACCAAGCTTTGAAGCCTCCAAGAACTTCAACTTCGAATACAAAGAACATTCGAAGAGGAATCATCCAAATCATATTCCTAAATCTCAAAGTTCACTGGAATCAAGCTCAAAAGCCTCCAGAAACGTCAACAAACCACAAATTGGTGAAGCTCTACGGATTCAAGCCTCCAAAGCCCTGAAGAACTTCTACCACAAACCTTCAAATACGAAGAACATTCGAAGCAGAATCATCTAAACTACCTGCCTAGATCTCAAAGTTCACTGGAATCAAGCTTAAAAGCCTCCAGAAACCTCACAAATCACAAATCAGTGAAGCTCTACGGATTCAAGCCTCTAAAGCACCGAAGAACTTCCACCACAAATCTTCAAAGACGAAGAACACGAAGAACACGTGAAGAACACAAAGAACACGAAGAACAAAGAATTTCTAACAAGCTTATAGCAAGAGATTCATTGCAATTCCATTTCAGCAATCTTCGATCCATCCCTCAACCAAATTGAAGGATATCTTGTGTTCATATCAAAATCACATTACTACAAATCCAATCAACAAGTCTTTTAAGGAGATCGAATCAGAGGATAACTCTTTTGTAATCACAGAGAATTGTACCACACAATCATCAATACAAATTCGCATTTGTGAAACTATTTTACTTGTTTGACTTATTTCGAACCGAGGAATTTAGTCGTCCACATCTAGTTTGGTTGTTCTTCCTATAATATATCTAGATGCTAGCTAGTAAGGTTAGGAAAAGGCCGAAGAGCGTGGAGCCTTGAAATTTTAAGTTAATGTCAGTTGCCCTGGTGGCTTTGCATGGAAAGTATAACTGTAAAATCGAATACAACATAGACATAGACTACTGACCCACCTTATTTTCTTGCTCATTGCAATGACTTCCAAAGGTAAGCTCGAGTTCAAAGTCCACTGGGACAGAGTCTCCTATTCTCCCTCACGGCCTCTCATCAAACTATCACTACCAAATTAACAAAGTTAGATGGATGTGTTTATGTCATCACATCAATTGCAGGTGGCATTTACCTGTTAAAGAGGTTAGTTATGAAAACTAATACATTTAATTTGAAAGATAAAGGCTAGTTTTGAAGATTAATATATAATCCTTTTAAGGTTTTTGATCAAACAGTGTGGTCAAGACAATATATTAACTGACTTTTAATTCATCTATGCCAAGTGATTTTTATTTATTTCAAATTTATAAGTTTATATTTAAGTAAATGTATTTTTAGTCTAACAAAAAATAGATAATTAATTAATAACAATTAATTTTTTATAAGGTAATAATATTAAGTCCTCAAACAAATTGTTTATAAATGAAAATAGTAAGCAAATGAAAAGGTATCAATATCCGATTAATAAATCGTTAAAATAAATATGGACTTCGAATAAGTTATCTATTTTAAGAATCTTACTTAAATAAATTATATTATAATCAAATTAATGAATTAAAAAATTGTAACATGTGATATGAATTACAAATTAAATAGGTACATAACTACTGTAATCAAGTTTAGAAATGATTGAATTATAGCTTTTGCTATTTACTTTATTAATAACGAGCTTATAATTTGATGCAGATTGGTTAAGGATAAATAAAATATTTTAATATTTATGTTATTTTCTTTTTCCTAGTTGAATTAGGATTTTAATTGTTTTTCTTTTCCTAGTTAAATTGTTTTTCCTTTCTCAAGTAGAAGTAAGTTTATTATTTCTTTTTCTAAAAGGAGTAGGAGAAATTATATTCCTATAAAAAATCTTTATAGAGAAGTTATGTATGTGATGTGTGTTTTTGAATAAAAGTTTGCTAGATAAGTTTTTCTCTATTATTTTGCCTACTAGCCTAGTGTTCTTATGGAACTTAGGTTTCGTGGAAGAGTTGTAGTAATTGTGTATTACAAATTCTGCTTCTACACGCCTATGCTGCATCAGTTGGTATCAAAACAAGGCTAGGTTCCTACTATGGCACAAAGAGGAGTACGTGGGGGAAAACTTGTTGCCATAGATGACGGGTATGAATGCGATGAGGTTGCACGCAATGCACAATTAGAGGCGTTCTTTCAATGAATAGAGGAGTGGTTTGATGCGCTTTCAAAGCAGCTCATCGCCTTAGCCGTTGGAAGTCAACCTCAAAACTACCATCCAAATCCATGTCTTGTGGAGGAGGAGGAGGATCTTGATATCAAGTAGGAGGGTTGTGATATCAAAGAGGATGATGAATATATTGAAAGAGTTTTTCTAGTAAATTGGGATTCTCCACTAATTTATGATGACTATCCTAAAGATTTTAGTCAAGGAGAAAAGATTGAGCTTGATAAAAATAAAGTCATATACATACGAGATGAGCCCATACCTCACATCGTTGATGAGACTTTCGACATTTAGAAACAAAAGGTTATTGATCCCTTCTGGAAAGATTTTATTGAACAAGAACTGATAGAGGTCAACAAGAGGTGTGAACGAGCGATTTTAAGTAATCTTTGTCGAGGAGGAAATATGAAGTTTTTAGATGTGTGCATGGATTCTTTTTTAGTACTTGCTTCATATATCCTGCCGTGGCAAAAGAAGTCAGGAATAAAAATCCGTACATCAAGATTTATTATGAGTGAGAAAAGATTGATAAGTAGCATATTAATTTGTCTTGTCTTGCACAGAAGAATAGGATGGAGAGGATTATTCAGGGTTCCAATTGATCGTAGAAGATTGCCACAAAACTCGAGGACGAGTTTTCCCCAACCCCGAGAGAATGATGTAGATTGGTTAAGGACAAATAAAATATTTTAATATTTTATATTATTTTCTTTTTCTTAGTTGAATTAGGATTTTAATTGTTTTTCTTTTCCTAGTTAAATTATTTTTCATTTCTCAAGTAAAAGTAGGTTTATTATTTTTTTTCCTAAAAGAAGTAGGAGAAATTCTATTCCTATAAATACTCTTTATAGAGAGGTTATTTACGTGATATGTGTTTTTGAATAAAAGTTTGCTAGAGAGGTTTTTCTCTATTATTTTGCCTACTAGCCTAGTGTTCTTGTGGAACTTAGGTTTCGTGGAAAAATTGTAGTAATTGTGTATTACAGATTCTGCTTCTACACGCCTACGCTGCATCATAATCCTTTCAACAAAAAAACTAGCTTATATTCCACTTCTTGTATAATTTAGTTGAATATACAAAAGACTATTCTATTTTAATAAGAAAAAAGAGTGTAGTTTGTTAAACTATTTTTATACTTAGTTTTTAAAATAATTTTTATCGTGATACAATGAATTTTGTTTATGTTTACTATATTAAAAAAAAAAATTATATAAATTTATTTGATGCAGAAGTATTTGTTAGAATATTCATTAGATTAATTAATTAATAGTAATAATAATAATCATCTTTTTCCAACTTATCGTTTACTTCATTTTGAAAATTTGATAAGTGCCCTTTTTCATTAGTTTTATTTGATAATATTAAATTAAATGAGATAGTTTTAAAAACTTTTAATTTTTTATTTTGAAAGAAAATACATGAAATGAAATTCCCTTAAGAAGTTGGATTTGTTTAACATAATAAACAATATGAAACCAAAGGACTAGGGTTTTTTCTTTTTTTTTTTCTTTTTTGGGATTATAATAAGTGGGATTGGGGAATTCAAGGCTAAATTTTTCATGAGAAGACTTAGATAGTGTCATTAAACCATAAAACACTTCATGAAAAATGTATTAATACATTAGATATAGATATAGATATACGTAACAAGCATATCTCAAGCTTAAGGAACCATTTCAATATAAAAATTACATAAAAGTAAAACTAAATGAGAACATAAACCCTAGCAAAACCCTAAGAAATAACATAGATATTTTAGACACAATCAAGAAAGAAGATAAGGGCATCGGACGGAACCTGAGCCGATAGTAGTAGTCTCACATAAAAACATGAGTGCATATAAACGCTAGAAGAAGCACCTTTGTCTTTGTAGTGTTTGGCTATCCTATTGGTTTTTTACATATGATCTTAGATATGGTTACAACTTACAAGTGATTAAATGGTTTTCATTATGGTAAAGAAGAAAGAGCTAGCCGCACAACGCTATTGAAGGGAAATGGGGACCTCGAATTTTCTCTATCAAATGCTCCAAATTTATATAAACCAGAGGTGTAAAGAAAATTCCCATGGTCATACCAAATAAGATGCTAAGTATGACATTGATGCTCTTCTTATCGTTTTTTTCCTTCTTCTTTTAAAAGGTGTCTCAGGTTCTTTATTCCATGCATAGAGGAACCTATCTTTTGAAGAATGCAGCACTGAATACTGTATCAAAGAAATAAGACTAAAGACTCAAGAATGCAATAAAATAAATATTGGAAAAGTAGGAGTATCATCTAATTAACAAGAGGGGTCCATTATCGAATGGAGGGAAGAAAGAATTGAATTCGATTACTGGCAATAAACAATTTCTTTATTCTATATAGGAATCTATTTTAAGGAGTCTGCAGGAAATGTTTGTCGATATTCTATAGCAAAAACGATAAGATTATCATAATTTATGTACTCTAGTCTCTAACTGCAGTTCCTCTAATTTCGAGATCCACAGTGTGCTAGAAGGTTATGTTCCTTAGAACTTCCTTTATTGTTCTAGAAGGTTATGTTCAGTAGACAAGAATGTTGAACAGAACACGTGAACGTGATAGAAACACAAAATACTTTTATCTTTCAATAAGACACTTTGAAAGTACAACAATTTTGACTTATGGAAAACCTACGTATGACACAAATAATGACTCAAATGCCAGCCACCAAGTAGATAGGTGGCAACACTAGAATTTTTCAATCCTTAACCCATTTACTTGTTTGTTTCACTTGAAAAAAAAAAAAATTCAATCAGATGGAAAAGAAAATATTTAGGCTGTGTTTAATTCAATAGAAAATATTTTCCAATCATAAAATATTTTTAGATGAAAATATTTTGGGAAAGAAATTATTTTCGAGTACTTCTGAAAAATATTTTCAAGTGGTTGATTGCGTTCTTAAAAATGTTATAATAAACATATTTTCTATAATTTTCTCACATTTTCTCATCTCCCAAGTACATATGTTAGGACATATGTGATTCACTTGTTAGGAACATATGTCACTATTTTATATAATTGGCTAATATTTTGACAAAATGCACTTTACTTGTATCTAGGTAGATCTAGGATGTGTTTAATACTTCAAGAAACTGCGTTTCAAGATCAAGTGTTGAAAACATGCAAATCTGTCCAAGAAACAAATTGAAGAAGTGTCTGTCATTAAAGATCGACAGCTAGCTATCTATCGAGCTTAAGAAGTTGTTCCAACCCTATGGCTCAACAAATAGGCATCTGTCAAGGTTTATGAAAAATAGAATTTCAGTTCTATTTTGACTCCAATCCATGATTATGTGTTTGGACTTTCTTTTCTCACAACCCTAAACATATAAAATGATTATTTTAAGGGCCGTCAAAGTGTTCACAAGTTGCACAAGTGTTTAGCAAAGTTTGTTCAAGTAAATTGTGACCGGAGACAGAATTTGCCCTAGTTCATCGATCTTGTAAAGAAGTTGCTATGTTTGTGCACCATAGAGTTTTGTGATCAAGCACAATGTTTGATTGTGTTCTTGAAAATACTTTGAAAATTATTTTTTGTGTTTAGTTGCATTTATGAAAATGCTATGGAAAACAAATTTACTACTAATTTACCACATTTTCTTAGCTTCCAACCACATATATAATAATAATAATACATAAATAAATAAATGAGAAGTTTAGATAATAAAAAATAATAAAAAAAACCATGAGAGAGAGAGAGAGAGAGTGGCAACAGCAATAACGAACAATAGCGACTAATGATCAGCAATGGTGATCGAAGACCAGCAGCATCAAGGGGGGGGGGGGGGGGGGTGGAGGTTGGGCTAATGAATTTTGGGTGAGTCATAAAATGTTAAGATCATAAACATTTAAAAAAATAATAAAAAACCTTCAAATGGCTTAAATTTATCTTTTTCCAACCAATTATATGACAATTTATATTTTTGAAAAACACCCATTATGTTACAAGTAAAGACACCATCCATGTGTAATTTTAGTCATTTAATTTTTTTAAGATTTTTTTAAATAATACTCGTGAATAATCTTATAAATCATCAAAGTCGCGAGTTGAAGGAGACAACTTCAAACTGATTTGGACCCAAACTTCGTCAATTTGTCCTTTTTAAAAAACTTGTGATTGAAATTTACTTCTACGGCGAACTCTCTATAAGAATAATGAGAGATATCTTGCAAAGATTTCCAAAGAGAGAGCAAGAAAGAAATTGTAAGATCTTCCTCCAAGCCGTACATACAACTAAGATTCCCGATTATTACATTTCCTAATGTACAATAGATTGCCAAACAAAAGCTAAGAGATAAAAGAGCACCAGTATTATCGGCATAAAATCTACCGAGCCTTGTACACAATGCCCATCACACTATGGGAGCTACTAATGCTCAAAGTCGTTATTTTCTTGAGAAAGATAGGCAGTGCTCAATTTTTAACAAGAAATTTGAAGTGAGAATTTAAATCTCTCAAAATTTACCAAAATTATTAGTGCAAAGCCATTTAAAAATCTCGGGATATCTCAATTCTCTCAATTTATGGGATTCTAAAGTCCTAGAATTTAAAGGACAAAGTTTGGTTGTAATTTGCAGAGTAGCATGAGTTTGCCACACTATGTCGTTAGTTAGCAAGCGTTAGAAAGAATTTGAAAGATCAAATTTGTGTGAAAATAGACGAGCTTGTTTAGACCCCCAAATTAAAATTATGCCAGATTGCTTTTACTCTTACTTAGACTAAGTGCAGAATAAGAGTAAATGAGCGCAAACAACCAATAACACTACCCTAAGCCATATCCATCCATTATCAATGACATAAAGTAAAGTTTAAGAGTAGAGAAGAGAGATGCAAACACAAGAAAACACCGAGACATGTTATAAAAGAGGAAATTGAAGAACTCGCTGAAAAACTTCTCCACCGCCCTCCAAGCGATAATCGGTCCACTAGATAATAAAGTTGGAGTATACGAATAACAAAAGACCCTCCAAGCCTAGTCTATCCAATGTACTTGAGCCCTCCAAGCTCCTACTACCAACTGGCTTCTTGGAACCTTATCTTTTCTAGCTTTCCTAGATCCCGCAATATGCCTAATTGCATCCACCAATGATTGGCTCTTTCCAATACTTCCTAGCAGCACCAAAACCTCACTTGACACTTAGATTATGTGTGGTAGGTGTTTGGGCTATCAACCTCTCAAGGATTTAGAAACAAATAGGTAGGAGTAGAGGAAAACCACAAGGAAATATGTAGATGATTGTGGGTATAACAATCTCTAACTCTCAAGTGTGTATTCTAGGGTTTTCTCTCTGAAAAACACTCCTTACAATATATGGGTAATGAGGGTATATATAGTTTGGATAAAGACTTTGTAAAACAAACATGACAAATTAGCCAAACAGAATGTTTCATGAGTATTTTGTGGGAAGACCTTACCCGTGAACTCCAGGCTGGCATGACTCTATGCATTCCAGTCATGTGCTCTACACGTGGCTATTTCGCGAGTTAGCTTCGCGTGAGTTTCTCGCAAACTCCAAATGTTCTTCATTTTAAGCTTGAGTCTTCACACTCTCTCACACTCATCCCTTACAATTAAAAATCCACATAAATATAAGGAAATATGATTAAATAAAATTACAATCAAATTTGGTATGGAATTAAAACCAACACAAAATAGTTGTAAATCACAACTTTACAGAATTAAAGAGAGTAACATCTCAACCCTTTGAGGCTTAAGTTCAGTGAAGAAATCGAGCCTCAAAGCCTCTAGTTCTGATTGCTGACATGGAGTTTTTTTTTGCCACATAGAACTCAAGTCTTTAAGACTTAAGCTCCATAGAAGAAGAAGAAGAATCTAAAGAAGAAGGAAGAAGAAGAAGATCTAAAGAAATTGAAGAAGAAAAGAAGACGAAGAGAAGAACCCATGGAGGAAGAAAAAGAATAGAGAAACTCATGGAAATAGAAAGAACACGAAGAAGAAAGGAACCCATAGAAGAACACAAAAAAGAACCCAAGCACAAAGAAGAAAGGAACCCACAGAAGAAGAACCAAGAAGAACAAAGAAGAAGAACGGACCAGGTGAACACAGGAAATCGAGTTTTAAATACTTAATTTCCACGTGGATTGTTTTTCCACGTCAAATTGTCGTCACATGCAACTTGAGTCTTCAAAACTCAAGTTCCACTTTTGAACTCGAGTTTTAGAATCTCAAGATGCTAGTTTGCTACATAGTTTTGTAAACATGACAACTAACTAAAATTAAAGATCAATGACTATGTTATCAACAAATGTTTAGATTTAAAGTTTTTTGTAATATAATAAGATTATGCATACAAAATAAGTTTATGGATTGAATAGTAAATAACATACAAAATTTGACATGTGTGTTAAGAACATAAAAAATATGCAATCCAATATTAGATTTTCAAAATATGTAATCATGTTAATTTTTTTAAAGGATGTTAGAGTCATTGCCTCCAAAAATTTGGAGCCAAACTTTGTCTGAATTTAAATATCCTGGTCCTTAAGGCTAATTAACAGAAATTCCCAACAACCAAAAAAAAAAAAACCCTTATCAACTCTTACCTACTATAATGGCAATGTGGATTGTTTTCTCTTGTTAAACTCATACAAATTTTCGTTTCTTTTTTTTGGGAAAAACCGGATATATTCATTTCATTACATCCCTTTGATGCTTCCTCCACCCAAGTGCAAATCGAATCATGAAAAGTGAAAACCAGTTCATAGAGGAATTCGGTTACCTTTGATGCTGTCTGTCCAGGGGTTCGCATCTTCTGTTTTAGTCATGCCCTTCTTTGGGTCATGCCAGCCAGATATGCCAAATCGTTGTAAATAACGATTCAATTCCAGCATCTTTGGTAAGGGCATTTGCCTTTATAATTTATGCACCAAATTTGACTTGATCAGCTTCAGCCCAATTACCACATTCACAACCCATAAACAAATGACAAAATGTAAAATGACTTCAACAAAACTACTCATCACCATTCACCTCACATATCACATTGCACGCCCACTGTCAAAGCTACTCTCGTTCCCTGTTTGGCTGCTAAGAAACTACAAGAAAACGAAGAAACGAACCTACACATACGATTCATCCACATTTTTTCAAGGATTTTTGTTGCCATCCTCTTCTATAGGAGATCTTATATTGATACTACAACTGCTTATATGCAAGCCATTTAACAATTTGTTATGCGGGTCACGTTCTAGTTCACTGTGTAAATATGACCAGGCAACTATCGTTGAATGAAACCAACCCAAAAATGAGTTTGATCCAAGTTCTCAGGTGGACCGAGTTAAGTAACATGTATAAGTGGTGCCTTGCTTGATAACTATCTTTCTTTTTCTTTTCTTTTCCTTTTTTTTTTTTTTTTGAAATTTCACGTATATGATTCATTTACCGCCTCTTTAGATGTGTTAATAATTCATCAGTTAACAAGTTTAAGAAAGAAATAAGGAAGATATAGTCTAACAGCCTCCATTAGTTGCAATGTTGCAATCCTGTAGCTTGGATCCCCTGCTCAAAATTAGGATGCAAGTTATGAAATCCATAGTGTTAATACTAATTTAACCGATGTTCACATTCTATTGTTTAGTCAACTATCATGAACTGTTCGGCTACATATTATGCTTGGTCTGTTCAAAAAGTTTATCCAGCCAAATCATCAATTCATTTCAGCAACTTCTTAACCAGGACAATCCAAAGAAGCTTCTTCGTCAGCGGTGGTTTCAAAACATGTTTGGAGCTATATTTCCAACTATTTGAACAAGTCACATGACTCATTAAAAAAATCATGTGTCTAAAACTACACATCATGGGTTGGAGCAAGATAACTCCAAACATGTTTAAAGCCAAACTTTTTCCAGAAGGATTTAAGCAAGAACTTGGGGCTGGAACGATAAAGTTTTATAGCAGGCAGCAAGGATTACTTTCATTGGTTCAGTCCTTTCATAGATGTCAATGTACACTATGACAACCTTTTTTTGGGTGATAATTAAGACAGTATTTCATTGAAACAAGCTGAACTCAGCCATCACAGATAGAAAGAGTACAGAAACAAACTGATTACAAACAAAGAAAAATTGCCAAACACATTAAAACATCGAGGACTGGAGCCTTTAGTATTGCTGCAGAAATACCCCGTCTGCAGCAGAGTTCCCTTGTGATAGAAAAAGGATACTGACCCTTATGTTCAATCCTAGCTTTCACTTGTCTCCTTATATTTTTAAATTTTGATCACTTGCTCCACAGCACTCCCATTTCCATTATGTAAAATTTCATTTCTTTTCTGCCTGATATGATACTCAACTGCACCTAAGCCAAGTTTGCAACATATGGCTGTAAAGCTCGACTTTACCTTTTCTTTTAGCCCCAACTATGATTTTTTTCCCAATTTCCTTCAAGCTTGTCCTAAAGACAGAGCCCCAGGATTGCCTTCCAGACTCTTTTCGAAAAGGAACTTCGAAAAGAAACTGATGCAGGAAACTCAAGAAAATTATTATTTAATATTATTTATATTTGCAAGTCCATTGTAATTTTATGTTTTAGGTCCTAGTAGTTTGTTAGGTTATTAGTATTTTAATTTGGAAGCAAGGATATTTTTGTAATAAGGCAATTAGGGTTTCCTAATCAATTAGAACTAGGGTTTAGCAATCCTTTATAAGTAACTTATTTTTTTTTATAAGTAAAGGAAATTGAAGGTAACTTATTATACTCCTTAAGGAGATAGTTAATATTTTGATGAATGAAAAAAATGGTTGTTTGGTCTTTCTTTGGTCTAGTGCTGAATCCAGGTCCACCCTAGGTGCTGACTCCTAGTGGTTTCCTCACTTGGTGCAGACTCCAAGTAAGGCCTAAGTGCTGACTCCTAGATTATATCCATTTATTTTATTGTTGTTTCAATTTTGTTCTGGTTGTCTTACGTCAGGAACACTCAAAGAATAAGTGATTCCTACTTTCCATCTTTAATTTGCATAAGAGAAAAGAAAAAAAATAAATAAATAAAAAATCACCTCCCACTCCCTACTTCACCGATCTATCTCTGATGCTTAATTTGCCATTAATCATTAACCAACTGATATAAGTATGCTTGGGATTGACTGTGGAAACAGAATCAGTTTCCACATCACTGCTAGAGCCTTGGATATAGCTCAAATTTAGATGAGATCCAATCTGCATCACCTAGCCCACAGATGGAAGACTGTTCTATATCCGGACAATGGCACCTGATCTTGTAGGTAACCAATTCCAGGTTCTATTACTAAAAACACTTGACAATATGGCATCATACACCATTAAATAACCATGTTTTAAGTAGAGAAGACTCTCAAGGTGCCAATTATCATGCGACAAAAAGTTATTAGATCAATCCCCAATCTTAAACTAGATATTTGGTCTCATCAAATATCTTAGCTTTAGTATCTTCCTCCACCCCCAAGAACAATTCTAAGGAGCCTTTACACACAGGGAGCTCTAGTTCGTCAGTAATTGTTTTAACACAGGCAACCCAAACAGAACCTGTTTGCAAGAAATAATCGAAATGAACTTCATGACAACAGTTTCTTTCCATTCTCCCTCTCTCTTCAACCCAAACCACTCTCTTTTTTAAGGATTCTTTAGCTCCAACAGTTGAGGAACCTAAACTTTTCCAAAGAAAGCTATTCAGTTTTTGCTCAATGGCTTTCACAACCTTCTTTGGAAGGATGAAAACACTTGACCAAAATACTTGAATACTAAGTAGGATATTTTGGTTCAACTGAAGTCTTCTAGCAAAGGATAATAGATCAGAACTCCAAGATGAAACTCTTCTTGTAATCTTTTCTGACAAAGGACTGCAATCCTGAAATAAGAGAGACATCTTAATATCTTACTGGAAGATGCCCCTCTTTAAAACTAATTTCCCTGAAATAAGAGACACCTAAATATCTTCCTGGAAGACACCACTCTTTAAAACCAAATTAGCCCTTCCTAAATCTATTTGGAAAGCCATTTATGCTTGGCTTAGAAATTTCATGTGGAAGCTAACAATAGTGGCAAGGGTTTGCATTCTGATTGTGCTCAAGTTGGTGGGCTTGTCTTAAGGAGGAATTTAGACTTCACTAGAGCTCTTTTATCAAAACTGGGGTGGGTGATTACAATTGAAAGAGTTGCTGAGTGGTCCATATGGTTATATTTAAAGGGGAAAAAAATTTGTATGCCCCTAAATCAAAATTAAATGTAATATAGAAATCCATATTCAACCACATTTGTAATTGTTCATTTAATTAGTAATGTCTTACATTTTTCACAAGGTTGCAACAAACAAAATATGGAGAAAAAAGCAGAGCAAAAGTCTTCATAGATCAGCCTAAAGTAGATGAACCAGAAGATAAAGATAGCAGAATTTAGTTTGAATGATTTAAAGAAGCATTCTTATTTACAGTGGCAATGACAAGCTAATGTATGCACTATGTACTTGTTGAGTTAGCGGAAGCTCTGACACTAGATTATTAAACAAATGACTGAACAAAAAAACTTTTATTTAAAACTTGATTCTTTAAATTACAACACTTTTCAAGTACTAATGCTTTGACTCACTAACACCACACGGCAAAGTTACTCTAGCACACTTTGCTTTTACAAGCCACACACCAACTCTCTAAACACCTATTTACTGACACTACACAATTGCTATCTATGGCACACACTTCACCTTCTCATACAACTTCACACATCTCTCGCTTGGTGCTTTATGACGACACTCTTCACTTCACACACCTCTCACTAGTCTCACACACATCTCACTAATCTCACACTCTATTTATACTAGGTGTATATTGGTTAGGAAACCAACTTGAAACTTCTAACTTCTTCTTTTCAAATACTTTATCTACCAAGCTTCTAGACTATTCTATAAACATGTGGCTAAAATTCACTAGTGCAAGGAAGCTTCTAGAGAAAATACAAGGACTATCTTGGAGAGAATTCTGGAAAGAGTGCAAGAGAGAAATTTCTGGAATTAGAGAGAAATTTCAAGAAAGAGAGAGATTGAGTGAGAAGTTTCTAGAGTGCTCTAGAAATTTCTAGAAACAAGAGAGTTAGTGTTGATTTCTAACAGTACTCACCTATTGATAAATTTTGAGAAAGAAAGAAATAAGGAAGATATAGCATATCAGCCTCCATGAGTTGCAATGCAAGGTTCAGATTTATTTTCCAAAAATCAGGGGAGGTGCAATTTAAGGTTAGGATTCCCTTACCAAAATTCAGGCTGTAAGATAAGCCTTTTGGGGAGACACTCATCATTAACTAAATTCATAGTGTTTAGTACTAATTTTCTTATCATTATGAACGGTGCATACAGCAAAGTTTTCACTCATTTTTTTTAAAGATAAATGAGTTAAAGTTTTTGAAACAAGAAGTCAAAAACCACGATACAAGAGTTCAAAATAAGCAGCAAAAGCTGAATCAATAAAACAATCTAAAAGTACCTATCAAACATAAGAGCAAAACCTGCAACAAACTAGGCTGCAACACTACAGAAACAGAGAAAACTACACAAGAACAGAAATGACAGCACCACATCAGATACAACATCTTGTATTTAAAGACAGCTGAGGATATTCCATAATCTGAGCAAAGAATCTTGTTCATAACAGTTTTAATTTTTTCTTTGAATGAACAACGGAAACATATACGTAAAAATAGAACTTTTAGCTACATCAAAGCCATAATATGTCAGCATACCAATGAAATACTTCAGATATATAAACTTCTCAAAAGGCAAAAAATACAAAATAACTTAAACATGACTCTTTTACATAGTATGAGTTCAAGAGGTTCATATGCTTGATACAGAAATGATAACACATTTACAGCAATACAATGGCAAAGGCTGCAATGCTGGGTTGAATCAACCACTGATGTTCTGGACCTTGATTGAGAACAGAGCAGTATCCTGTTTGATCTGGCACTTGAAAACCTTGAGACGTTGGCATTTGAAGCCTAACAATTAGAACAAAAGCAATATAAATAAAAATGAAATGGTATAAACAATGCATAAAAGAAAACAGTCTATAATATGAGGAAGGGGGAAATTCAGGCTTACAAATTCTAATATGAAGGCAAGTAAAACTTAAGAACTCAAACATGTTACCTATCACAATGAATAAACTTGACTGACTAACTAGTAACTAATAAGGCTACAAAAAGAATTGTCTGCAAATTATAAATTTTTAACTGCACTGCTACACCACAGCAGTACTATAGTAATAATAATTTCAATTCCTCGATAATGTTACAAAAGAGGAACACCCAAAAACTTACCGCATTAGTTTACCCATTTCCTTCCCAAGTTGAGCTTTAGCCAAAGTTGCTTCCTATATTTAGGGAGCACTGTTCATTCCCTAAACATTAGTTTATTGTTTGTGTCTT
This sequence comes from Quercus agrifolia, assembly GCA_029955455.1. NCBI lineage: Eukaryota > Viridiplantae > Streptophyta > Magnoliopsida > Fagales > Fagaceae > Quercus > Quercus agrifolia. The sequence goes on from JARQAD010000004.1 coordinate 60,253,720, forward strand.
GAACCATTGGTAATATCATAAATACAATAGTACAATGGCTAATAGGGTTATACCTATAATTTCTCAAAAGTGGTGAGGGCACTTTGGTTCTCCACCTCTTGAACTACCTTCGCAAACGCTCCAACAATTTCGGCTCACCGAGCTTGTAGACGTTGTAGTATGCCCCTTGAATCCTATACCAAAAATGAACAGAGGCAACATGCTTGACTTTACCAAAATTATGGCCTTCATTTGGTTGTAAACTAAGAACCAATTCGGTTGGCATGTCAAGGAATTTAATAATTTTGAGGTTTTTCAGATGGGAGATGCCAGAGGGCACCTCCTTTAACTATGGGGAGGGTCCAATATCAAGATGCTCAAGAAAAGGCAGGGCACCTTCATCTATTATCAACCTATTCAATCTTTCAAAATTTTGAAGCTTTAGAATCTTGAGTTTCTGGAAGCCTCCTTCCTCAATATGTAATTGCTCACCTCCATATGCATCGTAAATCCCAATGTTCATCAAATTGGGCAGAGCTTGAATGACCTTTAACGGATCATCCAATAATCCAGACCAATGTAAACCAATTCTAACTATACTCTTGAGTTTGGAAATCCATTTTGGCAACTTTTCTAGTCTCCCAGATAGGTAGAGAGATTGTAGGAGAGGCAGAGGAGCAGACATTGATTGCAATTCCAAAATTTCTTCCTCACTTACTGCATCGATTCTCAACGAACGAAGGAGGCTCAATTTCTCTAGTTCTGTGCACAAAGCCATCCCATTTTCTCTCTTCAATTTAGAGATTTGCAAATTCCTCAATTGTACCAAACTTCCCAATTCTTCAATAAGGGCAGCGCTGTTAGCTTCAATCTTACTAAGCTTCTGTAAGAATTGTAAACACACAATGCCATTGTGTATCTTTACCGGTCGTCGAAAATGAATGGCAAATTCTTTATCATAATTTTCAGTGAATGCCACAAGGTATCGTAGATTACGGAGCCCACTGATCTCTGTTGGTAGCTCAGACACAAGGGAACGTTTCAAATCCAAAGTTTCTAGGTTGTGTAGTTTACCGATGGACTTAGGAAGCATATGTAATTTTGTATCTCTTAGACTTAAATATCTTAAATGGAATAGGTTTCCCACTTCTTTGGGAATATAATCAATATGAGCACCTTCAAAATCCATTATTTTTATGTGCTTGAAACTTGCAAAACATTTAGCAAGAAAAGAGTTTGGAACTTCCACTACCTAAAAATGAGAATAGAACGAGTTTGGGAACTAGTAATATTTTTCAAAGGAGTATTTACATTGTTCTGAATTGAAACTCGTCGACTAATTCTGTCAGAACTTGCGATCTGCATTGAGACCAAACTGAAACTCAACTCCTCAAACCTAGAAAGAATGACCTCATGCAACATATCATGAACTCGACAACTTCTACACATACCTTTTAAATCAACATCTTCCACTTGAACCAAACTTCTGTGAATTAGTTGGTTCAAGTAGCCATGTGCAACCTCTTCCAATGTTATTCCTTGCATTTCTTCTCCAAAACATTCGGCAATCCAAAGTTGAATTAGCCTTGCACAATTGATGTAGTAATCTTCTGGAAACATGCCAAAATATAAGAAACAAGCTTTGAGATTGTAAGATAGATCATGATAACTGAGGGATAAAATTTTGGTGATATTTTTTAAATGAGGATTACTTTTTAGCTCTGAACTAAGACTATCATGCAATTTCTGAAACTCATAGACAACCTTGTCTTTCATTGATAAAAGACCACTTATAGCAACAATTGTTAGTGGCAATCCTTCACATCTCTCAACAATGGCATGTGACAACTTAACTAACTTAGGAAGACAATTTCCCCCTTCATTTTGAAACACCTTCTTGCAAAAGAGTTCCTAAGCTTTTTCTGAAGGTAGAATTGGTAATCTGTTCAAATATTTATATTGAGCAACATCGTTATAGGGAGCAACATCCTCATCTTGAGATGTGATTAATATTCTACTGCCCTTTTCATTATTAGGTAAAGCAAGTTCTATGAACTCCCAAAACTCTTTTTTCCATATATCATCAAGAACTACTAGATACCTATGCTCATGTAAAAATAGCCTCAATTGCTCATCAGCGGTGTCTCCCTCATTGTGTCTATGTCCACAGGAACATGCTCCTTCCTTGAATTGTAAAACTGCCTTATCATGTTCCTTAATAGCTCCTCTGACTGGTATGATTGAGAAACTGTGATCCAAGCACGACAATCAAAGTGTGCTACCACCACCTCATTTTCATACACTTTTTTGACAAGAGTAGTTTTGCAAACCCCACCAATGCCAACTGTTGAAATTACAATGCGATTAGATTGTGCTTCTACTAGATAGCTTATCAATTTGTCTCTGTGAGACTCAATACCCACAACCTCAGCTTCCTCGATGAAATGGGATGCCACTCGAGGGTCATGCCATGTAACTCTTCTAGCATCATTGCTTGGTCCTCCTTGCTCTATAATGCTGAAGCGATAGCTTATAGCCATCTCTCTCCTTTCCTAATAATTTTTACTGATATCTTGTATCTTAGAGGCTATCACATATCTTGCTGTCAAATTTATGGTAAATTGAAAAACCTTTTGGAGGAAGCAGTATTGCGTTTGCCTGTAAGGTTGTTTATCAAAATGAAGTATGTATTCATCAATGAAATCTTCTATGTGATAAGCTTCTTCCCTTACCTGTTTCACCCATATTTTCACAACATTGCTCATGTCTTCCTTCTCAGCTTTTACATCCACTTCCTTTAGGAAAGACTGAATCATCTCCAGTTCACCTTTGATGCCTGAAACTTTTTCATGGATATTCTTTAGCAATCTCGCTTCTCAGACTAACAACAGGACCAATTTCTCTATGACTATGTTGACTGCACTTTCTGCCATTTCTCCTCCCTTCTTAAATCAGTGACCACAGTAAACTGCAAATGAACCAACTCAGTGCCAAATGTAACAAAAATAAAATCATAGTCAAATGTAACTAAAATATATCTCCTCTGTTTCACAATATTACCTTGTGAGCAGGATGGTCAAGGTCCCTATTCTCCTTGATAACTTTACAAATTTGATGTGCACTAATAGAAAAAACTGAAGCTGTAACTACTCCCCATCAATCTCCCACTAGGCCATCAGGTGCAATAGAATGAAACAATCATTACCTCAATCTAACAATCTAATTTTATAATAACTAGTCGTAGATCCACGCGTTGCGCGTTATCATTTTTTAGATAAACTACTATTTTAGTCCCTAGACTTTACAAAGAGTTTTTTTTTTTTTTTAAATAGTTGTATCATATTTTTCATAATCTTGTCTATAACGTTTTTTACCATTATCATAGATTTATTGGTTGATGATTTGCATAACATGGACATTTTTAAATAAGAGGTAGAACTATTCATTAAATTTTTTTAAGTCATGGTATATGAAGATTATGATTATCTATATATATATATATATATATATATATATATATATATATATATATATATATAATTTCCCTAGTTAGAGTTTGATTAGTTTTAAGTTTAAAATTTGTACTATTATATTTAATTGTTGATTATTTATTTAATTAAGTGAATGTAATGGTTGATTTTATTGCACAATAAAGTTTTCAATGTACTCTGTATAGCCATCTTTATTTTATTTCTTACTCCTCTTGACCACCTTTTTATTTTCTAAATAATGGTTATTAATTGACATTTGATTTCATTTCTTTTTTTCTTCCTCCATTTATTCTTTATTACTTTGCATGTTCCCTTGCTAGTTGTAAATTTTATGGTTATCAATAAGAAATAGATGTCATGGATGGTTTAAATAGTTATAGATGTAGTTACGTTAGTGGTATGTCCAAGGTTTTTTTTTTTTTTTTCAAAGAAATATGAAAGACATTTCTCTAGTTTGATCTCAATCAATTAAGATATCCATAATATATTAATGGAAGTAATAATGAGCCTTAAATTTTTTTAATGTATGAAGTGATTAGGTTAGTGGTATGTCAAAGGTTTTATAAAAAAGAAATTTAAAAATGATTCCACAGAAATGTAAAAGACCTTTTTTGATAAAAGAAATTGTGATTTTTTGAATTGTAGAAATATGATTGTTTTAATTACCTTATTTATAGATTTCATTATTAAGTTATAAACATCTAAATTAAAGTAGATGAATATATAAATGCAAAATTATATGTAAAGTTACAACCGCACAAGATAAATATGTATAGATAATTTTTTTTTTTTTTAATTATTCATGATTCATTATTTCATTGTTTACTTATAAATATCTAAATTAAAGTTTTTTTTTCTTTTTGAAAAAATATCTAAATTAAAATAGATGAATATGTAAAGGTAAAATTATATGAAAAGTTAAAACTACCTAAGATATAGGTTTAACCACTTGTAGATGTGTGTTTTTTGAAGACTAAAAGTATATACAATTGCTTTAACTGGAACTATATAACTATGCAATTATTGTTGCGAGTGGTTCCATCATTAGCAATTTATCAAGTTTAGTGACCTTACAAAACAAATATTTCATTTTGCGGAAAACTTTAGATGAACTCATCTTTTGTGACAACTTTTTTTTTCCCTTTTGTCGAAACAACTTAAGAATATTAAGATTTTAGTTAACACATGTGGTAGTCGTAAAACTTGTCAGTGGTATGAAAAATAGAAATGTTTAAATATTTATAAATAATAAAAAAAAACATTTTTAGTAGATTGTAATATAAACATTTCTTTTCTCAATATTTTACGTAGATTTTCCCATATATCAATATTGCTGGCATCCTTTAAAGATGATACATAATATTTTTGAGAAGAAGAAGAAAGGCAAAGACAATGCTAACACATAATATAAAATTATTAAGTTTGTGTGATTTAAATTTGTGGCAAAAAAAATATTAATGTATCTATGATAAAAGTTTTTATCTAAATGATATAGTAGTTCATATTTTTTTAGACTTGATTCAAAAAGTTCATTCTCAGTAGCCTTTTAAGTCTACAAATTGCTCAATCTATGAGTCTAGACACATTCAAAAGGTACTATCTAAATTATAAATTATATAATATCACACAAATATATTGATTCCCCCAATGTATGGTAAAGGAAGGCAGGTTTATGTGTAGCCATTTTCTTGATTTGTGATGCATAATTTAATAGTTTAAAGGATGTGACAGGATTTAAATGTTGAATGAAATAAGATGAGAGGAAAAAAAAGTAAAAATATAATATATAGCAATAAACATCAAATTTTCCAAGTCATTCTATGTAATACAATAACATTATATTATTATATACTATGTGTATAATGCAGTATAATATTTAATCAAAGAGAATATAAAAGATAACAACTAAAAACACAAAACTAAATTGCATCAACCCAAAGTAGAATTCTAATTAACACAAAAATTCATCAACCTAAAGAATTGATGCAATAAAAATAAAATAAAAATCAAACAAAAAATGAAAAACAAATTGAGAGAGAGAGAGAGAGAGAGGTAACCTTTTTTCTGTGAGAAAACTATGCATAGAATGAAAAAGAAAATGTCAAATTTATAGTAAGATTTGAGAATATGAAGAGTCAAAATAAAGGAAGATAAAAAGGTTGAGAAAGAATGATATTAAGGTAGAAAGGAGTGGGGAGATGAAGAGGTAAAAAGGAGGGAGAGTTTTGGAAAATTAATAATAAAAATAATGGTTAAAAGATATTTTAATTTTTAAATAATGGAGTTTTTAAGTCACCTTAAATGAGAAAATGTTTAAAAAATATTTAAAAAAAATTGGAAACAAAAAATGGTAACATGGCTGTTGATGTGGCTCAATGTGAGCGTAGCAACATTAAATGCTACGTTTCAACTTTTAGTAATATATAGATACATCAATATGAAACTCAAACGCTGCCGAAAATATATGCTACACAATAACAATAATATTCAATGAATTTAATTATAATTAAGTTTTTATTTTATAAAATCTTTTAGAAAAAAAAAACACACACACACACACACATGGCAGAGATATAGGCCTTAGCACAACCACACGCACGGCATGCTTCAAATAACTTTAAGGTATATAGAACTTGACTTTCTCTAAAATTAGGATTCTGTAAATTCTAGTTTTTTTTTTTTTTTTCTTTTTAACCCTTTAATTCCAGTTAGATTTGTTGTGGTGTTGTTAATAACTGTAGTACTTTCAAGAATTCACCTTTTTCTCTGATGTTAATTTAGTGGGACAGGGACTGAACCTAGCGATTTGCAGCCTTGTGCTTTTAAGTTCAGGGCAATTGCCCCTAGATTTTACTAACTGTGCTGTTTTTGGCCATGGTGGTTGTGCATGAAAATTATAACTTGCAATTTCAATTGTTAAACTTGAAAAATTTTAATAACTTGTTAAACTTTAAAATTCTAATAAATTTTAGTAATAACTTACATAATAACTTACAACATAATGTAGCAAGTTGTTAAAGTTAAAAATTTTAATAAATTTTATTAGCAACTTACAACATACTATAGCAAGTTGTTAAAATTTTTTACTTATTTCAAATTTATAAGCTTAGACTTAAGTAAATTTAGTCTAACAAAAATAGATAATTAATTAATAACAAGGAATTGTTTATAAGGTAATAATACTAAGTCTTCAAACAAATTGTTTATAAATGAAAAAGTATCAATATCCAATTAATAAATTGTCAAAATTAATTTTGACTTCGAATAAGTAATATGTTTTGTGAACCTTACTTAAATAAATTATATAAAATGGTTATATAACTATTATAATCAAATTAATGAATCAAAAAAAAAAAAATGTAACGTGTAATATGAATTACAAATTAAAAAGGTACATATCTACTATAACCAAGTTTAGTATTAATAGATTCTCAAAAAAAAAAAAAGTTTAGTATTAATAACTAGCTTATAACCCTTTCAACAAAAAACCTAGCTTATAATCCACTTCTAGTATAATTTAGTAGAACATACAAATTACTTATACTTTACTATTCTATCTTAATAAGAAAAAAGAGTTTAGTTGATAACTATTTATATACTTAGTTTTTTTTTTTTTTCTCAAAAAAAATACTTAGTTTTTCAAATAATTTCTATCGTGATACAATTAATTTTGTTAATATTTGTTATATTTTTAAAATAAATTATGCAGATTTAATCGTTGATCAGTGATCATGTGGAAGTATATATCTGTTAGAATATTCATGAGATTAATTGATTAATTAAGAATAATAATCATCATTTTTTAACTTTTACCCTTTACTTCATTTTGAAAAGTCAATACCTTTTTCATTAGTTTTATTATTTGATATTAAATTAAATGAAATAGTTTTTAAAAACTTTTAACTTTTTATTTGAAAGAAAATATATTAAATGATAATCCCTTAAGTTGGATTTTTTAAACATGATAAACAATATGAGACCAAAGGATTATGTTTTTTTCTTGGGGATTATAAGAGCATCTCCAATAGATTAGCTGTATTTATTTTTTGGAGAGAAAACCCCATTGTTCACACCCCAACATATTCTCTAAATGCAAAACTTTTTCAAATATTTTTTGAAGTTGCTACCGTGCTTCTCTAGATATAGAGAACACTGTAGCAACTCCAAATAAAGTTTTCTACTTAAAAAATTCATACATCTCAATAATAATAAAAACAATTCTTTCTCTCTCCTCTCACAGTGACAAACACAACGGCTTTCTCTCAAACATCTCTAAACTCAAGTATAATCAGATTATCATAATGCAAACTCAAAAACACAATTTTAAAATTAATCAAATCATAAAAAAATTTTAAAAAAAATTAAAAAAAAAAAAAAAAAAAAAAAAAGACAGAAGCCATCTGACCCATCTAGACTGTGTTGGGGACGAAGATGAGCAACGGCATAGTGACCCATCTATCTTGTTCTTTCTCTCTATACCTCTTTTCTTTCTTTTTTTATCGTAGAGAGAGCTAGTGAATGTTCTGAAATCAAGTAAGAGAGAGAGAGAGAGAGAGAGAACTGGAGGAGAGAGAATGAGAGCTCGCTAGAATGTTCTTGAATGAGGGAGAAAAAGAGAATAAAAGAAGGGGTGGGGACTAGAGATAGGACACTGGACACGTGTGTGGAGGAGAAAAACAAGAATACAAAAAAATTAAACGTATGGATGAAAATGAAATGAAAGAAAGGAAAAATAATATAAAGAATAAAAAATTCTAATTGAGAAATCCTACTACAATATTTTCATAATAAATTTTAAGTAACAGATTATTATTAGTTAATATTAGTAAGTAAAAAAATAATTTCAGTGGTGGGTTCAAATTAAAACTAATAACAATTTTCCACATAAATTTTTTTGTGAATGTATTGCAAAATATGTTGTGGACGCAACACTTATCATTGAAAAATATAGTGGTAAAAAAAAGAATAAATAATGAATATATAATGAAAGAGGAAATAATATTTAAATGAAATAGAAAAATGATAGAGAATCTGTTGGAAGATGTATTTGAAAAAGTAAATAGGTAAAAGTAAAATGTTATTGTTCACTGTCCAAACAGTACAAAAATATGGAGAAATTGTTGGAGATACCCTAAAAAGTGGGATTGGGGAATTTCAAGCTAAATTTTTCATTAGAAGGATTTCGCTGTGTCATTAAACCATAAGTACATCTCAAGCTTAAGTAACCATTTCAATATAAAAATTGTAACGCCCCAAAATCATAAGTAATAAAAATCTACTTAATTTGAATAATCCATAAAAAAAAATTTAAATAAAAGAAACCAGCAACCTAAAATCTCATCACAAATGTCAGAGCTCTAATCTACCAAAGACAAAACATCCTCAAAATAATTCTCCAATACAATGTTTAATGCCAAAAAATAATAATAAAATCCTCAGTTCCACAAAATAATTTGTAAGTGTTTTCTTCCAAGAATCTCTACTCTAATAAATGCTCTAATGTATCTGTAAAGGGAAATAAAGGAAGGTGAGATAACTCAATAAGTGGAATTCACTAACATTAGGGTATGGGAACAAAAACTTTCAAATAAATAATTCTTACAACAAATTCATAACTTGTAACTCATCAATATTTTATCATCAAATATTTTATATAAAAAATATCTTTATATTATGAGCCATCATAATATATAAAACAATACCATTATATAAACAATTTCCTAAGCTTTTCTCGTGGTTAACGTTTACGCCTCATTGACAAGGTTGTGTTATCCCCTTTTAGGACTAGAACCTCATTTTCATCCATTTCCTTAAGGATGGCTCCTTTGGAACCTAAAGGTGCACTCTCTTGCTAAGGAGCTTCCTTTTTGAATCCTCAATAGTATACTCCCTTACTAAGGAACTATCAAATGTACACTGTCCTCTTTTCTAAGACCGTCCATTGCTAAGGACTAGCTTCAGTATGATTGTCCCTTGCTAAGAACTAAATACAATGCTGAGCTTTTAATCACGACTTGCCATAGGTTTTCAAAACATATTCAATATGTTCACACATACAAGTTTAAATAAATTTAGGTTGTCCCACAAGTTTTTCATAAAACGAATAGTCAATATGCACATCAAACATTAATAAAATATCATTTTATATATAGAATATCAACATATTTTTTTGATATAAAATAGTTTAAGAATCAACACTCTTTTGGGAAAACCCCCAAAATTAGTAAACACCACTTACCTCTTAGTTGCAAAAATATGAAACCAACCTCCCTTGAATCACAACAAATCAGTAAAATTAGAACCTAGCAACACTAAAGACAGGTCTATCAATACATAATTTCCCACTTAAAATCAATTTTCACACTTAAACAATTTCATCCTAGACAATATTGATATATCCAAAATTCATCATTTTTTTACTTAACTATCCAATTCACTTTCAGCTTTGATCAGATTTTTGGACTTAAAAATATTGCTGCCTAATCGAATTTTTCCATTAACATAATCATAGGTATTCATGAAACTTTAGTATGGCTGAATGATAGATATTTGATCAATCTAATATATATAATTGAAGCCAATATTATTCTTAATATATCAATCCCATAGCCAACCCATTATTCCCTTAATACCGCCAAACTTATTGATAGAGCTGGACAAGTTTTGAACATTGGCAGGCCCACGACAATACATGAGATGGAGTTGGCTTGAGCATGGTCAGCCAATCCGAAAGAAACAAAACCAACATGGCCATATGTAGAAACTAGAATTACAAGCTTGTCACTTATATCTTTTCGTTGGCAGAGTAACCATATTTCTATAGGAACTATATTTTATCTATCAAAATTAAAAGCTACAAAGTACCCTTCCTGACATATAGCTATTTACGTCATTCCCAATCTAATATAATAACAATATAGAACATCTTTTCCCTTAATGTCAGGATAGGTGGAGATTCATGAGACCAATGTCTCTTAGTTCCATTCCATGACACATGCCTATATGTACTTGCCTAGTCTAAGTATGATTACAATCAAATGAGTCCTTTTTCCATTAATATAGTCATAGAAACCGTACATGTAGTCTCTACTCACAGCCATAGTGAAGAAAAGCAAAGTTCAGTAGTGTGATGCGGCTATAGCAAAAGGAAGCCTCATAAGTATATGCACATGGAGCTTAAGAGGTAAAAGAATAGGGTTTTTCCTTTTTTTTCTTTTTTCTTTTTTTGAGCTTATCAAGGCCCATATATATATATATATATATACTTATGCCATCTCACTTGGGCCTCTTTTGCCATAACAATTATCAGATTAAATATTTTAGGCCCAAACCAATTAAATCCATTTAATTGTGGGCCTCCTTTTTAATTTACGCATAAGAATTAAATTAGTATCAAAATTATGGGGTGTTACAAAAATAACATAAAACTAAAACTAAAGGAGAACATAAACCCTAGCAAGGTCATAAGAAATAATATAGATATTTTAGAAACAATCAAGAAACAAGATAGGGGAATCGAACCGAACCTAAGCCAAGATTTAGCATTTGATAGCAGTAGTCTCACGTAAAAACACCAGTGCTTATAAACGCTAGAAGAAACACCTTTTTCTTTGTAGTGTTTGGCTGTACTATTGGTTTTTTACATATGATCATAGATATGTGGTCACAACTTACAAGTGATTAAATGGTTTTCATTATGGGGACCTCGAATTTTCACTATCAAATGCTCCAAATTTATATAAACCAGAGGTATAAAGAAAATTCCCATGGTCATACCAAATAAGATGTTGAACATGACATTTGAAAGCTTGAAAATGTGTTAATAACACAAGAGCTGTTTAAACCCCTAAATAAAAATTACGGCTCGATTGATTTTACACTAACTTAATACTAAGTGCGGAATAGTGTAAATGCGAGCGAATAAACAAACAAGCTACTCTAACACATATTCTATTAATCACAGCAGTAAAAAGAAATGTAAAAGAGTAGGAAAGAAAAATGCAAACACAGATAACACCAAGATGTATTATCGAAGAGAAAACCGAAGAACTCGACAAAAAACCTCTCCATCGCCCTCCAAGCGGTAATCGATCCACTAAACAATCAGTTGGGATACATAGGTGAGCAAAAGACCCTCCAATCCTAATCTACCCTCTGCACCTAAGCCCTTCAAGCTCCTACTCCAACAAGACTTCTCGGAACCGTGTCTTGTCTAGCACTCCGGATCCCGCAACAAGCTCCATGTTGCATCTGCCATCCTTGGCTTCTTCCAATGCTTCCCAACAACACCAAAACATCACTTGACACTCTCAAATGGTGTGGTAAGTGTTTATGCTATCAACCTCTCAATGGTATGGAAATTGAGAGATAGGAGATGAAGAAATCCCACAAACAAATGTGTAGAGAATTGTTGGTATAACAATTTCTAACTCTCAAGTGTTTTTGCTAGGGTTTTTTCTCAGAAGCTCTCCTCATCATTTGTGGGTAATATGGGTATATATAGTGTAGGTACAAAAAGTGTGTATCTGATAGTACAGACTGGTAGAACAGAATGTCTCGCAAGTGTCTCGCGGGAAGGCCTTACCCGTAAGATACTCACGAGACACAGCTGTCTCCATCCTGTACTGACTCTTCACATTCCAGCCATGTGCAAGGCACATGCTTCACTTCGCGGGAAGCTTAGTCGCGAGATACTCGCAAGAAATCTTCTGGCTTCAATTGCTTGAATCTTCATACTCTCTCTCTCTAACATACAACCCTTACAAACAAATCCCACAACAAATACAGGGTACAAAAGATTGAATAAAATTACAATCAAGTTTGGCACGGAATAAAAGCTAACAAATAACATCTTTGTAAATCATAACTTTACAATCTCTCCCTTTAGCTATTCCATGACAAAACCCCTAAAACAGACTCTAGACTTAAATGTGAGTTTGGGAACAATGGCAAAACTCACTCACACCTAATCTAGAAACAGTAAAGCACTTGCATGTTTATACCTGTAACCTGAAACACTCGCACACAAACAAAACTTTCATTAAGTTTATGAAAAGTTGAACACAAGGTATGTATAAGAGCAAGTATAACGAGACCAAGTTTGTAAACATTTGATAACATGTATACACAAAGCTTGATCAACCCAGGGCAGTCATTAAAGAATGACTCCAATGAACATATAACAAGTAAATGTTCATCCGGACATGTAAAAAGAAGCAATCACTTATGATTACTTGCATGTCCAATCACACAACTAATGCAAAATACACGAAGTATATGCATTTAGGAAGAATCCTACCAGGGCACAAGTGTGAAGTACTCAAGACATATTGGCAATATCTTAAAAGTACAGAAAAATGCAACAAAGGCATTAAGAAAGACACAAAACATAATATTTTAAATAGCTAAGCATAATCATGAACTATGAGCAAAGCAAACATAGTTAATCTAGCACAAAGCTCTTTCTCTCTTTCTCCTCCTATTATATCACTCCCCCTATCATGAATCTTAGGAGCTATGATGAACTTGGAACATATATACCTGTAGCCTAAAACACTTGCACAAAACACATTAGACCCTCAAGGTAAAGTAAATAATAAAAGGACAAGTATAATATACCAAGTAAATTGCGATTAAGTAAACATGAAGTGAAACATATGAGTAACTTGATCATACACCAAAACAGTCATATAGAAATGACTACAATGACCACATAGCAAAGCAAATGATCATCCGAACAAGCATGAGGATGTATGCATGTTCAACACATAAACACGATGCGATGAGAGCAATAAAGCATAGAACACAAAGCACCATAAAACACCGAGAAAACAAGCATAAGGTAAAACAAGGTTTTCTCATAAAAGAATGTCTTTTCCCCCTTGATATATGCATCTCCCCTATGAATTTCTCCCCCTATGAATGTGCACGAGGTAGAATTTCTCCCCCTAAGAATGTGCATGAGTCATAAAATCTTCTCCCTCTTTTTGTCACGAATAAACAACTGAATCAAGAGGAAGGAGGGGAAAAAAAAGAAGATATGAATAAGGGTGAAAGATGATGCATGAGTGGTGCAAGATGAATGAGAAAATGAAGTTCAAACGAAAAACAAAAACGTCTTAAAAAATGCTACAAAGCATAAAAAACATGACATGCTAAGGATGATGGAACATGATGTAAACCTGTTGACACCCTATTTTGCAACCTGCATTTAACCTCACATGGAGGGTAAAATGGTAATTTCACCTTGGAAATATGCATCTTGATTCTTGTCATTAGATCCTTAATCTCATTTCACCAAAATGATCTTAATGTTGTAACGATCAAATCGACTGGTCATGAGCCCTAATCGGACCACCAGATTGAAAGTTATCATCAAATCAAGTTTTAATGGCTGAGATGCACCATCACAAATTGAGTCCGACTATATGTGATTATGAGCAATTGATTTCAATTGGTTATAAGTATAATCAATTTGAGATCGATGATATGTCATAATTTGATTGGTTAGGACTACATTTTATGGTGAGGTTGTATACACCTAATTAATTAGATAGTTAAACATTAATTATTCAATGAGTAATTTGTGCAATTATCTTTTAATTAGAGTAAATTTGGAACCAATTAAGTCTGAAATGGGAGTGATTGGAGCCATTTAATGTTAATTGGGAGCTAATTTGGGACTTATTAATGTTAATTATGCTGAAACGATTTTCTGACAAATGACCTCTGCTCACCATTTCATAAATATCTCTCAGAATATTTTGAATCTGTGAATAAGATTAATTTTCCCAGAAACTAGACATCCGGGGCTTCAATTTGAGCACAAGAATGAGGCAATTCCGATCAGAATTGAGTCAGATATGATTTTTCGAAGTTGGCTCTATATGCTGTTACAGCAGCTACGGGAAAACCGAACTTTGCTTGCTCCTCACTCTCACCAATCTTTCCATTTAATGCACCAGATTTCCTCAAAGGCTAAAATGAGGTCTAGGTTCATGATTCTTTGTCAACCCTCATTAAATGGCCTTCCATTCATATTTCCTCCACCACTACTATATATACCCCCTCTCTCATTCATTCCAAGGACACAACAAAAACCCCTTCTCTTCTCCTCTCTTGAGTTCTAGTGAAGTTGAATAGTCTTGTCATATCTTGGTCTTCCTGAGACTCAAGGTATTGAGTGAGACTCACTCTTCCTCTCCTAACTCTTCTTTTCCTCCACCCTTAGGACCTCTACCAAGAGTCTCCTCCTCCACCGTATGAATATTGCATGAAGGTATAATCCCTTTCCTTTACTTGTTTTTTGTGTTGTCATGATGAGAATTTAGGATTAAGGCATGATAGTAATTATTTAAATTCTCTTGAATATGTTTGAATGTTCTTATATGTTCTTGATTGTTCATCACATGTTCATGCATAAACACTAGTTTTGATCTTAAATTTACATTAAAAATATGAAAAACATGTTTGTTTAATAATTCTTTCAAATCCTTAAATCTAGGTTATCACCATCCACACACATTCACTAGAATTTATTTTTCAATCCAAATGCAATGCTAAATAAATTGAATTAGGGTTTATCACATGCACACACATTAAATTCAACATGTAACTTAATTGACATATTGGATGATGTGATATGAATGTTGGCCACCATAGTCTAGAAGACCGGTTTCACCGGGCAAGGTGGGTGCCTAACACCTTCCCACCTTGTAACATAGCCTCCGAACTTAGATTAAGGGTTAATAGATCAAATGCTTATCCATGTAATTTTTAATTTCTAGATTGTAACTAGGAAACAAAACCATGTACTTTATCTTAGATTGTATCTAGGACCAAAGCCATGTAATTTTCCTATGATCAATGTAAATTAAATTTCAAATTAATAAAATGAGAAATTTTTCAATTATGGTTTTCTTGTTTTTCCAATAATTAAATAAGTGGCGACTCCATTGTAAAACCCCTAATCTAAGGGGGAAATTATAACTAGTCGAACCTCCATTTTGAGAGGCAATAACACGACTCCACCCATTCACATGGGTTTGGACCTACATCATAAAACGGGCCGGGGGCGCGGTCTCTCACAAAACCTAAGCATGTCAAAGACACAAGAACATGTTAAGTGCTAAAAGGTCTCAAAAGACTTAACTAGCATGAGAGAAGTGCAAAACATGCCAAGTGTTAGAGTGTGTGCAGCAAAGATGTATCTAGTGTGCATGTGAGATGCATGACCAATGCATGAATAAGCACTCACAGGGCAAAGTGTATAAAACACATCACCAATGATCAAAACATGATAAACATAAATAATTATGGTGATCCCCAAAATTTGGTACTCATCGAAGTCCAAAACAACAACAAAAATGTCATTTGGGCATTTTATCGAACACTTAAAGTGCACACACTACACATGTATGTTAAACAATGCATGAACATATGAAAATATTGCCTAATACATGTTATTTTTGCCACAAGGGGCCAACAACCAAAGCAAATTATCATTTAAAACAAAGCCCAATCAAAAGGATTGACAAAAATTAAGTTTTTCAACTCTCATTTGAGAAAATCCCAACTATGAACATAAAACCCCCCAAAAACATAATCTAAGGATCAAAATCAATGAAAAAAGCTAAATATTACCTTAGAGATATTAATGGAATGAAAAACACTTGAATTTAGTTTGGTTTTGATGTAGAAACATTAAAACAGAGGTTTAAGAGAAGATGGGAGAAATTTAAAACAAATGTCTCACAAAATGCCCTTTAAAAGCTAATCTGGAAATTTTCGCTAGTAATTTTGCTGGTTAGAATCCCGCGAAATTTTGCTAGTAAGCCTTACTCGCGAAACAATCACAAAACAACCACAAAACTCTCTATGTAAAACTAAAAAACTTGAGAATTGGACCATTTAACTCCTAACTGAGCTTACACATGAAATGGGTCATGAAAACACCCAGAAAACATGTTTTTCACACAAAAACGATTTGAAAAACTTTGAAAAACATGGGTGATACAAATCACTTCCAAAAGCAAACAAAAAGAACAAAAATCTTTTTGGTTTGATCCACATATGGTTGAGCACACACACATCACATTTGAACATGTACAATCACACAAATGAAATAGGCATTCATTGAACATTAAACTTGTGTGTAGTGTGTGTGAATCAAGTGTGGAATAGTCCTTAGACTAGAGTGAAGTTTCAATGATCAATTCAATCAAGTCATACACACCTGATATGAAATCAAGTAGTCTATCTCAATTATAGAAATGAGCATATATGACCTCCCACAATAGAATGATTACAAATTTAGAAGCTTTTCATTTGGCTTCTGCATAATTCATGACATTTGATCATTTTTTGGATAATACATCTCTTTTTGAGATCAGTGCTTGAAATTTTTGATATTTCAATATTGTGATTTAGCCTTTGGCTTTTTGAGCACCATACATTTTAATTTAAAAGGTCGTTTTTCCTTTTTCCTACTCAAATATTAGTATGTGCGACAGGTTTTTGTAACTCATAATCTTTTTTTTCATTTTGAGATTTACATTTGGTGAGCTCTATTTGCAAAAACATAAAAATAAAAGTAGGAAAATATATAGGCACAAGTCTATGCAAGTATCAAGACAAACAAGACTATTGACCAATCACTCATGACAAGCTTGAAGATCTATTTATAACAATCACACATAGATTTCAAGATTTCTCTCACAAAGATAAATGTGCATACAAAATAAGCTATGCTTGTAACTGCACTACGCCATAAATACGAAGGTACTAGGCCAAACTCGTGATATGTGCTCAAACATATACAATCAAACTTTTTCAACTTTTTCATTTTTTATGTGGTTTTGGATTTTTACTCACACAAAACAAAAGCAATAAAGTTATATCAAAAACAAAAACAAAACAATGGATACAAATAAATGCAAGATGCACAAAATACATGAAGATATGATATTTAATGCATAAAGGGTCCTACAAAGATTGAAAGAATTAGATTAAGGACCAAAAGAGCAAAAACTCAACCATAGGAACCCTTCCTCCTCCAAACACAACGATTGTTCAGAATGAGTGTCTCCTGAGAAGTGAGACGAGGGTTGGAAGAATGAGACCCAAAGATGCACATAGACAAGGAGTTAAGAGCATTAAACACTTTCTTTAATAACATGCTATTTTCACTCAAATCCGGTTTACCCTTTTTAGCACTACTTCCAAGAAGCTCAAGTTTCTCTTTTCTTTTGATTCTTTTAAGAGCATGAAACTTAGAACAATGAGGTCTTAAATAACCAAAGGCACCACAATGGTGACAAACAATAGGTTTAGGTCCACTAGGCTTCTTAGGGAGGGATCTAGCACCATGGTTTTGTTCTTTCTTCAACATAAGGCATTGAGGTCTTATATGACCGATCACACCGCAATGGTGGCAAATAGGAACAAACTTAGATCCACTCAATTCTCTAGGATGTAACCTAAACAAAGGCTTAGGCTTAAGAGCTTTTCTTTCCACTTTTTGATTTCTTTTATGTGGAGGAATGTACACCAATTTGTCCTTTAAGGTAAAACACACAATAGGCACACAATCGGATACCACAACATGATTGCAACAAATAATTTCATCATTTTTAGCAATAGGTTCAACAATCAAATACTTGGCATGCATCTTAAGAGATTCATTTTCACATTTAAGATCATCAACAAGTTTGTTAGACAAAACTAGTTTAGCATCCAAGTCCATACTTAAACATTCAAACTCTTTCAGCTTTTCAAAAGAATTTTCAGCAAGCTTCTTATACTTTTCAACCAATTTATTGGATTCATTGAGCTTAGCAATCAAATCATCCTTTTCACAACGAAACTTGCTCAAATTCTTATAAAACTTCTTAGCATCTTTCTTCAAAAGTTTGATGTTAGGAATATCAACAACACCCATAGATTCATGTAACATGACATCACAAACATGAGGATAAACACTTATAGAGGCATTTTCACAAATACATTGCATGTTACAATCAACAACATCCATAGAAGCATACAAAGTATTATCCATGGCAAAACACACAAGGGGTCAAGGATCACACTTAAGTAATGAAATCAAAACAAGTGTACTCGCTCTAATACCAATTGAAAGCTCGAAAATGTGTTAATAACACAAGAGCTGTTTAGACCTTCATATAAAAATTACGGCTCGATTGATTTTACACTAACTTAATACTAAGTGCGGAATAGTGTAAATGCAAGCAGATAAACAAACAAGCCACTCTAACACATATTCTATTAATCAAAGCAGTAAAAAGAAATGTAAAAGAGTAGGGAAGAAAGATACAAACACAGATAACACCGAGACGTGTTATTGAAGAGGAAACCGAAGAACTCGGCGAAAAATCTCTCCGCCGCCCTCCAAGCGGTAATCGATCCACTAGACAATCAGTTGGGATACATGGGTGAGCAAAAGACCCTCCAAGCCTAATCTACCCTTTGTACCTAAACCCTCCAAGCTCCTACTCTAACAAGGCTTCTCGAAACCGTGTCTTGTCTAACACTCCGGATCCCGCAACAAGCTCCATGTTGCATCTGCCATCCTTGGCTTCTTCCAATGCTTCTCAACAGCACCAAAACATCACTTGACACTCTCAAATGGTGTGGTAAGTGTTTGTACTATCAACCTCTCAATGGTATGGAAATGGAGAGGTAAGAGATGAGAAAATTCCAAAAAAAATGTGTAGAGAATTGTTGGTATAACAATTTCTAACTCTCAAGTGTTTTTGCTAGGATTTTCTCTCAGAAGCTCTCCTCATCATTTGTGGGTAATATGGGTATATATAGTGTGGGTACAGAAAGTGTGTATCTGATAGTACAGACTGGCAGAATATAATGTCTCACGGGTGTCTCGTGGGAAGGCCTTACCCGCAAGATACTCATGAGACACAACTATATCCATCCTGTATTGACTCTTCACATTCCAGTCATGTGCAAGGCACATGCTTCACTTCGCAGGAAGCTCAGTCGCGAGATACCTGCAAGAAATCTTCTGACTTCAATTGCTTGAGTCTTCACACTCTCTCTCTCTAACACACAACCCTTACAAACAAATCACACAACAAATACAGGGTACAAAAGATTGAATAAAATTACAATCAAATTTGGCACAGAATAAAAGCTAACAAACAACATCATTGTAAATCATAACTTTACAACATTGGTGCTCCTCTTGTCGTTTTTTTTTGCGTTCTTCTTTGTCAAGTTGTCTCTTGGTTTTTTATTCCATAGAGGAACCTATCTTTGAATGCAAGAATGGCTTGTCTATCCAAAGAAATGAGAATCAAGAATCAAGAATGCAATGAATAAATATTGGAAAAGTAGTACTATCATCTAACAAGAATGGTTCATTATCGAATGGAGGGAAGAAATAATCGAATTCCATTACTATTTAGCATATAAATATACAATCTCTTTACACTATAGAGGAATCTATTCAACGGAGTCTCCAGGAAATGTTTGTCGAAATCCTTTAGCAAAAAGGGTAAGGTTAATAATTCATGTACTATAGCATATAAACGTACAATCTCTTTATACTCAGGGGCATAGCCAGGAATTATTACTTAGGAGGCTGATTTATGGTAGTGATATACTAAAAGCTTGTTTGGGATCTGCTTTTAATTTTTATGTACATCTTTTTAAAATTTCATTCTTATCCACATTTTCAAATTTTTTCAACGTAACACACTTTTAGCAAAAAGTTTTCAATAAGAAGCTAGATAAATGTTTTTTTTTTTTTTTTTTTTTTTGGGCCAATGGTGGCTGTGGCGTCATAGCGTGAGAAGGACAAAAAATAGGTTTTTTCTTTTTTCTTTTTTCAGACTGTAAGAGCATCCACAACAGTGGAACTAAAAATTTAGCTATTTGGCACTATAAAAAGTTATTTTATCTATTTTACTTACTCACATGCTGCAGCAGTGAATCTATTTTAACTTTCAACACAATAAAATAATATATCTCATTGCCAAAAAATCATCCACAGCACCAACCACAACCACCTCTACCATCAGCCACAGCCGCAACCACTCACACAACCACCACCACCACCACCAACAGTCCACAGCAGGAAAAAAAAAATATATATATATATATATATATATATATATATATATATATATATATGCTAGAAAGATGAAGGTTTTGTTCTACTACTCGCCGCATAACGAGTTGTAATTGATAAAAGTGTATCCTCATATGGCCCACCATCACACTTTTACAATCACAACTTATTACGTGGCAAATTGTGACATAAAGTTGTGGCAAATAATGTGTCCCTAGCATTACTCTAATTCATGTACTCTAACCGCCCCTTTTTTTAGAGATTTGTAAATTCTAGCATTTTTTTTTTTTTTTGAAACCTGCAAATTCTAGTTAGGCTGTTGTGAACAACTGCATTACTTTCAAGGATTCACTTCTTTCTCATATGAATTTTGATGTTAATTGGACTGGGACAGAACCTAGAGATCGATTTGAAGCCTTGTGCTTTTAAGTTCAGGGCAATTACCCCTAGCTTTTACTAACTGTGCTGTTTTTGGCCATGTTGGTTTTCATGAAAATTGTAAGGTGTAAAGATAGAAATAGCATAGACTACTGATGAGTGATGACTTACCTTATTTTCTTGTACAATTGGTTAAACTAGTCATTAATTAATTTGTGCAATGTGTGAGAAATTTATAAAATAAATAAATAAAAACATTTATGACATAGTTAAATAATATCAATAAATAAAAAGTCAAATAAAATCATTTATAGAAAATTATCAAAACATTATTTTGTTTGAAGAAGACTAAACACACAATTTAATCAGAATTTATTTAGTGTTGGTTTGTTTATTTGAATTAACTGTAATTTCTAATTAAATTTCACTGGTATATGGCAAAAACCAAGTTCTAAAGTTGATGCAGAAAAATGTAGACTATCTTATAACAAGATAAGAAAGAGTTAACAAAAAATCAAATACTTCCATAAGACAGCTAATGGTTTAATTATCATGCATGGGTTAATAAAAACCATATGTAAACTAATATATTTCAATAGTATAATTGAAATATGACAATAAAAGTAATAATAAAAAAGAAAAAAAAAATTATTCCCAGTTACATGGTAAAACACATCATGTAAGACCAAATTTCTATTAAAACCCAAATTATAAAATTATTATCAAAATAAATAATAGAACTCCTTTTAAATTTCTTTAAAATTTTAATAGTTGATTTTAATAAGTTTAGTTTTCTAGTTTTCTTAAAACCTTGATGATATAGTCTACATAGAGCTAACTATGATATATTAATAATTTTAATGTACTTATAGTGCATCAAATTATGAAAGCATGTCATACAATGTGTAACCTTATGTTGAGTCACATAGCACAAACACAATAACCAGCACAAACATAATAACCTAACTTTTACAAAACATTACGGTAAATGCTTAATATATTGAAAGTAAATAACGATGTAGTTTATGTAAGGCATTAACAAAATAGATTAATGAATATAGAACATGATATGTATTGATAAATATAATAACTAAAGAGTTTTTTTTTAGATGAAACAATAGTAGACTTTATTTAATCAAGGCCATGTTGTGCAATGAGAATAAGAAAAGATTGACATTTTTCTAACCAAACAATGACTCCATCATTCTCTTTTGACCATACTAGCAAAAGAAATAATTGATTATTAAAAGAGTTAAGGGGATGGGTTGATAATAACATAGAGTAAAACTAAAGAGAAGATAGACCTTAGCAAAGCCATAAATAAGAATCAAGTGATCATAAGGAGAAAATAACAAAGATAATTTTGACAGGACGAAAAGGAAGATGAATGAATATGAGCGGGCCTGAGTTGATGAATAAATTGTGGTCTCACGTGAAAACATCCAACGGAGACTATAAAGTAAGAACTCCACTCCCTCCTAAGAATAACACATGGATACTATCATCATAGTAATGTTTTTCTTAACTGTTGTTAGACGACGTAGGAAGAAAAAATGTAAAATGTTCAAATTTGGCTTAAGCTTGAATTAAGTCTACAAATTATATTTGAGTTTGAGCTTGTCATATAATCCAAAAGTTTGAGCTCAAAATCAAGCTAAAACTCAAGCTCAATATCAAGTTTTTGAGCTCAAAATCTAACACAAGTACATTATCAAACCCATATTAAGCACATTATCAAATTCATTTGGTTTTAAACATGTGGTCTCAACTTCCAAATAATTAAAGACTTAGTAAATATGAGTTTATTTTTCAAGTTCATATCAAACTTATTACCAAACACATAAATCACCTTAAGCTTCTAGCTTATTTTTATTGAGCCTTGTTATTTACAAGCCTATTCATGAACATTTTTTATTTTTATTTTTTTGCTTGGGCTCAACTCATTCGTTAAACAAGTCTAAAATTAAGGCTAAAACTTATTTGGATTATAAACAAACAAACTTTTCATCAAACCTAACCCGAACTATTTATGAATGATTTGGTTTATTTATAACCCTAGGAAGAAACCTTCTCTTCTTTTTCTCTTTTTTTGTTTTTCGTTTTTTCCACAAAATTCTTTTGTATGTAAATGAAGACACATGGAACTTCGTTGCTCCAAGTTTATAGAAACCAATTATGCAAGGAAAATCCCTAGACCAAATAAGACGGCTAGGAATTTTTCTTTTACGTAAACAAAACAAGCAAGGTAAAACACTAAAACTTGATGCTCTCCTTTACTTTTCTTTTTGGTTGCTTCTTTTTCTTTGTCAAGGAGCTTCTTTCACCACAACCAAATTAATTAAAGAATCATTTTTTTAGAACACAATTAATTAAAGAATAGATTTTTTAGCCCATAGACAAATCCATTACTAGTGGGTTTCAATTAAATCAACTAGTAAAATTTATTATCATCGAATAAAAGATTTAGAATTCAAATCCTAACCACACCCAGAACCGATTAACGTTTTAGCCTGATAATAAAAGCAACCATTATGAAATAGATATTATAGATTGAAATTTTATTTATTTATCGAGAAAAAAAATATCTTTAGATAAATTTTATAGTAACAAAATTATAATTTATACTAAAAATTAATCAGCATCTTAGTCTGATTATAAAAAGCACCATCATTAAAAGCAGGTTGAAACTCTCTCCCAACAAAAATTATAGCCTATCTAGGTCTTGACTTTATTGGGCTCAACAATGGACATTATATTCTCACTCCCAATCCAACTAGAAGTTCAGCCCAATTACTTGGTCTATAGCCCAATTAAATAAAATATTAAAAAATAATTAGTACCCAAAAATTAATAAACTGTCATCACCGTCCTTGACACCTTGAAAATCCTATTATTTCCCACATCCTCTCATTCCTAGTTTGGTTACCGAGAAACTACGAGAAAACACAGAGAGAGAAAACCGAACCCAGAACATCTTGTCTTAGATTTCTCTCATATAAAACAATACCCACCTCCCAATTTGTGGTCTTGTTCCAGTATTCAGCTTTCTCAGGCCTCTCCGTGCACAGAGCCAACTCTGAGGCCAGCAAAAGCCACGATTTTACACAAGGTAAATCTCTCTCTTTCTCTGTTATGTTAACAATTTATGGGCTTATTATGTTAATTTCTTAAATTTTCTTTCTTTCTTAGTAATTTCTTCTCTTTCTTTCTCTATGCGTGTTATATGTGCACTGTATTTCTGGGTTTTTGCGGTGGCTCAATAAAGGTTTAAGGGTAGAAAGTTGTACCCTTTATAGAAATGTTGATAACAGAACAATTTAGCAGTAAATTTATTTTATTTTTCATATTTTGGATGGAAACTTCTGTCATGTACACATCTATGGCTTTTGTTGTCATGTACACATCTATGGCATTTGCTTTAAACTATTTAATACTATAGAATTACCTCATTGTTCTGTTCTTGTCATTTCAATCCCTTGTTTCCTAATATCTCTATATAATAAGTTTAGGGAGACAACATTTTTCACAAGTTGTTATTGGCGCATAATAAGTTTAGGGGCACAACATTTTAAACAAGTGATGTTGCTCTAATCATGTTAGCAGTTTTGAACAGTGTTGTCTTGTCCCCAGTATTACCCATTTACGTTATCTTTATTATCCATTAGATTCTTGTTAATGTTTAGAAATTGTGATATTTTGCCGCTGCTCACTAAGGGAAATCCATTGATTTTTTGAGATTAAAGCATTTGATTATGTGCTTGTGTTTGAGCTCGAGCTCAAGAGCCTGATATTGAGCTTTAGGTTTTAGAATTTTTGACAAGCTCGAGTTCAAAAAAAATTTGTAAGCTTGAGCTTTATTTTGATCTTGAGCTGAGTTTGAACTTTGAACATGTTTTTTTTTTTTTTTTGTCAAGCCGAGCTCTGCCATTCACTACTTGGCTTAGCTTGAGCTTGATTACAGCCCTAGTTCTCTGTATATTTCTCTTTTTCCCTGTGTTTTCTCAGCGACCAAATGGAGCATGATCAAGAGTTTGGAATAAAGTTTTTTGCTTTTTGTGCTAGAATTCATTTTTTTGTTTTTTTTTTTTGGTAATGTATTAGGATTTTTTGTTATCAAAAAATAATATTGTAGGACTCTAAATTATTTGTTTCTTTTTTGTTGGAATGGGTTATTGATGCTGAGCTTATGTGTCAGGTTAATTGTGTGATTGAGTATTTGGGTTTTCTATTTTGGGGTTTGAGAGATTGTTTCGAATCTTTTGATTCAATTTTTATCTCAAACAAGAGCAAGGGTTTTCTCATGCTATAGCATTCAAATAAAAGGCAACCTTTTCTAGTGTTAAGTTCTGAGTTTTCTTTAGGAACACGGAGATATGAGTGTTATTTTACCAATTGGCACTTGGCAGTTTGAACTTAGGAACATTCAAATGAAGTTGCGGGCAATGATTTTTTCCAGTTGATTTGTGTGATTTACAGCTCTCATGACACCTCAGAAATTAAAATTTATTGATTTCTTTGCTTTGCACATTATCACATGGGTTTTTTATTTGAATGTGGAATATGCAAAAGTTGAGAGCTTTCAAAGTGTTTGACTATTAGAAAGCCTTGATTTTATGACAATGAGTAATGATGTTATTCATATCTCCTCTCTTTTTCATTGGTAAGTTTACACGCACAGTTCAGTTTTGAAACCAAAATTTAATCCAAAGCTTGATGCAATTAGTCATGTATAAGGGTGCAGGACAAAGACTGTTCCTATGTATAGACAACTCTTACTGCTGTATGACCTTTTGCTTCCTTTTTTTTTGGAATGCATTAATTCTATTTTATATGAATTTTATAGTAATGATATTTTTTTCATATCACAACCAATCTTAGGGAAAATAAAATTGTTTGCGTCTAATTGGTGTATAACATTTGGAACAAAAGCTTACCATTTTGGATCATTTGATTCCAGATACAAATACATAGGATACCCGGTTTAAGATTTATCATAATGTCTTTTATGTTTCTTTTTCCCACTGTTAATTTCATCAGTATTTTAACGCTTAATTTATTTGAATTTGATTCTTGTCATTGGATAAATTCTGCTCTAATGCATACTACTATTTTTGCAGGTTGTTGTGGAATCAAGATGTTGATGTTGACTGCAAATACTGTTGCCACTCAACCTCAATTACTACTAGGTATATATGATGATTACCTTCATGTAATCTAGCTATTAAGTGCAATGAGTTAGTATGCGTTCTTTGTTTGCTAAAGGTGCAAAATAGAGTGTTCTTTTTCTTTTTCTTTTTTTAAACCTAAGTTAGATGATATAATAAATGACTAGGAAATAAGAGAGAGAGAGAGAGAGAGGGCTTTCAATTTTTTTAAAGAAAGAACTTCCTCGATGCTTGATTTGAACAATGCTACTTAACTGTTATGTATTTGTATGCAGTAAAAACAGAGGTGCATAATAAGCATACTGGATGTAATCCAATGAAAGTGTTCATGTCATTTCAACACTTAAATGGAAAAACAAGCTCACTTAAGGTTGCAGAACCTGGACCGCTAGGGCTTGGTGCCCAATTTTTGACTATTAATAGTAGAAGACGTATCATGCATTCTAGCCGAACGCAGTCTGCTTCTGTTATATGTCAGTCCGCTTTGGTAAGTTTATTCTTACATATCTGCAGTTACTTGTCATCTATACCTTTTGTGCCTAATACTATGATAGATCTTTCTCGTCTAATATCAATTATTTGTTCAACCTAAATCCTACAGGTTATACATTTGTTAGAATGTTAAATAGTGAGCAGTAAATTTTACCTTTGAATTTGATTCATTGTTACTGGGAAATGTCATTGACCTTCATTTGGATGAAGGAACTGGGTTGGCAAACATTCTTAAGATATTTGGAACTTAGTTCCTTTATTTTGATGGTGGACATTGTGGAGGCAGGATACAACTTTTGGGGACTCAATTGCTCACATTGTTTCCTCAATCTTTATTTGATTGGTCTCGTAAATGGTGGCCTTACTAATAGTTCCATCCCTGAATTTATGAGAGTCCTTTTACAAATACCTCTTCATTGTAATTCTTTAGGCTTCACTTCTGTACATGGAGTAGTCTCTCTTTTAGTAAAATTTTATTACTTATCAAAAAAAATTGTTACCTTTATATCACAATTCAACATTTTCTAACATGCATCAGCGAGATTATGACCTTTTGCATGAAGATTGAAGGTATTGCCCCATTACAGCCCTTTTATGGTGAGCCTAAGTTCCAGAGCTTTCCAGGGATCATTATGTGCTTGATTTTTTAAAATTTTAATCTCACTTAAGAGTTGTCTTAGAATCAGTTACTAACGAGCTGGTTTAGGAATTTTTCTGAATACGTTCTCTTTATGCTTTCAATGGTAAAGCTGATCTGTGACACTATGATTATGCTGCTACTCCTTTTTCTTGCAATCTAGTTATGTTACGCATCATCCTCTAATGAAAAACAAAAAACTACAGTCAGAAAATCCTGATAAATTTTATCAAATTATAAATGAAGTTATGGTACATGCATCCACAAACAGCCGTAGACAATTCCTTTTGTGCTTTATTATTCATAGATGCATGGAAATCACAGTTAGAAAAGCTTGTATCTTGATATTTGTCTCTCTATTATTTGTGTTGAAACCTTGACTCTGGTTTATTCTGCAGAATGCAAGATGTGGTGCTGAGCAAACTCAAACAGTTACACGCGAGGCTCCAACAATTACTCACATTCCTGGTAATACTATTTCCTAGTATCAAAATTAGCCAAACTATATTTAATGTATTAAAGGAATTCCTTTAGCTAGCCAGACCCAGAACTGCCTGCCTTAGGTCATAGGTGGGTGCGTGTAGCTAGGCACAGTGGCATAGCAATACCCTTGGCTGCTCTCAATTCATCCAGTCCAACTTTCAAAGTTATCTCCTTTTCTGCTTTTGTATTTGCTAAAATGGATTCTTGGTACTTCTCATTGTTCCTTTTCTCAGCTCCTTGCTGTAACTTAGAATGTTGCTTCAAGGATTTCTTTGTGAGATCCATTAAATGGTGCTTGTATTGCTCTTTTCATTTTAGCAAATTTCAAATGAGTTCTTTTTGAAGTTTAATTTTAGGAACCAATTCGTAATTTTGCCTGTCCTTGGCAACCAATACCTGTTGCCAATCCATTAATCATAGCTTTGCACTTCCTATTTTGTGTAAACCTCTTTATCAGTTTATAGTATGGTGGGGTTCCTTACATATTCACTTGCAGAATACATATAAATGCATCGACTTTTGCTTTATTTTTGAAATTGTCTAAGATTTGATGTTTCAGACGGCATATAACAGTTAACTGAAATTTCAGGGAAGGAAAAATCACCACAACTTGATGATGGTGGGTCTGGATTCCCACCCCGTGATGATGGTGATGGTGGCGGTGGAGGCGGTGGAGGTGGTGGCAATTGGTCTGGTGGATTCTTCTTCTTTGGTTTTCTTGCCTTTCTAGGATTATTGAAGGATAAGGAAAGTGAGGGGCCATATCGCGATGAGAGGAGAAGATGAAAGAATGATCGGATGTCATCTCTAGTTTTGGAGGCAATTCACATTGTAGCTTTAAGCTTATTGCGCTGTATTCTTTCTGTATCACTTTTGCCATCCTAAAAATGGGTGTGCTTAAGTTTAACATGCCTACTTTAAATGGTTTTACTTCTTCATATATAGAAAAGATAAGCTTGAGTTTTACTTGCCTATTGACTGTGCTTATAAGAGCAGAAATTTGTATCTACGTGGTGTTTGATTTTCAAGAACCAGCATAAATTCTTACCATGTAAGAGGGCAACCATAAGCCCCGCTTGGTTGATCAATTATCTCACTTTTTTTTCCCTTTCAGCAATACATTCGAACAAATATGAAGATTACTTGCTGAAGATTAGTTTGATCTTTTTTCTGTATTAAGTTATTAACATCCAAAGAATGATTAATTTTTACAAATGTGAATACTGAATACAAGAGAAAACATTTTCACTTGTCAGTGATTTTTTTTTTTTTGAAATTTTTAACCTATGAAATCTGTTTTTTATGGTAATTATCATCAAGACATCAATCAATGTAAATATTTAGTTCAAAGATTCAGCCAAAACAATCTAATCATCAATTGTGTGCTTCATGTTGACCACCAAGCAAGCTAAATTGGACTCTCTCTCTCTCTCTTTCTCTCTCTCTCTCTCTCCATTTGTACCAATGAGATATGATATAGTGACTGTTTGGATTACAATTATTCCTACGTCTACGTTTTATAACTGCGTTTTTCTTTTTTCTTTTTTTTTGTTCAGCCGCAATAGTTGACTTTGTCAACTGTGAACAGTACATACGTGCACTGTTCACGATCCCACAAATTACACTTTTCAACCACTTTTTTATTAAAAATAGGTCCCACAACACTATTTACACATTTAAAAATTATTTCGCTACAGTGTTTTCAGTTTCAGTTTTCAGCAAAAATAAGCTCAATCCAAACACACCCATAGGAAGACTACTCAATTCAAGGAGGATATTATCAGGATGTACGACCCTTTAATCTTTACAGTCACCAGGTTGTCTTCTAACACCTAATTAATACATTCGATGGATTATTCTATCAAATGTTATACTGCTCTACTTCTACCTCAGCAGTTGAAACGGTATTTAGATAAAATTTTCCAGTTTAATTGGCTTTGTAAGTTGGGACATCTTAAATCCACGAGGACATTATCCTTTTTTTTTCTTTTTCTTTTTTAACTTTATCCAATTGTTGATCTCAACTAAATTGGGTCTTAGGACGAGGGATGGCTTAGATACACATTTATAGCGACCTGACCCTTAGAAATGTCATCTAACATTGGATAAGGGAGCCTTTACTCTAATTATTTCTTTCTTCTTTTGCGCTTTCTCTTGGCCATTCTAAAATAACAAAGTAATGCACGAAACATGTTCATTTGTGCTCTTACAAAGAAAAACGTAGTTATCCCTAATCTGCCTTCGAAGATATACAGGGTTATAAATTAATAACCAGGAAAAAATTACAACCAAAAAACTCAAAACTACATGAATTTTGGAACTACGTCCCTCAAAATTCCAATAACGACTCATTTTGTTGGTCTGATCCAAGTTGTCTCTGATGTGTCAGTATTCCCATAATAAACCTGCTTCGAGGATTCATCCAAATAAGCCTGAAATTAAATGATAGAAACATGAAGAAAATCAGATGTTAGATTAGGACAAGATGGAACTCAGTACTTCATTGATGATAAAGGGAAGGATTCAAAATACTTGATTTACCACTTACTTTTCAAGGTGTTAAATAACATAAGGATTCATAGCAGTTTGGTAAACTAATTACATTTTCCCCAAAAAAATTAAATACAGTTTTGCCAATTTAGGTTACAGCATATGAAACAATTATCAAATATACCTGCCATCCTGATGGAAGATCTCTTGACAGTTCTATTAAATCTGGCTGCTGGTTTCCATCAGTATGTGCCTTTGTCTTTGCACTTGCTTTGGCTAATTGAGCTCTCCTGCGCTTCACCCGCTCACGCCTGTGTAAAAGTAGAATACCACAACACATGGAAGTCAAAGTAAGATAAAATCAACTATATATTAGATGTGTATGCATGAATGTGCGCGTGTGTGTGTGTGTGTGTGTGAGAGAGAGAGAGAGAGAGAGAGGCAAAAGGAGGACAAGAAAAAAACAAGTACATTTATAGTTCGTTAAAACTAAGTAACAATACAATTCCTTGGTGTTGCACATTGACCTAAGAATATCATGATTAAAATGGGTTTTAGGTCCTCATACCAATCCCCACCAAGAGGCTGAAAATTAGCATTATCTTTGGCCTCTCCACTAGCAATTTGTCGTGCATGCCATTGCTGTAATCAAAGGAACACATTAAGAACCAAAAAAGGCCAATATCATAGTTAAAGTAAAAAGAAGATCCACTCTGCAGACCTCTATTTCCCTCTGTCGCTTCCTCTCTAAGATCTCATAAGGATCTTCAGGCTCTTTCTCATCTTCAAGCAACTCCTCTTTTGCAGCCTTCCACTGATAAAATGATTAAATAAAGTATAAGAGTCCATAAAAAGAGAAGCATTCAGAAAAGGAGGTGGAATAAGCATGCATGAGATGAATGCATCTTAAGAATAAATTAAAAGGAAAAACAATACCTTATCCACCAAACTGGATACTTTTTTATTAGACCTCAAGGAAGGAGCTGCTGCAATCGACCGCTTTTTATTACGCAAAGCTGATGAAGAGAAAAGAAGTCTTGAGTATTTTTACAAATACAAGTTGAACCACACAGGTGCAGGTGTTTAGCAAATACTTAACCACAGTAAGAACACTGAATAATTAAGAGTTTACGAGAATGTAGATATTAAGTGAGAAAAACTGAAATCAAGATAAATAGCTTGTCATTCATACATCAAACATGCGATGTGTGATGTCCAACAACCAACTCCAAATGTGGCATGAACTTCCCAAATGTAAGAGAGAAGATAATTTGACAAATAAATAAATCTAAGCATTAAGTCATATGCTCCACAATCTGGACATAGCATGGAATATTTATCAGTATAACATTGACATAGATACAGACGCCATCAATAGCATCATTTAAGGTCTGAAAAAGAATTGTGATTGCACAATATAATTGAAGGTTTGTACAAGTTCAATAAATCTCTACTAACCAGTAATCATACTGTATTATAAATTTAGTTAGTAAATAGACCCTTATCAACTGTAACTTAACTAATTCATAACCACATAAGTGTCCCAGTAAATTACAGTTATAAATTTTAGGATAATCATTTGGGATCTGATAAATCAGCCCCAACTAAGCTTGTGACCTGTAATGAAAGACAGGAAAAATAATAATAAACAAGGCACTCAATAACATTACCTTTAGATTGGACCTTGTTACCCACTGATGTGGCAGCAACGGTATCAGTTGGTGGCACAGAAACACTCTCTTTTACTGAAGTGGTTGCAGGAGCTTGGATGGTAGCTGATGTAGAAGGAACCTCTATGGATGCCTTATTGGTCTCAGTCTCACTGCCAATAGCAGAACTATTTACATTCAAATTTAATGATGAATTATGGCCTACTTCCATGAAGGGGTCAACAGATACAATTTGTTCAGATGGGAGTGTGTCATAGCTAACAGAAGCTGACACACACTGAAATAAAGTGGCCTCGACACCACCGCTACCTACAGGGACAGAAGGTACTGTTCCATCTTGAAACTGATAATAAGCTACAGGCTCAACAGAGTTAACAATGACAGCAGTGTCACTATATGTAGTAGGAACTGTGTCGTAGTAAATTGGTGCATGGGGCACGGCAACTTGAGATCCTTCAGCTTGTCCATATAAACTACTGCTTGGCACTTGAGCAACTGTATGTCCATGATATTCAAAACTAGAATCTGGATATAATAAGTTGTATTGATCAGTATAAGAAATCGGTTGCCTGGTCTCTGTGTAGGATGGGAGAGGAGGATATAAGGGTTCAGGAGGCTCATCAGGCGGAGGTGGAGGAATATGTTCATTATCAGGCGGGGGTGGAGGAATATGTTCATTGTCAGGCGGGGGTGGGGGAATCCACTCATCATCTGGAGGAGGCGGAACAGTAAACCCATCCTCTGAAACCAAGGATGGGATTTCAGCAGGTGGATTCTGAATTAGATGCTCAGGAGGAGCAAAATCTACAGGGTTCAATGCAAGCACTGTATTTGTGTTGCCTGAAGAAGTTGCATCTTCAACTTCCATGTCCACATCCATGTCAACATCTTCTGCTGCATTAAACCCATGCTTGTGAGTTGATTCATCACCTAATTGAGCCCCATTGACTTGTTCACTAACTTCTGCACCACTTCCTAAACCTCTGTTTGGTGATCCAAATGAAGAAACATGCTCAGCATCTGCTAAAGGCACTTTATCACATGGATCTTTCTGGTCTTCTGTTGATGCGTCTACATAAGGAGCAACATCAGACTGTTCAGAAGTAGAAAGAACATTTTTATTTTCAGTTCCATCTGCTTCAGATTCATAACCCATGCTTTCTGGCAATTTGTCCATTCCACTTAAGGTAGAGACATGAGTTGCCTCAGTAGCTTCCATATGTGCAGATACAGCAATCTTGTAAATTTCATCATTAATCGCACTTTCCAGCCGTTTAAGCTGCTTTTCAGAATGCACCCAAAATGGAAGCAAAGATGAGCCATAGGATGACAGTGACTTCAAATCAGAAAGTCTGATCTCAATTTCCCAAATATACTTCGATATTAAGTCCTGACCCTGTAGGTGGTCGTTGGACCTGAAACACATACTTCACTTGTTAGAATAAACAAAAACAAAACAGGGAGGAGCAGGAATGACTAGGAATTCAGAAATCTTCTCTTTTAAAAAAATACATATATACCTAGAATCAAATAATTAAAGGTAAAGAAGGGATGTCTTACCCTTGAAATGACTTCAATCTCTCTAGCAAACACTCACTCTGTTTCACAAGAAAAGAATGATCAACCGCTGGTTCATGTGTGTACTTCTCAGAACCAGTTCCCAATTCTCTTGAGTTGATAACAGTGCTCCAACTTGAATCCTTCCAAGCTTCAGTTTTGTATGCTTGACTGCAATCATCCGTCTGGTATGTATGCCCATACACTTCTATCCCATGAGGAATCATATTGGCATCCATTGTCCCTTGAAATAGGTGGGCAGCAGAAGAACCATCTAACATCGCACTTGAAGTGATGTCAGACTCTTCTACAACCACAGGAGCAGTCTCTGCTGTTTCAGTAATAGTAGGGGTTGTCTGACCATTGGTCAATCCAGTCGCCCCAGCCAAAACATCAGGCACTTCCCATGACGTCTCTCCAGTTTCAGTATTCCAGTAATAATAGCGATTACTCTCCTCATGCATTACTATCTTCCAGCCTAAAGTAACATCACTGATAACTTGTACATCAGAAGTTTCAGAAATGGAATTTTGTTCTGTCAAATCCATTTCTTGTTGTAAATCAGCTGATATTGTAGGATCAATTTCTCTTTTATCACTGCCCTCCAGATTCAGGGAAACATCAGGTAGGACAGACTCCCTCTCCTTTTCCTGCTGTTTGACCTTCTGACCAATAAGGTCTTCATCAACACTGACATCCACGTCTTTATGATCTTCATCAAGTGAATGCTTAACCTGAAAATGAAACATGCCCTTAGCAATCAAGTAAAAAAATTTGCAATGGCAAAGCATTCCATTAAGTAAAGCCAAGAAAAGAAAAAAAAAAAGCCAAGCTTCTCCTTAAACAGTATGCACCTGACTAATATGGGCAGTTTTTCCCTTAGGTGAAGCATATGAAACTGTTTTTTTATCCATGACCAATTGAACAGACCAGTAACATTTGACAAAATTTGAACACTGAAATAAACCAATAACGTCATACTAAAATATTCTATTGGCTGGTATCCAAATTGTAGGCATCACATAGGCAATTCCTGGAAGGTCCGGATTAATTAAATGAACAGAAAAAATTACAATTAGGAGAATTTAAAATCTTTGTAAAAATCACCCAAATTTTCCATGGAAGAATCTATTGGGTAGCATAACATTAGGAAAATGCAGTAACCATATCTGTGGTTATTAGAGTTTAGGATAAAGATCAGTTAGCTTTTAAAACATAATTAAGCAATGGACATTCTTTTCCTTTCTTTATTTAACTGGTAACTTATACACACACCCGGTGTGCCTTAAACTCACAACCTCACCCTCCACCTTGCTCTTACATCGGAAGGAAGTGACTTTTGAGCAAGAGATCATTGGAAATGGATGTTCTAATACTGTCATAAATTCATAATAGCTCAAATTTGTAAATCTAATGAAATAAACAAAAGCTCCAACAACCACTGATGTGAATTGGATTTTCACATACGGCAATACTCTTTGCATGTGTGTGTGTGGAGAGAGAGAGAGAGAGAGAGAGAGAGAGAGAGAGAGATTTAATACAAAGGTATATAGGAATCATAAATGAGCTAAGACTAATAGCCATTCTGCTCAAGAGAGCTTGCTATTGTTTTCCTTCACTCATGGGAAGAACCAAACAGCAATCCTTCAGTGGACAAAAGTAGTAAAGAGTCCATTAATTACCTCATCATTAGGTGGGGAGCTTTCCACTCTGGCATGATTTAATCCTTTACTTGGTTCCTCATCATGATTAAGCCCTTTATTTGGTTCCTCATCAAACTCTTCATCACTATATTGCCCAAGCAATTGCAGAGGATTAGGTGGTTGCTGACCTGAAAAGAAAATACTAGCATGTCAGAAACTTCCAATATCGTTAATCGTCTACTTATTATAAAAATTATATCTGAAATTAAACAAACAGATGCCAGGAATATTCAAGTAAATAAAAAAAGATTGCTCTCAACGTCAGGGAAGACAAAAGGTTGTGTAAAAAGGCACAAATTAAAATTCAATATGAACATTTATGATCCTATTCGTCCCAGCCACCTGTTACACATTGGATAAAACTGTCAGTGGGGCAAAAAGCAAATAAAGCCAGAGACATACGAACCGATAGAACAAAATTTCTGTCGAAACCTCCAAAATGCTTCGATGCTGCCAACAAGGGCACAACGATTGGGAGACATTCATAATTTCACATTGGCAGGGCCCGACCTGATCTGAGATGAATGCTCCCAAGACCACAGCCACCCTACAGTCTGAAAACAATTTCTTGGGGGCAAACAACATAACAAGTCTTGTACATATAGTTCCATATTTCCACCAAAACAATGTTGAGCACTCAATTCCTTTCTACATAGTCCTTTTGAAGAAAACCGACGGAACCCACCTGAAGAAGTTGGTGAATTGGGTAACCCATCACGATGTATTGAATCTTTATCACCTCCAACTTCATCATGTTCAGTGGAGCCACCCAAATCTCCTAGGAAAGCCAAAAAAATTAGCGCAAAATTAAAAAGTCTATTTTTCCTGTACACAGACCAGTGATGTTTCATAATTACCAAAAACATTACAGATCATCACTAGTGACACCAAGTAAACAACTAATACATAATACAGTAAGCCTTTCAAAACAAAACCACAATTTTTCAAAAGACCACTTCCATTTTTTTCCTTAAAAGTATGCTTATACAAAGTTATTTCAATACAACTAGGTAACCATCTAGCCCTATCACTCTTGTTGATTATTTTGGCATGGACCGTGAATAAAATACAGCACATCCCTTCAATTTTCTTAAACAAAACTATCAATTTCACTACAGAAACCAATATTTCCTTTTTTGCAAGAAATTTTTTCTCTAATCATCTGTTTAATAAATGCAAAATGAAAACCTCAAAATTAAAGTTAATTTCATTTCCTCAAAAAGCTAAACATATCAAAAGGCATATTTCAAATCATTCAGCCCAATCAGACAATTTACGAACATATTGATTGTAAAGCCAATTATAAGTATACTCATGAGGCTTACATAAACACACATGAATTTGATCATAAACGAAACCCTAAAAATTGAAAAAATCCTAAACACACGCACGCTATGAATGCCTCAAGAAAAGAGCTTTACAAAAACCTATATGAATTTGATCAGAAATGAAACACAACAAAGCCACAAACTAAAAATTTGACAAATTATATGTAGCAATACACGTATATATACCCTCACATAAGCTTACACATGAGCTTTCCACAAACATATATAAAATTTTAGGAGAAGCTAAACACCAACAACACCACAAATCAAAAAAATCAAACCAATCCAACATATATACAAATATATATAGCAACACACACCGACATACCCAAAGATAAGCCTACACAATGTACACATGAGCTTTACCAATATATCAGAAACAAAACCCTAACAAAACCACAAGCAGAAATATAAACCAAATCCTACATATATACAAATATATATATATATATATATATATATATATATATATATATACATATATACAAATATAGCAATACACACGTATATGCCTATGATAAGCTTGCACATGAGCTTTACACCCAAAAAAAGTATGAATTTTTATCAGAAGCGAAACAATAACAGAACCACAAACCGAAAAATCGACCAAATACTACATATATACAAATACATATTGCAATACACACCTATATACCCTGTGATAAACTTACAGGTGAGCTTTACATAAACACACATGAATTTTTATTAGAATTTTAAACCACAAAATGAAAAATCAAACAAAATCCAGTACACATTAACATAGCAACATATATACGTACACAAAAAAAAAAAACCGAAATACAAATGCATAGCAATACACACCTACGTACTAAAATAAGCTTGCACATGAGCTTTACACCAACAAGTAAGAATTTTGATCAAAACCGAAACCACAAAATGAAAAATCAAACAAATCCAACACATATTACACAGCAACATACATACATACATGCAATTTCATCAAAAACGAAACCCTAACAAAACCACAAACCAATAAAATCGAAATACAAATGCATAGCAATACACACCTACGTACTAAAATAAGCTTGCACATTAGCTTTACACCAACGAGTAAGAATTTTGATCAAAACCGAAACCACATAATGAAAAATCAAACAAATCCAACACATATTACACAGCAACATACATACATACATGCAATTCCATCAAAAACGAAACCCTAACAAAACCACAAACCAAAAAAATTGAAATACAAATGCATAGCAATACACACCTACGTACTAAAATAAGCTTGCACATGAGCTTTACACCAACAAGTAAGAATTTTGATCAAAACCGAAACCACATAATGAAAAATCAAACAAATCCAACACATGTTACACAGCAACATAACACATGAAATTTCATCAAAAACGAAACCCTAACAGAACAAAAACTGAAAGAATCGAATAAATCCTCTTTAAATTTGATCAGAAACGAAACCCTAACAGAACCACAAACTTCAAAACTCGAAAAAATAATCCTCTTTATACACATACATACATACATACATACATATATATATAGAGAGAGAGAGAGTACCAGGGGGTTCCGCGAAGAGATCGAGCTTGACGCGGCGACCAGCGTTGTTGAGAGCGGCGAGGCGGCGCTCTTTTCTCTTCCCCATGGATTTGCTTCTGGTTTCAGAATTCAGACTCTGATCAGAGTATCGTATGCGATTCCAATCTCATAAAGTCTTCGTCTTCGTCTTCGTCTTCGGCTTTTGGCTTTGGCTTCGTTGCTTTGCTTTGAGAATTTTGGTTTCGTTTCGTTGTGAAAGAAAGAGAGTGAGAGAGAGAGAGCTAGAGGTGCTTGGTGAAGAGGTGGTTTGGGTTTCTCTCCGGTTCATTATCCGCTGATTCGTACGGGTTTGGGCTTCCAAGGCCCAGTTTGATTGTTCTAAAAATTGGGCTTCATTGATGTTCAGCTCTTACAATGGGCTTAATTAAACTGAACCGAACTGTTTGTAAACCGCTCGATATGAATTTGTTTATATTCAGTCACGTTCGTTAGTAAATGACTAAAAGTTGAGCTGAAGTATAAAAGTGTGCTCGTGAACAAGTTTATGAATACGAGACTTGATTAAAATGTATATAATATTAAATGTTTATATTTTAAAATATTTAAAGTACATTTAAATATATTTGAAATTGGATTTTACAATTTGTGAACAAATTTATAAGATATTAAATTATTATTTGTAATTTATTAATAATATAAATATTTCATTTTATGATAGGTATATATAATATCTAATAATACAAGGTTAGCGAATTTAATTTTAATAAGTACTTAAATAAAAATCATTTTTATTCAATTAACTCAAAGAATATAGCTACAATTTAATTGTTAATTATTAATATAAATATGTAATAATTTAAGCTTGTGGGGGCCTTTTCTGAGTAGGATTGGGCTGCCTCCTGCGGTAACAGGCTGGGCTGCCTCCTGCGGTGATGGGCCCTAGTGTTTCTGAGTAAGGGAGCTGGGGCCAGTCCAATTGCAACTCAACTTGGGCCGGTTTGTGCACAAACTTATGCCACACCTGCTAGGAGCAAGTTCTTCGGCAAGCAGAATTGTAGCAGACGAGCTATGACAGGCTAGACTGTTGCAGAAGTTATGGCAGGCTAGACTGTTGCAGACAAATTATGGCAGGCAGATAATAATGACTAAAAAACAGAGTATTCTATCTATTCGAACAGATGGCTAGGAATCTCTTGTTAGTAAAACATGATTATCGTTACAATGATACTAGTCATTAAGAAAAATAAAGAGAGTAACATTGATTAAGTTGAATAGGCAAAATATTAAGTTATAAGTCTTGTCTGCCGTAGCAAATCCAAAGAGGGGAGAACGCCTCTTCTCAATGCAAATAATCCCCAGGAAGAATCCTGCTACGGGAATTAATGGCTTTGAGGGAGTCGGCCCTGAATGGTTATAACCCCACTGGGAAAGTTCTCGTTTCGCATTCTTTGGAGGAAAGGTGAGATTTTGAAGGGGGAGAGAGGGAAGCCGACCTATTGGTGCATGCTCTAAACTAACTCTCTCCTTTCTTTCTTAGTTTTCTTTCATTTTCTCTCTGTTTTCGCTCTAATCTTTTTTCTTTTTCTCTTACTCTGCTTTTCCTTCTACGTTGTGAAAAGTCCCCTGTTTTGCCCCTTAACTGCCTTTGTCTGGTCTGGGTATGTCTGCCAATCGTACAAAACCCCTGCCTAGACAGAGGCGGATCCATTTTGTCCATTCTGTGCACCGCGGACTCATTTTGTCCCTGCGTGCCGCGGCCTTTCCTGCCACAATGTTAAATTTCCTCTCTCCTCACACTCAGAGCATGCACTCAACGTTTCCCTCTCAAATTGCCTCTTTTAGGTGGTCTATCATCCCAGCAGGACGTACCTCCCAAAAGAGGCTTGAGCAGGGGCCGAAAATAGATCCTTTCCCCTCTCCCCACCACCAAACCACACCCCCTTTACCTCTTACCTCTGGCCCATGGCCCCACCATGTCCTGTATTGGCTGGGTACAGGCTGGTGGTGCCTGGGCCTTGCGCGTGCTTCCCTCTTAAATTTGTCCAAGAGGCTGCCTGCTGCTCATGTGTCTGCCGTGACTTGGAGACTTTCCTTCTGCGTTTTTCTGGCCTTTTATGTGGGCTTTCTTTTGATTCTTTGCTTCAATTAGAAACTGGGCTTCGTATGATGATGGGCTTTATATTTCTTGTGCCTACCCTTTGTTTTTTCTTTGCTGCTTGCCGTGTTGGCTTATAGTTCCTGCTGTAATGACTCAATCCTGCCGGGCCCCTTTTTGGGCCAGCCGTTTTATTCCCTTTCCTAGTGGCCTATCATAGGCACTGTTTTGTTTCCTTTTATTCATGGGCTCCTATGTCCCTTTGTTTTCTTCTTTTGGGCATCCACGGCCCATTTGCCAACTCTCTTGGGCTTCCTCGGCCCGTTTGCTAATTCCACACTCCCATGGGCTTTGTTTACTAGCTTCATTGGGCTTCCCCGGCCCAATAACCTTATCCTTATCTTTGGGTTTTATGGCCCTGCCATAAATCCCTTACTTTCTTAGTTTACATTACCTTGGGCCTGCAGCGACCCTTTCTCACTTTTCTAACTCATATTCTGCCCATGGGATGCTATTTCTTTCTTTCCTGGCTTCTTTGAACCCGTTTACCTTTTCAATGCCCAAATATACATTGTTGGGCTAGTGACTCATTATTCCTGCCGCTTGGGCCTAATGGTCTTTTTTTAACTATTCATAGTCAATTTGCTGTGGCCCTTTATCATTGGGCTTTTCTTTCCATTGGGTTTTCCACAAATGGCCCTCAACAAAGCTATATTTTAATTATTAATAATTATCATATATATGTTAAAGGGGTAAAAAAATTTAGTCCTAACATTTACTATATATAGGAAATGAATTTGTTAATCCAATAGCTCGTAAACAAACTTATTTGTTAATAAAATAAATCAAACTTGAACATGTAATCTCATTTCGTACGGAGCTCAAACTCAGATCATGATTGAAATAAAATTAAAAGAAAATTCTTGAACTTTTGATACTCGATTTACTCAACTCATTTACAGGCCTACATTTAACATTAAAAAAATATACTGTTTATATATATATATTGCTGCTGAATTCTATTTTTATAACTGGCCTCTCAAGTCTCAACTCTGCTCATAGACCCTATTTTTTCTAGTTACGTTGAATGTTTTTAATTTTCACTTCTGTACTGGTAGTTATAAATAATTTAATTCTAAAAATAATTGCCCACCACCACTTCTAAGTTTATTTCTATCACTCTTCTACAGTGAAGATTTTTTGTATCTTTAAATTTTGATATTTTAATTTCATCATATTATATTCCTTAAATTATGTTATTGTATTTTTAACTATTTAAAGTGGATTGATTTTATAAATTAAAAAGATGAGATCTTTTCTTATTTTTTTGTAAGGTAAAAAATAAAACTCTCAAATCCTACTCTTTTTTTCCCTATAATTGAATATGTAACTGAAGGCTTGTAAACGGCACTTGGTTGTTTTTTATTTGACTTTCCAGTTTTTTGTTGCGGGTTTGTTTATGATATCTATTTTTCACCCCAAAAAAAAACTAAAATTGTTATTAATTTTGTTATAAAAG
The DNA here is from genome assembly GCA_029955455.1 of Quercus agrifolia. NCBI lineage: Eukaryota > Viridiplantae > Streptophyta > Magnoliopsida > Fagales > Fagaceae > Quercus > Quercus agrifolia. Next base: position 60,295,332 of record JARQAD010000004.1, read on the forward strand.
TTGTACATAACAATTTATATGACTGATGCCACATAGATAACATAATAAATAATTTCTTTTGTTTAAAATTTTGATAATTTATAAAACTTTTTTTTATATATACATTGTTAGTTAAGTTACATGAGTTTCAAGACTTCTTGAGTTCAATTTATAGAACTTAGAGGTTAAGATATGTATGCTAAAGAAAACTTGCATGCTAACTTTATATGATGGGTTTTGTTTTATATATAAAGTTGATTTATCAATAATATCTTTATTGATAAGAGATTCGATATTCAATTCTCGCTTACACTAACAATTTATTGATGTCTTGGTATGATGATAGAGTTATTATCAAGAACGGACGGCACAAATTAAATCTCCCTCTCCAAAAAAATATACTAATATCTTTAAATCACTCCTAAGATAAAATCAGATTGAATTTATTGAAGCGGGTCCATTCATGGAAATTAATTATTAAAGCTAGTGGGAGTTATGGAGTGGCCTTTTGGGTCCACCACATTTTTTCAAGCAGAGAGCTGGTTAGTAGAATCCAAGAAATTGAGCTTGCTTAACCGTGGTTATCCAGAAAGAACAGGAATGTGATACTACTTGCAAGTTGCAAACAACCCATCTTTTTCATTAACACCGGGCACACTTCAAATTGTAGCTAAGCAATTCCAAGTGTTGTTGTCATTGTCTTGTGGAAAGTGAAATATAGTCCCAAAAAACAAAACCAAGATGTGGTCATCAAAAAGTATATTTGTACATTAATTGAATAGAAATAAGAGAATCCCGCCTCCTCAAAAAAATAAATAAATAAATAAATAAATCTCTATAAAAAAAAAAGTGAAAATATTTAAATAAACACTCCTTATTTTTCAATATTGTGAAAGACTATTATTTGTTCCTTAATTTTTAAGTTATCTATATCGATCGTACAAAGAAAATTATTTCAAGTACTTGTCAACCTTGTGGCTTTTTATTACGTATTGAAATTGCCAACATTTTTTCCTTCTAATGCTTCAAATAAAATAAATATAAAAAATTCTTCAAGTAAGAAATTAAATATATACCCCACAAAAACATTAAATCCTCGACAACCAACAATTGTCATATATATGACCTCTCTTACCCTATATCATGCTAGCTTTTGAAAGTTTTAGGGCCCGTTTGGTATATGTGTTTAAAAACTGAAAATTGTTGTTTGAAAACATTTGTGAAAATACGTGTGGGTGAAAAAGTATATAGAAATACGTGAAATGTTGTTTAAAAACTGAAAAATGTTGTTTGAAAACACAAACCAAACAGGCCCTAGTTTTTCTATTGACTATAGCAACTTAAGTGCAACAAATAACAAATTCCAAATAGATGATGCATGGTGGCCAAAATGGGGTTTTACTCATTTCTTACCAACTTTTCAGTAAAATATTCTCTGTTTGAAATTATTTAGGGATGTGTCTCTATTTTGAAACTTGATTTTTAAAAAATCGAGTGCAATGTAAAACTCATTTTTTTAACAATCAAGTTATAGCAAAATGAAACTAAAAAATAATAATAATTGTGGAACTCGAGTTCCACTTGAATATTTTCAAGAAACTCGAGTTCTACAATTTTTTTTTTTTTTTAAGTTTCATTTCGCTATAACTCAATTGTCCAAAAATCGAGTTTTAAAACATGGACATATCCTTAAATAGTTTCAGACATAGGGCATTTCGCTAAAAAATTTGTGAAAATGGGTATTTTGCTATTTTGGCCGATGCATGGTTGATTTTCTATCCTCTAAACAACTTCTTCTAAATAATAGTATAATCATTCAACTTTTCTTATGTTGCTACATCCTCTTGAAAAATCTAGTTTTCCTAAAGAGTTTATGTGGAAGCACTAAATGTTTTTTTTTTTTTTCCTTAAAAGTTTATATTGTTCTGCCACATCAAATTTTTTTAATTCTAGCTTCCTTAACTCGCCATTTTGATTCTAAGAGTTGTAAATAGTGATCATTGTTAACATTTCACACAAATTAAAACTTACGAATTATGAGTTTTATTGGACTAAAACAACCCATCACTAACAAATTGGCTACAATTCAAATGGTATTCCATCTCAATTAGTAGCGTGAAGACATCTAGTAGTAGCTCAATGGTTAGAATTTTGATACGAGGGTTGATCTTATTTTGATTAGCGACGCTAATTTAGTTTAAGAATCATATTGTCTCCCATCATCTAAAAAAATCAATGTTTCCAGTAGGATTGAGATCAAGCTATGACTCAACTTATTTCTCATCATCTAAATCCTCATGCATGGGTGCTTTCTTTTGTTTTACCCTTTTTTTTTTTAATTATTGAATGCATGGGTGCTTCTAACTCATAATTTATTTCCCATCATCTAAATCCTTATGCATGGGTGCTTTTTTTCTCTTTTTTTTGATTGAATGCGTGGGTGCTTCTAATGCATAACTTATTTCTCATCATCTAAATCCTCATGCATGGATGCTTTTTTTTTTTCTTTGTTACCTTTTTTTATTTATTGAATGCATGGTAACTTTTAACTCATAACTTATTTCCCATCATCTAAATGCTCATCTTTCATTCTTTTTTACCTTTTTTTGATCGAATGCATGGGTGCTTCTAACTCCTAAGTCATAACTTATTTCCCATCATCTAAACCCTCATGCATGGGTGTGTTTTTTATTTATTTAATTTTTTACCTTTTTTTTATTGAATGCATGGGTGCTTCTAGCACATTAATTTTACGAATTAATGCATGTGTATATGCTCTGCACGTTGACAGAGATCAGAATACCCATAACAGAAAATGGTGGACTGTGGTCCATTGGTCATTTTTGGTCCAACGACAACAAAACACAATTAAGCCAAACCTTTTGTCTTCTCTCACATTCCTAGCTAAAACGACACCGTCTCACCTTGTTCCCATATTACCACTCTTTGCAAAATCAAAATTTTCCCATCAAAAATTTAAAAAAAAAAAAAAAAAAAAAAACCCATCAATTATTACCCAAAAAAATTAATAATAAATAATATATTCCCATCAACATCCTCATGTTAACGTATATAATAATTTTTATTTTATATATATATATATATATATATATATATCCAGCTCATATTTCCATCTCCACTATTTCGCATTCATCACCTTCGCCAAAAGATTTGATAAAGCCACAGCGAGGTGTACAGAGATTGTATCAAACCCATAAACTCAATCACAGAGCTTTGAGTTCCTTCAGTCTACGCGGTCTCTCAAAACTAAAAAAAAAAAAAAAGGTGAGTTGCTTTATGCAAACTGTGTTTCACCGTTTGGTTGCCGAGAAACAGTGGGAAAAATCAAAGAAACTTTGGTTTCAATTCTTTTTTTTTTTTTGGGTTTCTGTATTGAATTTCTAATAGAACTGTTAAAAAAGATCGAAGCTTTATTGTTTTTTGAGATTGAATTGCTATGTGGAATCGGATTATGTTTCTGGGTTTTGTTTGATTTTTGAAAAGATTGGATCTCAGATCGGATCTTTGCGTATATGCTTGTTTTCTGGGGGCATTTGGATCGGTTTAGATGATTGTAGAAGCTAAAATAATAGTGGGTTTTGAATTTGAGATTGTCCCATTGTAAAATTTTCTTGTTAATTGATATTCACGATGCAATTTATGTGGAATTTGATAACTGTAAATCCAATTGAGGTGTTGTTAATCATTTTGTGCTGTAACTATGGGTTCTGGTGCTGTAAATGAAGAGAAATGTGGTGTTTTTTTGGTTGTTTTGGTTAAAATGGGGTCGTTGCTAAATGACTTTGCGCATATCTGAATGCAATTGTGTGTTGTTTTTGGTCCTTTGTGTGATTCAACTCTGGTTTTTTGGGCAGTAGTGAGAAATTTATGTTTTTTGAGCTGAAAATTTTCTGTGCAATGTTGCTAAACATTACAGTGAGGAGGAAATTTTGGATTTAGGAAAGCGGAAATTTTGTTACCATTTGAACTAGGGCACTTAGACAACGGTGCAATCTTTGCTTCTTGTATGACTCAGGTCCTTTGTATTATTCAGTGTTTAGTTTTGTGCAGTAATAAAAAAATATGGGGTTTGAGCTAATGCAATGTTGCTAAATAGAATAGTGTGGAAGAGCTTTTGGATTTATAGAAGATTTGACAAGAAAATGCTTATTTTTATATTATGTTTAGTCCAAGATGATTTTATTCCCATTTGGACTGGGGCACATAAACAATTGTGTGAGCTATGTTTGTTGTATGATTTAGGATATCTTGCTGTATTAATTTATGTCGCAATGAACATTTAATTTCATTTGTGGGAATAGGTGTGAACTGCTCCAGTTTCTACCACTTTTGTTATTTGCACTTGGGACGGCAGAAGCTGGAAATGGTTAAAAGGTTCATTCTGCTCTTTGCCTGCATATGGAGCCTTTTAATGAGTAGAGAGTGACCTAAATAAAATTTCTTACACTTTACTCTTTTGAAACAGTTATGGAGTGTATTGATTTGCAGAAGATAACATGTTGCAGTGCATAGAGGGATTAAAGCATTTAGGTGCTTCCCTATTGCGGTGTTGTGATCTTGATTTATATAAACAGTCGAGAGGCCTTGAAGATCCCGAACTTCTTGCAAGGGAGACAGTGTGTATGCTATCAAATCTATTCTTTGCTTTTCATGACATTACTAATCTTTCAAATGTATTCCAATTAATAATTTTTTAACAACCATAGATAAATAATTATTTTTGCAATTAAAGCCATGTTAAGAATGGTGCTGGTATGATTATGTATCTTGTTTTAATTTTACCTGCATATCTTGCCAACAAGCTCCAGCTCAAATTGCACCTCCTCCCCTTGCAAGATCAAGGTGGAGGTTGAGGCCATGGGTTCAAAATCCACTTGGTGCATATGTAACTTACAAATATTTATAAATATAACGTCTTTAATTTTCTTGTAATTTACCTGTCCTCTTTTCAAAAGAACTATAGGACCATTCTACTGAAGAGTATTGTTATTTTTCTTCCTGGATGCTTTAGTGGTCTTTCTAATTTTTCTTCCTGGATGCAGTCAGTGTAAGTGAAATAGAGGCACTTTATGAGCTCTTTAAGAAGATCAGCAGCGCTGTAATTGATGATGGTCTGATTAACAAGGTATGTATGTGTCTTATATTGGACTACCTATGCTATAGGCATATACTTGTTCATATATTTGGAGTGGACATGTCTTTGTGGTACTGCACCTTTACATGAAAATAATGATCCGCCCCTTTCCATAATCAGTTTATAGCTCTTTTCTACTTATTGGGAAAGAAAAGGGAAAAAAAAAAAGTTCATAGCTCTTTTCTGATATTTTCCTTTAATAACTTGTTGCAGGAAGAGTTCCAATTGGCATTATTCAAGACAAACAAGAAAGAGAGCCTGTTTGCTGATCGGGTAACCTACCTTTTTTTTCCTCTTTAACAAACCTTTTTATCGTTGCACAGAGTAAAGCTTAGTGTAGAATTTGTCTGTACAGTATTTTATTCATTCAACTGCTGTTTGTGTATCATATCAACTGTAGTTCTCATCGCAGGTATTTGACTTGTTTGACACAAAGCACAATGGAATACTAGGTTTTGAAGAGTTTGCACGTGCTCTCTCTGTTTTTCATCCAAATGCACCTATTGATGATAAGATTGAATGTATGTGGTTTGGGATTCAATAAATTCTCCTTTTCGTCATTTTTTTGGGTTCTTTAAGTAAAAAATATGGTCATGATAAAATAATTCTGACATGCATGGCATGGATTAGAAGAGCAAATTTGCAATCATTTATTGATTTTTCAGCCATACATCTGCCTAGTAATTTCTTTTATGCTAACTCCATAATGTCTTGTTCCAGTTTCTTTTCAACTGTACGATCTCAAGCAGCAAGGTTTTATTGAGAGACAGGAGGTAAATATTTCTTAAATGAATGATTTCTAAAATTGTAGATTTGGTTTTTTCAAATTCTGTGTTCTTTGTAGGTGAAGCAAATGGTAGTGGCTACACTTGCTGAATCTGGAATGAATCTTTCAGATGATGTTATAGAAAGTATTATTGACAAGGTGCTCAGTGAGCCTTATTTAATTAACCTATTATTTTGTTGTATCATTATCACTGTCACTTGTTGCTTAAAGGAGGTGTAGTTGTTTCAGCATTGCTTGTTGCAAAAACACATGGATATTATCAAAAGTAACTGTTAAAGTATTGCTTTATGAACTAATGGAGCTTCTCTTTTTTCCCTGCTTTTCCAGACCTTTGAGGAAGCTGATACAAAACATGATGGGAAGATTGACAAGGAAGAGTGGAGAAGCCTTGTTTTGCGACATCCATCTCTCCTGAAGAATATGACCCTTCAATACCTGAAGTAAGTCATGAATCTATCCTTTTTTGTTTTTTCTAACTTTCTGTTTGATTACATTTGAAAGGGTCATGAGAGCCATAATAACTGATAAAGACTAATTTGAAAGACTTTTTCTTTTCTTTTCTTTTTTTACGGGATAAGTGGCACATTTGAAAGACAATCAAGTTTGATTGAGAGGACTCTTGCAAGCATAAAAATTTTTAGACATTGAACTCTTGAACCACTTGTGAATAAATAGGATACTAATTGTGCATCTGCAATTCTATGCTTCCACTATCTGATTTATGTGAATTGAACCTTTAGCAGCTTTTCTTTCTTTAACCTCAGGAAACTTTATAAATTTAATCATGTTACCTTTCATGACAACTGATATACCTCATTATGTCAGATTGCTGAGTATGATCTTATTTCATTTTTTTGAGCAGAGACATTACCACAACATTCCCAAGCTTTGTGTTCCATTCACAAGTTGATGATACCTGAACTTGAGATTGGCGCTGTAATTCAGCAGATTTTGTCAAGTATGGTTGGTTTGCTTCAAGACATTATGTCCCTCTTATATGTAAGGGGGCCTAGAGAAAGGTTTTGCATCATTTTGGCTTTGGGTGTGAGGGTTTTTTGTCGTGTGTATTTGTATTCAGTGACTAGATTCTCTCTTCTTTCTGGGTGTATGAGGTATGTGGGATTTTATCATGGAGCTTGCAGATATAATGGTTTATGGTTGTGCTTTCCTGACAAAAGATTTCAATGGTTTGAAAAAATTTGTAAGCAACAAACAGAATCCTTAAGGGGTTCTTCTCAAAAAACAAAAGAATCCTTCAGGGGAAGAACTCTCTGTTGGTGCAATTTTATTTATTCAGAGTATTGGATGAATGGCCAATGGAGAATGTTTACTTGCATGAAACCATACATGGCAGTTCTAAACCATCTTCCACAAACCTGTCATAATCTTACCGAGACTAAACTGAATTTAATATTCGACCTTAAAATTTGAAAGGTGGAAATTCTGTACCCGGACAAATTTGAAAAGGTATACCAGCAATAGAAAGATTGAGTTAATTTCTTTCAATTACTTTTTGAGATTGTAATTTAAATTTGAATGAGATGAGACGGTATATTTCAACCTGAATATAATGGCATGTTATACACTAATACTGATTGCAGCATCTAGAATTAAAATAAGCCAACAAGACATTCATAAACCTTATAATGAGCAAGTTAAAGAGAGCAGCTAGCAGTGATTGTCCTGTTTGTGGATTCTGGCAAAGGGGATGTTAGCCCTCGAATCAAGTTCCTAAACAAGGGTGTTAAGAGAATTTACTCGATAAATAGATTCCATTCTATGTCAGTAAAGTGGAAAATTCCTGCAGCCTGGCTAGTAGTTACTATTTAGGGAAAAAGGACTGAACATTTAATCTTTCAAATCAGCAGTGGGAATAGATTCCAAGACATAACCCAGCTTACGTATTGCCTTTGATTAACTCAGATTCTGAGTTCATTCCTTTTATTGCAAACGAAAATGCAAAGAAAAGAACCTGCCTTTGATATAAACTCAGATTCTGAGTTCATTCCTTTAATTGGAAAAGAACATGCAAAGACAAGAACCTAATGAGTGTGCTGATACAGCAGCTGTAGTCCCATAAAGATTGCCTGACAACTAAATAGGGAATTCCACAATCGTCCAGAAAGAAGATAAGCATGTTCATATGCACAAGAAGGCAGTCCCACATTCTTGTGAGAAACCAACTTGAGATAATTAACGTCATGGATCCGAACACTACACGTAACGCCACAAGATTCAAAGGCATGATTGATTTCCCAAGAGGGGAAAGACGCAAGGAATAATATACAACTACGGGTCTTCGATTTTACAATTAGAAGTAAATATTCAATAGCATGTCAAAGTAGTCTATAAACTCATGATACCACAACAAAGGGGACCAATGAGTCAATGACCCTACAAAATTAGAGTTGAAGTAACATTGATCCCAAATTCCCAATGCTATATAAATAAGACAATGCAGGTATTTTTTTAACCAGCTAAATAAGACCATTAATAATTCTGAAACATCAAACTGGATTAAAGTTTAAACTCAACTAGACAAAAAAACCCCCACCAATCTTAAATACCTGACACGATCAAAAGAGCTATATCCAAAAGATGACGCATCAAAGCAATAGCAAAAAATTGTTCAGATCCTCCCCTAAGAGGGGACTAAAGAGAATATATAACTAAAATAAATCATAACCACCGAAACTAATATGTTAAATTGTTAATTTAATCAACTTCCTCCATCTTGCTGCCCTCAGCATCAGCATCAGCTTCCTCCAACGCAGGCATCTCAGCATCACCATCACCTGCTTCCTCATCAATGCTCAAACCGAGTTTCAGCATCCTGTGGATCCTGTTGCCAAAGGTGTTGGGTTCGTCAAGGCTGAAGCCTGAGGTGAGGAGGGCAGTCTCGAAAAGCAGGAGAACAAGGTCCTTCACTGATTTGTCATTCTTGTCAGCATCAGCTCTCTTCCTGAGCTCCTCCATGATAGAGTTCTCAGGGTTGATCTCCATGGTCTTCTTGCTTGACATGTAGCCAGCCATGCTGCTGTCCCTCAAAGCCTGTGCCTTCATGATTCTTTCCATGTTGGCAGTCCATCCATACTCACCAGTCACTAAACAGCAGGGAGAATCGACAACACGGTCAGAAACCACAACTTTCTCAACCTTGTCACCCAAAACATCCTTAATCACCTTGCAGAGACCCTCAAACTTCTCCTTCAACTCTTCCTGTCGCTTCTTCTCATCTTCACTCTCATCAAGTTTCAAACCTTCCTTGGTAGCAGAAACAAGCTTCTTGCCCTCAAATTCCTTAAGCTGACCAACAGCATACTCATCAATTGCATCAACCATGTACAGAACCTCATACCCCTTCTTCTTCAGCTTCTCAAGGAATGGAGAGTTCTCAACAGCCTTCTTGCTCTCACCAGTGATGTAATAGATGTCACTCTGGCCCTCCTTCATCCTGGTCACATAGTCCTTCAAGCTGGTCATCTCATCACCGCTCTTGGTGGAATGGTAGCGGAGCAACTCAGCAAGCTTTGTTTTGTTTGTGGAATCCTCATGGATACCAAGCTTGAGGTTCTTAGAGAAAGCCTCATAGAACTTAGCATAGTCTTCCTTGTTCTCAGCAATCTCAAAGAAAAGCTCAATGCACTTCTTAACCAAATTCTTGCGGATGACCTTAAGGATCTTGTTCTGCTGAAGGGTCTCTCTTGAAATGTTGAGAGGAAGGTCCTCAGAATCAACAATACCCTTAACAAATCCAAGGTATTCAGGGATCAGCTCCTCACAGTTGTCCATGATAAATACACGACGAACATAGAGCTTAATATTGTTTGGCTTCTTCCTTGTGTCAAAAAGATCAAAAGGTGCCCTCTTTGGTGCAAAGAGGATAGCCTTGAACTCAAGCTGACCTTCAACTGAGAAGTGCTTCACTGCCAAGTGCTCTTCCCAGTCATTTGTAAGGCTCTTATAGAAAGCAGCATACTCATCCTTTGTAATCTCCTCAGGCTTCCTCATCCAGATGGGTTTTTGTTTGTTCACCAAAGACCACTCATGGGACACCTCCTTGATCTTCTTCTTCTTTTTTTCTTCCTTCTCCTTCTCTTCATCGATCTCCTCAACCTTACCCTCCTCATCCTTCTTCTCTTCCTCATCCTTTTTCTCATCCTCATCCTCATCATCAGAAATTTCCTTTTCAGTGGTCTTCTCAATCCAAAGGGAAATTGGGTAGCTAATAAACTCAGAGTGCTTCTTGATCAAATCCTTCAAGCGGCGCTCCTCAAGGTATTCAAGCTGGTCTTCCTTGAGGTAGAGAGTAATCTTGGTACCTCTACCAAGGACCTCACCAGAGTTGTCTCTGGTAACAGTGAAAGACCCACCAGCTTGTGACTCCCACACATACTGCTCATCATCATTGTGCTTTGATGTGACAATAACCTTCTCAGCAACAAGGTATGCTGAGTAGAAACCAACACCAAACTGACCAATCATGCTCACATCAGCCCCAGCTGCAAGGGCTTCCATGAACTCTTTGGTTCCAGACCTAGCAATGGTACCCAAGTTGTTCACCAAATCTGTCCAAACACAAAATATAAAACCATGAATAACCTAATCATATAATAAACACAAAACAATGCATCATTCACAACAAACTCAAACCAAGAACTTACCAGCTTTAGTCATGCCAATACCACTGTCAATAATGGTCAGGGTATTGTTGGTCTTGTCAGGAATGATGTGGATAAAAAGCTCTGGTTGACCATCTAGCTTGCTCTTGTCGGTCAAGCTCTCAAATCGAATCTTGTCAAGAGCCTAAACATAGTACCAAAAAGATATTAAAACCCATGTTCTAAAAATAAATAAACAATCATAATCTATAGGCAACTAAACATAGTCCCCAAATAGAGATTCATAGTCAAGTTCTAAACTATATCTACAATCATAATGTATATTTGACAAAATCAAAACAAAACGCCATTGAAGTTCAAATACAAAGAAACACAAACAAAAGAAGACCACTTTTATTAAGTAGTCCAATAACCAAAAAAAAAAAACTCATTAAATCCAATTGGGCTCTTATAAAATCAAAAATCGCAGAAATTTTAACATAGAAACATGTATAAGGAACCTAAACAGATTAAAGTCATATACATAATAACCCAATTAGCCAATTAGACCTTTTTTCTGGCAGCTACTACAGTTTTAATATTTTCCCAATAGTAGCATACATGAACAAGAAACGAATTTAGTAATCCCAAACAGATAGATATCACAAAATCTCATTAGACCCATTATAGCTTGGCATATCAATCGTCAAAAAAATCATTCAGATGCAATTACTAACATATCACACGCATATAAACGCAAAAAGAAACAAAATTTTCGTCCTTTTTTATGATATTGCAAATACTTTTAGGCATAAAACTAAACCAATGTATGAGAACCATAGCGGATCTATATTCATGGTCTACTACAATATCACAACAAACAAACATAAACAATAAAAAAAATCTACGAATCGAAAATCAAACACACAGGCATGTTATCATATAATCAGTAAAAAGACGAAACTTTTCGAATGAAAGCAAGAGAGAAGGAGATAAAGGAACATACATCAGAGGCATTGCTGATAAGCTCACGGAGAAAGATCTCCTTGTTGCTGTAGAAAGTGTTGATGATCAAACTCAACAACTGGTTGATCTCAGCCTGGAAAGCAAAAGTCTCAGTATCCGACATTCTCTCTCTCAAAAAAGAAAAAAAACCCAGAAACCCAAAACTTGTTTTTCGAAGAAGAAGAGAAAGAAGACGAAGAGAGTTTCTCTGAGATTCAGAAGAAAGAGGAGGAATAGAGTGCATTCAAAAGGCGCTGTGAGAAAGGCGTTATATAGTGAGCTCTACTAGGGTTTCTAGATCCTTCTATTTTAAATTTTTTTATTTTTATAAACAATTATTTGTAATTATTAAAGATGTTTTTTTCTTTTGGTTTTTTTTTGAGGGAGACTCGGGCGGTCTACGGTGGGGTATTGATTGGGTTACCTGTAGGGACTTGGAAACTTTGTGGGAGTTTCTTGGTTGGGGTTTGGAAATTATGAAAAAGTCTTTTACCCAAAAAAAAAAAATTTGAATTTTTTTTCACATTGTAACGTGGCAAAATGTGATTGGTGAGAAAATGTGATCGGTAAAGAAAAAAGTATGGGTTAGGTTTAGGTTTAGTATTTAGTAGTACTTGATTCATTGAGATGATGACATATGTCCATTTTTGAATATGTGTCACTATCTGATCAGCTCCAGTGTACTGAATGCACTAGATTTAAATTAAGTCCAAAAATAATGAGTCTATGTATAAGTGATGATTAACTACTTGCAATCTATCACAACAAAATTGTGATAAAAAAATTGTGAAATAATTTGTAACATTTTTAAAGTTAAACTACTTGGAAATTATATGGGAGTTTCATGGGAACGTGTACTCTTGGGTGATGTAATCGCTGGGAAAGTGAGGATGAGGTGGGGTTTGTGTACGGGCGTGACTCGGAGAGATAGAAAGCAAGGCAGGCATGAAGTCTCCTTCAAGTAAAGGATTACTTCCTCGTAATTTCTTTTAAAAAAATAATAATAAATTCAAACTTTTTAATACTTATAAAATTGTAATCGAAATAAGGTTTTAAAGAATTTTAGTAATAGAGTTTAATCTATAGTAGAATTGGATAGATAGTTTTAATGTGTTTATAATAATGCAATGAGAACTCTATTATTATACCATTTTTAATTAATTTAAAAAAAAATAAATTAGAAATTTTGGGTAAAAGAACTACCTAATTTTTTTTATTTGGATGGTTGTGTACCTTAATTAAAATAAGCATACACCAGATGCAAAGATTAAATAAAAATTGCATTTAAAATAACAAATTACAAATATTGTTGAAACTGTCATAATAATTAATGAGGCATGTCACGTTTAGTGTATTGAATAAGAATTACAACAAGAATTATAATATTTATTACTGAAAATAAAATGTGTTTTAATAGAATAACTAAAGATATTCATAAATTTGGTTATGAGATGTAATATTATAATAAAACTTAAGATGTATTTTAGTAAATATCTTACTCATACAATTATATTTCCTAAAAAAATAATATTTCTTTAAAACATGAGAGAGATATTAATTTTTTACATATTTTTTATTTTCATACTTGTTATGTGCATAAGGAAAATTAGTTTATTTAAAAATATATTAATTTTATAAATTATTACACCTACTAAGTAATAGTATTACAACCCTTTTAAAAATGAATAGTTATTCATAATTTTAAAAAATAGTTCTTCATAAGAAATAACTATTCTTGGTAATAAAAACATAATCAAATTACAAAATAGTTAAACCATATGAATAAATATTATATTACAGTGCCTATTACAGTCTATCAAACAAATCCTAACACTCCATTAGAGAAGAGAGAAAGAAATGAAAATGAATGAAATTAAATGAATTATTTTTAATATCCCTTTCATTCTCTTATTTGGGAATTTAAGTGGGAGAGAATAGAATAATTAGAAGAGAACACTCATTCCTCTACATTCTCTCAAAACTTCATATTTTCATTCCTCCCAAAATTAGGCAGGTTTGTTACAACCTTGTCAAAGATTTTCAAAAGGAACGGTTATTCCCTATAATAAAACATAACTAAACTACTAAATAGTTAAACCATAAGAATAACTATTACAATCTACCAAACATATTCTAACACTCCATTAGAGAAGAGAGAAAGGAATGTGAATGAATGAAATGAAATTAAATGAATTATTTTTTAATATTCCTTTCATTCTCTTGTTTGAGAGTTTAAATGAGAGAAAATGGTATGAGTCGGAGAGAAAATTCATTCCTCCCTATTCTTTTAAAACTCCATATTTTCATTCCTCCCAAAATTATGTAGGTTTGTTACAACTTTGTCATAGATTTCAAAATAACTTTTTAATATAAAAAATGGGGCATAACACTTTCCAAAAAATAAAGAGAGAGCAAATCATGGAAATCCCTTTTCTTTTCTTTTCTTTTTTTGAAATTCATGCATTCCTAAAAGGGACGTGTCAATACCAATACTCCAATTGTAGAAAATGAGATGAAAAAGTAAGGTGACCATTCACTACCAAGATATGGTGGCATGCGAATCACATATAAACATTTTCCCTAGTTATTTCAAACCGATGGAGCACTCATTTTCCACACATGACCATGCACATAATTCTCAACCACACACAAAAGATCCTACCCAAGTGTGTTTTGGATCCTTGGTCAATACGTAACCAAGAGTTTAAGTTGCATTGTTCAACCGATTGGATATGAAACGACAGAGACACAGCTTCCGCTATTAAAACAGTCATACTGCTAGCAAAATGCAAACCCCTTTGATTCGAATAAATTTTTTTCAAAGTCAACCCGGATTTATATCTTTGCACTCAAACTCTCTTAGTTAACAAGTTAATTAGGACTCAAGATGACAGAGAAAGGTCTCCTTTTATAGCCCACCCTAGGGCAAGTTAATTGGTCTTAGAAATCTCAAGCTATGGCATAGTGAGCAAACTAATTCCCTATTCTTATTGTTAACGTGTGCATTTCACATAAAAATGTCTTATTTAGCTAGATAGTAGTATAGTACTAAACCTAGAACTTGATCCTTAAAGCCAGATAATTTCCTTTGAGTAATTTTGAGTTCAAATAACATGTTGTAACTAATGCATAAATAAAAATTATATGTTGTGTTAGTTTCATGTGAAAGTGATGTTGCATTACTTATGACTTGACACCTATAAGTTATGAAGCAAAAACAATGTCCCCATTATGATTCTTGTGGTCTTTTAGGTCACCATTTTTGCAAATACACCTTAAAAGTTTCAACAACTTCTCTCTCAAACCTAAGAGAAATTGAATTAATTGATGATATGGTTACAATCTCTTGAGAAAATTTATAAACAATATAGAACTATATTATGAAACATTGGAGGAAACTAAAAGTCTAAAGTCTAAAGTCTGATTGTATTTGTTACGATTCAAGAAAATATAACACTTTTGAAAAATTTAGAAAGAGAGCAACTAATAAAGGATACTGTCTAAGGAAAACGAATAAAGGGTGTGGACTACACCTGAAGAGAAGCCACCCTCCGAGCAATCTACGAAAGAGCTATTTCTAATGTCAAACAAAATCTTGATACATTCGATCCCCTTGTTCTACACCTTGCAACGATTTCTAACTTGTAGATGCAATATTGTGTCTAATACCACTATACTAATATTGTTGTATTAACATTTGGCGTAATATACTTATTTTGGTGTAGTGTGAGACCTTCAATTGAAGTTTCTTCACAGGATTCATAATCTAAAACTCCTTGTTTATGTCATATAAATTCTCCCTAAAAAGAAGATATCTCCTAGAGCAGTCAACGAAGGACAGACTTCTAATATCAGATAATATCTAGACGCACTATGTACCCTCCTTTTCGACCTTCCAAAGAGTAATTCTTTCTTTGCTGCTAGCAGCATATGTTTTGACCACAAACCCCATATTTGTTGTCACTGATGATTCTTTATGAATATTATCAACATATGATCCTCAACTCTTTGAAACAGCAGAAAAATTCAATCAAGTAATTAACCCTCATTCGCAAAGGATGCCTTCAAGAAAGAAGGCAGGCTCAAAAAATCAATTAATCTATATACACATACAAGCATAATTGATAAAATTATATATATATAAAATATTTTAGTAATATTAGAACACAAATTAGTATATTGATCAAACAAATTTAACAACATTATAGTTTAAAAGGCAACAAAGCCAACATCAAATTCTTCATTTAGAAATGTTGAAGTATTTCTTCATTTTAATTGCAAGTGAACTAGAAACTATAAAACATTTGCTTACGTTAACATCATTTTATAAAATAAAAAATAAAAAGTCATACAATCACAATATGAAAAAATAAAATAAAAACCCTTAAAGTTTCATCAAAACAAAAAAATTTATCCCATAAAATATATATATATATATATATATATATATATATATATATATATATATATATGTGGGGGAGTAAAATATGGGCCCATGATCTAGGCCCAGGAACGACGGTTCATCAACAATACGCCCGAGGAGAAGAAATCACAGAGGACCGTTGTAACTAACAGTAGAGCGCGTAAGGATCCCAAGAGGCTGGTCCGAGAGGAATACTCTCCTCGGACATGACGTCTGATGGTGAGAAGAATCTCGGTTTTCCTTTAGTCCACCCTCCAGGAAGTTCCGGAGGTAAAGATAGATTACCAATGCATATGGAAGGGATAAGGATGCAGAAATATCTTGAGAAAAAGCTGCTACCACCGCATTAAATGCATCACAGCTGCTTTCCTGGCCGCATTTATGTGGAGAAGACCCCTGAACAGTGTTGAAAGTGATCTTTATCCCCAGAAAGTCAAAAAGCTGTAAGAGAAGAAGTGGGAAACTCAAGTACTAAGCTAGATGGCAGACAAGTGGACGATAGGATTGAACAATGAAGGACTATATAATGGAGTAAGACCTCCAGAAGAGGGGGAGAAAGAAAAAAAAACAAAAGGAACCTGAAGAAATAATCACCGTAGCATCTGGAAAAATACAACCCAAAGAAAAGCATTCTATCTAAGTGCATACCCCTTGGACCTAACTGGAATCCATCAACTAGTCCAAAACTTACTCCTCGGACACGAGATCTCAACTTGTGTGTTTTTTAGTCTCCTCGGCCAAGCGTTTTATCTTCAGTAACTGTTGTAAAGAGCATTATTAGCCCAATTCTTTGACCCACTCTCTTACAAATTTATTGTATTGGGCTTATTGGGCCTATCTCCTGTACTCATCCGGGTGTGGGCTACAATTTGTGACCCTACAATTGGCGCCGTCTGTGGGAAAGAATTAGCGCTAGTAGGAAGTTACGGCAGTTATGGCAGGTTCGGGACCGCAACAGGCCAGTCCGCCCCATGCAGAGTCAGTAAACGTCAATCAGCAAGATGAACTCCATAATCTTGAACGGGATAACCACGTAGATAACCAGCGTGAGGGTAGTTCGTGAGCGATCCATGCTGGGAAGAGCGGCTATCGACGAAAGAGCCATCTGGTGCAAGGGCACGCTGACGAAAAGGACTTACAGCGTGAAATAGAAGGATTGAAAAAGAAGCTTCGTCGAGCACAACGAAATCGCACCCCTTCAAGTTCTGATGTCTCCTCCAACGGTGAAGGGGAGGACAGTTACAGGGATTCTTCAGAGACTCCCCCCAGTGAATCCTATTCCTATGAAGAAGAGCATTCTCACAAGAGAAGGAGAAAAAGTTCGTCTAGACGGGGAGTGGGAACCAAAGACATGAAGAAGGCTTTGACCCAAATTTCTAAGTCCCCCTTTACTAGGGGAATAGAAAAGGCAAAGCTTCCCAGACGTTTTCATCAGCCTACGTTCTCTATGTACAACGGACGTACCGACCCTGTAGAACACGTGAGCCAATTCAGACAAAAGATGGCAGTCTACTCTCAAGACGAGGCTTTATTGTGTAGAGTATTTCCCTCTAGCCTAGGACCGATGCCGATGAGATGGTTCGATGGGTTGAAGACTGATTCCATCGGCTCCTTCAAGAAGCTCACTCAATCATTCTGCTCCCGGTTTGTTACATGCAGCAGAGTACCTCAACCCCTTGATTCCCTGCTGTCCATGACAATGAGGGAGGGGGAGTCTGTGAGGTCATATGCCGAGAGGTATTGGGAGATGTTTAACGAGATTGATGGAGATTTTGACGAGGTCGCTGTCAGAACCTTCAAGGTTGGTCTTCCCTCCGATCATGGTCTGAGGAAGTCCCTGACAGGGAAACCGGTCACCAGCTTGCAACAATTAATGGATAGGGTGGATAAATATAAGAGGATAGAAGATGATCAACAACAGCAGCAACAAGGAAAAGGGAAAGATAAGCTTGTCCCACAAGAAAGAAGAGAGTTTAGGCCGGACAGGTACAATAATAACCGGCCGAAAAGGGATTATGCCGAGCAGCAGACATCCAGCAACAGCCAAATAGTAGGGGCTGTATTCCGAGAGCCTGTGCACCAAGTCCTAGAAAAGGTAAAAAACGAACCCTTCTTCAAGTGGCCCAACAAGGTGATGGGAAACCCAGAAAAGAGAAACCGGAACCTCTATTGTCAATATCATAGAGACCACGGCCATACCACCGAGGATTGTAGAAGCTTATGGGATCACCTGGACCAGCTTGTCCGGGAGGGCAGATTGAAACAGCTGTTGCACCATTCCAATAATCTGGGTAGCCATGCGGATACTCGGTCAGAAAGGGAGAATCCTCCTAGACCTCCAATTGGAATTATTAATGTCATCTTTGCGGCACCTGGCAAGACAGGGTCATGCCCCTCCAGAGTAATGTCGGTGGCTCGTCTGTACCCTGAGGATGACTCTCATGAGTCGAAGAGAGCTAAATCGAGCCGGTCCCTGGTCATGGGATTCTCGGACGAAGACAAAATCGGAACAGTTCAACCACATGACGATGCTTTGGTAATTACCCTCCGAATTGGGGGCTACGATGTAAAGAGGGTAATGGTGGATCAAGGCAGTGCAGCCGAGATCATGTACCCTGACCTCTTCAAGGGGCTGAACCTAAGGGCCGAAGACCTGACACCTTATAACTCCCCTTTAGTAAGCTTTGAAGGGAAGATTATTATCCCGAAAGGGCAAGTCAGACTGCCAGTACAAACCGGAGCGGAGATAGTAGAGGTCGATTTTATAGTGGTGGATGCCTACTCCCCTTATACAGCAATTGTTGCAAGGCCTTGGCTTCATACTTTAGGAGCAGTCTCTTCCACCCTGCATTAGAAAATTAAATACCCCTTTGGAGGCAAGATAGAAGAGATATTGGGTGATCAAACCATGGCACGGCAGTGCATGATAGCAGCTATCCGACATGAACCTGAAGCAGAATCTGAGGCTCAAAAAGAAGAGCTATAGCAATAAAAACCCCCCATGTTGTCCAAAGATGGGCTGTCCGAGGAGGCGAAATGTGAGGATCTTGTAAAGGTCATAATAGGAGATGACCCTGAGAAATTCTTTCAAGTCGGATCTCAACTACCCCCGTTGGAGAAGGAGGAATTGATAGAGTTCCTCAAGCGAAACATAGACGTCTTTGCATGGAACGCTTATGAGGCTCCAGGGGTAGACCCAGACTTCATTTGTCACCATTTGAATGTTAATCCAGCAATGACCCCCAAGAAGCAGCTCCCTCGTCGGCCATCTAAAGAGCATGCAGAAGCAGTCCGTCAGGAAGTGATAAAGCTAAAGAAGGCAGGGGCTATCAAAGAGATCTTCTACCCAGAGTGGTTGGCAAACACGGTGGTGGTCAAGAAAAAGACTGGGAAGTGGCGAGTATGTGTTGATTTCACGAATCTGAATAAAGCCTGCCCAAAAGATCCATTCCCCATGCCCAAAATTGATTAGCTGGTAGACGCCACAGTCGGCCATCCTCGGATGAGTTTCTTGGATGCTTTCCAGGGTTATCATCAGATACCTTTAGCATTGGACGATCAGGAAAAAACTGCTTTTGTCACGCCAGTGGGAAACTACCACTACAAGGTGATGCCTTTTGGTTTGAAGAATGCAGGCTCTACTTATCAGAGGATGATGACGAGGATGTTTGAATCATTATTGGGGAAAAGTATGGAGATTTACATAGATGACATGGTGGTGAAAAGCAAAAGAGCATCTGAACACCTAGAGGATCTTCGAGTCGTCTTCGAAATTCTCAGAAGCCATAAGCTACGCTTGAATGCCTCCAAATGTTCGTTTGGTGTTGGCTCCGGCAAATTCTTGGGTTATATGGTCACTCATAGGGGAATTGAAGTCAATCCCGACCAAATTAAGGCCATCACCAGTATGCGAACTCCTCGGAACCCAAAAGAGGTGCAAAAACTAACCGGAATGGCCGCTGCTCTGAATAGATTCATATCTCGATCAGCTGACAGGTGCCGACCCTTTTTCCTGTTGATCAATAAATGGAAAAGCTTTGAGTGGTCGATGGAATGTGACGCGGCTTTTCAACAACTCAAGGACTATCTTGCTCGGCCGCCTGTCATGTCAAGCCCTGAGCCGGACGAGGTCCTTTTTGCTTACATTGCAGTGGTCTCCTATGCAGTGAGTTTAGTATTGATAAGGGTAGACAACGGCGTGCAACGACCAGTATACTACGTGAGTAAGTCACTGCATGAGGCAGAAATACGCTACCTTCCATTGGAAAAGGCCATATTAGCGGTGGTGCTTGGCACACGCAAGTTGCCTCATTATTTCCAAGCGCACACAGTGATCGTTCTTACTCAACTCCCACTAAAAGCCGTACTTAAAAGTGCAGACTACACGGGAAGGATAGCCAAGTGGGGTACAATTCTGGGAGCTTTCGACATTAAGTACATGCCTCGCACCTCAGTTAAAGGCCAGGTACTGGCCGACTTGGTGGCAGAATTCACCGAACCGGAAGCGGATAGTCAATTATCATTAGAGGAAAGAGGTGCAAAACTAGCCTGTAGTATCACCAGGTGTCCCCCTCCGACGTGGGAAGTGCATGTAGACGGAGCATCAAACCAAAAAGGAGCGGGTATTGGGCTAGTGTTGACATCAACAGAGATGATCACCGTTGAAAAGTCGTTAAGATTAAGCTTTCCTGCCACGAATAACGAAGCAGAGTACGAAGCACTACTGGAAGGAATGACTATGGTCCTGAAGATGGGAGGAAAGTCCATTAACCTCTTCTCGGATTCAAGGCTAATTGTGGGTCAAGTCAAGGGAGAATTTGAAGCCAAGGATGAGAGAATGCGAAGCTATCTTAGCCGAGTGAGAGCCATGCAAGTGGAGTTCGAATCCTTTAGCTTGCTACATGTCCCAAGAAGCGGTAACACGCATGCGGACTCCTTGGCCACTCTTGCAACCTCCTCGGCACAGAACTTGCCTCGCCTAATCCTTGTTGAGGACCTGCATCGACCCTCAATAATAGCAAACGTAGTACAGATCAATCAAGTAAGAATGGGGCCGAGTTGGATGGACCCCGTCGTGCAGTTCTTAAAGGATGACATTCTACCCGAAGAGAAAACGGAAGCCGACAAAATAAGAAAGAAGGCTCCTAGCTATTGGCTGTCACAGGATGATAAGCTATACAGGCGTTCCTTCTCTGGACCTTATCTACTCTGTGTTCATCCCGATCAAACGGAATTGCTTTTGGAGGAAATGCATGAGGGAATCTGTGGAAGTCATACTGGAGGCAGATCCTTGGCGCATAGGGCCATTACTCAGGGTTATTGGTGGCCGAACATGCAGAGAGAAGCTTTGGAGTACGTCAAAAAATGCGACCAATGTCAACGGTATTCACCAAGTATACACCAGCCAGGAGGAACCCTCAATCCAATATCTAGCCCATGGCCATTCGCTCAATGGGGCTTAGACATCGTCGGACCATTTCCTAAGGCTGTAGGAAACAAGAAGTATCTGATAGTTGGTACTGACTATTTCACAAAGTGGGTTGAAGCAGAGCCTCTGGCTAATATCCGAGATGTGGATGCGAAAAGATTTATCTGGAGAAACATTGTTACTCGGTTCGGCGTCCCGCGTGTACTTATCACAGATAATGGACTTCAGTTTGACAGTAAGATGTTCAGAAACTACTGCGGAGAATTGGGTATCACCAACAGGTATTCTACTCCGGCTTACCCCCAGGGTAATGGCCAGGCCGAAGCTGTAAATAAGGTCATATTAAGCGGATTGAAGAAAAGACTGGATGATGCGAAAGGAAGATGGGTGGAAGAACTCCCACATGTACTTTGGACGTACAGGACCACACCTCGTAGGTCCACTGGGGAGACCCCTTTCTCAATGACTTATGGGGCTGAAGCGGTCATCCCTTTGGAATCCGGGTTCCCAACGACGAGAACAAGCTCATTCAATCCAAAAGACAACGATGAAAACTTGGCGAGAGGTCTGGACTTGATTGATGAAAAAAGGGAAAACGCAATGGTTCAATTGGCTCATTACCACACAAAAGCTAAAGCAAGGTTATGATGCCCATGTAAAGACAAGACCTTTGGTCTCAGGTGACCTGGTGCTGCGCAAAGTCGTGGGCTCGGCAAAGAACCCTGCTTGGGGAAAACTAGGGCCAAATTGGGAAGGACCATATCGCATCACCTCCAATGCTGGCATTGGAGCCTATTTCTTGGAAGACTTGGATGGACTTGTAGTGCCCCGCCCTTGGAATGTCAATAATTTGAAAAGGTATTATTATTAATAAGCTTATGTTTGATCAATATTCGTCTTTTATGTTAAATATGTATACCTCTTTTCATACCTCTCGACATTCTCTGAAGTGTTTAAACTTAAACCCAATCATGCATGAGTCATCGGACCAGATGATTTGGGTTAGTTAACACCCTTACTGTTCTCTGAAGTGTTTAAACTTAAACCCAATCATGCATGAGTCGTCGGACCAGATGATTTGGGTTAGTTAACACCCTTACTGTTCTCTGAAGTGTTTAAACTTAAACCCAATCATGCATGAGTCGTCGGACCAGATGATTTGGGTTAGTTAACACCCTTACTGTTCTCTGAAGTGTTTAAACTTAAACCCAATCATGCATGAGTCGTCGGACCAGATGATTTGGGTTAGTTAACACCCTTACTGTTCTCTGAAGTGTTTAAACTTAAACCCAATCATGCATGAGTCCTCGGACCAGATGATTTGGGTTAGTTAACACCCTTACTGTTCTCTGAAGTGTTTAAACTTAAACCCAATCATGCATGAGTCCTCGGACCAGATGATTTGGGTTAGTTAACACCCTTACTGTTCTCTGAAGTGTTTAAACTTAAATCCAATCATGCATGAGTCCTCGGACCAGATGATTTGGGTTAGTTAACACCCTTACTGTTCTCTGAAGTGTTTAAACTTAAATCCAATCATGCATGAGTCCTCGGACCAGATGATTTGGGTTAGTTAACACCCTTACTGTTCTCTGAAGTGTTTAAACTTAAATCCAATCATGCATGAGTCCTCGGACCAGATGATTTGGGTTAGTTAACACCCTTACTGTTCTCTGAAGTGTTTAAACTTAAACCCAATCATGCATGAGTCCTCGGACCAGATGATTTGGGTTAGTTAACACCCTTACTGTTCTCTGAAGTGTTTAAACTTAAATCCAATCATGCATGAGTCCTCGGACCAGATGATTTGGGTTAGTTAACACCCTAACTGTTCTCTGAAGTGTTTAAACTTAAACCCAATCATGCATGAGTCCTCGGACCAGATGAACTGGGTTAGTTAACACCCTTACTGTTCTCAAGTGTTTAGACTTAAAACCAATCGTGCCTGAGACTTCTGACCAGATGGTCTGGGTTAGTTACTACTTGTTTTATTTCCCTTTTTTAACATTTCAATATAGATAAAGGCGCATGACTCAAATTTCTTGTTTGGTTATATGTGTTTAGCTAGTATGTCAACTTCCGAAACTCCTCAATTAGGTCAGCCATTCTTTTAATGCAAAAAAAAATGAATGGAATGACAGCGGAGAAATTAGCTACTACTTGCCATAATACGTAAAACAAAAGAAGTATACTTTCATTAATGATTAAAACAGTACATATCTTTAAAGTGATGAACATAGAAAGCTAAAGAAAAAAAAAAAAAACAAACAAAACAAAAAGAAGCACTAAAACAAATGTCTTAGGCCTTAATCTTGGGGTCTTGGTGGTCGACTGCTGGTTCAGGCTGCGAAGGAGCAGCACCCGGAGCATTACCCTGGGAGGTCTCGGCTTTTTCCCCTTGACCGGCGTCCTGACGGGTGGCTGTTGGACCTTCCACAGATGCTGGAAGGCCTAAATTTGCCGCAGGAGCTTCAGACGCTGAGGCTGGCTGCTCTGGGGGAGGAGGATCAGAATCTGAGAGCGGTTGGATTTCAGGATCGTAGTACACGCTCTCAGGCATCCTAAGGCTGGAGTCAGCCGGGACCCCAGCGGCGTCAAGGGCTTTCCCCCACGTGACGCCACAGTAGTCCCTGGCGACCGAAGCAAACTCCTCAGTTAACCTGCTCTGGGTTTCTTCCACCCCCAGATCATAAGAAGCTTGCTTCTCGGCCTCGGCTGCCTCCTTTTGTAGCTGTGCAGCTTCCTTGAGCCGACGGATCTCTTCGCGCAGACCTATCACCATCTGCTTTTCCGTTTCTAAGTTGATCTGGCAGAGGTGCAGCTCGCTGCGAAAAGACTCCGCCTGCTTCTCCATATTATTCAATCCAGCCTCAGCGCTGGCCTTATCCTGGTTGGCCTTCTTCAGTTGCTCGGCCAACTGCTTCTACTGGGTTCTCAGCACGCTCAAATGGTCCTCCGCAGTATCTCGGGCCTGGTGAGCAGCCTTCGTCTCATCACGAAAGCGCTTTGCCCACTCTTCGGCCACGTACACTTGTTGCGCGACCTATTATGCAAAAGGAAAAAGTGTGTTAGACTTAAGAAATAATGCACAAATGAAAAGAAATCAAACTGAAGTAACTTACCATGGCCAAGTCCCTCTTCATGGAAAGGAGCAGATCAGGGTAGTCAAAGGTCCTGTACGCCGCCAGGTCCGACGGAAGGAGGAGTGGCTGTAGCAGTGCGTCGGCCAAACGACCTGCATGGCCACCTCGAAAATGCCGAAGGGAGGCATCCATCATGATGGGACCGCCATCGACCTCCAATTCAGGTGACCAGGTTCGTGGTGGCTGACGAGCCTGGGCCGCTGGTCGCTCCTCGTGGCTCTCCACGGAGTGGGACCTCCTACTCCTTCGCTCTGGTGCAGGCCTGGCCTGCTTGTTTCCCCTTGATGGGCCTAATTCCCCTTCCTCAGCCGGCTCCACCAGCCTTTTCCTCCTCAAATCCGGATTCGGTTTGAGCCCAAGGTCAGCAGGCACTTGGGGCGGTGGAAGGGGAGGGTGTGCAATTTGTTTGGATTTGCCCTTATCCTGAGGGGTTGGCTCTTTATTCCTACCCTTCATCAATTCTTTCAAAGAAGGGCTAGTCCGGGGAGCCATGTCCTCCTCCTCGTCGGTGGTATCGGCGATGTAAGTTATCACCTGAGCCGGAGGGTGCACACTCGACTGCTCGTCCGCCCCTTCCTCGGCCTCTGATATATGTACTGTTTCCTCTTCAAACCTGAACTTGTCAATCTCTAGTTCTAGGGACGAAGAAGAAGCTGTCTCTTCTCTAAGGATGGCTTCCCCAAGTGTTACTTCGCGCAACGGTGCGACGGCGAGGGGGATTCCCTGTGGAATGGGATGGTCAACCGGCGGAAGGTCGTAGCTGGCGAGGAAGTGTGGCCGAGACACGTCTATTCGCGCCAAGCGATGGTCCCCGGCTCGGATAGAGTTGCCGACGTCTAAAAAGGACCGAGAAATGGGTTCAAAATCCAAAATGAGGTGGACCGCTCGTAGTTGTCCGTCCTCGTTCACGAAAATTTCTGACCTCAGCAGATAATTCAATGCTGGAACGTTGATCAAGCTGAGCTTCGGATTGGTAAAAAATTTGTCTGTCAAACAAGTAAGTTACGTTATTATGCCTCGGCTATAAAAAAAAATATAATAGTCACTAACACAAAATAACTAAGTAAATGAGTGTAAAAGCAAAGTAACAATCCTTAATGCTAAAGTTAGAAATCCTAGGTCTAAAGTGTTCCACCTGGAGTCCCGGCCTTGGTTGGGCAGGCTAAGCCGTCGCTCCAAGGCCCCGACAAGATCAGGTAGTCGTCCTTCATCCCCTTATTTGACTTGGGAAGGCAGGATATCAGTTTGACCACACTGCTACGGGACTTAAGGTAAAAGCCTGCCCGAGTCTCTATATGGCCCTCATACAGGTGGGCGACGTCGTACCATGTCAATCCTAACCCCAGATGCCGATCCAAGGCGTCGATTGACCCTAGGACTCTAAAGAAGTTGGGAGCACACTGATGGGGACACAGCCTATGGGCACGAAGGTAGTCCCGTGTAATCCTACCCATGGGAATGGTCATTCCCCCTTCTATGAAGGCAATCATGGGGATGACCACCTCTCCCATCTTCCGGTCAAACTCCACTCCCTCTGTGGTGCAATGACGTACCACCACCTCTTCGGGAATGTGGTACTTCTCCTTGAACAACTCTATCTTGGCCGGAGTGTCCACTAAGCGCTCGAATCTACCCATGGTTAGTCTCTATAAGGTGAGGTGGTTAGCCGAGAGTACAATGGAAGTCGGAATGCGAAACTTACGTAGAAATGAACACGGATTGCTTCTCTGGTCACTGGAAGATCGTCAAGCCCTCCTTCTTGCGAAAAAATTGGTGGGCGCCTGGATATGAACACTCTGAAGTTGTAAGTTCTGATAAGAAGCAAAAAGTAACGCCTGGAAGTTTTTATAGTGGGGTTAAAACCACAATCCCGCCCAAATATTGAAGTTGCGATCTGAATCGTTGGATTCGTATTTCACCGTAGGATGTCTGGTTGAAACGCAATTCTAAGCGTTTAATGATGATTGTGCGAGTTCCCAAGCGTCAGAAGCCCTCGCGAAATGGCAGAAATGGCCCTTACATGCGCCTAAATTTAGATACTATTAAGGACTACGTCGTAATTACCTTTATACATCAAAATCCTAATTTTCCTCCTCGGATCAGAAAGAAAAATTAGAATTTTGAGGGGCTATTGTGGGGGAGTAAAATATGGGCCCATGATCTAGGCCCAGGAACGACGGTTCATCAACAATACGCCCGAGGAGAAGAAATCACAGAGGACCGTTGTAACTAACAGTAGAGCGCGTAAGAATCCCAAGAGGCTGGTCCGAGAGGAATACCCTCCTCGGACATGACGTCTGATGGTGAGAAGAATCTCGGTTTTCCCTTAGTCCACCCTCCAGGAAGTTCCGGAGGTAAAGATAGATTACCAATGCATATGGAAGGGATAAGGATGCAGAAATATCTTGAGAAAAAGCTGCTACCACCGCATTAAATGCATCACAGCTGCTTTCCTGGCCGCATTTATGTGGAGAAGACCCCTGAACAGTGTTGAAAGTGATCTTTATCCCCAGAAAGTCAAAAAGCTGTAAGAGAAGAAGTGGGAAACTCAAGTACTAAGCTAGATGGCAGACAAGTGGACGATAGGATTGAACAATGAAGGACTATATAATGGAGTAAGACCTCCAGAAGAGGGGGAGAAAGAAAAAAAAAACAAAAGGAACCTGAAGAAATAATCACCGTAGCATCTGGAAAAATACAACCCAAAGAAAAGCATTCTATCTAAGTGCATACCCCTCGGACCTAACTGGAATCCATCAACTAGTCCAAAACTTACTCCTCGGACACGAGATCTCAACTTGTGTGATTTTTAGTCTCCTCGGCCAAGCATTTTATCTTCAGTAACTGTTGTAAAGAGCATTATTAGCCCAATTCTTTGACCCACTCTCTTACAAATTTATTGTATTGGGCTTATTGGGCCTATCTCCTGTACTCATCCGGGTGTGGGCTACAATTTGTGACCCTACAATATATATATATATATTTTTTGTTTTTGGTAGAATCGGTAGGATTGATAGGATCTCATACAATCTTACGATTGTACACGATCCTACAATTTTTACAATCCTAGTGCGATTCTAAACGTTTTAGTGAGGTGGGATCATAAAATCGTGCGATCCTACGATCCAGATCATCATTTTGACAACCATTGAACATAGTTAATGTTCCCAATCATAGCACATGGTAATGTTCCCATTCATGGCTCTTGGCTCCTGGGCTACTAGCTACTGTAGGATCTCCAATTTTGAGAAGATTCTAGCTTTTTAATTAGGACAAGTTCATTTCTTATCCACCATGACTGATTTAATTAGAAATTTTGTATTACTGATAGCATGTTACCAAGACATCATCAATAGAATGACATTGGAAAGTCGAGCTGGTTCTTGCTAGAATTTTAGGCTCATTCTCTCCTTCTTTCTTCACTTCGAATTCAGCACTTAATCCCCACCACAACACACCCACTATGCCTTCAACTAGACAACACGGTCACAGAAGTTGCTCAATCCCTGCAGCAACTAGACAACACGGTCACAGAAGTTGCTCAATCCCTGCAGCAACTAGACAACACAGGCGTAATTCGATCGGGGTATGCTTCATTTTCTTTTTCTTCAGAAATCTACCGAATTTTTGTCAAAATAAAAATAGGCAGTAACTGGAATGGAATACCTTAAGGCCGCGGCAAAGATATTACTGGTGGTTTCAAATTAAAGTTTCAATTTAAAACCTTAAGTTTTAAAACTCTTCCAAATTAAACTTCATATTTTCACCAGTTTCAAAATCAATCTCATGACATTTAAAATCCTATCAATTTGTTGAGGGCTATTTTTCTAAAAAGGCCCAGTTGATAAAAAAAACTGAAGCAAGATCAAGACCAAGCTTTTTTTTACTTCATCTCATCCTATGTGATCCAAGCCCACTTGAAGGGATATTTCTTGGGGGGAACTTTTTTTTTTTTTTTTTTTTTTTTAATAAAAAGTAAAAAAGGTCTTTGGTATGGACTTATCAACTTCATGCCACATGATGACAATAGGTAATATCATGTGTATTATCGGGGTCTTGATGGGATTATCATCATGGACACATCATATTTGTTGAAGCGTCACTACTCAGATTACTAACCCCTACCAAGAATCATATGAAACGATACGAGAACTCCTACCATTAATTTACACATTTCGTGAGAACTTTTAAAAATGTGGTTTGGAAAAAAAAATATTCTTTATTTATACTAAATATAGCATCTCTTTCACATTTGTCTCATCCACCTATAGTACCCACGTAATGTGATAGAGATGTTGCATTCGATGAAAACACAATATACCACCTTTTATTTATAAAGTGCAAGAAAGAATCTTTTGGAATTTTTGAGCCAAGAAGAAATTAGCACGCGGGCTTGCAGAACATGCAATTCTATGAGACCACAAGTGTCCCACGTGTGAATCCACAAGTCAAAAAGCAAGTATATTTGTCGCAAAGTTCCATATTTCACTCCGATTTGCATTTAATGTTAGATTTATCACCATTAAATTTTCTATGACATAATCCCCAAATTCAACAGCTTCTGTTACTATAGGCTGCAATAATTCAAGGAAAGCCAACCAAGTAGTCTCCACTGATTATATTACCCAAAATCCAAACAAAATTGAGGGACTGTTTTCATATTCCATCACTCATTACTCAAAATATGTGGATCTCACAAAAAAAAAAAAAAAAAAACTCTATTTGGATTTGTTTCCAGTTTTTGTTTCCATCACTCAATTCTTTAAATTTTAAGTGATGAGTTAAGAAAACTGAAAATACATTTTAGGTGTTTTCAGTTTCTAAAACTCAGTTTTCAAGGGGATTCTAGCCTTTTACCCCTATTTTTAAAAATATTTGGCAATATGCTCCTGTTTTGAAACTCGATTTTCTTAAAATCGAGTTTCAATGAAAAACTTGCTTTGTTTAAAATTGAGTTATGCTTGATCAAACTTAAAAAAAAAAAAAATAAATAAATAAATAAAATTGCATGGAACTCGAGTTCCATTTAAAACGCCACTATATGCCTATAAAACGCCGCTATAGGGCTCCTTGAACGTGGTATATCAAACTTATAAAAAATTGCATGAAAACGCCCTTATAGGGCTTTAAAATGCCGCTATAGGGCTCCTCGAACCTGGTATATCAAACTTATAAAAATAATTGCATAAAAATGCCACTATAGGTCTTCCTGAACGCCGCTATAGGTATGGAACTTGAGTTTCAGGTTTTTTTTTATTTT
The DNA here is from genome assembly GCA_029955455.1 of Quercus agrifolia. Lineage (NCBI taxonomy): Eukaryota > Viridiplantae > Streptophyta > Magnoliopsida > Fagales > Fagaceae > Quercus > Quercus agrifolia. The sequence goes on from JARQAD010000004.1 coordinate 60,325,113, forward strand.
ATTTTTATTTTTATTTATTTTTATTTATTTTTTTTATTTTTTTTTTATTTTTAAGTTTGATCAGGCATAACTCGATTTTAAACCAAGCGAGTTTTTCATTGAAACTCAATTTTAATAAAATCGAGTTTCGAAACAAGGGCATGAACCTATATAGTTTCAAAATAAGGGCATATTGCCAAATATTTTTAAAAATAGGAGTAAAAGGTTAGAATTTCCCAATTTTCAATGGCATTTTCGTAATTAAACCCACATAATGAGCCGCAATGTTTGACAAATGGATTGATTTTTTTTTTTTGGTGAAACCTAGCCACAACTTTTGAAGTTGAAAAATGGGTGATGAGTTAAGGTGCCAACTGAGAGTTTGGGAAATTTGGGTATTTTAAGCGATGAATGATGAGTAATGAGTAATGAGTGATGAGTGACGAAAATTGAGTGATGAGTGATAAGTGATGACAAAAAAAAAAAAAAAAGCCACAGCTCAAAAATATGAAACTCAAAAGAGCCATCAATTAAGAGTAGCCGCTGAGGATTTTAGATATCCTTAGAAACCTGTATAAAAGCCAAGTAGATGGGAACATTAAATGAAAACTTTTTATTTAATTGAAAATGAAAACTTTTTTTCATAAAGTATAGAAAAAAAATGGTTAAAAAATAAGTTAAATAGTACTGTGAGACCTACAAATAGCATCAAAAGTGCTATGAAACCCATGACAGTAGAAAAAATAAATTGAAAGTGAAAATAACCTGAAAAATTCAACTCATTTCAAACACATATTATGAAAAGAGGAAATAGAAACTTCACCAACCTTAAACCACTTCATTTACTATTGTTCCCCAAGTCACAACTTTTTGTGCCAGATATAACAGAGGCCAAAATGAGTTTCTTAGATCCTTTGTCACATACAGAGAATCCTCTCTTTATCCCTTATCATATTGATTAAAAAAATTCTTTCTTTTGTCATATTTTAAGGTTTGTTGCCTTTGCTTAATGTATTTATGGTTTTGCCCCTTTATTCGAAAGCTACCGCTTTGTGTGTAGCTTCCAAGATATACTACTAGCCTTCTTTACTTTCGGTGTGGACATGAGTAGTGGGATTGACTTCCTTGACTCGAGTCTGAGAAAAAAAGCTAGGCACCCTCCAAAAAAAAAAAAAAAAAAAAAAAATGCTAGGCTAATTAAAGCTCAACGCATGACAAGGTGACAAAAAAGACCATAACACAACTCACACATAGGATTATTTATTTATTTGAGTATGAATTGGGGGTTTGATTTTCTAATTTGATTGATGTTTAATTTGATTTAATTTTAAAAGTTTTATGTTCGGGTGTGAAGTTAACAAAATTGTAAGGATTAATTTATAATAATTACAGTATAAATTTTCAGGTCTAATTTGAAAATTTTCAAACTATATGGTTTAATTTGAAACCACATCAAATATAAACGGTTTAAATGTTATTTGCACAAATAATTATGTTCTACATAATTTAGAAAATAAAAAATAAAAAGAAGAGAAACAAAATTTTTTTACATAACAAACATAGTTAAGTGGTCCTTGATCCACCTTGGTAGATAATTTATGCCAATCTATGATCTATCTGTTAAGTAATTTTTTAATTAATTTATTATTTTTCACAACTATTTGATGTAGCTGACTATAAGTTGTATAAAAAATGTGATGAGTCTATGTGAAAGTTTACAAGCAAACAATTACAATTTATCACATAAAATAATTGAAAAAATAGGTATATAATTAGGCAGGGTTTGGATACACATTTGCGTTTAAAGATTGCATTTTCTGGCTTTTTTTTTTTTTTTTTTTTTCTAGTGTGTGAACAGTAACATCACATGGGTTCATTGGGCAGGAGACAAAATTCACTGTTTATGCACTGTTCACGGGTCTCACGGCACTATTCACACATTAAAAAATTATTTTATTACAATATTTTCAGTTTTCAATTTTTAGTTTCAGTAAAAATAAATTGTATCTAAATGGCCCTTTAATCGTGGCTAAAATAATTTATTTAAAAATTATTTTATCTTAAGCAAACAAGGATTTTTTACTGGGTTTTGAAATCATAAATATGGCTTTGATTAGTTGGGAGCCTGGGACAACCTATGTGCAAGTGCAAGGCCTCACTTCTTCAGAACCACCAATCAAATGTTATTATCTTACTATTACACATGGCACAAGTTCACTGGCCATGATGGGTGCCTGTACACAGGAGCTGTCCTTATCTTATTCCTCAGTTGGTCCGCTTATCCATTGTTAACTATACTTCTGAAACTGCCATTCGGCATTTCTTTTGAGAATGGGTGCTCTCCCATTCCAAAGCTTAGCTCACTTACCTTGTGCTGCTTCTTTATCTCCAAGGTATAATCTCTGCTCTTTAATTTTATTTTATTTTTTCCTGCGTTCTTTAATTAGTAGAATTTACATTCATTGTGGAATTTAACCCAAAAAAAAAAACATTATCATTTTGTTATTATTGTTTTCAATCATTAGTCATCGTTATTGTTAGCTGTGGTATTCACTATTCGTACCAACTAGAACTCAGAAAGTCTTTTTTTTTAATACTTTTTTAAAAAATCAAATTTAGTTGCAGTAGAATTTGCCATGCAGTGTTCCTGTTGGAATTTGTGGCTGTAGGGATTAGCATAAAAGCCTTTTCGCATTTGGGTATGCTTTGTTCTTTGTTGTTTCAATTAGAATTTATTGAGCATTTGGGTTTAATTTTCTTTCACTTGGCATCTGGGTATGCTGCATATTTGGGTATATACAGCTGAAATGTTGTTCTTGACTGTTAAAAGAATATTGAAGTATAATTCTAACAAAGGTATTGATGCCCCAGATTATGTGGATTGGATTGGATGAGTGTGTTTGTTGTGCGAGTATGAGCTAAGTCCTGCATTGAATGTTTAATCGGTAGATGATCTTGGTTATATAAGTGAGTACTAGGAGCCTGAATTCTACCTGGACTAGTCCTTTTAGGGTATATGACAGATGTGGCTAGTGCTTTCTTGAGTCATGTTAGGTATCCTCATGTGCACGAAGGCCTCCAATCATTACAAAGTAAAACTGAATGTTGTCAATGTTAACAAAAAAAATTGGAGGATCCTGTATTGGTTGGTTGAGGGCTCTGGTGTGGATTTATGCACTTGTTGGGCCTCTTACCAAATAATTAAGCCTTTGAGTTCGATGTTCTATCAAAAAATGATTGCAGTTCTGATGTCACAAGCTGACACAAGCATCAGCTTGAGGTTACTTACTGAGATGTTCTGCAAAAACACATGATAGACATATGTTAGTGGATGCAAAGACATAATGTCTAATACATTAGCATGGTATTTTGTTTTTCTTGTCTTGGAAAAAATATGAAGATGATTAGTATATCAAAAACTTAAATGATGCCTTAATATCTAAATTTTATGTTTTTTATTGGTATCTATATGTATCCTTTAGAGAAAAATAGAGACCTTTATTTTGAGCAGCATAACCCTTTAAGTCTTTAACTTTGTTTGCTTTTGTCAGCTGTATGAAGAATGAGCAACCTAAAAATGGTATGGCTAAAAGTTTGCATGATAGATATCCCTCACTAGTGGTCAAAAGATTGCCAAGAAGGCTTCTTTTGCAGTTTATGGGGTTCAACCCCATCCTATTATGTGTTTATCCCATTATTGCTGCACCGCTGCCAGAGATGAAGGAACCTGAAGTTATTCGGTAAAATGTTTTATGTGTTCTGGTTCATTGATTTGTTGTCCTTCTTCTTGGTTCTCTCTCTCTCTCTCTCTCACACACACACACACACACAAACATGGCAGTCAGAAGGTTGTCACAAGCTTCACTTTAGTGCCTGTTTGGTGCTGCCTTTTTTCAGCCTTTTGAAAACGGGATTGTTTGAAAATTTGTACCTAGAAAAAAGTGAAGTTTAAAAAACTATATTTGAAAAGGTGCAAATTGGAAACTTGTTACCAAATGAGCACTAGAATTTTATCAATTCTCATATGTGATTATTATTTGGGATTTTGAAGCATCCAGGGCCTTCCAGCTAGCCAGTGGTGTGAGAATTCAAGGTATAAATATCTGTATGGTTCACATTCATTTTTCTTGATAAATATATTAAGTGTATTTAATATGTTTATTTAGAGGAACTTCTTAGATGATCTTATATTAAGAATTAGTCATAAAGATTCAGTTACAGTTGCTAAGTATACGTTAATTTTCTGTTTGTTGCATTCAATTTATTAGCTAATCACCTTGAGTTTTTTTTTTTTTTTTCTTTTCTGTATTGTGTTTGAAAAATTGCTTTATCTTGCTACTCGATATATTGGCTTACATCTCATTTTCCTCATTTGTGCTTCTCCACAGTGGATTGACCTTTTAAGAGATGATATTTTCTTGAACTGTTGCCAATCATTTAAGCTTTATTTAGGATGTGTCACAAAGATTGTATACGGAAGTGATTCACTAACATTCCCATTTAAAAAGAAGGCATCATGCTCTCTATGCAATGGGAACACTAAGAATAATTTTGTTTTCTCCTAAATTATACACCAACATCCTTGAGTTTACTTTTTCAGAGATTATTGAAGGGGAAGGACCAGAAGCCAATGAAGGAGATGTAGTCGAAGTTAATTATGTATGCAGGCGCGCAAATGGATATTTTGTTCACAGGTAATTTAAAAATTACACGTGTGGTTATTTATGAAATCATCATAGAGGGAATGAATATTTTTGTCTAAACTTGAGGATCCTAAGTCAAACCATTGCAGGATTTTGTATACAGACTTCAATTGACTAATTATCTTGTTTCCAGTGTTCTCTTTCCTGCACTTATACTAGTTAATCTGACCACCCTCTGTGATCTCTTTTGAACTCATGCTATACTGTAGTACTGTGGATCAATTCAGTGGAGAAAGCAAACCAATTACACTTCCTTTGGATGAGAACCAGGTTTTTTCTGTTCTAGACTTAAGTAAATTGTCACTTCTTTTTCTAGTGAATACTAGGACGGATACTAGGACGGGGTGTAGTGAAATTAGAAGATCATTCCTTATGCCAAAAAGAGAAGGTAAAATATGAAAGAATAGAAAATATGAGGAGTATTGCTTGAGATCATATTTACTATTTCAATACCATTTAGCAATTTTCATCTTCACGCTGCAATGGTGCAATTTACATCACTTTCATTGTTATCACCACTCACCACTATCAATAAGTGACCTCTTCAGGTGAAATATCAAATGTCCGCTATCAGATCTTTCAAATTTAATCTCACCATATTCCTTTAGTCTTCTTCCCAAACCACCTTTTACTTCTTCTTGTTGTCATGTTCCATTCGTTCTAACTTCTAAGTACATATCAATTGAGACCCCCTTTGTATCTGCTCCTCGACTTAGCTCAATAATTTTTCAGCACTAACATTATTTGTAAACTTTCCCTATTTAATAAAAAAATCAACTTGATAATATAGATTCACCTCAAAATATTCATTAGAATCAGCACTAACTTGGCTTCTAATTGTTGATTTATTTACTTTTTGCAAGCATGTAATCAGGCAAGACACAGTATCTAAGTTGCTTCCCATGACAGGTTATAGAGGGCTTGAAGGAGGTTCTAATTGGCATGAGGGTTGGAGGTATTGTAATGTCCACTTATCAATTGGTTTCCAACTTCTTTAGTGATTTTTGCTATAAAATGCTACATCAATTTCTTTGGCCCGCTATGATGATATACATCCTCAGCAGTCGGCAGTGGCTTAGATTTTCGATTTCACCCAATGCTCCTGTATTTTATTTCATTTCCTTTTTGATCGGTAAATAAAAATTTTATTATTAAACAAAATAAATACAGAAATAAAGAGTTTATTAGTGGTGGTGTGTTGGCATTAGGTTTTTGCCCTTCATTGGCCTATACCTTGAGGGGGTTCCTCGTCATAATAAAATAAAATAAATAAATAACAAAAATAAATACAGAAAAGTTGAAACAATTGTGCCCCTAGTACTCAGGTAGTATACTAAGGGAGACAATATTAATTAAATGTTATTCTCTTAAATATTAATACTAGATTAAGCTGGTAAATAACTTAATCACCACTCTCTCTCTCTCTCTCTCTCTAATAATCTATTTATCATTCCATATAAGCAACTTTTGTCCAAATCTTTTAACACTAAACAAGAGTTTGAATGGTAAATTTGTATTCATTTCATATGTTAGTAAAGATGTGTTGTTTAATTACCTATCATTTTGGTGGCTCTAGATCCTAATGCCTGCCTTTTGCTATCAATTCCATAAACATAAAGAAATTGCTGACATTTCCAGGAAAAAGAAGAGCATTAATACCTCCTTCTTTGGGATACATAGACGAAAACTTACAGCCAATCCCTGAAGAGGTTGCACTTTAACTTGTCTCTTTATTATTCTAGTATTTGTACTCCCATAACCTTTTTTGTTAAAATAACTATTTTGTTTTTCTTTTGTTGCCATCTCTTTAATGGAAATCACTCTCACTATTACATTTTTCAGTTTTCACTCACAATATTAAAAAGTATTAAGGATAAAGAGTTTGTGTTGTACATTTTTTTTTTTGGTTGAGAATACTAAAGTATTTTAACACACACACGGGGGAAGGGGAGAGTTTGTGTTGTACATTGATTAAATTAAGACTGAAACATATATGATTTTTGGTTCATGGTTGCAGTTTGGTCCTCGACGTAGCCTTTTATCGCATGCAAATGAGCCTTTGGTATTTGAGGTGCAGCTGTTGAAAGTAATATTCAAGTATTCTTTTTGAATACTTGTATTCAATTCTTTTGTGAAGAATATACAAGTTATATTTTGGTGGGTAATAGTGAAGTTTTATTTTTTGACATTTGATTATTGTGTTTGGATCTTCATCCCTCCCCATATATAGTTTGAATGGACAACATTTGTTATTTCAAATGGGAAATTTATTTGGTTTGTTGTAGAATATCTTAGATCTGTATCAAGTAATGGCCCACTGCCAATTCATGTACTAAAGAAATAATTTGGGATGGACACATTCATAAGTATTGTCCACTAGAAAGTGGACTAGTATGGACCATGGAGTCATGCACTCATCATATATTTTGTCCATTTATCTTGGATTATATACAATTGTCTATTTCATCTTCCACCTTTTGAAACTACAAGATGTGAAGATCGAATAGATTGTATTATTAGGAGGGCATGACATAAGAAGAAATAAAGGAAAAATAGATGTCCCTGTTACATATACACTAATCCAATGGTTAGGGTCTTTGTATGGGGTAAATCTTAAATTCGAATGTTCAAGAACAATTCACAATTATGACACTAATTCGATTCAAAGTTCAAACTCTACTATCTCTCATCATCTAAACTCTACTGTCTTAGCTACATCATAGTTTTAGCACATGACCATACCTTATATTACTTATCATGCCCACTATTTTTGGGCCAAATAGCTAGGAATTATATGACTTTCTTTCTAGTGCTAAAAGGACGGAACTATCAACCATGTAAAACTGTGGTGGCATCTACCTCAAGTGCATTCAATTAATTATTGTCTAGGTTATGGAAAATAATAAAATCATTCCATGTGCAAAAATTGGAAGCAGCATTTACCAATTAGGAAAAGGAATACTAGTTACATAATTGCTGAATAGGTGCAATGTTTCGAAAAAAATTTCTACCCAACGGACAATTCGTTCATCCTCAGTGCTGTGTAATCCAACCGAAGTGTTGTTACCCGTAAGTCAAAACCACATAGGAATTGGATTCCTATATTGCGGTGCACGAAACCAAAACCAAGAAGGACAAAACAATCTCCTAGTCCTAGTTTAACTAGGATTGTGTCATACATCAATTGCCCAAGCAAGCCACCGACTCAACACAAACCTTTTCAATATATATAGGGTGGGGTGAAGCAAACACAACACAAAACATCATAACGGAGAAAGCACCATTAAAGGGAGTGAAACATAATAGATCATTGGTTGGGCCTAATAAAGCTCAAATCTTTTGCTCTATATCGAATCCAAAAAATATCCCAAAAAATATCAACAGAGTTACCAAGTTTTTTGAAAGATGGTGCTTGTGAACCTAGAACCATATGTATTTAGCAAATATTTTGGTGCTAACCATTTATCAAATTTTGCTCATTATATAGAGTCTTTTGGCATAATATTGCCATTTCTAATGTTAATTAGTTTTATAGGCACTATTCCAACTTAATTGGGAAATTGAGGAGAGAGAAAGAATTTCGGCAACAGTGTTGCCGAAATTCAACAAAAATAGGAGAGAGAAAAAGAAAAAGGGAGAGAGAGAAAGCAGAGGAATTTCGGCAACACTGTTACCGAAATTCCTCTGCCCAAAAATGCTACCCGGTCAGTTAAAAAAAAGCAATTGCGGTAATGCCATTGCCGAAAAAGGAAAAAAAAAAAAAATTTTGTTTTGGCAATTGTGGCAATGCCATTGCCGATAATGTAAAAAAAAAAAAAATTTTATTTTGACAATTGTGGCAATCCCATTGCTGAAAATGGAAAAAAAAAATTATGAAATCTGTGAATGAGTAAAAAAAAAAGTTGTCACGTCCACAATATTTTTACAATATTTTCACAATAAATCACACCTGATTAATTATTATTAGTTCAAAAAATTTGTGACAAATTAATTGTGGAATGGCATTACCGAAAATGTAAAAAAAAAAAAAAAAAAAAAATTTATTTTGGCAATTGTGGCAATCCCATTGCCGATAATGTAAAAAAAAAAAAAAAAAAAAAAATTTTTTTGGCAATTGTGGCAATCCCATTGCCGATAATGCAAAAAAAAAAAAAAAAAAAAAATTTTGGCAAATTGTGGCAATCCCATTGCCGATAATGCAAAAAAAAAATTATGAAATACGTGAATAAGTAAAAAAAAAAGTTGTCACGTTCACAATATTTTCACAATAAATCAAACGTGATTAATTATTATTAGTTCAAAAAATTTGTGACAAATTAATTGTGGAATGGCATTACCGAAAATGTAAAAAAAAAAAAAAAAAAATTATTTTGGCAATTGTGGCAATCCCATTGCCGATAATGTAAAAAAAAAAAAAAAAAAAAAAAATTTTTGGCAATTGTGGCAATCCCATTGCCGATAATGCAAAAAAAAAAAAAAAAAAAAATTTGGCAAATTGTGGCAATCCCATTGCCGATAATGCAAAAAAAAAAAAAAAAAAAAAAAAATTTATTTTGGCAAATTGTGGCAATCCCATTGCCGAAAATGGAAAAAAAAAATTATGAAATACGTGAATGAGTAAAAAAAAAAGTTGTCACGTTCACAATATTTTCATAATATTTTCACAATAAATCACACGTGATTAATTATTATTAGTTCAAAAAATTTGTGACAAATTAATTGTGGAATGGCATTACCGAAAATGTAAAAAAAAAAAAAAAAAAAAATTTATTTTGGCAATTGTGGCAATCCCATTGCCGATAATTAAAAAAAAAAAAAAATATATATATATATATATATATATATATATATTTTTTGGCAATTGTGGCAATCCCATTGCCGATAATGCAAAAAAAAAAAAAAAAAAATTATTTTGGCAAATTGTGGCAATCCCGTTGCCGATAATGCAAAAAAAAAAAAAAAAAATTATTTTGGCAATTGTGGCAATCCAATTGCCGATAATGTAAAAAAAAAAAAAAAAAAATTTATTTTGGCAATTGTGGCAATCCCATTGCCGAAAATGGAAAAAAAAAATTATGAAATCTGTGAATGAGTAAAAAAAAAAAGTTGTCACGTTCACAATATTTTTACAATATTTTCACAATAAATTACACGTGATTAATTATTATTAGTTCAAAAAATTTGTGACAAATTAATTGTGGCAATGGCATTGCTGAAATCAGTGAAAAAAATCAAGTACAACTTACACGCTGTAAACTCAAGTACAATATTCTTATTCTAAAGTGATGTAAACAAAAAAAAAAAAAAAGTACTCAGAACACAAGTACAATATTCATATTCTAAAGTGATGTAACCAAAAACAAAAAAAAAGTACTAAGAACACAAGTACAATATTCTTATTCTGATTCTGAAGTGTTGTGAACAAAAACAAAAAAAAAGGTACTCACTACAATATTCTTATTCTAAAGTGTTGTGAACAAAAACAAAAAAAAGTACTCTCTTTTGTCTTTTTATTCTTCAGTTTGTAATAAAAGGCAAGGCAAGTGCTGAATACAAGAATTGCTTCTCCTCACAACCATTTTGTCCTCCCTCTCTTGTTCAGTTACTCTTTTACTTTGCTTCAGTGTGCACAACTAAGGATCGTAAGTTTTTTGTTCATGTAAGTTTTTTTACTTTGCTTATTAACTTACGGCTCTAGAAATTAACAAATTTGTTATTATTATTATTATTATATAAATATGTGCTTTGTAAATAGTCAGTTGCTAATACATTGTAAAATATTATATATTGTTGTAGTTGTAGTTAATATTATTTGTATGCCTATGATTATGATTATTGTTGTTGTTGTTGTTGTTGTTGTTGTTATTCAAATTTTAGATTAATGAATTATTTTTTATGCCTATCTGATTGTGTGTGTGTGTGTGTTATTTTTTTTTTTTTGCAAGTATCACTCTATAATTCTCACTTTCTCAGTTGGCATCACAATTGTGGTAAGCATCTCAACTCTCTAATTAAATTTATGTATGTGTTTTGTTAATTTTAAAATTATGGTAACTCATTGTAGCATTTAATGTAGGATATATTTGAAATGGAGCAACAACGATATCATATCTCTAATGATGCAATGAAAGGCAATGTATGTTGCAAGATCTAAATTTATTAATGTCCTAATAATATCTACAATTATTCAATTTACATTAAAGTAATTTCAACATTAGCAATATAACATTGTATATATATGTACTTTTTTCTTTTTTTTTAACATTTTCGGTAATGCCATTCCACAATTAATTTGTCACAAATTTTTTGAACTAATAATAATTAATCAGGTGTGATTTATTGTGAAAATATTGTGAAAATATTGTGAACGTGACAACTTTTTTTTTTACTTATTCACGTATTTCATATTTTTTTTTTTGCATTATCGGCAATGGGATTGCCAAAATTTGCCAAAATAATTTTTTTTTTTTTTTTTTTTTTTTTTTTGCATTATCGGCAATGGGATTGCCACAATTTGCCAAATTTTTTTTTTTTTTTTTTTTTTTTTACATTATCGGCAATGGGATTGCCACAATTGCCAAAATAATTTTTTTTTTTTTTTTTTACATTTTCGGTAATGCCATTCCACAATTAATTTGTCACAAATTTTTTGAACTAATAATAATTAATCACGTGTGATTTATTGTGAAAATATTGTGAACGTGGCAACTTTTTTTTTTACTTATTCACGTATTTCATAATTTTTTTTTTTGCATTATCGGCAATGGAATTGCCACAATTTGCTAAAATAAATTTTTTTTTTTTTTTTTTTTTTTTTGCATTATCGGCAATGGGATTGCCACAATTTGCCAAATTTTTTTTTTTTTTTTTTTTTTTGCATTATCGGCAATGGGATTGCCACAATTGCCAAAATTTTTTTTTTTTTTTTTTTTTACATTTTCGGTAATGCCATTCCACAATTAATTTGTCACAAATTTTTTGAACTAATAATAATTAATCAGGTGTGATTTATTGTGAAAATATTGTAAAAATATTGTGGACGTGACAACTTTTTTTTTTACTCATTCACAGATTTCATAATTTTTTTTTCTATTTTCAGCAATGGGATTGCCACAATTGTCAAAATAAATTTTTTTTTTTTTTTTTACATTATCGGCAATGGCATTGCCACAATTGCCAAAACAAATTTTTTTTTTTTTTTTTCCTTTTTCGGCAATGGCATTACCGCAATTGCTTTTTTTTAACTGACCGGGTAGCACTTTTGGGCAGAGGAATTTCGGTAACAGTGTTGCCGAAATTCCTCTGCTTTCTCTCTCCCCCTTTTTCTTTTTCTCTCTCCTCATTTTTGTTGAATTTTGGCAACACTGTTGCCGAAATTCTTTCTCTCTCCTCAATTTCCCAATTAAGTTGGAATAGTGCCTATAAAACTAATTAACATTAGAAATGGCAATATTATGCCAAAAGACTCCATTATATATCTTACTAACAATCATAATATTAATCATAATTAGTTTTTTTTTTTTTTCAATTTTTTTTGAGTTCAAAACAATAGAAATCTTTCATTAATGTAGAAATAATATACAAACAAGGTCCAATCCAAGTTAGGGCTCAAGTAAATGGTAGTACAAAAAGACAAAAGAAAAGAGTACATCGGCTCAAGAAGATGGTACATCAAGTCACTCAGTGCCTATCCATAAGGCGTTGGTATTCTTCACACAAGCCATTCGCCAAGTCGAGGATCACCTTTGGATGAGTTTGGAAATGTTCGAAATAAAATTTATTCCTCGCATTCCATATTGCCCATGCTATAACGACCCACTTCTCTAATTCCTGCTAGCTGCATTTTTGTGTTCAACCTTTGAATAAAGCCCACACGTTTTGTGCAAATGGGCACTCCCACCAAATAGGGCTCACAGTTTCAGATTGGTGACTGCAAGTCTCACACCTTGTCTCCACCCTTACTCGATACCAATGAAGATTTTCCAAAGAGAGAACTATTTAATAGCTGTAGACACCAAGATCTCTAGTCCTTTGCCAAACATTTGCCAGCTACTTTTGGTCTTCCACATCCTGAGAAATTGAAATGAGAACTTTTAGCCAATTCATTAAATAAAAATTTACGTAAAGTTCTTTTAAAGACATCAATGAACCATATAGCAAATTTAGCATTAGATGTACTAAAATAGCCAATCATGCATCTAAACAATTTGCTAAAACATATTTTATCTTCTATTGAGTTCATGATCTAAACACAATTTTTTAAAAAATCTACCTTATGCAAAGAGCACAAAGAGCACAAGAGACATACACAACAAACAGGACAGCATAAACAAACAGGAAATCATATATATAATTAGTAAGAAAGATGTATATATAAAAATCTACCTTATGCAAAGAGCACAAAGCAGTCCAAAAAATTAAAAAGAAAGCAAAAAACAGGAAAGAAGAAATTAATTACAAATAGGGAGAGAACTAAGGAACAAGGGGAGGGAACCAATAGATGCCATGGACATGAGCATTAAGCTGCCATAGAAGAGCCATACACAACAAATAGGATAGCATAAACAACCTAGTGGTACAATGCTTAAACAACTTCATTCAATATATTGCTTCCAATCCAACATTTACTAATTGATTTCCTATTCAATTTTAAGCTTTTAGAGTGGTACCCATTGTTTACATCTAATTTAGTTGACAAACTAACAAGGCTATGACTAAAATAAATAGCCTGCAAGATTCTCATTCAATTAATTTCATTTCGTGGTTGAACTAATATAGAGACTAAAAATATATAACTTTTCAGTGTTGGATTACTAATTGAACAAGATCCTAAGAAAAGCAAATCCAAAACTTAAAGTGAAGGTTAAAAAAAAAAAAAAAAAAGGAAACACAAACTGAAAATTAAAGAAACATGAAAAATTGAAAGAAATATATATAGGAAACATTTTACTTACATTCCCTTTCTCTAATATAAATTAGAAGCAATTTTTTTTTTTTTTTCTTTTTATAAAAGAAATCAAACAATTCAGAAATCCTATCATACAAGAAGTAACATTCTTTTGAATCTTCAACAAATGGGTTAGATAACTACCAACCAAAAAAAAAAAATTTCAGATTCAATTCAATCATCTCCTATGCCTTATGCCATAGACTTGAGCAGTAAACTGCCATAGAAGAGCCATACACAACAAACAGGATAGCATAAACAACCTAGTAGATACAATGCTTAAACAACTTCATTCTATATATTACTTCCAATCCAACATGTAGTAATTGATTTCCAATTTAATTTTATGCCTATAGAATGGTACCCATTGTTTACATCTAATTCAGTTGACAAATTGTTCAATGACTAAACAAATAAATAGACTGCAATTCTTATTCAATGCCTAAAGAAATGGTTATCTTAGACAATACTGAATATACAACCATATAAAGTAACAATAAAGCAAATGCATAACAAAACCACGAAATTAAAAATTAGAACCTATGTTACACCTATTCATTACAATGAAATGGAACAACAAATGAGTATTCCCAACACTAAAACAACAACGACAACGGTATTATTATATTAGAATTAGGCAAAAATTTATAAGCACATCCAAATTCAGTGATGTTTTATCATTGAGCTTTGTGAAAAATCACTAATTTTTACAATTTCAAAAGCAAACAAAAGTAACTCATACACTTAGGAACAACAAACGAAAATAACAAAAACTAAGCAAAAACTGATCTTAACACTTAGGAATCTAATCAAAACCCATGAAGATACGGGTTGAAGCATAACACTTAGGAATCTAATCAAAGCCCATAAAGATACCAAAATACAGAAAAAAAAAAAAAAAAAACCCACAAATATTTCATGAGGCTCCAGAAAAAACCCGTAAACCCATAAACAAACCCATCAATAATTCGAAATCCAAATTGGGGAAAAGGGAAAATCATGAAAAACAAACCTTTGCATCGCAACACCATGCTCACGGTGGCTCCGGCATGTTTACAAGCTCTAGCAACGAATCCGGTGACTTGTGTGGCGGTATGCTTCGGTGTGTGGTGTGGTGGAGATTTCGGCAAGAGGAAGTAGCTAAAGGATGGAAGAGGGAGGAAGCAGAGGAAACCAGAAATTTTTGCCTAACTCGTTCTGGTTCTGATTTGGGGTTTAAGCGCGCTGTACTGTTTAGTGGGTTTGCGATCTGTGTGGCAGTGGTGGAGGTTCGGCGTGAAGGAAGCAGAGGAAGCAGAGGTGAAGGCGTGAGCTTTTGTCTGGGCTGGTTTTCTTTCTTTGTTCTGCTCCGGCGATCAGGCTGTGGCGATGGTGGAGGTTCGGCATGAAGGAAGCAGAGGAAGAGGAAGCAGAGCTTAGAGCTTAGGGGTTTCTCTGTTTTCTTCTGTTTTGTCTAAGGTGAATGGCGTGAGTTTTGGGTTTATTAAAAAGTCCACGTGGCCTAATCCGGACCTAATGTTTTCTCTTCATGGGAACGTGTACTCTTGGGTGATGTAATCGCTGGGAAAGTGAGGATGAGGTGGGGTTTGTGTACGGGCGTGACTCGGAGAGATAGAAAGCAAGTCAGGCATGAAGTCTCCTTCAAGTAAAGGACAAAACAATCTCCTAGTCCTAGTTTAACTAGGATTGTGTCATACATCAATTGCCCAAGCAAGCCACCGACTCAACACAAACCTTTTCAATATATATATATATATAGGGTGGGGTGAAGCAAACACAACACAAAACATCATAATGGAGAAAGCACCATTAAAGGAAGCGAAACATAATAGATCATTGGTTGGGTCTAATAAACCTCAAATCTTTTGCTCTATATCGAATCCAAAAAATATCCCAAAAAATATCAACAGAGTTACCAAGTTTTTTGAACAAAGAGTTACCAAAGAGTATTTGGCTTCATGTTTTGGGTGGTGTGTATATTCTTATTCATATGGTAGAAGTACACGTAGTGATGAAGCAAATTGGCGCAGCCTCTTTCTCTTAAACCCTATTAGCCTAGAGAAAATAACACTGCCACCATTGAAGACACAAAAATCTATTGGCTATTGCCTCTTGTCGTCTAGTCCAACCGAACCTGCTGGTTGCTTGGTCATACTATTTGTAAAGCGACTTCCTTTGATCATGTACTGTCACCTTGGCGATGAAGAATGGACCAGTTTAGACTATTATTGGGAGCTGAAGCGGAGTTTCCGGGAGAAAAGCCGAAGCCTTTGGAACAATTTGTGGCCCGAAAATTTGAGATGGCGACTTGAATGCCCTGTTTGGTGCAATGGCTACTTGTATGCAGTGACATCCGCGTGCAAATATCTTGTAAAATTTCATGACTTTCAACAAGATAGCAGCCTTGAATTTCGGATAGAGATTTTGATCTACCTACCCATGTCTCGATCAAGGATAATTTTTTCTACTGAATATTACTTGATGGAATCTTGTGGCAATCTTTTCTCAATTGAAGCAAAGCATTATAATCACAAGCACATTGTAGGAATTGATATCCACAGATTCGATTTTTCGAAGAAGGGGGAGGAGGTGTATTCAAAGGTAGAAAGTGCAAAGGATTTGGCATTTTTTGTGAGCTTGGAATATGGCTGGGCGTTTTGTTATCCTACAGCATATACGCCAGAGATTGAAGGGAATCGTGTATATTTCACTTTGGCTAATGATGGACATAAAATTTTGTACTCATACAACATAGAAGACAAGGAAATTTCAGTCTCTTCACCTTTTCTAAATCTACCAACACTGCAATCCTCTGAGCCTGATATTGAAGAAGTACATTTACCTTACCTTCCTCCCGACTTGTTTGAACTGATTTTCCGGCATCTATGTTTTGTTGATTATTTGCACTTTCGTGCTACCTGTAAATGGTTTCATTCTGTGGCTCCATCGATCCAATGGAGAATGGCCTCACAAAGGTTTGAAAACATTTCTTTGTCTCCATGGCTGACATTTCTAGAGAAAGATGGTGCTTGTGCTTTCATTGACCCAAGGTGTGGTGACAAATATTTCATCAGCTTGCCACAAGCATTGAAAGAAAGCAATGTCCTTTGTGGCACAAAACATGGTTGGCTGCTATTGATAGTAGACGATGAGTCACCGTTCCTTTTCAATCCATTTACACGAGTGATTCTCCCACTACCATTCTCGGATTCTTCAATTGAGACATGCACTTCCATTGGCATTTCATCCCCTCCGGGCCTTTCAGAATGTGTACTAGTTGTGATTCTAAAGAAGAAGGTGGGGTTTTGTATGTTGGGGGATGAGGTTTGGACTGAAAAATTTATAAAAACCGACTTTCTGATTGATGACAATAGCCCAGTTTTCTACAGAGGAGCATTTTATTGTCTGGGTCAGAAAGGAAATCTAGCAATTCTGAAGCTAAATAATGAAGGGCAAGAGGGTACTTTTGCTGTTACTTTTGATGTCCTTACCAAGCCAAAACCACCATGCTCCGGTTACATCCAAAATTTTCTTGTAGAATGTGATGGTGAGCTCTTATCAGTATTTGTGGGTCCTTTTGGAAAATGGGTTCTAGTTTTCAAGCTGAATGAATCAAAAATGACATGGATCAGAGTTGAAAGTTTGGGAGATTATATGCTTTTTCTTAGTTCCAAATCATCCTTTTCAGCGAAAGCACAAACACCTGGAATGGAAAACAAGATTTACTTTCCTAGATTTTGTGGGCAAAGCATTGTCTTCTATTCACTGGAGACATGCAAGTATCAATCCTTTCAGAGTGAGGATGTTGTGGATTTTTATAGCTCCAGAGAAAAATTGGACTGTTGTTGGATTGAACCTGGATGGTGCTAGATAACTAAAAGTGGCCGTATGTGCCAGCCTTTGTACTTGGTACATTTTAAATGCCCTTTTTTTTTTGGAGAAGATTCTGTTCTTGTATTTTTTTTTTTTGAGAAAAAGATTCTGTTCTTGTATTTAGTACATGTAAGTTTTATTTAATTCCATAAAGTAATGTTCAAGAGTTAATGTATGCTCCTTGTTAACTCTTTTTTTTTTTTTTTTTTGAGAAACTGCTCCTTGTTAACTTGTTTGTGATTGTGGAGCTTGAAATTGGTACTAATTATAATCGATCCCATTAAAAAGTGAATTTGCCTTTGCGATAAGTATTGAGGCATATGCTATAACGAAATGTAAGGTTAATCTTGTAAAAAAGAAAAAAGCAAAAGTAATTACACTAAAACAGGATAATTATGTATTTTTTCTTTGTTCCTATATTTCTCTTTTCGTAGTTACTAGGTAGTGGTAGACCACTTTGAGGAGAAATTATTGGTTTCTCCGGGAGGACCACTAATGTGGTCCTCCCGACTCTTGCCAGCCAATAAAAAAGTGTCATGTGGCTATTTTTTTTTATTAAGCTCCACATCAGTACTTATCCATTATCTTAACTCTTGTTAATAAAACCAAACCAAGGTTAAAACTCAGCTCCACTTACCCACAACCGGAAACCCAAAATCAAAGCCAAAATACATTAAATCAAAATCAAGAAGTGAGGCAGAACAAGTCTTTGATTTTGGGTTTCCGGCTATGGGTAAGTGGAGCTGAGTTTTAACCTTGGTTTGGTTTTGTTAACAAGAGTTAAGGTAATGGGTAAGTGTTGATGTGGAGCTGAATCAGAAAAATGGCCACGTGGTAAATTCCTATTGTCTGGTAGGAGTTGGGAGGACCACATCAGTGGTCCTCCCGGAGGAACCAATAATTTCTCCACTTTAAGGTGTGGGCTTTGTTTCAATTTTTTTTTTACTCTCGTGAACTTTGATTTAAGGTATCATGTATGTCAACCCTTTTTTCTTTAAGTGATGGATACTTTGTTTTAGTGTATTTTTTAATTTCAACAACTAACTAATTTACACTTTTTTTTTTTTTTTAATTGTGATCAAAAGGTAAATGTTAGGATTCAAAGTTAAACCCATTAGAAAAAGACTTGAGAAGAACAAGAATCATGAGTTTGATAAACTAGAAAGAACATTTGTACAACCAAGAGTCTTGTAACTCAAATGATATTATCTACTCCCATTTATAAGGAAAACCAAGATTCAAATATTCTCTCTCCTTTTTTATTGTGTAACTATATAAAAAAGAGAAGAAAAGAAAGAACATTTATACTTTTGCAATCTATAGTAACAATAAAATTATAGAACTTTAAAATAAGTGACATTGAAAAATCTTTTAGAAGAAACTTTCATAAAAAAAAAATACAATTTGTATTGATTGACAAATTAATTTCAAATCTTAAATACCCCATTCAAAACAGGAGAGTCAATTTAATGGTAGTCTTTTTAAGGATATATATTAATATCACAATTAGGTCACTATGAATTTGGAACATTGACAAAATAATTATAAACAAAAACAAAAATAATAATCATTACTCAAAAAACATCATAATCATCATTAATGGATTTTTGAAGTATGTTATAATTAATAATTAATAATAATAATTATTATTATAAGCACTGCCCTAGGGTGGTATTGGACCATTCCTAAAATGGTGTTGCACTAGGTATCCTCATTGGTCAATAGTTTGCTTGGGTAGCACATTATACGCGTATCTCATCTTCAATGGCTCGTGGGAAGGACAACCCAAGATCATGCCTCCCCGAATAGAATCAAAGTGGACCGAAGAGACTGAATATGACCAATGTGGATTGAATAGGATTGAAGTAGATAGAATAGGACCAATATGGACCGAATGGACCCAATAGGACCAACGTAGACCAAATAGAACCAAATTTGACTGAATAGGACAAAATGCCGATTAGGACGAAGTGGAAAAATAAATGTGGATAGTATTATTAATATTACTAGTCGCTAACCCGTGCGATGCACGGGAAAGCTAGTGTATAAAGATGTAAGCTATTCTTTTTCTCTTGCTCTTTGCTTGTACATTAGGATTTCAGTTTTATAGCTTCCTATCCTTGATATGAAACATTAATTTACATAATAAAAAATAAAAATAAAACATAAGTTTAAAATAAAATGAAGAATTAAATCTTTAACATCCTCAATTATCCATAAAATGTATGAAACACAAATTTAAAGAACTACTTAATCGATATTTAAAATAAATTAAAAGACAACTTTAAAGCGTTTTTTGTATTTTTTTTCCTTTGTTGCTTCGTAGTAGTCACTGAATATGTCCTTTGGTTTTCCTTGAGTACAGATGTTTGTGTGAGTTGCACATTGCTTTTGAATTCTATACCTGATAAGAGAAATGACATATATAATGTTAATATCATATTAGTTATTGTGTATTTTAATATAAAAAGTAAACATTTTCATTTTGCGTACCTTGGGATTGGGAAACATGCCTTTTTGTTGCAATTGTCACACCATAAAAATTCATCTCTTGATTTTACCTTTTTACAACATACTTCGCAACAAATAAAATACCAACCAAAATTATCCATCTTAATGTTTATAATCTTTCCCTAACAGGTAAAGATAGTTTCCTAGAAATTGAATTTAATATCAATCAATTCATAATTTTATAGTTAAATTTTGTAAAAGCAGGTCTATATTACATAAAGCAATGTTAAGGACACAATGTTATTATTCAAGGTTTTCTTTTTTCTTACCTCATTACCAGAGTCCTACATAACTTTTGTTATTTCACTTATGATTCTTCTGTTGATGTTCATCTCTTCTTGGATTGTCACTTGTGGTTTGAATTGCTTTGGCATTTGTACCATCTTTGACAATAAGTTATGCTCTCCTGCAATGCATGGGATTCGTTAAAAAAAAAAAAAACAATTATCTATGTATAAACTTATATCTATGGTACAATAATGAATGCATTGATGTATATATGACATTGTCCAATTCAGCATTCAACTTGAAATGCCGTGGCCCTTTCTTTCTTCCAATGTAAATGCATTGCATCTCAGGGTTGGCAAAGCCAATTAAATTGACCTTATTAAACACTTTCGTACCATCACAAAAAAGCCATTCATGCATAAAATGTAATGGTTGACGTTGAAACTGAAAAGATGAACCGGAGAATTGAGATTGTTAATTTCAGGCCCATCAATGGACCCTCCTATCACATGTAATTGTTGGACACTTCTTAAGCAAGGAGGGTATGGACAATTGCACAAAACACATGACATTACAACTTCAATATTTATAGATTCAATTTATTTACAGAGGATCCATTGTCTCTGAAGACTTGAAGTGCTAGCTAGAAGTTAGGTTAGCTACCTCTCATTTTATTCTAAGATTTTCGTAGGCCATTTATGGCATGCAACAAAGGGCTCATGCAACTGCAGCAGGATTTGAAACACATTGAATTTAGATCAAATATTCATACTTATAAAAGTAGAATAATAACGATCTATTAGCCATCAATATCACAAAGTTTGTGCTGGATATTTGGTTAGATTTCCCAGCAAATAGAAATGAAAGACAATATGATTAAAACAGGGCATTCCCATCACAATTAGAAACCTAAAATAAACTTAAAATCTCAGGTAAACAATACCCAATTGTGCATAAATTACAATAAGAATTCACAAAATTAAATCCAATAACCCAATTATTGGAAGCACCTGTCCAGAGCTACACGTCGTAGTTATAATGATATCACGAATGTGCAAAGACTAAATTACCAGAGCCAGCCAGGTATATTATATGTAAAACGGTACTTGTGTTTTGATATTTTCATACCCTAACACTATTTACTACTAATATTTTATATGGCAAATACGTTTGATACAAAATAAACTTCAAAATCCAAATAGATCCACAATATTGCATATACAGTTTAGATTAAACTTAATAAACCAATAATGATATAAAAAAGACTCCCACAGATAGACATAGTCTACTCCAACCCTGCCACAAACCAAAAATCTACAGGGAATTCAATAATCAAATAGAAAATAACAAACTGAATCTGAGTTTCCAGTCAGTTATACAACTTCTTAATTGGAGGCTTACATAATAATTCAGACAAAATACTTTGTATTTCAAACAATATCTTATAGGAATTAAGAAACTCCAACCAAGGCTACTAATAATAACAAAAAAATAAAGAAAAGTACAAATCTCCAACCAAATAGAAAAAGGAATTAAAATACAAAATAAGAAAATGTGAGAACCTGAGAGGAGGGGGATATAGTATATGTATACTCATGGATTGTCACACCATCTCAACCATCATGGGGCAGCATTGAAGTTTTATAGGTCAAACCACATACTGAGTAACCCCTTCTTGAAATTTGATATATATTAGAACCACACGCAAAGCCAAACTACAGGTTTACAAATATCCTCATACTCAACTGCTTTAAATTTCAAGTTCACAAATAATAATAAAAATTTCCAACCAAATTCAAAATTATAAACTACAAAATACAATGAACTCTAGAATACAAACCAAATTAAGAATTAATTATAAAGAAAGAAATAAAAATTTCATCAACACATTTTTAATTCCCTATTTTTGTATAATGAAGAGGCAGAAAGCTGGCATTTTAGGTAGCCAAATAATTATTCAACCAAACAGACGATTAAGCTAAGGTAAATCGGATATGCTAAAAAAACCTAAATAGCAAATAAAGTAGAACTTGAAGATAAAGCAAAACCTATAGGATTGTTGTCAGATTTTGAGGGTTGGGAGGCTCTTCAATACTATCTCCACTACAAAACCCATTCATATCCACTATTTTCTTACAAAACCTGTAGAATTTGATTTTCTATTAGTGTTTCCCTGACTTCAACAAAAAAGAATAGAGAGGAAAAAAGGGTTAGGAATTGAAATCCCTAAATTGACAGAAAACCTAATTGAAGATAGTAGGAAAAGAGATTAGTCATAGATTAATTGTGAAATACCCAGAGAGAATGATCTGATATAGCGGCCGGGTCGGAGATTGAAAACGTTGGCACCCATGGTCGAGCTTAGGTCTGTGTTTGAGAGAGGAACAACCATGGTCGTGCTTGGGTCAGCGTTTGAGAGAGGATAGATAACAATCTTTTGCTTGATTTGTTGTTTCTTCGTTGATTCTTTAGTCTGCTAGCAAAATAGGTTTGTTTAAGGAGTTTTAATGGGTTTGCTTTGGGGGAAGAAAGAGAGGTTTTTTAATTAGGTTTGTTTCAGGAGTTTTATCGGGTTTGCTTTTGGGGAAGAAAGATAGGTTTTTTAATTAGTTTATTAATTTTAAAATCAAGTCTCATATTGTTTCCTGATCAACTTGAAGCTATGGCCCACTATTAGATAATTAATTAATAGTTTATTAATTATTTTTTTATTAAAAAATATAAATAAAAAATGCTGATGTGGAAAATTGTGGAGACAGGAAAAACTTCGGTTTTATATATATATATATATATATATATATATAGATTATGATTTATATAATTTATTTAATGATGATGATGATTATGAGTAATAAATTATTTATTTTATTAAATAATTCTTATTGAGTAATGTTTATGATAATAATTAGTTGATCCAAATAAATATATATATATATATATTTAAGAAAAAATGTCTGAAGGCTTTTATTTATTTATTTATTTATTTATCCAAGTTGCCTTTGGTTAGTTCTGAGTTCTCAGTTATGCCCATTTGTATATAAAATAAAATTATAAATGAAAAAATCTTCCAGAACTCGAGAAGATATCCTTGAAGCATGGAGCGAGCTTACTTTTTCTGGTTGTTTCTTCATCTCACTTCCTATCTCTACTTCTCCCTTTATTTATGTAGTCCCCCCCCCCCCCCCCCCCCCCACTCTTGATCTATTTTTCATCCTCCTTCAAGCTTTGACTCACATCATGGAATGATGATTTAACAGTGAAAACAACATTTTTATTGTCCTTCTATATAACCTGGGAAAAAATCTATTACCATAATCTATTACACAATTTCTTTACTGCAATTGTAAGTGGCAAATGTCGTGTGCTAACTTGCCCTTTGTTTAATGGTAGATTTCAAAGATTATCCTCCATTTCAAAATAAAAATTTATTGTTTTAAATTTTTAATTAAAGTGTGTTTAAAAATATTAAGTATGAATTTTTCTTATTATTATTTTTTCTTTTTTCAATGGGTTATGGAGAGATTTATAATTGCAAGTGTTTGTAGAATATGGCTTGAATTAGGAGTTTGACTCCTTGTTGGATTTGGATAAGAAAGGAATTTTATTCCTTTTGGGTTACTATTGTTTGAAGTTATCAAGCTCTATTAGAAATCTTGTCTACTACTTGGTTTTGAGTTCTATTTGGAATAGGAGTGATTCTCCTTTTGTGTGTAGAAAAGAAGTCTAGTTTTCTTGGTTTTGGATATGCTAGCGGACTCAAGTCTCCTATATAAGCATACTGCTATTATGGCAAATTGAGGAGAATTCTGAGGTGTGAGAAAAAGAGGCTCTTTCTTGGTTTGGTTATTTCATATTTGTGGGTTGCAATTTGATATAGTGAAATTTGTTCGTCATTGTGGCGGATGTAGGCTATTGCTGAACCACATAAATCTTGGTGTTTTATGTGTATTTTCTTTTGGATTAATTTCCTTTGTTCCTATTAATTGTTTGGAGATTTTTTTCAAGCCTAAAATATTTTCACAATCAATTGTGGTAAGTTTAAGCTTTCGCTATTTTACAACAAATAGGTATTAGAGTCAAGGTTCGTTACCTAGGCGTTTGGATTTGTTCTCTTTGGAGATTTTGATGATTAGTTTGTGGATCTGATTATTAGAGAGAAAGATGTCAAGTAATTCCTCTACAAAATCTTCGGCAGATTCCTCAGGAAAAGTTTTGGCAATCTTCTGCAAAACCTTTGACCGTTAGGACGATGCTTTCTAATGCCAAATTTGAAGTAGAGAAATTTGATGGAATGAATAACTTTGGCATGTGGCAATGCGAAGTTATGGATGTCTTGGTCCAACAAGAG
The DNA here is from genome assembly GCA_029955455.1 of Quercus agrifolia. Lineage (NCBI taxonomy): Eukaryota > Viridiplantae > Streptophyta > Magnoliopsida > Fagales > Fagaceae > Quercus > Quercus agrifolia. The sequence continues at coordinate 60,349,702 of JARQAD010000004.1, forward strand.
TTGGATATTACTTTAGAAGACAAACCTGAAGGGATGTCAGACAAGGATTGGGAAAAGATTAATAGACAAGCATGTGGCACCATTCGTTTGTGTTTGGCCAAGATTCAAAAGTATTTTGTTATGAGGGAGACAGAGGCTAAAGAGCTTTGGAAGAAATTGGAGGAAAAGTATATAACCAAGAGTGTGGAGAATCGTCTCTACTTGAAGAAAAAGTTCTTTCATATCCAATATCATGCAGGTATTTCTATGTCTAAGCACTTGAATGATTACAATAAAATACTTGCTGATTTGCAAAACTTGGAAGTTGATATTAGCAGTGAGGATAAAGCTCTCTTGTTATTGAATTCATTGCATGATACTTATGATCATCTAATTACTACATTGCTGTATGGAAAAGATGAGATTAAGTTTGATGATGTGTCCTATGCTTTGACTAATAATAAGTATCGTAAGAAAGATAGGCAAGCTCAAAGGGACACAATGACTGAGGCTTTGATTGTTAAAGGCATGTCTAATGATAAGAAACTCGAGAAAGATGAGTGTGCTTATTGTCGCAAAAAGGGGCATTGGAAGAAAGATTGTCCTCTGTTGCAAAACAAAGACAAGAAGGATTCTAATGCAAATGTAGCACATGATAGTGATGAGGATTTTGATTTTGCATTGACTAGTTCATCATTTGTTTGCCATTCCAATGAGTGGGTTTTGGATTCAACTTACACCTTCCATATGTGTCCGAAGAAGGAATGGTTTTACAACCTAGAAGAGTCAAAACTTGGTTCAGTCAACATTGGTAATGATCAAACCTGTGAAATTTTGGGGAAAGGTAAAATCAAGCTAAAATTGCATGATGGAACATTTCTTTTTTCTGAATGAGGTTCGATACATACCTCGTTTGAAGAGGAATTTCATTTCAGTTGGTTTGTTAGAAACAAAGGGTTTCAAGATTGCTATAGAGAATGGAACTCTTAAAGTACTACATGGTGCTTTGGTAGTGATGATTGCCACACATCAAAGGAGCATGTATTTCCTTAAAAGGAGTACTATTGTAGGTGGAGTAACGATTAGGGAGGTTACTTCAGACACTATTAGACTTTTGGAGCATGCCAATGATAATACTTCGTTTGAGAGTACCAAGAACTGCAAATTTGAAGTTTGTGAGCCTTGTTCTTTGGAGAAGCAAAATAGGGTCAAGTTTGTTTCCTTAGTTCATCATACTAAAGGTATGCTTGACTATGTACATAGTGATGTGTGAGGGCCTATTAAGGTTGCTTCTTTTGGAGGTAGGAATCATGATGTTAATTTTGGTGGTGACATGGTGATTAAGCCTTTGCACAAGTTCAAGCGTTGCTTCGACATGTTTGGTATTTGCAATTTGAATTAGCCTATAGGGGCTTTGTTAGAGGTGATGAAGAAATTTCATTTGTGGTGATATGCACTTGTTTGGAGTTTGTTTTTTGGATTTGGCACCATCTTTGGGTGCATTTGGCGTCTATTGGCACATTTGGAAGTAGTTTTTTGGATAATTTGCACTTTGTTCTCTTGGTTAGGCTCTAATTTGATTTAGCGCTTTGCATTTGTGGTTTGAGAGATGTCTTGTCAAGGTGGAGACTTGTTAAAGATTTGTATTTGGTGGACTGCTAATTTCATTTGTGAGGTTTGATGGAATTCAAGCCAAGGTGGAGATTTGTAGAATATGGCTTGAATTAGGAGTTTGACTCTTTGTTCGATTTGGATAAGAAAGAAATTTTATTCCTTTTGGTTACTGTTGTTTGAAGTTATCAGGCTTTATTAGAAGTCTTGTCTACCACTTGATTTTGAGTTCTATTTGGAATATGAGTGATCCTCCTTTTGTGTGTGGAAAAGAAATCTAGTCCTTCTTGGTTTTGGATTTGCTAGCCGACTCAAGTTTCCTATTTAAGCATAGTGCTATTGCGGCGAATTGAGGAGAGTTTTGAGGTGTGAGCAAAAGAGGCTCTCTCTTGATTTGGTTATTTCATATTTGTGGGTTGCAATTTGATATAGTGAAATTTGTTCGTCATTGCTCATGGATGTAGGCTATTGTTGAACCATGTAAATCTTGGTGTTTTGTGTCTATTTTCTTTTGGATTAATTTTCTTCATTTCTATTAATTGTTTGGAGATCTTTTTCAAGCCTAAAATATTTTCACAATTAATTGTAGTAAATTCGAGTTTCCGCTATTTTACAACAGTTTTTTGGTACTTAATAAATTTTGCATTTTTATTCTAAATTTATCAGTTTTTTATTTTTTATTTTTTTTATTATTTTATTTTTTATTAACCATGGTTAAACTTTTGTAAAGAGATTCTTATAGAAATTTAGAATACTTTCTTACTAATAAACAAAAGGGGAGACATGTTAGTTTCTTCAAACTTCAAGGGATGAGAGTGTTTTTTTGCCCTCAGGTTTAGGATGGAGTGTCATTCCCTCAAACCTCAAGGGAGGGGAGTGTAATTCTCCTAATAAGAGTTGTGACTGTGATTGTATAAGGGGCTGAGGTGGTAGTAATTAGCTATCAAGATTAGTTAATGGCAGTTAGTTAGTGGCAGTTGGTTAGTTGTTGTGATGAGTCAAGAATCAAGCTAGTTACTAGTAGTAGATTTGTAATTAGAATTTATAATTAGCTAGTACCTATAAAAGGGGAAAACAAGAATATGTAACCAATTTTTGGCATGAATAATAGAATTCTCATTCTTATCCTCTCTCTAAACCTCTTCTCTCTCAACCTCTCTATTTCTCATGAAACCGGATTCTTGTTAATCTTCTTCCTTTTCCTTAATTCATTCAATTCTTTTAAGAACTTGTAAAATCCTATCAATTTGGTATCAGAGCCAATTCTGTCACTATGTCAAAAACTTGATCTTCTTCTTTCCTTAATGAAAAAGTCAATGCGCTGTCATTGACAATAGAGCAACATGACCAAGAGTTTTGTGTAGTTCATCAGAAGCTAGATGCAGTCGCAAGTATGTTGCAGACCCTAACAGAAACAGTTTAGGGTATGACAGAAGTTGGTAATGGTTGGCAATAGAGGACTACATCCCCTCCAAGAACTTCATCTCCAATGATGACAAATCATCAAGATTCTGCTTTGGCTGCTATTCCTAAGGCTGTAAGATTGGAGTTTCCGAAGTTTAAGGGTGAGAATCCATTGGGTTGGGTTTATAAGGCCAACCAATTTTTTCAATTATACAATACCCCAGTAAGCTAGAAGATACTCTTAGCTTTATATCATATGGAATATGAGGCTTTGCTTTTGGTTTCAAGATGCAGAGGAGGCTGGCCAATTTACTAGTTAGGAGGCTTTTGTTAGAGCATTGCATGTAAGGTTTGGTTCTTTCGCTTATGATGATCCTATAGAAACTCTAACAAAATTGAAGCAAGTGGGGTTTGTATTTGCTTACAAATCAAATTAAGGAGCTATCTTAGAAGCACAAACTCAATTGTTTCTTGAGTAGATTGAAGGAAGAAATTTAATTGCCAATTAGAATGCTGAATCTCCAAAATTTGAATTTATCTTTTGGTCTTGCCAAAATACAAGAAGAATATCTTTTTGCATGCAAGAAGAATGTCAAACCATGGGGTGAAGTGTCCAAGCCTTCAATTCTGGGTCCTCCGCCAATCAAGAATGACTTGAAGACTACCAAACTCCTTGTCCAAAAACTTACTACTATGCAGGTTGACGATCGAAAGAAGAAGAGGTTATACTTCTATTGTGAGGATAAATGGCATGTGGGACATCAATGCAAGACCCCAAAGATCTTCCTTATTGAAGGGTTTCAGCAGTACAACTAGGGGAGTAATCAAGAAGTGCCTGTGGAAGAGTGATCAACCAGGGGAATTTTTAGAAGTGTAGTTTGGAAAAAAATATTTTTTATTTATGCTAAATGTAGCATCTCTTTCACATTTATGTGTCTCATTCACATATAATACCCACATAATGTGATAGAGATGTTGCATATAATCAAAACACCATATACCACCTTCTATTTACAAAGTGCAAGAAAGGATCATTCGGAATTTTTGAGCCTAAAAGAAATTAGCATGTGGGCTTGCAGAACATGCAATTCTATGAGCCCACAAGTGTTGCATATAATGTTAGATTTATCACCATTAATTTTTCTGACATAATCCCCAAATTCAACAACTTCTATTACTATAGCTGCAAACCTTCAAGGAAAGCCAACCAAGTAGTTTCCACTGATCATATTACCCAAAATCAACACAAAATTAAGTCATCCACATCCCCATGAAACCCACAGCTCAAAAATATGAAACTCAAAAGAGCCATCAATTAAGAGTAGCCGCTGAGGATTTTAGATATCCTTAGAAACCTGTATAAAAGCCAAGTAGATGGGAACATTAAGAGAATATGAAATAGAAACTTCACCAGCCCTAAACCACTTCATTTACTATTGTCCCACAAGACACAACTTTTAGTGCCAAATATAACAGAGGCCAAAATGAGTTTCTTAGATCCTTGATCACATACAGAGAATCCTCTCTTTATACCTTATCACATTGATTAAAAAATTCTCTCTTTTGTCATATTTTAAGGCTCTTTGCCTTTGCTTCATGTGTTTATGGTTTAACCCCTTTTATTCGAAAGCTACCGCTTTGTGTGTAGCTTCCAAGATATACTACTAGCCGTCTTCACTTTCGGTGTGGACATGAGTAGTGGGATTGACTTCCTTGACTTGAGTCTAAGAAAAAAAGCTAGGCTAATTAAAGCTCAATTATTTATTATTTGAGTATGAATGAGAGTTTGATTTTCTAATTTGATTGATGTTTAATTTGATTTAATTTTAAAAGTTTTATGTTTGGGTGTGAAGTTAACAAAATTGTAAGGATTAATTTATAACAATTACAAATTTTCAGGTCTAATTTGAAAATTTTAAAACTATATAGTTTAATTTGAAACCACATCTAATACGAAGGGTTTAAATGTTATTTGTACAAATAATTATGTTCTACATAATTTAGAAAAAAAAAAAAATTAAAAAGGAAGAGGTAAAAACAAATTTTTTTTACATAATAAACAGAGTTCCTTGATCCACCTTGGTAGGTAATTTGTGCCAATCTATCTTATAAGTAATTTTTAAAGAAAAATTAAAGGATCACAACAAATTTTATATTTGTTTTCACATCTATTTGTGAGTCGTATAAAAAATGTGATGAGTTCATGCGAAAGTTTACAAATAAATAGTTACAATTTATTATATATGATAGTTGTGAAAAAAGGCGTATAATTGATTGTGGTTAAGATAAATTTTTTTTAAAACTATTTTATTTTAAGCAAACAAGGAATTTCTATTGAGTTTTGAAATCATAAATATGGCTTTGATTAGCTGGGAGCCTGAAGATAATTTCAAATGTGCTTGTGCAAGTGCAAGCCTTCACTTCTTCTGCAGTACCACCAATCAAATGTTATTCTCTTACTATTACACGTGGCACAAGTTCACTGGCCATGATGGGTGCCTGTACACAGGAGCAGTCCTTACCTTACTAATTCCTCAATTGGTCTGCTACGTACTCTGCTTATCCATTGTTTTAACTATACTTCTGAAACTGCCATTTGGCATTTCCTTTGAGAATGGGTGCTCTTCCATTCCAAAGCTTAGCTCATTTACCTTGTGCTGCTTCTTTATCTCCAAGGTATAATCTCTGCTCTTTTATTTTATTTTCTTTTTTCCTGTAGAATTTACATTCATTGTGGAATTTAACCCAAAAAAAAAGAAGAAGATCATTTTGTTATTATTGTTTTCAATCATTAGTCATTGTTATTGTTAGCTGTGGTATTCACTATTCATACCAACTAGAACTCAGAAAGTCTTTTTTTTTTTTAATACTTAAAATCAAATTTAGTTGCAGTAGAATTTGCCATGCATTGTTCCTTTTGGAATTTTTGGCTGTAGGGATTAGAATAAATGTCTTTTGGCATTTGGGTACGCTTCGTTTGTTCTTAGTTGTTTCAAATTTTCAATTAGAATTTATTGAACATTTGGGTTCAATTTTCTTTCACTTGGCATCTGGGTATGCTGCATATTTGGTTATATACTGCTGATAATATAGATTCACCTCAAAATATTCATTAGAATCAGCACTAACTTGGCTCCTAATTGTTGGTTTATTTACTTTTTGCAAGCATCTAATCAGGCAAGACACAGTATCTTAGTTGCTTCTCATGACAGGTTATAGAGGGCTTGAAGGAGGTTCTGATTGGCATGAGGGTTGGAGGTATTGTAATGTCCACTTATCAATTGGTTTCCAACATCTTTAGTGATTTTTGCTATAAAATGCTACCTCTATTTCTTTGGCCCGCTATGATGATATACATCCTCAGCAGTCAGCAGTGGCTTAGATTTTCAATTTCACCCAATGCTCCTGTTTTTTATTTCATTTCCTTTTAATTTTTTTTTTTGATCGGTAAATAAAAATTTTATTATTAAACAAAATAAATACAGAAATAAACATTTTATTAGTGGTGGTGTGTAGGCATCCGGTTTTTGCCCCTCATTGACCTATACCTTGAGGGGGTTCCTCGTCATAAAAAAACAAAATAAAAAAACAAAAATAAATACAGAAAAGTGGAAACAATTGTGCCCCTAGTACTCAGGTAGTATACTAAGGGAGACAATATTAATTAAATGTTATTCTCTTAAATCTTAATACTGGATTATGCCGGTAAATAACTTAATCAGCACACTCTCTCTCTCTCTCTCTCTCTCTAATAATATATTTATCATTCCAATGAGCAAATTTTGTCCAAATCTTTTAACACTAAACAAGAGTCTGAATGGTAAATTTGTATTCATTTCATATGTTAGTAAAGATGTGATGTTTACCTATCATTTTGGTGGTTCTAGATCCTAATGTCTGCCTTTTGCTATCAATTCCATAAACATAAAGAAATTGCTGACATTTTCAGAAAAAAGAAGAGCATTAATACCTCCTTCTTTGGGATACATAGACGAAAACTTGCAGCCAATCCCTGAAGAGGTTACACTTTAACTTGTCTGTTTATTATTCTAGTATTTGTACTCCCATAACCTTTTTTGTTAAAATGACTATTTCGTTTTTCTTTTGTTGCCATCTCTTTAATGGAAATCACTCTCCCTATTGCATTTTTCAGTTTTCACTTACAATATTAATAGTATTAAGGATAAAGAGTTTGTGTTGTACATTGATTAAATTAAGACTAAAACATATATGATTTTTGGTTCATGGTTGCAGTTTGGTCCTCGACGTAGCCTTTTATCGCATGCAAACGAGCCTTTGGTATTTGAGGTGCAGCTGTTGAAAGTAATATTCAAGTATTCTTTTTGAATAATTGTATTCAATTCTTTTGTGAAGAATATACAAGTTATATTTTGGTGGGTAATAGTGAAGTTTTATTTGTTTGAAATTTAATTATTGTATTTGGATCTTCTTCCCTCCCCATATATAGTTTGAATGGATAACTTTTGTCATTTCAAATGGGAAATTTATTTGGACTGTTGTAGAATATCTTAGATCTGAATCAACTAATGCCCCACTGCCAATTCATATACTAAAGAAATAATTTGGCGTGGACACATTCAAAAGTATTGTCCACTAGAAAGTGGACAGGTATGGACCATGGTGTCATGGACTAAGTTCTTGAAAAAATATATGGATATCTGTAATTTAAAAGGTTGATTTTTATGCTTAATCATATGATTCATATCTTCTATATATAAAAAGAGTCCATACTTAAAGCTACAAGGACATGGCTAAGTAAGTTTGGTTTATTCAATGTAGGGTTGTGTGGGGCTTTATATAGTGAGCTCTACTAGGGTTTCTAGATCCTTCTATTTCACCTTTTTTTTATAAACAATTATTTGTAATTATTAATAATTTTTTTTTTTTTTTGGGGGGGTGGGGGGGAGGTAGCTCTACTCGGGCGGTCTATGGGGGTATTGATTGAGTTACTTGTAGGGACTTGGAATCTTTGTGGGAGTTTAATATATAATAATATTGGACAAATAGTTTTAGTGTTTATAATAATGCAATGCGAACTCTATTAATATACCATTTTTAATTAATTAAAAAAAATTAGAGATTTTGTGTAAAAACGCTACCTAAATTTTTATTTTATTTTTTTATTTGGATTGATTGTATACCTTGAATAAAATAAGCAGTATGTATGCAAGATGCAAAGATTATATAAGAATTTTATTTAAAACAACAAATTACAAATACTATCAAAACTAACTCTAACTAATCCATTCAGCAAGAGAGAAAGAAATGGAAATAGATGGAATGAAATGAATTATTTTTTTAATATTCATTTCATTCTCTTGTTTGAGAGTTTGAATGGGAAAGAATGGAATGAGTAAGAGAGAACACTAATTCTTTTCATTCTCTTAAATTTTCATATTTTCATTCCTCCTAAAATTAGGTAGGTTTGTTGCAACCTAGTCAATGATTTTCAAAAATATTTTATCAAAGAAAGGGGCAAATTTTTTTTCAAAAAATAAAGAGAGCAAAATCATGTAAATCATTTTTTTTTATTTTAAAATCATGCATTCCTAAGAGGGACAAGTCAATACCAAGACTCAAATTGTAGAAAATGAGATGACCAAGTAAGGTGATCATTCACTACCAAGAAGTGGTGGCATGCGAATCACATATAGACATTTTTCCTAATAATTTCAAACCCATGAAGCATTCATTTTTCCACGCATGACCATGCACATAATTCTCAACTACGTACAAAATAACCTACCAAAGTGTGTTTTGGATCCTTAGTTGGTAAGTGACCAAGAGTTTAAGTTTCATTAATCAACCACGCGAGTTCAACCGATTGGATATGAAATGATAGAGGCATTGCTTCCGCTATCAAAATAGTCATATTGCTTGCGAACCCCTTTCACCAAAAGAAAAAGTTTTTCAAAATCAACCCAGATTTATATCTTTGCACTCAAGCTCTCTAGGCTAAGAAGTTAGAACTCAAGATGACGGAGAAATGCCTCATTTCTACTATCTTCCCGCTTGTAGAGAAATATCCTTTGATAGCTAACGTTGGGACAGGTTAATTGGTCTTAGGAATCTCAAGCTATGACATAGTTTGTGAAACTACCAAAAGAATCTGAGTCAACCAAGTTAATTCCCTAATAGTTTATTATCACTGAGTATGTTGTTTCACTTTGGACATGCATATTATTGTAGACTTGTAAATTTATACTAATTCATTATTCCCATTGTTAGCTTATGCATTTTGCATAAAAAGTCTTATTAAGTTAGGTAGTACTAAACCTATAACATGATCCTTGAAGCCAAATAATTTCCTTCCAGTAATTTTGAATTACTTTGAGTAATACAAATTTGGTTCTCCTCAAACAAATTCAAGTAAAATGTTGTAAATAATGCACAAATAAAAACCATATGTTGTGTTAGAATCATGTAAAAGTGATGGTGCATCACTTATGACTTGACACCTATAAGTTGTGAAGCAAAAATGTGTCCCTAACATGATTGTTGTTCTTCTAAATAACCATTTTTGCAAATACATCTTACAAGTTCCAACAACTTCTCTATTATATCTTTCATTCCATGTAAATAACATTTCATCTCATTTCCATCCCCTACACTCAAACCACTCATACTTGAGAGAAATTGAAGTAATAATTGATAATACGTTTACAATTCTTCTCTTGAGAAAATTTATAACAAAGGAAAACTATATTGTGAGACATTGGAGGAAACCAAAAGCCTACTTGTAGATGCAATATTGTGTCTAATAGTGTAATATACTTATTTTGGTGTAGTGCAGGACCTTCAATTGAAGTTTCTTCACAGGATCATAATATAAAACTCCTGATACAAATTCTTCCTAAATAGAAGATATCCTCCAGAGCTGTCAACGAAAGACAGATTTTTAATATCAGATAATATCTAGAATTCCAGATGCACTCTGTACCCTCCTTTTTGACCTTCCAAAGAGTAATTCTTTCTTTGCTGCTACTACCGGCATGCGTTCTGATCACAAACTTCATATTTGTTGTCACCGTTGATTCTTTACGAATATTATCAAATCCCCACCTCTTTGAAACATCATATGATTGTTGTTGTAATTTGGGCCTGGTTGTATCATTTTGTTGCATGCAAATTAGGCTTTGTTCACATAAAAAAAGAAAAAAAGAAAGAAAAGAAAAAAGCTTTGTTATTTGAGGTGCAACTGTTGAAAGTAATATGAGTTCTTGAAAACTTGTATTCAATTCTTTTGTGAAGATTCAAGTTTTATGAGTTCTTGAAAATTTGTATTTGATTCTTTTGTGAAGATTCAAGTTTTAGTTATTTATTTATTTTTTTGAGAAAGTGATTCAAGTTTTGGTTTGAGATAAAGGTTTTTTTTTTTTTTTTTTTTTTTTTGCACTTGATTATTGTATTTGGATCTCCTCCTTCCCATAAATAGTTTGAATTGACAATGTGTGTCATTTCAAATGGGAAATTTATTTGAATTGTTGTGTAATAATATCTTAGATCTGAATCTGAGTAATATGCCACTGCCAATTCATGTACTAAAGAAATAATTTGGGACGGACACATTCATAGATATTAGCCACTAAGTGGAATGGCATGGACTATAAGTTCCGGTAAAAGTAAATGGATTTTTGTAATGTAAAAGGTTGATTTTTATGCTAAAGCATGCATTCAAAAAATAAGGACCTTGCACTTCAAGACTTAAGTCAAGAGGGAGGTTTGGTATGTATAGATCCGTTTAGTTCCATGGCTGGAAGATGTCATTTAAATTCACTAGTTGGGTTTAATTGTTTAAGTGATAGATCAACAAAGATAATAACATTGTTTGTAGTGGTTTAAATCTATGGTTAAAACTTGCCCTTTCCTTTGTTCACTATCTACTTATCGCTCAAGAAAAAAAAAAAAAAAAAAAAAACCTGTTAGTCATGATGTGATTAAGTTCAAACTAATTAAATAGTGTTTTTTTTTTTTGATAAGCTTCACTGTTTTTGATAAGCACTAATTAATTAGTGTTTATAACTCTCTTTCTCTTACTAAATATATTCAACAGAATATCTCTCATATAGAAATCATCATTGTTAAAGACACTTGGATTTGCTTAGATAATTTCATTAATATAAAAAGAGTTATTTTTTGGGTGAGATAAATATAAAAGAGGAGTTTATCTATAAACTCGTTATATTAATATATCAAGGATCTTTCTTATTAAAAAATTAAAAAAAAAATTCAGGATCTTCTAATATAAGGGGAAAAAAAAAAAAAAAAAAAATTTGCACTGAAACAAAACGGTGTCGTTTGAGGTAAGAACAACACTGCTTTTGCTTTTGCTTAATTCCGAAGTAAAATTACACAATGGAACAAACAAAAACAATTATTCTCACCCGCAACATCATTTTGCTTTCAAAGCAATAATCTCAGAAAACCCACCAATTTCGATACTTTTTAAAACACCAAAACAAAAACGTTTTCATTTTTATTTCAAAAAACCAAAACTTTCCCATAAAAGCTATCCACTTATTTGTTTGGGATCCTAGAAAAACCAAAATGGAGAAAATGGCGCAAGGATGGTTCTCTGGGATCAGCAGCAGCAGTAACAGTGAAGAGCAACAGCAAAAGCCTTCGTCGTCTCTGTTAGCAGATTGGAATTCTTACGCGGCTGCTCAATCTCCGGAGGACAGCTCTAGTTTGGGTTTGGGTTTCGATCTCGAATCTGCGGTCAGGTCCGCAAACGACACCGTTTCGGGAACTTTCAGTGTGTAAGCTATCCCTCTCATTTCTCAATTATGGGTTTTTTGTTTCTTTCCTTTTTGAATTATGGGTTTTGGGTATTTTGTATTGGGGTTTGGGGAATAGTGTGTAAGTATGAATGGATTAGACTATAAGGAATAGTGTGTATGTATATGTGGGATTTGGATGTGGGTGTTTGGTTTTAGGATTTTGGTTGTGTAAGTATGAATGAATCAATACAAGATTTACCTTATTTTTTTTTGCATTGTGTTGAGTAAGTTTGAATGATTCAATATAAGAAAAAAGTACACATATATGGTGACTTGAATTTGCATTATGTTGAGTAAGCATGAATATATGTTGTACCTTGGTGTGATGGCAAGTGTCCTCTATCCAAGTGACGTGTAACAGATTTGAGTCTGAGAATCAGCTCTTTAGAAATTGGGGTTAGATTGTCTATCAAGTTACCTCTTTTAGACTGTGTTTAAGTAGAGTCTTGTAGCATGAGCGTAGATTACTTGATTTTGCAGATTTTATGTGTAGGTGGATCTGGTTGCAGTTGTTTGGTTTTTAGCATTAGAAGGTGTGAGGCATAGTTGGGTTACCTGATTCTGCATTATGTTGCATAAGTGTGAGTGAATTAATATAAGAAAGAGCGTTTGTGTGTGTGTAGGTGGATCTGGTGTGGTTGTTTGGTTTTAAGTATTGCCAAGTGCCTTGTAGCTCAACTGGTTGGTACCTCCTGGTGTTTTCAATGGAGACATCCAAGTTCAAATCCCCCCACCCCTATTTAATAATAAAAAAAGTATTAGCATGGTGTAAGGCATAGCATGTTACAGTTGTTACCTGATTTTGCATTATGTTGTGTAAGTATGAATGGACTAATATAGGAAAGTTAACACACACATGGCTATGTTTATGCGTATGTATAGGTGGATCTAGTTATGGGTGTTTGGTTTTAGGCATAAGTAGGTTACCTGATTTCTCATTATGTTGGTGCAAATATGAATGAATTCATATAAGGAAGTGTATATATGGGCATGGGCATGTGTATGTATATGTGGGTCACATTATCTTCTTATACCCTTCATGCTTGCAAAATTGAAGATAATCAGAGATCAACAACTTTTTCATATATAAATAATAATAAAAATTTTATACTTCAAAACTATACACTAAACATGAGTTTATGGATTGGATTGTAAATAATATCCGATAACAAGAAATTTGGCATGTGTGTTAAGAATAAGATAACATATAATCCGATGGTGGGATTTCAAAATATTAATCCAATAAATTGTTGTAAGTTGTGTAACATTAACAAAATATTACATTAGGTGTTACTTGATCCCGTGCATATGTTTTAAATTCATAAGCTGCTTCATGGCCTTTGCTGTAAATGGCCAAAAGAAAGCATGGGCATCTTAATTGGCACTGACTCACCAACTTATAGATTTAATTCCTAAATTCACAGATTAACACTAATTGCAAAGAAAGTATGTGCTACATATTTGAAGGAGACAGTGTTGGTAGCGAGGTCAGCTCATGCACTTAGAAATTTAATTGTGATATTGGATGAAAGATAGTGACAACTTGTGGATTCTAAAGGGTATATGCCTTTAGCGATAAGGTGATTCATAAAATGTCAGAATGCTTAAATTTAGACTAGGTTAGAAGTCTTAAATTTAGACTAGGTGCTCTGAGTCATTTTATGTCGTTGTTGAGGCATGCTTATCAATACACTGCTCTCAAGAGATGCCCATGCTTATGTCTCATTTCTAATTTAGGCAGTAGCTGTGATATGTTTAGTTATTGAGCATCTATTACACCGTTATATGGAAGGTTTAAAATTTAAACAAAGCATTGTTTCTGGACATGGTGCACTTCTGAGAATTGGAAATCAATTCAATGTGAATTTTTGGTGAAGGACTTCTGTTAGAAGTTTGAATTTTTCAGTTCTGGACCTATAGCGTTGCTCTATAATTATTAGTTAACAGGTAACATATTATATTGCCACTAGCCCAGTACATAAAGTAATCATATAAACCCAGGTGGATGGTAATTTTATAACTGATGCAGTGAGGAGTATGTAAGGATGTCTACTTTCATGAACTCAAGAGGTTTGTAGTTGTCTTTGCCAAAGCTCTTGTGGAACTCCTTCAATTTGGAATCCTATCTTGGAAAAAATTGAGCTGAAGTTGGCCGGGTGGAAGAAGTTGTATTTGTCTAAGGGGGTAGATTGACGTTACTTAAGAGTACGTTATCTAGTCTTCCTACCTATTTTCTATCACTATTCACTATTCCTACTTATGTGGCTAATAGAATTGAAAAGTTGCAAAGGGATTTTCTATGAAGTGATAGCAAGACTCATTTGGAAGGATGGGATAAAGTTTGTGCGCCCATCATAGCCAATGGTGGTTTAGGTATAAGGAAACTTACTACTTTCAATAAGTCATTATTGGGAAAATGGTTGTAGCGGTTTGTGAAAGAGGAGAATCAGCTGTGGAGGAGGGTGGTAGCTTCAAAGTTTGGGGAAGAGTGGGCTAGGAGGATTTTAGCAAAAATTCTCAGTTTGTTGTTGGGTTGGGGAATAGAGTGAGATTTTGGCAGGATGGGTGGTATGGGGATCAACTTTTCCAAGTGGCTTTCCCGGGGCTGTATGGTATTTCTATTGACAAGGAGGCCTCTGTAGAAGCTTCTTTGTCAAGGCAAGGGGCGGAGGATAGAAGAATTTGGGACGTTCGTTTTATTCGGGAATTTAATGATTGGGAGATGGATGAAGGGCTGCATTTTCTTTGTATCTTGGGAGCCAATACTCCTTCAATGGATGTTGGAGACCGGTTGAGATGGATGTTGAAGCCTAAGGGGATTTTGACATCTGATTGTATTATAACAAGTTGCTGGATTCTCCCTATGTTGTCTTTCCTTGGAAAGGTATATGGAGAGTTAAGGTCCTTAGATGTGTTTCTTTCTTCATTTGGTGTGTAGCTTGGAATAAGATCCTAACGGGTGATAACTTGAGATTGAGGGGCTTGGATTTTGTGGACTCGTGCATTATCTGTCGACACTGTGGGGAGATGGTGGACTACTTACTTCTTCATTGCGAGATAGCTTATCGGTTATGGAGTTTTGTTTTTATAACTTTTGGAGTGTCATGGGTCGTAACTAGATCTATTCCAAATTTGCTTTTTGGCTGGTGGAATTGGTTGGGGAAGCATTCATCTCATATCTAGAATTTAGTTCCGTTGTGTATGCTATGGTGTCTTTGGAAGGAATGGAATCAACGGACTTTTGAGGATTTGGATAGTTCCGATGATTAGATGTCCACTTTTTTATTCTTTCGTTGGCCTCATGTTTTCTTGAGGTTCTTTTAATATATTTTTCTTACTGATAAAAAAAAAAAATGTCCACTTCTTTTAGTGGAACTCATTTTGATTGGTCTCGAGCTTGGGGACTCATCACTAGTGATTCTCTCCCTTCTTTTCGTAGCTCTCTTTCTCTTTTGTAATTAATCTATTGTTTGGTTTTCTATTATGTATTTTCTTTGTTTTCTTTTTTTCTTCTTGTAATTTTCCGGTTTGCTCTATGCTTTTCTTGCATAGAGTAGCCTTTCATATATATATATATATATATATATATATATATATATATATATATATCATTCTTACTTATCAAAAAAAAAAAAAAAACTTATTTTCTGTTGATCGGATCATAATTGGGCTTGGGTGAGTGATATCATGCTTTAGATTGAGATGGGGTTTCCTATTTTGTAATATGTGTAGACTGTGCCTTGATTATAATTGGGCTTCAGTGAATGATATCATGCTTGAGCTTGAGATGGGTTTTCCAATTGTATAATATGCGGGGGCTACAAGTTGTAATGGGGAATTTGTGGACCATCTCCTTCTTCATTGTCCTACAGTATACTCTTTATGGGTGATTATGCTTCAGGTTCTTGGTATTCAATGGGTCACGCTAGGCTCTGTGGTGGGGTTGTTATTTTGTTGGAGTCATTGGCTTGGGAACCATAATTCAGATATTTGGAATTTGATTTCAGGTTGTTTGATGTGGATTGTACAAACGGAATGAAATGGTCGCTCCTTTGAGGACACTGAGAAGACATTGGTTGAGTTAAAAGATTTGTGCTAGCGTAGTCTTTTTGTTTGGTCTTGGTGCTGGGGTTTTACGGATTGTTCTTCTCTTATAGAGTTCATTTCTTCTCTTAGAATAGCCTCTTGATTTCTTTTCTCTTTGTTTTTTGTTATTGCTTTTCTGTGTTCATCATCATGAACACCTTGTATTTTCCTCCATTTTTTTTTTCATCAAAAAATATGCGGGGACTGCTCTATTTATATATAGTTCATAGAATATAGTCTATCATTAAATTTCTTTATGATATAGGATCCCAAATCCTGTAAACGACCATTCGACCATTCTTAAATATGTACGTGAATTCCTTTTCATGTCAGTTACACGATGTGGCATGAAAAATTATAATTAGTGTAAAGGAGGGTCATCTCATTTTCTTTTTATTCGGTCTGAACTTCAGCAAAATAAGCCAGTACTATTCTGTCATAATTATAATAATTAGTGAACTTATCCCAAAAAAAAAAAAAATGGTGAAAGAAAAATTGGGCAGGATCTTGAATTAAGGGCTCATACTGATAGGTTTTCTTTAGCAGAAACATGGGAATATGTACATTCTGTTATTTTTTAGTTATGCATTCGCTGTTTGATACTTGTTCAGGGTTTCTAAAGGAGTGAGAGAACTACCTGGGAACCTACAGTCTGCCACTAGTACCGTCCCTTCTGGAAAAGCACTTATGTATTTTGGTTTGCTTCTGGCAACTGGAGTGTTCTTTGTTTTCATTTCATTTACCATGTTCCTTCCTGTCATGGTGCTAATGCCCCAGAAATTTGCCATATGCTTTACCCTTGGGTGTGGCTTTATTATTGGGTCATTCTTTGCACTAAGAGGCCCATCGAATCAGCTTGCACACATGTCATCAAAGGAGGTATATCTGCTATATTATATACCTATGGTTTACTTTTGCAACATGGTCTTTGATGGTTTGACAGATTATCAGCTTAATATTAATATGTTGTCTGATACTTTTTCTGTGTGGTATTTTTGTTATTTATCCAGAGACTTCCTTTGACATTGGGATTTATAGGCAGTATGGTGGCTACCATATATGTTTCCATGGTGCTTCACAGCTACATACTCTCCGTGCTCTTCTCTGTGATTCAGGTTTCTAATTTCATTACTCCCTTTTATATCTTTACTCTCTTTTATATCTTTACTCTATAGACTATACTCCCTCATGCTGTTAGTCCTCTTTAGAAGATCTGAATTTTTATGGGAATATCATTTAATGTATTTTCTTTCAAATAGAAAAGTTAAGGTTTCAAGTTAATAGATTTCCAAAACTACCCTGTTTAATTTGAGCTCAAATGAAAAAGGTATCCTATCAAAATAAAAATAAAAATGAAGGGTATCCTATAAAAAATTGAAAAAGTTATTTTGACTTTTCAAATAAAGTAAATGGAATTTGGGAAAGTCAGAAACAATATGGGACAGAGAGAGTATTTTTTGATTTACTGGGCCTTTGGACCTGTGTTTGTTGTTGTTCCTGCATTCCTGTAATTGTTGGTTATATTTTCACCATTGTTTTATTGAAGCAGTTGTGCATGTTCTGGTTGGTGTTGAATTAGTTGTAATATCTTCATCTTTTTTCTACCAAGACATAATATATGTTGACTACTAATTGATAATCGATAATTAACTCTAAAAGTGAAGATATTAAGTTATCCAATTGAACAACGAAATTGATGTTCCCATGGAACTTGCAGGTTCTCGCACTCATGTACTATGCTATTTCATACTTCCCTGGTGGATCTGCAGGGATGAAATTCCTCTCATCTGCTCTTACCTCTTCAGTAATGAGATGTTTTGGAAGGTGACATTGACCTTGCTCTGTTTATGGTTGCCGACTTGTATATCTCTTACTTTAATTTAGATCACTGTCAGTGTTAGTAGAAACTTTGGAATGGCATGAGAACTCAGCTGATTGATTGATGTACTTTGCCTGCAATGCATTTAATACGGAATTTTCAAAATTCCTGATAAAAGCAAAAGAACATGATCAAATTTTATTCTGTGCTGTCTTCACTCTATTGTTAGCTGTGAGATGTAGTGTGTTTTGTTTTTAGCTACCCTGAACTAAACAGCCATCTGAATGGTAACATTTCTTAAAAATTCATTTTGGATACACTCCAAAAATAACGTCAAAGAATTTTACATTTTAGTCTGTGCTTTGGATTAACTTGTTTGCCAAAAATTTATTAACTCATTTGCCGACAGTTGGTAAAATGTACAATGTACAATGTATGTAAGCTAACCCATAAAAGGATTGGAAGGCTTTTCTGTTCTGTTGCTCAACATTATTGGGGGGGTGGGATGTTTCTATAGCATATCTGTAGGATGGTCCAGGAGTATTAACAATAAAATTCAAATCATAGCAGTGCTAGGTGTCTATGCAAAAATGTTGCATTCTGACATTATCATGTACCATACCAGCTCATTTATTTTCAGTCCCCATGTCTTGACTTTTGATGTGCCCTCTTTAGTACATCTAAATCTAACTGGCGGTGATGCTAGTCCAGCATATAGATGTGGTCCTGCTGGTACTGGTTCATGGTTTTCACACCCGAGGACATGGATTGGCGTTTCAGCAAGACCCTATTATAGGCACTGTTGGTAATATCAACCATCATTTTCAGAAGGCTGTGCTTTGGCCCAACCTTGGTTCATAGGCATTCATAGTGCACTTTAATGAGTGGGCTTCATTCTTATCCATTTGCATTCTTTTTAGACTTTATTTTCAATTATATCCAATGATGATTATAGCCTTGCTTTTTCTAAATTCTCCCGGATCCCATAAGTTGAACCAAGGAATTTCCATTGTATAAGGAATTACTTGGTAACTTGTAGGGCAAAATATTTAGCACGAGTTATTTTACACCTTGAAGTTTAAAATGATCGATTTTAGACTCTTACAAACTTAAATTGATCACTTTTGGTCCTTTTGTTAATATATGTCAAATCTCTATAATGGAACGATGATGTGGCTAAATTAAAAATTGACTCATCATCACTTTAAGTTTGATAGGAAGTAGGAGTGATTATTTCAAATTTTAGGGACTAAAAGCGATTACTGAGCACTTGCATTAGATGTGCTAAAAAAATATGCTATTTAGACACATAAAAAGCTATTTTATCTATTTTAATACTTCACTTAACAATATAGCTTATATCACGTATTCTATTTTTTTACCACTTTATTTAAAAATATATTTTTTTTTCGTCCTGTACAATTGTAGAAGAGATAAAGTTTGTATAATTCCCAATGGTTATAAAAGAGAGAGAAAATTTGAATAATAAATACCCAAATATTAGTAACACATCTTGCCTTACATTGCTATTATTAGAATGTCATTGTAGGTCATACTAAATTCATTTGACATTTGACACATCTAATGGAGGTGATTTTTTGTATTTGGTGTGCCATGTTGTTAGTGACTAAAAGTGATTACTTTAAACTCCAAAGACTAAAATCACTAATAGGCTAAAGTTTAAAGACCAACAACGGTTTCAGAAAAAAGAAAAAAAGAAAAAAAGAAAAAAAGACCAATAGTGTCTTTTGGCTTGACAATAAAGTAGTAGTATGTTGTGATTGGTGTATAATAAAAATGGTGTTAGTGGTTGATCTATGTAAAAATAATATTTGCACTAATCACAACTTGACACCTCATTAAGTTGTGAAATTGTGTTTCTAACATTACTCAACTTAGGGTCTATTTAGGATCCGTTTATTTTGCTGAAACTGAAAACTTTTCGCTAAAAGTACTGTAGATAAAAGTAAATGATAGTTGAAATAGTACAGTGAGATTTATGAATAGTACCAAAAAGTGTAATAGACCCATGAATAGTAGCAAAAATAAGCTGAATAGTAAAATAAGTTGGCAAAAAATAGGCTATCCAAATGCAACCTTATTCTTCTAAAAAAAAAACATTACTCAATTTATAATAGTTAAGAGAAGTGCTATGTCCAATATTTTTACAACATTTTCACAACAATCACATATGGTTAGTTGTTATCGGTTCAAATTTGAATTTAGCACTGAGATTATTTTTTTAACCCAACAATAACAACCAATAACAACCTACTATTTAGGATTTGTTGTAAAAATATTGTAAAAATGTTGTGGACATATCATTTCTCAATAGTTAAAGTAGAAATTACTAATAACGTGCATAGGATTTTGTGGGATTTTAATGATTGGCTAGCCATTTACCCCTTTTCATTTAAAAAATTGGAAAGTTTGAAAATCAAAACTCAAAACCATTTATATTTGAAGGCTTTTGTTAACAAATGTCCTAAATGTATTGGTTAAAGTGCATTTAATTCTTTATTAAATGATGTTTTTATTTATTTTCAAGAAAATAAAGTCAAACAATACACATATATGATACACCTAAAAAAACGTATACAAGACAAAGCCACGATAAATTTATGCTTGTAGACCGATGAATCATTAATGAATGTATTTTAAAAAAAAAAAAAAAAACTGTGCATTACAGTTCATAATTAAAAATTTATTAATTTTTAACTATAAGGCAAACTACAAAAACTTCTAGCAAGGAAGAACAATAAACAACCCTAATTGCAATTGCTTCCCTTCTCATATACTAAAATAATAATTGAACAAAGCTTGACTAAAACTTTGATCAATATCTTTTTATTTGATTTGAATTTTGACAAATTCACCATTAGATTACATTTTCTTATTATATTCTTTATGCTTGCAAATTTTTCAAAAGATCAAAAATTAATAGTTATGTCGTTAATAAATATTTAAATTTCAAATCTAAAATTATGTCATTGGTTAAAGTGCATTTAATTCTTTAGTAAATAATGTTTTTATAATTTTTTTAGAAAATAAAGTCAAACTATACACATATACCTAAAAAAGCACATACAAGACAAAGCCACAATAAATTTATGCTTGTAGACCGATGAATAATTAATGAGTGTATTAAAAAAAAAAAAACTGTGCATTACAGCTCATAATTGAAAATTTATTAATTTTTAACTCTAAGGCACTCGTTAACATTGAAAAAAAAGTTAAAGTCTAAAATTACAAAGATCATTTCATTTATATATAAAAAAAAAAAAATCTAAAATACTAAAACTTCTGGCAAGGAAGAACAATAAACAACCCTAATTGCAATTGCTTCCCTTCTCATATACTGAAATAATAATTGAACAAAGTTTGACTAAAACTTTAATCAATATCTTTTTATTTGATTTGAATTTTGACAAGTTCACAATTTGATTACATTTTCTTATTATATTCTTCATGCTTGCAAATTTTTCAAAAAATCAAAGATCAATAGCTATGTTATTAATAAATATTTAAATTTCAAATTTTTATAATCTAAAATTATGTATAAAAATAAGTTTATGAATTAAATAGTAAATAAAATCCAATTAACATGAAATTTGAAGTGCCTATTAAAAACATAAAAAACATTAAATTCAACGGATAAATTTTCAAAATATGTATCAATATTAATTTTTAAAGTGAGAGTTGTAATCAAACTTTGTTCTAAAAATAAAAGGGTCAGATAAGTTCGAGGAAAGACTCTAAAACTCTAGCACACGGAAGTTGACTCTATGATTTTGAGAACGAATAGAAATGTTACAAATTTTGTGCTTTAGGTAAAGGAAAGGTTTTTATAAGCTAGTTTACAAGAGTTGAATCTCCCACCTTACATCCATTATCTATCTTTAAATAATTTATAGGGAAGGAAAAAAAAGGTATTTGAGAACAAAATCCTGAAATTAAGGAACGATTAGGATGGCAATATTGCGCTAGAGGACATTGATTTGACCTTTAAGATGGAGCTTGTGTATGACAAAGCTTTGTTTTCATCGAGCCCTGTTTTTAATAACAAAATTATTGAAACCAAAGGGCCATTTTTTTCATTAAGAATAACAAAGCCAACCACAAATGGGTCATCATGAAGGTAAAAAAAGAAGATATGTAATGGAAACGAGAGGCAAAGCCAAAACAAATTATATAAAAAATAGCAAACCTTAGCTATATGTGACCTCTTTAAGTTGTTGCTTGGGCTTTTGACCCTCCATAAAGGAAAAAAGAAACAAAGAACGGTCTTCCTTATGCCTGCAACATAATATTCTGTTGGCATGGCCAAATATATGTGACGTGACCAAATGTTGTGGTAACATATCAAATGGTGCATCCTAATCAAAAGAGACCAAAATGATAGAAAACTCATTTGGGAAAATAAAAAAATAAAAGAAAAAAGAAGGTGGGGAACATAAAATGATATGTAATAAACCCAAGACCAAATCTTTTGTACTCAAAAATTAGGTGGTGGATTCAAATTAAAAGAGTGATGTTTGGATGTTTCCTTTAGTTGTTTTACTTGTATAATTCATACAAAAAGAAGTAAAAGATGGTCTAATCTTAACTCATAAGTCTATTACCAAAGCACTTAAAGATTAGAGGTTGGTTCCCAATTAAAAGTGGCTATGGCAATGCTTTCATACTTCTTTTGGTCACTTTTTTTATACATAAATCTAGCTACAAATTGCCATTCAATTATGTGGGCTAATAGATTATTAAAAGTTGAGGGAATCTTGGAAAAAAGGTTTTGTTTCCATCAAAGTGTACCTTGTTATCAATGTTACATTGAGGCTAACACATTTTCTATACAAGAGGCCCCTACCAATGGTTTCCAACTTTCTAAAGTTTTAGGTGTAATTTGAAAGATCAATCAGTGAGCTTTAGCTGGATGATTAGAAAGAATTATCTGTTTTATTGTATGGAAAATCACTTAGGGCAATCATGGACCCAATGGATTCAAATTGATTTGAACTTTATGCAATGACAAATCTTGTTTTGGATCCATCAAGGTGTATTATTAGGTTTTAAAAAGTCTAGGGAGCATATCTAATTTGCCAACTCCATTGCACGTGTGCCAAGCATCAATCAAACTTAACTTTTTAGGGGGGTAAGTAAACGCTATAAAGTACCAATCACCAAGAGGTCTTGGTGATGGTATTACCGTGGACCATTCATAGGGTCCACCTCTGTGTGTGTGTGTGTGTGTGTGTGTGTGGAGTCGCGAGACTCTTCGAGTGCTTGATTATTTTCTCTTGTTTCGCATATCAGTTAAGATGCTAATAAGGTTTAAGGAGACTTAAACCTGAACTATATGGATTACTAGTGAAAGTTATGTGCGTTGCATTGCTTTAACTATGAATTTTCTTTATATAAATTTTCTAAATGAGTTATTATTATATAATTTTAAAACTTTTTTTGACTAAATGAATGATTATTATTATATAAAATGCATAATTTTGTATATTTTTCCTTATATATAATATCTCTAATTAAAATTATCAATAAAAATTTTTCTAATTATTTTTTTATAATTCCTTATTTATTAATGAAGATGGTGATTTGAACTCAACAGTTAAATCTTTTCTAATACTTGCATATTATTGTTACTTGCATATGCGTAAGTTGCAACTCAAAAAAAAAAAAAAAAAAAAGCAGGGTGCAAGGGAGATTCTATGAAAGGACCATTGGTGAATATATATAAGTTTTAAAATTTTGATAATAGATTTTTAGTTGGTGTAGGATTTAAAGTTTTGAAACTTAGATACATGTTGCATGTTTTGTTAAAATACTTATTGTTACTTTATTTAAAGGAGTTGATGAGATAAAAAAAAGTTGATGCCTCTATCAATTAAAACTTAGATACATGTTGCATGTTTTGTTAAAAAGCTTATTGTTGCTTTATCTAAATAAATTGATAAGAACAAAAGATAAATTGATAAAAACAAATAAGTTTTTTTTTTTTTTTGTTGTTGATAAAAATATTGGAAACTTCATTAATTAGAATAAAGACAATACATCAAGATGAAGAGCTTGCTCTAAGAAATAAGGATTCTTTTCCATCCAAACTGAAAAATCAACAATGACAAGTAACAATGACAAGTTAAAAGGTGTGCAGGTTTGTTCCCTTGCCTACTTACATGTGAAAATAAAACCCGGTGAAAATAATGTTGCATGTTTTGTTAAAACACTTATTGTTACTTTATTTAAAGAAATTGATAAGAAAATATAAGTTGTTGTCTCTATTAATTGAAACTTAGATCCATGTTGCAAATTTTATTAAAATAGTACTTATTGTTATTTTATCTAAAGAAATTGATAAAAACATATTAGTTGTTGTTTGTCTCTATCTAAAAAATTGTTTTTATCCAAAATAATGTTGTAATTTGGTGAAACCACTTGGCGTAACGATAGTTTCTAATTCCAACATTTATTATATAGTAATGATATGATATAAGACTTGAAAAACCAGTAGACCTCTTCTCATTAAAAAAAAAAAAAAAAAATAGTAGACCTTAAAGGTTACCATGACTTTTGAGTAGAATTTGTAGTGTGTATTTATGTTCATTCTCTCTTCTTTGTATGTGTGTGGTTTGATGCTCAATTCCTTTGTGTTTGTTTCTTAAAAAAATAAAAATAAAGTAGCATATCAACTCGTAGAGATTTTTCCCTCTCTCACCCTCTTGTGCTAACGTTTTATTGTTCATTTTTCTTTTGTTGGTGAACTTTCTCTCTTTGTTAAGATTCTTTTCCACATCCGTAGAAAATTTTCTCAGTGCACTTGCATATCCTTTATTTTCATGAAAAAGGGTTGATTCATTAACTAAAAAGCTTCTCATTCTTCTTCCAGTTCTCTCTCTGCGACTGACTCACATGTTCGACTCTCATGCAAAAACCAAAACTGACAACCATTTAAAAATTTGCACCACAAGGCAGTTTGTAGCATGACAACTATGTGAAAACATGATGGTCATAAACAAAGCTTAAAACATAAGCTTTAATTACTCTTTGCACCATACAGCCACTACTTTTCCACTGTTTCTCAGTCAATTTTCTTCAAGTGCCATTGCAAAAACCAACAATGCTATGTCATGTCATGTGCCAATCCGACCTTGTTTGCCATTAAACCATTGATAGTGATCTGATTCCTATCAATCATGGATGTGAAATAAAGAAAATAATGTACAATATACGACATTCATGTGATGAGATCTACCATGTAGCACCAGAATGTGATTTAGATTCAAATCTCAACCCCTTCACATTGAGATAAACCATATTTGATTGTGACCAACATATCATGATTGGTGAATAAAGGCCAAGTTTATGAGGAAAAATAATGCAGCAGCTATAATAAATTTGACAGTGAGAAATAGTTTAAAAATTTTTAGAAATAAAATAAAAGTAATGCATTATCAAATCTCTCATAAGATTTAGAACAAGTCAGGATCCTTCAATTGTGACCTTAGTCCAAACTTATATGGCATCTTTCTTTAAGCCTTGCTATAGACACTGAAAATTTCATATGCACTCTTCACTTAGCCCACCACAGTACAAACGTGAGTAAGACTTTTCGTTTTTTCCCTCAAACATTTTTCAGTGACTTGAATGGAAAAGAGGCTATGGTGGAGGTGTCAAAATATACAGGAAAGGAAAAAAAAAAAAAAAAAACCCACACAGCAACTGGAAAAGTTCACTCAGATTTAAACAATGAAATGGGTGACCATGTGCATGGCATCCCACAAAAGATTACGGTGCAAAACCAATTATGTTCAGTGACACAATTTTCACAATAACTATAACTATGATTTGTTGTAATTTGTATGTGTATAATAAAAAGTAGAAATAGTGTCTCTTAGAAAAAGTAGTATCAATGATTAATGAGTGAGTTAGTAAAAGCAACCTTGCTCTAATTACAAATTATGATTGACAAAAATCCTGTCACTCAATTAGTCGACATCTCTCAAAGACAAAACCACATAAAAAGTCTCAAAATTCTCAAATCTTTAATTTTTACTGCTAGATTTAGCTAAAATTTTCAAAAGATATATGGCTCCCCTCGAACTACTCAAATATTAGATTTTTACCTTGAAATTTATGTAAAATTTACAAAAGATATATGATTGCCCCCCTCTCAAAACTCTTCATATTTCTTGTATTACACTCTAAAATTAGTTTTTAATTTTTTTATTTGTTATTATCTTGGCACCCCATTCTTAAAATTCCAATTCCATCTCTAACACTTCTTGATGTTTTCAATAGAAATATTGAAGATTCAAATCCTCAATTTTCCATTATAACCTCTTAATATTTTAAAAAGAAATATGCAAGATTCAAATCCTCTATTCCAATTGTAACTATAAAATTATTAATTATTATTATTATTATTATTTTTGCAAATTATGGTTTTAACAAGTTATAAAAACAGTTGGAACTTGCAACCATAACATTAGTTAGTTGGTGCAGAAAGTCGGAAGAACTCAAAAAAGAAAAAGTACTCGAACAGGCATAGGAAAATCGCCACACTGTCTTGCTAGTACGTTACCACTGCAGCATGTGGGAATTTAACTAATCATTATTGCTTGGTGAAAGAGACACCACTCACCCATTCGTGTAGTACTAGTAGTATGTATGGCAAAATTCATATCTCGAAAGTTGAAAACCAATTCTTTTATTTTTATGATAGATAGTCATAGGCAAAGGCAAGCCTATTTGTTTGAGTAGCCTTTCACCAAAAATAACATTTTAAACAATATAAGGCATGTGGTTAGAGGAGGGACCATTTCAGATGAACTAATTTTTCTCATCCATATTTAGCTGGATCCTTGTCCTTTCTTTCAACCTTATATAATGCTAGAAAAAAAAAAACATTTTTTTTTCTTCAAAATTTATTGAAATGATAGATTATGATTAGTGTAATTAGACATGGCAAAACGGGTCAGACCCGTTTGACCCGCAACCCGTTTGACCCGTAACCCGATTAACCCGTTTAAAAACGACCCGTTTTGACCCGTGACCCGTTTTGACCAGCGACCCGAACCCGACCCGACCCGCCCGTTTTGCCATGTCTACCAATGATGAGTAGATTGAGATTAAGGTGTAATTTTTATAAAATATTTACTTATTATTCTTTACTTAATATGTTATGTACTCCATTATAGGTTGTCATTCTTTGCTTACCACCTTCATTTTCTCTTCCTACTTTAAATAAATCGATACCAAGATTAGTTTCTAGAAAGCTGGAACAAGAGTTGCACTAAATTTGGGTATCAAGTCAAGTGTTTAGTGGTAATTGGTAACAATATCATCAGTGAAAATCTAATTATAGTTAAGAAACTCATAAACAATTAACAGATTGCATCTACTTCCAAAAAAAAAAAAAAAAGTTTTGAAAAATACGGGTCAACCCGACTCAACCCGCGACCCGTTTGACCCGCGACCCGTTTTGACCCGCGACCCGATTGACCCGACCCGAACCCGACCCGCCCCGCCCGTTTTGCCATGTCTAAGTGTAATATCACTTTTATGTAGACCTATTATCGACATTGCACCCATTACAATATACAAACTCAATAATTGTTAAACAAATTAATTGTAAATTTTTTGTTCACTCGACTAATTATTGATGAGATACATACTTTTACTTTAGCCATTTTTTTATACTTGCAAATTGTGTTCATATCATAAGTTTGTTGGCAAATTCATGTCAAAGTACCCATCAATGTTGGCCAAATTGCACATGAGAAGTTATAAATAGTATAACGAGAAATTAAAGCATGGTGATGGAGATTGAAAGTCTCCTAAGCTATGAAGCACCATGGGGTCCATATCAATCAATGATATTTGGTCATGTAAGATATATATGATACGTACCAAGAAGATAATGCATTAAAATTAATGGTCAGATTGTGCTTAAGGATCTTTAATCAAATCAGGGGTTCTCATCATTAGGATTCATTGGATCGAGTAAGGAAAAAGAAGTACTTCTTCAAGTTGTCTACACTTTAGTGGTCTACATCAGTGAATATTTTTTTGTGAGGCTAATGGCTAGGTTGCTACATTGCAATTACTGGTTACCAGATTTTTTTTCTTCACAATAAATTTATGCTCATATACCTCTCATTTTAGAGGAAACTTTATCACACAATTAATAATGGAACTTATACCATTCTTCTTGTCCACCATGAGGCATAAGGGAAAATTATTAGGTACTCTCGGAGTACCATAAATGCGTGCTCCCTCCTCTCACATGAATGATGGGTCCTACCATGAATTTAATTAGTGGGGACCACCATTCATGTGAGAGGAGGGAGCACGCATTTATGATACTCCGGGAGTACACAATAATTTCCCGAGGCATAAGATACATAGTACAGTCTTTTAAGATGGCCAGTAGCCTTGTTTATTGTTAAGAATTATTTATTTATTGATAAACACTTGCAAGATTTATGGCATAGGATAATTATAAATTTTTTTTTTTAAGTCAATAATTATAGTGAAAGAGGGGAATTCAAATCCTGAATATCATGAACACATGAAGAGATGTCAACTAGTTGATTTATAATATATAATATAATCTTGTAATATAATATATTATTATATATTATATCATAGATATGCAAAACTATGGAGATGATCTAATGGTTTAAATGATTTTTGTTAACATAAGGAGCATGTCTACAAATTATTCTAGAGGAAATCCCCCTCCAAAAAAAAAAAAAAAAACCCGCAATTTTATACGTGTGACAAATTAAAACTACATTTTCAATTATGTCAATTTAAATTCTACAAAAGACAATCAAAATCTCCATCTCAGTTCGATAAAATTCAGCACGAGAAATATAACACCAGTACACACAAAAAGTACTGTCTTACAGTGAGGGGAAAAACTTCAACAAAAAAAAATAGTGAGATTTACATTGGCACAATTAAAAGTATAAAATTAATATATCACATGTATAAAACTATATTTTCCCCACTAAATCCTATTACCAAGCAACAATCACAAAGTGATTTTTATTTTTATTTTTTTTTCATCATGCATTGTTATCAATAGAGACAAAGGAAGCACATTTGGACAATATTTCTTCAAAGAAACAAGCATTTGTGAATTTAAGAATTCATATTCGAAAATGTAGCCCGTGACCTCATTATGCCAACTGCAATACGGCATGAGACCACATTTACCTAATATTTTACAACAATTATCCTTTTTAATTTTTAATTTTTTATGTTAGTCATTTGGGTTTGGTGCATTAATCTTAATTAAGAACTCTAAGTTAGTGTGATGTTGTCCCTTCCACTCAAGGACAATGAACCTTTGTTTGTTTTCTTAATCCTTTACAGCAAAGACCACCAGACAGCATGACGATATATGCAGCTTATAAAACTATATGTATTATCATATTCCTCACTCCATGTGCACTTAACTTCTTCTCCATCAGATTCCACAAACTGCCTCGATTCTATAAAACAAAACCATATAGATCTCGATCAATGCCTTTCATAATGATTAAATATACTCATTCTCCTTCTATAGAATATATGATTCAGTGACCTGAAATTCAAGTAAGTCATAGGAAAATAATAAAGAAAACCTATTTTTGAGTATAGTTTATTGACCAAAACCCAATTGAACCCTCCTAACACTATTTAATAATGCAACAAAACTCGTAAAAAGAAGAAGGAAAAAGAAAAAAAGCAAGACTGTCTACCAATCACCATTCACCATTTTTTTTAAATTTCGTAGAGGTGGAAGTTTTATGCGTTGGGTATGACTCTTATTCTCTTGCTCAAACATCAAAATTTGATAGAAATATGCGTACAGTGTACTTGTTTTTACCTCCTGAAAACACTGTGAAGTTACAGAAACACATTCAGTAACAACCACATGGCAGGCTCATCAACTATAAACCACATAAATTGATGGACCACCTCTGGACCTTGCTTATTAAAGAAGACATGACCATCTTAATGAACAAATCTGGGGCTAAAACATTCAAATGGGTCATTGTGTCTGGTTGGTTTGATCATTAGCCCATCACTATCTTCAGTATAATCCACCAATCGAACGGCTCACAGTTTGATAAGAGATAAGGAAACTGTTACTCATTTTATCAGTTCCTGACTTCCTGTACAACTTAACCATGTCAATTTTATCTTCCAATTATAATAATTACATAGATTGGGATACAACTAGATAACCCAAAAAACAAAATGATGAAACAGTCAAACTGAGCAATAAGAAAGGAAATTTTCTTTACACAGACATTCTTCACAACCATATTCATTTCTGACAGCTTACTCCTGGTAAAAGACTAACTTACAAAGTGAGTAACAAACAGAAATCCACTGTCAGGAAATTTTCTTTACACAAATATTCATCACCACCATTGTCATTTCTGACAGCTTACTCCTGGTAAAAGACTAACTTACAAAGAGAGTAACAAACAGTAATCAAAATCATAAAGCTTT
The DNA here is from genome assembly GCA_029955455.1 of Quercus agrifolia. NCBI lineage: Eukaryota > Viridiplantae > Streptophyta > Magnoliopsida > Fagales > Fagaceae > Quercus > Quercus agrifolia. Next base: position 60,379,915 of record JARQAD010000004.1, read on the forward strand.
GTGCTCAGTAACTGAAAGGCTAAACAAATAATGCATTAAAGAAAAAAAACAGATACATAGATAAATCCAGAAAGCTATCCCCATCACTATCTCTAAACTAAAAAACAATACCAATTACAATAATAATAATATAATAAAGAAGGTGCTCTTGGATCCAGATCTTCTGCTTTTCTTCTATAAACAAAACATGGGGTTCCCCCCTCTACAATCCCAAAACAGATTACCTGTTCTCTTCTCTCAGCAATGCCTGCTAGTCTAAGGCATCTCGTGCTTTCTCCTATAGTCTTCTCCTTCACCTTACTTCTTTCAATAAACACACTTTTATTTACTTGTTGTTACTCTATTGATGAGCAAGGACAGGCTCTTTTAGCATGGAAGAACAGTTTAAACAGCTCCACAAACGCATTGAATTCATGGAATCCTTTGGACCCAAGTCCATGCAATTGGCTTGGGGTTCAATGCAACTCAAATGGCCAAGTGTTGGAGATAAGGTTGAAAGAAGTAGATTTGCAAGGCTCATTGCCTTCAAATTTACAACCTCTCAGGTCCTTGAAGATCATTGCCCTATTATCAACAAATCTCACTGGAACAATTCCAAAAGAATTCGGAGACTATCATGAGCTCAGTATACTTGATCTCAGTGACAATTCTCTCTCAGGAGAAATCCCAGAAGAACTTTGCAGGCTAAGCAAACTGCAAACTTTATCTCTCAATTCAAATTACCTTGAAGGTGTAATCCCTTCCAATATTGGAAACCTCTCAAGTCTTGTGTATCTGACTCTCATGGACAATCAACTCAGTGGCGAAATTCCAAGGAGTATTGGAGCATTAAGCAAGCTACAAGTCTTCCGAGCAGGTGGGAATAAAGATCTTAAAGGTGAGCTGCCTTGGGAGATTGGAAACTGCACCAACTTGGTTATGTTAGGCCTGGCTGAAACCAGCATTTCTGGAAACATCCCTTCATCAATTGGAATGTTGAAAAAAATTCAAACCATAGCCATTTATACGTCTCTATTGTCCGGTTCTATCCCAGAAGAGATTGCAAATTGCAGTGAGCTGCAGAATTTGTTCTTGTATCAAAATTCCCTCTCCGGTCAAATGCCAAGGAGAATTGGAGAGCTTAAAAAGCTTCAGAAATTGTTGTTGTGGCAGAACAGCCTAGTTGGTACAATCCCAGATGAGATAGGAAGCTGCAGAGAGCTCAAAGTCATTGACTTATCAGATAATCTTCTGACAGGTAGTATGCCAAAGAGTGTTGGAGAGCTTTCCAATCTTCAAGACTTTCAGCTGAGTGTTAATCAGTTATCAGGTACCATACCTTCTGAAATCTCAAATTGCACGGCTCTTGTTAATCTGGAAATCGACAACAACAGCATTGTAGGCGATATTCCTGTTCTTATTGGCAAGCTAAAGAGCTTAACACTATTTTTTGCCTGGCGGAATAGGCTATCTGGAAAAATTCCAGAGAGCCTCTCTGAGTGCCTGGAACTTCAGTCTCTTGATCTGTCTTATAACAATTTGTTTGGTCCAATACCGAAGCAGATATTTGCATTGAAAAATCTTACAAAGGTGCTGCTACTTTCTAATAATCTCTCTGGCTTTATACCTCCTGATATAGGAAACTGCACAAACTTGTACAGGTTAAGACTCAGTGGCAATAGGCTTGGGGGCACTATTCCATCGGAGATTGGAAACTTGAAAAGTTTGAATTTTGTCGACATTAGCAGCAACCGTCTTGTTGGAGCAATTCCTCCATCAATATCTGGCTGCCAAGGACTTGAGTTTCTTGATCTTCATTCTAATGGACTCACTGGTTTTGTGCCAGATACTTTCCCCAAAAGCCTGCAGTTTGTGGACATCTCAGACAATAGGCTTACAGGGCCACTGACTCATAGCATTGGGTCATTGACAGATTTAGCCAAACTCATTCTTGGCAAGAATCAACTTTCTGGTAGAATTCCAGCTGAGATCCTGTCTTGTAGTAATCTACAATTATTAGACCTCAGCAGCAATAGTTTCTCTGGTGAGATTCCAAAGGAACTCGGTCAAATTCCAGCACTTGCAATCTCTCTCAATCTAAGCTGCAATCAACTTTCTGGTAAGATACCATCTGAATTCTCTGGTCTTAGCAAGCTGGGAGTCCTAGACATTTCCCACAACAACCTCAGTGGCAATTTGGACACTCTTGTAAACCTTCAAAACCTTGTCTCCCTCAATATCTCCTTCAATGACTTCTCAGGTGAATTGCCCAACACTCCATTCTTTAGGAAACTCCCTCTCAGTGACTTGGCTGCAAACAAAGGTCTCTACATCTCTAATGGGGTCGTAACTCCTGCTGGAAGCATGGGACCTGTTGGCCATGCCAGAACAGCTATGAAGCTAGTTATGTCCGTCCTCATTAGTACTAGTGTAGTACTGGTACTTCTCTCAATCTACATGTTAGTACGTGCCCGCTTGGCCAACATCAAGCTCATGGAAGATGAAAATTGGGAAATGACTTTATATCAAAAGCTCGACTTCTCCATTGATGACATAGTCCGGAATCTAACATCATCTAATGTGATTGGCACTGGGAGCTCTGGAGTTGTATACAGGGTGACAATTCCAAATGGAGAGACATTAGCAGTTAAGAAGATGTGGTCATCAGAAGAGTCAGGAGCATTCAACTCTGAAATTCAGACACTTGGTTCAATTCGACACAAGAATATCATCCGGCTACTCGGTTGGGGATCAAATCGGAACCTGAAGCTGCTGTTCTATGATTACCTACCAAATGGAAGCTTGAGCTCACTTCTTCATGGTGCTGGCAAGGGAGGTGCAGAGTGGGAGACTAGATATGATGTTGTTTTGGGTGTAGCACATGCACTTGCATACTTGCACCATGACTGTGTGCCTGCTATTTTGCATGGGGATGTGAAAGCTATGAATGTGTTGTTGGGTCCTAGCTATGAACCTTACCTTGCTGACTTTGGTTTGGCTAGGATTGTGAACAGCAATGGTGGTGATGATGCTACCAAAGAAAGTCAAAAACCTCATCTTGCTGGTTCTTATGGATACATGGCTCCTGGTACTTTTCTTTTTCCTCCTACCTAATTTAAATTAGCTTAATTATGTTCTTCAATAATTTCATTTCAATAACCCACTAATAAATCTTTATTATTATTATTTTGGTGTTCTTAGAGCATGCATCAATGCAGCCTATCACTGAGAAGAGTGATGTTTACAGTTTTGGTGTGGTTCTACTAGAGGTCTTGACTGGGAGGCACCCATTAGATCCAACATTGCCTGGGGGTGCAAACTTAGTTCGATGGGTGCGTGACCACTTAGCTACCAAGAGAGACCCAGTTGACATTCTTGATTCAAAGCTTAGGGGGAGGGCTGACCCTACAATGCATGAGATGCTCCAAACACTAGCAGTTTCATTTCTCTGTGTCAGTACCCGACCTGATGATCGTCCTATGATGAAAGACGTTGTTGCAATGCTCACAGAAATTCGACATGTCGAGGCCACAAGGCCAGAACCTGACATGTCAAAGGGAGGTTTGTCAGAAGCTATTCGTTCCTCACCTCCTGCTAGGAAAGTAATTTTACAAGGGTCTTCCAATTGTTCCTTTGCTTTCTCTGATGATTCAATCTAAGATCAGAATCAAGATTTCAAGAGGCTATTTGCTTTATGTTTTGTGCATATCCATTAGAGGAGGCAAGAACAATACAGGAGGAATTGTAGTGTAATTTTTGTTTGCGGTTTTACTATATGTGGTTGTTGTAAATCAAAATAATTATATCTGTTAGCAAAATTCTCAATTAAGTAGTAAATATAGCCTTAACATAGGCAACATAATTCTGGAGCTTTAAGATAGTAACTTCCTTGATGTCTCTGCTATAGAGGAGGATTATCTTGGGAACAGTGAAGGCTTAACTGTCTCTTGAAGGTCAGAGAGAGACTGCAGGGTGTGTTGAAGCCAATACAATGATTGGTATTTTTGGATTGATGTAGTTAGAATTTATTGTAAGGGAATGAGATTCCCCTCTCTCTCTCTCTCTCTCTCTCTCTCTGTGTGATAGTCTTTCCAGCAGTACCCACATGGTCTCAGGATACATACATCACATGTCCATGTGCAGTCTGAAAGAAACTTTACAGCAATAAAAAAACTCCTGTAACGATATTAGTCTTGGTTTATAAGACTCTCTGTCTTAATCGGAAGCACATGTGCCAGCAGGACCATTAACTTGTAGACATACCCAAACAACATAACAATTCCAATTAAAGAATCTCTGCACGTGGGTTGTGATAACGTGAGCATAATAATAGCACTAATGAGATCATTGAGGTTAACTTGATCTTTAAAATAAAAAGTTACTGTCTCATTTATATTGTGCACCCAGGCTGTCTATAACATCCACAAGAATTAAATTGACCTAACAGTTTATATAACATTCCAGTATTTACAAGTTCATTTTTTCATATAAGCTTTCATACATATTATCAAAAAGAAGCAGCAGCAGTTTTCAAACATGAACTGTAGCAACATTTATATACAATGCAAGTAAGAAGGTAAATCCATCGCAGTTTATCTTCTTGAGTAATAACTACAAATCAATGACTAAACACATACACCATACAAACAACTGGATTTCGTTAAGATTGTTATTGTGGTACATGAGAACTTCTACACTTTGAAATAGGAATGTTGATCCCACCAAAAGCATCTCTGCATCGTCACTTAAGTAATTCTACCTAGATTAGATGGCTCTAGGGTAGGCTGATGTAGAAATTTTTCTGGACAGAGCATGTGTTCCAATGGAGAGTGTAACCCTATCCAAATTACACAATATACATGTGAAGTGATGAAAATGGCATAGCATCCCAATTCTTAGGAGCCACGAAAATAAAACAGCCCCATCGTTGCTTAGGGAGGATGCTGAGATTCTAATTTCTTTAATATGATGCTGATAACACCCCAATTGAACCCTCGGTATTGAAGCCAGTGAATTATCCTTGATTTCCTTTTCTCTTTTGGCACATCCTGACCTCGGAGCCACTGCTTTGAGGCCTGGATAAATAAATGATCCACAGAAGTCTTTGACAACCCAAGACTTGACTCATGATCACTGGATTCACCTTTCTCAAAAACCAGTTTTACCGCATTCTCTGCATCAACTTCACTTACACCTTTTCTCAAGAGTGCCTGATCCAACAACAATGCTCACATAAAGAAATATATTTCCCCTAAGAATAACATAAAGAAAATGAAAGCAATAAGTCCCATTCTTCACCTTTACAGATTTTCATGCAATCTATCCTCAAATTTTTTACTTTTAGATACCACACACAAATATCACTTAATTTTAGAAGGTTACAAAATTAAGACTATATTCCAACTTAAGTTGACGATAAGAAAACAAAAGATTTTAGGGTAAATCATTTACGACAAAATAATAATGGATAGCTAAATAGTTGTCTCCCCTGAGGTTTAATTAAAAAAATTCCACAAAAGTAATATCTGAACTCAAGAAGAAGAAGCAGCAGCTGACAAGAAACAGCTACCAAATAACATTGAAAAGAGAAAGAAGGCCCATGGCTAGAAAGGCAGCTGAGCTCTCAGAGATTTATATTATAACATGTGATATTTGGTAGGATACAATATTTTTTTTATATAAAAGTGTTTGGTAGGATAAACAGGAGAGCTTACCTGCTTGATACGCCTTGGTCCCCAACTTGAATTAGACCATCTAGACCGAGAAAATGTTTCCGCATACAAGCTATCATTTATAAACCCTCTACAATAAACAAAAGGGTCAAACTTGCAAACAGAATCTATACAGATGAGTGAAAATATTAGGATACAATGATATTCATAGTAAAAAAAAAAAAAAAAAAGAAGTGCTAGAAATAGTAATACATGCTTGAAAAATGAGAAATGAATTGAATACACTTGAAAGCCTTTTTTTTTTTTTAAATTGGTAAATTTACACACACACCCAATGGGTTTTGAACCCACAACCTTACCCTCCACCTTTTCTCAGGGGAGAGGAGGTGCTGTCTGAGCTAGAACTCATCGGCAAGAATACCTTGAAAGCTTACTGAACAAGTTCAAATTGACGAAGGTTGTAATAGAAAATCAGTTAAAACTACAGATCTGATAGAAAGTGCCTGGAGTCCTTTAAAAGATAACTCAGATCCACAGGAAAGAAGAGAGGGGGGAAAAAAATCCCATTTTCAAAATTTTGACCCCTAGGCATCAGGTAACAAGAATACAACATCCTACAATAATCGAGAATAGAAATCGTGCAACTGCAGCTGTAATCTAAATTTATAAGCTACAGTCCATTGTTAGCAGCATCTGACTTAAAGAAAAAAAAAGTGATAGCTTCAAAAATGGGAATCCCAAAATTAAACATTAACCTGAAGATTTGATAATGCTATTTCTAGTTCTTTTCTAGTCCAAAATTCTATTGTTGATGCGAATGGAAGTTGATAAGACTTGAAGAGACACAAGAAGAGAAAATATTCTTGCCCAGTTGCAATATAAAGAAGAACAAATAATCAAGAAAGTCGTGGACCCAATCAAGTCAGTGACCATTTTAAAAAGCTGCCAATGAACAACTTAAGCAAAGTGGATCTTAACTAATTACTTTTGCACCTTCTCTGGAAATCATCTATCACTGACTCCACGGTATCAGGTGAAAATCCCTTGCCATGCAGTTTCTTTCTCATTTCAACAGCTGTGAATGCTCTGCAAAGAAAGAAAACAAACTCAAAAAACAGATTGCCCTTATCTTCTTCTGCTCGCAGAAGCAGACACACATGCTTGATTTGTCCTGAAGCTATGATTTTGCAGAAAGTAATATTCTAACCTTGTTGCAAGTAATTCAATTGCCAATTTTTCTGCATCTTGCTTAGTTTCAAAAGCACATGATACATCCTGCTTGGAATCCTTCCTTTGATAGATACTGGAATTTTCAATAACCTCCTCAGCCTCTTCCATGAATTCATTGTCTACAAATGCCACATCATGAAGAATTTCTTTTTCCAGCTATAGAAATGCCTTAATGTCTTATGCATATTGCTAGAATTTTGCATACATATAGAGCCCAGTTAACAACATGAGAACAACATGCTAAAGTTACATCAAATAGCAATGCAACATCTATAGATTAATCTATATCCATTTTCTTTGCACATAACAAACAAATATACAAAGGTAACACATGGTTTTAAGAATGTCATTCTTCATGCTTATCTAACCATCTGCATGGCCACTTTATTTTCAACTTAAAACATATAATATATTGTCTCCCCACTTGTGAATAGAATGAATGAATCTCATAGCTCGGACCTAATACTTAAAGCTCGTGCATTACATAACCACGAAGTTTCAAGATTGCCACCACCAACAGATTAAAATGCTATAACATAACATTGCTCACAAACATTGCATCATCAAAACATTACTCATAGTTTACCAATCATTCAATGTAGAAACTAATCTCAATTTTCTTTCACCACTGTGAATAAACTAAAAATAAATTACATACCTCGTTCAAAATCATCCAACAACACATTATCCTTGAAGATTTGATTGTGATTTAGAGATTTATCCTCATCAAAAATTATACTTCTCTGCATTGTATCGGAACGGTTACTGGGATTCTTAGAACCCTTTATAGGCAGAGGACTTTCAGGTTTGTTAACCTTAGAAGATTTCTTAGGAATGTACCTAACTGGAACCGATGAACTATAGTCCCTACTCTGCAAACAAGTGATTGCAGTGGCATTGTTCTTCTTCACCCTATAAACGAAAAGAAAATTACTATTGGAAACTACCACAAGATTACATGTCCACAAATTTTCAACTTTCAGTGAAATAATTCTGTAAATTATTAATCTTTTGTTTGGTTACTGAGAAGTTGTAGGAAAAGAAAATAAAAATTGAAGCATTGGACTTGAGAGATTTCATTGATTGGGAAGTGAGTTTTATATTAAAAAAAAAAAAAAAAAACCATTTTCTGGACTTAGAGAATAATAACCAATTCCAGAAAATCCAAAAAGATTATAAGTATATGATTTAATTTCCATTTCCTTCTTTTTCTAGGCAGCCAAACAGAGGGTACAAAAGTTATGAAGCAGAATTCAGAGAATTTTCTCACCAGGGAATGAAGAAGACTCGATATTGAAGTTGGGATGAGATTCTGGAGCTGAGATTTCCCGCCAAAGCCGCCATTTTTTGAGTTTTTAGAGACAAATCATAAACCCTAATTTGGGATGGGTCAGGGTTTTGTAAATTTGTTTTCAGGGGCGCGTGTTTTACAATGTTCTAGTAGGAGCGTGAATATTCGGTTTCTGTAATTTTCTGGGCCATGATGAATAAATTTTGGGCCCACTCATGTACTCAGGCCTCAGGCCCAAATAATTGTTTGCTATTGTTTGTGATTTGATTTTGAGAAAGAAATAGAGCCTAAATTAATGTTACGTAGGAAATGAAGATCAATGGTTTTTGTATATCACATTGTTAACGATGATTTTTTCTTAGATTAGGTTAGAATATAATTTTTATTTTATATAAAAAAATTTATTATGAATTTTTTTAATATTTTATATTTGTATTATTATTGTTATTATTATTATTATTTTTTCGTGGGTAGAGAGAGAAATGCATTAACAAAAATTAGAGAACAACACAAAGTTGAGGACAACATTTGAGAAATAATAGATTATTCAATTCCGAATAAAAAAAAATCCAAGTATCTAACAAGTCCATAGGTTGACTATTATACAACACAAAAAGACTGGATTGATTGGCACTTATTCTAGCTAACCTATCAACACATCTATTAGCTTCATGAAAGTAATGAATATGTTAAAGCAAAAAAGTTAATGAGCAGTTGATAATTAATTAGCACTTTCTTTCACCTTAGCTCGACCCAATTGTTGGACGACTATGAGCCATATGTGGAGAGGTGGCTCATGTATGGAGACAATGCAATTATATCTAATCTTGGAATGGGCGGTTTTGAGAAAAAAAGGTAAAAGAATATGGACTTTTATGTATAGTATTTGTTAAATATTCTATAGGGTTGTGTTAACGAACACGGTAAGGTGTCCGTTATCACACCACTTTATGTCAGAATTTTTGTCAGTTATTCAGTTTTATGTAAATATTTTGTCAATTTTATTGGTTTTAGGATCGGCTTTATATAAATTTTTTTATTTATTTAATTTTTTATTAAATAAGACCCACATTATTTTAACATTAACAAGTACCTTAAGGTGCTTATTAACATTTTCCTATTCTATATTATACTATGAAAAATTTTTATGGCGAGGACTACTATTCCAAAAATGATAGGGGCTAATAATAAGTAACTTATATATGATCCAACCACAGGAAGTGAAAGTTATTCTTGAGTCCAAACTGGAATATTTGAAGGATGAAAATTTATTACAAGGACCATACTACACACAACGAATAATATGGAATGGAGATTTCGAAGGTAGGCGTACGTCCATACGTTGTTTGGTTCAATAGTGAAAACATACATAGGTGGATCTTTGACTCTTTTATGCTTTGGGATCTCCTTTGCAAATTCCCATACTTAAAAAAGAGAGCTTGCGTAAGTGTTTGCATAATAGAAAAAGTATCACATTTTAGTTAAGTCCAAAATTTATCATCAAGTCATGTAAAGTTGTGTAAAAATATATGATTGTTACAGGAATCTTGTAAATTTACACTGACACTACTTATTTTACATTGAATTTATTTTTTATTTTTTATTTTTTTACGTATCCTAAAGATGAAAGAAAACAATGAATTATGGTTGTTGTGGGGGAGCAAAATCTGGGCCCATGTGGTGGGCTTAGGTACAACATTTCATCAACAATACGTCCGAGAAGAGGAAATCATAGGGAACCCTCGCAACTAACAGTAGAACGCGTAAGTATCCAGAGAAGTTGATCCGAGAGTAGTACCCTCCTCGGATATGGCATATGTCGATAAGAGGAGCCTCGGCTTCCCCTTAGTCCACCTTCCAAGAAGTTCCAGAGGTGAAGATAGATTACCGATGCATATGGAAGGGATAAGGATGCAGAAATATCTTGGGAAAAAGCTGCTACCACCGCATTAAATGCATTACAGCAGCTTTCCTGGCCGCATTTATGTGGAGAAGACCCATGAACAGTGTTTTAAATCACCTTTACCCCCAGAAAATCAAAAAGCTGTAATAGAAGAAGTGGAAACTCAAGTACCAGGCTAGATGGCAGACAAGTGGACGATAGGATCGAACAATGAAGGACTATATAATGGAGTAAGACCTCCAGAGGAAGGGGATCACGAGAGAAAAAGAAGAAATATCAAGAAATAATTATTGTAGCATCTGGAAGAATACAACCTAAAGGAAAACATTTTATCTAAGATCCTACCCCTCGGATCTTACTCGAATCCATCAATTAGTCCAAAACTTGCTCCTCGGACATAAGATCTTAACTTGTTTATGTGTTTTAGTCTCCTCGGCTAAGTTCCTATCATTCAGTAACTGTTGTAAGATTCGTTATTAGCCCAATTCTCTAACCCACTCTCTTACAAATTTATTGTATTGGGCTTATTGGGCCCATCTCTTGTTTCCATCTAGGTGTGGGTTACAATTTGTGACCCTACAATTGGCGCCGTCTGTGGGAAGAATTAGCACTAGTAGAAATTTACGACAGTTATGGCAGGTTCAGGACCACAACAGGCCAGTCCGCCTCATGCAGAATCAGTAAACGTCAGTCAACCAGACGAACTCCATAATCTTGAACGGGAAAACCACATAGATAACCAACGAGAAGGCAGTTCACGGACGATCCATGTTGGGAAAAGCGGCTATCGACGAAAGAGCCATCTGGTGCAAGAGCACGCTGATGAACAAGACCTGCAACGTGAAATAGAGGATTTGAAAAAGAAGCTTCGTCGAGCACAACGAAATCACATCCCTTCAAGTTCTGATGTCTCCTCCAACGATGAAGGAGAGGACAGTTACAGGGATTCTTCAGAAACTCCCCCCAGTGAATCTTATTCCTATGAAGAGGAACATGCTCACAAAAGAAGGAGAAAAAGTTCGTCTAGAAAGGGAGTGGGAACTAAAGATATGAAGAAGGCTCTGACCCAAATTTCTAAGTCTCCCTTTACTCGGGAATAGAAAAGGCAAAGCTTCCCAGACGTTTTCATCAGCCTACGTTCTCTATGTACAACGGACGTACCGATCCTGTAGAACACGTGAGCCAATTCAGACAAAAGATGGCGGTTTACTCTCAGGACAAAGCTTTGTTGTGTAGAGTATTTCCCTCTAACCTAGGACCGATGCCGATGAGATGGTTCGATGGGTTGAAGACTAACTCCATCGGTTCCTTTAAGAAGCTCACTCAATCATTCTGCTCTCGGTTTATCACATGCAGCAGAGTTCCTCAACCCCTTGATTCTCTGCTGTCAATGACAATGAGGGAAGGGGAGTCTGTGAGGTCATATGCCGAGAGGTATTGGGAGATGTTTAATGAGATTGACGGAGATTTTGATGAGGTTGCTGTCAGAACCTTCAAGGTCGGTCTTCCCTCCGAACATGGTTTGAGGAAGTCCCTGACAGGGAAACCGGTCACCAGCTTGCAACAATTAATGGATAGAGTGGATAAATATAAAAGGATAGAAGATGATCAACAACAGCAGCAACAAGGAAAAGGGAAAGCTAAGCTTATCCCTCAAGAAAGGAGAGAGTTTAGGCCGGACAGGTACAATAATAACCGGCCGAGAAGGGATTATGCCGAGCAGCAGATATCCAGTAACAGCCAAATAGTCGGAGCTGTATTCCGAGAGCCTGTGCACCAAGTCCTAGAAAAGATAAAAAACGAGCCCTTCTTCAAATGGCCCAATAAGATGATGGGAAACCCTGAAAAGAAAAACCGAAATCTCTATTGTCAATATCATAGAGACCACGGTCATACTACCGAGGACTGTAGAAGCTTATGGGATCACCTTGACCAGCTTGTCCAAGAGGGCAGATTGAAACAGCTGTTGCATCATTCCAACAATTTGGGCAGCCAGACGGATACTCGACCAGAAAGGGAGAATCCTCCAAGACCTCCTCTTGGAAATATTAATGTTATCTTTGCGGCACCTGGCAGAACAGGGTCATGCCCCTCCAGAGTAATGTCGGTGGCTCGTCTGTACCCTGAGGATAACTCCCACGAGCCAAAGAGAGCTAAATCAAACCGGTCCCTAGTCATGGGATTCTCGGATGAAGACAAGATCGGAACTGTTCAACCTCATGACGATGCTCTAGTGATTACCCTCCGAATCGGAGGCTATGATGTAAAGAGAGTAATGGTGGATCAAGGCAGTGCAGCCGAAATCATGTATCCTGACCTCTTCAAGGGGCTGAACCTAAGAGCTGAAGACCTGACGCCTTATAATTCCCCTTTAGTAAGTTTTGAAGGGAAGATTATTATCCCGAAGGGGCAGGTCAGACTGCCAGTGCAGGCCGGAGCGGAGATAATGGAGGTCGATTTTATAGTGGTGGATGCCTACTCCCCTTATACGGCAATTGTTGTTAGGCCTTGGCTTCATACTTTAGGAGCAGTCTCTTCCACCCTGCATCAGAAGATTAAATACCCCTCTGGAGGCAAGATAGAAGAGATACTGGGTGATCAAACCATGGCGCGGCAATGCATGATAGCAGCTATTCGACATAAGCCTGAAGCAGAATCTGAGGCTCAAAAAAAGGAGTTATAGCAATCAAAACCCCCAATGTTGTCTAAAGATGGGTTATCCGAGGAAGCGAAGTGCGAAGATCTTGTAAAAGTCACAATAGGAGATGACCCTGAGAAATTCTTTCAAGTCGGATCTCAGCTACCCCAGTCAGAGAATGAGGAATTGGTAGAGTTCCTTAAACGAAACATAGACGTCTTTGCATGGAGCGCTTATGAGGCCCCGGGGGTAGACCCAGACTTCATTTGTCACCATTTGAATGTTAATCCAGTAATGACCCCCAGAAAGCAACTCCCTCGTCGGCCATATAAAGAGCATGCAGAAGCAGTCCGTCAGGAAGTGACGAAGCTAAAAAAGGCAGGGGCTATCAAAGAGATCTTCTACCCCGAGTGGTTGGCGAACACGGTGGTGGTCAAGAAAAAGACTGGGAAGTGGCGAGTATGTGTTGATTTCACAGATCTAAATAAAGCCTGCCCTAAAGATCCATTCCCCATGCCCAAAATTGATCAGCTGGTAGACGCCACAGTCGGCCATCCTCGGATGAGTTTCTTGGACGCTTTCCAGGGTTATCATCAGATACCTCTAGCATTGGACGATCAAGAAAAAACTGCTTTTGTCACGCCAGTAGGGAACTACCACTAGAAGGTGATGCCTTTTAGTTTGAAGAATGCGGGTTCCACTTATCAGAGAATGATGACGAGGATGTTTGAATCATTATTGGGGAAAAATATGGAGATTTACATAGATGACATGGTGGTGAAAATCAAAAAGGCATCTGAACACCTAGAAGATCTTCGAGTTGTCTTCGAAATTCTCAGAAGCCATAAACTACGTTTGAATGCCTCCAAATGTTCGTTTGGTGTTGGGTCGGAAAAATTCTTGGGTAATATGGTTACTCATAGGGGAATTGAAGTCAATCCCGACCAAATTAAGGCCATCACCAGTATGCGAACTCCTCGGAACCCAAAAGAAGTGCAAAAACTAACCGGAATGACCGCTGCTCTGAATAGATTCATATCTCGATCGGCGGACAGGTGCTGACCTTTTTTCCTGTTGATCACTAAATGAAAAAGCTTTGAATGGTCGACAGAATGTGACGCAGCCTTTCAACAACTTAAAGAATATCTTGCTCGGCCGCCGGTCATGTCGAGTCCTGGGCCGGACGAGGTTCTTTTTGCTTACATTGCAGTGGCCTCCTATGCAGTAAGTTTAGTGTTGATAAGAGTTGATAACGGCGTACAACGGCCAGTGTACTACGTGAGTAAATCACTGCACGAGGTAGAGGTGTGCTACCTTCCACTGGAAAAGGCCATCCTGGCGGTGGTGCTTGGCACACACAAACTGCCTCACTATTTCCAAGCGCACACAGTAATTGTTCTTACGCAACTCCCATTAAAGGCCGTACTTAAAAGCGCAGATTGCACGGGAAGGATAGCCAAGTGGGGTACAATTCTGGGAGCTTTCGACATCAAGTACATGCCTCGCACCTCAGTGAAGGGCCAGGTACTGGCCGACCTGGTGGCGGAGTTCACCAAACCAGAAGTGGATAGTCTACTAGCATCAGAGGAAAGGGATGTAAAACTAGTCTGTAGCATCTCCAGGCGTTTCCCTCCGACATGGGAAGTGCATGTAGATGGAGCATCAAACCAAAAAGGAGCAGGAGTTGGGTTAGTGTTGACATCTTCAAAGATGATCACCATTGAAAAGTCACTGAGGTTAAGCTTTCCTGCCACGAATAACGAAGCAGAGTACGAAGCACTACTAGAAGGAATGGCTATGGTCCTAAGGATGGGAGGAAAGTCCATTAAACTCTTCTCGGATTCAAGGCTAGTTGTTGGTCAAGTCAAAGGTGAATTTGAAGCCAAGGACGAGAGAATGCGAGGTTATCTTGGCCGAGTGAAAATCATGCAGATGGAGTTCGAATCCTTTAGCTTGCTACATGTCCCAAGAAGTGGCAACACGCATGCGGACTCTTTGGCCACCCTCGCAACTTCCTCGGCACAGAACTTGCCTCGCATAATCCTCGTTGAGGACCTGCATCGACCCTCGACAATAGCAAACGTAGTTCAAATCAATCAAGTCAGAATGGGGCCAAGTTGGATGGATCCTGTCATGCAATTCTTAAAGGACGATATTCTACCCGAAGAGAAAATTGAAGCCGACAAAATAAGAAAGAAGGCTCCCAGTTATTGGCTGTCGCAGGATAGCAAGCTATACAAGCGTTCCTTCTCTGGGCCTTATCTGCTATGCGTTCATCCCGATCAAACGGAATTGCTCTTGGAAGAGATGCATGAGGGAATCTGTGGAAGCCATACTGGAGGTAGGTCCTTAGCGCATAGGGCTATTACTCAGGGTTATTGGTGGCCGAATATGCAGAGAGAAGCTTTGGAATATGTCAAAAAGTGCGATCAATGTCAACGGTATTCATCGAGTATACACCAGCCAGGAAGAGCCCTCAATCCAATATCTAGCCCATGGCCATTCGCTCAATGGGGCTTGGACATCGTGGGACCATTTCCTAAGGCTGTGGGAAACAAGAAATATCTCATAGTCGGCACTGACTATTTCACAAAGTGGGTTGAAGCAGAGCCTCTAGCCAATATCCGAGATGTGGATGCGAAGAGATTCGTCTGGAAAAGCATTGTTACTCGGTTCGGTGTCCCTCATGTACTCATCACAGATAATGGACTCCAGTTTGACAGTAAGATGTTCAGAAATTATTGTGGCGAGTTGGGGATCACTAACAGATATTCTACTCCGGCTTACCCTCAAGGGAATGGACAAGTTGAAGCTGTGAATAAAGTCATATTAAGCGGATTGAAGAAAAGATTGGATGATGTGAAAGGCAGATGGGTGGAAGAACTCCCACATGTACTCTGGACGTATAGGACCACACCTCGTAGGTCCACTGGAGAGACCCTTTTTCAATGACTTATGGAGCTGAAGCAGTCATCCCTTTGGAATCCGGGTTCCCAACGACGAGAACAAGCTCATTCAATGCAAAAGACAACGATGAAAACTTGGCAAGAGGTCTGGACTTGATCGATGAAAAAAGGGAAAACGCAATGGTTCAATTGGCTCATTACCAACAGAAGCTGAAGCGAGGTTATGACGCCCATGTAAAGACAAGACCTTTGGTCCCAGGTGACCTGGTGCTGCGCAAAGTTGTGGGCTCGGCAAAGAACTCTGCGTGGGGAAAACTAGGGCCAAATTGGGAAGAACCATATCGTATCACCTCCAACGCTGGTGTTGGAGCATATTTCTTGGAAGACTTGGACGGACTTGTAATACCCCGACCTTGAAATGTCAGTAACTTGAAAAGGTACTACTATTAATAAATCTGTAGTTGATCAATATTCGTTCTTTATGTTAAATATGTATGTCTCTTTCCGTATCTCTCGATGTTCTATGAAGTGTTTAAACTTAAATCCAATCATGCATGAGTCCTCGGACCAGATGATCTGGGTTAGTTAACACCTTCACCGTTCTATGAAGTGTTTAAACTTAAATCCAATCATGCATGAGTCCTCGGACCAGATGATCTGAGTTAGTTAACACCTTCACCGTTCTATGAAGTGTTTAAACTTAAATCCAATCATGCATGAGTCCTCGGACCAGATGATCTGGGCTAGTTAACACCCTCACCGTTCTATGAAGTGTTTAAACTTAAATCCAGTCATGCATGAGTCCTCGGACCAGATGATCTGGGTTAGTTAACACTCTCGCCGTTCTATCAGGTGTTTAAACTTAAATCCAATCATAACTGGAGACTTCTGACCAGATGATTTGGGTTAGTTAACACTTGTTCTATTTCCCTTTTAAGCATTCAAATATAGATATAAATGCATGACTCAAATTTCTTGTTAAGTTTAGTTATATTTATTTAGCTCGTATGTTAACCCAACTTCCAGAACTTCTTAATCAAATTAATCATTCATATACCACAAGCAAAAAAAAAAAGAATGAAATGTCAGCAGAAGGGTTTACTATTACTTGCCATAATACGTAAAACAAAAGGAGTATATCTTCATTAATGATTAGAACACAGTACAAATCTTTAAAATGGTAAACATAGAAAACAAAAAAAAAACACTAAAACAAACATCCTAGGCCTTTGTTTTGGGAGCTTGGTGGTCAGCTACTTGTTCGGACCGCGAAGGAGCAGCATCTGGAGCCCTACCCTGGGAGGCCTCAACTCTTTCCCCTTGACCAGCGTCTTGATAAGAGGCCGTTGGGACTTCCACAGGAGCTGGAAGAGCTTGACTTGTCGCAGGAGGTTCGGATACTGGGGCTGGCTGCTCTAAAGGAGGAGGATCAGAACCTGGGAGCGGTTGAATGTCAGGATCATAGTACACGCTCTCAGGCCTCCTAAGGATGGAGTCAGCAGGGACCCCAGCGGCGTCAAGGGCTTTTTCCCAAGTAACGTCGCAGTATTCCCTGGCGACAGAAGCAACTTCTTCAGTTAATCTGCTCTGAGTCTCTTCCACCCCCAGAGCATAAGAGGCTTGCTTTTCGGCCTCGGCTGCCTCCTTCTGTAGCTGTGCAGCTTCCTTAGCCTTATGAAGCTCTTCGCGCAGATCTTTCACCATCTGCCTCTCCGTTGCTAAGTTGATTTCGCAGAGGTGTAGTTCGCTGCGAAGAGTCTCAGCCTACTTCTCAGTCGTTTTTAAGCCAGCCTCAGCGCTGGCCTTGTCCTGGATAGCCTTCTTCACCTGCTCGGCCATCTGCTTCTGTTGGTTTCTCAGCACATTCAGATGGTCCTCCGCAGTCTCTCGGGCCTCGTGAGCAGCCTTTGTCTCATCACGAAAGCGCTTCGCCCACTCCTCAGCCACGTACACTTGTTGCGCGACCTGTTATGCAAAGTAAAAAAGTGGTTTAGATTTAAGAAATAATATGCAAATAAAAAGAGATCAAATTCAAGTTACTCACCATAGCCAAGTCCCTTTTCATGGAAAGGAGTAGGTCAGGATAATCGAAACTCCTGTAAGCTGCCAAGTCCGTAGGTAGGAGGAGGGGCTGTAGCAAAGCATCGGCCATACGGCCTGCATGACCACCGCGAAAGTGCCTAAGTGAGGCATCCATCGAGATGGGACCACCATCAACCTCCAGCACTGGCGACCAAGTTCGTGGTGGCTGACGAACCTGGGCCGCTGGTTGCTCCTCGCGGCTCTCCACAGAGTGGGCCCTCCTACTCCGACGTTCTTGTGTAGGTCTGGCCTGCTTATTGCCCCTTGATGGGCCTAACTCCCCCTCCTCGGTAGGCTTCACTGGCCTCTTCCTCCTCAGATCTGGGTTGGGTTTGAGCCCGAGGTCGGCAGGCACCTGGGGCGGAGGAGGGGGAGGGTGTGCAGTTTGTTTGGATTTGCCCTTATCTTGAGGAGATGGCCCTTTGTTCCTGCCCTTCATCAACTCCTTCAAAGAAGGGCCAGTCTTAGGAGCCATGTCGTCCTCCTCGTCAGATGTGTCGGCAATATAGGTTATCACCTGAGCTGGAGTCTGCACGCACGACTGCTCGTCCGCTCCTTCCTCGGCCTCTGATATAAAGTCTGTTTCTTCTTCAAACCTAAACTTGTCAATCTCTAGTTCGAGGGAGGAAGAAGAAGCTGTACCTTATCGGAGGATAGCTTCCCCAAGTGGTACTTCGCGCAGCGGTTCAGCAGCAAGGGGAATCCCCTGTGGAATGGGATGGTCAACTGGAGGAAGATCGTAGTTGGCGAGGAAGTTTGGCCGAGACACGTCTATGCGCGCCAAACGATGGTCTCCTGCTCGGATGGAGTTGCCGACGTCTAAATATGACCTCGAAATGGGCTCGAAATCCAAAATGAGGTGAACCACTCGTAGTTGCCCGTCGTCGTTCACAAAAATTTCTGATCTCAGCAGGTAGTTCAGTGCTGGAACGTTGATCAGGCTGAGCTTCGGATTGGTAAAAAATTTATCTGTCAAACAAGTAAATCACACAGTTAAGCCTCGGCTACAAAAAATAATAACAGTAATATTAACATAAAACAACTAAGCAAATAAGCGTAAAGGCATCAGAATACTCCTCAATGCTAAAGTTAAAAATCCTAAGTCTAGGTTGCTCCACCTGGTGTCCTGGCCTTGGTTGGGCAGGCTAAGCCGTCGCTCCAAGGCCCCGACAGGATTAGATAGTCGTCTTTCATCCCCTTATTAGACTTGGGGAGGCAGGATATCAATTTAACCACATTGTTATGGGACTTAAGGTAAAAGCCTGCCCGAGTCTCTATATGGCCTTCATATAGGTGGGCGACGTCGTACCACGTCAATCCTAGCCCCAGATGCCGGTCCAAAGCGTCGATTGACCCTAGGACTCTAAAGAAGTTGGGGGCACACTGATGGGGACAGAGCCTATGGGCGCGAAGATAGTCCCGTGTAATCCTACCCATGGGAATGGTCATCCCCCCTTCTATGAAGGCAATCATAGAGATGACCACCTCTCCTACTTTCCGGTCAAACTCCACTCCCTCTGTGGTGCAGTGACGTACCACCACCTCCGGGGGAATGTGGTATTTTTCTTTGAATAACTCTATTAGGGCCGGAGTGTTTACTAAGCGCTCGAATCTACCCATTGTTAGTCTATAGAAGGTGGAGTGGTTAGCCGAGGAGGTTAGCCGAGGATACAGTGGAGGTCGGAGTGCGAAACTTACGTGAGAATGAACACGGATTGTTCCTCCTGTCGCTGGAAGATCGTTAAGCTCTCTTTCTAGTGAAAAAATGGTGGATGCCTGAATATGAACACTCTGAAGTTGCAAGCTTTGATAAGAAACAAAAAGTAACATCTGAAAGTTTTTATAATGGGGACGGAAAAAGGAAAAGTCGCAATCCCGCCCAAATATTGAAGTTGAGATCTGGACCGTTGGATTCGTATTTCACCGTAGGATGTCTGGGTTGAAACGCAGTTCTAAGCGTTTAATGATGATTGTGCGAGTTCCCAAGTGTCAGAAGCCCTCGCGAAATGGCAGAAATGACCCTTACACGTGCCTAAATTTAAATACTGTTAAGGGCTACATCGTAATTACATATGTACATCAAAATCCTAATTTTCCTCCTCGGATAAGAAAGAAAAATTAGAATTTTGAGGGGCTATTGTGGGGGAGCAAAACCTGGGCCCATGTGGTGGGCTTAGGTACAACGTTTCATCAACAATACGTCCGAGGAGAGGAAATCATAGGGAACCCTCGCAACTAACAGTAGAACGCGTAAGTATCCAGAGAAGTTGATCCGAGAGTAGTACCCTCCTCGGATGTGGCATATGTCGGTAAGAGGAGCCTCGGCTTCCCCTTAGTCCACCTTCCAGGAAGTTCCAGAGGTGAAGATAGATTACCGATGCACATGGAAGGGATAAGGATGCAGAAATATCTTGGGAAAAAGCTGCTACCACCGCATTAAATGCATTACAGCAGCTTTCCTGGCCGCATTTATGTGGAGAAGACCCCTGAACAGTGTTTTAAATCACCTTTACCCCCAGAAAATCAAAAAACTGTAATAGAAGAAGTGGAAACTCAAGTACCAGGCTAGATGGCAGACAAGTGGACGATAGGATCGAACAATGAAGGACTATATAATGGAGTAAGACCTCCAGAGGAAGGGGATCACGAGAGAAAAAGAAGAAATATCAAGAAATAATTACTGTAGCATCTGGAAGAATACAACCTAAAGGAAAACATTTTATCTAAGATCCTACCCCTTGAATCTTACTCGAATCCATCAATTAGTCCAAAACTTGCTCCTCGGACATAAGATCTTAACTTGTTTATGTGTTTTAGTCTCCTCGGCTAAGTTCCTATCATTCAGTAACTGTTGTAAGATTCGTTATTAGCCCAATTCTCTGACCCACTCTCTTACAAATTTATTGTATTAGACTTATTGGACCCATCTCCTGTTTCCATCTAGGTGTGGGCTACAATTTGTGACCCTACAGTTGTAGTGTTCGAAAAAATAGAAAAAATAAAGAAAAAATCAAGGAAAAACAAATGATATTTTAAGGAAGTGTAGTATAAAATAGATAATTTAATGTAAAATGTTTTGAAAAGTGAGTATGTAAAATAGAAAAAAAGAAAAAGAAAAAAAGAAAAAAGAAGAAGAAGTAAGTTTTTATACTAAAATAGACATAAATCTCTACCCAAAATGATAGGAATGCTCTAATACGATCCAGCGGGAGATAATGTCGGACCGTGGATCAGCCCTAACTAGTAAAGGCAATATTTGTATATGCCCTTTTTTTCAGATATGGAGTTGGAATGGGTTCCTCCTTATCACGCTAGCCAGATAAAAGGGATAAACTAACGGTAGAGAGGGACTTATGAGATTGAGTCCAGACGTTTATATATTTACATGCAATCTTCCAAAATCATTAAATTGATCCCATGGTTCAGTCGTTACAATTATATTTTTTCATTGAAGCTTTCAAATGTGAAATATAGAAAGAAACATTCAAATATTTTTTAGTTCTATTATAATTTTTCTTCTTAGTTAACTATAAATCAACAAGTACATATGATAATTTTTATATTATGAAAAAAAAATGTTCATCCTGCCAAAAATATATTGTCACCAAAGTATTTGATTAAAATGCACTTTTAAAGCTTTAAAATTTAGGGTTTTCTTCTTTTTGGCCCTTTACAATTTAAAATTTTCATTTTGGCTCATCATATTTGATTTTATTTTTATGTTGGTCTTATTGTTTATTTCTATTATTAATTTGACTATTCATAATATATTTTTCTTCCTACAATGATGAAATTTCAGTAGCATTTAAGAACTAGTATTTCATAAAATAGTTAAACATAAAGGACATTTAACAAATATTCTAATTTGTTAAGGTGGTAAATAATAATTAGAGAAATATCATTTTTACATAGTTTCACCATTTTTATTACACACCAATCATAACATCACCTCAACAATTGTAAAAAATTTTGTGTCACCAAAGTTATTGATAATAGAGATTTGTTTGCTACCTAATTCAAATTTTTATAACAATAAGGACAAAATTTAATTACAAAATTGGTTGTAATCTAAGATTATAACTTTCTTTAAAAAAAAAAAATTACTACATATTTTGAAAATCTAACAATTGGATTAAATGTTTTTTATACTCTTAATACACATATCAAATTTTGTGCCAATTGAATATTATTTACTATATGATCTATAAGTTTATATTTTATGAATAATTTCAAATTACAAAAACTTGCAAATTAAAAAATTTATTGATGATATAACTATTGATCTTTAATGTTTTAGAAAATTCTCAAGTATTAAGGATATAAAAAGAAACTGTAATCTAATGGTGGATTTGTCAAAATTTAATTCAAATAAGAAGATATTCAGTAAAGTTGTAACCTAAAGTTACAACTAATTTTGTAGCTAAATTTTGTCCAAACAATAGGACGGCTAGACGGGTACTAACAAATTATACAACAATTTAGTTCTTGGATCCATTATTAATCTATAGAGATTCATAGGTGAGCCTAAAATTTGAGACCAAGAAGGAACGGCCTATTTTAAAGGAAGAAGGAACCACTTAGTTATGATGGTTCACTATTGTTTTTCTATTAATAAACTTTTTTAACTGCTACAGAAACTCTGTACTATTTTAAAAAATGCAACTTTTGGGACAGAGCCGGTTTGGAATTTTGGTTTGACTTGTTCAACTATTTCCTAAATTCCAATCTACTAACTCCAATTTATGAGCCAAAATAATTGTTAAAATAGATAACATTCTGCAAGAAAGTGAAATGCCCAAAAGTTCTAGTTAAACTCATAATTTAGCATTTTCTGGTGCCAAAAAAAAAAAAAAAAGACTACATTCAAATCTCATGTCAATAAACCTTTATCTAAAGTTTCACAGTTTGTAGTAACTAAATGTAAAAAATGCAAAAACGATGAATATCAATGAAGTGGACAATGAAGGCTCAAATAATGTTACATTGAAATATTAACCATGTATAACATAATAAATAATTTTGTGAATCACTGGGCACAACTAGTCTCACACTCTTACTCAGTTCTCCAAGCATATAAAAAATGGCAAAAAGTTGGTTTTGATGAAGGGCTTGCAGGTGCTGAGGCTACTGAGTCGATTATGCTGTCACTATCATTTCCATTGCTGCTGTTACTACCATTAGGATCACCATCTGCTTCAGATTCTAGTGTGCCATTAGGATCACTAGTTGCTTCACATTCTAGTGTGCCTGGCTTGAATATGAACAAGCCAGGGCCTGACCCGTGGATAGTATGCAACCAATCATGCACATCCCATAAAAGTTGTACTGGCAAATTGTTCAGCATCACGGTCTCATTACCTCTAAATCTCCAATTCAAGTTCATTATGCGAATCATCATTTGCCCGTCGATGCTAATCGACATTTCAGGATCACCAGGCCCAGATAGAGAAGTGTCAATGACAATGTCATGTTCTCTTTTACCATCAACTAACATGGATCTTGTACAAAACAATCTTTTTCCATACACAATCTCTTTCTTGTACAACAAGATAGCGTCTTCTAAGGTTGGTCTGGACCTGGTTCTTTTATAAGCCTCTTTCTTTAAATCCCCTAGCAATAACACCACCTCTTGACCACAAACCATGGCAACATAATAATTAGACCAGGGATCTGGGTTGCCGGAAAATTTTGTCTGTCTAAAATCCCAGAAAATATCCACTCGTTTCCTGTCTAATTCAAAAGATTTGAGACCTTTTCTACCCCAAAACTGCCAAGTCCTCAAATCAATTTTACAAGTATATTGATCTTGATTAGGAGGAGTTTCCACCGTGATGCTAAGGGAATGGTGGATCAGGTTCTTGCACCATGTCACTGTTACATTCCGCCACAATTCTGCTATAATGGTTTGGTAAACAAAGGTGACAGAGGCCTGAGGGACTGCTTTATTCGTTGCCTGATGCTCATGTACTTTCTCCTTGGCTGGTGGTTGATGCGGGACTGGTTTTGGATTGGGAAAAGGTGCAGCACCCAGAATATAATTAGACATTTTAAAGAACTTTTACTAGGACAAGATTGGATTGAACATGCAAATGTGATGTTGATACAGGATTGTCATTTGAAGTTCTTTGATCCCTGGTCACCAAATCCATATAAACTTCAATGCTACCAAGAATGATAGAACTGCATAAAAATATAGAAAATCTTCTTCAACCTTCACTTAGTTTGGAACATCAGCATCATAAGATATTGTCTATTTGAAGTAAAGACATTAGATCAAAGATATGGGATGAATCAAAATTTCATTGCTATTATTATCAAAGCCAAGAAAATCATTGAAGATGTTTGAATGCCTAAATTATGTTTATAGAAGAAATGAAGGAAACCGCTGTACCAAATTTGCAGGCATCGAGTTGAATGGGGAGGGAGGCTCAAACTACAGGTCAAAGAACTGCCAAAATGTTAAGTTAGGAAATGATGAAACTGTGGGAGGTTTTGGAAAAACTGACATGAAAAGGTTAGTTTGAGGAATGAAATCTACGCTGAGGCTGTCCTTGAAGTGTAAAAAGCATAAATATTTTTCCTATTAATAGATTAATATCTCTCTGATTTTATAATGATGCCATGAAGGTAGGGTGGCTAACCAAGGGAAAAGGATCAAGAGTTCATTTGAAATTTTATTTTCCGTATCTATAGTGTACTGTATTATCTCTATATATTATGGGAATTTAGAAAGTTAGTTATGGTTTTAGAAAATGTCAAAATTACTCTTAATCTAATTAGATAATCCTTATTCTTAAAAAATAAAAAAATAGATTAAAATTGTAATTCAACAAAATTAAAAAAAAAAAAAAAAATCTACCGAAGAAACTTTTTTCCTAAAAATTAGCACATTATTTATTTAAATATAAATATGAGAGTTGCTACGTCCACAACATTTTCACAACAAATTATAGGTGGTTAGTTGTTATTGGCGATTCTAATTTTACCTACTACTGAAATTATTTTTCTACCCCACCAATAGCAATCCGTAACAACCTATCACAAAAAATTTGTTGTGAAAATGTTGTAAACAATTTGTGAACATATCATTTCTCTTTTAAGTATATCTTATGCACGTTTAATACATTTTTTTTTCTTCTAAAAACTAGCACACACTAAACTCAACAGTTTGCTACATTTCAAATCCTAAATTTTAGTTTTTTAAAAATTCCTTTCTGCGTAATCTCGCTAACAATAGATAAGTTCAAATTGGAAAATTATATTAAACTCAAAATTTAAATAAATAAAAAAGCCTTATCGCATGTGTAATGAGGCTAGTGTCATTTAAAATTTTAAAAAACTTTGCATTTGATACACCTTTAGATTTCCTAATATTTTATCTGAATAATGAAACAAATTAATTTCAAATGTCAAGAATTATTTTTCCTAACTTAGGTGCTTCTATGACCACCTTGTCCATTTTCTTGGAACTAATCAATCAATCTATATATATATATATATATATATATATATATATATATATATATATCTAAAAGTTGAAGCGCATCATTTATTACTATTACACTCCTATTAAGTTACATCGGCGACCATGTCATTATCATTTTTTTTTCCTAATTTTTCCTATAATTTTTTTAACATCTACGTATTTAAGGTGAATAAAAATCTCTATTATTTAACAATCAAGATATCATCTCTCTCTTATTTTTAACTATTCTTCTTATATTAATTTGCCAACTTATTGTTACACTTTCTCTAACTTTTCTCCACACTACTCTCTACTTTAGTGTCACTCTTTTTCCATCTTTTTATCTTCCTTTATTTTGGTTCTTATTATTCTCATCCTCTTAAGATAAAATTCTTAGAGATGTGCTACGTCTACAACAATTTTACAATATTTTTACAACAAATCATGGGTGGTTAGTTATTATTGGTTCAAATTTAAATTTAACACTGAGATTACTTTTTTAACCCAATAATAACAACCAATAACAACCTGCCACTTAAGATTTGTTGTAAAAATGTTGTAGATATATCATTTCTCAAATTCTTATTATCTATTGCATTCTATATATAGTTTTCCTATATATAGAATGCAAAAAAAAGTCTCTCTCTCTCTCTCTGATTTTTTTTTTTTTTTCATTTTTTGGTGGATTTTTTTTTCTTGCATCTCCACTTTAGGTTGATGAATTTTTGTGTTATTTAGAAGTCTACTTTAGATTGATGCAATTTAGTTTTGTGTTTTTAAGTTGTTGTCTTTTTTCTTTTCTTTAATTGTTAGATGTTATCCTATAATCCTATCGAATTATGAAAATAGTATATAAGAATATATCTCCATATATTAAGAGGATTCAGAATGTTAGTTATGGCTTCAACAAATGTCAAAAATACCTCTAATCTAATTAGATAATCCTTATTTCTAAAAAATAAAAAAATGGGGTTAAAATTGTAATTCAACAAAAAAAAAAAAAAAACTACCAGAGAAACTTTTTTCTTAAAAATTAGCACACTCTTTATTTAAATATATCTCTCGCATGCTTGGTAATTTTTTTTCCTAAAAACTAGCACACACTAAACCCAACAGTTACTCCATTTCAAATCCTAAATTTTAGTCTCTTAAAAATTCTTTTATGTGAAACCTCACTAACAATAGATAAATTCAAATTGAAAAATTACATTAAAAAAAAAAAAAAAAAAGCATGTGTGAAGCGCGTGTGATGAGGCCAGTGTTATTTTATTTATATAACATGACTTGGATAATTTTGTGTTTTTTACTATATCTTTATTTTGTTATTCCTCACACATTGTCTCCTGAAAAAGTAATTATTCTATTTCTTGATTTTTTATTTTTTCTTGCAACTCTATTTTTGGTAGATGAATAATTATTTGTTTCCACGCATCACATGGGTCTACAAATAGTATATATATATATATATATATATATATATATATATATATATATATATATATATATATATAAAATCAGAGACCTTGTACAGACAACATAAGGTTTTGCCATGTAATGCACTCTTTAAAAAGATAATTGAAACACTCTTAAACCACATCAAAGATAAGAACAAATTAAAAAATAGAGACTCTTTATTTCCATTGATTCAATGTTTCAAGATCTTCCATCTCTCTCAAAAACACAAAACTTTGCATTTTCATTCACAATTTTCACTTCTACTCCTTTATATACTATACTCATAACTCTTCATGCATCTCATTTCAAATACACCTAAACCAAAAACAATCATTTACCTTCAACCTTTCAACGTCACCAACATAACTCTAACATTGTCGTACCATTTGATCCTAACCTGTACGTGTAGATTGTGCCCAAGGAAAGGGGCTTGCATTTTTTATTAAGTGACTATAGATTACGGTTTTGATATTGACGTCGGATGTTGTGAATTTTTTGAAGGCTATGATTGGCTTTAAGTTTTTGGGTGTTTGAGATTTTGGTGTGGGAAAGTTATAAATGTGTTTTGTTTTAGAACCAAAGAGAAAGAAAGAGAAGCATTCTAACTGATTATTTATGAAGTTGGTTTTTTTATTTTTATTTATTTTTAATTTTTTAAGAACTCATAATTTGTAGGTTTCTTTGTATACTTTTTAATTGTGATTTTTTTTTTTTGTATGAACCATAGTGATAAAAATAAAAAGTGACAATGATTTCAAAGTGTTTTTGGTTTAAAAAAAAAAAAATTAAGGATACAGAAGTCCAACTAAAGACAATTAAATTTTGATAAAAGAATGTGTTTTTAGTCATTTTTTCTTTGTTTAATTGCATTCTCTTTATGTTGATACATACAAATGATTTTCTTATTTTTATTGAGAAAATGAATTGGGTGTTTGAGATTAGGGTCTCCATATTTGGTTGTGAGGATGGAGTGGTTACTTAGATTTATGTAATTTTAGGATATAAAAATATTTTATTCCTTAAATTCTTATTTATAAATTTCAAAATCATTTAATCATTTTGAAAAATAAAGTCTACTTTTA
Organism: Quercus agrifolia; assembly: GCA_029955455.1. Lineage (NCBI taxonomy): Eukaryota > Viridiplantae > Streptophyta > Magnoliopsida > Fagales > Fagaceae > Quercus > Quercus agrifolia. Next base: position 60,407,618 of record JARQAD010000004.1, read on the forward strand.
ACAATAAATATTATAATATGTTTTGGTCTTATAGTGTTATACAATTTTTTTTTTAAAATAAAATATGAATTAAGAAAACCAAGTTTCAAAACATTCAACAATATTGTAACAATCATTAATATTATATAACAAAATAAGTGTTATATATAGGTATTAATATACATAAAAATGATTTCAAATGAAATTGTAAAGTATCCGTGCATTACGCTGGATATCATCTAGTTTTAGTAAATAAGAAATTTCATCAAAATGCCGGTAAAAAGAGTGTTTGATGACAACTAACAAAAATCCAAGCATGGTTGAGATGGTTTTATGCTCCTTTGGACATATGAATTCCTTTCGGGGAATTGAGTTTTTCTTTCATTTTAATCCAGCCATGAAATCAAAAATTTCAAGCTATAATAAGTAGTAAGTTAACTGAAGTAGTTGTGAGCTCCATTTCATTCCCAATGTGTCTGTTGTAGAATTTTTCCCTAAAAGAAACTAAATAAAATGAACCTATACGAACTAGGGCTGTCCAGACCCATCCGAGACCCGACCCACCCGGAGGATCCGACCGGTGACCGATCCGAAACCGGCCAACCCGATCATTCCGGCGGTTGGCGGCGGATCTCGGCTTCCAAAACCCGAAAACGGCGGGTCGGCTAGCGGGTTTTCTCTTCAAAACCCGAAGAAATCCGACCGAACCGAGATCTCAGCATTTCCCGGCGAGATCTCAGCTAGATCGATGGAATCTTCACTAGATTTGGCGAGATCTCACTAGATCTGGCGAGATCTCGCCGAATCTGATGAGATTTCGATGAATTCGAAGAAAATCCGGCGAAAATATCACCAAAATTTCGCCGTTAAATCGCCTGATTTTGGGCGATTTTTAGATCTCCAACTCCGACCGAACCGACCGCCGTCCGTTGAAGGTCCGATCCGCCCGATCCGATCAACCATGCCGGTCGGCGGCGGGTTGAATTTCTGGCCAACCGATCTGGTCGGGTCGGTTCCGGGTTGGGCACAAACCCGACCCAGACCGACCCGTGGACAGCCCTAATACGAACAGTTTTTCCACTATAAATAAAGTTTTTCAGTACTATAGGTTGAACAATACATATTCTTAAGTTTACATAATAGAGATGGTATCAAAAGCTGCTTCAGATACACAAAGAACACAAGTATTACAACCAGAAAATATAAAGCTAATTTGATTTGAATTACATAAATATATTCTCAGAATATTTATCAGCAAAAGAGAAAGGCTCCACCATAATCACCGCCAAAACATCATCAGAATCCTCATAGAAGAAGTAAGCAATTTGGAACTTGAACACTAATAGTAGTCACTGTACAAAATTTGGAAGGAAAAGAAATTAGTGGCAATAAAATTCAATGCTGTATACTGTGAAATCCTCAAGGTAGAATTAAAAATTTCCCGCGAGGCGAGGAGCGACTCCTTCTGAATTCAGGCATTGATGTGTTGCTGCCTTCCTTTGGAAAGCGAATTAGACCATTTGGAACCTTGTTGTCGAGCTTCCCAGCCAATATGGGTTCAACAATTCCTCTGAAAGAAATGGTGAATGCCATTTTAATTAACAATGACCATATGGAGTTACTAATATTTCACATAACTGAAAAAATAGAAAGAAAACTCTGTATTTAAGTCCCTTAAGGGAAGTTTTTCATTACACGTACCTTGGTTCAAGATTTTGGGAGTTCCTTGAGAAGTTCTGTCGAAGCTTTTTCATCTTCAAAGCATGCAGTGGTGACTCAACAAGGCCATGCTCATTTTCTGGCTCAGAGAAGTCACTCTTTTGAGGTGCTTCCTCCATCTTTTCACCAGGAACATCCATGTCAGATAGCAATGTTGTCACCACATCAGACTTCTGATTCCTAGCAGGCATTTGATGAGTCCTTGCCTTGGCCTTGCTGTCAACTTTGCTTTTCCTAATGCCACCTTGCCTGATATTAAGAGCTTGCTTAAACTGCTCCTCTTCATGTTCCGGGTAAACTTTCCTGGTGCTTACCCTCTGGAGGCCACAGAATGCATCATAAATGTTATCCTGCTTTGCTGGTTCATGTGAACCAATATGTGCTCTTGAATTGCTATCTGTGGAAGGGATCATTGACATTGCTGCAACAGATTTATTAACCGAAACTCTAGCCGGGAATGGTACTTTTGCAATGGGTTGGTTGTCCAGTGTATCAGATTTAATCCTGCTCCTAAAGACAGATCCTCTATCGGTGGACAATGATCTCCTAATAGGAGGGGATGGTGACCTTGGCTTTCCAGAGCTTGCTAATCTTTCATCTGCTGGGAAAGGTACCTTTGGCGTAATCTCCTTGTCAGCAAATGCAGAGGGAAACCTTGACCTTCTCTGCTTACCAGAAGAGCAACTCCTAGCCTGAAATCAAAGTTCATCACAAGATAGAGATTATCCATTTCTGTTTATTCCTAACTTGTCAAGTTTTTTTTTTTTTTTCATATAAATTTCAAGTAGTATATATCACAAAACAACCATTATAATGTATTCAATTAAACAAATTCGTGATGGCTAGTTGACTTACTTCAAAGCTTTTAGTATCATCAATGGGTCGCTGACTAGTTTCAGGCTTCAGGCCAGCACTAGTACCACATCTTGGCATTCTGTAGGGTGAAACAGCTCTTGGTCTTTGGGATTCAATAGTGCTTCGAGCATTCCCAGCTTTCATTTGCTCTAGTTCTGTCTCCTTCCTCTCCACTGCCAGTTTAAGGTTTGATATCTATATAGATAGAAAAAAGTTAGAAGGCTTTCATGTAAAAAATTCAAAATGTAGAATTGAACAGGAGAATAACTGAAAACTAACCTCCTCTTTAAGGTCTCGGATTTCACCAGTTTCTTTATTAGATCGGGCTGCCCCAAGTTCTATGGAGGCAACTCTTTCAGCAAACTTGAGTGTGCTAATTGTCTCCCCTAGTGCATTAACTTCGGGGTTTATATGTACAAACATCAATGTTTTTGCTTGCCCACCTATTTAAGATGGAAAAATGGTAAGAACAGTGGAAGAGATAAAGACATTTGGAGGTATTTTGGCATAATACGTTACCTAATGAATCCTGCAATACTTGAGTAAGTTTGCTATTCCTATAAGGAATGTGTGAACTCTTTTGTGCTAGAGCAGATATGACATCACCGAGTGCAGATAGTGATCTATTTATATGTTGGGCCTCCTTCAGTCTCTCACCAACAGCCTCGGATTTATCAACTCTCTCACTTCCAGCCAAATCCACTAGGTGGAGGCAACCCTTAAGAATGGAATTAGAAACTAACTCTTTTCCATGGACATGGACAGTCAAAACACTGCAAAAGGATAGCCAGAACCAAAAACCATTAGTTAAAAAAATAGGTATTAATAATAACACTCAAAAGAATCCCAAACTTCAATTAACAAAAGCACCTACCTATGTGAACGGCTACTTCGCTCATTTAGAGCTGTAGCACCTACGGCACGATTCTTTTGGCCAATCCTCATCAAGTCAAGAACATCTCGAGTACATGTAACCCGAACCAAACTTGCATCGGGTACATTAAGACCATTCAATTGAGAGTTGTTTCGTATATCTAATGTGCATGGAGTTAAGGTACTGAACTAACAATATAGTTAATAAATTTAGTAAATCCTCAGTTCAAAATTTTCAAACCCAAATGGACATAATGTACACAAATGCTTATCATGTTATTTAAATAAAGAAAGTAAATCTTGGAAAGGATATCTTCTGTTAGATCCATCACTGACTAATAGATCTCTAACTTGTTCATTGTAAATTTCAATCATTTGGACTCCAACTTCATATTTTATGAATTCTGCCCTTTCCTTTGATATTTGAAACAAGTCACGAAGAGCTCGATAGTTTACACCCCATGTCTCCTCAGATGTCAAATCTGGGCCACTCTGTAAAAGAATATAAAGTAACATTATTTAGATCATATAAAAATAATGCTGAGACAATAGTGACATTGATTATCTTATAGTTTTTCCTTCTACTTTCTCCAATGGCTAGAGAAGGTTCTGAGTTCATGAAACAATTGAGTGCTTTCACTTTTAAAAACACCATGAAAAACACACCATCCAATTAAAATTCAAAAGGTTATAAATCTAAGAAGGATCCCATAATATTAAATGGCATTATGATGATGATATAATATGCAATTATGACACTGGGATGAGCTTTATGCCAAAATTGTAGGGACAGCCTGATTCTCATGATCTTATGGAATATGTATCAGATTCATTGAATGGTGAAATCTACAAACAAGAATTACAATGTTTGGAATCTTACCATTGTATATGTCTTCCCTGAGCCTGTCTGTCCATATGCAAAGATGCAAACGTTATATCCATCTAGAACAGACCTGATCAATGGTCGAGTGTCAACATATATTTGCTCTGCACATGATAGTGATAGTGATCATCAGTAGTTTCCAAAAATATATCAATGTACAGACTATAAGTGACATATTAGATTCATTGTGTTTTAGCTGATCTTATAATTCCACTCAGTTATGCATTTCTGACATAACATCATTATGTTTTGCATATAAAGTCATTAGCTAGGTAACTAGATCCTTATTTCTCAGTCCTCCAAAAAAAATCCCATATAACTATCATCATTTTATTGTTAACATTACTAACAGTAGTTTAAAAGAATAATCCTTAGTTCATGATCTCCATTATGAGTTTTTTACTCTTTAGTTACTTTCAATATCTCCATTTTGGATTATTTACCCTTTAGTTACTTCCAATAAAGCTATGCAACAGGTTCAAATAAATCTTTTTTTAGAACAATCTCATAACTTGCAATGTACTTTTTGAGCTTCACTGAAAACCCTGCTTTGGATAGGAAAACTACCTTGTGTGACATTAGTGCCAAAAACTTTGTTGAATGAAAAAACCCTTCTTGCATCTTTGCCCTGCTTAAGGGGATTGACAATCATGATATTTCCATTTTCTCCTATGTAGTCCACAGTAGACTGCCCATTTGATTGGCCGGGTAAGAAAGGCCTCACTCTACAATATACCCTAATGGTTCCTGTAAGAAAGTAAATTTCTTAGTTAAGCTTCATATCTAGTGACATATATAAATGATCGAGTTGAAAACTAAAGTTTCAGATGAACACCTTTGAGGTCTTGGACTAGATTGTAGAGTTGGCGGTTTTCCTCTAAAACCTTGTGATAGGATGAGGAGGCCACTTCAAGCCCCTTAATATGATGCTCTGAGGCAACAAAAATTGTAATTTACCAAATCTTTATAGATAAACTAATAATACAAGTGACTGAGGCCCTTCTATTTAACCACAGGAATATTTTCAAAGAAGATAAAGTCTCTAGGTTCTCACCAAGCCTCGTAAGTTGTTGCTCATATTTTGAGTGAACCTGCTTCACCTCTGATTTCGTCTCTTCAAAAGATAATTTTAGGTCCTAGTTATCAAAGAAGGAAAACATCACTATAGTATTGATGAAAGGACATGTCAAAGATTGAAGTTTCAGTTTGACATAGAAAGCCATGCAAGAATGAATATCCAAGAGTTACCCTACATTTAGTTTGAGGAAAGAAGCTGCTAATGTAAAATTGAAACATTGTGAAAGGAGCATCTCTGTCTATGAACAAATATTCATACCTCGAGCTGTTTCTGTTGAATATCAATAACTTCTGTGTTGTCGGCAGGGAGATAGACATTTGGCTGAACCCCCTCACGTTTCCCACCACAAATGCAAAATTTTGACAAATCACTTGACGCCAAACTAGTTCTTTGATTAAGATATTGTGAAATGGCTTCAATAAATTCATCTTTTGATAGGAAACCAGCATCACCTTTCAATATTTTCTTCAAAAACAATCCAAGCTATAGAAAATAGGGGAAAGAAAATTATAGATTAGGTACTGTAGTGAGGAAAATATAAGGATGGTACTCATATTGAAAAATCGGTCTGGAAATACTTTTGTATAGAAGTATTAACAACAGATTCAATGACACTCCAAATTCTTAATTACCTGAGTGCCTTGAGAAACTAGCAGTGCTGAGAAATCTTTGACTACCTTACTGAGCAAAGTATCGATTACCTACAAATTTTACAATGAAAAGATCTTCAGTTTTAGGTCAAAAGATAAAGAAAATTGTAATTTCTCACTATCATAACCTTTTATAAATTCCTTATAAACTATCATAAACTAGACATTCATAATCATATTGGCTTGAGATGGAATAATTTTTTTTTGCAGCTAGCAAATGATATTTGTATGCCATATGCATGAAGATAACAAAAATCTTTGTTGCTAGATTGCTAGTGTTTGATCTTATATCATGTGTATTAGAGAAAGCTGTGTCTGCAGAAAACCAAAAATAACCTGCAATGCACAACAAATTGGGAAGGATCTTACCTACCATTGCATTCAAAGGCAAGTCTTCAATCCCATTACTCTCTCTAAGGTAAGCCTGTAGGAGTCCAAGTCCAAAATGATCGAAGAGGAAAGCCAGTGCATTGGCAGTTCTGGATTCTTCAATTGAGACCTCATTAGAAAGATGAAGAAAATCTAACAGCTGTTCATATTGTGATGACTCGGATTCATCTATTGACTCATCAGCACTTTCACTGCTTAGAATGGAGGATGGAGATCCCTTTGGAAAGGATGTGATCCTCACAGTGCCTCCATACCTCCAAACCCCAACTCCACCCGCTAGCTTCCACTCGTAAAATCCTTTCAGACACAGAATGCAGTCCACAACTTTACTTGACGAACCCCCCTGGATATCCAAGTTACTCAATTAAAGACTAGTAAAGCGCGCGCACACACACACACTCTTTCTCTCTCTTTCAGGAAAAGAAAATCAAATGTACTAGTCATATATTTGAAATGACCAACATGCATGATTAATAGCAAATGCAGGAACTGAAAGATAAGCAAAACCTTTTCCAAGTCGGATGCTTCAAATGTCAAGAGCTTCATTTCTTTAACAGCCTCCAAGAAATTCCTCATGTTCTCAAAATATTGAATTGCAGACTGTGCTGCTCCCTCTGTAGACTGAACTGCAATCACTGAATTGTCCACCACCTATATAAATTCCAAAACAGAAGCAAACCCCAATCTCAAAATCAAAAGAGACCATGAAGTTTAGAATAAGCCATGCTTATAATTTAAAATAAATTCCATATCAAGCAAAACTAAGGTACGATTTCTTAAGTATTGTACCCTAAGTTTTTCAATTAAATTCAACCATATAGCTGTACTGGCTAATAAGCCACACAGCTAAATTTAATTGATGTTAGGTGAAGATAGTTTCTTTTGTGCTACATTGGTCAATGCAACCACATGATTGAATTTAATTTGAGAACCTAAGGTACAATACATTAAGAACTATACTAGAAAAAAGAACTTTCCAAAATAATTAGAGAATTTTAACAAATTCTAAAATGTTAAGCAGTTTTTCTTCTAAGAAAACATTTTGAATTCCATGCATGCATATTAAAATTATCATGAAGGAAACAGTTAGAAAGAAAAACCCATCTCGGACTTGAAAGCGTTTATTAGTCAAGTTCTTTATTATAAGAATTGAACACATGAAGATTGTTCAACACAGTTTTGCTTGTAATGAAACATGGACATGATACAAAGGTAGCAGCATGTATATATATAACCTTGAGAACAGCACCAGGGTTAACTTTGTTGAGGACATTGCAGAGAATGAGGCCATTGCGAAGTGCAAGGCAGAAGTCTTCTTCGGAGGGTTCTTTGGGCAGTGCTGATGATGCGCCATGGTCCATTTGACGTAGCCATTCTGATGCTTGGTACCTCCTTGAAGCTAATTACAATTTACGTCAATGGTATGACACTATTATAATAATAAAATAGGAAAAATTACAATTTGCTATATTTTATTCCCAGATTAATTTGGATTAAATTAAACTCGTTAGGGTTCTATTCAAAATACCACTAGCTATTAAATTTGTGGAACTAAATTGTGATTAGGTCAAATCATAAGGGGTAACTTATTTGTCCAAAAAATAAATGAAAAATTTGTTAATTTGGACAGAAGTTTAATATTTTAATTTCAATCAAAATGAATCAAATATAATAATTGAAAGCTTATGAATCAAGTAGTGAAAGAGCCAAATAGGGGTAGATAATGTACTCTAAAATAGGTAATTAAATTACCTTGGGTAAAATACTATTTTTGATTTCTAAACTTTAACAAAAATTTTATTTTCATCCCTAAATTTATTTATTTATTTTTTCATTCCTAAACTTTGTAAAGAGTTTTTTTAATGGTTTAGAGACAAAAAAAATAGGAATGAAAAAAGAACTTTTTTCAATAGTTTAGGAATGAAAAACAAACTTTTAGTAAAGTTTAAAAATATAAATAAAACATTTTCAATAGTTTAAGAACAAAAAATGAATTTTTCAATAATTTAGGGATGAAAATTAAATTTCTTAAAATTCAATGATGAAAAACAAACTTTTGGTAGAGTTTAGAGACCAAAATAGTATTTTACCCAGTTACCTTTTAAATCTATATTTTAGGAATGGTTTCAAATTAAATCCTAAATTTTAAGTCTATTATAAATTAAATTTTATGGCTTCTTTAAATCTTCAGATCAAACATTGATTTTTATAAACATATCAATTTAAACCTTGGACTTCCAAGTTTAATTTTTCAATTTTGATAAGGGGTATAAATTGTTCTGATTTTGAAAGTCTAAGATTCAATTTGAAATTAACAAAATTATACAGTTTAATTTGTAATAATCTTTCAAGATTTAATTTGCTATAGGATTTAAAATACATTTTGTCCTAAAGAAATATACTAAATATTGTTACAAAATTAATTTGGAAATTCTTTTCCCTGCCGAACTACACGATCGTTAGAATTTAGAATTCGTTTAAATAGGGAAAATTGGGCCATAGCCAATAGAGTGTAATCCATCATTATCCTCTAAGAATAGTGTCACGGTGAAAGCAGACTAAAATGATGCCAAAATGCATTATTAGTCAGCATGGTGTAGAACATGTGAACATTTTAAATTTTTGATACAGGTTGGGTAGGTGCAACAGAGCAAGTGCAACAACCAATTTAAATATGCCAAAAACTTTTTTTTTTTCTCCTTTTTATTGAAATTGAAATATGTAGGTATGTTTTACAGTTTTAGTCTGCCAATGTGACTCTGGGCACGAATCCATGAAGTACTTTTTCCATCTTTCTTCAGCATAAATTTTCAAGGAAAAAAGAAAAGAAAAGAAAAGAAAATGTAGTTTTTTTTTTTTGGTAAAAAGGAAATTGCATTAACAGAAAAACTAAGGGGGGAAAAAGTACTTGTTAATGCATGAAATTCTGTCATCAAGTAGAGCACACAACCATTTTTATCAAAACCTCCATAATTTTTTCAAGTTGGGCACAACCATTTATAGATCATCAATATGATTGCGTAGTGAAATTTTTGTCTTTCTAACTCCGTTTGGTTAGGCATGTTGGGAGATTAAATGAACCTTTTTAAAACTTAAAATTCTGTTTTGCAACCATAAATTTCCATAGTTTTTCTTATAAATGCTCATTTTAAAATGAAAATACAGTTTTCCAACAGCTGCAAATGCACCGATTAAATTATGTCACCTTTTATCATCTACGTATAAAAATTGAGACACTACCTCTCCTTAGTTGTAATGTTTCCTTCGCTGTACCAAAAATATGGTGATCGTAAAGGAGGGCTAATTCTAAATCCATGTAGCCAAGAAGTATGCTACAAATAAAACATTAATGTAAACCTTCTTTCGGCTAGAAAGAATACCATAAAAGGGGGACCTAATATATTTGGACCCACATTACAAACTTATTTTTAACCCTTGGATCACCGCATTTTGCGCAACATTATGATGTGCTGCATAATCTTTTATTTTAGCTTTCTCAATGTTTGATGATTATGTGACCACCAAACCAAACCCACCCACACCCACTTTGATCTCAGCCCAAAAAAGAAAAAGGCAAGTTTGAGTATTTGAAGTTTGACCCCTCCAAGAAAATTACCTTCAAAGAAAAATAAAATTACATTTTAAATATTACATCTGAAAGGTGGTTTCAAATTAATCCTAGACTTTTAAACTTGTACGGAGTATCATGTAAAATCCCTAATCAAACCTAAAAAGTTCAATGTTTGAATTGATATGATGTTATTAGTTTTGGATTTTATTTGAAACAATATAAAATGTTAGGGTTAAAATTGAAAAATTTTGGAATTATATGATTTAATTTGAAACCACAGCTAAACACAGGATTTTAAAAGGTAAGTTACTCAATTTCAAAAAAGAAAAAAAAAAGAAAAAAGAGGAGGACCAGAAAAAAAAAAATATATATATATATATATATATATATCCAAGAATTGTGCAGCTACAACAATAACCAATATCTCGTAAAAAGAGATTACTGAATTTATATTCTATTTTATATTTCTCCATGAGCTTACTCTATTGTAGTCATTATATAATAGTAATTATAATTTTCCCATAAAGTAGGAGGATTCTAAATTACTCATAGTAGTGGTGTTAGAAATAGTACCTGCTTCTTCAGCTTTTCTGTGAGCTAATTCATGGTCATTAATAATCTCTTCAGTGTATGAAGCCTCATTGTTAGCAATCAAAGCCTTTAATCCTCTTAAGTTCTTGCAAGGAGAGGTTAACATTGGATTGGTGTAGCTTTCTTGTGGCATATTTGCCTCTCTCTCTCTCTCTCTCTCTCCCTTACAAATATATATTCTTTAAGCCTGCAGGGATATATTGTATTAAACAATGTTCACTGCAAAACAACCACAGAATTGGACAAGAAGTTCAGTTAAATACTCCAGAGTCCACACTATCCAAAGCGGAGAATATCTAAGGTAAAAAGTTAGAAACAAAAATTATATTATTATAATGTTTTAATAATAATAATTAACATGCACTGAACCTTAAGCCTAGGTACAATATAAAGAAATGGACAGCACAAAAATTAAGTGAGAGAGTGATAAATATGAAAGCATGAACCACTGCTTAAACCTCCTTAAAACTCTCCAAAACAATCACATTTTGACTTGAGGAAAATGAAAACACAATGGTTTTTTCAATCAAGAAGTAAGAAAACGAGGACAGAAAAGTTTAAGAAAAGACTCTACCTCTAAAGGGTGTTGATCCAAAGTTCTGGGAAAAGCCAGGAAAACTGAGCAAGAAAATTGAGTTTCAGTGGCAGTGAGAGGTTTAAAGTAGAAGAACTAGATCTGATCTGACTCCAGAAGAAAATGGGATTTGAAACAAGTTTCTCGTGAGTTCTGAAGGAGCATTCAAATATACAAGCGGCTTAATAAATGCTCCAATGTGAAGTTGAACAGAGAGAGAGAGAGTTGAGTTTTGTGTAAGTAAAGAGGAGAAATAAAAAGACCCTGAAATTGAAACGTTGGTAGTTTGGCCTAGAACTAGGACCCAAATAAAAGAACTCAAAGCCACGACACAGTGCATTAACGGAGTTATACTTATATCAAGTCGTTACAACTTCTATACAATATATATATTTTTTATAAAGAACTTTTAAACAATTTATATCGAATATAGAGAACAGCTAGAGGAGGAGGAGGACTTTTAGGTCGTTTGATAAAAAATTTTTAGTAACGTTATTTAAGTATTATGGAAATATGTATTAGTAAAAAAGTGTGGTGAAAATACTTGTTGTGGTGTTTAAACATTGAAAACTATTGTTTAAACAACAAATACCAAACAGACCCTTATATTTTTTCTCAAAAAAAAAAAAAATGACAACTTTTATCTAATTTTTCTTTTTCCATTTTGAATTAATTGGTAGATTTTTTATTTATTTATTTTTAATTTGATACATTGATAGTTGGAAGTGGAGGAATTTAAATTCTGTACATCTCTATCGGAAATACCAAGAAATTCTAGTTGAACCATTTAGCTTTTGGCGAAAAAAAGTATTTATAAAAGTGTCTTTTTTCATAAACTTGCTTTAAGTTTGATATTTTTTTTCTCAATTATTAACTTATAATAACTTTTAAGGTCTCTTATCTTCACTTGCAACTATATTTTTACTCATTTCCAACAAATCAAAAATTTAATAAATCAATAAAAGGTTAATTAATACGCACTTAGTGCCAAAAAAGTACCTGCCTAAGTCCTTTCCCCCTTTTTTTTTTTCATGGATTTAGTGTTTGTTTGATACAATATTCTTTTGGTTAAAATAGTAAAATACATTTTGCACCTTCTAAATTTAGGGTTGTAATGTGTTATCTAAAACACTATTGTCAATGTGTCCCATTCCTTATAGATTCACACATTTTTATCGCAACCCTACCCAAAAACATTGATAATTTTTCCTTATATTTTTCTATCCATTAATGACATCAAATAACAATAAAATGGGCACATTGATACTGTAGTAATACTTGAGAGGGTACATTACAAGATTTCAGATTTAAAAAACAATAATTGATATGGAAGTGATCCAAAACTTATAGGATATAAAGTCCATTTTAGTTCTTATTTCTGTAATTTTTCTAAAAATGATTTGTTTGAAAAAATTATACCTGAAACAAATATATATATATATATATATATATATATATATATATATATATATTTTATTTCAAAAGAAAAGGTGGACGGCGTTAAACTTTGGGTTGAGGATGTGGTTTGACTTGAGATGGACATTCCACGTGGCAAATTGGGTGATGTGTGGTCTACATTGGGACCCTTGGATCGTTGGACTGGACGGCAGGATCTGGCCTAAATGATGAGCACAAGGTGCTTTATAAATCTTTGGACTATAATGTTTTATTTATTTATTTATATTTATATTTATATAAATATATAGCCCCTTTTTTTTTTAATGTAATATATATATATATATATATATATATATATATATATATATATATATATATATATAGCCCTTTTATGCTAGGCTAACGTTGTTTACCAAATACATGTTCCTTAATGCTATGTGTTTGCCACGCTGCATTTCTTCTTTTATGATGAATAAGATGTTCCAATCTATTCCTTAATTGACCTTCGTGCTGATTTGATTGCAGAACAAACGAGTTGAAATATTAAATTTTTGCTTTGATTTAGGACAATTTATATAAATATTTACTAAAAAGATTGATTTTTTCTTCATGCTACAAAAATACTTATTTTTTATTAATTTAATTTTCAGTACTTTTTAAAAAGTAATTAAGCTCTGTCTAATCAAACAAAATCAACCACAGGCCAATCTCCATGGTTTACAACTTGGAATTCATCTTCTTTTTTTTTTTCTTTTTTTTACTTACTTATCCGAAAGATATAATGAAATCGAAAAGGAAAAACTGAGAATAGAGCACAAAATTATGGTATTTCAAAGTTTTGATGCATTTTTTACAATTTTCCCCCTTTCATTTGTGGATCCATATTTTTAATTTTTCTATTTTTTTTTTAAAAACAAAAATGTCTCAATTGGATAATCAAGCTAGTTTTCTCTATTTTTCTCTATCTGTAAATTACTATAACCTTATAAACTAAACCTTGATTCTAGTAAAAAAGAAAAGGACATGTTTTCTATTAGTCAATTCTTTTTTACTTTTGAATATCTTTGTGAAATAGTTTTGCATTTCTCTAATCAAATAAATAGGCATCCAATGGTGCTTAGAGCTAGCCATTTAGCCACTATCTATCACAACTTATTTAAACTATTTTCATATTATTGATATGTTTATCAGCATTTGGTCTTACATATTGACTCAACCTTCAAGATTCATATTTCGACATAGGCTATCTTTTTCTCACCATAACATTTAAAGGAGCCAAACTAGAAAGTTACAAGATTAGTTATTTTCTCCCTAATTCCTCTTTTTGACTTGGGAAGCGCAAATGAGAATATATATATATTTTCCCCCTAATCCTTCTTTTTAACTTGGGAAACACAAATGAAGATATGGTAAGCATCACTTTGGAGAACAGGTTAATTCTTGACAGCTATGGCGAATTCTTGGATAATGAAGCAACACATATCAGTCACTATATTGATTGATTGATCCTATTCTCAAGCTCAAGGTCATATTATTAAGGGTTAATAATAAAAAAATTAGTGTAGGTTCTAATTTTGGTCCCTCAAATTTTAAAATTTTGGACTTAATTTCTAAAATTTTTAAAAATAAATAATTTAATCATCTAATTTTTACTTTTATTTTTCTTTTTATGTTATTAAGGGGATTCTAAACATCATATTTTTTAGAATTTATATTGAAACCAACTACATATTTAAAGAATCCAAATTGAACTAAGCCCGTATTTAAGGGACCAAAATCACACCAAACAATAATTTAAGGGACTAAAGTTGGACTACTCCATCTTTAAGGGACTAAAATCGAACCGATCCCATTTACAAAGGAAGAAACTATTTTCTTTTAAAAACTTTAAGGAACAAATTCAATTTAAAAAAATATATATAAATGATTAAGATCAATTTTATCTCAAATTTTATGAACCAAAAATATAATTTACTCTATTATTAATGTTGTAGTAAAATGTTGCCAGATAAAGCTCACCTATGACACACAAGAGGTTCCCACTATTATTCTCCCTCCCATGACCTAGTGTTTGGTGAAGAATAAAATGGTGGGTGAGAAATTAATGGCAGCACATTAACCTCATCACCAGACACAGTAAAAAGGTATTTCTTTTTACCTTTTTTTTTTCACACTGTGAACCATTTTCATCACAGACAAACATGAATCCAAAATCACCCACTAGGCACGAAATTGGAGTGGGTGTCAATCAAATATAGAATAGAACGAGCTTGATACTGCTTTTAATATTTTCTTCTAGTGCTTAGTGGTGGCCGGGTCAAATCCAGTGATGGAATAAAGGCAAAATTGAAAGTATACGTTAGGTGTTTTTTTTGAAATGAACAAAGAGCGAAAGTGAATCCATTTAAGAACGTTGGATCCCCCACATTTTAAATCATTGCAGAGGGAAGCTTTTTCATGTGTCTTTTAACATTGTGTACCCCATTTAATGGACCACTTAAGAGAAGGTTCTGTTTTTCTCTCTCTCTTTCTCTATCAAATTATAGTCTCTAATACTTTATTAGCTTTTTCTTTGGATTAGTTAAAGGGAATGTTGGAGGAGACTTCTAACATAAGCATGTAATTTTTGGTCAAATTTGTTACAGTTAAAAATACAAATAGTATCGGGTCAAAGACCCCATGAACAGTAACTTCTTTCTCGCAAGTGTATATATATATATATATATATATATATATATATATTTTTTTTTTTTTTTTTTCTTCTGATGTTTTTGTATATAAGTTTTCAGGTTCATCACATAACTTTCTTATTTTAAATTCTTGTGTACTCTAATGAGATTATGAGTGTATCCTTTTCAAATAATAAATAAATATATAGAATGAGTATATCTTTTGATTCTTTTCATTGGATCAGGACACTTACTATTAGATCATAGTTAGTTTTTTTCTTTTCTTTTTCCTTGTTAAAAGAATAGACACTGAATCTATAATTTTTAAGCTTAATGAGTTGTGTCATGGTATGAGATAAGTTTGTGTATCCTTTCAAGGGTGTTGGGTTACACGTGTGAGTGAAGTCCCACATTAAATAAAGATGAGAAGAATGAGTGGTTAATATAACATAATTGAGCACATACTCATTAGGGTTAGGCCTTTTGGGTTAAAGTGTGTCTCTATATGTTATATTAATTACTCAAGGAAGCTCCCAAAATGTTTATCTCCCTAACAAGTGGTATCATAGCCCATGGTGGTGTGCGGCGAAGGTGGTGAGGTGTTCATGGTCCCTACCCAGCAGAGACAAAGAAAGCCTAAATGGCCCACATACAAAGATCTTGGAGAGAAAAGCCCAACAAAGGAATATTGCTAATGGTGCTAAATAATGGTGTGGTGCGAGATTCCCATGGACATAGACGTGCGGGGTTTCCATGGATGTGCGTGCAAGGATGACACGTGGTTCCCATGGATGGCGTACAAGAGACCCATGGATGATGCATTGATAAAGTGAAAAGCACATTAGGCAAGGGGGAGTGAGTAGGACTTGTTCATGGCCCATAGAGAGGTCTTGAAGCGCACAAAGAGGCAGAGACTCACACGTGAGGGGGAGATTGTTGGGTTACACGTGTAAGTGAAGTCCCACATTGAATAAAGATGAGAAGAATGAGTGGTTAATATAACATAATTGAGCACATACCCATTAGGCTTAGGCCTTTTGGGTTAAAATGTGTCTCTATATGTTATATTAATTACTCAAGGAATGGACAAATGGGCTTTTGCCCTTTTCGGAAAAATTAATTAGCCTTTTGCCCTTCTTCCGAAACTAAATAGGAAAATGCCCCTCTTTTGAAAATCGAGTTTTTCAAAATCGATTTAAACCCTATAGTAACGTTTTCAAGGACCTATAGTGACGTTTATAAAGACCTATAGTGGCGTTTTGTAACTTGATATCCATGAAATCGAGTTATAGGCAATTTTATTGCCTATAACTCGATTTTATGGATATCAAGTTATAAAACGTCACTATAGGTTCTTAAAATGTCACTATAGATCCTTAAAAACGTCACTCTAGGGCTCCAAAATTTTTTTTTTTTTTAACTCGATTTTGAGAAACTCGATTTTCAAAAGAGGGGCATTTTCCTATTTAGTTTGGAAAGAAGGGCAAAGGCTAATTACTTTGCCCAAAAAGGGCAAAAGCCCATTTTGTCCCTCAAGGAAGCTCCCCAAAGTATTTATCTCCCTAACAAAGGGAACAATCAAAAGATAGTTCATTCAATAGCATGCTTTGTTAAAATAATAATGGATAAAAGTATGAAACAATTGATTGTATAATTGACTTGGATATATAATGGGTACCTCTAATTTCATAAAGCAAAGATGTGGTATTGTAAAGATTTCTAGTACGTACGTAGATTGTCAAGGTAAATCACATGAATCTCTCTCTTAAATAATTCTAATATAGTATAAGATTCAATCCTCATATATAGGAGTAAATCCACCCCTATTGACTCAGTTGTCGACCAACCAACAATGACGAGGTCTATTGATGTCATCATTCCAATTGTCAATATTTCTATCGTCTAGCCAGCCACAATTTTTTCATTCATCTATGTAATCATTCCAATGTCCATTGTTGATCTTTGTTGTTTGGTGTTATCAATATATGTCTCGCGTGTTCCATTTCACATCTTACATTCCAGATTCAAGATGTCTTTAAACTTTTACCTTAAGTTTGAGAGAATGTTAAAAATATCAATCTATACTCAATTTACCTACACAACTTGTACTGCACCTTCGCGTCATATTTTACTCATTGCAACACATCAATTTTATAATTATATGGTAAAGATTTAGTTTCTTAAAACTATCTATTTTTAGATGTCATTCATCAAATCATACCACGTTAATATTTCTCTCTCTTTTTCACATTCTCAACCCTATAAATAATTATAATATGGAAATTAGAGTTAAGATGACTATTATCATCTCACCGTAACATTTAAATGACTTGTATTTTCTTTTTCTCTTTTTGCTAATAACATTTAAAAGAGTCGAAGTAGAGAGTTTGGGAGGATTTTCATTTTTCAATTCTTGATTTAAACTAAGAAAGCACAAAAAAGCATTATGGCCGCTATGTATCACTTAAGGAAAACTAGTTAATTTTTTATACCCATGACACACTCACCCCTCCATCTTTGTTGCCTCAATTGAACTGCTTTCTCTTCTGCCAAAAATTTAATAAAATATAAAAAGGAATAGTATTAATATATGAATGCTGCTCTTTACAATGTGGGCATCTTTGCCTTTCCAGAATTTCTTATATTGCCTAGATCAAGGGGTAAAAAAATCAGTGCTAGACATTACGTACAAAAGTTTTGATGAATGAGCAATACAGAACTAATTACTTCCATTGTTGACGGAAAGATTTATGCTGTGCATGAGAGGAGAAATGATTATTTGGGTCCCCTACACATATCATTCACGCATGCAAATACTCTTTTAGTATGTGTGGATTTGGTTCTTATTAATTAAAGCAGAACTGTATAATACACAGAAGAAAAGATTTGCATGAGCTTAACTAGTGCCGGTCCTTCTTGTTGGCGTGAATGCCGTGTAATCAACTACTACTGCTGGTTTCAAAGTCTTCTGGGACCTTTTATTTCTTTATCTTCTACATAATTTCAAAGACAGAGAATTCCCACACACCAAGTACGTCTTGGTGAACTTTTTGTTGCTTTTGTGTTTTGTTAATAACTCCATGTCTAACTTTGTGTGAATTGTGATACGTGGGCGTGTTTAAGAGATCAATGCATTCAAAAAGGAAAGTCTTGGTATAAGAAAAAAAAGAAAAAAAAAGAAAAGAAGGAAAACTAACAATACCTGAAAAACAGTAGAACTATAGTACTATCAGTCTTCATTGATTGATTTTAATGAAATTCCTCTTTCTCTTGTCAAATAAAAAAATAAAGGTCTTCAACCTTTCCTGAGCTAGTAGGTTCACAGCTCGATTACCCTATCTTTAAAGTCATACTTTCCATTTATATTTATTGGATTTTATTAACCACGGCAATTAAGAAGTGTTATAACTACAACGTTTTCACAATAAATCTTAAGTGGTGTGTTGTTATTGGCGGGTAACTAGTAGATTAAAAAATCATTTTAATGATGAATTTAAATTAGAACCAATAACAACTTCACATTTATGATTTGTTATGAATGTAACATTAGCTTCTCCGTACAATTTGTTAATTATCAATAAATAAGAGGAAATATTGATTTTGATAGTTTTTAGACCCTTAAAACCACAATTGGATTAACCTAGGTAATTAGCCAAGTTGTTATTTAGTCAAATCTAGGTTATCACAATTAAACAAACATATCATGTAAAACAGCGGAAATATAAAAGTCACAAGATATGATTACCCAGGAAACCAAACTGGTAAAAACCTGGGGAGGATTTAACCTAGCTATCCTTAAGGTAAACTTGAATCCACTATCTTAAAAGAATCGAAGTTCATACATTAGGACTTACAAGCCCCCACGCTCGATTTCTTATTGCTACCCACCAGTAGAACTTACTGACACGATCACGTGCAAGCTCCGAATCCATAGACTCCTTCTTTCTTGGATTCACCATCAGATACAAGCACCCATGCTTGTGTTTCTTTAGGCTTCAATTGGCAGTAACTGAATTGATCATCAAGGTGTAAAAAATTTCTTCTCCTTGAAAACCCTAAACTTGTGTGAAAGAAAGCTCCTCAAGGATCTCACAAGAGATTCACACAAACAGCAATCTGAGCAACACTAAAACATGGCTAGGATTTGCCTTTTATGCTTAGGGCAAATTAGAAAATCCTAAACGTTTTAATTAAAATAGGGCTGAGTTGGAATTCTGCAGAAAAAGCATTCTGACCTGATTTTCGATTGATCGAGCTTAAGTTTCGATCAATTGAACTAGGCTGAATTGCTTTATCAAATCCTGCAACAACTTATTTCAACTTTACATAAACAAATCAACTTTGAGCAAGTCTAAACACGACTAAATATATTGTTTTGATCATAGTTTGCCAACAATACACATTAGAGTTCTAAATACATAAAAACCTAAGTCTTTAAAACCTAACAGATTTATTTAAAAGTTTGGTAGAGGATTGAAGTGGATCTCATAATTAAGGGGAAAATACAATTAAACCTAAAAGGAATGGTGACTACTTTATTACACATTCCTTTTTATTTTATTGAACATGATCTTTTTTTTCCCCTGGATCATTGGGCTTCACAATAAGAGAATTAGAGAAATGCTCTTCTTCAATCCCTCTCAAAACCTCTCCATGCCCATTACTATCTGAACTCAAACCTAAACTTGAGATTTGAGACTTGATGGTGTGCCATTAGACCTAGGCCCGTCTTTTTTCTTTCTTTTTTTCTTTAGAAATAGTAGGGGAGTGCGTAATTTTTTTTTTTTTTTCCTGTGAATCATTGAGGTAATATGTTGTGATAACTTTTTTCAGCAAAATAAACATTGTGATTAAATTTGAGTAACATAACTTTTACATATATCTATCATTAACAATATTTTTATTATTTCCAATTATAACAACGAATGTCAGTAGTATTGTGATTGGAGTGATATTTTTTCACATGTTAATTTTATTTTTTTATTCTTATTATTTTTATGGAATTGCATTCCAATAGATATGATAATAAATGAAAAAAAGAAATTATGAAAAATATAGTGATGTCTGAATATTGTTGAACAACATAGGTCGTGGAACCCGTGATGTCGACCCAGATTATAGTTGCATGGTTGCCAATTTTCAAAGCCCCCATTAACAAGAAATCTTGCTTCACCTTGTCGTATCCTCTTTGGTTGGTGAAATAGAGCGGGATCACAAGTTCAATTTGATTAAAGAAGAATTGTACCCTCATAATCAACTCGATTTACCAAATTGACACTGGAACGTCTCTTATATAGATAGATTGATGACAAGAAAGATATTTTCCTTCTGTCTTTGTCAAAGCCAAAGTAACAGATATTTAGCCAATTATATCCATCTAGCCAATAAATAAATAAATAAATAATCATAATGTGGGTTTACTCGATGGTTTGTTGTAAACAATGGGATAAACTTCCATCTCCCATTAATCCTTCCTTTTAAATCATTTTGCGTATAAAAAAAAAAATCAAAATTATGCGAATTAAAATATTATTATGTTATTTTATGAGTTTTTTAAAATAAAAAAAAAAAACTTATAGGTTTATTATAAAACCTTTTAATGTACTGAACTAGTGAAATCAAAATAATCTTAAAAAAAAGAAAAAGAAAGTGAAATTGGTATACTTTATTAAACTGAAGGAGAAATAAGCAGTATGGTTGAGTCCTTGGTGTCTCAAGATGTAATACCTAAATGAAATAACCATAAGATTAGTCTGTAATTAATCTAAAATTCAGTTTACTATATATTCCTCAATTGAACAAAAAGTAAAAAATAAAAATGTGGCAGCTAGGAGTCCTAGGACTATTCCTAAAAAATGTTGCATATTTGGCTTCTTTCCAAAATATGTATACAAACTTTGATGCTCAACTATGTTTTTCTTTGAATTATAATATGCATGATGTAAATGAAATTCGATTTTCAAATCTTTGATATAGACCAAAAAACAAGCTTAAAACAAAAAAAAAAAAAAACAAAAAAACAAAAAAAAAAAAAAATCAACTTGTATGCTAATGTGAACTGGACCGTGCAGCAACTCCAAATTTTATTTGGGCCTTTACTGGGCAACACCTCAAGGGTCTAGAGATGTGGGCTTTTCTAGATTAATGTTTCAATGATGGTTTGGCCACCATTCAAACGTTTTCTACTTCTCCATATTTTTCTCCACCCTTTGGTGCAAGTCTAAAAGGATACATATGGAGCACATTTCTATTTTAGGCCTGGGTCAAAATTGGCTTGTCTTTTTAAGAACATGGACAGATAGGGCTTAAGAAGGGATGTTCAGGCTAGGGCAACCAAATTTATTGCCTTGTGTATAGTGTAGCTGCTTGTCTTTCATTTATGGTTACCAAAATTGTGATCTAAATCATAGGATCGTACGATTTTACGACCCCATCTCACCAAAACGTTTAGAATCGCACTAGGATCATAAAAATAGTAGGATTGTACGTAGAATCATGTAGGATCGTAGGATCACATGGGATCCTACTGATCCTACCAAAAACATAAATTTTTGGTTTTTTTTTTCTTTTTTTTTTGGATAAATTTTTTGTTTCGATGAAACTTTAAGGGTTTTTTCATGTTGTGATGGTATGACTTTTTATTTTATTTATATAAATTTATGTTAACCTAAGCAAATGTTTTCTAGTTTCCAGTTCACTTGTAATCAAAATGAAGGAATGCTTCATCATTTCTAAATGAAGAATTTGATGTTGGCTTTGCTACTTTTTAAGCTATAAAGTTGTTAAATTTGTTTGATCAATATACTAATTTGTGTTCTAATATTACTAAAATATTTTTTTTATATATAATTTTATCAATTATGCTTGTATTTTTATATTGATTGATTGATTTTTTTGAGCATGCTCTTTAATTATTGCTGAATGGAATAATTTGAATAGTTGAGTGTGAAATTGTATCTTGATGTCTTTTGCAGCTCTAGTATACAAATATATAATGTCTACATGGATGATAAAATGAATGATGATGATTAGGAATTTAGGACGGTGGTTATAAGAACCTTAGAGTGTGAATAATTAAATCTCCATTTCACATTAATATTCATCTTGCTTTGGATTTCATATTGTAGTTAGTTAGTTTCCATTTGCTAACTTATTTAGGACTTCAAATTTGGAACTTAGAACTTGGAAAATATTTTCCATATGTTTTGATAAATATTTTGGTATTTGGTTGCTAATTAAACATTTATTGAACTTTTTAGATACATTGGATCAAAACTTAAATATATTTGTTTTGTTAGTATAAACTTAGGAATGTATGACATGCAAATTACATCATATGTTGCAAATCTTAGTTTTTTTTTTGTTTTTTGTTTTTTTGTTTTTTTGTTTTTTTTTTTTTATGGATGAATTTATAATTTACGTGATTATTCAACATAAAAATTCATTATCAATGTGTTTTTTGCTTTAAATTTGAAAATATGTAGGATCTTATGATTCACGATCCAATCCTACAATCTACTATCCCACTAACCTTTAACAGTTCTACGTAGGATCTCGATTTTGACAACCTTTGTAACGACCCAAGGAAAAGCACTAGCCACATCTGCGCTATACCTCAAAAGAACTAGTCACAATTGAGGCTCCTTGTAGTTGTTAATAAAACCCAGATCTACTCAGTAAATACTTGATGTGGGACTCATCACACACCCACACACATCACACAATCAATCAAAATTTGGGGTATTACACTCTTCCCCCCTTAAAAAAAGTTTAGTCCTCTAAACTTGACGTACCTTAGTCGTTGAACATAGAGAGATATTAGTCAACCAAATTAGCATCACTAAAACTCAGTACTGTCCTTAACATGTATGAATGGAAATCTTAAGAATATCTTCCTTCTTAACTTTGAGTTGACGGTAACCTGATTTAAGGACAATCTTGGGTAATCGATATTTATTCCTCACAATCATCCTAATCCATAACCTATTGTCAATGCATAATATCCTTTCCATAAGAAAATACACTATTGAATACAACCCTTATCTAGAACTCAAAAATATCCTAATAACCAATCCACATTATATCATATCAAAATCTCAAATCTTAAAGAGAATTAAGTCAGCTATTACTTCCTTGTCTACTATCATAACCATACAATACTTACATAAACTTAGCAACCATTGTTTTCACTTAATAAGAGAAAAATAAGGAGATGGTACCTAACTTAGTTTCCTCATCACTTTGCCCAGTAATAGCAAACACCCGTCCTTGGATTTTTGGCCTTTGATTCACATCATTAGGCTTAACCATCGGCTCACTCTTCAAAGCTGGGCAATCTTTGATACGATGACCCACTTTTCCACACTTAAAACATGCCCCGCTTTCACGATAGCAAACACCATTATGCTTTTTACCACACTTTGAACAATTCTCTATTACATGTTGCACCACCTTAGGCTCTAGTTCTATTGTAGTCTTCTTTTTGAATGGTTTGTCATTTTCATTTTCTTTTTGAGATTCTTCGGGCTTGGATCTCTTTTTATTTTGATCTTGAATCCTCTGATAGTCTTCACATTCCTTCTCAACAACTTTTGCAGTTTCTACTACCTCAGAATAAGCCTTCAATCATAAGGCTGCCATCCTAGTTCTGATACTTGGTCGTAGACCCCTTTGAAATTTCTTAGCCTTCCTAACATCATCAGACACAATATGAGGGGCAAATCGAGCCAACTCAGTAAATTTAGCCTCATACTGTAATACCGTTTTATTCCCTTGAATGAGCTCCATAAACTCCACTTCTTTCTCATCTCGTACACTTTCTAGAAAATATTTCTCATAAAAAGAATCAAGGAAAATAGCCCAAGTCCATATCTCATCTTCCTCAAGTGGCAAAGTCTTTTTAGTGGATCTCCACCAATGCTCTGCTTCCCCTTTCAACATAAATGAAGCAAAAGAGACTTTTTGCACTTCAGTACAACCAACCACATCAAATATTTTCTCCATTTGCATTATCCAAGTCTCTGCTTCTGTAGGATCAGGGTTTCCCAAAAATGAAGGAGGACCCATTTTCTTGAATTGCTCAATGGTACATCCTTCAATCTTAGCATCTTTGGGCTTAACTGTTCCACTAGTACTAACATGTTTTTCCACCACCTCAGCAAGACTTCTAATAGCATTAAAAACACCCTCAAGGTTTTCAGGATTTGGCTCAGAACT
Source organism: Quercus agrifolia (assembly GCA_029955455.1). Classification (NCBI taxonomy): domain Eukaryota; kingdom Viridiplantae; phylum Streptophyta; class Magnoliopsida; order Fagales; family Fagaceae; genus Quercus; species Quercus agrifolia. Next base: position 60,432,064 of record JARQAD010000004.1, read on the forward strand.
AGAAGGGGCAGAATTGCGGGGTGGCATTTTCCTATAACCAAATAAACAACACTTTAGAGTTGGGTAAACCTCAAAGAAAAATCATAGTATACAAGAGATACTAAAGCTTTTACTATTTTTTATGATCCTAAGCATATAGGCACACAACTTCTAACAATTATCAAACCCATAAAATACCCATTGATTATCCAATGATTCAAGCCTATTCTTCCACATCTTATACAAAACATCAAAAGTCCTAATTGTCTACAGAATCATAACCTAGAGCTCTGATACCAACACTGTCACAACCCAAATCCATGGAACATGAATTTAGATACATGACTAACTTGTTGAACTAACATAACTTACTAAACATAATTAATCCAAAATAATTCAATACTCCAAAGAAACAGTACTTTTAAAAATCTCTTACAAAAATCCAAACTCCACAAATTAGAATAATCTCCAAAATACAGTGAAATCTAAAGCGGAATAACAAAATAACTAATAATCTTTTAAGACTTCAAGTATTAATGACTTCGCCTAAAACTCCCACGCTCTACCTTGCACCTTATGAAGCAATCCAAAGATTCTGTTCCCCAACTAAACTTTAATCTGAAAATTGTAATTGATGGGGTGAGCCACACATCCAGTAAGCAATTATACACGATATACAACAGAATAGAGTCAAGCAAGGCACGAGTTTGATTTCACAATTTAACTCAACAGAATAGAGTCAGGTATGATTTTCTCATTGTTAGAAACAAAGAATTAAAGGTTTAGAATTTTATCATGGAAATGTTAGTGGTGTGTAGATTGCTAAAAGGGGTATTTTCCTAGAATACGATTTACATTACTAAGTTAGTTGCCTACGGTTTGTATTCAAGAACAAAAGTCATGGTTTTAAATCTCAATTCATGTAGATGGCTTGTTACGTTTTCATTAGGATAGATATATTAAATCCAAAGCTTGCCGCACCATGTATTCATGAACGAAGGTTAATATATTGGCGTTATTCACGAAGAGATCCAATTGTTATACTCCTAAGTTTATGGTAGTTTTGTATTTAATATTGGTTACCTATTGAAATCGAGGACCTTGGGTCTAACAAGCATGATATATATATATATATATATATATATATATATATATATATATGATTAAATCTTTAATAGTCGGCTACTGCTTCTCTAATGGTAATATGAGATTTGACCCAATGCAAGGAAGCATTATTGGCCTAGCATTATTGAACTCCTTTAGTATAGATTAGTTTTGGGGATATATTGTTGCGGTGGGACTTTGATAAGGAATAATAAATTGCTTAATTCAATGGTATATACAAAAGTAGTTTTCATACCTGATTTCTGTAGGACAGTAGGAAAGAAAAGGTTTGTAAGGATTAGATTTCATGCTTACTGATTAAAGCATTCTTTTGTTTAGAGCTTACGGAAGATTAAAGTGTTCAACTGTGTTCAAAAGTATTAGCAAGAGAGGTAAGTAATTATGCATAATGTGCACAAGTTTTGTCCATTAGGTTCTTAGAAGTTTTCAAAAGTTTTGCATTTCAAACTTATATTTTCTAAAGATTGTCAAAAGTATTTTTGTATCATTGAAAGAGAAATTTCGACTATTAAATAATGTTTTAAAGAGATACTTCTTATTTTAAATAAGTTTTGAATGGCCAAATCTCATTTAAAAGATGATTTTTTAAACTAATCTATTTTCCGCAAATAATTGAGTTTCAATGTAAGATTTCTAAAAAGGTTCTTGTTCTTTAAATTTGTTAAAACCAAGTGATTTCAAGGTCATATTCCTATTCTCCAAATGGTATTTAAAATGTTTCTTTTAGAAAATTTAATTTTCAGATTTACTCAAGAATTGTAATATATTCATATAAACTCCTCAGTCTCTATTCGTTCCCCAAGAGAGTCAAGCATCTTTTGATTTATATTCTGTTCAATATTGTGATCTTTGATATGCCTCTATATTTGAAAATAAATTGTTAATATCAAGTAAATTACTATATTTTGTATAAACTTTGCTTTGTGAAATGTGACTTAAAATAAGTGTTTTTAGATTTGATCAGATATATCAGATATGTGTGTAAATCTGCTCACAGGATTGTATGTGAGAATATGTGTTGATCCCTCACCAGCAGGGGTTAGATGTTGGTATCCGCTCACAGGATTGTATGTGAGAATATGTGATGTGTATATGTGATACTGTGCTCTGATCAATTATCTGTATGTGTTTTCAAATAACTTTAAGATTTGAATATATATATATATATATATATATATATATATATATATATATGTGCGTGTGTTCAGTGGTTCCTTATATGTTTGGAAAACTATATCGAATATTTTGAGTTAAATTGTGAAATCAAACTCGTGCCTTGCTTGACTCTATTCTGTTGTATATCGTGTATAATTGCTTACTGGATGTGTGGCTCACCCCATCAATTACAATTTTCAGATTAAAGTTTAGTTGGGGAACAAAATCTTTGGATTGCTTCGTAAGGTGCAAGGTAAAGCGTGAGAATTTTAGGCGAAGTCATTAATACTTGAAGTCTTAAAAGATTATTAGTTATTTTGTTATTCTGCTTTAGATTTCACTGTATTTTGGAGATTATTCTAATTTGTGGAGTTTGGATTTTTGTAAGAGATTTTTAAAAGTACTGTTTCTTTGGAGTATTGAATTATTTTGGATTAATTATGTTTAGTAAGTTATGTTAGTTCAACAAGTTAGTCATGTATCTAAATTCATGTTCCATGGATTTGGGTCGTGACAACCTTGCTTTCATTAAAAAAGAAAAAAGTGTAGCTGCTTGTCACTTAAGAGCAATGGCGGAGCCAGGAATTTAGGTTAGGGGGGGCAAGATTAAAAGACAAGATTGAAAATAAAAAATTAATATAAAAAAATTAATCAATATTAATAACAAAATAAGTAAAGAACTATATGATAATTTAATTGTCATACAAAATCTAACATAAAATGTAAATTTTAATTTATTTTTTCACACCTAGCTTATTTTACTCAATTGCCCTCAATGATTTTTCATATTTTGAAACCGCTTCATGATTTCTTCACACTTAATAGTCTTGAATATATCTTTTTCAATATATGTAACTAAGCAATCATTCATCTACTGATCTCCAATTTGATTGTGTAATCGATTTTTAATTATGTTCATTGTTGAAAAAGTTCTTTCAACAATAGCTGTTGCAACTAGTAAGATGAATGCCAAAGTCACTAATGAGTAAACCGATGGATATGAAACATTCTTTTTCATTTCTACCATCTTTTCAATAAGCTGTCAAATTCCTCTAAATGCTGAAAACTCTTCAGTGGACTGCATGTCATGGATGTATATCTCAAATTGGTTATCCAAGAAAGAAACTTGAGACACAAAAAAAATTCTACAGACAGTTTGGTCTAGTCCATCAAGTTTATTAAGTGGGACCCATTAATTTTTTATATAGAATTGTACTATAAGTAGAAGTCATCTACTACTACTACTAAAAAAGTTGGAAAGGTAACGTGAATTCACTTAATTGGGTTATTTATTTATTATTTATTATTTCTTATTTTTTGTCTTTAGTGTGGGGGGTTTATTTTTTATTTATTTTTTTTTATCTTTAGTGTGTGTGGGGGGGGGGGTGTGGGGGGGCATTTGAAATTTCAGGGGGGGCAGGTGCCCCTCCTCGCCCCCCCCTCCCTCCGCCCCTGCTTAAGAGTGATTGCTCTTGGGCTATTACCATTCCTCTAATGGAACTTCAATTGATTAAAAAAGTTCATCTTCTCCAATGGAAAACCAAAGTACTGTTTAATATATGTGTCTGGTTAATATATGCCCAGGGTTATACTTTAACCATCCATTTTTGAAAACTGTTTACGAGGATTTGAAAAAACTAAAAAAAAAAGTTAATCACTTTTTCATTTTCTCATAATTTTTTTTCCTAAATGGTTTCCTAACATGTACTCTAAGTCTCTAAGGGTATACGTTAATAAAACTCTCTCTCTCTCTCTCTCTCTCTCTCTCTCTCTCTCTCTCTCTCTCTCTCTTTATATATATATATATATATATTCTTTTTGACTTATCCAAAAATAAAGGATTAGATCTATGGACTAGAACATCTAGGAGAAAATAACATTTAGTCCAAACAAAGTAAACTACTATCGAATTATATCCAGAAAACTAGGGTTGGCCTTAGGCCTAGGCCACTTAGGCCATCGCCTAGGGCCCCCTACTAGAAAATGCCCCCAAATTTTGGGATAAAAATTGAAATTAAAAAAAAAAAAGTTTTACATTTTTCTTCTACTTATAAGAAGTCCCAAAAAATTGAATGATGCTAGAGATAATATAACTTTAAATATATAGGACTTTAAATATGTGTCACTAATCACAAAATATAATTTCAAATAGGAAAACAACTATAAATTTTACTTCAAACCCTTTAAAAATTGATGTGACAATTAATATGATTTGTGGACATTAACAACCTATTAAATACATTTTAAATTTATTTTTGTGATTATTGATACATTTTTATAGCCTCATGTTGTAAAATTTATAATATCTAACATTATTCATTCAAATACTTGTTTATTATCTTCTTGAAGTGTCACTAATCACAATTTTTGCTACATCATTTGTAAGTTTTTTGTAGTAAAATTTGTTATAGTTTTAGCATTTCTTCAACCAAAAAAAAAAAAAAAAAACCATATTACAAGATAAAAAGAATGAATTTTTGTTATAAAAAAAAATTATGATATTAAAAACTAGTTATATATTATTTAAGTAATAACAAAAAGGCCACATTTAAATATATCACCTTAGGCCCCATTTAAATACATCGCCTTAAGCCTCAAAGTTTTGTGGCCACTCCTCACTACAAAAAACGCTAGCTATAGGGGCTTTTTTTTAGCCGCATTTGTTATAAATACGGCTAAAATTATGAACCTATAGCCATGTTGTATAAAACACAGCTATAGGACATTTTTGTAGCCATGATTTTAGTGTTTGCAGCTGCGTTTTATCGGTTAGGGCATATGGCCACGTTTAAAAAACGCGGCTATAGTTCCAGTCCAATTTTTTTTTTTAAAAAAAAGAAGTCATACGGCCGTGTTTAGAAAACGCGGCCATAGGTACACTTAAATGATACGTCTTTTAATAGCGGCTATAGGTTGAACTATATATATATATATATATTAAAGGGCCTATAGCTGCGTTTGAAAATGCAGCTATAGCCTGCCTTTGAAACACGGTTTAAAGCATGTCTATAGTTGCGTTTAAAGAAATGCAGTTACAGGTTTGGTATAAATTTTTTTTTAAAAAAAAAACCCTTAAGGCTTCTTTCTCTCTAACCCAATCTCTCACCTTCTCTCTCACTCTCTCCCACCCCTCACCCTCTCTTTGATTTAAACAAGGCATAGCCTCCTAGGTTTGTCGTGAAGCCCAGCCGCCACCCCCATGGTGGTGGTTCCCAACCTCTCATCCTTTCTCTCTCTAAACTCGAACCAAACACTTTATATTTATTTGATCTCTCTCTCTAGAACCTAGAACTCAATTTCTCGATCTACTACCTAGGAGAGCCCCAAACGGCACGTGGAACATGAATCAGTGTCGTGGAGGTTAAAGGCTTCACGGATCTGCCAAGAACCTTGGCCATGGTGATGTGTGAGATCACATGTGGTGGCGTGTGAGGCCGTGAACAACACAGGTATGACACAGGGTAAGGTACTGGGATTTTTGTGCTTATATGCTCTGTGTTTGTGAAGGGGGAGGGACCTTGAGAGATAAATTTCTTTTAGTTTTTTTTGTTGCATATCATAAATGTGTTTGGATTGGTATATGTAGATCCTACGTTGTGATCGCCAGAGCCGATTACTGTGTGATTGTTGCCGATACTCACATGTCCTCCGATTACAATATTCTCACCCGTGAGTACTTCAAAATTTGCAAATTGTAAGCCCCTCCCCTTTTTCTTTTGTTCTCTATTTATTTCTTTGAAGTGTGGTGTTGGGTTTTTTTCATTTGATTAGAAAGTTTTAGGATTGGTGGTTTACTATTTCCGGTTATTATAGTATTCTAGGCTTTGAGCATCAAATCAAATTTTAGGGCTTTGGCTTAAAAGAAAGATAAAAATTGAAACTTGTTTGGTGCTTGTATTGACTCAGAATGTTACTTTTTGTATCTCATTGAAAGTGTAAGTTTTGGATTTGGGGAGGACAACTAAAGTGAATTGCTGTTTAAGGTGGAAAAAATGTATTCAAAATTGAGAATTTTGGCCAAAATTATGTGTCCTTATTTTTCATTGTCTATGTTTATTAAGTTAGTAAATTTTTTGGAGAAATAGTTGGAAGTTTGAGATTGTTTTGGTTTTTAAAGGAGGTGGAAGTCAAGAAATTTCAACGAAGTTAGGTTGGGCGAGAAGAAAAAGAATAAAGGAAGGCTATCACTTGAAAGCTACTTGGAAACTGTTCATATGGGTTGCCTTTTTGGCATAAAGAGCAAATTAGGAACCGGGTTTACCTTAAATTGTTTGGCCTTCTTGTTTAGCTAGACTCCTAGACATAATTATGACTCGAACATGTGTTTGCTTTAAAGAAAAAATTATTTTAGTATCATATTGCTTAGTCATAGATTTTGGTGTGGATTTGTACTATCTAGGAGTTCATTTGTTTAGTATTGGAAGAAATTTGGTTGTTACTACTTTCACATAATTGATGTCTTGTACCAGTTCAGGATAGAAGGTAATTGATAAGACCTTAAGTTGATGGAAGAACAAAAAACTAAAAGAAATTTATCTTTGGGATTTTTGTGCTCATGTTAACATCCTGATGATCCTAAATCTACTGAATGTGTAAAGCAATTCGAGTTGGTGGAAAAAATAAATAATAAAAAATGATGTCATTTTTTTTATCTTTATCTTTATCATCTCTCAAATCTTTCTCTTTCTTACCGAAAACCAAACCCTTGAGCTTCAATGGTGTCTCAGGCTTACCTGTTACATATCGTTTTAGAGCCTCCGCGGATGACTTTCTCAATGCCGATTGGTACACTTTTGATTCTGCGTATTGAATTGTTGGATTTTTTATTTTTAGCTTTCTAAATTGGACTTTTAAGATTATGTTACCTGTTACTAGAATTATTAAGCCTCCCAAAACAATGATTGGACTTAGGTTACACTGAATTCGTGCTAATCCCCACTTAATAATACTATGTAGCATTGAAACTGAATTGATGCATTGAAGTACAATGACCAGCCCCGTCAAGATTATGGAATCGAGGTTATGTACAGGGTAATTTACAAATACTGGAACTCTTTTTTTTCTTTGGCTGCTTTATATTGATTGGAGATTAGTGTTCAGTGTTAATAATGTAATCTTTTTCCATTACAGTTTGCTGGGTTTGATCCTTTTGAAAGGTCCATCTATTTTGGGCCCTTCTTTGATTTGGGACAGGTAAGAAATTATAAATTTTGAGTAATTTTTCCACTAAGACTATATTTGCTGATACCTTTTCTTGGTTTGCTACTTCACTGTCTGTGCAGTTTGAATGGTTTAGGTAGATTTTCATTCAATTGGGAAAATTCGATATTTAAAAAAAATGATATGTTAAAAAAAATGAGGGAAAATTTGATTCTTGGGCATTCTTTAAAAGATTATATAAGGAATACTTATTGTTCTGCTATATCTACCTAGTGGTTGGTAAAAACACATTGTTGGAGTAGTTTGGTTGCTTTTGTTAATGTGAATTTTTAGTGACTTGGATGATTATGCTCTACAAGGATATCAAAGGTGCTAATTTGCTTGTTGATGCACCAGGCGTGGTTAAGCTAGCAGATTTTGGAGTAGCTAAGCATGTAAGTTTGAATTCTTTATCCACACATTAGAATTTGATGGTGTTTGGGCTGTTGACATATGGAGTTTAGGCTGTACGATTATTGAAATACTAAATGGAAAACCTCCTTGGAGTGATTTTACGGGAGTGAGGACATTGTTAACCTTGTTATGCTTCATTGATCATAATCTAGGCATGTAAAATGTCATCTACATGCTATTGTTTCATGTGCTTAGAATGAATTCAACTCATCTCTGATTTATATGGACCTATTAAAGAATCACACTTCTTTTGAGAAATTTCTTGTGGCTAATTTTTTGATGTACAACTAGTACTTATTTGTACTATCCTGTTTTGAATGAGAAAATTAAAAAAATTAATCATTATTACTATTAATACTATCCTTGTGTTTTAAACTTGATCCCTTTAAGTATCCAACTGTTTTTCTGTTTTTCAGCCTCAAGCTATGTTCAAAGTTTTGAACAGAACCCCACCCATACCAGAAACATTATCCTCAAAGGGAAAGGATTTCCTTCATTGTTGCTTTTGTAGGTACATTTAAATCTTTTTCTTTTGGATTTGATGCTAAACTTAATTAAATCAAATGGGAAAGAAAACTCAAAAAAATAATAATAAATGAAGGAAAGAAAATAACGACCTTAGCTGTGAAAGTGATGTGAAATGTAACTTCCACCCATGTCATTTCTTGGATTTTCACTTAACAAAAATTGTTCCTTACACACTTAAGCTCAGCAATTTAAGCTAAGAATGAAGTGCCAATCACTTCATCCTCATCTAAGTAAAAAGAAGAATCTTTGAATTAGAAGTAAAGGAATGGCGTAATTTATATATATATGCCTATATTAGTAAAACTAGGAGGAAGGTGGTCCTACTTTTACTTTATGTTATGATCATATTTATTATGGTTCCATATATATGCTGCTAGCTTTTGTGTTGATCTGTTAAAACTATTTTCATTTACTATATTTATGGAAGTGTGGACACATTTTTAACCCCATAAAGAATTATAGACACAATTAAGGGGAAATTATTGTATACTCCCGGAGTACCATAAATGCGTACTCCTTCCTCTCACATGAATGGTGGGTCTCACTAATTAAATTAATGGTGGGACCCATTATTCATGTGAGAGGAGGGAGCACGCATTTATGGTACTCCGGGAGTACCTAATAATTTTCCACAATTAAGAGGGGAAGTTAGAGGTTCTTATCTATGAATGCAACTAGTAAGATGTGTTTGGTTTACCTTATGTGACATCTTTATTGAGGACATTGTTAACCTTGTTATGCTTCATTGATCATAATCTAGGCATGTAAAATGTCATCTATATGCTATTGTTTCATGTGCTCAGAATGAATTCAACCCATCTCCAATTTATATGGACCTATTAAAGAATCGCACTTCCTTTGAGAAATTTCTTGTGGCTAATTTTTTGATGTACAATTGGTATTTATTTGTACTATCCTGTTTTGAATGAGGAAATCTAAAAAAAATTAATCATTATTACTATTAATACTATCCTTGTGTTTTAAACTTGATTCCTTTAAGTATCCAACTGTTCTTCTGTTTTTCAGCCTCAAGCTATGTTCAAAGTTTTGAATAGAATCCCACCCATACCAAAAACTTTATCCACAGAGGGAAAGGATTTCCTTCATTGTTGCTTTCGCAGGTACACTTAAATCTTTTTCTTTTGGATTTGATGATGAACTTAATTAAATCAAATGGGAAAGAAAACTCAAAAAAATAATAATAAATGAAGGAAAGAGAATAACGACCGTAGCTGTGAAAGTGATGTGAAATGTAACTTCCACCCATGTCATTTCTTGGATTTTTACTTAACAAAAATTGTTCCTTACACACTTAAGCCTATAGCAATTTAAGCTAAGAGTGAGGTGTCAATCACTTCATCCTCATCTAAGTAAAAAGAAGAATCTTTGAATTAGAAGTAAAGGAATGGCATAATATATATATATATATATATAAAGGGGAAAGGGACACGGCGTTGGAAGCGGAAGCACAGTTATACAATAATAATATAAGTTGAAAGTAATGCAAGTAAATGCAAAGCTATAAGACCAGCCAAGTAGGCGGCAAAGCCAGCCAAATAGGGGGTATAGCTTGTATAATTAAAGTAAATGAAAGCAATTTAGAACCGTCCGAGATGGCGGTAATTCGTCCATGGTGGCGGTAGCAACAAGTAGTATAATGAACATAAAACTGAAAATACTTGTTATTGAAAGTAGAATAAAACACTTACAGTAGTAGCAGTGATTGCAAGTTATCAATAGTTACAAGGCTTTAGGAACTAGAGCTAGTTACAAGCTTTGTAGGGAAATAGGGATAGTAGTAAGGAATTCTCTCAAAGAAAGGCTCACTAAAGCTCACTAGAAGGAACTCTTTCTAGAGAAGAAGACCTGAACTAAAACCTAACTAAAACTTGAGGGACATCCCCCTTAAATAGGCATAACACAAAGTGAATAGTAAAAAGTGAACAGTGATCAGTACAATGAACAGTGATTGCCAGAGTGATGTTGGTGTGATAAATAGCCTTGGAAACCTGGGGAATCATTAGCCTTGGAGTCTTTTGAAATCATCTTTTTAGCAGGAAACATGGGGAATCTCCTTTTCATAAGACATGAGGAATCTCATTACCAAAGGTGAAAAATAGTAATGGGATTTGACCAAAAAGTAAACATTGCAACAATTTTGGCCATTATGCAGGCCAGACAAATAGGGGAATCAAATTTTTCATCAATCTTTGGCTAAGTCATCAGCATCTTCTTCATCATGGCCAAACCAGTCTTGTGGGTAAGGATAGTTCTGAGGATAGGGGTAGTAAGGATCTTTTGTAACAGAGGCCTGGGAGGACCTTTCATCATCTGAATTAGCAGCTTCATCTTCCTTAATCATCTTAGTGAGCAGAGCGTACAAAGCATCAGGGTCTTTGCGGATTGCATCCAAAGGAGAACCCTCTTTTTGGACTTAACAGGTGGTGCGACATTTTTGGTTGATGAGGAAGCAGGTGCATCAGGTGCATCAACCACAGCTTTTTGCACTGGGGTAGTAATTTTTAATGGGGAAGCATTTGAGGAAAGGAAGTCTCTGTCGACATTGTTAATAATGAAATTGGTGTGGGAAAACTTATCCCACCATTTAACATACCAACGAGCGAGAACATCATCTTCCTTAGCATATTGCCATTTTAGGATCCATGGAATCTTATATTTTTTGATAAAATGCAGTAGGGGAGTAAACTTAGCTCAATGAGTGTCAGTTTTGAGTCTTATTGAGAAATTTAGGAAACAATCCTTTAATGGTGCAGGAAATATTTCAACAGCTGAACCAAACTGAGTCCACCATTGGATGAACCAGAGGGGGAATTCTGGGTCGAAATCTTTATTAAAATTGACAAACCATGAATGGAACATAGTTTCATTTTGGTGGAGCATGAATCTGAACCAGACAGTAATATAATCATGATAAGAATAGGGAATGAGGAATTTTGGTAATGTCCTTGTGGTAGTAGGATTGGGGCCCCATTTTTCTTCAAAAATAATGTGGTTTAAGTAAATACTATGGTAAATAATTTTTTCACCATTGGCCTTATTCCTTATGGGCTTGATAGTGATTGAATTCTCGTGTTGTAAAATTGCAGAATAATATTGCACAGTCTTTTGTCCGTGCTCAGGAATCCATTGAAATAGTGGAGGAAAATAATTGGTAGCAAGTCTAAAAGGGTTAGTAATGGAGGCCCTATTTGGCTCGACAGAAAACAGGTTTTGAACATAACGTTTTTTAACATATTGGGAGGCATTAGGGTTCCTAGGGAAAACCGTTTGAACAGGTTGATGAACATTGGTTAAAGCATAAAGATCATATGTGGAGGCTAAAACAGAAGAATAATTAGGTTTGGGAATAGTACCTAGAGTGGTGAAACGGTTAACAATGTTTAAAGGGAAAGCAGGCTCATTTTTAACAATTTGATTGTTAGTGTCAGACGTTTTGTCTCTCGACCTTCTACTTGCCATTATGACACTGCACAAATTCACGGGTAAGGAAATCAGGGATGGCATTTTGGGATCCTTTAATATATTCAATATCAAAATAAAAAACACTCAAAATAGCTTGCCATCTGGCAAAAATATGTTTTGAAGCAATATTTTCAACATCTTTTTCAATAACATATTTAGCACTTTTGCAATCAATTCGTAACAAAAATTTTTGGTTTAACAAATCACTTTGAAATTTTGAAATACATAGTACTATAGATAATATCTCATTTTTAATATTACTGTAGTTTAACTGTGCATTATTCCAAATACCTGAATAGAAACGCACAATTTGTTTAGGTGACTCAGGAGAAACTCTTTGTTTCAAAATTCCACCATAACCAAAATCAGAGGCATCTGTTTCAACAATTTTGAAAGCACCAACAGTAGGAATACCAAGACAAGGCAATGTCTTAACATGAGATTTGATTTGTTGAACAAGGGAAGTATGGACATCAGACCAAGGAGGAGGATTACTCTTTAACCGATCAAATAAAGGTTTACATTGTTTCCTCATATCCTTGTAGAAATCAGTAACATAATTTAATGACCCAAGAAATCTTTGGAGCTGTGTTTTATCAGTGATAACATCTGGAAATTTATCAGCAAATTGGATGGCCCTATCAATAGGACGAATCTGTCATTCAGAGATGTCAAAACCAAGGAAACGAACTTTTGTTTGAAACAATTTGACTTTTTTAGCAGAGACAACAAGACCATTTCTTTTGATAGTATCTAGAAACGAATATAAGTGTTTCCAATGTTCATTAATAGAACTAGAGTAGACAAGAACATCATCAATGTAAACAATGGTGAAATGACTAAATGAGTTAAGAATATCGTTCATAATGTTTTGAAACTCACTCAGGGCATTCTTAAGACCAAAAGGCATAACATTCCATTCATAATGTCTAAAAGGAGTGGTAAAAGCAGTTTTGTACCTATCATTTTCACTAATCTGGATTTGTCAGAACCCAGACTTCATGTCAAACTTGGAAAACACTACAGCTTCACTCAACCTATGGACCAGGTCATTTTTGTTAGGAATAGGATACCTAATCCATTCTAAAACCTTATTCAAGGGTTTGTAATTAATTACTAATCGAGGGGTTCCTCGTTCAATCTCAGCATTTTTCTGGACATAAAAGGCAGAACAAGACCAAGGGGACTTGCTATTCCTAATCAATTTTTTCTCTAATAAATCACCAATTTCTTTTTTGCAAAATTCAACAGTTTCAGCATTCATTTGAATAGGGCGAGCTTTGGTGGGAATGTTTTTCTCATTAAAATATTTAACATAAGGTAAGTCAACAATATGTTTCTTCCCATGCCAAAAAGTATTAGGAACATCAAAACAAACATCATCAATCAACATTTTCTGAAAATTATCAATTTTTGATTGCAATAGTTTATTAGAATTTTGTTTAGCAATTTTCTTGTATCTAACTTCTTGTTGAAGGAAGTTAAGATGTTTAATTTTTGCATGAATCAGGTTTAAAGTATCATCAATTTCAATTTTTAATGCAAATTTGAATTTTACTTTTTGTCCAAAAGGATCAGTAGTAATTTCATTATGTTCAACAAGAAAAGGATACAAAACATTTATAAAGGGCAAACCAAGAATTACTTTATCATTCATATTTTTAACAAGAACAGAAGGAATCTTGAAACAAACATTATCATGGCAAAAATGAGCATTATTCAATTCATATTTGATTTTCATTTGGCTTCCATTAGCAGAAACCAATTTTTCAGTAGATTTTTCAAAATATTTTGAAGGAATCAGTCCTTGGATACAGTTCATATTAGCACCAGAGTCAATCATAGCAACAACAACGAAATGATAATCTAGAGAAACGACAATTTTAAACCATTTTGGAGGAAGTATTTTATTGACAAGAGCAAGTTGAGGATTAGTAAAAACATCAATAATACTTTTATCAGAAAGAAGAGTCTGTGGACTGGATTCATCTCCATCTTTGTGCTCATCATGTTCACTATTAGATTTATCAATTTTTGGTTTAATATGATTGTTATCACTTTTATTGTTATGTTTTAATTCACTTATTTCTTGTTTAACAATATTAATTTCATGCTGTAAATCATTAACAGTTAAATTTTTGGATTTCTTTTTATTAAGTCTTTTCAAAGTTTCTTCAAAGCTTATAGTTGATTTTTGTTTTTAATCAGTTTCATTTTCTTTACATTTAGTGAGAGTTTTAACAGATTTAATATTATTGCAACATGAATTTCCACAACCAATTTTAATATTAGGAGGATCAGAAGATACATTAGCAGATTGATATTAAGAAATAGATGAAGAGGAAAAATTGTCTTTCAAGGAATTAGACAAATTATTTGATTCAAGGATTTTGAATAGTTCTTCTTGATTTTTTATTATCAATATTTAACATGCTAAACTTATTCTTACCTGGTTGTTTATCATATTTTTCAGAAACATTTTTCTTTTTAACATAAAAATTATTAGGTTTAACAAAGTTGTTTCTATATTTTTTATATTTTTTATGACTATAACTTTTGTGACTTTTATCATGTTTCTTCCTTTTTTCCCTGAAAGGAGCAATAGGAGACAAACCATATTGTTCACAAAAATTACGCATTTCATATTTAGTTTTTTTCTTATTTTGTAATTGGTATTTTAACAATTTTTCATTATCACATATATTAATACCAAAATTTTTAATAGCATTAAAAATGTCACTATAAGTGAGGTTATCATGATCAATAGAATCATTTTTACTTATCAATGTTTGTTTTACCTCATGAGCAAAGATTGGAGGCAGACCGTCAATAAAATTTTCTTTCCAATAAGGCTTGTGGCATTCTTTTCGAAGCATTACTCTGGAAAGAAAAACATCTTGATACCATCTGAAATTAGACACAATAGGACTTCTCAAATTATTCAGCAAATCAGAAACTTGAGATGAAATATTAGATGGAATACCAGCAAAATGTTTGAGAATGATGTAAATCAGAGTATCCTCGTCATCAAGAATACCACAACCCATATTTTCATCAAAAATAGGAAAACCTTCATCATTCTTTTTAGCAGCGTGTTTAATAGAATCTCTAGATTCATCTGTGAGATATGAATCCCACCATCCACGAAGAGTATCAAAAAAATCAGTAATAAGTAAATTAACAATTTCAGGTTGATCAAGATCATGGTTATTTCGATAAGTAATACCAACCATAGACATATGACTTATTCTATTAATGATTTCTTGTTTAGACAAACCGTCAATATTCCATTCATAAAGCTTATCAGCAGAAACAGAAAACTTTTTTTGAAAAACTCTTTCTTCAAACTGCATGTCAGGAGGAGTAGGTCTTGAATACCAGTTTTTTGTAAAAGACATGAGTTTTGGGTTCCCAACAAATCTTTTAATTTCTAGTAAATCATTATCGCAAATTGTTTTAGTAGAAACAGAAGAAACAGTATCAGAATCACTATGTTCATAAAAAACAATTTCTTTTCCATTCTTTGAAATAGTGCAAGCTATACTTCTAGAAGTACCTTCAGTTTTAATCTTTAAATCAGAAAGCATTTTGTCAACAACTTCAAGCATTTTAGACTGAGAGGTTTTAAACATAACTTTCTCTCTTTGACTAGATAAATCAATCAAAGGTTCCTCAATTTTTTCAAAAACAGATTTTTCAGAAGCAGATTTTTTAATAGAAATAGTATCTTCAACAATTTTTTCTTCAATACAGTCAAGTTGTTAACCAATGACATGCAAGGATTCATTAGTAAAATTGTTTTGTTCAATAATACTAGTGATAGGAGTTTGATCATCAGAAATTTTGAAAGGAGTGGCTTTAACTTCCGTCTTTTGATCTTGACAATTTATCAAAACTGTCTCAAGAGGCGGATGACTAGACCTAACAATGACTTTATTAGCTGTTTTAACAAAATTTGATTTTCTTATCACACTCAAATGTTGTTTTGTAACTTCATCATTTGAAATATAATGGTTTTCAAGAAAATCAAAAAACAAAATATATTTTTTCAATTGATTCATCTTTTCTAACCATTTACTCTTAACACGGTTTTTCTCAGATTGAGCAAAATTATCTTGGAAATATTTCCGTTTAATTCGGTTTTTTGAAAGCATAAACTCATCGTACAAAGGAACTAGATCAATTTCAAAATTTTCGTTTAAAACAGTCAAAACTCTCAATTGCTTAACATAATCAAAATTATCAACGGGAGAAAAGTTAAAGTCAACAGATTTACCATCATTTTCATCTTTACTAGCAGGTTTGTTATAAGGAGAGGAAGTTTCAGAAACATTAGCCATACAAGAAATGTTATTTTCAAAATTCCTAGATTTAGCATCATGTAAACACATGAGAACAGAAGCACCATGTTTTTCAACATTGTGATCTTCATCATTTACAATATCAGGAGGACAACCAGTCCTGGAGCTGATAGAAGAGTTGGATCTCCACAATCTATCCATACCTAACCTAGTTTTAACACTCAATTATCATGTTTTTCTCACAACCGTTACATTTCGTAATTCATACCCTAACCAACCTTATACCTCTCATGCCCTACATGTCTTCTCTTGGCTCAAACGGGCCTTACAGTTCGGTTCTAGGAATTCACTTTACGACTAGGGTGGCGCTAACGACGGTAAGAAGGGAACACAACAACGGAGCACCAAAGTTTCGGGTAGACACAGACGGAGAGACAGAGAACACAACACTACTATCACCGGCCAGAAAAGAATGGCTCTGATACCATAAAGGGGGAAGGGACACGGTGTTGGAAGCGGAAGTACAGTTATACAGTAATAATATAAGTTGAAAGTAATGCAAGTAAAAATAATGCAAGTAAATGCAAAGCTATAAGACCAGCTAGGTAGGCGGCAGAGCCAGCCAAGTAGGGGGTATAGCTTGTATAATTAAAGTAAATGAAAGCAATTTAGAACCGTCCGGGATGGCGGTAATCCGTCCAAGGTGGCGGTAGCAACAAGTAGTATAATGAACATAAAATTGAAAATACTTGTTATTGAAAGTAGAATAAAACACTTATAGTAGTAGCAGTGATTACATATATATATATATATATATATATATTAGTAAAACTAGGAGGAAGTTTGTCCTACTTTTACTTAATGTTATGATCATATTTATTATGGTTCCGTATATATGCTGCTAGATTTTGTGTTGATCTGTTAAAAGTATTTTCATTTACTATATTTATGGAAGTGTGGACACATTTTCAACCACATAAAGAATTGCCGACACAATTGAGAGGGGAAGTTGGAGGTCCTTATCTATGAATGCAACTAGTAAGATGTGTTTGGTTTGCCTTATGTAACATCTTTATTTTTTATTTTTGAGATAGGTAGAAAGTTAAGAAGGTGAAGTTAGTATTTACATCAAATACATGAGATACTATATTAAAAAAAAATACTATTAAAAAATTGAGCTATCACTGTAACCCATGTAACATCTATTTTTATTATGTAGATAATAAAAATATTTAAATTATATTGTAGAATCAGTGTCATGTGTCATGTGTATAAGTTTTATATAATGAAATTTATAATATCTAGAATCCGAGATTCAACAGCTCATATATGGACAATAGTAGACCTACAAATGGTAGCTCGAGATCTACTTCTAATGGTCCTTTGAACATGCTGGTGTTGAAATATGTTAAGGGTAGAACAAATAAGAAGAGTAAAGATGTCGCCACACTTGATTGGAATGTGAGTTTTATCTCACTATACTGACTTAAGTTCATAATAGCTGCTAATTATGCTCTAGATGAACCCGGACTATTGTTTAGTTATACTATCAAAGTTTATGTTAAGTTATGATTTTTCTCATAACATTAGTGTTGGCTTATTTCATGACAAAAAGTGTTGTAATTGCACTAATTTATTTCCTTGTATTTTTGTGGGATTTATTTGTAATGGGTTTAGTATTAAGTGATGAAGATTTGATCAAAACAATTAAAGGTCACATGAGAAGCACATGCAGGAAGGTGAAGAGTTAAGCCAGCTATCTAGAGAGTATAGTCTGTCAATTGGCTAACTCGTGACTCGGGTCGCCACTTGCACCAGTTGCGAGTGAGACGCGAGATGCCCCTGTTTTGTTGAAAAACATGACCTTTCGTATTCTCCTCACACATAATATATGTACCCTCATTACCCACATAAATTATAAGAAGCCTATTGAGAGAAAAACCTTAAGAAAAGTTTCTACAACACACCCACCTTATTAGAGAGAGAGCTATTCATTCTTAGAGTGAAATCTTTGTAGTCTCCTCTCCTTCCCTCTCCCATTGTTATACCCATTGAGAGGAGATTTGTACCCAAACACAACCCACACCCATTTAGAGTGTTGAAAGTGTTTTTGGAGTTTGGGAAGCTTTGGAAGATGCCAAGAATGACAGATGTAATATGGAGCTTATTGCGGGATCCAGAAAGCTAGAGAAGACACGATTAGGCTTGTCCTTGTAGGAGCAAAAAGCTTGGAGGGCTTAGATGCATCGGGCAGGTTAGGCTTGAAGGGTCTATTGCTATTCATGTATCTCAACTAATTTTCTAGTGGATCATTTTACCACTTGGAGGGCGACAGAGAGGTTTTTTGTCGAGTTTTTCGGTTTCCTCTTTGATAACACGTGCCGGTGATATCTTTGTATTTAATTCTCTCTTCCCTACTCTTTTCCTTTTAATTGCTACTATGTTTGTGATTAATTATGATTTAGAGTGTTTTACCAATTTGGGTATAGCTTATATTTATCATTCCGCACATATATTGTTTGAGTATAAACTTGTGTTGGTTATCTTGAAATTGGAGGTCTAAACATTCACTAGTGTTTTACACACCAAGTGAACTTTCAGTTTAGTTATACTATTGTTTAGTCATAAGCTTTATTTTTTTCAAGCTTAGCTTTATTTTTCAAGTTTGCATGTCATAGAATATGATGCTTTATTTTTAGGGCTGATACTTGGTTTGGATTGGAATTATCTCCTAAGAGCCTTGCTTTTGAAGCTTAGAATGAAATAGTCTAATGCTAAAAGAGTGCCCAATTGCCAAGAATTTAGTATGGTCCATGCTTTTAAAAACATGGAAAAAAAAACCCTATAGACAAAAACCCTATAGGAGGCTTTAGCTGCGTTTCTTAAATGCGGCTCAAACATGGTCTATATTCGCATTTTTAAGTAGTTGTAGGTCTCGGCCTATAGCTGCGTTTTCAAAAACACAACTATAGGTCTTAGCCTATAACCATGTTTAAAAAAAAGCGGCTATAGACCTGTAGGAGCTATAGTCACGAAGTTTAGGCCTTGTTTTTTGTAGTGCTTGCAAATGACTACGAAAACATAAGGGCAGTTTGTCCCCACCTTTTGTCCTAATGGAAGAGGAGAAAGATAATAGACAAAAATAAAAATATGTGGAGGTGGATTTTTTTTTTTATTGGCGATGTAGACAAAGCCATAGCCTTTCATATTAGTTCATTCTAAGCCCCAAAAATAAAAGTTACCCCTGTTTTGTTCAATACTTCATTCAATTTATTACTGTTAAAGACATTTTATGTTTTCGAATGAGTGTGATATTGACTCAATTTAGAGGACTTTATTATTTCCGTGAGGAATTTAAGGGGCAAGTAATAATTAATAAGTTGCAAGAATGATTTAAGGGGAATGGTTAAGATACATTTCATGCTTTATTAAATAACATTTTTATACATTTAAAAAAAATAAAGTCTAACCATACACACATTAAAAAAAAAGCACATACGACCACTATGAATTTGTGCAAACTAATGGATTATTAACAAATGAATTTTCTTATTTTTGAAAGATGTGTATTACAATTCATAAGTGACCACACTTATATATTAATCTTTAATATGTGTCCTTAGAACACTCATTAATAAGACTAGTATGAAACACAATACGAAAGACAATTTTTTTGCATTAATTGGACTAGTATGTGTAACGATCCCACCCCACCTTTGTAGATATTGTTCGCTTTGGGGCCCATGCTCCTCACGGTTTTGTTCTTCACAGCAGTGGGGAGAAAATGCCTCTACACATTAAAAGAAGGTCACTCCTTATAAGCACATCTCCATGTGCTTCCCTAGGCGATGTAGGATTCCATGGATTGCAAGACCTCCTTTTTGGGCCACTACAATCCACCCCCCTTACGAGCACATGCGTCCTCACGTGTGGGACCCACAATTCTAGCTAGGGCATGGCTCTAATACCATCTGTAACGACCCCGCCCCAACTGTGTAGATGTTGTTCGCTTTGGAGTCTCATACCCCTCATAGTTTTGTTCTCCCCCAAAGTACACAGTTGTGGGGGAAAAAGCCTCTACACATTGAAGGAAGGTCATTCTTTATAAGCACATCCCCATGTGCTTCCCTAGGCGATGTGGGATTCCATGGATTGCAAGACCCCATTTTTGGGTCACTACAATCCACCTCTCTTACGAGCACACGTGTCCTCTCATGTGGGACCCACACTTCCGACTAGGGCATGGCTCTGATACCATCTGTAACGACCCCGCCCCACATGTGTAGATATTGTCCGTTTTAGGGCCCATGCCCCTTACGGTTTTGTTCTCCCTTAAAGCACACAATAGTGGGGGAAAAAGCCTCTACACATTAAAGGAAGGTCACTCCTTATAAGCACATCTCCATATGCTTCCCTAGGCGATGTGAGATTCCATGGATTGCAAGACCTCCTTTTTGGGTCACTACAATCCACCCCCCTTACGAGCATATGCGTCCTCACATGTCGGACTCACACTTTCAGTTAGGGCATGGCTTTGATACCATATGTAACAACCCAAGGAAAAATACTAGTCATATCTGCGCTATACCTCAAAAGGACTAGTCACAATTAAGGCTCATTGTAGTTGTTAATAAAGCCCAGATCTACCCAGTAAATACCTGATATGGTACTTATCACATATCCACACACATCACACAATCAATCAAATTAGAGCATCATAATGTTATGGTATCAGAGCCAGCTTGGTAACTCCATGTGGGCTCGGAGACACTATTCCACAAAGTAGGCCCTAATGAGGACGTTAGAGATTTAAGTGGGGGAGATTGTGATGCCGCAATTTGATTGATTGTGTGATGTGTGTAGGTGTGTGATGAGTCCTACATCAGGTATTTACTAGGTTGAATTGGGCTTTATTAACAACTGCAAGGAGCCTCAATTGTGATTAGTCCTTTTGAGATATAGCGCAGATGTGGCTAGCGCTTTTCCTTGGGTCATTATAATTAAGGCTCATTGTAGTTATTAATAAAGTCTAGATCTACCCAGTAAATACCCGATGTGGGACTTATCACATACCCACACACATCACACAATCAATCAAATTGGAGCATCATAATCTTCCCCACTTAAATCTCTAACGTCCTCGTTAGGTCCCACTTTGTGGAGCAGTGTCCTGAGCCCACACAGGATTACCAGGTCGGCTCTGATACCATATATATATGTAATTTGGGATAATATGATCTATAAGCATAAAATTATTTGGAAACCAACTTGTACTGGGAGAATTAAATAATATAGAGATCTACATATTTGGCTCATTAGAATTGTTTACTAGGTATTGATTTTAAGAGTGAAATTTATATGTTCATTGCTGCCTTAGTGTATCCATTCTTATTAAGTTGTCTTATCCTTATTTAAGTTTTAGTTGAAATTGATTCAGACAATTGAGTTGAAACTATGAGTATTAGCAACTAGAGGTAAGTGGACTTCAGAACATGGCGTCTCTCAGAATGTATATATATATATATATTTGGTAAAAATATATTTATACATACATAATTGCAAAAGTGAAGTTTCTAAAAACTTATACCATTGTCAATGCTTTATATGCATACTTGAATTTTATTATTTCTTGTATATTACTTTGAAACTGTATAAGCTAAGAATGACTCAAAACTATATTTTTGAGAAAGTATTTGTCATATGATATATGATTAGTATTGGAAATATTATAATAAAGTAAGAATGTTTTTAAACGTTTAGCTAGACAGTTTGCAACCTTTGCCAACACAAGGTTAAGTGTTGGTCTTCGGCCAAAGTAGTGTTATTGTGGTGTGGTGCAATGTTATCGTTTGCTCTTCAGGGCCAGTGTTATCATTTGCTCTTTGGAGCCAGTGTTGCCTTTATGAGGTTAGTGTTATTGTTCCATATGGGAATCACCCACCGAATGTTTAGCAGCTTATGTCTTTGTCTGGCTAATGTTTTATGTTTTTCATGTCAAACTATTGTTTTATTGTTAATGATCTTTATAAGTGGAAAAGTTGTTTATTGTTATAATATATTGTTTCTACCTATTTTTACTAACTAAAGTGGTTACCATTTCATTTACTGATTACAGTGTTATAGTAAATGTTTTCTTTTTTACAGTTTTATAGAATATATTATATTACTGTTAAAACTATTTGTAAATGTTTTGTAAAGACTATATTTTGTCAATGATACTAATGTTTTGTTTTGAAAGACATCCTCATGTTATGTAGTATCTTATTGGGCTTCTAGCACACCCCCCTTTTCCCCACCCTTTCAGATTAGAGCAATGCAATATCTTTTGGAGGTAGATCATTGGAGCAATAGATTGAAGACTTCTTTTGAAGCTTTGTTAGTTGATGGACTGTTTTAGTATATTTCTTAGGATAGTGAGTTTGGCATTTGTGGAACTCTTTGAGATTGTATTTGGAGAATATATTGTTAAACTTTTGTTTTTATGGATTACATAGGAAAGATTTTGATGGTTTGAAGTATATTTGTGAATATTTAATTATGCTTTGTTCCATTATATTATTGTTGATTATTTATAAGACAAGTTGTGCATCTAAATCCTTGGTATGAGTTTGGGGTGTTACAGTATGTGACTATGTGTTCCAAGTGAAATTCTAGAGTTTCTTGATTGAATCCCAATATAATCACTATATGTGAATGTGATCTTGTGCATAATCTCAATCAGGATCTTTTGCACAAACAAAGCTAATCTATTTGAATATTAGTATAACTTACTATCAAGAACAGAAAAATAGGTGTTTGTAACTTGGAAATGGTCAATGGCCTTGTTTTGAAAATCTTGTTAATTATTTTTACTTAATGCTTCAAGAAGGATGATAGGTGATTTGTCATTATTATTCCTCCTCAAGTCTTAGAGCAATCTATTCGAATTCCTGCTTTATGAAATATATTAAACGGTAAAACCAATCAATCAAGCGCTTGCCAAAAAATAGAAGAACTCAGAGGTGGCACCGACTTAATGATTCCGATGCTGAAGTCGGTAGGATTTTGTTAGGTGAATTTAGTGACAGCAAGGAAATTTTTTCATACCTACTCTTGATTTGGATTTCTCAATATATAAGCTTGTCCTCGAGAAATTATTAGGTCTACCGGGAGGACTGCTTACGTGGTTCCTAACCTCTCAATCAATAAAATACTGTTATTTATGCAAATGTGATATCACCAGGAAATTTTATTTTTTATTCTTTGTGCTGATTAGGAAGCTCACTCATATATTTGCATAGATGGCATCATGTCATTGGTTGGGAGGACCATATCAGCAGTTCTTTTGATGTACCTAATAATTTCTCTCCTTGTCCTCGCAGCAATTCCCCTTGATTTAAGTCATTTCCTTTAATTTGGCTATAATAGGCCTATAATGAGGGATATCGACTTGACTTTTTTCGCTTGGTTATGGTTGAGATCTTTTAGTATATAAGTGTAATTAAGTTCTCATAATGGTATTCTCAAAAAAAAAAAAAAAAAAAAAAGTTCTCATAATGGAAGTAGCATCACAATGATTTCCCAAGATATCGTGCTCAAATCTATGTGATTAGGCCTTTGTGCTTGAGGGATTGATATTTGGTGCAATAATTTAAATATCTTTCAAGGGTTAAAGATTGAAAGTTAAAAAATTCATTTCTAATATTCGTCATTGGATAAAAAAATTTGTCAACCTTAACTTTTTACCTTTTTTTTTTTTCTTTTTCTCTCACTGGTGTAATTGCATGATGCAATAGCTAGGATACAAATCTGTGTTTGAGTTCTTCATGTCGGCCTATTGAGTTATAGCTTTTGTCCTCAATCATGGTATTCCTTGGTTTCAGACCATATGAGGTGGAGAGATTTCTTGGTCTAGCTTTTTATCTAGTTGGTCCAATTTATTTGAAGAAGAGGCATAGATGGTGATAATCTTTGAATCACCACTAACCTTCAAATTGTCTTACATAAGGGTTTGTTCCTATTTAGTACCGATCCTTGCCATGTAAAATCTATTTCCAAGTTGAATTGCATTGATGCCCATACTCTACGTGGTGAATAAATTTTTAGGGTTAAAAGTTAAAATGTCAATAGCCAAAAGATTTTTAATTCACTGATATTAACTAACTTTCTTAACGATGAGAATGTAAATTCAAATCCCACTTATTCTAAGCAAAATAAAAGGAAAATAAATACAATATAATATCAATAAAAATGTTTGCCAAAATAAGGAGAATCCAAATAGAAGGAATATATAGCAAATGTGGACATAGGAAAAAGAAAAAAGTATAAGATTTTCTAGTTATAGATATCTTTATCAAGGAAATTTTAGTCAAAGTCACTTAAACTGTAATTAGCTTTTTGGGAATTTGCAAAAATGTTCATAAGAATATGAAGGATTTTAGGAATGAGTTTCTCATGTGACAAAGTTGTTCTAGAATTCCTTCTCAAAAAAAAAAAAAAAAAAAAAAAAGTTGTTCTAGAATTAGGCCTATGTGAAGCGCATAATTAATGTTAAATCACAATCATTATCTTTTGTAGTCCTTCTTTAGATCCCCAAGAAAATTCTATACACTTAATTTCTAAAAATAATGGAGCACATACATCACATATAAATTATTTTTCACGGTTCATTTGTCATTATTAACGCCACACAAAAAAAAAAGGAAATTAAAAGTTCACAGGTCCAATTAATTTCAGCATACACACAAAATAAGGAATGGGATCAAAGATTTGATTTTCACATAAAAGTAGTACAACGAATAAAAAACAAAAATGATGCATGTGAGGTTTGAGGAGTTGTAAGTCACTTTTCATATGGACTCACTATTTATAGTCAACAACAACAGATAGTTGTGAAGACAAATATAGAATTGATTGTGACGATTACAGCAATAATGACCCAGTGGACCATGTTGGGGCTGAGGGGGGCCTTGGCCCCCCGTCAAAAAAATTTTTTGAAAAAAAATAGCAGATATACAATCTATGAGTCATCCAAACCAAATTTGTAAAATTTTAAGCAATAGATATGCAAGAACCAAACATTCACAAAATCACAATAAACATATAGATATTTCAACAATTATCTCACAAAATAAAAAGAGAAAAAAAAGGGTTTCTAGCTTTTCATCCATCGCTGCAAGTCCGCTAGAATCTCATTCCAACGTACCTAAAGCAATAGTGCAACATACGTATGATGCAATGGTGGCAACCATAACAAGTGAGTCTACACACTTTTCTTTGTCTCTGCCATCCTAATATGATCTGCTCTTTTTTTTTTCTTCTGTTTTTCTTTTCATTACTTCTTTGGTTCTTCCGTTGTTTACGAAGTAGAGTACTAGAGTGTTACATTTTGCCCAACCAAGAAACACTTACCAATTGCGTGTTGCCTCTACTGCGTGTATGGATGAACTTTAGGTCTTCAAAAACAATTGATAATACCCACATAGGTGGTTAGGTATGGGCCATATGATTTTTCCTTTTCATGCTTATTTGTTGTTAAAGTATTTTATATTATATGTTTCTCAAAAAAAAAAAAAGTATTTTATATTATATAACATTATGAATGAATATAATATTCTACAGTATATCATATCTAAAATAACACTAGAAAATTTAATTAGTTGTATTTAATAAGATTTTTTATACATTTAATTTTTTTATGAGCATTTTAGACGTTGAAATTTGAAAAACAATTTGTCTACTATTGGTATTTGTTGAATCTCAGTCATTATACCTAGTATGCGTTTGGATTGAAATGAAAAATTAAAATTATTTCACTATTCAACTTATTTTTGCTACTATTCATGAGCCCCACTGCACTTTTTGATACTATTTATGGGCCCCACTATATTATTTCAACTAACTTTTACTTTTATCTACAATACTTTTAGCAATAATTTTTCAGTTTCAGTAAAATAAGCGGTATCCAAACACATCCTTAGTGGGTTATAATTTAATTGATAATATAGGCAAAGATAATAATCATTAATTCATTCTTCAAAAGAAAGAAAGATAATAATTCAGAAAATAATACACTTCTAGGTTTTAAGGTAAAAACTTTGACATCTAATAAGTGTTCTTCTAAATTTATAGTGATTGAACCAGAAGAGCATCCTTTTGGGTTGTCAATGGTGGAACTTGAAGAGATTAATTTTAAAGCTCAAATGATTTAATTATTATCTTATATTCTATTCGCCCCCCACCCCCCCCCCCCCTCCCCAACCAAAAGATAAATTCCTAACTCCGCCACTGTTATGACCCCTATAATTTTTCCAACAATAATGATAGATGTGAGATTTGAAGAATTCGCCTAAGGACAATTACTCTCACACTCAATTTCACAACTTATTTATTTGTATGATTGTGAGTGACTAATGTAAAGTGGTAGGTCACAAAAAGCAACAAATTCTTATTACTTGTAATCGTATAAGTCAAAAGGTTGTGAAATGAATAATGCTGGTGTCACATAAAACTTGTGCTACAACTGAATGGTAGAGGTGTGTCCCCACATGGATCCACCATTACACCACTATCACTCTCAACTCACCACATGAGTGAGTTGCAGCACAAATCGTACCATTTTATGTGACACCAATATTAATCTTATGAAATTAGCCAATTAAGTTTGATTTTTTAGAATAATTCAGGTATGAAAAGAACAAGAAAAATGAAAAATCTAAAAATGGTGTGTTAATTAAACTTGTTTATCCCGTGGGCATAGTGTGGCAAAATGGCAAGAGAACATTGGACCTGGAAGTGGCCAACTGTGATGATCATAGGGGTATCAGGAAAAGGGTCCCACCATCATGTAACCAACGTAATTCCAGAATCTTGATAAGTGATAATTTAAACAAAATAAATATATAAAAGAGCAAGTGAAAAACCAACAAATGACCCATGGGCTCAATGGAAAACTATGCCCACCAAACGGATCAACCGATCAGCATGGAAAACAAAGTCATGCTTCGTTGTTTAAGCATCATGAGGGTATGCATTCCCCGTATCTGCACGAGGATAGTAACAGTTATAAGACTCAAAGAACCATGCTACATTAACCTTTAAAATAACATCGACATTGAAGCTCCAATAAATCCATTACACATATTGATGATGCCAAAATCGTCAGTTGGGTCACTCGCCCAATTTAGAGTATTAGATGATTTTGTAAGACCTGTAAGATAAAGGAGAGATAGATTGAAGAGACCACCGAGTTGTGCCCAATGGAGGAGCCTCCGATGCTCAAGTTAGTATCAGCCCATATTTTTCGTATATAGATAATATTTTGTAGTAATTTTTTACGTACCTTAGCTAGTGAGACAAATTTTCCCTTTTATAGATGACTTAGGTAGCTGTTGTACATAAATTAGGGTGATTATTACCTTGATTGTAACGCTCTTTGTCTTGATGGGAGTTTAAGACCTTTGATGGTCGTTATTGAATGTGTTGAGCGGTTATCTTTGATGGCCTACTAATAATGCAAGGTCATCCATATCAATGGATGATCTTAATGATTTTTTTGGACTCATTACATACCATTTAATATACTACATATAATTCAACACTAAAATCTCTTTTTATTCATGGCCTCCAATTGAATAAAAGTTGCACCCTTTTGCTAAAAGGTAAGGGAAAATTTTGTAATACATACACTAATACTCACACTCTTGCACATACATTAAAAATAAAAAAGAACTCAAGTCACCATTTCAAGTGTAATAGATGGTTCTTTTTTAATAAGGATGTAGAAAAAGACAATCCTCCAAGCTACGATTTTCTACAATCCAACTGAAGTCTCTGGTTGAATAAGAAATTTAGGATTCAATTCCCATTTACACAAAAAATTTATTAATATTTTGATCTAATGATAAAGAACTACTATCATCAGAAGTGGACTGAAAGTGGAACCACAGACTTTGACTTTGAGAAGAAGAAGCAAGAAGGCTCACTGTTCCAACGATCACAAGAGCAACGGTAACTTTGGTTTTGAAAAGAGCTTAAAACGCTAGGGTTTAACTAAATGAGGAATGACATCGTTTTACTTACGCATGTTTATTCAAGATACGAGACTACGTCGTTTTAGCACAGCTTCTCTCCCTCAACAAGTCTAGAATTGCTCTATTCTTCCCATGTCTTAAAGATCTAGATATTTCTTCTCCATTAATTGTAGACATTTTGTTTATGATATACGATTGTACTTTCTATTAGAGTTTGTTAGATTGGAATCTTCTAGAGTAGTTACGATCTATGTAATGTATAAATAGAGAGTGAGGATTATATATTCATTTGAGAAAGGTTGAATAAAATTTTAGTTTTTGTTTTCCTCATCTCTGGTTCTCCCACTGTTCACCATTGATAAACCTTCAAGCTTTCTTTTCTTTCATGGTATCAGAGCCTGAATCCATGGCTTCCTCTACACTTACGAGCACTACTCCATCACCACCACAAACCACTGCAATAGTCACTGCTACTCAATCACCTTCACCATTGTTACTGCTTTCTAACATGTCAAATTTGATGTCAATCAAGCTTGATTATACAAACTATATTCCATGAAGGCACCAGTTGATTACAATACTGGAAGCTTATTCTTTTATTGAGCACATTGATGGCTCAACTTCTCAACCTAGTCAATATATTCTTGATGCTCAAGGACACTTGACCTCAAATGTGAATCCAAAGTTTCTAACTTGGAGAATCAAAGACAAATCCCTACTTTCTTTGATTAATTCCACTCTCACTCCACAAGTTTTCTCTCTTGTGGTTGGTATCACTACTTCTAGAGAGGTGTGGAATACACTACAACAAAGGTTTACATCAACCTCAAGGGCAAACATTCTCAATCTGAAATTGGAGCTTCAAAGTCTCAAGAAAGGTTCAGATTCTATGAACACTTTTTTGCAGAAGATTAAGATAGCTCGTGACAAACTCCTTGCAATTGTAGTCATTGTAGACAATGAAGAACTTATTTGTATGGTTCTTTGAGGTTTGCCAAAGGAATTTGCTCATATTTGCTCAGCAATTTGTACTAGGAGTGAGTCAATCACCTATGAACAACTCTCTATCATGCTGCAAAGTGAAGAACAAACCATGGCAGAGAATCTTGATAGTCTCCCACACTTTCTAGCTATGTTTGCATCTAGCAATAAGCATTCTAACAATCCTCAACCTCAATCATATAATGATGGTAGCTCTAATAAAGGAAGAGGAAAGAACAATGGAAATAGAGGAAGAGGTGGAGGAAGGTACAACAACAATGGTAGTGGGAGTCAGCAACAGTTTTTCACACCTCAACCTCAACAGAATTATTCTTCAGTTCAGACTGCTCAATTTGGGGGTCAGAATTTCAATAATGACAGACCTATTTGCCAGATTTATGGAAAGGTAGGTCATCAAACTCTTGATTGCTACCATAAGATGGATTTTGCCTATTAAGGCAAGAATCCACCAACCAAGCTATCAGCGATGGCTTCAGCCTCTAATTCAGCCTTAACAAACAACCAAGATCCCTGTCTAGCAGACTCAAGTACTTCAGATCACCTCACTGCTAATCTTAGAAATCTTTTTATTCAATCACAATATAAAGGTCCAAATCATATCATAGTAGGCAATGGTCAATCACTCCCTATTAATCACATTGGTAATGCTTCCCTCTCAACCAAATATCATAAATTTGTTCTTAAAGATGTGCTTTGTGTTCCTAGAATAGCCATGAACCTTCCTTCAATTTATAAATTTTGTTTACATAATAACTGCTCTTGCCATTTTGATGTTAATGAACTCATAATCTAGGATATTCCTATGAGGAGAATCCTTTACAAGGGCTTGAGTGAGAATGGGGTTTGCCCAATTTATCCAAAGCTTTTCACAAGGCATCAACCACACTCAGTTGCACCAACTTCAACACAGTATAACTCATCTTCTTTACAACTGCATAATCCATCCTCTACTTCTTTTCATGTACAGAAATCAAATAAGTGGTTGCTATGGCACCACAAGCTAAGACACCCTAGTGATAATGTTCTTAGAATAGCTCAATCTTCTTTTCATATTGTTGATGTTTGTAATAATACAATTTCAAGTTCGGTAAGTCACTGTAAGCATTGCCTTAGTGGTAAAATGCATCAATTACCCTTCAATAAATTTGATTTTGTTCCTTCTAAACCTCTTGAAGTTGTTCGCAGTGATGTTTGGGGACCAACTCCTATCATTTCAATCAATGATTTTAGATATTACCTTGTTTTCATTGATGAATACTCAAAATTCACTTCGGTCTATCTGCTAAAGAATAAATCTAATGTGTTTGATATTTTTAAGTATTTCAAAGCTTATGTTGAAAATCAACTAAACGCGTCTCTCAAGGTTTTAAGAACTGATGGTGGGGGTGAGTTTACCTCTAATGCTTTTAATCTTTTCTGCTCTAGTCATGGATTCATACATCAAACTACATGTCCTCATACCCCACAACAAAATGGTACAACTAAGAAAAAACACAGACATCTTGTTGAATGTTCTCTCACCATGCTCTCATACTCTAATCTACCTTTATCTTGCTGGTCTTATGCAGTGTCCACTGCAACATATATAATTAATAGACTTCCCACACCTTTACTTTCATAATAAATCTCCATGGGAATTTTTGTTTCAATCCAAACTAGATTTACTTCATCTTAGGACTTTTGGTTGCACATGTTTTCCCCTTCTCAGGCCTTACAATAAGCACAAACTTCAACCACATACCAAACCATGCATTTTTCTTGGATATCCTACCTACTCTAAAGGTTACATTTGTCTAGACCCTAGCACTCTTCGAATTTACATTTCTAGCATATGGTGTTTAATGAGTTTGCGTTTCTCTCTCTATAGCCCACTTCTTCACCCATTGGTTCTTCACCTAATTCATCCTTATCCACTATTTCCTTTTTTGCTGCTCATTGGTTTTCCTTCCTTTCTCATTTCCCTGCACACACTTCTTCCATTCAACCTTCTCCCTCATCTAGTGTTAGTCCTACTCTTCCCACATCTACTCCTACTTTAGCTCCTGTCCCATCCTCCATACCAGAGATATCACTTACATCTGACACTCAGCTCCTAGTTTCTAACTCTATATCACCATCTATCTCCCCAAATACTATTCCTATTCCTCCTTCTGTTGAGACATTGCCCTCTGTTGATGTGACTACTGTGCCTAACTCAATGTCTGCTTAGAATACTCATCCTATAACCGCCAAATCTAAAGCAGGTATTTTCGAGCCTAAGGTCTGGCAGTCACTAAGTCCAAAGCGGCTACTAAGCCTCAGATTTATTACATAGTCACTGAACCTCCTTCTTATAAAATTGCTGCCCAATATTAGCAATGGTGTTCAGCTATGGATGAGGAGTTTACTGCTCTTACTAGACAAGGTACTTGGAATTTTGTGCCACCTTTACCATCTCAGAATGTTGTAGGTTGCAAATAGGCCTTCAAATTGAAGCACAATAGTGATGGGAGCATAAACACATATAAGGCCAGGCTGGTGGCAAAGGGATTTCATCAACAATATGGAGTTGATTTTGAAAAAACCTTTAGTCCAATAATTAAGCCTCCCACTATCAGAATCATCTTGTCCCTTGCAATTCAATTCAATTGGCTTCTTAGGCAATTGGAAGTTAGAAATGCCTTTCTCCATAGTTTCTTGAAAGAAAAGGTCTATATGGTTCAACCTCCAGGCTATATGGATCCAATTTTTCCTAATCATGTCTGTCATTTGAGGAAGTCTCTCTATGGTCTCAAACAAGCACCTAGGGCCTTGATTGAGGGGTTTTCTACTCATCTTCTTCATTTGGGGTTTCAGGCTTCCTTGGCAGACTCATCTCTCTTCATCCTCAGACATGGGAAGTTCTTGGTCTTCCTTTTGGTTTATGTAGATGACATTGTACTTACTGGTAATAGTCCTTCCTTCTTGCAGTCCCTAATTCATCAACTTAGCCTTGAATTTGAGCTTAAGGATCTTAATAATTTGCACTATTTTCTTGGTTTCAACGTCATGAGGACCTCCACAGGTTTATTTTTGAATCAATCCAAGTATGCTTATGACTTACTTCAGAAGCACAACATGCTCTCTGCTAAGCCTGCCAAGACTCCTTGTGCCCCAAATCTAAGATTAGTTCTTGTTACAGACTCATTGCTTGCTAACCTTCATGAATATCGTAGTATGGTGGGTTCTCTTTATTATTTGACTTTCAACAGGCCTGATCTCAGCTTTGCTATTCATCAGGTCTATCAGTTTATGTTTGCTCTGAGTGAAGCCCATTTGATTGCAGCCAAACGCATTTTAAGGTATGTTAATGGCACTCCCAATTTGGGATTTTCTTTCAACATGGTCATTTGTCTCTCTCAGCCTTCTTAGATTCAAATTGGGCTGGTGATCCTTTTGATCGTCACTCCACTATTGGGTATTTGATTTATCTTGGCTATAATCCCATTACATGGAGTGCAAAGAAACAAGAGATTTTGTCTAAATCTTCCATTGAGTTTGAATCGAACTCTTACAACCACTGTAGCTGAGCTTTGTTGGATTCGCCAAGTTTTAAAGGACCTTGGGATTTTTCTTTCTTTTGAGCCTGAGCTTTGGTGTGACAACGTGTCTGCCCTTGCCATTGCTTCAAATCCTGTTTTCCATGCTAGAACCAAACATGTTGAAGTGGATTACCACTTTGTGCGTGAGTGGGTTCTTCGAAGGGATATCCAGATTCGCTACATTGCTACTGGTGACTAGCTTGCTAACATTTTCACCAAAAGTCTTTCTTCCTCTCATTTTCAATTTTTGCGTTCCAAAACCATGGTGTCCATTGAACCCTTGGTTTTGAGGGGGGATGAAAGTGGAACCACAAACTCTTACTTTGAGAAGAAGAAGCAAGAAGGTTCACTGTTCCAACGGTCACAAGAGCAACGGTAACTTTGGTTTTGAAAAGAGCTTAAAACGTTGGCGTTTAACTAAATGAGGAATGACATTGTTTTACTTATGTGTGCTTATTCAAGATACGAGACGACTTCGTTTTAGTGCAGCTTCTCTCCCTCAACAAGTCTGGAATTGCTCTGTTCTTCTCATGTCTTAAAGATCCAAATATTTCTTCTCCATTAATTGTAGATATTTTGTTTATGATATACAGCTGTACTTTCTGTTAGAGTTTGTTAATTGGAATCTTCTAGAGTAGTGTTTATTTATTTTTTTTTGTCAAGAAAGGATAATCATTAAAACTGAAACAAAATATCAGTCTCAGGGCAAAGCCTGTTTATATACACCCCATTAAGGTCATCCTCTTAAACAAAAAGCATATCCATAGGTGGATTGTCAAAAATAGTAAATTCTAAATTGTGACTCGATCCCATTCTGGCCAGCTTATCCGCACAATGATTCACTTCACGGTAGCAGTGCCTAATCCGGACCTAAGTGAGGTTTGATATCAATTGCTTGCAATCATCCAAGATGGGAGACACTACGTTATTTACATAATTAGAATTGACCAAAGAATCAATTATAGCCTTAGCATCTAGTTCAATCTTAATGCAATTAAAATTGCAACTGCAGCATATGAGGAGTCCGTCCCTCAATCCCCACAGCTCAGTAACAAAGCTTCTTGTAATCCCTATTTTCTTGGTGAATCCCTTGATCCATCAGCCATGCTCATCTCCAAAAACTCCTCCACAACCAGTTATCCCCAGATTCTCAATGGTAGACCCATCAGTGTTCATTTTAATCCACCCACCTTGTGGTTTTTCCCATTTAACTTTCCTTAAAGCTGATCGGATTGCACTTTTAGGCAAGTAAGCATAATCGAAATATTCCACTGCTTGTTTCGTTATTTCCGTTGGCAGAGTTGGGATTTGATCTCTCCCCTTGAAAACAAAGTTGTTTCGGCTTTTCCATATAATCCATATAGTAAAAAGAAATACAACACTCCAAGGAGGCTTGCAAGAGCTAAGTGAATCGATTGCTTTCCCATTGTACTCCAGCCACTCATGAAGGTCCCTGGTCCAAAAACATGGGTCTATCCATAAAACCCCCAGCTGATTCCAGACTAGTTTGATCTTTTCACAATCTCAGAAAGCATGTAGGATCGATTCAGTCTCCCTATTGTATAATAGGCAATTTGTATCCTCCATCAGCCTCTTTCTCCGAAGACAGTCCCAAACACCAATGCTGTTATGGGCACACATCTAGACAAAAGTTTGAATTCTTGGCAAAATATCCAATTTCCAAATCCAGTTGACCAAAACACTAATCGTCGATTCATCCCTCATAGCCATCTTATACGTACTCTTTAGGTCGAAATTTCCTTAGGGAGAAGCTAACCATGCAATTCTATCCTCTCCTACTAATGCCAAAGCCATCGAGGTAGCTTGAATCATAAGCCTAACATTTCAGGGTAGCTCAAACTCTAGACAACTCCAGTCCCGCCCATTTTCCCCGATGACATCTCGAATCTTCAAGTTTGAAGCTTCTCATGAGAGGGGACCAATCACTAAATTCCGCATCACTCCATGATTCGCCCAATGATCATACCAGAAACTAAAATTTGCTACTTCTTCCAACTGTCTATTTAATACCTTTGTTGAAGACTTCCCTGCCTTTCTTCATAGCAGACCACATTTGGGAGCATGGGAGCTTGTTTTGGTTTCTTGAACCTAGCCTACGGCTTGAGTAATACTTAGATTTCAACACACGTACCCAAAGGGACTTTTTTTCTATATGAAATCGTCAATTCAGCTTCACTAGAAGGGTTGTGTTTCTACCCTTTGTTGCTTGTAAGCCCAATTCTCCTTCCTTTTTGGGCTTTGCTACCTTCTACCAACCCACCTAATAAACCTTCCTTGCCAACTCCAAAGTGCCCCAGAGAAAGTTCTATTGACCCGATCCATTCCTTCAAGTATTCTCGTAGGGAGGTAGGAACATTGCATAACATATGATGGGATGGTTGATGAAGATGCCTGAATGAGGATAGCCCTACCTACTAGAGACAGCAAGTTTGCCTTCCAACCTACAAGCTTTTGCTTTACTCTATCCAAGATAAAGTTAAAGTCTTGCGTGGAAGAGCCAGGTTGCTTAATGGGTATACCAAGGTATCTTCCTAAACCTGGAGTAAAAGCAAACTCGAGCACACCACTAAGCTCCTCCCTTGTGCCTTCATCCACATTCGGGAAAAAATACACTTTTGATTTAGCTTCACTAATCTTTTGGCCTGAAACTTCACAAAATTCATCAAGAACCTCTCTAATGGTGGAGCAATTCAAGTGATCAGTCCTTGCAAAGAGGACTAGATCATTGGCAAACATTAAATGAGAGAACGCCGGCTCACTTTGAGACGCTTTAACTAGATTCCACAGTTTATTGTTGCACTTCTCTTCTATGAGCTGCCCAAGGTATTCAATGCAAAGTATAAAATGGTAAGGGGATAGAGGATCCCCTTGTCTAATTTCCCTAGACGAAAGAATCGGCTCTAATGGCGCACCATTTAAGAGGATAGAGGTATACCAAGGAAACACAACTCATGATAAGGTCTATAAGATTCCCATGAAGATTTATTTTCAAAAGCATATTTCTGATGAAAGCCCATTCAAGCTTATCGTACTCTTTCTCCAAATCTATCTTGATAGCCATGTAGCCTACCTGACCCTTCTTTTTACTGATGGAGTGAATAAGCTCCTATACTATGATGGTGTTATCAATGCCTTTCCGCCCTGGCACAAAGGCAGTCTGAAAAGGTGATATAAGCTTTCCCAAATACGGTTTGAGTCTTGCTACTATAATTTTTGTGACCACCTTGTAGATTGTGTTGCACAAGCTGATTGTGTAACGGCCTAAGGAAAAGCGCTATCCACATTTACGCTATACCTCAAAAGGACTAGTCACAATTGAGGCTCCTTGTAGTTGTTAATATAACTTAGATCTACCCAGTATATACCTGATGTAGGGCTCATCACACACTCACACACATCACACAGTCAATCAAATTGGGGCATCATAATCTCCCTCACTTAAATCCCTAACGTCCTCGTTAGGGCCCACTTTGTGGAGTAGTGTCTCTGAACCCACACAAGGTTATTGGGCCGGCTCTGATACCATATGTAACGACCCAAGGAAAAATGCTATCCACATATGCGTTATACCTCAAAAGGACTAGTTACAATTAAGGCTCCTTATAGTTATTAATAAAGTCTAGCTCTACCCAGTAAATACCTGATGTGGGACTAATCACATACCCACACACATCACACAATCAATCAATATCGAGTATTTACTGGGTAGATCTGGACTTTATTAACAACTACAAGAAACCTCAATTGTGACTAGTCCTTTTAACGTATAGCGGAGATGTAGATGACACTTTTCATTGGGTCGTTACATATGGTATTAAAGCCGGTCCGATAATCCCGTGTGGGTTCAGAGACACTACCCCACAAAATGGGTCCTAACGAAGACGTTAAGGATTTAAGTAGAGGAGATTGTGATGCCCCAAATTGATTGATTGTGTGATATGTGTGAGTGTGTAATGAGTCCCACATTGGGTATTTACTGGGTAGATCTGAGTTTTATTAACAACTACAAGAAACCTCAATTGTGACTAGTTCTTTTGAGGTATAACGCAAATGTGGATAGTGCTTTTCTTTAGGTTGTTATAGATTGGCCGGTAATTCCTAACAGTTTCAGGACTCTGAATTTTAGGAATGATTAAGGTACTCCGGAACTTTCTTTTTCATGAAAATTCTTTTGACTTCCCTAACTACCGATTCACCCACTGTTGGCCAAAATCTTTGGAAGAATGCTGCATGCAGCCCATCCGGCCCCGATGCCTTAAAAGCTTTTAGCGACCAAAAAGCTGATCTGATCTCTTCCACTGTTATCTGCCCTCCAATGCTCTCTTTTCCCTCTTCATTAAGCCTGAGGTGGGTGGAGAAAGAAGCCCAGTTCAGAGTTCGAATTCAGGTGGTTTGGGGAGTAGTAGAGGGATGAGAATAAAGGAGAAATTGGAGAGAGCTTAATCTTGTGTCCATAGAAGTGGAAGATATCTCTTATCAGCATGCTGGTGTTAGAGGAAGTGAAGGGGAGACGCATTTTAATGTAAAATTTTTTATACCCATGACACTCACCCCTCCATATTTGTTGCCTCAACAGAACTGCTTTCTTCGGTTATTCTTCTTCATCATCTCCTATCTTTTTAAGGGGTCCTGCCAAACATTTAATAAAATATAAAAAGGAATAGTATTAATATATGAATGCTGCTCTTTACAATGTGGGCATCTTTGCCTTTCCAGAATTTCTTATATTGCCTAGATCAAGGGGTAAAAAAATCAGTGCTAGACATTACGTACAAAAGTTGTGATGAATGAGCAATACAGAACTAATTACTTTCCGTTGTTGACGGAAAGATTTAAGCTGTGCATGAGAGGAGAAATGATTATTTGGGTCATATCATACACGCATGCAAATACTCTTTTAGTATGTGTAGATTTGGATTAAAGCAGTACTGTATATAATACACAGAAGAAAAGATTTGCATGAGCTTAACAAGTGCCGGTCTTCTTGTTGGCGTGAATGCCGTGTAATCAACTACTACTGCTGGTTTCAAAGTCTTCTGGAACTTTTATTTCTTTATCTTCTACATAATTTCAAAGACAGAATTCCCACACACTTAAGTCTTGGTGAACTTTTTGTTGCTTTCGTGTTTTGTTAATAACTTCATGTCTAACTTTGTGTGAATTGTGATACGTGCGTCGTGTTTAAGAGATCAATGCATTCAAAAATGAAAGTCCAATATAAGAAAAAAAAAAAAAAGAATAAAAAAAAGAAGAAGGAAAACTAACAATACCTGAAAACCAGCAGAACTAGTACTATCAGTCTTCATTGATTGATTTTAATGAAATTTCTCTTTCTCTTGTCAAATAAAAAAATAAAGGTCTTCAACCTTTCCTGAGCTAGTAGGCTCACAGCTCTATTACCCTATCTTTAAAGTCATACTTTC
This sequence comes from Quercus agrifolia, assembly GCA_029955455.1. Lineage (NCBI taxonomy): Eukaryota > Viridiplantae > Streptophyta > Magnoliopsida > Fagales > Fagaceae > Quercus > Quercus agrifolia. Next base: position 60,470,265 of record JARQAD010000004.1, read on the forward strand.
CATTTTATATTTATTGGATTTTATTAACCACGGGAGAATTAAGAAATAATATATCTACAACGTTTTCATAATATTTTCACAATAAATTTTAAGTGGCGTGTTGTTATTAGCAGATAACTAATGGGTTAAAAAATTATTTTAGTGGTGAATTTAAATTAAAACCAATAACAACTTGTTACTTATAATTTGTTATGAAAATGTTATGAACGTAGCACTAGCTTCTTTAGACAATTTGTTAATTATCAATAAATGAAAGGAAATATTGATCCATTTACAAGTTTGGTAGGGTATTGAAATGGACCTCATAGTTAAGGGGAAAATACAATTAAACCTAAAAGGAATGGTGACTACTTTATTACACATTCCTTTTATTTTATTGTACATTTTTTTTTTTCCTGGATCATTGGGCTACACAATAAGAGAACTAGAAAAGTGCTCTCCTTCAATCCATCTCAACCCTCTCCATGCCCATTCTTATCTGAACTCAAACCTAATACTTGAGATTTGAGACTTGATGGTGTGCCATTAGACCTAGGCCTGTCCTTTTTCTTTCTTTTTTTCTTTAGTAATAGTAGGGGCGTGCGTCTTTTTTTTCCCCACGAATCATTAAGATAATATGTTGTAATAACTTTTTTCAGTAAAAGAAACATTGTGATTAAATTTGAGTAACATGGCTTTCACATATACCTATCATTAACAATATTTTTATTATTCTCCAATTATAATAGGGGATGTTAGTAATATTGTGATTGGAGTGATATTTCTTTTCACATGTTAATTTTATTTTCTTTTTTATTATTATTTTTATAGAATTGCATGTTCATCTCTGATAATAATTTTACCATAGGCTTTATCCCAATAGATATGATAATAAATGAGAAAAGGAAATTATGAAAAATATTGTGACGTCTGAATATTGTTGAACTACATAGTTGGTGGAACCCGTGATGTCGACCCAGATTATAGTTGCATTGCATGGCTGCCAATTTTCAAAGCCCACCATTAACAAGAATCTTGCTTCACCTTGTCCTGTCCTCTTTGGTTGGTGGAATAGAGCGGGATCACAAGTTCAATTTGATTAAAGGAGAATTGTACCCCCCATAATCTACTGGATTTACCAAATTGACACTGGAACGTACGTCTCTCATATAGATGGATGACAAGAAAAATATTTTCCTTCTGTCTTTGTCAAAGCCTAACTAATAGATTTTTTTTTTTTTTTTTGGGTTAAATAACTAATAGATATTTAGCCAACACATATATCCATCTAGCCAAAATAAAAAAATAAATAAAAAATAAAAAATCATAATGTGGGTTTACTCAATGGTTTGTTTTAAACAATGGGATAAACTTCCATCTCCCATTAATCCTTTCTTTTAAATCATTTTGGGTAAAAAAAAAATTAAAATTAAAATTATGCGAATTAAAATATTATTATGTTATTTTATGAGTTTTTTTTTTCTTTAAATCTTATTGGTTTATTATGAAACATTTTAATGTACTGAAATAGTGAAATAAAAATAATCTGTTAAAAAAATGTGAAATTGGCATACTTTATTAAATTGGAGAAGAAATAAGCAGTATGGTTGAATCCTTGGTGTCTCAAGATGTACTACCTAAATGAAATTACCATAAGATTAGTCTATAACTATAATTAATCTAAAATTCAGTTTACTATATATTCCTCAATTGAAAAAAAAAGTAAATAATAAAAATGTGGCAGCTAGGAGTCCTAGGACTATTCCCAAAAAATGTTGCATATTTGGCTTCTTTCCAAAATATGTATACAAACTTTGATGCTCAACTATGTTTTTCTTTGAATTATAATATGCATGATGTAAATGAGATTCGATTTATAAATCTTTGATATAGACCATAAAACAAGAGCTTTCTTATTGGATTAACTAATGCCGACCTATAGAAGTAGAACACAACCTTAAAACAAAAAATAAAAAATAAAAATCAACTTGTATGCTAGGGTGATCTGGACCGTGCAGCAACTCCAAATTTTAATTGGGCCTTGACTGGGCAACACCTCAAGGGTCTGGAGATGTGGGCTTTTTCTAGATTGTTTCAATGATGGTTTGGTCACCATTCAAACGTTTTCTAGTTCTCCATATTTTTCTCCACATTTTTTTTTTCTCCACTCTTTGGTGCAAGTCTCAAAGGATACATATGGAGCTCATTTTTATTTTAGGCCTGGGTCAAAATTGGCTTGTCTTTTTAAGAACATCGACAGATAGGGCTTAAGAAGGAATGTCCAGGCTAGGCCAACCAAATTAATTGCCTTGTGTATAGTGTAGCTGCTTGTCTTTCATAAAAAAAGAAAAATTAAAAAAAGAAAAAGTGTAGCTGCTTGTCACTTAAGAGTGATTGCTCTTGGGCTATCACCATTCCTCTAATGGAACTTCAATTGATTAAAAAAAGTTCATCGATCTTCTTCGATGGAAAACCGAAGTACTGTTTAATATATAGATCTAGTTAATATATGCCCTAAGGGCATACTTTAATTATTTATTTTGGGAAATTGTATATGAGGATTTGAAAAAACTAAAAAAATAAAATAAAAAGTTAATCACATTTTCATTTTCTCATATAAAAATTTCCCTAAATGGTTTCCTAACATGTACCCTTATTAGGGTATACATTAGTAAATCTCTCTCTCTCTCTCTCTCTCTCTCTCTCTCTCTCTCTCTATATATATATATATATATATATATATATATATATATATATATCTTTTTGACTTATCCAAAAAAAAAAAAAAAGGAAAAGGATTTGACCTATGGACTAGAACATCGAGGAGAAAATAACATTTAGTCTAAACAAAGTAAACTATTATCGAATTATATCTAGACAACCAGGGTCGACCCTAAGCCTAGGGCCCCCTACTAGAGAAAAGCCCCCAAATTTTGGGGTAAAAATTGAAATATAATTTTTTTTAAATTGAGATATAGGAAAAAAATTAGTTTTACATTTTTCCTCTACTTATAAGAAGTCCCAAAGAATTGAGTAATGCTAGAAATAATACAACTTTAAATACATAGGGCTTACAAATATGTTTTACTAATCATAAGAGATAATTTCAGATAGGAAAATGCTAGAAATACTATAAATTTTACTTCAAAACCTTTAAAAATTGATGTAACAATTAATATGATTTGTGGATGTTAACAACCTTTTAAATACACTTTTAAATTTCTTTTTGTGATTGGTAATACATTTTTATAAGCCTCATGTTGTAAAATTTATAATATCTCTAACATCATTCATTCAAATACTTGTTTATTATCCTTATAAAAAAAAAAAAAAAAAACTTGTTTTTTATCTTCTTAAAGTGTCACTAATCACATTTTTTGCTACATTGTTTGTAAGTTTTTTGTAGTAAAATTTGTTATAGTTTAAGCATTTCTTCAAAAAAAAAAAAAAAAACATATTACAAAATAAAAAGAATAAATTTTTGTTATAAAAAAAATTATGATATTAAAAAGTAAAAACTAGTTAAATATTATATAACTAATAACAAAAATGTCACTTTTAAATATATCTCAAAGTTTTTTGGCAGCCCTTGCAGACAACTATGATAATTTGCGGGCAGTTTGTCCCCACCTTTTGTCCTAATGGAAGAGGAGAAAGATAATAGAACAAAATTAAAAATCTGTGGAGGTGGATATCTTTATTTGGCGATGTAGAAAAAGCCATAGCCTTTCATATTAGTTCATTCTAAGCCCCAAAAATAAAAGTTATCCTTGTTTTGTTCAATACTTCATTCAATGTATTACTGTTAAAGACATTTTATGTTTTAAATTGAGTGCGATATTGACTCAATTTAGAGGACTTTATTATTTCCTCATTTTCCTGCGGTTCTACCATTTAAGTCAAAAAAATTATTTCCTGCGGAATTTAAGGGACAAGTAATAATTAATGAGTTGCAAGAACGATTTAAGGGGAGTGGTTAAGATACATTTAATACTTTATTAAATAACATTTTTATACATTTAAAAAAAAAATAAAGTCTAACTATACACACATTTAAAAAAAAAGCACATACAACCACTATTAATTTGTGCAAGCTAATGGATTATTAACAAATGAATTTTCTTATTTTTGAAAGATGTGTATTACAATTCATAAGTGACCACACTTATATATTAATCCTTAATATGTGTCCTTAGAACACTCATTAATAAGACCATAGTATAAAACACAATATGAAAGACAACTTTTTTGCATTAATTGGACTAATATGTGACTATGTGTTCCAAGTGAAATTCTAGAGTTTCTCGATCAAATCCCAATAATTACTATATAATATATATGAATGTGATCTTGTGCATAGTCTCAATCAAGATCTTTTGCACAAACAAAGCTAATCTATTCGAATATTAGTATAACTTACTATCAAGAACAGAAAAATAGGTCTTGTAACTTGGAAATGGTCAATGACCCTGTTTTGATAATCTTGTTAATTATTTTTATTTCATGCTTCAAGAAGGATGATATAGGTGATTTGTCATTATTATTCCTCCTCAAGTCTTAGAGCAATCTATTCGAATTCCTGCTTTATGAAATAGATTAAATGGTAAAACCAATCAATCAAGTGCTTGCAAAAAAAAAAAAAAGAACTCAGAGGTGGCACCGAATTCTCAAAAAAAAAAAGACTTAATGATTTCAATGCTTAAGTCGGTAGGATTTTGGTAGGTGAATTTAGTGAAAGCAAGGAAATTTTTTCATAACTATTCTTGATTTGGATTTCTCAATATATAGGCTTGTACTCGGAGCAATTCCCCTTGATTTAAGTCATTTCCTTTAATGTGGCTATAATAGGCCTATAATGAGGGATATCGGCTTGACTTTTTTCCCTTGGTTATGGTTGAGATCTTTTAGCATACAAGTGTATATAGGTTCTCATAATGGAGGTAACATGGCAATGGTTTCCAAGATATCATGCTCAAATCTATATGATTAGTCCCTTGTGCTTGAGGGATTGATATTTGGTGCGACAATTTAATTTTCTCTTAAGGGTTAAGATTGAAAATTAAAAAATTCACTTTTAATATTCGTTATTGGATGAAAAAATGTGTTAGCCTTTTAACTTTTTATCTTTGTACCTTTTTTTTTTCTCTCACTTTGAAGGTGCAATTACACGATGCAATAGCTAGGATACAAATCTGTATTTGAGTTCTTCAAGTCGGTCTATTGAGTTATAGCTTTTGTCCTCAATCATGGTATTGAGGAATTCCTTAGGTTCAGACCATATGAGGTCGAGAGATTTCTTGGTCGATCTTTTTATCTAGTTGGTCCAATTTATTTGTAGAAGTGGCATAGCATGGTTATAGTCTTTGAATCACCACTAACCAAATTGTCTTACATAATGGTTTGTTCCTGTTTAGTACTGATCCTTGCCATGTAAAATCTACTTCCAAGTTGAATTGCATTGATGCCCATACAGCCATACTCTGCGTGGTGAATACATTTTTATGGTTAACAGTTAAAATATCAATAGCCAAATATATTTTTAATTCACTGATATTATCTTTCTTAACAATGAGAATCTAAATTCAAATCCCACTTATTCTAAGCAAAATAAAAGGAAAATAAATACAATATAATATCAATAAAAATGTCTGCCACAATAAGAAGAATTCAAATAGAAGGAATATATAGCAAATGTGGACATTGGAAAAGGAAAAAAGTATAAGATTTTCTGGTTATAGGTATCTTTATGAAGGAAAATTTTAGTGAAAGTCACTTAAATAGTAATTAGCTTTTTAGGATTTTGTAAAAATGTTCGAAAGAATATGAACGATTTTAGGAATGAGTTTCTCATGTGACAAAGTTGTTCTAGAATTAGGCCTATGTGAAGCGCATAATTAATGTTAAATCACAATCATTATCTTTTGTAGTTCTTATTTAGATCACCAAGAAAATTCTATACACTTAAATTTCTAAAAATAATGGAGCACATACATCATATATAGATTATTTTTCACGGTTCACATTTATCATTATTAACATCACAAAAAAAAAAAAAAAAAAAAGTAAAAGTTCACAAGTCCAATTAATTTCAGCATACAAACAAAAAATGGAATAGGATCAAAGATTTGATTTTCACATAAAAGCAGTAAAATGAATAAAAAACAAAAATGATGCATGTGAGGTTTGACGAATTGCACGTTACTTTTCAGATAGACTCACTATTTATAGTCAGTTACTTTTCAGATAGACTCACTATTTATAGTTAACTACATTAGATAATTGTGAAGATGGATATATAATTGATTGTGATAATTATGGTGATTATGACCCTATAATTTTTCCAACAATAACAATGGAAGTGAGGTTTGAAGAATTCACCTGAGGACAATTATTCTAATACTCAATTTCCCAATAAATTTATTTATGCGATTGTGAGTAACTAATGTAAAGTGGTGTGTTACAAAAGACAACAAATTCTAATTACTTGCAATCGTATAAGTCAGAAAGTTGTGAAGTGAGTAATGTTGGTGTCATGTAAAACTTGTGCCAAACGACTGAATGGTAGAGATATATCCTCACATGACCTTACCATTACATCACTACCACTCTCAACTCGCCATACGAGCAAATTACGGCACAAATAATACCATTTTACGTGACTCCAGCATTGATCTTATGAAATTAGCCAATTAGGTTTGATTTTTTAGAACAATTCAGGTATGAAAAAGCTTTAAATGGTGTGCTAATTAAACTTGTTTATCCCGTGGGCATAGCGTGGCAAAATGGCAAGAGAACATTGGATCTGGAAGTGGCCAGCTGTGATGATCATAGCGGTATCAGGAAAGGGGGTCCCACCATCATGTAACCAACGTTTATCATAATTGCATCGAGCCCAGCTTAGCTCAGCTCAGTTGGTGGATCTACATCTCTACCTCCCAGTCCCAGATAATGGCATGGCCCACCACCTCCTCTCCTCTCCACTCCAAAACCCAATCATGGAATTGATGCTATAACTCATTTTCTTCACGTGCCAACCATTAACATTAATTAAGCCCAACTTTTCCCTTATTTACATTTTGTGTTTGAAAAACATTTTCTCTCCTCTTTCCCTTTTTTATTTTTAGATACTCTTCATTTATTACTATTAGTAACGTTGAAGTTTATTTACATTAATAAAAAATTCATGATATTCCTATATTAGCATATTACTTTGTGCGTGAATCATTAAAGGAAATTGAAATTATATATAGATTGTGATAGATCTATTTATAAAGTGGTATACTAATTTAGGAATGTTATAAAATTATTGTGAATTTTTATTGTATTTCTAAATCGGTTAATATTTTCTTTCTTCATTTATTATTTCATTTTTGAAAATTGCTCGTTTATTACTTTCTATTAATATTTTCTTTCATCTTTGTTCATTAAATTTTTGGGGCAGTGGTCATTTAGTCATTTTTGTTAAAATTTTATCTCTTCTTTTCCTACCTTGTATTTTGGGCACTTTCAATAACTCATTATTTATGGTGGATTTTCCCCCAATAATTATGAGTTTGTTTTCCATTCTTTTTGGCCACATAAAAAGGAAATAAGAAAGCCTATATCTATTTGGAAATATTTTTTCTTTTAGTTTTTTAGTTTAATTAGTATTTATAGACAACTTTTTTAAAATTTCATTTTTATTTATAATTATACTTTAAATAATTTTCATCAAATAAAAAAAAAACTTGAAAAAAAAATCCAACATATTATCTCAAATCGACATTAAAAAAATTATATTCTTCATTTTCTATTATAGGAGCGAAGCTTTGTAAGCTCAATACAAGACTTATTAATTCAATAGATTATGCTTTGTTTTTCGGTCAATAATATTAAAGCTTAGCGACATGAGACAAAAAGTCCCTAATAATAATTTTTAATGTGAAATGCCCTAAGAAAAAATAATTTGATCATTGAATCCCTCATAAGTAATGATAAGTTAAAATAAAAAAGAGAAGGGATTGAACCGTACTTGTGGTTGTGGGTGTCTTTTCAATTTTCATTGGTATGATCTCTAAATATTATAAAAATATTTTGAAACTCATCAAGTCTCTTTCTTTATCATATTAATATCAATCTAATCCCCATTTCAATCGTTTGTCACTAAAATCGAGTTTAAGAAAATAAAAGTGTCCACTCATTATGTTGTTGAATTAATGTAAAAGGCAACAAATGAGCACCATAATCTCAATTTCATGAAAATATTAATATTAAAAGAAGGCAAGAGAGTTAAAAAAAAAGGTTTGTCATTGATAGGTCACCAAAATATTGGTAATCTTGTTTAAGGGGCAATGGGAACTCTTAAGATTAGGATTTGCCACTAAGAGTGGTAGATTAGATATAAAATATTTTTGGCTATAAAATGTGGAATATTTCTAAAGGAAAAGGTAAAAAAAGACACCAATTTGATAGCTTCTCCTGTCCTTTTCTTTCATGTTGGATAATTAATTTGCAACTAGTCTCATGCACGCGCATTTGAACTTTCTTTCCTCTTTTTTTTTTCATAAAAAAATATTCATTGGGTAATTTTTCTTCAAAATAATTAACTATTTGAATGGGAAAGAGTTTTAAAAGTATTGAGAGATACATTTATTTAAGATGTTTTTTCAATTTAACTATATTATTTCAAATTTTCTTTAATCCATTTCTCAAAAACACGTTGTTGGCCTTAATTTACATTTTTTAATAAAAAAAATAATTTGAACTAAATAATAAGACAATTTTCCCCAAAATAATTAGCCATTTGAACGGGAAAGAGTTTTAAAAGTGTTGGGAGATACATTTATTTAAGAGGTTTTTTCAATTTATCTATTTTATTTCAAATTTTCTTTCACCCCATTTGTCAAAACACGTTCTTGGCCTTGATTTGCATCTTAGAATAAAAAAAAATACAATTTGAACTAAATAATAAGACTATTTTTGAAAATAGTGAAAAAAAGGATATACTGTCCTAAGTCCTAACATACAAAACGACAGGAAATAACAATATATATATATATATATATATATATATATATATATATATATATATATATATATATATATTCCCCCTCCCCCCTCTAAGGGTCCTTTTGGTTGGAGGAGTGAAAAAATGGAATGATGGAAAATTGTGAGATGATGGAAAAGTGGGAGGATGGAAAATATTTAGTTTTCCCTCGTGTGTGTTTGGTTGGAGGGATGGAAAACTCTTTTGTTTGGTTGAAAAGAAAAATGGGAGGATAGAAAAAGTAGTTTATATAAATTGACCATTATACCCTTGTTACATAATTGGTAAAAAATAGATTTATTTATACTCATTAAATAATATAAAATTTACCAACTATTATATTTTTCAATAAGAAGTGTTACGTCCACAACATTTTTTACAATACTTTCACAACAAAATTTATATGAAAAGTTGTTACTAGTTCTAATTTGAACCCACCACTGAAATTATTTTTTATTCACCAATATTAACTAATAACAATCTGTTACTTAAAATTTATTGTGAAAATATTGTAGTAACATTTCTCAATTAAGATTTTTTATTTTTTATATTATTTCTCTTTTCAATCTTTTCATTACAGCCATACGTTTTTGTTTTTGTTTGTTTTTTTTTTTTTTTTCCTATGCTATCTCCTCCACCACACACGTTATCTCTATCCCCACCCCTTCTTTTTCTTTTTCTCCACACACGTTCCAGCACTCTCATTCTCCCTTCATCTTCTCCAGCTCGCTCTCTCTGGTTTTTTTTTTTTTTTTTTCCTTCTTCCTCCGTACACGTTTTTCCTTATCTCTTTATCTCCCCCTTCTTTTGTTTCTTTTTCTCCCTCATTCAAGAAGTGCTTTCTCTCTTTTTTTTTCTAGCTCTCGGTCTCTGGTTTTTTTTTTTACTTGATTCCAGGACAGCCGTTGTGTTTGTGAGGAGGGTAGGTGGGAGAGGGCATTTGTGTAATTTCACATTAAGAGCAGCTTTCTCTACACAGTTTTCCTCCCGATTTGGGAGGAAAAAAATTGGTAGGTCCGGAAGGAAAATTTTCTCACGGATTTTCCATCCTCTCTGTTTTCCTTTGCTTCCCAAACAGTGGAAAACACTGTTTTCCACACCATTTTCCACCCATTGTTTTCCATCCTCCTTATAATCCCTCCAACCAAACATAGTGTAAGACAATGGCACTTTGCTATTCAGGATAAAAAATTTCTTTTTATTAATTTATTAATTTTTTTTAAGGGTAACTTCCATTAACATATTTCGAAATTTAGGCTAATGCTAAAGCAGATCCAAATATTTTCAAAACTAACAACTTTGGTTCCTAAAACCAACTTAATCATTAAACATTGTTAGACTAGTTGTTTTTTTCTTAATTGTTTTAGGGACTAATAGGCTTTAGGGATTAAATTGGTTAGTTTTCAAAAAATCTTGAACCTAACTGACATTAATCCAAACCTCAGAATAAGTTGATGAAATTTACAATTTTTTTTAGAAATAATAAACAAAGTCTAAATTTTTATTAATTCAGATATCTCTTCTTTTTTAAGAGCTTTTCAACCTATGACGTCCGCTTATAATGATAACTCTTTATTATCAAACTAAAATACCAATTAATTTTTGGTGTAGGCGGAGATTGAATTTCAAATATTTTATTTAACCATTAATGATTTTACTAGTTGAAATAATTTTGAACCAAAAGACTCTTTACAAAATTAAAATTAATGGATAGTTTGTGTACATTTTTAAATTTTATACTATTTGCAAGTTGTTTTCCACTTTTCCTGTATATTTTATCTTATAGAATAGGTTTATATAAATCTCCTTTCTTATATGCATATTAAACTCATATAAGAGACAAACACTGTTGACTCGATTAGATCCGTCAATCCCATAAAATAAAATTCCCCCAAATAATAAACACATGTATAAAAGAGACAAATGCTAATGTAGAAGATTGGACATGGTAGATTCAAAATTAATGTAAGTTGAGAACTAATAAAAATCTACCAACTTAACTATTATATATATAAAAAAAAATGTTATATTTATAATATTTTCACAACAAATTTTAGGTAGAAAAATAGTTAGGCTCAAGACTAAAATTACTTTTTTTGTCTATCAATAATTGTTGATAACAATTTTTCATTTAAAATTTGTTGTGAGAATGTTGTGGATGTAATGTTTATCTATGAAAAATATTGTGAAAATTTTTATGCGTGGAACATTATCCTATTCGAGAAATATTACGTCCACAACACTTTTATAATATTTTACAACAAATTCTAAGTAGTAAGTTAACATCGAGATTACTTGTTTACTCACCAATAATAACCTATAATAACTTATCGCTTAAAATTTGTTGTAAAAGTAATTCGAAAATATTATAATATATTAAACTTAATTGTTTTCCACTTTTTCTCACCTATAAAAACTTAAGAAAATTTTATTTTATGCAACATTATCCTATTTTACAACAAATTTTAGATAATAATTTATTAATTATTACTAATTTAAATTTAATATTTACATTATTATTATTTTTTGCCGACATGCGATAGCCAATAACAACTTATGATTTGTTGTAAAATTTATGTAAAAGACCGTAATATATAAACTTAATTGTTTTCCACTTTTTCTGACCAATAAAAACTGGGAAATTTTTGGTGAATTTCATGAGACGCTGCTCAAAATCAAAAGTGAGTGGACCCTACAATCCGAATCAGTGACGACGTGGCACCTTTATCTTGAAAAATATAATCACTATCAAGTCAACAACTACAGGGACCCACTGACATATTTTTTCCCATTTAATTATTGCTTTCCTTTTACTCACTCTCTCCCTCTCTCTGTCACCACTGTTTGTCAGTGACTGTGACTCTCTCACTCACACCTCACCGAGCGGTGGAGGCAGTGGCTCCCTCTGTAATTTCACCAAACTCTATGCCCATTTTCCCAACTTCACATCCTCAGGGATCCACTATAAATACCCCTACCCCAATTTTTGTGTTCGATACGGACATTCATTACCGAACCTCCGTAAATATATAAAATTCTCTCTTTTTTTACAAAATTACTAAAAATTAAAAAAAAAAAAAGTAAAAATTTTGGGTTCCAAATCTCTCTCTTTCTCTCTCTAGAATTTTCTGTTCGAGTTTTCATCTTCAGGTATGTTTTTGTTTTGTATTCTGCATTTGATTGTTTTTTGTTTTTGTTTTTGGTTGTTAATTTAATGGCGATGTTGATTGTTTTGTTGTGTTGTGAGTATTGGATCTAGAAATTGATTTTGTTAAGAATGTGGTTTGATTTCATTTCCCTCACGTTATTGATGATTTTTATTTGCGGAGATCATTGGGATTTGATATTGCAATTTGTGTATTTATGTGTGTGTGTGGCATTGAGGATGTGAGTGGGCAATGATTGGAACAGGAGATGGTTTTTAGGTTGAGTTGCTTTAAGGTGCCGTGATGCCGCCTCTGAGTTTGGCGGCGATCGGTTTCGTGTTTAATGTTCTTAGTTTTGGAGACGCTGAGGTTTGATTGTGATTGATTTGTGTTGTTATTTGGGATTGTTGGTCCTTGCGGTACAAGGAACTACGAAACGATATTTGATTGGGTAGGAGTGTTGGGGGCAATGTAATTTGAAGAATGCGTGATTGTTGCTTGCTTCAATTATAGTGGGAGATGGTTGAGATTTTGAAAAAGAAAAGAAAAGAGTGGTTCCTTTTTTGTTATAGGAATAAAGATAGGAAAGAAGGAAAAAGGTGTAAACTTTAGCATCTTGTTTGTTAGTAGGGGTTGCGGAGAAAGTTAGATAAGGTGTGACAACAAAGTTTACTCATGGGAGGTATTGCGAAATGGGCTTTAGTTTCTTAGTAGAAAGCTATCATAAATATGTTGCAAAGATAGCCGGTGATAGGTGTCCAAAGACAGTTTTTGTATATGCTGGCAGGAACTTGGAATACAGTCTTGGTCCTTCGCATAAGCTAGGTGGGCAGGCCGGTGTTTTGGTGAACGGAGGGTTCTGAGTGTAAGTGGCTTGGAATTTTCTTTTTTTTTTTGATAAGTTTGTAAGTGGCTTGGAATAAAGAGAATGGACTGGGTCTTAGGTTGTTTAGGCACGTGTTGAGGCATTGGGTGGCCTATTAAGTGTATAGAGTATGCAAACATTGTGGTAAATTCAAAATTTTCACATATGTAAGAGAAAGTCATGCTCTATTTAGAATTATAGTTGTGTCGGAGTGTAGCTGTTGGTCATTTGTTCACAAGTTTCTTGTTTTATGTGCAGAAAAAAAATTTAGAAAACAAGACTTTTCTTGTTTCATGTGATATTTTTTCTTGCTATTGACGTTCTGTTTATTTGGCTGATTAGACCAAATTACTCTGGCTCCTAAGCATGCTATTTGTTTTCCCATTGTCCTAGGACTTTTATATGTTGATCACACTCTTGCCTAATCCTCTTTTCATCGTCGGATAGCATTTGCTGAGTTGTACTCTTGAGATTTTACCTTGTGATTGTCTTTGATCCCTTTGTATCTACAAATTCAAAAGGATGAATGATTGGTCTTAAAAAAAAAAGAAAAAAAAGAAAAGTTAACTGCATACAGCACACATTTGTGTGTGATTTTTGCAGAAGTTATACATTTGACAACCTTTACGTTTAGAGGATAGCACAGACTCTTAAATGTGTGTATAGTCTAAACTTTTCCATTCATGTTTTTTCAGACTTATGACCTCCTTTGCACTTTGTTCTTAAAATTTCATATGCAGGTCCCTGCCCATGGGTTCTACGTCTAAATCAGTTGTGGATTTAATAGAGGCCTCCTCAGGGGTTCATTTTTCTGGATTTCACATGGACTCTTTGGAGCAAGGAGTTAAAGAGATGGAACTTACAACAGCGTCAGCAACCGAAGAATTGCATAAACAGCCTTTTGTCATTGGTAAGTGTTTATGTGGAAATATATGCAAATTTCTTATAATTTTTTGAGAGGCGGCAAAAGGTGGTGCATGTGCAACCCTTCATTGGAAGTACAGAAAAGGGTTCCCCTAAAATGAAAAAGATAGAAGGGACACTGGTTGGTATATTTTCTTTGAAATGTGGAAGAATCTGACTCACAAAGGTGAAGTTTGATGGGTTTTAGCATTGGTAGTCCTCTTTCCTGTCTCAGGCAGAAACATGCAACAAAGATTGTATCTATTAGTTTAAGCTAGAATTGAGTGATAGCTCTGTGGTACTGGGCATCCTCTATGGTGCCCAATGTCTTAATTTTGAACCCTACCTTTACCCTCTGCCACTACTTACCTAGCCAAATATATATATATATATATATATCTTTTGGAATCCAGAATGTTATGCTTGTGATTCTTGGATTTTGTGACTTTAACTTTCCAGTCTAACTCAATTATAGCAAATCCTTCAAAATTTGTTATTTTTTGAGTTCTAGGTGTGTACAAGTTTGAAACTTTTACCTGGTTCTGGATCATTAATTTTACTTTAAAAAATTGGTCTATGGTGTTGCTGTGTGCACTTATTTTTTTTAATAACTTGTGCATCAGAAAAAGAGAACATCTATTCACTTATTCTTCATCTATATCCTAAGCATCGGCTTTCTAATAAATTTTGTGGCAGGGGTTGCTGGGGGAGCGGCATCTGGTAAGACAACAGTTTGTGATCTTATTATTCAGCAGCTTCATGATCAACGCGTTGTTCTTGTTAACCAGGTAATGTTTTTCTGATTCAAATATGTTTAGGTGGCTGAGTAGAGAAGTTTTTTCTATGATCAAATATATTTCTGGCTTACAAATTGAATCATTCAGAAAACAAGGAAATTGATGAAAATTCTGGCATACAATATTTGAAAATTCACATTGTGTTATTGTTTCTACTCAATGTTTGCTTGGGAATTTCTTATAAATTTCTAATAATATTTTCTGCAGTTTCAAGATGGTTCGATTCTTTTTCTTTCTATTGTATTTGATAGTGAAAATATATTCCTACTGGTTTTTCTTATTGCAGGATTCCTTTTATCATAATTTGACTGAGGAGGAACTTAAACAAGTACATGACTACAATTTTGACCATCCTGGTGAGTGCAATTTTGGTGACTGAAGTCTGAAGAATATCATTAAAACAATGACCTGTTTAGAATTTCAGCCGTGTTATTTACTGAAATAAACTTTTTTTTTTAATCCTTTGCTTCTACTTAGTTATCAACCAAGTTTATCTTATATCTTCTTTCAGTAAAGAAATGCATTTTTTATAAATGGCTCAAGCTAATTGCAAGTATGTACTTGTTATAGTACTATAGACTTATATCATTCAAAAGGCTCCCACTTAGTGGTAATGTCAATGACCATCCATTAGGATTTTTCACTGTGGCCAAATTGTATAAATAGTTTATTAGTAAGGTAATGAGTTACTTTCAGTCCGATCAGTTTGTATCCTTAATGAACATAAGTATGGTGTTCATTATTTGCTGTTAGTTCAATTTTTTTGCTAGCTCACTTGATTCTTCTAACTGCAACATTGGATTTCCATCAGATGCTTTTGACACTGAGCAACTGTTGTGTGTTATGGAGAAGTTGAGGCATGGACAAGCAGTTGATATTCCAAACTATGATTTAAAGAGTTACAAAAACAATGTATTTCCAGCAAGAAGGGTACAGCTTTCATATCTTTGGGTTCCAGTAGGCATCATTCTACATATAACTGCTATCTTTTTATGTAAAGACCCATTGCAGATATCTTCGGAGTGGCAACTTCTTGCATTGATAGTTTTTGTTGTTTTTGTTGTTGTTTTCCTTCCAATAGTTCCATAAAATTAACATATTTGATTTAGTATATGAAGATATTTATTATGATTACATCTGCAGGTAAACCCTTCAGATGTTATACTTTTGGAAGGCATACTCATCTTCCATGATCAGCGTGTTAGAGATTTGATGAATATGAAGATATTTGTTGATACAGGTCCTCTATATTCATTTTCCCTGTTTTTAAAATTGGATCTTATTATAATGTATATCTCAAGCTCATCAGGTTTACTAGAACATTCATTTTTTTAGAAAATATATTGTGGTATTCATGTTATAATTTACATTTCAAATTCTATATTATTTTCTTTTTTTTTGCCACTAGAAATTATTTATGAAGATTGCTTGGGATCTGTAGTTCTCATAAATTTTGGTATTATGAGGCCAGTTGCACTTTTAGCATGGTGCCTGGTTCCCAACCGTTCTTACATTTTTTGCTCATTCCATATAGCTTTCTTGATATGAGGAAATGTGGCTTAGTTAGACTTACAGTATTTGTTGTCAGGAAGACCTGTCAGTTAAAATGCAAAAATGCACTAGTTCAGGCAACAATACTGTAAGTCTTACAACTTAAAAAGCATGGTGAACTTACAATATTGTTTTTTTTTCCTTTCTATTTTTGGTTACTTCAGATGTTCTTGCAAACAATTGCTGATATTTCCATCAAAAGATGGACTTCAAAAAAAAGTTCTTGTTGTATGTAGTGATGAATACATTTTATATCACTTCATTGTGTTACAAAGTTGGACTGTTACTTCACATTGTAAAATTTTCAGTGCAGATGCTGATGTTCGTCTAGCAAGGAGGATAAGGCGGGATACTGTTGAGAAGAGTAGGGATATTGGTACAGTACTTGATCAGGTTGGTAACATTTCAAATTAGCAATTGCACAGGCATAAAGACCATAACTATAGTTCGTTAAGCTGTAATTGGCTTTAAGCTTTCTGTACTAGTGGAACCATAACCCTTGAGTTCCATGCTGCCACCCTGGAATGCAGTGAAATAGTTTGTTTTTGGTAGAAAGAATTACTATAATTCATTCTTTAGAAGTGGATTATTAAAGATAAGTGATGGAGGTTTTTTTTGTTTTGGGGGGGGGGGGGGGGGTGGGGGGGAGAGGTAATTCATTCACAACTCTCCTGCATCCATCTTTTATACTTGGTTGACTTTCTCTTTGAATAAATAAATTATTTACTTGTAAGTAAAGAAAACATGATAGTTGGGGTTTTGCTTTTGAATTTAATAGATTATACTTTGGTGTAAATCTTTTTGTACTTCATGCCATAGTATAGTTTGGAAGGAGGAGAGGGGGGGGGGGGGGATAATTCATTCAGGACTCTTCTGTGTGATTGTACTTCATGTTTTCTTCCTTTTGTCAACAATTCTTTAAAGTTGGACTTTGAATTTTATGTATTCAAGTTAATTTTCAGTGTGTCTGCGTTTTTACCTTTTTATCTTGACACATGTTGATAGACATTATTTTGATGCAGTACTCCAAATTTGTGAAGCCTGCTTTTGATGACTTTATCCTACCAACAAAGAAGTATGCTGATATCATTATTCCTCGAGGGGGAGATAATCATGTAGCCATTGATTTGATTGTACAGCATATTCGTACAAAGCTTGGTCAGCATGATCTCTGTAAAATATACCCTAATTTATATGTCATTCACTCAACTTTTCAGGTATCCATTCCCTTGCTTCCCACTTACAACCTTGTTAACTATGTTACAGTGATATATATATTTCCTGGAGCTTCAAAGTCGATGTTATTATAAAGGTTAATGTAGCATGGTTCTTTGAGTCTTATAACTGTTCCTGTCCTCATGCAGATACGGGGAATGCATACCCTCATACGTGATGCTCAAACAACGAAGCATGACTTTGTTTTCTATGCTGATCGGTTGATCCGTTTGGTGGGTATAGTTTTCCATTGAGCCCATGGGTCATTTGTTGGTTTTTCACTTGCTCTTTTATATATATATATTTTGTTTAAATTATCACTTATCAAGATTCTGGAATCTTGACCAGGTTGTTGAACATGGCCTTGGACATCTTCCATTTACTGAAAAGCAAGTGATCACTCCAACTGGTAAGCTGGTGTTAATTTAACTTTGTAGGTTTTCTAAATATTGAATTTGCTTTCTTTTGAAGCCAAATTGATCTGACTTCCCTGAAATATATTAGTTAAAGAAATTTGTTGTATATTAGTTCAAATAGATAATCATGACATGGATGATATGCTTGTTGGCCCTCTGGTTAAATAATTGTTTGTGCTTGTATATTTAGGGTTACTGCCCAAGTTAGATGATCAACATTAGTTCTATGCTCTGAAGCATCATATAGGAAAGCCTCAGCTACCATATTTGTCCATGATATCTCCATTAATCTTTTTTTTTAGGTATAGCTTGTTGAATTATTGAAATATTTCAATTAAGTAATGCTTACAGTTCTTTATATTGTTATCAAAAGAAGCTTTGGGCCTCACATGCCCAGATATCATCTGTGTCCTATGCTTTACATGTGTGTAAATATATTACAGAAATGGTAATGCAGCTAATTCATTAATGAGAAGTCAGCTTTATGTTTTTTCTTCATGATGTGTTGCTTTAACAGCATTTCCCTTCTGTATATGCAGGGTCCGTGTATACTGGTGTGGATTTCTGTAAGAGGTTGTGTGGTGTCTCAGTTATCAGGAGGTATTCAACCTAGTTTTGATATGACATTTTTAATTTAGAAGTATGACTTATGCTCTATTAGATGCCCTGGATTAGAAATTTAGAAGTATCAAATTGTCAAAGTTACAAAATTACTAATTGGATAGTGTCCTCGGAATCAACTTTCTTCTTGAAACATATTGTTGTCTACCCATTGTTGTACTTGTCATATGTGTAAATATTGTTGGACCTCCTTTCCATAGTCATTGTATGATGCTAAACATTTCCATTGCCAGTGGTGAGAGTATGGAGAATGCTTTGCGAGCATGTTGTAAAGGTATCAAGATTGGGAAAATACTTATTCATAGAGAAGGTGACAACGGTCAGCAGGTTTGTGCCTATCTTTGGGTCTGTGTGCATGTGTTTCATTTCCTTTATTCTGACCTTTTTTCTATTAATAAAAAATGCTTCATTTACTGGGCAGCTAATCTATGAAAAGTTGCCTTCGGACATCTCAGAAAGGCATGTATTACTATTGGATCCTATCCTAGGGACAGGTTTGTAGTTCTCATGTGGAAATCATTATCCTTTTTTGAATTGTTGTTGGTTCTTACGTAAGGGACTCTGTATAGTTTCCTTGCTCACATGGGGATCCATTTGTTTCCATTCCTGTGTAGTCGTATACACCCTATATAATTTGAGCATGCTTTAGACAGCTGCAAATTTTTATTGTTACCTAAGGCAAGAACAACTAAGAATTTTACCTTTTCCTCCAGGAAATTCGGCTGTTCAAGCTATCTCTTTACTTCTAAGGAAGGGTGTACCAGAGTCCAACATTATTTTTCTTAATCTTATATCAGTAAGTTAATTTTTTCCATGAGTGCATACCTTAAAAAAAAGTTCTTTTTGGTTCCCGCTTTCCCATGATTATGCATAGATTCATTTCTAGTAACGCCGCTACATTATTTATCTCACCAGGCACCTCAGGGTGTACATGTGGTCTGCAAAAGCTTCCCAAGAATAAAAATTGTCACTTCTGAGATTGAGATGGGTCTAAATAATGATTTCCGTGTCATACCTGGCATGGGTGAGTTTGGCGACCGATATTTTGGAACGGATGACGACGACCAGCAAGTGGTGGCCCCTTCACAGTAGTTCCATTGAGGCTGCTGATTAGTCCAAACCCCTCATTTTGAGTTTATCATCAGCACTAAAGTGTGGATAAACAGCTGAATTTGCTTAAATCATATTGTGCTGGCCCAGGTCATTCAGAATTTTGAAACAATTTTGACTCAATTGAAACTTAGAAAGTATCTTCTTTTTATTCCACACTTTTTTTTCTTCGTTTTTAGAAATCCGGGGTCCCTTGGGGTGTTTGGCTGCAAGCCCTTTTGTGTTTATAATATGACATTACAACATAAATGTATTGGATAGCAATTTATTACAGTAGGCAGTTGGAAATTTTTTTTGCTCTCAGACTGTTCTAGATAGTCAACCCCCAATAAAAACTTGCCTTTATAGGGGGAGAAAGTATAAAAAAGTAATCTTTACTGTCACAAGTTGAAACTGATTAATGGCCTTCCCATGATATATGTATTTGTGAACCAGATATTTACTTAATAAAATTCTTTGCTGCTTCATCTTTGTTACACTAGTCTGAAAATGTGCCCTTAATTGTGTTTATATTCTGGTTTTATTCCTTTCAGATATTTGTTGCCGCTTTATGATTTAAGATAAGTTACTATGATATTTGAAGGGGATTGAGATAGGTCTAAGATATATATACAAATGTTTGCATGAGACAGATTAATAGAAACCACAAAAATTTGTTTGTGTTTTATAACCACCTCTTAAAGTTGTTAAAAAAGAGCAAAGTGGATGGTGGAAAGAGAGGTTTTCCACACAATATCTAAGTCCACGAGAGGTGAATATGAATTTTGTAGTAGTGGATGGATTTGCCACTTGGCTAAGAGAGTGATCACTCATTGCTTTATCTGAGGATGATAAAACTCCTTGGGCTAATCTTTGGACACGTGTTGGTGCATGGCATGGATTGATTCTGAGGGTATATTCCACGAAAGCTGATCTATATAGGTTGGTGCTAGTGGAAACTTGGTTTTTGCACTTTCGTCCTGTTATCTATATATCCCTTTTTATCCAAAGCCAATACCAACTGATAGCTTGTAACCATGTCGGCCTTTGTAGGAAAGTATGCAGGTGAGTCTCTTATCTCTCACTCTCTCTATCAAGCTTTATGATTGCTTAGAATGTAGATAAGAATGAGATGTGACAAGCTCTCTGTATGGCTTGTATACTCTTTGCATACATTATTTTCATTTGCATGCGAGTTTTAAGAGCTTCATTCCACATAGCAAAGACCATCCTGCCTGTTTATTTGGAAAATTGAACTAAGGCTATTGTTCAGCAGGAACGTTGTACTGTCACTATAATTGTCTCATGCATCCGATAATAATTATTTCATACTAATTATCTCTTACGTCCGATGTTTATATATGTCTTATCTTTTAGTGTGGGATTCATATGTTTGTGAGAGAGATGATATGCTTGTCAAAGTGTAAAAGATATCTTCTCTTGCAATTTTTTATTTTTATTTTTTGGAGTGAGAATCTCGGAAAATTTATTCTCCAAATATTTTCTTCATCAAAATCTAATAGCAATGAATACAGTTTTAGATTTATAATACTAATTTGAACTATAAAATAGAAGCGTTTTAAATGGACCCCTCAACCCTCAAGAGTGTGAATAAAGATATAAAATGGTAGTGTTCAGAAGAGTGTTATTGTCCCACACGTAAAACCATAAAGCTTTTTTATATCATGCTTTTGATTTTTTTTTCTTTCTATTAAAATAATTTTGCCGAGAAACTAAAAATTAGAGTGATATTGCAACTAAATTCTTACAACTTTTCTACCTACTCTTTCTTTATCAAACAACCCTTTTCTCCTTTCTTCATCAGAGGAGCTTATCAAGAATGCGAGGTACATTGCCACACCTGGCAAGGGAATTTTGGCAGCTGATGAGAGCACTGGCACCATTGGCAAGCGTCTAGCTAGCATTAACGTGGAGAATATCGAGTCGAATCGCCAAGCTCTTCGCGAGCTCCTCTTCACTTCTCCCAATGCCCTCCCCTACCTCTCTGGTGTCATCCTCTTTGAGGAGACCCTTTACCAAAAGACTTCAGATGGTAAGCCTTTTGTTGAAGTCCTTCAAGAAAACAATGTCATTCCTGGCATCAAAGTTGACAAGGGCACGGTTGAGTTAGCTGGTACAAATGGTGAAACCACCACTCAAGGCTTTGACTCACTTGGTGCAAGGTGCCAGCAGTACTATAAGGCCGGCGCACGCTTTGCCAAGTGGCGTGCCGTGCTCAAGATTGGTCTTAATGAGCCCTCTGAATTGTCAATCCAACAAAATGCTCAAGGCTTGGCTCGCTATGCAATCATTTGTCAGGAGAATGGACTGGTGCCAATTGTTGAGCCTGAGATTTTAACTGATGGTGCTCATGACATTAAGAAATGTGCTGCTGCTACTGAGATTGTGCTTGCAGCAGTGTACAAGGCACTGAATGATCAGCATGTTCTTCTTGAAGGCACACTGCTAAAGCCCAACATGGTTACACCAGGCTCTGATAGCCCAAAGGTAAACTACTATTGATTTTACTACGCAAAGGTTTTCACACCAACATGACAAATATGATGGGTGTCACAAGAAACGGCATAATACCGATAATTTTTTTTAATTATTTTCAATTAGTCTAGCATCACAATTTTTCTCAATTTTTTTTCTTACAATTGTTGAGGTATGACAAATCTTAATGATAGGTAATAAAATGGTATTAGTGATAGATTCATATGAGAATCAATTAAAACTTACCAACTCAATAATTGTAAAAGTTAAATATTAATTTGTAAAAATCATGTAATTAAATTTATAATAGCAGTAGTATCACTCTTGTTTAAATGCTAATAATGTGGAAAAATGCAATCTATTCACTAGACAAATTGCTAGATCGACAATATTTTGTCTTCATAGCCTTCTAAAATAGTGCATGCATTGTTTTGTTGCACAGGTAACACCTGAGGTGATAGCTGAGTACACAGTCACAGCACTCCGCCGAACTGTCCCGGCTGCAGTGCCAGGGATTGTGTTCTTGTCTGGTGGGCAAAGTGAGGAAGAGGCAACACTCAATCTTAATGCAATGAACAGGTTGGAGGTGCTGAAGCCATGGACTCTTTCTTTCTCATTTGGGCGAGCTTTGCAACAAAGCACACTCAAGACATGGGCTGGAAAGAAGGAGAATGTTGGGAAAGCTCAACAGGTGTTCTTGGTGAGGTGCAAGGCTAATTCTGAGGCCACTCTTGGAAAGTATTCTGGTGGAGGTGCTGGTGGTTTGGCTTCTGAGAGTTTGTTTGTCAAGGGTTACAAGTACTAGGCCTTTAATTTCTAGTGTGGCAACTATCAATGCTTAAATATTGTACTGTTAACTTCCCAAGTCCTGAGTTTACCTCTCTTGTCTCACTAAGAACCTAGCTTTTTGCCATTAGAAATTCCAAAATTGTGACTAAGAGGCTCTAAGATGAACAATTAAGAAACCCAAGAGGGGCCAAGCCTTTATCTTAGCCCATCAAAAAATGTGTATTGCTAATTCAAAGATCCTTTCAAGAAGTTCAATTTCACTACACAATGTTTTTCTTATAGTATTGGGAGCAACAAAATTACTTATGTAATTAATGATGGTATACCAATAATTAGAAGAAAAAAAAAAACCAAAACTATTACTATTAATTTTATTATAAATATGTGACAATGAATGCGATTGTTGTTATTTCAATAAGATAAATAAATTTCTGATTTGGTTGACAAAACACATAGGCTAACTTTCTCTAAATAACACGAGCTCAAAACTATTACACTATGGTTAGCAATTATGTGCACGGTGCATCCATGTCAATAGGTAATAAAAACTAATCATACGATCTATATAAATAACTAAGAAAAAACTCAAAGCACAAAATTTATGTTCTTTTATTCACTGTTTGAAGTCAGATAAGTTATCCTTGAATACATTGAAAATTAAGTATAAAAAAAAGAAAACAAAACAAACTTAAGTGGCTTTTCTTTTTATGATTACAAAAGCTAGAAGTAAAATCCAAAAAAAAGAAAATTAGGATCCAAAAACCATAGTACACATTATAACACACATAGTATCATATTGAAAATTGGAAAACACTCAAAAGTCTTCAATGTTGTGGGTTTTCATTCTTGGAAAACTCCACATTCGTGAAGATGTAATATAATGCCCTAAACTTCCGTTTCAACTCTTGGAAGCATCTCAATGCACCAACATAAAAGTGTATATCTATTTGCATGCCAAACTCAAACTCCATATATACAACAATAGTTGATTCAAAATGAAGAAAGAAAATTTGAGAATTTCTTAACTTTCTCTAGTAGTGTATTCTATCAGAGATTGAGTAGGGTAACATATATATACATGGGTATATATATATTACTGATGTGTTAGAGTAAAAAAAAAAAAAAAAAATTTACTCATGCATATTGTTTATAGCTAGGAAGCTTCTAGGAATGTCCCTTTGAGTTCATTTGAAGTAAAGAATTGATTTTCTATCAACATCTTTTTGCATAATGAGAGGCCCAAAACAAATATATGGATATATGAACCTGCAGGCATTGGTGTTTACTCAAGCACGGTTGTTGAAATTTATAAAAGAACAAGGATTTGACATCGCACCAAAAGACTTCTCAAATACCATGCATGTTCATGTTCTGACCTTTCACATAGAACTTACCTTCATTTGTGTCTTAAGTACCTACCTACTAATTGTAAAACGTAAAGAGAAAGTCAGAAAACTATTCGGATGAAGTGATTAGTGGGAATTCAAATAACTATTACAACTTCTAATGTAGGGCAAAACTTATTATTATTATTAATTTTTATTTAGTGGGTAATGCTACGGATGATATCTACAAATTTTATTGTATAAGTTTAATAAACTGAAATATTATGTACTAATCATAAAAAGTAATTCAAACATTTATTTAATACATTATTAAAGTGGTATCAATCACATTATTTTTAGACACATTAGTTTATAAGTCTTTTGTCGGTATCAATCTTGTATATTCATAATCACATCAGTAAATAATTTCTTTGTAGTAAAATTAATAATTGTTTCATCTTTTTTATTTTTTATTTTTTATACAGTAATTACAAGGGATGATATTAAATAATGAAGATTGATAACAATAAATATAAATATAAATTATATATATATATATATATATATATATATATATGATATGAAGGATTTCTTTGAGTACATTTCTTTGAAATGACATTCACCCCCACCTAGCTATATATGGACAATAATGTTATGTTACTTTCATGAAACTTTAAAATGAGATAAAGTAACTGCCACAAAAGTTTGGACTGGTTTAAAACTTGTCTTGCTTTGGGGTACGTAACCTCTCTATTATTCCACCAATTAGTAATATATTTTTTTTGCTAAACAATTCCATGAAGTACTGGACTAGGAGATAGTAGCCTCCTATTGGGATAGTATAATAGCAATACAATCAGTCCATTCTCGGCCTCTCTTACCTCCTTGCAATATATGAGCAATATATTAACTATTGTGTACAACTACCTCAAAAATCTATCGTAATTTCAAGTAACCTAGGTGCATATTTCATTATTCCATTACATACTTCCTAATTTGTCTTATGTGAGCAAAATATTGGAGGAAAAGAAACTATGTTGTTTTGGTGAAGACACAGTTTCAATGAAAATAAATTTCGCCATTCTAAACCCTTTCATTTATTTTTTCACAGGGTACTTGGTAAATGATTTCTTATCCCATCTTCTATTCAATTCAAGTTTAATTCTGGCATAAGATTTGCATTGAGCATCACCCTTCCATTGAAAAGTATAAGGATTTTAAATCCTCAAGAAAGGAAAAAGACTCGAGGAACCCCTAATCCCCACCCTAAAGAATAAAAACTATAGGGTGAATTCAATTGAAAAAACTGTAAAAAACACAGCTTATTTGGGCTAGCAATACATGTCCTAGTTTAAAAGAATTGTCGAAAGACCGTCAAAATAAACTTCAAATTTAATTTATAAGTTGTTTGAGGTGTCTCTATGAATTGAAAAGTAGCCGTGAAAGGCTTAAGATTGACACTCCCAAATGCCATTTCAAACTCAATATACACATAGATTAGATAGGTGGTCCATGCCATGGCTAGTGATGGCTCAATCCATTGGGTTCAATAGACATTAATCAAAGCAGAATAATCTTCACAATAAAAACAAGCTGGTGGGTGTAACGAACCAAGGAAAAGCGCTAGCCACATCTTACCACTAACCCTTAACCCATTTATTGTGATACCCCAATTTGATTGATTGTGTGATGTGTGTGGGTATGTGATGAGTCCCACATCGGATATTTACTATGTTGAACTAGGCTTTATTTACAACTACAATGAGTCTTAATTGTGACTAGTTCTTTTGAGGTGTAGCGCAAATGTGACTAGCACTTTTCATTGGGTCGTTATAGATGGTATCAGAGCCATGTCCTAGCCGGAAGTGTGGGTCCCACACGTGAGACAAAAAGTGAATTAGTCATTGCTACGTGTATTACAATATATATATTTTTGGACCAAAAATATATATATTGTAATACATGTAGCAAATATATTTTTGGACGAAAAATATATTTTAATAGCTACTGAGCTATTAAACTAAAATCAAATTTCATATCAAACTTTAGCCTCATGTTAACAAAGCAATAAGTCAAGCATAAATTTGATGTAATGATATATATGTTGTTGCAATAAAAATTTACTGCAAGGATATACTCGTTGTAATAAATAATTGTTTCATATTTGTCATTGCAATAGATTGTAAAATAATTGATATCAAATTATTGCAATGATATATTCATTTCATGTTTGTCATTGCAATAGATTGTAAAATAATTGATATCAAATTATTACAATGATGTATTTATAACAATAAAATATCACTTTGAAAATTTTGTTGTAATAGATTGCAAAAATAATTTGTATCAAGTTATTGCAATAATATCTTTATTTTAAGTTATTGCAACAAATTTTCCTAATGTAGTACCGATAATTATAAGTTATTGCAACTAATTATTGTAAATGCAATAATTTTCACTTTTAAGTTACTATTGCAACGATTTTTAACTTGTAGATGCAATATTGTGTCTAATACCAATATACTAATGTTGTTGTATTAACATTTGGTGTAATATACTTATTTTAGTGTAGTGTAAGACCTTCAATTGAAATTTCTTCACAGGATCAATAATCTGAAACTCCATGTTTATGTCATATAAATTTTCCCTAAACTGAAGATGTCCCCCCAGAGCAATCAACGAAGGACAAACTTCTAATATCAGATAATATCTAGATGCACTATGTACCCTCCTTTACGACGTTCCAAAGTGTAATTCTTTTTTTGCTGCTAGCAACATATGTTTTGACCACAAACCCCATATTTGTTGTCACTGATGATTCTTTACGAATATTATCAACATATGATCCTCATCTCTTTGAAACAGCAGAAAAATTCAATCAAGTAGTTAGCCCACAATCGCAAAGGATGTCTTCAAGAATATGGTCAGGTACGTATTTTGCTTTATTCATTTTAGAACCTGTTCAAATAGCAAAAAAGACAAATTTATAAAATTAAAAAAAGGACAAAAATATACAAAACTATTAATCAAGGTTAATCAATATTAATCCAACTACAAATCAATGAAATTTAAGTCATTAAATCAAATGATAATGGTTTCATAGCTACTGAGCTATTAAACTAAAATCAAATTTCATATCAAACTTTAGCCTCATGTCAACAAAGCGATAAATCAAGCATAAATTTGATGTAATGATATATATGTTGTTGCAATAAAAATTTACTGCAAGGATATACTCGTTGTAATAAATAATTGTTTCATATTTGTCATTGCAATAAATTGTAAAATAATCGATATCAAGTTCTTGCAACGATATATTCATTTCATGTTTGTCATTGCAATAGATTGTAAAATAATTGGAATTAAATTATTACAATGATGTGTTTATAACAATAAAATATCACTTTGAAAATTTTGTTGTAATAGATTGCAAAAATAATTGGTATAAAGGGTTATTGCAATAATATCTTTATTTTAAGTTATTGCAACAAATTTTCCTAACGTAGTACCGATAATTATAAGTTATTGCAACTAATTATTGTAAATGCGATAATTTTTCACTTTTAAGTTACTATTGCAACGATTTTTAACTTGTAGATGCAATATTGTGTCTAATACCAATATACTAATGTTGTTGTATTAACATTTGGTGTAATATACTTATTTTAGTGTAGTGTAAGACTTTCAATTTAAATTTCTTCACGGGATCAATAATCTAAAACTCCTTGTTTATGTTATATAAATTCTCCCTAAACTGAAGATGTCCCCCAGAGTAATCAACGAAGGACAAACTTCTAATATCAGATAATATCTAAATGCACTATGTACCCTCCTTTACGATGTTCCAAAGTGTAATTCTTTCTTTGCTGCTAGCAACATATGTTTTGACCACAAACCCCATATTTGTTGTCATTGATGATTCTTTACGAATATTATCAACATATGATCCTCATCTCTTTGAAACAGTAGAAAAATTCAATCAAGTAGTTAGCCCACAATCACAAAGGATGCCTTCAAGAATATGGTCAGGTACGTCTTTTGCTTTATTCATTTTAGAACCTGTTCAAATATAAAAAAAAACAAATCTATAAAATTAAAAAAAAAAAAAAAAGACTAAAACATACAAAAATATTAATCAAGATTAATCAATATTAATCCAACTACAAGTTAATGAAATTTAAGTCATTAAATCAAACGATAATGGTTTTATAGCTACTGAGCTATTAAGCTAAAATCAAATTTCATATCAAACTTCAACCTCATGTCAATAAAGCGATAAATCAAGCATAAATTATGATAAAAATAAAATGGAGTGTTTTAGAAATTCAATTAATATTTGTGGTTTCCAAGACCTTGGGTATGAAGGGCTAGATTTCACTTGGTGCAATCACAGAACCAAGAGGGGGAGGACTCAACTTAGGCTGGATAGAGTGTTTGCTACAATGGATTGGGTTGATCACTACCGAAATTCAAAAGTGATCCATACTGTGGAATCAATCTCAGATCACTGCACCATCTTACTAACAGAACAACACCACCCTAGGCAAGGGAAGAGGGTTAAGAGGCGCTTCCATTTTGAAGCTATTTGGACTAAAAAAGAGAAATGTAAGGAAGTCCTCTAAGTGGTGTGGAGAAACCACTCAGGTATGCAATCAACTACAAGGCTGATTGAAGTGTGCAGTGGGTTTAACTAGATGGATTATAACATGATATGGCAATTAGGAAACCGTTATGGCAATGGTACGACACACATTAAGACGATAGGATCATAAAAGAATCATGAAAATTAGAGTGTTGACATGCTTTGGCCAAGGAGACTAATGAGATTGGAGAAAGAGGATTTATTTCAATAACTAAAAAAAAAAACACGCTTTTTTAGTTATTTAAATGAGATGGATACGTCTTGACTAAAAAAAAAAAAAGCGTATGCCATAACATAAATTGTACAAGAATATATCGTTCTGTTCTTTTTTTTTTTTTTTTTTAATTCCAGCAAAGTAAATCGAATAAAAATAACTTTAATTGAAGTGTTTGTGCATCCTAGCTATCTTTTACCAAAAATATTGGGATGTTATTGGAGATGATGTTATTAATATTATTTTAAATGTGCTAAATTCAAATGTATTAGTGGAAGCCCTTAACCAAACAAATATAGCCCTTATCCCAAAAACAAAATGCCAATCCAAGATGAGTGAATTTAGGCCTACAAGCCTTTTTAATGCGTCCTACAAAATCATATCCAAAGTTCTTCCAAATAGGCTAAAACCCATCCTCCCCACCATTATATCAGAAAACCAAAGTGCATTTGTTCCTAGATTCATAAGAGCATTCTTATCAAAGGTGCTAAAAATGCTAAATGCTATTTTTTAGCATTTTAACACCTCAAATCATAAAAACACACTTACATCAAAGATGCTAAATGTTAAAAATTTTAGCATTGACAGTGAGTTGTTATTGATAACAGCTCACTATAGCGGGATTGTAAAAAAAAAATTTATATTTTATTCAACGAACGTCTCTTTTTTCTCTCTCTGTCTTCTCTTTCCTCTCTCACTTCTCACTTCTCTCTTCTCTTTTGTCTCTCTTGCGGTTTGGTGATTGTTGTCCGTCGATGGTCGTGGTCCAATGATTGTGGGCCGTTAATGGTTATGGGTCGTGGTTCCTAGTTGTGGGTCATCGATGGTCGTGGTCGTGGGTTGCAGTTCCTGGGTCGTGGTTCTTGGTTGTGGGTCGTCGATGGTCGTGGTTGTGGTCATGGGTCGCGGGTCGTGGGTCATAGGTCGTGGGTCGCAGGTCGTGGGTCGCGGTTCCTGGGTAGTGTGGGTGGATCTGGCTAGTGGTTGGTGGCGGCAATGGTGGGTGCATGTGGTGGTTGTGGTATGGGTGGATGTGGATGTGGATGTGGAGGATTTTTTTTTTTTTTTTTCCTGTTGTTTGTGGTTGTGGTGGATCTGGCTGGTGGCAGCGATGGTGAGTGGATGTGGTGGCCAGCGGTGATGGGTTAAGAAAGAGAGAGACAAAGGAGAGAGAGATAGAGAGAGAGGAAGAATAAAAAATGATATAGAAAGAATATTTAAATGCTTTATATCTTTGTCTCAATATCTCATATTGTGTATTGGTATTTTAAATTTTTATATTACTTTTTCTTTTTACATTATCCTCTATTTTAAGTTGTACGAGAATAACTAGTAGCAAAGCCATTTTCGATTGGGATTATAAATCCATATTATCTATATCTATATCTATATTTATAGTATACAATATATAAAAGGATTCTCCTCTTTTAATTGGACTTTTATGTGGTTCAAAAATACCCCCATTAATGATGGGTAACTTAATTTAGAAATATGATTATAAATGTCAAATAATAAATTCATTTTGAATTCAAAAAGAAAACATCTAAAATTTAGGATTTTTTTACCTTCACGTTTAAAAAAGAAATTACAGTTATTGTTTATCTCTAAAGTTTATCTTTTTTATTTGTTTAAAAATATATATATATATATATATATTTCTAAATTATAATAGATGTAAATTATTAACTTTTATCCAAAAAAAATAAAAGAGTCTCTTAGCATACGCGTGAGTACGCGTTCAGAGGCTAGTTATATATAATATGATTCTCCTCTTTCAACTAGACTTTTATGTTATTCAAAAATATCCTTATTAATGAAAGGTAACTTCATTTAGAAATAGAGTCATAAATGTCTAATAAAAAGTTTCATTTTGAATTAAAAAATAAAAGAATTCCTAAAATTTATCATTTTTACTTGTTTGAAAAATAAAAAAAAATATTTTTAAATTATAATAGATGCAAATTATTAAATTTTACCCAAAAAAATAGAAGAGTTTTTGAGCATACACAACATGTGTGCTTAGAGGCTAGTGTTATTATATGTGTAACATATGACTTATCAATTTACAAATATAAGTGGGTTTCAGTTAGCTCAAATGGTAAAAATTTTTATGGTTAAATAAGAGATCCGAGCTTCAATTTCTGTCTACATAAAAAATGGATTGATGTCTTGGTTTGATGATAATAATAAGAAGTTATTATCAGGAGTAAACGCCTTAAGTCGAAACTATCTCAAAATAATAAAAAGAAAATTACAAACATAAAATCATTTAATTATAATGCTATAGTTACAAACATTATGTTAAGGTACGTTTCTATCTAGTAAAACCATTGATTTCTGGAAATAACTAAAGGCAATAATGAATTAGTATATTATTTATATATTGTCTTCTAAATTTAGTATTTTTGTCACTCCAATTTGTACTTCTTTTAAAGATTTTAATTAAAAAAAAGTGAAGTAATTGACTTTTCTTTTTTTTATTCCTCAGAGCATTCAAGCAAAAGAATTAAAAATTTTAGTTTTTGGTTTCTTACTTTACAATATACCCAATATCTAAGGTTCTATTTTGGAATATAATAGATTAAAATAATATAAACAATATAATAAAATAATCTTTTCACTACACTAACAATAAAAAATTAGTGAATTTACTTTTGTAATAAGTATTGACTCTATTGAGACGTATGCTATAACGAAATATATGGTTAATCTTGTAAAAAAAAAAAAAATTTACAAAGTAAATATATATAATGATAAGAACAATCATCATGAAGTATATTAATATTATTACATATATGATTGTTGTTGTAGTTTGGGCCTGGTTGTATTATTTTATGCAAATTAGGCTTTGTTCCCATCATATAAAAAAAAAAAAAAAATCTTCGTTTTTTGAGGTGCAACTGTTAAAAGTAATATGAGTTCTTGTTTACCTGTATTCAATTCTTTTGTGAAGATTCAAGTTTTGGTTTTTTTTTTTTTTTTTTCTCTGCACTTGATATAGTTTGAATTAACAACGTGTGTCATTTCAAATGGGAAATTTAATTGAATTGTTGTGTAATAATATCTTAGATCTGAATTTGAGTAATATGCCACTGCCAATTCATGTACTAAAGAAATAATTTGGGACGGACACATTCATAGATAGGAATGGCATGGACTATAAGTTCTGGTAAAAGTTAATGGATTTCTGTAATGTAAAAGGTTGATTTTTATGCTAAAGCACGCATTAAAAACAAGGACCTTGCACTTCAAGACTATAGGCAAATGGGAGGTTCGGTATGTATAGATCGGTTTAGTTCCATGGCTGGAAGATCTCATTTAAATTCACTAGTCATCTAGTTTAATCGTTTAAGTGATAATTCAAAGATAATGACATCCTTTGTAGTGTTTAAAATCTATGGTTCAAACTTGACATTTTCTTTGTTCACTATCTACGTATGGCTTGAGAAACAAAAAATCACTAGTCATGATAGGATTGAGTTCAAACTAATTAATTAGTTTTTTTTTTATAAGCTTCACTTTTTTTTTGATAAGCACTAATTAATTATTGTTTGTAACTCTCTTTCTCTTACTAAATATATTCAACAGAATATCTCCCACGTAGAAATCATCTTTAATTGTTAAAGACATCTGGATTTGCTTTGTTAAATTTCATTAATATAAAAGGATTTTTTTTTTTTTTTTTGGTGAGATAAATATAAAAGAGGAGTTTTATCTATAAACTCGTTATATTAATATATCAAGGATTTTTCTTATTAAAAAATTAAAAAAAAATCAGGATATTCTAAATTTTGGATAAGCTTCACTATTTTCACAAAGAAGACTTAGTTAAACCAAAAAATTTACTTCAATCAGGCCAAAGTTTTCCAAAAGGTAATCTCCAATGATTTCACCTCTTCACTCCTTTATTCAGCAGTGACAAATCTAAGGAAGGGATATGATAATTGCTTTTCAGATTGGGGAGAAAAGTTGGAGGAGATATTGTACCATGCAATTTGGTAGTTCATGGAAACAAATAAAGTATCACTCACCCAAGCTCCAAAAGCTTCAAATGAGCCTGAACATGATTGGAAAAATAGGCATTCTAATCCTGAAGCAAAATTCACTGGGCAAGATGAATTAGATTATTGTCAAAACTACTTAATATGTTTGAAATAAATAAAACTGTAGGATAGTAGTAGATACTCACTGCAGCATATTTCTCAAATAGAGGACTGAAGACTTGATACTCTAGAAGAGCCTTATGGCCCTTATCTTATGGCAACTGGATTAGACCTTCTTTCTCTCCACTCATGAGTTCCCTATTGTAAATCATATTCATTCCAATAAGTCAGTTTAAGCTAAGGAGGTTTTGGTTAGAGCAAAACCATAGGTGTGAGGTTGGGGTCATAATGTCTCAGGTATAAATAACTCATTGCCATATTCTGCAAATTAGTCCAAAACTAATCTTACAATCAACATATTCTTTTATGTGATTATAAAGAAAAAATCTATCATAGTGAATCGGTAGTCATATAATTATGTTTAAAGGGTTTTTTGCCAAGTAATCTAAAGATTACAGCATCAAAGAAAAAAAACAAGGGGGTCAAAAGAAAATTTTTTCTAATTCTTAAGTTTATATCCAATAATAACAACGAATTCCTAGTCTTATATTTTTTAGAGTTTGTTATGGATCCTCAACAAATTAGTCAACCACATATAAAATTACTAAAATTTAAGTTTAGATCCAAAAATAAATAAAACTTATATGACAGGCATCACCTTTAGCACTAGGATTAAATATGCCAACTTGTAACTTGTAAGGTCACATGACCCAAGTTCTTTTATTCTTAAATGCAAAAGTGGTTTGTATTTACATCAGGTTTAAGCAACATTTGACGTTGTGCTAGCTCTCATTTGCATTATCTCAAAAGTATAATGGAAGTGAACAAATATCGAACTCTCGCCATCAATTTTTTTTCAACCTAGAATAGACATATTTTTCTTTTGGCTAAATTGTAAACTATATTTCTAAAGTTTTGAGGTGTTTGAATTTTATATACTGAAATTTTAGAATTTGGATTTTATCTCTTGAAGTTTAGGGATATTTGGATTTTACACCTTGAAGTTTTAGAATTCAGATTTACCCCCTAAAATTTGGAGTATTTGGATTTTACATCATAAAATTTGGAAACATCAGGGTGTAAAATTCAAATACCTCCAAATTTTAAGGGGTAAATTTCAAATACTCTCAAACTTTAGGAGGATAAAATCCAAATTCTAAAACGTTGATGTGTAAAATTCAAACACTCCTAAACTTCAAAAAGTAAAATCTAAATTCTGAAATATTTGGGATTTAGTTTGTAATTCACCATTTTCATTTTATGAAAACTAAAAGTATAATTGGAAACTAAGGGTCAGAGAAATTCTCTTAACAAGAGTTAGATAATCCATTACACATACCATTTAATATACTGCATATAATTCAACACTAAAATCTCTTCTTATTCATGGCCTCCAATAGACTAAAAGCTGCACCCTTTGCTAAAAGGTAAGGGAAAATTTTGTTATACATACACTAATACACACACTCTTGCACATACATTAAAAATAAAAAAGAACTCAAGTCACAATTTCAATTATAATAGACAGTTCTTTTTTAATTAGGATATAGAAAAGGCAATCCTCCGAGTTAGGCTTTTCACAATCTACTAAAGTTTATGTTTGAATAAAAAATTTAGAGTTTGATTTTTATTTACACAAAAAAAATATTGATGTCTTAGTCTAATGATAAAAAACTTCTATTATAAAGAGCAATAGCTTAGATAACAAAACTCTATTTAAAAAAAAAAAAAAAAAAACCTAAAACCCGCAGCCTCAAATCACGTTTTCACTAGTGCTAGATCAAATACAATAACAATCACCATCCCTCTCTCTCTCTCTCTCTCTCTCTCTGGAATTCTCTGCCCTCCAAAAACAGCAATGTCTTCATCAATCTCATCCTCTCTTCGATTATTCACCACCAAACTCCCAAAACCTCCTCTTTGTCCCAAAACCTTAATCCCCTCTAAACCCCATAACCTCTCTTTCTTTAAACCCATCTCTTTTCAAAGACTCCCCACTACCCCATCATCATCACCATCAGTATCAGCATCGAGCTCTGTGCCTCTGCAACCCATAGAAGAACTGCCACCTAAGCTCCAAGAGATTGTGAAGCTGTTCCAGTCCGTGCAAGAGCCAAAGGCCAAGTACGAGCAGCTCTTGTTTTATGGTAAAAACCTTAAACCCCTCGAAACCCAGTTCAAAACTAAGGATAACAAGGTCGAAGGTTGTGTCTCTCAGGTCTGGGTCAGGGCCTATTTGGACTCGGATAATAATGTTGTTTTCGAGGCTGATTCTGACTCGGTTCTCACAAAGGGACTCGCTGCTCTACTCGTTAACGGGCTATCGGGTCGACCCGTTAATGAGGTTATTCGGGTCTCACCGGATTTCGCGGTGCTTCTTGGGCTTCAGCAGAGTCTCACTCCTTCGAGGAATAATGGGTTCTTGAATATGTTGAGGTTGATGCAGAAGAAGGCGCTTCAGTTGGCAGTGGAAGCCGAAAAGGGCGAGAATTCGGGGTTGAAAATGGATGGCAGTGTTGAAAATGTGAACTTTGGATCGAATTCTGATCTGGGTGTTGAAGAAACTCCGGTTGGGGTATCGAATAAGGGTTTGAAAGTAGATGGCAGAGATGGAAATGTGAATGTTGAATTGGATTCTGCGGTGGGTGGAGAAAGAAACCCGGTTCAGAGTTCAAATTCAGGTGGTTTGGGGAGTAGAGGGACGAGAATAAAGGAGAAATTGGAGAGTGAGCTTAATCCTGTGGCCATAGAAGTGGAAGATATCTCTTATCAGCATGCCGGGCATGCTGGTGTTAGAGGAAGTGATGGGGAGACACATTTTAATGTAAAAGTTGTCTCTAAGGAGTTTGAAGGGAAAAGTTTGGTTAAGAGGCACAGGCTTGTTTATGGTTTGTTGCAAGATGAGTTACAGAGTGGACTACACGCATTGTCCATTGTGGCAAAGACACCTTCTGAAGTTAATGGAAGTTGAAGTGTATTGATGACTTATAAGATGAGGTTCAATTTTTATTTCTTTGTTTATTTTATTTCATTTCATAGAGAGTTACTAGTGATGATTATTGGTCCAAATTGTCAGAAACATTGTATTATGAATGATTAGTTAGAAATAATGTTGAATTTTGAGAATTTTGTATCTTGAATCTTTATAATGCACGATCGAGTTACACTTATAGTTGTGGAACCTTGGGATGAACTAACTACATGTATGTGAATTATTAAGGCTCTCTGTTCAGACTTTATTCTTCTTGTTATGTAGTCTATAAGATAATGGCTGAAAAGTTTCTACTTCAATGTTACTGCTAGGAATCTGTAACGTTCAAACTGATAAACCCCCCTTAACCTGACAATATATGTAAACCTATGACCTTAATTAAATCTAACATATCATGATTGAACCTTTATGTGAATTCCTAGACCATCTGCTATAACAAGATGGAGTTCAAGTTATTTTGGTTTGACCTTTCCTATAAGACAGTTAGGCATAAATCTAATCTAAGTATTGAGTATATTCTTTACAAAGGTGGGGGCTGAGCCAAGGGCCTTGTAGCTTAATTGGCACCTCCCCATGCACAAAGTTCTTGGTGGTTTAGAAAAAAAAAGGTGGGGGCTGGCTAACTGTTTCTTGATTTTGCCATGGAATTCAAGATTATATCCTGTGACAATAGGAGGGAAATAACTGATTGTAGTAGGATTTATATAAATTTCCGAGTAAGGAGTTTGTGGTTAACAAGAATGGTCATGGTAGCAGGACATTGGGAGTGGTTTAATTTTGTTCGAGATTGTAGTGAGGAAAGAAGGGGAGCATGGTAGGCTTCAGAACAAACTAGAAGAGACCAGTATTCAACATGGTTGTTTAGCCATAAAATAAAATAAAAGGTATTCAACATTGATGGAAGATGGTAACATAGTGATAATCTATGATAGTCTTGGAACATTTGCAGAAGAAAGATTTGAGGAAGTTTTGAAAATAATCTGGCAATAGTTTCTAGAATTTGAATTTCAAAATATGAAATGATATAATGTTGAGTCTACACAAATAAATTTGAAAGGAAAGACCTTTGATATTTGAAGTAGCTTTGTTGTTTTAAAATTAGATAGTGTTATGGAGTATCAAATATTATGAAAATTTCAAATTACCATTTAAACATAAATCTTTTCAAATTCGGAGATTGAGTTACTGTTTAGAGCCTATTGCACAACTCATCAGGTATGTTAGGATGCAGTTACAAGTTTTTTGATAAGTATAGTCAATTGTATTGAACTAAAAAGCAAAACAGTACAAAGGAGGCAGCATGGAATATCAGTACTTAATTCCAGCTATACCCATGGGAGTCCCTACATATCTACTTCTACTACCTACATAAAAAGAGTGAAGAGCTCTTACGACAGTGTTTTTGGTTTACTCAATTTTGGTGGGCCAAAACTCACCGTTTCATGCACAGTATAATTGAGCTGGCCATTTTCTCCCCTTGTATGTGATCTTGTCTGATATACGAATTCATAGAATGATATACCATGAAACAAATTTTTCTAAAAAAAAATGATTTGTTTCATGGTGTTATTATTGTTTCTTAAAAAACCATCTACCTATGAGGTTGACTACTTCAGGTAAGACGGTAAGAGAAAATGTATATTTTTTTTTATCAAACTCATTTATGTTTCACTACGAACAACGCTAGGGACTTAATTGTTTGTTTAAGAGACACCTTACTATTAGTGAGTTGTAATTTTCAGAGTTTTCAATTTGCAAAGAGCTGTTCTAACTGTAGAATTAACTGCAGTTTGGATTAACAACATTTTGAATTTCTATCAATACAGAATGTTGCTCAACAGGTAAGCTGAGATTTTGGTCATTCTTGTTTTTGATTTCGGGTTAAATCAATTTGAAGAGTTTCTTGGCTACAACTAATTAAACCCTCCTGAAATTTGACTGAATTTTTTAGCTTCTGCAATTGGGTTCACCTCTGTATTTGGTCAAATGAGACATCTTTGTTACTAATTCGTATAATTTTCCTTCTTTTCTGCAATCTGCAAAATATTTCAATAATTTGCGTAGGATTGCACCTCTTAGTTTGCTTTTAGCTTTGTCTTTCAAATCATGTGTACAAAGATTTTGAAATTTATTTCACGCACGTTTGCCACACTGCATCGAGCATGTAAATTGAGTCTTCACATCAAATGTTTATCAAGGTTAAGCTCCAAATTGAAAAAAAAAAAAAAAAAAAAAAAAAAAAGAAGAAGAAGAAGAAGAAGAAAACTAAAAGTCCAGTGGTAGCAAATGAGATCTAAGGGAGGTATCTATGTGTCAATACCAGGAAGGATAAAAACAAACTAAAACTTTATGGCTCCCTAAGCATTGGAAACATTGGAGGATGTAGGTTTACATAAGAGGACTCTAAGTTGTGGTAGAAACTACCTCCCTATGTTGCTTGTGCTATATCAAACTCTTTTTTCCCCTACCGGATCCGGAATCTTGAAATTTCTGGCAAAATCAGCCATTTATCAGCTCCTTCCAGCCTGATCATTCCATCTTTTAATGAGAAGAGCAATGCTTCAAGTCTTCCTACTGCAGGGTCTGAAAGATGAAATCTTATTCTCTCCGAATTACTATATGAATATACTAATTGGATAGAACAAAAATCTTAAGAGCACTTTCATGTTTGTAACTTTTATTTTTCTTGGTCAATTGAGAACAATTTTTTAAAATTGTTTTATACAAACACATACGAACAGTACCTATGTTATTAAATCTTTGTTTATGAAATCACTGAAGGTTATCTTAAACATTGTGCAATACCCATAAAAGTGACCGTGTGATTAAGTTTTTGTATCTGTCATTGGATTGTAATTAATCTTCATATCTGGTATTCAAATTTTGATAGTGAATTGGATATGACAAATTTTAGTATATATATTTTTTTGATAAGTAAAAAAAGAAAAAGAAAAAAGAAAAGCTTTTACCATTAACCAAGCACGTTGCACGTGCCGCCAACACTAGTTAACAATTCATCAAGTCAATAAGATTGCACAAATTTAAACACCTCCTCCCATCCAAAGGTATCCGGTAGACTAAGGACACGATTTTAGCCTTTCAATATTCAAATCTAGTCCTTCAAAGGTCCTATTTTCTCCCTCCAAATGTGCCACATCAAACATTAGGGATGCACTTACAAGTTGCGTGGAGTTGGATGAAGCTCCTTTTCAATGTTTCATGCCCATCTTCAATTTAATTTTCTTCAATGAATTATATACCCTTGTAGTTCTGACTGCTACACTTCTACTGTCTTGTTAATGAAATTTTGTCTATTCCTTATAGTTGTGAGTAAAATGTTTGAGGGCTTGAGGCTAGTCTAGAAATATTTCCTACGTATTCTAGTTTTCCTAAGTGATGTCAATTATGTTGCCAACTACCTCCATTAAAGATTATTAACCAACGTATGCTTTTAGATGAATGAGATGGATGGTAATATACAGTACAGAATATAATTGAATCATGTAGGAACGTGAGCAGGGGAAAAGCAAAAGCAAAAGCAGATAATAAGGACAATTCTAGTTTATTCTCCACTGATCTCTGCCTACCCTTTTTCACAATATTTTAAACCCACAAAAGATTTCAATATAGCTGTGCTTGAAATTGCAGAGAATTACTATTTTCAACAGTCTATTAGAAGGTTAGTCTTGACATCCTTTGAGTTCAAGACATTACTCTGCATAAAATGAAAATCACATCGTTCTTGTAGTTTTAAGTACTACAAAAACACCCTTTGGGGTTACAACCAAAAGAATTTCATTGCATGTTGAATAGAGTATTTGTTGTATACATGATAAAAGCTTATGAAACTGTGCTTTGTACACCAAATTTGCCATTTTAGATCAAATCCAAGCAGAAATTTTGTTCTGCATCCTCACCTTGTTGTTCTGCAGCTTCGAGCAACTAGAACACCAGTTGGTGGACCAGTCATCTGTAATTGACATCTGCTATGCAACCAGTAAGAAATTCGAATCAAACCTAGCGTGGCTTTCACTTTGTAAGTTCCTCTTACATTATAACTGACCTTGTTGCTCTGTACCTGCTTTTGAAGTTCCACAGCAAGATTCTGGGGCAAAAAAACCAAGCTGGATATGGAATGAACTGCTTGCAACCTCTTCTCCCCTCTTCTTTGAGTAAAAGGCTCTATAGCTTGAGTAGCTATTAGCCTGTCAGAAAAGAAAAGCTCTACACTCAAATACTCAAATCTTACATCAATTTTCCGATTTGGGTTAGAGAAATTTGCGAGGAAAGTAAAGTCACCATTGAAATACTCTGGTGAGTCGAAGTAGACAGCGTTGAGGTTTGCATTAGGTATGTCAAATAACGGGTATCGTGGTTTAATGACAAGGAAGGTGATCAAAGTTGCTACTCCAAAGAAGATGAGAATAAGGCAAAATATGAGACACAGAATTGCACTACACCATATAATTGGGTTGGTCCGGCGAGGCTGAGGTTTCAGTAGTGTTGATGGGTTTCTTGATTTTCTGATGACTGATTTTGGTGTATTTGGTGCTCGGTTTTGTTGATACTCGGCTTCTTTTGACCGGATTTGTTTATTCTCAGCTTGTTTTGATTGGTTTGGTTGATTCTCGTTTTGTTTTGATATAACAATTTGATCGAGAGATACTGGAATTGTTTGCTTTTGGGGTGGAGGTGGAGGCAGAGTTGCAGGTGGAGGTGGGAGGGCAAGCATGTTTGTTGAGAGTGTTTTGATGAAAAACCAATGAAGTAATAGTATAGAAAGACGGAATATGAAAGATGAAGATGGTAGTGTCTTTAAATAAATTAACAAGTGGATTAAAAGAAAGTAAAGAGGAAAAGAAGCTTTTGATTGAGCGGTAGTGGGACCAATGTGTTGTGTTTTTGTTTTGATATTGGTGAAAGGAGGTATTGGTGGAGCTAAAGTAGGAGCAACATAGATGTTTGGTTTGAATGCATTTGCTTTTGAAATTGCAGATTTGTTTGAGAATGTCCTAAAGAATCATAGTGGCCATGCAAAAGGCTTTAACTCTTTAGTCTTATTTTGCTTTCTTAATTGGTTAGACTAGTCAAATGGCATACAGGTGTCGTACTATACTCTTCAGTTGAATCAATGGCTTGGATCCATTGTGTTTTAGATACATATCATATTGCTGGTTTACCATATCAAACTTTACATGCCTGATTAATGTTTGTTTAACCAGTAAGGAAGCTTCAAAACCCAGATAATGCGCCTGGATTTTTTGACAACCTGGTGAACTTTATTCAGATACATCTTTCAGTAGCAAGGGAATTGGTAGGGTTATATTATTATACTAAAAAGAATTTGAAAGTCTACATTTTGTTTTTCTAAAATCAACCAATGTGGGACACATTTTCCGGTGGTTATGGGCTCTGTTGGTAAAGGTATGTGCAGCTTTCAAATGAAAAAAGTGAACTGCATAGGTTTTGAGGTCTGGAATGTTATTTCACTTCCAACGTTATTTTTTGGGGGGAAAGTAGCACCCCCCATTAGCATCTTGTTTAGATGTTCTAATTTGACCTATGTATTCAAATTGCAAAGGTAATACACTAGTACTTATGACTTAACATTTTAGTTTTGGCTAACACGTAAATTGTACGTAGTAAAATTTGTTGTAGATGTAGTTGTAGCATCTTCTTTTTCATTTTTCTTTTTTTTGGGAAACAAAAGCACACTAAAAAGAGGGGAAGAAGTTTTAACATAAAGACATACCATACTTTTTAGTAAAAAGAATGCAAGAGAGACCAATAATGTTACAATCACTTTTATTTAATTATTTTTATAATTGTTGAGTTGGTAATTTGTTATTGATTTTTATTTAGGTCCATCATTAACTTCATTAACATAATTTTATTGTCTATCATTAACGATTTGCCATCTTAGTTGTAAAAACTAAAAAAAAAAATTATGAAAAAAGTTGTCCCTAAACTTCGAAGGGAGACGGAATTGCCATGAAATTAAAACAACCTAAATACATTGGAAAAGAGAGATGGTGTTGCCAAGAAAGTAAATCAACCAAAATAATTGAAAAATGGAAAAAGAAGAGATTGTTATTCATTTTATATGGGTATTAAGCTTGGGTCATCAGTCAGTCATCACAGTGCATTTGATTTGATCTTGTATCTTGGGTTATTTTATCAAAAAAATAAAAATATCTTGGGTTGTTAGGTAATGGGCTTTCTGTGGCTGATAATGGCAATGCCATTTTCAATTGGCCCATATGGTCAAACGTACAAATCGAGTTATTTGAAAGAGTAATTAAGGCCCATAAAGTTCAAAGTTCGAGACCAATAAGCAAATTCCACCAGTAAAAAACCATCACAACCACTTCCAATTTTTTTTTTTTAAATAAATATAAATTTTAGAAATGAAAGAATTTTACCTTATGCTTATGACCTTTGTTCAATGATCATTTTTCTTTACCACCTAGACGACCGTTAATCATTCTTTGGTGCTGATGTAATTTTCAGGCCTTTTGATAGACATCTTTTTGTTGATGTAAATTAATATTAAGTAATAACAAGTTGTTTAATGTGTTAAGATAAGTTTTTGGAATAAACACTAAATTAACATGGTACATGTATTAACTAAGCCCCCATTTAATAAAGGTAGCTCAAACTCAAATGTGAAATGAGTAGATTAATTGATATAATTCATCATTTTCTAATGATTTAAACTTCTGAAAAAATGATGGATGTAATCATTTAATCTATCACTCTCTTGTTATATATTAAGTGGAGTCCAACCTATAGAATTTATTTAAGAGACAGAAATTAAAAAATGTATAGTTAGTGAAATGTAGTAATTTAACACCATGCCTCGTATAATTATCTAATCAAGTATTGTATACAAGACAAACTCAAAACTAACATAGCTCTTTGGTTATAAATTTTGTTAGAAAAATTAATATATACTCAGACAATATAGAGAGAGAAGTATGGTATAGTCAAATGTAATCTTAACAACCCACAACTTGATTCTGTTCGTTGTACATAATGTCAGACTCAGTAAGTCTTTTATTGGGTTCTCCCTCCA
Organism: Quercus agrifolia; assembly: GCA_029955455.1. Taxonomy (NCBI): domain Eukaryota; kingdom Viridiplantae; phylum Streptophyta; class Magnoliopsida; order Fagales; family Fagaceae; genus Quercus; species Quercus agrifolia. The sequence continues at coordinate 60,513,508 of JARQAD010000004.1, forward strand.
ATAGAGAAGTAGCTCAGAAGTAGAACATTTGCATTGATGGAGACTTGTTCCTCTTACTATTTCAAAGATATTACATACTCCATAGTAATCAATTGAGAAGAAAATAAGAACTTGGAACGGTCCCCATGTTTTTTTCTTATTTCTTTGGTTGGCGGTAAGTGCCAATAAAACATGTAGTATAATGTGTAACATCTAGAGAATATTCTAATTTAAAATGAAAATTCATTAGTGTCACAGACTAGTTCAGAGTTAACCAAAATTAGCAACTATCTCATTCACATAGCTGATGAAACTTCAAAACAGAACCTTATTAAACATTTTGAAAACAACTATAGCTACCTACCATAATTATAAAAGGAATTGAGACTTTTGTATTCTGTTATATATCATAATCAATGGTGGAGAAAATTTACGTTTATCATGTGAACAAAAACCATGCACTTCATTTTTGAAGACGTATTGTGCAGATGAAGACAATCTGATTGATTTCTAAAGTCCATTCGTGTAGTTATGCTCTTTTTCCTTCGTTTTAATTTTTGTCACTATATTCTATATTACTGGCAGGTAAATGCTAAAGCTACTTGCAAAAAGTAATCTTGTATATTTTCATTTTGTGCAGGACAACAACCAATTAATCAACATCATAATTAAAAGGATGTAAAAATGTATACAGTACTGCATCTTAGATATATGGAAGAAAAAAACCATGAATTGAACTGTCTTCATTTTATTTTGAAATGGAAATTTCTTATGAACAAAGTTTCTCTCCAAACTAGTTTGGAGAGAAACCCTACAAACTCATCATATATCTTTGTATTGAATGTGAATTTTGAAAATCTAACCGTTAGATTGTATGTTCTTATTACATCCATAATGCTTACAAAATTTCAAGAAAATCAAAGATCAATTGCTATGTCATCAAATAAATGTTATAATATCAATTTTTTGTATTCTAAAGTTGTATATAAAAAATAAGTTAGTTGATCAAATAGTAAATAACATCCGATTTGAATGAAATTTGATATGCATGTTAAAAACATAAGGAACATGAAACTCAACGGTTAGATTTTCAAAATTCACATTCAATACAAAGATATATGATGAGTTTGTAGGGTTTCTCTCCAAACTAGTTTGGAGAGAAACTTTGTTCATTTCTTATTCATTGCAATAAACCCTCATTTCAATATTTTGGTCCTTTGTCAATACTTTCATACGGAGTTATAGAAAACAAAAGACAAAACAACAAAACAAGATTTTTCCTGTTGAAAGCTTCAAAATTTCTGCATACGACATTGTTAGGACGGAAGTAGAAATGTAGAATCCTCCATGTTTGACTCTCTAGAAGCAGCATTGCCTTATAATTTCTATAATTCTAAATTGAGATATATTTGGGTCTTGTTCCATTATAGCTATAGCTATTTAATTTTATAATATATATGATTCTCAAAATAGAAAAGAAAATATTTTATATAAGGTTGTGTTAACGGGTTCTGTAAGGTGCTTGTTAACAACATATATTGTGTTAGTTTTTCAAGTTTTGGGGTAGCTTTTGACAGCTTTTTGGTAAATTTTTTTTTATCTTTTTTGGTAATATTTTTTGACAACTTTTTTTCTGTTTTTAAAATAAGACCCAAAAGGGGAAGTCTCAACAAGCACCTTTTATATATATGAAGACTATTCTAAGTAAAGGGAGGAATTTGGAGGCTACTCCGACCCGCTTGGAAGCAACACTTACAGTGGGCCAAAGAGCCGAAGACCCAATGCATGGTTGTCTAGGTTCAGCGTATCAATATATGTTGTAGCTGTTGATTGGCTTTTGTTTGTGTAAATTCTGAGTTAGTCTAGTTTTATTGATTTTGTCTTAGAGACAGAGTTGAATTTGTCCTTGCTTAGTGGAGGCTTTATTATTTTGTGTAACATGTTACGTGTAACATCCTCTCACTTTGGAATGGGTCCTTGATTTATTATTTTGAGTGGTATATTGGTTGAATGCAACATCCCCTCATATAACATATGAAATTCACCTCATGTGAAAGAATATTGCATTATTGCACATAATAGTATCAAGCTACTAAAGAGTCACTTTTGTTGATTGAATAAAAGTATTTGGTCATAAAAAAATAAAAATCTTCCCTCTCACTCTTAATATTCCACAAATTATAACTTGCCACAAGTTCATTTTTTCTTTATGAAATAACCAAAACTTAAAAAGGAAAGAAATCAAACACACAACACACGGTAATTGATGGAGTGCAAAGTGAAACACTAAAAATGGGTTTTAAGCCACCCAATACTTTTATCTAAATACCCTTGTTAGAGTTCCCTTACCAAGCAACTCACTCTAAAGTGGGGCTAGAGGTTGTGAGCATTCAATCTCACAAAACATTCTTCAAATTTGCTTACCAAACGGGTCCTAAGGGATGGTGGACATGGGATTTTTATTTTCAAAAAACGCATTTTTGCATGAAAGAGCTAAGTTCCTAATGAGTAGTGCTAGAGACACATAAAATGATACAACTTTGTGCCATTTTTTGTGTCCTTGGCATTACTCGTTCCTAATTACCTAGTATCCACCTGCATTGCTCAAGTTTCTCTTACCAAAAATATTATTCCAGATGTTTCAGAAAATTTCCACGCTGAGATAAGAAACGTAGAATAGTCATGTGGCCTTCATGTTGTAAGCGTGTATGGAAGCATCTACTAAAAGAAATGAAGTTTCCAGCAAATTGCATTTAGGACTAAAACATATCTTAGAAGTACCAAAATTGTTCAATGTAGCAAGTTAGCCTTTAATATTTCCTTCTTATTTTTTGGTAGAATACCTTCATATTTGCTTAGCCACAGACACAGAGAGAGAGAGAAAGAGAGAGAGAGAGAGAGAGAGAGAGAGAGAGAGAGTAGAAGAGAAAATAAACAGAATTAATGGCTGAAATTGCACTTGCAGGAGCACTAGCTCTGGTTGATAGATTGGTACTCGTCTATCAGTATGTAACTCGTGACGTTGAAGAAGTCAAAAAATGGTTGGACACCATGAAAAGCTTCCTTAAGGACATAGAAGGAAGAGAAGATACTGAAGGTTTGAAGGATCGAGTTGAAAAAGTTCGGAATTTAGCATATGAGACTGAGGATGCAATTGAAGAATACATGTTTCAAGTTCCTGAACACTTCCACCCTAATCAGGTCAGGAAAAATTTTCATAATGTTGCTCACCCTGTTAAGAACTTTATTCCAGGTATTCAATTGTCCTCTTCAATGAGATATATCAAAGGCCAGCTCAAGGACATCAATGACTTGGATACACTTCGCATTTTGAGCTCTAACTTGCCTTCAAGTTCTATGGCTGGAGAGATCCCTCCGGAGGCATATCCATATTCCTCAATTGAGCCTCTTGTGGGCATTGAGAGGCGCGGAGAAGAACTTGTGCGACTAATCCTCAACAATGAACCAAGGGATGTTGTAATTTCAGTATTAGGAGGTGCTGGCTCGGGTAAAACCACTCTTATCTATGAAGTCTATCAAATGGTGAAGGTAACTTTCGAATGCCATGCTTGGGTTCCTGTATCACGCTCTAGTGAGGGCATGTTAGAGAGAATTTGGGAGGCGTTGGAATTACCAGCTTACCAAGGAACAGATCGAAGACGGTGTCTACACACTCATTTACAGCAGAAAAGGTACATTCTTGTTTTGGATGGTATTTGGAGTGAAGATGAGTGGAAATGCATTAGAAATGTACTTCCTTGTAATAATCAAGGTAGTAGAATAATCATTTCTACTCGTAAACGCAACATTGCTTCTTATTGTGCAACCTCTCAGGATTTTATTTATGATCTCAATCTAAATCCATTAACATGGGAAGAGGCTTCAGAGCTCTTCCTTAAAAAGGCCTTCCCAAATGGTAAATGCCTTATTCCATGTGAGGAGTGGTCTGAGAAAATTGTGAAACGATGTGAAGGATTGCCACAAGCGATTGTTGCAATTGGCAATATCTTATCCAGTAAGCCACAAACTATTATGGGGTTCAAGAAAGTCCATGACAATCTTGAGTTTGAACCAGGAAGCCTTGAATATATCGGAAAATTCTTGCAGAGTTACTACCATCTATCGCCTAATCTTAAGTCTTGTTTCATGTACTTCTGCAATTTTCCTGAAGATTACTCTGTTACACGCGGAAGACTAATTCGCTTGTGGATAGCAGAGGGGTTTATTGAGGAAAAAAGAGGTCAAACTCTGGAGCAAGTGGCGGATGAGTACCTAGACGAGCTAGTTCAAATGAGCTTGGTTCAAGTGAGTAGATGGGATCGTGAAGGGCGAGTAAGGAGTTGCCGAGTTTCTAATCTTGCAAGAGGTTTCATCCTTTCCAAATCTGAGAAAGAAAATTTTGTTACTGTTATTACAAGGCCACAGACAAATTTGAGTCAGAAGCACCGGCGCTTGTCTCTCCATATTTGCACCACCAATATATTACAAGGGAAGGACTTCTCTCATGTTCGTTCCTTCTCTATGTTTGGGGGAGACAAGAGTTTCGAATTACTGGTCAGAGGAGTTTTTAGCAACTTTAGGTTATTGAGAGTTTTAGACTTGGAAAATGCAGTCTTGCTTGTTTTTCCTCAACAGGTTGTCACTCTCAACCTTCTGAGGTACTTAAGTCTAAGGAATACAAAGATAGATTCACTTCCAAAATCTATTAAGAAGCTTCAGAACCTAATGGTTTTGGACCTTAGACAAACTTCTGTCCTAGAGTTGCCAATGGGGATCCTGGAAATTCCTAAGTTGCTCTATTTATTAGTTGATGCTCGAGGCAGAAATAATGCTATTGCAGGAGTAGAGGTGTCTCAAGGAATTGGGTGTTTGAAATTGTTACAGAAATTGTCACTTATCAAGGCAAATAACAAGAATGGGAGTATTGTTGAAGAGTTGGGGAACTTGATTGAACTGAGGAAACTGGGGATCACAGAGCTCAAGAATAAAGACAGTTGTGCTTTTTGTGCATCCATTGAGAAGATGGGAAATCTTTCTTCTTTGTATGTGGAATCAACAAATGAGTTTCTTGATTTGAATCATGTTAAGAAGTCTCCTCAAATGATTGAAAATCTATCTCTTGGAGGGAGGTTGCACAACATTCCAGAATGGATTCTTTCACTAAAAGGTTTGTTTAAATTAGAACTCAAATGGTCACAACTAGCGAAAAGCCCCCTAGAGGTTCTTTGGGGTTTGCCTTCTCTAAAGGTGCTCCATCTGCATGATGCTTACAGTGGTGAGGTACTTGAATTTCGAGCAGGATGGTTTTTGGAACTAAGAATATTAGTAATTGAACAATGCTGGTGGTTGAAGTGTGTAGTCATTCCGGGACTAGCAATGCCTAAACTTCAAAAGCTGACTATAGAAAACTGTAACAGTCTTACCATGGTGCGCATAGCAATTAGTACTCTCACCCATTTAGAGAAAACGAATGTTCCACAACACCTTTTAGAATTCTTGGACTAATAGAACAACAAGAAATATTGTTGGATTGTTGGAAATAATCCATTAATTCGTTCTTTTAGTAATGGGATAACCTGCTCTCCAAAGTTCTTTCTATATCTACCTGGCACGAAGAGTTCAACATGGCTGTTGAAGAACCACTGTGGTATGGTTTTAATTAACATAGATGTTACTGTTATTTTGTTTTCTTGTAGAATGCAGCTTATTGCAAATTCATTTTGCTGATTTCAAAATTCAAATTGTGCTTAATCTGTGTATATAATGTAATTCCCCTTATTAGAGTTGGTTCTATTGGAATGTATTATCATCCAAGTGAATGAAGAATATGTAATTGGATGGGTTCTTGTACCATGGATGTAGGCTTTGTGGTCGAATCACATAAAACTCTCACGTTTTCTCAAAAAAAAAAAAACATAAAACTCTCACGTCTTCTAGCTATTCTCTTTTCTCCCTCAAATTATCTCAAAATTATAATGTGTTGGTAAATGTTTTCGAGTGCAGAAATGTGTATATCCTTTCTTGTAATATAGCAATAGGGGATTATGGTGAGTGGTCTTTCATATCGCTACTTCCTTTCACAACGCTCGATTAACTTTGGCTATCATCCAAGCACATATCTTTAGTGTTAAGAGGGAAGGTGTGGATAGTCATTATTCTGACAGAAAATATAATCCTAAGCATGGATTACATTCTAGTAGTTATAGATATATGATGGTTGTTGTATGAATATACAGTGGAACTGCAGATTTCTATTTGTGGTTGAATATTGCTAGTGGCATTGCAAATAATAACTGCATCTCATGAAGGTTACAATCCAAAATCCTTTATTGGGATTGGCTGTTGCTACTGCGGAAATGACCCTATATATTGACATACTCTTTGTTTCCATTTGAGGCCTCAGAGTGTCATCAATCATCCAGCTCCAAATCCTCACCTTCATTGTAAATGATGATCAATGCATTGTCAATCTCAATCCTGAATTTGCCTAATCTTTTGGGTCATTTCAGAGCCTCAGTCACCGCTAAGAAGACTAGTAATGAGTTAATGTAGAACCTCATTTTCGGTATACCCCATTTTGAACCTCAACATTGTTTCTTCCTCCAATTTTTCGCTCACATAATAAGACAAATTAGGAAATATGTAATGGAGTCGTTGAATAATAGGCACAATGCTTATTTGAAACTACCTTGAATTTTTTTTTTTTTTTTTGTTGATACCATTGATAAAACATTAGAGAAAGTAGCATGACTGGTTGAGATGCTTGGTTGTACACGGTAGTACATGTACACCTCACATATAGATATTAGTTAATCTTTTTTTTAATAGAAAAAGATGATATTGACTTTTGTTTACAGATTGATAACTTGGTAAAATCCAAATATTTTATTTGAAAATAAATTAATAGAATTTTAAGAACTTCATAATAAAATTACCTCGAAATAAAGAGAATCTTGACCTCGAAAAAAGTAAGTAAAGCCTAAAATGGAGTTATTCTATTCTGTTGCAATTATTATCTCTTACATGCAAATAAGAGAAACTTGGTTTAGCAATATACATTATAGACGACCATTGAGGATGGTGATCTAATTTACGCCCAAGTGGTTTAAGAAATAGAGGTCCCAAGTTCGAACTTGTAATTGAAAGTACTTGAGAAAAATATAACGAATATATACTTTTTTTTTACTTATTTAAAGAAAATAGGTTGAAAAGGGTAATCGAAGTGGCTTCCCTACCTAAACATTCTCATAGTAGCATTCTTTTGTTAGGCATTACCATAAAAGGTAACTTATTGCAAATTGTTTAATTTCAATATTAAAATTGTGATTGATTTGTGTACGTTGTTCCCACTATAAGAAATTTGGGTTTAGGTGACGTTTGTAAAACGTCTAAAAACCCAAAAGGCCCTATGACACAACAGTAACATTTTTTGCGACGTTCTAAAACGTCGCAATAGGCTGTCAATATATCTATTGCAACGTTTCCAAAAACGTCGCCATATGTGAATCTTAATGACGTTCAGAAACTTTTAGCGACGTTTTTTAAAATGTCACTATATAATATAACATTTTCGAATATCACTTAGGAAAATACACTAGCAGCGCTTTTAAAACGCCGCAAATAACCAGTCCTATGGAAACATCGCAAAAAAGAATTTCTCATAGTTTTAGTGACGTTTTTAAAACGTCACTAAAACTTGCTCATTATTTTTTAACACTAAAAATGCTACTATATAAACTTGCTCAAACTAACAAATGTCCAAACTGATGATTTGCCTAATACACGATATTCCACAATAACAACCTGATCATTAATATTTCACAATGTCCAAACTATTGTTTTGCTTAAACTATTGTTTTTTCATGAGTAACACATTAACCATAGATTCAAATAAATATATAACTATATATATTTAATATCAATACACTTGTCTACCTACACAAAAAAAAAACAACCACCTAAACAATGACAATATTATAAACAAAGTACAATATTTCTAAAATAAATTTGGTTGTAACAAGACACTTGTCTACCTACAAAAAAAACCATCACCCAAACCCAAACTATGACAATATTATAAACAAAGTAGAATACTTCCAAAATAAATGTGGTTGTTCAAAATAGCTATGAATGCAGTCCTTATAAAATACTGCAACATTGCATTTACCGCTATGTGCTAGTTTCTTGATGAGATGAAGCTTGCGATCTATGACAAGCTGGAGAATGATGATCTAAACCAAAACCACCCTAAATACAAATTAAAAGTATCTAATAAGTTCATAAAGAAATCATTTTGAGTAACAAAATAATAGTTGCTATACTTAAAAATTTTAAACACCCAATACATTCTTAAAGCATTAAAATTTAATACCCGTCTAGCTTTTGAAGAATGATTTTGCCGATTTTGCATTAGTTGCAGCATTTGGGTTACTCAGTCCTCGAAGTTATCATAACGATTCACTTTCTACAAACTTAAGCAAAAACCATGAAAGTAAAATTACACATACACTTAAATATAGTGCGTAATATATTCAAAACCACCTAGTTTCATAAACATGCAAATATAATTACACATAATCTTAAATATAATAAACAAATGGATTAAGCATTTAACCTCTTAAGAAATAAGCAAAAACCATCTAAAGAGGATTACACATAAACTTGTCCAATAATATACAATAACTTCATAACCACTTAGTTTCATAAACATGCAAATAAGATTACACAAGATAACTTTAAAACTCTTCACAAACAAAGCAAATATGAATACACAAGAAAGATGAACAACATATTAACTTTCATCATCATTCGACTCATCAAGTATTGAAGTCCAAAAGTAATCAACAAATATAACTCAACGTCTAAATTTTCAAAAAATAATAAACACTCATAATATGAATGTAAAACAACTTATAACACTATGCAAGCCACCCGCTTGCTCCAACACAACAATCCATCTAATACAATTATCATAATCACAAATATATAATGCTTACAAGTATTGAAATCCAAAAAGTAATCAACAAATATAACTCAAAAATATCCATCCAAATTTTCAAAAAATAATAAACACTTCCAATATGAATGTAAACAGCCTTATAGCACCATGCAAGCCACCCGCTTGCTCCAACTCAACAATCCATCCCAAGACAATTATCAACATATCAAGTACAAAGTTTTAAGCAAAAATTACTTACTATGCTCAAGCCAAGCAAACACCGTTCCAAACAAAAATCCAAACTTATCACAAAAAATGAGTGCTTAACCTACAAAATAAAAGAGGGCACTTAAATGATGTTTAAGGCAAATAAGGGTGCCATTGCATAAAATTTTAATGAGTCATGGTGCATGGAAATTTAGTAACAATATATATATATATATATATATATATATATAATGAAAAAAGAGCATTTAGTTGAGATTATATACTCATGACAAGAGTGAAACCTCAACATCTAGGCCAATAACACCAAATGAACCTACAACCAAAAAAAAAAAAATTGAAAGCCACCACTTTCTTAATTTTCCAAGATTATAAAGAAATTACTATAATTTCATATAAAGTAATAATTGTAATTTCTAATACAATAACACACAAACACAACTCAATACCACTCATCAAGTAATAATTGTAATCCCATAACATAATTGTTAAAGAAAAAAAAAAAGCTTAGTTTTATAACTTTTAAATAATATCATGAATGCAAGGAGCCCATTATCAAGATTTTATTCTAATGGTTGCCATTGTGAATGTCATGGATAATACTTGGGTAGATAAGTCCAATTTTGAACATCCTAAGCAAATTAATTGTATAAGATTACATTAATTTCATAAACCATTCTATAAATATTTAAAAAAGACTGCAAAGTTAATACTAAAATTTTAAGGTGCAAATAGAACACAATCCTTACATACCTTCAATGGATTGTCAGGTTGTAAATAATTCCTGAAGAAATGGTATTGAAAATAAAGGCTCATATTTTTTTATAAGTATTTTGCTATCTTCTATAGACATTAGAAAGCATTTTAAGCACCAGCATCAAATTTGATTCCTATTTTGCAGTCCATAAGTCATAATCATGGGTATGGCAAGTATTAGATTCTCAAATAAATAGCTCCAAGGCAATAGATAATTGAAGACTTGAAGGAATGCATCATATGGACCATGAACATTATTCATATAAAAACTATTTAAATTGAGTAATGTCCAATATCTAATCATGGTACAAAAGAAGGCCCCATTGGCTATAACGCCACATGATTTGCATAAGCAAAGTCTTATTTCAAATCCAGCCAACTTGAATAATTGTAATCCTATAAACTTTTCACCTTAATAAACTTAAATAGCCTTGTTCCATGACCATTAGCTAAATATTTTAAAATCTTGCCTAAAAACATCCTAAGACAAGTACCCCTACCCAAATGGGAACCAAGCAAGAATACAAGAAACTCATAGGTTATAACACAACCAAAACCTTTCATTTCCCTACCACAAACAATGTGCATTTAGCAACTTAATACAAAGCATGTCATTACCAAACCATGATAAAATTGGCCAAAGTAAAACACTTGTCAAAGAAAGCACATATGAACTTACAAGATAAATCACACAACAAAAGCTTGTAGTAAATTCCTTAAAGTCTCAAAATTCAGAACATACTTTCTGATTAAATTTGTAATAGGTCAGCTATTTTAAAAAAAAATTTGGTCCACTTAGTGTTATCCAAAAACCTTGAAATTAAATATGGAGAAGCCCTTATATGTCTAGTATGTACCATAAAAAATTCAGCTCAAAATAATTTTTCTATAATTTATTAAAAATCACGTAGTACATCTGACTCAAATCTGTCCCTAACAGATATAAAGTCTCAAATAAAAGAAAAAATACTATAATTTTAACACCATGCCAAAAGCTTTAAGATTTAATTAATCCTTAAAGCTACATGTGTTAGCACATATAAACAACTAGGATTACAACCCATAACTTAATATAACAATCATCTCAACACACAAATTCAATCCCATAACTCATATATGCAATTTTTCAAATACTTGGTAAAAAAAAGACACATGCTCACATTACTTGCACAAATTTATAATTAACATCACAATCACAACCTCATATGCCAAAAACATTTCAAAATACAAGAAAACCCTCTATCAAAAATTAAACACAATTTCCCATATAAATCAAAAACTCAAATTATTTCTTAAGAAACCTAACTCACATTGTTGCCAAACAATAAATCCATTTCAGCCTATTAAATTAAAAACCTCCTACCAGATCTTAAATGTCACAATAAACACAAAAAAACAACCCCCAAAACAAAACCCACAACATCAAAGACCAATCCTATCAATATAGAATAAAAACCCAAAGATATTAGAACTTGGGTCTCTGTGATTTTACCTTAAATTCAAGTTAGAAGAAGTTAAACCATGGAGAAGAGGGAGTGCGGCGGCGGCAAAGGGCAAAGAGGCGGCGACGGTGGCTGCATTAGGCGGTGTTGGCGGTTGTGACAGAGAGAGCTGCTTGTGAGAAAGAAAGAGGAGCAGAAAGAGAGGGTTTTCAATTTTGTGTGAGGAGTGGGTGCTGCCAAGAAAAGATATGGAAAAAAAAAAAGAGAGAAGAGTCTGAGACACGAAGTGCGCAAGTGCACAAAAAATAAAAAAGAAAGCAAAAGAAAGTGGAGGTAAAAAAAAAGAGAAGTGGGAGTCAAGGAGTGTGGGACACGAAGTGATGAAGAAAAAAAAAAAACAAATAAAAATAAAAAAGAAAAAAGAAAAAGAAGGTGGGAGAGTCAGGGAGTGTGGGACACGAAGTAAAAAACAAAAAAACAAAAAAGGGGGGAAAAAGGTGTGGGAAATGAAATGTTGGTAGCGGAAAAGTGAAAATATGGAGGGAAATTTAGAGTTTTTTAGGGTGTGTTTGTTTTGGGTGAAAATGATTTCAGGAAATCATTTTCCCCCAAACCCGCATGTTTGGCTGCAACAGAAAATGAAATTTTTCGGAAATTCACTTCCTGTTGACCGAAATTTACGCCTTTGACCCGGAAATGAATTTACACTCTCATTTTCACTTCAATTCATTTCCGGAAAGAGAGAGAGAGAGAGAGAGAGAGGGAGAGAGAGAAAAGAGAGCCCAGATCGGAGATAGAGAGAGGAAGAAGAGACTTCGCCGGCGATCGCGCTGCTCGTCGATCGACGAGCGCGCTCATCGGACGATCGCACCGCTCGTCGATCGACGAGCGGCGTGATCGACGAGCAGTGTGATCGTCCGACGAGCATGCTCGTCGATCACACCCCTCGTCGATTGCGATCGTCGATCGTGCCGCTCGTCGGACGATCGCACCGATCTTGCCTTCACCGCGCAATCTCATCTTCTCCTCCGCCGCGCGATCTCAATTTGACTAGATTTGATGAATTTTTTTGCTGGGTTTTGTTTCTTCTGTGAATGAGTGTGGAATTGATTCATTATCTGCATGTTTACAGTTGAGGAAGTGTATGGAAAATTGGGCATGTAAAGCATTTTCTGTAAAAATGTTTGAATGAACCAAACACCGGAATTAATTTTCCGTAAAACGAATTTTGTGGCAGCCAAACACATGAAAACATTTTTCTTTCCGGAAATGCTTTTACACGAACCGAACACAGCCTTAATGGGGAGTCTTCTTTAATACCTACAGCGATGTTTTCTAAAACGTCGCTATAAACCAAAAAAATGCTGCTAAAACTACACTTATTGCGGCATTTTTAGAAACGCTGCTATTGTTTTAAGTTACAGCGACGTTTTTTAGAAAACGTCGCTGAACTCTCACTCTTTAGTGGTGTTTTTCAAAAACGTCACAATATACCACTTATAGCGACGAATTTAAAAACGTCGCTAAAAAAAACGCCGCCTAAGCCGAGATTTCTTATAGTGTCCCATTCTAATATTTGGTTCTTATTATCTAAGTAAATGAAAATGTAACTAGTTGGATTCTTGTCTTGTAGATGTAGGCCTTGTGGCCAAATCAAGAAAAGCTTTCACGTTTTCCATCTTCTCTTTTTCCCCTCAAATTATTTCAAAACTATCTCAAAATTCTACTGTTTTTATTACCACTAGCGGCAGACCCACGTGATGTGTGAGAATATAAATATTATGTAATGATGTGTAATATATAAAAAGTAACAATTACTTCAAGTATTGTCCATCCCAAGCCAGATACTAAAAATATTAATAGATTTATATATGACCCACAACACAAAAGAGGTAGTAATAAAAGGAAAAAAAAAAAAAAAAACCAGTAATCAAAAGAAACAATATTATTAATCTAATCCTTCAATTGAATTATAAGTAACAGATATCAATTGTGAATTTAAATTTATGCCAAGGAATTGCATAAATCAATAAAAGACACATTCCACATGTGCAAGTTATTAACAGTTTTGTCCCAAGGAACTGCATAAATCAAATTTTTTGCATCAAGGGGCTTGTTGATTTTATGTGTTTTATTTTATTTTGTTTTTTTTTTTGTTTTATTTTTTTTTTCTAGCAACAGATTTCGAACCCAAAGTGCATTCTTGAAAGTGGGAAACTCTTACATCCACCTAATTAGGAGAGAAGATTGCAAAAGCAGAAAGGTAGATGGGACAATTGAGTGACATCCTAAAAAATCCAAATACAATGACAATGAGACATGGTGGGAAATTGAAAGCCCCCCACCTTTGCCCAAATATGTCTGTAGAATTTCAATGATACTCACAATATGTTCCTAAACCCAAATATATGGACTATATGACACAGTGAAAAGGATAAAACCCCACATCTTTACTTAAAAAAAGTCTGAAAAAAATACAAAATTAATTGAATCACCTGAAATAGGAATTCAATCATATAAACAGAGAAATAGGTACATAACTAGTTATGTTCATATATGTTAATTATGCAGGAAAAAACTCACAAACTTCATGCAGATATGCAAAGGTAAAAGAAATTTGTGATTGCAAAAATTGGCAAGATGTTCATGTGCAAATATCATAATGATCAAAATAAATAAAAACCATTATACAAAATTTAACATTTAAATAAACAAATAAAAAAGAAAGAAGGTATGATATGTGTTTGAAAAATGAAAGTACCTGGAGTCTGAGTGAATTAAAATCAGAAAGAATATGATAAACATAAAAGTGGTGTGTGTGCTGTAATTCTTCTCAAGTTATGAAAAGTTACAATATGCATTTCTCTCTCTATTCCTCTATTAGTTATTTTCTCTAATTTCCCTCTTTTATTCATTCAATTCTCTTGGAGGTTAGGCTACCTCTAATTAGCCATAAACTCTTGAATTAGGATCTTAACCATGGGGTCTTTTTAAAAAGGACAACTACAAAAAACTAAGGTAGTTGTCCTGAACCTAGACATTCCGAAACTCATGACCTTAGAAGGTATACACCCAACAAATAAAAAGGGGAAAAAGAAATTACAATCACTAAACTGATATATACAAATATGAGTATGGCCTTGAACTTCAAGTTATCACAGATAGAGGTGGGAGGTGTTAGGCAAATCCAAATTGAAATAGCTAAAAGTGGATCTCTGCCAATTATATAAAGTGTACAACTTATTTCTTTCTTTTCTTCTTAAATATCCCACTCTTGTACGTTAAAGAAAAGAGAAAAATTATTGAGCTGCAGCCTAAAAGAGCTTAAGCATATATAGTTCCGCTTCTGTATAACTTTAAAGTCACTAAGACAAATAAATGAAATGAAACTGAGTTAGCATGAAGCTAGGACCCACCATTAGATTTTCCCAACAACACAACATTAATTGAATCGCTTGAAATAGGAATTCAATCATATAAACAGAGAAAGAGGTTCATAGCTAGCTAAGTTCATGTGTTAATTATGCAGAAAAAAAGCTCACAAACTTCATGCGGGGATGCAGAGGAAAAAAAAATTAGTGACTGCAAAAAACTGCAAGGATTTTCACTTGCAAATATCATAATGATCAAAATAAATAAAACCCACTATACAAAATTTAACATTTAAATAAATAAATAAAAAAGCAAGAAGGTCCGATGGTATATCTGGAGCATTTGCAGCACTGGAGAAGAAATAACCCTTGCTACGAGATACAACAACAACAGATGATAGCAAATATAAGGCACCTAACTATGCGCACAATACCTGTCAAGGGACACATCATAAGTAGACTTAATTAGTATCACGTGTTCTGCCCATCCCATAACTAATTTTAATAGCGTCTTCCTAGACAATTTGTCTACATACAAATATTGGTGCTTGCACAAAGCAAATTTTAAGCTGATTAAAGAAGCTTTAAAGAAACATTCATACATAACCAAGGAATGTTATTAGATTTGTTGAAGTCTCAAAGGACGTCAAGAGGGATAAGGGGATGGCATTGTTGTGCAGTCCCTGTCAAATTTCATACAGAAGAAAAAATATTGCATCACACACACACACACACAAACACAAACACACACAATGAATGCACAAATGCAAGCATGTACTTGCTTAAACAAACGTCTATTAAATTTTTTTTTAAAAACCACCAATTGGTAGCTCCATTAACATCAAGGTAACTTCAATTGTCTTGAACTGGAAAGTCCGAATTTCATTACTGTGCAAAATTGACTTGTACCAAATGCAATGCTGATATGTGGAAAATATATACCGTGCATCTATTTGCCACATTTATGGCATTTGAGGGACGTGCATCCACACCCAAAATGTCATTTTTCCCAGGCTGTAGATAACAAATGCCTTGATGTAACATAAAGCTGAATTGAAGATAATCAAGACATACTAATCATAAATTTCTAACCACCTTGCTAAAACATAGTCTAGCAAAGTAAAGTATTAACGACTCTTTCTATAATTCTCACCATAGTAACCTGAAACCGAGAGGGGAAAAGAAGAAAGAGAAAACTTTATAAAAGGAATAGATTTTTATCCCAGTTTTTGTATAAAAAAGGACTTAATAAAACAGATGTGCAGTGCTATTAAGCCAGAAATTGAGAGACATACACCCAGTCATATTCACACCTTGGACTTCGTAGGTTCTTTTTCAATCAACAAACTGATTGAAGTTTGCAATATTTGTTCTATTATCAAGATTCAGTGTTGCATCGTGGGAGCATATCAGCACTCCATCTTTACTACCAAGGATGTGTGTTTCTATGAAATCTGCCTCCTCTTCAATAGCTCTCACCTAGTGTTGTGTTCAAGTTTTAAAGGTCTAACGTGAATCATCTATACTGCTAATTAAGGAGCTTCCCCTGTTCCTCACTTTTTTGGTTCAAAAATTCCCTACACCCCTATGTTTAAGAAGAGACAAAACTAAAGGGCAATCCGGTAAAAATACAACTTTAACTCCCACTAAAACATTGTCTAAAAAATAGAGTTGCTTTCTTTCTCTTGTTGATTTTCAAATTGCTTTATCCACTTAAAAAAAAAAAAGCTTTTTTAACTTATAAATTAGATTTTCAAAATAAAAATTATATATAAAAAATAAAGACATAGATTTTTTTTGCAATAAAATAAGACTACTAAACCCAAAAAATCCTCTTTGCATGCACAAAGCGTGTGCAATGAGGCTAGTCAAATAAATTGTTTTAGAAAGCCAAAGGTCTGAAGTTTTAAAACTGTCTTTGGAATGGATAATTATTGGGTACTTCCAAAGTACCATAAATACGTACTCCCTCCTCTCACATAACTGTGGGTCTCACTAATTAAATTTATGATGGGACCCACAATTCATGTAAGAGGGGAAAGTACACATTTATAGTACTCCTGGAGTATTCAATAATTTTCCCTTTGGAAGAGCAAAAGGAAGGGATATAGAAAGGGTTGGTGTTAAAAGAGTAAAGGGTATTTGGATTGGGTTTAGGTGTTATGGTGGACAGAATTAATATAATAGACATGCATATAGATTTGGGCTTTATGGTGGACATCATTAATGTAATAGTGGGCTTCATGGTTAATGTAATAGTGTGATCTATGGTGAAGTATTTTCTTTTTAGTAGTATTTTAAAATTATAGGAGAAATTCAGGAAAAAGAATGGTAATACATGGCTGCTGATGTGGCTCAACGAGAGTGTAGTAATATTAAATGCTACGCTTCAGTTTTTATGGTGGTTTTATTAAAAAAAATTTACAATTTAAACTAATCTAACAATGAGTAATGTATTTTGTAATTATATTTGTATTTATTATGGGAACAATCATAAATGTAATATAGGAACAATCCAAAACACCAAAAAAACGTAAACTAAAAAAAATTAATAAAACTTAACAATGATTAATTGAACCAATATTAGGATAAAATTTTGTTTTTGATAATCTATTAAGGTTATTTTCTTTGTAGAAATTATAATTTTAGCCACCCAAAATATATTATCAAAGAAACAATTATTAGCAAAATATAAGAATTAAATTTCTATACATGCATTATTATAAAATAATAATAATTAAAATAAAATTGCAAAAGTTAAAATTTGTCACCTATCCGATTATTTTCGTTTGGCTAACCTTTGTTTTTCTTTAAATGAATGACATTATAGAGTACTTCTAATACAACTATTAAGAGTACTTTGTCCACTACAAAGGATTAGAAAATAAACAAAAATTAGTAAGGTCTCATAGTTTAACATCTAAATTGAGCACTATAAAAAATCATGCTATGTAACAGAATAAATACCAAATTATCCAAATCATGCTATGTAATAGAATAATATTATATTTTTATATGCTATATTTAATTTTTTAGAACACAATAGGATAACATTTAACAATCAAAGAGAATAATAAATAATAAATAAATAATAATAATAATAAAAAAACAACAACAACAACAACAATTTAAAAAAACAAAACTAAATTGCATTAACCCAAAATAGAGTTTTAAGGAATATAAAAAATTATCAACCTAAAGTAGAGATGCAAGAAAAATAAAAAAATCCACCAAAAAATTTAGAGAGAGAGAGAGAGAGAGAGAGAGAGAGAGAGAGAACCATTTTTTTGTGAGGGAAAACTATGCATAGAATAGAAGAGATAGTGACAAATTTATAGTAAGAGGGTGTGAATAAGAGGAGACAAAAATAAAGGAAGATGAAAAGAAAGAGGAAGAATGATATTAATGTAGAGGGTAGTGGGGAGATGAAAAGGTAAGGGAGGGAGAAAGATCAAAGAAGTAGTGGGGAGATGAAATGGTAAGGGAGAGAAAAAGGTTGGAGAAGTGTAAATATTAAAAAAATAAATGTTAAAAACAATTATAGGAAAATTGGAAAGAAAAAAAAAAAACCCCTAAAGCTTGAAAATGCTTCAATGTTTTTTTTTTCCTTTAATCTGAAAAGGCTCACACAAAACCCTAAAGCTAAACTGAAAAGGTTTTGGGTTGGGTTTAATAGTGGAACTAAATAAATAAGAGGTGGGCTAGGTTAATTATACAGATTTATTATAAGGTGAGAGTGGAAGTAAATAAATAAGTAGTGGGTTGAATTTATTATAGAGTGATAGTGAAAGTAAATAAATAAGTAGTGGGCTGCATTTATAGTGCTGAAAATTGTAAAATCCATTTTAAAATTGTAGGACAAATTATATTTATAAAAGAAAATGACGTGGCAGCTGATGTGACGCAATGTAAGAATATCAACATTAAAAGCTACGCTTCAACTTTTAGTAATATATAGACTAGACAAATCAGTGTTTGATCACTTTGGTTGCTGGTGGCTGATGGGCACTTGGGGTTGAGATTGAAAGGATCTAAACCTAAGGATATGGTTGCTACCTTGCTGGGAACCTGGGATGGCTTTTTTGGCTTTTGGGCAAGAGTTAACTCTGGTTACAAAATTTGGTTAGGTTCAAGCTTTTAAATGAGGTGGAATGTTCTAGGCCTTTGATTGTTTTTAGGCAGATCCTAACCCTTAACTAGACACTCTCCATTTCAAATAGAAATGGAGAGGATCCGGATCCGCCATTCCTGTCAGTACAAGATGCAAAACTACAAGGTTAAATACAATATATTGATACACAGAACCTAGACAACCATGTATTGGCTCATTGGCCCATTGTAGTGTTGCTTTCCAAGCTGGTCAGAGTAGCCTCGAATTTCTGCCCTTCACGTAGTCTCCGTATAAATATGGGACACATCATTTTTAAGCTATAAAATTAAATAGCTATAACTATAATGGAACAAGACCCGATATTTCTCGACTTATCAATTATAAGGCAAGTGCTTCATCCAGAGAGTCAAACGGGGAGAGGATTCATCTACTGCCTTCCAAACAATATTGTATGCAGAAATTTTGAAGCATCCAATAAGAAAAAATCGAGTTTTGTCGTTTTGTCTTTGTTTTCGGTAACTCCATGTGAAAAGTATGGACAAAGGTCCAAAAGATTAAAATAAGGGCTTATTGCAATGAATAAATTATAGTGTTGGTTGGTTGTTGTCCACTTGTCCTGCACAAAATTAAAATACACAAGATTCCTTTTTGCAAGTAGCATTAACATTTACCTGCCAAGATAGTGACAAAATTTTATAAAGAAAAAATAAAGAACAAAACTACACGAATGGACTTTAGAAATCAATCAGCTTGTCTTCTTCTGCACAATTAGTGCTCAAATATGAAGTGCATGGTTTATTGTTCACATGTTGAACTTTTTTTTTTAAGTTCACATGTTGAACTTAAAGTTTCTCAATTCCTATTTTTATTGTTTAGTTTTCTTTTTCTTATTCTTTTTTTAATTTGTATTTGTTTTACGGGGTGCAATTTAAAGTTTTTGTTCCTTTTATAATTATGGTAGACAGCTATATAGTTGTTTTCAAAATTGTTAATAAGGTTCTATATATAATGATGTTTCATAAAGTAACATTTTATCAGATCTCCTCAGCTATGTGAATGAGATGGTTGCTAATTTTGGTTAGCTGTGAGTCTGTGACACTTAAAATGAACTTTCATGTTTTTGAATTAGGATATCCTCTAGATTTTACACATTATTCTACATGTTTTGAAGGCACTAGTTTTGTTAAATTTGGATAGCTAGGAGACTTTCTTATATGCACTTAATTACCGGGAAACAAAGAAATAAAATAAAAAAGTCTCAGACACGCTTACAAGTGATACAACATGGGGACCGTTCCAAGTTCTTATTATCTTATCAAATGATTAATATGGAGTATGAAATACCTTTGAAATAGTAAGAAGAATAATTAAATATCTTTGAAATGGTAAGAGGAACAAATCTCGATCGATGCAGGTGTGCGGTTTTAACCTTTTAGGACTTTCCTTGAGGTTACAACTTACAAGGGAAACATCTTCCAAGATAGAACTGAGCTATTTCTCTATTGGGGGGAGAGCGTAATAAAAGACTGATTCAGTCTGATTGGTATATACAACCAAGTTGTGGTGTTGTTGAGATTACATTTGACTAAACTATACTTTTCTCTCTCTATATTGTCCCGAGCAATATTAATTTTTCTAACAAAATTCACAACCAAAGAGCTATTCTAGTTTTGAGTTTGTCTTGTATTCAATACTTGATCAGATAATTATACAGGGTATGGTGTTAAATTACTACATTTCACTAACCATACATCTCTTAAGTTCCCTTTATCTTAAATGAATTCAAAAGGTTGGACTCCACTTTATATAACGAAACAGTAATAGATTAAATCATTAAGTTTATCAATTTTTCAAAAGTTTAAATTATTAAGTAATTATGAATTTAATCAATTAAGGTAACACTTTCTTTTCACATGAGTTTAAGCCACATTTATTAAGTGGGGCGTAATACGTGTATCATGTTAAATTAACGATTATTCCAAAAACTTATCATATATTTTATAAAATTAAATAGCTATAACTATAATGGAACAAGGCCCAAATATATCTCAATTTAGAATTATAGAAATTATAAGGCAATGCTGCTTCTACATTTCTCTACTGCAGTCCTAACAATGTTGTATGCAGAAATTTTGAAGCTTTCAATGTGAAAAATCTTGTTTTGTTGTTTTGTCTTTTGTTTTCAGTAACTCCATATGAAAGTATTGACAAAGGACCAAAAGATTGAAATGAGGGTTAAGTTTATTGCAATATATATGAAATTTCCGTTTCAAAAATAAAATGAAGAGGGTTCAATTCATGGTTATTTTCTTCCATATATCTAAGATGCAGTACTGTATACATTTTTACAACCTTTTAATTATGGTGTTGATTAATTGGTTGTTGTCCTGCACAAAATGAAAATATACAAGACTAATTTTTGCAAGTAGCTTTGGCATTTACCTGCCAGTAATATAGTATATAGTGACAAAAATTAAAAAGAAAGAAAAAAGCAAAACCACACGACTAGTCGGTTTAAGATCTGCTTATTTTACTGAAATTGAAATTTTTTTACTGAAAATATTGTAGATAAATATAAAACTTAGCTAAAATAGTACAGTGAAACTATGAATAGTATCAAAAAGTGCAGTGTGACTCGTAAATAGTAACAAAAATAAACGAAATAGTAAAATATGCTGTCAAATATAATCTATCCAAACACAACCTTAATGGAAATCAATTAACTTGTCTTCGTGTCTGTTTGGCAAGATTATTTTTGCCAACTTATTTTATTATTAAGCTTATTTTTGCTACTATTCATGGACCTTATTACATTTTTTTGTACTATTCATGAGTCCCACTATATGATAATTTTTTAGATAAAATACTATTTTAGTCCCCAGACTTTATAAAGAGTTTTCTTTTAAAAAAAAAAATAGTTTTATCATATTTTTCATAATCTTGTCTATAACATTTTTTTATCATTATCATATATTTATTGGTTGATGATTTGTATAAAATAGACATTAAATAAGAGGTAGAACTATTCAATAATTTTTTTAAAGTCATGGTGTATGCAGATTATGATTATATATATATATATATATATATATATATATATATATATATATATATATAATTTCCCTAGTTAGAATTTGATTAGTTTTAAGACCATTTTGTATTATTATATTTAATTGTTGATTTTATTGCACTATAAAATTTTTAATGTCCTCTATATAGCCATTTTTATTTTATTTCTTACTCTTCTTTACCACCTTTTTATTTTCCAAATAATAGTTATTAATTGACGTTTGATTTCATTTTCTTTTCTTCCTTTATTTATTCTTTATTACTTTGTATGTTCTTTTACTAGTTGAAAATTTTATGGTTATCAATAAGAAATAGATATCATGGATGGCTTAAATAGTTATAGATGTAGTTACGTTGGTGGTATGTCAAAGGATTTTTTTTTTTTCTTCTAAATTTTCAAGGAAATATGAAAGACATTTCTCTAGTTTGGTCTCAATCAATTAAGATATCCATAATATATTAACAGAAGTAATAATGAGCCTTAAATTTTTTTAATGTATGAAGTGGTTAGGTTAGTGGTATGTCAAAGGTTTTATAAAAAAAATTTAAAAATAATTCCAAGGAAATGTAAAAGGCCTTTTTTTGAAAAAAAGAAATTGTGACTTTTTTTTTAATTGTACAAATATGATTGTTTTAATCACCTTGTTTATAGATTTCATTATTAAGTTATAAACATCTAAATTAAAGTAGATGAATATATAAATGCAAAAGTATAAGAAAAGTTACAACTGCACAAGATAAATATATATAGATTTTTTTTTATAATTCATGAATCATTGTTTCATTTTTTACTTATAAATATCTAAATTAAAATTTTATTTTGCAAAAAAAAATCTAAATTAAAATAGATGAATGTGTAAAACATTTTTAGTAGATTGTATTATAAAACATTTTTTTCTCAATATTTTATGTAACTTTTCCCATAAGATCAATATTGTTGGCATTCTTTAAAGATGATACATAATATATTTTAGAAGAAGAAGAAGAAGAAGAAACAGAGACTATGCTAACACATAATATAAAATTATTAAGTTTATGTGATTTAAATATGTGGCAAAAAAAAAATTAAAGTATCTATGATAAAAGTTTTTATCTAAATGATATATAGTAGTTCATATTTTTTTAAACTTAATATAAAAAGTTCATTCTCAACAGCTTTTTTAAGTCTACAAATTGCTCAATCTATGGGCCTAGTCACATTCAAAGGTTGCTATCTAAATTATAAATTATATGATCCTTTATCACACAAATATATTGATTCCCCCAACGTATGGTAAAGAAAGGCAGGTTTGTGTCTAGCCATTTTCTTGATTTGTGCCGCATAATTTAACAGTATGGAGGATGTGACTTGATTTAAATGTTAAATAAAATAAGATGAGAGGAAAAAAGAGTAAAAATAAACTATATAGCAATAAACATCAAATTATCCAAGTCATTCTATATAATATAATGACATTATATTATTATATACTATATGCATAATGCAGTAGGATAATATTTAATCAAAGAAAATATAATAGATAACAACTTAAAACACAAAAATAAATTGCATCAACCCAAAGTAGAATTCTAATTAACATAAAAAAATCATCAACCTAAAGAATTGAGGCAATGAAAATAAATAAAAAAGAAAAAAGAAAAATTTGAGAGAGAGAGAGAGAGAGAGAAGTAACTTTTTTTGTATGAGAAAATTATGCATTGAATGAAAAGGAAAATGTCAAATTTATAGTAAGATGTTGAAAATAAGAAGAGTCAAAATAAAGGAAGACAAAAAGGTAGAGAAAGAATAATACTCCCTCCGTCCCACTTTTTTTGTCCTTTATTCCATTTTGAGATGTCCCAAAATATTGTCCTGTTTCTAAAAATAAAAGTCATTAATTTACTAATGTTCCTATTATACCCCTATTAATTTATTAATTCAATTTTTTGATAAATTTTTTTAAAGGTAGTTTTGGAAACTTATACATTTTTTAAAGGTAGACAAGATAATAAATGATATTTCCTTAAAAAATTTGACTTTTCAAATAGGACAAAAAAAATGGGATGGAGGGAGTACTAAGGTAGAAAGTAGTGGGGAGATGAAGAGATAAAAGGGAGGGAGAGTTTTGGAAAATTAATAATAAAAATAATGGTTAAAAGATATTTTAATTTTTAAATAATGGAGTTTTTAAGTCACCTTAAATGAGAAAATGTTTAATATATATATATATATATATATAAAACAAAAATTGGAAACAAAAATTGATGGCATGGCTGCTGATGTAGCTCAATGTGAGCATAACAATATTAAATACTACGCTTCAACTTTTAGTAATATATAGATATAGATATAGATAATATATATAGAAGATTTCAAATGTTTCAATGTCATTTTAATTTTTATTATCTAAATTTAGGAATTAGAGAAAATTGCATTTCAACCCTAATTTGATTTATTTACATGTGGAATCTTTAAGTTACTCGGCTAATTCTTTTTTATAACCTTATTAAACATAATACATTCTTGTTGATTGTGCTTATTAATTTTGGACTAATTTACAAAATATGGCAATGAGTAAACCGATACATGAGACATTTTGACTGGACAACCTCACATTTGTGATTTTTGCTTTAACCTCCCAGCTCCAATTTAGTAACTGCTCACGTTCTCGCTCTTACTTAACGTAGGATTCGCTGGTCGTGTCCTTTAAGAGTTGAATTTGATTAAAGTGAAGACGATAACTTACAAAATTATGGGTATATTCAATACTCCTAAATTAAAAGCGGGATTGGTCTATGGTTAATGGTCTATTCAGTAACAAATAAATAAGAATTTTTATTGGGAAAAATTAATGGTTAATCAGTTTTAAAGTTCAATGGCGTATGCCTTTTCCAATCACTCGTAAGATATGATTTTTTTTCCCGATAATACTTAAAATATTATGATTTTTCTATGGCTGAATGGCTGATAATTACTATGCCATTTTCAACTGGCCCATATGGTCAAACTTTTTTTTTTTTGATGGTCCATATGGTCAAACATACAAACCCAGTTATTTGAAAGAGTAATTAAGGCCCATAAAGTTCAAAGTTCGAGGATTGAGACCATTTAGCACATTCCACTAGAAAAAAACCACCACCACCGCTACCAATTTTTTTTTTAAATAAAAATAAAATTATAAAAATGAATGCATTTTACCTTATGCTTATCACGTTTGCTCTATGAGAATTATTTTTTAAGTATTTTTACCACCCAGATGACTATTAACCATTCTTTGGTGAAGATGTCATTTTCGGGCCTCTTGATAGACATCTTTTTGTTAACTCAAATCAATATTAAGTAATAAAGAGTTGTTTAATGTTCTAAGATAAGTTTTTGGAATAATTGCTAATTAACATGATACACGTGCTAAGTCCCACTTAGTAAAGGTGGCTTAAACTCACATGTAAAAAGAGAGTGTTAGATTAATTGATTAAATTCATAATTTCTTAACGGTTTAAACTTTTGAAAAAAATGGTAAACTTAAGGCGTAAATGCACTTTTAGTCCCTACATTTTGACCATATTTCTATTTTGGTCCCTACATTTTCATTTCACCACTTTTAGTCCCTAAACCAATTAACGCTTGTTATTTTAGTCATTTCCGTCAGTCAACAGATAGAAAAAACTGACATGGTTGATGTGGGCATTAAAAAATTATTTTGCATTTTTTAAATGCCAAAATTAAAAAAAAAATTAATTACTCAATTTTAATTAAAAAAAAAACAAACAAAAAAATTATTTTCTTTCAAACAAAAATTTTACTTTCTTTTAATTAAAATGATTTTTTTTTCTTCAGAAGATCACCACCACTGAATCAAACCCAAGGGAAAGAACATTATTACTTATCATTATTATTTTTAATAAGAACATTACAACTTGTTCTTCGTGTTCTTCCCAGATCAAACCCAGCAACCAAGAACACAAATCCAGCAACCAAAAACTCAAACCTAGATCACAACAACACAAATGAAAAAAAGAAAAAGAAAAAAAGAAATAGAGACCAAACACAAACACAGACCCGGATCACAAATAGAGATCAAACACAAACGAAACCCAGATCACAACCCAAGCCAAAATCATCAGCGGACCCAACCATCAATCCATGTTCACAACACCCACATGCAAGCCTCCAAATTTTTCCCATTGGCTTCTTAAATGGTTGAGTCGTCATTGTCGACCTGGAAGTCCTTGACGAAAATGAACTCGACCCGGCCGATGTCCTCAACGGCGTCGTTTTCAAGGTTGAATTGCTTCTTTTTGTTGATGTTGTTGTTGTTGTTGTGGTGCTTTATGAGAGATTTGACGAAGTTGAGAAAGTGAGACCGCGAAATTGAGTGGATAGCATCGCTAAGCTTGTCGAGAAGGTCCCAGATTTTCTCCGTAATCGCTTCGATTTCTTCCAACTCCAGAATCTGCCTGAGGTTATATGACGCGCCGCTTGGATCTGAGGTTTGTGTTTGGTTTCTCATAAAGTATAAGAAAATTTGGGTTTTGAGTTTTGAGTTTGGGGGCCAAAAATCTGGGTTTGAATTAGTGTCTGGGTGTCGAAAATCTGGATTGGAATTTTGTGTTTGATGTTTTCGTGGTGTGGGGGTTTGAAATATGGGTTTGAATTTAAATTTTTGAATCTAGGTTTGAATTTGATTTTTTGGGTTTTAAATTTGTTGGGTTTCTGTTCTTGTTCAAATATTTAATGTGTTCATGTTTAATTTATCAATTTTATTTAGGTCTTGAACGAGATTAGAGAGAGTGTCTTGAACATTACAAATAGATAGAGTTTGGGCCAGTCAGAGTTTGAATCAATTGAAAAGGAATGCGAAGATGAGTTTGAATCATTGAGTTTTGAACGAGATGGAAAAGGAATGAATCACTGAGTCTTGAACGAGATTAGAGAGAGTTTGGGTCAGTTAGTCAGAGTTTTTAATTAAAATTGAGTAATTCATTTTTTTTTTAAAATTTTGGCATTTAAAAAATGCCAAATAATTTTTTTAATAATATTTTAATCAGTCTGTTAGCCACGTCAGCTTGTTTCGTTTGTTAACTGACAAAAATGACTAAAATAACAAGCATTAATTGGTTTAGGGATTAAAAATAGTGAAATAAAAATGTAAGTATCAAAATAGAAATAAGGTCAAAATGTAGGGACTAAAAGTGTATTTACGTCAAAAATTTATTATTACTAAAAACATTGTAATAAAATATTTTTTAAATAATAAAATACTGTTCACACTGTACGGTAAATTTGATTTTTTCCTCATTTGCTTGCAACAGTTCCGTGGGTCCCCTAGAACGCGTGAACAGTATCTAACAAACGCCACTGAAATTATCGTGTACTCTTTATTATTGTCTTAGCATTTTTCAGTCCAAAAGTCTCACCCGTTGTGCAGAACTTATCTGACTTAAACGTTAGAAATTAAGAAGGTTTCTAGAAAGCAAAAAAGTTTAGAGAAGGTTGGTGGAAGCTTGATCATAGAGAAGGAATCCAGACAATCACACACAAAATACAAATCTGAATACACAGATCACAAATTCAAAATTTTACCCATACCGTTTTCACTCTCTGTCTCCCTCTCTCATCTCTCTCTCCGTTTGTGGCTTGGTGCTTCTCCTCCTCCCCTCCGATCCGATCTACTGTTAACGCTCACACTCACCCACGAGTTTAATCGGCTAAGGTATGCTTTTTCTCTTCTCTAATCTGAGTTGATTTCACTCTCTGATGTCTTCCGAAATCCCTCTCCCTTTTTTTTTTTCCTGCGTCTCTTCGTTTTCTGTTGTGTGGCTTTTACTGTTTTAACATTGTTGGCTAAAAAAAAAGTTTGCGAAAGGAAAAGGAAAAAACAAGAGAAAGGACTACTATCACAGCCCACAGGTCACAGGTGTAGGCGCATAAGCTATTTGATATATGGGTTTGCTTTTAAAGCAGGCATAAATAAATAATCTTAGGAAATTTTTTATAAAAAAATGAAAATATAATTTACTGTTTTGATAATTTTTTTTCAAAATAGGTAATTAATAACTCTAGCCGGACTATATATATATTTGAGAATTAATCCATATTCGGTACCCACTTGTGTAGTCAACCTCACCGACTAAAGACTTCTGTAGTCACTTTTTCCTCAAATAATGCAGGTTCATGATTCTTTTTATTTTGGGTAATCTGGAATTTGCATTAACAGAAACTAAAGGCAAACAGCTGTTGCATCATCTTCTGTGGAAATCGTTCATTTTGCTTGGTTTTACTTTTCTTATCATTTTTTTTTTTTTTAAAACTGTGTGCTTATGCTTCGTACAGAGTGTTACTAATCTCATCTGAGTCAAGTTTTCTGAGAGAGAGAAATTAAGGAAAAAGAGTGAAAGAAAAAAAGTTAAGTGGATCTGATCTACAGAGCCCAATCTCAGGCAATATCTAATAACAGAGAAGAGCTAACTTCAGATGGCATACGTTTCATTGGAGTAAGAAGAAAGGCAGATGGCAGAGAGGGCAGTATCCTCTCTCATCGACAGGCTGGTTCCCTTGCTGACCCAAGAAGCAAAACTGTTACGAGGCATTCATGGAGAAGTTGTTGACATCAAAGATGAACTGGAGAGCATTCAGTCCTTCCTCAAGGATGCAGATGCAAGGGCGGCAGCAGAAGAAGACATGAACGAGAGCGAGAGTGTCAAAGCATGGGTGAAACAAGTAACAAAAGTCGCTTTACGCATAGACATTGCCATTGACCAATACTTGCTTCAGGTGGCACAACACGGTCCTCATCGGCGAGGTTTTACTGGTTTTGTCCATAAAATAACTCACTCACTCAAAACATTAAGACCCCGCCATAAGATAGCAAGTGAGATTCAGGACATCAAAGCATCAGTGCAGAAAATCAAGGCAAGAAGTGAAAGATACAGCTTCCAATCCACTGGTCAAGGATCAAGCAGTGGTGCTCGGAATGTTAGGTGGCAAGACCCTCGAATGGCTTCTCTTTTTCTTGAAGATGTTGATGTTGTGGGCATTGAATCTCCTAAAGATGAATTACTCGGTTGGCTCATAAAAGGAGACTCTTACCGTACTGTAGTTTCAGTGGTGGGAATGGGGGGACTGGGCAAGACCACTCTTGCCAAGAAAGTCTATGATCACCATATGATGAGAGAACACTTTGATTGTCATGCTTGGATCCCAGTGTCTCAGTCATACAACATGATGGATCTAGTAAGGAGCATGGTAAAGCAATTTTGCGAGGCAAGAAAGGAGTCTCCTCCTGAAGGAATTGACTCAGCAGACAAGATGTCACTAATTAGCAAAGCAAGAGACTATTTACAAGAAAAAAGGTATGTAGTTGTATTTGATGATGTTTGGGAAATTGATTTTTGGGGGGAGATAGAACATGCTTTACCTGATAATACAAAAGGTCCAAGGATAATGATTACAACACGGAAGTTGGATGTTGCTAATTTTTGCAAAAAATCTGCACATGTTAAAGTTCACAACTTGAAACCACTACTACCTAATAAGGCATGGGAACTCTTTTGCAAAAGGGCGTTCCAATTTGAACTTGGAGGACACTGTCCCCCAATGTTGGAGAAATCATCTCATGACATTCTGGAGAAGTGTAAAGGATTACCACTTGCTATTGTTGCTATAGGTGGTCTTTTGTCAACTAAGGACAAAACTCTCTTTGAATGGCAAAAATTGCATGATAGCCTTGGCTTTGAGTTAGGAATCAATCCTCATCTTGCAGGTGTTAGTAAAATTCTATCCTTAAGTTTTGAAGACCTGCCTTTCAACCTCAAATCTTGCTTCTTATACCTTGGTATGTATCCAGAGGACTACTCTATAAGCTGTGTAAGATTGATTGGACAATGGATAGCTGAAGGTTTCGTGAAAGCAAAGGAGGGTAAAACATTTGAGGATGTTGCACAAGAATACTTGTCTGAATTAATCCATAGAAGCTTGGTTGAAGTATCAATGGTCAAATTTGATGGAAAAGTTAGACAATGCCGACTCCATGATCTTTTTCGTGAGATCGTCCTTCAAAAGATGAAAGATTTGAGTTTTTGTCATGTTTTGTCGAAACAACAGTCAAACTTTGAAGGACTAACTCGACGTATGTCAATAGATGGAGTTTCATATAGTGTATTGAAGGGATTTGAGGATGCTCATATTCATTCTCTTTTATTCTTCAATATTAATGAATTTCCAATATCCTTCATGAGTGAATTTCTTCAAAATTTCAAGCTTGTGAAAGTATTGGATTTTGAAAATACTCCACTAGATCATCTTCCTGAAGAGGTGGGGAATTTATTGCACTTAAGATATTTAAACTTGAATAATACAAAAGTGAAGACACTCCCAAACTCCATCGGAAAGTTGCAGAATCTAGAGACTTTGGTAATGTGGCAAACAGTAATACAGGAGATACCAGTTACAATCAACATGCTTCTTAAGCTACGTTGTCTTGTAGTCCGCTATTTTGATCCCGAGATGGATTTTGGTTTGAATATTTTAAGAGGAGCTAAATTAAATTGGAGCGTTGGATGCTTAAAGGCACTGACAGAGCTAAAATATGTGGACGCAAATTATGGAAGGGTCAAATTCATTGAAGAGTTGGGAAAGTTGAGTCAATTGACGGATCTTGGCTTGGTAAACCTAACAAGGGAAACTGGGAGGGCTTTGTGTGTCTCTATTGAGAACATGAACTGCTTAAAAGATCTATTTTTAAGTTCGATCAACGAAGATGAGGTCATCGATTTACAGCCCATTTCATCTCCTCCTAAATGTCTTCAAGTCCTCCGCATAAGAGGGCGTTTAGCCAAGTTGCCTGACTGGATTTCAGAACTTCAACACCTAGTCTCATTAGAGATTTATTGGACAAGGTTGAGTGATGATCTGGGATGCACGGACGCGGCTCCCAGGCGAGCGCACCCGCGTCCGACGCGGCGGGACGCGGCGACGCGGGAGGGACGCCGCAGACCGCGCGTCCGTGCCGCGTCGTGCCACGTGGCCATTCCCGAATCGGGCCGACGCGGCTAAAATCGGCGCCGACGCGGCCGAAATCGGCGCCGACGCGGCCCGAATCGGGCCGACTCGGTCCGTATCGGCCGGTATCGGCCGGTATCGGCCGAATCGACCGAAACGGCCCGATTTGGGCCGAAATTCAAAAAAAAAAAAAAAAAAAAAAAAAGGTGCAAAACGCACCATTTGACTTAACCTAAATACCCAGACCCCCTCAGACCCTCACACTTCGTCCAAAACTCCCAAACACCCTCTCTCACTCCGTCCCTCAAATTTTCAATCTTGTGGATTATATTTAATTTATGAACATCATGTTTTAGTTATTATCTACTATTGCTCTTAAATTTGGTATTTGTTTATATAATGTGAAAAAGTAAAAGTATGCTTAGCAATATATTAAACATATATTGTAAAAATATTTTTAATAATTTTTTAATCGCCGAGTCCTGCCGCACCCGCACCCACCTTTTTCAAAAATTGCCGAGTCCCGCACCCGCACCCGCACCCGCACCCGAGTCCCGAAACGCACCCATGCTTCATAGGTGATGATCCACTCATAGCCTTTCAAAATCTGCCTAATCTAGTGAAGCTCTTACTGGGGAGAAAATCATACAATGGACAGCAATTGCACATTGGGAAAGGAGGATTTCCAAAACTCAAGGAGCTACGGCTCATAGGTTTGTCTGAATTGAATTCAGTGAATATAGAAAAAGAAGCGTTCCCCCTTCTTGAAAATTTGCATATTGCAGATTGTTCACAATTGAAGGAGGTACCGTCTGGTTTCCAACACCTCAGAAACCTTAAAGACTTGATTATTACAGATATGCCCACAGAATTCGAAAAAAGTTTGGATCCAGAGCAAGGGTCACATTATTGGATCATTGAGCATGTACCATTCATCTTACTCCAACACAAGGTTCGCAAAGGTGTTCATGGCTATGAGAGCCGCAATCTCCGTTCTAAGTATTTGAAGAGGTCAAGAGGTCAAACAATCAACCAAGATGATGACAACAAAAACAATATTAGTGGCGATGACATCAGCGTTTCAGTTGAGAAAGGTTAGTGAAATAAGTTTTTAGCGTTTTGGTGAGATTTATGCTACTGCTGCTTTTATTTATTTTTTAAATAAAAATATTGGGAACAATGCTTTGAGTCGTATTGTATCTCAATCTAAATGTGATGGTTCTCTTGTCATTTTAGAAATTGTTACTATATTTCATCTTTTATTGCTTTTAGAATCTGAATTTTCATATTATTTTCGAATTGCACGAGATCTATGAAAAATTTGATTAGCATGTAGGGGTTTTATTGAAGAGGCAGTACCAAACATACATAAAACTTGTTTTATTGAATCATTTAATTTTAAGATTTTCGTTTTTTAAATTTTTGTAAAGATACATTTCTTTTGGTCACATTAACGTCTTCCATTACTAATTAAAGTTATTTCCATTCGTGTAGGTAAGCAAGTAATTTCTACGTAGTGATGCCAATTGGAATTTGTTTGAATCTCTCTACATTGGATCATTCTCATGTGCACCTTAGTTATGGAATTGTTGGACTTTATCTACCGACTTGAGCAGAGAGTGGAGACATAAATGTTGCTATCGGTTGGATTTATGTTCTGACAATCAACCCAGAAGATTTTTGGCTTTTGAATTTTATTTAATTTGTTCAAATGCTTGTTATTGTGTCTTTGGTACTGCTAGTTGTTTTACCCCAAATAAGTGGTTGTCTTTGACATAATTAAGGACTTCTTTGTTAAATTTTTTTTCCCTGCTGTTGTGATCATTTTTTAACTGTTTATATATCCTATGAAAGGATATGAACCTCTTTGAATTATGTTCTTTCTGGTTTTGATATCCCTCAATTATAAGATATTGCTTCTATCCCTTTGGTCAAGTTTAGGATGGTCCAATTTTTTGGAGAAAAAGGACGGTCCAAGTCCAGAGTTCAGTACTCTGGACTGAACTAAGATTTCATTTTTGGGTACCAGACATAAAACAAAAAAAGTTTTCAACATGTGAGAATGAGAGATACAAAAGTTTAATATGAAATTAATTCATGTCAAATAAAATCGATATCTATTCAATATTAACAGAATATTAAACAAAAAGACATAATAATGATCTATAATCTATATTAAATATAATAATGTAAGCATGATATTTAAGTTTGGAAAGCTCTTATTGCACCACATCATTGGAGATTGTTAACGTAGTTAAGGAGAATTATGGTTACAATAAGTATGATGTTGTTCATGGTTTTGTTCTTTATTTTGGAGAACTGAAAAGGTAGAAGATACCAATGTGGTGAATATTGATACATGTGTAAATGAAAGTTCAAATTGATTGACATAGACTACAACAATGACCTCCTAAAAAGGCCTTACAAGGTGTTTGTCAAAATGCTTTACCAATTAGATTTGGTTATATGTAACATCAATCAGGCCGCTCTCATTGCCTCTTTGAGCCCAACCCAAGTGAGTTATTTTATCGTTGTGACTTTAAGAATGTTCTATTTTTTTGCTAAGACTCTATGACTTTATGAAAGTTAAATTGTTGTCATTAACTAGGCATATTTTATGCACTATAGCTATTAAATCTATGGCTTTACAATGCAATTTTAATTCAACTATACTTTTGGATAGTTAGATGAATTTAGTAGAGGCTAATGGTGCACTTTTGCTAAGCATTTTTTTAGTGGTTGTTTTGGTTTTATTTTAATGAATAGTAGAATGCATTGAGGAGAATGTAACGTAATATGATCTTTTGAAGAAAAGCTTCAATGAGGAGAATGTATTTCAATGTTCTCCCCCATTTGCTTATTATCCATTAGAATGGCCTCTTTGAATCTAATAGCAGATAATGGTTAGTAGTCTGGACCATTCATGGATGAATTTGCTTCTCTTTAAAATTAGATTGTATGAGAGAACTTGATTTAGAACTATATAAATGGGTGCCGAATTATATAAATGTTATATAGCATGATTTTGTAAAATACTACACTTATTCTTAGTAGTAAATTTACGTACATTTTGATCGATTTGTCAGCCTTAAAAATATATTCTTAATTCTTTGGAAAAAGTGAACACTAATCTTTTGATTTTTTTCGATTGCTCTATCATATTGAAGAAAATACCAAATATGCTTGTTGATTGGGCAAATCAGGGACGTCAATTAGGCAAAGAAGGAATTCTTTTAACAATGTGACCTTTTTAGTGCTTAGTATGAGACAAATCTTGGGTTTAAAAAATATATATATATATATATATATTTTATGGTTTGAAAAGTTGATAGACTTAAAGCATGCTATACTAGAGAATGATATCCTGTAATTATCCAAGTAGTTTATAGTAACAGCCTATAAAGCAGAATGTATTGGCTGTAAAGCTCATCAGCAGCCATTTTGTCACGAATATCAACAAGATTTTACAAATGTAATATAAGTATATAAAACCCTTGAAAATCCTAATTTACCCTAAGGGAGGAGGAGGTCCAACCCTAGATATGCATATTGGGAACATTAAGAAGAAACAACTGATCTAAGGATCATTGGTTATTGACCTAAACTAATCGAATAGTGCAAGGGCGGAACTATGTTGATAAGTGAGGGGCTGCCAAAAAAATGTTTAAAAATTGTCCAAGGTAAATTTGAAGCCCTAAGCCATTTGTCTTGAGTTGTCTACATTTGTCCTCCTTTCAAACTTAATTTTCACATTTTAATATTTTCACTCGTTTCCTATTAGTGTTTTGTCTTTACTATTGAAAATCCCCCCACATGTTAGACCATGAACTTGATATTGCAATTTCACCTTTTCAATTCCACTAGTTATATTTAATTTCAATTCATATTATGTCTTTTTGTAAATGTACTTTTTTTTAGAGGAAATTTTGTAGATGTACTTAAGTGATATTATATTCATATATTTTATTTCTTTAATGTTATGGACTTATGGTTGTTAAAAGGAATAAGAGAAACATAGGTGGGAAATTAACCTTAAGATACTCAATTGGTCATCTAATTTTGCACAAAGCTAGCTAATTAAAAGTTACATTGATTGTGGGTTCCAGTTAGCTCAACTGGTAAAGTCTCTGATGGTTGTATAAGAGATCTGGGGTTCATTTCCCGCCTACACCAAAAACTGATTGGTGTCTTGGTCTGATGATAAAGAGCTATCATCAGGAGCGGACGCCATAAGTTGAAATTCTCTCAAAAAAAAAAAAAGTTACATTGATTAAACTAATGCAACTTGCAAGATGGTATAATATGTTCAAAACATGTATGTAGTACTTTTTTTTTCTTGAATTGTGACTCAATATGAGATAATTTAAACTCAGCCCCCAAACAAAAACAAAAATTCTTGATTTCACCCCATAGTAGTGTATCATATAATATACTTTTGGATTTAAGTTGTTCATTCCTGAATTTTTATTATTATTTATTTTATTTTATTTATATTTATATTTTTATCTTTCAGTCTCTCAATGTAGAATGATAAATACTAACGCAACTTGCGATAAGGTATTATCTGTTTAAGTAATGCCCGAAGACAAAGTGCATGCCAAGAGGCCTAAGACCAGTTGTTATCTCTTTGATTTGGAACTTTATTAGAAACTTAACGACATACACTAGACAATTTCCCAGTGCAAGATTGACTCTGGCGCTGCGATTTAAACTTGTGGTAAGATTCCTACACGGCACATGTGTATTGCTCAAGGCTTCATAGTACTCCCGATATATTTCATAAAATACCCACACTTGAGAAAAAGAACAAATGGAGTAGTTATATGGGAATTTTTTTTTTTAATTTTTTTTTTAAGAATAGTCTCTAACAAATTTAAATTATACAAAATTTAATAAAGAAAGAACTTGAATATAGGAACATCACAAAAAAAAAAATTAAATAAATAAATAAACACAAAAATATAAAGTATTACAATGTCATTCAACTAACAATAAGAAAAAGAAAAAAGTGACTTACAAAGAGAACTGAGAATGCTGATATGAGAATAATAATGTGAGAGAGTTTGGAAAGATGATAGAGAGGAGAAAATGGAGAGAGAGGCAGAGAGCAATAGATAATACTTGCTAAGACGAGTTGCCAAGGAGAGCTAAGTTGTTCTAATTGCCAAGCCGAAGAAAGCATAGTTGACGATGCTGCCAAGGAGAACTCACAACTACAATATTTCTCTTTATATTTTTTTTAGCAAAAGTGAAATTAGATATTATTTTTATGTAATATGTTGAATGAGTTATAGATTTGAATGACTAGGGATTTTTTTTAATAGGATTTTTGTTGAATAATTTGTTCACTTCTTGTTGTTTGGCTTAGTCTTGTTTTTGTTTGGGTTGTTTTTGCTACTTTCTAATTTTTATTGTTTTTATTTGACCTTATTTTTTTTGTTTAGGGGGTTAAGGATTATGTTTGGAGGGCACGTCCACAAGATTTTCAAAAGAAATCTTATGTGACAAAAAATTATTGATGGATAAAAAAGTAATGTCTATTTGACTCAAATTAGAATCTGTAACAATTTAACATTTATAATTTGTTGTAAAATTATTATAAAAATTTTATGAATGTAGCATTACTCTTATATTTGTTAGACCAAAATTCTTGTAATTTTCAAGTCAAGGTGTTCAATACATTTTTTTAGGGTGGTACAAAAAGATCTGTTTAATATATATATATATATATATATATATATATATATATATATGTGTGTGTGTGTAAAATTTTTGCAAGCATTTATACATTTTGATGGGGATCAATCTAAGGTCAACTCATCCATAATGGTCGTCCAAGCAATCAAACCACATCTATAATAATGGCATTAGATAACCTTAAGAGTGAAGCCTAATAATAGCATCATTACTGATGCTCGTCCATCAGTAGCAAGACTATTCAATCTCATGATGGTCGTCTAGGACTAACATAAGGGGATAGACGACTAGAAGATACTTAGTAAATTCTATAAGAAAACTTCTCATAAAGCTCCATGGAATCAAACCATGATACACTGCTACTAAAATATGGAGAGAATTCCCCATGATCCGCTCCATGTTTCTCATTTCCTCTATTAACCACCCATATCACCTATGATTGTGGTAGATCAGAACAAGTAAACCCACTTCTAACTCTCTATAAAAGGAACAAGTCCTATTCATCCAAGATAAGTCCCACCATTTACTATTTTTCATTTCTTGTGTTCTAGAGAGAAAATTGACTCAACTGTCAGAGGGTCCTTGACAGTTCTTTCTTTTCTTTTCAGGACCAAAAAGCCATCACCAAAGTTTGAAGCATTTCAGCCTACTGATTTTGGTTCATCATCACTTTTTTTTTTTTTTTTTGGCAATTCAAAGTGTTCATGTGAACACCTTGACTTGAATGTGGAGCCATCACTGGACCCACGAAACCAGAGCAAACGGAACTAGAGCATGGTTTATCAAACATTGACAGGCCGATCAATATGTACATAATTAAGGTCTTTTCTTAAACATTGTGTTTGAATGGAATATTTGATATTTTCCTTAAAAAAAATTAAAATAATGGTATTTATGATCCCATCATTGTTAATTTTATTATTTAGTCTAGATAAATAAACCCCAATTATCCTTAATTTAACAAATATTAGATATGATATTAACAGTAAATATTAATGAAAATTAATATAATTGCACAACTTATAGATAATAAATAAATTAAAATAGCCACTTTTTTTTAGAAATTCGGATGCTAATGTTCTTACTTGGGGTCCAAAAGAAAAGCCATTTATGTCAACAAAAAAAAAATCTCCTTTGGTCGAACAGTACTTTCCACTGGCTTTTATTTGATGGAAAATTTTAATTTTAAGTTTTGAACCACAATCTTCCAAGATGGAATAACAATCTTCACTTTCTTATTATATAAAAAAAAAAAAAAAAAAAGATTTTTAACATTATAATTTAGGAGTGTAACAAATTACATCCTATAATTTTTGACATATATTACATGACATTAATTTTTAAGTGATAAATTAAATCCTGCAACCTTGAAATATACCATAAAAAATTAAATCCTTTTGTGTTACGCCTTGAAGACTTAAATGCATTGCACTCATTGTCGATTGATGAAGGAGCATTGCCTCTTCTTGAAAATTTTGTGATTGGGCCTAATCCGCAACTAAAAGAGGTACCCTCTGGAATCCAACAATTGAGAAGCCTCAAAGAATTGAAGTTTTTGGGCATGCCTAAAGAATTCTAAGAAAGTTTGGGTCCTAAGCAAGGGCAGCATTACTAGATTATTGAGCTTGTACCAATCATTTATATCTATCGCAAGGTTCACATAGGGTATTATAGCTATGACATTCACATTTTCTGTTCCAAGCATTTGGTGGGGTCAAGAGGGAAAACAATTAACCTGGGTGATGATCAGAACAAGAATGATGGCAACAATATCAATGCTTAATTAGTTGAAAACGGTTAGTGCAATTCTGCTTTAAAAATGGCTTTAGATTTGGTGGGTTTTTTTTTTTTTTTTTTTTTTTCTTGCTGTATAATGTTGTGGCAATTGTGTTGTAGATTTGTATAGTACAAAGCAACTGTTTTCCTTATAATTTTTCATTTGTGGAATTGCTGATTTTTCAAGTTAGGCTTAAATTGCATTGCACTTTTGTGAAAATTATAGAGGTTGAAGCTACTTTGCTAGAACTAGGCGTGTGCTGGAGTGGACATAGTATTGAACAATACTTGATCCAAAAAAAATGACGGAGAGAAGTGAACATTGTCAAAACATTGTTATGAGGATTTTACAAAGTCGCTTTTTTTTATTTTTTATTTTAATTTTTAACCCCAACTTATTCTATTTAGATAGGGTATTAAAAAATAGTTTAGCTGAAGAATTAAATTTGGGATTTCAGTTTGAGATTCTTAGGGGTAATTCTTTTTATTTTTTAGTATAAATTTCCTCATTACTAATCAAAGTTTTGTCCATTTGTTGTAGGCAAACAATCAAGTTCTACTTAGTGATGCTAATTCAAATTTGTAAGTATGGCTTTGTCTACAGACTTGGACGGGGAGTGAACATAATTGTTGCTGTTGGGACACGTTGGGATTTTCTTTTCACTAATATTAGGAAATATTAAACAAACATTCTGCCAAAGTATACACACAACACACGGCTCTACCCCACATTTTGCACCACCATAGATCTTGATAGACTTTTTAAATAATTCTCTAGTATATTTATAGCATTATTCTATGTAAGTGAAGTCTCACATTAAATAAAGATGAAAAGAATTACTAGTTTATATAATATAATTAAGCACATACTTATTAGGCTTAAGTCTTTTGGTTAATTAGATCTACCCAAAAGTCCTAGCCTTTTTGGACCCAAAAAAAAAAAAAAAAAAAAAGAGAAAGAAAGAAAGAAAAAAGTTGGTGTTGACCAAAAGAGAATTTATTTTGGTGGTAACTGTTGCACAGTGATAACCATAATAACGGCTTCTAAGAAGGCACGTGCACATTTTAAGAAAAAAGCCTGAGTTTTAATTTAAACAATAGAAAACAAGTAGATGAAAATGACTTGTCGTTGATTCTGTTTCCTCCTTCAATCATCCATTACACTCTCTGAGATTCTTCATCAATGAAGCACTGCCTCACTGGCGTATAACTTTGCTTTAGTGCTCATTGTTGCTATTTAAAACCCATTCCGGATGTTCTTTGTGAAATCTCCAACCTAACAAAAGATATTATGAATTCCACAAAGTGGGGTTAAGAAATAATATTCCACCTCAATAGCAAAGGAAGTGGAAATGGCATTAACAATAAATAATACAGGTACACAAAATCTGAACCACTGAATGATATAAAATCCTAAAGCTCCTAGCACATTATGAGTTAGCTAGGGCCTAGGGGTGGGAAAGTAACGATTACAAGGTAATTCCAAAGTGTTAAGACATGATTGTTGTTTCTGACAACGTGACTAAAGCAGACTAATCTGTCTCAAAAGCTAGAAAGAAGAAAAGCAAAAAAATAGTTTAGAGAAAGTGGGTGGAAGCTTGATCATAGAGAGGAACCCAAACAGTCCATTTGATCATAGGGAAGAGCCAAAAATAGAAGAAATAATAGACGTTTCCTTGGAGTAAGAAGAGAGGCACATGGCAGCAGAAGTAGTATCTGTAGGGAATTTAACCAAAATTCCAACTTGTGAGAAACAAAACAAATAGAGAAAACACACGTAAAAGAAAACAATCACACGCACAAGACAATATTTATGTGGTTCGGCAATTTGCCTATGTTCACGGAGTTGCAGGAATTTCACTATAAAATAAGGAGATACAATAGTGCACAAGAACACTATCAAGAAACCCAATTCCCAGTACACCCTAACTCTCTCTCACCCACAAGACAAGAAAACACTATTATTTCTTCTTTTGCGGCTGCTAGGTTATTAGGAATTATTTCTCACAACTACACTTAATACAATATATATATATATATATATATTAAAGTCGGCAGAAAAGGGATTTCCTATTACAAATAGGATTTGGTCAACAAAGTTGGGCTTGTGGCAATTCAAGCCACACACGGGCCCAACTCAACAAATCTCCACCTTGGCTTGAATTGATCAAGCTACACTAGCAAACTCCTCCATCAGCTCCACCTTAGCCCTTAAAGGCTCACAAGCTGCAAACATCAACCACAATCCTCCATAACACAATCCCTCATCCCTGCAACTCATCCTCCTGTCCTCAAGCTAGAAGACCAATTGAAGCTGCGCACAGCTTCAACTTCTTAATAGTGACACCCTTAGTCAACATGTCTGCCGGGTTCTTAGATCCACAAATCTTCTCAAGTATTACCAGTTTATCTTTAACAAGGTAACGGATAAAGTGGTATTTTGTTTGTATATGCTTCGACTTTGAATGAAAAGCCGAATTTTTGGCAAGAAAGATTGCACTCTGACTGTCACTGTGTAGAATGCCCATCTCCTGCTTCTTACCTAATTCATCTAAGAAACCATGTAGCCAAATCATCTCCTTTCCAGCTTCAGTGGCAGCAACATACTCAGCTTCTGTTGTAAACAAAGTAACAATCTTCTGTAGATTTGAAGCCCATGATATAGCTGTACCACCCAGAGTGAAAACAAACCCAGTAGTACTCTCTCTACTATCAATATAACCAGCAAAATCAATATCTACATAACCTTGTAGTTTCAAACTTGCACCTGTGAAGCAAAGACATGTATCTGATCAACCCTTCAGATATCTCAGAATCCACTTGATTGCCTCCCAATGCTGCTTTCCAGGCCTACTCGTGAATCTGCTCACAACTCCCACTGCATGTGCAATGTCTGGCCTTGTATACACCATAGCATACATCAAGCTGCCAATAGCTGAGGCATAGGGCACCTTGCTCATATGGTCCCTTTCTTCTTCTGTCTTCGGTGATTGTTCTTTGCTTAGTTTGAAATGACTACCCAAGGGTGTGTTCACTGGTTTAGCTTCATTCATGTTGAATCTGCTGAGGACTTTCTTCACATACTCTGACTGTGAAAGTTTCAATGTACCATTAGCCTTGTCTCTAATGATTCTCATGCCAAGGATTTGCTTTGCAGCTCCCAAATCCTTCATTGTAAACTGTTTGGACAATTGCTTCTTCAGATTATTAATCTCCTCAATGCTAGACCCTGCAATAAGCATATCATCCACATACAACAATAATATGATGTAAGAATTGTCAAAAGACTTAACATAGCAATAGTGATCAGTTTCACATCTCTTGAACCCAATTCTATGCATAAAACTGTCAAATTTCTTGTACCACTGTCTAGGAGCTTATTTTAGGCCATACAAGCTCTTTCTCAGTTTGCAGACTAGATTCTCTTGTCCCTGAACAACGAACCCTTCTGGTTGAATCATGTAAAGATCTTCCTCCAAGTCACCATGAAGGAATGCTGTCTTCACATCTAACTGCTCAAGATGTAAGTTTTCTGCAGCCACCATTCATAGTACTAGTCTAATTGTTGACATCTTCACAACTGAAGAAAATATCTCTGTGAAGTCAATGCCTTCCTTCTGCTAAAACCCTTTAACAACTAATTTAGCCTTGTAACGTTTGCTACCATCATGCTCATTCTTTATTCTGTATACCCACTTATTGTGCAAAGCCTTCTTTCCTACTGGCAATTTAGTCAGTTCCCATGTCTGATTCCCCAACAAGGAATCCATCTCACCTTCATGGCTAACTCCCACTTGCTTGAATTCTCATCTCTCAAGGCTTCATCATAACATTCTGGCTCACCACCATCAGTCAACAAGAGATAATTTAGAGTGGGTGAATAACGATGTGGAGGTCTAATGTTCCTGGAAGATCTCCGGATTTCAGCTACAGGTGTACTCTGATCTACCTATGAATTTACATTCTCCTTATCTTCTTCACCCATTTTCTGGACAGTACTTTCAGTCAATTCATCTAAGTTGACAAACTCAGATTTCTTTTGATCTATCTCTGCAACATCTGATACTACAGTTGACCTGTCCTTGTACATAACCTGTTCATTAAATATTACATTTCTCTTCTGATGATTTTCCTGTTTTGTTCATCCCAAAACCTATAGCCAAATTTCTCATCACCATAGCAAATGAAAAAACATATTTTTGACTTTGCATCAAGTTTACTACGAGCATCAGAATCAATATGAACATAAGAAACACAACCAAAAACTTTTAAATGTGAAAACTTTACCTCTTTACCACTCCAAGCTTCCTTAGGAAGTCTGAACTCCATAGGAACTAATGATCCTCGGTTTATCAGGTAAGCTGCAGTGCTAACAGCATCAGCCCAAAAAGTTTTTGGTAGTCCAGCTGGCAACCTCATACTCCTAGCACG
This sequence comes from Quercus agrifolia, assembly GCA_029955455.1. NCBI lineage: Eukaryota > Viridiplantae > Streptophyta > Magnoliopsida > Fagales > Fagaceae > Quercus > Quercus agrifolia. The sequence goes on from JARQAD010000004.1 coordinate 60,556,283, forward strand.
TTCATTGAGAGTTCTGTTCATGCGCTTAGCCACACCATTCTGCTGTGGTGTCCCAAGAATAGTCTTCTCCATCCTAATTCCCTGTGTAGCACAATACTCACTGAACCCTCCATCTATGTACTCTCCTCCATTATCTGATCTCAAACATTTTACTTTCAAACTTGTTTCTGTCTCAACCATAGCCTTCCACTTCTTAAAAGTTTCAAATACATCAGATTTATTTTTCAGAAAATAAACCCATACCTTTCTACTTGAGTCATCAATGAAAGTGATGTAGTACCTTGAACCTCCAAGGGATGCAACCGGATAAGGCCCCCACAAATCAGTGTGTACTAACTCCAATTTTTCAGCCTTCGGTGTCCTGCCAGTTTTCAAGAAGCTCACCTTTTTCTGTTTTCCTAAGATGCAAATTTCACACATGTCAAAATCAATGGACTTCAATTCTAGTAGTTTTCCTTTTGACAGCAACATCTTCATCCCTTTCTCACTCATGTGACCAAGTCTACGGTGCCATAGGCTTGTATCAATACTTGCATCAGCAACTGCAATTGTGTCTCTTGGACTTAAGGTCATATACAAAGTACCGGTTTTCTTCCCACGAGCCAATACCATAGCTCCCTTTGTAACCTTCCAAGTACCACCAACAAATAGTATTGCATGCCCTTCATCATCAAGTTGTCCAACAGAAATCAAATTCCTCCTCAGTTCAGGAATATGTCGAACCTTCTCCAATAACCAAATAGATCCATTGGGCAACAATATCCGGACGTTTCCCATACCTACAACATCCAAGGCTGAACCATCAGCTAAATACACCTTACCAAAATTACCTGTAACATAATTATGTATGATTTCTCGGTGTGGAGTGGTATGAAACGAAGCTCCTGAATCCAAAACCCAATCATTAAGTGGACTGTCTACTGCAAGAAGTAATGCATCCTGAATCTCTTCTGTTACAGCATTATAAGAATTATCTCCATTCTTCTTCTTAAGACTTTTGCATTGATTCCTAAAGTGACCTGTTTTCCCGCAGTTCCAGCATTGTACTTGTTGGCCTGATCTAGATTTGCTTCTGTTCCGATTAGAATTTCTGGATTTTGATCTACCTCGGTTTGAATTTCTGTCATTACCTCTGCCTCTTGTCTCAAGGTTTAGGGCAGAACCAGATCTTGAGGATTCGCCCGCATTTTTTCTGTGAATCTCCTCAGCCAGAATTAAATCTCGTATATCATTGTACTTGAGCTTTTCCTTTCCTGTAGAATTACTTACTGTCATTCTCATTGCCTCCCAACTGTTTGGCAAAGAAGCCAAAACAATTAGTGCACGGATCTCATCATCAAAATCAATTTCTACAGATGACAATTGATTTGTGATAGTATTAAATTCATTCAGATGTTGTGCTACTGAAGCATTCTCTGCCATCTTCAAATTGAACAATTTCTTCATTAGATGTACCTTGTTGTTTGCAGACGGCTTTTCATACATGCCAGACAAAGCCTTCATCAGATCTGCTGTGGTCTTCTCCTTTACAACATTATGTGCAACAGACCTAGACAGAGTTAGCTTGATAACTCCTAGTACCTGTCTGTCAAGAAGAGTCCATTCCTCAGCCTTCATAGCCTCAGGTTTTGTCCCCAAAAGAGGCAGGTGCAATTTCCTCCCATAGAGATAATCTTCAATCTGCATCCTCTAATACGCAAAGTCTGTGCCATCAAACTTTTCTATTCCAGACGACTTTCCTGCTTTCTTTGCCATTGCTCCCACTCAAACCTAACCCTAGGCTCTGATACCAGTTGTAGGGAATTTAACCAAAATTCCAACCTGTGAGAAACAAAACAAATAGAGAAAACACACGTCAAAGAAAACAATCACACGCACAAGACAATATTTACGTGGTTCGGCAATTTGCCTACGTTCACGAAGTTGCAGGGATTTTACTATAAAATAAAGAGATACAGTAATGAACAAGAACACTCTCAAGAAACCCAATTCCCAGTACACCCTAACTCTCTCTCACCCACAAGACAAGAAAACACTATTCTTTTTTCTTTTGCGGTTGCTAGGTTATTAGGAATTATTTCTCACAGCTACACTTAATACAATATATATATATATATATTAAAGTCGGCAAAAAAGGGATTTCCTATTACAAATAGGATTTGGTCAACAAGGTTGGGCTTGTGGCAATTCAAGCCACACACAGGCCTAACTCAATAGTATCCGCTCTTATCGAGAAGCTGATTTCCTTGTTGGGCGAAGAAGCAACACTGTTACGAGACATCCAGGAAGAAGTAGCTGACATCAAAGATGAACTGGAGACCATTTAGTCCTTCCTCAAGGACGTAGATACAAGGGCTGCAACAGAGGATGACCTGAGCGAGGGCGTCAAAACTTGGGTGAAACAAGTAAGAGAAGTGGCTTTTCGCATAGATGTTTTCATGGACGAGTACTTGCTTCACATGGCTCAACATCATCCTCATCTGCGTCTTGGATTCAATGGTATCCTCCAAAAATCAGCTCACTTGATTACAATGTTAAAACCTCAGCACGAAATAGCCAATAAGGTTCAGAAGATCAAAACATCACTCCAGAGAATCAAGGAAAGAAGTGAAAGATATGGATTCCAATCCACTGGTCAAGGATCAAGCAGTGGTTCTCAAAATCTTAAGTGGCATGACCCTCGAATGGCTTCTCTTTTTATTGAAGATGCTGACGTTGTGGGCATTGAATCTCCTAGAGATGAATTGATTGGTTGGCTACTAAAAGGACAATCTCACCTTACTGTGGTTTCAGTGGTGGGAATGGGGGGTTTGGGCAAAACCATTCTTGCCAAGAAAGTCTATGATCACCAGATGGTGAGAGGACACTTTGATTGTCATGCTTGGATCGCAGTGTCTCAGTCATACAACATGGTGGATCTACTAAGGATCATGATAAAGCAATTTTGCGAGGCGAGAAAGGAGTTTCCTCCCAAGGGAATTGACTCAGCTGACAAGATGTCTGTAATTAGGAAAGCAAGAGAATACTTACAAGACATGAGGTATGTAGTTGTATTTGATGATGTTTGGGAAATCAATTTTTGGGGGGAGATAGAACATGCTTTACTTGATAATATGAAAGGTGCAAGGATAATAATCACAACACGAAAGTGGGAGGTTGCTAATTTTTGCAAAAAGTCTTCACTCATTCATGTTCACACCTTGCAACCACTACCACTTAATAAGGCATGGGAGCTCTTTAGCAAAAGGACATTCCAATTTGAATTTGGAGGACAATGTCCCCCAGGGTTGAAGAAATTATCTCATGATATTCTTGAGAAGTGCAAAGGATTACCGCTTGCAATTGTTGCTATAGGTGGTCTTTTGTCAACCAAGGACAAAAATCTCTTTGAATGGCAAAACTTGCATGATAATCTTGACTTTAAGTTAGGAAGAATTCCACATCTTGAAAGTGTCAACAAAATTCTATCCCTAAGTTTTGAAGACCTACCTTACAACCTCAAATCTTGCTTCTTATACCTTGGTTTGTATCCAGAGGACTACTCTATTAATTGTGTAAGATTGATTCGACAATGGATAGTTGAAGGCTTTGTGAAAGCATTAGAGGGTAAAACATTTGAGGAGGTTGCACAAGAATACTTGACTGAATTAATACATAGAAACTTGGTACAAGTATCAAAGGTCGACTTTTCTGGAAAAGTTAGAGAATGTCAACGCCATGATATCTTGCGCAAGGTCATCCTTCAAAAGATAAAGGATTTGAGATTTTGTCATATTCTTTCAAATCAAGAGTCCAACTTTGAAGGACTAACTCGACGTATGTCAATAGACAAAGTTTCATATGATGTGCTGAAGAGATTTGGGGACACTCACATTCATTCTCTTTTATTGTTCAATCTTGATGAATTGCCGAAGCCTTTCATGAGTACATTTTGTGCTAATTTTAAGTTTTTGAAAGTTGCCGATTTTGAGCATGCTCCATTATATTGGATTCCTGAAGATGTAGGAAGTTTATTTCATTTAAGGTACTTGAGTTTGAGATATACCCAGGTAAAAATGCTTCCAAAATCCATTGTAAAGTTACAAAATTTGGAGATCTAGATCTAAAGTAATCCCTAGTGTCCAATACACCAGTAGAGATTAACAAGCTTTGCAAGTTGTGAAATCTTATAGCCTACTATCATGACAATCAAAAAGATTTTAGTTTGGCTTGGGAAAAAGGTGTAAAGATACAAAATGGTGTTGGGTATTTAACAGAGTTGCAGAAGTTGTATCACATGGATCTGAATCATGTTGGGTTTGATCTGATTGAAGAGTTGGGAAAGCTGAGACAATTGAGGAAGCTAGGAGTGAAAAACCTTTCAAAGGAAACAACAAAGGTGTTGTGTGCCTCTATTGAAATGATGAACCACCTTCAATCTCTTGATATAGCCTCAATAAGCGAAGATGAGATAATTGATTTACAATCCATTTCATCGCCACCTCGATATCTTCAACACCTCTACATAAGAGGGCCTTTAGAGAAGTTCCCATATTGGATTCCAAAGCTTCAATATCTAGTTAGATTATGGATTTTTTGGTCAAGGTTGAATGATGACCCATTGAATGCCCTTCAAAATTTGCCTCATTTGTTGGAGCTCAAAATCTCAGAGAAAGCATACAATGGAGAGCAATTGCATTTTAAGGTAGGAGGGTTTCCAAAACTCAAGAAGCTATCCCTCCTACACTTGCATGTATTGAATTCATTAATGATAGATGAAGGAGCATTGCCTGATCTTGAAATTCTTTCAATTGGGTTTTGTCTTGAACTAAAAGTTGTGCCATCTGGAATCTATCATTTGAGAAACCTCAAAGAACTGAGATTTCATGATATGCCCCAGGAATTCGAAGAAAGTTTGGATCCTGAGCAAGGGCAACATTATTGGATCGTTGAGCATGTACCAATCGTTTATCTCACTCACAAGGTTCGCATAGGATATTATGGTTTTGAGGCCCACATTCTTCGTTCCAAGCGTTTGATGGGGTCAGAAGGGCAAACAATAAACCAAAACGATGATCATAATGAGAATGATAGCAACAATATCAATGCTTAGTTGAGAAAGGTTAGTGCAATTTAGCTAAAAACTGGCTTTAAATTTTGAGGTTTATTTATTTATTTATTTTTTGACTTGGGTTTTCTTCTTTTACTGGTAAATATTGTGATGAGATTTGTGTTGTAGATTTGTATGGTTAAAAGCAATTGTAGTCCGTTTTATTTTGCATTTGTTGAAATATGTGATTCACCACCTGCTGCTTCCATGGTCTGTTTGTTTGGATTTTGCTGATTTTTCATATTTGGCTTAAATTGCATTTTGTGAAAAATGTAGAGGTAGAAGCTCATTTGCTAAATTGGGCGAATACTGTATCAAAACAAAACAAAGCAAGTGACAGAGAGAAATGACCATTGTTAAAAGATTTGCTCTTATTAGATAGTGGGATTAAAATGAATTTGTTGAAGCATTTAATTTGAGATTTCAAGTATGAGATATGTAGTCATATTTTACGTTGTTTTTCTTTTTTATTTTCTAGTATTAACTTCTTCATTACTAATCAAAGTTTGTCCAATTGTGGTAGGTAAACAATCATCTTCTACTTTGTGATGCTAATTTAAATATGTAAGTACGCTTTTTCCCATAATATGATGATTTAATAGTTTGAATCCTCAATAGTCCTATTAGATCTTTTTTTTTTTTTTTAAACAATCGTCCTATTAGACCATTTTTTATATGAATCTTGACACTGGAATTGTTGGGCTTTATCTACAGACTTGGATGAGGAGGTGATTATAATTGTTGCTGCTGCGACACGTTATTGGGCTTGTTTTTGAAGAAAATCAAGTAGGAAATCACGTGGTTTTCTTTTACATGTTTGTCGTTTTCTCCTCTATTGTGCTTCTCATTGTTTTGGCCCAAATAAATGGTTTTAAACCCTTTTTTTTGTGGCTACAATGATGAGTTTGTTGGTGTGACTATTTTCCTCGTTAGAATTGCAATCACCCTGTAATTGTTTGTTTGTGAGAGGATATGTACCTCTTTAAAATGAGACATGGTGAATAAGTTACAGAATTTAAAATAATAATAAGAGTTTGCTATTTTGAATTCCACAATGTTCGATAAGGAAATAATACTTGGCCTTGTAGCAAAGGAGTTAGAAGAATGGTTAAAGCATTTGCTTCAACTCATGCAAATTATTTTGTCTATTTTAATATAAGAACTTAAATTTTTTCTATTTTCTGTAATCACTTTTAAAACACCTCGCATCAGAATATCTATTCTACATTATATTTTATTTAAATAATTATTTTTATTTTCATCTTTTTTTTAAAAAAAATATATTTTTCCCTTTATATTTCTTTTGTTTTCTAAGCAAACAAACAACTCAACTTAAATCCCCATACATGGCAACCCAAACTACGTCCATAGCAACTTCCTGCTCTTCCTTTCAATATTCTTCCAAATGTACCCGTCAAGCTCCATTTTTCACTCTTTCATTGAAGGTCTTATCCCCTCTCCCCGTGTGTATGTTAAAAATATTTATGGTCCGTTTGGATTGAGGGAGAGGGAGGGGGAGTAGAGTAAAGTAGAGTAGAGTAGAGTAGATTTAGTACAAAATTAGCTTATTTTTAGCCAACTCTACTCTACTCCACTCTACTCCCCCTCTTTTCCCCCTCCATGCAAGCAAGCCATTAGTATTCTAAAAAAAACAAAAAAAAAACAAAACAAGAAAAGAAACCCAAAGCTATATCAGGTTAGCTGAGATTGTAGATAAAGCCCAACAATTATGTAGCCAGCCAGGTACTTCAAATCCTAGCATGGATTGCGTACTATAATGAGGCTGGGGGATCAGGTCGGCCAAGGCCCAATTCATGAGTTCAGATTGAAGAAGAGAGGGCCTAGGTAAATCAAAAGGCCGACTGGAGGAAAACCAAGAGATATTTTTGCTCAAGGCCTGTAGAGTAGTTAGAAGTTAGAACTAGGTAGAATCTTGAGTTGTCGGGTGGATTTATGTTAACAATCACCTAGAAAAGCAGTGGAATTTCTTCTCAAATCAAATGCCTGTATTTGTATCTTTTGTTAAGCTCGTTGTTACCCCAAATTAGTGTTGTCTTTGCCACAATTAATGACTTCCTTTCCTTATTACTTTGTGTTTTTTCCCCTATTGTTGCAATCACCTTGTAAGATACAACTGTTTGTTTATCCTGTGAATGGATATGCATGAACCTGTTTTTGAATTAATCAAAGTGCTTGAAACCATATAGAGCCATCGACATTGTTTGGGTGTTCAAATCTTCAAAAAGTTCTTGAAGTTGGTCGAACATTAATTCTAATTGTGAAATGCGGCATCATCCGTAACAGTATCCATATATTACCAAGTAGAGTTCAAGATTTATGGTTTTAATCTAGATTTGTCAACTTCTTCTAATATGGTGGATTGTCTTGTTGAGGAAGGTTTTCTCATAATGGTTTTTCCTTTGAGGTATTGCTCCATCAGTTTTTTTACTTCACATCATATGATGTGTTATGTGCTTAATTATTTATTAATTTTCATATGGAGTATGTTAATATGTGGTTAATCACTGAAAATCAATCTAAATCCATAATTATTTAATTTAACATGTTGTTTTGTTATAAATTCAACTAATTAAGGGGTCTAAACATATCCTTTTCAGAAAAATGAACTAAATCTTAAATAGGATCTTGATGAAATTGTTATAAGGAGTATAGAGATTGTAGCATAAATTTATATGAAATCTCACAAATCAATAAAAATTTTATAGAAAAGATTTGGAGTGCGTTTGGCATTTGTTTAAAAGTTTTTTGCTTTATACTTTTTGTCTCAGTTTTTTTTTTTTTTTTAATTTCTTTTTTCAAATAATCTAACTTTTATTTATTTATTTATTTATTCTCCTTATCTTAGTCATAGATTCATAGTCTAGCCAGATAAATGCTAATACAACTTTTTTTTTTTTTTTAATGTAAGTATTATCTGTTCAAGTAATGCCCAGAAGAGAAAGTCCAAGACTAGCATAGCTCTTGATTTGGAAATTATTAGAAAAATAACAATGTACACTCTACACAGTTCAGATCAACCCCTTAATACTTACTAGGCATAAATGTGCTTTTGGTCCTTACATTTTGGGGTAATTTTTATTTTGGTCCCTACATTTCCATTTTACCACTTTTAGTCCCTAAACTAATTAACGCGTGACATTTAAGTTCTTACTGTCACCCAACTAAAAGAAAAAACTGACGTGGCTGACGGCACATTAAAATAATAATTAAAAAAACTATTTTGGCATTAAAAAAGGCCACATAAGCATCTAAATTAAAAAAAAAAATTAACTAAATAAAAAAAATTACAAACAGAATTAAAAACAAAAAATCATATGAATGGAGATCTCAGATCCTTGAACAAGAAGAATAAGATTAGAAACCCATAAACTCATAAATTTCACATTCAAATTATCAAATTCCTATTCCAAATTCATCTTGATCATGAACACACAAGAACAACAAACCCAGAATATTCAATCCCAAGAAGAAAAGAATAGAAACCCAAAATATTCCAAAATTTGTACACAAATTCTTCCACAAAAATCAATTGTACACAAACACCAACCCAGATTTGAATGGGTTTTATTTATTTATTTTTTATGTTCTTATCAGGAGCAGATCTAGGTTTGGAGTAGATCCAATGGCGACGTTTCTGGGTTTAAAGCAAATCTGGGTTTGGGTTAAAAAACTCCCAATACTTTTCTTTGTCGCTTCTTTCATTTCATTTGAGCCAAAACTAAAAATGGCTGCTGTTGTTGCTTCCATTTCTTCAACGAGCTTATTCTCTCCCGATGCTCTCGCTCGCCCCAAAACTCTTAACCCTCAGCCTCACAAGCCTTCTAATTCCAATTCCAAGAGAAAGAAACCGCTACGAAACCCTTCAACTCCACCTCCACGCACCAACGACAGAGAGACACAACTCCACCCCACACTCCGTCGAAGGTCTGACGTCCACCCACACTCCGACATAGCTCCTCCCTACACTCCGACTCCAGTCCAGTGAGTTTTCTCCCTTGTCTTCTCTTCTCTAACCTCTGCCCACTTCTAGCTCTGCATGTACCAGATCCACCAGGGCAAAAATCTCCCTCACGCCGGTGAAGCCATACCCACCTCCAACATCTTTGATCTGTTATCGGCGAAGCCAATCTATGGGTTTGGGTTTTGATTTGTGGAGGAGGGGCATGACTGATTTGGGTCTGGGTTTTGAGGAGCGTGACGTGTAGGTTGTGATTTGGGTTTTGGTGGTGGTCAATCTGAGATTTTGGGTTGTCACGGTGGACATCAGCGTGGGGTCATGGTGCTGTGGGTGGACCTGGGTTCATGGGGCCGTAGGTAGCAGCTCTCACCGTGGGTCTTGGGATTGAGATATGTGGAGTGGTTGATTTGAGTTTACTTTTTTATGGGTTTGAGAAGTCTTGGGATTGAGTTTAATTTTGTTTTTTAATTTATTTTCTTTTTTGGTTTAAATTTTCTGACATGGCCTTTTATAAAAAAAATTAAAATGCTGACATGGTATATAAAAATGCCAAATAATATTTTTTTTATAATATTTTAATCGCCACGTCAGTTTATAGGGTGTTCTGTCTGCCACGTTAGCTTTTCCCGTTAGTTGGCTGACGGTAAGGACTTAAATGTCACGCGTTAATTGATTTAGGGACTAAAAGCAGTAAAATAGAAATGTAGGAACCAAAATAGAAATGACCCCAAAATGTAGGGACTAAAAGTGTATTTACGCCTACTTTCTATAGCATTCCGTGCTTACAATTTAGATTGCATATGTCAATCTTGGGCTTTAGGTCCAATGAGAAAGAGCTGACTTTGGCCATATAATTGTAACCTCAAGAATTTCAGATTCCTACACAAGGCACATATTCATCGCTCATAATAAGGAAAAATCTTGTTATATCCTCGCTTTGAGTGTAGAGCGCTTCTCCTCCGGGTACTATTAAACCAAGAAAAAAGAATCTGGAGGGAAGATTCCAACTTGACGTATATTATGGCAGGGTTTGGATACACGTCTACGTTTACAAGTTTGTGTTTTCTGGCTTCTTTTTTTTTTCCCAGTGCGTGAATAGTAACATCACATGGGTTAATTGTGCAAGAGACAAAAATCACTGTTCATGGGTCTCACGGCACTATTCACACATTAAAAAATTATTTTGTTACAGTGTTTTCAATTTTCAATTTCAGCAAAAATAAGTTGTATCCAAACAGACCCTATATATGACCCTGAAGTAATTATAAATAATAGCTTATTGTCTATCAATCACAATTGGAAATATTGATTGTGTGAAATTAGTCTGTTTCTAGATTTATTGGGTGGTTTCTAGTGGTTATAGTAACACTCATTTTTTTTTTTTTAAATCCTAGAAATAGAAGTAAGAAAAGAAACATTTTGGGCAAATTACAATTTACCCACATGTGGTTTAGCCGAAATTTAAGTCTTTTACTTGTGGTTTGAAATTTAACACTTTACATACTTGAGGTTAGTTTAGTTAGATTTCTATAACCCCCCTTCGTTAAAAACAGAGCTAAATATGTAATTTTGTTATACGTTTATATCTCTCTCCTCTAAAAACACAAAAAAATAAAAATACATGATCAAATAAGATCAAAAACTATCCATTAGAATACTTGCATCATGGAATTTCAAACTACAGGTAGATAACTTGAGTTTTGTTCAAACCTCAGGTGGATAAAGTGTTAAATTTTAATCTGCAAGTAAGCAGGTTAAATTTCAGCCAAACTACAAATAAGTAAGTTGTAATTTTCCCAAAAATTTTACTGTATTAGCATAAATAAAAGACCTACAATGATCCTGTTTCTTTTCTTGGGTAAAGTCTCACTGTAGCATTTTTAATAAAATGGCCGATTTAGATGACAATCGTTAATAAAAATCATCGTTTTCCTTCTAAAAAAAAAGGAAAGTTGATTGTAGGTTATTTTGGTTTGTGAATGGAAAAATTCTTACTAGATATATATATATATATATATATATGGGAAATGTTAACACGACCGGATCAGAACTTATACATTTCCCTTTATTTTTTTAGTTATTTTTTCTCTTGCACACGCCACCCATTAATTTAGAAATAGAAGAGGTTGCTTCTTGGATTAAAGTACTATTAAACCAAGAACAAGTCCACAACCCAAATCGACAGCTAGCATTGCCAGGCTCCATTCTAGAGAGCTTGTTAAATTTGAAAACTTAGCAGGACAATAGTAGAAGGTTGTAGATCTCAAGGTCAAGGGCGGCTGAATGGTAGAGTAAGAGATGCAGTCGTTTAAGGCCCCAAGTAAAAAAAAGGTCCTCAAATTTTAACTAATAGGGTTATTTATAATCTTCACACAATCACACTACCGTATTGCATTGTTAAAAAAAAAAGTAAAAACACAATATTGCAACATTTGCCGTGTTTTTATTTCCTTCCACTAATTTGATAGAGATATAATTTTACCATTGTATGTTTTGATTTAGACTATTTTCCAAATTATACCATGTTTGCTTTGGTGATATGAAAACTTTCCTTTGCTTTTAAGAGGTGCCGAATCAAACAAATGTTAGACATGTTGCGTTGTAGGAACGGTTCAATGTGCCAATAAGTTGTGTATTTCTGTTTTAATTCTTTTTATATATAATAACAATCAATAATATCTTAGGCATTGAAATTTTGTGCACACCATGCGTTTGACAAAATTATTTACTTACTCTTGCATTAGTTTATATCCACTCCATGGTTTGTGCCTCTTGGTTTTAGTTGCCATTGGTCCTTGCATTTTTTTCTAATGTGCATTTAGGCATTCTATGTCAACAACATAAGAAGCAATTTAGTACACTATACACTAGAACTTTCCATCATTAAAACCCAAGTTCCGCAGTTGGATTTTGAATTTCCCTATACTAGAACAATTTGAAACAACAACTCTAGGTGTTTGTTAGTTTTTGATGGTCTGTTTTTCACTTAAAGCTATCTTTATACTTTAATTTCTTTCATTTCAATTATACATACTGCATATATATTTCTTAACAATGCATTATTTTTAATTATACCTGTTTGAACTTTTCATTATAATGTCTCTATCATGTCATAGTAACAGTACTATGTAGTTGTTGTGGGGTAGAAATCAGAACAAATCCACCAGAAAGGTTTCTGTTTTTCAGATTTCCAATTTCAAAAGAAAACACCATTGCTTTTACTTCTCATGTGCCACAGCACCTGAAGCAATTTACAATATTCTACTCATCAATTTCTCTCTATATATATGCCTTTTAAATGAAGCAAGTTCTATATCAAGTTTTTATTTTTATTTTTTTAAAAATGGTTATTTCTCATCATTATATAATTCCTTCTAGGAGGCAAGATTTAGGAGGAAAATTTGTGCTATCTTTTTAAAATCCAGCAAGAATTGGCTTTTGAGATTAATTTATGATTAGTTTAGGGATATTTTACAAAAGAAACACAGCTGCCTGTAATCTGCATAAACAATTAATGAAATAGAATTAAAAAAATAAGTTCTGTAGTTACATTCAAAACTATAGATGCTGAACAATTATTGAATTCTGATGTAAGGGGGTGTATTCTGCTGCATTTAGAGTCAGTGATTCAGTGTTATTCTGTTTTAGTTTTGCTTGAATTATTTGAAAAATTACCTCAAAAAAAAAAATCTTTAGTTTTGCCTCTTCCTCATTTAAAAATTAAAAAAAAAAAAAAAAAAAAAAAACTTACATTGTAGACTTGGTGTTCATAATGGAAGGAAACTCATTTCTAACTCTCTCTCTCTCTCTCCTTAATATTCAGCATCTAGACTCGGTATTTAGTTTGGCCTTTCTTTCCTCCTTTACTCCTTTGTCCCTTTTATTTATGAATCTCTAAGTCTACGATAATATTTACATTAGATTACATTTTACTTAAGAAGTCTTACAATTTATGTGCTTAAATTGGCTTTAGAAGTCTTGCTAATGCCTTAAAGCCTTCAATGAGTCACCATGAAAGAAAACTTTTATAAATCCCCATTTCTATAAAAAAGAACGAATCCCCCATGTCACTTTCTACCTTCTTTATCCTACACCTGAGCATGTGAATCTATTTCCAACTACTAAAGCTTAGAATGACATGTTTTCGATGCTGTCTTCCAGATTTTGCACATTTGTTTGCTGCCTCCTAAAGATTGCAATCTCTGTAGTTTTGTACCTCTATAATGCACCTGAGCATGTGAATCAATTTCCGACTATTAAAGATTGCAAAGGATGTAGGAGTTAATTCTCTAGCTGTTGTTTTTGTGAGTAGGTATTAACTTGATTTAGGTGGATATTTACTGCACTATTATTGATCTTCGTTATTTTGTTTTTACAAATTATTTTAATTAAAAAAATACTTATTTTGCACTTTATTAAAAAAAAAAGAAAAAAAAAACTTAAAAAGAGAGCCCATAACTGTTAATAAACTTTAAACAGAGAACAAAATGAGATAAATAAAGAGAGACGGAGATAGAAATATGTGGGTTAGCCCCTCTGTCAAGCCAGCTTCCTGCCAACGTGTACCTTTCAGTCACTGACTCACCAGGACTGCTAACAGTAAGTTTTCCTCTTTATTTTTAAATTTGTGCATTAAATATTATTTTTTCCCCTAAATATGTTATTTGTTCTTTATGAGATGTATATGTGTTGCTGCATTTGGATTATTTAAAAGTCATATAGGCATGGCTTTATGCATAAATTTGTGATGTTTCTTTTGCTGCTTTTACATGTTTGAGCTTTTGACATCTTATTTTTAGATTAAATGATCTATGAGAATTTTCCCCTTTGTGTATGTGTGTGTGTTTAATGTACTGTATGTGTTCCATATACTTTCAACCTCAACAATTTCATTCGAAGTACTGGCAGTTGCAATTTGGAGAACTTAGTCTACCAAAGGATCTAGTTGCTGGGTTTTGAGTTGAATGTATTTGTAGGTGTTAGGTTCTAAAGACTTAGTTTTTTATGTATTTAGAACTCTAATGTGTATTGTTGGCAAACCGTGATCAAAACAATATGTTTAGTCATATTTAGACTTGCTTAAAGTTGATTCATTTATGTAAAGTTGGAATAAGTTTTTGCAGGATTTAAAAAAGCAATTCAGCCTGGTTCGATCAATTGAAAATCGGGTCAGAATGCTTTTTCTGTAGAAATTCAACTCAGCCCTATTTTATTTAAAACGTTTAGGGTTTTCTAATTTGCCCTAGGTATAAAAGGCAAACCCTAGCCACGTTTTAGTGTTGCTCATATTGCGGTTTGTGTGAATCTCTTGTGAGATCCTTGAGGAGCTTTCCTTCACACAAGCTTAGGGTTTTCAAGGAGGAGAAGTTATCTACACCTTGATGATCAATACAGTTGCTGCCATTGAAGCCTAAAGAAACACAAGCGAGTGTGCTTGTATCTTGTGGTGAATCTAAGAAAGAAGAAGTCCGTGGATTTGAAGTTTGCACGTGATCGTATCAGTAAGTTCTACTGGTAGGTAGCAATAAGAAGTCGAGCGTGGAGGCTTGTAAGTCTTATTGTATGAACTTCAATTCTTTCAAGATAGTGGATTCAGGTTTACCTTGAGGATAGCTAGGTTAAATCCTCGCCAGGTTTTTACCAGTTTGGTTTCCTAGGTGATCATATCATTGTGTTATTTATCTTTCTGCTACTTTGCATGATATGATTGTTTGATTGTGATAATCTAGATTTGGAATTTGGACTAAGTAATCACTTGGCTAATTACCTAGGTTAATCCAATTGTGGTTTTAAGGGGTCTAAAAACTATCAGTAGGTAGTTCTTTGATAAGATTATATGCAGCAGTGATTGCAACAATAATGCATGATGTGTGTTTGATAAAATGCCTGCCTTAAAAAGATTATATTATGTAGAATATTTTGCTAATGGTTTACTTATTGTAGTAATTCTCTACAACTTTTTTTGAAATCAAATTAGTATGTGCATGAAATGCTTACTTATTGGATTAATAATAGATTGTTAGTGTTTAATTGGAAGAAAAACTAAGCTTGAAATTGATCCAATCAAACTTATCCAACATAGGCATTTCTGTAGTGGATGCAACTATTAGGTCCTAATAATGGACTTATGTTCAAGTTTTGTACAAGCTGCCTTGAGGTCCACTTAAGTTTGTTGCCTAAGATATATGGTTATTTATATTTGTATAATTGGGGCATGTGGATTGATTTGAAAGTATGTACGTAATCAGCTATATGTGCTGATTCAATAATTACAGAGTATGGCCTACATGATTGAATTCATGGCCTATGGGACCAATGTTAGAGTTAGATTTTGGTCTTATTCCCAATGTTAACCATGCGATTCATTTTGCTATGAGTTTTACTTGATAAGTTATTGATAGCATGGTCCTTAAAAATTAACTATTTTTAAATTTGTGATTACCCCTTCCTACTGCTTGCAGTTCATTTGTATGGCCATGTTGTAGTTTTTGAAAGTTTTTGAGCACCATGGTTGGTAGCCCAACAAAAAAATAAAATAAAATCAAAGTTATGCAGAAGGTAGAAGTGTTTAAGAATATGAAATTGCCTTGAGTGTTTCTTTTTTGAGAATTTTGGTTAAGAAGGCCAATGATAGGAGGGTTTAAACCTTTCTCTGCAATTAAGGCCATTGCGACATGTAGGAAAACTCCCCACTTAAAAATCTGCCACTTTATTCCGTTTCTTCTTTCTCCTTCAGGTTTGTATCAGTTTGTTTTATATTTTCCTTTTGTTTTTATGTAATTAGTAATGTACTTCACATATTATAATTGTTTTCTTAATTTTGTAATCACTATGAAAATAGAGGGTGGGAGAGAGAGACTAACTCTGACTATGATATAGGTCAAAGATTAATGAAAATGTTGGGCAATGATGACGTCATCCTTAGAAAGAGCATGAAATTTAGTAACTTATCACCATGTTTAGCTACTTGATTCCATGAAATTTCAGGTCAATTGAGCCACAAATGAAAGGAAAAGATTTACTCTGACTATGATATTGCTTTAAGTCCTTTCTCTTTCAGGTTTGTTTTCTACTAAATTATCTCTATCTTTTTCTTTATCTTTTTCATAATTCTTTTGTTAGCATTGTCTAGATTTTCATTATTAACATAATAAAGCATTGCATTAAAGTTACCTAATATATGTGTTAGATGAAGATGACATTGTCAGTTTCATTTTTGTGCGGCAATTGGTTATATGATTTTATTCCTAGGTCACAAATTTCATGTCTTTGATTATTAATCAAGTCAAAAATTGCCAAAATCAAAAGATGAAAAAAAAAAAAAAAAAAAAACAAATAAAGGTAAGTCAAAGAAAGAAAAAGAAAATGAAAAATTAAAGGGTAGACAAAATAATAGTTGTTATAGGTGTCATAGAAATTGCAAAAATCATCCTAAGTTTGAATCACATTTATAAATCCTGGAAGTATTTTATGTGTCTTGATATTACTCCAACAAATGATATTTTAAGGATTACAATGAATTTTGTCATTACCAAAAGCTATATTATATTTTAGTTACTATAAAAAAAAACATATTTAATGGCTTTCTTGGTAGATTTCTATTGATAATTGTTTGTTCTAAGTTTACTTTATGTTTTTACTATCAGATTGTATCTGAAACACCAATGACTTAAATCATAGTGCTAATATCCTATAAACCATTACATATTTTTTGGGCTAATATTACATCTTTGTGGCATTCTAACTAATATTATGGTTTTGTATTTTCAGCCAAATCAACTTATAGATAAATATTGACAAATGGCAGGTGGTTGTTACACAGTTGTCACAAATCACAAGAAATGTTGGTTGGGGTTAAAAATGTGTCTTTGTTTCAACCTATATGTATTAATCTAAAGGATAACACACTATCAAGTCTATGAAATTCTATATGTATTTTTTTTGTGATCTTTTAAATTTATGAAATTCTATGTCTGGTATTTTCTGTTTTTGTTAGTACCATGGGTTAAAAATGTGACGAAATGAATGTGTAGAACCTTTGAACATTTGGATTCACCTATGCAAAAAAATTGCAGTGGTGTTGGTGGTGAATACGAGTTTAGCCATTGATTTAATTATGTTCAAGTTTTATTTCATAACTCTTGCCTTCAAAGACTATTTGCATTAAAGGTTAGTTAGTTTGGCTCCAACTAATTGTGAAAAGACATGTATGTTTTAATTCAATGTAATTTGTCAAGCTACTCTGTAAATACCACCAAATTTTGGATTGTGATGACTGAAAGTGAAGCTGTTGCAAGATATTGGACCAGTTCTAGGAATAATGAACGCTAGCTAAATTAAGAATTTTTAATCCTATGTGATAGAGATACCAAGGGAAGAGATTAAATTTCAAATAAATGTTGTTAGGACAACTCTTAATACAAGAGGAAAATCTTTTACAGATTGATTTTATTAGCCAAGTTTCTCTCCTACTTATTTCATACTTCAATAACTATATTCTCTCGAACCCACAACCTTTAAAAAAACCTTGAACTTATAACTTATGAGATTTCAATTAACATTTTTTTCCTAGATTATGTGTTGATCCCAGTTTATGTCTATCTTTTAGAAGAACACCTGCACATTAGCATTATTATATAAACAACTAACCATCTACCCCATTCCATATTTTACCATCACATTAAGTATAATATATTAAGTTGATTTTTTCTAACTCATAAAATGATCTCGCGCATTGCGCGGGTTAAACGCTAGTATTACTAAAAGTTGAAGCATAGCATTTAATGTTGCTACGCTCACGTTGAGCCACATCAGCAGCCATATTATTATCATTCTTTTTTCTTAATTTTTCCTATAATTTTAAAATACTTTTCCCAAATTTTGAAATGCTGCTAAAAAGAAAATCCTCACGTTAATGCTATACGTCCACCAATGGATAAAGCCTAAACCCAATTCGAGTAGTCTTTACTCTTTAACAACAATCCTTTATGTCTCCCCTCCTTTTCCTCTACTTGTGTTTCATGGTTTCAAAACTGTAGCCCTTCGGCTTGCTAACATCAATTCTTCCAAAGACAGTTTCAAAACTTCAGACCTTTGGCTTTCTTCCAAAGACAGTTTCAAAACTTCATACCTTTGGCTTTCTAATCTAATTAATGATAAATAAATAATTAGACATTCAGAATTTTGAGATGCACAACTATTTTAACACTTCTAGGGCTTACTTGCCCCACAGCAGTAGTAAGATTGAAGGCTGGAGGCGCCGCATCACCACATAGTTGCAGACATTTTTCTACATAGGTCTCTCTCTCTCTCTCTCTCTCTCTCTCTCTCGCTTTCTTGTCTGACTGCTTCTATCTTTGGCATGGTGCCTCAGCTCTCATTCTCTCAACAGCTCAACTCTGCCTTCTTCTTTTTCTTTCTTTTCCTGTTTTACTTTCCTCTATATTTCATCATTTACAATGTAAAGTGTAACAAAGCTTCTGTTCTATGTGAACAATGAATAAATATTGCAGCAAACTAGAGACAACCACCCACGTGTGTGGTTAAAATTTTTTCTACAAAAGTAATTGTGTTTGCTGTAGCCATGTAGGCCCTTTGATTATGAAGCATATTCAACCATTCCCACTTTCCTAGGTACAAAGGTATTCTTCTTTTCCTTTTTTTTTTTTATTCTTTTATTATCATATATTTATTTGTTTTTAAATTAATCAACATATCATATAACATTATAATTTATAAATGTACCTGATTAAAATTTACTTCTATTTATCATTTAATTAATTTATAGATAAAAATAATATAACATGTATTTGGTTGTACTTGTATTTTATTAGATGATTTTTATTCATTGAAGTTTGAATGATTATTTTTAAATTATTAGTATTTTTTTTTTTATCTTAGTCATTATACTTTGCCCATTTCATAGTTGATTAAAAATGTTAAATTTTTTTGTCAATTTTGTCTCATTATTGTTTAAATTTAATTAGATACACATTTTGTAGCATATATTGAATTATAAAGTACTTAACTTGTATATTGATTATTAAATTTTATGTACATTACTATTTTAGATTTTATAGTGAAAAGTTAGTCAACTAATTTTATGTTCCACCCCCCACCCCCCCCCCCCCCCCCCAAAAAGTTAATTTCCTGTCTCCTCCTATTGTTCTTCCTATCTTTTACGGTTTCAAAGAGTCAAAAAACTGAATATTCAATGATTCACTTCAGGTACCCACATCAGAAATTACACCTTTAAGACTTGAATGCAACACTAGGTGCTGCTTTATTTTTTTATTTATTTATTTAAATGTTAAATTTTGTATAATGGGTTTTATTTATTTTGATCATTATGATATTTGTAGGTGAACATCTTTACAGTTTTTGTCAGTCACAATTATAAAAAGGTGGTCAAGAGGAGTAACAAATAAAATAGAGATGGTTATACAATGGACATTGAAAACTTTGTAGTGCAATAAAATCAACCATTACATTCACTTAATTAGGTCAATAATCAACAATAAAAAAATAATATAATACAAAATTTAAACTTAAAACTAATCAAACTCTAACTAGAGAAATTATATTTCCTATCATAACTAAAAATGAGATGTTCTTTAGTAATTTAGAAATTGTATTAGAAATAAAGTTGGAAAATTTTATAATCTCATATTTTGACATTTCATTTAACCTTTTATATACATATATATATATATATATATATATATATATATATATATATATATATATATATATAATCATAATCTTCATACACCATGACTTAAAAAGATCTAATGAATAGTTCTTCCTCTTATTTAATTTCTATGTTATGCAAATCATCAACCAATAAATATATGATAATGGTAAAAAATGTTATAGACAAGATTATGAAAAATATGATAAAACTATTTTTTTTTTAAATAAAACTATTTATAAAGTTTGGGAACTAAAATAGTATTTTACCTAAAAAATTATCACACGCAGCACGCAGGTCTGCGACTAGTTATAAATAATCATGTTCAACAGAGTGATGCTAGTCCAAACCTGTAAGCACGCTTTTTCCCACCTAAATGATTGATGCTATGATAGCTAGAGCATTCATATTGGGTGTGTTAAATCATCCAACATGCAGGTCTGTGACTAGTTATAAATAATCATGTTCAACAGAGTGATGCTAGTCCAAACCTGTAAGCACGCTTTTTCCCACCTAAATGATTGATGCTATGATAGCTAGAGCATTCATATTGGGTGTGTTAAATCATCCAAAATGCATGTATCTCTCAATATCCCTCTTACTAGATCATTTTTATGTACACATTCGTTTGGAATTGTTGAGCTTTTTCTACAAACTTGGGTGTAGAGTGGAAATATAATTGTTATCTGTTGCTGTTGGAACACATTGGAGTTATGGCTATATTTGTTTCGAGTGCAAATGGAATTGAGGACATATTTTACACCTTGATGCGTGTTTGGGTGCATATGTAAAATAAATTCAAACTAAAAATAAAAATATTTGACTGTAAAATAAGCCCTTTGCCCCGTAAAATGTTTTACACTTCTCATTTACCTTCAAATAATTTTCTAGACTCACACACCCGAAGAGAGAGAGAGAGAGAGCTTGAACTTGGGACAAGATCGTCGCTGCCGCTACTGCCCTCTAGATTAGAGCATTGTCATCTCATTCTCATTCTTGTCATCACTGCCCTATAGATCGTCTCATTCTCCTCTCGATCTCATCGCTGCCGCCTTCTAAATCTACCCACCCATGACCGATCTCTATCTCTTTCTCGATTTACCTCTCTCTTTTCCTTAGTCTCACACTCTTTCTTCCTCCCTCTCTCAGTTTGATCAAGTTTGAGAGTTTAATGAATGGTTTTGTTTTGATTTTTGTTTCTTTTAAGTTTATATATTGAAATTTTCTATTATAAAATTTGTTTGGAAGTTGAGAAAATATGGGAATCTAGTAGAAAAATAGCATTTTAGAACGCAACAAAAGACTTGAAAATATTTTCCATAGCAATTTTTAGAATGCAACCAAGCATTTGAAAATATTTTCCTTTCCCTTTACAATCGAAAAATATTTTACATGTTGCCAAACACAGGCTATATTCTTCAAGACTCCAACAATCATCCACATGAAAATTGCATGTTGAGCTTTTCTTCTTACATCCCTGCATCTCAAAAGCAATACATTATTGCAATAAAATTTGGTACTGAAATTTCCATCACAAAATTGTTTTCATATTTATTCAATGAAAATAAATAAAAAAATTTAAAACTAAAAGCTCAAGATGGTATAGAATTCTTATATTTAAAAAAGAAATATTTTGTATTGAAAATAGTGTCACGTTTAATATAAAAATAACAAAATTCTTGATTGTTGCAATGAATGATATGTACATGCACCAAAATTAAGAAATTGATTTAACACAGCACAAAATCAAACTTTAATTTTTGAATCTCATTGAATTTTCTCTCAATTTTGACTTTTATATATATATATATATATATATATATATATATATATATGTTTTCTACTTTAAAAATTAGTAAACAATTTTTTATTAGTGCTTGTTTAGGTGTTTATTATTTTCCATTAACCTTATAAAAAAAATTTAAATTCATTTTAAAACTGTTTTAATTTATTCATATATTTTTTAGTCAACTCTCCATGCAATGGATGACATTTGGTCAGTTCACAAAGCAATATATCCTACGGGATAAACACAATAGAAGTCAAGGATTGAAACAATGAAATAGAATCTACATGGAGTCACAGTGTTGCAACGAGTTAGAAAGGGCCAAATTCTTTACATATATGATTTTTTTTTTTAATGACATTTGCCTTTTCAATGCATACAACATTTAATTTATAAAACCACCAACAAAAGGAACTCCCACACTTGGCAGCCACTAGGTACCATTAATAAAATTTTCAACAGTAAAGTGTTTAATCCCTTCAGAATTTTTGGCAAAATGATACCTAGGCCATTTAACTCTTCCTGTTGCATTGGCTCCTGGGCCGCGATTAGCATACTCCACATGATGCAAAGTGGATAAGCTTTTCTTGTCATTGTTCAGAAGCCATCCTTCAGGATCAATCAATTTGTCAAGGAAACATTCTATGACAATGGTTTGTGAATAACTATACCACGGCCTGCCAAGAAATGATTTGATTTGTGGGTAAGGTTGAAGATCTTTGTCAGCCTTAATGGAGCAATTGTGTAGCACTATTCCCGTATCTTCCACTTGTCCACGACCTTGGGCTATGATCATATTCACAGTGCCTTCCGTACACTTTCTCACATAAATGTCACAGTTTTG
Source organism: Quercus agrifolia (assembly GCA_029955455.1). Classification (NCBI taxonomy): domain Eukaryota; kingdom Viridiplantae; phylum Streptophyta; class Magnoliopsida; order Fagales; family Fagaceae; genus Quercus; species Quercus agrifolia. The sequence goes on from JARQAD010000004.1 coordinate 60,578,671, forward strand.
TAAGACAACTCGTGACTTCCCCAAATATGAAATCTATTGTGCCATAAACTTCACATTCTCAGAAGAAATGGATACCATATGATGTTTGTTCGTTTTTAGACCCCTTAAACACAACCGATTAATCTAGTTATTTAGCCAAGTGATTACTTAGTCAAATTATTTAGATCTAGGCTAACACATGTAAATCATATCATTGAAGTAGTGTGGAAAATAAATAACACAAGGATATGATAACACAGGAAACCAAACCGGTAAAATACCTGGGGAGAATTTAACCTAACTATCCTCAAGGTAAAATAAATCCACTATGAATGAATTGAAGTTTATACAATAGCGACTTAGACCACTAACATCCTATTACTACCCTGAGTAGGAAACTTACTACCACGACCACGTGAAAGCTCCAAGTCCATGGACTACTTCTTTCTTGGATTCACAGCAAGCACAAGCACACCCACTTGTATATCTTTAAGCTCTTGAAATTGCAACTGAATTGATCACCAAGCTTTTGACATCAATCTAGATCTTGATAACCCTAAGTGTGTATGAAGACAAACACCCTCTAGATCTCACAAAAGATTCACACGCACAACATAAAGAGCTACTTCAAAACATGGCTAGGGTTTTCCCTTTTATACTTAGGGCAAAACATAAAACCCTACACATCAAACAGGTTTGGGCTAAGTTGGAAAATTCTGTAGAAAAAAAATCTGCACGAACTTTGATCGATCGAGACTAATTCTCAATCGATCGAGCAGATTTACACAGTAAATCCTACAGTACACTCAATTCCAACTTTACATATAAACATAATTTGAGCCAGTGATGAAGCCACGTTGGGGCCGAAGGGGGCCTTGGCCCCCCCAAATTTTTTATAAAAAATTAGTAGATATATTTGTAAATAGTGATCCCAGCAAGTTTATCCCTTTTAAGGAAAATATATGCTTTTGGCCCCCTCATTCCCAGCTAAAATTTTATATATATGTATAATTAGTATTTATTGTATTTTAAAAGAAAGTATAAAATAACATTTTACCTTAATTAAATAGGTTTACAATCCTATTGAACATAATTGTATACATCATTAAAAGGAAATCAAAAACCAAAAAAAAGTAATTTTTGCTCCAACCTCACTAAAAAATTTCTCTAGCTTACTTTGGAGTTTGGAGTTAATGGCGGAGGGTTTCTTCTTCATCCTCAAAATATTAGAGCATAATCACAGATGGCACCACCAAACTCCGCTAATCTGCATCTTGGATTCTTTCTGGGCAAAAAGCACCACCACAGTCACAGAGGGTTTCTTCTTCATCCCCCCCCCCCCTTCTCTCTCTCCCCCTAATATTTAGATGCACTTGTTAGTCAATCTGCTTTGCTTTTTAGTTTTTCTTATTTTCTTTACTTCTTCGTTCAATCCGCCAATGGTTTACTTATTCAAATAATATTTTCTTTACAAATTTGAGATTACAATCTACTTAAAGTCCTACACGTGGTGGGTTGCACTTCAAGTTGTATTCTAAAGCAAAGTTAGACTCCCCAATCTACACTTCAATTTAGATTACAGTTTGCTACAAGTCCTACACGTGGGACCCCAGGTGTGATTTTTCTAACCTTTGTTATTAGTCATTAAATTAATTAATCTATTATATGATATATAAATATAATAAACTATTATTAAAATTGATACAAATATACTTTGTCTAATTTTTTTTTGTTTATATAAAAAGGAAAATTATTGATAATTTTATTTCTAATTCGATACTTGACAATTCCCTCTTAAAGAGTATAGATTATAGTTTTCTTGTTTTTGACATATTTTGATTACACATAAGTTAATGTTATTAAATATTTTTGTCAATCTTGCCTCATGAATTGTTTAAATTTAATAAATACACTTTTTAGTATGTGTTTACAGTACTATTTTAATTATTATACTTGGTATCATATCAAGATACCAAGCAAATTTTGATGTAGGTAGGGATTGAACCTCAAATCTCTTATTTAATTATCATTGACTTTACTAATTGAGCTAACTGAAAGTTACAATTGGTGGAAGCTTTATCATTGAGAAAAACCTAAATTGTCCATTTACGATATATTTATTTAGATTTTGTTATCTATTTTGTAAAATTTTTTGTGAAAAATTGAAAAAACTGTCAAAACAGTAAATTACTTTTTCATTTTTTCATGAAAAATTTTCTAAAATGGTTTACTAATATATGCCATAAAGTCACGCGTTAGTAAAACCCTTATATGTGTGTGTGTGTGTGTGTGTGTGGTACCCAAACCTAGACATGATGTTTATTGGACCAAGAATTTGGGCTCCTAATTTATTTATTTATGGGTTTCCTCACAGTCCTACAAGTTGTTGCTTCAAACGCTGCCTTAACAATCCAATTTCCGTTATCCCAGTGATATCAAGCCCAACACTTACTCTCCTCTTATTTTTTTTCTTTCTTCCTCTCCTTTTGTTTCTCTCTCCACTTTCTAACCACCCCCATTGTCTGATCTCATCTCCCTTATATAGCCTCTCCTTAACAGGATTCAAATCATTACTTTGTCACTAATTCCCATGCAATCCCACTTATACCCAAAATCCCTAGAAACAATCATGTCTTTTGAAGATTCCCTTGAAATTTGTTCCAGACGCCAAATAGTTTTCAGCAGCAAACTCTCCAAAGGCATTATCAGTACTCAGAGATTGATATGAATTTAACCATTTCATCATTGATCTCCCATTATCAGTTGGTAGTGGGCCTAGCCCGGCCCGAACACTGTGGGATTTCCCAAACGATACTTTCTAGATCTTGGTATACCTATCATTGGGCTAGGCCTATTCTTACTGGGTCTGGGCCACCCTCAATCTTTTGGGGTAGCCTTGGCTACTCAGGTCGGTCCTAGGCCTAAGCTTAATGGGTCGTTGCTGCTTACCTGGGCCTGAGCCCCCCACAATATACATATATATATATATATATGAGATTTACTAATGTGTGCCCTTAGAGCTTACATTAGTAAACCATTTTAAGAAACTTTTTATAAAAAAATGAAAAAGTAATTAACTGTTTTGATAGCTTTTTTAATTTCCTATAAGAACTTTCCCAAAATGAATGGTTAATGTGTGCCCTAACCAGACCCTATATATATATATATATATATATATATATATATATATATATATATATATAAGGGTTTTACAATCGTGTAAAATAAACTTCTTGTTTGACAAATTTGTGGGAGGTAAACAATCAATTGTTGCTGCTGGGACAAGATGGGCTTATTTTATTTTATTTTATTCTGAAAATCAAGAAGGGAATTCAATTCCATGGTTTTTCTTCTATATGTTTGCAGTTGCCTCTTCTACTGTGATGGTCATTGTTGTAACCCAAATATGTGGTTGTTTTGCCAATCATGGATTCATTGGTGTTGTTATTTTCCTAAGTACGATTGAAATCACCTGTAATTGTTTATTTTGTGCAATGATTTGAAAATCTTTGAATTATTCTCTATGTGGTTTTGATCTCTTTCTTTCATGTGCTATTCCATGTTTTAGGAAATAGTCATAGACTCGTGAAATGCATGAAAAAGTTTGATGATTTGTTTATTTTCTTTTGTTAAATGAACAATAAAATAGTAGATAACACTTATAAGTCAAGTTTTTTTCTTAAATGATTTATTTATTTTCTTTTGTTATGACCCATACCTTTAGCCAAATTAGCTCTTAATACATGATCATTCAAGTTAGGTTTTTTTGTTATTAGGATAGGTGAATTATTATAGATCCATCCCTCGAGGGATGGAGCTTCGACAGAAGCTAAGTCTAGAGGTAAATTATGAGCATTACGTTCATGTATAACTTCCATACCAAGGTTATCACGATTTATAATATCAAAGTATCATATTTCTTAATTCTTGTAGGGCCCCCTCAGAATTCCTTCCAGTAACAAGACAACTACAAATAAGAACAAATTTATAACTAAATAATCATGAGCGTACCACCAAACAAACACATACTATATAAGAAGAATTTAGGGTTTGAGTTTTATTTAGGAAGAAGGACAAAAAAGAAAATAACAAAATTATAATATATATTTTTTAAAATTGAAAAACTTATTAAATATAGATGGGTTAGATCAGGTCAAGTTAGGTGGATTTATAAATATTATGACCTGAACTCAACTCAATTCATTGTAAAAAAAAAAAAATAAATAAAAAAATTCATGACTCAATCCAACTCATTAACCTTTGAAAACTAACCCAACCCGGTGAGTTGGATTGGATCAAATCATTTTAAGCAGGTTGGCGGTTCACTGCACACTCGTAATTTTGAAATAGATTTGTATATTTGAGTTTAATGCGAGTGTACAATGACAATTATCTTAACAAGGGTTAGTATCTACCACGTGACATCTTTGGTACCAACTTGTCTAGTCAACCTCACTGACTAAATCTTTGGTACCCGCATGACATCTTTGGTTATAAACTTATAATTTTTTGTGAAAATCTTCCATTTTATTGGTTATAAGAGCATCCCTAACAGACTCTCCAAATTTTTGTATTGTTTGGAGAGCGAACAGTTACATTTACCTTTTATCTACTTACTTTTTCAAATACACTTTTCAACAGACTCTTTATCTTTTCTCTATCTCATTTAGATATTATTTTTTCATTTATTCTTTATTCTTTCTTTAATTTTTCTTTATTCTTTTTTAATTTTTCTTTATTTATTCCCAACTATATTTTCTAACTCTTAATGGGTAAAAATTTTAAAATTGTGGTTGGTTTTTTTTTTTTTTTTTTTTTTTTTTTTTTTTTTTTTTTTTTTAATTTTCAACAATCATACTTTCCAATGGTTTTTTTTTAATGATCACATTTTTCATTTATCAAATCTATATTAGTCTTGAAATTTATCAAATCTATGTAATTTGGAATGAATTTATGCATTAAATTTTTCACAACTTATTTTTTTTAGATTATTATTATTGTTATTGTTGTTGTTGTTGTTGTTATTTAATAATTAAATAACTTTTAATTAATTAATTAATTAATTAATTTATGATCTCTTTCTATTTTTTCTCAAAAAAAGAAACCTATCTAATATTAAATACCATATCACACGATTACATACCAAAAAAAAAAAAAACCAAGGGATTAACTCAATTTTATTTCAACCTACTAATTTTAAAGACCACACATTTTCACACAATTGATTACTCAACTTCAACCGTTCTTTTTATCCCCAAAATATATATATATATATATATATATATATATATATATTTGAGACACATTATTCTATTTACTTCACAATTACACATTTATCACATCAGAGTGTCTCCAGCAGCTTATCTAAATTTTTGTACTGTTTGGACAATGAACAGTGACATTTAGTTTTTACCTACCTGCTTTTTTAAATACACTTTCCAACATATTCTCTATCATTTTCTCCATCTCATTTAAATATTATTTCTTCATTTATTCTTTATTCTTTTTTAATCTTCTTTCATTCATCTAATTTTAATGAGAAGTGCTACGTTCTTAACATTTTACAATATTTTCACAATAAATCATATGTGGTAAGTTATTATTGATTTTAATTTGAACACATCACTTATTTTATTTTTTATTTTTTTTCATCAGGATTAGTTAGTAACAATCCACCACTTAAAATTTATTGTGAAAATATTGTAGTAGCATTTCTTGATTTTAATTTCTTATTCTTTATTTTATTTTTCCCTTATCTCTTTTTTTTTTCATCCACACGTTACTTTTCTTCTTCTTTTTTCTTCTTTTTTTTCTCCTCCGCACCTTTCCCTTATCTCTATCTTCACTTTTCTTTTCTAGCACTTCGTCTGGAGCTCTATCTTCACTTTTCTTTTTTCTTTTCTTCTCTAGTACTTCGTCTACTCCAGAGCATTCAAGAATCTCTCCCTCTATCTCACACAAACAAATTCTCTCTCATACACACATAGATCATCGGCAGAGAAGTGGAGATTGGCATTCTACATGTTTTTTTTTTTTTTTATTCTAGTTTGATTAGTTTTATTTTATTGTTTAGATTTCATTAGGCTTATGAGAAAGATAGTTTTTGTGTTTCAAATCTTTCAATTGGGTTTTGTGTTTTTGTTTTGATTGTGGTATGTTTTAGTTTGTAACCGTTGAGATAGAGAAGCACGAGAGAGTGAAGAACGAAAGAGAAAAGGAATGAGAGAGAAAGAATATTTTTTTATTCAACCAGGTATTATTTTAAGGGAGAATATTGTTTAGAGGTACTACAGTAATTGCTACAATGTTCTCTACTTGTAGAGAAGTACTGTAGCAATTCTAATCTAAAAAATGGAGATGGAGAAGCTGTTGGAGTGGGTTTTTAGGGTGTTTTCTCTCTAAAATTGGCTTTAAAGAAGCCATTGGAGATGCTCTCAGAGAAAATAGAAGAGAGAGAGAGGGAGAAAGAACACAGCAGAGAGAGAGAGGGGGAGAAGGCCGGTGGAGATCAAGAGTTGCTGGAAGGACAAAGCCGGAGGAGATCGGCGTTCACCAGGCAGCAACGCCTCCTCATTGCCAGAATAGGTTAGATCGGCTTGACTTTTTTTTTTCCCTTATTTTCTTGTTTTGATTCAACTTTGCTGTTATAATAAGAAATAGATTTTGTTTTGATTATGTGAGACATTTGAGTCTGTGAGGGAGAAAGAATTGTTTTTTATTGAGTTGTTTGATTTTTTAAAGGAGAAAATTTCATTTGGAGTTGCTAAAGTGCTCTCCAAGTCAAGAGAGCTACTTTAGCAACTCCAAAAAAATTTGGAAAAATTTTCCTTTTAGAGAGTCTGTTGAAACTGTTTTTTTTTTTTTTTTTTTTGGTTTGCTCTCCCAAAAAAATGGCTTTAACTAGTCTATTGGAGCTGCTCTAATTTTCTTATCTTTTTCAACTCTGTATTTATGCTTCGTACATAGAGTTAGTAATCTCATCTATTCAAGTTTGAGAGAGAGAAAGAAATTTTTTTTAGGAAAGCGATTTGATCTATACAAGCTTAATCTCAGGAAATATCTGAACACAGAGAAGATCCAAATTCGGATGAAATAACACTGGAGTAAGAAGATAGGCTACATATATGGCAGATGCTGCGATATCTACTCTTACTGAGAAGCTCATTTCCTTGTTAAGCGAAGAAGCAACACTGTTACAAGACATCCATGAAGAAGTAGCTGACATTAAAGATGAATTGGAGAGCATTCAGTCCTTCCTTAAGGATGCAGATGCAAGAGCCACAGCAGAGGAGGACATGAGCGAGAGTGTCAAAACTTGGGTGAAACAAGTCAAAGAAGTAGCTTTCCACATGGATGTTTTCATGGATGAGTACTTGCTTGAGATGGCGCAACATCATCCCCATCAGCTTCAGGGATTCAGTGGTTTCCTCCATAAATCTGCTCGCTTAATTTCAATGTTAAAACCTCACCACGAAACAGCCACTAAGATTCAGAAGATTAAAGCATCAGTGCAGAAAATCAAGGCAAGAAGTGAAAGATACGGCTTCCAATTTACTGGTCAAGGATCAAGCAATGGTACTCGAAATGTTAGGTGGCAAGACCCTCGAAAGGACTCCCTTTATCTTGAGGATACTGATGTTGTTGGAATTGAATCTTCTAGAAATGAATTGATAGGCTGGTTGGTAGAAGGACAACCTCATCGTATTGTAATTTTGGTAGTAGGAATGGGGGGACTAGGCAAGACTACACTTGCCAAAAAAATCTATGATTATCAAATGATTAGAGAACACTTTGAATGCAATGCGTGGATTTCAGTGTCTCAATCTTATAACATACAAGATCTATTAAGGAGCATCATAAAGCAATTTCATGAGGCCAGAAAGGAGCTTTCTATGTCGGGAATTGACACAATGGATGAACAATCATTGGTAAGTAAATTAAGAGATTACTTACGACTAAAAACGTATGTGGTCATATTTGATGATGTATGGAAAATTGACTTTTGGGAGGGTATAAAACATGCTTTACTTGATAATAATAAGGGTGGTAGAATTATGATCACAACACGTAATAGGGAGGTGGCTAGTTTTTGTAAAAAATCTTCACATGTTCATGTTTTCGAATTGCAACCACTAGCTCCTAATGAGGCATGGGAGCTATTCTGCAAAAGGGTGTTCCAATTTGAATTTGGAGGACACTGTCCCCCAATATTGGAGAAATTGTCTCAGGACATTGTTGAGAAGTGCGAAGGCTTACCACTTGCAATTGTTGCTATAGGTGGTCTTTTGTCAACCAAAGACAAAACTGCCTTTGAATGGCAAAACTTGCACGATAGTATTGGGTTTGAGTTAGGAAGAAATCCCCATCTTACAAGTGTTGATAAAATCTTGTCCTTAAGTTATGAAGACTTGCCATGCCACCTCAAATCTTGCTTATTATACCTTGGTATGTATCCAGAAAACTACTCCATTAGTTGCATCAAATTGATTAGACAATGGATAGCTGAAGGATTTGTGAAGGAATTGGAGGGTAAAACATTTGAGGAAGTTGCACAAGAATACTTGACTGAATTAATCCACAGAAGCTTGGTTCAAGTATCATATGTTGACATATCTGAGAAAGTTAGAAAATGTATACTCCATGATATCTTACGTGAGATCATACTCTGAAAGATGAAGGATTTGAGTTTTTGTCATGTTCTCTCAAAACAAGAGTCTCGCTTTGAAGGATTAACTCGACGCATGTCAATTGATGGAGTTTCATATGTTGTATTGAAGGAATTTGGGAACACTCATATTCATTCTCTTTTATTTTTCAATCTTGATGAATTTCCAAAGTCCTTTATGAGTACTTTTGTTGCTAATTTCAAGCTTTTGAAAGTCATGGATTTTGAAGATGCTTTGTTGGATTGCATTCCTGAAGATGTTGGAAGTTTATTTCATTTAAGGTATTTAAGTTTAAGAAATACCAAAGTTAAAATTCTTCCAAAATCCATAGGAAAGTTGCAAAATCTGGAGACTCTAGATCTAAAGCAGTCCCTAGTTTCTAATATACCAGTTGAGATCAACAACCTTCATAAGCTACAACATTTTATAGCTTACAATCTTGATTTCAAAAAAGACAACAGTTTGACTTTGGAAAAAGGGGTAAAGATACAAAAGGGAGTTGGGTGTTTAAAGAACTTGCAAAAGTTGTATCATGTGGAGTTGAATCATGGAGGGGTTGATCTTACTAAAGAGTTGGGAAAGTTAAGACAATTGAGGAAGCTAGGTGTGAAAAACCTGTCAAAGGAAACCATGACGGCTTTGTGTGCCTCTGTTGAAAATATGAACCACCTTCGATCTCTTGATGTAACCTTAATTAGCAAAGATGAGATAGTTGATTTAAAATTCATTTCATCCCCACCTCAATTTCTTCAAAGCCTACAAATAAAGGGGCGATTAGAGAAGTTACCAGAATGGATTTCAGAACTTCAACATCTGGTCAAACTAAAGATTTTATGATCCAAGTTAAATGATGACCCAATGAAAGTCCTTCAAAATCTACCAAACTTACGGGAGCTCATGATCTCACGCCAAGCGTACAACGGAGAACATTTGCATTTTAAGCTTAAAGGGTTTCCAAAACTCAAGTGGCTATGGATTAGACACTTAAATGCATTGCATTCACTATTGATAGATGAAGGAACATTGCCTGTTCTTGAATTTCTTTCCATTGGGCATTGTCCGGAACTTAAAGAGGTGCCTTTTGGAATCCAACATCTGAAAAACCTCAAAGAACTTGGATTTTGGGGGATGCCTAAAGAATTTGAAGAAAGTTTGGATCCTGAGCAAGGGCCACATTATTGGATCGTTGAGCATGTACCAGTCATTATTCTCTTCCGCAAGGTTCGTATAGGATATTATGGCTATGACAAACACAATCTCCGTTCCAAGCATTTGGCGGAATTAAGAGGGCAAAGGCAAACATTCAACCAAAATGAGTTTAGATGCTAAAATATCAATGCTTTAGTTGAGATAGGTTAGTGCAATTTAGCTAAAAATGGCTTTAGATTTCTTGATAATATATATTTTTTTCATTTCTAGTGAATAATGTCGTGGGATTTCTGTTGTAGATTTGTATAGTAAAAAGCAATTGTTGTCCTTTTTATCCTGCATTTCTTGAAACATGTAATTCACCATCTACCGTTTTAATGGTCTGCTTGTTTGGGTTTTGATATTTTCATATAATGCTTAAATTGCACTTCTGTGACAAATTTAATGGTCTGCTTGTTTGGGTTTTGATATTTTCATATAACGCTTAAATTGCACTTGTGTGACAAATTTAGAGGCATGAGCTACTTTGCTAGATTTGGGTGTGTGCTTTTCATATTAATGTACAATACAATACATGTATCAAAAGTCAAAACAAAACAAGTTACAGACTACAGAGAGATCTGAAAATTGTCAAAACATTTCTCTTAGGAAATTACAGGATTGCACTTTTACTCCTTTTTTTTTTTTGGTTGAGAAGACAATTTTACCCCTACTTAAAGTGTGTTAGTTGAAGTTTTATTTAGGGAAAATGTTAGAAATACAAACTTTTTTACAAAAAAAATTTACAAACTACTAATATGGCGAGTGGTTATTAGTAAATAAAAAAGTGATATTGATGGTGGATCTAAATAAGAAACAGTAAGAAATTGGCCACAATAACAGCTTGTAAAAATGTTATAAAATAGTTTGTATCTGCAGAAAGAGTATTAAAAAAAAAAAAGTTTTGTTGAAGCATTTAATTTGAGGTTTCAAATTTGAGATTTTTAGTGGTATTTTTTTTGTGTGTATGTGTGTGTAAATTTCTTCATTACTAATCAAAGTTTGTCCATTTGTGATTTGTGGTAGGTAAACAATCAAGTTTTACTCAATAATGTTAATACAAATTTTTAAGTACGCTTTTTCCCATAATATGACACTTTAATAGTTTGAATCTTCAATATCCCTATTAGATAATTTTTATGCGAAGCTTAGCTTAGCTCGGAATCGTTGGGCTTTGTTTGTAGACTTGGATGGAGAACAAATATAATTGTTGCCGCTGGCACCGGTTGGGCTTGCTTATATTTTTTTCAGAGACAGTAAGTAGGAAATTTTGTGGTTTTAATTTCACATGTTTACAGTTGTCTCCTCTAGTTTGTTGCTCAATGTGCTCACTGTGTCAGCCCAGTTAAGTGGTTTTCTGAACAATCATGGATTGGTTGGTGTCACTATTTTCCTATGTACAACTAGAATCACCCCGTAATTGTTTATTTTGTAAAATGATTTGAACCTCTTGGAATAGTTCTCTCTCTGTGGTTTCGATATCTCTCTTTTATGAGTTATTGGTTTTTTTTAGGAATTCTATAATTGGCCATAGATGCATTTGATCAGGTACTTTAGGTTAGACCATTTCCAGAATGATCTCTATACTCAACTTTTGGTGCCAATAGTATAGAATGTTCTTCGATTTTGGTACCCACTTTTGTTTTTGTTTTTTTAAATTTCCTTTGAATATACTGAATTGATTGACCAAGTTATCATTGATATTTGATATACAGCCTACATCTCTCCATGAATGTCTACATGTCATACACCACTTCACCTAGTCAAATCATATATGTTTATTAGACTGGGTTGAGTGACGATCCACTCAAAGCCTCTCAAAAGAAAGAGACAAAACAAGTTTCTTAGCTTCTTGACCACCTGTACATGTGGAGATCCTCTCTCTCGCTCTCTTTCCTACCACATCATATCATTATCCTATCATATTATATTATATATACTATATAATAAAAGTTAAGCTTAGAAGTCATGGTTGCACCAAATTGCAGTAGTGTTATAGTTTTAGATAGATTTGCTAGAGATGCAAATGATGTACACATATGGTAGAGGATCCCTCCCCAATAATTTGAACATAGGTTCTTGAATTAACTTTTTTTTTTTCAATTTTATTATTCTTTGTAAGGCATTGAGTTTATTGCGTGTGTGTATGTGTGTGTTTGATTAAATTGCATGTGTTTTTTGATAAAGATTATGGTAGCTATTTGTTTTTTTTTTTTTTTTTTTTTTTGAGGGTTTGGTATTGGTATTTTATTATGATTATCAACATGTATTTTAAGGCTTTTAATCGGTAACATATATTCTTCCTTGAAATAAATAAAAGCTTAAGAATAAAAAAACTTAAAATAACGTTTATGATAAAAATGCCTTTTAGTGAAGAAGCATTTTTGACGGACCCAAAAAACCTTCTCAAAAAATCCTATTTTTGATGGCAAAATAATGCCCTCGCAAATACTTGGTAAAATGAAACATTTGTGACCAACAAGAAAAACTGCTGCAATTATGTGTTGTAGCCGTTACAAATGCTAATACTTTGGAGGGAAATTTTCCCTCCATATTATTTGCAAGGGACAATTAAAAATTTCTCACAAAAAGTGTATTATTTGTGACGGTTAAAAAAATGTTGTCTCTAATTCTAAATTATTTGCGAGGGCCAGGATCGATCTTCACAAATAATCATTAAAATGTCAAAAATTTTGGAGAGAAATGTTCCCACCAAATTATTTCCAATGGACAATAAAAATCCCTTGCAAAAAAATTATTTTTTGTGTGAGTTAAAAATATGCTAATACTAAATTATTTGCGAGGGCCATGATTGGCCTTCTCAAATAATCATTAATATATATATATATATATATATATATATATATATTTGGAGATAAAATTTATTCTAAAATTCAAAGAAAAATAAAAAGAAACGCATAAACATATAGCACTTTGTATTTTTTAAATGAACCTTTTGTTTACAGGCTTAAAAAAAAGAAAAAAGAAAAAAAAAAAAGGAGCCTTTTATATAGATCCTATATATGAAAGGTCTGGCCTTATTTTCTAATATATTTTACTCATAAAAAAATAATAGCACTTTCAACTTCAAAATGGTAGTCTAAAATTCAAAAATAGCAGTCTTATGTACTCTCTCTCTCTCTCTCTCTCTCTCTCTCTCTCTCTCTCTCTCTCTCTCTCTCTCTCTCTCTCTCTCTCTCTCTCTCAAGTGAGTAAATTTTCTTCCCATCAAGGAAAGCGAGCTTGCCCAATCACAATATAAACATTATCAAATAAGTCAAGTCAAGTCTCTTGTTTTTTTTTTTTTCTTTTTTTTGAGCTAAAAAGGATAGAAATGCTTTATTAGAAAATAAAGAAGAATTACATTAAATTGTCCTTTTAACACGGAAGCATGATGAAATTTTAGGCAATTACAAACAAACAGCTTGTGTTTCCTTCCCATTTTGTGGAAAATGCTTATTAGATATATGTCCAACATCAGATTTGTCCTACAAATATATCATACCCAAATATATACTATCATGTAAAAAATGCATGTTTCAGACATTTTAAGTCTCCATGCAAGATAAGAATAATTTTAGGCAATTACAAATATATTAGTGACCTTAACATAGGAAATTCACTTACATTAAATGGTCCTTTTAACACGGAAGCATGAAGAAATTTTAGGCAATTACAAACAAACACCTGCGTTTCCTTCCCATTTTGTGGAAAATGTTTATTGGATAGACGTCCAACATCAGATTTGTCCTACAAATATATCATACCCAAATGCATAATATCATGTAAAAAATGCATGCTTCAGACATTTTAAGTCTCCACGCAAGATAAGAATCTGTCAAATTCTTAATTTAAAGCTTTAATGAATTATTTTATTTTATTTTATTTGAGAAGAAAGACAGTACGTTATATTATTAAGGGAGGCTATTGAAATCAGCCTGGAGAACAGGAACAACGTTAGGTGGAACATCTTCTATCTAGACTACCATATGGGAGGAGTGAATAGCTCTCCGTGCATGTGAGTGTGCAAACAGTATTACAAAGCCTACATACATGAGAAAAACGATAATTAGTGAAAGACTGGGAGGCTATGTGCTGCAAATCAACAGCTTAGTGACCAAACTGTGCCAGTGATCTACATCCATGTTGTAAGGTGTTGATGAGTATCTCGGAGTCCCCTTCCAATACAATCTGATCCAAACCAAGTTCTGCAGCAAATTTCACTGCCCTTCTAGCTGCAAGTGCTTCCACCTCAATGACAATGAATGGGAGAGGTATTTTTTGAGAGAGGGATGCCATCACCAAGCCTTGCTCATTCCTTATTACTACCCCGACACCAGCACAGTTTTCTTTAACAAAGAAGGCTCCATCAAAATTTATTTTATACCATGATGCATTTGGAGGATGCCAAGCAATTGCTATAGGGATCCGCTGAGGTGATGGGATTTCTTGCAATGCCGAGAACTCCTGAACCCACCACTCTTTTGCTTGTTGGAGAAGCTGTCTCAGCGTGACAGCTTGTTTACCTAGGCAGAGATTGTTTCTTCGATTCCATATTGCCCAGATAACCATTGAGAAGAGAGTAGGGTCCTAATTTTCTGCAAATATGCAGCCTAGTAAATCCATAAAATTATCACTTTGTTTCAGTCTGCTGTGATTCCATAAAGGGACTACCTGCCATAATTCTGTAAGGTTCGGACAGAGGTATAAAGCATGATGAACATCTTCTTGTTGTGATTGGCATAGGTCACACCTATCATCCGTGATAACTTGCTGTTTTACAAGATTCATCTTTGTGGGAAGGGAATTTCTGCATGCTCTCCAAACCAAATTTTTTACTTTACCAGGTGTCTTCATTTGCCAAATAGCTTGCCACAGTGGCTTCACCAAATCTGAGTTAGAGGGACCTGGCTGTTGTTTGTGAATTTCTGCAAACAAAAACTGATATCCAGAATTCACTGCAAAATTCCCATCTGCAGTAAAAGGCCAGGTTAGGATGTCACTCTGCTGTGAATGGCAGCGGGGTATTTTTTTTAATAGTTCAAAGCCCAAAGAGATGTTGGTCTAACCAGCACTTTCAAAGATGTTACTTGAATAGAAAAAAGCACCATTGATACCACTGAATTTCTGTAGCACAAGTAATCCAATTCCTATCTGCAGCATCTGGTAGTAATCCATCAAAAGGGGATTCTAGTTTAAAAGAACAGAAAACAACCTTACAAAAATTAAATAATTCTTTTAAAAAAAATCAGTCTACTGTTAAAGGAAACCAGTATCTCTTTCCCTTGAGATTTGAAAACTGGATTGTGGTTCTTTTGCTTGTTGATGCTACTAATCTCTGTAAAAATTACCTCCATAATAAATGATGGTAATGTTAGAAAGAGAGTTGAAGTTGCACTTGTGTAATAATATTATTAATGTCATCCAGATTAATAATATTAAAACCCCTCAAATATGGCTATCATACAAGATAGAGAAATGCAAAGAAAATCAATGCCTATGCTTCAGCCATCTTGTAAGAAGCAATACCAAACCTTTTACATTAAAAAAAAATGAAAAAAAGGGTACAAGTGTGAAGATTGGAACACAGTACTAGTTTGAAGTTGGCCTTAATGAGGAAAAAACTATGATCCCAAATTAAGATGGATTTTTAAAGGGGTACTTGACTGTAAATTCATCATTTTATAATGAACCTTATATCCCTCATACTAGGATGGCTTGCATGCCATGTATAAAGTAAAACTTAAATTAAAACACAAATAATTGAACTGAGATTGTGACAATATTCCTCAAAGAAGGCAAACACCTTTCCTAATCAAATACCAACTTTCTCATATCCAAAACATAGACACGTCTTTTTCATTTCCAGGGTCATGCTACAATACCCTAGTATCATGCTGTTACTGTATATCCATAAATTACTGTAAGACGCTGAAGCCAGGTCTTGACAAATAATACATTCTCTCAGTGATAAACAGTCATTTTGATATCTCAAATTAATAATGGTGTCAGCAACAGCAACAAGCACATATGAAGGGAGCAATAGAAGAAAGTCGTTGGGTAAAACACTCAAAAAAGGGTAAGAGTTACAAATTCAGATTGTGGGGTGGGGTAAGGAAACAAGAAAACAGATCAGTAGAGCACCTTCTAGGCTATTATTGCTTGGCTCACTGCTATCCCTCCCAAATTGCAAACAAAGAATATAACCACACAGGTTAAGGACTATATTGCAAACCAAAACTACTCCCCAACTGCAACAAAAGGTAATGCCCTGATGACAAAGAAAAGCAAGGGCAAAATCAGTACTAGTTACAACTCTCTCTATCAATATTGATGAGCAACTAGGGACTAAAAAAATTAACATTTCTAGTACTGAGAAAACTTCCAACATAAAGTGATTAAATTCATGAGTTCACCCACCGCCCCATAGTTATGTAGAGTGGAAGTGCCATTTTATTTTTGATTGACATCCTAATCTAACATTTTGTTTCCTTCACACATCCTCAATCCGTCTCTTTCAATCTCAGACACATACACCATCATATGCATGCCTAAGACACATTTGAAATTTAGATTTACGAAATAGATTCTTGAAGGGCATATTAATCACTCCAATGGAACAGAAATATTGAATAAGCTTTTGCCCTATTTTGGTGCGAATTTGCACCTGCAAAAGCATCCACACTTAGCAAGAAACTAATACGTCTCGTATGCCTAAGAACAAGCTTACCAGCCGCCTTGTCTTGAGAAATAGTCATTATCCAGAGATATAGCAAGAGCAACAGCTACCGCTCTCTCTGACAGAGTCAGTGGACGAGCAACTTCCAACTCTTGTATCTGCCACCAAAGATTAGAGAAATGAATAAAATCATTAAAGGAACATAATTCCTTTTTTGTTTCCTGATGTAGTACTCTACCATTGTAGCAGGGCCAGTCTTGGAGGCAGGATCAGAACTCCCAAATCGGATCACATACTGACCAGCATCAGTAAAGATCTGCATTTCATCAAATTTCAGGTCTATTTTCTGCTGCCGCTGCCCAGCCTCTCACACTCCCAGGTCTCACTTAGAAAGTTAGGTATTCTTTTTTTCAATTGTCTTGATCTTTAGTCGCTTTTCTCTTCTTCATTTTTTTTTTTTGGGTGTCTTGGCGCGCAGTTGCGTGTTGTCAGTTGGCGTGAGTTGGGAGTGTTAGTGGGATAAGTGAAAAAATTTAGAGGGAAAGGGGAAATTGTGTTCCGAGGGAGTTGGGAGTAGGGAGTGATAAGAGGGAAAAGTAAAAAAATTTAGAGGGAAAGGGGAATGGTGTTCCAAGGGTTATAAGACTTTTTTTTTTTAATTTTAGAATATATGTAGCTGCATGTGGTTTGAAGTTTATAAGGTTTAAAGTTTAAACAATTATAAATTTTTATAATAAACAACAATAAATAGGGTACGTATATGAAATGCATAGATTAATTATTGAAATAAATTAGATAACAATTCATAAATTGAAAAGCTCCCCAAAATTAGATAATAAAAAAGATTATATGTCACATGTTAAAAGAACAATATGAAATCTCCACAAGTGAGCTATATCAAATACTATAAAATAACAATATTGTTTAGCTATTAAATATTAAAACAAATGATGGGTTTGCTTATATGTAAAAATGGTTTAATTTGAGCTCGATTTGGCTATTCAATTGAGCTTAAATTTCATCAACACCAATATTTTACCATGCTATGCAAATCCAACGGTTAGAATTGGAATCTAAATTGGCGCATGATGGTTACATGTCGTGTACCCATACTTTGATCGATTCGCTCTCACAATCAAACCATCTAATCACACCCTAATTCCACCCATACCCATACTTTGCCATGCTCTTCCCATCCAATGGTTGGACTTTGAATTTGGTGTCATTTTCAAAATTGTCAAATTCTAGACTCATGCCCCTGCAGGGCTAGCCTAAGGCCTATGCCTAATGCCCCCACCACTAAAGGCTCAAAATCTTACTTCTAAGAAAAAAGGCATTGTCCCCTATTACAAAAGGCTCGAAATTTTATAAAATTATATGTGTGTGTATGTGTCTATGTATGTATGTATATGTGTGTGTGTGTGTGTATATAATGGTTGTTTACCTTTTTTATTATCATTAGTGATACTGAGGATAACACAAATTTACTATAGGATTACAAATTGACATGTTACCTATCACAAAAAAGAAATTTAAACATTCATAATTAGGTTGTTGAAGTTTATCGATCATAATCGTTTTCATATTATATTGTGAACATTTTGTAGTACCATTAATTCATTTTTCCTTTTCATTTCTATCAAGCCTTCCAAAATACGAGACCAATAGCAACCTAACCCAATTGAAATCCTAAAATGTTACAAATGTGTTAAATCACCAATTATACATTAATCTCTCTCTCTCTCTCTCTCTCTCTCTCTCTCTCTCTCTCTCTTAAAAACAAGTAATAAAATTAAAAATTAGATTACAATTTTACTTAACTATACATTGTCATATATCCAAATAAAGTATCTTTTTTAATTGACATATATTTTTATCTCTTTTTATTAAAATTTATGGTTCAACTATGATATTAAATTCTCTATATGAAATTAACATTAGTTAAGTTGCTATTATTCTTCAAATTAAGTATTTAATTTTGTATCAAATTAACCTTGATTTGATTAGTATTAAATGATTTTATTTAATTAATATTTTCATATAAAATGCTTCACATGAATTTTTTGTCTTAGGCTCCAAATTATGTTGGGCCACCTCTGCGTCCCTATACCTATCCCCTAAGGAAAAACTTTGACTACCTTGACCACAAAATACAATATACATCCTTTAAAATTTTGTTTAAAATCCATTTTTTTCACCTTGATTTTTGAAAAATCTCTTTTAAGGACAAGATACAAGTAGGCATCCCATGGATCACACATAAGAGTGATCGAGGTAGCCCAAAGTACTTCCTTTAAAATTTTGTTTTAAACCTAGTTTTTCACCAAATACAATATACTTGTATATGTTCCCGTGGATCACATATGGGAGTGATAGGGGAGTTAACCCAAAGTACTTCCTTCAAAATTTTGTCTTAAATTCAATTCAAAGGTTTTCCATTTTTTATAAACCCCATTGCAATGATTAGGACTTCCCCCACCTTAAAACGTGATTGGGATATGGAAAACATTGAGATTTTTATTTTATCTCAACAATAACCCTCACTAGTCATGGGTTTTTTAAAAAGAATTTAAAGTAAGGACATTTTTCCCCCTCTAAAATCAAAACCACTTATATCTAAGCAGATGTATTATTCTAAATGTGTGTATGATATCATGGGACATATGTCCTCCACATTGGGCAAGTGTCTTGTTTAATCTATGTTGCACACATTTTGAAGGTACAATAAAAATTAGGTCTTGAATAGGGTCAGGCCCCTAGTGATGAAAAAATGAGGGTGAGTGAATTGAGATGCTTTGATCATGTTCATACATAGGTAGTTTATGCATTAGTAAAAAAGAGTGAGTTGATTCAAGTTGAGCAATCAAAAAAAGGTTGAGGAAGACAAAAAAGAACATTAGAAGAAATAGTAAAATATGACATGTCAATTAAACTTTTGATTTTTTTTTTTTTTTTTGAGAAAAATAAACAAACTAAAGTTAATTTCACCAATCATGATATGCCATATATTTGATTTTTTTTTTCAATTAAAAACTTTAGTTATTTTATAAAGAAAGTTAAATAAATACATAACAAGTTTTGATTATTGGAACACAAAAAATATTAGTACAAGGACTTATATTGGAAGTCCAAAACTTGTTACATAGTGTGTGCAACTACTAATAATGTCATCACCATCATGCACCCTTCTTGGTGTGGTGGTCACTTCATAAGTATAAGTACTTGTAAGGTGTAGTGGGGAAGGGTCGGGGTAAGTTTCTAAGAGGGAGTTTCATACACATATACACTTAGATTAAGCTAAAGTAGAATTTCTATCTTATATCCAAAATAAATAAATAAATAATGTCATCAATAAATTTTGGACTTTACGTTCTTTTGTGATTAAAATCTTGGATTAATGAGTTTGCTAGGTATTTATATCTTTTTATTTAAGTATAAATAAGATGGAAACTCTCTCATAAAAAAAAAAAAGTATAAATAATATTTCTTCTTAAAAAGAAAGTATAAATAAGACTGACTTTAAATACATCAAACCATAAATTATTTTGAAAGATAGTCCCCTTCTAAATAAACAGGTTGTATTTCTATTTCTTTGGCAAAATTTAACTCGTGTACATCTACAATTGCCTATGTATGTATAATGAGGCAAATGATATATATATATATATATACATTTTTATTATTATTATTAGAAAGGCAAATGATATCTTTACCTTAATATAATAAAAATATATATGCATCTATTCCCAAAACTGGGCATATCTATAAGTTAAAAATATAATAATAAATAAGGATCCTTACCATAACGGAACTTGTGACGATGAACCATCTACGGCTTTTTTTTTTTTTTTTTTGCATATAAAAGAGAGAAAAAAAAATATGTCTTATTAATTGCAAAGTAAAGTCAACGTGAAAGTGTCTACCACACATTAGACCATTTTTTTTCTTATTATTTATTAAATTATAATTAATTTCCTTAAAAAACACTTAACATACTTTTATTATCATTAAAAAAAAAAAATTCCACACAAGCACACACCACACCACGTGTGGTTTTTCCCCGTTCTAATTAAATTTGACTCGGTTTTAGATTTGTTGTTCTAATTAAATTTATCTTTCTCCCTGTTCTTGATCTGTTGTTGTTGTTCTAATTTTAGATTTGTTGTTGTAATTAATTTTTTCTAATTTTAGATTGTGTTACTATTACACTTGAGAGAGAGAAATGAGTCCAGTTTAGAAGGGAGAGAGTGAACAAAGAGGAAAGGAGCTGATTTTTTGGGTTTGCTCAGCCAAAAATGACTTTGGCTAGTCTAGTGGAGATGCTCTTAGTGATTAATAAAAAAGCTTTGAGATTTTTTAGCAATTATTCTTATGATTTATCTTTTAGTTAAAACTTTTATCGCTTAATATTTTATCGCTTTGAGATTGTTCCTCTTAACCATGGTTGTCCCTCACAAATTCTACGTCCATCATCTCAGCTTCAAACTGATGAAAGAGCACATCATGCCTCTAATTCCATTATAATAGGTAGTATTTACATTAAATTTATATACCTTTTTTTTTATCGCATTTACTTATATTCATAATTTATATTGTGATTTGGTTGCGCCTTCATTATTGCAGTTCCACCAAGGATCAGCATCATGCATAAAAGTTCCAAATCCATCATATTACTATAGCATCATTGCAAGTGGCTGGTTGAGAATATTGTGATGATCTTACATATTTCTTTGTTGGAAGTTTGAATTTCATAATAATGATCCAATTGATGATAAAAATTGTAGATTTATTCAAAGAATTTAGATGACCAAGGTAAATGATGTATCAAAGAGAATGAAATGAAAAAATTCATGGGAAATTGATGTACATAGAACGATAACATTAGTATGTAAGGAGTTATAGACCCATAAAGGGGAGGGAGTAGAAGTTTGGGCTTTCTTTTCTCACAATCCCAAACATATATAAAGATTGTTTTAAGGGCCGTCATAGCTAATGCACCTCAATGAAAAAGTTTTTCACAAGCATATTGTGAACCGGAGACATATGCCCTAGTTCGTCTTTCTATTCAAGAAGCTGCTGTGTTTGTACACTATAGGGTTTTGTAACCAAGGAGTTTCGTGATCTTCATCATGTGAATGAACTGAAAAACTTTGCAGCCAACATCCTTCTCAAGTTGGTGAGTAAGCTGTGTAATAGGATCCGCACATCGAATTGGTTAGTCATAGACTAGGAGCCGTGCATTAAAATGAGAGATTTTCACTATAAAACAAGTCTAATTGGGTATTGGGGTAAGAGTTCAACTGTAGGTTGGTATAAAGTACTGGGATTCTTTTACTTGTAACTGCTTGTTGTGATAATAGTGAATTCTCGGGAGTTGTGACCTTAAAATCACCCGGTGGGGTTTTTTGTCGTGTAGGTTTTCCCTATTCATAAACAAATCACCGTGTCAATTTATTTTTCCGTTGCATTTTTAACGTAGTTGGTGATTTGTTTGTGGGACAACGCTTATTGCATGCAAATTGAATTAATTAATTAACTTGGTTAATTAATTGGTTAATTCATCACAAGAGGTCAATACATTCTTCGCCTATTAGGAAATTTGAATTTCATAATAATGATCCAATTGATGATAAAAATTGTTGATTTATTCAAAGAATTAAGATGATCAAGGTAAATGATGTATCAAAGAGGAAGAAATGAAAAAATTTGTGGGAAATTGATGCACATAGAACGATAGCATTAGTATGTAGGGAGTTTTAGACCCATAAAGGGGAGGGAGTAGAAGTTCAGTCATAAAATGGACAAGCTTGATACTGTCTTCAGTTGCCCTTCTGCAACTAGTGTTGAATGTTGTATGTTAGTATTTTTATTAAAATTCATTTCCCTCTCGTACATGATGTTCTAAAGACAGTTTCCATCTTATTGAGTTTTTATCTCTCTTGTTATGCACCTTTTGCTGAGATTGGTCATGACATGTGCAAATTTTAAGAAGTTGTATTTTTGTGTACTTGGGTTGTGCTTTGCGCTTATTCAATGGTTCATTCACCTATCAAAAAAACGAGAAGTTATGAAAATGGGGTAGCTAAAATTCTGGTTAAAACCTATCAACTGGATGTCCATATTTTTCATCAACTGAATTGCAGTATCATACCCAACTGAAATTGATGAAATCATTGTGTTATTTTTGGAGGGAAAAATAATTTTTATAGCTTTTTTTTCCATGGCATAATTTTCATTAATTAGATAATGTGAGTGGGAATTTTATTATTAACATGAGGTAAAATATCCTTAATAGCATTGAAATTCTTGTGCTGCGTAATAATTCTTCAATCTGTAGCAGGGTATGCAACCATGCACTCAAATTAAATGTTAGCTAGAATCAAAAAGCTTTAAGCATGATTTTTTTTTTTTTTTTTTGGTTAATTTCTTTTGCTATTAAAATAATATTCTTATGCTTGAATATGTGAGAGATCAACAACAGATGTTAAATGTGATATATGTTATGTTATTAACTTATTTCACAATATTATTATACGATTCTTTCCCTTATTGGGAGAGCTTCTTTTTCTTTTCTTTTTTTCTTCCAAGTGATTGGAAGAATCAATTTCTTGTGGCACTAGCATTATTTATTAAACAATTGACATAATTCTAGATAATTATGTCAATAGGTACACGTCCTTTATCAATTTTTTTATTATTATTTTTTTTATCAATAGGTACTAATGTTGGAAAAAAGAGGGGTTGAGGAAAGGCTAAAGGCATCAATGCAGGAGATGGTGAAATAGAGGTTGAGATTTATGATGGCAAGTGAGTGACATATTGCTATGTTGGTTTGTTGAAATTAATTATGGTATCATAGCTATATGACATTGTTGACATGTTTGATTTCAATGTTCAGAATTGTTACAACAAAAGCCACTCGAGAGATTACTATTCTTTTTCACCAAAAACTTAATGGAGCTTGGACAACTTTTACAGAATACCCAAATTTTGAGCTAGAGACTTTATATGCTCAATACAGTCATACAGAGCTCAACGCTTTAAGCATAAGCAGACAGATGAGGAAGTGAAGAAGGCATTTGTAGAATTAGTGAAACATCGCTATTTTGATTGGATCTTTCGCATTAAAAATCCTATTTTTCAAAAGTAAAAGAGAAAGAAGATCGTTACAAGAATAGTTCTTCCTTCATTCCTACACCTTTTTGGAAAGAGATGGTGGATAAATGGATGAAGGGAGATTGGGGGTGAGTATAAATGAAATACATGTCATAAATTCTCTCACTCTCTCTCTGACCATTATTTGTTAATATTTTCATAAAAACTAATGTTCTAGTGTATGAATTATGTGTGTAGGAGATAAGTTTGACAAATAAAGATAAAAAAAATAAGTCTAAAATTTTCTCCGCTACAGGTTCTGTACCAATGGCCAAGTGCAGATATGAAATGGTATATTATATTATCATCAAGTAGTTTTAAATTTTATCATGTACTTACATAGTTTAATAACTTTACCAATATTATATTGTCTTGGTGGCATTCGAAACCATGCACTGTATAAATCAGAGAAGGAAAGGAAAAAAGGGGCTTATGGCAATTAAGTTGGACATGAGCAAGGCATATGACCAGGTAGAATAGGCTTATTTGGAGGCAATTATGCATAGATTGGGTTTTCAAGAAAGGTGGATATCCTTGATGATGATGTGCGTGAATACAGTTTCATACTCCGTGCTTATGGACGGGGTGCCAAGGGGTAGGATTTTTCCTACTCGAGGGTTGAGGCAAGGAGACCCTATCTCACCGTATCTCTTCCTATTGTGTGCTGAGGGCCTTTTGGCCATGCTTAGGTTGGACAAAAATGGGGGAATTCCAAGAGGCATATCGGTGTGTAGACAAGCTCCAATGGTCTCTCATTTGCTATTTGTAGACGACTGTATAGTCTTTTGCAATGCTTCTAAGGAGGAAGGAGCTAGAATTACAAAAATCCTCGAGAATTATGAGAGGAAGTCAGGGCAGAAGCTAAATAGGGAGAAGACTTCTCTCTTTTTCAACAAGAACATGAGTGAGGAGGTTAAAGAAGAGGTGAGAGACATGTTTAGGGCTCAGATCATCCACTAGCATGAGTGATATCTAGGGCTGCCCCCTTTGGTGGGGAAGGAGAAAAAGAAAGCCTTCCATCGTATTCTGGATCAGATTGGTTGAAAAGTGGCGGGTTGGAAAGGAAAGTTGCTAACTATGGCTGGTCGGGAAATCCTCATAAAGGCTATTGCCCAAGCTACACCTGTGTATACAATGAATTGCTTCAAACTTCTAGATTTGTTATGTAATGAGCTCAACTCTTTGATTAGGAATTTTTGGTGCGGTCAGCAAGAAAAGGAAAGAAAACTAGCATGGATAGCATGGGAGAAGATGTGCACAGTAAAAGCTAAAGGGGGAATGAGCTTCAAGGATCTTAGAGCCTTTAATCTTGCGTTGCTTGCAAAACAGAGGTGGCGGCTCACTCAAAACACTGAGTCCCTTGCCCATAAAGTGTTGAAAGCTAGGCATTTTCCGGAGTCCAATTTTTTGGAGGCTCAAATAGGTAAGAAACCGTCGTATACTTTGAGGAGCTTGATGGTTGCAAAAGAAGTTCTTCGGTGAGGCTTGATATGGAATATAGGGAATGGGTGAAGAACGAAGATTTAGGCTGATAGGTGGATCTCAACCCCAAATTCTTTCATGGTAGCAAGTCCTAGGCCCCAAAATTTCGAAGGTGAACTAGTGGAAACCCTTCTAGACCGTGAATCGGGTGGTTTGAACATCAGTGTGGTAAAAAATGTTTTCTTACCTTATGAAGCGGAGGTCATCTTGAGCATTCTGATTAGTCCTAGTTTCCCAGAGGATGCTTTGATCTGGGCTTGGACGAAAAAAGGTGACTTCTAGGTGAAAAGTGCATATCAGGTAGCTTATAAGTGGCTAGCCGAAGACAGAGGAACAAGGGCAAGGGGTGAGGAGTCAAACCCGAGAAAGAAGAAAGAATTTTGGAAGGTCATTTAGGATTTAAATTGCCCAAGCAAAGTCAAATTCTTCTTGTGGAGGGCTTGTAAAAACATACTCCCTACAAACTATTGCCTTTGGCATCGAAAGCTGTCTATGGTTGATAAGTGTGTGCATTGTGGGCTGATTGAATCTTCGAGACATGCTTTGTGGGACTGTTGGATGGCAGAGGCTGTGTGGAAGGACACAAAGCCGTTATTGCCTAGATCAAGTCACCCTCATCGTGAATTTTATGAGGTGATATGGAAAATTTGGTAGGAGTGAAAGGAAATAGAGTTGGAATGCCTGGTGTGCATTGCATGGTGCATTTGGAAGAACAGAAATGCAGCAAAATTTGAAGGCAAAACTAAACAAGTGAAGGTGATAGTCTTTGAAGCAAATGCTCTTGTTGAAGAATTTAAGGAGCAGGTTGATGCCCCAAGACAAAGTGCTCCACCAAGAACAGTAGGCTGGACCCCACCAGGCGAAGGTTGGTATAAAGTAAATGTTGATGGCGCGGTGTTTAAAGAGTCGGGCAGCTATGGAATAGGGATTGTTATTAGAAACAAAAGGGGTCAAATCATGGGAGTGATGAGTAAGAAGATGAATTTACCATTGGGAGCTTTGGAAGTGGAAGCAAAGGCATTTGAGGAAGGAATTTTACTGGCTGGAGACCTCGGTCTAAAGGATATTGTACTGGAGGGAGACGCGAAAGTGGTGACAGATGCACTGGTTGGTTGCCACTCCCCCCTAAGCTCAATTCAAATGATCAATGAAGGCTTCTAGAGGTGGAAGTTCAGTGTCCATGCGTTGAAGGTTAATTACGTGTGCAAGACAGGCAATATATTGCTACCTGTCTGATGGCTAGAAATGCCAAATTTGTAGATGACAGTGTTGTTTGGGTTGAGGATACTCCACCCATCATTGAATGTCAATTGATCAAAGATGTAACTGGTTTGGACTTTTGTCCTAGTTAAATGAAGTCAACTAGAAGTTTGCATATCAAAAAAAAAAAAAAAAAACCTACAAGACTAATCTCAATCTGACTCAAAAGCAAGAAAGAATTAATAAAGGAAACAACTTTAGGGAAAGTTGATGGAACCTTTATCATAGAGAAGAACCCAACAATTTGTGAATTTTCAAATTGTACGAGCTCTATTTCGCTATATAAATAGGTTGGGCGCTGGAGATAGTAATATACAATAATTGTGCTAAAACAGGGAAGATGATTGAAACACCATTCGATGCTATCTTTAGCTTAGTAAGGACTAAAATGACAAAAATGAAGTTTAATAAGGACCAAAATTAAAGGATGAATATTGTTTTTTTGTTTTGTTTCTAGGCTCACTTTAGTTTTATTATTAATTTTCTTTTAGAATTACTTTTTTAATAAAATGAATAATGTTAACTAAGTGGACTGAAGTTTGATTTTTGTGTGTGAATGGAAAAAAATCTTAATTGATTTTTCTTCAAATTTTTTAAATTAAAAAAAATCAATTAATGATTACAAAATATTTTCCAGATTTTTTTTTCAAAAAATTTTAACAAAAATTAATGAAAAGGCCTTAGTTGAATAAATCTGAAACTTAGAGGACTGAAATGAACAAAAGCAAAGTTAGAGGATTGAAATGAAATCTGAAGAAAGTTAGAAGGTCAGTTTTGCATTTTAGCCTAAAATTAAAAATATTTGGGTGGGAAATCTTATACATTTTTAACTTTTTTATTTTGTGGTTATTTTGTTGTTGCATACGCCACCCATTAATTTAAAAGTAGGAGAGGTTTCTTCCTGGATTAAACAAAAAATAAAAGACACTCTTTAACACCTTTTTTTTTTTATTTTTTTATTTTTTTATTTTTATTCTCAACTTAAAATTCATTAAACTGAAATGGACTTCATAATATTTAAATGAGATATAGAATAGGATAGAGAATCTGTTGGAAAGTGTATTTGAAAAACTAGGTAGTTAAAAGGTAAATGTCACTATTCATTCTCCAAACAGTACAAAAATTTGGAGAATTTGCTGGAGATGCTCTAAAACATGGTTGATTTTTCTAACAAAACGTGACTAAAGAAATCTGACTCAAAAGCTAGAAAGAAGAAAACAAAAAACTTTTGGGAAAGTTGGTGGAAGCCTCCTTTTTCTTTTAATTTCAACCTCGTCCATTCCTGATAAGATAATTCTTTATGATCAGATCAAGACACCAATCAATTTTTGGTGTAGGTGGAGATTGAATTCCAAATCTCTTATTTAACCATCATCGACTTTACTAATTGAGCTAATTGGAAGCTATAATTGGTTGAAGCTTTATCATTGAGAAGAACCTAAATTGTCCATTTATGATATATTTATTTAGATTTTGTTATCCATTTTGGAAAAGTTTTGTGAAAAATTGAAAAAGCTGTCATAACAGTAAATTACTTTTTTATTTTTTCATAAAAAATTTTCTAAAATGTTTTACTAATATATGTCATAAAGTCACGTGTTACTAAAACCCTTATATGTGTGTTTGTGTGTATGTGTGTGTGTGTGTGTGTGTATGTGTGTGTGTGTGTGTTACCCAAACCTAGGCGTGATGTTTATTGGACCAAGAATTTGGTTTTCCAATTTATTTATTTATGGGTTTTCTCACAGTCCTACAAGTTGTTGCTTCAAACGCAACCTTAACAATCCAATTTCCGTTATCCCAATGATATCAAGCCCAGCACTTACTCTCCCTCTCATTCTTTTTCTTCCTTCCTCTCCTTTTGTTTCTCTCTCCCCTTTCCAACCACCCCCATTGCCTGATCTCATCTCCCCTATATAGTCTCTCCTTAATAGGATTCAAATCATTACTTTGTCACTAATTCCCATGCAATCCCACTTATACCTAGAATCCCTAGAAACAATCATATCTTCTGAAAATTCTCTTGAAATTTATTCCAGACACCAAATAGTGTTCGACAGCAAACTCTCCAAAGGCATATAAGTACTCGGAGATTGATATGAATTTAACCATTTCATCATCGATCTCCCATTATCAATTAGTAGTAGGCCTAGCCTAGCCCGAACACTGTGACATTCCCTAAACGATACTTTCTAGATCTTGGTATACCTATCGTTGGGCTGGGCCTGGGCCAACCTCAATCTTTTGGGGTAGCCTTGGCTACTTAGGCCGGTCCTAGGCCTAAGCTCAATGGGTCTTTGTTGCTTACTTGGGCCCAAGCCCCCCACAATATAGATATATATATATATATATATATATATATATATATATATATATATATGGGATTTACTAACGTGTTCCCTTAGAGCATACATTAGTAAACCATTTTAGGAAACTTTTTATGGAAAAATGAAAAAATAATTAATTGTTTTGACAACTTTTTAAATTTCCTATAAAAACTTTTCCAAAATGAATGGTTAATGTGTGCCCTAACCAGACCCTATATATATATATATATATATATATATATATATATATATATATGTATAAGGGTTTTACTATTGTGTAAAATAAACTTCTTGTTTGACAAATTTGTGGGAGGTAAACAATTAATTGTTGTTGCTGGGATAGGTTGGGCTTATTTTATTCTGAAAATCAAGAAGGGAATTCAATTCCATGGTTTTACTCAAGGTTTTAAAAAACGGTACGGAGAAAGAATCGAAAAATAAGCTAATTATCGGTTTTCTAGTCAGATCGGGGTCCGACTGATGGTTGAACAGGTGACGTCATAAATAATTTAATTAAAATATTAAAATAATTTTTATTTAAAATTTGAATTTTAATAACTTATTTTAAGAAAATATAAAAAAATAAAAAGTGCTTTTTTTCCATACCACCTTTCTTTTCTTGTCAGTAATGGTTGACAAAGAATAAACTATTTAGTGTTTAAGCTTCATCTTTTGGTTTGTACAAACAATAGTATAACTTTAACTATTATTTATTCAAGAAAATTTAAATTAAAAAAAAAAAAAAAAAAAAAAACCCAAAGTCAGATGACTAGACAAGTCACTGACTTATTACTCCTTTATCAATCCACTTTCCCACTCCACCCCTCCTAGACACACGTTTAATCTTTTTTTTTTTTTTTTTCCTAATACACAGTATACACCTCATTATATGATAAAGTGTTTTACTAATATATGTGATAAAGTCACACATTACTAAAACCCTTATGTGTGTGTGTGTTACCCAAACCAAGGCGTGATGTTTATTGGACCAAGAATTTGGTTTTCCAATTTATTTATTTATGGGTTTCCTCACAGTCCTACAAGTTGTTGCTTCAAATGCTACCTTAATAGTCCAATTTCTGTTATCCCAGTGATATCAAGCCCAACACTTACTCTCCCTCTCGTTCTTTTTCTTCCTTACTCTCCTTTTGTTTCTCTCTCCCCTTTCCAACCACCCCCATTGCCTAATCTCATCTCCCTTATATAGTCTCTCCTTAATAGTATTCAAATAATTACTTTGTCACTAATTCCCATGAAATCCCACTTATACCCAGAATCCCTAGAAACAA
This sequence comes from Quercus agrifolia, assembly GCA_029955455.1. Lineage (NCBI taxonomy): Eukaryota > Viridiplantae > Streptophyta > Magnoliopsida > Fagales > Fagaceae > Quercus > Quercus agrifolia. The sequence goes on from JARQAD010000004.1 coordinate 60,608,696, forward strand.
TCATGTCTTCTAAAAATTCTCTTGAAATTTGTTCCGGACGCCAAATAATGTTCGACAGTGAACTCTCCAAAGGCATTATCAGTACTCTGAGATTGATATGAATTTAACCATTTCATCATTGATCTCCCATTATCAATTAGTAGTAGGCCTAGCCTATCCCGAACACTGTGACATTCCCCAAATGATACTTTCTAGATCTTGGTATACCTATTGTTGGGCTGGGCCTATTCTTACTGGGTTTGGGCCAACCTCAATCTTTTGGGGTAGCCTTGGCTGCTTAGGCTAGTCCTAGGCCTAAGCTCAATGGGTCGTTGCTGCTTACTTAGGCCCAAGCCCCCCACAATATATATATATATATATATATATATATATATATATATGGGATTTACTATCGTGTGCCCTTAGAGCATACATTAGTAAACCATTTTAGGAAACTTTTTATGGAAAAATGAAAAAATAATTAATTGTTTTGACAACTTTTTCAATTTCCTATAAAAAATTTTCCAAAATGAATGGTTAATGTGTGCCTTAACTAGACCTTATATATATATATATATATAAGAGTTTTACTATCGTGTATAATAAACTTCTTGTTTGACAAATCTGTGGGAGGTAAACAATTAATTGTTGCTGCTGGGACAGGTTGGGCTTATTTTATTTTATTTTATTCTGAAATCAAGAAAAGAATTCAATTCCATGGTTTTACTTAAGGTTTTAAAAATCGATACGGAGAAAGAATCGGAAAATAAGCTAACTATCGATTTTCTAGTCGGACTGAGGTCCGACCGATGGTCGAATCGGTGACGTTATAAATAATTTAATTAAAATATTAAAATAATTTTTATTTAAAATTTGAATTTTAATAACTTATATTAAGAAAATATAAAAAAATAAAAAAGTGCTTTTTTCCATACCACCTTTCTTTTCTTGTCAGTAATGGTTGACAAAGAATAAACTATTTAGTTTTTAAGCTTCATCTTTTAGTCTGTACAAACAATAGTATAACTTTAACTATTATTTATTCAAGAAAATTTAAATTAAAAAAAAAAAAAACCCAAAGTCAGATGACTAGACAAGTCACTAACTTATTACTCCTTTATCAATCCACTTTTCCACTCCATCCCTCCTAGCCACATGTTTACTCTTTCTTTAATCTTTTTTTTTTTTCTCTAATACACGGTATACACACCATAAATCTAGCACTCCACTACGTACACTCCCCACTTTACTTACCATCAAAAGACTATTTTTCCACTCTTCTGTCCTCCACAAAATTCATATCTCTCTCTCTCTCTCTCTCTCTCTCTCTCTCAGGAAGTTAGATCTATTGCTTATCTCTACAATACCATCATCGGTTCCTCTCTTCCTCACTGAAGATCTGTAGATACCATTCCAAGATGCCAATTTCAACGCCAAGCATAAACATTCAGTCAGTTTCTCTCTCTCAAGCATAGCCAATCTTAAGAAAAAAAGACTTTATTGCAAAAATCTATTCTCACCATCAGTAGATCTGAGAAAAAAGAAGATTTTTACTGCAAAAAAAGCTCCATTGTAGATTTGTTTCAGCAATTTTGCGAAACTAGTCCGACCTTTCCGGTTTTCAATTCTCAGGTTGAACTGGCTAGTTTGCACTGTTTATCGTTTTTAAAGCTATTTTCGGTTTTTTGTTATAATCGGATCGGATTAAAGGCCGATTCCCGGTTGAATTGGTTAGACCAGCCGGTCTGGTCCGGTTTTTAAAACCATGGTTTTACTTCTATATGTTTGCAGTTGTCTCTTCTACTATGATGGTCATTGTTGTAACCCAAATATGTGGTTGTTTTGCCAAAATCATGGGCAGGGTCGACCTATGTGTTTTGGAGGCCTAAGGCGAAATTTTCAAATGAAGCATTTATATTATTACTCAAATAATATTTAATTGGCATTTTATATAATAATTTTTTTTTAAAATCCATTCTTTTTACTCTTTATTATATATATTTTTTTGATAAAATGCTAAAGTCATAACAAATTTTACTACAAACTGGTGTTGTAATGAATATGATCAATGACATGAGGCTTACAAAAATACTAGAAATATTATAAAATTTACAACATGAGAATTACAAAGATATATCACCAATCACAAATATTCATTTAAAAATGCATTTAATAGTTTGTTGAAATCTACCTATCATATTCATTGTCACATCAAATTATAAAAGTTATGGAGACCACCACGCACCCTTGGTGTAGTGATCACTCCACAAATATAAGTTCTTGTGGGATGTGGGGGGACAATGACCGAGATTTAAGTCTCTAGAAGAGGGTTTCGCACACATATACACTTAGATTAGGTTAGAGTATAATTTTTATCTTGTATAAAAATAATTAAATAAATAAAAATTATGTAGTAAAATTTATAGTATTTTTAACATTTTCCTATTTGAATTACTTGTGATTAGTAACACGTCTTTTTGTAAGAACTATTTATTTAAATTTGTCTTATCTTTATCTCTAACATTACTTAATTCTTTGAGCCTTCTTAATAGTGAAAAAAATGTAAACTAAAATGTTTTAATATCTCCCAAAAATATTTATATATAAGAAATAAATAAAAATTTGCCCCCAAATTTGGGGCCTTCTCTAGTAAGGGGGCCCTAGGCAATGGCCTTATTGGCCTAAGCCTAGGGTCGGCCTTGATCATGGTTCATTGGTGTTGTTATTTTCCTAAGTATGATTGCAATCACCCGTAATTGTTTATTTTATGCAATGATTTGAAAATCTTTGAATTATTCTCTATGTGGTTTTGATCTCTTTCTTTCATGTGCTATTACATGTTTTAGGAAATAGTCGCAAACTCGTGAGATGCATGAAAAAGTTTGATGATTTATTTATTTTCTTTTGTTAAATGAACAATAAAATAGTAGATAACACTTATAAGTTAGGTTTTTTTTGTTAAATGATTTATTTATTTTCTTTTGTTATGACCCATACCTTTAGCCAACTTAGCTCTTAATACATGATGATTCAAGTTAGGTTTTTCTGTTATTGGGATAGGTGAATTATTATAGATCCATCCCTCGAGGGATGGAGCTTTGACAGAAGCTAAGTCTAGAGGGAAATTATGAGCATTACATTCATGTATAACTTCCATACCAAGGTTAGCACGATTAATAATATCAAAGTATCTTATTTCATAATTCTCGTAGGGCCCCCTCAGAATTCCTTCCATGAACAATACAACTACAAATAAGAACAAATTTATAACTAAATAATCATGAGCGTAACACCAAACAAACACATACTATATAAGAAGAATTTGGGGTTTGGGTTTTATTTAGGAAGAAGGACAAAAAAGCAAATAACAAAATTATACAATATATTTTTTAAAATTTAAAAACTTATTAAATATAGATGGGTCAGATCTGGTCAAGTTAGGCGGATTTATAAATCTTATGATCCGAACTCAACTCAATTCATTGTAAAAAAAATAAAAATAAAAATTCATGACTCAATCCAACTCGTTAACCTTTGAAAACTGACCCAACCCCGTGAGTTGGATTGGATCAAATTGGTTTGAGCAAGTTTGCGGTTTGCTACACACCCATAATTTTGAAATAGATTTGTATATTTGAGTTTAATGCGAGTGTACAATGACAATTATCCTGACAAGGGTTAGTATCTACCATGTGACATCTTTGGTACCAACTTATCTAGTCAACCTCACCAACTAAATCTTTGGTACCCACGTGACATCTTTGGTTATAAACTTATAATTTTCTTTGAAAATCTTTCATTTTGTTGGTTATAAGAGCATCTCCAGCAGACTCTCCAAATTTTTGTACTGTTTGGAGAGTGAACAGTTACATTTACCTTTTACTTACTTATTTTTTCAAATACACTTTCCAACAGATTCTCTATCTTTTCTCTATCTCATTTAAATATTATTTCTTCATTCATTCTTCATTCTTTCTTTAATCTTTCTTTATTCTTTTTTTAATCCTTCTTTATTTATTCCCAACTATATTTTCTAACTCTCAACAGGTAAAAATTTCAAAATTGTGGTTGGTCTTTTTTTTTTTTCAATGGATCTCTTGAAGCACTTGAGATAACCAATGTTATGAATACCGTTTCGAATCCCATTTCGGTTTGTCTATTGGAATAGAATGTTTCGGTACCGGCCTATTTCGGTGTACCGTTGTGTATTGTTTCGGGCTTACCACTATTTTATAAATATATATATATATATATATATATTATTGATAAAAAAATCCATATAATAAATTATTGAAGGTCTTAAATTTATAAGTATATAATTTTTTTTTCACTAATCACACTCTATCACATCCCAATTATGACAAAAAGTTGTAAAATTTTTTATAGCCATATGCTTTTTCTAATTTTAGTGATTGTGGAATTAAAAGGTTGAAAGTTTCCTTTTTATTATGAGTCACATGAGGTTCACAAAAAGAAAAAAAAAAGAAAAAAATGTTAATTAAATTCAAACGGACAAAACAAAAGAGCGTGGAAGGAATGAGTATTACATGGGGCTTACAAACACCACAAAACAAAGAAAATATCTAAAGCCTAAAGGCTCTAAAGTCTAAACACAAGTGGAGGACAACCAAGGACACACAAATAAAGAAGAAGAGGTAGTTGGGTAGTAGACCAAAACCAAAAGAAGAAGAAGAAGAAGAGGAAGAAGAAGAAAGAAAGAAAGAAGAAGAAGAAGAGACCGAAATTAAGAAGAAGAAAAGGAAGAAAAGCACGAAACCCAGAAGGAGGAGGTATGAATTTTTTATTATTTTTTTTCTTTTTTTGGGTCAAAATCTTGTATTGGTTGAAATTTGCATTTCGGCTAAAATTGGCCGAAATAGCCGGAATGATTCAAAATAGGCTAAAATTTGATCCGAGATGAAACGTGAGGTATTTTTGTATTTGTTTGCATACCGGTACAAAATATTCTGGCTGTTCTGACCGGAATGGCACGAAATCAATAACATTGGAGAGAACAAATAATATAGTCATGAGTTGTTAGTTTTTATTTATTCATTTTTAATTTTCAACAATCATACTTTCCAATGGTTTTTTTTAATAATCATATTTTTCATGCTTGCATTATTTTTTATTTATCAAATCTATATTAGTCTTGAAATTTATCAAATCTATATAATTTGGAATGAATTTATGCATTAAATTTTTCACAACTTATTTTTTTAATTATTATTATTATTATTGTTGTTGTTATTTAATAATTAAATAACTTTTAATTAATTAACTAATTAATTATCTCTTTCTATTTTTTCTCAAAAAAAAGGGTCCTATCTAATATTACACGATTACATACAAAAAAAAAAAAAAAAAAAAAACCCCAAGGGATTAACTCAATTTTATTTCAACCTACTAATTTTAAAGACCACACATTTTCACACACAATTGACTACACAACTTCAACTGTTCTTTTTATCCCCCAAAAAAAAAAAAAATGAGACGCGTTATTCCGTTTACTTCACAGTTACACATTTATCACATCAGAGAAAACAGAAGAGAGAGAGGGAGAAAGAACGCAGCAGAGAGAGAGGGGGAGAAGGCTGGTGGAGATCAAGTGTTGCCGGAAGGACAAAGCCGGCGGAGATCGGCGTTCACCAAGCAGCAGCGCATCGTCCGCCTCCCCACCGCCGGACTGGGTCAGATTGGCTTGACATTTTTTTTTCTTCTTATTTTCTTGTTCTGATTCAACTTTGCTGTTATAATAAGAAATAGATTTTGTTTTGTGTTTTGATTATGTGAGACGTTTGAGTCTGTGAGAGAGAAAGAATTGTTTTTTATTGAGTTGTTTGATTTTTTAAAGGAGAAAAATTCTTTTGGAGTTGCTACAGAGAGCTACTGTAGCAACTCCAAAAAAAATTTGGAAGAATTTTCCTTTTAGAGAGTCTGTTGGAACTGTTTTTTTTGGGTTTGCTCTCCAAAAAATGGCTTTAACTAGTCTATTGGAGATGCTCTAATTTTCTTATCTTTTTCAACTCTGTATTTATGCTTCGTACACAGTGTTAGTAATCTCATCTATTCAAGTTTGAGAGAGAGAAAGAAAGAGAGTGAAAGAAAAAAGTTTTAGGAAAGTGGATTTGATCTACACGAGCTCAATCTCAGGCAATATCTGATCACAGAGAAGAGCCAAATTCAGACGAAATAACACTGGAGTAAGAAGATAGGCTACATATATGGCAGAGGCTGCGATATCCGCTCTTACTGAGAAGCTCATTTCCTTGTTGAGCGAAGAAGCAACACTGTTACGAGACATCCATGAAGAAGTAGCTGACATCAAAGATGAACTGGAGAGCATTCAGTCCTTCCTTAAGGATGCAGATGCAAGGGCCGCAGCAGAGGAGGACATGAGCGAGGGTGTCAAAACTTGGGTGAAACAAGTCAAAGAAGTAGCTTTCCACATGGATGTTTTCATGGACGAGTACTTGCTTGAGATGGCACAACATCATCCCCATCGGCTTCAGGGATTCAGTTGGTTCCTCCATAAATCTGCTCGCTTATTTTCAATGTTAAAACCTCACCACGAAACAGCCACTAAGATTCAGAAGATCAAAGAATCAGTGCAGAAAATCAAGGCAAGAAGTGAAAGATACGGCTTCCAATCCACTGGTCAAGGATCAAGCAGCGGTACTCGGAATGTTAGGTGGCAAGACCCTCGAAAGGACTCCCTTTATCTTGAGGATACTGATGTTGTTGGAATTGAATCTTCTAGAAATGAATTGATAGGCTGGTTGGTAGAAGGACAACCTCATCGTATTGTAATTTCGGTGGTAGGAATGGGGGGACTAGGCAAGACCACACTTGCCAAAAAAATCTATGATCATCAAATGGTTAGAGGACACTTTGAATGCTATGCGTGGATTTCAGTGTCTCAATCTTACAACATACAAGATCTATTAAGGAGCATCATAAAGCAATTTCGTGAGGCTAGAATGGAGCTTCCTATGCCGGAAATTGACACAATGGACGAACAATCATTGGTAAGTAAATTAAGAGATTACTTACGGCTAAAAACGTATGTGGTCATATTTGATGATGTATGGAAAATTGACTTTTGGGAGGGTATAAAACATGCTTTGCTTGATAATAATAAGGGTGGTAGAATTATGATCACAACACGTAATAGGGAGGTGGCTAGTTTTTGTAAAAAATCTTCACATGTTCGTGTTTTCGAATTGCAACCACTATCTTCTGATGAGGCATGGGAGCTATTCTGCAAAAGGGCATTCCAATTTGAATTTGGAGGACATTGTCCCCCAATATTGGAGAAATTGTCTAAGCACATTGTTGAGAAGTGCAAAGGCTTACCACTTGCAATTGTTGCTATAGGTGGTCTTTTATCAACCAAAGACAAAACTGTCTTTGAATGGCAAAACTTGCATGATGGTGTTGGGTTTGAGTTAGGAAGAAATCCCCATCTTACAAGTGTTGATAAAATCTTGTCCTTAAGTTATGAAGACTTGCCATGCCACCTCAAATCTTGCTTATTATACCTTGGTATGTATCCAGAAGACTACTCCATTAGTTGCATCAAATTGATTAGACAATGGATAGCTGAAGGATTTGTGAAGGAATTGGAGGGTAAAACATTTGAGGAAGTTGCACAAGAATACTTGACTGAATTAATCCAGAGAAGCTTGATTCAAGTATCATATGTTGACTTATCTGGGAAAGTTAGAAAATGTCGACTCCATGATATCTTACGTGAGATCATACTCCGAAAGATGAAGGATTTGAGTTTTTGTCACGTTCTCTCAAAACAAGAGTCTCGCTTTGAAGGATTAACTCGACGCATGTCAATTGATGGAGTTTCATATGTTGTATTGAAGGAATTTGGGAACACTCATATTCATTCTCTTTTATTTTTCAATCTTAATGAATTTCCAAAGTCCTTTATGAGTACTTTTGTTGCTAATTTCAAGCTTTTGAAAGTCATGGATTTTGAAGATGCTTTGTTGGATTGCATTCCTGACGATGTTGGAAGTTTATTTCATTTGAGGTATTTAAGTTTAAGAAATACCAAAGTTAAAGTTCTTCCAAAATCCATAGGAAAGTTGCAAAATCTGGAGACTCTAGATCTAAAGCAGTCCCTAGTTTCTGATATACCAATTGAGATCAACAACCTTCATAAGCTACGACATTTTATAGCTTACAATCTTGATTTTGAAAAAGACAACAATTTGACTTTGGGAAAAGGGGTAAAGATACAAAAGGGAGTTGGGCGTTTAAAGAACTTGCAAAAGTTGTATCATGTGGAGTTGAATCATGGAGGGGTTGATCTTACTAAAGAGTTGGGAAAGTTAAGACAATTGAGGAAGCTAGGCGTGAAAAACGTGTCAAAGGAAACCGTGACAGCTTTGTGTGCCTCTGTTGAAAATATGAACCACCTTCGATCGCTTGATGTAACCTTAATTAGTGAAGATGAGATAGTTGATTTAAAATTCATTTCATCCCCACCTCAATTTCTTCAAAGCCTACAAATAAAGGGGCGATTAGAGAAGTTACCAGAATGGATTTCAGAACTTCAACATCTGGTCAAACTAAAGATTTTATGGTCCAGGTTAAATGATGAACCATTGAAAGTCCTTCAAAATCTACCAAACTTACGGGAACTCATGATCTCACGCCATGCATACAACGGAGAACATTTGCATTTTAAGCTAGAAGGGTTTCCAAAACTAAAGTGGCTATGGATTAGACACTTAAATGCACTGCATTCGATATTGATAGATGAAGGAACATTGCCTGTTCTTGAATTTCTTTCCATTGGGCATTGTCCAGAACTTAAAGAGGTGCCTTCCGGAATCCGACATCTGAAAAACCTCAAAGAACTGGGATTTTGGGGGATGCCCAAAGAATTTGAAGAAGGTTTGGATCCTGAGCAAGGGCTACATTATTGGATCGTTGAGCATGTACCAGTCATTATTCTCTTCCACAAGGTTCGTATAGGATATTATGGCTATGACAACCGCAATCTCCGTTCCAAGCATTTGGCAGAGTTAAGAGGGCAAAGGCAAACATTCAACCAGAATGAGTTTAGATGCTAAAATATCAATGCTTCAGTTAAGATAGGTTAGTGCAATTTAGCTAAAAATGGCTTTAGATTTCTTGATAATATATATATTTTTCCTTTTCTAGTGAATAATGTCATGGGATTTCTATTGTAGATTTGTAAAGTAAAAAGCAATTGTTGTCCTTTTTATCTTGCATTTCTTGAAATATGTAATTCACCATCTACTGTTTTAATGGTCTGCTTGTTTGGGTTTTGATATTTTCATATGGCGCTTAAATTTCACTTTTGTGACAAATTTAGAGGCATGAGCTACTTTGCTAGATTTGGGTGTGTGCTTTTCATATTAATGTATAATACTTGTATCAAAACAATACAATACATATATCAAAAGTCAAAACAAAACAAGTTATAGACTACAGAGAGATGAAAATTGTCAAAATGTTGCTCTTAGGAATTTACAAGATTGCACTTTTACTCCAAAATTTTTTTTTTTTTGGTTGAGAAGACAATTTTACCCTTACTTAAAGTGTGTTAGTTGAAGTTTTATTTAGGGAAAATGTTAGAAATACAAACTTTTTTACAAAAAATTTTACAAACTACTGATGTGGCGAGTAGTTATTAGTAAATAAAAGAGTGATGTTGGTGATGGATCTAGATAAGAAACAGTAAGAAATTGGCCACAATAATAGTTTGTAAAAATGTTATAAAATATTTTGTACCTGTAGGAGTATTAAAAAAAAAAAAAAAAGTTTTGTTGAAGCATTTAATTTCAGGTTTCAAATTTGAGATTTTAGTGGTTTTTTTTTTTTTGGGTGTAAATTTCTTCATTACTAAACAAAGTTTGTCAATTTGTGATTTGTGATAGGTAAACAATCAAGTTCTACTCAATAATGTTATTACAAATTTGTAAGTATGCTTTTTCCCATAATATGACGCTTTAATAGTTTGAATCTTCAATATCCCTATTAGATCATTTTTATGCGAAGCTTAGCTTAGCTCAGAATTGTTGGGCTTTGTTTGTAGACTTGGATGTAGAACGAATATAATTGTTGCTGCTGGCACCGGTTGGGCTTGCTTATATTTTTTTAAGATACAATCAAGTAGGAAATTTTGTGGTTTTAATTTCACATGTTTGCAGTTGTCTCCTCTAGTTTGTTGCTCAATGTGCTCATTGTGTCAGCCTAGATAAGTGGTTTTCAGAACAATCATGGATTGGTTGGTGTTACTATTTTCCTATGTACAACTGGAATCACCCTGTAATTGTTTATTTTGTAAAATGATTTGAACCTCTTTGAATAGTCCTCTCTCTGTGGTTTCGATATCTCTCTTTTTTGAGTTATTGCTTTTATTAAGAATTTTGTAATTGGCCATAGATGCATTTGATCAGGTACTTTAGGTTAGACCATTTCCAGAATGATCTCTATTCTCAACTTTTGGTACTAATAGAATAGAATGTTCTTCGATTTTGGTACTAACTTTTTTTTTTTTTTTTTTTAAATTTCCTTTGAATAAACTGAATTGATCGACCAAGTGATCATTGATATTTGATATACAGCCTACATCTCTCTATGAATGTCTACATGTCATCCACACCTTCACCTAGTCAAATTATATATATTTATTCGATTGGGTTGAGCGATGATCCACTCAAAGCCTTTCAAAAGCAGGAGACAACACAAGTTTCTTGGCTTCTTGACCACATGTACATGTGGAGATCCTCTCTTGCTCTCTTTCCTACCACATCATATCATTATCATATAATATAATATAATATAATATTATATTATATATACTATATAATAAAAGTTAAGCTTAGAAGTCGTGGCTGCACCAAATTGTAGTAGTGTTATAGTTTTAGATAGATTTGCTAGATATATAAACGATTTACATGTATGGCTAGAGGATCCCTCCCCAATAATTTGAACATAGGTTCTTGAATTAACATTTTTTTATTTAATTTTATTATCCTTTGTAAGGCATTGATTTTATTGCATGTGTGTGTGTGGTTTTTTTTTTTTTTTGATTGAATTGCATGTGTTTTTGGATAAAGACGAGAGATTTGGAGGGAGAGTAGAGTAGATAAATTATTGACAAAATGAATTTTCCAATTTACCATTTCTAAATTAACAAAATTACAAACCGATTATATAAAATAAATTCACGTTGTTTCTCTCATCAGTCTCAAATTTCTCTCAACTCTCTCAGCCTTAAAGACTCCGCTGCCTCTCTCTTACACGATTTCTTCCACACTTCACGCTGTCTCTCTCTCACACAACTTTTCACAATCATTTGGGTCTCACCTGGGTTTTTCTTTCAGAGGTAAACTCTATTTTTCTTTTTGTTTCATGGGTTTCTTTTGAGTTGGATCAAATAATTATGTTCTTAAAATTGTGATTTTATTGGGTAATTTCTTATTAATTGTGGTTTTATGGGGTAATAACATGTTATTTGTGGGTGGATTTCGGATTTGATTGCTTTTTTTACTTAAATTTTAAAGTCTAAAAGTATTGCTCATAACGTGTTTGATAAAGTGCTTGAGTGAGTCTAGATTGTGAACTTGCATAAATTTGTATATTGTAGCTATATATGGATTTGTGTTTCTTGTTTATTTTTATTGGGTAATTTCTTGTTTTTTTGTGAATGGGTTTCTGATTTGGGTTTTTTTTTTTTTTTTTTTTTACCTAGAATTTTAAAGTTTCAAAGAGTTACTCACAATGTGTTTGATAAATTTTGGTGTCTACTCTTTTACAATCGTTTCAGCTGCTTGATCATATGTACACTAATAGTGACCTGATTGCTAAACTTCCTTGATCAGGGCCAATACAAAACTAGTTTATGCTTGCGAATGGAATCCCAATGCCATTGAGGCACTCCAACACAATCTACAAGCCAATTCAGTGAGTGATTGTTGTATAATACTTGAAGGAGATAACCGGATTACAGCACCTAAAGTACGTCCATACATTGATTTATTTTGTTAGTTAATAAATTCTAAATAGTCAAGCTGTAGCACTAGCATATCATGATTAAATTCCTGTTAGGTTACTTTAAGTTCATGGAAATTTTCTTGTCTAGTGATGTAGAGAGGAAATTTTAACTGACAATGTATATTTGAAGGTCATGATTGGTTAATAGATGTTGTCCTGTCAACTTTCTTATGTAATGTTTGATGAACATTATTTTATTTTATTTTTTGATAGGTTGATGGACATTTTTAAATGCTTGATTTGAACCTAATTTGGAAGACGAATTATTATACTTAGATGCGTTTTTTTAAAAAAAAAATTTTTAATTTTTTTTTTTTATTAAATCTAAAACTGAATTTAAGATGTAGGCAACCACAACCCACCTAATAGTTGCCTAAGCCAAAGTTCGAGGAGATCTTCTGATGTGTCAGTTGAATGTGTTATCTTTTGACACTTCAAATTAAATTTAGAAGCACACGGTCAATGGTTGAAACCTTTTATGGCTGGTTCACAACAGATTGTGACACCATCCTTTGTTGATATAGAATACTGATGCAATAAGCTAGTTTGCAGTGGCTGATATTTTACACTGGTCCAAAAGTAAAAGTTTATCATGAAAACATGCATTAATGTACAAGAAGATGGACTGCTCTAATTGATTCCTTTTGATTCTCTGCATGCAGGATGTTGCTGATCGTGTTTGTCTTGGTCTCATTCCAACAAGTGAGGGTAGCTGGGTCACTGCTGTAAGGGCATTAAGGTGACTGCCAATACTCTGTATATGGTTCCATTCAATCTCTTGTTTTTTTGTTTTGTTTTGTGGTCCAAAATGTCTTCAGCTTCCAGGAAATGTTTAAGACTGCATTACTTCCAATTTTTGTTATTTACTTTTCAAAATGTTTAAAATTTCTAAGTATCCTTTCATTGCATTGTTTCTTGTTGCTGTTTTGTTTTGTAGTTTGAAACATCTCAAATGTCCAGGAAATGTTTCAAATTCTGAACAACCTCAGTGTTAAAACTTCCATTCTTGGCTTAGGTTTTGTTTCCAAATATACATTAATTTCCATGAGATTCTTTCTTATCCAAGGCATGTGGACTAGAATTTTAAAGTTTCAAAGAGTTACTCACAATGTGGTCACAATCTGACAGTTCAGTAGTTTTTAGTCAAAAGCGTTTCAGGCGAGCGCCTAGGCGCTCAGGCGAGGCGAGGCGGCGTAAAAGCGCCTCAAGGTCACTGAGGCGAGGCGCCTTTAGTGAGGCGAGCGCCTCTGTCGACTAGTCGCTCGCTTTGAATAGTTTTTCCAGGCGCTAGGCGAGAGCCTCTGTCGCCTTTGTTTTCTTTCCGTTGCTTACGTTTTCTTTCTGGTGCAGAGGACTTTGCTTCGTTAAAAACAAGATGACTGGCTTTTTTTTTAATTTTTTTTATTACTCAGTTTTGTCTTTTAGTAACATTAGTGGGGTTTGAGTTGGCCACCACTTAAAAAGCACATCAGACTTAACTTTTTACCACCACAAATAAATAGTAAAATAATACATATAAGTACATGGACCTTCCCACTATGACAGTTGCCCAACAGCACCCTACCTCATCCGGTTTTATTTTTACTTTTAAATTTTATAACATTATTTTATTCTTATTTCCTACCTGTAATTTTAATTTAAAAAGCTAACTTTTTTTACTCTAACTTCTCATTCCCTGGACCTCTTTTCTCTCTTTTCTTTATTGATTTTGTCTTTCTTCTTTTTTTCTGCTCCTTTCTTACTCAGAGCAGCTCTCTCTGTTCTTTTCCTCCCCTCGTAGCTCCCCTCTTTCAGTTTTTTTTCCCCTCTACTCTCTAATAGCAACTCTCCTCTTTTTATTTTTATTCCTATACTCTTTCTCTTCTTCTTTTTTTGGGCTCTATTGGATTCAACACAAAAACTGGTTTTATAGACTAAATCCTATGCATTAGGAACAAAGTAAGAGAGGCTTGATTATAATTTTGAGTACATTAATATATATGATTTAAGCTTTATATATGTAAAAAAACTATATTTAATATTTAGCGCCTTGCTTCACTCGGGCTAGCGCCTTTTTGGCGCCTCGTCGCCTTGGGCGATACAAGGCATTAGCGCCTCAAGGTCGCCTAACGCCTTTGACTACCTTGGTTTTTACAATCTCCAGGACACTAGATTTAGCATCTTAGAAGATTGCATTCTTTTATGTCATTGTACTGGTTGTGACTCTTCTTATTTTATTTTTTGGCTAATTGGTTGTAAAGCTAAATTGCTTGTTGGTGTGTTCAATTCTAACTAATTGGAGTTTTTCTGAATGTTGGTTAGTTGTCTTTTGTGCAATTTTGATTATGTCATTCGCTTTTTGGCTTTAATTAATGTTGGTAGCTAGGAAGGGTTGGTATATTAATCACAGTTTCTACTGCAGCAATTTAAGTTCATTAAGTTATATTATGGTGATACTTTTATTTGTCTTGTAAAGTTGTTGATGCTGGCTATGAAGTTGTTTCTTTTATTTGATTTTAGTTCTGGTAATTACTATAACCATGAAGTGGCATTTCACTAGCAAGCCAAATACTTTCTAAGTTTTATATTCTTATATAATAGATTACACAAAACACACTAAATTGTAATAGCTTGTTGTATTTATGAATATCATGGATTGTAATAGTTTTGCTGTCATGGGATAATTTTATTAGATGGATAGACGAGAATAAAAGGAGACATGTATTGCAAATTTGGGAATAGAGACGTGGATTATGGGATTGGGAATGGAGACATCGAATGGCAGTTGCTTATGTACTTTGTCTTGTTGCCTATTGGTTAATACTTTGAAGGCGGCCTTAAAGGAGACAAGTAACTTACTCAATTAGTAGTTTTGAGTTTAGAAAGACGAAATGTTCGCAATGAACTACTGAGAGAGATAATTGGAAATAAAATGTGTCGTTATATTATATGCATGGGGCCTGGAGCTTTTTTAGATTTGTGTGACATGCTACGTAAAGAAGGTGGCCTCCAACCAACACAATGAGCAACAATTGAAGAACAAGTTGCCAAATTTCTTTACATATTATCACATGGTGTAAAGTATTGGGAAATATCTTTTTTTTTTTTTTTTTGTCGCTCTGGTGAGACTATAAACCGTCATTTCCATCAAGTATTAAGATCTGTGATACAACTAGAAGAGAAGTTTCTGAAACCTGATGGATCTCAAACTTCAGTAGAAATACTCAATAGGTCTAGGTTCTTCCCATATTTTAAGGTAAAAAATAAAAATAAAAAATATTATACTCTAATAGCTTAATTGTGGTATATATAAAGATTTTAATATATAGAAGTAAGTACTCAACAGTTTTAGTTCTTCCCATGTTAGGATTGCATTGGGGCAATTGATGGAACGTACATTCGGGCAAAAGTTCCTATTGAAGATGCACCAAGATATCGTGGTAGAAAGGACTACCCAACACAAAATGTGCTAGCGGCATGTACATTTGATTTAAAATTTACATATGTTTTGCCTGGATGGGAAGGAACTGTGTCAGACTCAAGAATTTTAAAAAATGCATTAAGTAGATGCGATAAGCTAGAAGTCCCCCAAGGTAATTTTGTTAGGGGGAAAAAAAAAAAAAATTAGCCATTAGTGTATAACAACATAATGATGCATGTCATTCCTATAGGAAAATATTACCGTGTTGATGCTGAATTCATGTTGAGGAGCACACTTCTTGCACATTATAGAGGAGTTCATTATCACTTAAAAGAGTATTTAAGAAATCCACCACAAAATCCTAAAGAGTTATTCAACCTTCGACATGCATCCTTATGCAATGCGATTGAAAGAGCATTTGGAGTCTTGAAGAAAAGGTTTCCTATAATGGCAAGCTCAAATGAGCTGTCTTATGGAGTTCCAACCTAGAAAAAAATAATTTTAGCATGTTGCATTTTGCACAATTACTTGATTGGTGTAGACAGATGATAGAATTCTTCATGAGGTGGACGAAGAAATTTTAAACAATCCTGAACCCCATGAACAGCTTGGTGCGCAAAGAGAGAGAAATAATGATGATGCTGCCCAAGGAGAGATTTTAAGAAACTCAATAGCAACTAATATGTGGAGGGATTATACATCCAACCCAACTTGATGTTATTCTAAATTTAATAATTGTAGACAAATGCTTCTAGTGGATTTAGAAAACTATGTCTTTGTTTTAATGGGCTGATTCTCATTAGAATTGTTTTATTATTTAATTTTCTTTTTATGGACTTATCATTTTGTATACGATACATTTAATTTGCTTGGGATAAACTATTGAATGATTTTTGATTGTGACTTGAGAACGTGTTTCTTCTTGTGAGGGTTGTTTGAGACTTTCCTCTTTAGTATGCAAAATGAATTATTCCTCTATATTGTGTTAGAGCAGCACTACCACAGCAAGTTCCAGTTTTTGTAGTATAATTTTAATAAACTTCATTCACTGTGACAGTGGCAATTTGCAGGTAATTTTTCTTTTTCTATTGTTTTACATTATGTCTTTGTCCTTTAAGTTGCGTTTTTCGACTTGCTTACATTTGCCTGCTTAGTTTTCTCTGCTTAATTGTGTCGGTAAAATGAGCTTTTAGTATTTCAACCATGGATAATGTGTAAATATGGCATTTTACAGGGGGACCACACTTGGAAAGTGGGAGTTGTTGATAGTGAATACATTTTTCATAAGGGCATACAAACTTTGGGTGGGAGTGGACTGCCTGCAAAAAAGGTCTTGCTTTGCCTTCTCTCCCATCTTCTTGTTGATAGTTCTTTACTTTTGAAACATAAAAATTAAATTATTTCTGTTTCCAAAAAAGCTTGTCTTAAATTTTGCAAGTTTTTTCATTCAATGGGCTGGCACATGACAAGAAGCTAAATCTGATGGTTTTGTTAAATATATTTATTTGCTCAAATATTTTTTTATGGGTTCAAATATGTTAGAAAAAAGGACTATTGATTATGTGGTTAAGAAAGATGGAGAATATTGGACAACTATTATTTATGATGTGCTTATTGATGCACTCTTGCATCAACATCATCTAGGTAATAGAAATGGTTCAGTCTTTACCACACATGCCTATGACAATATTGTGAAGGAATTGCAAGAAAAATTTGAAAAACCAATAGACAAGAAAAATGTGAAAAATCGCATTAAAACCATCAAGTGTAATTGGTTAGACTGCTATGATGTGTTTAAGAATGGATTGAGTGGTTTTGCTTGGAGTCCAATCACCAAAATGTAGAGTGTTGAACCGGAAGTTTGGGAAAGTCTAATCCAAGTTTGTTACTTATACTCTAGGAGTTCATATTGTTTCATTGAATTCTATGGTTTTCTTTTTCATGTTTTATCAGTTTACAATAGGGTATAGCACCATGAACTTATATTTAGACAGATAGAATTAATTGGATTGTTTCGATGATTCAAAGGACTCCGTTGTATGCTTTGATGAGATTTTGCATCTAGTCATGTCTTACACATGCAATGAAATGGTGTTTATAATTGGGTTTTACCATAAATGCATGCTTGTTCAGTAGAATACTATGGTGCATAAATTTGAGTGTTTTCTTGTCTGTGGGGTTATAATGTTTTTTTAATGGTGATGTGGGGATGAAACAAGATGAGCTTGAATACTTCTAGGATTAAATCATGCATAGATAAATGCATAAAAGGATGGACGTCAGTTTTCTGTGCTCAACTCTATCTATCATATGGTAAATGTGACCTTGTACCGCTGCATGAAATATGGTTCTTTGTAGGCTGGGTGTAGGAGAAATTTTATATTTTTTTAACATGACAGGGATAATAAGTTTCATTTTATATTTGTACCTTATTTTGTTGTCATTTTTTAACAGGCTAAACCTAAAGCAAAAGAGCTTAAGAACAAACCAAATCCAAACTATGACAAATTGGTTGAACTTTATGGAAAAGATAGAGCAACTGGGGAATAATCTGAAACTGCATCGGAGATGAGGCAATGGTGGGCTACTTCAACCGGAGAGGGCTCTCTGGAGAACATTAAAGATATTGATCATTTAGTTGCTCAAAATGAAGTTACTTTGGAGAGCTGTGATAATGTGGGTGAAGCCTCCTCAAAAGCCAAAAAGAGAAAAATATCAAAAAATGAGGAAATGGAACATTGTGGGAGCAATTCAGGTTGTTGCTTTAACAATGAAAGAAGGAAATTCAGCACTTAGGGAAGGAAATTTAATTTTTGAGCGGAGCTTGGCACATCTTCCCATTCCTGAGCAAGACATGTTCCATCTCTTGGATGAGATAGGAATTGATTCAAGATTGCGAATGAGGGCTTATCTCTATCTTATTAAGAATCTAGATATGTTGAGAGGTTTTATTGGCTATCCAGTGGAGGAGCGCAAGGAGCTATTGTTCACAATGATGTTTGATCCTTAAATTTCTTTAACAGTTAGACAAGTAAATGTTCCAAGATAATTTCTGCTTCTAAAAACCTTTTCAATTGATCATTGAACTGTAAACTCTTGGGATTAATTTTTCTAAATAAATGTGTCAGTTACTATTTAGACAAGTGGAGCTGTATGAGATGTAATATAAAATGCTGTCGTTTGCACCAGTTGTGTTAAAGTTAATGGTATTTGATGAAATATGAATTGCTTGTGTTTATCTGTTGTTGGATTAGTGGAAAGTGGGAATAGAAAATGGGGTTTGACCTTGATGAGTGATGGTGTGATGATTAGGTAAAAAGAAGAGTTTATACTGTAAAGTTCTGTCCAATTTTTTGTTGACAAGTGGGAATTGTGAGATAAAAGGATTGTGTCCCAATGTTTAAGGGCACCTGGCTGATTGAAGTTGTTGGCAGGTAAGAGAATTTGTTGCTTAGGGACTGAGCAAAGTTACAAATACACAAAGTTCAACAACAAAAAATTCAAATCCAAGCTTTTACAGGTTTGGATTCTTATTTACACATTACTAACATCTTTTTTTATTTTTTATTTTTTTATATTTTATTTTTTTTATATTTAAATTATTAACAATTTGCCATATCAGTCATGTGTGAAAGTTTTTATCATATTTTTATTAATTAGATGGACAAGGCATTCTCAATGGGCTCTATGTTTGGAAAATTCCATTATCTCACGTCATGATTCGAAGTGGCATTGGTTCCTAAACGGATGAGTATGGTCATGAAAAAAAATGTTTCAAGGTGTGAAATTCTGCTTTTTTTTTTTGAGAAATTATTGTCATTTGTTTTGGTTGAAATTTTTGTGCTATTGCTTGGTATATAGAGGGATATTCTCTTGAGAATTTTGAGTTGCTTTCTTTTCTGAATAGTAAATAGGCAAACACTTGAATTTAAATTACATAGTAGGATCCTATTTTTTGAGTTAATTCATAGAGTCACTCTCCCTAACTTTTTTGTTTTTTTGGGTATCAATTCTTCTTTGAATCCTCAAAAAATTAAATTCACGTACTAAGCAAAATAAAAAAATACTAAAAATAATAATAATAAGTGAAAGAAACACTCAAAATTTAATATTTTGTTGATTTTCAGTAAACAAACAAATCAAACATTTTTTATTTTATTTTAATTATTATCAATTAATGATGGTTTTTTTTTAGTATAATAAAAAAGGAGAAAAAATATTTAATCATAGATCAATGTTGATTATTTAATTCACATTAGAAAAAAAATTATCAAAAAAAAATATTGCATGCTATAGTCATAATTATTTAATCTAACAAATTAATCATAGACCAATGTTGCAAGTCCATTTTCAAACAGGGATAAAGTTGTCTATTTAAAAATATTTAATCATTTTCTCTCATTTTTATCCTAATTTTTAAAACATCCAAACAAGGGGGAAGAGCTAATTACTACTCCCTTCCCCCTTGCTAATTTTAAAAACATCCAAACAAGATGGAAGATAGTCATTTCCATCTACTCTCCTCCCTTTCTAAACTTCCAAACAGGGCATAAATTATTTGCAAGGGCCAAGATTGACCTTTACAAATAATCATTAAAATGTCAAAATTTTTGGGGGGAAATGTTCCCACCAAATTATTTCCGAGTGACAATAAAAATCCCTTGCAAAGAGCGCTCCATCAAAATTTATTTTATAACATGATGCATCTGGAGGACGCCAGGCAATTGCTATAGGGATCCGTGAGGTGTAGGGATTTCTTGCAATGTCGAGAACTCTTGAACTCGCTCTTTTGCTTGTTGGAGAAGTTGTCTCAGCGTGACAACTTGTTTACCTAGGCAGAGATTGTTTCTTTGATTCCATATTGCCTACATAACCATTGAGAAGAGAGTAAGGTCTCGATTTTCTGGAAATATGCAGCCTAGTAAATCCATAAAATTATCACTTTGTTTCAGTCTGCTGTGATTCCATAAAAGGACTACCTGTCATAGTTCTGCAAGCTTCAGACGGAGGTATAAAGCATGACGAACATCTTCCTATTGTGATTGACATAGGTCACACCTGTCATTTGTGATAACTTGCCGTTTTACAAGATTCATCTTTGTGGGAAGGGAATTTCTGCATGCCTTCCAAACCAAATTTTTGACTTTACTAGGTGTCTTCATTTGCCAAATAGCCTACCACTGTGGCTTCACCAAATCTGAGTTAGAGGGACCTGGCTGTTGTTTGTGAATTTTTGCAAACAAAAACTGATATCCAGACTTCGCTGCAAAATTCCCATCATAGTAAAAGGCCAGGTTAGGATGTCACTCTACTCTGCTATGAATGGCAGATGGGTATTTTTTTTAACAATTCAAAGCCCAAAGAGATGTTGGTCTAACTAGCACTTTCAAAGATGTTACTTGAATAGAAAAAAACACCATTGATACCACTGAGTTGCTGTAGCACAAGTATTCCAATTCCTATTTGCAGCATCTAGTAGTAATCCATCAAAAGGGGATTCTAGTTTAAAAGAACAAAAAACAACCTTATAAAAATTAAATAATTCTTTTAAAAAAACCTGTCTACCATTAAAGGAAACCAGTATCTCTTTCCCTTGAGATCTGAAAATTGGATTGTGGTTCTTTTGCTTGTTGATGCTACAAATCTCTGTAAAAATTACATCCATAATAAATGATGGTAATGTTAGAAAGAGGGTTGAAGTTGCACTTGTGTAATAATATTATTAATGTCATCCAGATTAATAATATTAAAACCCCTCAAATATGGCTATCATACAAGATAGAGAAATGCAATCCCCCACCGCCACCCCCTTCCAAAGAATTAGAACATAAAACTATTCACTAACAAAATTTTCACTCTCTTCACAAACTCAACCTGGGCATTTTTCATTGCCGACTTATAGTAATATGGAGTAACATGTACCCATTTCTCAATTTACTTCTTTGAAATACCAAATCTATATCATATACTATATATAATAGCAGAAGCCTTTTCTTGCAATTAAGGAAGTGTTGTCATGTAGGAAAAATGCCCATCTAAAATTCAGACACGTTTAAGTTAAAAAGCAATAAATTACATTGTTTGGTAACACTACAACACCATTTAAAAGCAATAAATTATAATGTTTCACTATGTTAAAACACTGTTTAGGAGCCCTCTTGGTATAAAAGGAAACTAACCGCTTAAAAAAAACAAAAAAAAAAGAAAGATTGCGACATAGAGAAAGGAGAGAGAGATCGAGAGAAAAGAGAGAGAAATAGAGAGATAGAGATAGAGAGAAGGGCACCACCCAGATCTTCTGCCATCACTGTAAGCCTCCACTCACTACCCAACTATCGGAATCGCTACTGGTAAAGTTCTGTTTTAATTTAAAAATTTAGGGTTTTTGGTTTTTATTTGGAGAATCAATTGGGTGTTAATTATGATTTAGATTGGTATTTTGGGTTAGATTTGGTTTTGATTTATAGATTGGTATTTTGGGTCAGAAATAGAGAGAGGTGATGAAATAGAGAGAGGCTGAGAAAGAGAGAGGTGATGAAATAGAGAGGGGATGAAGCCTGGGACATAGAGAAAGAAACAGAGAAAGAGGCAGAATGGTAAACAATGCATCGATTGGGCACTGTACATTGTGTTTTTTTTTTCCCTCCATTTTTTAGATTTAGGTATGAAATGTTACTTTTGATTGAGTTTTTTTGTTGGATAGGTTTAGATTTGATTTGTTTTTGTTTTGGGTTTTTGGATTCTATGTCAAAACATCTTTTTTTTTTTTTTTTCACAATTTAAAATATGATTTAGTCTTTTAAAAGACTTGATTTTGGTTTAGGGTTACGTTTTTGGTCCAGCACCACCCATCTCCGGCTCCATTCAACCATAACCTCAACGTACGCGCAACAATTTGCCTCTCCCTCTTTTATTTTCTTCTCACAAAACCTAAACCCAATGCATCAAACTTCTAATCCGCTTCTTCCTCCAGCAACGTCTCCATCTGCTCCTCCTTCTCCTTACCTCTCTGGATGGCGTCCGCTCACCAAGTTGAGTTTTTCATTAGTTTTGAGTGAACTTCTGGCTTTATGGGTTTAGTATTTAATTGGGTTTTATGAGTTTTGTGTGTTTGTAGTGGAAATTTGAGGTTTTCAATTCATAGATTTACTGAGATTTATAGTGAATTATTTAATAGTTTGATTAGCTTAATTTTTACTTTAAATAATTGAAAAATTATGCTTATCACCTTAAATAACCCCTAAATCCTAGATCTCTACAGATGGAGAAAGAAGGTTCAATGAAGACTTGGGGATTTTTATATACTAATATTGCCAATGACCAAATTTTCTCGAATTTGACCTTCAAATATTGCTCTAATGCATGCCTTACAAGGTTCTCATAGCATAAAAGTATTTAGTATATATTCTATCTCTTTGAACATTGATTTGTTGGTACGGTTGTCACTCATGCACAACCCGTGGTTGAAGTTATAAGCAAGGAGAATGGTGTTGTGTGCTATAGTGTTGAGTTTTATTGTGATGATGATGTGAAATATTGATCTCCAATCTCACTCATTATTGTCTTGATGTCCTCTATTTTATTTTTCTCCACTTTAGAGTGGACCTCTGAGGGCTTACATTGAAGGTTTGCGTTTATTTTCATCTTTTCTCATCAGGTCCTTTTCTGTTTTTGTGTGTGTGTGGGCTATGCTTGCATGCAAATTTGAGTAATAAAATTGTTCAACATAATTTGGTTATCTTAGTTTTAAAATATAGTCAACAAGTTGCAAGTTACAGGAAATTAGAAATATTTCTAATTACTCCAGTATTTCTACAAAGTGAAAATTCGTATCTTATTCTAAGTTGCATGTTTAAGAGTGATTTGGGAGGGCAAAGAGTATTTGATCTCAATTAGTTCTGATTGTGCTTGTTTTGTTTGTGACATTCAATTGCAAACTTTTAAATTGATTTGCACTTACAGTTGATTTGCATTTGACTTTTTAAATTGATTTGCATTGCATTTAGGTGGTTCGAATTAGAATTCAACTAACATTTTATATATAAAGCTATATTTATATGAAAACCATTTTACTAAATTTAGGTTGTATTCTAATTTCGAATTCAGATAGTTCAAATGTACATTTAAAAAAAAAAAATGTTCTTCTTAAATGTTGTTATACAATATATTTATATATTGGTTGTTGCATCATTATGTCATAGAAGTCTTTCCAATTGAATTTTTGGCAACCACATCTATTTCCCTAATTTTGAATATCACATGATAACATGTATAAGCTACAATATGTATAATGTGTGAATGGTGATTAAAGTCTGCAAGGTTTTTTTTATAGTTATTACAAAGTTAACAAAAAAAACTTAGAAAAATTGTTGACATTTGCTTAGAAGTTGTGCAAACATGATTTTTTTGCAAAACTATAATATGGAAATTGGTTCAATTTGGTTTCTATTTAGAGGCTATGCAGATTTATTTAATTTTTTTTTAGTACTAGGTCGTTGCCTGCTATAATAATTTGATGTTAAGTAAGACTTTGTTGATGATGGTTATGTAAGAAAGATTTGGTTCTAGGAAGACTGAAGCCAAAAATATGTAAAAGCGTGGTAGGGATGACATCTTATAGTATAATCAATGGTGTGGATTATGGAGTAAGTGCAGGTTTATTTGGAGGGTGTTTACTTTTGTGGCTAAATGTCAATTGGACAAGAGTTTATGCAGGAGGCAACATAGCAAGGCTTCTATTGGATTATTTTCTCAATTAGCAATAAAGGTGGAGGGATATATTTACAAGTATGAGGTTTTCTACCTTGGCAGAGTCAAAGACAATCAATGTTACATTTAATACTAATCATAGAGAATATTTCTTGCACTGTTAATCCCAGTGCTCTTCTTAGTACTTTCTTTACCACAATGAAAAAATAAAAATGCATGTTGCCTATAATATAAATGTGAGATATCTTCTTCTCAAAGTTTGTACTCTTCCTCTCTCCTTGAACAAAGTTTGTAAATATCAAATGTCAAGATACCTGAATAGGTGATGGTTTTTGTGTTGACACACTTTTGAATTGAATAAAATATTCTCTTCCTTATCCATTAGAAAGTGACAAGATTTGGCATTAGTAGTTGACTGGTTTTTATTTGGAGGATCAATCAGGGGTTAATTATGATTTAGATTAGTATTTTGGGCAAGATTTGTGTTAGGTTCTAAGACTTTAGGAACTAATGTATTAGAACTTCAATTTGTAATATGTTAGAAAACCATGATCAAAACATAAAGTCTAGATTTAGGCTTGCTCAAAGTGTGTTTAATTGTAAAATTGGAATAGAGTGATTGCAGAAACTATTGGGCAAAATTTGCAAGGCTCAATCAATCAAAAATTAGGCTTGATCGATCAAACCACGTGCAAATTTATTTTTCTGTAGAAATTCCAATTCAGCCCAAGCCCGTTTGACGTGTAGGATTTTGTGTTTTAATCTAAGTATAAAAGGAAAAACCCTAGCTACATTTTAGAAGTCTTTTGAAGTGCTGTGTGTTGAATCTTTTGTGAGATCTAGAGGTGTTTACTTTTATACACACACTTAGGGTTATCGAGATTAAGATTCATGTTAAGAACTTGATGATCTCTTCGGTTGCTACACAAAAAACTTTAAAGAAGATCTGAAACCTTTGAGTGGAGTCACAAAGTCACAAGTAGGAGAACTTGTGGTTGCTGTGGATCAAGGAAAGAAGTAGTCCGTGGACTCGGAGCTATCACGTGGTCATGGTAGTAAGTTTTCTACTTGAGGTAGTAATAGGATGTTAGTGGTCTAAGTTTTATTGTAAAAACTTCAATTTTTTCATAGTGGATTTGTTTTACCTTGAGGATAGCTAGGTTAAATCCTCCCCAGGTTTTTTACTGGTTTGGTTTTCCTAGGTTATCATATCGTTGTGTTCTTTATATTTCTGCATTATTTACATGATATGATTTTATTGTGTTAACCTAGAATTGAATAATTTATCTAAGTAATCACTTGGCTAAATAACTAGGTTAAACATCTTGTGTTAAGGGGTCTAAAAATGT
This sequence comes from Quercus agrifolia, assembly GCA_029955455.1. Classification (NCBI taxonomy): domain Eukaryota; kingdom Viridiplantae; phylum Streptophyta; class Magnoliopsida; order Fagales; family Fagaceae; genus Quercus; species Quercus agrifolia. Next base: position 60,634,181 of record JARQAD010000004.1, read on the forward strand.
ACAATTTGGTTTTGATTAAAGGATTTTGGTTAGAAGAAGTATTGTTTTTAGGGTATTTGGCTTGGGTCAATGTTTTGGGTATTTAGAATCAATTTTGAATATTTAGGTTGCTTTGATTTTGAGTTCACGTAGAATGAAGATTTGCTTTGTTACTCAAAGCGCAAACCTTTGAGTAATCAAAACTACTCTAAAGTTTTATTTTAAATTTTAAAGTTTTTGTGTTTGTTGTTTCTAAATGGTCCCTTTTTCAAAGCCATTGGAACCATGCAAATTAGTCTTGAACCACTGTGAGTATTGTTAAGAATGTACCTTCATTTGAAATTGAAATTGAAATTGAAAAGAGAGAAATAAATTAGAGAAGAAGACAACTATTTGAAGTGGTAATTCTAGATCTAACTCTATCCAAGTTGCATTGGCAAGTATATCTACTGTATAGATATAGTTATATTCCTAACTTATTGAAGAGAAACTTAGTATGAATTATATTTACTATGATTGATTGCACTAGTTTCATTTAACAGCTCTCCATGGTGATTTGTTAGGAAACATTATCTAGGACATTAGGTGAACTGCCCTATTTCTTAAATTCTTCTCCTACCGCTTTCTTTCTCTACCACATATCTTTGCTTTGTTCACTATATGCATGTACATTTTAAAAGCGGAAGGCTACACCAGTTTTGGGAATCTTAATACACCATTAAGACTAATGTAAAATAAAGCAAAAGGGTTGCCTTGACTGTTAGTTTTCACGCTAACGCTAGCCTTAGACAGCTAGAACCGTAGGCAAACACACCATTAGATCATTGAAACCTCCACCAGAAAAGGTTTTTATTTACCCTTCTTAGATTTGGGTTAAAATATGACTTAGTTTTGGACATTTTGATGGATTTGTATAGGTTTAGGTATTTGTGTTAGATTCAGTTTTGTTCTGGATTTTTGTCTTCTTGGTTGGTACTGTTATGGTTCCATGGTGAGATTTGATAATTTGATAAATCTTTATTCTCAAATGATGGCTTTATTGGAATTTTTGTATTGTGATCTAATACTATGATGTGGGAATTTTGTTGGAACTATGGCATCTTTCTATGATGTTAGATCTTACATATGGCAACCTTGAATTCTTTTTTTCTTTTTTCCTAATTTTCTGGGGTGGTGTTGTTCTTTTATCTTCTCCTTTTTTTTTTTCTTTTATCTACCTATGGGATTTGATGATCTGTGTATGTAACTACATTTTTTGAACTTTATAGGCCTTGATGTTTGAATGAAAATGAGCTTAATAATCTCATATTAAATTTGTTATATGATTTTTTATTTTATTTTATAGGCTGAGTGGGCAGCTATTCTTTGATGATAACTTGATATTATCCAACCAACTAATGTGAATGCTCTTAGGGTGTGTATATGTGTATGTATCTATATCTATCACACACACACATTGAATCTCTATGTTTAATTGAAATTAAAAGTTACTATTTGGCTCATATATGCAACACTATTCATTCTAAATAAAGAAATGGATTACTTTATTTTAACTTGGTTGATTCAAGCAAAATTTAAAAATTGATCATCCTTATGTTTATAAAATTGTTTGAACAGTTTAGATTTATAAAGAATATGATTATTATACATAAAAAGGGAATTTCATAAGACATCGCAGCATCATTGTTTTGCCCTATATACAAGGTGTTGCACCGATAAATAATAATCTTAGTTGGCCCTCTTCATTCTTATACTATATATACATATGTTCTTCTGTTTTTGTTTTTTTGTTTTTTTTTTTTTTAATCTATTCTTTGTCCCAGTTGGTTGACGAGGAAAGGGATGAAATCTTGATTTTGATCAGAATTTGGTTTATTGTCTAGATGATGGCACTTACACTATGAAAAAAGTTCTGATTCGGAATACTGAACAGTTGGAGTCGGTGAGGGAGGAGATCCATGTTTCCTCACTATTCAGTCATCCCAATTTGCTTCCACTTCTTGATCATGCTATCATTTTTGTTAAGGTAATCAGTCAGAGTGGTTATTCCTATCTAATTTACAATTATTATTCATATATTTTTCTTAATATAAAACTTGACACTTACAGAATTGTTACATGACTGTTGCCTGGACTACTTTAGTATAAAATTGATGGTATCAAACCATAGTTTTGGCTTTGACTTTGGTCACTAACCCACAAGAAGTTGAAACATTTCATTTAAACACAAGGAAATGTGGTAAACACATTGGCAATTATTATTGTTGGGGTTGCTATGTTGCGTACCTTGAAGTTCAAATTATTTGAATTCTCATTTTTCCCTCAACCCAACAATCTGTCTTCCCTCAACTGTCATACTTCTAGAATTTTTTTATTTATATAATAAATAAAAAATTAGAAAAAATACATGAATTGTGTGATAACTTTGATATATGTTTGGATGGTTTTAATAAAAGTATTTCAGTTGGAATTGGTTTTTGCTTAGAGTAGTTGTTTTGGTTTGGTTTGGTTTTGGATATTTGGGTTAATATGGTTTTGGGTAATTTTTTAATCAACGTAAGAGTTTTTGCCTCTAGATATCCATCACGCCTCCTGAATGACTATTCCATCCTAAGAGTTTCTAAACTTTTCACTCAACTTTCATTAGGAACAATTTTATGTTTACTTATCTCTCTCTTGGAGTCAATTGTAAATTTCATTTATCATTGATTTTTTTTTCCTGGGTTTGTAGGTGGAAAGGGGTGAGTCCTTAATACAATACAGTCTGAGAAGATAAGGTATGACTAACCTATAATTTTTACTGTATTGAAATCTCTTTGAATTTGTGCTTTCAAAATTTGTGGCGAAAATGTTCAAACTTGTCGAATCGAAGGGTTTTGATAAAATGATTTGTTTTGATCTGTAATTTTTTCTTATTTATGGAAAAATAATTTAATTGCCTTTTCTAATTGTCAGGTTACAGAGAGGTATTAACCTATTCATCTTGCTTAATAGGGAAGTGGTTAACCTCTTAAAGGGATCAATCTATCCTTCTACTAGCTTAAGATTGTATCTTTTAGATCTTTTACCCAGATCTTAGCATGCAACAATTAATTCTTCTATATTTTTTTCAGAATTTCCTCTCTATTTCATTTAGATACTTGGTGACAACTGAAGCCACTTTTTTTCTTTTTTCAAAGAAAAACATGTGTGATGGTTTGAACATCAGCAAACCCAAGTTCTATATATCAGAGTTTTGGTTCTAAAATATTATCAACAATTATCTAATTATCTAAAAACTTTTTAGAATTTGCTTTGTTTTGCAAAGTTTACATTGGGGGAAGACATGACTAGAGTCAACAAATGTGTCTGTACTACATAGTTACTATTTCAAATGCCATAATTGTAACACCCCAACCCAACTTTATAGTTAAACAATGTGTTTGAGCGGCTAATTATTATTTTAAGCCACTTCCTTTTTATAATTAATAGTAGAGTATTTAATAGCCATACTATTTTATAATACCTTTGAATAAGAATTGTAAAGATTATAAGTAGTTGAATGGCTAATTGTATTATAAATATATACTGAGTATGAACAAACTATATTAAGAGGTTAAGTTATTAGATATATAGTTGTTGGTGTTTAATTAAGTGTATAAAGGTAAAGGTTTATATGCAAAGTTATTTTATTATTTGGACCTTTCTAGAATATAGAACTATGGGAGGGTGAAAAGTATAAATACTAAAAGTTGAAAAGGTGAGTCATAACCCTTTCTTTCCTTAGCAATACACGTCCTCACCCAAGATATTTTGCTTGACTTCTTGGCTGCACCAGAAATTCCTTGGACCTTCTTGCTTTGCTTCTTTGTTTTCTTCCTTCTTTGTTCTTATTGACTGCACCTTATCTCCTCTTTGACTTTCTCAAACAATTAGAGGACTCAAGAAGCTCTCTTGAGTCCCCTTTCTCATACCCACGGGTCCAACATCAAAAGAAAGAAAGCTCTCAACTCTTCTCTCCCTTTCACACCTATGAGTCCAGCAGCAAGAAGGAAAGTTTCTTTCAAATCTTCTCAAGCTCTTGTTTCCAAATTGAAGCTAGAGTGATTCTAGCTCTTATCACTCCAAGAATCTGTGTCTAGGGTAAGGGAAAATCTATTTATTTTATCTATTTATCCATTTATCCATTTAAACCTGGTTATATGGGTTGGATTCCAGAGATTGTTGATTAATTCGAATTGAATCATTGTTATGATTGCATGTGCTCCTAGATAATAGACTAAGATAAAATCTGTTATGGGTGATTGTTAAAATGGGTAAAATAGCTAGATTAACTTTATGGAATTGTTAATTGAGGTGCTGAATGTGTAGTTGATTAAGTTATTGAAGCTGGTTGAGAGTTAGTTCATGAACTTGCTAAGAGTTGCACTCATTGGTTAACCTGTTTGGTCATTATAAATCCTGTATTTTTTTAGGACAGCTATGGGTAAATGGTTTGTTGGAGATTATTATTTAATATGTCTAGTATGTGTGTATTAAATTTCATATGAAAATACCATCGTTTGATAATTTTTTGTGAATTTAAAAGAAAATGTTGCAAAGCTGTCACTGTGACAGATTCTGTGTTTATGCATGATAAATTATGTATTAAATTGTATACAGTGAATTTGGATGCTAGGGATATTTCTTAGGAAATCTAAGACACATATGGTGGTAATGGAAGTGGTCTCACCACATTTTGATCAATATAAAAATAATGGTTTAATTTCTAAGTTGCATGAAACTCTGTCAGGACAGATTTGAGCACATTGTCTTGTATGATTTTTAATAAATCATGGTTTTATGCTTTGATTCCGAAATTTTTATGGTATATACTATACATACAGGGAGTGGTTTTTTAAACTTTTATGACATTTGGATATGTATGGACAGCCCAATTGTATTTTACAAATGAGGCATATGCTTCTGAAATAAGCAGTAAATAGTAAATGATAACTCTGATTTTGAGGATTTAATTCTAAACCTAGGGTGAATGTTTTGAGCTATAATTTAATATGCTTATCTTTTGGTATGTCTAGATCATAGATTAATTTTGTATAATTTGGTTCAATGTTTAGTACTCAAAGGAGGGGTTCTAAACCATCCGGCTGTTGTTTTTAGGAAGCTGTTTTGTTCAATATGCTGTATGTTGTCTTATGAGTGTATGGTTACATGACCATGCCTAAAGGATTTTATGTTTATGCATGCATTATTGCCTTAATCTCAAAGCACCTTTTGAAATGAAGTTGGCTCCTCTAGAGATATGATATAAATATGAAAATGATGGCTTTTCTTTAGTTTGGTACATCATTTGTTGATGTGTGCATAATATGTTTGTGGGAACCTCGTTGAGGTGTGATTATGATTTCCTTGATTATAAGAGATAGGCTTTGAAATAAATATGTAAGTTTATGATAAGGAATAATTGATAGTAAGTAATAAGCTTTGATATTTGGTTTAGGTGTTACCAATTCCCAAGTCTAAGCTCCTTCGACTATAGGCTCTCGGTTCCTCTACTTCCAAGTAAGGGATAAATTATATGAGCATTTGGTAAGTTATGAGGTTATTTTAAAGTATATTATGCATTAAAAGGTTTTTGATTAGAGATATGACATATAAGCATGTTTCAGAAAAAGATATGTTCGTGAGCTTTCGAAACTGTATGTATATGATTTAAGCATATTGATGCTGTTACTAATTTCCACGAACATGATGTTTAAAGAAAAGAATGGAAATGCTATTATTTTAAAATGTTATGCAAAATAAGAAATTTCAATATGATGTATAAGTATGAAATGTTTTTGGGTTATGTCCTCTAGTGATCTGAACTCAGCCAGTAGGGGTTGAATATTGGCTTTCCATGGAAAATGTTATCTGTTTGGCCATTTAAAGTAGAGGAAATGGGGCTACCTGTAACTCTAGGCCATTTAAAATAGAGGAAATGGTGTTGCCCGTAACTCTAATCTGAATAAGGCCTTCTCCCCAATGTGTACGGATGGCGGGGAGGAACAAAACCTTGAAGGGATGTGCCATTAGGCCTCCCAAAGAGGACAATATCATGCACACGAGGGCACCCAAATGTGATGAGGCCTTCTTTGTACAGACTTATCAGATATGGACTAACCAATATGACTAACCAATATGTTATGAACAGCTATATTATGTTATTGATCACGAGAGAATGATTTTGTTTAAATGCATTATGAAAGGTTAAAAGTTCTCATGAAAAGAAGTTTCAGAGGAAAAGAAAAGCTATTCTTTCAAGATAAAAGTTTCTAAAAATCTGTTGTGCTTTAAAGATAATGAATCTGATGAAAATGTTTTAGTGTTTTGTAAAGATAAAGCTTTAATTGAAAGTACAAGTTTATGTTAAAAAGTTATCAGATATCTGTTTTTTATGAAACGTTAAGTTTTTTTGACCATGAAAGTTATAATATTTTATGAGAAGAAGTTTATAAAGACAAGTTTTCTTATTCGGCAAGATGTTTCTAGTTTAAAGACAAAGTTATCAATTATCTGATTTAAGTTAAAATGATTATTTTGTATTGAGAATACATATCTATTGATTTTAAACAATCAATATTATATTTGGTGACTTTGTAAGAAATGAAAGAAATTAAATCCGAAAGGTTTTGGTAATATTATTCTAATAAGAAAATGGAGAACAATTATTTTCCTATGAAGAGTGTATAAGTTATTATTATGAATAATATAAAATACTATGCATGAAAAGATGTTCTCCTATATGAGTATTCATAGAATGAAATGATTTGATTTACATGCATTCTTATTAAATTTTTATATATCTTACCTTTACTGAGTTGTGTAGCTCACCCCTTCCACTCTTTCAATCAACAGGTTTCATTTTGGATCAAAGGGAGTCTTAGTCGAGTTTTTGGAAGGAGCCAGTTTTAGTTTTAAAAGTATAGATCCCAAATTAGCATTTTAATGTTTAGCGTTTGCAGTTATGTATTTTAGGATCTAATGAAAGTTGTGTACCTTAAAGCATTAAGAGATGTATTATGTGGAATTTAGAATATGAGTAACTGATGGATTATGTTATTCTTTGAGTATAGTGTAGATGCTCTGAATGTCAAATGAAAAGTTATATCATTTAAGTAAAGAAACAAAAATGAAAAGAAAGGGGGAAGCTTTTGAAAAAGTTTAGTTGGTTATTGTTAATATCAGGTTTAGGCTTGATATTAGCATGCAAGTCATGGTCACAAATCCAGGTATCGGGTTTGGGGTGTGACAATAATGAACCTCTATGGTAATCATCTAATAAGGTATTTAAAAGCCTAATGGAGAGTGACTATTCTTTAATATTTCAACTTATTTACGTATATTTTTCATCTTTCGCAGCAATTGCATACATTTAAGTTAGAGGCAAGAATCTCATGATCTTGAGAAGAAGGCTTTATGAAAAATATAACCAATATTGCAAAATTTGATGAACTGAAAAATTGTTGGGGTAAAACATTTTAGATGCAACATTGGTGCTTCATTGAAGTTTAAGATGTTTTCCCCTTATTTCTAAGTAAGTTATGTGATATCTGTTAGGTGATGGCAAGTACACCAAGTTCAGATTTTTATGTCAATCTTCTTGCACTGCAAAAGCTTGACGTGTTTTATTTGCTTAAACTCACATTCTTTTATTTATTTAAAGATAAACACTATTTTCTCTTAGGTATGATAGCTCGTAAAAGCGTAAATATTCTTTGATAGGAAATGTTGGATGTTTTTGAAGATATTACATTTTTATATACAAAATAGAAGAGCATCGTGAATAATTCCCTTCGTTTAAAATCATTTCAACTTTACAAAAGTAATAAAAATGATGGTTGTTCATTTCAAATGTTCCTCTAAGTGGACTTTTTGAGAAGGGAAGTACACATATGAAGTGATTTGAAGAGACTAATGTTTAAACTTTTTAAGGGATATTGGATACTATATGTTTAAATATACTCCTTTATTTAGGTTTGAATGCATGCAATGAAAGAATGAGAACTAAGTTCATGTTGAATGTATAGTTTATTAATATGTAAAATGATCCCGCGCATTGCGCGGATTAAAATCTAGTATTACCAAAAGCTGAAGCATAACATTTAATGTTGCCACGCTCACATTGAGCCAAGTCAGCAGCCATGTCATTGCCATATTCTTTTCTAAATTTTTAATTTAATTTTAAAATAGATTTTACCAATCTTAAAATACTAATAAAACTAAAATTATTTCCAGCCCTATCTCTACTTTAAATTCCAATTCTTATATATTTAATTCCACTATAAAGTCCAAGCTCACACCCAAAACCCTTTCAACTAAATCCCTTTGTCAAACCTGATGTTTTTTCACGGTTACAACTTATGCCATTCACTTTCCTTTTGTTACACGATTCAAATTCCTGTTTCCCACATTTTGGTTCATCGTTTTAGGTTTAGTCCCTTCCCCTTCCCCACCTTTTGATTCTCATGGTTTCAGCTTCTGTTCTACTATTTCACTCTTGGTTTCATCTTCCTATTCTATGGTTTCAACTTCTGTTTTGGCTTCTAACGACAGCCTCTCTTTCTTCCTTCCTTCCTTCCTCTCCTCACATCTATATAAATTTTGACATAAATAGGTGGTTCAGTTAAGGTATCCCTACATCCCAATTTATTTTGTGCTCTATTCTTTTGCTTGATGGTTTTTTTCTCTTTCTACATTTGTTTCTGCCTAGGGTGTTGAATTTGTTACTGCTGCGTTATTTAATTAGAGCACTACTTCTTTTGGGTATGTTCATTATGATTTTCTAGCTATATTGAATCTATATATTAAATCTATCGTCTTTTACTAGAATTGGCCAAACGATTGGTGCAGGTTGTTTTAAACCTCTTGAGTCACATCTAGGATTTTTAATCATGCAAGAGAATGTGTAGTTGGCATGCATCATATTATAGTACCAAGTGACTTGGAAAGTCAAGATTTTAGTAGCTTTCCCTTGTGTGAGTTGTGACCCCTAAAGGAATCACGCTGTATATATCTATTTTAGTATTCTTTAGTACTTGAGATACTTTTTTTTGTGTGGATTCTTCAATACAGATAGAGTAGAAACCTACATATGCTAATTTCAGAAATACATTTTTGTTGATTCTTCTCTCTTTCTCTCTCTTTTTCTTTACCACTCTCTGAATGATTCCTTCAACAAAATAAAACATGGTTCCCCCTATTATGAATGTCAATTCAACTCAAAACAGAAGAAGTGAAACAAGACATGAGGGATGTTGTGTGTTTTGTAACTTTTACAGCTCATAGCTATACGAAATGGTGGCTATTAAATTAGTACAGATTTTGTGTTTTCTTTTTTATGAGATCCCTTGTGAATTTTTTCCACTAATTTGGATAGTTCTCCAATATTTATGTGCCGCCTTAAACAACTGACTGTTTTAAACCCTTCAACTTCGTCCTTTTGTACTCCACTATAATAATTAATTTAAAAGAAAAGAATCTGAATCCTATTTCTCTTTCCTATGAATCATAGGCTATGATGTTACTGAAGATATTTCTGGAATCCTCTTAGCTCTTCTTTTTTTTTTTTTTTTTTTTTTTTTTGTTGTCGCCATCTGCTCGTATATTATATATCACAATAAATTAAAAGCCTTCTTTTGGAAACAATCTTGCCCTTTTCTTTTTCTTTTTCTATCTATGTTGAAATTTCCAAAAAAAAAAAAAAAGTAAGATTCTTCGCATTTACAATATGTTACAAAATACCTATTTGAGTGGGAAATATATTTTGCTCTCCAGCTAAGGAACTTAATCTAATATGGATGTTGTTCTGCCTTATGTATAGGTCATGTAATTGTAAAGCCATAGTCATATGGAACATGTTATTGTGTAGATGAGGGAGCAAATTTCATATTCATAATGCAAAAAATACAAAGAATTCTCATATAAGCCACTCCATAGATATTAGGGATTTGCATAATTGTTAATTGCTGGATCTTTTGAAAGGTATTCCAATGTCTTGGATTAAATCTCCTCCACCCAGAGGACAACTTTAAATCATGGATAATCAATATGACTATAGAATCTGGTAAGTAGAAAATATGCCTCTTAATATGTAGTGATCCTACTTAAACTCCAAGAAATGGTTCATTCTATATAATATTATTCAATGTATTTAAAGTATCATATCCAGTAGATACTAGCTAGGAAGTAACTCCAAGTAATAAAGTTTTAATTCTTTCTTTTACTGCTTGTAGTTAATAATTAGCTAGGAATCATGTTGAATGCGCAATAGGCATGTGAGATATTCTTCTCTTGAATTCAAGTCACCAAGACAGACTTCAACACTTCACAGAATCAAGTCAAGAAACTCCCCTAGACCAACCTTTCACCCTACAACTCCTCAACTGCATCTTTGAATTAGTATATGCATAACTGATACCTTCATGCCCCCATCCTAAACACCTTTTCTATTTGCATATTTTTTTACTTATTCATTTTTCTTTTTCAAGCAGATAATTCATTAGAACAAATCTAAGAAACATTTAGAACACAAAATATCCTCACAAGGCATCCCAATACATATGGGAGTCACATATTACAATCTACAACCAATACATTTCACTTGTTCCGTTTGGTTTTATTGGTAAGTTAGAAATGTACCTAGCAGGTTTTAAACTCTTGACCTCACCTTTCAACTAATCAATCAATATATATATATATATATATATATATATATAGAAGCAGAGACCTCATGAGGGAGTGCATGAGATCCTGCCATGAGGCGTTCTATATGAGTTCTTTGCAGTTTACACTCCTCTTTATGAAACAACGTTGTTTCATTCCAATATCTGAAATTAAAACAATGCAGCATTTATGTTCAGAACTTAATTCCTTTCGGCAAAAAACAGTTCACTTATTTCTCTCTCTTAACTCTTCAGCTTTTTTCTCTCTCTTAACTCTTCAGTTCTTCTAGCAAAAATTGAACTCTTTTAGCTCCCCTTTCCATCAATATATAAATTTCTCTTCCCTTCTTTTCCCTTTTCTCATTTCTTTTCCTTTCTCTTCCCTCAATTGCAGCCAAAAAAGTGTAAAGATTGATTGGTTTATATATTAATGGTACAAGCTCATAGACAACAACTCCTTCATTAGTGTCTACGTGTAAATAAATATTGCTGACTCTCTCTCTCTCCCTCTCTATCTTTCATTTTTATCTTCTATTTTATTTGGGGGTGCTAAGTTTGTGGTTTGCAATGTTTGAGGGAACTCAGGCAAAGAGAGATCAAAGCTTCAACTTTACTTGTTGCAGTCGGCGGGACTAAGCCCAAGGAGGAAAAACACTGGCCCCTAATTTATCAATCCCTTCTTCTATATCAAAAAGGTACAAAACTAATACTCTTTTTGTTCATTATTTGTTGTTGTTTGGTAATGGATTTTTGATAATTGGACTAGATGTTGGTTTTATTTTATTTTTTATTTGAATTGTTTGCTGGTTGAAATTTTTATTGTAATTTCTGTAATTTATAACTTGGTCTTCGGGTAAGTGATATAAATATGTTACATGAGGATGTGATTAAGAAAATTTGTTAAATTTGGTACTATAGACCTTAAGGAAAAGACAAGTTGATAAGTAATCTGGTTTTGTTGGGCAGGTAGAATGATCAATGAGGAAGAAGCTTAAGAAAAAAAAATCAAGCTCCTCCACGCATGTGCAATCAAAGCATAGACCCATGTATCTGTATGGATTGGCTCACATTCAAAACATCAATTGAGGCCAAACTTTTGTAGGATTCGCATTGCAAAGATCTCAAGAGTAATTATATATTTTATTTTGAATCCATAATGTTTGAAAGAAAATTTATAAATTTTATTTCAGACTTGACAATTCTATTAATCATATCTGTTTGTTTTGTATTTAGTTGGGGATTAGAAACAATTGAATTAGGAAAAGTTTATTAAAGCACTTGCATATACATAGCTTACGTTCATTTTTTTTTACCATGTTATATGCTAAGTAATCGGTGTTGTTTGGTTCTCAAGGATTGGTTGGTCTCACTATGTTTTCTTTATTGTTGCTCATGCCAATTTTGGTTATATGGCATATCAACCTCTAACTAACACGAGTGAAAAAAATTAACTTAGCTATGGTTAAGAAATTTTTGTTATTTTTAAGTGAATAATTTGACAGCAAATTTTGGATTAAGGATTATTTGACAGCAAATTTTTAAAATAATCACCACAATCTACCCATATTCTATATGTCCTACTTAATGACAAAAACTCAGTGGACAGAAAAAATTACATGGTGTCTTCATTATTTGAAGGTTAGCTTAGAATCTATATAAACTTATGTTTGTTTTTAGACCCCTCAAAAACACAATTGGATTAACCTATGTAATTAGCCAAGTGATTAACTTAGTCAAATTAACAAATCTAGGTTAACACAAATATATCATATCATGCAAAGTAGTAGAAATATAAATAACACAATGATATGATGACCCAAGAAATGGTAAAAACCTGGGGAGGATTTAACCTAGCTATCCTCAAGGTAAACCTGAATCCACTATGAAAGAATCGAAGTTTTACAATAGTGACTTAGACCACTAACATCCTATTGCTATTTACCAATAGAAACTTACTGACACGACCACGTGCAAGCTCCGAGACCACGGACTCCTTCTTTCTTGGATTCTCCAGCAAGTACAAGCACACTCGCTTGTGTTTCTTTAAGCTCTTTAGTGCAGCAACTAAATGATCATTAAGTTCTTAAACGAATCTCCTCTTGATAATCCTAAGCTTGTGTAAAGGAAAGCTCCTCATAGATCTCACAAGAGATTTACACAAAAAACAATATGAGCAACCTCTAAAACGTGTCTAGGGTTTGCCTTATATACCTAGGGCAAAAACATAAAACCCTCAACGTTTTAATGAACTAGGGTTGAGTTGGAATTCTGTAGAAAAAAACATTCTGCTCGAGATTTAATCGATCAAGCTTGTTCTTCGATTGATCGAGCCGGGCCGAAAGTCACTAATACTTCTGCAGCCACTCAATTCCAACTTTACATACAATGCACACACTTTGAGCGAGTCTAAACAAGACTAACACTTGTTTTTGATCATGGTTTACCAACATTACACATTAGAGTTCAAAATACATTAGTTCCTAAGTCTTTAGAACCTAACTACTTAGAATCTTTTTGTATGAAAACCTGTCTTCTTCTTGGTATTAAAAAAAATTGTTAAATATGTTTTACAGGTACACCTTTATAAAATATGTTGAACCATGTCTAGCTCAACCATCATTTCTTTGTACCATTGTTTGGGTATCATGGCCCAAGAGAGCCTTGACAAAATCAAACTGTGTTTGTTGCTTTGCCTAGACATGAATCACTAAGCGACTTTGACACTGTTATGGTTAAACTATTATTGAAGATGCTTGATAAGATTAGCACCTTGGTTAGACATGTCTTATGACAAGGGATAGGTTCAAGGAGTCTGATATGCACAACGAATGCTTGCGGTTAATTTGTTCATGATCAACTAATAATAGGTAACAAAATATGGCTATTTGCTCTAAGGTTTTTGCTATAATTGTAGGTGATTTTAGCAATGAAAATATTTACAATTTCCAAAACCACCTTACACAAAAGCTTTCAACATTATCTGCGCATCGTGTGGAAAACCTGCTAGTTATTATAGGAGAAGGACGTGTCAATTGAGCTATATTTAAGCATGTATTTTGATGAAATATGTACTGATTTCAATGTTACTCTTTGCTTGAAATGTTCAGGTTTCTTTTTTTACTATTGGATTTCTTTATTTATTTTTTATTTTTTTATTATCTGCATTGAACAACTTGCTAAATATAGGTTTTGTTACAAAGCATGGTTTAATACATCAAGTTTTTGATCATATTTGCATTTTTGAGAACTATGTGAGTGTGGTTTCTATGATAGGTTACTTTCCCTATATCAATATATTGTCTTTGAAGGAAATCGAGTACTTACCTTAAACTTGACTTTAACTGAGTCCACTTCAGAGATGTAGTTACAAAAATAGTAAGATTAAATGGCCATAAATATCCTGAGTCAAAACGTTTCCATCATTTTCCTATGTGAAACTCAGCAAAATAATATCATAGGCCATCAAATTTGAGATTGTTAGTAGATCTATAAGATTACCCTAGATTGATGTAAAGTTAAACAAAATACATAGCACAAAAGCTCAAAATTTTCAAGATTGTCTGAAGAAAATTTCCCAATACAGCATTTATACCTATAAACTTTCATTTGAACCAATGTATCTTGCCACAAGTTGTGATGCTAGAGCAACATCAGAGTCCTTCCATAGTATCACATATGCCTTTTGGGATGTGATTTTATAAATTCTCTTTTGTAGCTCACAATAAATAACCAAAGTGCATCAGCCATGTATCATATGCCTTTTGGGAAATTCCATTTGTTATGACATATTTGAGATTGTTAGAGACATATGTTATGTAAATTGGCTAATCCTTTGACAAAACGTACTTTACTTGTAATTGGGTAGATCTAGGATGGGTTTAGTACTTCAAGGAAAAAGAGTTTAAGTTCAGTATTGAAGCCATGCAAATCTGTCCAAGAAACAAGAGTGAAGAAGTGTTGGTCATTAAAGCTCAATAGATAGCTCGACAAAATCATATCTATTAAGGTTTAATGTTGAAGCTCAACAGAAGTTGTATTTGTCGAGAATTAAAAATTAGAATTTCCAGATCTGATTTCATGCATATCCATATGTATTTGTGTACAATTTATTTTCTCACAACCCTAAACATATATAAGGATTATTTTAAGGGCCGTCAAAGGTGATGCAACTCAATGATGCAAATTGTGACCAGAGACAGAATTTGCCCTAGTTCATCATATTCTCTCTAGAAGCTACTGCATCTTTGCTCCAAGGGTTTTGTGACAAAGGAGCTTCCTTATCTTTATTGTTAGATGAACTGAAGAACTTTGCAGCCAACATCTTTCTCAAGTTGTATTGGGATCCGTGCATCATTGGTTAGTCATGTACTAGGATTCATGTACTGAAAGGAGAGATTGCTGCTACATCACAAGTCTAATTGGGTATTCGGGTAAAGGTTCAATTGTAGGTTGGTATTAGGTACTGGGATTCCTTTTGCTTGTAACCGTTTGTTTTGATAATAGTGGATTATCGGGAATGGTGACCTTAAATTCACCCGGTGGGGTTTTCCCTCTGTGATTTTCCCCATTCATAAAAAAATCACCTGTGTCAAATTTATTTTCCATTGCATTTAACTTAGTTAGTGATTTGTTTGTGCTACCACGCTTATTGCATATAATTGAATCTAATTAATTCACTTGGCTAATTAATTGATTAATTTACCAAAGGAGTTAATACATTTTTGGCCTATCAAGTGGTATCAGAGTAGGCATACTCTGATTAGGGTTAATCTTTAATGTGTGATCCATTGACCCTTGTTTGTCATGGATAGAGGACAATCTCTAATTATACCTCATTTATTTGATGACACTAACTATGCATACTGGAAAGTATGCATGAGACATTTCGTACAGTCTTTAGATGAGAAGGTGTGGCAAGTTGTAGAGATTGACTGGACTAAGCTAAAAGAAGTGCTGGCTAATTGGGATGAGGCCAAAATCAAAGCGGCAAACTTCAATAGTAAAGCATTGAATGCCTTATTTAGTGCAGTCACCAATGAGGAGTTTAAAAAGATATCTTTGACAGAAATTGCAAAGGAAGCATGGACCATTCTCTAGATGACCTATGAGGGAACTAATGCCGTTAAAGATTCCAAGCTTCAAAAGCTTTCTACGAGCTTTGAAGAAATTAAGATGGAGGGGAATGAGTCATTTGATGAGTTCTATGCCAAGCTGAAAGACATAGTTAACTCAACGTTTAATCTTGGAGAACAGATTCTTGAACCTAAGATTGTGAGAAAGGTGCTCAGATCTTTGCCTGAGAGATTCCATGCCAAGATCACTGCCATTGAAGAATCAAAGGACATGGATAAAAGTCCTTTGACAAAGCTGGTTAGCAACTTGCAAACCTATGAATTGGGCCTGACTAGAATCAAGATAGGAAGCAAAAGTAAGACCATGGCATTGAAGGCCAAAAGCAATGAGACTAATGAGTCTTCTGATGATGAAGATTCTAAGATGAAATCCTACATCATGAGGTAGTTCAAAAAGTTCATGAATAATGCCAATGCAAAAGGATTTGATAAAGACTGTAAGCAATCTAGTTCGTCTCAGATCAAGAGCCAAGACAGAGGAAAGAAGGATGCTAGGGATGGCAGTCAGTATACTATTTCCTCTGTACCAAAGTGCTTCGGATGTCAATGTTTTGGACACATGAAACAAGAATGTCCAACATATCTCAAGATAATTGGGAAAAGCAAGGCTCTTACTGCTACCTTGAGTGACACTGAGCTTGAGGATGAGTTATATGACAATGATGATGAGGGAATCTTGAATGCCTTCACTGCCATAGTGAATACTACTGAGGGGATTGTAGAAGAGGTAGATGAAGAAGAGGACTTGGTGAAGTCTAAGTTTGAGAAAATAGATGAACAAGATGACATCCATACAGCCTATGCTAAGTTGTACAATGTTTCCGAGAAGCATGAGAAACTGTATAGGCTAGCCACCAAGAAGTTGAGTGATGTTGAGCTAGATCGAGGAGAGCTCTCTACAAAGGTTGATGAAGCAAATCAAACCATTGGAGCTTTGCGGTTCAAGAACAACTTCCTTGCTGAAAGGACAAAGAAGCTTGAAGTGGAACTGTTCTAGGTTAGAACTCAATTAGAGAGGACTTCTAGTGCGAAGCTCAATGAGATGCTTAGTTTTCAGAAAGCTTCTTCTAACAAAACCGGTTTAGGGTGTGATTTCTCTTCTCTTAATATAGCCTTTTTTAGTACTACTGTGTTTGTCTCACTTGGTAATAATGTTAATTCTGAGAACAATGAATGTAAAACTGAAATAGCTAGTGAGAACATAGATAAGGGCAAATATATTCTAGGAGCACCCCCTAAGGTGGAAAAGAAAGAGATTGGAAACTCTAATACTAAGAAGGTAAACAACAAAAAGTCTCAACCGAAGAAGCTGCATCTTTGTCATCACTGTGGAGCTTCAATGCATACTCATCCAAATTGCTACAAATGGTTAGCCACTCAACAAAGCAATAGTATGCTCTCATCCGAAAACCATAATCAGTTTCCATCCTCTTTTACTCCTCTTGGAGATTTTCTCAAGACCCTCATATTCCTTTTGAACTTGAATGGTTTCAACTCTTCCCCCTCACCACTGGATCAAAGGTTCACTCAAAGGAAAGGTTCTTCCAAGGTGTGGAAGGAAAAAGGCTTAAAGTGATTTAGTCACTTTTTCTCTCTCCCCTTTTGTTTATGCATTACTTGTTTGTTTTGATTTCTTGTCTTGAGTCAGTCTAGTTTAATGCTTTGCTTTGTTTAACATGCTTTTGTTTGTTTGTTTTTAGTTTTGCTTTATTTTTTTTTTCATAAAAATTAAAAAAAAATTGAAAAATCAGAAAAAGAAAAAACAGTGTGTGTTTTATGTATATTGGTACTTATATACCTTGGATGGCTATTGAAACAAAATTTTCTAAATTTTGTATCTTTTGTAGCTTAGATGAGCATCTCAATGCACAACTATGTAAGTGAGTTTTGTGGCTTGTGTTCATGTTCGTGATGAGCACGATTAAGTAATCTCTTATACTTAACACTCATATCACTCTTTTTGAAGGGAATGACTAAAAAGTCCTAAGAGAAAGGCATAAATAACCATCTCACCACTAAAGCCCGCCAATCATGAATAACATCTGCATGCTTCGGCATAGCAAAATTGTGATGTTTAAGCTTATATAATTGGGTATTTCTTTTCGCTCTCTCTTATATGCCCATGCATGATATGCTCAAAAAGAAAAATAAAAGCAAAAAGAATCAAAATGCTTTTAAATTTGGTTGCAAGCGTGTTTCTAAAAGATGTAGGAGTTATATGATGTACCTCGAAGGTGATAGTCCCCATCAAACAGTTATGATTGTGTGTGAGTGTATTTGATTTTCTCATATAAAAAATTGTCATAATATGAGAGACTTATGTACTCTTGCTATGTTTTCACACACAACACACAAATTCTTTGCTACTTTTGATACATGTGTAGGTACAATGTGATTTGACCATCACAAGGAATACATTTGCTAATATATGCTCACTAAACTGTCTTAACTTGTTTTTAAAATATAAAATTGGTTAGACTTGTATATTGTGTGTGTGTGTGTGTGTGTATTTTGGATCATGAATGCTTTGCATTTTTTTGTTGAGAGATGTTTTTGAAAACTTAATATGTTAATTGAATTTATGTTTGAGTAGCTTACTTGTTTCATTCATCTCTATGTGTTTTTCCTCTCTTTGAAAAACTTGTTTTCTTCAAGCTCGACAGCTTCTTGATAGATCCTCGATAGATTCACTTCTATCGAGCCCCTTTTTCTTCTTTTCTCAATAGATCTTACCGCATTCTCGATCCATCAAACTCTTTGGATTGTGTCTCAATAGCTTCTCAATCCATCGAGAAACTGTCTGTCTGGCCAATAGATTCTCGACAAAATCTCCATTCATCAAAGTGTTTTTGCTGTCGACAGATCCTCAACAGCACCTTGACAGATTCACTTCTGTCTGATAGGCCAAGAATGTATTGACCCCTTGTGATGAATTAACTAATTAATTAGCCAAGTTAATTAATTAATTCAATTAGCATGCAATAAGCGTGATAGCACAAACAAATCACCAGGTAAGTTAAAATGCAATGGAAAATAAATTAACATAGTGATTTGTTTACGAATGGGGAAAACCTACACGGCAAAAACTCCATTGGGTGATTTTAAGGTCACCACACCCGAGAATTCAGTATTTTCACAACAAGCGGTTATAAGTAAAGAAATCCCAGTACCTTTTACCAACTTACAGTTGAACCCTTACCCCAATATCCAATTGCACTTGTTCTGTAGTGACAATCTCTCCTTTCAATGCACGGCTCCCAGTACGTGACTAACCAATTCGATGCGCAGATCCCAGTACAAGGCTTACTTACCAACACGATGAAGATCATGAAATTCCTTAGTTACAAAACCATACGATGTACAAACACAGCAACTTTTTAAAGAGAAAAATGAACTAGGACATATATCTCTAATTCATAATATGCTTGTGAAAAACTTTTGCATTGAGTTGCATTAGCTGTGACGGCCCTTAAAATAATCTTTATATATGTTTAGGGTTGCGAGAAAAGAAAGCCTAAACATCTATTCACGGATTGAAGTGAAATCAGATTTGAAAAATCGATTTTCATAAATCTCGACAGATAACCTATCTATCGAGCAATTGTCAAGCATTAGGCTAAAACAGCTTTTTAAACCTCAATAGATACTAGCTATTGAGTTTTAAAATCCAACACTTCTTCACTTGTTTCTTGGACAGACTTGCACGGCTTTAACACTTGAACTTGAAACCTTATTCCTTGAAGCATTAAACACATCCTAGATCTACCCAATTACAAGTAAAGTGCGTTTTGTCAAAGGATTAGCCAATTCTATATTGACATATATTCCTAACATGATTCACATATGTTCTAACAATCTCCCCCTTTGGCAATCCATGACAAACTATAACGAACAAATGAACATATGAGAGAAGTCATAAATCACTTAACTCAAACTCACTTGTTAAATACAATAAAATCTATCTTAACACAAACTCTTGAAAAACTTTGCTGGAAGAGAGTTTATGGCAAGAAGACTTTGACAACCTGTATTTTTGAAACACTTTTAAAAAAACACCTCATGACATCTTAGTGTGAAACAAAAATAATAGATTGCATACAACATATAAGAAGCATGTGCATAAAGAGAGAAAAGAAACAACACATGTAAAGATAGGTTAATGAACTGTAATAACAACCTCATCATATATATAGAATAGCATAAGTACAAGGTTTGCTATCACAATGTAAGAACATT
The DNA here is from genome assembly GCA_029955455.1 of Quercus agrifolia. Lineage (NCBI taxonomy): Eukaryota > Viridiplantae > Streptophyta > Magnoliopsida > Fagales > Fagaceae > Quercus > Quercus agrifolia. Next base: position 60,654,210 of record JARQAD010000004.1, read on the forward strand.
GTCTCTCTAAAAGAAGAAAAGAAAAATACATAAGTCCTCATTACATCCCTAAAAAAATATAGACACTCCCCCTAACAAAAATCTCCTATTCTAACTCTCCCCCTATGTATATGACTACTTTTATATCAAAACTACTCCCCCATTTTGTCACGAGTGACAAAGGGTAAGTAAATCAAGTAGACATCTCATCATCATTGGGCGAGATAGCACCATCGTCCTCATCAGCATCATCACAGCCAGTGCCATCATCACTTTCATCCTTTGAAGCCGGTGGAGATGGAGAAGAATAAGCGATGAAACCACCCATGGCAGCCTGTCGTCATGCAATACGACCAACACGGGTGTTCACCTGACACAACTTATCACTGAGTGTGTCAAGGTGAGCATCCATGCGCACAAGCTATGCCATGATAGCCTTGAGAGTCATTCCACCTGCAGAAGACAAAAGAGTGGAGGTGGAAGGAGTGGAAGAAGTTGGGGGAGTCGCCATCTTGGTCCGTGGCTGCCTCGATCGAAGCTGGGCCTCACTTTATTGAACGGTTGCAGCTTCTATGGCACACATAACGGAAAAGTGTGTAGACACTGGATATGAAACAGAAAAATGGCGAAGGATCTGTGTAATAGCCGAAGAAAAATGATCTTATCACAAGTCACCGTATCCCTATAGACATCTATAAGGGATAGAATGAAGTGGGAAGGGAAGTTAATAGAAATGTCCTTTAAGAGGGATAACCAAAATTGAGCACGAGGCTCTGTGATAGAGTTATAGTGAGACAATGGATGAAGAATGAATGTCATCACCATGTTAAGGAATCTCAGACCTTTTGCAAAGCCCGAGCAAATGATGTTTTGACGGTCACCCCAAGATGAAGGTGTCTCATAAAATAGAGGCGAGAGTTCGTCTTTGGACACAGTCCTCAAACGATCACAACTAGGGTAGTCAGGATGCACTACCTTAGGAGCGTGTAGTACCTCAGATATAAGATCCGGAGTAACTACAATGCATGTACCTCGAATGCAAGTGACAAACTAAGGTATTGAAGTATCGAATCTGTGCATGTTGGAGTAAAACTCCTATATGATCACGGAGCGACAAGTGATTGGGATGCCACATAGTGACTCCTAACGCCAACTGTAGATGACAGTGGGAAGGTTAGTATCGAAAAAGTCTGATAGAATGACTTGGCATTCTGAATGAATGCCTCGTCATGAAAAGTTCTTCAAAAAGTCCTTACGAACTTATCATCACGGAATCATACGTGAGAAGGAGTGGAGTCAGAAAGTGAAGAGGAAGATGCCCTAAAACGAAGAGGGTTTTGGGATGGAGTAGATTTTCTTTTAGGTGCCATAGAGCAACTAACCGAAAGAAAGGGAGAGAGGAAGAAACATGCAGAATAGTACCAACACAAATCAATATCAAAATAAAGATAAATGAAGGTACTTATGCATGGAAATTGCATGAACATGTGACATGCAAACTTAAAAACATCATGGGCTCAGCCCAATCCAAACCTACCAGCACACATCATTGCAACAAAGTACACACACATCTAAAATTCATGAACATTGTTAAAAATGCAAATGTGATGCAATGCATGAACATTGTGGATCATTTAAAAAAAAACCATCCCAAAAATTTCAGAAAAACTTCATCAATTTTGAAAAACCCCAAAAATTTTCAAAAAAAAAAAAAAAAAAAAAAAACCCAAAAGTTAGGTCATAATGCATGAAATGTATGATAAAAGGATAGAAAGAAGATCATACCAGAGTAAAAATGCAAGGATTAGACCAAAGAATGAATGGGGAAGATGAAGGGAGTGATAGAGAAGTGTTTGGGAGAGAGAGATGTGATTTTCTATCGAGAGAGATCGAAGAGAAATGAGAGAAAATCGTGCTGAAGCATATATATAGAAAATCATAAAGCTCAATGGATCAAGAGGTGTCAAGCTTTTAAATGCGAGATTTAGCTATCGAGAATATGTCAAGAGGTGTCTATAGCAAAAGGGGCTTGATGGATCGAGTAGCTATTGAGCATCCAAAAACTACCTTGATGGATCGAGTAGCTGTCAAGAAGCTATCGAGAATGTGATAAAAAGTAGCTGAAAGGGCTTGATAGATAGCCTAGCTGTCGAGAGGTGTCCAACAACTGCCGAGATTACTTAAAAATAGTTTTTCAAGAAGAGAAAAACACAGATAGGAATGCAATCAAGCAAGCTACACAACCAAAGATCCAAACAACATTTTAAGCTCTCAAAATCATCTCTCAACAAGAAAAATGTCAAACACATAGATCCAAAACACACACACACACAACAAGTCTAACCAATTTTATATTTCAAAAAAAATTTAAGACAGTTTAGTGAGCATACATTAATATATGTATTCCTTATGATGGCCAAATCACATTATACCTGCACATGTATCAAGAGTAGCAAAGAATATTGCATGTTGTGTGTGAAAAGCATCACAAGATTGCATAAGTGTTTACACATTATGACGATTTGAGATATGAGAAAATCACTTTAACTCGCACACAATCATAACTGTTTGATGGGGAATATTATCTTTGAGGTACATCTTATAACTCCCACATCTCCTAGAAGACACGCTTGCAATCATATATAAAGCATTTTATTCTTTTCGCTTTTAATTTTCTTTGCATATTTTTCTTTTAATAAGCATATCATGCATGGGCATATAAGAGAGAGAAAAGAGATACCCAATGATGTTAAGCTTTTGACATTGCACTTTTGTTATGCCAAAGCATACAAATGTCATTTCATGATTAACGGGCAACAGTGGTGAGATGACTATTTAGTCCTTTCTCTTAAAATTTTCTAGTCATTCCCGTCAAAAAGAGTGATATGAGTGTTAAGTACAAGAGATTACTTAATCTTACTCATCACAAATATGAGCCACAAAACTCACTTGCTTAGTTGTGCATAGAGATGCTAATCTAAGTTATAAATGATACAAAGTTTAGAAAACTTTGTTTCAATGGTCATTCAAGATACACAAATACCAATGTACACAAACATACACTGTTTTTGTATTTTTCTGATTTTTCTAATTTTTTTAATTTTTTTATGAAAAAAGAAAAAGAAAAACTAAAAAATAAACAAACAAAAACATGTTAAACATAGCAAAGTATAAAACTAGACTGACTCAAAACAAGAAAGCAAAACACACAAGTAATGCAAAATTAAAAACAAGAAAAGGAGAGAGAAAAAAAGTGACTAAATCATTTGGAGCCTTTTTCCTTCCACAACTTGGAAGAACCTTTTCATTTTGAAAACCCTTGATCCGGCTGTGAAGTGGAAGAATTGAAACCATTCAAGTTCGAAAAGAACATGAGGGCTTTAAGTAGATCTCTAAGAGGAGCAAAAGAGGATGGAAATTGATTCTAGTTTCCCGATGAGATCATACTGTTGCTCTATTGAGTGGCTAACCCCTTGTAGCAATTAGGTCAAGTATGTCTAGCATCTCCACAGTGATGACAGAGATGCTGCTTCTTTTGTTTATGCTTTTGAGTGTTTCTCTTCTTAGCCCTAGGGTTCTTAATCTCTTTCTTATCAAGCTTAGAGGATGCTCCTAGGATAGATTTACCCTTGTCTATGTTCTCACTAGCTAATGCATTTTTCATATGATTGTTCTCAGATTCGACATTATTAGTAAGAGAAACAAAAACAGTAGTACTAACAGAAGCAATACTAGGAGAAGATAAATCATACCCTAAACCGGTTTAATCGGAAGTAGATTTCTGAAGATTGAGCATCTCATTAAACTTTGCACTTGAAGTCCTTTCCAACTAAGCTCTGACTTGGAACAATTCTACCACAAGTTTCTTGGTCTTCTTAGCTAAGAAATTACTCTCAAATCTCAGTGCTTCAATGGTTTGATTGGCTTCATCAAACTTCGTGGAGATTTCTTCTTGTTCAAACTCCACTTCACTGAGCTTCTTAGTGGCCAACCTATATAACTTCTCATGTTTTTCCAAGACCTTGTATAATTTTGTATAGGCTGTGTGGATGTCATATTGTTCATCCATCTTCTCAAATTTAGACTCCACCAAGTCGTCTTCTTCGTCCACATCTTCAACAATCCTCTCAGTAGGAGTTACAATGGCATTAAAGGCATTTAGGATTCCATCATCCTCATTGTCAGAATCATCTTCAGGCTCGGTGTTGCTCAACGTAGTAGCAAGTGCCTTACTCTTCCCAATGGTCTTGAGATATGTAGGGCACTCTTATTTTACGTGTTCGAAGCCTTGACATCCAAAGCATTTTGGTCTTGAGGGAACAGTGTTCTGACTGCCATCCCTAGCATCCTTCTTTCCTTTGTCCAGGTTCTTGAATCGAGATGAGCTGGACTGCTTGTGGTCTTTGTCAAATCCTTTAGCATTGGCATTCTTCATAAACTTTTTGAATTGCCGAGTGATATAGGATTTCATCTTAGAATCTTCATCATCTAAAGACTCATCAGTGTCACTGCTCTTGGCCTTCAATGCCATGCTCTTTCCCTTACTAGATTTCCCTATCCTTGTCAAACCTAACTCATAGGTCTGCAGATTGCCAACCAACTTTGTCAAAGGAATTTTGTCAATATCCTTTGATTCCTCAATTGTGGTGATCTTGGCATGAAATCTCTCGGGTAGAGATCTAAGCACATTTCTAACAATCTTAGATTCGGGAATGGTTTTCCCAGGATTAAAGGCCGAGTCCATTATGTTCTTGAGCTTGGCATAGAACTCATCAAATGACTCATCCTCCTCCATCTTAATCTCTTTAAAGCTTGTGGTAAGCTTTTGAAGTTTTGAATCCTTGACAGCCTTGGTTCCTTCATAGGTTGTCTAGAGGATGGTCCATGCTTCCTTAGCAGTGTAGAGGATATCTTCTTAAACTCCTTATTCGTGATTGCACTGAATAAAGCATTCAATGCCCTGCTGTTGAAATTTGCTGCCTTTATCTTAGCATCATCCCAATCGGCCGACACTTCCTTCGACTTAGTCCATCCTATCTCCACAGCTTGCCACACCTTTTCATCTAATGACTACAAGAAAGCTCTCATACGTACTTTCTAGTATGCATAGTTAGTGCCATCAAATAAATGAGGTATAATAAGAGACTGTCCTCTATCCATGAGAAACAGGGGTCAATGGATCACATAACAAAGATTAAATCCTAATCAGAGTATGCCTGCTCTGATACCACTTGATAGGCCAAGAATGTATTGACCCCATGTGATGAATTAACCAATTAATTAGCCAAGTTAATTAATTAATTTAATTAGCATGCAATAAGCATGGTAGCATAAAAAAAATCACCAACTAAGATAAAATGCAATGAAAAATAAATTGATAAGGTGTTTTGTTTATGAATGGGGAAAACTTACGTGGCAAAAACCCTACCGGGTGATTTTAAGGTCATCACTCCCGAGAATTCACTATTATCACAGTAAGCGGTTACAAGTAAAGGAATCTTAGTATCTTATACCAACCTACAAATGAACCCTTACCCTAATACCCAATTGGACTTGTTCTGTAATGATAATCTCTCCTTTCAATGCACGACTCCTAATACGTGACTAATCAATTTGATGTGCAGACCTTAGTATGCAGTTTACTCACCAACTTAAGAAAGATGTTGGTTGCAAAGTTCTTCAATTCATCAACACGATAAAGATCACGAAGCTCCTTGGTTACAAAACCCTATGGTGTACAAACATAGCAGCTTCTTCAAGAGAAAAATGAACTAGGGCATATGTCTCTAGTTCACAATATGTTTGTGAAAAACTTTTGCATTGAGTTGCATCAGCTGTAACGGCCCTTAAAAATTTGATTTTCATAAACCTCGACAGATAACCTATCTATCGAGCAACTGTTGAGCATTGGGCTGAAATAGCTTTTTAAACCTCGATAGATACTAGCTGTCGAGTTAGCTATCGAGCTTTAAAATCCAACACTTCTTCACTTGTTTCTTGGACAGACTTACATGGCTTTAACACTTGTACATGAAACCTTGTTCCTTGAAGCATTAAACACATCCTAAGTCTACCCAATTACAAGTAAAGTGTGTTTTGTCAAAAGATTAGCCAATTTTATATTGACATATGTTCTTAACATGATTCACATATGTCCTAATACTATTGAGAATTAGTGCTCGACAGATCTCGACAAATACTTCGATCCATCAAGCTGCAATTTCTATTTATATGTTGAGCGCGAATCAGGCTTCTTTTTCTCACTTCTTTCTTGACCAAAATCACCTTTCTCTTGACCCAAATACATTTCCTTCACTTAAATCTCCTCACTCACTCCTATTTCGGCCTAGATCAAGCCTTAATCCTTTTGGGGTTTTTGAAAATTCTTGGAGTTTTTGAGATTTTTGTAAAATTTTTGGGTTGGGTTGGGTTGTTTTGATTCTATATGCTCATGCATCGCATATTCCTTGCATTATAACAATGGTTCATTCATTTAAATGTGTGCTTGATTATTATTGATGCATGTTGGTAGGTTTCGATTGGGTTTTACCCATGATGCAATTTAATTTTTACACGTCACATGTTCATGCATACTTCATGCATACGTACTCTTTTCGCTCTCCTTGTTACTCTGTTGTGATATGTGTTTTATCTCTTTCTCTCTCTGTGTCAGATAGACTATGCATGGCACCCAAGTGCAAATCTACTCCAGCTTAGAACTCTCTTGGTTCTAGGTCTTCTTCCTTTGATCCTCCCGTTCCCCTTCTTAACGTTTGGTTCCGTGATGGAAAGGCCTAAAGAGAGGATGCTAGCTCTTCCAGTGATGATGAGATGATAACCTTTTGATGACTTACCCTTTGTCATTCATGACAAAAAAGGGAAGTAGTTTTGGGATGAGAGTAGTCTTGTATTTAGGGGGAGATTTAGCATAGGACATTTTTTGTTAGGGGGAGTGTTTATACTTTTTGAGGGATGTAGTGAGGATTTTATGTACTTTTCTTTTCTTCCTTTTTAGTTACATTATCCTCTTGTACACTAGTCTTGTGACCATTTATTTATGACATACATTGTATTTATTTTCATATATATATATATATGATGTATGTTTTTTTTCACTTATCTCTCAATGTGTTGTTTCTTTTCTCTCTTTACACATATGTTTCTTTATGTATGAAATCTTTATTTTTGTTTCGCACTAAGATGCCTTGATGAGTTTTGTTTAAAGTGTTTTAGAAAGACAGGTTGTGAAAATCTATCATGCCATGAACTCTCTTCTTGCAAAGTTTTTAAAGAGTTTGTGTTAGAGTTAGATTTGTTTGTAATTCAACAAGTGGTTATGATTTTAGTGATTTAACACTTCTCTCATGATTCATTTGCTTGTTGTGGTTTTGTCATGGATTGTCAAAGTGGGAGATTTTTAGGATATATGTGAGATTGTTAGAGACATATGTTATGTAAATTGGCTAATCCTTTGACAAAACGCACTTTACTTGAAATTGGATAGATCTAGGATGGGTTTAGTACTTCAAGGAACAAGAGTTCAAGTTTAGTATTGAAGCCATGCAAATCTATCCAAGAAACAAGTGAACAAGTGTTATTCATTAAAGCTCGATAGAATCATATCTATCGAGGTTTAATGTTGAAGCTCAACAGAAGCTATATCTGTTGAGAATTACGAAATTAGAATTTTTAGATTTGATTTCATGCATATCCATATGTATTTGTGTAAGGTTTCTTTTCTCACAACCCTAGACATATATAAGGATTATTTTAAGGGTCGTTAAAGGTGATGCAACTTGATGAAAAGTCATTGTGCATGCAAATTATGACCAGAGACAAAATTTACTCTAGTTCATCATATTCTTTCTAGAAGCTACTGCGTCTTTATGCCAAGGGTTTTGTGACAAATGAGCTTCCTAATCTACATTGTTGTATGAATTGAAGAACTTTGCAACCAACATCTTCCTCAAGTTGGTGTGTTAGTCATGTACTGGGATTCGTGCATTGCCCTAATTCATCATATTCTCTCTAGAAGCTACTGCATCTTTACGCCAAGGGTTTTGTGACCAATGAGCTTCTTGATCTACATTGTTGGATGAATTGAAGAACTTTGTAGCCAACATCTTCCTCAAGTTGGTGTGTTAGTCACGTATTGGGATCCATACATCATTGGTTAGTCATGTATTGGGATTCGTGCATTGAAAGGAGAGATTGCCACTACGTCACAAGTCCAATTGGGTATCGGGGTAAGGGTTCAACTGTAAGTTGGTATTAGGTACTGTAATTCCTTTTACTTGTAACTGCTTGTTTTGATAATAGCGGATTCTTGGGAGTGACGACCTTAAATTCACCTGGTGGGGTTTTGCCACGATGGTTTTCCCCATTCGTAAACAAATTACCCGTGTCAAATTTATTTTCTGCTGCATTTAACTTAGTTGGTGATTTTTTTTGTGCTACCACGCTTATTGCATGTAATAAAATCTGATTAATTCACTTGGCTAATTAATTGATTAATTTACCAAAGGAATTAATACATTTTTGGCCTATCACCATTGTTGCCCGAACAATTTATGTAACCAAAAGAAATAGGACATTGTTGAATGAGCTGCTTTGCTTGGTGTTAGGTTCTAAAGACTTAGGTTTTATGTATTTAGAATCCTAATTTGTATTGTTGGCAAACCATGATCAAAACAATGTATTTAAGTTGTTTTAGAAGTGCTCAAAGTTAGTTCTTTGTTGTAAAGTTGGAATAAATTACTAAGCTAATTAAAAAATTGTTTAAGTACATTTCGATTGATCGAAGCTTAGGCTCGATCAATCGAAAATCGTACCTGACGTTTTTTAATTAGGTTTTCCAACTCAGCCCTAAGTGTTTTAATTGGTTTAGGTTTCTAATTTACCCTATGTATATAAGGGAAACCCTAGCCACGTTTTTGTGTTGTTCATATTGCGGTTTATGTGAATCTCTTGTGAGATCTTTGAGGAGCTTTCCTTCACATAAACTTAGCGTTTTTAAGGAGAAGATTTTTCTACACCTTGATGATCATACCAGTTGCTGCCATTAAAGCTTAAAGAAACACAAGCGGGTGTGCTTGTATTTGGTGGAGAATCCAAGAAAGAAGGAGTCCGTGGATTCGAAGCTTGCACGTGGTTGTGTCAGTAAGTTCTACTGGTGGGTAACAATAAGAAGTCGAGCGTGGGGGCTTGTAAGTCTTATTGTATGAACTTCGATTCTTTCAAGATAGTGGATTCAAGTTTACCTTGAGGATAGCTAGGTTAAATCTTCCCCAAGTTTTTACCGGTTTAGTTTCCTGTGATCATATCTTTGTGTTATTTATATTTCCACTGCTATACTTGATATGATTATTTGATTATGTTAACCTAGATTTAATTAATTTGACTAAGTATCAACTTGGCTAAATTCCTAGGTTAATCCAATTGTGTTTTAAGGGGTCTAAAAACTAACAAGTGGTATCAGAGCGGGTAGCTCTTGTTGTTGATCTTTTGATCACTAAACTGATCCTTGACCCCTGTTGTTATGGAACACGGACACTCTCTGGTTATTCCTCCTCACTTTAATGGGAATAATTATGCTTATTGGAAAGTAAGGATGAAAGCATTCCTGAAATCCATTGATGAGAGAATCTGGAACTCCATTGAATACGGATGGAAGAAGCCCACTACTCCTATTAGTGAGTGGCAAACTTCTCAAAAAGAAGCAGCTACGTTTAATAGCAAGGCTATGAATGCTATCTTTAACGCTGTTTCTATGGAGGAATTTAAGAGAATCTCAAATGTTGAGGTTGCTCATACTGCTTGGAACATCCTCCAGACTGTGCATGAAGGCACAAAGGCTGTCAAAATCAATAAATTGCTGCAATTAACTTCTAAATTTGAAAGCATTAGGATGTCTAATGATGAATCTTTTGATGAATTCTATGCTAAACTGAATGATATTGTTAATTCTGCTTATAACTTGGGTGAAATCTATGATCAACCTAAAATTGTTAGGAAGATTCTTAGATCCTTAACTGAGAACTTTAGACCCAAGGTGACTGCCATAACTGAAAGTAAGGATGTGGACTCCATCCCTGTTGATGAACTTGTAGGATCTCTACAATCTTATGAGTTGGACCTACCCAAAACTAGCAAATCCAAATCAATGGCTCTTAAGTCAGTTGATGATATTGAGGTTGGTGGATTTGATGATGAGCTCTCTGTTATAGAGATTGCTTATCTTGCCAAGAACTTTAGAAACTTTCTCAGAAATAACAATAGAAAGGCAAGAGGTGTGAGCATTGTTGAACCTAGAAATTTTAGGAAGAATGATCCCACTAAGGTTAACAATATTGACAAATCTAGAGAAAAAGTAGGTCAATCTTCTAATAATTCTATGGGTCCTCAGTGTTTTGGATGTCAAGGGTATGTTTACATGAAATCTGAATGTTCTACTTACTTGAAGTCTAAGGGTAAGGCTATGGCTGTAACCTTTAGTGATGGTGAAGTTTCTGATAATGAGTCAGAATGTGACGAGGATGAAAATTTCATTGCTTTCACAGCTACTGCTGTAGTGAGTGAAAGAATATCTGTTGAAGAGAACCCTTCTGATGGGGAACTCTCTAAAGATGCAGATCTTCAAGAGGCTTACAATAAACTTTGCAAAGTTGCTGCAAAGGATGCTATGAATGTTGAACTTGGCCTGAAGAAAATTGAATCTCTTGAGCTTGATAAGAAGAATCTGCTTGTTAAACTGTTTGATGCTAATGAACTTTTGAACAATGTGAAAACTGAGAACACGTTATTGCTTGATAAAGTTAAATCTTTGGAACTTGATTTATCTGTTGCTAGATCTACTAGTTCTAAACTTGATCAATTGCTAAGTGTTCAAAAGTCTCCTTCTGACAAATCTGGTATAGGTTTTGTTGAAAGCATCTTTGTGTCTGCTCCCCATTCCAACACTTTGTTCCTTCATCTTCTTCTGAACCTTCTGTGAGTGAAGTTGTGAGTGAAACTGTCAAACCCCCTGTTAGTGAGGTTGTTAAACCCATAGAAGTTTCATCATCTAGGAAGATTAAGGTTGATCTGAAAGAATCTAAACCTAAGGTGTCTACCCTTTCTAAGGACAAGATGCATGGTAAGCCTGCTTGGGTGTGTCATTTTTGTGGGAAGTTTGGACACATTCGTCCAAACTGTTACAAGCTGCAAGCTGCTAAGAGAGCAAATAAGCCAAAAGTGCCAGTGCCTCAAGCACAAGATCCTATAGCACTTATTGGTGAATTGGTAAAGGCACTCAACCTTTATTCCAATCTTGGAGTTGGAAATCACTCTAATGTGAATACAAACTCCAATGCTCATGGTGCATCTAAAAAGTTTTGGATGCAAAAGACTCAAACTAACTGAGTTTTTCTGACATGGTCCTTGTGCTTCATTGCTTTTCCTTTGTGACCATTGTTCTTTGTTTCTTGGTTTTTGTGTTTTTCTCTTTTATCTCTAGGAGTTGCATTGCATTACATTCATGCATTTCATTGTAGGTGTTTTTTATTTTATTTTTTATTTATTTTATTTTTTTATTTTTATTTTTTTTAATATAAAAAAAAATAAAAAGGGAAAGAAAGGAAGGAAAAAGGAAGCACATTATTGTTCTCGCACTATTCTCTTTGTTTTTGAAAACAAGGTTGGTCAATTTATTTTCACATGACATGTTTGTTGTACTTTGTTTAGCTTTGATGAGCTTATTTACTGCACTTCACTAGTGGAAGCTTTGTAGAACATGTTGTGTGGGAAAGATGTTTATGGTGTTTATCACTTTGTCTTTATCTTGAAGTCACATGTTATTTGATTGTCGGACTTGACCCTTTTGAGAAAGGCATAAATAACCATCTCACCACTGTGCACTAGTCAATCATGAACATCTTAGTGCATATCATAAGATTTTGTGCTCGAGAAAGTGTAGCAATTGCACAAAAAGAACATAAGGTGAAGCCTCAGTTTAAATAATAAATCTCTTACATTAAAAATTGGTGTGTACTATTAGGCTGAATGCCAAATCACTTAAATTAAAAATTTGTGTATATATTATGAGGCAAAAATTCAAGAAACTTACATGATTGCAAGCTTATGTTCTAGGAGATGTGGGAGTTATATGATGTAAATCTTTAGGTGATAGTCTCTTTTAAATTCTATGTGATGAATTTTGTAGACCTTGTGGTTGATTTCTGTTCACATATCACCTCACATGTATCTTAAGCTTTTGTTAGTTGCACACACAACACAAGTTACTCTTTGCTAAACTTTGTACATGTAATTGTGTGTGCTTATGGTCTGACCAATCACGTTTGAAAAATACGTTGAGTTTTATGCAAAACTGTTTTGTTGCTTTAAAAATGGGGGAGATTGTTTAAAATCTAAATTTTTGGAAAATTGGGTTTAAAACTTGTGTTTTGGAAGAGCATTTCATCTCATTCTCATGCATTTTTTTTCTTAGATTCAATGCTTTGAGGTAAGATTTCAAGAAATCAGGTTTTTTCTCTCAAAAACTGTTTTTTCCAGAATTTCGATTGATCCAATCTAATTTTCAATCAATTGAAATCTTGCTTTAAAAATTCTGTGAGCCTTTACTTGGTTCGATTGATCGAACCTATTTTTCGATCAATCAAACATCATGTTTCAGCTTTTTTAAAAAGAGTTCTTTGACTGATTCAAACCTTTTTTCAAAAGTTCTTTTCAAACTTTTCTTCTCTCTCCGACTTGGCAAGGCAGCACTACGAATTTTTTGTCGTTTTCTTCCTCAATTTTTGCAAGGTTTTCCTCCCTCAAGGCTGGTAAGACCATTTTTATCCTTCTTTTTGGTTTTATTTTCATGCATTTAAAGGGCATTTTCGAACCTCTTTAGATTTGGGATTTTTGTTGATTCAAGGCTAATTTTCTGAAATTGATCATTGGGTTTTGTTGGGATGTTGTTATATTCATGATTGTTGTTGATTAATTTGATCAATTTGGGGTTTTATGAAGAATTGAAAATTCTAGGGTTTATGTTGGATCCGATTTGGGGATTTGGTTCAATTGGGTTGAAATTGATGAAATTGGCTTGTTGTTTTGATGTAATTGATCATTCTAATTAGTTTTCTAACTTGTGTAATGATCAATTGGTCAATTTATTTTGAAAATTAACAAGTGGTTTAAATTTTTTTTGGGGTTTCAGTTAGAAACTCTATGCTCAAGCCAATTTTGTGAGTTTGCACTTATTTTGAACTTAATTTACTGCCTTAGCTTATGCATCATGTCATTTAATCTGTTCATGCATCATATAGTTCTTCTTGTTCTATATTTTTGTTGTGCTAACTTGCAATCTGCCCTTGGTTTTTGTTTTTGTTTCTTTTTCCTATTTTTTTGCTGTGTGCTCTTGTTCCTTTTTCTAGCACCATGCCTAGAAAGACTAGAGCTAATAGGGTTCCCTCTACCCCTTCTGTGTCTCCTTCTAGGGTTCAGTTGTTTAGGAATGAGTGTGCGTGTGGGGCTTATGAGAAACTTAATAGTAAACGTAAGATTTGGGCTGAGCGTTCTATGATTCTAGATGAGGTCGATCCAGCCATTAGGGCTAATCTTGAGTCTAGAGGTTGGTTGTCCCTCTTAGAGATAGATCATCCACCCCCGACCGCTTTGATTAGAGAGTTCTTCTCTAGCCTCTCATGTCACATCTATGATTCTAACACCGTTGTTCGGAGTTAGATACGAGGTGCTGAGTTCACTATTACCCCTAGGGTAGTGGCTGAGGCTCTTGGGGTTCCGATTGTCACTGCTCCAGTCTATCCCTATGATGAGTCACCTCCTATTAATGAGGTCATGTCACACATCACTGGATCATCTATCCAGTGGGGTTCTGATCCTCGGATCACGTCTTCTGCACTTTCTGAGACCGCATATTTGTTTCCTAGAGTTGCGTGTCATTCCTTGTGGCCCATTTCTCATCTCCACACCATCCCTCTAGAGTGATGTGTGTTTTTATATGCGTTTATGTCTAGTGCGTCTATCAGTTTTCCTCACTTGTTCCTTCGTTCTTTGAACGGAGTTCATAGGATTCTTTTGTTTCTAGGTCTAGTTGATTTTCCTTCTAGTGAGCCTGTCCATGTTGTTGGTCCCCTAGGTGCTACTTTCCTTCGTCAGAGGGCTGCTCATTTGAGAGCTAATCCTTCGGTCTCTCGTGGTGCATCCTCTAGTAGTGTCCCCCCTCCTCCCTCCTCCCTCCTCTACAGGTGCTGCTGAGACTTCTGGTGCTGCTGCTGCTACTGATGTTCCTCCACCGACTACTTCAGATGATTCCGACATTCGACATACGTTGGATCATGTCTTGACTGTTCAGGCGGCTCAAGGATATGTTTTGGTGGACATTCTGGATGAGATTAGAGGTTTGCGAACAGATTTGGCACGGTTTCGGAGTTCTTCATCGCCACCTCCTTTTGATGATGAATTTTGATTGCCCTTTGGCATTCCGTCACAAAAAGGGGGAGTACATATGAGATGTTTTTGGCATATTTTGTACTTGTTTATGTTTTAGGGGGAGAGTTTACTTTTGATTGGTTGGAGCTTGTGGAGTTGTTTAGATTGTATCTAGGTGCTTCACTGTGTACTTTACCCTTTTAGCTCTTGCCACATTATTTTTACTTTGTTGGGTTATTCATGTTAGGGGGAGTTTATTTTGTGTTTCTTGTTTCAAACTTCTTATTGATTTATGATTATGAGTTCTTCATTATTATATGTCTTTATTGTGTGTTAGTTTAGGTTTCTAATTTACCCTAGGAATATAAGGGAAACCCTAGCCACGTTTTTGTGTTGCTCATATTGCGGTTTATGTGAATCTCTTGTGAGATCTTTGAGGAGCTTTCCTTCACATAAACTTAGGGTTTTCAAGGAGAAGATTTTTCTACACCTTGATGATCATACCAGTTGCTGCCATTGAAGCTTAAAGAAACACAAGCGGGTGTGCTTGTATTTGGTGGAGAATCCAAGAAAGAAGGAGTCTGTGGATTCGGAGCTTGCACGTGGTCATGTTAGTAAGTTCTACTGGTGGGTAGCAATAAGAAGTCAAGCATGGAGGCTTGTAAGTCTTATTGTATGAACTTCGATTCTTTCAAGATAGTGGATTCAAGTTTACCTTGAGGATAGCTAGGTTAAATCCTCCCCAGGTTTTTACCGATTTGGTTTCTTGGGTGATCATATCTTTGTGTTATTTATATTTCCGCTGCTATACTTGATATGATTATTTGATTGTGTTAACCTATATTTAATTAATTTGACTAAGTATCAACTTGGCTAAATTCCTAGGTTAATCCAATTGTGTTTTAAGGAGTCTAAAAACTAACACTCGGAAATCCCATTATAAATAAAGCTGGATTGTTTCTTCAGGTGTGTCCAACTCTCAATTATAAATAAAATGAACATACTATGCTAAGAGTTTTTTTAATATTATCTTTTGGTGGTGTAGGTTGTTCATATTTGCTACCAATTTAATATGGATTATCTAATAAATTTCAAGTTCAAAAGGTGGTATATATAGTCAGGTATCTCTAAATATCAATTAGAAATTGATGTTTACATGGGTGTAATCAAATGGCTTTCAATAATTTGACTGCAAATTGATAATTAAGCCAAAACATTTCATGAAGAGATGTTGCTACTTTTGGAATTGTTTCAAAGACACCAATCAAAGCTTGAATTTCTATGAGGTTGAATATATGTCATTTATTAGTGAAATGGATAGCTTAGGAGAGAATAAAAGTTAAGGGGAATAAGGGTCCTCCAGTTGTATTTGTTGGGTTCATAAATTATGAACTGTAAAAGAAAAAAAATATCAAAAGAAAAAGAAAAAGAAAAAAGAAGGCATATATAGCATGTAGGTGAGAATTCAGGGTAATGCTAAAATAGGCAATCGAAGCTTTTAACACAAAGTGAAAGAGTAAAAATAGAGGGAGATAAAAAAAAAAAAATGAGGTTGGTCTAAAAAACGAGGTTGGATTAAATATTTGGGTTGGGTCTTACCCTGTGATGTTTTCATTATTAATGGTATTGCATAAAGGCAAGAATCTCCAAATAGTTTTAGAAAAATGCTCTTCATGTTACTTGTGTGAACTTACTATAATATTTTTTATATTATCTTTTGGTTGTGTAAGTTGTTCATATTTTCTACAAATTGATTTTGAATTATCTATTAAATTGCAAGTTCAAAAGCTAGATTGTTTCTTCAAGTATGTCAAACTCTCAATTATAAATAAAATGAAAAGGCTATGTTAAAATATTTTTATAGTATCTTTTGGTATGCTAAAGTAAATTTCTTTTTTATTATCTTTTGGTTTCTGTCAATTTATTATTCATTCAAACATAGCTTCAAGGGCTGCCTCATACCTCAAGATCCTTGTGTTCCAGAAAGGCTTTGCTTCTGGTATGTATCAGACTATACTATGATGGGTTCCCCCCCCCCCCCCCCTTTTATATGTATATATTAATCAGAAAGATTAAGATGTGGATTTGGATCTCTCATTTATATGTTAATTGGTTGAAATCATTGATCTATGATTCTTTGATCAAAATATTGGTTTTTGGAATGGGTTTTGATTGTTTTTGTCATTGGTATCATATTTATTTTCCAAGTTTTGGTTTTTGTTACTATTGAGATTAATGGGTTCTTGATTTTTGAAAATGGGGGCTTGTTTGTTTTTGACATTGCTATCATATATAACAAGTATATTTGTGAGAGACCTCGAAAAAAGCATCCCTCAAAAAAGAGATTCGGGTACCTTTTAGAGCACCTCTCTTTTTGGGTAAGTGGAATGGAGTCACCACTTATTTTTTTCTATAAAAAATATGAAAAAAAATAAATAAATACATGATACATGAATGAATAGTATCCTTCTCATTGATTGAATAATAAAAAAAGTAAATATTTGAAAAAAAAAATTGAAAATTTACATGGCTTTTGGTCTTAGTTACAATCTACCAAAATACATGGCTTTTTGTCCTAGTTACATTCTATCCAAAATAAAAAGTAAAAACAAGGCTAGATCTACTTAGCCAAAGACCTAAATTCAGAGGTTAGGTTACAGGAAGGGAAGGTGTTAGGCACCCATTCTGCTTAGACAGAGTTTGGTCTTCTAAACTCTAGTGACCAATGTACCTTTTTATGCATGTCATGAATGATATGTTGAAAATGTTAAATAAATCACACAAAATCATTTATGAATGTATCCTCCTGTTGTTTAAAAAAAATTAAGATTTGTTTTAATGATTAAAAAAAATTGATTCTGACTTATAAAAAATTCAAATATGTTTTTATACGTGTAAAAAAAATGGTTTTTGAAGGGAAAATTCAGATATGTTTTTATTAATAAAACAAAAAGTCTTTTGGTTTGTTAAAAAAATTCAGATCTATTTTTTTTAAGAGATAAAAAAATGGTTTTGAGTTTTGTAAAAGATCAGATATGTTTTGGTGATGATAAAAAAAAAAAGGTTTTTTTATGTAATAGGAAAATCAGATTTGTTTCTATATTTGAAAAAAGACATATTTTTTATGAAGAGGATCTCATTCACAAAATAATTTCATGTTACATGACTCAAACAAAACAAAAATTCATGATCTCTTTCTTTATTTCAAAAATTTGCATGCGTTAAAAAATCAAATCTGTATCTAAAGAAGATACAAAATCCGTTCTTTATTTTAAGAAAGATTCAGATCTACATCTAAAAAAATGTAGATCTATTTTATTTTGATGAAAAACTCAGATCTACATCTAAGAAAGATGTAGATCCGTTTTATTTAAAAAAAAAAAAAAATCAATTTAGTACATGCAGATCTCTAAAACTAAGAAACATATTATAGTAATGACAAAAGAATCAAGAACATATTTTGATAATCTGAATTAACAAATCAGAACATGAATATTTAAAACAAGAAAGCATGCATCATCATGATGAAAGAACATAAGCACAAAGGGGTTAGAAAGCAACCTCTTGCATGAGCACTCTTCTACTTGAGAGGATGTTTTAGGGTTCAAAGAAACTTTTTCAGCTATCTTTGAAACCTAAAAACCCTAATTCTTCTAGCAAATCTCAGAAAAGATCAATTAATCTCAGCAATTTGTGAGTTTCCAATGCCTCTCAGAGCATGGAAAAAAAAAGTGCTGAATTATGAGGTTCAGTCTCTATTTATAGAGGCCAGAAGACTCTAAAAAATAGGCACGAACGATTAGGGTTTGAATCCGAACACATCCTTTTGCGAAAAGGTAGAAAATGGTGTGCCTTATCATCACTCGAAGGCCATTGGGCCAAAGCCCAAATCATGGAAATTTGGCACTTTTAGAGTGCCGTTTGGCACTCCAAAAGTTCCAAATTGGCCTTGTGGCTCCGAACACTTTTGTGTTCGGGTGCCGTTTGGACTCCTCTTCTAGGGTTTTTTTGGCCGATCCTTGTACCTAGATGCGTTTTCATCCTCCATCTATGATTTTTCACCTCTTTTTTTGGATAATTCAGGCTATTTAAGAATAATTATCTTGAAGATAAATACCTTAAAATAAATCTTGATAAATTTTAGATTATCCACAATTTTATTGTTATCCAATCATCCATTTTATTCCTATGCATGCATCCCTATTTTAAACACTAATTATCAACCAATCACAGAATTATTTAATCAATTCTAATTGTTTAACCAATCAAAATTAATTTAAACTAATCATGTGTGGTCGACTTTAGCTAGACACAATGCATGTTAACTGTGCAAACTTGATCATGCGATATCTTTTGATCTGATAGTCCGATTTGAAAATCGAAAACACTATTGCAACCGTTAGAATCTTAAGATCATTTTTATGATATGCAATGAATGAATTAATGCATGTAATGCATGTAATGCAAAGACAAGTAGATGCATGTAATGCAAGAACGATTTGATGCATGTTATGCAATCATGATTTTTTGGGTACGTGAATTGGTCATTCAAGTCATTCTCCTTAATTAAATCATGGGTGCAAAATTGAGTATCTACAATATTTTATTTTTATTTTTATTTTTAAATTACTACTGAGATCAATCAGTTCTTGAATCTTGGCATTCATACAAAAGAATATAGAACCCAAACAAGTTGAAAAAATGGGGAAATTAAAAAATAATAAAAAAAATCCAAACTCTTTAGAACCACGTGATCAATTGTAAAAAGCAAAAACTAAGGGAGATTAAAAAAAAAAGAAAAAAAAAAAAGAGGTTGGTCTAAAAAATGAGGTAATAAATTAATTTAATAATGTTTGTTAGGACATATGTGATTCACTTGTTAGGAACGTATGTCACTATTTTATGTAATTGGATAATCTTTTGACAAAACACACTTTACTTGTATTGTGGTAGATTTAGGATGTGTTTAATACTTCAAGAAACTGTGTTTCAAGATCAAGTGTTGAAGCCATGCAAGTCTATCCAAGATTCAAGTTTGAAAAGTGCCTGTCATTAAATCTCGACAACTAGCCATCTATCGAGCTTGAAGAGCTGTTCCAACCTCGTGGCTCGACAATTGCTCGACAGTAGCTTGACAGATAGGCATCTGTCAAGGTTTATGAAAAACAGAAATTCAATTCTGTTTTGACTCTAATATGTGATTATGTGTTTGGGCTTTCTTTTCTTACAACCCTAGACATATAAAGTGATTATTTTAAGGGCCTTTAGGGGACACAAGTTGCACAAATGTTGAGCAAAGTTTGTTCAAGCAATATGTGACCGAAGACAGAGTTTTGCCTTAGTTCACTGTTCTTGTGAAGAAGTTGCTGTATTTGTGCACTGTAGGGTTTTGTGACCAAACATCTTCTTGATCTTCATCATTGGGATGCACTAAAAAACTTTGCAACCAACAACCTTCTCTAGTTAGTAATTGAAGTCGCATACTGGGATCCGCACAATTGGTTAGTCACAAACTGGGAGCCGTGCATCAAAAGGAGAAATTGTCACTATAGAACAAGTCCAATTGGATGTTGGGGTAAGGGTTCGACTGTAGGTTGGTATAAAGTAATGAGATTCCTTTACTTGTAATTGCTTGTTGTGATAATAGTGGAATTTCGAGAGTGGTGACCTTAAAATCACCTGGTAGGGTTTTTGTTGTGTAGGTTTTCTCTATTCGTAAACAAATCATCATGTCATTTAATTTCCACTGCACTTAGTTTAATTGGTGATTTGTTTGTACTACCACGCGTTTGCATGTTAATTGATTAATTAATAAACTTGGCTAATTAATCACAAGGGGTCAATTTGTTTTTGGCCTATCAATGTTGTGAAATTATTGAGACTTTTTGTGTTCCTATTAGGACTCTTTATTATTAGACAAAATGTTAGGCACTTATATAAAATATATATGTGTGTGTGTGTGTGTATATATATATATATATATATATATATATTGCTACCATCTCAAATATAAATTAAAAGGGGAAGGATCTCTTATGCCACGTACCAAGACCATCAGTCATGTAGTAAACAAATAAGTGAAATGGCACCTTCTTTGGTTGTAAAAATAACGTGTGAAAGGATTTTACATATTCATCTATTTATTTATTTATTTGAAAAGGTTCATCTACTTAATTTAGATATTTATAACTAGACAATTAAATAATAATTTATGCAACAATTAAAAAATGCAAAAGTTGTCTATACATATTTATCATGGATGGTTATAAATTTACATTTAAATTTGCATTTATGTATTCTTATGCTTTAATTTACATATTTATAACTAAACAATGAAAATTATGAATAAAATAATTAAAACAGTTCACTCATTCATAAAGCTAGCAAAATACTATAAATTACAATCCTAAACAACTTCAAAAATACAAACCAAAAATATCAAAAATGTGCATGCAACATGAATTACCTACAGAATTATTGGTCAAAATATTTTTCAATGTGGGAAGACAATCACCAAAATTTTTAGACAACATCAAAATGAGGTACATATTTAAGTTCACAACTGATGTTTGTTACTTTCACATCAACTTTTCACTTTTTCTCTACTAATCACAATTTACAACGTCCAAAATTGTGGCACAAAATATTGTAGTCCTATATTTTCTCTATTTATTAACTTTAAACAATGAAGCCGTACACAGTTTTAGAGTATTTATTATATTTTAAAAAAAAAAAAAATTGACTTCATAGATCCAATATTGCAATTGTGATGATAACAATGTTCATGTGTCATCCTTAGTATATGATTATTGACATGTTTTGTCTCCAGTTGATTTTTTTAAGCACATCAGTTTCTTAACATGTGTCTATGTTTTTAAAAAACAACTACAAGTGATTCAATTAGCTAACCAAAAAAAAAAAAAGTTCTTCACGACATCAATCTAACTGGACTACTCCAAAATTCTTTATTCCTTTGAAAGGAGGAAGGAAAACTCATTCATCGATGCTTTAGGGCTGGAAACAAACAAGCATTATTTTGGGTTGGAGCTCACAAATATTTTGTACAAGATCAAACTAAAGTGAGAAAAGAAATCCTTTTTCAAGCCAACATAGAAGGAGACAAAAATGAAAAATATGGATTGGCAATTGCACTATTATACGAATCAAATGATGAGGGAATATAAATACTGTTATCAATTCTAAACCAACCAAATGGAAAACCATTGCCGCAAAACTATCAACAAATCCTTCGACATACAACTTTTGGAACAAACACATTTCGCATCCCAAGTAACCAAGCATGCAAGAAAAATGGAGTGGGTCATTGGGATTGTGAATGCCCTTACTCTTATGGAAATGAAGAATTACATGTACCATGCAAAATGTGCTCAATTGACTTGGAAATGTACAAATTAGCCAACCGAGTATGGTAGAAATTAGGTTTCAAAAATAAAATCTACAATAAAATTTCCTCATTCTATTCCGAATACTAATCTTTAATAATACAAAATTAATTCAAAGACCAAAACCTCCAAATAGGAGTGAGTGAGGAGATTTAAGTGAAGGAAATGTGTTTGGGTTGAGAGAAAGGTGATTTGGTAGAGAAATTAAAGAAGTGAGAAAAAGAAGTCTGATTCGCGCTCAACATATAAATAGAAATTGCAGCTCGATGGATCGAAGTATTTGTCGAGCACTAATTCTCAATAGTGTTAGGACATACGTGAATCATGTTAAGAACATATGTCAATATAAAATTGGTTAATCTTTTGACAAAACACACTTTACTTGTAACTGGGTAGATCTTGGATGTGTTTAATGTTTCAAGGAACAAGGTTTCATGTACAAGTGTTAAAGCCATGCAAGTCTGTCCAAGAAACAAGTGAAGAAGTGCTGGATTTTAAAGCTCGATAGCTAACTCGACAGCTAGTATCTATCGAGGTTTGAAAAGCTGTTTCAGCCCAATGCTCGATAGTTGCTCGATAGATAGGTTATCTGTCGAGGTTTATGAAAATCAAATTTTTATGAAAATCAAGTTTTGAAGTCCAGCTATTTGCAAAGAAGAAAAGTGAAGTTCTATCTTTTTCAATCGATTGAGAATTAGGCTCGACCAATCGAAAATCATAGGCATAGTTTTTCTGCATATTTTTAAATAGGCCTAAGCCCATGAAAATGTTTAGGCTTTCACTTAAACTTCTCCACTTATAAAAGGGAAACCCTAGCCACGTTTTGGAAGTGTTGAAAAAGACTTGTGTGTTACTCTTTGTGAGATTTGAGAGGTTTTGTACCTTCTAACTACACAAGAATCTATCGAAGCTAAAACTACAATCAAGGATTGGTAGAACTAGTTGCTGCATCAAGATTGATAGGCCAAGAATGTATTGACCCCTTTGGTAAATTAATCAATCAATTAGCCAAGTGAATTAATTAGATTCAATTACATGCAATAAGTGTGGTAACACAAACAAATCACCAACTAAGTTAAATGCAGCGAAAAATAAATTTGACATAGGTGATTTGTTTATGAATGGGGAAAACTGCCGCGGCAAAATCCCACCAGGTGAATTTAAGGTCACCATTCTTGAGAATTCACTATTATCAAAACAAGCAGTTACAAGTAAAAGGAATCTCAGTATTTAATACCAACTTATAGTTGAATCCTTACTCCAATACCTAATTGGACTTGTAATATAGTGACAATCTCTCATTTTAATGCACGGCTCCTAGTACGTGAAAATATTCTCAACCAGCCACTTGCAATGATGCTATAGTAATATGATGGATTTGGAAGTTTTATGCATGATGCAGATCCTTGGTGGGAGTGCAATAATGAAGGTGCAACCAAATCACAACATAAATTGTGAATATAAGTAAATGCGAAAAAAAAAGGTATATAAATTTAATGTAAATACTACATATTATAATGGAATTAGAGGCATGATGTGCTCCTTCATCAGTTTGAAGCTCAAATGATGGACGTAGAATTTGTGATGGACTACCATGGTTAAGAGGAACAATCTCCTGCTTAGAAACTTCATTATGATCAAAGGAAGACCTAATTGACTAAGTTTCTTGTAGATGAGAGTCTTGAGACTCACTAATGCCTTTACCTTTCCTCTTATCTTTCCTTGCCATGCCTACCCACTATTAGAAAAACTAACATTTATAAACAATACAATGAAAGTAGAATATAAATATGTTAAACAAGATTTTGTCTAAAGTAATATTGTGATCACAAAAAATAAAGAACACTAGCAGTTAAACATACTAAAAGATAAATAGTAAGAACAATTGCTAAAAAATGTCAAAGCTTTTTTTATTAATCACTAAGAGCATTTCCACTACTACTGAGAAAATGGTTATTTTTTTTTGTCAAGGTTACAATGTTAATGGGTTCAGATTTCATACAAATCAATGTGATGAAAGTAAAAGAACTCAAAATAATGGAGTTATGGTGAGAGGGGAGGATCAAAGTTGCAATGTGCCTTATTATGGACAACTAATTGACATTGTTGAACTTCAATATACTTAAGGGAACAAAGTTGTGTTGTTTAAATGTGATTGGTATGATGTATCTCATGAAGAAATTGGTTATAAGAGAGATTGGCATGAAACCACTATTGTTAATACATTGTGAAAGTTGAAAACCGTAGAGTCATTTGTATTAACATGTCAAGCAACTCAAGTTTACTATGTTAATGGAATAAAAGATCCCACATGGAATGTTGTGATTGAAACCAAGCCACGAAACCTTTATGAAATGACGTCAGATGAAGAAGAGCCATACCAAGAAAAAGAAAATTTACATTGTAATGCAAATGTGCTGCAAGAAGAAATTGAGGATGATGATATAGATTGGAGTAGGAGTGGTGTTGAGAATATGATAATCGAGTGACTTCAAAGACTTATAGCCTCCATTCCATCACTGTATTTGGCTTCATCTAGATTAGTCATCTGTGTGCATAATACTAAGGATGCTTATTGAAATAGAGATTTAGTTACAGACAAGGTACGGGGAGTTATCTCTCTCGCTCTCTTTTGTTAATCCTCTAAGGTTATTACCCTAAAAGTATAGAATGCTCTCATTGACCTCATTGAGTTTAATATGTGATTATACTATCTATTTTGACTTTGTTTGAGCTTGAAGTTGCCTTTTTTTTTTTTTTTTGAAAGAGATACTATTGCTGGCTTTATGAATGTGTCCCCTTCATGCTTATATATCTATTTTGTTTCAGACATGCACTTTAGACCATGGAGGCAAGAACAATGGAGTCATGGACACAATTTGAACCGCATATTTGAGCTTGATCAAAATTCTTGGATACATGGAAGTTAGAGTAAGTAAAATATTAGCAAAAATAGTATTATAATTAATATAAGATAATGACAATGGACCATGAGGAAGGTCACTTAACTGAAGAGTTTGTTGAAGATCTAATGATGATTCTTAGAAGAATCTCAGGAGATTGGAAGCCTCAACTTATTAATGAACTCCCAAGCACATTTTGTGGTATGAGAATTATGTTGCGTAATATATACCTTGCTTACTGATGAAATTTGATATACATTTTAAGATAATATGCCAAACTTTTGTGCTAATTTAGTTTTTAAGTTGGTTTCTTGGATATACTATGCCCAAGTTGAAACAAAAGTGCACAGAGAAATAATTTTGTTTTTGGTTTATTGCTGATTCAGTAGATAACTTACTCAAACAATTTCCTCAATAACCCTCTTAATTGGAATATTGCATTAATGAATGCTAGAGATATTAATATGTGTAAGTTTTGTGTATATTTCAATAAAGTTTCTCTCAAGGTGATAGGCCAAGAATGTATTGACTCCTTATGATAAATTAATTGATTAATTAGCCAAATTTATCAATTAATCAAATTAACATGCAAAGCGCATGGTAGCACAAATAACTCACCAATTATCTAAAGCAAGCAACGGAAAATAAATTGACACGGTGATTTGTTTACGAATGGGGAAAACCTACACGGCAGAAACCCCACCGGGTGATTTTAAAGTCTCCACTCCCGGGAATCCATTATTATCAAAACAAGCGATTAAAAGTAAAGGAATCCTAGTACTTTATACCAATCTACAGTTGAACCCTTACCCCAATACCCAATTGGACTTGTTCTGTAGTGACAATCTTTACTTTCAATGCACGGCTCCCAGTACGTGACTAACCAATTGTGCGGATCCTAGTACGTGACTTGATCACCAACTTGAGAAGGATGTTGACTATAAAGTTCTTTTGTTCATCACACGATGAAGATCATGAAGTTGCTTGGTCACAAAATCCTATGGTGCACAAACACAGCAGTTTCTTCAAGAACTAGGGCAAACTAGGTTTTCAGTTATACCTTTCTTCACACTTGTGGAATTTGCTCTTGTGCAACTTGTGTCACCTTTTACAGCCCTTAAAATAATCCTAATATATGTTTAGGGTTGTGACAAAAGAAAGCCCAAACATACATTCATGGATTGAATGAAAATCAGCTTGAAAAACTGAACTTCATAAACCTCGATAGATAGCCATCTATCGAGCTAGCTGTCAAGCCACGAGCTTCAACAACTTTTAAATCTCGATGGATGCTAGATGTCGAGCTTTAAAATCTTGCACTTTCTCACTTGATTCTTGGACAGACTTCAATGGCTTTAACACTTGAACTTGAAACCTTGTTTCTTGAAGTATTAAACACATCCTAGATGTACCTAATTACAAGTAAAGTGCGTTTTTTCAAAGGATTAGCCAATTACATAAAATGTTGACATATGTTCCTAACATTGAATCACATATGTCCTAAAAGAAGGCATGCTTATATTCCTACAAGTTGACTAACCCATGGTAGGTCTCATTCACGATAGGAATCGGATACTAGGATTGTTTTTTATCACGTGGAGAAGGTAATCTTGTTTTGTTGCATTAACAGTGTGACCTTTTACAAGTGATCATAATTCCATAGTGATAATATGATTGGAAAATTATGCGTTGGGCATAATTTGGTGGTTTGCATACAAGACTTTACTACTCTTAGGAGCACTATTAGGTATATTTGTTAAAACATCAATACCATGTAGCTCCTTAACAATTAGTATCTTTGTTGTAGCTAGTTGATAATATTCAAAAATTACTTTGAGGAATGTAGTTCATAATGATTTGGAAATTTAAGGGTGATTTTTTTGCCTCATGTTGATGAAATATTTAGTTTTGGTATCTATTTCTCAAGCCATTTTATTGCTATATAGGAGTTAGGTTTCTTCTAGAAAAAAAAAAAGGATTTAGTTTAATACTCACAAACCAATCCAATTATATGCTCACTCTCTTTCAAAGGATGTGAAATTAATAATTGTGCATATAACTTAACAAAAATAATTAAATAATCGTGAATTCACCTACGCAACACATACATATCATTAAGTAAATATAAGATAAGTGAACCTAATTAAGTAAATGTTTTACCACATGTCATAAAAATTAGATAAACTCATAATATTCAAACTTAGTTATCATAAACTTAGTTACTTATTCTAATTATGAATTACTGTTTGTTGAAGTTACTTATATATGCTTCTACCAAAAAAAAAAAAAAAAAAAACTATTATTTTTCTTGAATAATAAATTCTTAGAGTAAAAAAACACTTTCTTTTTATTTGAGTGTAGTGGTAAAGGAATATTTTTTTTTTCTAAGAGATCTATTTAAAATTTTGTTGAAATGGGCACAAATTTCAAGATTAGATTTTGAAATCTCTATAAAAAAAAATCCTTGAATTTAGTTTTTTATTTTTCTTGCAAATAATTATTTGCCTTTTTTGTATTATCTTAATATAAAATGTTTAAATTTTCAGTAACCATATGTCTTTTGTAATAAATAAAAGTATCCCGCACATTGTGCGGGTTATATGCTAGTTTGGTTAATATGACAATTTCCTTAAGAGAATAAGAATTTTAAAGAATTAATTTGGAACTTAAAAAAGTTTAGTTATAGAACAAATAAAATGAAAACATAACACACTATAGCAAAAGTTTGAAAAATATAGATTTCTTGAAAAAAAATAATATCAATCAAACACACCTAATTTTTTTCCCAAAAAAAGAAAAAGAAAAAAAAGAATGATATATTTGTAGAGATAGAGAGATGAAAAATACTTTTAGAAATAGTTCAATTTTTAAGGAGAAAAAATTTTCTTCAAAATTTTTTAGAGAATTAGTAATACATTATATCACATTAGAAAGTAATTATATATTCTCATGCATAGCGTGGTTCTGCGACTAATAAAAGTAATTACTCATAGAGATCAAAACCATAGAGAGCATAATTCAAGGAGGTTCATATCCTTTCACATATTAAACAATTATAAGGTGATTGTAATCGTACTTAGGAAAGTAGTAACAACACCGAACCCATGATTGTGGTATAAGTATAATTACGAATTATTTTGGTGGTCAAAGAGAGCACACCGGTTGGGTGTGTAAGATATTAAAATGGGAGGCATGCATTGCCAGTTTGGCACTATTTATAGACATGTTTGAGTCGGTTTTCATTGCATTGCTTTCTTGCAATGCACTGATAGATCAATTTGATAAAATTTTCTCCAAAACGAGAACAATTAATAACTTTTAACATGAAACTCCATTCACTGTATTATAAGCATTACTGTAATTTACCTCTTCTAAAAGAATCCATACATATTAAAAATGGAAAATAAGGAGGTTTATTTTGTTGTTGATTTTATAAGTATATTATTTTTGTAATAATACTACGTGTTAGATTATGATTGACTATCTATTATTATCATATGAAGTCAGATGTGTATAAATTTATGTGCATTATTGTTACTTTAAACTTATGTAGATGTAGCGTAGCCGTTCTTAAAATTTGGGTTATTAGGTTATAGGCTTTGAAAAAAAAAATGTCATTTTTAACCGGCCCATAAGAACAAACTTAAAATCTCAATTTGAGACCATAAAGTTATTTATTTATTTTAATTTAGGGTCTAAACCGATCCACTCAAACTAGTTCTCAACCCACTTAAAACCAATGGGCAACTTCTAGTTGCCCTGGCCCATGTAAACTTGTCGTGTATTTTAAGGGGCCATGCGGATGGTGGGTCCATTTTGGGAAACCAAACTATTTGGAGGCCCATACTAAAACAGATAGGATCCGATCATGGTGCTCACAAAATTACCCAAACAAAAAAATTAAAAAGAAAAAAGAAAAAGAGAACAATGAGAACAAGCCGGTGGGGTTGTTCCTAACTCATCATGGGAGCCATAGAGCAATATATATATGACAAAATAGAATTTAGTTCTAAAAGAGATATTAACCAATTTAATCCCTGAAAATATGTACAAAATGAAAGTAAGATCAAGAGAATGAAATTAAGCAAATTACGATTCCACAACTAATGATACATTCTTAATTCGAATTATGAAAGAGAATATAACTTTAAGTAAAATTTAACTTGGGACAACCATGAGCATTTGTAGTAGATTATTTAAATTTTCATGTTATTTTTTAATAACAACCTACTTTTTTTTTATATTTAATTAACCACTTTTTATTTTCACCTATATTAGATTTTTTATTTTAAAAACTATTTTATTTAAATATTGTTTTTTTCATTTATTTTATATTATTCCTCTCACTTCTGAAAACTCCAATTTTACTTTATCACCATTACTGAAACAAAAACAATAACCAAATATTCATCTTGACTATTGAGAGTGAAATAGATTAAGCTAATGCAGGGAGTTTTTTTTTTTTTTTTTTTTATAATTTTTTTTAAAATTTTTAAAATGATCATTTTAGGTAATCTATTACCAATGCTTATTATAAAGTTCTTATAGTCACATAATAAAGGTGCCCTCAATCAGGTTTTGTTCACAAAACATTGGCTGGCTAAGTTAGTCAACATGATCAGCAAACTGTAATTTCTCATAATCCCCATCGCTATATAACACAACACAGTACATATAAATCGGTTGCAAAGTAAATAATTCAACTAGTGGGAAAACAAGGATAAAGCTCAGTTGCTCATTTTGGACTTTAGACTTGGTCATATTGACATTGCTTCCAAACCTGCTTGTACATTCCACCCCAACCAAAATCAAGCTCCCAAACCCAAGATTTACGGCTAAAATCAAGTTGTAGGTAATGACAATCACTGGGGGTTGGTGAGCTTTCAATTTCAAGATCTACAAATACACAATTCCAACTGCAGTCAATGTTTGATCCAAATTTAGATGAAATGATGTTCGTTATAATGGAGTAAGAAGAGGTAGGCAACATGGCACTGATGGCAATATCCCTTCTCATCGACAAGCTAAGAACATTGTTGATCGAAGAAGCTAACTTTTAAGCAACATCCATGGAGAAGTAGCCGACATCAGAGATGAACTAGAGAGCATTCAGTCCTTCCTCAAGGATGCAGATGCAAGGGCAACAGGAGAAGAAGACACCAGTAAGGGAGTCAAAACTTGGGTGAAATAGGTACGAGAAGTAGCTTTTCGCATAGATGTTGCCATCGACCAATACTTGCTTCACGTATCACAACATCATCCTCATCAGCGTGGCTTTGTTAGTTTCTTTGTAAAATCACTTTCTTAATCAAAACATTAAAGCCCCGTCATAAGATAGCTGCCGAAATTCAGGAGATCAAAGCATCGACGCAGAAAATCAAAGAAGTGAAAGATATGACTTCAAATCCATAGATCGAGGATCAGGTATTGTTGCTTGGAATTCTAATTAGCATGACCCTCGAATGGCTTCCCTTTTTCCTAATGATGTTGATGTTGTGGGTATTGAATCTTCTAGAGATGAATTAATTAGCTGGTTGGTAGATGGATCATCTCATTGCACTATACTTTTGATGGTGGGAATGGGGGGACTAGGCAAGGCCATTCTTGCCAAGAAAGTTTACGATCACCTGATGATTAGAGGACACTTCGATTGCTATGCTTAGATTCCAGTGTCTCAATCATATAATATGGTGGATTTACTAAAGGAGCATGGTAAAGAAATTTTGCGAGGCAAGAAAGGAGTTTTCTTCTGAGGGGATCAACACAATGGACAAGTTGACACTAATTAGCGAAGCAAGAGAATATATACGAGAAAAGAGGTATGTAATTATGTTTGATGATGTTTGGGAAATCAATTTTTGGGGGGAAATAGAACACGCTCTCCTGATAATGAAAATGATTCTAGGATATTGATCACAACATAGAAGTGGGAGGTTGCTAATTTTTGCAAAAAAATATTCACTTGTTCATGTTCATGTGTTGCAACCACTACCACCTAATAAGGCATGGGAACTGTCCCCCAGATTTAGAAAAACTGTCTCATATGAAAATTGCAAAGGATTACCACTTGCAATTGTTGCAATAGGTGGTCTTTTGTCAACCAAACATAAGACTATCTTTGAATGGCAAAACTTGCATGATAGCCTTGGGTATGAATTGATGAAAAATTGTCATCTAGCAAGTGTTGGTAAAATTTTATCCCTAAGTTATGAAGACTTGTCCTACCATCTTAAATATTGTCTCTTGTACATTGGCCTATATTCGGAGGACTATTCTATCAGTTGTGGAAGATTGATTCGACAATGGATAGCTGATGGCTTCGTAAAGGAAATGAATGGAAAAACATTGGAAGAGATCGGACGAGAATGCATGACTGAGCTAATTGACCGAAACCTAGTTCAAGTATCAAAGGATTACAAAGATGGAAAAGTTAGAAAATGTCAACTTCATGATCTTTTGCATGAAATCATCCTCCAAGAGACGGAGGATTTATGTTTTTGTCATGTTCTATCAAAAGAAGAGTTAAGTTTGAAAGGACAAACTCGATAGGTGTCAGTGGACAAAGTTTCATATAAATTAGAAGAGCAATTTGATAACAACCAGCTGCATTCACTCTTATTATTCAATCTTGATGAATAACCATCATCATTTTGTAGTAAATTTCTTGCAAAGTTCAAGCTTTTGAAAGTACTAAATTTAGAAGATGCTTCAGTGGATAAACTTCCTGAAGATTTGGGGTATTTATTTCATCTAAGGTATTTAAGCTTGAAAAATATAAAAGTGATGATGCTGCCAAAATCCATGGGAAAGCTACGAAACCTAGAGAGGAATTGCAACAATCCCTAGTACATGAGTTACCAGTTGCGATTGAAAAGCTTGATAAACTGCGACATTTGTTAGCCTATTATCATGATTGCAATGTGGATTGTAGTCTAGCTAGTTCAATAGGACTGAAAATACAAGGCAGGGTTGGATGCTTAAAGTCATTGCAAATGATGCTTTACATGGATACAAATCATGGAAAGGTTGAATTAATTAAAGAGTTAGGAAAATTGAGGCAATTGAGGCATCCGGGTTTGACAAACCTTACAAGGGGAATTGGAAGGGCTTTGTGTGGCTCTATTAAGAAGATGAGCAATCTAGAATTTTAAGATGTAAGCTTGATCAGCGAAGAGGAAATCATTGATTTAAACCACATTTCATCTTCACCTCAACGCCTTCAAAAACTTTATATAAAGGGATGTCTAGACAAGTTGCCGAATTGGATTCCAAAACTTCAACACCTAGTATGTGTAAATATTTTATGGTCAAGGTTGAGTGAAGATCCATTGAAAATCTTTGAAAATCTACCTAATTTCTCAGAGGTTAGAATAGCGCACGAGGCATACAATGGGAAGAAATTGCATTTTAAGGAAGGAGGATTTACAAAACTTAAGGAGCTGGAACTCAGATACTTGAATCAATTAAATGTTTTGATTATAGATAAAGGATCATTACCTCTTCTGGAAGAGCTTTCAATAGGGCCTAATCCGCAACTGAAGGAGGTGCCCTTTAGAATTAGATTTCTGGGAAACCTCAAAGAACTCTCATTTATAGGTATGACCAAAGAATTTGAAGAAATCTTGGATCTAAATCAAGGGACACATTATTGGATAATTGTGCATGTACCTGTCATCTATCTCCTCCACAAGATCGGCAAAGGATATTACAATTATGACAACTGTATTCTTTGCCCCAAACATTTAGAGAGATCTAAAGGGTGCACAATTAAGCAAGACAAAGATGATAAAAAAGAAGATGTCGATTATTAGATTGCATCAATTGAGAAAGGTTAGTGAAATTTAGCTAAGCTTTGCTTTATATTTGGTGATTTTTTTTTTATCTTTGTTAGATTATGACATTTGGTTGTTTGGAATTACAAAATGGAATTGTTGAGTCATGTTGTTACTTAAGCTAAATATTATTATTATTTTTTTTTTTTGAGAGATAATTGTTTTCTTTTCAATTGAGAATAAAAACAAAAGGATTTGCAAAGGCTTGTGGCATTTCTAAGAAAAATTTGAAGGCAAAAGCTACTCCGTTAGGGAATGGGTGCATACCAAAAATAGTACTATACAATAATTGTATTTAACAAACAAACTGGCCGTGTAGGGGAGACCGTTAGAACAAAGTAATGATTTTTATGAAAATTCATGCATACCCTTATAAGAAGTGTGTTAGATGTTATGGGTTCTAGTTAGCTCAATTAGTAAAGTCTCTGATATTTGTATAAAAAATCTGGGGTTCAATCCTCGCCTATACTAAAAATTGATTGGTGTCTTGGTCTGATGATAAAAAGATATTATCAGGAGCGTTTTTTTATTATAAAGACCTTGTGATGGTGTAAAATCTTCTTCCATTTACTAATCAAAGGTTTACCATTTTGATAGGTAAATTATAAATAATCAAGTTCAACAAAGTGATGCTAGTCGAAACCTATAAGCATGCTTTTTCCCACATAAATGATCAATGCTATCATAGCTAGAACATTAATATTGGGTGTGTTAAACCACCCAAAATGCATGTACATCTTAATATCCCTCTTATTAGATCATTTTTATGTGCACCTTCATTTGGAATTGTTGAGCTTTATCTACAAACTTGGGTGTAGAGTGGAAATAAATGGTTATTTGTTACTGTTGGAACACATTAGAGTTATGGCTGTATTTGTTTCGGGTGTAAATGCAATTGAGAAAATATTTTATACCCTAATGTGTGTATGCACATATAAAATAAATTCAAACTAAAAATAATAAAATTTGACTGTAAAATAGGCCCCTTGCCCCGTAAAATGTTTTACACATCTTATTTACCTTCAAATCATTTTCCAGACTCACACACCCGAAGAGAGAGAGAGAGAGAGAGACCGAGAGAGCTTGAACCTAGGACAAGATCATCGCCGCTGCTGCCCTTTAGATCGAAGCATTGTCATCTCATTCTTGTCATCGCTACCCTGTAGATCGTCTCCTCCTCCTCTTGATCTCACCACTGCTGCCTTCTAGATCAACCCACCTATGACCGATCTTGTTGTCTTCGCTTAAAGATTGTTGCTATAGCCTCTAGATTGACCTAAGCATGATTGATCTCTATCTCTTTCTCGATCTACCTCTCTCTCTCTCTCTTCCCCTCAGTCTCCCACAATTTCTTCCTCCCTCTCTCAATTTGACCGAATTTGAGAGTTTAATGAATGGATTTGTTTTGATTTTTGTTCCTTTTAAGTTTATATATTGAAATTTTCTATTATAAAATTTGTTTGGAAGCCGAAAAAAATGTGAGAAACTATTAGAAAAATAGCATTTTCAGAATGCAACAAAACACCTAAAAATATTTTCCAAAGCAATTTTTAGAATGCAACCAAGTATTTGAAAATATTTTCCTTTCCTTTTACACTTGGAAAAATATTTTACATGTTGCCAAACACATCCTATTTTCTTCAAGACTTCAACAATCATCCACATGAAAATTGCATGTTGAGCTTTTCTTCTTACATCCATGCATCTCTATGTTGAAACAATATCTTATTGCCAATGAATCATTCGAAGCAATACATTATTGCAATAAAATTTGGTACTGAAATTTCCATCACAAAATTGTTTTCATATTTATTCGATGAAAATAATTAAAAAAAAAATTTAAAACTAAAAGCTCAATATGCTGTAGAATTCTTATATTTAAAAAGAAATAATTTGTATTGAAAGTGGTGTCACGTTTAGTATAAAAACAACAAAATTCTCGATTCTTGCAATGATTGATATGTACTTGCACCCAAATTAAGAAATTAATTTGACACAGCACAAAATTAAATTTTAATTTTTGGATCTCATTGGATTTTTTTTCCCAATTTTGACTTTATATATATATATATATATATATGCTTTGTACTTGAAAAATTACTAAACAATTTTTTTATTAGTGCTTGTTTAGGTGTTTATTATTTTCCATTAACCTTATACAAAAATTTAAATTCATTTTAAAATTGTTTTAATTTATTCATATATTTTTTAGTCAACTCTCCATGCAATAGATGACATTCGGTTAGTTCGCAAAGCAATATATCCTACCGGATAAACACAGTAGAAGTCAAGGATTGAAACAATGAATAAAATCTGCATGGAGTCACAGTATTGCATCGAGTTAGAAAGGACCAAATTCTTTATATATATGATTTCTTTAATTGACATTTGCCATTTCAATGCATACAATATTTAATTTATAAAACCACCAACAAAAGGAACTCCCACACTTGGCGGCCACTGGGTACCATTAATAAAATTTTCAACAATAAGGTGTTTAATCTCTTCAGAATTTTTGGCAATATGATACCCAGGCCATTTAACTCTTCCTGTTGTATTGGCTCCTAGGCCGCGATCAGCATACTCCACATGATGCAAAGTGGATAAGTGTAATACCCCACATAATTTTATTTGAGGTTATAATAATATTGTTATTTAAAAAAAAAAAATAAAAAAATAATTGTTGGGCCATAGGTATATTTTTTTTATTAGTAATTGCAGCCCGCTAACCCACTAAGCCCACATCTCTAATACAAACTACAGGGTAGAGGAAAAGACAGTCAGAATTTTCATAGAAAGGGTTTTGTCAAAGAGACTAAGGGGTTTTCTTGGAGTTAGAGCACATACCATTGAAGAGGCAATCAGATTTTTTTTTTAAAGGTATGATTTTCTCACCGTTAGAAACAAGAATTAAGAAGTTAGAATCTTATCTTGGAAATTTCAAATTTTAATTAGGAATATGGCTTTAACGTAGCTGCTGAATCTTTAAAGATTGTTGCAATTTGGAAAAAGAAAAGATGATGACTTTAACGTTATTTCATTGAGGTATATATATATGCTTATATATATATATATATATATATATATATGAATATAATAAGTTCAAGTCAACAATGGCTGCCACTGTGTGAACCCTTGAGCAAGCCGAAATTGTTGAAAATCTTGTATCAATAGTTGCGTCACTTTTGTAGGGCATAGGACTTTTTGGGCTGCTGCAATTTTTATTCTAATGGCTGGAGAAATTTCACCCTTTTGTCACTTGTATCTCTCAATTTTGTTGTCAAGGACGTAGGCTTTATTGTAGCTTTAATGGTCTTCTACATAGTTGTTGACTAAGTCCAAATAAAGTGATATTTTAAGGTCCAACTACAATTCTTAAAGGGTCAATGGCAGATTGTGTCTTTTATCCAAATTGTAATATTGTGGTATTAAATCCATTAGGGTCAAAGAAATTAAGTCCTTGAACAAAGTCATAATAGATTTGGCCCACAATTTTTATTTGGGGTTATATATTTAAATCCTATAATGTTAGTTGCTACCTATGAGATTGATAAATTCAAGGAAACACATATTTTTGGGTAGAGATGCTTTGCATTAGTGCTATCATTTAGTTCAGCAAAGTATTTTACTAGCGAGTCAGTTTGTATAGTTTAGTAAAATTTATATTTTATGGAGGATATTAAGTAATTTTCGTGATTGATTCTAGGTCCTGTCTAAGAGTATTTTTGAGATCTATTTGGAGGGTGTTTCAGCTGGACTTTCAGATTGATCCAAGTGCTGTAAGTAATTATGCATAATGTGCACAAGTTTTGTCCATTAGGTTCTTAGAAGTTTTTAAAAGTTTTGCATTTCAAATTTATATTTTCTAAATATTGTCAAAAGTATTTTTGTATCATTGAAAGAGAAATTTCGACTATTAAATAATGTTTTAAAGAGATACTTCTTACTTTAAATAGGTTTTGAATGGCCAAATCTCATTTAGAAGATGATTTTTTTTTAAAACTAATCTATTTTCCGCAAATAATTGAATTTCAATGTAAGATTTCTAAAAAGGTTCTTGTTCTTTAAATTGGTTAAAACCAAGTGATTTCAAGGTCATATTCCTATTTTCCAAATGGTATTTAAAATGTTTCTTTTAGCAAATTTAATTTTCAGATTTACTCAAGAATTGTAATATATTCATATAAACTCCTCAGTCTCTATTCGTTCCCTAAGAGAGTCAAGCATCCTTTGATTTATATTCTGTTCAATATTGTGATCTTTGATGTGCCTCTATATTTGAAAATAAATTGTTAATATCAAGTAAATTATTATATTTTGTATAAACTTTGCTTTGTGAAATGTGACTTAAAATAAGTGTTTTTAGATTTGATCAGATATATCAGATATGTGTGTAAATCCGCTCACAGGATTGTATGTGAGAATATGTGTTGATCCCTCACCAGCAGGGGTTAGATGTTGGTATCCGCTCACAGGATTGTATGTGAGAATATGTGATGTGTATATGTGATACTGTGCTCTGATCAATTATCTGTATGTATATTCGAATAACTTTAAGATATGATTATATATACGTGTTCAGTGGTTCTTTATATGTTTGGAGAACTATATCAAATATTTTGAGTGAAATTGTGAAATCAAACTCGTGCTTTGCTTGACTCTATTCTGTTGTATATTGTGTATAATTGCTTACTGGATGTGTGGCTCACCCCATCAATTACCATTTTCAGATTAAAGTTTAGTTGGGGAACAGAACCTTGGGATTGCTTCGTAAGGTGCAAGGTAGAGCGTGGGAGTTTTAGGCGAAGTCAATAGTATTTGAAGTCTTAAAAGATTATTAGTTATTTTGTTATTCCGCTTTAGATTTCACTGTATTTTGGAGATTATTCTAAATTTGTGGAGTTTGGATTTTTGTAAGAGATTTTTAAGAGTATTTTTATTTTGGAGTTTTAATTTATTTTGGATTAATTGTGTTTAGTAAGTTATATAAGTTCAGCAAGTTCGTCATGTATCTAAATTCATGTTCAATGGATTTGGGTCGTGACAATAAGCTTTTCTTGTCATTGTTCGGAAGCCATCCTTCAGGATCAATCAATTTGTCAAGGAAACATTCCATGACAATGGTTTGTGAATAACTATACCACGGCCTGCCTAGAAATGTTTTGATTTGTGGGTAAGGTTGAAGATCTTTGTCAGCCTTAATGGAGCAATTGTGTAGCACTATTCCTGTATCTTCCACTTGTCCACGACCTTGGGCTATGATCATATTCACAGTGCCTTCCGTACGCTTCCTCACGTAAATGTCACAGTTTTGTAAGACAACTCGTGAATTCCCAAATATGAAATCTATTGTGCCATAAACTTCACATTCTCGAAAAAAAAATGGATACCATATGCTGTCAATGAGGTATCTTGGTATCCTTGTATGGAGCATTGGTAAATTGCAATTCGGTCACCGGCTACTCTTAATGCCACGGCTTGGCCACCATCAGGTCCGGCATTGTTCACAAATCTAATACCTTTAACAAACACATCATTGGCGCTAATATCTAAATGAAGAAACATAAACGAAATAATCAGTATGTGTTTAAAAAACAATCGCTTAATAGATATTTACAACGTTGCATGCAAAGATCAATAAATCAAATTAAAAAAAAAAAAAAAATTAAGACTAATATGAGAATAGAACCTTACCTACGGTAGCCGATCTTAAAGTTCCATAACCTTGTTTCGCTGTTTTGTTAAATTCAACAATAGTCTTCTCCATGCCTTCCAATTAAAACTAAATTAGACTTATTTTGAACTATGTAGACTGCTTCATTATGTACCCTGTTTGATTAAAATAACATATGGATTGTTACGACCTATTGGAATCTTTGATATGGCTTCATTAATAGTGCTAAAGTTGCCACTGCCATCAATGACAACTGTGACATTGGAGATAGGTGTTACTCATTTATTGGGTAGGAAACACTAAAACAAATTCTAAGTTGGTATTACAAAATATGGTATACTTTTTTGTGACATTAGGTGAATGGTGCAAAACTGCAAGTGCACAGTATCGTAGTTTTATAGTAAAGTAATAAGAAGAGTATCGTCCTCAGGGATTAGTAACTTACTTTTGACAAATACCAAAATTATTCTAATCTTGATTTTATCTAGAGAAGTCACTAATGTTTTAGTAATTGGAATTCAAAATAAAATCAATTTAAATAAAAGATACGCAGAGGAAAAGAAAGATGTTGCTTGAAAATCAACTTAATGAGAAAGAAACTTCTAGGAAATCGATTTCACCTAATCCCTCACTATGCTTTACTCATCTAACTAATTGAATTTAATTCTCTCTGTTTGTTAGCAATCTCCAAACTCATCCAACGGCCTCTTTCGATAGTCAATTGGAAACATTCTTATTCATTATTTTACACAATAGTGTGCAATTTAATAAAGCAAGAAAGTATTAAGACCAACGATTTTAATACTACATAGGTTCATACAAGTCTTTCGATCTCTATATTTACCTATGCTGAAATATTCAAGATCTATCCTATAATCCCCTCTTTCGATAGCAAATCATAAGATTAAAATCATCTAATTAATGGCCAGTTAATTAGAAGCAATAAGCTTAGAATAAATCAGACAAATATAAAGAGAAATTATTCAAATTAACATAGAAAAGCAAGCATAGTTCGGAACTAGATTACATCGTTTTCCTAGAATAAAGAAAATTTAGTTCATGCTAAAAATTAAATCCAACACAAACGAGTTCACCATAATTTTTTCTGAGAAGATTGAAAAGAAAATAAATGCTAAAAAATTCTCTGTTTCAGCCCTCTCTTTCTTTCTGCTTCAGCACCTTTCTTCCTTTTTTTGCTTCAGCGGCTGCCTTTCTTTTTTCTCTATTTCA